>JAZHRO010000022.1:87440000-89940000 GCA_037157565.1 Thalassia testudinum
ATCCACTCTGCTTATTCGCCTTACTACTAGTTTCTCAAATATTATAAGAATCATGTCATCTAAAACCTGAATTGCCAGGGTAGGTCAAATCGATACACCAAATAATGGTCAGAAGCAACGTTCAATATATCTATGGCGGGGCGTTGTTAACCATACTCCCAATGTACACATGTTTGCTATGTGTTCCCATTGGAATATTAGATTTCCGCTGTGCAGACTGGAAGATGTCTATACCTTTTTCTGTGATAAATCATCTTAAAATACGAGGGCAGCAACATTTTTAACAAGAGCACGTATGGAAAATCCATTAAGTTGCACAAGGACGAAACACGCAAGGTAAACGCATGGATAATTTATAGGATAAGGAAAATTTATTTCACACACATAGATACCTATATGATTTGATTTGATGGTTGGTGTTGATAATATTTACTACACCTACTTCTATGTGATTATTACTTGTATTGTCCTTATATATAACGTAATCTACTACAAATACAATCTCATTACCATTCATCGTACTATTCATTTTATTCGTGACATGTCAGCTACCCCATCTACTTACCCCACATCCAAATGAAGTCTAGAGTGACATTGTGTGCTACCCAATGTTTTAAAACTCGAATCGAACTGGTCGACTCAACTGGTTCAATCGTAAATTGAAATGACCTGTTGTCCTTTTGATCGAATAAGACGTCTGGAATTTAAGTCAGACATCTGGACGTAACCCTGTACATCTGAAAGTGAGAAATTTCATACGTTCCTTTGCACTCTGCGCACGGGCGATGCGCAGCACTTCTCTCTCCTCCACACCCCTCACCCTTAAACCCTAACCCCCTCACCAGCTACCACCTCCATCCTTCCTCCCTCCCCTCGCAGCCGCGACAAGGAGGAGCGAGGGTCGGCGAGGGAGAGCAAGAGGGAGAGAGAGGAAGAGCGTGAGAGGAGGAGGACCAAAGTCGGTGGACCTTCAGGGAGCTTGTGTGGAGTCGGAGGAGCTTCGGTGGGAGCTCGGCGGAGCGCGCGCAGCCGACGGTGGGCATGCATGCTAGGAGGGGCTCGAGGAGGCGACCTCTCGGCCCTTTGCAGCAGCGGGAGGGACTACGGAAGCTCCTGCGAGCGAGCTCTCGAAGGAGACAGCTCGCGGGAGAGATTTTGATACTGGGATTTTTTCTAGTATCAGACGTCTGGAGCATCGACCAGACGCCCATGGTGGCAGCAGGACGTCCGCGTCTGGGGTCAGACGTCTAAAAGCACGCACAGTGCTAAGGTACGTGCTTTTACGCGGTTACGGCCATGCTGGCCTCACCGCAGAGATCTGTCCAGCCTGATTTGGGTCAGTGCCTTTCGTACTCAAGTAAAGGGCGTTGGAAAGGCATGCGGTGCAATTTTCTAGGCACTTTTGGACGTCTGATCACGTCGCCAGACGTTCGAAGGTCCTTCCAGACGATTGGAAGGAGGAGCCGACGTCTGGAACTCACCTCAGACGATCACAGAGGGATCTGAACATCTGAGGATACCGCAAGAGACACAAGATAAGATCTGACGTCTTTTAAGACGTCTGGGATTATTCCCAAACGTCTGATTTTGAACAGTAGGCACGTTTTTGACCTGTTTGGGGTTCGATCAGGATCCGTTTTACGCAAACGAAATACCTGTACTTTCCTCTCGAGTTCCTCTACGTACTAGAGTCTGTTATATACTGTTCTGAACTCTTCTTTTGTGATGTATTCCCTGGTATAGGGTTTCAGCCTACTGCACGTTTGGGGCTCGCAGAGATGTCTGGATCTGCAGTTCGAGCCCCCATTACTCTCGTGCTTCTTGGTAGAGTGGTTTAATTCGGTTGTTAATATTTAAATAAGAACGTATCTGTTTAGAATAATCGGATCGAGCCCTAGGATGTGAAATGAACTCTAGGGCAGAAATGTATGAGCCTGTTTTGAGTTGTACTGTTTACTTGAGTGCATGATTAAAATAAATTGCCAGCAAATGTATTAGTATAACTATGAGATGCATGTTAAAATACGAGTTACCTGTATGTGAATGAGAAAGTGAACGATGAAACCCCGAGTTGCATTTAAATGATTGAGAATTAAAATTGTAAAAACACGAGCTGCTTGTATATGGATGAGGAATGGGTTATGAAACATGAGATCTGAATATGGACAAATGAGATGAATAACGAGCATGAATCCTATGGGGAATTAGGAGTAGAACTCCTGTGTATGAAAGGAATATGGAATATAGATGGGAAGTGAGCTAGCCCTTGGTACTGTACCAAGGGGACAACTGTCCCTTTTAGTGTAGAGCGAAGCTAACTGCCTTTGGGTTGAGACCCGGGGTTAGGATTGGGCACTCTACATCGACTCCTGTCGGCCCTCGCGTATGTGGTACCTGATGAGAACCTCATCATGAGCCCTAACTAGCACATTTTAACCTAATAAAGTGAATAAAAGCTCCTACATAACCTAAGAGAAGGCGTAATTCAGGGAATTGTTAATTTGAGAATAAAACATGATACAAGGGGTAAAATTATAATTTTACCATTTTAGTGCATGAATGAGATTTCTAAGGATCTAGACATAGGTCAAGTGAACCTAATAAGAGAAAAAGTGGGATGGTTTGGTCTTAAAAGGGTTATGGCGAAATCTAGGAATTAAATGACATTCTGCAATCCCAAAACAAACCCACTCTAATTCACGAAGCTTCAGGAAAGATAAAAATCAACTAAACCCTCTAAAATTCATGGAAAAATATCCCCTAGAGTTTAGAACCTTCAATTTGACCTTTAGAACCTGTTTTGACCTATATTGTGGTCAACATCCAATTTTTGACCTAATGTAGGTTTTTATGCAAAATATCCAGTCAGACGTGGTCAAACCTAAAATCTAACTTCACCATTGGATTCCTTAGGTCTAAATTAGGTTTATACCAAAATTTAGACCTAAGGGTAGGTCGTCTTGACCCACTTTGCAATTTGATCCTCAAAATTACTTTCTGACCCTTAACTTTGTGAAGCCTTTGCGAAAACCCCCTCAGCTTCCTCGTCTTCTCCTTCACTCCAGTCCCTCTGCCACTCGCAGTAGAAGACCATACCTTCGGCGACTTTGCGCGGAAAATGGCGCTGTGTCTACGTGGAGAGCCAGCCCCAGATTTGAAAGGGGAGCTCCTTGCGGAGCCCCTTACCGTATGGGTTGCTCCTCATGCCCTGAAGCTCACCATACCTCTCGTGCGAACGCGCGAGAGGTATGGGTCTTCGGTCTGCCATACCTCCGGCGAGATTTTTCCTGCCGCTTTCGCGTGCCTCTTGACCAGCCTTCACCTATTTAAGGAGCGGTACACTCCGCCGCATCCTTCAAGCTCATTTTGGCCTGAGATCCCCCTCCAATTCATCTCCTCCCAATTTTGGCCATTTGCCCAGAGCTTCCGACGACTCTCCCTCTCCTCTCTCGTCGCTCTGCCACAGTACCAGTGGTAGAGCTACCTCCGCCGTCCTCCATCGCGCGCGTGCCGTACCAGCAGGCACCCTCCAACCCCTCTTCCTCGTTGTTATCTCTTCCCCCTGGGAGCCTTCATCTCCAGCGACGGCAGTACCAGCCGCTCGCCATCTCCGCCTCCCCCGTTCACTCCTAACCTGCCAGATAAGTTACCTTTACTCCCCTCTCCATTTCCCCTCTTTCTATTTCAAATTTTGACCCCTCGCAGCCACTGACCACCGCCATCTTCTCCATCTTCGGCCACCCACTGACGAGGTGCCTCCACCGCTCCACACCTCCACACACCTCGCCAGATACCTCACCACCTCCGCCACAGCCCACTGATCACCTTCCGCCCAGCCATCGACCACCATAACCTCCTTAAACTTCCCCCGAACAAACCCACTCACATAGACTCAGACCGACTTAGGCACGCATGCCTAGGCCATTTTGAGCCACGTCGACCCCCGCAGTACACTCGACGTGCTTTGGCGAAGTCTCCTGAGCATTCTGATGTGGCCACGAGGCCGTTTTTGTGTTTTCAGGGTTGCGACTATCGCCGCCATTGACGATAGTAAGAAGCTTTCGTGGGAGCTTGCTTTAGGTTCTCCCGCTCTAGGCTAGCAGTCCAAGGTGGCGCAGAATACGTCTGCGCACAGCTCTAGACAGCTAATTGACCTCGAAGGCCTTAGCTGTCGCTGCAATCAATCGCGCTAGCTGCTGCCAGGAGTGCGACAGGCAGGTAGGACGTTTAGTCCCACCTCGGTGAGTTTTGAGCTGCTAGTGCAATATAAGTTGTTTTTGTATTTTCTTCTAATCGCCTCAAGTAACATAGGGGTGAGGTCCCTCCCCCTCATGCCTCGTCCGCGACCTGCCCCTGCGGATCTGGCACCCAACCCGTTTACCTAAACCTAGCACACCTCGCCAACCACCACACGCCGGTGGGCTTGGTCCCGGGCATGTATACCCGACCCGATAACCTAGCTGGCTCTAGGAGAGTGGTGACCTGAGAGAGAAATAGAGAGAGAGAGACGCAGAGAGGGTAGGGGTAAGTTTTTGCCTAACCGTGACTGTGCAGGGAAGAAGAAGGAGCAGGAGTTGAAGCAAAAGAAGAGGAAGAGAAGAAGAAGAGGCGCAGCACATAAGGCAGAAGGAGCTGAAGAAGAAGAAGAAGAGGAAGAGGAGAAGAGGCCAAAAGAAGAAGGAGCAGAGGCTGAGGACTTAGCCGCAGAAGCAGCTGAAGTAGAAGAAGGCCGCAGTAGGAGCTAAAAAGGAAGAAGGCAGAGGAAGGAGCAAAAGTAGAGCCAAAGAGAAAAGAAGAAGAGAAGAAGAAAAAGCCAAGGAGAAGAAGAAGCAAAGCAGCAATAGCCAAAGAGAGGAAGAAGAAAAAGAAAGCGTGCACTGTAGCAAATGCCATTTAAGGCGTTTGATTCCTAGAATCAGACTTTTGAAGATAAAGAAAGAAAAGAGAGAGAGAGAGAGAGTAAAGAAGAAGAGAAAAGAAGAAACAGAGAAGATTAATCCTACTTTTATTCTCTACAATTCTTTTTTGTAAAATAGTACATTATTGTGAGTTGTGATTTTTATGTTTCTAAAAACCAAGTTTGCTTCTTGAGTTCGACCTCGGAGTATTTTTTGAAAGTTTGAGTAATAAATTAAATTAAACTGATGATCCTCAAAGGAACCACACCAGTACCAAGGCGTGCTACTAGTGTAGGGAGGGAACTAGCCACCCCACGGGATCCGGGGTTAAGTTAGCTAACCTACACTGACTTTTTAGGCCCTCTAGGCAAACCGGGGTAGTCAGATGAGGGTATGCAGACTGTGGAGGGGCGAGACCCCTATTTGGTTCTGAGGGGCGAGACCCCTGTTCTGAGAGGGCAAGGCCCTGCGCTGTTCCATGTTGTACCTTTGGGTGTACTCGCTAGCGGAAATGACTGACCACGTGCCAGTGCGGGGTAGCTACCTGTGCGCTTATCATGTGTGCTGTAGTCACCGCTATGTCGCGACAGTGATCTCGGGGTGGTTGACTGGGTGTAGGACTACCGCGGGGGACTCTCCCGGCCAGGCGAGCACCACGTATACCTTCTACACCACGGAAAAGACTGCAATCAAGATCGTTCCCACGAGGAACAAGCAAGATCAAGAAATACTTGGATACTTTGAGAGATAGATGAACCAGAAACACATAAATGATATAAATAGAAATGGGAATAAAACATGCTTGTTATTTTTACTTTACTTGCACTTAAATAATGTAAACACCACTCTACTCAGCGTTCGCTGACTCCATCTTTTTGCAATCCTATCCAGGACCAGGAGTTGAGCAGCCCGAGTTCCTAGCTGCAGAGGGAGCTGGGCCCAGTCGAGTCCAGCCGTAGTCATTTTCTTTCCAGCTCTTTAGTTCTTGCTGTAGTCATGAGTACTGGATCTTTGAGCTACTGCTCCTGTTACTTTCTGTTTTCTTTCCGCTATTGTTGTTGTGGTGGCATGTACTATTTGAGACAGTTGTTTTACTTTTGTTTACTGCTTCATTCTTTTCTTCTGTTTAGTTATATTGCATGTATAAATGTGGTTTATTTTTCTGCTTTTGGTTGTTTCTCGATGGACGACTAGGCTTGAGATTAGTCGAGACGAGCTGGTCTCGGGTCTTGTAGGGATCCAGGAACCGGGTTGTAACAGAAATCGAAATTTTACTGATCGAACCTATTGGTCTAGGTGATAAAAGTGAACACCGATGTAAACCGATCAAAACTAGGTTGGACCAGCTAATTTGGTGAAATCGATCATCTGGTCTAACCATTCTTATTACAACCCGATCCCAGATCCCTACAGGACCTGAGATCGATCCACCTCGACTAATCCCAAGACCTAGGCGTCCAACGAGAAATAACCAAAAGCAGAAAATAATTCACAATCATAAATGCAATGTAACTAAGTAGAAAGGAATCAAGAGAGAGTAAAAGAAACAGAGTGAATAGTTTATCAATATTACAGGCCATTACAACTACGATAGAAGAAAGTACAGCGGAAAAGTAATTGAAACAGTATTACGTAGAATAAAAATACTCACTACTACAATAGAAGCTAGGGAACAGTAAGAAAATGCTGCTAAGGCTGGGCTCGACTGGGCCCAGCTCCCTTTGCAACCGGTGGTGCTGGCTGCTCAACTCCCAGACCTAAACAAGGTTATAAAAATTTTCAGAGTCAGCGAACGCTGAGTAGAGTGGTAATTTATCAATTTACATGTAATTAAGACAAGCTATTAATTAATACAATTAAGTAACTATCCATTTTCATTTAGTTCTACCAAGTACTTATAATTTGTTGTTCCTTTATTCACTTAAATCATTTCTTGATATGGCATGTTCCTCATGGGAACGATCTTGATTGCAGTCTTTTCCATGATGTAAGAGGTACACGTGGTTCTCTCCTGGCTAGGAGAGTCCCCCATGGTAATCTTACACCCATTCAACCACCCCGAGGTTACGGTTGCGACGTAGCAGTGACTTCGGCACACGTGATAAACGCGCGGGTAGCTATCCCGCAATGGTACTTGGTCAGTCATTTCCGCTAATGGGTACGCCTAAATGTACAACACGGAACATTACAGGGCCTTACCCTCTCAAAACAGAACAGAACAGGGGTCTCGCCCCTCCATAGTCCGCGTACCCTCATCTGACTATCTCCGTTTGCCCAGTGGGTCTAACAAGAGTGGGTGTAGGGCGGCTAGTCCTAACCCCGGCCCCCCTGGGGCGACTAGCTCCCTCCCTACACTAAGTAGCTCACCTCGGTACCACGTACATAAGGGCCAAACAAAGTCGATGTAGAGTGTTTAGGCCTGACCCCGGGGCTTAACCCAACGGGTGGCTAATACCCCTCTACACTAAAGGGATAGTGGCTCTCCTTGGTACTGCGTACACAAAAGCCAACTCACTTCTCATCTACAAGAGTTCTCCTAATTCCCTGTAGGGGTCATGCTGGTATTCTTTTCGTTTCATATTCCAAACTTTCAAATCTCTCTATTTACATTTCCGGTAACATTCTTAAAACAGGCAGCTCGTGATTTTCTAATTGACCAGGCATCATATTAAAATAACCAATACATTTGCTAGCATTTTAACTTTTACATGCATCTTAAGTAAACGGTGTAGCTCAACCATACTCATTTGTTTCTGCCCTAGGGTTCATTCTCATCCTAGGGTTCTACATGCATCTCAAGTATACAGTATAACTCAAACCATACTCATCTGTTCCTGTCCTAGGGTTCATTCTCATCCTAAGGTCCATTCAAGTTATTCTGAACATGCAGTTCATTTATTTAAATCATAATATTAATGTAAACCACTCTACCGGCAAACGCGGGAGGAATGGGGGCTCGGATCGCAGATCCCGTCGCCTCCGCGGCTCCCGCGTACTCGATTGGCTGGAGACCTATACAATTAGCCAACCGCATCAAATGAGTCCAAAACCGTATACAGGTGACACTAACTCGTAGAGAAACTCAAGAGAAAAATAACGGTAGTTCGTTTGTGGAAATCCGATTCCGTTTGGGCCATAAACGAGCAAAAAGCACTAACATTGTCCAAAATCAGATGTCTGAGTCTAGTCCTAGATGTCTTAAAAGACGTCAATACTCACCCTGGGTTTCCTGCGGCTACCTCGGACGTCCAAACCCTTCCGTGATCGTTTGAGGTGAGTTCTAGACGTTGGACTCTCCTTCCGGTTGTCTGAAGGTACGGTCAGACGTTAGGCAAAGCACCTTAAAGGGCACACCCTGTGCCTTTCCAATGCCCTACCCCCTGCGTATGTACATGTAGACCTAAAATTTTCTGGACAAATCTCTACGGTGAGGCCTGCATGGCCGTAAACTGCACAGAAGCATATACCTTGGCACTGAGCGTACTTTTAGACGTCTGATTTCAGCTCCGGATGTCCTTCTGCTACTCCAAACGTCTAGGAGATGCTCCAGATGTCTGATACTGGAAAATGTTCAGTACGTAGAACTCTCTCGGGTCTTCTCCTCCGCGCGGCCCCTCCGCATTGCCCGCAGCTACACGTCGGTAGCTTCAAGAGGCCGCGAAGCCCACCTTCGCGAGCTCCTCCTCCTCGCACATGAGCTCCTTTGATCTCCTCCCACGCTCTTGCGGCTCCCTTGTGAGCTCCTCTCGAGCTCCCCCTTCCTCCCCCTCCGCATCCCGTCCCTCTCTCTCTTCTTCCTCGCCACACGCTGCGCTGGTGGCTAGAAGGAAGGTGGCGGCTGGCAGGAGGGAAGGATGAAGATGGTGGCTGGAAGGAAGGTGGCGATCGGCAGGAGGGAAGGATGAAGATGGTGGCTGGTGGGGATGGAAGGAGTGGCATGGGGGTGGGGGTTTAAATAGGTAAAGGGTTAGTGTTTGGGGTGAGGAGAGAGGGGGATACGAGTGCAGCGCACGCGTGGGAAAAAAAGCAAGGTACAGTTCTTCTACTTTCAAACGTTCGACCCTCCATCCAGATATCTGATGACTCATACAAACGTCTTAAATAATCCAAAAGGTAACGTGTCATTTTAAGTCTCTTAACAGTTAAAATTTTTTTTAAAAAAAAGAAAAATACATGTGACTTTAAAGTTTAAAATAAAGATTCAAATATCTATATATTCTTTAAGGTTAAGCTCTCAATTTTGATTATACCTTTAATTTTTCTTTAATATTAATAAAAAAATATATATTTTAATATAATTAGTATTATAAAATAACTTTTTCTAGTATATATCTTCAATGATTTTTTTTGTTGAACACCGATTTAAATCAATTATATTTGGTTAAATCAATACAAATTAATTTAAAGGTCTTATGTTTGATTTTTATTTTTTTCACATGCTGACTTCATGGAGATATTTTACCAATTCAATTGATATAAATCATCAATTGACCATTGAAAAAGTAAAATTAACACCTGACTAATTCAATAATCGATTTGATTTTCAAAACATTGGTTCTACCATTTTGATAAGCGAGGCACATGCAATGCCCCTCGCTTCACATGAACGAAAGTGCACGGTGCACAGGCAGACAGCCGAAAGAGGAGCACCTCCACCTCCCATCATTGGCTTTCCCACAAGGTGATACCTCCTTTTTCGTATTCTTTGTTGGCCACTAGGCAGGGTAAGAGACAAAGAATCCACGATATTTCTATGGTTTAAATCTTGCTCACAAATGAAGGGTTTCCTCTTCAACTGCACCATGCTTCTTTTGTTATGTCTCAATAGATCCCAACGCCAAGTAAAGAAAACCAAAGGAGTTTTTTTTTTTTTTTCCTACTTTTTATTGTCTGGACTAATAGGTGCTAATGAAAGCTATTTGTGGGTAATGGTGGCAACCGTGACATCTCATTAGTTTAAGGGGCATGGCTCGGAGGAACGCCTTTTGTTATCAGGTGACGAGAACTTGGATTGCAAGGCAAGGCAAGGCAAGGCAAGGCAAGTCCCACTGGTTTGTGTGTGATGATTTGCGGAATTCGGATCTGTTCAATACCACTAACTTGGCAATGGCATTGTGTCTAGAATTGATCGATCCACTGGGATTGGAAAGGCAAAAGTACCGTGGTGGAAGTTGTTGGCTCTTCGTCCAGCTCATGTGAGGTGGAAGCCATTTTACAGGAACGACTTTAGTATTTATTTCGGCGAATTTACTTGGATCATTCTTCCACATATAGACAGGTGGCATGCATGATACTTCTCCATATTAAGAGTACTAATCTACCAAGTAGATCGACGAAGTACGATAGGTAGGAATAGAGAATGCGCATCTGTAGAATATGTGGCAGTAAATGGAGCATGGGATGAAATATTTTGGGGTGCGAAACTTTCTATTGTGCTGTTTGTCTGTTAAACAAGCTTGTTTAACAGAAAGTACCAAAGTCACAGCTACCGGAGAACGTGATTGGGGAAAGTACCAAAGGTGTAGCTAACGGAGAACATGATCGAGGGATGAAGGGAGTGGAAGCGTATAGCCCTACTACAATTGAGGGGAATCAACAATTTGGCTGCAGCTGTAGGAACAGAGGGAGAGAGGAGAAGGGGACTTTTTGAGGCTGCAGTTGGCATTTTCCCTTGCTCCTGCAAAAACTTGAAGGGTGCTAATTCTCCATCATGTTCACCCTTCCCCACGATCTTCACATTCAAATTCTTCTATATTTCTCATTTCTTTCATTATTGATTTCCACTGATTTCTCCATCAATAGAGATCTTGTTGTAATCGTTTGACCTTTGCCCTTTATGGCCACTTTGTCAAACAGTTTCCAACAGAAGCCATGTCTCCCTTTGTCCATGGATGGTGCTTTTTCTAACTTCCTTTTCACTGTGCAAAATGCAGCAAGCTTGGTTGAGCATTCTAAAAATGGCCTCATGCGGGCATAAATTTAAGGAAAGGAGGTTCCCTGAACAACACAGACAGAAACAGTGAACATCAAAATTAAAGCAAGATCCTGTTGCCATAAGTTTATGAATGTCGTTAACGATCAGAATCGTAGCTATTGATCAGCCAAATTCTGTACTTCAAGTTACTGAAAAAACTGATGTATTTGCGTAAGAGCAGATACCAAAGAATTGTCTTCAGAAGATAAATCAACGAAGCAATTGCAGGGACTCGTGGACATGGACAATCCTTTTAGTAACAGGGTAGGTTGGTGTCTGGCAATGGCATATCGTTACCTCTGAAAGGAAGAAGGAAACCATCGACACATGTTGAAAATTGGAACGCAGCAAAGTTTTGCTGGGCAAGTCCCCTCTCACATTTTAACATGAATAAACATAAAAGTTTGTAGTGATGAGGTTGGAGTCATTTCTCTGCCGATCACCATTTTGAAAACAATTTTATACGTGTAAATAGAACAATTTAATCCATCGATTGTCTAAAGATTACAATAAAAGAATCCTAAAAGCAACAAGCATCTTACAAAATAAAAAGAATAAAAGAGAATGTTGATTGAGAAATTGTACTGAGTGAAAAAGGCATTGTTGGAAGTTAACATTTATGGAAAAAAAATCTTTCTTTTAGGTGAGCATGAGATGAAAATAAGCATCAGTGTTGAAGTTGACAATGGTTGAAGGATTACCATAAATCTTGGTTCTTAACATTTTTGAAGCTAGAAGCTAAGCAAGTAAGAGATATTCAACTCTACTTAATAAAAAAAGCATGATTATTGTAAATATAAATGTAAAAGAATATTTTTTATTATTGCATTCCGTAAGTAAAATAGAATGAATAAGTTAAGATTGGAGAGTAATCCATTTCATTGTCTAATAAAATTTAATCTTCGTACATCCATTCGTACCCAAAATAAATATTTTTTTTTAACTTTAAGTTAAAAAGAAAAAAAAAGATTAAGAATTTGGTTGGGGAAGGTCAAGCCCTATGGGCCTTATCGGATTTTTTCGAGTTGAGGTCAGGACAAACTTAAATCTAAATTTTTAAAAAAATTATGGCGAGTTCCGACACATATAATATCCAGGCTCAAGCCAAGTTAAAGTTTTTCAAGTCATGTTTAGGCTCGAATCAGATCGATCTAACTTAATGCTCCACCTTAGGCATGGCTGTTTTTGGAAATGATACGTTAGTACTAGACCTGTCGAAGATCCGGGATGGACTTTAAAACTGTGAGGCTCAAGCCCAACCCGGCCCAAAATGAGTCGGGCTGGCGTGGGACAGCCCATCAACAAATATTTTCTAATTTAATTTCGTAAAATGATTGTAGTTTTCTGTATTAAAAAAAAAGCTACATTATATAAAAATGGACAAAACAAAAACGGGAAAAAAAAATATTTAACTAAGAAATGAGAACGGCAACGGCATGACTTAAATAAAAATTAAACATCTCAACTTTCAAAGTGCATAATCAACGAAAAAATGTACCTACTTGTTCTGGTGAGGTGGGATTTCGTTTTCGTCGGAAATGACAGATGGGTTTGGGCGACGAGTTTGGATAAGAGATGTGGGTTTTTTTTTTTAATGGTTTGGAAGACAAAGTGGGTAACCTTCTTTAAATTAAAGTAGCATCAAAGGATTGAATCAGATTGAGTTTAAAATCTTTTAAGTCCAAGTTCGACCCATCCTAGATTAGACCTATACTTGGGTCAAGTAGGGCCAAAGCCAAACTTTTCGAACCAAAGCCTGATCCCACAAATAGATTAGGTGGGCGGTGACTTAACCCACTAGCCTAATCCAATTGGTACAAAGGGCCATCAAGAGTTTCTTTTGTTTGCATAATCTAGGGTTGTTGAAAAGAGGCAACTGAGTTTGGATAGGAGATGTGATTTTTTTTTTGCTTGGAAGATAAAGTGGGTAACCCTCTTTAAGTCAATTGTAGCATTAAAGGATCGAATCGGATTGAGTTTAAAATCTTAAGCTTAAGCCTAACCCATCCTAGATTAGACCTATACTTGGGTCAAGTAGGCCCAAAGCCAAAATTTTCAAACTCAAGCCTGATCCCATTAGCAGGCCAGATGGGTGGTGGCTTAACCCACTACCCTAGTCCAATTGGTACAAAGGGCCATCAAGAGTTTCCTTTGTTTACAGTATCTAGGGTTGTTGAAAAGGCTTGGAGTTTATTAAGCTTGGCTCAAGATTAGTATGATAAGAGCCCACAGTCTAGCTAGATAAGCTATTAGGTGAGTCTAAACAAAAAATTCTAAGTTTGATAAATTATGGGAGACTAAAGTCAATAAGATGTGTGTTTGTGTGTGTGTGTCTATATATATATATATGTGCATAAGTTATATAAGTGTAGTAATTTATTTTACCACAAGTAATATTTTGAATTGAAAATTTAGAAATTTAGATTATTTTATATGAACATTTTATGTATTGAATTTGAAATAAATCTAACATTATTAGCATGTATATTGAAGGGGATTGATTTTTTATAACTAAAGTATTATGAAATTTTATCCTAATAGATGTAGGTGTTAGGAGTATTGAATTGACTTTAAATTTGATGTATAACATATTTATATAGGATAATTTTAATTCTTAAATTTTCAATCGAAAACATCACTCGTAGTAAAACATATTACCACACATACACATACCTTAGGTATAGATGACTTATACGCTTCCCCACCCCCCACCTCCCTCCCAACACACACATATATTGTATGTATTAAATAAAATATAGTTATAACTTTCCCAAATCCCTGAACACTTCCTACCCCATCCCTCCCTCGCTGACTCTACGTTCCCTAGTCCTTGATGCTTTCATCCTTATATTAAACACAATCTACCCTTGAGCTCAATAAGTTCAATGAGTCATAGAAATTTGGCAAGGAGCTAGAGCTCAAACAAGTTAACTTTAAATAAGACCAACCTATCTCAACTTGAGCAAGCTTAGGCTAATTGAGCTTGAGCTTGAACAAGGTTGGACTTGATTTATTGGACTCGATACTCAAACCCTTATCACAAGTAGCTTTGCAAACTCTTCATAAAAGTCCATGTTCCATTGTCTACCACCCAAAACTTACCACCTTACAGCTGGGGCCTTATTTTCTAAATTTTTATTTCTCGAAAGGAACATGATCAAGATACTAACCTACACGAAAACTCAATTAGCCAGCCATCAATCCATTTGTTTATGAATCTAATTTTTCTTAAGTTTTGTAATTGTAAATTAGAATAAGATCAAAATTTGGAATCCACATGACTTGCCCTAACAAGTACATACCCATGCTAAGATTTGATCTAGTAATCACCATGAAAACATACGGTACCGAAATCATTACATTGAAACTCCCATTTTACACCATTTCATTGTTCAATGATCAAAATGAAGGAATGATATTTATGTCATTCATTCAAATAAATGCCAAAAAGTAAGATAGTCGTTACCTAGGAGTAGGAGCTTCTCACCTTGTAAACCAATCTTATGAGCTCAGGTTGCCAAAGAGTAGATGGCTCATGCTTAACTTGTGCACAATCAATCAAAAAGGGCATTAAAATTAAACTATTATAGAAAGAAGAACAATGATTTTTTGTGGACAAAATCTACGTTAAATCTTAAGCGAAAGATCTCTGACATCTATTTTGGGGTTAATTTATTTGAAGGATTAAAAATGTGATATTAAGAAATGTGAAATTGATATTAATATTTAATTATGTTTACTTGCAGAGTAATGTTAACACCAATTTATATTTATTTGAATTGGTATTAAGTTGAAATGTTAGCTCTTGTGATATTTACTTGTTAGTAATGTTAAGAATTTGAATCAAATATTACAATAGCACAACAAAATCATGAAACTTAAACATAGATTTATCTAATATGAATAACAATTGGTGTTAGACAAACTAATGTTAAAAACTCTTAGCTCGTGTTATCCAAAAGAGGATTAACCTTCCAAGTAAATAAAGATTAATTCCTTAAAAAGTAGGTTAATCCTTTAAATAAACTAACCCTCAAAGATGCCGATAGAGATGAATTGTGGGGCCCACCCAAGGGTGGGGACCATTGCTGGGGGTGGGTATGGGATTTTGTCGTGGATATTTGCTTGTACAGAACACTTTTCTTCTGGGAAGAAAGGGAAGATAATGACAGGTTGAATCATCACAAAAAGTCTGCTTCTCTTTTTTTCCTTTTATTTGTTTTTGTATCATTTCTCGAAGGTGAGTCTCAATGGACGCTTCAGAAGGTCAAGCCTTCTTGTTACGAAAGGATAACATTTTGCGACGGTTGAGCATCATCGCTAATGTCCTTCCCAAGAACTTCCATCCTTGTGTTCCATTACAATCAGTCATTTTTCTTTACCTACAGGTGAAGGTGTATTAATAGCAGAACCCTCCTTATTTCGGGATCTATTTCCACAACAAGATCTTGTCTTGCCTGTTCTAGACTACCATCCTTTTGTGCTTATGTCTAGAAAAGCTAATTATTCGGCACTATATACGATTCTTTCTTCGAATGTGTAGCCTCTTCAACCGTAGTTGTGCAGGTGAACAAAGAAGAATGTCTTGCTTGGTGTGAAACTTTTTTTAAGAATTAGTTTGGATGGAGGGATATTCTTCATTTTTATTTGGAAATAATAAGGATTATTCTGGTGGGTTAACCTATGATTGTTTAGAAAATTTTTATGTTAACATGTGAAAATACATGAGATAACCTATAAAAAATATTTATCCTATATCAATCCCAGAATAATTTATTCTAGGTTAAAATATCATTTCCACTAAACAAGGTTAACCACTATTTTGATTGATATCTACCTTAGCAAACTAAGCCTAAGGGAAAGTTTAGATGATGGGATGAATTTCATAGGATAATTTTTTTATAGTTGCATTATCCTTTATTTTTATTTAAAAATTATAAAAATTATTTTGATATGTTAATTTGTGTCTGTTTGAAAAATTTCTGAATTAATATGTGAAAATATATGAGATAATTTTAAAAAAAAGATTATTTCATGTAACCTCAAACTAATTTATCTCAAATTAAATTTTTTAAACTAAATTAAAATATCCTATTCACCAAACAAAATTAACTCCAATTTTAATAGGTTATGCTCCTTACAAAATTAAACCTAAAAGTGTGCATCCTGACATGTGAAATTGAAAAATGTACCATTAATTAGCAGGAGGGTCGTGTCCATTCTTTCGTAATAAATGTTGTTTGTATATATATATATATATATATATGAATTGGTGGTATTGGATGTGGGGGGGGGGGGGGGGGGGGGGTGTGTGTGTGGTGTGGGAAGGAGACTTAAAATCTACCTTTCAATCGGAAAACAGGTGATAACGATGAGTACGTTAAGGTGGTGCATGGATGGATACAAATGGTGGCCGGAGCGAATTACATACTTTAAATCGAAACCAAGCGAGCAAACCGGGCCCAACGTATTGTCGTTCGAGCCCATTGACCACTTGACTTCCTTTTCGAAACCTGTGAGCTCTAATATCTAGTAAATAAAGAGGCTTACATGCAATGCAGGTCGATTTGGGTGACTCTGTCAAACAACTGAATTTTGTGGTAACAATACCTTCGTATGCGTGCTTCCATCAATATTATGTCTACGTTTTGTCAACTATATATATATATATATGTGTGTGTGTGTGTGTGTGTGTGTTACATGGTTGGTATGTATAATGCTTCCAAATAGCTATATTTTTTTTTTGGTACTAATAAGGTGGGGGGAGGGAGGTGAAGCTTATTCATCTAGCTGATGGGGTGTGCACGGATCTAATTTTGCTCAGATTTGCAACTAATTCTATGGAAGAAGTTGGTGACTTAGCTTCATTGTAAGAGGTATATATCTAGGGAGAAGGCAAGACTCCCGTAAATTCACTAGAATTAGTAGTATTAAATCTCTCAGAGTTTCTCTCTCTTGAATTACATATTCTTGGATTGCTTTCCATAGATTGCCTCTCATGTTCTTATCTGAGGAGAGCCCTGGAGGGAGCCCTCCTCTATTTATAATATAAGGAAGTATCTTAGCGAGGTAAGATCTTCTTCAGCGATCTTATCGGACTTTTCGACATGTCCATTGTTAGGGTATGGCTATCGGTAACAGCATGGTTACTGCTGACGTGGGCATCATGGACTTTTTCCACCGCCTCTCTAGTTTTGGTTAAATGAGATCCTCTAGCGGGTCAGGCCAGGTGGATCCAGATCCAAGAGTCGATTGTGCTTTATTCCGCGAGGGCTATTTTCATTCTAAATCATAAGCCCTCACTCTCGTAGTACAGCTGTGTCGTTTGCGAGAGTATACTTCTTTTTTGCACTCGTGTCGAGGTCACCCTTGCCCCTAGCAGCTATCGCTTGGTAGTGTAAGGGGATAGGTGCTTTGATGCCCCCACTTGCCTCATAGGGAGAAGGGGATAGATGCTTTAATGCCCTTACTCACCTGCTCGCCTCCTGATGGAGAGAGGGGGAAGTCATTTGGGAACTGTCTCCTGAAAAATCAGGTAATTAGAAAAATATAAATCATAATAGAAGTGCGGAAATTTAGTTCTTGACTTCAAACTCGATCTCAACCAATTATTCATGCATCGCGGGACTGGAGTACACAGGCTCTCCCTATGTCCTTAAGAGGTAGCCCATAGTAGGATGCCAAGGTTCCTCGTACGTTACCAATGCTCGTAGGGGGCCTGGGGTCTGCTTTAATTCAGGTACCCTAGCATGCACTCGTTGGGAACGTGAGGGGGTTTTCAATCCTGGCATGTATTAGTCAGCAGGAGGGTGGGGAAATAAGTGGTATATAAATTTTGTAAAAATAAATCTCTATTTTATGAAATAGAAGAATTTTTCTACATATCTTTGCATAAGAAGAGGGATGCATGGAGCATGGATCAATTGTTAACGAGCTTACTAGCCATCGTTTGGTGCCCCCACTTACATCATATAATAGGCTTGGTGGAGCACCTACCTCCCAACTGCCAGCAAATTTCAGCCTGAACCTCCACCATTAGCCGACCTTTCAATCGGGCCATCATGATTAGGCGGCTACAACAAGTGGGAATTCAATTCCTGACTTTAACTTGGTCTCAACCTCCCGTCCGTGCTGATGAGACTTGAGTACTAGACTCTCCCGCCAAGGTTCCTTGCACGGAGCCGATGCTCTAAGGGGGCCTGGGGTCCACTCTAGTTGGGGTACTCGCTGGTAGCCTGTCCCGTGTGAGTGGCTTGTGCTTATGGGGAATGTGAAGAGGTTTTGTTACGACCAAGTTCTCGAATCCCGAAAGGATCCGAGACCGGCTCGACTCGACTAACCCCAAGACCCAGTCGTCCAACAAGAAATAACCGAAAAGTAGGAAAATAAACCACATTTACTATGCAATGTAACTAACAGTAAAAGCGTACAAGCAGTAAAGGAAAGTAAAAGTTGCTAGTCAGTACATACCAGTACAACAACAAGAAAATAGAACAAAAGTATAGTAACATGAGCAGTAAACAAAAGTATAAAATTCACTAGCAGAAAAGAGAGTATAACAACAGTAAGAAAACTACTGCTAACCTCGACTGGGCCTAGCACCTTCTGTAGCCGGTAACTCGGGTTGCTCAACTCCTGGACTTATACAGGGTTATGAGAAAACGGAGTCAACGAACACTGAGTAGAGTGGTAACCAAACTATCTAAAGCTGTAAAAACTAGTAGGTAGATTTATTTTTTCCAATTATTTATTTTACAAGTAATTTCTTTTCATCCCATTGGTTTACTTTCAGATTTCTTTCTTGATCTTGCATGTTCCTCGTGGGAACGATCTTGATTGCAGTCTTTTCCGAAGAGTAGAAGATACACGTGGTGCTCTCTGGTTGAGAGAGTCCCCTGTGGTAGTCCTACACCCAGTCAACCACCCCGAGGTCACAGACAGACGTAGCGGTGACTACAGCACGCGCGATAAGCGCATGGGTAGCTACCCCGCACTAGCACGCGGTCAGTCGTTCCGCTAGCGGGTACATCCAAAGTACAGCACGGAATAGTATAGGGCCTAGCCTTCTCAGAAATAGGGGTCTAGCCCTTTAGAACCAAATAAGGGTCTCGCCCCTCCACAGTCCGCGCACCCTCGTTTGACTGCCCTGGTTTGACCAGAGGGCATAACAAGTCAGTGTAAGGTGGTTAACTGAACCCCAGGCCCCGTGGGGTGGTTAGCTCTCTCCCTACACTAGTAGCTTGCCTCGGTACTGTGTACACGAGAGCCAACAGAAGTCGGTGTAGAGTGGCCAATCCTAACCCGAGTCTCAACCAAAGGGCGGCTAGCTTCACTCTATACTAAAAGGGGACAGTCGCTCTCCTTGGTTCCACGTACTCAAGGGCCAGCACACTTCCCATCCACATTCCAAGCTTTTCCATCTATCCACAGGAGCTTTACTCCTAATTCCTCGTAGGGTTCATGTTCATGTTCACCATATTATTCCAATCCAGGTTTTATCATTCACAATTCAATTCTCGTTTATACACATGCAGCTCGTATTTCCACAATTTAACACATGCAATAAGTGATATTACAGGTAACTGTTTAGCTATCTCAGGTAGCTCATATTCTATCAGGCAACTCGTATTCATTAACAGGCAGTTGCTAATAGTTTAGCTCATACATTTATAAATACAATTTCAATCACGTAAACAAGCGGTTCAACAATTTCTCATCCTAGGTTTCCATTTATCTAATTTTCATAGATGCATTCATATTTTATAAATAGAACAAGGGTGGATCACTCTACCAGACAATCCGGGAGTACTGCGGGCTCAAACTACAGACCTACGTGCTTCTGCAAGTCCCAAACACGCAACAGGTCGAAGTTCTATTCCAAGGAACACACCACAATAGAAGATTCAGAACGGTGTATAAAGGTTTCTAATATGTAGAGGAATTCACAAGGAAACCACAGATACTTTATTTGCGTAAAATTGATCCCGATCAGACCCTAAGCGGGTCAAAAATATGTCTGCAGACCCAAATCAAACGCCTGGAAACAAATCCAGATGTCTTAAAAGTCATCAGAGACTCACCTCAAGCTCCTATGATGATCTCAGACGTCTAGGACTCCGCCGCGACCGTCTGGAAGCAGTTCAAGATGTCTGACCAGTCCTCCGGTCGTTTGGTAAGCTGTCTAGACATCCAAAAAGCATGGAAGGGCGTGTCGCGCACCTTCCCAAAGCTGCTCCTGTGCACGACAGAGCAACTCGCCACTTTTAGCCAAGCAATCACACCTGCGATGAGGCCTGCATGGCCGTAACTGCGAGGAAGATGTACCTTCGCAATACACCCGCTTTCAGACGTCTGGTGTCATCGCCGGACGTCCAGCCAGTCGTTCGGAAGGCCCTCCGGACATCTGATACTGGAAAAACTCCAGTACCAGACTGTGCTCTTGCATCTCTTGCTGCGCTCCGCTATGGCTCCTTCCGCTTCGCTGCAGCTCTGACTGCTGCAAAAGGTCGGGGACGACGCCCGACATTCTCCTCCTCCCGCACGTGCCGCGGTGGCCGTGCGAACCTCCAGCGAGTTTCCCCGAAGCTCGCGACCTCGGCCTTCTCCTCCTCCTCACGCCCGCTCCTCCTCCTCGCTCTCGCTCTCTCTCTCTCTTGCGCCTTAGCTCTCGGCAGTGGAGTAGGGAGTATGGTGGTAGTGGTGGAGTGGAGAGGAGAGGAGGAGGGTCTCTCTTATAGGCTGCGGGGTTAGGGTTTAGCGGGGGAAAAAGGAAAGGAGAGAGAGGGTCTGCACGCTGCCTATGTGCAGAACTAAAAGCATGTACAGATTTTTCAATTTCCAGACGTTCTGGAAGGGATCCAGACGTCTGACTAACACTCCAGATGTCTTAAAATGATCAAATCAGAATGGGTCTTTACAAGTTTTATTGTCCCGGCCTTTGAGGGCAAATACAACAGGAGCAACACCTGGTTCTGGATGAGGTCGCTAGCATTGTAAAATTTTTCTTCGGTGGGAGGTTGGCGGTTGTTGTCTGGTTATCCTCGTTGCTTGAGATCTTAGCGGAAGGGTGGCTCCAAAGGGGGATCCTCTGAGCGGTCATGAGATTTCACAAGCGAGAAGAGGCTTGGCAGAGAAAAAATACTAGCTGGAAGCCTTAATTGGCAGATAAGTAGCCAAGATGACTATCAAAGAATTTGTTGACGTAGGAAACGTAATGTAGCCAATAACAAGCAATCCATCACAAGGGAAACAAGGAGATTGATGGCTCAGTTCTATCGCAAGAGGTGTACATTTGATGGGAGGTTAAGGCTCTCATAAAACCACTGAAAGTAGTGGTATTACAATCTCTCGAAATTTCTCTCTCTCGGATTGCATGTTCTTGGATCGCCTTCCATGGATTGCCTCTCATGTTCTTGCTTGAGGAGAGCCCCGAAGGGTCTCCCTCTATTTATAATACAAGGAAGTATCTTAACGAGGTAAGATCTTCAATGATTTTATCCGGGCATAGCCATTAGTAATGTCATGATTACTGCTGACATAGGTGTAATGAACTTTTTTCATCACTTCTCTAACTTTGATCAAATCAGATCCTCTAATGGATCAGACTAAAATGATCCAGATTCGAGAATTAATTATATTTATTCCACAGGAATCAAATTGACAACCGCATCAAACATCGTAGAAGATCCCGTCAACGCAAATTTGAGTTCAATTGATTGGAGAAGAAATTAAGTGGAAACGTGTGCCCGAGATGTGAGATATGATATGCGACGTGGCACCTTGAGATGACACATATAGGAAAGAAAAAAGAAGATTTGAGTGGGAAAGGATCACAAACAATTAGAGCATAGCTTTACGAATAATGAACTTCACCTTAGATTGGACTTGGATCGAAAATTAGGCTTGTTTGGTGTTGAAGCTGATTGAAGCCCAAATCTAATAACTCAAAAGCATGGCCCATGTGTGTGTCCTGAGAACACAGCCCATAAATTAGAGATACTTGACTTGATTGTCCAATGAGCTTATGAATTGCTCAGTAGAAATGAAACAAGCAAAACGATTTGCCAAGAGGTTTAAAAATTGGTTGAAGAATATGAAAATAAAAAAAAAAAGGTTGGACGAAGTAGAATCCCAATTTAATTGATGTCCGTTAATGAACAATGGTAAAGATAAGTCATAATCTACGTTCTTTTTTAAGTCTTCCATTCTAATCTTTTAATCAACAACGTATATGTCCTTCTGAACAGTATGTGTGCTGTTCGGGATGTTTACCTTCTTTTGATAAGGAAGGGGTTTGGAAAAGAACTTAACAAAATAGTTTGTGCAAAGCCTTTCTCTTAAATCCCAACAATTCATTGAGTCAAAAGATATTAACTCACAGCAATCAAATTTACATCACTCCTCCGAAGTGAGGTGCCCAACGAAAAACCAAATCTTATCCCTTGGTTTACTATCCAATTAAGATGACATCACTACCCATTATCATCGGTAAACTTATTTCCTTTAGATGGGTACTCACTAAGCTACTCGCCCAAATTAATGGTAGTTAAATCTTGAGAAAGTTATAGAAAAGTCCTAGACTATACATTTGTTACGGGATTCGATTCTATAGAATCTTTCGCACATTTAGAATCCTAATCTTTCAAAAGTAGGAATGTTAGGTTAAAATTATTTTACTTTTCTTTTCCAAGCATGCAGGCATTAGACATCATCTACTTCTACATCGTTAATCAATCGTTGAGATGAGCCTCCGCATACCCCAACAAAGAACCTTCTGGATACATATGCTTAAATCGTTGGAGCATTTTCAACAAATAAGCAGCTGCAACCTGTTAGTTACAATGGTGTTCGTGATAGTTTCTATGTAAGTTTTTGAGTCGAAAAAAGGGAAACGAAAGCTCAGGTGATAAGATAGCCATTTTCCACGTATAAATCCTATATTGAGATCCCTGATCTTACGTATTCTGCTCGAGACTCACCTATCCATGATATCTATTAAACTACGTGTGCCGACAAGTCGTGTATACTGTTCGCATTACCATGATACCTCCTGCAATGACAACACATGTAATAATCGTCGAAACCGCACCTTTTTTTCTCACCTCTCCTCGCTGCCCCTCGATACTGTCTGAGCACCCTTGGTCATGCTCATGTCTCCGCTCTCTCCTTCGATCCTGAGTTGCACGTCCTCAACTCTCTCTCTCTCTCTCTCTCTCTCTCTCTCTCCCACTTACCCCCCACTCCCCATCTTCCTCACACTTCCTCTCTGGTGGCGACTAGCGCGCATGGAGGCCAACAACGCCACCCGCCATGCCCGCCGTGCCTGCGAGCAACCCCCGACCTCCAGGCACTCCATCGACTACGGCAGCTCCAACTTTCGCCCCCCTCCCCGTCGACACGTCCGACTTTCTCGTGGAGCCTCTACTAGTCTCCCTCCGGTCCCTCCTCGCCGGCATGTACGACTTCCTCACGGTCTCCTCGACCAGCTCGACCAGATCGAGGCCAACGGTGCCGCCGGCTGCACCTCAGTAGCCACATTTTTCTTCTGGAAGGGAGTGATTTAATAAAAGAGCAATGCCTTCGATTTAGGGAATCTGATCTACTTCCCTACTTAAATGGGTATTTCTTTTCGGTACTGTATCTGTTCTTTTTAAAGGAAAAAAAAGGATTTTTTTTACTGGCTATGTGATGATAGCATGAATGTGGAACAGAACAAGTATGCTATACAAGCTTTAGTAAGATGTTACAGGCATAGGTTTTGTAAAAGACACAGGGGGAAATCATACCCTCTGCGTTAGATAGGCACTTCCTTGGCCTCTTTTCATGGATACCTACCATCTTCACCTTCGACTCTTCCGTCTAAGATAAGATAAAGCCAATATCTTCGGGTTAATATATTAAGAGCAAAAGGTACCATAATATCATATCACAATAGAGTGCGGACTGTAAGGGTGATTCTAGGACAATTAAAACAAGCTTCCAATCAGTTGGTAACAAGAATGCAAACGGATCAGATTTAGGATGGATTTGGTTAAACTCATATCTATGCTTATTTACAAAATTTATACTTATATCCTACATATTTACTCATTAGGTATAAAAATTTAAACTTATATCCTTACTTATCTACCTATCAGGTATCCATTTACCAATCAGGTACCTATTTATAAATTGATCTTACAATTAAATCGTGTCAAATTCGAGTCAAAGAAGAGGAAATTCTATAACATAATTCATTAATTATTTATTTTTAGTAAGCTCTCAACATAAGAGCTCGAGTTACTCTAATTTTATTGATCTCCACTAAAATTATTACAAAAAGAGCCTTCTAAGGAGAATACATCAAAAATAAAAATACAAAAAATACAAATAAAGAATAAATATAAGTACATTTCAAACAAAAAATTTCCATCTCCAAAATAAATATTATCACGACCCAATCCCAGATCCTTACAGAACTCGAAACTGGCTCGCCTTAACTAATCCTAAGACCCAGTCGTTCAAAAAGATATAACCAAATAACATTTATCAAACCACAATCACACAAGTACAGTAACTAAACAGGAAGAAATTGATAGCAACAGGGGAAAAAGAACAGTAATATTACATGTCATAATATAGCCATCATAAGAAAAACGAGTATATATAACAAAAACAAGGCTATAGGAGCTCACAACACCAAATAGTAGAACTAAAGCTAGGCTCGACTAGGCCCAGCGTCCTCAGCAGCTGGTAGCTCGGGCTGGTCAAATTCCTGACCTGTACAAAGATATACATCTGGAGTCAGCTAATGCTGAGTAGAGTGGTGGCTAAGAAGTAACATGCATTTAAGTAGTTTAACATATAATTTTTCGTTTCCAACTATCTTATACATGTTGGTAAGTAGAAATATCTAATCAGGATTCATCACATTATCTAATCTTCTTGTTCCCTATAGGAACAATTTTGCTTGCAGCTTCTTGTGATGTAGGATGCCCACGTGGCACTCTCCTGGCCGGGAGAGTCCCTCCATGGTAGTCCTACACTCGGTCTACCACCCCGTGGTCACGGTCGTGACGTAATAGTGACTAGGGCATACGTGATAAGCGCATGGGTAGTTACCCCGCACTGGCACGCAATCAGTTGTTTCTGCTAGTGGGTACGCCTCAACGTACAGCACGGAACAGTATAGAGCCTTGCCCTCATAGAACAGAACAGGAGTTTTTCCCCTTAGGGGTCTCGCCCCTCAGTCCGCGTACCCTCATCTGACTATCCCAGTTTGCCCAACGGGCTAACAAGAGTCGGTGTAGGGTGGCCATACCTAGCCTCAGGCCCCCTGGGGCTGCTAGCTCCCCCTTACACTAAGTAGCTCATCTTGGTACTACGTACACGAGAGCCAACACGAGTCAACGTAGAGTGGCCAAACCTACTGGCTCGCCTCTCGTCTGTAGTTCTAATATTTCGTCGTAGTATAGTATAGAGAAGCGGTTATCAGTTTAATACAATTTGTTACTCGGAAATAAAAGTTTTCCCGAGGTCGAACTCAGGGAGCAAACTGTATTCTAGAAGTACAATGTTTCTATTACAAAAATGAGAGAGAGAGAGATTTGTCTTGTTGGCTTTTTCTTCTTCTCTTCTCTTCAGTTCTTTGGTCTTCTTTCTTCTTCTTGTTTCTCTTCTGTTCTCTTGTTCCTTTTCTTTTTCTTCTCTCTTCTTGTTCTGCTTCTCTCTTCTTTCTCCTTCAGCTCTTTGTCTTCTTCCTTCTGTTCTTTTTCTTTCTTTCTTCTTTGCGGTGCCTTTCCTTCTTCTTCTATGCAGAGCGTCGTCTGATTTTTCAATCAGACGACTTAAGTAGCCTCTGCTACAGTGCGTCCTCCTTTCTTCTTTCTTTCTTCTTCTTCTTCTCACAGTCCTTCTTCTTCTGCTTTGCTTCAAGCAGCCACGGCTCTGGCTGCTTCTTCCTTCTGTTCTCTTCTTCTTCTTCTCTGCCTTGGCCTGCACACTCACAGCTTGGTCAGAGGGCAAAACCTAATCCTACCCTCCCCCATGTCTCTCCCTCTCAGATTTCGCTCGTAGGATAGCTCTCCCAGAGCCGCCGGGTATTCGGATACGGGTCGCGCCCGGGTCCAGGCCCACCGGCGTGCGGTGGTGGGCGAGGAGTGCAGGTCGGGTATACAGGTCGGGCCAGGTCCGCGGGGGGTGGTCGCGGACGAGGCCGGGTAAGCGGGTGAGAGGGACCTCACCCCGTGTAACTGAGGCGATAAGCCTACGACACTTTTACAATTTATGTAGGTGCGCGACTTTAGAATCTACCGAGGTGGGACTAAATGTCCCACCCCAATTTGGCGCCTGCAGCTGAGAAAGCTGCAGGCAATCGCGGCTGTTGCGAGGCTTTCACCCCAGTTGCAGGCCTGGGCAGCTACGTGGGGGCGAACCGCGGGTCCTGGAGCGCAAGCTTGGGCGAGAGCGAAGCTGCAGCTGCAGGCGGAAGAAGCTCCACCTGCTCAGCAATGGCGGCGGAGGACGGGTGACCTGTTCACAGAAATACGGCCTCTCGGCCTAGTCAGAAGGTGCAGGGAGCTTCGCCAGAGTGCGACGAAGCTCGTACGGGTGGTGGAGAGGCGTGGGGCGGAGTGTAGGGGCTGCCCTAGGTCGGACTGTGGCCGGGGGAATGGGTTTGTTCGGGGGGTCTTTAGGTAGCGAATGGCAGGAAATGAAGGGGTGGAAGTGGTTCAGCGTGAAGAGGCGGAGGTTTTGGGTCGGTCGGCGAGTCGTGTGTAGTGGTGGAATGATGGGGGCGATTCGCCGGAGGTTGGCCGGAGATGGAGAAGGTGAGGGTGATCAGGCCCGATCGAAGGGTAGTTGAATAAATTGAAGTAGGGAAAAGAAAGAGGGGAGGAAGGGAGACAACTGTACGTACTTGGAGGGACGGAAGGGGGACGAAGCAGGGCGGCAGTCGTATCGACTGTTGCCGGAGAAAAAGGTGCCCAGAGAGAGGGGGCGGCGGTGAGGAGAGAGCGGGAGAGCACGCGCTGGGTACGGCGCGACGCGAGAAGAGCGGGCGAAGGCTGCTCTGCTGCTGGTATTGCGGCAGAGCGACGAGGAGGAGGAGGAGGAACCGCCGGAGCTGGAGGGCTTCTGCCGGAGTGGGAAGAGAGGAAAGCTGTGGGTGATTCTCTGTCAGAACCGAGCTACTGAGTTTAGCAGACGGGGGCGGCTTTTATAGAGGTGAAATCAGAGAGGAGGGCGGAGGGAGGCGACGTGCCTCCCTCGCCGGAGGACGGCCGGAGATGGAGACCCATACCTTCCGTGCGTTCGCATGGGAGGTATGGGCAGCCGCAGAGACCATGGAGGTGTCCCTGCGACAGCAGACGTCGCAGGGAACCCCCGGTTGTCTTGGTAGAGGGTCTCCCTCACCTTGCGCGGCGCCATGCTGCTTGCAAAGTCGCCGGAGCATGGCGCTGCTCAGGGTTTTGCAGGGAGGACCCAAATGCAAAGAATGAAGAAGACTTAGGGGTCAAAATGCGAGGGTTTCAAAAGTTGAGGGTCAAAAAGTAATAGATGAGGACCAAAATGTAAAGTTGGTCAAGAAGGTCTCTTCTTAGGCTCAAGTTTTTATACATGACTAACTATGACCTAAGGATTCTAATGGTGAATTTTATTTCTAGAATAGACCTTGTTTGACCGGTCAATTTACGTAAAAATCTAAATTAAGTCATTAATTGGGCATGGTTCTCAATGTAGGTCAAAATGGGTTCCTAAGGCCAAATTGAAGGTTCTAAACCCTAGAGATTATTTTTCTATGAATTTTAGAGGGTTTATTCGGTTTTATCTTTGCCTCGAACCTCGTGAATTGAAGTGGGTTTGTTTTTAGGGTTACAGGATGTCATTTAATTCATTGGAGTTGCTGTAGCCCTTATTGGATCAACTCATCACACTTTTCTTCTTATTAGATTAGTTTGACCTATGTTTGGATCCTGAGTTACCCTATTTTCAGATTGAGTTGGTGAAATTGCATTTTTACCCCTTAGTTCCTGTTTTCTTCACAAACTCAGAATTTCTCTGAGTCAAGCCTTTCTATAGTTATGTAGGAGCTTTTTCTTGTAAATATGGGTTAGATGGTGCTAGTTTAGGATTTATGATGAGGTTTTCATCACCTACCCTGGGTCTCAACCCATGGGCGACAAGCTCCCCTCTGCAATACAAGGGATAGCTGTTCTCTTCAATATCATGTACACGAAGGTCAGCTCACTTCCCTTAATAGTTGCCCGTGGGCGGCAATTTCCAGAACCATCCGGTTCTCCGTATTACGGTATTCTTGTCTACATTCCCTGTAGGGTTCGTACAAGAGCTTTTTCTACATCCGGGTTGGGATGCATGGAACAAGCAGTTCAATTTCCATTTTTATCACAGTATGTACTCCATTACAGATAATACAGGTAGCTTTTTATTACTCAATCATTCACATGTATTTTCCTCTAGCCCTAGTGTTCATGCCATAACCTAGGGTTCAAGAATTTACTTTAGAGTATGCATTTATTCCTTCCTAGGGTTCATCTTAAGTCCTAGGATTAACTACTTGCATGTATTAATTTAGAGATTTATGGTTATAACCACTCTACCAGGGTAACCGGGTGGAATGGGGGCGCGTATAGTAACTCCCGACGTCTCCGCAGGTCTCGTACGTCTAACGGACTGAAGACCTAAAACATGGATTGATAAGCCAAAAAGGTTCAGAATGATACAGACAATGTATCATTATATAAAGAAACTCGTATGGAAAACAGAGATGTTTTGTTTGCGGAAAACCGATACCATTAGGGCCTTGCACGGGCCCAATAACATGTGGTCAGACAGAAATCAGACGTCTGGGAAAGGTCCCAGACGACTTAAAACAGTTCTCAGGGATACCTCTCTCAGTGTTCCTCTATCAGATGTCTGGAACTTAGTGTCATTGTCCAAGGGTTCCGTTAGACGTCTGGAGGTGCTCTTGGACGTCTGAAACTACCTTGGTCCACCTTCAACTTCTGACACATATACATACATTGTCAGAACTTTGGCAGAGAGGAAATACGGAAAGTAGATCTCTACCAGATATCTCACCTTATCTTCGGACATCCGATAAGATGTCTGGGTGTCGCTCCGGACGGCTGATTCTGCAGAAAAATGACTTCCGCGAAACCGCTCTAGCTTCCCTCGCCACAGGTGCTACAGTAGAATAGTGCAGCAGTCTCTACTGGCTCTCATTCTGGCTCCCTGCTCTCTCTCCCTCTCGCCCTCGCTCTGCTCTCCGCTCTCTCGTCCTGCTGCGGGGTGTGCGACGAAGAGGAGGAGGAGAGGTTATAAAGGGAGAGGAGGTGAGGGGGACGAGGTGGTGAGGGATGGCGCGGAGTGGTGAGGGATGGCCGTCGCAGGGAAGGGGCAATGAGGGAAAAGAAGTGGTGTGCGTACGGCGCGCACGGAAAAGGAAAGGTACTTTCAGGCATCTGGTGCCCTTTACCAAACGTCTAGATAGACGTTTGACATTCTCTCCAGACGTCTGGTGAACACCCAAGATGTCTTAGGCTGTAACAAGTTGTTGGGTCATTTCAATATAACAAACTTAAAGGAAGTTTCGTTCTTGAAACTTAAGCTAACTCGGGTGCGGAAGATAACGTAGCGGCATATAACAAACTTAAAGAGGAATGACGTAGGTCCGAAGAGACATACTTTAGAAAAGTTTCGAGTACTGCTCTCACATCGTTGACTCAGGCTCCCAAGTTGCCTCCTCTTATTGCTGGCTTTTCTACAGGACTTTCACCAAAGGTATCTCCTTTCGTCTCAGACTCCGGATGGCTCTGTCTAGTATCTGTACCAGCTTCTCGGGATAGGTTAGGTCATCCCCCACCTCGATACTCTCGTGGCTAAGGACATGGCTAGGTTCGGCGATATATCTCCTGAGGATGGAAATGTGAAATACGTCGTGCACTCCAGAGAGCTGGGGAGGAAGGGCAAGCCGATAAGCGACGGGTCCTACCCGTTCTAAGACCTCAAAAGGTCCCACAAATCTCGGTGCAACCTTCCCTCTCACCCTAAACTGCTGCAGAACCTTCATCGGTGAAACACGGAGGAAAACGTGATCTCCAACCTCAAATTGTACCTCCCTATGCTTCAGATCAGCGTAGCTCTTTTTCCTGCTCTGGATAGTACGCAGTCGTCGATGGATCTGCTCGATCACCTCCTGACTCTAGCGTATCAGCTGAGGACCAACCTCCTACTTGGTTCCCACCTCAACCCAACTCAAAGGAGCCGTACACTTCCTCCCGTACAGAGCCTCATATGGTGCCATGCCGATGCTTGAGTGGTAACTATTGTTGTATGCGAACTCTACCAGGGGCAAATGCTCCTCCCAGGAGCCTCTCCAGTCCAGTATGCAAGCGCATAGGAGGTCCTTAAGGGTCTGAATGGTGCGCTCCGACTATCCGTCTGTCTGGGGGTGATAAGCTGTACTGAACCTCTAACGAGTCCCTAAAGCCCATTGAAACTCCGCCCAAAACTGGGAAGTGAAACAAGTGTCTCTGTCTGAAATAATCTCGCGGGGGACCCCGTGAAGGAACACCATGTCTTTGATGTATCTCTCTGCCAACTGTGCTGGTCCAAAAATGACTCGGATTGGCAGAAACCGTGCTGTCTTTGTCAATCTACCTACAATCACCCAGACTGCATCGTGTCCCTTCTGTGTCACAGGTAACCCCACTACCAGGTCTATAGTGACACTCTCCCATTTCCATTCTGGAACGGGAAGTGGCTGTAATGGCCCTGCAAGCCTTTGGTGCTCGGCCCTTACCTGTTGGCATATTAGACACTACTGAACGAAAAGGCCAATATCCCCAATATCCTGTTTCATGCCTCTCCACCAGAAATCACATCGTAGGTCGTGATACATTTTCGTGTTCCTGGGATGTATGGTAAATCTGGATCCGTGTGCCTTAGTCAGGAGCTCCCTCAACAGCTCCTCATCTCTGGGAATGCACAAGTGTCCCCTCATATGCAAGACTCCGTCAGCGAACGAGAACTCTCCTGGGTTCCCTGCCAATACTTGGTCTCGTTGCGCCCGTAGGTAGGGTCCGTCATATGTCCAATCATGATGCGATCCATCAGCTCTGGTCGTGTCTGCCTTGCCACTGTCACTGCTTTGCAGTACCCCTGTGACTCCTGGGGTCACCAGCTGCTCAACTCTTCCATGAGTCTCCAACTTTGTGCTCGTAAACAATCCAAGTGGGCGAGCGTCTTCCAGCTCAAGGTGTCAGCCACCACATTGGCCTTCTCTGGGTGGTATGAGATGCTGCAATCGTAATCCTTCAGGAGCTCTAGCTAGCGTCTCTGTCTCATGTTGAGCTCCTTCTGATCAAACAAATATCTGAGGCTCTTATGGTCAGTGAAAACCTTGAAAGTCTCTTCGTACAAGTAGTGTATCCAGGTTATCAGTGAGAGAACAACTGCTGCCAATTCTAAGTCATGGGTGGGGTAGTTATGCTCATGGAGCTTCAATTGCCGCAAAGCATATACGATAACGTGACTCCGCTGCATGAGAACACCCCCAATCCCTGCAACGAGGCATCTGTGTAAACGACGAATCCTCCACTGCTGTCAGGGATGGTGAGTACATGGGTTGAGGTCAGTCTCTCCTTCAGCTCCTGAAAGCAAGACTCACATTCGTTTTTCCAGGTGAAAGGTACATCCTTCTGAGTCAACTGAGTTAGAGAACGTGCAATCTACGAGAACCCTCTGATAAACAGTCTGTAGTAACCAACCAATCCTAGGAACTGCGAATCTCTGTTACCGAACGCGGCCTCTCCCACTTGAGTATTGCCTCTACGTTGGCTGGATCCACAGCTAAACCATCCTTTGAGATCACATGGCCCAAGAAGGTGATCTGTCTCAACTAGAATTCGCACTTGTTGTATTTGGCATACAGCCTGTGTCGTCTCAAAGTATCTAAGACCATGTGAAGGTGCTGCTCATGCTGCGTCTAGTCTCTAGAGTAAATGAGTGAGTCATCAATGAAAACAACCACGAACTGATTCAGATATGGCCAAAAGACGCGGTTCATCAAGTCCATGAAAGCGGCAGGGGCGTTGGTCAGCCCAAATGGCATGACCAAGAACTCGTACTAGCCGTATCACGTGCGAAAGGTTGTCTTAAAGACATCGGTCTCCCAAATCCTCAGCTGATGGTAGCCTGACCTTAGATCTATCTTGGAGAATATCGTAGCATCCCTCAGCTGGTTGAAGAGGTCATCTATTCGTGGTAACGGGTACTTGTTCTTGACGGTGACCTGGTTCAGCTATCTGTAATCGATGCACAGCCGAAGAGTACCGTCCTTCCTTTTCACAAACAGGACGGGGTTCCCCACGGGGAGGCACTGGGCCTCACGAAGCTCTTCTCTAACAGGTCCTGTAGCTGTGACTTGAGCTCTCGTAGCTCGAGCGGGGCCATCCGATATGGTGCTGTAGAAATAGGGCCGGTCCCTGGTACTAGTGAGATCTCAAACTCGATCTCACGCTCAGGTGGCAGTCTTGGCAGCTCCTCTGGAAAGACGTCGGGGTACTCACAGACCACCGGAATACTCTATATACAGACCACGGGGTTGGGCTCTGCTAGGATGCAAGCAAGGAAGCCCCCGCACCCCTGGCTCAATAGCTTTGCTGCCTGAAGTGCGGAGATGCGCCTGAATCCTCCGTCTACTGGCTCACCGTGGAACTTGAAAGGAGGCAGCTGCGATATGGAGAAAATAATCTTTCTCCCAAAACAGTCTACAAGGGCATGGTATGCAGCCAACCAGTCCATCTCCAAGATCACACCGAAGTCCTTCATCGGGATCATGATCAGGTCTATAGGAAGACTGTGTCTCCCTATCGTGACCTCACAGTTAGTGAAAACCCCCTCGGCAACAAACACCTGCCCACTTGGGCCTCTAATCAGGAAGGGCTCCCCGCACACTGCTCATCCCTGTGCAGACAGCAAAACTCATAGAAACAAATGAATGCGTGGCTCCGGAATCAAAAAGTGTGTAAATGAACTTGACGGAAACAATAACCATACCTGCCACTACGGAACCTGAAGCTCTAGCATCTCCGTGAGTCAGGGTGTTGACATGCCCCTCAACCCTCGGTACAGAAGAAGCAGCCATGCTCTGGGTCGGGCGGGAGACAGTAGGATGATATCCTCCTCGTGACTGCTATCCTCCTCCTCGGGCTTGGTATCTGCGGCTGCTAGATCGGCCTCCCGTGCTTGGTGCTGGGAGCGTCGGCTGTGCTTCGGTCCTAGATGGACAATTTCTTCGTATGTGGCCCGGCTGGCCACACTGATAGCAGAGGGGTATGCGACCTCCCTCTGCCTACTGTCCCTGCTGGTGACTGGGCAGGGGTCAGCTGCAGTTGGCTAATCCCTGTCGGGGACTCCCGAAGGTCCTTGGTGGCCCTACAGAATTGGACGACTCCCCTGTTGGCATCTGGTGCCTCCTCTCTCGACGGCCCTGTGAGTGCTCCTACGGGTAGGGCCTCTTCCATCCTCCATCGATGTCTCGCAACGACGGGTTGGTCTCCTCGTAGATCATGGCAGCCTCGACTACGCGGGAGAAGGTAGGCATCTTCAGGGGTTTTACATATCCCCAAATGACAGGTCGGAGGCCCTCGATGAACCTCCACAGGAGCTCCTCCTTGGTGGACGCGACTGTTGGGGCAAATTGGGACAACTCCAGGAAATACGTTCGGTATGAGCTAATTGTCATGGCCCCCTGGCGGAGAGTGTGGAACTCCCACCTCCTCTGATCTTGCCAAGTCTGTGGGAAGTACTGCTCACAGAAAAGCGCCACAAATTGGTCCCACGTCAGCTCTCCCTCCTCCAGTACTCTGATTGCCCTCGACCACCTGTGAGCTACACTCTCCAGCTGATACGTGGCGAAGGCCGCATGGCATTCTGCAGGAGGACAGAGGGTGTCAAAGATCTTCTCCATCTGCTTCAGCCAATCCTCTGCCTCAGATGGGCTTTCCTCCCCCTTGAAAGAGGGGGGCTTTAGCTTCCTGAATTGGCTGAAGATCTCATGGTGTAGCCGCAACGGAGGAAGGGGTGCACCTCCACGCAAGGAGGACTCGTGCCCCGAGGTGTCTGAAGGAGGTGGGGGGGTTGAGGATCACTCCCTCCCCCTCCAGCTCATCCAGTGCCGTGGCAACTCACTTGCCCCACGGAGGATTCCCCCTCCGCATCCTCAAAAAAGGAAGGTTGAGGAGGCTGATGGAGCTCCTCCCGTATGAGATCCCGGATCAGCTGGGCGAGGTCCGAGACTTGTATGCCAGGAAGGAGAGGTGGAGCGGCTTCATCCTCGACCATCGCTCGCCCTCCCCTGCGACCATGCCCTCGGCTACGACCACGTCCGCGGCCCGCCTCAAGAGCTCCCTGGCGAGGCATCCCCTACACAGAGATCGAGGAGGAATGGGATTATCGGCAACTGTTTGATTATAGAGAGGATGTAAGACTCGAAAACGATAATCAAGAGAGAACGTTGTGATGGCTATCTCAATTACATGTACAAGTGTGGTGATTTTTGAATTACTTGATTTATTTCTTGGGATGACCTTGCTCTGATACCATCTTGTCACGACCTGATCCCAGATTCCTATAGGACCCGAGACTGGCTTGCCTCGATTAATCCCAAGACCCAGTTTTCCAACAAGAAATAACCAAATAACATTCATCAAACCACAATCACACAAGTACAGTAACTAAACAGGAAGAAATTGACAGCAACAGGGGAAAAGAACAGTAATATTACATGTCATAATATAGCCATCACAACAAAAACGAGTACATATAATAGAAACAAGGCTATAGAAACTTACTACACCAAATAGTAGAACTAAAGCTAGGCTCGACTAGGCCCAGCGTCCTCAGCAGCTGGTAGCTCGGGCTAGTCAAATTCCTGACCTGTATAAAGATATACATCTGGAGTCAGCTAGCGCTGAGTAGAGTGGTGGCTAAAAAGTAACATGCTTTTAAGTAGTTTAACATATAATTTTTTGTTTCCAACTATCTTATACATGTTGGTGCGTAGAGATCTCTAATCAAGATTCATCACATTGTTTAATCTTTTTGTTCCCTACAGAAATAATTTTGCTTGCATCTTCCTGTGATGTAGGATGCCCACATGGCACTCTTCTGGCCGAGAGAGTCCCTCCGTGGTAGTCTTACACTCGGTCTACCACCCCAAGGTCACGATCGTGACGTAGCGATGACTATGGCACACGTGATAAGCACGCGAGTAGCTACCCCACACTGGCACGCGGTCAGTCGTTTCCACTAGCAGGTATGCCTCAACGTACAGCGTGGAACAGTATAGGGCCTTGCCTTCTCAGAACAGAATAGAATAGGGGTCTTGCCCCTCAGGGGTCTCGCCCCTCCTCAGTCCGCGTACCCTCATCCAACTATCTCAGTTTGCCCAATGGGCTAACAAGAGTCGATGTAGGGTGGCCATACTTAGCCCCGGGCCCCCTGTGGTGGCTAGCTCCCCCTTACACTAAGTAGCTCACCTCGGTACTACGTACACGAGGGCCAGCACGAGTCAATGTAGAGTGGCCAAACCCACCCCGGGTCTCAACCCAAGGGTGGTCAGCTCCCCTCTACACTACAAGGGATAGTTGTTCTCTTCAGTACCATGTACACGGAAGTCAGCTCACTTCCCTTAACAGCTACTCGTAGGCGGCAATTTCCAGAACCATCTGGTTCTCCGTATTACGGTATTCTTGTCTACATTCCCCGTAGGGTTCGTACAAGAGCTTTTTCTACATTCAGGTTGGGATGTATAGAACAAGCAGTTCAATTTCTATTTTTATCACAGTATGTAGTCCATTCCAGATAATACAGGCAGCTTTTTATTACTCAATCATTCACATGTATTTTCCTCTAGCCCTAGTTTTCATGCCATAACCTAGGTTCAAGAATTTACTCTAGAGTATGTGTTTATTCCTTCCTAGGGTTCATCTCAAGTCCTAAGATTAACTACTTGCATGTATTAATTTAGAGATTTATGGTTATAACCACTCTACCAGGGTAACCGGGTGGAATGGGGGTGCGTATAGTAGCTCCCGACATCTCCGCAGGCCCCGTACGCTCGACAGACTGGAGACCTAAAATATGGATCGATAGGCCAAAAAGGTTTAGAATGATACAGACAAGTTATCATTACATAGAGAACTCGTATGGAAAATAGAGATGTTTTGTTTGCGGAAAATCGATAACATTAGGGCCTTGCACAGGCCCAACAACACGCGGTCAGATAGAAATCAGATGTCTGGGAAAGGTCCCAGACGTCTTAAAATAGTTCTCAGGGATACCTCTCTCAGTCTTCCTCTATCAGACGTCTGGAACTCAGTGCCGTTGTCCAAGGGTTCCGTCAGATGTCTGGAGGTGCTCTCGGATGTCTGAAACTGCCTCGGTCCACCTTTAACTTCTGACACATTTACGTACACTATCAGGACTTTGGTAGAGAGGAGATACAGAAAGTAGATCTCTACCAGATGTCTCACCTTACCTTTGGACGTCCGGTAAGATGTCTAGGTGTCGCTCCAGACGTCTGATTCCACGGAAAAATGACTTCCGCGGAATTGCTCTGGCTTCCCTCGCCACAGGCGCTGCAGTAGAACAGCGCAGCACTCTCTACTCGCTCTCGTTCTAGCTCCCTGCTCTCTCTCCCTCTCACCCTCGCTCTGCTCTCTGATCTCTCATCCTGCTGCGGGGTGTGCGACGAAGAGGAGGAGAGGTTATAAAGGGAGAGGAGGTAAGGGGGACGTGGTGGCGAGGGATGGCCGTCGCAGGGAAGGGGCAGTGAGGGAAATGGAGTGGCGTGCGTACGGCGCACACGGAAAAGGAAAGGTACTTTCAGACATCTGGTGCCCTTTACCAGACGTCTGACGTTATCTCCAGACGTTTGGTGAATGCCCAAGATGTCTTAGGCTGTAACAAGGTGTTGGGTCATTTCAAATGTTTAATGGAAGCTCCAAAAGTATTCCCAACTTTCAAAATCATGGAGGGAATCATGAAGAAGATTAAGATTGAGGGAATGTGGGACTTAGGATGAGGCTAATATATATCTTGGGTAAATTAAGATTTTATTCGGGTATTCGGGTAGGGTAATCAAGTATAGATTCATAACCATACCCATACTCAAATCCGGTTGAATTTTTTAGATAAAACCCATACTCGAACCTGATCAAGTTTAGGTTGGATTTTATCTATTCTTTTCGGATCGAGTTTACCAAAACTTACATCTTTAGTTGGTAAAGCTTTTGGGGATAAAAGTGCTAGAGTTGAATAAGTAAATGATACAGTGTGATCAATGTGAAGATTCTATTGTCCTATTTTGTAGAAGTTCAAGACCATGGTGATTTGAATGCAATAAAAGGGGCCCTTGTGCAAATCAGTCCTTAATTAATACCTAAAAAAACACACATCATAGAATTTGGGAATAACCTTTTGCTAGTAACCATTTAGGCCTCGTTTGTCGATGGGGTTAACCCAGCTAAGGGTTATCTCATGTTTCAATACAAATATCATATCAATATATCAATCATTCTCGACTCCTACTTTTACTATTAAAAAATACCCACTATATCCTCTACTCTCTCTTTTAATAGTAAACAAATACCTACTAACATTTTCCACTCCCACATATACTATTAAACAAATATCCACTTATATCACATCAATACACCAATTATTTTAACCCTATACTTATTCCATCACCCAAATAAACACTTAGGGCTCATCTCCTATGTGAGCTTGTGGGCCATATCCCTTGTTTGGTTGCAAATAACTCGGTGGGCTTTTGTCCCGTGTGTGGACGTGGAAACTCGGGCACAATGTGATTCCGTGATTGTTGCGGAATTGGAAAAACCTCGCACTTTATCCCATGAGAGCAATCCCGTGTGGGTAGGGTTCTGATGAGATTGCCCCTCTTCTCCATCGAGGCGTTCCATCCCCCATCTCACATCGAGGCGCTCCAGCGATGGTCGATGTTGGTGTTCTTTACGAAGGTTGTGCTTGACGGTGGGTATCACGGTGGTCGTCGTGGTCTGTGCCGATCATGATGGATTACGGGATGAACTCCTCGGTAATCACCTCCTTCTTGGTCGGACCGAATGGTGTTGATGGGGTTTGTTTCCTACCTACTGTCATTGTTTCATCTTTGATGTTCTATTATTCTTGGCTGTGGTGGTTTAAAAGGGGCCTTCAACCCATGATAGTCCTCCATTGCAACATTCCATCTCCCTTTATGTCGAAATGGAGTATCTTTTAACGAGGGATTCCCGCTGCTGCCGTAGAGGACATTTTGTTGCGTTGAATTGTGGTGAAACGACCTGTCACCTTTCGATCCTTTAAGATGACTGGGATGCTCACCAGACATTTGTCCAGACGTCTGGAGAGAGAGCCAGACGTCTGAAAATACTTTTTCTTTTCGGCGCGTACCGTGTGTATGCCACTCTCTCGCCCATGCCTCACGCCTTACCCTGCAACGGCCTTACCCGCACCTCGCACCACTCTTGGCGAGAACCATCCCTCTCCCCTCACCTTCCCTCCCTTTATAATCCCCCTCCTCCTCCTCTTCATCTCACAGCACCACAGCCGAGTGGGAGAGAGAGAGAGAGAGTAGGGAGCCAGAGCGAGAGCGAGTGGAGAGCTGATCGCATCTTAGCTTGAGAGCGGAGGGCATTGTGCTATTCTACTGCAGCGCCTGCGGCGAGGAAAGCCAGAGCGGTTCCGTGGAAGTCATTTTTTCACGGAATCAGATGTCCGGGGTGACATCCAGACGTCTTATCGGATGTTCGAAGGTAGAGTGAGACGTCTAGTAGAGATCTATTTTCCATATTTCTCCTCTGCGAAAGTCCTAACAGTGTACGTATATGTGTCAGAAGTTGGAAGGCGGACCAAGGTAGTTTCAAACGTCCGGGAGCACCTTCAGACGTCTGACGAAACCCTTGGACGTCGGCACTGCGCTCCAGACGTCCGATAGAGGTGCCCCGAGAGAGGTATGCTTGAGAGTTGATTTAAGACGTCTGGGATCTCTCCCAGACGTCTGATTTCTATCAGAACCCTTGTTTTTGGGCTTGTTCAAGGCCTAAACGATGTCGGTTTTCTGTAAACGAAACATCGTTGTTTTTCGTACGAATTTCTTCACGTAATGGTAGCTTATCTGTATCTTTAGGAATCCTTTTGACCTATCCATCCACGTCTTAGGTCTCCAGTCCGTTGAGCGTACGGGACCTACAAAGATGTCGTTAGCTGCTGTACCAGCCTCCATTCCCCCCAGTTATCATGGTAGAGTGGTTCTAACTAATTCTCCAAGTTAATAAAATGCATGCAGTTAGTTAAAACCAAGGATGTGAGATGAATCCTAGGAAGAAATAAACGCATGCTCTAGAATATAGCTATTCAAGTAAATCCTAGGTTATGACATGAACACTAGGGATAGAAAAGACGCATGTGTAGAAAGATGGATGATAGAACTCGTATTGTGAAAACAGAGATGCCTGTTTTGTATGTAACAAACCAAATATGGAATAAAGAAAAGTTCATGTATGAACCTTACGGGGAATATAGAACGAGATAAGAACACTGCTGTACCAGAAAATCGGATGGTTCTGGAATTGCCTCCCACAGGCGGCCGTTAAGAGAAGTGAGCTGACCTTTGTGTACATGGTACTGAAGAGAGCAACTATCCCTTGTAGTGTAGAGGGGAGCTTGCCACCCTTGGGTTGAGACCCGGGGTGGGTTTGGCCACTTTACGTTGACTCTTACTGGCCCTCGTGTACGTAGTACCGAGGTGAGCTACTTAGCGTAGGGGGGAGCTAGCCGCCCCAGGGGGCCTGGGGTTAGGTATGGCCACCCCTACACCTACTCTTGTTAGTCTATTGGGCAAACCGGGATAGTCGGACGAGGGTACGCGGACTGAGGAGGGGCGAGACCCCTGTTCTATTTTGTTCTGAAAGGGTAAGGCCCTATATTGTTCCGCGCTGTACGTTGAGACGTATTCTCTAGCGGAAACAACTAACTGCGTGCCAGTGCGGGGTAGCAACTAGCACGCTTATCATATGTGTCGTAGTCACCGCTACGTCACGATCGTGACCTCGAGGTGGTAGACTGGGTGTAAAACTGCCATGGAGGGACTCTCTCAGCTAGGAGAGTGCCACATGTGCATCCTACATCACGGGAAACTGTAAGCAAAATCGTTCCTTTGGGGAACAAGAAGATTAATGAGATGAACCCTGATTAGAGATCTCTACACAGAAAACCGTTATAGGATAATTTGGATTGGAAAGTAATATGTTAAATTACCTGTTAAATGCATTTTTATGTTAGCCACCACTCTACTCAGCGTTAGATGACTCCAGTTATATAATTTTTCACATATCAGGGATTTGAGCAGCCCGAGCTACCAGCTGCTGAGGACGTTGGGCCTAGTCAAGCCCAGCTATAGTTTCTACTGCTTGTTGTAGTGAGTTCATGTAGTTATATTTTTCAGCACTTTCTGTTGTGTTCTCTATCTGTACTAGTTCTGTTGTGTTGGTAGTATTCCTGTTCTTGAAGGCATGTAATATTCTAGAATTACTGTTCTTTCATTGCCATTTTCTTTCTGCTTAGCTACTATACTTGTGTGGTTGTGGATTGATGCATTTTATTTGGTTATTTCTTGTTGAACGATTGGATCTTGGGATTAGTCAAGGACGAGCTGGTCTCGAGTTCTGTAGGGATCTAGGTTTGGGTCGTGACACGTGGTTATTTCTCCACCTACCTCCTTTTACCTATCTAACCATCGGTCCTCCAAAAAGCTGATGCTCTGATCCACGAAAGGGAAATCAGCCTTCTCCTATCTAGGACATCTCATTGTTGTGTCCCTTCCATGAATTCAAGTGAGACCTTTCAACCCCACGTGTCTACAATCACTGGTGGGCGTTGGAGGACCATCAAGAAAGATCTGAGGAAACGGATGGGTTATAAAGCACCACCCATTCTCCATTTCCTTGCAGGAATTCTCATCCTCCTCTTTGTGTTGAAGAAGGCAAGGGAGGGGAAAAGAATCGACTCCTTGAGTGAGTTGAACTCCAAAGAAGGTTGTTTACTACCTTTGTCGTTTCTATATGTTTATTAGTTGAAGTTTATGTTCAATCCGTGTTGCATTGTTTTGTTCTGTGTAGGAATTTTCAACGAGGAAAGGGAGTTGAGCAATATTGCCTATCTCAGGCCAACTATTAGTCACTGATAAGAACCTCATTATGAACCCTAACTAGTACAATCTAACCTAGATATGCGAGAAAAATCTCCTACATAACTCAAAGAAAGGCTTGACTCAGAGAATTCTGAGTTTAAGAAGAAAACAAGTCATAAGGGGTAAAAATGTAATTTCACCAACACAATCTGCAAACAGGGCAACTCAGGGTCCAAACATAGGTCAAACTAACCTAATAAGAAGGAAAGTGTGATGATCTGATCCAACAAGGGCTACAGCAACTCTAAGGAATTAAATGACATTCTGTAACCCTAAAACAAACCCACTTCAATTCACGAGGTTCGAGGCAAGGTAAAAATTGACTAAACCCTCTAAAATTCATAGAAAAATAATCTCTAGGGTTTAGAACCTTCAATTTGGCCTTAGAAATCCATTTTGACCTACATTGAGAACCATGCCCAATTAATGATTTAATTTGAGTTTTTACATAAATTGGCCGGTCAAACAAGGTCTGACCTAGAAAAAAATTTACCATTAAAATCCTTAGGTCCAATTTAGTCATGCATAAAAACTTGAGCCTAAGAAGAGACCTTCTTGACCGACTTTGCAATTTGGTCCTCATCTATTACTTTTTGACCCTCAACTTTCGAAACCCTTGCATTTTGGCTCCTAGTTTCCTCGTCGTTTTTTGCATTTAGGTCCCTCCTGCAAGTCTCTACGCAGCGCCATGCTCCGGCGACTTTGCACGGAGCATGGCGCCGCGCAGGGTGAGGGGATGTCCTACAAATTGAACCTGGTGTTCCCTGCGACGTCTGCTGTTGCAGGGACACCGCCATGCCGCCTGACGACGCCCACACCTTCTGTGCGAATGCGCGGAAGGTATGGGTCACACCTCCAGCCATTCTCCGGCGAAGGAGGCACGTCGCCTCCCTGCGTCCACCCCTCCGCCACTGCCTTTATAAAGACCAGCGTCGCCAGCCGGTTCGGGCAGCTTGGTCTTGACGGAGAAAACCCCAACCCTTCCTCTCTCCCCACTCCGACAGGAACCCACCAGCTCTGGTGGCTCCTCCTCCTCTGTCTCGTCGCTCTGCTGCAATACCAGCAGCAAAGCCACCTTCGCCTGATCTTCCCGCGTCGCGCCGTACCAAGCGCGCGCCTCCCTGCCCACTTCCTCACCGCTGCTCTCTCCCTCTGGGTGTTTCTTCTCCGGCGACAGTCGATACGACTGCCGCCCTGCTCCGGCCCCCTTCGTCCCTGTAGGTAGGTTACTTTTATTTCCCTTCGTCCCCTCTTTCTTTTCCCCACTGCCTTTCAGTTGATTACCCCTCGACTGTGCCCGACCACCATCATCTTCCATCCCTCTGGCAACCCTCCGGCGAGTTTCTCCCGTCGATCCGCCGCTCCACACAACTCGCCAACTGTCCCAAAAGCTCCACCTCACCCTACCCAACACCCCCCACCCCTCCACTGCCACTCCACACCTCCACAACACTCCCCCGATTAAACCCATTTTTCCGGTTGCAGTCCGACCTAGGGCCGCCGCCAAACACCGTCCCGCAACCTGCTGCACCTCGCACTATCTTCGCCGTGCCACGACGAAGGTTTCCCTGTGGTTTGATTAGGCCGAGAGGCCCTATTTGTGTTAGGCAGATTTTCAGCCCCGGCTGCCATTGGCGACGAAGCAAGGAGCTTCCAAGCGAGCTCCAAGCCTCGAAGCAGCAGGACTCCAGCCGAGGCGAATTGGAGATACCCAGGTGAAGGCAGGCAGCTGGCACGTGAAGGGAAGCGAGGACACAGCTGCTGAGGCAAGGTCGCGATTCTTCCTGCGAGCGCGCGCGAGAAGGGACGAAGTTTAGTCCCACATCGTAAGATTTCGATCCGTCGCACCCATTTAAATTGATTTTGTGTTTTTACCTAAGCGCCTCAGAACACGAGGTGAGGTCCCCTCGCCCACTCGCCCGCCTCGTTCGCGACCCACGCCACGCGGACCTGGCCGACCCGTTTACCCTGCGCTCCTCGCGCACCACCCACGCCGGTGCGCCTGGTCACGGGTATGCTACCCGACCTGATAACCCGGCTCTGGGAGAGCTTCCTATGAGCAGTTTACAGAGAGAGAGAGACGTGCGGGTAGAGGGAAAGGCTAGGTTTTGCTGTGCCTTGTGCAGGAACAGGGCGCGAAGGAAGAAGGTTCACCACTTGGTCGCAGGAAGAAGAGGAGCGGAAGAAGAAACTCTGAAAAGGCTCTGCTGCTGAGCAAGGCAGAAGACCAAGGAAGAAGAAGCGGGAAGAAGAAGAGAAGAAGAAGCAGCAAAGGAAGAAAAGAGGGGAAGCACTGTAGCAGACCGCCGTTTAAGTCGTCTGACTGTGATATCAGACGACGGATGAAGCTTCAAAGGAGATAAAGCAGCGAAGAAGAAAAAGAAAAGAAAAGGCTCCGCAGTTGAAAAGAAAGAAAAGAGAAGAAGGAAGAAAGAAGATAATGACAAGAAAAAGAAGAACTGAAGAAGAAAAGAGCTAGAAGACAAGCAGAAGAAGAAGAGGAACTGAAGGCAATCGAGCCAAGGAAGAAGACCCGTAAAGATAAGGAAAAGAGAAAGAAGAGAAGAAGAAGACCCGTAAATATAAGGAAAAGAGAAAGAAGAGAAGAAGAAGACAAGCAAAGAGAGAAAGAAGAGAAGAAGAAAAAGCCAAAAGACAGAAATCTATTTCTCCCTCTCTCTCTCTTATTTTTGTAATAAAGAAACATTGTACTTCTAGAATTTCAGTAGCTCCCTGAGTTCGACCTCAGGAAACTATTTCCGAGTAAAATTTTAATGGTAACGATAACCGTAGTTGTCTTATTTTATACCATAACGACATTACTGTAATAAGCATTAAAACAAACAAAGACTAGCGGCGGTTGGGAAACGTCACTGGTCACTCATTCATTGTTGGGAAGAGGTATCATGGAAGAAACAATTATATAGTGAGTAGACTTCTTAGACATGAACTTAAAATTTGATGCTGCATGTGTTTAGTTCTATTTCGTTTATTATCAATTTCGAGTTATGCATTCGTTCATGTATCAGTGATATGTGCTTAAGGCATGGTTCTTCCTTTTTATACAATGTGGAAGTAGTTACTTTTTTGAAAGGAAAATGTGAAATTAGTATTAACACCCATTTCTGTTTGTTATGTGTTTTAACCTAGAGGTCAACACCTATTTGTGTTTACATGAGCTATTGTTAACATGTATTGTAAAGCTATGATGTGACTAATGGATATTGAGGATTCAAGGGGTTATAAAAATGCAATGTGGGTATGTGGAGAGAAGATGCACTTGCATTGTCAACAGTAGTTTAGACTTGAATTTTCCACAGTTAACATGCCTTTCTGTGGTTGGACCGCAAAGTAGACAAGTAATGATTACCTTTCTGATATCAAACTAGATTGAAAGTCAATGTTATTCTTTCTACAAGCATGTACAGAATTCATCTCTTGAAAAAAATGTGCCACATTCGGTTCATTGCTATTTTTTATTGTGTAAGGAAAAGAACGAACAATCAAGGTTGTTGAATTAATAGGAGTTAGAGGCTCAGGCTAAAAATAAAAGAGCTCATCACTTTGTTATCTATTATGTAAATACCAAATTCAACATAAGGTCATTATGGTCCATTATTATTATGATCCGATTCCCAAATCCTGACGAGATACGAATCGGACCGACTCAACTGATCCCAAGACTTAGTCGTCTAACAAGAAAGTAATCAAAAGAGCAGTAAAATAAACCACAATCACCATGTATATAACTAGCAGTAACAAAATACAGCAGTAAAGAAAAGAAATACTACAGTATACCACAACAACAGTAAAGAAATAAACTTGTACATAAACATGAAGCTTACAATGAAAAGAGTACATGGGTAATAGAAACTACCCACTACAATAGAAAGAACAGTATAGTGGGTAGTACACAAGTAATACTACTGAGCTCTACTAGGCCCAGCGTCCTCTGCAGCGGCCGACTTTGGCTGCTCAACACCTGGTCTAGAAAAGGTAACAAAGGTGACACGTCAGCGAAACGCTGAGTAGAGTGGAAACTAAAAGCTAAGAAACAGTAAGGTGGACAGTAGCTATTATATTTTTAATTTCTTTCTTGATATTTTCCGTCTACTCGTTATCGAATTATCCCTCAGATTCTTCTCTTGGTCTTGAATGTTCCTCGTGGGAACGATCATGATTGCAGTCTTTTCCGAAAAGTAGTAGCACATGGTGCTCTCCTGGCCGGGAGAGTCCCCCGTGGTGGTCCTACCCTCAGTCAACCACCCCAAGGTCACTGACAGACGTAACGGTGACTACGGCATGCACGATAAACGCACGGGTAGCTACCCCGCACTGGCACACGGTCAATCGTTTCCGTTAACGGGTGCGCCCAAAGCACAGCATGGAACCAGTATAGGGCAGAGCCCTCTTAGTAACAGGGTTCCAGCCCCTCCACAGTAACCAAACAGGGGTCTTGCTCCTTCACAGTCTGCGCACCCTCGCCTGACTACCCTGGTTTGCCCAGTGGGCCGAACAAGTCTGTGTAAGAGGGCTAGCAGAATCCCAGGGCCCGTGGGGTAGCTAGTGCTCTCCCTACACTAGTATCTCTCCTTGGTATTGTGTACACGAGGGCCAAAAGTCGATACAAAGTGGCCAGACCTACCCCGGGTCCCTGGGGCGGCTAACTCCGCTCTGCACTAAACAGGGGGACAGTCGCTCTCCTTGGTACTCCGTCCTCAAGGGCTAGCTCACTTCTCCAATTCTATTCCATTCACTTTCCAGGAGTTCTACTCCTAATTCCCCATAGGGTTCGTGCTCTTTCAACTCAGCCAATTTAGGTTTCATCTTTTCAGCTTTATATTTATATAGCCTATGTTCCTAACCGTAATTATTCATTCATAATCAGGAAGCTGTTAACTAATTACAGGCAGTTATCGTTTCCCTTCTACTTTTCCAAGACTGCAATGTATATATATTCAATCTAATCTTCCAGTCCTATAATTCATGTCATACCCTAGGATCTATCATTCAATCTAGTTTTCCAGTCCTAGGATTCATGCATTACCCTAGGATCTATCATTCAATCTAGTTTTTCATTCCTAGGGTTCATGCAATACCCTAGACTCTATTAATTATTTCACAAGTGCATAATTTTTGATAAATAATGGAAAGGGCCACTCTACCTGCAAAATCGGGAGTACTGGGGGTGAAATCGACAAGCCCGCGCGCCTCCGCAACTCCCAGAGCTGCAACGGAAAGAGGTCCTAACACAAGGATCAAATATAAGAAGCTACTCAGAATAACATACAATTACTGTAAACAGGTAGAGGAACTAAATCAGAGAAGAACGAGACTTGAAATGCGAAAAACGGACTCCGAACGGATCCTAAACGGGTCAAATACAACAAGTCTGCCCAAAATCAGACGTCTGGAACTTCTTCCAGACGTCTTAAATGATTTCTCAGGTAATACTTTGATCTGCGCGGTCCTTCAGATGTCCAGAAGCCCGCTGAACCGTCTGGACTTAGTTTCTAGACGTTCGACTGTCACTCCAGACGTATGGAGACCCTCTCCGTCGTCTGGTGCTGTGCCCAGATGTTCGATCTGTGTGGGATGACGTGCCTGTGCGCCTTCCCGAACAAGTCCTGCACACACACGCGCCAGTTCTCAACACGAAAGGATGCAGAAGACTTCGGTAGAACGGCTGCATGGCTGTACACGCGAAAGAAGAAGGTAAAAATAACGTACCTTTCAGGCGTCTGGACCTTCCTCCAGACGTCTCCTGCGTCGTCTGGACGTAAGTCCAGATGCCTGATTTTTGGAAATTTTCCCAGAATCAGGACCTCCTCTCCCTCCGCCCGCAGCGCATGGTCGTACCGCGCCGCGCCCGCCTGCTGCCTGAGCAGCAGCAGCTCCTCTGCAGCACCACACGCTTGTTGCGCACCTGCTGGTCGGCTCTGGCTACCCCGGTGAGCTCGCACCCTCGCGGTCGAGCTGCCTCTCCCTCTCGCAACAGCCCCTCCTCCCCACACACTCGCAGCAGCCACTCTCACCCGCTCGCTCTCTCACTGACAGGGGGAAGAAGAAGAAGGAGATGGAGTGAGGGTGAGGGAGAGAGGTGTATTTGTAAGCTACCGAGGGGAGAGGGAGAGGGAAAAAGCTATCTGCAGGGAGGGAGGAAAGAGAAGGAGGAGGGCGGCGGGTTCAGTCTGCGTAGGCATGTGCATAGATGCGAACCAGTACGTCAAAAAAAATTAATTCCAGACGTCTAGGAAGGCTTCCAGACGTTTGACCAGACGTCTGGACCACTTCCCAGACGTCTTAAACGTCGCTTGATGCCCCGGGTCATAACAATATAACAAACTCAAAGGAAGTTTCGTCCCCGAAACTTGCGCTAACTAGGGTGCGGGAAAGAACGATATATGCATAAAAAACTCAAAGAGGACCGAAGCCGGTTCGAAAAGGTGTACCTGTGAAAAGCTCCGGGTACCGCTCCCGCATCACCGCCTCAGGCTCCCAGGTAGCCTCCTCGTACCGCTGACTCCTCCACAAAACCTTTACCAGGGGTACTTGCTTCCGTCTCAGACTGCGGACGGCTCTGTCGAGAATCTGCATTGGCCGCTCGGGGTAGGTCAGGTCGTCGCCCACCTCGACGCTCTCGTGACTCAGGACTTGACTGGGATCGGCGACGTACTTCCTGAGGTTGGACACGTGGAACACGTCGTGCACACCAGAAAGCTGAGGAGGGAGGGCAAGCCTGTAAGCAACGGGTCCAACTCGCTCCAGGACCTCAAAGGACCTCACGAGCCTCGGCGCGAGCTTCCCTTTCACCCTAAACCACTGTAGGCCCTTCATGGGCGAAACACGAAGGAAGACGTGGTCCCCAACCTCAAACTGCACCTCTCTGCGTTTCTGATCTGCATAGCTCTTTTGCTTGCTCCTGACAGTGCAAAGTTGCCTGTGAATCTGCTCGACTACCTCCTGACTCTACCGAATCAGCCTGGGGCCAACCTCCCACTTGGTCCCCACCTCAACCCAACTCAAGGATGCCGTACACCTTTGTCCATACAGAGCCTCGTAGGGTGCCATGCCGATGCTCAAGTGATAACTGTTATTGTATGCAAACTCCACCAGGGGCAAGTGCTCCCCCCAAGTGCCCCTCCAGTCCAGTACACAAGCATGCAAAAGGTCCTCAAGTGTCTGTATCGTGCGCTCAGACTGTCCGTCCGTCTGGGGGTGGTAAGCTGTACTGAACCTCAACCGCGTCCCCAGGGCCTGCTGAAACTCAGGCCAAAACTGGGACATAAAGCGGGTATCCCGGTCGGATACAATCTCCCGCGGAACTTCGTGTAGACGTACCACGTCGCGGATATACCTCTCTGCCAACTGTACTGGTCCCAAGGTGACTCGGATCGGCAAGAAACGCGTCGTCTTCGTCAATCTATCAATGATTACCCAGATTGCATCGTGTCCTCACTAGGTAACAGGTAAGCCCACCACCAAGTCCATGGAGATGCTTTCCTACTTCCACTCCGGCACTGGAAGTGGCTGCAGCGGTCCTACAGGTCTCCGATGCTCGGCTTTCACCTGCTGGCACACTAAACACTACTACACGAATTCACCCACATCCCGCTTCATCCCTCTCCACCAAAAGTCGCGTCTCAAGTCATGGTACATCTTCGTGTTTCCGGGATGTATGGTGAATCTGGAACCGTGTGCCTCAGTCAGGAGCTCTCTCAATAGCTCCTCGTTTCTGGGAACGCACAAACGTCCCCTCATGCGCAGCACCTGGTCTGTAAAAGAGAAGTCTCCAAGGTCTCCTGACAGTACTCTGTCACACAAGGGCTGCAAGTACGGGTCGGCCATCTGTCCTGTGATGATGCGATCTATCAACTCTGGCCTCGTCTGTTGTGTCACATTCACTGTCCCGCAGTGCCCTGAACTCTAGGGGTCGCCAACTGCCCATCTCCTCCAAAAGGCTCCAACTCTACACCTGTAAACTGGCCAAGTGTGCGGGCGCCTTCCGGCTCAAGGCGTCAGCCACCACGTTGGCCTTTCCCGAGTGGTAGGAAATGCTGTAGTCATAGTCCTTCAGGAGCTCTAACCAACGTCTCTGTCTCATGTTGAGCTCTTTTTGATCAAACAGGTATCTGAGGCTCTTGTGATCTGTGAAAATCTCGAAGGTCTCACCGTACAAGTAGTGCCTCTAGGTCTTCAACGCGATGACGACCCCTGCCAGCTCCAGGTCGTGGGTAGGGTAGCTATGCTCATGGGGCTTCAGTTGTCGCGAAGCGTAAGCGACAACGTGACCCCTCTGCATGAGCACACCCCCTAACCCCTGCAAAGTGGTGTCCGTGTACACAACGAACTTGCCACTACTATCTGGGATGGTGAGCACGGGAGCCGAAGTCAGCTTCTCCTTCAGCTCCTGAAAACACGCCTTACAGGTGTCTGTCCAAGTGAAGGGCACGTCCTTCCAGGTCAACTGTGTCATAGGACATGCAATCTGTGAAAAGCCCCTGATAAACTGCCTGTAGTAGCCTGCCAGTCCCAAGAAACTGCGAATCTCAGTAACCGTACGCTGTCTCACCCACCTGAGCACAGCCTCGACCTTGGCTGGGTCCACAGCCAAGCCATCCCCAGAGATCACATGAATTAAGAAGGTCACCTCCCTCAACCAGAACTCGCACTTGCGGTATTTGGTGTACAGCCTACGTCGTCTCAGTGTGTCCAGAACCATCCGCAAGTGCTGTACGTGCTGCGTCTGATCTCGAGAATAGATGAGCACATCATCAATGAATACCACCACAAACTGGTCCAAGTACGGTCTAAACACCCGGTTCATCAAGTCCAAGAAGGTAGCAGGGGCATTGGTCAACCCAAACGGCATGACCAGAAACTCGTAGTGTCAGTACCGGGTGCGGAAAGCTATCATGGAGACGTCTGCCTCCTTGATCCTCAACTGGTGGTATCCAGACCTCAAGTCGATCTTGGAGAATACCGTGGCACCTCGCAGCTGGTCAAACAAGTCATCGATCCTTGGCAGCAGATATCTGTTCTTGATGGTGACCCTATTAAGCTGTCTGTAGTCCACACAAAGGAGTAGGGTACCATCCTTCTTCTTTACAAACAGTACCGGGGCTCCCCAGGGAGACGCTTTGGGCCTCACAAAGCCCTTCTCCAAAAGATCCTGCAACTGAGACTTGAGCTCTCGCAGCTCAAGTGGTGCCATCCTGTATGGTGCTGTGGAGATGGGGCTGGTCCTTGGTACCAGTGAGATCTCAAACTCGATCTCACGCTTGGGCGGTAGTCTTGGCAACTTGTCTGGGAACACGTCGGGGTACTCTCTGACCACTGGGATACTCTGGAAGTCTGCCACAGGGCTGGGCTCTGCCACCACACAAGCTAGGAAGCCCTCACACCCTTATTTCAAAAGTCTCGCCGCCCGAAGTGCAGAAATGCACCTGAAGCCTCTGTCCACTGGCTGCCCATGGAACTCGAAAGAAGGCAACTCTGGTATGGAGAAGATGATCTTTCTCTCAAAACAGTCCACCAAGGCGTGGTAAGCGGACAGCCAGTCCATCCCCATAATTACGCCAAAGTCCTCCATCTGTATCATAATCAGGTCAGCGGGAAAGCTGTGTCCCCCAACACTGACCTCGCAACCCGTGTTTACCTCCTCAGCTACAAACAGCTGACCACTCGGACCTCTGATCACGAACGGATCCTCTAACAGCATACAATCCTGCCCCAGACTAACCCGAAACTGGCGGCGATAAACGAGTGTGTAGCGCTGGAATCGAAAAGCGTGTAAATGAGTCTGCCGGAAACTGAAACCATACTTGCCACCACTGATCCCGAAGCTCTGGCATCCCTGTGGGTCAGGGCGTTGATACGCCCCTCAGCCCTAGGTGCGGACGAAGCAGCCACACTCTACGTCGGACGGGTAGCAGCTGGTCGATACCCTCCTCGTGACTGCTGTCCTCCTCCTCGCGCCTGGAACCCGCGGCCTCCTGCTCGCCCTCCAGTGCTCAGCGCGAGAAGCATTTGCTGACCTCTTTCCCTAGACGGGCAGTCCCTCCTATTGTGGCCCGGCTGACCACACTGGTAGCAGAGGGGAACCCGACTCTCGCCCTCAGTGAGTCCCTGCTGTCAGCCAGGCGGGGTTCCGGTGCTAGTTACTGGCGCCTATCGAGGGCCCCCAAAGGCCATTGATGGCCCTGCAAAACGTGACGGCTCTCCTGCGGGCGCCACGTGTCTCCTCTCTCGTCGACCCTATGAAAAGTCTGGCTGATAGGGCCTCTTCCACCCGCTGTCAGTATCTCGTATGGACGGGTTGGTCTCCTCGTATGTCATAGCTGCCTCCACCACCCTTGAGAACGTAGGCAGCTTCAGGGGTTTGACATACCCCCGAATCGTAGGCCGGAGCCCCTCGGTGAACCTCCAAAGGCACTCCTCCTTAGTGGCTACTGCTGTCGCTGCGAAGTGGGACAGCTCCAGAAAACGTGTGCGGTACGCACTCACGGTCATTGTCCCCGTGCAGAGAGTGTGGAACTCCCGCCTCCTTTGGTTTAGCCATGTCTGGGGAAAGTACTGCTCGCAGAAGAGGGTGACAAACTGGTCCCAGGTCGGCTCGTCCCTCTCCTGTCCCCTGATCACCCTCCACCACCTGTGTGCCGCACTCTCCAGCTGGTACGTGGCAAAGGACACGCGGCACTCCACCGGGGGGCGAAGGGTGTCAAAAACCTTCTCAATCTGCTCGAGCCAGTCCTCCGCCTCGGTCGGGTCCTCATCCCCCTTGAAGGAGGGGGGCTTCAGCTTCCGGAACTGTCCGAAAAGCTCGAAGTGGCGCTGCAGTGGAGATGCTGGTGCACCTCCAGGTAAGGAAGCCTCGTGCACAGAAGTGTCGGAGGAAGGTGGGGGCGGTGGCGGCCCATCCCCCCTGCGTCAGCGCCACGTCCGTCGCGTGGTCCCACACAGGACTCCTCCTCCGCAGCCCTAGGGAGAGGCGCTCGTGGTGGCGGGTGGAGCTCCTCTTGCACTATGTCCCGTATCAGCTGGGCGAGGTCCTAGGCCTGAATGACTGGGAGCAGTGGCTAGTTCACTAAAACGTCGACCTCAACACGCTCGCCCCTCCGACCTCGTCCTCGGCCGCCCCCGCGGCCCACCTCGCTAGTCCAGTGTCGAGGCATCTCCTTCAAGGAGACGCGAAAACAGAATGGAAACACGTCAATATAAAATGATATCTATCGAAGAAGTCTAAGAGCTTATGTCAAAAGAAACGTTGTGGTGGCTACTCTAGTTACAGGCACGTGAATTGGTTATTTTCCAGTCAGTTGGTTCACTTCTCGGTACGACCTTACTTTGATACCATCTTGTTACGACCCAGTTCCAGAATCCCTACAAGATACGAGAATCGGACCGACTCGACTGATCCCAAGACCCAGTCGTCCAATGAGAAAGTAACCAAAAGAGCAGTTAAATAAACCACATTCACTATGTATATAACTAGCAGTAACAAAATACAGCAGTAAAGAAAAGAAATACTACAGTATACACCACTACAACAGTAAAGAAATAAACATGTACATAAACATGAAGCTTACAATGAAAAGAGTACAGGGGTAATGGAAACTACTCACTACAACAGAGAGAAAAGTACAATGGGTACTACACAAGTAACACTACTGGGCTCTACTAGGCCCAGCGCCCTCTGCAGTCGCCGACACTGGCTGCTCAACACCTGGTCCTGAAAAGGTAACAAAGGTGACACGTCAACGAAACGCTTAGTAGAGTGGCAACTAAAAGCTAAGAAACAGTAAGGTGGACAGTAGCTGTTATATTTTTAATTTCTTTCTTTATATTTTCCGTTTACTCGTTATCGAATTATCCCTCAGATTCTTCTCTTGATCTTGAATGTTCCTCGTGGGAACGATCTTGATTGCAGTCTTTTCCGAAAAGTAGAAGTACCACATGGTGCTCTCCTGGTCGGGAGAGTCCCCCGTGGTGGTCCTACCCTCAGTCAACAACCCCAAGGTCGCTGATAGACGTAACGGTGACTACGGCATGCGCGATAAATGCACGGGTAGCTACCCCGCACTGGCATGCGATCAGTCGTTTCCGTTAACGGGTGCACCCAAAGCACAGCACGGAACCAGTATAGGGCAGAGCCCTCTCAGTGACAGGGGTCCAGCCCCTCCACAGTAACCAAACAGGGGTCTTGCTCCTCAACAGTCCGCGCACCCTAACCTGACTATCCTGGTTTGCCCAGTGGGCTGAACAAGTCGGTGTAGGAGGGCTAGCAGAACCCAGAGGCCCGTGGGGTAACTAGTGCTCTCCCTACACTAGTAGCTCTCCTCAGTACTGTGTACATGTAACGACCCGATTCCTGAGTCCCTACGAGACACGAGAACTGGACTGACTCGACTAATCCCAAGACCTAGTCGTCCAACGAGGAAGTAACCAAAACAGCAGTAAAATAAACCACATTCAGCATGAATATAACTAACAGTAAGGAAATACAACAGTAAGGAAAGAAGCCACTACAGTATATACCACCACAACAGTAGAACAACATTTATAACATAATATGAATTGCAGGTAAAGAAAAGTACAGCGATAACAAGAACTACTCACTATAGTGGAACAAAAAGAGGTACAAGAGAACAGTGGTAACTCTACTGGACCATACTCGGCCAAGCATCCTCTGCAGCCGCCGACCCTGGCTGCTCAACACCTGGTCCTGAAAGGCAACGAGTGTAACACGTCAGCAAAACGCTGAGTAGAGTGGCAACTAAAACAAAAGAAACAGTAGAGTGTATAGTAGCTGTTATGTTCTGTTACTTTCTTTAATTACGTCTTTCTATTGTCTCACAATTTATCTATTTCTCAGATCCTTCACTTGATCTCGAATGTTCCTCGTGGGAACGATCTTGATTGCAATCTTTTCTGAACAGTAGAAGTAGCATGTGATGCTCTCCTGGCCGGGAGAGTCCGCTGTGGTGATTCTACTCTCACTCAACCACCCTAGGGTCACAGACAGACATAACGGTGACTACGGCACGCGCGATAAACGTACAGGTAGCTAACCCGCACTGGCACGTGGTCAGTCGTTTCCGTTAACGGGTGCGCCCAAAGCACAGTACGGAACCAGTACAGGGCAGAGCCCTCTCAGTAACAGGGGTCCAACCCCTCCACAGTAACCAAACAGGGGCCTTGCCCTCCACAGTCCGCGCACCCTCGCCTGACTACCCTGGTTTGCCCAGTGGGCCTAACAAGTCGATGTAGGAGGCTAGCAGAATCCCGGGGCCCGTGGGGTAGCCAATGCCCTCCTTACACTAGTAGCTCTCCTCGATACTACGTACACGAGGGCCAGCAAGTCGGTACAAAGTGGCCAATCTTAACCCTGGGTCCCTGGGGCGGCTGGCTCCGCTCTGCACTAAACAGGTACAGGTACTTCCCTTGGTACTACGTACCTAAGAGACAGCACACTACCACGTCTTTCTTTCTCAGTTCCATTCCTTTCTCTTTCCAGGAGTTCCACTCCAAATTCCCCGTAGGGTTCCAGCTCTTTTAACTCAGAACATCTAGGTTTCACTTTCCAGTTTCACGTTCTTACAATCTATGTTCTCAATCACGTTTATTTATTCATAGCAGGCAACTGTTAATTCAATTCACAGGCAGCTATTATTTCCTTTCCACATTTTCCAAGACTGCAGTATTCATATATTCCACTAGTTCTTCCCATCCTAGGATTCATGCCATACCCTAGGATCTATCATACAATCTAGTTTTCCAGCCCTAGGATTCATGCAACACCCTAGGATCTACCATTCATTCTAGTTTCTCATTCCTAGGATTCATGTAATGTCCTAGGTGCTATTTATGGTTCCATAATTTAACAGATTATACTAATAAACTTAAAAGCCACTCTACCGGTTACAACAGGAGTACTGGGGGCGTGGTCGGGAATCCCGCGTGCCTTCGCAACCCCCGAGACTGCAACGGAACGGGGTCCTATCATAAGGATCAAACACAAGGAGTCTCTCAAAATAGTATATAGCTACTGTAGACGAGTAGAGGATTTAATCCCGAAAAGCACGGAACTCGAAACGCGGAAAACAGACTCCAAACGGGCCCTAAACGGGTCGAAAACGACGAAATAGTGCAAAATCAGACGTCTGGAACTTCTTCCAGACGTCTTAAAAAGTGGATTAGAGGTTACCTTTGCTCTGCGTGGTCTCTCAGATGTCCAGAAGCCTGCGGGGGCATCTGGCCTAGTTCCCAGACGTCCGATGGTCACCCCGGACGTCTGGAAGTCGCTCCCGTCGTCTGGCACTACAGCCAGACGTCTGATTTGCGTTGGATGCGAATCCAGAACCTGCGCGTACCCATTTCCTCTCTCTCTTAGTACGGTCAGTCGAAGAAGAGGAAGAAAGACGAAAATAACTCACCTTTCAGATGTCTGAACAGTCCTCCAGTCGTCCTCCCAGCCGTCTGGTTGGAAGCCCAGACGTCTGATTCTGGAGAAAATTCCAGAATCAGGGCGCGACTCGCCCTCCGCTCGCAACGCTTGGCCACGCCGCGACTCGTCCGCCTGCTGCTCGAGCTGCAGCAGGCCTCCCGTGTCACCCCACGTCTGCTGCTCCCCCTCGCCGGCCGGCCCTAGTAGCCCCTGCAAGCTCGCCCTTCGGCCGAGCGCCTCCTCCCTCGCGCAGCACCTCCTCCCACGCTCACCGCGGCTGTCGCTGCCGCCGCTCACTCGCGCTCGCTCTCGCGCACCGGCTGGAAGGAGAAGAGGAAGGGGGCGGAGGTGATGAGAGTGAGGGAGAGGGCGTGGCGTTTTAAAGCCGCGCGGGGAGGAGAGAGAGCGGACAGAGGACGCAGCCTGCGGTCGTAGGAGAGAGGGAAAAAGAGAGAGAGAGAGATGCGCTCGCAGGTCTGCGCGCTCAGACGCGCGGACGAAACCGCTCGTGTCGAAAAAATCGAATCCCAGACGTCTAGAAGGGGTTCCATACGTCTGGTTCGACGTCTGGGACACCTCCCAGACGTCTTAGAAGATGTCTGAAGCCGCGCGTTCGTAACAATATAACAAACTCAAAGGAAGTTTCGTCCCCGAAACTTGCGCTAACTAGGGTGCGGGAAAAACGTCATAGTAACCATAACAAACTCAAAGAGGACCGAAGCCGATCCGAAAAGACGTGCCCGCGAAGAGCTCCAGGTACCGCTCCCGCATTGCCGCCTCAGGCTCCCAGGTAGCCTCCTCGTACCGCTGGCTCCTACACAAAAGATTTACCAGGGCACTTGCTTTCGTCTCAAACTGCGGGCGGCTCGGTCTAGAATCTGCACTGGCCGCTCAGGGTAGGTCAGGTTGTCGTCCACCTCGATGCTCTCGTGACTCAGTACGTGACTGGGATCGGCTACGTACTTCCTGAGGTTGGATACGTGGAACATGTCGTGCACACCAGAAAGCTGCGGGGGGAGGGCAAGCCTGTAAGCAACGGGTCCAACCCGCTCTAGGACCTCAAAGGGCTCCATAAACCTCGGCGCGAGCTTCCCTCTCACCCCAAACCACTGCAGGCCCTTCATAGGCGAATCACGAAGAAAGACGTGATCCCCAACCTCGAACTGCACCTCTCTGCGTTTTCGATCCGCGTAGCTCTTTTGTCTGCTCCTGACAGTGCGGAGTCGCCTATGAATCTACTCGACTACCTCCTGCCTCTGCCGGATAAACCTGAGGCCAACCTCCCACTTGGTCCCCACCTCAACCCAACTCAAGGGTGCCGTACACCTCCATCCGTACAGAGCCTCGTAGGGAGCCATGCCGATGCTCGAATGATAACTGTTGTTGTATGCAAACTCCGCCAGGGGAAGGTGTTCCTCCCAAGAGCCCCTCCAGTCCAGTACACAGGCACGCAAAAGGTCCTCAAGTGTCTGTATCGTGCGCTCGGACTGTCTATCCGTCTGGAGGTGGTAAGCTGTACTAAACCTCAACCGCGTCCCCAGGGCCTGCTGAAACTCAGCCCAAAACTGGGACGTAAAGCGGGTATCCCGGTCGGATACGATCTCCCGCGGAACTCCGTGTAGTCGTACCACGTCGCGGATATACCCCTCTGCCAACTGTGCTGGTCCCAAAGTGACTCGGATCGGCAGGAATCGTGTCGTCTTCGTCAGTCTATCCACAATTACCCAGACAGCGTCGTGCCCTCACTGGGTAACAGGTAAGCCCACCACCAAGTCCATGGTGATGCTCTCCCACTTCCACTCTGGCACTGGAAGCGGCTGTAGCGGCCCTGCAGGACTCTGATGCTCGGCTTTCACCTGCTGGCACACTAAGCACTGCTGCACGAATTCACCCACATCCCACTTCATCCCCCTCCACCAAAACTCGCGTCTCAATTCATGGTACATCTTCGTGTTTCTGGGATGTATGGTGAATATGGAACCGTGTGCCTCAGTCAGGAGCTCTCTCAACAGCTCCTCGTCTCTGGGAACGCACAACCGTCCCCTCAGGAGCAGCACCTGGTCTGTGAAAGAGAAGTCCCCTGGGTCTCCTGACAGTACTCTGTCGCGCAAGGACTGCAAGTACGAATCGGCCATCTGTCCTGTGATGATGCGGTCTATCAGCTCTGGCCTAGTCTGTCATGTCACCGTCACTGCCCCACAGTGCCCCCGTAACTCCAGGGGTCGCCAACTGCCCACCTCCTCCAAAAGGCTCCAACTCTGTAACTGTAAACTGGCCAAGTGTGCGGGCACCTTACGGCTCAAGGCGTCAGCCACCACATTGGCCTTTCCAGGGTGGTAGGAGATGCTGCAGTCGTAGTCCTTCAGGAGCTCCAACCAACGTCTCTGTCTCATGTTGAGCTCCTTCTGATCAAAAAGGTATCTGAGGCTCTTGTGATCTATGAAAATCTCGAAGGTCTCGCCGTACAAGTAGTGCCTCCAGGTCTTCAGCGCGAAGACAACCGCTGCCAACTCTAGGTCGTGGGTAGGGTAGGTATGCTCATGGGGCTTCAGTTGCTGCGAAGCGTAAGCGACAACGTGACCCTTCTGCATGAGCACACCTCCTAACCCCTGCAAAGAGGCGTCCGTGTACACAACGAACCCGCCACTACTGTCAGGGATGGTGAGGACGGGAGCCGAGGTCAACCTCTCCTTCAGCTCCAGAAGACATGCCTCACAGGCGTCTGTCCAAGCGAAGGGCACGTCCTTCCAGGTCAACTGTGTCATAGGACGCGCAAACTGTGAAAAACCTCTGATGAATCGTCTGTAGTAGCCTGCCAGTCCCAGGAAACTGCGAATCTCAGTGACTGAACGCGGTCTCTCCCACCTGAGCACTGCCTCGACTTTGGCTGGGTCCACCGCCAAGCCGTCTCCAGAGATCACATGACCTAAGAAGGTCACCTCCCTCAACCAGAACTCGCACTTGTTGTATTTGGTGTACAGCCTACGCCGTCTCAGAGTGTCCAGAATCATCTGCAAGTGCTGTCCGTGCTACGTCTGATCTCTAGAATAGATGAGTACATCATCTATGAAAACCACCACGAACTGGTCCAAGTACGGTCTAAACACCCGGTTCATTAGATCCATGAAAGCAGCGGGGGCATTGGTCAGCCCAAACGGCATGACCAAAAACTCGTAGTGTCCGTACCGGGTGCGGAAAGCTGTCTTGGAGACGTCGGTCTCCCTGATCCTCAACTGGTGGTATCCCGACCTCAAGTCGATCTTGGAGAACACCGTGGCACCCCGCAATTGGTCAAACAAGTCGTTGATCCTCGGCAGCGGATATCTATTCTTGATGGTGACCCTATTCAGCTGTCGGTAGTCCACACAAAGGTGTAGGGTACCATCCTTCTTTTTCACAAACAGTACCGGGGCTCCCCAGGGAGACGCACTGGGCCTCACGAAACCCTTCTCGAAAAGGTCCTACAACTGAGACTTAAGCTCTCGTAGCTCAAGCGGTGCCATCCTGTATGGCGCGGTGGAGATGGGGCTGGTCCCTGGTTCTAGCGAGATCTCAAACTCGATCTCGCGCTCGGGCAGTAGTCCTGGTAACTCGTCTGGAAACACGTCAGGGTACTCTCTGACCACCGGGATACTCTGGAAGTCTCCCACAGGGCCGGGCTCTGCCACCACACAAGCTAGGAAGCCCTCACACCCCTGGCTCAACAGTCTCGCCGCCCGAAGTGTCGAAATGCACCTGAAGCCTCCGTCCACTTGCTGTCCGTGAAACTTGAAAAAAGGCAACTCCGACATGGAGAAGACAATCTTCCTCTCAAAACAGTCTACCAAGGCGTGGTAAGCGGACAGCCAGTCCATCCCCATAATCACTCCAAAGTCCTCCATCTGTATCATAATCAGGTCAGCTGGCAGGCAATGTCCCCCGACGCTGACCTCGCAATCCGTGTACACCTCCTTAGCTACAAACAGCTGATCACTCGGACCTCTGATTACGAACGGATTCTCTAACAGCGTATAATCCTGGCCAAAACTAACTGCAAAACTGGCTGCGACAAACGAGTGCGTATCGCCGGAATCGAAAGTGTGTAAACGAGTCTGCCGGAAACTGAAACCATACCTGCCACTACCGAGCTCGAAGCTCTGGCATCCCTGTGTGTCAGGGCGTTGATACGCCCCTCAGCTCTAGGTGCGGACGAGGCAGCCACACTCTGCGTCGGACGGGCAGGTGCTGGCCGGTACCCTCCTCGTGACTGCTGTCCTCCTCCTCGCGCCTGGGAACCGCGACCTCCTGCGCGCCCTCCAGTGCTCCGCGAGAGGAGTATTTGCTGACCTCTTGCCCTAGACAGGTAGTCCCTCCTGATGTGGCCTGGCTGGCCACACTGGTAACAGAGGGGAACCCGACTCCCGCCCTTAGTGGGTCCCTTCTGTCGGCTGGGCGGGGGTCCGGTGCTGGCGACTGGCCCCTGTCGAGGGCCCCCAAAGGCCACCGATGGCCCTGCAAAACGTGACGGCTCTCCTGCGGACGCGACGTGTCTCCTCTCTTGCCAGCCCTGTGACAAGTCTGGCTGAAAGGGCCTCTTTCGCCCGCCGTCAGTGTCTCGCGCGGACAGGTTGGTCTCCTCATAAGCCATAGCTGCTTCTACCACCCTCGAAAACGTAGGCAGCTTCAGGGGTTTGACATATCCCCTGATCGCAGGCCGGAGCCCCTCGGTGAACCTCCAAAGGCGCTCCTCCTCTATGGCTACTACTGTCGCTGCAAAGCGGGACAGCTCCAAGAACGCGTGCGGTACGCGCTCACAGTCATCGTTCCTTGGCGGAGGGTGTGGAACTCCCGCCTCCTCTGGTCCTGCCACGTCTGGGGAAAGTACTACTCGTAGAAGAGGGTGACGAACTGGTCCCAGGTCGGCTCGTCCCTCTCCTGTCCCCGGACCGCCCTCCACCACCTGTGTGCCGCACTCTCCAGCTGGTACGTGGCAAAGGCCACGCGGCACTCCACCGGGGGGCGAAGGGTGTCGAAGATCTTCTCCAGCTGCTCAAGCCAGTCCTCTGCCTCGGTTGGGTCCTCATCCCCCTTGAAGGAGGGGGCTTCAGCTTCCGAACTGTCCGAAAAGCTCGAAGTGGCGCTGTAGTGGAGGTGCTGGTGCACCTCCAGGTGAAGGTGCCTCGTGCACAGAAGTGTCGGAGGAAGGTGGGGGCAGCAGCGGCCCATCCCCTCCCCCGTGTCCAGCGCCGTGTCCATCGTGTGGTCCCACAGAGGACTCCCCCTCTGCAACCCCAGGAGGAGGCGCTCGGGGCGGTGGGTGGAGCTCCTCTCGTACAATGTCCCGTATCAGTCGGGCGAGGTCCTGGGCCTGAATGCCCGGGAGTGGTGGCTGGTCCACCGAGACGTCGACAACGGCACGCCCACCTCGCCGACCTCGTCCTCGGCCGCGCACGCGGCCAGTCTCGCCAGTCCCGCGATGAGGCATATCCTACAAGGAGACGCGAAACAAAACGAAATATGTCAGTACGGAACAATACCTAACGAAAACTTCTAAGAGTTCATGTCAAAAGATATGTTGTGGTGGCTACTCTAGTTATAGACATGTGAATTGGTTATTTTCCAGTCAGTTGATTCACTTCTCGGGACGACCTTGCTCTGATACCATCTTGTAACGACCCGATTCCCGAGTCCCTACGAAACACGAAACTGGACCGACTCGACTAATCCCAAGACCTAGTCGTCCAACAAGGAAGTAACCAAAAGAGCAGTAAAATAAACCACATTCAGCATGAATAAAACTAACAGTAAGGAAATACAGCAGTAAGGAAAGAAGCCACTACAGTATATACCACCACAACAGTAGAACAACATTTATAACATAATATGAACTGCATGTAAAGAAAAGTATAGCGGTAACAAGAACTACTCACTACAGTGGAACAAAAAGAGGTACAAGAGAACAGTGGTAACTCTACTGGACCCTACTCGGCCCAACGTCCTCTGCAGCCGCCGACCCTGGCTGCGCAACACCTGGTCCTGAAAGGTAACAAGTGTAACACGTCAGCAAAATGCTGAGTAGAGTGGCAACTAAAACAAAAGAAACAGTAGAGCGTACAGTAGCTGTTATGTTTTGTTACTTTTTTTAATTACGTCTTTCTATTGTCTCACAATTTATCTATTTCTCAGATCCTTCACTTGATCTTGAATGTTCCTCGTGGGAACGATCTTGATTGCAGTCTTTTCCGAACAGTAGAAGTAGCACGTGGTGCTCTCCTGGCCGGGAGAGTCCCCCGTGGTGATCCTACTCTCAGTCAACCTCCCCAGGGTCACGGACAGACGTAACGGTGACTACAGCACGCGTGCTAAACGCACAGGTAGCTAACCCGCACTGGCACGCGGTTAGTCGTTTCCGTTAACAAGTGCGCCCAAAGCACAGCACGGAACCAGTACAAGGCAGAGCCCTCTCAGTAACAGGGGTCCAACCCCTCCACAGTAACCAAACAGGGACCTTGCCCCTCCACAGTCCGCGCACCCTCGCCTGACTACCCTAGTTTGCCTAGTGGGCCTAACAAGTCGGTGTAGGAGGCTAGCAGAACCCCGGGGCCCGTGAGGTAGCCAGTGCCCTCCCTACACTAGTAGCTCTCCTCGGTACTACATACGCGAGGGCCAACAAGTCGGTACAAAGTGGCCAATCTTAACCCTGGGTCCGTGGGGCGGCTGGCTCCGCTCTGCACTAAACAGGTACAGGTACTTCCCTTGGTACTACGTACCCAAGAGATAGCACACTACCACGTCTTTCTTTCTCAGTTCCATTCCTTTCTCTTTCCAGGAGTTCCACTCCAAATTCCCTGTAGGGTTCCAGCTCTTTTAACTCAGAACATCTAGGTTTCACTTTCCAGTTTCACGTTCTTGCAATCCATGTTCTCAATCACGTTTATTTATTCATAGCAGGCAGCTGTTAATTCAACTCACAGGCAGCTATTATTTCCTTTCCACATTTTCCAAGACTACAGTATTCATATATTCCACTAGTTCTTCCCATCCTAGGATTCATGCCATACCCTAGGATCTATCATACAATCTAGTTTTCCAGCCCTAGGATTCATGCAACACCCTAGGATCTACCATTCATTCCAGTTTCTCATTCCTACGATTCATGCAATGTCCTAGGTGCTATTTATGGTTCCATAATTTAACAGATTATACCAATAAACTTAAAAGCCACTCTGCCGGTTACAACAGGAGTACTGGGGGCGTGGTCGGGAATCCCGCGTGCCTTCGCAACCCCCGAGACTGCAACGGAACGGGGTCCTATCATAAGGATCAAACACAAAGAGTCTCTCAAAATAGTATATAGCTACTGTAGACGGGTAAAGGATTTAATCCCGAAAAGCACGTAACTCGAAACGCGGAAAACGGACTCCGAACGAGTCCTAAACGGGTCGAAAGCGACGAAACAGTGCAAAATTAGACGTCTGGAACTTCTTCCAGACGTCTTAAAAAGTGGATCAGAGGTTACCTTTGCTCTGCGTGGTCTCTCAGACGTCCAGAAGCTTGCGGGGGCGTCTGGCCTAGTTCCCAAACGTCCGATGGTCACCCCGAACGTCTGGAAGTTGTTCCCGTCGTTTGGCACTACAACTAGATGTTTGATTTGCGTTGGATGCGAATCCAGAACCTGCGCGTACCCATTTCCTCTCTCTCTTAGTACGGTCAGTCGAAGAAGAGGAAGAAAGACTAAAATAACTCACCTTTCAGACGTCTGGATAGTCCTTCAGACGTCCTCCCAGCTGTCTGGTTGGAAGCCCAGATGTCTGATTCTGGAGAAAATTCCAGAATCAGGGCGCGACTCGCCCTCCGCTCGCGACTCTCGATCGCACCGCGACTCGTCCGCCTGCTGCTCGAGCTGCAGCAGGCCTCCCGCGTCACCCCGCGTCTGCTGCTCCCCCTCGCCGGCCGGCCCTAGCAGCCCCTGCAAGCTCGCCCTCCGGCCGAGCGCCTCCTCCCTCGCGTAGCACCTCCTCCCACGCTCACCGCAGTTGTCGCTGCCGTCGCTCACTCGCGCTCGCTCTCGCGCACCAGCTGGAAGGAGAAGAGGAAGGGGGCGGAGGTGATGAGAGTGAGGGAGAGGGCGTGGCATTTTAAAGCCGCGCGGGGAGGAGAGAGAGCGGACAGAGGGCGCAGCCTGCGGTCGTAGGAGAGAGGGAAAGAGAGAGAGAGAGAGATGCGCTCGCAGGTCTGCACGCTCAGGCGCGCAGACGAAACCGCTCGTGTCGAAAAAATCGAATCCCAGACGTCTGGAAGGGGTTCCAGACGTCTGGTCCGACGTCTGGGACACCTCCCAGACGTCTGAAGTTGCGCGTTCGTAATAGTACACGAGGGCCAAAAGTCAGTACAAAGTGGCCAGACCTACCCCGGGTCCTTGGGGCGGCTAGCTCCGCTCTGCACTAAATAGGGGGACAGTCGCTCTCCTTGGTACTACGTACTCAAGGGCTAGCTCACTTCCCCAATTCTATTCCATTCACTTTCCAGGAGTTCTACTCCTAATTCCCCGTAGGATTCGTGCTCTTTCAACTCAACCAATTTAGGTTTCATCTTTTCAGCTTTATATTTATATAGCCCATGTTCCCAACCGTAATTATTCATTCATAATCAGGCAGCTGTTAACCAATTACAGGCAGTTATCGTTTCCCTTCTACTTTTCCAAGACTGCAATGTATATATATTCAATCTAGTTTTCCAATCCTAGGATTCATGCCATACCCTAGGATCTATCATTCAATTTAGTTTTCCAGTCCTAGGATTCATGCCATACCCTAGGATCTATCATTCAATCTAGTTTTTTAGCCATAGGATTCATGCATTACCCTCGGATCTATTATTCAATCTAGTTTTTCATTCCTAAGGTTCATGCAATACCCTAGACTCTATTAATTATTTCATAAGTGCATAATTTCTGATAAATAATGGAAATGGCCACTCTACCCGCAAAATCGGGAGTACTGGGGGTGAAATCGGCAAGCCCACGCGCCTCCACAACTCCCAGAGCCGCAACGGAACGGGGTCCTAACATAAGGATCAAACACAAGGAGCTACTCAGAACAACATACAATTACTATAAACAGGCAGAGGAACTAAATATGAGAAGAACGAGACTTGAAACGCAGAAAACGGACTTCGAACGGACCCTAAACGGGTCAAAAACAACAAGTCTGCCCTAAATCTGACGTTTGGAACTTCTTCCAGACGTCTTAAATGATCGCTCAAGTAATACTTTGATCTGCGTGATCTTTCAAACGTCCAGAAGCCCGCTGAACCGTCTAGACTTAGTTTCTAGACGTCCGACTGTTACTCCGGACGTATGGAGACCCTCTCCGTCGTCTGGTGCTGTGCTCAGACGTCCGATCTGTGTGGGATGGCATGCTCGTGTGCCTTCCCGAAGAAGTCCTGCACACACACGCGCCCGTTCTCAACATGAAAGGATGCAGAAGACTTTGGCGGAACGGCTGCATGGCCGTACACGCGAAAGAAGAAGAAGGTAAAAATAACGTACCTTTCAGACGTCTGGACCTTCCTCCAGACGTCTCCTGCGTCGTTTGGACGTAAGTTTAGACGTCTGATTCTGGGAAATTTTCCCAGAATCAGGACCTCCTCGCCCTCCGCCCACAACGCACGGCTGTGTCGCACCGCGCCCGCCTGTTGCCTGAGCTGCAACAGCTCCTCCGCGGCACCACACGCTTGCTGCGCACCCGCCGGTCGGCTCTGGCTGCCCCGGCGAGCTCGCACCCTCGTGGTCGAGCTCCCTCTCCCTCTTGCAACAGCCCCTCCTCCCTACACACTCGCAGTAGCTGCTGCTGCCGCTCTCACCCGCTCGCTCTCTCGCTGACAGGGGGAAGAAGAAGAAGGCGGTGGAGTGAGGGTGAGGGAGAGAGAGGTGTATTTGTAAGCTGCCGTGGGGAGAGAGGGAAAAAGCTGTCTGCAGGGAGGGAGGAAAGAGAAGGAGGGCGGCGGGTTCAGTCTGCGTGCGCATGCGCGCAGACGCGAACCCGTACGCCGAAAAAATTTAATTCCAGACGTCTGAGAAGGCTTCCAGACGTCTGGACCACTTCCCAGACGTCTTAAATGTCGCTTGATGCCCCGGGTTATAACAATTATCATATTTTCAACTAACTTTCTTTACAACTCAAACACATAACTTCCAATATATCATCCAATACCATCCCCATAAACAAATACCCAAAACCCCTCATCACTTTGCATCACCCATTTACCTACCAAACACCAATTTCTATTTATCCTGGGATAAACCATATATTCCTTGCACATCAAAATTTATCCCCCCAAATTTATCGCACAATTCAAACGCAACCTTAAGCAGGTTGGAAAGAGAACTTGAAACCTGTCACGACCCATTTTCGGGTCCCTACAGAACTCGAGAATGGCTCGTTTCGACGAATCCCAAGACCCAGTCATCCAACGAGAAACAACCAAATGCATACTTATTCTATAGCCACACGAGTAATGTAACGAAGCAGAAAAATATATACCAGACAATAAAAAAAAACAGAACAGGAAGTCACAAGGATATTACATAGTATAGCGGAAAGGTACGGTTACTGAACAAAGTCATCACAACAGAAACTAGAAGAATCAAAATAGAAACAATACGGAAAAGTCACCACAAGCTACCAGTACTCACGACTAACAAATGCTTTGCAGTAGAAACAGGAGAAAGACTACGGCTGGGCACGACTAGGCCCAGCGCCCTCAGCAACTGGTGGCCCTGACTACTCAAATCCCTGACCTGAATATGGTTACAAACTCCGTGGTCAGCTTACGCTGAGTAGAGTGGTGGTTAAGCCATTTACATGCAATTAAACAAGCAACTAACTACACATGTATGTGTCGGTTATTATTATCATTCATTTCCATTTGTCTTATTTACACGTTTCTGAGTCAAGATCTCTAATCAGGGTCCATAACATTGCTTAATCTTTTTCTTTCCTAAGGGAACGATCTTACTTGCAGTTTTCCCACGATGTAGCATGTACATGTGGCACCCTCTTGACTGAGAGGGTCACCCCGTGGTAGTCCAACACCCGGTCTACCACCCCGAGGTCACAGTCGCAACGTAGCGATGACTACGACACGCGTGATAAGCGCATGGGTAGCTACCCCGCACTGGCACGCGGTCAGTTGTTTTTGCTTACGGGTATGTACAAACGTACAGTACGGAACAGCACAGGGCCTTGCCCTCTCAGAACAGGGGTCTCGTCTGAAATGACCCATTGCCTTTTTAGTCGGATAAGACGTCTGGAGTTTCAGTCAGATGTTTGTCCAGACGTTTGGACACAGGCCCGGACAATTGAAAGTAGGGAAAATCGAAACTTATTTTCCCTCCGCTAGCACGCGGCATGCGGATGTTCTCTCTCTCCTATCGCCTCTCACCTGAAACCCTAACACCCGAACCCTAAAACCTCCCTATTTAAACCCCCCTCTCCTCACCACCCTCAACCCTCACCACCAGCCACCACCTCCAACCGTCCTCCCCGTGCAGCTGCGGCAAGGAGAAGCGAGGCTGAGCAAGGATCGGCGAGGGAGAGTGAGAGAAAATGAAGAGGAGAGAGAGGAAGAGCATGAGAGAGGAGGACCAAGGTCGGTGGACCTTCAGGGAGCTCGTGTGGAGGTGCGAAGCTCGGAGGAGCTTCGGCGGAAGCTCGAGGAAGCTTCGACGAAGCTTTGGTGGAGCTCGTGCGGTCGGTGGTGGTTATGCACACGAGGAAGAGGGGCTTAGGGAGGCGGCCTCCCAGCCCTCTGCAGCTGCTAAAGCTGTTGTGGTGCGCTGCAGGCAGTGCTGCGAGGAGAGGAGCGTCGCGGAGGAGGTTCTGGTACTGGAAAAGTTCTAGTATCAAACATCTGGAGCATCGACCAGACGTCTGCAGTGGCAGCAAGACGTCCAGGACTGGAGCCAGACGTCTGAAAGCATGTTGGGCGCTAAGGTAAGTCGTGCTACACGAGATTTGCCCATGAAGACTCATGCAGGAGCTAAAATGGGGTCTGTGCTCTGCGTGCAGGTGCAAAGCGTCTTCGAGGTGATTCTGAATGTCTGACCGCATCGACAGACATCCGGAAGCACTTCCAGACGATAAGAGGCTTTGTCCGATGTCTGGAGCTTCCCCAAGACGGTCGCAGAGGGATCTGCATGTTTGAGGATACCGCAAGAGACACAAGGTAAGATCTGATGTGTTTTAAGACGTCTGGGACTAGATTTTGGACAGTAACCACATTTTTTGGCCCGTTCAGGGCCCAAACGAAATCGATTTTTCGTAAATAAAGTACCGTTGTTTTCTACTCGAGTTTCTTTACATGTTCGTGTTGAGTACCTACTGTTTTGAGCTGGTTTGATGTAAAATAGTTGCTGGTACAGGTTACTAATTAGTGGCGTGTTCGAGGCTTGCGAAGACAGCGAGATCTGCGGTGCAGGCCCCCATTCCTCCTGTGATACCCGGTAGAGTGGTTTACTATAACATTAAGACTTACACAATAAAAGAGCATGTTTAGAATATGTAACGACCCGATTCCCGAATCCCTACGAGACACGAGAATCGGACCGACTCGACTAATCCCAAGACCTACTCGTCCAACAAGAAAGTAACCAAAAGAGCAGTAAAATAAACCACATTCACCATGAATATAACTAGCAGTAACAAAATACAGCAGTAAGAAAAGGAAATACTACAGTATACACCACCACAACAAAAGGGAAATAAACATGTACATAACATAAAGTTTCGATAAAGAAAGTACGGGGAGTAACAAAGAAAACTACTCACTATAGTGGAAGAAAAGTACAGAAAGTACAACAGGTAACCCTACTGGACCCTACTAGGCCCAGCGTCCTCTGCAACCGCTGACCCTGGCTGCTCAACACCTGGTCCTGAAAAGTAACGAGGGTAACACGTCAATGAAACGCTGAGTAGAGTGGCAACTAAAAGCTAAAGAAGCAGTAGAGTGTACAGTAGCTGTTATATTTTTACTTTCGTTATTTACGTCTTTCTATTAATTCACTATTGATTTATTTCTCAGATCCTTCTCTTGATCTCGAATGTTCCTCGTGGGAACGATCTTGATTGCATTCTTTCCCGAAAAGTAGAAGTAACACGTGGTGCTCCCCTAGCCGGGAGAGTCCCCCGTGGTGGTCCTACTCTCAGTCAACCACCCCAAGGTCGCTGACAGACGTAACGGTGACTACGGCACGTGCGATAAGCGCACGGGTAGCTACCCCGCACTGGCACGCGGTCAGTCGTTTCCGTTAACAGGTGCGCCCAAAGCACAGCACGGAACTAGTATAGGGCAGAGCCTTCTCAGTAATAGGGGTCCAACCCCTCTACAGTCGGCGCACCCTCTCCTGACTACCCTGGTTTGCCCAATGGACCTAACAAGTCGGTGTAGGAGGCTAGCAGAACCCCGAGGCCTGTGGGGTAGCTAGTGCTCTCCCTACACTAATAGTACTCCTCGGTACTGTGTACGCGAGGATCAGCAAGTCGGTGTACAGTGGCCAAACCCACCCCGATCTCAACCTGAGGGCGGCAAGCTCCCCTCTACACTAAGAGGTAATGTGTGCTCTCTCTGGTACCACGTACCTAAGAAACAACACACTTCCACGTTTCACTTTCTCAGTTCCATTCTATTCTCTTTCTAGGAATTTTACTCCTAATTCCCCGTAGGGTTCATGTTCTTTTTTCGTTTGGCCATTTTAGGTTTCACCGTTCCAATTTTACGTTCATACAACCCATGTTCTCAATCATATTTATTCATTCATAACAAGCAGCTGTTAAATCAATTTACAGGCAGCTATTATTTTCTTTCCACTTTTCCAAGACTGTAATATTTATATATTCCACTAGTTTTCCAGTCCTAGGATTCATGCCGTACCCTAGGATCTATAATTCAATCTAGTTTTCCAGTCCTAGGATTCATGCAATACCCTAGGATCTATCATTCAATCTAGTTTCTCAGTCCTAGGGTTCATGCAATGCCCTAGACTCTATTAATTGTTCCACAATTATAACAAATTTTGTTAAGTAAATTAAAAAGCCACTCTACCAGTGAAAACGGGAGTACTGGGGGCGTGGTCGGCAATCCCACGCGCCTCCGCAACCCCCAAGACTGCAACGGAACGGGGTACTAACACAAGGATCAATCATAAGGAGTTTCTCAGAACGGTATATAATTACTGTAAACGGGTAGAGGAATTTATTCTGGAAAGAACGCAACTCAAAACGCGGAAAACAGACTCCGAACGAGCCCTAAACGGGTCAAAAACGACGAAACTGTCCAAAATCAGACGTCTGGAACCTCTTCCAGATGCCTTAAAAGGTGGGTCAGGTTGTACCTTAGTTCTGCGTAGTCCTTCAGACGTCCAGAAGCCCGCTGGGACGTCTGGCTTGGTTTCCAGACGTCCGATTGTCTCCTCAGACGTCTGGAGGTTCTCTCCGTCGTTTGGCACTGCGGCTAGACGTCTGATTTACGTGGGATGGCGAGCCCTCGCGTCCTCCCGAGCAGAACCTGCGCACACACACACCTGCTCTCAGCACGAAGAAACGCAGACGAAGTGGCGTCGGACGGTTGCATGGCCGTACATGCGAAAAAGGGAGAAGATAGAAATATCTTACCTATCAGACGTCTAGACAGTCCTCCAGACGTCTTCAGCGTCGTTTGGTCGTAAGTCCAGACATCTGATTCTGGAAAATTTTTCAGAACCAGAGCACGATTCGCTCTCCGCCCGCGACGCACGGCCGCGCTGCGCCCCGTCTGCCTGCTGCCAAAGCTGCAGCAGCCCCTCCGCGACACCCCACTCCCGCCGCTCCCCCGCCGGCTGGCTCTAGCTGCCTCGGCAAGCTCGAACCCTTGCGGTCGAGCTTCTTCCTTCCGCTCGCAACCCTCCTTCCCGCACGCTCGCCACGGCTGCTGCTGCCGCCGCTCACTCGCTCGCTCGCGCTCTCGCACTGGCAGGGAGAAGAAGAGGAAGGCGGAGGAGATGAGGGTGAGGGAGAGGGCGAGGGTGTCTTATAAGGCCGCACGGGGAGAGAGAGAAGAGAGTGGCACGCCTGCAGGAAGAGAGAGAGGAAAAGAGGAACGAAAGCGACGGGTGCAATCTGTGCGCGCACGCGCGCATATGCAACCCCGTACGTCGAAAAAATTTATTACCAAACGTCTGGAAAGGGTTCCAGACGTCTGGACAGACGTCTTAAAAACCCGTCTGACGCCACATTCGTAACAGAATACTTGAATAAGCCTTAGGATGAAACATGAACCCTAGGGTAAAAATAAATGAGAATGGTTGAGCTACTTTGTTTACTTGAGATGCATGTTAAAATACAAGTTGTCTGTATGTGAATGAGAAATTGAACTGTGAAATAAACCTTAGGATGAAACATGAACCCTAGGGTAGAAACAAATAAGAATGGTTGAGCTACTCTGTTTACTTGAGATGCATGTTAAGATACGAGTTGCTTGTATGTAAATGAGAAATTGAACTGTGAAACCACAAGTTGCATGTATGCAATTGAGAATTAAACTGTGAAAACATGAACTGCCTGTATATGGATGAGGAACGAGTTATGAACCATGAGATCTGAATACTTATAAATGGAACGAATACGGTGCGTGAACCCTACGGGGAATTAGGAGGAGAACTCCTGGATATGGAAAGAAATTTCATGTGTAGATGGGAAGTGAGTTGGCCCTTGTGTATGTGGTACCAAGGAGCATAGTGGTTCTTTTAGTGTAGAGAGGAGCCAGCCGCCCTTGGGTTGAGACCCGGGGTTAGGATTGACCACTCTACACCGACTCCTATCAGCCCTCGCATACGTTGTACTTAGGCATGCTACTAGTGTAGGGAGGGAGCTACCCACCCCACGGGGCCCTACACTGACTTTGTTAGGCTCGCTGGGCAAACCGGGGTAGTTGGACGAGGGTACGCGGACTGTGGAGGAGCGAGACCCCTGTTTTGAGAGGGCAAGACCCTATACTGTTCCGTGCTGTACCTTAGGCGTACCAGCTAGCATAAACGACTGACTGCGTGTGAGTGCGGGGTAGCTACCTGTGTGCTTACCACACGTGTCGTAGTCACCACTACGTCGCGACAGTGACCTCGGGGTGGTTGACTGGTGGTACGACGATCAGTTTGATTTTTATTTTATCACTCGAAATTAAAATGTTCCGAGGTCGAACTCAGGGAGCAAGCTTGATTTTATAAGCATAGAAAATCACAATTTACAATAATACACTCTTTTACAAAAAAAACAATAGAGTGGAAATAAAATTTTTCTTCTTTGTTCTTTTCTTCTTTCTTTCTTCTCTGTCCTTCTTTCCCTTCTTCTTTCAGTCTTCAGACGTCTAATTCCATGAATCAGATGCCTTAACTAGCGTTCTGCTACAGTGCACGTCTCCTTCTTCTTCCTTTCTCTGCTGCTGTTGCTGCTTCTTCTCCTCCTTGGCTTTTTCTTCTTCTCTTCTTCACTTCCCTACTTGGCCTTCTTTGTGACAGCTTCCTCTTTCTTTCTTCTTCAGTTGGCTTCTTCTTCTTCTTCAGCTCCTGCTCCTATCTTCTTCTTTCTCTTCCTTTTCCTTCTTTAGCTCCTACTCCTTGGCACGGCTAAGTTTTTAGCCGCTTCCTCTTTTCTTCTTCTGCTTCCTCTTCCTTTTTCCTTTTGTGCTGCGCCTCTTCTTCTTCCCCCTTCTTCAGCTTCCCTACACCGGCATGGTTAGGCAAAAATTTACCCCTACCCTCCCTGCGTCTCTCTCTCTCTCTATTTCACTCTCGGGTTGGCTCTCCCAGAGCCTGCTCGGGTATACGGGTCGGGCTAACGTGCCCGGGACCAGGCCCACCGGCGTGCAGTGGTGGGCGAGGTATGCACGGGTATCGGGTCAGGCAGCCAGGTCCGCGAAGGAGTGAGCGCAGACGAGGCGTGTCACTTTTTTAATTTAAGTGTCTGCGCCTGCTCAAAAGCTTACGAGGTGGGACTAAATGTCCCACCTTCTTGTCGCGTGCTTGGTAGCAGAGAGCGCGAGCGATTGCTACTTCAGCAAAGGCTTCTGACACCAATTGAAGACTTGGAGCTGTGCGCGGAGGTATTCCATGCCACCTGGGACTGCAGGCCTAGAGCTGGGAGGCCTGGGCGAAGCTTGCGAGCTTGCTCCAAGCTCGGCGTTAATGGTAGCGACAGCGTAGGACCTGAAATCACGAATACGGCCTTGCGGCCCTGTCAGAACGCTCGGCGAGCTTCGCCAGAGCACGGCGAAGATGACTCGGGGGTCAGCGTGGCATGAAGATGCCTGTGCGCGTGTGCCTAGGGCACACTATGTGCGTGCAGGTGGGTGCGTTCGAGGAAGGGTTTCAGTGGGTGGTGCGGTCAGTGGAGGGTCTCAAGATGATCAGTGGGTGGAGGTGATGCTTCTAAGGGGTCTGGCGAGGTGGATGGATGTGGGGAGGTGATGAAGCCACCTCGCCGGTGGTCTGCCGGAGGTGGAGACCGCCACCCATTTTCATTGAGCATCCATCTCATCTGGAGATGGAGTAGTAGGTTTTATTATAGCGTTGTAGTATAGCCAGTTATTGCAATCATTTCAAATATATAATTTTTTTACTCGGAAAATAAAGAGTTCCCGAGGTCGAACTCAGGGAGCAAGTTGTATTCTAGGGGTACAAATTCTTATTACAAAAATAAAGAGAGAGAGAGAGGGAGAGAGATGAAAATTTGGCTTCTTCTCTTCTTTCTTCCTCTCTTCTCTTTGGCTTTTGGTTTCTTCTTCTTTGTTTATCTCCTTGTGGTCTTCTTCTTCTGCCTTCTGTTCTTCAGATCTTCTTTTTACTTCTTTTTTCTGATCTCCTTCTCGTGCTCTTCTTCTGCTTTTGCTGTCAGGACGTCGTCTCTCCTTCTTTCTTCTTTTTCTTTCTGTCTTCTTTATCTGCAGCAGTGGTGATGTTCTTCTTCTTTCTTTTCTGCCTTCAGAGCGTCGTCTGATTTTCCACTCAGACGACTTAAGTCGCCGCTGCTACAGTGCCGCTCGGTGCTCCTTCCTTCAGTCTTCGTCAGCCTTCTGCTCTGCCTCGCTTGTCTTCTTCTTCTTTGCTTTCTCCTTCCTCTTTGCTTCGACCTGGCTGCTCTTCTTCCTTCAGTCTTCTTCTTCTTCTCTTCAGCCCTTCCGCAGTCCCTTCACCTATGCCTGCACACTCAAAGTTCCAATCAGAGACGGCAAAACCTACTCTACCCTCCCCAATCAGAGATGGCAAAACCTACTCTACCCTCCCCCCCCCCGCGTTTCTCTCTCACAGAAGCCGCTCTTAGGAAAGCTCTCCCAGAGCTGCCGGGTAGTCGGGTACGGGTCGCGCCCGGGTCCAGGCCCACCGGCATGCGTGGTGGGCGAGGAGTGCCAGACAAGTCGGGTCGGGTCGGCCGGATCCGCGTGATGAGCTCGCGGATGGGCCCGGTGAGATGGTGTGAGAGGGACCTCACCCCGTGTGCTGAGGCGATAAGCCTCCAGCACGTTTTCAATTTGTATCGCTGCGCCGCTCCAGAGCCTTCCGAGGTGGGACTAAATGTCCCACCCCAATTTGGCGCCTGCGCGGAGGAACCAGCTGGTAACTGCAGCTTTACGCGAGGCCCTCGCCCCTGCTGCGAACCTGGGGCTCTTCGCGAAGACACCCCACGCAACCTGGGAGCCTGATCTGGGCGTAGCGAGGCTGCAGCTGCAGGCGGAGGCAGCTCCTTCTGCACAGCAATGGCGGCGGAGGACGGGTGACCTGTTCACAGCAAAATGGCCTCTCGGCCTAATCAGAAGGTACCGGGAGCTTCGCCAGAGTGCGGCGAAGCTCGTGCGGGTGGTGGCGAGGGGCGGGGCGGCGTGCAAGGGCTGCCCTAGGTCGGATTGTGGGTCGGGAAGTGGGTGTGTTCGGTGGATTTGCAAAGATCGGGTGGCGGGAATTGGAAGGGCGGAAATGGATCAGGGTGAGGAGGCGGAGATTATGTGCAGGTCGGCGAGCCGTGTGGGGTGCTGGAGTGATGGGAGCGGGTCGCCGGAGTGTGGCCGGAGGTGGAGAAGGTGAGGGCGATTGGTCGGAATCGAGGGCGACAGTAAGGGTTTAAAGTGAGGAAAAGGAAGAGGGGAGAAAGGTGAGAAGTTATACCTACTTAACAGGACAAGGAGGGGCCGGAACAGGCGTCAGTCGTATCGACTGTCGCCGGAGAAGAAGCTGCCCAGAGGAAGAAGCGACGGCGAGGAGAGGGCTGGAGAGGCGCGCGCTGGGTGTGGCGCGGGAAGAGCAGGGGAAGGCAGCCCTGCTGTTGGTAGTGCGGCAGAACGACGAGGAGGAGGAGGGAAAAACCGCCGGAGCTGGAGGGCTTCCTGTCGGAGTGGGAAGAGAGTGAAAAGAGGGTGTTTCTCCGTCAGGACCGAGCTGGGAAGAACGGTGGAGCGACGGGGGTATTTATAGGGGCCGAACCAGAGAGGAGGGCGGAGGGAGACGACGTGTCTCCCTCGCCGGAGGACACCGGAGGAAGGAGACCCATACCATCCGTGCGTTCGCACGGCCAGTATGGTGGGTTGCAGCGACCAGGGGGTGTTCCTGCGACCGTTGATGACGCAGGGCATCCCCATTTGACCTGGCAGGCCCTCCCCCTTCCTCTACGCGGCGCCATGCTCCGCGCAGGGTCGCCGGAGCATGGTGCTGGCAGGTTTTGCAGGGAGGACCTGAATGTAAAGAACGAAGAAGAGTTAGGGGCCAAAATGCGAGGGTTCAAAAGTTGAGGGGCAAAAAGTAAATAGATGAGGACCAAAATGTAAAGTTGGTCAAGAAGGTTTCTTCTTAGGCTCAAGTTTTTATACGTGACTAATTAGGACCTAAGGATTCTGATGGTGAATTTTATTTCTAGATAAAACCTTGTTTGACCGGTCAATTTACGCAAAAACCCAAATTAAGTTATTAATTGGGCATGGTTCTCAATGTAGGTCAAAATGAGTTCCGAAGGCCAAATTGAAGGTTCTAAACCCTATAGATTATTTTTCTATGAATTTTAGAGGGTTTATTCTATTTTTACTTTGCCTCAAACCTCGTGAATTGAAGTGGGTTTGTTTTAAGGTTACAGATTATCATTTAGTTCCTTGGAATTGCTGTAGCCCTTATCAGATCATCCCACTTTCCTTCTTATTCGGTTTGTTTGACCTATGTTTGGACCCTGTATGCATATTATACTGGTAAAATTGCATTTTTACCCCTTATGACTTGTTTTCTCCTTAAACTCAGAATTCTCTGAGTTAAGCCTTTCCTTGAGTTATGTAGGAGCTTTTATCCTTTGTATTAGGTCAAAATGAGCTAGTTATGGCTCATGATGAGGTTCTCATCATACCCCCATGCATAGCTTTTGCTAGTCCCTTAGCAAAAACTTAAGGTTTCAACCCTTGTTCTAGACCATGAAGTTCTTAATAGCTTCAGATAAGTGTTTTTTCATTTGAGCTTAGATTAGGTTAGAATGCTGACCAAAGGCCTAAAAGGTACTCTAGTACCAATCAAGATCCAAATCTGTCTAGCCTTAGCCTCAGTCTTTAGCAAAGGTTTTTAAGGCCCACAAGAACTAACCTAAGGTTTATTGGACTTTGTGGTTAAAGTACCCGTGCTTGAAATGATTTTAGCCCTGGCTCAGTTCGCAGTGCATTTTATAAGAGAGAGATAGAAAGTTTTTCTGTTTGGAGAGTTTTCTCTCTCTTTTTCTTTTTAGTTCTAGCCTAGGATTGGCTTTTCAACACGGTCTGTATCAGATTCCTTGCTCCCATCATCAATCCTCAAGGGTTCCTGGCAATCGATGCTTCAAGATAGCACCGCCCATGGCAACCCCCGGAACCCTGGCTGTTGAGATTTCGAGATAATCCCATCCATGGTGTTCCGTGGCCGAATCCAGACCCTAGCAATTGACACTTCGAGATAATGCCATCCATGGAATCTGAACCAGCAGACTGCTTACATGCCCCCAGTAGGATATGTAAATATCCTAAGAGACAAGCACCGAGGATATGATATTTTGTTACGCTTCTTCGAGGGGATTTCCCTCCTCTCTGCGCTGGGAACTCGTCCAAATCAACTTGTGTTGATCGGCCGCTCCTACTCTAGGTGTACTTTTCAGAATTTTGCGACACTTCTGCGTGATTTTGATTTTTACGCTTACTGAACCAGGCTGTGTGTGAGGTTAGGGTGCTTAGGTTACTAAGTCCCGTAAACCAAAAATTAGTTAACGAGGCCAAATACTCCCTAAGCCTTAGACCTAATACTTCAGCTTTTCATTTTCCTCAACCTCTTGAGGAGTGTCCAGATCTTAATGGGTACTAAGAGTCTATTCAAGAATGCCTAAGGTTTGCGTTCTTACTAATCTCATTATGCACTTTTCAGATATTTTCTTGGATGAGGAATAGAACTTAGGTTAATTCCTTAGTTCCTTACTAATGACTATCACTTTTTTCTCATAATTTTGTGCTCCTTTTTCATTTTGTTTCTTTTCTCCTCTCCTTCACAAAATTTCCTTCTCTTTTCCTCTTATTCTTTTTCGAAAAAATTTTTAATTTTTATGGTGTTTTTGGCATATGTGAATTTTTTGTTTGAAACCTTTTCTTACAAGTTTTGCACTTTCATACCCCCCCATGCCTAAGATTTGCAATGTCCTCATTGTAACCTAGGGGGTTTTTATTCAACTTAGTTCATTCCTTAAGACAGAAATTTGGATGAGTGAATGGGTCGGGTTGAATTTTGCGGACGATTTCTAATCCTAGATGCAAGCATCTGAGGTGGGGTCGGCTGTCTACAAGGGTGAACCTTAAGTGCAAAAAGGTGTCAGAAAAAGTTTTGGATTTTTTGGAAAATGACGGGTTACCTCCCGTTAAGCGCTGAGTTTTACGCCATCGGCTGGGCGCAATAAGCTCAAGGGGAATGGAGGATATAAGATGCTTCAGCCAAATCAGTAGAAGTCACATCAATGAACGGCTTGAGTCTCTGACCGTTCACGATGAAAGGTTCGGAATTGTGGCTGAGTGGACTGATTTCGATAGCTCCATTTCTAAAAACTTGTCGGACTAAATATGGTCCGACCCACTTGGATCGCAGCTTTCCCGGGAAAAGTTTGAGTCGGGCATCAAAGAGTAGGACCTTCTGACCAGGATGAAAGATTTTTCTCGAGATATGCTTGTCATGGAAGGCTTTAACTCGCTCCTTGTAGATTCGCGAGCTCTCATACGCGTCTAGGCGTAATTCATCGATCTCGCTGATTTGAAGTTTTCTGTGGGTTCCAGCCGTTGAAAAATCTAGATTACAGTTCCGTACTGCCCAATAGGCTTTATGCTCCAGTTCTACGGGAAGGTGACACGCCTTTCCGTACACCAGTCTAAAGGGAGACATGCCTAATTGGGTTTTGTGGGCGGTCCTATAGGCCCACAATGTTTCCGGAAGTCGGGACGACCAGTCCTTCCTGTCAGGCCGAACAGTGACTTGCAGGATTTTCTTGATCTCCCGATTAGACAGCTCAGCTAGACCATTAGTTTGGGGGTGATAAGGAGTAGAGATTCGGTGAGACACCCCGTATTTGGTCATCAGTGACCTAAACTGAGCATTTGTGAAATGGGTCCCCCCATCAGAGATTATTGCACGAGGAATCCCGAACCTTGAGAAAATGTTTTGATGAATGAATTTGAGAACGATTTTGTGATCACAGGTTCGGGTCGGTATGGCTTCGATCCATTTGGACACGTAGTCCACAGCCAACAGAATGTATTTGAAACCATCCGAAATAGGAAAGGGGCCCATAAAATCAATCTCCCAAACATCAAAGATTTCGCATACTAGAATCGGTTGCATAGGCATCATGTCGCGATGGCTCATGTTGCCCAAAGTCTGGCAACGACTGCATGCCTTGCAGTGACTGTACGCGTCTTTGAACAGTGTGGGCCAGTAAAAGCCGCACTGGAGGACTTTTGATGCGGTTTTATGCCCGGCGAAATGGCCACCGCATGCCCGGTCATGGCAGAAAGATAGGACATTGCTGATTTCCTCTTCCGGGACACATCTCCGGATGATCTGATCAGCACCTATGCGGAAGAGGTACGGGTCTTCCCAAATGTAATACTTGGCATCGGAGCGTAATTTGTCCTTCTTGGCCTTCGGCCAATCGGACGGGATCTGATGAGATGCCAAGTAATTTACTACATTAGCAAACCATGGAAGGCTAGTACCGATAGTCAGCAGGTGCTCATCGGGAAAATGCTCAGTGATGGGTCCGGAAGGGTTAATGATCTCAGAAGGAAGACGGGACAGATGGTCGGCTACCACATTCTGCCTTCCCGCCTTGTCGCGAATCTCAAGATCGAATTCTTGCAACAGCAAGATCCATCAGATTAATTGAGGTTTCGCGTCCTTCTTTGCAAGGAGATGCCTCACAGCTGTGTGATCCGAGTAGACGATGACATGGGAACCCAGAAGATACGATCTGAATTTTTCTAGGGCAAATACTACAGCTAGCAGCTCTTTCTCAGTAACCGTATAGTTACGCTGAGCCTCATCGAGTGTTTTGCTGGCGTAGTAAATGACCACAGGTTTCCCGTCAATTTTCTGCCCCAAAACCGCTCCTACAGCGAAGTCGGATGCATCGCACATGATCTCAAAGGGTTGAGACCAATCAGGGGACTGTAGGATCGGGGCTTGGGTTACTCGGTCACGCAGGATCTCAAATGCTTGAGTGCATTCCTGGGAAATTTCGAAAGGTACATCCTTGGAGAGAAGAGTGGTCAGGGGGTGCGCGATTTTTGAAAAATCAGGGATAAATCGTCGATAAAAACCGACATGCCCCAAAAAAGATCGGATGTCCTTGATCGAGCTAGGCATAGGAAGGTGAGAAATCAGATCAACCTTAGCTCGGTCCACTTGGATGCCTTTTTCCGAAATTGAGTGCCCCAGGACAATTCCCTCAGGCACCATGAAATGGCTCTTTTCCCAGGAAAGAACCAAATTCACATCGATGCACCGCCTGAGTATCTGGACCAAGTGTTGGAGGCAATCGTCGAATGATGCTCCGAAAACTGAAAAGTCATCCATGAAGACTTCCAGATAATCACCTACCATATCTGAGAATATGGCAAGCATGTATCGCTGAAAAGTAGCGGGTGCATTGCAAAGACCGAAAGGCATCCTTCGGAAAGCGTATGTTCCGAAGGGGCAGGTGAACGTGGTCTTTTCTTGGTCCTCAGGATGGATTGCCACCTAGTTATAACCGGAGTACCCGTCAAGAAAGCAGAAGAACCTATTTCCCGCAAGTTTTTCGAGAATTTGATCAATGAAGGGTAGTGGGAAATGATCCTTCTTTGTGGAGGAATTGAGTCGGCGGTAATCTATACAAACTCTCCACGAGTTGGCTAATCGGGTAGGAATGATTTCTCCGGTCTCAGTCGTTATAGTGGTGAGTCCTGCCTTCTTGGGCACGACCTGAATTGGGCTCACCCAACGACTATCGGAGATCAGGTAGATGATTCCGGCATCTAACCACTTGATGATCTCCTTTTTCACGACCTCCTGCAGATTGGGGTTTAAGCGTCTCTGCATTTCACGAGAAGGTCGTGTGCCCTCTTCTGAATAGATATGATGAGTACAATAAGAGGGACTTATTCCAGTCAAATCATCGAGAGTCCACCCGATGGCTCTGCGATGTTGCTGGAGGACAACAATCAGACGGGATTCCTGTTTCGGACTGAGGTTGGAATTGATAATCATAGGAAGGGTCTGATTAGAACCCAAAAAGATGTATTTCAAGTGAGCAGGAAGGGGTTTCAGTTCGAGGATGGGTTATCAGCAGCAGCGGGTGGTTCAGTATAGATGTGAGGTTCAAGGGTGGGAGTTACTGGGTTGTTCATATCTGGATTCGACTCCTCAGTTTGCGGATCAAGATCTTTCTGCGATTGATGAGGTATAATTAGATCATTCTGGAAGTGTGTTTCATCAACCAAAGTCCTAATGTCACAAATCTGTTCAATGACACACCAATTGATTCCTTGTTGGGCCTTAAATATATCAATTTTCAGTGTTTGATTCCCAAATTTGAGCTCTATTTGGCCCTCCTCACAGCTAATGTTGGCTCTAGCAGTAGCCAAGAAAGGTCTCCCTAAAATGATTGGTGTATCCCTAGGGTTCTCAGGTGCGTCCATATCTAAGACTATGAAGTCTACAGGAAAGTAGAAATCCCGCACTCTCACAATAACATCCTCGAGAATCCCTTTTGGTGACTTTATAGATCGATCTGCTAATTGTAATGTTACCTCAGTTGGTTTCAGCTCAGATTCTTCTAGATGGTTAAGTAAGAATGTGGGTATCAGATTTATGGAAGCACCCAAGTCTAGCAATGCTCTATCAAATTGTGTATCACCTATCTTGCAGGAAATCAGGGGAGTACCAGGATCTTTAGCCTTGGGTGGGAGTCTGCTTAGGATTACAGAGCTGGCTTGCTCTGACAGAACAATTGGACTCCCACTCTTGGTTCGCGGCTTATGCTGGGGTGTACACACATTCTTTAAAAATCGTGCATAAGCCGGTACGTGGTGGATTGCATCCATCAAGGGGATGTTTATGTGGACCTGCTCAAAGAGCTTGACCAGGTCGTCCTCAGGTGCCAGGGGCTTGGTTCGTCTCTTCCCTTTGGTTAAGGCTTCAGGGAATGGGACCTTGGTTGGTTCTTCTAGGATAGGTCCGGGTTCTTGATCTGGGACAGTGGTATCTTGGATAACTATCCTAGGGTCATGGTTATCAGGCTTGGAGTGGTTCAGATAATGCGGGTCTTGAGTTGTTTTACCACTACGTGTTATTACAGAATTTAATCCAGCCTGATTTTGGTTTGGGTTTGGTAAGAGGGGTGGCTGCTGCTGAAATCCCGCATAAGAAGTTGAAGCATCCATCTCATCTGGAGATGGAGAAGTAGGGGCCTGATAAATCCATTGTGCGTGGCCTAAATTTGGATTCATAATGCGCTTCTGGGTCGGCACGTTATTCGGGTTAGGAAGAGGTTGGGAAGGGAGTGTGCCTGGCTGGCGAGCATTTGCCAACTGGGCCAATTGAGTTCTAACCTCTGTAAGTTCGTCCTTGTGTTGTTTTTGAATAGCCGCATTCGTTCTTTGAATGTCAGCCAGAGTCTGAAGGATTAGGGACATTTGATCCTGATTTGGCCCTGATGGATAAGTAGGGTTGGGCCGAGGCTGAGGCGGCTGGTAATGACGAGAGGGCTGTGGGTGGGACTGAAAAGGTGGTCTTTGGATTTGGGAATTTCCCGCCCACTGAAAATTGGGATGGTTTCGCCATCCAGGGTTGTAGGTGTTGGAGAATGGGTCGTTCTAGATGGCGTTGAGGTCCTCACAGGTCTGAGGAACCTCTAGAGAATCAGGGAAAGGGGGAATGGAATTCCCCGGGCTGGTGTAGATAGGATCGGATGATCCTCCGATCCGAGAATCAGATGGGGATGGATATGGATCCATCCTAGGGGAAGATCGGTGGAGAATGTTTTGCACATTCTCCTGTGTGGAAGGAGGTTGTGCAAAGGAGTTACGCGCAGAGGTGGCTCGCTGCAAGTGCTGAGTCAGCTCATCCACCTTCTTCTCAATGATTGAAACCTTGTCCAATCGACTGGCCATTAATTCCAGGTCGACTGATGCGGACAGGCCCTGCGTCTCATGTTCTCCCCTAAGATTCGTCGCTGCGCGGGTATTCGTCCTGTCGAATAATCCCATGGAGTCATTGTTGATGGAGTTCTCGCACATGTTTTTAAGAATCTCCCACACGGTGTCTTCATGTCGACCCATGATATTTCCTCTGCAAGTTGCATTGATGAAAAGGCGGATGTCCTCACGGAGTCCCTGGTAAAAGGATTGGACCTGTTCCCATTTAGGAACTCCGTGATGGGGGCACTTTCTCATGAGATCCTGAAAACGATCCCATGCCTCGTGGAGAGGTTCTCCTGATTGTTGAGTGAAGTGCGTAATCTGATGGCGCAAGGCGTTGGTCCGACCAACGGGAAAAAACTTTTTCAAAAACTCGGATTGAAGTTCTTCCCAAGTGTTGATTGGCCGGGTCTGAGTTTGATACCAATGGGCGGCCTTGTCCATAAGAGAAAAGGAGAACATCTTCATGAGAAGAATATCCCGATTTTGCGCATCTGACCCAAAAGTTTGGGCCAGATGCTTTAGCTGTTTGATGTGCTGGAAGGGATCTTCGGAATTAAGCCCATGGAATTTAGGTATAGCATGAATCATGTTGGGCTTCAATTCGGAATCAGGTCCTCCAGTCGGGATTCTGACTCGAGGCTCAATAGCCACCGCAGCAGGATTGTAGTGGTCCCGCATTATAGGACGCTGTGGTGGGTGCACGAAGTTTTGGAAGAGGTCATTGAGTCGCTGGAGCTGGTGCTCCAGATTGTTTTCTTCCTTAACTGGCTGAGCCATGATGGGGGAAGAAGAAGAACTTGGTTCTGAATCAGAAGAGAGAATAATGTGAGGGGGTTGCTGCACAAACACGGGCGTCGAGGCTTGGCCTTGACGAGAGTGAATTTCTAAAGGAGGTCTTAAGGGTGGTCTTAAGGACCTCCTACCGTACATGCACTGTTGGAAGAGATGAGTTTAGAAGGTGCTGGACCCAATCAAGACACCCAAAAATGTGTCGGGTGACTATAGAGGTGCGGGGCAGATGGACCCCTTGATTAGAAAGATCGTCCACCTGAGAATTACCTGGGCAGCCAGAGAGGGAGAGTCCCGCAAAGACCCTTACATGGTAGAGCGTCCCCACGGGTTACAGGGTTTCCCCCACCCGACCTCTCTTGTCACTGCGGTTCCAGGTAGACCAGAATGGGGATCTTGACCTCTTAAGTCTACCAATTTTTACTTTAAGATCAGGGTGCTTAAGGTTTCACTTGAACTTTTAGTTCTTTGAGTGCAAAGAGTGACCTAATTTAAGGTTGGTTGACCCAAGGGGGCAACTTTACCTCTTGTTTCCTTTGAGAGTTTTTGGGTCTTGTCTTTTAGGGTTCAAGTGTTTAGAGAGCCAATTGTTTTAGGTTTTCTTTGAATAGGTATTTTCAGACAAGGGCTTGGGCACACTTCATTTGGTTTTCTCAATTCTTGCTTAAGGAGTGTGTCTCTAAATCCCTAGTGTTGGACCCTAGGTTGGCTCTACTTGGTCCAGTTAGCTCTTTGTTGGGTAATTAGGGCTCAAGCAAGAATGTGTTAGCCCTTAAATACCCTTAATAGTGTGCAGGAATAATGGGTTGAAAACATGCAACTTTTTATGGTTACTAAGTATGGAAGACAGGTTAGCCCTATATTGCTTGTTCTTTTCTTTTCTTCCTCTTTAGAGTTTAGGGGTTAATAGCGAGAGGAAAAAAAAATTACCTGTCCTCGGAGTGGTTGTCGTGCGGTTGCTTGTCTTCTTGATTTCCTGTAGCTGCACAAAAGAGAGGAGATTATCAGAAACTAAAAAGAAACAGGAATGTTTACCTCTAGAATAGCCGTTGCTCCCAGGCAACGGCGCCAATGAAAATGGGTGGCGGAGATAACTAGGTTTTATTATAGCGTTGTAGTATAGCCAGTTATTGCCATCATTTCAAATATATAATTTTTTTACTCGGAAAATAAAGAGTTCCCGAGGTCGAACTCAGGGAGCAAGTTGTATTCTAGGGGTACAAATTCTTATTACAAAAATAAAGAGAGAGAGAGAGAGGGAGAGAGATGAAAATTTGGCTTCTTCTTCTCTTCTTTCTTCCTCTCTTCTCTTTGGCTTTTGGTTTCTTCTTCTTTGTTTATCTCCTTGTGGTCTTCTTCTTCTGCCTTCTGTTCTTCAGATCTTCTTTTTACTTCTTTTTTCTGATCTCCTTCTCGTGCTCTTCTTCTACTTTTGCTGTCAGGACGTCGTCTCTCCTTCTTTCTTCTTTTTCTTTCTGTCTTCTTTATCTGCAGCAGTGGTGATGTTCTTCTTCTTTCTTTTCTGCCTTCAGAGCGTCGTCTGATTTTCCACTCAGACGACTTAAGTCGCCGCTGCTACAGTGCCGCTCGGTGCTCCTTCCTTCAGTCTTCGTCAGCCTTCTGCTCTGCCTCGCTTGTCTTCTTCTTCTTTGCTTTCTCCTTCCTCTTTGCTTCGACCTGGCTGCTCTTCTTCCTTCAGTCTTCTTCTTCTTCTCTTCAGCCCTTCCGCAGTCCCTTCACCTGTGCCTGCACACTCAAAGTTCCAATCAGAGATGGCAAAACCTACTCTACCCTCCCCCCCCCCCCCGCGTTTCTCTCTCACAGAAGCCGCTCTTAGGAAAGCTCTCCCAGAGCTGCCGGGTAGTCGGGTACGGGTCGCGCCCGGGTCCAGGCCCACCGGCATGCGTGGTGGGCGAGGAGTGCCAGACAAGTCGGGTCGGGTCGGCCGGATCCACGTGATGAGCTCGCGGATGGGCCCGGTGAGACGGTGTGAGAGGGACCTCACCCCGTGTGTTGAGGCGATAAGCCTCCAGCACGTTTTCAATTTGTATCGCTGCGCCGCTCCAGAGCCTTCCGAGGTGGGACTAAATGTCCCACCCCAATTTGGCGCCTGCGCGGAGGAACCAGCTGGTAACTGGTGTCGGTCCGTTTGATGACCGGGTTTTGGTTTTGTTATAACGTTGTAGTAAAGCCGGTTATTACCAACATTTCAAATATATAAAATTTTTTACTCGGAAAATAAAAGAGTTCCCGAGGTCGAACTCAGGGAGCAAGTTGTATTCTAGAGATATACATGTTTCTTTTACAAAATAAAGAAAGAGAGAGGGAAAGAATTTGTTGTTCTCTTTGTTTTCTCCTCATGATGTTCTTCTTTCTTTCTTTCTTCAGATCTCCTTCTTCTTCTTCTTCGTTTCTGTCTTGGCCTCTCTTCTTCTTCCTTGGTTTCTGTCTTGGCCTCTCTTCTTCCTTTTCTGCAGTCTCTTCTGTGAAGGTTTCTTCTTCCTTGGCTCTGCTGCACTTCTTCTCTGCAGCCTTTCCTCTTCTTCTGCCTTGCTCAGCCTCTTCTTTAGAGTTTCTTCTTGTTTTTCCTCCCTGCGGTTAAGTGTCAGCTTCTTCTTTTCTTTTTCAGCCAGGGACGTCACGCGAAGCTTTCTTCCTTAGCTGCTTCAGGCCGTCGTCTGATTTCCAAATCAGACGACTTAACTACCTGTTGCTACAGTTAGCTTCGTTCTTCTTCTGCGGGTCTTCTTCTTCGCCTGTGCCTGCACACTTCAAAGTTTTTCGTCAGAGGCAAAACCTACTCTACCCTCCCCCCCCCGCGTCTCTCTTTCTCTCTGAAACCACTCTTCGGAAAGCTCTCCCAGAGCTACCGGGTAACCGGGTTCGGATCAGGCCCGGGTCCAGGCCCACCGGCGTGCGTGGTGGGCGAGGAGTGCAGGTCAGTCTTAGGTCGGGTCGGGTCGGTTCGGGTCAGGTCCGCGGGGCGTGAGCGCGGACGAGACCGGGTAACCGGGCGGGTGAAGGGGACCTCACCCCGTGTGCTGAGGCAGTAAGCCTTCAGCACTTTTGCATCTTATGTCGCTGCGGCTCGTCCGGCGTTTCCGAGGTGGGACTAAATGGCCCACCTCAATTGCGCGCCCGCAGCGGGGAATTCAGCAGGAGATGGCGGCGTCACGCGGAGCTTTCTGCCTTCGCTGCGAGCCTGGTGTTTTGCCAAAACGCCTCGCAAGGCCTGGGAGTTGAATCTGGGCGTGGCGCTGAGCGTGGCGCGCCTGTATCTGCAGGTGGAAGCAGTTCCTCCCGCGCGGCAATGGCGGCGGAGGTCGGGTGGTCTGTTCACAAGAAAACGGCCTCTCGGCCTAATCAGAAAGTGCCAGGAGCTTCGCCAGGGTGCGGCGAAGCTCGTGTGGGTGGTGGCGAGGCGCGGGGCGGCGTGCGAGGGCTGCCCTAGGTCGGACTGTGGGTCGGAGGATGGGTCTGTTCGGTGGGGTTGCAGAGGGTGATGTGGGGGGAGTGGCAGGGCGGAGGTTGATCAGGGTGAGGAGGCGGAGGTCCTGCGGTGGTCGGCGAGCCGTGTGGGTCGCTGAGGTGATGGGAGCGGCTCGCCGGAGGGTGGTCGGAGGCGAAGGGGGTGACGGCGGTCAGGGTCGGTCGAGGGCTTAATTGAATAAATTGAAAGCGGGGAAAGAAAGAGGAGAAGAAGGGGAGTAGTTCTAACTTACTTGCAGGGACGAAGGGGGAGGAACAGGGCGACAGTCGTATCGACTGTCGCCGGAGAAGACGATGCCCAGTGGGGGGAGGACGGCGGTGACGACGGGGCAGAGGCAGCGCGCGCCGGTATTGCGCGACGCGGGAAGAGCAGGGGAAGAAGTCTCTGCTGCTGGTATTGCGGCAGAGCGAAGAGGAGGAGGAGGAAGAACCGCCGGAGCTGGTGGGCGTCTGCCGGAGTGAGAAGAGAGGAAAGTTGGGGGTTTTCTCCGTCAGATCCAGGCTGCCCCGGTCGGTGGAGCAACGGGGGGTATTTATAGGGATCAAACAGGGAGGAAGGCGGAGGGAGACGACGTGTCTCCCTCGCCGGAGGATGGCCGGAAACACGAACCCATACCGTCCGTGCGTTCGCACGGCCGGTATGGTGGGTTACAACGACCAGGGGGGTGTCCCTGCGACGGCTGACGACGCAGGGCACCCCCGGTTTACTTGCCAGGTCTCCCACCTCACCCTGCGCGGCGCCATGCTCCGCGCAAGGTCGCCGGAGCATGGTGCTGGCAGGTTTTGCAGGGGGGACCTAATCGCAAAGAACGAAGGAGAGTTAGGGGCCAAAATGCGAGGGTTCAAAAGTTGAGGGCCAAAGTGTAAATATATGAGGACCAAAGTGTAAAGTCGGTCAAGGAGGTTTCTTCTTAGGCTCAAGTTTTTATACATGACTAATTAGGACCTAAGGAATCTGATGGTGAATTTTATTTCTATATTAAACCTTGTTTGACCGGTCAATTTACGCAAAAACCCAAATTAAGTTATTAATTGGGCATGGTTCTCAATGTAGGTCAAAATGGGTTCTAAAGGCCAAATTGAAGGTTCTAAACCCTAGAGATTATTTTTCTATGAATTTTAGAGGGTTTATTCTATTTTTAATTTGCCTCGAACCTTGTGAATTGAAGTGGGTTGTTTTAGGGTTACAGATTTATCATTTAGTTTCTTGGAATTGCTGTAGCCCTTGCTAGATCATTTCATCCCACTTTTATTCTTATTAAGCTTCTTTGACCTATGTTTGGGCCCTGAATTACCCTGTATGCAGATTATACTGGTGAAATTGCATTTTTACCCCTTATGACTTGTTTTCTTCTCAAACTCAGGATTCTCTGAGTTAAGCCTTTCCTTGAGATATGTAGGAGCTTTTATCCTTTGTATTAGGTCAAAATGAGCTAGTTATGGCTCATGATGAGGTTCTCATCATACCCCCATGCCTAGCTTTTGCTAGTCCCTTAGCAAAAACTTACGGTTTCAACCCTTGTTCTAGACCATGAAGTTTTTAATAGTTTTAGATAAGTGCCTTTTTTATTTGAGCATAGATTAGGTTAGAATGCTGACCATAGGCCAAAAAGGTACTCTAGTACCAATCAAGATCCAAATCTGTCTAGCCTTAGCCTCAGTCTTTTAGCAAAGGTTTTTAAGGCCCACAAGAACTAACCTAAGGTTTATTGGACTTCGTGGTTAAAGCACCCGTGCTTGAAATGATTTTAGCCCTGGCTCAGTTCGTAGTGCGTTTTGTAAGAGAGAGATAGAAAGTTTTTCTGTTTGGAGAGTTTTCTCTCTCTTTTTCTTTTTAGTTCTAGCCTAGGATTGGCTTTTCAACACGGTCTGTATCAGATTCCTTGCTCCCATCATCAATCCTCAAGGGTTCCTGGCGATCGATGCTTCGAGATAGCACCGCCCATGGCAACCCCCGGAACCCTGGCTATTGAGATTTCGAGATAATCCCATCCATGGTATTTCGTGGCCGAATCCAGACCCTGGCAATTGACACTTCGAGATAATGCCATCCATGGAATCTGAACCAGCAGAGTGCTTACATGCCCCCAGTAGGATATGTAAATATCCTAGGAGACAAGCACCGAGGAGATGATATTTTGTTACGCATCTTCGAGGGGATTTCCCGCCTCTCCGCGCTGGGAACTCGTCCAAATCAATCTTGTGTTGATCGGCCGCTCCTATTCTAGGTGATCTTTTCAGATTTTTGCGACGCTTCTGCGTGATTCTGATTTTTACGCTTACTGAACCAGGCTGTGTGTGAGGTTAGGGTGCTTAGGTTACCGAGTCCCGTAAACCAAAAATTAGTTAACGAGGCCGAATACTCCCTAAGCCTTAGACCTAATACTTCAGCTTTTCATTTTCCTCAATCTCTTGAGGAGTGTCCAGATCTTAATGGGTACTAAGAGTCTATTCAAGAATGCCTAAGGTTTGCATTCTTACTAATCTCATTATGCACTTTTCAGTTATTCTCTTGAATGAGGTCTAGAACTTAGGTTAATTCCTTAGTTCCTTACTAATGACTATCACCTTTTCTCATAATTTTTGTGCTCCTTTTTCATTTTGTTTCTCTTCTCCTTCTTCAGAAAATTTCCTTCTCCTCTTTTCCTTTTATTCTTTTTCGAAAAAAATTTTAATTTTTATGATATTTTTGGCATATGTGAATTTTTTGTTTGAAATCTTTTCTTACAAGTTTTTGCACTTTCCTACCCCCCCATGCCTAAGATTTGCAATGTCCTCATTGTAACCTAGGGGTTTTTATTCAACTAAGTTCATACATTAGGATAGCTGTTTTGATGAATCTCAGATGCAAGCACCTGAGGTGGAGTCGGCTGCCCTAAAGTGTGAACTTCAAGTGCAAAAAGCTGTCCGAACAAGTTTCAGGTTTTCAAAGAGAATGACGGGCTGCCTCCCGTTGAGCGCTAAATTTGATGCCTTCAGCCAAGCGGGAAATGCGATGGAGAGGGGATGGTCAAATCAGCGGAGTTTTGTAAGACAAGCACCTTGATTAAGAGCCTGGTTGGTCCAACCAGGTGCTTGTTCAGATCAACAGGCTGATGATGCAGCCCAAACCCAATCAATCTGGTGGGTTGATAGATGTGGATAAAAAGGTGTGGAGCCCACCATAAACTATGAAGCTCAGATGGATGTGGAAGTGTAAACGCAGGGTTTGGCTGAGCCGAATCGGCCTGGTCAGAGTAGGGACCCGTAGGATAATCAGTGGTTGATGCAAGAACCCTACAGGGGTGATCAGAGAATGATAGAGCATGGTATGTAGTCTGATCAATGTTCGAAACCCGATGTGGAAATGCAATCGGCTCGGTGAGAGGTGAATCTGAATAGAAATTGACTCCGGTTGCGGGTCGGGGTTTGGGAGAGGTTTTGATTCGTTCTATGTGTGCGGAAGAGGTGGCCATTGTGTCCGAGGGCTCTTCTAGAAACAGATGATAGGTGGTTTTCTGTAGAGAGTCCTTTGGGTAACTATCAAATGCCGGAAGAGTGTCTGTAGGATGAAAGGAATTGGATTCAAGAAAAAATTTGGATTCTTGGTAGTAATCACTCTTGGCATTTTCTATTTTTGGTTCCTGAGGATCGAAAAGGAATGATTCTGTGTTATCAGTGATCTCGGGAATCAGGACCTCAGAGTCGGAGTCAGAGTCATGTGAACTGAGGTCGTAGATGGGCCTGGCGTGTTCAGGAAGGAAAGTTTCTCCGCAATTATAGTCTGATCTGAAATTGTCGGAGAGTTGGCGAAAATGAGATTCATGATCATGAATTCCAATACAGCAAAAATCATCAGATGTGGAATCAGCAGCCTGACTGGGTTCTAGCCTATATGTCAATTCTGGGCTCAAAAAGGTGTTCTGTTCAAGCTCGAAGCTGGTAGGATAGACCCCATTAAAATCTTGCTCATCCAACTCCTCAGTTTCTGTATCATAAATTGGCATGTTTTCTGAAAAATCGATCAGATTTCCTGAGGATGTTGGAGAGGGATATTCATCAAATAGAGGCCCGGAATCATATTCTGTAAAAATTTGATCTTTCTCATAAGGGGCCTCATAATCTTCCCAATAAGTTTCAGATCTAGGTTCTAGGCTTAGGATGTGGGTAGAATTATTAGAACCTAAGTCCGAATAACCTTCGAGGGTCACCTTATCAAAACAAGGGGTGGAATTTATACCCTCCAGAGGTTCAATTCTAATCTTGTTATTGCAGGAGTCTTGGAGTTCTAAGCTTGGTGATTCATGGCCTCGGGTTGGCTCAGCATTGTTTTCTCCTGCAACTTCCCAACCTATTTTAATGCTATCTTCTATTTGGGTTGGGAGTCGACAACCACCTTGTGCCTCAATCCCGAGGTCTGGGAAACTGGATTGATTCTTAGTACTGTTCCAAGATGACTCATCCTTTGTTTCTGGTGTATACGGGTATTTTTGGTTGATAGTTTTTTCTAAAAGTCTCATCATCTCTACCCGTTTTTCAAGAGCATCTTGGTTTTGTTCCCAAAGTACAGGATTTGTCAAGCATTGAAGGTATTCAGATTTGTGTAATTTGTCTATCTCAATGTATCCTGTTAGGAGAACTTCTCGGGTTGATCCTTTTATGGCTCCTGTCAATAGAGTTTGGGCACAGTTTATGATGAAGGCTGTGGTTGTTGGGACATCAACCTGAATATCTCCTATTGGTGTTGAGGTTTTTTCTTCTTTTTCATAGAATTTTATGGCATCCTCGATCATTTTTTCTTTCATAGATCTCCGATATTCAGGTTTCTTGAATGGTAGTCTTAGGTGGTTTGGCTGCATATTTGGATTAGGTGGTGGAATCAAGATGTGGAATTAAAGGCTTCGATGTAGACTCATGTTGTGCCAAGATGGAAGAAGGGAGTATCAGAGGAAAGATTAATGTGGTGGTGCTGCATAAACAAGGGAACTGAGGCCTAACCTCAGGGCAAGTGAATTCCTAAAGGAGGATTCAAGGACCTCCTTCCAAGCATATACTGAAGGATGTGATGAGATTAAAAGGTGCTGGACCCAATCAAGACACCCAAAAAATGGGTTGGGTGACTATAGAGGTGCGGGGCAGATGGACCCCTTGATCAGAAAGATCGTCCACCTGAGAATTACCTGGGCAGCCAGAGAGGGAGAGTCCCGCGAAGACCCCTACACGGTAGAGCGTCCCCACGGGTTACAGGGTTTCCCCCACCCGACCTCTCTTGTCACTGCGGTTCCAGGTAGACCAGAATGGGGATCTTGACCTCTTAAGTCTACCAATTTTAAGGTCAGGGTGCTTAAGGTTTCACTTGAACTTTAGTCTTTTTAAGTGCAAAGAGTGACCTAATTTAAGGTTGGTTGACCCAAAGGGGTCAACTTTACCTCTTGTTTTCTTTGAGAGCTTTCAGGTCTTGTCTTTTAGGGTTCAAGTGTTTAAAGAGAGAGCCAATTGTTTAGGATTTTTCTTGTTAATTATTTTCAATCAATGGCTTGGGCACACCTCTTTTGGATTTTCTCAATTCTTGATTAAGGGGTGTGTCTCTACTGAAATCCTAATGTTTAACCTTATGTTGGCTCTACTTGGTCCATTTAACTCTTTGTTGGGCAATTAGGGCTCAAGCAAGAATGTGTTAGCCCTTAAGTACCCTTAATAGTGTGCAAGAGTGATGAGTTGAAAACATGCAACTTTTTATGGTTACTAAGTATGGAAGACAGGTTAGCCCTATATTGCTTGTTCTTTTCTTTTCTTCCTCTTTAGAGTTTAGGGGTCAATAGTGAGAGGAAAAATTTACCTGTCTTCGGAGTGGTTGTCGTGTGGTTGCTTGTCTTCTTGAGTTCCTGTAGCTGCACAAAAGAGAGGAGATTATCAGAAATTAAAAGAAACAGGAATGTTTACCTCTAGAATAGCCGTTGCTCCCCGGCAACGGCGCCAAAAATGGTGTCGGTCCGTTTGATGACCGGGTTTTGGTTTTGTTATAACGTTGTAGTAAAGCCGGTTATTACCAACATTTCAAATATATAAAATTTTTTACTCGGAAAATAAAAGAGTTCCCGAGGTCGAACTCAGGGAGCAAGTTGTATTCTAGAGATATACATGTTTCTTTTACAAAATAAAGAAAGAGAGAGGGAAAGAATTTGTTGTTCTCTTTGTTTTCTCCTCGTGATGTTCTTCTTTCTTTCTTTCTTCAGATCTCCTTCTTCTTCTTCTTCGTTTCTGTCTTGGCCTCTCTTCTTCTTCCTTGGTTTCTGTCTTGGCCTCTCTTCTTCTTTTTCTGCAGTCTCTTCTGTGAAGGTTTCTTCTTCCTTGGCTCTGCTGCACTTCTTCTCTGCAGCCTTTCCTCTTCTTCTGCCTTGCTCAGCCTCTTCTTTAGAGTTTCTTCTTGTTTTTCCTCCCTGCGGTTAAGTGTCAGCTTCTTCTTTTCTTTTTCAGCCAGGGACGTCACGCGAAGCTTTCTTCCTTAGCTGCTTCAGGCCGTCGTCTGATTTCCAAATCAGACGACTTAACTACCTGTTGCTACAGTTAGCTTCGTTCTTCTTCTGCGGGTCTTCTTCTTCGCCTGTGCCTGCACACTTCAAAGTTTTTCGTCAGAGGCAAAACCTACTCTACCCTCCCCCCCCCGCGTCTCTCTTTCTCTCTGAAACCACTCTTCGGAAAGCTCTCCCAGAGCTACCGGGTAACCGGGTTCGGATCAGGCCCGGGTCCAGGCCCACCGGCGTGCGTGGTGGGCGAGGAGTGCAGGTCAGTCTTAGGTCGGGTCGGGTCGGTTCGGGTCAGGTCCGCGGGGCGTGAGCGCGGACGAGACCGGGTAACCGGGCGGGTGAAGGGGACCTCACCCCGTGTGCTGAGGCAGTAAGCCTTCAGCACTTTTGCATCTTATGTCGCTGCGGCTCGTCCGGCGTTTCCGAGGTGGGACTAAATGGCCCACCTCAATTGCGCGCCCGCAGCGGGGAATTCAGCAGGAGATGGCGGCGTCACGCGGAGCTTTCTGCCTTCGCTGCGAGCCTGGTGTTTTGCCAAAACGCCTCGCAAGGCCTGGGAGTTGAATCTGGGCGTGGCGCTGAGCGTGGCGCGCCTGTATCTGCAGGTGGAAGCAGTTCCTCCCGCGCGGCAATGGCGGCGGAGGTCGGGTGGTCTGTTCACAAGAAAACGGCCTCTCGGCCTAATCAGAAAGTGCCAGGAGCTTCGCCAGGGTGCGGCGAAGCTCGTGTGGGTGGTGGCGAGGCGCGGGGCGGCGTGCGAGGGCTGCCCTAGGTCGGACTGTGGGTCGGAGGATGGGTCTGTTCGGTGGGGTTGCAGAGGGTGATGTGGGGGGAGTGGCAGGGCGGAGGTTGATCAGGGTGAGGAGGCGGAGGTCCTGCGGTGGTCGGCGAGCCGTGTGGGTCGCTGAGGTGATGGGAGCGGCTCGCCGGAGGGTGGTCGGAGGCGAAGGGGGTGACGGCGGTCAGGGTCGGTCGAGGGCTTAATTGAATAAATTGAAAGCGGGGAAAGAAAGAGGAGAAGAAGGGGAGTAGTTCTAACTTACTTGCAGGGACGAAGGGGGAGGAACAGGGCGACAGTCGTATCGACTGTCGCCGGAGAAGACGATGCCCAGTGGGGGGAGGACGGCGGTGACGACGGGGCAGAGGCAGCGCGCGCCGGTATTGCGCGACGCGGGAAGAGCAGGGGAAGAAGTCTCTGCTGCTGGTATTGCGGCAGAGCGAAGAGGAGGAGGAGGAAGAACCGCCGGAGCTGGTGGGCGTCTGCCGGAGTGAGAAGAGAGGAAAGTTGGGGGTTTTCTCCGTCAGATCCAGGCTGCCCCGGTCGGTGGAGCAACGGGGGGTATTTATAGGGATCAAACAGGGAGGAAGGCGGAGGGAGACGACGTGTCTCCCTCGCCGGAGGATGGCCGGAAACACGAACCCATACCGTCCGTGCGTTCGCACGGCCGGTATGGTGGGTTACAACGACCAGGGGGTGTCCCTGCGACGGCTGACGACGCAGGGCACCCCCGGTTTACTTGCCAGGTCTCCCACCTCACCCTGCGCGGCGCCATGCTCCGCGCAAGGTCGCCGGAGCATGGTGCTGGCAGGTTTTGCAGGGGGGACCTAATCGCAAAGAACGAAGGAGAGTTAGGGGCCAAAATGCGAGGGTTCAAAAGTTGAGGGCCAAAGTGTAAATATATGAGGACCAAAGTGTAAAGTCGGTCAAGGAGGTTTCTTCTTAGGCTCAAGTTTTTATACATGACTAATTAGGACCTAAGGAATCTGATGGTGAATTTTATTTCTATATTAAACCTTGTTTGACCGGTCAATTTACGCAAAAACCCAAATTAAGTTATTAATTGGGCATGGTTCTCAATGTAGGTCAAAATGGGTTCTAAAGGCCAAATTGAAGGTTCTAAACCCTAGAGATTATTTTTCTATGAATTTTAGAGGGTTTATTCTATTTTTAATTTGCCTCGAACCTTGTGAATTGAAGTGGGTTGTTTTAGGGTTACAGATTTATCATTTAGTTTCTTGGAATTGCTGTAGCCCTTGCTAGATCATTTCATCCCACTTTTATTCTTATTAAGCTGCTTTGACCTATGTTTGGGCCCTGAATTACCCTGTATGCAGATTATACTGGTGAAATTGCATTTTTACCCCTTATGACTTGTTTTCTTCTCAAACTCAGGATTCTCTGAGTTAAGCCTTTCCTTGAGATATGTAGGAGCTTTTATCCTTTGTATTAGGTCAAAATGAGCTAGTTATGGCTCATGATGAGGTTCTCATCAGTAACTGCGGCTTTACGCGAGGCCCTCGCCCCTGCTGCGAACCTGGGGCTCTTCGCGAAGACACCCCACGCAACCTGGGAGCCTGATCTGGGCGTAGCGAGGCTGCAGCTGCAGGCGGAGGCAGCTCCTTCTGCACAGCAATGGCGGCGGAGGACGGGTGACCTGTTGATAGCAAAATGGCCTCTCGGCCTAATCAGAAGGTACCGGGAGCTTCGCCAGAGTGCGGCGAAGCTCGTGCGGGTGGTGGCGAGGGGCGGGGCGGCGTGCAAGGGCTGCCCTAGGTCGGACTGTGGGTCGGGAAGTGGGTGTGTTCGGTGGATTTGCAGAGGTCGGGTGGCGGGAATTGGAAGGGCGGAAATGGATCAGGGTGAGGAGGCGGAGATTATGTGTACGTCGGCGAGCCGTGTGGGGTGCTGGAGTGATGGGAGCGGGTCGCCGGAGTGTGGCCGGAGGTGGAGAAGGTGAGGGCGATTGGTCGGAATCGAGTGCGACAGTAAGGGTTTAAAGTGAGGAAAAGGAAGAGGGGAGAAAGGTGAGAAGTTATACCTACTTAACAGGACAAGGAGGGGCCGGAACAGGCGACAGTCGTATCGACTGTCGCCGGAGAAGAAGCTGCCCAGAGGAAGAAGCGACGGCGAGGAGAGGGCTGGAGAGGCGCGCGCTGGGTGCGGCGCGGGAAGAGCAGGGGAAGGCAGCCCTACTGCTGGTAGTGCGGCAGAACGACGAGGAGGAGGAGGGAAAAACCGCCGGAGCTGGAGGGCTTCCTGTCGGAGTGGGAAGAGAGTGAAAAGAGGGTGTTTCTCCGTCAGGACCGAGCTGGGAAGAACGGTGGAGCGACGGGGGTATTTATAGGGGCCGAACCAGAGAGGAGGGCGGAGGGAGACGACGTGTCTCCCTCGCCGGAGGACACCGGAGGAAGGAGACCCATACCATCCGTGCGTTCGCACGGCCAGTATGGTGGGTTGCAGCGACCAGGGGGTGTTCCTGCGACCGTTGATGACGCAGGGCATCCCCATTTGACCTGGCAGGCCCTCCCCCTTCCTCTGCGCGGCGCCATGCTCCGCGCAGGGTCGCCGGAGCATGGTGCTGGCAGGTTTTGCAGGGAGGACCTGAATGTAAAGAACGAAGAAGAGTTAGGGGCCAAAATGCGAGGGTTCAAAAGTTGAGGGGCAAAAAGTAAATAGATGAGGACCAAAATGTAAAGTTGGTCAAGAAGGTTTCTTCTTAGGCTCAAGTTTTTATACGTGACTAATTAGGACCTAAGGATTCTGATGGTGAATTTTATTTCTAGATAAAACCTTGTTTGACCGGTCAATTTATGCAAAAACCCAAATTAAGTTATTAATTGGGCATGGTTCTCAATGTAGGTCAAAATGAGTTCCGAAGGCCAAATTGAAGGTTCTAAACCCTATAGATTATTTTTCTATGAATTTTAGAGGGTTTATTCTATTTTTACTTTGCCTCGAACTGTTGGTGCTAGAGCACCACGATCATTTATTTTGATGATAACAAAACACGTGTTATTTAACATTTGCAATTTGAGTCCTAGATTTCAGGTCAATTGCAAATGAAGACGTGTTTAGACGGAACTCGAGCTCGCATCCAGGACGGATTGGAGGAGCTTGACGGAAAACAGAGGAGGTTCACGTGGAGCGAAAGATTGAAGATGGAAGGAAATGAAGAATAGGATAGATTTCCTTCTTTTGTACTTGTTGTATTTTTTCGTTTCTTTTGTTGCTCTTTATTTTCCTTAGAAAATTATGTTAAAGAGCCTCAAAGAACTCTAACAGTAGTCCTAGGAACACCGGCACAATCCTAGGATACTTAGGTTTTCTGTAGAATACTTAGAAAACCAATATAAGGTTCAAACAGCACTTCCAGACGTCTAATTCCCAAATCAGACGTCTGATAAAGAATTTTAAGACGTCTGACTGTTGTTTCAGACGTCTGATAACTGTTAGGCTGGACATAGTTAGTTCTGTCTGATGAAATCAGACGTCCAGACCTTAGACCAGACGTCTTAGGAGACGTCTGATGGACTTGCCAGATGTCCAGATAGTGGACCGTTGGCTAACTTAGCAAGCACGGCAGTATATGACCGTTAGAGCCTTATCAGACGTCCATAGGTCTTCCCAGACGTCTGATAAATGACCGTTTTGCCTCGGCTGACCCAAAATCTCTTCTCAGAGATATTCTAGCCGTTGCAATGTTTGGAAATCAATTCCCACAGTAAAAGTAGGTTTCCAGACGTCCAGACATAGTGCCAGACGTCCTGTATGTCGTCTGATGGACTTGCACAAAAATCCTGTTTAGATCTGATTCAAGTCAGGGAGAAACCCGCATAGAATCAGACGTCTGACCTTGGAATCAGACGTCTTAAAGTGGCCTTCCAGACGTCTGATGCCAGAGTTAGACGTCTGATAACCCTGTCAAATGCAATCATTGTCCTGATTTCGGCCTGATTCTCTTGGATTTTGTTCCCAACGGCTATAGAACCTTTCCTAAGCCTTCCAAAGCCTTCCTAAGGCCTCTATAAATAGAGGGGAGCCTTTGCAACACAAAGACACACAAGATATACACTTAGAAAAACACAAGACACACTTAAGCAACATACTTCCACTCTCTTGTGTCCAATTGAGGCTCTTGCTCTCCAAGCTCTAGTTTCATTCTCTTGAGAGCATCAAGTCTTCGCGCACCCGCTCTCCCGCCGTTGTCTACGAGAGCGACATTGCGTCGTTGCGTGGCTCACGCACCCGCGTCATCGTCGGCGCACTCCTTGCAGAGGGGAGTTTCCTAAATCCTATAGAAGCTTAGGTTAATTACTTTGTTGGCTCTATAGGTTTGTTGTTTTATTTTATCTTTGTTATTTTGGTTGGGTATTCGCTTTGCGAATTCCCGTCTCCTTCGTGGGACAAAATCCTTCTCGTGGAGAGAAGGGGTTGAGGAACGCTACCCTCATACTTGTAGCGTGGTTGTACTGAGGTTGAATCACCCTCGTTTTAAAGTGATTCGGTTAGTGGATTTGATCAACTAGGTTGATCGAAAAATCCTAACTCGAGAGGGTTAGGTGGTGGTTTTTACCTAGTTTGGGTTTCCACCTAAAATTACTTGTGTACTTGTGCGATTGATTTTTGTGATATTACTTTATATATTCAATTCCGCAATTTTATTACGTCACCCCTCCTGGTAGGGAATTTCACGAACCTCGTGAATTGAAGTGGGTTTGTTTTAAGGTTACAGATTATCATTTAGTTCCTTGGAATTGCTGTAGCCCTTATCAGATCATCCCACTTTCCTTCTTATTCGGTTTGTTTGACCTATGTTTGGACCCTGTATGCAGATTATACTGGTAAAATTGCATTTTTACCCCTTATGACTTATTTTCTCCTTAAACTCAGAATTCTCTGAGTTAAGCCTTTCCTTGAGTTATGTAGGAGCTTTTATCCTTTGTATTAGGTCAAAATGAGCTAGTTATGGCTCATGATGAGGTTCTCATCAGTGGTGTTTTGCAGTTGTCGAGGGGTAGAAATAACAAATTGGTAGAGGGTAAATAAAGAGGAAGGTAAGAGGAACTTATCTATGAGTCCAGAGTGAAGGGGGGAATGTGGAGATGGAGAACGGCCGATACTGCTGTCGCCGGAGACGAAGGTGCCAGGGGGAGAGAACGGCGACGAGGAAGAGGGGCTGGAGAGCACTCGCTGGTACGGTGCGACGTGGTGGAAGACAGCGGAGGTAGCTCTGCCACTGGTACTATGGCAGAGCGACGAGAGAGGAGAGGGAGAGTCGCTGGAAGCTCTGGTAGTCGGCCAGAGTCGAGAAGAGATGAATTGGAGGGAGGATCTCAGGCTAATCAAAGCTTGAAGGATGTGGCGAGGTGTGCCGCTCCTTAAATAGGCAAGGGTTGCCCGGGAGGCGTGCGAGAGCGGCGGGAAAAGTCTCGCCGGAGGTATGGAAGACGGAGACCCATACCTCTCGCGCGTTCGCATGAGAGGTATGGTTGTCAACAGGGCATGGGGGCCGGCCCATGCGGTAGGGGGCTCCTCAGGGAGCTCTCCTTTCAAATCTGGGGCTGGCTCCCCATGCATGCGCGGCGTCATCCTCTGCGCAAAGTCGCCGAAGGTATGACCTGCGTAGCAGGTGGCAGAAGAACCGGATTGAAGAAAATGATGGGAAAGCTAGGGGGCATTTGTAAGAGTTTCAAAAAGTTGAGGGTCCGAAAGTAATTTGGAGGACTAAATTGCAAAGTGGGTCAAGATGACCTTTCCTTAGGTCCAAAGTTTGGTATCAACCTAATTTGGTCCTAAGGAATCCAATGGTGCAGTTTGATTTTAGGTTTGACCACGTTTGACTGGATATTTGCACAAAAACCCAAATTAGGTCAAAAATTGGGTATGGACCTCAATCTAGGTTAAAACAAGTTCCAACGGCCAAATTGAAGGTTCTAAACCCTAGGGGATATTTTTCCATGAATTTTAGAGGGTTTAGTTGATTTTTATCTTGCCTAGAACCTTATGAATTAAAGTGGGTTTGTTTTAGGGTTACAGAATGTCATTTAATTCCCAGATTTTGTCATAACCCTTTTCTTACCAAACCATCCCACTTTTTCCTTTATTAGGTTCACTTGGCTTATGTCTAGACCCTTAGAAATCCCATTCATGCACTACAATGGTAAAATTACAGTTTTACCCCTTGTATAATGTTTTATTCTTAGATTAACAATTCTATGATTTAGGCCTTCCCTTAGGTTATGTAAGAGCTTTTGTTCAATTTATTAGGCAAAAATGTATTAGTTAGGGTTCATGATGAGGTTCTCATCAATTGGGTATAGGACTACTGCAGGGGACTCTTCCGGCCAGGAGAACACCACGTGTACCTTCTACACCACGGAAAAGACTGCAATCAAGATAGTTCCCACAAGGAACAAGCAAGATCAAGAAATACCTGGATCCTTGTGAAATAAATGAACCAGAAGTACAAAGATGAGATAAATAGAAATGAGAATAAAAATTTGGTTGCTTGTTTTACTTCACTTGCACATAAATAATGTAAACACCACTTTACTCAGCGTTCGTTGACTTTGTCTTTTTGTAATTCTGTCCAGAACCAGGAGTTGAGCAGCCCGAGTTTCCGACTGCAGAGGGTGTTGAGCCCAGCTGAACCCAGCCGTAGTCGTTTCTTTTCAGCTCTTTCATTTTTCTGCTATTGTAGTGAGTAATAAACATCTATTTTACTGTTCTTGTTACTTTCTGTTTTCTTTCCGCTGTTGTTGTTGTGGTGGCATGTACTATTTTGAGACAGTTGATCTACTTTCCTTTACTATTCCATTTTTTCTTCTGCTTAATTATAATGCATGTGTGGATGTGATTATTTCCTGCTTTTGGTTATTTCTCGTTGGACGACTAGGTCTTGGGATTAGTTGAGGCGAGCCAGTCTCGGGTCCTGTAGGGATCTGGGAACCAGGTTGTAACATCGTCCCTTAGAACAGAATATGGGTCTCGCCCCTCCATAGTCCGCGTACCATCGTCCGACTATCCCGGTTCGCCTAGTGGGCCTAACAAAGAGTCGGTGTAGGGGGGCTAGTCTTAACTCTAGGCCCCATGGGATGGCTAGCTCTCTCACTACACTAAGTAGCTCACCCTGGTACCAAGTACGCTAGGGCCAAATAGGAGTCGGTGTAGAGTGACTAGTCCTAACCCCGGATCTCAACCCAAGGGGCGACTAGCACCCCTATACACTAAAGGGGTAGTCGCTCTTCTCGATACAACGTACACGAGAGCCAGCTCACTTCCCATTACCAGGTCCGAATAGCCGCTCGTAAGCAACATGTTCCATGACCGATCAGATTTTCCGTATTACTGTATTCTTGATTTTCTTCTAAATTCCCCGTAGGGTTCGTACATAGACTTTCTCATTTCCACATCTGATTCAATAAATGCATAACAGTAAACTCAAGATTTCACCATCACGTCCATCAATTATTCAATACATAGCATGTGTTTCTGTTCATGTCATGGTTCATTACAGGCAGCTCATGATTTACTACTTTCAAAAAACAACAATTTAATCATTCATTAAATGTGTATTCATTTCTTTCAGCCATAGGGTTCATTCCATATCTTAGGGTTCAATCGAATATTTCTAAAGTAGCTTACATTTATCTCTTTCAGCCCTATAGTTTATTTCACAATCTAAGGTTCGACTAATTCTAAATCATGTAATTTAATTATTAAATCCGGGATTTATGAGAGAACCACTTTACCAGGATAACTAGGAGATGTGGGGCCACATCGACGATGCTTGCAACCCCTGCAGGTCCCATGCACACCACGAACGAACGATCTATCACATTGACCCATATGTCAAAATGAGCTCAAAACTCTATAGACATTATACCATTACATAGGGAAACTCGAACGTTAACCAACAATATCTCGTTTGCGGAAAATCGACTCTATTTGAGCCCTGAACGAGCCCAAAAACACAATCTTGATCAAAATCAGACGTCTGGGAAGAGTCCTAGACGTCTTAAACGAACTCAGGGACTCACCTTGCTTGGGGTGCCTCTTTCGGACGTCTGGAACTCCATGTAGACGTCTGAGGGTGCCTTCAGATGTCTGGCGACCTCTCGGATGTCTGAAATCGCCTCGGTCCTCGCACCTGCGTGCTTCCCCAACCTCTGACATACGTACGCACGGTCAAAACTCGGCAAGGAAAAATAATCGAAAATTATGTGCTATCAGGCGTCTGGGATTACCTTCGACTAGATGTCTGATTCTGCAGAAAAATGATTCCGCAGAACCGTTTGCTAGCTCCTCCTTGCCGTAGAAGCTGCAACAACTACAGTACCTCCTCGTCTCTCCTCACAGCGTCCCACCCTTCGACCTCCTCCCCTCGAGCCCTACTGCTCCCCGCTCTCCCTCTCCTTCTCCTCTCGGCTGCGGTGGTGGCAAGCAAATGGAGGAGGAGGGGGGATTTTATGGGTGTGGGAAGAATGGGGAGAGGATGGTGTGGAGTAAGGTGGAGTATGGGGGTGTCGTGGGCATGGTGGGTATGGTGGAGGTGTATGGGGTATGGGGGTATGGTAGATGTGTATGGGGTATGGACATGGGGTGAGGTGTATGGGCATGGGGTTTAGGGCTATGGGCATGGGGATTTTTGCAAGGTTGACCCCACGGAAGCCTCTTATTCCCGCAAAGCCCAAAATTTAAAATCCAAGGGGTTTAAAATTGTAGTAACACTCCCACCATTCTGGGAAATTCCCGAACGACCCTTTGGAAGGGTCATTTCAAAACCTCCTACCCAGCATCAGTGACTGATTCGTAGAATGCTAGCTTCTTTTGTTGGGCAATCTTCTCTTCAGCTTTTTGCCTTAGCTGGTCAATGATCCCAGAAAAAGAGGACTCAATGGCCTTAGTGAACTTGCCATATGAATTGATCCTGTCCATTGTTCCTGATACTAGCTCGCTTGCATTTGGCTTCAGAAAATCTAAGACATTTAATAGGTTTCTCCTAGAAAAAGTTGTTATGTGCTGTTGCATTTTAATTACAAGCTTGATAATTGCAATTTTAATTGCAAGCTTAGTAAGTTGTTATGAACCAAATTCCTTAAGTGGATCTAGGTGCTACTCCTCAATCCACATGCTTAGTGGACACTGAAGATGTCCTATAGTTGACATACTCCATGAGAGATTTTCAATGCACCCTTTACCCAAATACAAGGGCTTATCCAAAATCTTTTGAAACTGCATGGGGGTAATTGCTCCATCAAGGTGTAGTAAGATTCAGGGAATGGCCAAAGCAACTACTTTTTTGCTTGCCTTTCATGAAATGAGTGTTATTAGGCCAATACAATAAATGTAATTACATAGATCTAACTGCAAGCTTCATCAGCGCACTTAAGACAAGCACCCAAATCCTTAAGCTCATATTGTGAGAGTGCTGTTGTAGCTACATCGCAAATATGCAATATTTTATCGTAATGCCATTAATTAATTATTCTTGGGTATTTTCTATTTTGATTGGATGAGGTTTGAATTTTCAAATGCTATTGGTTGTGGATCTCACGTTGTTGAATGCATGATTGAGTTAGTTTTTACTTTTGTTACATGGTGTAATTTAAATTTAAATGGCAGGCTTGTGGAAACATTGGGCACATGATCAATAATAGAAGAGATCAAAGAGGGTGTTTTCCAGCGTTTACTAATGCAACACAAATCATGCATTGCTTATAATGGTTTTGCATTCTAAATTTGTAACTTACACTTCTTTGTTAAGGTAATATACGTCACGAAGTAAATTTAATCTATACTTTCTTAGTTTTCTTCCCGATATTTTACTCTTTGCTACTTACACTTAAATTTTCTCTTGCTAGCTATGGTTTTTGATATCGGAGCGGTCCATATGTTGGGCCATGGTACTTCTTAAGAGTAAGAGAGAAATGTTGACATTGACGAGAGGTTTTGAAAAACTCAATAAGGATTGTAATTTTTCACCATAGTTATCATTTTATTTGATGTTGAATTTCGAAAAATTATGCAAGAAGTGCAAATTTTTCCCATCTGAGAAAACAAATTAGAGGCGAATGGCACTAACAATGACCACGACATGTCAAACTTCTAGCCGTATTGAAGATCTGGATATGGAGTTTACACTTCTTAGTTAACAAAACCATGTTCTCAAGAAAGAAGGAGAGAGCACGTTTGTTATCTCTACGATGAAAACATTAGAAAATATTTCTTTCTTTACTTGAAATCATGTTCGGAATATAATTGGATTCATAAATGTATTTGTTCTGTATAGGTTGGCATCCACGATTTGAAAGATTTTATTTCCTTGCCTACGGTCGAAATAAGAATTTTGGAGCACACTTCAATTAGGTGTAGATTCTTTTTACGAGGTAATGATAATTTCTTTCAGCATGTACACATAACAGTCTCTTGAAGAATTTAACATATGAATTACACTTCCACGGTAATGTATGGCTAAAAATTAGTTAGGCAGATTTGAGGTAATTTCTTTACCCTTGAAGGTTATTTAAGGGTAATTTGAATCTTCCTCTAATCGTCCAACAATGGACATAAGTATTTACATTTACCTATGAAAATTAATTCATGACATTTTATATTTTTGGGATCACATTCTTATTTCATCACCATTTGATAAGAGCCTACTTAAAGGGGCTCTATTTAGGTTTATGATAGGAGTAGGTCCATTTAATCACAAGCATACAAGAAGAGAGAGATTTGGTTATCCAATTCTACTTTGAGAGATGTATGTCTAGGAAAAGAAGGGTTACTATCAAATTTACTAATTTTGAGGTTTGAGTACAATGTGGTAAGCACTCTCTCTCTATGCATGCATACTTACACCTAGGGTGGGTATTGTCTATGTAACTATTGAATGTCTTGTAGCACCCATAATGCCTTGCGTGTTCTTCGAGAAGTGGTGATTGTGGTAACTCGAATGGCCGATCAAAGGTAACCATAATGATGTCACATCTTTGACAAATACAGAGGCATGGGTGTGATGGTAATCGTCACCTTACTGGAAATTAACCAAAAGAAATCATCCCCTTGATACTTAGGTGGGAAAGTGTGGCTGCACTGGCTAAAATAAGCTCACCTAGATTATCAGGCGAGCCTAGCTTGTGTTGGATGGCACATATGTCAAAGAAAGTCTGGCCGCCTAACTTATTTAGGTGGACTAAAAGCCTTGCTAGATGGCTTTTGTTTGACCCACTAGATACCTACAAGTAGATTTTCATCGGGTATTATCCAATTACCCATGTAATAAGGATTTTGCATGTATTATTTATTGGGCCTTTTTAGACTTATTATTGAACCTTAAGCTTTACGGAATCCTTTAATAATTGGATTCTTAATAAGAATTTTTTTTTCCTCATCATATATATATATATATATATATATATATATATATATATATATATATGGACAAGCGTCAACAATATGGAAAAGTATAATTTAGGTCAAAATACAAATACTTTGTGGATTTGGTAAGTAACTATGCATCAACGTAACGAACTGTGGCACGCAGCTTTGTAACTATGTTTTCGGCTTTACATGTGCATGTGGTCCAAATTTAGCAAATTCCACTGGCGATGAATGGAACAAGCAAGTCAACCGCATAGCCCCACATTCTAATTTAGCGGGTGGTCGCTTACCGCGAAGCGGCCGCTGTTTCAGCTATATGTTGAGTAGAAAAAATCCATTAGGCCCAACTCAATCAACTTGGTTTGGGCTTATTTCGTTCAACTTCTCGAGTTTAACAAACGAGTCAACTTTCAATGAATCTACTAAAATATTTACACGCGAGAACGAACATACGTATAAATTCTTCAAGCTTATCGAGCTATGGCTTTTTGACTAATTGAAAGACCTAAATTTAAACCAAGATCATCGAGCTCGAGCCTTCTTAACAATCCGAAGCCATATTTTGTCACTCCAGTCAAGCACAAGGACGTGGAACTAACCTAATTCAATTACACGTGGGTCGGGAAAACGAACGGCACTAATGGTGGTCAGTAAGTGCATAGGTTTACATGTGTCTACGCACATGTACATGGTACTAGCTGGATATGTCTATATATTTGTGTTGGGATTAAATAAAAATCGTGTGAATAAAAATTAAATATCTCACCTGCTGAATCTTGTAAATATGCCAAAAAAATAAGTAAGCAAATAAAGTACAACTACCACAACGGGAAAAAATCTCTCAAAGATGTGAGAGTGGAAACCTACGAGGTCAACATGATCCAAAAGTCAATCCATCATAAACGATTGAAAGATTGTTATTTCGACGAGAGATTATACAAATCCAACCTCTTTCTCAACCAAAAATCTCAGCGAGAGCAACCACAGATAATCCGAGAAAGTGGAAGAGCATCATCAGATGATTTCAATCTTTCCACAAGCAATGGAACCCCTTAATGTCTTGATGAATGAGTGAGCACCTCCCATTCAATTCAATTACAGCCTTTGCTCGCTCTTATTTTTCTTTCAGCTGCACACCATCCACAACGAAAGATAGGGCACCCGAAAAATGCCCATGTCTGACGAATCAGGACACCTACTAGTTGTAAAAATATGTTTTGTTTGGATGGCTCCGATAATATTGTGGGTTGTGAATGATGTTTAGCTTTAAATTATTTTTCTACCTTCTTACCTTGTATCATATTATCATTCTCTAGTTACTAATATGAAATTTTATGCAATTAATTAATGCATCACCTTGAGATTAATTAGTCATCACCCACTTAATTATCAGGAAAATGAACTACTGCAACCGAAACCAATCTAATGACTAGGATCTAAGCACGTCACACCATTAACCTAATTTTCTATCGTAAGTGATTCCATTGAAGCAAAAATAGTAAATTTGTCGTTGAAAAGATTTATAATACATAATACATATAATTAATCACAATTAAAATTATTAACGTGATCAAACAATAGTAGTTACAACACTCGTCACTACACTAGTTACAACAATAGTTACCTATTTAATAATTCCCTCACATCTTCTGTCTTCTCTTCTTTCCTATTCACCTATGGCTATATTTCCCTTAAAAGTTCTTCTCGTGCTCCTTTTTTTTTTTTTGTTCTCTACCAAGATTATCTCTATCTACATGAATTGATCTATTACTAACAATACCTCAATTGTGCACATTTCTTCTTTCGAGCACATAACTCATTATTTGTACTATCTTCACATTCTTCTTGTAGGGAGTTGTCTTAGATGTTGCTTGCGCAACTAATGCAAGGATAGGCATTCTTGAGAATGAGGCTGCATGGAAGTTCCATTTGATGCATGAAGTTAAAGAGTCATACTTGCAAGAATGAAAAATATGAGGGAATCTTTCATTTATGTCCACAACAACACAATTCAGTGAAGAACGCTATGGAGTTGCCTCTATGCACATAAGGTTTGTATTTTTCTTTTTTTTGAAACTAAACATTCATTTAAGGTAATAATTCGATATAAGAGATGCACTCCAAAGTAAAAGGGAGAGATGGAGAATCCTTACCCACGAAGGGAGGAAATATGTCTCGTAGAATAGGAGAATTCAAGAACAAAAAATGAGATCAAGAAATAAAGGAAAAAGAAAATAAATACATCCCCATATTGAAAATCAAACGATCTCCTGAAAAAAAGCACCAACTAAACAAAAGTCTCCAAAGGATTGTGTTAATGGGCCTTGAATTGCTCTAGGAGATCTAAAATTTAACCTTTGTTCAGGGCAAAGTTGGAGGTGCTCGTCTATGCAAAGGATGCGCGAGGGAATTAAACAAATTGTATACTGGACCTCGCCATGGTGGAAGTTGCATCTTTTGGCAGCCGATTGACTTAGTTTGAGTCACGGGCTTCTCGGCTATCAACAAAAAGAGGAAATTAGTTCCCATGCTCTGTTGCTTAGATGTGATTACGATTGTGGGTTGACCATTGCTTATTTTCATAAGCTTATTAAAATGCATCAATCCGACATATCACTTAGTTGAGAAGATAGACAATTACATTGATTAACTTTGACCTAAATATTTTGGATAAGTTGTTTGGATCCATTTAACTTGTACTTGATAAGTTGTTAAGCTCATTTCTTCTCCATTAGATTTGGATGTAGGCCCAAATCATTACATCGAAACTCCCATGTTGCACCATTTCATCGTTCCACGATCGAAACGAAGGGATAATATTAAAGTCATTCATTTAAACAAAGACTAAAGAGCAAGATAGTCATAACCTAACGAGTAGGAACCAAGAAAAACATGGTCAAGGGTTGATGGCTCGTATAACTTGTGCACGATCAATAAAAAAGGACATTAGAACAAGACTAGTAGGGAGATAGGGAAGACTGTGACGGGCAGAATCGTCACAGAAAGTCTACTTCTCCTTTTTTCGCATCGATTCGGAAGGCGAGTCTCAAACGACGCTCCTCAAAGTCCAACCTCTCTATCACAAAAGGATGACATTTTGCGACGGTCTCAAAGACTTCCATCCCCGCGTTCCATTACCATCACCCATTTTTCTTTACTTTACAGGTAAAGGTGCATTGACAGCAGAGTTCTCATTTCTTTACTTCCATCCTTTGCTTACGTTGTGCAATTATTTGTAAAAAGTTTCCATCAATAAATAATTTAACTGCAACGACAATGGAAAAGCAAAATCTAGCTTGGTTCTTCTCTAAAGAAAGCATGAATAACCTTGCCTTCGATGAAAAGAGACAAAAGGAGATGTCAGTGGTCGACAAGTCGAACTTGAAAACCAAACAATTGACCCAAACAAACCACAGCCCATCCGCTTGTTTTTCTCTTTGACTTCACACAGCTCATCTATACGATTAAAGCAACTGCATAGACTATATAAAGACCCCAAGCCAACCAAGTCCCCTCCCATTCATCCAACACCAATTCACCACTGCACTGATCATCATCCTACCTAATTAACAACAATGAAGGCTTGCACAACCATCCTCTTCTTCGCCTTCCTCGCGACATCGGTTGCCTCAATATTGGGGCAACCGGTGCCTGGGGGTTACGTCCCCATCGAAAATGTGAACGACCCTCAAATCCAAGGCATCGCTAGGTTTGCGGTGGCGGAGCACAATCGGAAGACTGGCAACAGCCTTGTGTATGTGAGAGTGGTGTGGGGAGAGCGCGCGGTGGTGGCTGGATCTAAATACCGGCTCCAAATCCTAGCTAAACCAGCATACCAGCCGTATTTGTTGCGCATGTATGAGGCTACTGTCTGGGAGAAGTCGTGGGAGAAATACATGGAGCTCCTCTCCTTCGAGATCAAGTACTAAAAGATGTAATTGTGTTTTTTCTGAAAACCTATATATTGTCATATCTAGTAAATAAAAGTGCTTGTGGGATTTGATGAGAATGTGCAAGCAACTTGTTTGACAATAAATACTTGATTGCATGCCCATTCATCTGTCTACGTTCTTGCAAATGTCCCATGGAATGCCTCTTGCAAAAGGTCTCATGGAATGCCTTTACGGCGTACACCCACAAGTGATCTACACCTACAAGTGAAAATCATCGTTTATATTTCAAATATCATCCATAATATTTTATTACTGATGATATTTTAAATATCAATAGTGATATTGGATTCAAATACAAATACCACTAATGATATTTTAAAAATCATTGATGATATCTTATTCGAATATAAAAATTATCAGTGATATTTGACTTATGTACAAAAATCACTAGTTAAATTTGATTATAGAGTGGGTAAGTGAGGATGTATGACTCACCAAATACATGATTTAAGGAGAGCACATAGTTATGTACTTTTTTACAATATACATTACAAAACATGTTACAAAATTGATTTACCTACCATCGTCCTTTAAGAAGCAAGTTGAGACATGTTTACAACTAATAAAACAACTTTTATCACTCCGAAGGTAAGCATGGAGGTCACGTTGAGTAGGAAAATTAAAGGATGATCAGTACATTACTGGACCATTTGGTCAATAGCCCATATATTAAATGCTTGACCGAATTGCCCGAACAATTGAGCTCATCTGACCCAGCCCACGAATTGCACGGTAGAGTAAAACAAGCAAAACGGTGTGCCATAAGGATCAAAAACTACTTGGAAGAATCTCGAGAAAAAAAAAAAAAAAGAGGTTGAAAGTAGAATCCCAACTTGATCCATGTTTGCCGATGTTGGATATTAATTCCCAACGATTCAGCCAGTCACAAGATATTAATTCACAGTGATTATCAATAATATATTAACATGTCATTGTCAACGCCAAACCATATAAGCAATGATCGGATCAAAGTTAGGTCTTTCCTCCAAGTGAGAGAAACCCAATCATATCCCTTGTTGTACTACCCAATTAAGATCGCATCGCTACTCATGATTACGTAGAATCTTTCACAGATTTGGAGTCCTAATGTTGGATACAATACTCAAATCGTTGGAGAAATTCCGACAAATAAGCATCTGTGAGCTGTTGGTTACAATGGTGTTCGTGGTAGGATCTACGTAATTAGCTTTTGAAAAGGGGAAACAGAAGGTCAAGTGATTGAAGAGGTGTTTTCCACATATAAATCCTATCTTAGAATCCCCCATCTTGCACATGCCATCTCGTGATCATTTTTACTTAGGACTCACCTATTAATATGTGTTACAATTTAATGCACGACGGTAGGTTAGGATTTTCTTCTAAAGTTACAAGAAACACAACAACTTCGTATGTTCCATAGGGGTAAAGCCATTTTTTCCCTCGTGTTTGACTTCCGAAATTACTATATCATAAAGGTGTTATTTGCTAAGTAAAGTTGATGGATTAAGTCTGACTAAAGTTAAGATAATTTAATACAACGTAAATTTATTCTACCCACCTTGTAGCACAAATTTTAAACTTTTAACTTACTAATTATTATCTCCGATCCAAAAGTTTATTTATTCCTCTATTCTATTTCGTTCTCTTTTAAATTTTTTTATTTATCCCACGAACTCATTCCACGTACTAGACATCCTACACCCCCCAAGCAATTTAGTATCTCCTTCACAAAACCCACCAACATCTCAAATCTGAGGCGCCAATAGCGATCGAAACCCAAAAGAAAACACCAACGCACTCACATGATATATCTGATATGATTCACGCGTTAAAGCCTTAAAACACGTCCACCACCTCCACATCTGCCCCCTCCCCAACCCCATGAAGTCTCCCCCCATGAAATCTCCCAAAGCTCTCATTCTCCTCCGCCTCCTCCTCCTCCTCACCATCCCCACCACCTTCATTGCTCTGCAGTCCCCGATTGCCATCGTGTCAATGGACCCTCGACTGCAAAGAATCAGCAAGTTCGCAATCGCGGAGCACAATAAGAGCTCCAAACTGACGCTCGTCTATGTGAGATTGGCGAGTGGAGAGACCCAAGTGGTGAAGGGAAATAACGTCTGCAGCTGCCTGCTAATACTTGCGAGGCCTACATTCCAGCGGAACCTAACGAGTTACAAGGCCACCGTCGCCGACGACAGCCCACGGGATCGTCGCAGGGTGCTCTCATCATTGAAGGTCAAGGGCTAGAGTTGGGTTGATGGCTTGTGCGTATGTGTAGGAAAGTGTTGTCACTGTTGTGATGTTTGATTGGTTATGTAAGGGTACTTTTATTCTTAATATCTCACATGATTTCTTCATCTATTTGGAGTGTATTTGAAGTTTTCATTAAATATTTATTTTAAAGATGTTAAATGTATATACTTGTATTGTATTTTATTATATTTTTTATTTTTTATTTTTTATATATTTTCCTTGAAGGATTATATTTGTAATCATCTTAGTGGGGATAAATAAAATTAAAGTAATATGAACTCCTATATTTTAAATTTGTTAAAAATAAATAACTAATTAATCATGTTATAATTTTTTTTTTTCTTTGATTTAAATTTAAACACGATTTGATGGTAAGATAAATTTATAAATAGATATTTGATAAGTAAATTAATATTTGATAGGGAGATGGATATGTATATGAGTTTGAATTTTTATACTTAATAATGAGTAAATAGGTAAGGTTTAGGTTTGAATGTTGCAAATAAGTAGGAATGTGGGTTTGACCACCTATTTGCATCCCTAATTCTACTTGCGGCATCTTGTGGAGAATTTGGAATTTTCAAAATACTTTTACTAATTTGGACAACAAAAGATTGAGACGACATCTGCTGAACTTGGGATATTCATTGGGCCTATAACATCTTCAAAAACGTGATCCAGCACATTCATAAAATCTCACCCATCAGTAAATGGGTATGAGTGTAAGGTTTTAATTAAAAAAACCTAATTAGATATGGAAATAGGTATGAGTCTGATTCTTTACCTATTTACCTAAGCCGTTCACCTGACATATGTACATATATAATATAAACATAACATGCGGATATGATCTTTTGTCTTGAGTATCCATGATAAGAATAGTTTACTGGTGAACTTTTAATATTAAGCATAATTATGGATACTTTTAAATTAACAATGTATACAGATAGTTGATGGTTAACAATATGTGCTAATATCATATTTGTAAAGAAATATAAATATTGATATATTCAAGCTCATCCCGAATCCGATCTATCGATACTTCTAGTAATTAATAATGGGTAAATAAATACAAGTAATAGAATTTGAACTTAAGGATGAACCAGTAGGCTCAGTGGGGTATGGTATTGGATTCAGAAATAGTTGTGACTTTGGATTTGAATAAACCTAACCTCGTCTACTGGATGGTGATGAAGGATTGGAATGACGCACCTCTTTGACTCAACTACTCTTTAAAAAAGTGGAAGTAGAGGTGGTCTACGTCCCAAAAACAAGAATCGTACCCTATATATAGAGTTGACTGACTGCCACACGATTGCTGCAAAGCCTTCTTTAAAAATTATATAGCACAATCTTCAAATCTAATTCTTTATCCATGTCGCCTCCTTAACTATTAGGTTTCATTAATAACCATCTTTTGACTTGGACTCCTCATCCTAAATTTCTGGCTCCTCCAAACCAGACTATCCAAGGTGGGACAACGGCACCAAACAACTTAGCAACTGCAATAAGAAAACTTGCTAGTGATAGCCGTGAGAATCATTTCCCTTTCTAATCAACATGTTCTTTCCGTTGCAGGAGCTTTGTCCACATGGCCCTCCCCACTTAGCACCAGTTATCCCGTATCTGTGAGAACTTGAGCACCCCCCTTTCGACTCCATTCGGAGATATATATGGCTTTGAGATCATCAGAGGCTTAAGAGGTGAAGCCTTAGCAAAGAGCATGAACCTCCTAACCACAAGTAGACCACCGAATTGGTGATGCCTAAACAGATAGTCAGCACTCTATACGTTTAAGGCACGTTTGGTTTTTAGAATAATATTTACTGAAATTACATAAGAAATTAACATTACATGAAATAAGTGGAGGAATAAGATCATTTTACTCTTTATGTCTAACTTTGGCTGTGGGAAGGAATAAAAAGTTGATGTTCCATGTTTGGAGGGAATGGAAAGTGAAATACAATTATTTCAGTTAGTTTTTTTTGAATAATTTTGTACTGACATAAGTAAACCTAATTCGATGTAACTTTCCTTTAGATTTTCTCAACCTAAACGTGGATGACCCTCTTTATTTCTCTAAACAAACGAATCCTTAGGCCCTGGTCAAGTCACCCACATTTGTTAGATGCATAACCTGAAATCTTCTCCGACAAAAAGTAGTCTCTTACGTGTTACCCATCTTAGATGGTCAGAAGGCTTCTGCCTTTTGCAGGACTATGTCATCACTGACTAATTATTTGGTTGGAAGCTTGTTATGCAGCGTACAGCCACGATTTGCTTGCATGCTTAATTCCAGATTGCAACATCACTTTCCTCGGGATCTATAGTTTCACCCTCTGATAAAGATTATACATCGTATTAACCCAGGATTCCAATGTTACAGTTTAGTTAATCAAGAAAAATAACAAAGTTAGAAGGAAGATAGTGAAACAAAGAGATTCTTCCCACTGTTTGATGGTAAACATGGAACCTCACTATTTCTCAAAGTCAAAAACATATCCTTAAACATGACCAGATGAATAACTATAGCTCAAATAACTCAAGTTTGTCTCTGTAGAGATTTCTGAGGAACACGCAGACGGAGCATGAAGGCTCCTGTGCATAAAGAGATCCAGAAATCTCACGTACAACACTGAATTGTACGTTTAAGAAACATCTATCAGACATCTGATCTGGATGATCAGAGAGTCTGGGAAAAGGCAACGTGCAAGGATGCTCCTTGTGGTCTATAAGGAGCCGGTCTAGTGACGTAGACCACCTGCAGAGGTTGAAAGAGGGTCGATTTTGACTTGAACCAACCTGTTGGAACTCGTGCAGGCTGCACCTGAGGATTGATTGCTATGGAGAGGCTTGTTGGCCTTGATGCACACGGTGAGAGAGAAAAGAGAAGAGCTTTGATAGGAAATATTTGTATTGCTCAAAGAAATAATTGTTGAGGAGACTCTTTTTATAGAGATGACATATCCACTAAAAATAGTAAAGACTTAATTTCTAAAATAATTCCTAAAGCATGCTTCCAGATAAAATCCTTTCTCATTTGGAAAGATTTTATCTTTTTACAAAGGAATTAATCTCATAACATTTATTTCTAAAACCTCTTTACTAAAAATAGGAAAGCACCATATTGGTGCATCAAATTTAATCCAAGGGACCCTTACTGCCAGATTTGTTGGACATCCAGATGTCTGCCACATGGCCTACTGATTGCCACTTGGGATATTTTCTGAATCCCAACGGTCTCAAAGAAATCTTCTAGGTGCGAAGCTACAAGAAATGGAGATGGCTTCAGCTACTCGTTATCACAAGTTGCAATTACAGAATTTGGGCAGCAGCGTTCAACTTCTCTGCTGTGAGAATCTGGGTCCTCGCAAGCGAGGACAGGTAGATCAATAGGACATTGTCCTAGTAAGAATAATAAACATAATTAGATATGGTTCAATAAGGAATGCTAAACTAGAACAGAAGCCAGTAACATCTTACCCGAAGTCTATTGTTGAACAGTTCATCAAATGTGGAGGGAGAGATTACTGGAACAGATGCCAAGGCATCTGTTATCAACCTCCCGATGTTGTTATCTGCTGCAATCTCTCTTTTCGGAGAAGTGTAGAGCCCAAACTTCAACATCCAAGCAGAAAATTGGATTATGTAGAAAAGATCGATGAAGCAACTTACTACAACACCATCCACATACTTGTCGATATCATCAGTGAGAGCCAGGAGTCGGACCATAGAAGCTTCCATTCCATGCAAATCATCTGGGAGCTTATCCACAGAGGTCAGCTTCAAAATATCAACTGTAGCAATAAACTCATCGTGAGGGTGGCAAGATTGAAAGAAAAATCATGAAAGGAAAGAGTGGAAAGGCAAGGCTTAATTTGGATGTACGAAGATGCAGGTTCAATTCCCAACATTATTGCCGAATTTGTTTTGCGGGAAAAATGGCAATTGATATATTTTTGTATGTTATTTAAAACATTTATCTTTCCAGAAGGAGAAAACAGGAGGAATGTGTGGAATTGGAGGATGAAATATCCTTTACAAAGACCATATTTGAAAAAGAGTTAAGGTGTTAAGGCATACATCCAACTCGTTCAGCTTCAGGCATACCGAGATCCAATGGAATCTCATTGAACTGTGCAGCGAGCTGCTGATCACCAAGGGATAAGCTAACTGACACATAGGCTTTGATGCTGGCCTCTCCATTAGTGAACCCGGTATCAACAGTCAAATGAATTGGATTTGCCATCTCTCTAGAGTAAAAGTCATGAATCAGAGCACTTCCCCCTGAAACACCAGAGCCAGTGGCATACCTACAACGGGTACCAGAAATTTATTTAACAAAATTTGGAGAAAAATGTGTATAGAAAGGGAAGACAATTGGCCATAATTATTTGTCATTTTAAACAAAGGTTTCAGTTTTTTTTTCCATGAAAAGACAGGTTTTGGTAATAACAGTATTATTAGAAAGTTCAAGCTCTGCTAAGAATAAACTGATAATTCATTTCCTGAGAGTTGAGATAAAAGAAGTCAACAAAAAAAAAAAAAAAACAGCTAGGAACAATATTTACAATCCAGTTCAAATAATAAAGGATCCTTATTCCTTAGTGTGGCTGTCTCAGGTGGTACACATTCAAACCATTACTGCATGTCAAATAGGCCCTCACTGTAGACCTCATCCTCTGCATCCTCTCTTGAATCTTCTCAACCCCTCACTGAGTGCTGCCACTGTTGCATTCATAGGGCATTCACTTCTTGTCTTGCTTGCACCCCCAAAACCATGAGGCTTGACATTGCTCGCTTTGAGTTGTCTCATCTGCAGCTGCCTGTGCAGTGGCTTTGCTTACCAACCCCTCGAATTGCTTCTTATGCTATCACGCCTCAGCAAACACCACTCCTCCTGGGTCTTGTCTAGTGAGACTGTGGAACCTCCATTCTCTATCATATAGATCAATAGTGAAAATGGATGCAGGCTCTGTGCACTTTCTTGCACTCAAAAAATGCAGATTCTTTCTCCCAGATGGAGACTGGTAGTGACCACAAAGTCTGTTTGTACACATTCAAATCCCACCTTCAGTACACCACTCCTTTTTTCATCCATCGGTGGAGTAGTACAACTGCCAGATCTTATCATGTTGTGATGGGTTGCACTTGCACACCCTTGGTCTCAGCACCAGCTCTTGGCAACCACAACCAAACAACCACCAACTGCCAGATCTTTCAGGTTCACTAGTGACCCTTTTTGTTTTACTAGTATACAGCTCTGTAAATGGTTGTTACACATGCACGTGTAAACACTTCAGTAGAAACAACTCAAAATCACATTAAGCAATTGGCACCCATAGACACTGCCTGAGGCTTTTCGAGAAGCAATCTAAGCTTTGTTAAAGGTTTATAAGTGGTCCATTATCCGGTTAAACTATCAGTCATTAGTGAGTTTTTGGAATCGAAGTTTCAAGATCATGAATGATCTCATTCATATTGGGAATGTCTGATCCATATATTCTTCATCCAAATATGTAAACAGCAAGGATCTTTCATTGTCAGACTGCAGTATAATATAGAAGTTATGAAAAAGATAAGCAAGGGGCTGGTATTTTCAGGAGGGTTCAGAATGGGGCAAGCACCAAGCAAAGTCAGACGCTGTGTGGTTATCCCTTTGAAAGGGGTTATCCTCTAAAGTCTTAATTAAAAATGTTGCGGCTAAAGTTTGAGTCGTAGTTTTTAATTAAATACTCTTGCAACTTTTCCCAAGTTCCAATATAAGAAAATGATAAAGCCACTTCCATTGAAGTTAGCATCACATCTGATCAACCACTTATCCCCCTAGACAACTAATAACTCACTTATCCTATCCATCAACTTCCCAATTGCAACTTATCTCACTGCCAAATGCAGCCTAAGATGTAAGCTTGAGCAGCAGATAGCCAGCAGTTCATACATGGGACATTCCATCATTGCAGATACAATATAGCTGCTATGAATTTGAATCAGTATTGTTGTTTTGATAATCTTCTCTGTGTTGCACAATGCAAGACCATATGAGCAACTATTCCTTTCTTTTTGAAAAGTCATATCAGCAAATATGCTTGATGTGTCAGTAGTGAACCCCGTATAAAATTTAAAGGGGTTTTCCTGGGCCTGAAAATAACTTCCCTATAACAACCAAAACTTCAGGCCGTTTCTACGTTTGCTATCACATCAATGCACTTAACATTTTTTCTTTTCTTTTCTTTTTTTCTTTTTAAGAGGGGATCAGTGCACCTAATGCTGTATGGCAGGTTGTAATTTATGTGAACGAGTTTAGCAGGCATTCCTCAGAAATTCCAAAAAAAATGCACTGAGCAAAAAACTTCCTATGCTTACCATCCTACAATGACTTCCTTTGGGTTAACCTTTTGATGTGAGGTGAACATGTTATGATGATAACTGATATCCAACGCAGCCTGCACAGACAAATTTCATTAGAACCACAATCTGAAAAACTCATGAACTACGGACAATAGACTAAAAGATCCATTCTAGAGAATTCAGGTTTCCACAGAAATCTTATAACCACTTTTTAAGGTTTATACCATATATTCATACACCAAAGTTACCTTGATGAAACTGTATGTATCAACTTGCTTAATGGGACAAGGCCCCAATCATGAACTAGATGCAGTGACGGAATGCAATAAAATATTGCACCGTCACAACTGAAAGTGTGTTTCATGAGATTATCACCGTATTGAATAGAAAACTCAAATTTTCTGGTTGATCTTGGTAGCTAACTTACCCAAACAAATCCCAAGTACCAATTATTGCAAAATTTACGGCCTTTCTCTAAGCCTTACATCAAACCATACACCCCCTCCATCCCCACACCCACGCAAAATCAAGAAAACAAAGGAAAAATCCACCTTTCCACTACAAAGAGGAATGCCATCTTTGCTCTTATAACATATGTGTAATTAGCTACACAAAACATTCCCACAATCATATTCTTTCCTCTTATATCCTTATTTACTTCTGCCACCATCTTTGCTGGCAAGATGACCATCAAAGATTGGCAGGTATCATACTCATTGAATTAATGGAAACAGAGTAAGGGCTTAGCTCATCCCCAACATGACAACAAAGAATTCATATAATGAAAGAAACTACTCAGAAAAAAGAAAGTTTTATTATACTAATAGTGTTAATTAAAAGCCTATGGCGATTGGTATAGTACCTGAAGTCTGAGATGCAAAGTCCTGGATAAAATTGAAGTTTGAAGTTGCTGGATACTTTGGATCGTTTCAAAGGAGCTTAGAAGACTTGAAGGGCACATATACCCAAAAGATAAGCACCCTTGCTTATGGGCATTGTTTTCATGGGGATTTTCTAAAAGGATATGTCTACTGCTGCTAGTACTTTCCATTTTCAGATAGGAAGTTTGAAGCTGCTGCTCCTTGCATTCCTATGGATGAAGATTGATCGAGATTGAAGCTTTGATAAAGGTTGGCATGAGGAGTTGGAATGCTGGTTTGCAGATTGAAGATTTATTTTGCTTTTGTTGAGATAACTAAATGATAAACTGAATTGGGCTTCAGATGTCATGATATTGGTTTGAATCTTGGGCCTCTGCATAGAGGCTTTTTTCAGTTTGAAGGTCTGTAGCATCTCATTTTGGGACTGCTACGGTTTTTAAGCTTGTTCATACTTGTTTGAGAACTTGTATTTTTCTTTTATTTCGTATTTTCTTTCTCTTTGTAACCTCTTTTGATGGAATGTTTTGTAATTGTTTTGAGGAGTCCATAAAATGAGGTAACCCGAGCCCCTAAGATTTGGGTTTGTTTGAAAAAAAAAAAGTCGTGTTATGCAAGTGGTGCACAGTATTAGGCTTATTCCAGCCCCTTCTTTTCTATTTAACTGATTTAAGGTAAGTCCTTCTCCCAACAAGTCAGAGACGCTTACAATTGCAGCCTCAGCTCTAGACCTAAGTGTGGATCTTCCATTAGTAAATCTAACCATCCTTTACTAGGAAGCATAATCCTCACAGGAATATGCTTCTTCTTCTCAAACCAGCCACCCAATTCACTGACAAACACCACGAAGGTTCCATATATCCTCATGTTCATCTGGTGAGCAGCACATACCAAAAGACGATAACAAAATATCAAATTGGTTTCCTTCAAATATATATATATATATAATTGGTACCAAGTTTCCACCAATTCTCATCCACCACCCCTCCTTGGTTCAACTAAAAGCAAGCGCTTTGGTTTCCAATGTAACAAGAAAGGGTTTGAAACATAACAAAGCACATTTCAGGAGGGATTTTGGCAGTTCTGGAACAAAAACAACGGGGATCGATCCTCCCAATACGCAAAACAATTAGTACCGCGATCAAGTAAGATTTGGGTACCCTCACGATCACCGAACAAGGGGTGATGGAAGAGAAGAAGCACGACATTGGGCTCAGGGGAAAAAATCACGGGTATCGATTATTGAAAATTTGCCACCTTTCCAAAGCCCTATTGAGATCATAAACACCTCCACCCTAACGCCCACGCAAATTCAGAAAACAAGGGAAAGATTTCACCTTTCCAGTAAAAAGGCCCGTCTCGATCATCAAACTACAAGTAATCCAACGAAGAAGCAAACGATACCTGATCAGATGACTCGCTGTAGGGGACAGCGTAGGAGTTGCGGACGTCAACGATGCCGTCAGCGGAGACGGAGCCGAGGAGGGTCCCAATGACCCTCTCAGACTAGTTGGGCCGCCTCACGTAGGAGTCACAGATGTTGAAGAGCACCGGCGGATGAACCCTAGCCAAGAGGAACCCTCACATCAGATTTACCTGTCTGCAATGAGAAATCACTAACAGGGTAGGTTGGTGTTTGGCAATGAGATATCGTTACCTCTGAAAGGAAGAAGGAAACCATTGATACATGTTGAAAATTGGAACCCAGGGAAGTTTTGCTGGGCAAGTCCCCTCTCACATTTTAACATGAATAAACATGAAAGTTTGTAGTGATGAAGTTGGGAGTCATTTCTCTGCCAATCACCATTTTGAAAACAATTTTATACATGCAAATAGAACAATTTAATTCATTGACTGTCTAAAGATTGCAATAAAAGAATCCTAAAAGCAACAAGCATCTTACAAAATAAAAAGAATAAAAGAGAACGTTGATTGAGAAATTGTATTGAGTGAAAAAGGCATTGTTGGAAGTTAACATTTATGGAAAAAAATCTTTCTTTTAGGTGAGCATGAGATGAAAATAAGCATCAGTGTTGAAATTGACAATGGTTGAAGGATTACCATAAATCTTGATTCTTAACATTTTTGAAGCTAGAAGCTATGCAGAGTAAGAGATATTCAATTAAGAAAATCTAATACAATAAATTTTGGCCATCATGATTACCAATTAAGACAGTCATTTTTTTCATTTCATAATAGAACATAGGAATATAAATAGTGAGAATTGGACTTTAAGATTATGCTCAACGGAAGCAAGATTCAGCTTTGTTGGAATGAACAAGGATCAGCAGCACCGCAGAATTCGTTTTCATATACCTTTTATGGTTACCAATTAAGACAGTCATTTTTTCCATTTCATAATAGGACATAGGAATATAAATAGTGAGATTTGGACTTTAAGATTATGCTCAATGGAAGCAAGATTTAGATTTGTTGTGAACGAACAAGGATCAGCAGCACTGCAGGACTCGTTTTTGTATACCTTTTATGATTTTCCAAATTTTTATTATGCTTTCTACTTTTTCTAATTACAAGTTTGAAGCAACTTTATTTGAAGAAATTAAACATCACAGTTTGCCAATGTGAATATCACAATAAACACAATCTATGAGCATAAATAAGAAATTTGTGGACACCTTTTCCAGCATGCGCTCCAGTGTAAGAGAGGTCAGTTTAGGAAAATAGCTGAGATTATTTTATTATCACTCGATCCTTTGGCTCCCTTGAGTCGGTTTGGAAATGCTCCAAAACTTCAGCATCCCTCATTGGCTTGAGACTTTATATATGCTAGAAGAAGAATGCAATCAACCAGCATTGGCCTCAATTAGTACCAAGACTAGGAAACCTCAAGTTGACTCTGGCATCTTCCCAAAATCCTATGCCCCTGGCTGCCTGTTGTGCCTCCATTGTCAGTTTCATACATTGATCATTCTGAGATGCTCTGATTGGGCTGGCCTCGTCCAGATGCAGATGATCCAATGAGATCTGACCACTTCTTTGATCAAACCCTCTGGATGTTCTTACATCAAGCTGCCTATTTGCTGCTCCTCTTGGTGATACTTGGTTCTTTAGTTGTCTTTCCATATCAAAAACTTGTATCACAAGTATCAATTGCAACTATAATCGTCAATATATTCAAGGTGTTGCTCAAGCTCCATCTGTTGGGCCAATTGAATCAGACAAGTTCGGATCTCCTCAGTCTGTGGATGTAAATTATCCCTAGCTACAAATTCATAAACAACCCCATTCACTTCTATGGAACTACCACCAGGTGTCTTCTCTACCCGTCTTTCCCTCATTGTCAAACGAACCTGCCTGGCTTTATCCCTCATGCCCGCTTCTGCATACATGTTAGCGAGCAGGACATATATTCCACTATCAAGTGGGTCAAGCTCAAGTAGTTGCAAAGCTGCATGCTCTCCTATAGAAACTTTAGCATGTACTCTGCAAGCAAAAAAGAGAGCTCCCAGTACCGCAGCGTCTGGCTTCATGGGCATGCTCCTTACTAGCTCCTCCGCCTCGTTTACAAAACCAGCTCTACCTAAGAGGTCAACCATGCAAGAATAGTGCTTTGGCTTTGGCTTAATGCCATAAATTGATTGCATTTCAGCAAAATACTTCTGACCATGGTCAACCAACCTGGCATGGCAGCAGGCAGATAATACCCCAACAAAGGTGACTTCATCAGGTTGCAACCCAATTTCAAGCATTTGCAAGAAATATCTGATGGCCTCTTGGCCAAGCCCATGCAAAGCCAATCCACAAATCATTGCAGTCCATGTCAAAGCATTTCTTTCACGCATCTTGGAAAAGACAGCTGCTGATTTCTTGATGTTCCCACACTTTGCATACATATCCACCAAAGCAGTTCCCAGGGGCACACTTATGGGTAAGTTTCTTTCAATGTAATGATGCAGCCAGATACCAACATCCAAAGCCCCAACTCGGGAACACGCAGACAAGAGGCTAACCATGGTGACCTCATCTGGCTTCACTTGCACTCGCTGCATTTCATGAAACAAAGCGACCGCTTCCATCTCTCTCTTGCAACGAACTAACCCAGCTATCATCGCATTCCACGGAACAAGACCTTCTTTGGGCATCTCATAGAAGAGCCTTTTAGCAGAGTCCGTCAATCCAAACTTCAAATGCCCAACGAGCATTGTCGTCCACGACACAACGGTCTTCCTTTCCATCTTCGCAAACAACCGCTCCGCCTCCTCCAAACACCCACACTTCACATACATATCCATGAGTGCATTAGCGAGTCGGATGGTAAAATTCACGCCATTCTCCTTGATATATCTACGTAGCTCATTTCCAAGATCCAAGTCGCCCAATTGGGCGCAACACGAAACGACACCAATCATGGTGACCTCATCAGGCACGACATTCCCTCTCCTCATCTCCCGGAAGAGCTCGAGCACCTCCCGCGTGTACCCACGTCTCGTGTAAGCATTTATCATTGAGTTCCACGAAACCAAGTCTCTCTCGGGACTTTCGTCGAACACCTTCCGCGCATCTCCGATCTCGCCCAAGGCGCCGAAGGAATGCACCGTCGCGTTGCGCACGTATACATCCGAGTCCAAGCCCATCTCCACAGCATGGCCGAACACTCCATGACCCACCCGAGCAGACGCCGCCTTCCCGCACGCCTTAAGCACGAAGGGCATCGTGAGGTTATCCGGCCGGAGCCCCGTCCTCATCATCCGTATGTACGAAACCACCGCCTCCCGCGGTCGGTCGCTATCAGCGTACCCTCTGATGACCAAATTCCAGCTGAAGGCGTTTGGGTTGACGGCATGGGTCAAGACGGAGGAGGCGTAGTCAGGGTCGGAGGCCGCGAGGAGGGCGAGGAAGCGATTCGCGAGGAACCCATTTGAGATGGAGCCGGTGGTGATGATGTGGGCGTGGATTTGCATGAGGTGGTCGGCACTTCTGCATGAGTCGAGGAGGGAGAGGAGGTGGAGGGGCTTTATGGTGGCAGCATGGATGGTGACGAAGCGGCTGATGGTGGCCGTAACGGTCATGTGGATTTGCAATCCGGCGGCAGATGGACGATGCATGGGAGAATGTGGAGCGAACTTTGGGTGGTGGGCGAGCCATGGCAGTTCTTGGAAGTGTTACCTTCTAAGCCTGTTGAAGGTCCGGGTTGGACTTTAAAAAGTGTGGGGCTCAAAACCAGCCCGACCCAATATGGGTCGGGCCGGGCCTGGGCCAGCCCATCAACATTATTTTTTAATTTTATTTTATGAAAAGATTGTAGTTTTCTATATTAAAAAAAAAGGGATAAGTTATATAAAAATGCATCTTATTAATTGGACAAAATAAAAAGAAAAAAAAAACATATTTAACGAAGAAATAAGAACGGCAATGACGTAAGAAATAAACATCTCAACTTTCAAAGTACATAACCAAAGAAACGTATGTACCTACTTGTTATGGGGAGGTGGGATTTCGATTTTGTCGGAAACGAGAGATGGGTTTCGAGGATGAGCCTGTGAGTTGAAAAACTTAAAAGTTTAGTTATAAATGCGGTTGTCTGTTTTTTAATTATTTTTTTTTAACTGCTGACACGGGGTGAGATTCATCGTTATCGAAATTAATAATAAATTATATTTATAGGTGTGAGTGATTGCTTAAAATTATTTTACATCTTTTAAAAGATTTTATATAGATATAAAAAAAATTATATTGATATAATCTTATTTTAAATTATTTTATATCGATGAAAAACATATTATATTAGTGTTAAAATATTTATTGTATCGATATAAAAATTTTATTATATTAATGTAATATTTTTCTACATCGATATAAAGTAAAATTACACATTATTTTGAACTATTTTATATCGATGTAATATTTTTTTACATTGGTGTAAAATTAAAATTTAAGTGTTTCTTTGTATATGTGAAGTGATTTTTCAACTGAAGGTTTAGGATTTAGTCTTTAATGTTTAGGGTTTAGCATTAAATCCTAAATCTTAAATCCTAAACTCTAAATCCTAAGGTGAAAAATCACCTTTGAAATGAAAAATCACTTCTTATACATGAATGAAATCATTTTCCATAAACCTAAACCCTAAAGTTATAAGTTAGAATCACTTTGGCCATGTACAAAACCACTTTAGATAGGTGAAACTACCTTTTAATAATTTATCACCGGTGAAAATTTTTTTATCACCTATGCATTTTTTTAGAGTAAAGTGGTGTAGTGATATTTTTAACTATGGTGACGACTACCGCGTAATAAACCTTAAATTCTTTTTTTTCTTTACATTAAATATAAATTATCAAATAAATTAATACTGTATAAAATATAAAAATAATACATACATCACTTTTTACATCACAATCTATATTTTTATACTTTTTGATGCTTTTTTTTTCCTCGGGGGATAAAGTGGGTGACATTCTTTGAACCGACTGTAACATCAAACCAAGGCGAATCGGATGGTATCGAGCTTAAAGTCTTAACCTAAGCCCGACCCGTCCTACACCAGGCCTATACTTGGGTCGGGTAGGGCCAAAGCCGAATTTTCCAGACCCAAACCTGACCCCATAAGCAGACCAGGTGGGCGGTGGCTCAGCCCTTCGACCTAATCCAAGTAGTACGTTCGGCCATAAAAAGGCTTGCGTTAATAAAGCTTGGCTCAAGATTAGCTCGATGAGAGCTCACTTGCTGGATAAGCAATTAGGTGAGTTTGAATAAAAATTCAAGTTTGGTAATTGTTACGAACGCACTCTAAGACGTTTTTTTTTAAGACGTCTGGGAGGTGGCCCAAACGTCTGGCCAGACGTCTAGAACCCCTTCCAGATGTCTGGGATCCATTTTCGGTGGCACGCGGGGCTGCGTCTGCACGCAGGCGCTCGCAGACCCGCAACCGCCTTCCTCTCTTTTTCCCTCTTCCTCCTGCAGGCGCAGGCTGAGCCCCTCTGTCTCTCTCTCTCTCTCCCTGTGCGGCTTTAAAAAGCCACGCCCTCTCCCTCACTCCCATCACCTCCGCTCCCTTCCTCTTCTCCTTCCAGCCGGTGCGCGAGTGCGAGCGCGAGCGAGCGGCGGCAGCGACAGCCGCGGTGAGTGCGGGAGGAGGTGTTGCGTGAGGGAGGAGGCGCTCGGCCGTGAGGGTTCGAGCTGCCGGGGCTGCTAGAGCCGACCGGCAGGGGCGCAGCGGGCGCGGAGTGATGCGGGAGGTCTGCTGCAGCTCGAGCAGCAGGCGGACGAGACGCGGCGCGGCCGTGCGTCGCGGACGGAGGGCGAGTCGCGCTCTGATTCTGGAAGTTTTTCCAGAATCAGACGTCTGGGTTTCCAACCAGACGACGAGGAAGATGTCTGGAGGACTGTCCAGACGTCTGAAAGGTAAGTTATTTTCATACTTCCTCCTTCTCTTCGACCGTCCGTATTGAGAGCGAGGAATGGGTACACGCAGGTTCTAAGATTCGCCATCCAACGCGAATCAGACGTCTGGCAGCGGTGACAGACGACTGGAGGGACTTCCAGACGTCCGGGGTGACCATCGGACGTCTGGGAACTAGGCCAGATGCCCCCGCAGGCTTCTAGACGTTTGAGAGACTACGCAGGACAAGGTACCATCTGATCCTCATTTTTAAGACGTCTGGAACTTCTTCCAGACGTCTGATTTTGCACTGTTTCGTCGTTTTCGACCCGTTTAGGGCCCGTTCGGAGTCCGTTTTCCGCTTTTCGAGTTGCGTCCTTTTCGGAATAAAATCCTCTACCCGTCTACAGTGATTAGATACTATTTTGAGAAACTCCTTGTGTTTGATCCTTGTGATAGGACCATGTTCCATTGCAGTCTCGGGGGTTGCGGAGGCACGTGGGATTCCCGATCACGCCCCCAGTACTCCTGTTGTAACTGGTAGAGTGGCTTTTAAGTTTATTAGTATAATCTGCTAAATTATGGAACCATAAATAGAACCTAGGACATTGCATGAATCCTAGGAATGAGAAACTAGAATGAATGGTAGATCCTAGGGTGTTGCATGAATCCTAGGGCTGGAAAACTAGATTGTATGATAGATCCTAGGATATGGCATGAATCCTAGGATGGGAAAACTAGTGGAATATATGGATACTGCAGTCTTGGAAAAATGGAAAGGAACAAATAGCTGCCTGTAAATTGATTTAACAGCTACCTGTTATGAATAAATACACGTGATTGAGAACATGGATCGTAAGAACGTGAAACTGGAAAGTGAAACCTAGATGTTCTGAGTTAAAAGAGCTGGAACCCTATGGGGAATTAGGAGTGGATCCCCTGGAAAGAGAAAGGAATGTTTATGAGAAAGAAAGACGTGGTAGTGTGCTGTCTCTTGAGTACGTGGTACCAAGGGAAGTACCTGTTACCTGTTTAGTGCAGAGCGGAGCCAGCCGCCCCAGGGACCCGGGGTTAGGTCTGGCCACTTTGTACCGACTTGCTGGCCCTCGTGTACACAGTACCGAGGAGAGCTACTAGTGTAGGGCGAGTACTAGCTACCCCACGGGCCCCGGGGTTCTGCTAGCTCACCTACACCGACTTGTTAGGCCCACTGGGCAAACCAGGGTAGTCAGGCGAGGGTGCGCGGACTGTGGAGGGGCAAGGCCCCTGTTTGGTTATTGTGGAGGGGTTGGACGCCTGTTACTGAGAGGGCTCTGCCCTATACTGGTTCCGTGCTGTGCTTTGGGCGCACCCGTTAACGGAAACGACTGACTGCGTGCCAGTGCGGGTTAGCTACCTGTGCGTTTATCGCGCGTGCCGTAGTCACCGTTACGTCTGTCCGTGACCTTGGGGTGTTGACTGAGAGTAGGATCACCACGGGGGACTCTCCTGGCCAGGAGAGCACCACGTGCTACTTCTACTGTTCGGAAAAGACTGCAATTAAGATCGTTCCCACGAAGAACATTCGAGATCAAGTGAAGGATCTGAGAAATAGATAAATTATGAAACAATAGAAAGACGTAAATAAAAGAAGAAAAAAAATAAAACAGCTACTGTATACCTTACTGCTTCTTTAGTTTAGCTGCCACTCTACTCAGCATTTCGTTGACGTGTTACACTCGTTACTTTTCAGGACCAGGTGTTGAGCAGCTAGGGTCAGCGGCTGCAGAGGACGCTGGGCCGAGTAGGGTCCAGTAGAGTTACAACTATTCTTTTGTACCCCTTTTGTTTCCACTGTAGTGAGTAGTCTTTGTTACTCTCTGTACTTTTCTTTACCCGTAGTTCTTGTTACGTTAAATGTTGTTCTACTGTTGTGGTGGTACATGCTGTAGTAGTTCTTTTTTTTACTGCTGTATTTTGTTACTGCTAGTTATACTTCATGTTGAATGTGGTTTATTTTACTACTCTTTTGGTTACTTCCTCGTTGGACGACTAGGTCTTGGGATTAGTCGAGTCGGTCTGGTCCTCGTGTCTTGTAGGGACTCGGGAATCAAGTCGTTACAGTAATTTATCGGAGGCTCGGACATAATAAGATGCATATTTATAATTTTTAAGAACATATTATATATATATTAGAAAAAATATATTTATAATTTTCCCAAAATCATGGGCACTTTCTATCCTTTCGCTACCTCGTTGACTCTCATCCCTACTCGCTAATGCTTTTATCCCTATATCAAACACAATCTACCCTTGAGCTCAATAAGTTCTATGAGCCATTGAAATTTAAAGTTGTAGTCACTAGGCTTGGCAAGGAGTTCGAGCTCAAGTGAGCCAAGTCTAAATAAGACCGGTCCATCTTGACTTGAGAAAACTTAGGTTAATTGCTTGAGCTTGGATAAGGTTGGACTTGATTTATTGGGCTCAATAGACAAATCCTTATTAGAAGTAGCTTTGCAAACTCTTCAAATAGGTCCCTATTCCATTGTCTACCACCCAAAACTTATCACCTTGCAGCTGGGGTGGATTTTCTAAATTTTCCATTTCACCAAAAGAACATGAACAGGATACTAACTTACATAAAAATGCAATTGGCCAACCATCAATCCATTTGTTTATAAATCTAATTTTCCTTAATTTTTATAATTATAAATTAAAATAAAATCAAAATTTGGAATCCACATGCCTTGACCTAATAAATACAGAGACATTCCAAGATTTGATCTAATAACCACATGAAAATATACAGTACCCATGAATTGATGGACGGAAAGAAAAAGTGAATCATTTTCTTTTTAGTTTACTTTAGTACACTATTTGTTCGAAGGAAGCATATACAGATCGACATGTATAATGCTAAAATCTTTGAGACCGATCCTATACAAGTCGTATTTGATCGATCAAGTCTAACCCTCGAGAGTGAAGGAGAAGAGCTTCTGGAAATCTTCCCATGCATATTTTCTCCCATATCACAGCCTCGTAACAATGTGGAACATGTTCGTACACAGCAATGACGGTGACCCAATACTTTATTCCCGACTTGGTCTTCCGTGTAAATTATATTAAAATAATAAAAAAGGACGATTTTAATATGATACGGTTGTATACATAAATTTGTATGGTATATAACTTGGCATTTTCTATCTATGAAATTTGATCCTAAGTCCAAATTACATAGGTGACCGTACTAGTTATAGTTGTAGGTACCAATCTAATAATTCCCTCACATCTATTGCATTCTCTTCGTCTCCATTCACTTGTAACCAATCTTCTCCTTCAAGATTCTCCTTGTGCTATTCTATCTACATGAATTGATCTCCTACCGGTAATATCTCAAACATCAATATTTCTCTTTTTGAGTGCATAACTCTCCTCATCAGTACAATCGTCACAGTCTTCTTCGTGTTGGCATTGCATGGAAGCTCCATCTGATTCATGTATGTGTCAAGTTGAAGCATGCAAGATTGGAAAATATGGGGGGATTGTCCATTTACATATCCTTCATTTACACCCATAACGATAGGACACGGTGAAGAATACCATGGAGTTGCCTCCACGTACATAAGGATTGTGTTAACTAGTTTTTGACCTGTATTTTATTGTGGGAGTAAAGTTCATATGATGAATCTCTCTGAAAAGAAGGTGCTATGCATATATATTCATATGATAGATCTCTCTAGGAAAAAGGTGTTATGTGTACATATTGAAAGCAATCGTCAATGAGACATGCAAAGAATACTAAGTAAAAATGAGAAACACTAAGTAAATCAATTATTTTAAAGACATCGGTACCTAAAATTTTAAATCTCAACATGTAATGATTTTTTTTAAAAGAAAAAAAATCAATTCTTTCAATGTAGTCATGCAACATCATCCCAGAAAGAATCGAAACCCATAACAAAATCATATTAAAGGATCCAATCTTGTAATACGAAATATATGAATTTTATCATCAACTTCTCCGCATCATAGCTATAGTCACATGAACAGTGACTGCACCATGCTAGTTCATATATATTATAGATAGATAGATATTTAGGTCCATAATGGTGTGGTTGTTGTTGGTGCTAGAGCACCACGATCGTTTATTTTGATGATAACAAAACACGTGTTATTTAATATTTGCACTTGAAGTTGTAGATTTCAGGTTAATTGCAAATGGAGACGTGGTTAGACGAAGTTCGAGCTCGCTTCCAGGATGGATTGGAGGAGCTTGACGGAGAACAGAGGAGCTTCACGAGGAGCGATGGCTTGAAGAAGCAAGGAGATAAAGAATAGGATACATTTTCTTTTCTTGTACTCTATGTATTTTTCGTTTCTTTTGTTGCTCTTTATTTTGTTATTTAGATTCATGTTAAAGAGTCTCAAAGAACCCTAAATAGTAGTCTTAGGAACACTTGCACAACCTTACGATACTTACGTTTTCTGTAGAGAACATAGAAAATCAATATAGGGTTCAAACAGCCTTTTCAGATGTCTAATCTGAAAATCAGACGTCTGATAATAACTTTTAAAACGTCTGACTGTTGACTCAGACGTCCGATTATATTTAGGCTGGACTTAGTTAGTTCTGTCTGATGAAATCAGATGTCCAGACTTTAGTCCAAACGTCTTAGAAGACGTCTGATGATTTTGCCAGACGTCCAATTAGTGGATCGTTGGCTGGCTTAGTAAACACTGAAGAAAATGACCGTTGCCTCGTATCAGATGTTCGTAGAGGACACCAGACGTCTAATACATGACCGTTTTACCTCGGTTGACCCAAAATCTCTTTTCAAAGATTTTATAGCCGTTGCACTCCCTTAGGAAGTTATTTCCGCAAAAAAGTAGGTTTCCAGACGTCCAGACATCATTCCAGACGTCCTGTATGTTGTCTGATGACAATGCACTAGAACCCTATTTATATCTGATTCAAGTCAGGAAGGAAACCCGTCTAAAATCAGACGTCTGACTTTGTTCCCAGACGTCATAAACTGGTTTTCCAGACGTCTGATGCCAAGACCAGACGTCTGATAACCCTGTCGGTGTAATGATTAATCCTGATTTTAGCCTGATTTTCTTGGACCTTGCACCCAACGGCTATGAAAGCCTTCCAAGGCCTTCCAAAGCCTTTCTAGGACCTCTATAAATAGAGAGGAACCTTTGCCACTCAAACATATACCAAGACACACTTAGCCACATATTTTCCACTCTTTTGTGTCAAGAAGATTAAATAGAAAGCTCTTGCTCTCCAAGCCTACTTCTACATCTAGAGAGCATCGATCAAATTGCGCACCCACTCTCCTGCCGTAGTTCACGAGAGCACCGTTGCGCTGTTGCGTAGTTCACGCATCAGCGTCATTGACGCACTTCTACAAAAGGAAGCATCCTAATTCCTATAGAAGCTTAGGTTATGATTATCTTTGTTGGCTCTATAGGACTATTTGTAATTTACTTTGTTATTTGGTTGGGTATTCGCTTTGCGAATTCCCGTCTCCTTCATGAAACAAAATCCTTCTCGTGAAAAGAAGGGGTTTGAGGTACGCTACCCTTGTATTAAGTAGCGTGGTTATAATTGAGGTTATACTACCCTCGTTTAAGTAGTACGTTAGTGGATTTGATCAACTTGGTTGATCGGAAAATCCTAACTTGAAAATGTTAGATGGTGGTTTTCACCCGGGTTGGGTTTCCACCTAAAAATCATTGCGTACTTTGTGCGATTGTTGTTTTGTAATATTGTTCTATATTTTATTTCCGCATTTTATATTACGTCACGCTGATCTCACTCCCTCTAAGTAGGAAATTTACAGCTGTAACGTCTTATTGTTGGCATTATATGCCTGATTTGATAAAGATGTTTTGATTGCTGTATTCAAAATACATATTCCCCATATAAGTGTGCATATGACTCCCATCAAAAGAAATAAATAAATGAAATGTCATGCTATAGTCACATGAGTAAGTTATATTATGTATCACATATTTAGACTAATAGAGTAAAAGTAAAGAACCTATGAAATTTGCAGAAAAAGTTACAAAATATTTAGTAATATTGACAAAAAAGTCCTCTAAAAACTATAATCAAAACATTTTGATATGAAAGCCATGTAAATTTCAATACTTGTTGCATTTTTTCTAAAAAATAAATAGGGTCATCTTGCAATTATTGAGTAAAAATATACACATTATATTCTAGGCAATGATATGTTTAAAATTTTTAAAAAAGAAAATCAAATTAAATAAATTTATAAGCTAATTAAGGTCTCACAGTAATTTTTGCATTAAAAATAGAGTCGTCTAGTAATTATCAAGTAAACTGTAAGGTTTGTACTTTAAGCAATGATATGTTTAAACTTTTTTAAAAAATAAAAATGAATATCAATTTCTTTGCTAATTAGAGTCACAATACCCCAAAAAACAAACTTTATATATATAGGAAATGTATCCAGAGAATACTGTGCCCATAAACACCCATATGAGCATCGAATCTCATCATTGGATTGTATTTGTAATTGATGAAACCACTTTACAATTATTCAAATGGTTTTGAACAAAATGTAAGTGGTTCTAATTTGTGTCTTTTATTTTTGGAAACAAATCTACTTATGTAACTGAAATCTCGATTTGTTTGTTTGTGATTCATATTTCCACATTTGTTTATTTTTTCATCTTCATTATTCTCGTTGAAGCTGCTCCATGCAACAACATCTTGCGATGACATCATTTCTTTGCTACTAGATACATGTTACAAGTTCTGTATGTGAGACACTGAATTTATTTCAAGTTTTGACACTGAATTAAATCCTCGTTAGACATGCTTATTGATCAATCACGTTCTTATATTTATCTGTGAATAACATATTTAAATTTTCATATCTTACCTATATAATATTTTTTAACATATGTATCCCCTCGAAAAATATTTTCGTAAGAAAGGAAGTAACACACTAATTCATCCATCGTATGAAAAAAAAATCCATTGTAACAGTGTAATACAATCGCAAATATTGCAAGGAATTGAGATTCTATTGTTACGATGTATTACAATGTACCCATGAGCATGTAATACAAGACTTTAGAAATGTTCTTTCGTAAGGGTAAAAAATAGCATGGAAACTTGTAATACAAATTTTATGAGTATGTAATACAACTGCTCAGTAATATTTTCTTTTTTCTTGTGAAGTGTTTAGTTACAATTGTATATGCGCATCGTTACAACATCAATGATTAGACGTTACAATGAATGAAATAATTATACTACAACAAGATGTAATACAAATTGGTTTCAGAATGCATTGTTACGACGGTCACTCATATACATTACAAGGTTTTACTCCTTTTAACCAGTTACAACATGCATTTGTTTTTGTTACAATATTTGTTATAGACATTACAACGGTAAAACATCGTGGTTACAAACAATTCCATTCCTTATTACAAAGCGTCTACTATTTTGTTGCAATATTTTTTGTTGACTTATAACATTATTAGTCTTATTTATTGTGACTTGATTTGTTATCATGTTTGTTAATTAGATTGCAAGAGAAGTTGTACGTAATTACATTCTAAATATGGTACATAATAATTGCGAACTTATTTTTTTACGTCTTTATAGTGTAAACTTTTTTTTGGATTGACGTTTTGTTTGGAAACTCTATTTTTTCATCGTTTGTTACAAAACCACCAAACTCATATTGATGGTATTGATCTCTTTTGTAGAATGCAAATCCAAAAGATAGGAACGAGTGCTCTGATGGATCTTTATGAACATAATTGATGAGAACCTCATCATGAACCCTAACTAACACATTTTGACATAAAAAATCGAACAAAAAGCTCCTACATAACCTAAGGGAAGGCCTAAATCAGGAAATTGTCGAGCAGAAAATAAAACATTATACAAGGGGTAAAACTATAATTTTACCATTACAGTATATAAACGGGATTTCTAAGCGTCTAGACACAGGTCAAATGGACTTAATAAGAGAAAAAGTGGGATGGTTTGGTCAGAAAAGGGTTATGACAAAATCTGGGAATTAAATGACATTCTGCAACTCTAAAACAAACCCACTTTAATTTACGAAGTTCCAAGCAAGATAAAAATCAATTAAATCCTCTAAAATTTATGAAAAAATATCTCCTAGGGTTTAGAACCTTCAATTTAGCCCTTAGAACGTATCTTGACCTAGATTGAGAACCATACCCAATTTTTGACATAATTTGGGTTTTTGTGCAAAATATCCAGCCAAACATGGTCAAACATAAATCCAACCTCACCATTGGATTCCTTAGGTCCAAATTAGGTTTATACCAAAATTTAGACCTAAGAGAAGGTCGCCTTGGCCCACTTTACAAAATGGTCCTCAACAATTACTTTTCGACCCTTAGCTTTCTGAAACCTTGCAAGGACCCCCCTACCTTTCTCGTCATCTTCTTCAATCGGGTTCCTCTGCCACCCGCCTGTGCAAGCCATACCTCCGGCGACTTTACGCGAAGGATGGCGTCGCGCATGCCTGGGGAGCCAGCCCCAGATTTGAAAGGGAGATTCCCTGCGTTGTCCCCTGTAGCATGGGCCAACTCCCATGCCCTGTCAGCCACCATACCTCTCATGAGAACGCTCGAGAGGTATGGGTCTCGTTCCAGCCATACCTTCGGTGAGGTATTCCCACCTCCGCCTCGCGATTCTCTCCCGGCCGACGCCTATTTAAGGAACAGCATCCTCTACCGCTTCCTTCAAGCTCCACTTGGCCAAAGAATTCCCCCAATTTCGTCTCCTCCTCCGGTTAGGAAGTCCAGCGAGCTTTGACGAGCCCTCCTCTTTTTCGTCACTCTGCCACAATACCAGTGGCAAAGCCGCCTTTACCACCTTTCTCCGCATCGTGCAACACCCGTGCATGTGCCTCTAGCCTCATCATCGTCACCGTCACCCCTCCCTTGGACATCTTCATCTCTGGCGTCGGCAGATACGCGCCGACCGCCTCCTCCCTCCTTTCGTCTGTTAAGTAGGTTAGAACTCTTTTCCTCTCTCCCCTCTTCATTTCCCCTCTCTTATTTTGCATTTTCGACCCCTCGACACTACAGACCACCTTCACCTTCTCCACCTCTGGCAGACCACCGGTGAGGGGAAACCATCGCTCCACTCTTCCGCATGCCTCGCCACCTACCTCAGAACCTCCGCCTTCACCCACTAATCATCATCCACCCCTCCACTGACCGCCAACACCTCCATACTCGCCCACCGAACACACCCAACTCCACGGCCACAGTAAGCCCTAGGCATGCTCACACAGGCGTTTCCATGACACCCCGACCACTGCCTCACACTCGCCGTACCTCGATGAAGCTTCCTGAACATTCTAACATGGCCGCAAGACTGTTTGGGTGCTTTCAGGTATAAACGGTCATCCGCCATTAAAGTGAAGCTTAAAGCTTGCTTGCAGCTGCTCCAGGCTTCGCCAGCCCCAGGTCTCTGTCCCAGGATGTGCGGAAGACACTCGCGCACAACTTCGGGCTGTCAATTGGTTACAAGGGTAGTAGCAACTGCTGCAATTAAGGAAGCCTCCTGCTGCGGACGCGCGCGACAAAAGGACCTCGGAAGATCAAGAGAAGGCGAGGCGGCATAAATTGCAAAAGTGCCAGGCGCTTAGCGCCTCCTGACACGAGGTGAGGTCCCCTCGCCCACCACACCTCATCCGCGGCACACACCTACGCGGACCTGGTATCCTACCTGATTACCCGTGCACTCCTTGCGCACCACCCACGCCGGTGCGCCTGGTCCTGGGCATGCAGACCCAACCCGATAAACCCGAGAAGGCTCTGGGAGAGCTATCCTGAGAGAGAGAGAGAGAGAGAGAGAGAGAGAGAGAGAGAGAGAGAGAGAGAGAGAGAGAGAGAGAGATGCGGGGAGGGTAGGGGTTAGGTTTTGCCTAATCATATGATGCCTGTGCAGGGAACAGAAGAGGAAGCAAGGAAGGAGGAGGAGCGGCTGAGGACTTAGAGGCGAAGGCAGCTGCGGCCAGAGAGAAAAGAAGAAGGACTTAGAGGCGCAGAGAAGCAAAGGAGGAGGAAGAAGATGGCATTGTAGCCGCAGAGAAGCTGAGGCAGAAAGAGAAAGGAAGAAGAAGAAAACGAGCACTGTGGCAAACGCCACTTAAGACGTCTGATTCCTAGAATGAGACGTCTGAGGACAGAGAGAAAGCAAATGAGAGAAAAGAAGAAAGAGAGAGATTAATTCCACTCTTATTCTCTACCATTCCTTTTTTTTTGTAAAACAGTACATTATGGTGGATTGTGATTTTTATGCTTCTAGAATTAAGATTGCTCCCGGAGTTTGACTTCGAAACATTTTTAATTTTCAATTAATAAATTAAATTGATCATCGTTTTTTATAACATACTACAACATACCTTTTTGAAAATCGCGAACAAACGATCGTATCAATAATGCTCTCTAGATAGGATCCCTATACACACATACACATATATATATATATGCAAATAACATGATGTGATTTGAAATTTCTAACAAAGATAAATGGATGTAGAGATATATTCTTTATAATAATGCAAATAGTAACAATAATTTAATATAGATAATTTTTTTAAATCTATTATCATATGTAAGTATAACATAAATAACATAGTAAAAATACATCAAAGAATTAGAGCATATGTATATGAAAATGCCAAATGCATTATTTATACTTTTATATAATAGGTATAAAAGTATAGAAAAAAAATTATGATAATTATTATAAAGAAGTATCCTTGTAGTAATTTTGATTCTTGTACCTTACCATATAAAGGTAAAGAATTAGAAGACTACTGCAATCACGAATCCCTGCAGAATTCAAACGTGCATCTCTCGATTCCCATCTAAGAAAAATGGTTAAGGCGTCTCTTTAGCACATGACATGAGTCTGACGTCGGTGGTATTCAAAAGCACGGCTAAGACATTGTAAACCCCTCAACAAATGAAAGTTACCAACTGCCCTAGAAACCATGTTGCCCAGATTGCCTCAAGAAAGTTAAATATCTACCTTTTGACAATAATTTGGCTTTTCAACCTCCCAATTTCCTTTCCAATGTAGTAATAATGGGTTTCCTTTCCAATGCTGTAATAGTGGGAGCAAAATCTTACAGTCATAGAGAAGTTGTCAACTCCTTTTTTGGAGAAGACAGCTGCAATAGTGGGGACAAAATCTTACAGTCATAGAGTAGTTGTCAACTCCTTTTTTGGAGAAGACAGCTGCAACAGTGGAGGCAAAATCGAATAGTCATAGAGAAGTTGTCAACTCCTTTTTTGGAGATGACAACTGTAATAGTGGGAGCAAAATCTTGCGGTCATCGAGAAGTTGTCAACTTTCTTTTTGGAGAGATGACATAAATGCAATAACCACAACCTCTTGGGCAAAATCTTACAATCATAGAGAAGTTGAGAAGACAACATAAATAGAATAGCCACAATCTCTTGGGGCGCAGAATCTTACAGCCACAGAGAAGTTGCCGACTCCCTTTTTTGGAGAAGACAACGTAAATGCAATAGCCACTTCCTTCAACCGAAAAGCGATAGGTTGTGACGTGCGTGGGATTCATACACACGACCTCAAGACAGTGTAAGGCCCTCAACCAGTTACAACTACCGATTGCGTTAGAAATCAACACAATCATCCTTATTCAACATTCATATAAATAATAATTTAAAATTACTCAACAGGACAACGAACAGTACGCCCCTCACTCAATCCTGCATGGGCCTTAGATTGCTTTGGGAGATTTAAAATTTAAATGTTGTTTGCACAATGAAGGACAGAGTTGGAGCTGCTCGTCCATGCAAAGGAAGCACTAAGGAATTAGACAATTGTATTCTGGACCTCGACATGGTGGAAGCAACATCTTTTGGTAGCCGATTGGCTTGGTCGAGTCACGGGCTTCTCGATTATCAAAGAGAAAAGGGGGAATTAGTGGCCATCATAATCGTAGGTTGGCCATTGCTTATATTACGAAGCTTAGTAAAATGCACCTTGCTTAGTTTGAAAGTAAAACAATTGCTTTGATTATCATGAAATCCAAGAAATAGTCTCACATGAAAAATTTTAAAATTTAAAATGATAACATAGATTATTACTTGACAGCTGCGATTTAAATATTTTAATGAGTTACTTTGAGTTTATTAAACTCGTCCTTGATAAATTATTAAAATCAAAATTTTTCAAACATATATGAATCTAAACCCTAATCATTACATTGAAACTCCTATTTTACACCATTTCATCGTTCAATGATCAAAATAAAAGGATAATATTCATGTCATTCATTCACATAAACTCCAAAAAACAAGAGAGTCGTTAAAATAAGAGATGGAGTTTCTCAACTTGAGAACCAAGAAAAACACGGTCAAGGAGGTGGTGTGTCTCAGGAGCAATCACCCAGAGGTAATATATCTTATGTGCTCAGGGTTGCCAAGGGGTTGATAGCTCATACAAATTTTGCAGAGTCAATCGAAAAGGGCATTAGAACATAACTATCAGAAAAGAAGAGCAATGGTTTTTCGAGGACAAAGTCCACGCCGAATCTTAAGGGAAAGATCTTCGCCGTCCGTATGAGGGATGCCGACAAAGATGGGGTGTGGGACGCACCTAAGGGCGGGGTCTGCTACCAAACCTCAAGTGAAAGATCTTGGCCGTTCGTTTCAGGGACACCGAACCCGCTGCTGCTTGCTGGGGGTAAGGGTGGGGGGTGGGCATGGGATTTGTTGCGGATATTGGCTTACATGAAAAATTTTCCTAGAAAGTAAGAGAAGACAGTGATAGGCTGAATCAACCAAAAATTAAAAAAAAATCTGCCTTTATTTTTGTTTTTGGGGTTTATATATATATATATATATATATATATATATATATATATATATATATATATATATATGTGTGTAAATATTTGATAAGATGTGTATATTTTTATATTTTTGATATCTATGTATGTATTTATATAAATTTACTTCGTTAAGGTCGTATGTCTTTGTTCTGTTAAATTTAACGGAAAATATAAAAATAATATATAAAAAGAAAATTTATATTTTCATTCCCGTATTTTTGTATTCATTTCCTTTTACTTCCTTCGCATCAGCTTCTCCTTGGCCTTCTTCGTTTTCACCGGCTCGTGTTACACCTCGACCCCTTTGTTGACGACTTCGAACTCGAGGAATTCGATGTCCTCTGCCTATGGCGTGGGCTCAACCTTACGTGGGGGCTGTAGTGAGGGAGGCGCGGTTGCGTGCTCGTCAAGCTTGAAGTCGTCGATCTCGTCGTAGTCAAGCTACTGTCTTGCGGGTAGTCAGTGAGAGCCACAGGCCGTTCATGGACGTTGGGAGGTCCTACACAGTGATGACCTCGACAGAGAATAGGCAGCTCAACCGATTCATTGTGATGTGGGAGATAACACACATGGGCTTTCGCGGTGGAATTTGACCCCAACTTAGCAAGGGGCTAGAACCAGTCGATGCCAATGCTGTTGTTGGGGTCCTGCTGCTTGGGGTGGGAGTGAAGGGAGTCGGTGCAGGCCAAAGCGGAGGGAGGAGAGGAAGGGGGAGGAGGAGGTGTGAGGGTTTAGGGGGGAAAATAGTAGAGAGATATGTTTGGAGATAAAAATATAAATTTTTCTATTTTTAATATTTTTTTATGCTTTTAATTAGATTTAACGAAAAAAGGATATATAAACTGAAGATAGTAAATTTATAGGAATATATACATAAATATCAAAATTATAAAGGTATACAAATTTTATAAAAATTTTACAAACATATTTCTATATATATATATATATATATCCTTTTTATTTTTATTTGTTTTTGCATCGGTTCTGGAAGGTGCGCCACAACCGACGCTCCAGAAGAGGCCAAGCCTTTCCATCACGAAAGGATGACATTTTGCGACGGTGAAGGTGCATCGATGGCAGAATCCTACTTATTTCAGGGGGCTATTTCGGAATAGATTCCTTAGCGGCCCGTCTAAATACTATACCACCATCCTTTTGTCTTACGTGTAGAAAAGCTAGCTAGTTATTGGGCACTATACATACTTCTTTCTTCCAATGTGTAGCCTCTTCAACCGTAGTTTGACTTGATTGGTGCAGCTGAACAGAGAAGAAGGTCGTGTCTAGCATAGGACTTTTTTTTTTGTTTGAGAACCGTGTATCCTAAAATGCATCTGAAATTGAACCATTAATTACCAGTAACGCCGTGTCCATCCTGTTTGTAACAGACGTTGAGGCTCACTTTCTTCCTTTCTTTCTTTCCACAACATGCACATCCGCTTGTTTGTGTCTTACACTTGTAGACCGATGTTTTAAAATTTGAAATGTTGATATAATTCTTTAGTGATTTAATGGATGTTTTGCATCGATTGGATTAATGATGATGTCAATATGATGTCAGCATGTGAAAAGATAAAAAAATATCAAATCATAATATCTTTAGATTAATTTGTATTCATTTAATCAAGTATAATCGATTTGAATCGATGTTTAATAGAAAATCACAAAGATATATATATATATATATATATAGTAAGAAAAATTATTTTACAATTTAAATTATACTAAAATTGATATTTTTTATCAATATTAAAGAAAAATTAAAGATATAATTAAATTAGAGAGCCTAACCTTAAATGATATATATATCTTTGAATCTTTATTTTAAATTCTTAAATTACATGTATTTTTTCTTATTATTTTTTTTTAATATTTTAATTCTTAAAAGAATGATCAAACTTGATAACCGATTTAACTAAATCTGTCATTCTGATCTATTTACATCAATTTCAAACTTTTATCGCCCAAATGGATATATTCGACCAGTAAAACACTTATCCAATTCGTTTTTTAAAACATTATCTATATATAAAAATTAATTAAGAACAGAGGAAGGAAATGAGGGCAAAGGAGCAACTGCATAGACTATATACACATAAAAGTCCCCTCCCATCCATCCAACACCGCCGATTCAACACAGTACTGATCATCCCAACGACAATGGAGAAAACCGATCGGCTTGGCCCTGACCGGGGGTTATGGCCCCATCGAGAAAGGGTACGGGCCCTCGCATCCAAGAACTCGCTTGGATCGCGGTGGCGGAGAACAATCCGAGAAGTACCGGTGATAACCCTTTGAGTACGTTAAGGTGGTGGAGGGATGGAAGCAAATGGTGGCCGGAGGATTACGAACTTCTCATCGAAGCAATCGGAAGCAGTTTGCTGCTCACGTTTGAGGCAAAGGTGTTGGAAGACCTGAAAGGTTCACATGGTGCTCGAGTCGTTCCAGCCCATCCGCCCGGCCTAGACTTCCTTTTCGAAACCACCCGTAAGCCGTACTGATATCTAGTAAGCAAAGAGACTCACGTTACATGCAATGCAGGTCGATTTGGGTGACAATGTCGAACAACTGAATTGTGTGCTAACAATACCTACATATGTATGCGTGTTTCCATCAACTGAATTATGTCTATGTTTTGTCAGCAATATATATATATTACGTGGTTGGTACGTACAATTCTTCTAAATATCGCTATATTCTTTAGTCTTAATAAGGTCGAGAGGGAGGTGGAATTGATTCTATCTAACTGATTGGGTACACATGGGTCTAATTTGAGTTAGACCTGCAATTAACCCAATGGAATGAGTTGAGACTTTTTTGGATTCATCCTGTCTCAATCCAACCCAAATCCTAATCCAATCGAATACATAGAATTACTTGTTACCATTAGATTGGCTCCCATTATTTTACTCAACATCATGAGAGATCCCATCAACGCAAATTTAAGTTCAATTGATTGGAAAAGAAATTAAGTGGAGAGTGTGTGCTCGTAATGTGAGACACGATAGGTGACGTGACACCTTGAGATGGGTGTAAACAAGAGAAAAAATATAAGAAGATTTGGGTGGAAAAGGATCATGCAAACAATTTAAGTTTAGCTTTACGAATGATGAATTAACGTCACCTTGGATTGTAGGTTTGAACTTGGAATAAAAATCAGGTTTGTTCTGTATTGAAGTTGATTTAAGTCCGAATCTAACGACCCAAAGGCTCATATATACCTGCCCATGAATTGCTCAATAGAAATGAAACCTGCAAAATAATTGGCCAAATGGATAAAAACTGGTTGGAGGAATCTTAGAAAATAATAAAAAAAAAAAAAAGTCGGAAGAAGTAGAATCCCATCTTAATTGATGCTTGATGGTATTTGGTTGATTTCCAACAATTCATCTAGTGACAAGACAATAACTCACAGCGATTATCAATCAAACCATACAAGAAACAATGTGATTGGATCAAAGTTACGTCTCTCCACCGAAGTGAGGCACGCAACGAGAAAACAAATCTTATCCCTTGAAATACCATCCAATTAAGATCACATCACTACCCATTATCATGGGTAAACTTATTCCCTTTAGATGGGTACTCGCTAAGCTACTCGCTTAAGTCAATGGTAGTTAAATGTCTGAGAAAATTATAGAAAAGTCTTGGGCTATAAGTTTGTTACCAGATTCAATTCTATAGAGTCTTTCACGCATTTGAAGTCATAATCTTTCAAAAGTAGGATTGGGGAGTTAAAAATACTTTGCTTTTCTTTTTCAGGCATGTAGGCATCGGACATCATCTACTTCTACATCGTCAATCAATCTTTGAGGTGAGCCTCCTCATACCCTAACCAACAACCTTCTAGATACAAATGCTTAAATTGTTGGAGCATTTTCAACAAATAAGCAGCTGAAACCTGATGGTTACAATGGTATTCGTGGTAGTTTCCATGTAAGTTTTTTAAGTCAGGAAAAGGGGAAACCGAAGGTCAAGTGATAGAAGAGGTGTTTTCCACATATAAATCTTACAATGGGATCCTTAATCTTGCGCATGCTATACCGTGATCATTTTTACCTGGGACTCACCTATTACGGTGATTTGAGGTAGTTATTTTGACCATTGAAGGTCATTTAAGGATGATTTAAATCATCTTGTAAATGTTCAAAAGCGGATATAAGAATTTACATCTATCGAAGGATATTAATCCATGACGTTTTATATATTCGAGATCACATTCTTATTTCTCTACCATTGATAAGAGTCCACTTAAATGGAGCCTATTTATATTCGTAATAAAAGTAGAGTTGTTTAATTACAAACATGGAAGAAGAAAAAGATTTAGTTACTCAATTTTACTTTGAAAGGTGCATCTCTAGGGTTTGAGTACAAAGTAGTGAGCACTCTGTCTATGCACGTGTACTCACACGTGGGGTGAGTACCATCTATCTAACTATTGAATGTCTCATAGTGCTCATAATGACTTGCATGTTCTTTGAGAAGTGGTGATCATGGTAACTCGAATGGTTGGTCGGAGGTAACCATCACGATGCCACATCTTTAACAAATAAGAAGGCATGGGTGTGGTGGTAACAATCATTTTACTAGAAACTAACCAAAAGAAATCATCCACCTAGTACCAGGTGGGAAAGTGTGACGACGTTGGCTAAAATAACTTTGCCTGGTTTATTAGGCGAGCCTAACTTGTGCTAGATGACACACACATCTAAGAAAGACATGCCACTTGACTTATTTAGGTGGACTATAAGTCTTGCTAGATGACTTTTATTTGACCCACTACATAGGTAGGTTTTTAGGTATTATCTAGTTACTCATGTAAGAAGGATTTTGCATGTATTATTTATTGGACCTTTTTAAACTTATTGTTGGGCCTTGAGCTTTAGATAACCTTTTAATAATTGAGCTTTTAATAAGAATTTTTCTTCCCATCGTAATTTTATATAAAAATAAATAACATGTGAACGAATATATATATATGTGTGTGTGTGTTTGTGTGTGGGCGTGTGTGTCTGTGTGGACAAGCATCGACAATTTGGCAAATTATAATTTAGGTCCAAATACAAATACTTTGCGGGAGTGGTTAAGTAACCAATGCATCAACATACGCCATCGATAACGAATTCTGGCACGCAGCTTTCTAATTATGCTTTCGACTTTACATGTGCATATGGTCCAAATTTAGCAAATCCCACAGGCGATGAATGGAACAAACAAGTCAACTGAATACCCCGCATTCTAATTTAACGGCTGGTCGCTCACCGCGGAGCGGCCACTGTTTCAGCTACCCGCCGAGTCGAAAGAATCCATTTGGGTTCGAAGTCCTCACATAGGCCCAACTCAACGAGAGCTCGCGGTCGCCCTCAATCAAGTTGGCTTGGGCTTATTTCGCCCAACCTCGCGAGTTTAATAAACGACTCGACTTTCAATGAATCTACCAAAATAATTACTCACGAGAACGAACATACATATAAAATCTTCAAGCTTATCGAGCTATAGTTGTTGACTAATTAAAAGACCTGAATTTAAACCAAGCTCCTTGAGCTCGAGTCTTCTCGACAATCCGAAGCCATATTAATCAAGCACAATGACGTGGAACTAACGTAATTCAGTTACATGTGGCTTGGGAAAACGAAACGGCACTAACGGTGGTCATTAGCTGCATAGGTTTGTACGTGCGTACGCACATGTACATGCTACTAGGTAGATATCTCTATATATTTGTGTTGGGTTTAAAATAAAAATGTTTGTGAAGAAAAATTAAATAGGTATGATGGAACTTGTAACATGTTAAGAAATATATATGTAAGCAAATCACAACCATCATAATTAAATGAAAATATTAAGTTGGTTGCTTCGGAGGGACAGAATCATGACAAAGTTTGGAAGTTGAAGTGGGCCACGAAGGCGAATATGAGGTGCCTTATGTGTCAGGTGGTAGAGGAGGATGTCCATCACTTCGTTTTCATGTGTTCCTCTGCAACTCAAATTTGGAGTCGATTTGATGATGGTTGGTGGATGCACCAAACTTTTGATGATTTTTGGAGCTCATATAGATATGGAGGTAGGGGAGGAGGACACAACATATTCAAGTTGAAGAAGGAAAGAGCGAGATCCCTTACTGTGCTGTGGGACTTGTAGTTAAAGAGGAATGCGATCATCTTTAAAGAAGTGCATGCTTATGTGGAAAATGTAGTGGAGTCTACTTTTTTTCATTAATTTTCTTTTGAAACGATAATATGTAATTGGGCCTAAGGCCTTTATTTGTTGATTAATATAATTTTGGGTGATAATCGTCCCTCAACTTTTAAAAAAAAAATAAAAATCATAATCACAAGATGTATGGTACTTTTAACGTAGGATAATTTCTCAAAGATATGAAGGTGAAAAATTACGAGTTTACAAAACCTAAAAATCAATTCACCATGAATGATAAAAATTTTATTCTTCCTCTGATAGGCTACACAAATCTAACCCCTCTCTCAAGCAAATATCTCAACAAAAACAACCACGAATAATTGGAGAAATAGAAAAACATCACCGGATGGTTTCAATCATCTCACGATGAAAACCCTAAAGTCTTGATGAATGAGAAAGCACCTCCAATTCTTTTAACTGTGCAAGCCTTGTTTGGCGAATCAAGCCATCTACCTTACCGGCCTCAGGCCCTAAGAGGATTTAGAGTAGATTTTGTTGGTTGTAGCTGTTGTACAATACTCTGTAAATTCTTTTTGTACTTATGGATATTATGATTGAGCCTTGTTGTAGTTGTAAAAATATATTTTGTTCATTGTTTACAAAAAAAAAAAAAAAAATTGTTCATATGACTTGCTCGTGTAAATATTATTCTTGAATGCCGTGGGGGTTGTGAATGATGCTTAATTTTAAATTACTTTTCTACTTTCTTACCTTATATCATACTATTTTTCTCTAGCTATTGCTATGAAATTTTATGCCATGTGTTAATGCATGACGAGGATCTTAACGCATCACGTCGTTAATAACCTAATTTTCAATCCATCGGAAGGTTTGCCAAGTGTGACATGATATATTTAATTTTACACATATTTGCCTTGAATAATAAAAAATATCTTCTTTTCAAAAATATCTTATTTTTGTTCTGACTTAAATATCCTCGAAATAAAAGTTATTAACTTAGAGACCCCTTCTAACTCTTGAAAGGGGCTTGGTCCCCAACTGCTCATATCCCCGTGACCGTCGTAAATGATTCCGTTGATGTGAAAATAATAAAATTGTTGTTGAAAATATTTATAATACATCATACATATAATTAATCACAATCAAGATCACTAATGTGGTTGGACAATAATAGTTACAACATTGGTGAATACACTAGTTACAGTAATAATTACCTATTTAATAATTCCCTCACATCTTTCATCTTCCCTTCTTTCCCGTTCATCCATAGCTAAACTTTCCCTTGAAAATTCTCTTCGTGCTTCTTTTCCTCGTTCTCTACCAGGATTATCTCTATCTACCTTAATTGATTTGCTACTCGGTCATAAACGTTTCTCGTAACTCGATCTCATCATCAGTACCATCATCATGTTATTCTTCTTGTTGAGGGATTAGTAGTGCATCTCAGATGTTGCTTGCGCAACTAATGCTAGGATCGTCATTCTGTAGAATGAGGTTGCATGGAAGCTACACTTGATTTGTGAATTTGACCGGTTGATGCTTGCAGGAATGGAAAATATGGGAGGATTGTTCGTTAACGTATCCTTCGTTTACGACCACAGCGACAGGATACGGTGAAGAACACAATGGAATTGCCTCCATGACCGTGAGGATTGCGTTGATGGGCCTTTGATTGCTTTGGCAGGTCTAAAATTTAACCGTTCTTTCGACGAAGGGCAAAGTTGGAGGTGCTCATCCATGCAAAGGAAGCACGAGGGAATTAAACAATTGTGTACGGGACCTCGCCGATTCACTCGTTTGAGTCACGGGCTTTTCAGCCATCAAGGAAGAAAAAAGGAAATTAGTTGCCATGTTCTGTGGCTAAGATGTGATTACGATCGTAGGTTGACCATTGCTTATATTCACAGAGTAAGTTGTTTGGATCCGTTGGACTCTTACTTGATATGTTGTCAAGCTCATTTCTTCTCAATTCTATTCGGATGCAGACCCAAATCATTACATGAAACTCCCATTTTGCACCATCCATTTCATTGTTCAACGATCGAAATGAAGGGATGATATTCACGTCATTCATTTAAACAGAGACGGAAGAGCAAGATAGTCATGACCTAAGGAGTAGGAACCAAGAAAAACATGGTCAAGGGTTGATGGCTCATACGGCTTGTGCATAATCAATCGAAAATGACGATAGAACAGAACTATCAAAGGGAAAGGGAAGACTTATGACATGCAGCAGAACCATCACAGAAAGTCAGAAAGTCTGCTTCTCTCTCTGTTTTTTTTTTTTTTTTTTTTGTTGTTTGTTTTCGCATCGATTCTGGAAGGTGAGTCCCAACCGACGCTCCTGAAAGTCCAACCTTTCTATCACAAAAGGATGACATTTTGCGACGGTTTCAAAGACTTCCATCCCCGCGTTCCATTACCATCACTCTTTTTCCTTTACTTTACAGGTAAAGGTGCATTGACAGCAGAGTTCTCATCTCTTTACTTCCATCCTTTGCTTACGTTGTGCAATTTTTAATTTGTAAGAAGTTTCCTCCAATATGTAATCTACCTGCAACGACAATGGAAAAGCCGAATCTAGCTTGGTTCTTCTCTAAAGAAAGCATGAATAACCTTGTCTTCAATGAAAAGAGACAAAGAAGAAGTGAGAAGTCGAGAAGTCACAGTTGAAATACCAAACAATTGACCCAATCAAACCACAGCCCATCCGCTTGTTTTTCTCCTCGACTTCACACAGCTTATCTATATGCATGATTAAGAGCAAAGGAAATGTGGGCAACAAAGCAACTGCATAGACTATATAAAAGCCAACCAAGTCCCCTCCCATTCATCCAGCACCATTTCACCACAGTACCGATCATCATCCTACCTAAATAACAACAGTGAAGGCTTGCACAACCATCCTCTTCTTCGCCTTCCTCGCGACCTCGGTTGCCTCAATATTGGGGCAACCGGTGCCTGGGGGTTACGTCCCCATCGAAAATGTGAACGACCCTCAAATCCAAGGCATCGCTAGGTTTGCGGTGGCGGAGCACAATCGGAAGACCGGCGACAACCTTGGGTATGTGAGGGCGGTGTGGGGAGAGCGCGCGGTGGTGGCTGGATCTAAATACCGACTCCAAATCCTAGCTAAACCAGCATACCAGCCGTATCTGTTGCTCATGTATGAGGCTACTGTCTGGGAGAAGTCACGGGAGAAGTACATGGAGCTCCTCACCTTCGAGGTCAAGTACTAAAAGATGGAATTGTGTCGTTTCTGAAAACCTATATATATATATATAGTAAATAAAGTGCTTGTGGGATTTGATGAGAATGTGCAAGCAACTTGTTTGACAATAAATACTTGATTGCGTGCCCATTCATCTGTCTACGTTCTTGCAAATGTCTCATGGAATGCTCTTGCAAAAAGTTGGCTCTAGTTCTTCGAAAGTTGCCGGGAGGTGGAGTTGATTCCCACCATCACATGAAAATTTCTAAGGCTATTTGGTAAGGGTGCACGCGTATTAATTAAATCTCGCTAGATCAACGATTCTATATAACACAAGATGTTACATCCCTCATTCTACTCGCCGCATTTTGAGGAGAATTTGGAATTTTCAAAATACTTTTACTAATCTGGACAACAAAAAAATGAGACATCTGCTGAACTTGTGATATTCATTAGGCCTAACATCTTCAAAAACGTGATCCAACACATTCAAAAAAGGACTTGTCAACTCTCCTACCCCTCCATTTTGTCTCCATGACAGTTTCTTTGATTCGGCCCTGATCCAACCGACCCAACTTAGACCACAGTGGATAAAATCTCACCCATCTGTGTAAATGGGTATGAGTGTAGGGTTTTAATTAAAAAACCTAATTAGATATGGAAATAGGTATGAGTCTGATTCTTTACCTATTTACCTAATCCGTTCACCTGACATATATACATATATAATATAAACAATTGATATGGATATGATCTTCTGTCTTCAGTATCCATGATAAGAATAGTTTACCGGTGAACCTTTAATATTAAGCATAATTATGGATACTTTTACATTAACAATGTATACAGATAGTTGATGGTTAGCCATTTGTTCTAATATTAGATTTGCAAATAAATATAAATATTGGTATATTCAAGCTCATCCCGAATCCGATCTATCGATACTTCTAGTGATGGTTTTTAATTAAATAAGCTGATGGATATTCACCGGGTAAATAAATACAAGTAAAAGAATTTGACTTAAGGATAAACGAGTAGGGTATGGTATTGGATTCAGAAATAGGTATGGCTTTGGATTTGAATAAACCTAACCTCCTCTATTGGATGGTGATAAAGGATTGGTATGATGTAGGTCTTTGACTGAACTACTCTTTAAGAAAGTGGAAGTAGAGGTGGTCAAGTCCCAAATACAAGAATCACCCTATATATGGAGCTGACTGATTGCAACAATATTGGTGCAGAGCCTTCTTTAAAAATTATATAACACAATCTTTAAATCTAATTCTTTATCCATGCCGCCTCCTTAACTATTTGGTTTCCATTAATAATCATCTTTTGACTTGGACTCCTCCTCCTAAATTCCTGGCTCCACCAAACCAGACCATCCAAGGTGGGATAACGGCACCAAGCAGCTTAGCAAGTGCAATAAGAAAACTTGATAGCTATAGCCGTGAGAACCATACCTCTTCCTAACCAACATGTTCTTTTCGTTGCATGGCCTCCCCAAGGCATCGAGATAGGGAGCTTTGTCCACACGGCCAACCCCCTTTAGCACCAGTTGTCCCTTACCTGTGAGAACTTGAGAATCCTCTTTCGACTCGATTCGGAGTTATATGCCTTTGAGATCATCATCAGAGGCTTAAAAGGTGAAGCCTTAGCAAAGAGCATGAGCCTCCTAACCACAAGTAGAGCACCGAATTGGTGTAGCCTAAACAGATGGTCAGCATTCTATACGTTGAAGGCGTGTTTGGTTTGTAGCATAATATTTAATGAAATTACATAAGAAATTAACATTATACGAAACAAATGAAGGAATAAGACCCCTTTACTCTTTAGGTCCAACTTTGACTTTGGGGAGGAATAAAGAATAGATGTTCAAAGTTTGGAGGGACGAGGAGCGAAATACAGGAACTCTTTGGAATAATTTTACACTAGCATAAGTAAGCCTAATTCGGTGTAAGACTTTCCCAACCTAAATGCGGATGACCCTCTTTATTCCCCTAAGCAAACAAATACTCATGCTATGTTTGATAGACAGGTCAAGTCGCCCACATTTGTTAGATGTATAACCTGTAGGCTTCTCCGACAAAAAATAGTCTCTCTTACATGTCACCCATCTTAGATGGTCAGAAGGCTTCTACCTTTTGCAAGACTAAGTCAGGCACTGACTAATTATTTGGTTGGAAGCTTCTTATGCATGCTTAATTCCAGATTGCAACATCATTTTCCTCGGGATCTACAGTTTCACCCTCTGATAAAGAGTACACATCTTATTAACCCAGGATTCCAACGTTACAGTTTAGTTAATAAAGAAAAATAACGAAGTTAGTAGGACGATAGTGAAACAAAGAGATTCTTCCCATTGTTTGATGCTAAACATGGAACCTCACTATTTCTCAAAGTCAAAAACATATCCTTAAGCATGACCAGATGAATAACTATAACTCAAGTTTGTCTCAAAGAAATCTTCTAGGTGTGAAGCTACAAGAAATCGAGATGGCTTCAGCTACTCGTTATCACAAATTGCAATTACAGGATTTGGGCAGCAGTGTTCAACTTCTCCGCTGTGCTGATCTGGGTCCTCACAAGCGAGGACAGGTAGATCAATAGGACATTGTCCTAGTAAGAATAATAAACATAATTAGATATGGTTCGATAAGGAATGCTACACTAGAACAGAAGCCAGTAACATCTTACCTGCAGCCTATTGTTGAACAGTTCATCAAATGTGGTGGGAGAGATTACTGGAACAGATGCCAAGGCATCTGATATCAACCTCCCGATGTTGTTATCTGCTGCAATCTCTCCTTTCTGAGAAGTGTAGCCCAAACTTCAACATCCAAGCAGAGAATTGGATTATGTAGAAAAGATGAATGAAGCAACTTACCACAACACCATCCACATACTTGTCGACATCATGAATGAGAGCTAGGAGTCGGACTATAGAAGCTTCCATTCCATCCAAATCATCTGGAAGCTTATCCACAGAGGTCAGCTTCAAAATATCAACTGTAGCAATAAACTCATCGTGAGGGATGGCAAGATTGAAAGAAAAATCATGAAAGGAAAGAGTGGAAAGGCAACGCTTGATTTGGATGTATGGTGTAGGTTCAATTCCCAACATTATTGCCGAATTTTTTTGGGGGGAAAAATGGCAATCGATATATTTTTGTATGTCATTTAAAACATTTATCTTTCCAAAAGGAGAAAACAGGAGGAATGTGTGGAATTGGACGATGAAATATCCTTACAAAGACCATATTTAAAAGAGTTAAAAAGGTGTTAAGGCATACATCCAACTCGTTCAGCTTCAGACATACGGAGATCCAATGGAATCTCATTGAACTGTGCAGCAAGCTGCCGATCACCAAGGGATAAGTTAACTGACACTTGGGCTTTGATGCTGGCCTCTCCATTAGTGAACCCGGTGTCAACAGTCAAATGAATTGGATTTGCCATCTCTCTAGAGTAAAAGTCGTGAATCAGAGCACTTCCCCCTGAAACACCAAAGCCAGTGGCATACCTACAACGGGTACCGGAAATTTATTTAACAAAATTCGGAGAAGAAAGGGTATAGAAAGGAAAGACAATTAGCCATAATTATTTGTCATTTTAAACAAAGGTTTCAGTTTTTTTTTCCCATGAAAAGACAGGTTTTGGTAATAACAGTATTATTTGCAAGTTCAAGCTCTGCTAAGAATAAACTGATAATTCATTTCCTGAGAGTTGAGATAAAAGAAGTCAACAAAAACAACCAGCTAGGAACAATATTTACAATCCAGTTCAAATAATAAAGGATCCATATTCCTTAGTGTGGCTGTCTCAGGAGGTACACATTTGAACCATTACTGCACATCAAATAGGCCCTCACTGTAGACCTCATCATGTGCATCCTCTCTTGAATCTTCTCAGCCCCCTCACTGAGTGCTGCCACTGTTGCATTCATAGGGCATTCACTTTGTCTTGCTTGCACCCCCAAAACCATGAGGCTTGAGATTGCTTGCTTTGAATTGTCTCATCTGCAGCTGCCTGTACAGTGGCTATGCTTGCCAACCCCTTGAATTGCTTCTTATGCTGTCACGCCTCAGCAAACACCACTCCTCCTGGTCTCGTCTAGTGAGACTGTGGAGCCTCCATTGTCTGAAATATAGATCAATAGTGAAAGTGTATGTAGGCATTGTGCACTTTCTTGCACTCAAAAAATGCAGTTTCTTTCCCCCAGATGGAGACTGGTAGTGACCACAAAGTCCGTTTGTACACATACAAATCCCACCTTCACTACACCTCTCCTTTTTTCATCCATCAGTGGAGTAGTACAACTGCCAGATATTATCATGTTGAGATGGGTTGCACTTGCACACCCTTGGTCTCAGCAGCAGCCCTTGGCAACCACAACCAAACAGCCACCAATGCAAAAGTGAGGTAATGGGTGATCATTCAGGTTCACTAGTGACTCTGTTTGTTTTTCTAGCATACAGCTCTGTAAATGGTTGTTACACATGCACGTGCAAACACTTCAGTAGAAACAGCTCTCAATCACATTACCCAATTGGCACCCGCAGACACCGCCTTGAGGCTTTTAGAGAAGCAATCTGAGCTTTGTTAAAGGTTTATAAGTGGTCCATTATCTGGTTAAATTATTAGTCAGTAGTGAGTTTTTGGATCGAAGCATCAAGATCATGAATGACCTCATTCATATTGGGAATGTCTCATCCATATATTCTTCATCCAAATATGTAACAGCAGGGATCTTTCATTGTCAGAGTGCACAGTGCAGAATAATATAGAAGTTATGAAAAAGATAAGCAAGGGGCCGGTATTTTCAGGAGGGTTCAGAATGGGGCAAGCACCAAGCAAAATCAGACGCTGTGTGGTTATCCCTTTGAAAGGGGTTATCCTCTATAGTCTTAATTAAAAATGTTGCGGCTAAAGTTTGAGTCATAGTTTTTAATTAAATACTCTTGCAACTTTTCCCAAGTTCCAATATAAGAAAATGATAATGCCACTTCCATTGAAGTTAGCATCACATCTGATCGACCACTTATCCCCCCAGACAACTAATAACTCACTTATCCTATCCATCAATTTCCCAATTGCAACTTAGCTCACTGCCAAATGCAGCCTAAGATGTAAGCTTGAGCAGCAGATAGCCAGCAGTTCATACTTGGGACATTCCATCATTGCAGGTACAATAGAGCTGCTATGAATTTGAATCAGTATTGTTGTTTTGATAATCCTCTGTGTTTCACAATGCAAGGCCATATGAGCAACTATGCATTTCTTTTTGAAAAGTCATATAAGCAAATATGCTTGATGTGCCAGTAGTGACCCCCATATAAAATTTAAAGGGGGTTTCCAGGGCCTGGAAATAAGTTACCTGTAACAACCAAAACTTCAGACCGTTTCCGTGTTTTCTATCACATCAATGCACTTAACATTTTCCCTTTTTTTTCTTTTCTTTTTTTTTTTTAGTTTGAGAGGGGATGAGTGCACCTAATGCTATATGGCAGGTTGTACTTAACAGGCATTCCTCAGAAATTCCAAAACAAATGCAATGAGCAAAAAATTTCCTATGCTTACCATCCTACAATGACTTCCTTCGGGTTAATCTTTTGATGTGAGGTGAGCATGTTATGATGATAATCGATATCCAACGCAACCTACACGGACAAATTTCATTAGAACCACAATCCAAATAATTCATGAACTACGGAAAATTGACTAAAAGATCCATTCTAGAGAATTCAGGTTTCCACAGGAATGTCATAACCACTTTTCAAGTTTTGTACCATTAATTCATACACCAAAGTTATCTTGATGAAACTGTATGTATCAACTTGTTTAATGGGCCAAGGCCCCAATCATGAGCTAGATGCAGTGATGGAATGTAATAAAATATTGCAGCGTCACAACTTAAAGTGTGTTTCATGAGATTATCACCATATTGAATAGAAAATGCAAATTTTCTTATTGATCTTGGTAGCTAACTCCCCCAAACGAATCCCAAGTACCAATTATCGCAAAATTTACCACCTTTCTCTAAGCCTTACATCAACCATACACCCCCTCCATCCTCACACCCACGCAAAATCAAGAAAACGAAGGAAAAGTCCACCTTTCCGCTACAAAGAACACTATCTTTGCTCTTATAACATGTGTGATTGGCTACATAAAACATTCCCTCAATCAAATTCTTTCCTCTTATATCCTTATTTACTTCTGCCACCATCTTTGCTGGCAAGATGACTGAAATGACCATTCCCAAGAGTCGTGGGATCATTTTTGGAAATTTAGGGGGGTTGCTGCAATTTATAACTCCTTGGATTTCTTGTTTTGGGGGTTTTGCGGATAAATAAAACTCTTGTGGGGCACCTCTTGCAAAATTCCCCGGCCCCATCCACACCCACGCACACCCCTAAACTCTAAACCCCCTGCCTTGTTTCCCGAGCCACCCACCCTCTCCGATTCCTCCCTCGATGCCACCAGCAACTCCCCTTTTCCCCCTTCCTCTCCATGTCCTCCCTGCCCGCGTAAGGAGCTCTCGCTGCAGGAGTTTGAGTGCGCAAGGAGTTTGGGCGAGCTGGCGACGGAGCATGGAGGGAGGGCATCCGTGCGAAGCTAAGGGAGCATCGTTTCTGCAGCAGCTCCTGGTGACAGGGGGTGTTTTCATGAGGAGAAAAGGCCCACGAACGGTTCTTTGGAGTCATTTTTTCGCAGAATCAGACGTCTGGGGAGTTCAACAGACGTCTGGCTGGACGTCCGAAGCTGTCACCGAAGGTTTGATACCGCACAGAATCTGAGGTAACGCCCTGTTCGAGACTTGTGCGTAATTTTCAGTATACTCTCCTCTACCCAACAGGCGTAAGGCTGAGCGCCTTGGTGTATGCGCCGCGCAGGACGGGGGTGCTTTTCGCGAGGAGAGGAAGGCTCGCAAAGGATCCTGGGGAGATTTTTCCCTGCAGATCAGATGTCTGTACCTCTCAAAAGACGTTTGACCGGATGTCCGGAGGTAGCACCAGACGTTCGATAAAGCAGATTCAAACAGTAAGGTCCTGTCGTCTTGTATTTTTCGTACGCATTGTCTGCGAGTGACTATACATCACTGTATGCATGCAGGGCCGTTGGGAAGAGGTGCAAGCGCAACTCCCCAGGCACTTTAGGACGTCTGGACGTCTCTCCAGACGACTGATACCCGTTCTAAACGTCCGAGTGCACTGCCAGACGTCTGGAACGACCCCGGACGACCGTGAGGGGTTCTAGACGTCCGTTTTCAGCGCAGAACACAAGGTGAGCAATCTTGTGTCGTTTAAGACGTCTGGAAGCTGTTCCAGACGTCTAATATCGGCTTGGTTGGAACATTCCAGGTATTAGGGGGCCGATCCAGCTGGACCAACCTGCCTGGTCCGGTTCAGGTGAACCGGGAAGTGTGTTTGGGTCGGTTTAGGGCCCAAACAAGGTCGATCTTTTACAAACGAAGTACCGTTGGCTTCCTGTCGGATTTTCCAATGTGATGGAGTTTGATTCTAATTGTTTTAAGCACTTTTCTGTCATGTGGGATTGTAATGACCCGTACTTTTTAGCCATTTAAAACGTCTGGAGTTCCAGTCAGACGTCTAGACACGTTCCCGGACATTTAAAAGTGAATTTTTCGTACTGCGTTTGGCGCTCTGTGTGTGGGCGGCGCGTAGAGGCCGTTCCCCCTCTCTCTCTCCCTCACCCCCCGAACCCTAAACCCTACTTCCCCTCTTATTTATACCCTTCTCTTCTCTCCTCTCCTCCCCACACCACAGTCACCACCACCTCCAGAACCTTCGTGTGGTAGTGGCGAGGGCGGATGAGAGAGGCGAGAGGGGGAGCGAGCGAGGGAGAGCGAGAGAGAGGAAGGAGGAGAGCGTGGAAAGTCGGAGGACATTCGGGAGCTCGGCGGAGCTCACACAGCCGGCGATGGATGCGTGCGTGCGTGGAGGATGCTGGTGGGGAGCTGTTCAAGCTCCTGCAGCTGCTGGAGTTGCCGCTGCGGCAGAGGACGAGCGCGGCGAGCGTCGTGAAGAGGTTCTGGTACTGGAAGTTTTTCCAGTATCAGACGTCTGGTGAGACGTCCAAACGACTGGCAAGGGACATGGGCATCTAGAGCTGAGGCTGGACGTCTGAAAGCGGGATATCGCGAGGTACGTATCTTCCTACGCCATGCAAATCATAGCGCAGGAGATGTCGGCTGACCGTGCCTACGTTTTCGTACACAGGTGCAGCTTTGGGAAGGTGTGCGGTACACTTTCCTACGCGCTTTTGGACGTCTGATCATATCACCAGACGTCCAGAGGTGCTTTCAGATGAGTGGAGACCTTGTCCAATGTCTGGAGTTGTCCTCAGACAATTGAAGAGGAGGTCTGAACGTCTGATCAGCCACAGGAAACACAAGGTGAGTTTTGACGTCTTTTAAGACGTCTGGAATTAGTCCTAGACGTCTGATTTTAATTAGAAATCACGTTTTCGACATGTTTAAGGCCCAAACGGAATCCGATTTCCATAAACAAAGTACCATTGTTTTCTACTCGAGTTCCTCAACATATTCGTGTTGAGTACCTACTGTTTTGAGCTTGGCTAATGTACATTAGTCGCTGATACAGGTTACCAGCCAGTGGCGTGTTCGGGGCCCGCAGAGACGATGAGATCTGCGGCACAGGCCCCAATTCCTCCCGTAATACTCGGTAAAGTGGTTTAACTCAGTTATTAATATTTAAATAAGAATGTGCTTGGTTGAAATAGACGGATTGAGCTCTAGGACATGGAACGAACCCTAGGGTAGAAATGAATGAGCCTGTTTGAGTTGTATTGTTTACTTACATGCATGGTTAAGATAAATTGCTAGCAAATGTTTTTGATATAATTACGAGATGCATGTTAAAATACGAGCTACCTGTATATAATTAAGGAATTACCTGTGAAACCACCAGTTACATGTTTTTGAAAATGGAATTTTGGAAACACGAGCTGCTTGTCTATAGATGAGGAACGAATTATAAAACATGAGATCTGAATCTAGATAAATGAGGTGAACATGAGCATGAACCCTCCGAGGAATTAGAAATATAACTCCTGTGGATAAACAGAATCTGGAATGCAGACAGGAAGTGTGCTGGCCCTTGTGTACGTGGTATCAAAAAGAGCAACTGTCATCTTTTAGTGTAGAGCGGAGCTAGCTTCCCTTGGGTTGAAACCCGAGGTTAGGATTGACCACTCTACACGGACTCCTGTTGGCCCTCGCATACATGGTACCGAGGCGAGCTACTAGTGTAGGGAGGGAGCTAGCCATCCCATGGGGTCCGGGGTTCAGCTAGCCACCTTACACCGACTTTGTTAGGCCCTCTAAGGAAACCGAGGTAGTTAAACGATGGTACGCGGACTGTGGAGGGAGAGACTCCTGTTTGGTTCTGAGGAGCGAGAACCCTATTATGAGAGGGTAAGGCCCTATACTGTTTCGTGCTGTACTTTGGGCGTACCCTCTAGCGGAAACGACTGACCGCATGTCAATGCGAGGTAGCTACCTATGCACTTATCACGCGTACCGTAGTCACTGTTACGTCTTGACAGTGACCTCGGGATGATTGACTGGGTGTAGAATTACCACGGGAGACTCTTCCGACTAGGAGAGCACCACATGTACCTTCTATTCTACGGAAAATACTGCAATCAAGATCGTTCCCACGAGGAATATGCAAGATCAAGAAATACCGAATACTTTGAGAAATATATGAAACAAAAACACATAAATGAGATAAATGTAAATGAGAAATAAATCTGTTGTTGCCTTTACTGTACTTGTACCTAAATAATACAAACATCACTCTACTCAGCGTTCGCTAACTCTATCTTTTCATAACACTGTTCAGGACTAGGAGTTGAGTAGCCTGAATTTTCGGCTGTAGAGGGTGTTGGATCCAACCGAACTCAGCCGTAGTCATTTTTCAACACTTTCTTTTTTCTTATTATTGTAGTAAGTAATAAACACTTAGTTTACTGTTTCTACTACTTCTGTTTCCTTTTCGCCTTCTATTGTTGTTGTGACATGTACTAAGACAGTTGTTTTACGTTTTGTACTGCCTTGTACTTTTCTTCTACTTAATTATATTGCATGTGTGAATGTGATTTATTTTCCTACTTTTAGTTATTTCTTGTTGAGCGACTAGGTCTTGGGGTTAGTCGAGGCGAGCCGATCTCTGGTTCTGTAGGGATCCGGGAACGGGTCGTAACAAGATGGTATTAGAGCAAGGTTATCCCGAGAAATGAACCAATTGGCTTGAGAATAACCACTCATATGCATATAACTAGGATAGCCACCACAACGTCTCGCTTTGATATTCGTTTCCGAATCTTTTTCTCAATGTAATCCGGTATCGTTAACACTCTTGTTCTATCTTTTGCGTCTCTTTGCAGGAGATGCCTTGTAGGGGAGTTCCCGAGGCAGGCCGTGGTCGTGGCCGTGGAACAAGTTGGAGGGGCGGACGTGTTGGACCTGAGGTACCAGTTGACCCACCTCTTCTCTCGGACGTTCAGGCCCAGGATCTCGCCCAGCTGATCAGAGGCATCATGCGAGAGAAGCTCCACCAGCCTCTACGGGAACCTCTCCCTGAAGACATGGAGGGGAAGTCCTCGATGGGACAGAGAGACCGTCGTAGCGCCGGACGAGCAGGAGGGGGAGGGGGTGGTCCTCCACCACCCCCACTACACTCTGACACTTTCGAGCATGAGCCATCCTTGCTTGGAGGCGTGCCCGTTCCCTCTCTGCAGCTACACCATGAGCTTTTCAGACAGTTCTGGAAGCTGAAGCCCCCCTCCTTCAAGGGGAATGAGGACCCGTCTGAGGCAGAAGATTGGTTGGAGCAGATGGAGGTGTTCGACACCCTTTGCCCTCCCTCGGAGTGCCGCGTGGCCTTTGCCATGTACCAACTAGAGAGCGCAGCACACAGGTGGTGGAGGGCAGTTAGAGGCCAGGAGGGGAGAGAGCCGACGTGGGACCAGTTCGTGACTCTTCTGCGAACAGTACTTTCTGCAAACCTGACAGGACCAGAGGAGGCAAGACCACAGTTTCCACCAGGGGATGATAACGGTTAGCGCATAATGCATGCGTTTTCTGGAGCTCACGTTTTTGCCTCAACAGCTGTGTCTACAGAGGAGTGCCTGTGGAGGTTTACTGAAGGGCTCCGACTTGCTATTCGGAAGTATATCAAACCCCTGAAACTGTCTACTTTCTCTCGTATGGTTAAGGCAACCATGACTTACGAGGAGACCAACCCGGCTGCACGAGACACTGACAGCAGACGGAAGAAGCCCTACCAGCCAGAGTACTCTCAGGGCCACCGGGAGAGGAGGCACACGGCACCCGTAGGAGAGCCGTCTTGTTTTACGGGGACATCAGTGGCCTTTAGGAGCCCTAGACAGGGGCCAGTTGCCAGCACCGGACCCCCACCCAGCCACCTGTAGGAACCTACGGAGGGAGGAGGTCGTGTACCCTTTTGCTACCAGTGTGGCCAGCCGGGTCACATTAGGAGAGACTGGACATCTAGGGTCGGAGCACAACAGATGCTTCCTGCACTGAGCGCTGGAGGCCGAGCTGGTGGTCGTGGTTACCAGGCGCATCGGGGAGGGCAACAGTCATGAGGAGGGTATCGGCCAGCGGTTGCCCGCCTGACCTAGAGTGTAGCTGCTTCGTCTGCATCGAGGGCTGAGAGGCGTATCAACGCCCTGATACATAAAGACGCCAGGGCTTCAGGTTCAGTGGTGGCAGGTATGATTACCGTTTCTGGCAGATTAGTGTACATACTTTTTTATCCGACGCCACGCACTCCTTCGTCGCTACGAGTTTTACCGTCAGTCTGAGGCAGGGCAGTGTACTGTTAGAAGATCCGTTTGTAATCAGAGGGCCAGGTGACCAATTGTTTATAGCCGAGATCTACACAGACTGCGAGGTCAGTATAGGGGGACACAGCCTCCCCGCTAACCTGATTGTGATACAGATGGAGGATTTTGGCATGATCCTAGGGATGGACTGGCTGTTCGCCTATCACCCCTTGGTGGACTGTTTCGGAAGGAAGATCGTCTTCTCCATACAGGAATTATCTTCCTTTAAGTTTTCACGGATAGCTGGTGGACGATGTTTCAGATGCATCTTCGTGCTTCGGACAGCGAGGCTTTTGAGTCAAGGGTGTGAGGGCTTCTTGGCCTGTATAGTGGCAGAGCCTGGCCCCGTGCCTGATTTTCAGAGTATCCCGGTGATTTGCGAGTACCCCGATGTTTTCCCAGAAGAGCTGCCGGGACTACCACCTAAGTGTGAGATTGAGTTTGTGATCTCACTAGTACCAGGGACCAGCCTCATTTCTACTACACTGTAACGGATGACACTGCTTGAGCTGCGAGAGCTCAAGTCACAGCTACAGGACCTGTTGAAGAAGGGTTTTGTGAGGCCCAATGCATCCCTGTCGAGAGCCCCTGTACTGTTTGTGAAGGACGGTATCCTGTGACTTTGTGTCGACTACCGACAGCTGAATAAGGTTACCATCAAGAACAAGTATCCGCTGCCGAGGATTGACGACCTCTTCGACCAATTGCGAGATGCCACAGTGTTCTCCAAGATAGATCTGAGGTCGGGTTACCACCAGTTAAGTATCAGGGAGACCGACGCCTCAAGATAGTTTTCCATACTCGGTACAGGCACTACGAGTTCTTGGTCATGCCGTTTGGGCTGATTAATGCCCCCGCTACCTTTATGAACTTGATGAACCAAATTTTCAGGCCATACTTAGACTAATTTATGGTGGTGTTCATCGACGACGTACTCGTTTATTCGCAGGATTAGGCACAGCATGGACAGCATTTAAGCATGATCCTGGATACCTTGAGGCGACGCAGGCTGTATGCTAAGTACAGCAAGTGCGAGTTTTGGTTGAGGCAGGTGATTTCTTGGGTCACGTGATTTTAGGGGATGGATTGGTTGTGAATCCAGCCAAGGTTGAGGTCGTACTCAGGTGGGAGAGGCCACGTACGGAGACAGAGACGTAACTTTTTAGAATTGGCAGGTTATTACTGGCGGTTTATCAGAGGATTCTCTCAGATTGCGCGTCCTATGACCCAGCTGACTCGGAAGGACGTGCCATTTTCCTGGAGAGACGAGTGCAAGGCGTGTTTTCAGGAGTTGTAGAAGAGACTGACCTCAACTCCTATGCTTACCATTCCAGACAGTAGTGGAGATTTTGTGGTTTACACCGATGCTTCGTTGTAAGGGTTAGGGGGTGTGCTCATGTAGCAGGATTACGTTGTCGCTTACGTTTTGCGGCAACTGTAGCATAATGAGCATAGCTACCATACCCATGACTTAAAGCTGGCAGCTGTAGTTTTCGCGCTGAAGATATGGAGGCACTACCTTTACGGTGAAACTTTCGAGATTTTCACGAATCATAAAAGTCTCAGATACTTGTTTGACCAGAAGGAGCATAACATGAGACAGCGACGCTGGTTAGAGCTCCTGAAGGACTACGACTGCAGCATCTCCTACCACCCAGAGAAGGCCAATGTGATGGCCGACGCCTTGAGCTGGAAGACGCTTACCCACTTGGCCAATTTACAGGCACAAAGTTGGAGACTCAAAGTTGGAGACTCATGTTGGAGTTGGGCAGTTGGCGACCCGAGGGGTTACAGGGGTATTGTGGGACAGTGACAGTGACGCGGCAGACACGACCTGAGCTGTTAAATCGCATCATCACATGGCAGATGACAGATCTGTACTTACAGACGCTGTGAGAAAGGGTGTTGACAGAGGACCCAGGAGACTTTTCCTTTTCCAACGAGATACTGTGCATGAGGGGACGCTTATATGTTCCTAGGGACGAGGAGTTGTTGAGAGAGCTTCTGGCTGAGGCGCACAGGTCCAAGTTCACCATAAATCCCTAGAACACAAAGATGTATCATCACTTGCGACGTGACTTTTGGTGGAGAGGGATGAAGAAGGATGTTGGTGAGTTTATGCAGCAGTGTTTGGTATGTCAGTAGGTGAAGGCCGAGCATCAGAGGCCTGCAGGGTCGTTACAGCCACTTCCTGTGCTAGAGTAGAAGTGGGAGAGCAACACCATGGACTTGGTCGTGGGTCTACCAGTTACCCAACGGGGACACGACACAGTCTGGGTAATAGTAGACAGGTTGACGAAGACGACGCATTTCCTGCCGATCGAAGTCACCATTGGACCAGCACAGTTAGCAGAGAGATACATCTGAGATGTGCGCCTGCACGGAATCCCACGTGAGATTGTATCCGATAGGGATACCCGTTTTACTTCCTAGTTCTTGGCTGAGTTTCAGCAGGCTTTGAGAACATGTTTGAGGTTCAGTACCGCTTACCACTCCCAAACGGATGGATAGTCAGAGCGTACCATACAGACGCTTGAGGACCTTTTGTGTGCCTGTGTACTACACTGGAGAGGCTCCTAGGAGGAGCATTTGCCCCTGGTAGAGTTTGCATACAATAACAGTTACCACTCGAGCATCGGCATGGCACCTTACGAGACTCTGTACGGACGGAGGTGTACTGCGCCCCTGAGTTTGGTCGAGGTGAGGACCAAGTGGGAGGTTGGTCCCAAGCTGATCCGGCAGAGTCAGGAGGTGATAGAGCAGATTCACAAACGACTCTGCATTGTCATGAGCAGGCAGAAGAGTTACGCTGACCAGAAACGTAGAGAGGTGCAGTTCGAGGTTGGAGATCACGTCTTTCTCCGTGTTTCGCCCATGAAGGGCCTGTAGCGTTTTGGGGTGAAAGAGAAGCTTGCACCGAGGTTTGTAGGGCCCTTTGAGGTCCTGTAGCGGGTAGGACCCGTTGCTTATTGACTTGCCCTTCCTCCCCAACTTTCTGGACTACACGACGTGTTCCACGTGTCCAACCTCAGGAAGTATGTCGCCGATCCCAGTCATGTTTTGAACCACGAGAGCGTCGAGATAGGTGACAACTTGACCTACCCTGAGAGATCAGTACAGATACTAGACAGAGCCGTCTGGAGTCTGAAACAGAAGCAGGTACCATTGGTGAAGTCCTATGGAGAAGCCAATGGTACGAGGAGGCGACTTGGGAGCCTAAGGCGGCGATAAAAGAGCGATACCCGGAGCTTTTTGAGGGTATATCTTTTCGAACCTACTTCGGTCGTCTTTAAGTTTGTTATGCATTTTTACGTTCCTTTTTCCACACCCTAGTTAGCTCAAGTTTCGAGGACGAAACTTCCTTTAAGTTTGTTATGATGTAATGACCCGTACCTTTTTAGCCATTTAAGATGTCTGGAGTTCCAGTCAGACGTCTGGACACGTTCCCGGATGTCTGAAAGTGAATTTTTCATACTGCACTTTACGCTTTACGCGTGAGCGGCGCATAGAGGCCATTCCCCCCTCTCTCTCAACCCTACTTCCCTCCTATTTATACCCCTCCCTTCTGCTCTCCTCTCCTCACACCACAATCACCACCACCTCCAGAACCTTCTGTGAGACAGTGGCGAGGGCGGACGAGAGAGGCGAGAGCAGGGGTGAGCGAGGGAGAGCAAGAGAGAGGAAGGAGGAGACCGTGGAAGGTCAGAGGACCTTTGGGAACTCAGCGGAGCTTGCACGGCCGGCGGTAGGTGCGTGCGCGCGTGGAGGACGCTGGTGGGGAGCTGCTCAAGCTCCTGCAACTGCTGGAGCTGCCGCTGTGGCGGAGGATGAGCGCGGTGAGCGGCGTGAAGAGGTTTTGGTACTAGAAGTTTTTCCAGTATTAGACGTCTGGCGAGACGTCTAGACAACTGGCAAGGGACTCGGACGTTCGGAGTTGAGGCCGGACGTCTGAAAGCAGGATATCGCGAGGTACGTATCTTCCTGCGCCATGTAAATCATAGCGCAGGAGATGTCAGTTGACCGCGCTTGAATTTTCATACGCAAGTGCAGCTTTGGGAAGGCGCGCGATACGCTTTCTCACGCACTTTTAGACTTCTGATCACATCACCGGATGTCCAGAGGTGCTTCCAGACGATCGGAGACCTTGTCCGACGTCTGGAACTGTCCTCAGACGGTCACAGAGAAGGTCTGGACATCTAATCAGCCACAGGAAACACGATGTGAGTTTTGACGTCTTTTAAGACGTTTGGGATTATAATTCCAGACGTCTGATTTTGATCAGAAATCGTGTTTTTGTCCTGTTTAAGGCCCAAACGGAATCCGATTTTCGCAAACAAAGTGCCGTTGTTTTCTACTCGAGTTCCCCTACATATTTGTGTTGAGTACCTACTGTTTTGAGCTTGTCTAATGTACATTAGTCGCTGGTACAGGTTATTAGCCAGTGGCGTGTTCGGGACGTGCGGAGACGACGAGATCTGCGACACAGGCCCTCATTCCTCCCGTGATACCTGGTAAAGTGGTTTAACTCAGTTATTAATATTTAAATAAGAATGTGCTTGGTTGAAATAGCCAAATTGAGCTCTAGGGCATGGAATGAACCTTAGGATAGAAATGAATGAACCTGTTTGAGCTGTACTGTTTACTTGCATGCATGGTTAAGATAAATTGCTATCAGATGCTTTTGATATAATTACGAGATGTATGTTAAAATACGAGTTGCCTATATATAATTAAAGAATTACCTGTGAAACTACCAGTTGCATGTTTTTAAAAATGAAATTTTGGAAACACGAGCTGCCTGTCTATAGATGAGGAACAAATTATGAAACATGAGATCTATATCTGGATAAATGAGGTGAACATGAGCATAAATCCTACGGGGAATTAGAAGAACTCCTGTGGATAAACGGAATCTTGAATGTAGACAGGAAGTGTGCTGGCTCTTGTGTACATGGTACCAAGGAGAGCAACTGTCACTTTTTAGTATGGAGCGGAGCTAGCCTCTCTTGGGTTGAAATCCGGGGTTAGGATTGGCCACCCTACACCGACTCCTGTTAGCTCTCGCGTACGTGGTATCGAGGCAATCTACTAGTGTAGGGAGGGAGCTAGCCACCCCACGGGACTCAGGGTTCAGCTATTCACCTTACATCGACTTTGTTAGACCCTCTGGGCAAACCGGGGTAGTCAGACAAGGGTGCGCACAATGTGGACGGGCGAGATCGCTGTTCTGAGAGGGCAATGCCTTATACTGTTCCGTTCTGTACTTTGACCGTACTCGCTAGCGGAAATGATTGACCACGTGTTGGTGCAGGATAGCTACCCTTGCATTTATCACGCATGCCGTAGTCACCACTACGTCGCGACAGTGACCTCAGGGTAGTCACCACTCTCAGCTAGGAGAACACCACATGTATCTTCTACTCTACAGAAAAGACTGCAATCAAGATCATTCCCAGGAGAAACATGCAAGATCAAGAAATAGCTGAGTACTTTGAGAAATAGATAAGACAAAAACACATAGATGAGATAAATACAAATGAGAAATAAATATGTTGTTGCTTTTACTGTACTTATACCTAAATAATATAAACATCACTTTACTCAGCGTTCGCTGATTCTGTCTTTTCATAATACTATTCAGGACCAGGAGTTGAGTAGCCCGAATTTTTGGTTGTAGAGGGTACTGGGCCCAACCAAACCTAGACATAATCGTTCTTCAGCACTTTCTGTTTCTTTATTGTTGTAGTAAGTAATGAACACTTAGTTTACTGTTTCTACTATTTCTATTTCTTTTCTGCCTTTTGTTGTTGTGGTGGCATGTACTGAGACAGTGCTACTTTATGTACTGCTTTGTAATTTTCTTCTACTTAGTTATATTGCATGTGTGAATGTGTTTTATTTTCCTGCTTTTGGTTATTTCTTGTTGGACGACTAGATCTTGGGATTAGTCGAGACGAGCCGATGTTACGACCCGGTTCCCGAATCCTTATAGGACACGGTACCGGACCGACTCGACTGATCCTAAGACCTAGTTGTCCAACGAGGAAGTAACCAAAAGCAGTAAAAATAATCCACATTCACCATGTAAGCAACTAACACTAATAAAAGTACAGTAGTAAAGAAGTAAACTACTACAGTACACACCACCACAACAGTAGATAATTTAAATAGGTACAGGAATATAAAGTTACAATAAAAGAGTACAGAAGTGTAACAAAAATACTCACAACAGAATGGTATAACAAAAAGGTACACTACTGGACTCTACTGGGTCTAGCACCCTCCGCAGCCGTAGGCTCTAGCTACTTACGTTAGCAAACGCTGAGTACAACACGTTAGCAAATGCTGAGTAGAGTGGCAACTAGCTAACTAAAAACGGTAAAAGTGGACAGGTAGCTGTTGTTTCAATTTCTTTCTTTATTTATCTATTTATTCTTTCTTTCATCACTTAATTTATTTATCAGGTCTTTTTCTTGATCTTGAATGTTCCTCGTGAGAACGATCTTGATTGCAGTCTTTTCCGAAGAGTAGAAGTAGCACGTGGTGCTCTCCTGTACGGGAGAGTCTCCCGTGGTGGTCATACACTCAGTCAACGACCACAAGGTTGCTGACAGACGTAACGGTGACTACGGCACGCGCGATAAACGCACGGGTAGCTACCTTGCACTGATACGCGGTCAGTCGTTTCCGTTAACGGGTGCGCCCAAAGCACAGCACGGAACCAGTATAGGGCAGAGCCCTCTCAGTAACAGGGGTCTAGCCCCTAAGAACCAAACAGGGGTTTCGCCCTCCACAGTCCGCGCACCCTCACCCGACTACCCTGGTTTGTCCAGTGGGCCTAATAAGTCGATGTAGGACGACTAGCTGAACCCCGGGTCCCGTGGGGTGGTTAGCACTCTCCCTACACTAATAGCTCTCCCCGGTACTGTATACGCGAGTGCCAAAAAGTCAGTACAAAGTGGCCAGTCTTAATCCCAGGTCCCAACCTTAGGACAGCTAGCTCCGTTCTACACTAAACAGGATGACAGTCGCTTTCCTTGGTGCTCCGTACTCAAGGGCCAGCTTACTTCCCCATTCACTTTTCCAGTTCCATTCTGTTTATTTTCCAGAAGATCTACTCCTAATTCCCCGTAGGGTTCATGCTTATGTTTCTCAGGCCAAGCCATACTAAGTTCATCATTCAGGTTTATTCGCAGGTAACTCGTGTTTCCAACATTCAATCTTTCTTTTCCAATTTATGTACAGGCAACTCGTATTTAATTGCAAACAGGAATTACATGTAACAGTTGCTAACAACAGTACTCTACATTTCACAGGCAGCTGTTGTCCAATTACAGGCAATTGTTATTATTCTATTTACTCATCCAAGACTGCAATTTAAGCATTCAATATAATTATTCCAGTGTTTCTAGTCCTAGGATTCATGCCATACCGTAGGATCTAACATTCAATCTAGTGTTTCTGGTCCTAGGATTCATGCCATATCCTAGAATCTAACATTCAATCTAGTGTTTTTGGTCCTAAGATTCATGTCATACCCTAAGATGTAACATTTATTTCAGATATGCATTTATATTTGTAATTAACTATAGGAAGCCACTTTACCCATAAAATCAGGAGTAATGGAGGCTCGATCGGCAAGTCCACGTACTTTCGCAACCCCCAAATCTGTAACGGAATGAGATCCTAATAGAAGAATCAACCATAAGAAACCACTCAGAACATGATAAACACATTCCAACAAGTAGAGGAACTTATACGAAGAACGGAATCTTAAATGCGGAAATCGGACCTCAAACGAACCTTAAACGGGTAAAAACGACAATCCTGACTCAAATCAGACGTTTGGAACACCTTCCAGACGTCTTAAAAGGAACCCAGAACCATACCTCACTCTGCGTTGCTCCTCAGACGTCCAGGGATCCTGCTGAGCCGTTTGGACCTAGTTCCAGACGTCCGACCACCTCTCTGGATGTCTGGAGATGCTTCCCGCCGTCTGGTGCCTCACCCAGACGTTTGAACCGCATGGGAGGACGTGTCCTGCATCTTCCTGAAGCAAATCCTTCATGCGCAATGCAAAATATACCTAATACGGCACGTATCTGTGCCTCGGCGGAACGGCCTGTATGGCTGTATTCGTAAAGAGAGGCATAGGGTGCAGGATGTACCTCTCAGTCGTCTGGATGTAGATCCAGACGTCTGATTCTGGGAAAAATCCCAGAATCTGAAGTTCCTTCGTCTTCTTCGTGCTGCACGTGGCCGTGCCGCGCTCGCTCGCCCGTTGCTCTAGCTGCAGTAGCATCGGGGAGGATCTCCCCGACACACCCCTCTGCCTTATGCACACCCGATCGGCCGTGAGCTTCTCTGGCGAGCTCTCTCACGAGTTTGCGCGCTCTCCTCTCTTCCCCCTCGCTGCTCCTCTCCTCTTCCGCCGCTGCACTCGGCTGCAACTCGCCGCGCTTGCTCTCGCTCTCGCTCTCGCTGGAGGAAGGAGAAGGTGGATGGGAGTGGGGTGGCGTAAGGGAGAGGAGGAAGGTATATGTAGACGCGGGGGGGAGGGTGTTGCAAGTCGGCGAGGGGAAGAGAGAGAGGGATTTCGGCTACGCACTCGAGGACGTACGCACACAAAATTTAATTTCCAGACGCCTGGGAAGGTGTTCAGATGTCTGACCCAAGTCCCAGACGTCTTAAAGGGCTTTGATAGTATAGGTCTTAACAGCCGATCTCGGATCCTGTAGGGATCCGGGAACTGGGTTGTAACAGGGAGGTTAGTAATGCGAAGTTTGACTGTTCGTGTTAAATAAGTTGTCCGTTCGTGGTGTGCACGAGACCTGTGGAGGTTACGAGATCCGCCGTTTGTACCCTCACATCTCCTGGTTACCTTGGTAGAGTGATTTTGTTTTGCCCTGTGAATTACATAATTAAAGTACATGTTATATTAGAACTATTGATTAAACCCTTATGATGTGAAATGAACCCTAGGGCTGAGATGGAGGAATATGCATTATTCGAATGCTTAACCTATTGTGATGTTTCCTGAATAAATCATGAGCTACCTGTTTATCATTATTGAATCATGACTTGAACTAAAATGTATGTTGTATCCTTTATAATTGACTACTGAGGTAATTATCGGATTGTAAAATCATGAGCTACCTGCTATGTGTTTAATTAATCATAACATAATTAGAGATATATGGATGCTATAGAAATAAGAAAATCTATGCATGAACCCTATGGAAAATTTGGAAGGAAACTGAAATCGTGATATGGAAAATTTATGGAATAATGGAACATGTTGCCTTCGGACAATTGTACGGACTTGGTTAAGAGAAGTGAGCTGGCTCTCATGTACACAGTACTGAGGAGAGTAATTGTTCCTTGGTATGAAAGTGAGCAGGCCCTCGTGTACGTAGTACCGAGGAGAACTACTGTTCCTTTTGTGTAGGGGGAGCTAGCCGCCCCATGGGGCCTGGGGTTAAAACTAACCCCCTATACTGACTTCTGTTGTGGCCCACTGGGCAAACTAATATAGTCAGGCGAGGGTACGCAGACTGTTGAGGGGCGTGACTCCTGTTCTATTCTGTTCTGTTGAGAGGTAGATGTTTGGGTGTTCCCACTAGCGGAAATGATTAACCGCGTACCAGTGCGGGATAGCTACCCGTGTGTTTATTGCGCGTGCCGTAGCCACCGCTACGTCGTGGCCGTGACCTCGAGGTGGTAGACCAGGTGTATGACTATCACGAGGTGCTCTCCAAGTCAGTAAGTGCCACGTGTACATCCTACATCGAAGGAAAAAACTGCAATTAAGATCATTCCATTAGGGAACAGGAAGATTAAGAGACATTGTAGATCCTTGTTAGGAAACTGACTCATGAAACTAGTAACGAGATTAACTGTATGAATGGATAATTGGATAAATGCATGCATAAAATTATTATTCTTTATTGCCTTTAAATGCTATAACTGTTTTAAATATACCACTCTACTTAACGTTAGCTGACTATCGTCATATATAACCGTGTACAGGTTAGGGAGTTAACCAGCCAACACCATCAGCTGTAGAAAGTGCTAGGCCTAGTCGGGTCCAGCCATAGTTCTACTTTTTCTTTTCCATTTCCACTACTTTTTGTTGTTAATGAGTACTTTTGTTTTATATTAAGAACTGTTATCGTTATGCCTTTTTTTTGCCTTAGTTGTGATAGCTAGTAGCCATGTTTTCTGTCTATAACATAATATCTTTTTAAAATCTAATTTATGTTTCCATTGTTGATTTTATTTAAATTGCTTAGCTACTTGCATGCGGGATTTGTGATTTGTTTCGTACGTTTGAGATAATCTCTCATTGGACGACTGGATCTTAAGATTAGTTGAGACGAATCGATCTCGAATCTTATAGAAAATTAGGATTGGGTTGTAACAATGATCATCAAAGATTGGCAGGTCTCATACTCACTCATTGAATGAATGGAAAAGAGTAAGGGGCTAGCTCATCCCCAACATGACAACAAAGAATTCATATAATGAAAGAAACTACTCATAAAAAAGAAAGTTTTATTATACTAATAGTGTTAATTAAAAGCCTATGGGAATTGGTATGGCACCTGAAGTCTGAGATGCAAAGTCCTGGATAAAATTGAAGTTTGAAGTTGCTGGATACAGTGGATCCTTTAAAAGGAGCTTGGAAGACTTAAAGGGCACATATGCCCAAAAGATAAACACCCTTGCTTATGGGCATTGTCTTCATGGGGATTTTCTGAAAGGATATGTCTACTGCTGCTTGTCCTTTCCATTTCCGGATATGAAGTTTGAAGCTGCTGCTCCTTGCATTCCTATGGATGAAGATTGATTGAGATTGAAGCTTTGATAAAGGTTGGCACGAGGAGCTGGAATGCTGGTTTGCGGATGGAAGATTTATTTTGCTTTTGTTGAGATGACTAAATGATAGACTGAATTGGGCTTCAGATGTCATGATATTGGTTTGAATCTTGGGTTGCTGCGTAGAAGCTTTTTTCAGTTTGAAGGGCTGTAGCATCTCATTTTGGGATTGCTACAGTTTTTAAGCTTGTTCATACTTGTTTGAGAACTTGTATTTTTCTTTTATTTCATATTTTCTTTTTCTCTTTGTAACCTCCTTCGACGGAACAGTTTGTAATTGTTTTGAGGAGTCAATAAAATGAGGTAACCCGAGCCCCTAAGATTTGGGTTTGCTTGAAGAAAAAAAATAGCGTTATGCAAGTGGCGCACACTATTAGGCTTATTCCAGCCCCTTCTTTTTTATTTAACTGATTTAAGGTAAGTCGCTTCTCCCAACAAGTCAGAGACGCTTACAATTGCAGCCTCAGCTCTCGAGCCCTAAGTGTGGATCTTCCATTAGTAAATCTAACCATCCTTTACTAGGAAGCATAATCCTCACAGGAATATGCTTCTTCTTCTCAAACCAGCCATCCAATTCACTGACAAACACCACGAAGGTTCCATATATCCTCAAGTTCATCTGGCGAGTAGCACATACAAAAAAACGATAACAAAATATAAAATTGGTTCATATCCAAGTTTCCACCAATTCTCATCCACCACCCCTCCTTGGTTGACATAAAAGCAAGCGCTTTGGTTTCCAATGTAACAAGAAAGGGTTTGAAACATGACAACAAAACACATTTCAGGAGGGATTTTTGCAGTTCTGGAACAAAAACAATGGGGTTCGATCCTCCACATACGCAAAACAATTAGTACCGCGATCAGGTAAAATTTGGGTACCCTCACGATCACCGAACAAGGGGTGATGGAAGAGAAGAAGCACCACATTGGGCTCAGGGCAAACAATCACGGGTATCGATTATCGAAAATTTGCCACATTTCCAAAGCCCTATTGTGATCATAAACCCCTCCACCCTCACGCCCACGCAAAATTCAGAAAACAAGGGAAAGATTTCACCTTTCCTCTAAGAAGGCTCGTCTTGATCATCAAACTACGAGTAATCCAACGAAGAAGCAAAAGATACCTGATCGGATGACTCGCCGTAGGGGACGGCGTAGGAGTTGCGGATGTTAATGACGCCGTCGGGGGAGACGGAGCCAAGGAGGGTCCCGATGACCCTCTCAGACTGGTCTGGCCGCCTCACGTAGGAGTCGCAGATGTTGAAGAGCACCAGCGGGTGAAGCCTAGCCGAGAGGAACCCTCCACCCGAAGAAGAAGAAGAAGGAGACGAAGATGGAAACTGGAGGACATTTTGCCCTGAAGACGCCATTACCGTTGGAAGAGGAGAGGCGGCGACGATTACGTTAATGTGGTAGGCAAAAGGGAATGTAATGTGGTAAAACCTTTGTAGGGTCAATTTGGACTTATCCACCCCACCAGCTAAATAAGAATAAAATAAAATTTTCATCGGATTTACCTGAACAAGTTTCCTGACAAAGATGAAAAATCTCTTTGTTATAACCCGTGCTTTGCAGCGGGATAGTCATTATTTAGATTAGGTAAAATTATATTTAGTTAAATAAAAATCATAAAATTTGTATATTGGTGAGATGATATTAATGATTGTTATGGTTGTTGCAAAAGTGGAGGGAGAATCCATGAGGTCGAGGGTCGCCATAGGAGGAGGGGAGGGGAAGGGGAAAGGCGTGGGAAGGGGGAGGTGAGGGTTACATGGGGTAGGGAGCAGAGGAAAGCTTCCACTTTGCATCGAAGGTGTTACTACATATAAAATACTATTTAAAATAAATAAACTTAGACTTTGGATGCCACTGTGTTAATAAATTGGAGATTTTTTTTTCAAATCTTGACAATTTTATTTATAGAAATCATTTAAATTCAATACCTTTTCCGTTCAAAGGATATGCAAACATAACACTGAGTACTTGGTTCCAAACTCAATAGCTCTAAAATAGAAACATACACTAAAGTTTTAAGCATAACAAATTAAGTTTGACTTAAAAGTAGCTTGCTAGTTGCATGGGATTTTATAGATTTAAGAAGAAATACAAATTAAGATGAACATCGGATTTTGACCTTAACCACCTCCATAGTGGTAGCGGGAAAAGAGAAGACAACATCGATAGCTAGTAGGAATAGCATTTGCCATGTGGGAAGGGTGGAGCGACAGCACCACTGGAAATGGTTGGTTTGGTGAGGAGAGAAGCAAGAGAGGAGATTGAAAAGGGGAACGAAGAAGGGAGAGTACATGGTAGGGGGCCTCGTTGAGCAGTGATAACGCAAGCAAAGGAGGATCGTCATCGGGTTTTGGTGTAGTTTGGGAAGGGGTTCGAGTTGGGTTCTGCGTTGGAGGAAACAGAGAGAGACACGGGGAGTGAGACAGGGAGAGAGTGAGGGAGTGAGATAAAGAGAGAAGGGGAGAGAGCTAGGGGGTGGAGAGGGAGGGAGGTTCATGTTATTGGTAGCGTAGTCTTTTGTTGATGGGGAGGAGGAAGAGCAGGGGTTGAGGTTAAGGACTGCCATGGGAGGAGGAGGATGAGGATGAGGAGGGGAGGTGGTGGGGATGAGGAGGGTAAGGGAAGTGGAGGAAGGGAGAGCACTTGAGTGGGTGGCGTCGCGGTTGAGTAGTGCTTGCGGTTGCAGTCGGGCTTGAGCTGGAGGCAGGCAACCTTGAGGGTGGAGAGGGAGTCGAGGGCATGGGAGAGCTACTGAGAGAAGTTGGAGTAGAGGAGGAGGGTGTCGACGTGGGCCTCAAGTACAACCCCGAGGAGCGTGGCGAAGTTGGTGCAGCTACCCGCGAGGGCACTGGGGATGCGGCACTTGCAGCCGTGGTCGGGTGAAATGACCCGTTGCCCTTTTAGTTGGATAAGACGTCTGGACTATCAGTCAGACATCTGTCCAGACGTCTGGACATATGTCTGAACGTCCGAAAGTAGAAGAATATCGCATAATCTTTCGCTCTGTGCGCGGGCGGTGCGTAAAGTCCCGTTCTCTCTCCTTCACTCCCTCACCCGAACCCTAACTCCCCTCCTATATAAACCCCCCCTTTTCTTCTTCTCACCTCCTCACACCACTCAAGCCACCGCCACCTCCACCTTCTCCTGCGACGGCCACGCCCCCTCCTGTCTCTACTACAGCCACTGCGAGGAAGGAGAGGAACCGGTGAGGGAAAAACGGGGAGGAGCAAGAGCAAGAGAGTGCAAGGGAGTGAGAGCGGGGGAGGAGCTCGGTGGAACTCGAGGAGTCGTGGGAGAGAGGAGGACGCCAGCGAGGAGCTTCTCAAGCTCCCGGAGCTGCCACTGCTGGCGGAGGGCGAGTGCGGCGAGCTACGTGAAGGAGTTCTGAAACTGGAAGTTTCTAGTATCAGACGTCTGGAGTGAAGTCCAGACGGCTGGCGAGACACCAGGACGTCCGGAGGTGAAGCTGGACGTCTGGAAACACATATCTCGTGAGGTACGTATCTTCCTGCACTACTTTTCCGCCATGCAGATCGTAGCACAGGGGATGTCAGTTGATTGTTGTGTCTGCGGGTGCTTGTATGCAGGTGCAGGCTTTGGGAAGGTGCACGATGCGCTTTCCCAAGTACTTTTGGACATCTGACGAGATCTGCGGCACAGGCCCCCATTCCTCCCGTGATACCCGGTAGAGTGGTTTAATGCAATTACTAAGATATGAATAAAGAATATGTATGCTTAGCTTAAATTGATTGAAACCTTAGGATGTGGAATGAACCTTAGGGTAGAAATGTATGAGCATGATATGGAACTACTCTGGTTTACTTGAGATGCATGTTAAAATACGAGCTGCATGTATGTAAATGAGAAATTGAACTGTGAAACCTCAAGCTGCATGTTTATGATTGAGAGCTGAATTATGAAAACACGAGCTGCCTGTATATGGATGAGGAACGAGTTATGAAATGTGAGATTTGGATATGGATAAACGAGGTGAATATGAGCATGAACCCTACGGGGAATTAGGAGTAGAACTCCTGTGTATGAAAGGAATCTGGATTGTAGATGGGAAGTGTGCTGACCCTTGTGTACATAGTATCAAGGAGAGCAACTGTCCCTTTTTAGTGTAGAGAAGAGCTAGCCTCCCTTGGGTTGAGACTCGGGGTTAGGATTGGCCATTCTACACCGACTCTTGTTGGCCCTTGCGTACGTGGTACAGAGGCATGTTACTAGTGTAGGGAGGGAGCTAGCCACCCCATGGGACCCGGGGTTCAGCTAGCCACTCTACACCGACTTTGTTAGGCCCTTTGGGCAAACTGGGATAGTCGGACGAGGGTACGCGGACTGTGGAGGGGCGAGACCCCTGTTCTGAAAGGGCAAAGCCCTATACTGTTCCATGCTATACTTTGGGCGTACTCGCTAGCGGAAACGACTGACCGCGTGTCAGTACGAGGTAGCTACCGTAAGCTTATCACACATGCCATAGTCACTGCTACGTCTCAACAGTGACCTCAGGATGATTGACTGGGTGTAGGACTACCACGGGGGACTCTCCCGGCCAAGAGAGCACCACATGCACCTTCTACTCCACGGAAAAGACTGCAATCAAGATCGTTCCCACGAGGAACAAGTAAGATTAAGGAATACTTGGATACTTTGGGAAATAGATAAACCAGAAATACATAAATGAGATAAATAGAAATGAGAATAAAACCTACTTGTTGTTGTTAGTTTACTTGTACATAGATAATATAAACACCACTTTACTCAGTATTCGCTGACTTTGTCTTTTCATAACCCTGTTCAGGACCAGGAGTTGAGTAGCTTGAGTTTCCTACTGCAAAGGGAGCTGGGCCCATCCGAGCCTAGCCATAGTTGTTTCTTTTCTAGTTCCTTGTTTCTACTGTAGTTGTGACTACTAGACTTTAAATTGCTGTTCTCGTTATTTTCTATTTTCTATTGTTGTTGTGATGGCATGTACTGCTATTTTGAGACTGTTGTTCTACTTTCTTTACTGCTTCGTTCTTTCCTTCTGCTTAGTTATTTTGCATGTGTGAATGTGGTTTATTTTCTTGCTTTTGGTTATTTCTCATTGGACGACTAGGTCTTGGGATTAGTCGAGGCAAGCCGATCTCAGGTCCTGTAAGGATCCGGGAACTGGGTCATAACATTGGGCTTGAGCTCGAGGTAGGCGACCTTGAAGGTGGAGAGGGAGTTGAGGGCGTGGGAGAGTTGCTGGGAGAAGGTGGAGTGGAGGAGAAGGGCGTTGATGTGTGAAATGACCCTTTCCTAGGGTTGTTTGGCGTTTTTGGAATTTGTAGGGGTTTTTGTGACATTTTTAAACCCCTAGGATTTTATTTTGGGGTTTGTGAGGGGGAGGGGGAAATTGTAGGGGCATCCCCGCAATTTCCCCACCACCACTCCCCTACCCACGCACACCCTCTCCTCCCCCCTCACCCCTCACGCAAGCCACACCATCCTTGTGACGACCCGGTTCCCGGATCCCTACAGGACTCGAGACCGGCTCGCCTCGACTAATCCCAAGACCTAGTCGTCTAACGAGAACTAACCAAATGCAGGAAAATAAATTACATTCACACTTGCAATATAACTAAGCAGAAGGAAAAATAAAACAGTAAAGGAAAGTAGAACAACTGTCTCAAAATATAGCACACGCCACCACAACAACAGAAAACAGAAAGTAACGAGAATAGTAATTTTAAAGTCCAGTACTCACAACTACAACAGTAACAAAGAGCTGGAAAGAAAACTACTACGGCTAGGCTCGGCTGGGCCCAGCTCCCTCTGCAGCTGGAAACTCGGGCTACTCAACTCCTAGTCCTGAACAGGGTTACAAAAAGACAGAGTCAGCGAACACTGAGTAGAGTAGTGTTTACATTATTTATTTTTGCTAGTAAAGTAAAAATAATAAGCAGGTTTTATTCTCATTTCTATTTATCTCATTTATGTATTTCTGGTTCATCTATTTCTCAAAGTGTCCAAGTATTTCTTAATCTTGCCTGTTCCTTGTGGGAACGATCTTGATTGCAATATTTTCCGTGGAGTAGAAGATACACGTGGTGCTCTCTTGGCCGAGATTGTCCCCCGTGGTAGTCCTACACCCAGTCAACCACCCTGAGGTCACTGTCGAAACATAGCGGTGACTACGGCACACGTGATAAGCTCACGGGTAGCTACCTCACACTGGCACGCGGTTAGTCGTTTCCGCTAGCGGGTACGCCCAAAGTATAGCACGGAATAGTATAAGACCTTGCCCTCTCATAACAGGGGTCTCTCCCCTCAGAACCAATAGGGGTCTCGCTCTTCCACAGTCCGCGTACCCTCGTCCGACTACCCCAGTTTGCCCAGAGGGCCTAAAAGTCGGTGTACGTTGGCTAGTCCTAACCTTAGGTCCTGTGGGGTGGCTAGCTCCCTCCCTACACTAGTAGCATGCCTCGGTACCATGTATGCGAGAGCCAACAAGAGTCGGTGTAGAGTGGCCAATCCTAACCCCAGGTCTCAACCCAAGGGCGGCTAGCTCCGCTCTACACTAAAAAGGGATAGTTGCTCTCCTTGCTACTGCGTACACAAGGGCCAACACACTTCCCGTCTACATTCCAGATTTCTTTCATACACAGGAGTTCTACTCCTAATTTCCCTGTAGGGTTCATGCTCGTATTCATCTCATTTATCCATACTCAGATCTCATGTTTCATAACTCGTTCCTCATCCATATACAAGTAGCTCATGTTTTCACAATTCAATTCTCAATCATAAACATGCAACTTATGGTTTCACAATTCAATTTCACATTACATACAGGTAGCTTGTATTTTAACATGCATCTTAAGTAAATAGAGTAGCTTAACATCAGGCTCATACACTTCTACCTTAGGGTTCATTCAACATCCTAGAGTTTCGATCTATTTAATCTAAGCAAGCATATTCTTTATTCACATATTATCAATTGAATTAAACTACTCTACCGGGTATCACAGGAGGAATGTGGACCTGCACCGCAGATCTCATCGTCTTTGCAGGCCCCGAACACGCCATCGGCTGGTAACCTATACCGGCGACTAATTTACATCAGACGAGCTTAAAATAATAGATACTCAACATGAACACGTAGAGAAATGCGAGTGGAACATAGCGATACTTTGTTTGCGAAAATCGATTCCGTTTGGGCCCTAAACAGGTCAAAAATGAGGTTACTGAACAAAATTAGACGTCTGGGACTAGTCCCAAACATCTTAAAAGATGTTAGATCTCACCTTGCACTCCCTACAGCTGCTTCAGACGTCTAGACTTCCTTCGCGTCCATCTGGGGGTAGCTCCTGACATCGGACAAGGTCTCTGATCGTCTAGAAGTACCTCCGGACGTCTGGCAACGTGATCAGACGTCTAAAGGTACTTGGAAAAGCACATCGCGCACCTTCCCAAAGCCCTCACCCACATATGAAAAATGCAGGCACAAATTCAGCCCGACATCTCCTGCGCTACAAACTGCATGGCGGAAAGTAGCGTGAAGATACGTACCTCGCGCGATATGTGCTTTCAGACGTCCGGCTTCGGCTCTGGATGTCCTGGTGCCTCACCAGTCGTCTGGACGATACCCCGGATGTTTGATACTAGAAAACTTCTAGTACCAGAACCTCCTCTGTGATGCTTCTCTCCTTGCAACCTCGCCCACAGCACATTGCAGTAGCTTCGGTAGCTGCAGAGGGCCAGGAGGCCACCTCCTCGAGCCCATCCTCCTCACGCGCGTGCTTGTCGCCGGCCATGCGAGCTCCGCCGAGCTCTCGAAGGTCCTCCGACCTTCACGCTCTCTTCCTTCCTCTCTCCCTCTCGTTCTCCCTCGCTCGCCTTCTCTCTCATCCCTCTCGTTCTCCCTCGCCATGGCCGCAAGAGGGAGACATTGGAGGTGGTGGTGGATGGAGAGTGGTGGCGAGAAGAAGAGAAGGGGGGTTTAAATAGAGTGGGTTTAGGGTTTAGGGGTGGGGGTGGGGGTGAGAAGGAGAGAGAAGCCTTTGCACGCCACCCGCGTGCAGAGCGCAAAGGGATGTACAAAATTTCCCACTTTTAGACGTCCGGGCATGTGTCCAGACGTCTGGACAAACGTCTAACTAAAACTCCAGACGTCTTATCTAAGTAAAAAGGCAACGGGTCATTTCATCATAACATACTTAAAGGAAGTTTCGTTTCCAAAATTTGAGCTAGCTAGGGTGCAGAAAAGGAACGTAAAAACGCATAACAAACTTAAAGAGGACCGAAGTAGGTCCGAAAAGACGTACCCTCAAAAAGCTCTGGGTACCGCTCTCTCATCGCCGCCTAAGGCTCCTAGGTCGCCTCTTCGTACCGCTGGCTTCTCCATAGAACCTTCACTAGTGGTACCTACTTACGTCTCAGACTCCAGACGGCTCTGTCTAGTATTTGTACTGGCCTCTCGGGATAGGTCAGGTCGTCACCTACCTCGATGCTCTTGTGGCTCAGAATGTGACTAGGATCGGCGATGTACTTCCTGAGGTTGGACATGTAGAGCATGTCATGCACTCCAGAAAGCTGGGGAGGAAGGGCAAGCCGGTAAGCAACATGTCCTACTCTCTCCAAGACCTCAAAGGGCCCCACAAACCTCGACGCAAGCTTCCCCTTCACCCCAAAACGTTGCAACCCCTTCATGGGTGAAACACGGAGAAAGATGTGATCCCTAACCTCGAACTGCACCTCTCTGCGTTTCCGGTCAGCGTAGCTCTTCTGCCTGCTCCAGACAGTGCGGAGTCATGTGTGGATCTGCTCTATCACCACCTGACTCTGCTGGATTAGCCTAGGACCAACCTCCCACTTGGTCCCCACCTCGACCCAACTCAAGGGTGCAGTGCACTGATGAGAGACTCATCATGATCTCGAATTACCCCTAATTAACTAGTCTTCCTAGTTAATTAGCTAAGGTTATGAATCTATAAGGGTTAATTATAAAATAAGGGATATATAATAAATGACCTTAAAATAAGTTTAAAATGATATTTTATCATTCAATCAATATTATTAACAATCTAATTAATAATTGGACTCGAAATCTTATTAATCATTCCCTTAATTAATAAGTTAAGTAACTTAAACATAATATGTACGTAAGTATATAATAACTTAAGTAATTTTACTTAATCTAATAAATTAACTTAAAAACGTCAAAAATGTAAATTCAAGGTGTAAACATAATAGTTACCTTATTTACTAACATATACAAAAAGTTGAAAAAGATCTAAGTTAAAATAAACATTTAAAACTTGGGTTTACATTTTGGCCCTTAAAATTTATTGTAATCGGGTCCTTAATTTTCATAAAGGTCCTTAGGTTTCACTGCATTTAGGTCCCTATCCCTTTCTTCTTCTTCTTCAGCCGAGTGAACGGCTGACGACGGAGAGTGATCCCACTGCGTGATCACCGCCCTGCCGACATCATTCTTCCTTTTCCAAGCTCTTGGAGCTTGCGCTCACCACTCCATCTTCATCCATCGGTCTGGATTAATTGGAAATCCTAATTTCTGGTGGGAGTTAACCTCATCGTCGTCGGAGACGATGCCGGAGGTTAAGCTCCCCAAGCTTCTTCTTCGTCCAGACCTCGCCACCTTCTTCGTCGCCATTCACTATAAATACCCCCTCACCCCTCCGATTTCTCTCAAGTTGGCTCCCTTACCTCTTCTTCACTGCAGCCGACTTCGATAGGCTATTCTCTCTGCAACTCCGGCAACCTTCCACACCACTCTCCGACTTCCTCCATCCATCTTGATCAGCTGAGGAGATCCGCCGAGGTCAGCCGCGTCTCTGGACAAAGGTGACGACCGAGGAGATCCTCTGCTTCACCTCACATCCGCCCACCGGAGGTTCTTTTTAAACCCTCTGATTTCGTCGTCCGCTATGAACCTTCAGCGGAACCCTATTGACCCCCCCGTCCAGGTAACAATAGATTAGGAGTAGGAGTAGGGTAGTTAAGGTAGGTAGTTAGTTAGGTAGCTTAGTCGTAATTTTAGAATTTAATGTTTATCTTCTCCAACTCCGACGAGCTCCTTGAGCTCGCCAGAGCTTTGATTTTGTCTTTTAAAGCCATTGATCACCTTCCTTTAACCCTCACAACCATTTCTAATCCATTAAAACACTTAATTGATCACTATTTGCCTAATTCACCTTCACCTTCACGCTACCGTCGCTGTCCATGGCGACAGTACCTGAGCTTAGATTCACCTTCATAGGGTCCTCCATCACCTATTCACAATCTAAGGATCCTAATCCACACTTTAATTTGTATAAATAACACATATAATTTAAACGCCCAAATCTAATTAAGCTCCTGAGCTTGCTGTTGATGGCAGCTCAGGAGTAGTTAAAACCTTTAATTAACTATATATTTATTATCGCAATTATCTGTTGACTTGTTTTCTCCACTCAATTGAGTGGGAAAACAAGTCCTGAGCCTAATCCAACTCAGATTTATGAAAAATGAATTCACTGTTAAATCTTTCTTTTATTGATTAATTGAAGAAATTAACTTGATCCTGAGGTTCCTTACAACCTCAGGAACCTTTTCAAGTCACTAATGGCATGTTTTACCATTCTGAATACACTTTACACCTTTTTCTGGACTCACCAGAGCTCTGCCCAGCTCCGACAAGTCAAAACGAGTTCTTCATCCTATCAAGCTTAGTGAGAAGCTCCAAATCAATGATTTAATGATCACTGATTGTTCTGAGGTTGTTTATTTGAGGATTAAGTGTTTGGAGCTTATGATAGGTCTTCATCTTCTCCAACTTCAGCAGAGTTGAAGAAGTCTATCAGTTAGGTTAAAGTTGCGTTTAAGGTGTCTAGAAGCTTCAGTGCAGTGCACTGAAGCTGTTCATAACCTCAGCACTGCACTGAAGCTGTTCATAACCTCAGCCCATTGTAGAAACCTCTCAAATACTCTGACGAACAAAGTGCTTTTGGACTTCAGGCGATGAGCCTGGAACCCTAATTTCTAGGGTTAGAACACCTGTTAAAGAGGTTGAATGAGTTCCTGAGGATGAAAGGATCCTATTCTAGGCTTTAATTTCTTGAAAAGAGACTTAAATCAGAAAGTCAAATCTTTAGCTCTGAAATCAAAATTAAGTTCAAAACTTTGACTCTTAGCTCAATCCGTTGATTTGAGAAGCCTGAATAGATTTTGAGATTCTTTTGAGTGATATTAGAGTGATTTAAATGAGTTCAGATGAGTGATTTGGTGGGAATTCAAACCCTGCCAGTTTGGGTTGTTTTTGAACCCAAATTGTTGGCAGTGGTTTTTGGGTGAAATTTGAATGTGATTTCTGCCCAGATAAGCTTATTACATCCCTTAGAATTTGTTTAAATCAGTTAAATTTGATCTTAGCTGTCTGTTGCACATACCAAAGTTGGAAATTTCGTTCTCTGAAGCTTTCAGAGAAGTGTCGAGCTTTCATGAATTACCTGAAGCTCTCAAGAGCTTAATCTCCCTTCTAGCAATTGCGGAATTACCTATAGGATCTATTTAGATCCTTAGATAAGCTAGAAAAGCTACCCTGTAGAAACAGTAAGCTCAAAACCACTTCCACGCAGTAAAAACCCGTAGGAACCCCCTAATTTCACCTTTCAAATTGAAGAGGAAAACATCCTCTTAACTTTAAATTGACACTTCAATTTTGTAGAGTAACTCAAGAGCTTTCCAACAAGCTTTGAATCGCTTGGAACGGAGCTCTGAGCTAGGAGAAATCATCGCTTGAAGTTTGCTCTGGAAGGGGAGAAGTTAGCCCCACATCGGTAAACTACGAGCATCCGCCTTAGTACAAAAGGAATTTGTGCAGTAAGCGATTCAGTCGTCAAGCGTCCGGCGTGATCTGAACATCTAACCATTCTGAGCTTATGTGTGTGTGTGTAGGCATGTGTGTGCCTGTGGGTGTGCTCTTGAGTGGGCGTGTGCGAATGTTGGCCCTGGGAATTTGTGCAGTAAGCGATTCAGTCGTCAAGCGTTCGGCGCGATCTGAACATCTAACCATTCTGAGCTTATGTGTGTGTGTGTAGGCATGTGTGTGCCTGTGGGTGTGCTCTTGAGTGGGCGTGTGCGAATGTTGGCCTTGGGAGGGCGAGGCCTAGGAGGCGGTTGGGCCGGTTTGACTCGAGGAAATAAATCGAAAATAAACCAAAGTTAATTCAAATCAGGCGAGAATCGAGTAGGGTCTGGTCCTACCCTGATCTCAGGGTGCTATGTATCCTTGAAAGGACCTCGTCGCAAATAAAAAAATAATTTTTTGTTGAAAAGCAAATTAACCCGGTTCAGCTGATGGTTCAAAAGAGCAGGTGTTGTGTTGATAGCTAAGTGCTGAAGGTAGAAGCTGAAGGTTAAGGGAATTCGTAGAGAGAAGGATAAGGCTGAACAGGCATTAAGGAGCAAAGAAGATATTAAGAAGGAAGAGACTAAGGAAAGAAGATGAAGGCAGGAGCAGAAGAGAGAAAAGAAAGAAAGAGAGAGTTAAAAAAAGAATAAAAAAAGAAAAGGAAAAGAGAGAAAAATAAGAGAGAGAGGCTGAAGAAATAAAGATACGAAATTATTTTTCTTACATTATTTTTAATTACTTTTTATTCTTAAAATGTTGTAATAAGGCATGTTTTAGTAGAAGAACTTCATATTGCCTTAATTATTCTGAAATAAAATAGAAAACTAACATGTTTACTTGCTAATAAAGTAGATCATTTGAATAATTGTGTTTTCATATGGAATTTTGTATATTCCTTAAGTTTAAATCATTTGACAAAATTCATGTTCTTAAAATTAACTTAATATACCTCTTATACTTAAAAAGAAAAATAAAGATAACTAGTGAATTTAAAATGAATTATACCTCCCAGCGAACGACTTGGACTCAACCAGTAAAGAATTTTTCTAAAATGTTAGATTAATTCGACCCTATACTACTAATAGATACAACTTCGAGTTAATCTAAGTGACTTTTCTCTACTCTTAATTAAGTAAAATTAACTTAATTACTGAGTTGAGGTAAGGAACACATCATTTTAATGACGCCGTTGCCGGGGAGGCAATCCCTTAATTCACTAGAATTTAATTGGTTTAATTGTTTAATTAGGTGGTATTAGGAATTATATTTTTATTTTTAATTTTTTTGTTCTAATTAGTTGTATTTTGTTTTGTTTTGTTTTTGTTTTCTGTCTTCTTTTCAGGTTCGCCTTCGCGGGTACTCTCAAGAGAAGGTGGGATTCTGTTTCTGTTTCTGTTTTTCTTTTTTTGGTTGTAAGTATTTCTGGTCTTAGTCTTTAGAGTAGTTTGATTTGTTGCATAAAAAATTAAAAAATTCAAAAATACATCTTTTTTTTACTAGCAGCAGCATATCATAAGCATACACTCTTAGGAGTACATATTATCTGCTAGTATTAGAGCGAATCTGACTCGGGAAAATTTCTACTGTTTTTCTCGCATCAGCGGGAAAACACGAAAAAATCCGCGTAGATCCATGTCCTTTGAGATATTAAAAAGACCATATACTTTTGTTTGAAAAGATTTAAAAAGCGTCCATTGTATTTTAGTTGATATATTTTTGAAAAAAATTAACTAAAAAGAGGAAGTTAAAAATTGTGACTAAATCTGATTGCAGAATGCATGCGGGTTTTTCTATCGCTATTGTCTGTTGTATGCTATCGCGCACACAACGCAATCACTAGAGTCACACGAGTTTATTTTTCTATCTCTCCTCTTTGCACCTCTTAGGACTTTGGTCGAAGATCAACAAGTCTGTCTGACTACTAGATCCTCGGGGAGCCAGTAGTGAGCGGTCTCGAGCCTAGACCTTAGACCTTTGAGCTTTAAGGTTACACACCTGCATAGACACAGATTAGGATGCGTATTTTGATACTGTTACTCTATTTGTTTGAGTCAAATTACTTTTGCGTAACCTAGGAATCTCTTCTTTCCTTTGAAAGAAGAGCAAAACCCGCGTATTTACGCCGCTTTGCGGGTTTTTGTGCCGCTATTTTTTTTTGGTGGTGTGCGTGTGCCTTTGCACATTATTTTCCATTTTATGGACGGGAGGCGATCCTTGCATCTGCCTCTTGCACCATCGTTGACAGGTGATCCCAGGCCGGTTGCAGATAAGCAACCAATGGTTTTCCCGTCTGATCCATCTACTTCTATGGATCAAATGCAGAATCTAAATCCCGAGATCCCTTCTTGTTGTCAGGGGGAGATGCCGCCTTTTGATGTTCATGAGGTGCTCCTAAACCAGAACCTTAGGATGCTTGAGCAAACTAGACAAATTAATCTTTTAACAGCAGCCTTAAATAATTTGCAGACTCTTCAAACCCGTCCTCCACCTCAACCTGATGCAGGTTTTGAAATCCCTGATTTACCGATTCTTCATCCAAGGCCCCTACTTAGAGACTACTACAACCCATCTAATGCACAAGTAGAGCCTAATGTTAGGATACCTATTGGGGAAAATGATCCTGAATTGAAGCCAAACTTCATAGGTCTAATCCCTCACTTTCACGGATTTGCATCCGAGGATCCATTTCAACATATTGAAGATCTAAAAAATCTATCTCAAACTCTTGGTCCTTGAAATCAAAATAGGGAAATCCTACTTATGAAAATGTTCTCTTTTAGCCTTAAAGATAAAGCTGCTTATTGGTATAGAACCATTTCAAGACCAATCTCAACTTAGGCTAAACTCGAATCCGCATTTTTGAAGAAATTATTTCTTATTGGTCGAACTAATGCTTTAAGGCGAGCTATTACTAATTTCAATCAAAACCAAGGAGAACCAATTCATGAAGCGTGGGAACGTTTTCATGAATTGCAAAGGAAATGCCCACATCATGACATCCCTCGTTGGCAACTCATGCACATCTTTTACTATGGTTTACAAGAGGGCATTCGCAATCTAGTCGATGCCACTTGTGGAGGGAATTTCCTAAATTGCGACGTAGAATCCGCCTCAGAATTATTTGAAGGGATGGCGGAAAACTTGATCAATAACGCATCTATGTCTCAATTTACGCGGGGAGCAAATATGAATCATCAAAATCCGCACAAGGGCATTCACGAGATTGGTAACCTGTCAAGTTCAGTGGATTTAGAGATAATTGCAGAAAAACTGGACAAAGTCGATATCATAGCAAAGCATCTCGACGAGATCAGAAATACGATGAAAACTCTTACGCCTCTCCTTGCTACAAATCCCACGTATTCACCTGTTTCGCAAATTCCCGCGAGGAGGGAATTTGTGAATAATCTGGATTCTAGAGATCCATCTTCCTTGGGTTTTCTATCTACTCCTTCACCAACCCAAGGAGGGGCCTTTGTCCCACAATCTTACCCACCCTTTTCCCCACCCTTTCCTGCTGCAGAAAACATGCCTTATCTCTTGATTTGAACGCCATTCAGGACCAAGATCAAACCCATATTCAAATTCCTATAATCCTTGATGGCGTAATCACCCTAATTTTTCTTGGTCTGACCATACACAAAGACCATCATATCCGACTCAAACCAAACAAAACCCGCCTACATTGTTGTATCAGCAACACAATGCAAGGCCATTTTATGTAGGTTCGCAAAACCCCGTAGGGCCAAATAGAGATTCACAGCTAGACCAGATATTGAGAGCTGTGACTGAGAGCCAGCGGCAAAATGCTGAGGCTCTTGCTGAAGTCCAATGACAATGTTCAGCAGAATTGGCTGATCTTAGGGGTCAAATCACGCAGTTAGCTGAATCTCGTCAGCTAGGGACCCTTCCATCCAAGCCAATTCCAAACTCTAGGAATATCCAGCAGAGACAACACCCGGGAGTTCAAAATCCGAATCAGGGACATGTCCATCTCCTTAATCAATTACCCCTGAATCCAAACTTGAATCCAAATCTGAATCCACCTATTTCTAATCTTGATTTTGAATATCCAAATCAACAGCAATCAATTATAAATCAACCATTAATCAATAATCCATCTTTCCAAAGTTCACAAGCATCTTCTTCTTCATCAACTTCTTCTCATGCGAGCATTAACTCTGTTACAAACTGCCGTGGAACTTCCACTGGGGATCCAGTTTTTCCAAGGAACCTATCCCAAGACCCTAGTACATCTAGATCAACCCCTGTTTCTACACCTGGAAGAGGTGCAGAACCCGATCCCGAAATTCCCGCTAATTCGCGAGATCAGGGAAATACCTCAGTAGAATAGGAAATCCACGTCCCATTCCTAGAAGCTTTGAAGAAGACTAGGAAACAGAAACAACATGTTACATTAGATGAAGATTTGATTAAGATTTTTGAACAGGTACACATTAATATCCCACTCCTAGATGCTATCAAACACATCCCGACTTACGTAAGATTTCTTAAGAAATTGTGTACTCCTAAGAGTAAGTCGAAGAAAGGAAGCACTGTTGTACTTTCGGAGCATGTGAGCTCTATTATTTCAAGTACGCTTCCTTTGAAAAAGAAAGACCCAGGATCTGCATTTGTTTCTTGTATAATTGGGGGTCAGTGTTTTAATAGAGTCCTTTTAGATTTAGAAGCTTCTATTAACCTCATTCCTTTCTCTTTGGTAAAACACTTTAAAATAGAAAATCTTAAGTCTACCAATGTGACTTTACAATTAGCTGATAAATCTATTAAGTCACCTAAAGGAATGTTGGAGGATGTTATTGTGAGGGTTCAGGATTTTTACTTCCCTGTAGATTTTATTATTCTTGATATGAAAGTACTCGAACACATTAAAGACACCCCATTATCTTAGGGAGGCCCTTTTTGGCTATTGCAAAAGCCAATATTGATTGTGAATCAGGAAAGATAGAATTGAAATTTGGGGAGAAGACAATTAAGTTAGATATATTTAGAGCTTCTAGTGGATTTAATTGTGAGTGGATTGAGGAAATAAAATCAATAGAAGCTTTTGAGGATGACATTAGTTCTTTAGAACTAGAAAGCACATCTTTTGATATCCCATACCCTCAAAGCAACGAAATGTTATTGGAATCTTTACTCAATCCCGAATTTGACTCTGAATCTGAATCACTTTACACAATTGAAAATCCCACCCCAAATCCTACTGTTGATTCTATTCCTATGCTTGAATTGAAACCATTGCCTGATAATCTTAAGTATGTATATCTCGAATCTGATCAAACATATCCTATAATAATCAATTCTCATCTATCTAAATCACAAGAATATAAATTGATCAAAGTTCTTCAAGATCACAAGAAGGCAATTGGGTGGACTTTACATGATCTCATTGGGATTAGCCCTAATTTTTGTACTCATCACATCTATATTGAAGATGGGGCACGACCTTCAAGAGAAGCTCAAAGATGCCTAAACCCTAATCTAAAGGAGGTCGTTAAGAAAGAAATAATCAAGTGGCTTGATGTTGATATTATCTATCCTATATCTGATAGCCCTTGGGTGAGTCCAATTCAAGTGGTACCCAAAAAGGAAGGACTCACCATAATCAAAATGGAATCTGGGGAAACCATTCCCACACGAATTGCGAATTCATGGCGGGTTTGTATTGATTATCGTAAGCTGAATACTGTTACAAAGAAGGACCATTTTCCTTTACCATTCATTGATCAGATCCTTGAGAGATTAGCTGGTAATAGGTTCTTCTGCTTTTTAGATGGTTACTCTAGATATAATCAAGTTGCAATTTATCTCGAAGATCAAGAGAAAATGACTTTCACCTACCCCTTCGGAACCTTTGCTTAACGAAGAATGCCATTTGGGCTCTGCAACGCACTCCCGACTTTTCAGTGTTGCATGTTAGCCATTTTTACCGAAATGGTGGGTGAATATATGGAGGTTTTTGTGGATGATTTTTCAGTCTTCGGGGAGACATTTGATATTTGCATGGATAATTTGTCGAAGGTTCTAAAAAGATGCATTGAAGTAAACCTTGTCCTTAGTTGGGAGAAGGGCCATTTTATGATTCCAGAGGACATAGTACTTGGTCATCTCGTATCTGAGCGGGGTATCCAAGTAGATCGAGCCAAGATCAATCAAATTGCAAATCTTCCAATCCCTGACTCGATCAAAGGCATTAGATCATTTCTTGAGCATGTGAGATTTTATAGAAGATTCATCCTTGGTTTTTCAAAAATTGCCCGACCACTCACAAACCTCCTCACAAAGGATGCGATTTTTGAGATGAATGAGGAGTATATTTTAGCATTTAAAACTTTGAGAGACAGAGTTACACAGGCTCCAATTTTGCAACCACCTAATTGGGATTTACCATTTGAAATCATGTGTGATACATCAGATTATGCAATAGGAGCTGCTTTGGGACATAAAATTGAGAAGAATCCAGTGGTAATTTACTATGCTAGTAAAACATTGAATGAGATACAAAGGAATTACACAGTTACATAGAAAAAGTTACTAGCAATAGTATTTGGATTAGAAAAGTTCAGATCTTACATACTCGGATCTCAAATCATAGTGTACTTTGATCACTCAGCTATCCGACACCTTCTATCTAAGAAGGACATGAAACCTAGGTTAATTAGATGATCTTGCTTTTACAAGAATTTGACTTAGAAATTCGTGATAAGGTAGGTAGGAAAAATGTTGTTGCAGATCATCTTTCCCATCTTCCTTCTGATACAATTGAATCATCTCCACCAATCACAGAACACTTCCCTGATGAACATCTTTTGACTATATCCACAGATCTTCCTTGGTATGTAGATATTGTTAATTATTTGGTTACACATCAATTCCCGCCAGACTGGGACGGGAATCGCAAATCACGACTCAAAGCAGAAGCCAAATACTATTTTTGGGAAGATCCATATCTTTTTAGACTTTGTAATGATCAAATCATCAAGCATTGTGTCACCTCTTCTGAGATTGATTCTATCCTATCTTTTTGTTATGACTAGGCCTGTGGTGATCATTTTTCTGGTAGAAAGACCGCTGCAAAAGTTTTGCAATGCGGGTTTTATTGGCCCACATTATATGCTGATTCTCAGACTTATTGTAAGGCATGTAGTCGCTACCAAACACTTGGTGGCATGTCTCGAAAAGACATGATGCCTTTGAACCCGATAATAGTCTATGAAATCTTTGACGTTTGGAGCATAGATTTTATGGATCCGTTTCCGTCCTCTTTTGGCTTTCATTATATTTTACTTGCTGTAGATTATGTTTCTCGTTGGATTGAAGCTATCCCCACACGCACAAACAACCATCGAGTTGTCATTCCTTGTATACAGAGTCACATTTTCGCTTGTTTTGGGGTACTTCGTGCTATTATTTCTGATGGCGGTTTCCATTTTCTTAATGCCCAGTTCAAACATTTACTTAGAAAATATCGGGTTACACATCATATTTCTACACCTTATCATCCCCAGACTAATGGGCAAACCGAGGTCTCTAATCGGGAGATCAAAAAGATCCTTCAAATGACAATCTGACCCGATAAGAAGGATTGGTCTTCTCGTTTAGATGAGGCTTTGTGGGCTTATAGGACTGCTCACAAAACACCGATAAGCATGTCACCATACAGACTTATTTACGGGAAACCCTATCATCTTCTCGTAGAAATTGAACACAAGGCCTATTGGGCAATTAAAGCCTGTAATTTAGACCTCGTGAAGGTTGGTGAAAATTGTAGGTTGCAGCTTAGCGAACTTGAGGAATTACGTCATGATTCTTATGAGAGTTCAAAGCTGTATAAGGAGAAACTTAAAGCCTTCCATGACAAATTCATTTCCTGCAAATCTTTTGCACCTGGTCAGAAGGTGTTATTATTTGATGCCCGTTTGAAGCTCTTTCTTGGTGAACTTAGGTCTAAATGGCCAGGGCTATTTGTTGTAGTTAGAGTCTTCGACAACAAAGCTGTCGAAATCACTAAACCCAACAATGATCAACCCTTCAAAGTCAATGGTCAACGTTTAAAACCTTTCTTGGAATCACATCCTTTGGGTTTTGTTGGAGAATGTTACATGCTCCACTAGGGTTTTTTTATCCATCCACCACACTTGTACATATCTGTTTCCTGTTTTTACCATTTTGATTTTCTTCTACACTTACTTTCATTTCATATTTTACTGATTACCCTAATTTAGTCTGACTGACCACTCTGACCTTTGGTCAGAATTGAAATCGTCCGCATAGAGATTTTTAATCTCCTCTTTTTGACTCCTTCAATCACCCTATACTAAATGAAGTGTAATATCTTTTCACCCTTTTTATAATGAGGACATTGTAAAATTTTTACTTGGGGGGTGTTGAAGTGAAATTTTCACTTTAAGTGTGGGTTAAAATAAAAAAAATACATAAAAATTAAATATCCACGAAATTTAAGAAAAATATAGAAATTTCAAAAATGATAAAAATTTTAAAAAAATCAAAAATTTCATAAAAATTTGAAAATTTTTTGAAAAAATCATAAAAATTGAAAAACTTTATAAACATAAAAATAAAAATATAAAAATATAAAAATTTGAAAAGAAAATTCATAAAAATAATAAGAGAGGTATATTCATTTTAATAAAGAAGAAAAGAAGAAAAAAAGGAAAAATATACATATTTACTATAATTAAAGAGCTTAATTTTCTTTTAGGTCAGAAATTAAAATATATATAGAATATTTATAGAATATTTGAAAGCATTCAATTCTTAATTAGATTTTTACTTAAACATTTTGTAAAAACACACTTTTACTTTTAAAATCTTTAAAATAAGATTTTATTTGAATTAGGAATCTTTAAATCTTTTAAAGATTTATTTTTCTATTCTTACCGTGAATTAAGAAACGAAGTGTATTAAGATTTAAACTTAAGTCTTGGAATCAAATTATAACTTTCTAATCAATTAGATTAAGTAATCCTTTTGCTTTTTGAAAATTTGATTTTATCATAAAGTTAAGTAAAAAGGCCAAATATTCAGAGTTAATTAAATAGAGAGTTAGTAGAATTTTAGTTTACAAGACTTATAGGCTAAAGATAAATAATTAGACTTGGTAAATTTTGTCTTGACGGATCCTATAGGAGGAAACTAAGAATTTGAAGAACCTGAGAGTGAAGGGCTTTGTTGTCCAAGCTCTGGTTTGAGAGCTAATTAACCTAAACATCTAAATTCATACACATAGAATTGTCTTGTTGGCCTCTGAGACTACGAAAACATAGAGGTTAAGAGATCAGTTCTGAATCCTCTTTAGTCCAAGGATTTCCGCAGGGTGGTTCTTGAAAGGGTGAAGGATGTGCCACTCACCTAGAAAAAGGATTTGGAGAATAAAGTTAGTAAGAAAAATGAGAAGGGGGGAAAAGAAAAAGAAAAAAATAAATAAATAAAACACCCATAAGTTAAGTGCCTCATTACAAATGGGTGCTTATGCAGTTTTTCCACATAATAAATAAAGCATCTCATTACAAATGGATGCTACCCTTCCATCAAATAAAAAGAACACCTCGCTACAACTGGGTATTCTAACCTATAGAAAAAGTGAAAAAAAATATGGAGGTCAAAATATTAGGAATATGAGACCCAGTGATCTACCGGGGAGATATACACAAAAAGTGTTGACTTTGGGATAGAAAACTGGTGAGGAGAAAGCAACCAAACCTGAGTAAGGCCAAGCTAAAGGCTTGAATTGGAATAATTGGGATTGGAAATTAATGTCTTAAGATCTGGATTTTTGCAACTTTAGACGCCTTTAAGACAAATCTCTTTACTAAGCACAGATGTTTTAAAATCATAGCTACTGAACCTTAGTATTGGACAACGAAGCCTAAGAAATCAAGTTTTGAAGATTTTAAGTTGAGACCTAAAGGAGAAGAATTGATAGAGTCCTAGGTCTAGAAGTTGTTCTTTAGTGTTGTAGGCTAGTAAATTAGAGTTTTACTACTCTAAGTTTGATTAATAATGAGTATCTGGTTAATTTGCTTAAACTTATATTGATAAAAGTCAAATATCATAAATAAAGGATTAACTTAATTCTATTGAGTTTTTGAGTTAAAATTTAATTCTCAATTCTTAAGTTTTGTTTTCTTAAAACACTCTGTATTCTAATTTGAGTTAAGAATAGTTACAAAGATTAAGAGATTTTTGAAGAATTCTGATTCTGAATAAAATTCTTGTTAACCAATTATTTTAAGTGTGTTTTGAAAATTTTATAATGTATAAACCTAAGTAAGAAAATTTTCACAAGTGCTCTATACATTAATCATTTATACTAAACTTAAATTTTTCTGACCTAAGCTTTCCTCTACATAGTTACTATTTATATTAATTTAAACCCAAGTGCTTTAAATCATCGTAGTCTTAGTTAATTTTGCAAGGGACTAGAAAAACTTTGGCTTGGGGGTATGAGAAGAGACTCATCATGATCTCTAATTACCCCTAATTAACTAATCTTCCTAGTTAATTAGTTAAGGTTATGAATATAAAAGGGTTAATTATAAAATAAGGGATATATAGTAAAGGGCCTTAAAATAAGTTAAAAATGATATTTTATCATTCAATTAATATTATTAACAATCTAATTAATAATTGGACTCAAAATCTTATTAATCATTCCCTTAATTAATAAGTTAAGTAACTTAAACATAATATGTACAAAAATATATAATAACTTAAGTAATTTTACTTAATCTAATAAATTAACTTAAAAATGTCAAAAATGTAAATTCAAGGTGTAAACATAATAGTTACCTTATTTACTAACATATAAAAAGTTGAAAAAGATCTAAGTTAAAATAAACCTTTAAAACTTGGGTTTACATTTTGGTCCTTAAAATTCATTGCAATCGGGCCCTTAATTTTCATAAAGGTCCTTATGTTTCACTGCATTTAGGTCCCTATCCCTTTCTTCTTCTTCTTTAGCTGAGTGAACGGCTGACGATGGAGAGTGATCCCACTACGCGATCACCGCCCTGCCGACATCATCCTTCTTTTTCCAAGCTCTTGGAGCTTGCGCTCACCACTCCATCTTCATCAATCGGTCTGGATTAATCGGAAATCCTAATTTCTGGTGGGAGTTAATCTCACCGTCATCGGAGACGATGCCGGAGGTTAAGCTCCCCAAGCTTCTTCTTCGCCCAGACCTCGCCACCTTCTTCGGCGCCATTCACTATAAATACCCCCTCACCCCTTCGATTTCTCTCAAGTTGGCTCCCTTCCCTCTTCACTACAGTCGACTTCGATAGGCTATTCTCTCTGCAACTCCGGCGACCTTCCACACCACTCTCCGACTTCCTCCATCCATCTTGATCAGCTGAGGAGATCCGCCAAGGTCAGCTGCGTCTCTGGACAAAGGTGACAACCGAGGAGATCCTCTGCTTCACCTCAATTCGCCTGCTGGAGATTCTTCTTAAACCCTCTGATTTCATCGTCCGCTATGAACCTTCGGCGGAACCCTATTGACCCCTTCGTCCAGGTAATAGTAGATTAGGAGTAGGAGTAGGAGTAGGGTTGTTTTGGTAGGTAGTTAGTTAGGTAGCTTAGTCGTAATTTTAGAATTTAATGTTCATCTTCTCCAACTCCGGTGAGCTCCTTGAGCTCGCCAAAGCTTTGATTTTATCTTTTAAAGCCATTGATCACCTTCCTTTAACTCTCACAACCATTTCTAATCCATTAAAACACTTAATTGATCACTGTTCGCCTAATTCACCTTCACCTTCACAGCTACTATCGCTGTCCATGGTGACAGTATCTGAGCTTAGATTCACCTTTATAGGGTCCTCCATCACCTATTCACAATCTAAGCATCCTAATCTACACTTTAATTTGTATAAATACCACATATAATTTAAACGTCCAAATCTAATTAAGCTCCTGAGCTCGCTGTCAATGGTGGCTCAAGAGTAGTTAAAACCTTTAATTAACTATATATTTATTATCGCAATTATCTGTTGACTTGTTTTCTCCACTCAATTGAGTGGGAAAACAAGTCCTGAGCCTAATCCAACTCAGATTTATGAAAAATGAATTCACTGTTAAATCTTTCTTTTAATGATTAATTGAAGAAATTAACTTGATCTTGAGGTTCCTTGCAACCTCAAGAACCTTTTCAAGTCACTAATGGCATGTTTTACCATTCTGAATACACTTTACACCTTTTTCTGGACTCATCGAAGCTCCGGCGAGCTCCGACGAGTCAAAACGAGTTCTTCAGCCTATTAAGCTTAGTGAGAAGCTCCAAATCAATGATTTAATGATCACTGATTGTTCTGAGGTTGTTTATTTGAGGATTAAGTGTCTGGAGCTTGTGATAGGTCTTCATCTTCTCCAACTCCGGCAGAGTTGGAGAAGTCTATCAGTTAGGTTAAAGTTGAGTTTAAGGTGTCTCGAAGCTTCAGTGCAATGCACTGAAGCTGTTCATAACCTCAGCCCATTGTAGAAACCTCTCAAATACTTTGACGAACAAAGTGCTTTTGGACTTCAGGCGACGAGCCTGGAACCCTAATTTCTAGGGTTAGAACACCTGTTAAAGAGGTTGAATGAGTTCCTGAGGATGAAAGGATCCTATTCTAGGCTTTAATTTCTTGAAAAGAGACTTAAATCAGAAAGTCAAATCTTTAGCTCTGAAGTCAAAATTATGTTCGAAACTCTGATTCTTGGCTCGATCTGTTGATTTGAGAAGCCTAAATGGATTTTGAGATTCTTTTGAGTGATATTAGAGTGATTTAAATGAGTTCAGATGAGTGATTTGGTGGGAATTCAAACCCTGCCAGTTTGGGTTGTTTTTGAACCCAAACTATTGGCAGTGATTTTTGAATGAAATTTGAATGTGATTTCTGCCCAAATAAGCTTATAACATCCCTTAGAATCTGTTTAAATCAGTTAGATTTGATCTTAGCCGTTTGTTGCACATATCACAGTTGGAAATTTCATTCTCTGAAGCTTTCAGAGAAGTGTCGAGCTTTCATGCATTACCTGAAGCTCTCAAGAGCTTAATCTCCCTTCCAGCAATTGTGGAATTACCTATAGGATCTATTTAGATCCTTAGATAAGCTATAAAAGCTACCCTGTAGATACAGTAAGCTCAAAACCACTTCCACGCAGTAAAAACCCGTAGGAACCCCCTAATTTCACCTTTCAAATTGAAGAGGAAAACATCCTCTTAACTTTAAATTGACACTTCAATTCTGTAGAGTAACTCAAGAGCTTTCCAACAAGCTTTGAATCGCTTGGAACGGAGCTCTAAGCTAGGAGAAATTGTCGCTTGAAGTTCGCTCTGGAGGGGGAGAAGTTAGTCCCACATCGGTAAACTACGAGCGTCTGCCTTAGTGATGGTCGTCGTGACAACCGGGTTTTATTGTTATAGCGTTGTAGTATAGCCAGTTATTGCCATCATTTCAAATATATAAAATTTTTTACTCGGAAAATAAAAGAGTTCCCGAGGTCGAACTCAGGGAGCAAGTTGTATTCTAGAGATATACATGTTTCTTTTACAAAAATAAAGAAAGAGAGAGAAAGAATTTGTTGTCTTCTTTTCTCTTTGCTTCTCCTCGTCTCAGATCTTCTGTTATCTTCTTCTTCTTTGTCTGCAGTGGTGATGTTCTTCTTCTGCAGTGGTGATGTTCTTCTTCTTTCAGCTGTTCCTGCTCTTCCTTTTTCCTTCTGCAGAGCGGTCCTGCTCTTCTTCTTTTCCTTTCTTCAGATCTTCTTCTTCTTTGTTCTTCTTCTTTCAGTTCTTCCCTTGTTCTTTTGTGTTCTCCTCTGCCTCGCCTTCTTCTGTTGTTCTTCAGATCTCCTTCTTTCTTCTTTTCTTTTTCCAGTCAGGACGTCGTCCCTCCTTCTTTCTTCTTTTCCCTTCAGGACGTCGTCTGATTTTCAAATCAGACGACTTAAACTGCTTGTTGCTACAGTGTCTCCCTCAGCTTCCTTCTTCTTCCGCGGTCCTTCTTCTTCACTTGTGCCTGCACACTTCAGAGTTTACATCAGAGGACAAAACCTACTCTACCCTCTCCCCCCCCCCGCGTCTCTCTCTCTCTGAAACCACTCTTGGGAAAGCTCTCCCAGAGTTGCCGGGTAGTCGGGTACGGGTCGCGCCCGGGTCCAGGCCCACCGGCGTGCGTGGTGGGCGAGGAGTGCAGGTCAGTCTAAGTCGGGTCGGGTCAGGTCCGCGGGGCGTGAGCGCGGACGAGACCAGGTAACCGGGCGGGTGAAGGGGACCTCACCCCGTGTGCTGAGGCAGTAAGCCTCCAGCACTTTTTTGCTTTAAACCTCTGCGCCTCTTCATACTTTTCCGAGGTGGGACTAAATGTCCCACCTCAATTAAGCGCCCGCAGCGGAGAAAGCAGCGGGCTATCGCGGTTTCACGCGAAGCCTTCGCCCCAGCTGCGAGCCTGATGTTTTGTCGAAATGCTTCGCAAGGCCTGGGAGTCGAATCTGGGCGTGGCGCAGGGCGTGGCGCGCCTGCAGCTGCAGGTGGAAGCAGCTCCTTCTGCACGGCAATGGTGGCGGAGGTCGGGTGGCCTGTTCACAGCAAAACGGCCTCTCGGCCTAATCAGAAGATGCCGGGAGCTTCGCCAGAGTGCGGCGAAGCTCGTGTGGGTGGTGGCGAGGCGTGGGGCGGCGTGCAAGGGCTGCCCTAGGTCGGACTGTGGGTCGGAGGATGGGTTTGTTCGGTGGGGTTGCAGAGGGTGATGTGGGGGAAGTGGAAGGGCGGAGGTTGATCAGGGTGAGGAGGCGGAGGTTCTGCGGTGGTCGGCGAGTCGTGTGGGATGCTGGGGTGATGGGAGCGGCTCGCCGGAGGATGGCCGGAGACGAAGGGGGTGACGGTGGACAGGAGCGGTCGAGGGTTTAATCAAATAAAAGACAGTGAGGAAAAGAAAGAGGGGGAGATGGGGGGAGTTCTGACCTAGCTATGGAGACGAAAGGGGCCGGGGCAGGGCGACAGTCGTATCGACTGTCGCCGGAGAAGAAGATGCCCAGGGAAGGGGCGGCGGCGAGCAGAGAGCCGGAGATGCGCCAGCTGGGTACGGCGTGGCGCGGGAAGAGCAGGGGAGGAAGTCTCTGCTGCTGGTATTGCGGCAGAGCAAAGAGGAGGAGGAGGAAGAACCGCCGGAGCTGGTGGGCGTCTGCCGGAGTGAGAGGAGAGGAAGGTTGGGGGTTTTCTCCGTCAGATCCGAGCTGCCGAGGTTGGTGGAGCGACGGGGGTATTTATAGGGATCAAAACAGGGAGGAAGGCGGAGGGAGACGACGTGTCTCCCTCGCCGGAGGACGCCAGAGATGGAGACCCATACCGTCCGTGCGTTCGCACGGTCGGTATGGTGGGTTACAGCGACCAGGGGGGTGTCCCTGCGACGACTGACGACGCAGGGCACCCCCGGTTTACTTGCCAGGCTCTCCCCCTCACCCTGCGCGGCGCCATGCTCCGCGTAAGGTCGCCGGAGCATGGTGCTGGCAGGTTTTGCAGGGGGGACCTGAACGCAAAGAACGAAGGAGAGTTAAGGGCCAAAATGCGAGGGTTCAAAAGTTGAGGGCCAAAAAGTAAATATATGAGGACCAAAGTGTAAAGTTGGTCAAGGAGGTTTCTTCTTAGGCTCAAGTTTTTATACATGATTAATTAGGAGCTAAGGAATCTGATGGTGAATTTCATTTTTATATTAAACCTTGTTTGACCAGTCAATTTATGCGAAAACCCAAATTAAGTTATTAATTGGGCATGGTTCTCAATGTAGGTCAAAAATGGGTTCTGAAGGACAAATTGAAGGTTCTAAACCCTAGAGATTATTTTTCTATGAATTTTAGAGGGTTTATTCTATTTTTACTTTGCCTTGAACCTCGTGAATTGAAGTGGGTTGTTTTAGGGTTACAGATTATCATTTAGTTCCTTGGAATTGCTGTAGCCCTTGCTAGATCATCTCATCCCACTTTTATTCTTATTAAGTTGCTTTGACCTATGTTTGGGCCCTGAATTACCCTGTATGCAGATTATACTGGTAAAATTGCATTTTTACCCCTTATGACTTGTTTTCTCCTTAAACTCAGAATTCTCTGAGTTAAGCCTTTCCTTGAGATATGTAGGAGCTTTTATCCTTTGTATTAGGTCAAAATGAGCTAGTTATGGCTCATGATGAGGTTCTCATCACTTAGTACAAAAGGAATTTATGCAGTAAGCGATTCAGTCGTCAAGCGCTCGGCGCACTCTAAACATATGACCATTCTGAGCTTATGTGTGTGTGTGTGCAGGCATGTGTGTGCCTGTGGGTGTGTGCCCGAGTGGGCGTGTGCGAACGTTGGCCCTGGGAGGGTGAGGCCTGGGAGGCGGTTGGGCCGATTTGGCTCGAGGAAATAAATCGAAAATAAACCAAAGTTAAATCAAATCAGGTGAGGACCGAGTAGGGTCTGGTCCTACCCTGATCTCAGGGTGCTGTGTATCCTCGAAAGGACCTCACCGCAAATAAAAAAATAATTTTTGGTTGAAAAGCAAATTAACCCGGTTCAGCTGATGGTTCAAAAGAGCAGGTGTTGTGCTGATAGCTAAGTGCTGAAGTCAAAAGTTGAAGGTTAAGGGAATTTGCAGAGAGAAGGATAAGGCTGAACTAGCATTAAGGAGCAAAGAAGAAGAAATTAAGAAGGAAGAGACTAAGGAAAGAAGATGAAGGCAGGAGCAAAAGAGAGAAAAGAAAGAAAGAGAGAGTTAAAAAAAGAATAAATAAAAGAAAAGGAAAAGAGAGAGGTTGAAGAAATAAAGATGGTAAACCTGGACCCGTGCGCCTTAGTCAAAAGCTCTCTCAACAACTCCTCGTCCCTAGGAACGCACAGACATCCCCTCATACGTAGGATCTCGTCCGAGAAGGAAAAGTCTCCTGGGTCCCCTATCAACACCTTATCTCGCAGTGTCTATAAGTACGGATCGGCCATTTAACCTGTGATGATACGGTCTATCAGCTCTGGTCATGACTACCATGTCACTGTAACTGTCCCACAATACCTCTATGACTCCCGGGGTCGCCAACTGTCCAACTCCTCCATGAGTCTCCAACTCTATGCCTGTAAGCTGGCCAAGTGGGCTGACGCCTTCTGAATCAAGGCGTCGGCCACCACATTGGCCTTCCCTGGGTGGTAGGAGATGCTATAGTCGTAGTCCTTCAGGAGCTCTAACCAACATCTCTGTCTCATGTTAAGCTCCTTTTGGTTAAACAAGTACTTGAGGCTCTTATGATTTGTGAAGATCTCGAAAGTCTCACCGTAAAGGTAGTGCCTCCATGTCTTCAGCGTAAAAACAACTGCTGCCATCTCTAAGTCATGGGTAGGGTAGCTATACTCATGAGGCTTCAGTTGCCACGAAGCATATGTGACAACGTGATCCCGCTGCATGAGCACACCCCCTAACCCCTCCAACGAAGTGTCGATGTAAACCACGAACCCACCACTGCTGTCTGGGATGGTGAGTATAGGAGCTGAAGTCAACCTCTCCTTCAACTCTTGGAAACATGCCTCACACTCGTCGGTCCAGGTGAACGGCACGTCCTTCCGAGCCAACTGGGTGATAAGACGTGCAATATGAGAGAATCCTCTGATAAAACGCCGATAATAACTTGCCAGTCCTAAAAGCTATGTATCTCTGTCACTGTGCGTGGCCTCTCCCACTTGAGTACGGCCTCTACCTTGGCTGAATCCACAGCCAATCCATCTCCTAAAATCATGTGGCCCAAGAAAGTCACCTGGCTCAACCAAAACTCACACTTGCTATACTTCTCATACAGCCTGCGTCACCTCAAGGTATCCAGGATCATGCGTAAATGCTGACCATGCTGCGTCTGATCCCATCGTCGATGAACACCACCACAAACTGGTTTAAGTACGGCCTGAAAACACGGTTCATCAAATCCATAAAGGTAGCAGGGGCATTGGTCAGCCCAAACGGCATGACCAAGAACTCGTAATGCCCGTACCGGGTACGGAAAGCTGTCTTGGAGACGTCGGTCTCCTTGATCCTCAACTGGTGGTAACCTGACCTCAGATCTATCTTGGAGAACACTGTGACATCTCGCAACTGGTCGAAGAGGTCATCAATTCTTGGTAGCGGATACTTGTTCTTGACAGTGACCCTATTCAGCTGTCGGTAGTTGGCACAAAATCGTAGGGTACCATCCTTCTTCTTCACAAATTGCACAGGGGCTCCCCACGGGGACGCACTGGGCCTCACAAAGCCCTTCTCCAATAGGTCCTGTAGCTGTGACTTGAGCTCTCGTAGTTGAAGCAGTGCCATTCGGTATGGTGCCATAGAAATGGAGCTGGTCCCCGGTACCAGTGAGATCTCAAACTCAATCTCACGCTCAAGCAGTAGTCCTGGCGGCTCCTCTGGGAAAACGTTAGGGTACTCGCAAACCACCGGGATACTATGAAAGTCAGTCACGGGACTAGGCTCTGCCACTACATAGGCCAAGAAGCTCTCACACCCTTGGCTCAAAAGCCTCGTTGCCCGAAGTGAGGAGTTGCATCTGAAACCTCCGTCCACTGGCAGGTTGTGAAACTCAAAGGGAGGCAACTCCAGTATAGAAAAGACGATCTTCCTCCCAAAACAATCTACCAGGGTGTGATAGGTCAACAGCCAGTCCATCCCTAGGATCACGCCAAAGTCCTCCATCTGGATCACAATCAGGTTAGAAGGGTGGCTGTGTCCCCCTATACTGACCTCACAGTCCGTGTAAACCTCCTTGGCTACAAACAACTGGCCACCTGGGCCTCTGATCACAAATAGATCCTCTAACAATACACTGCTCTGCCTCAAACTAACGGCAAAACTCGTAGTGACGGAGTAGGTAGCACCGGAATTAAAAAGTACGCACACTAATCTGCCAGAAACAGTAACCATACCTGCCACCACAGAACCAGAAGCCTTGGCGTCTCTGTGTGTTAGGGTGTTGATATGCCCCTCAGTTCTTAGTGCGGACGAAGCAGCTACACTCTAGGTTGGGCGAGCAGCAGCTGGTCGGTACCCTCGTGACTGCTGTCCTCCCCGATGCACCTGGTGACCACTACCGCCAACACGGCCTCCAGCGCTCGGTGCGGGGAGCATCTGCTGTGCTCTGGCCCTAGATGGGAAGTCCCTCATGAGGTGGCTCGGCTGGCCACACTGGTAGCAGAGGGGTACATGACCTCCTCCCTCAGTCGATTCCTGCTGGCGGCTGGGCGGGGGTCCAGTGCTGGCAACTGGCCCCTGTCTGGGGCCCCCAAAGGCCACTGGTGGCCATGCAAAATGAGATGGCTCTCTTGCAGGCACTGTATGCCTCCTCTCCCGACGGCCCTGAGAGTACTCTGGCTGGTAGGGCCTCTTCCGTCCACTGTCAGTGTCTTGCACAGCCAGGTTGGTCTCCTTGTAAGTCATGGCTTCCTCGACCACACGAGAGAAAGTGGGAAACTTCAGGGGTTTGACATACCCCCGAATTGCAGATCGGAGCCCCTCAGTAAACCTCCATAGGCGCTCCTCCTCAGTAGACACAACTGTTGGGGCGAAACATGGCAGCTCGAGGAAACACGTGCGGTACGCGCTAATCGTCATCATCCCCTGGAGGAGAGTGTGGAACTCCCACCTCCTCCGGTCCTGCCAGGTCTGCGGAAAGTACTGCTTGCAGAAGAGAGCCACGAACTGGTCCCACGTCGGCTCTCTCCCCTCTTGGCCTCTGACTGCCCTCCACCACCTGTGTGCTGCGCTCTCTGGCTAGTACGTTGCAAAGGCCACGCGGCACTTCACAAGAGGGCGAACTGTGTTGAACACCTTCTCTATCTGCTCCAGCCAGTCCTCTGCCTCAGACGGGTTCTCGTCCCCCTTTAAGGAGGGGGCTTCAGCTTCCAGAACTGTCTGAAAAGCTCGTGGTGTAGCTACAGTGGGGGAACGGGCACGCCTCCAGGGAAGGAGAGCTCGTGCTCGAAAGTGTCAGAGTGTGGTGGGGGTGGTGGAGGACCACCCCCTCCCCCTCCTGCTCGTCCGACACTACGACGTCTTCAGGGAGAGGTTCCCGTAGAGGCTGGTGGAGCTCCTCTCGCATGGTGTCTCTGATCAGCTGGGCGAGATCCTAGGCCTGAATGCCCAGGAGAGGTGGGTCAACTGGTGCCTCAGGTCCGGTACGTCCGCCCCTCCGACCTCGTCCACAACCACGACCACGGCCTACCTCAGGAACTTCCTAACGAGGCATCTCCTGCATGGAGACGCAAGAGATAGAACAAGAGTTGTCAACGATATAGGGTTACATCGAGAAAAAGACTCAGAAATGAATATCAAAGTGGCACGTTGTGGTGGTTATCCTAGATATATGCACGTGAGTGGTTATTCTCGGACCAATTGGTTCATTTCTCGGGACGACTTTGCTTTGATATCATTTTGTTACGACCCGATTCCCAGGACCCTACAGGATCCGAGATCGGCTCGCCTCAACTAACCCCAAGACCTAGTAGCCCAACGAGAAATAATCAAAAGCAGGAAAATAAACCACATTCACACATGCAACATAACTAAGCAGAAGGAAAAACGAAACAGTAAAGTAAAGTAGAACTGTCTCAAAATATAGGACATGCCACTACAACAACAGAAAAAAGAAAGTGACGAGAACAGAAATTTTAAAGTCCAGTACTCACAACTATAGTAGTAACAAAGAGCTAGAAAGAAAACTACTACAACTGGGCTCGGCTAGGCCCAGCTCCCTCTGCAGTCGGAAACTCGGGCTTCTCAACTCCTGGTCCTGAACAGGGTTACGAAAAGATGGAGTCAGTGATGAGAGCCTAATCATGAGCCATAACTAGCCCATTTTAACCTAATAAAGATAATAAAAGCTCCTACATAACCTATAAGAGGGCCTAATTGAAGGAATAAGTGTTCTGAGAAGAAAACATGAAATAAAGGTTAAAACTATAATTTTACCATTGCAGTACATAAACAGGATTTCTCAGAGACAAAACATAGGTCAAATGGTCTAAATGAGATAAAAAGTGGGTTGATGCAATCAGAAATGGGTTCATGTGCAATCCAGGAATTAAATGACATCTTGTAACCCTGAAACAGACCTGCTTAATTCAACGAGGTTTTTTTCAAGATAAAAATCAAGTAAACCCTCTAAAAATCATGGAAAAATATCCCCTAGGGTTTATAACATTCAATTTGGCCTTTGGAACCTAGTTTGACCTAGATTAGGGTCCTAGCTCATCAATTGACCTAATTTGGGTTTTTACGCAAAATTTCCAATCAAACGTGGTCAAACATAAAATCCAACTTCACCATTGGATTCCTTAGGTCCAAATTATGTTTGTACCAAAATTTGGACCTAAGGGGAGGTCATCTTGACCTACTTTGCAATTTAGTACACCCAATCACATTTTAGTCCCTATCTTTTGAAAACCATCACATAAACCCCCCTAACTTCCTTGCCAATCTTACAATCAGATCCCTCTGCCATTATTGGGGAGAGATCCTACTCCGGCGAGGATTAGCGAGGGAATACTCTCTGATCCCTCAGAGATCCCCTCCCAGAATTGAAAGGGAGATTCTTTGAGGAATCCCCTTCCATCTGAGCCCGATCGCAACCCCTGATTTGCACCCAATCTCTCGTGCGAACGCACGAGAGATTTGGATATCTAACTACCTTCCATCTCCGGTGAGACTTCGGTGGCAGAAGACGTGCCCTCCACGCACCAGAAGCATGGCCAGCACCTATAAATTAAACCCCAACTCCGGCCGCACCTCCTTAGCTCGACTTGGCCGAGATTCCACCTTAAATTCATCTCCTCCGACCAAGGGGTCTAGCGAGCTCCAGTGAGCCCCCCTCCTCTTCCTCGTCGCTCTGCCACAAAACCAGTGGCAGAGTCGTCTTCCTCATCCTCCTCCGAGTCGCGCAACACCCACGTGCACTGCCCTAGCCCCGTCGTCGCCGCCGTCTTCCCCCACTGGACGTCTTCTTCTCCGGCGACAGCAGGTACTGCCGTCCGCCTCCTCGTCCCCTTCGTCCCTTTAGTTAGGTTAAAACTATTCTTCTCATCCCCTCTTTCATCTCCCTCATTTTATTTCATCAAACATCCCTCGACCGCCGCTGTTCACCACCACCTTCCTCATCTCTGGCCACCCACCGGCGAGACGCTCCCATTGCTCCACAGCCCCACATGCCTCGCCGACCATCGCATAACCTTCTCCTCACCTCACTGAGTAACCTCTGCCCGTCCATAGACCCTCTTCGCCTCCACAACAGTCTCCTGAACACACCCATCCATCCGGCCACAGGGCAACCTAGGCACGCACACCTAGGTCACCTCGTGGCCTGCCACCTAGTGCTTCACCTTCGCTGTGACACGGCGAAGGTCCCCCGGTGATCTGATTAAGTCGCGAGGCTCTTTTCGTGTCTGACAGTTCCACGTCCCGGCCGCCATTAGCGACAACTTGAAGAAGCTCCACGCTTGCTCCAGGCTGCAATTCTTTAGGGCTCCAGGTCCAACTAGCTCGGGGAGGTATCGCGAAGGCTTCTGTTCCAGCAAGAGGCACTGCAAAGTCTACAGCAGTGGCAATTGAAGGATGGATTCCTGCGGGCGCGTGCGAAGTAAATGTGGAACGTCCCACATCGTGAAGTCACAAAGCGCTGGAGTGATTTATAATGTTTTTGTGTTATAGCCTCGTTGCCTCCGAACGCACTTGGGGTGAGGTCCCTCACCTACTCTCACCGCCTTGTCCGTGACTTCACCACACGGATTTGGCGACCCGACCCGACACTGCCCTAAGCACTCCTCGCGCACCACCTTCACGCCAGTGCGCCTGGACCCGGGCGCAAGATCCGACCCATTTACTCGGCTCTGGGAGAGCATGCTGATGAGTGGTTTACACAGAGAGAGAGACGTGCGGGTGTGGGTAGAGGGATAGGTTTTGCTCCTCTGTGATTTGTGCAGGGAAGGCAGACAGGAGAAAAGAAGCCAACACTTAGTCGCTGCTAGTAGGAGCATAAAGAAGAAGAACGAAGGAAGCCATTGGAGAGGAAAAAGAGAAGGAAAGGAAGAGGCGAAGGAAATAGAGAAGAAGAATTGAAGAAGAAAGAAGAAATAGAGAAAGGTAAAGACAAGCAGCAGAAGAAGAGAAACTAAAGGCAAAGGAAAACAAGACCAAGGAAGCAGAGCCAAGGAAGAAGAAGAAGGCCCGTAAGGAGAAAGATACTGCAGGAGAAGAAAGAAGCAAGGCAGAAGAAAATAAGAAGAAAAGAAGCAAGGCAACTGCAAAGAAGAAAGAAGCATAAAGAAGAAGAAAGGCAGAAAAATCAGAAGAAGAAGAATAAGAGAAGGGAAACATCTTTTAAGACGTCTGATCCCATGATCAGAAGTCCAAATTCTTCTTTTTGCCATAATTACTTTTCAAACTCATGCATTTATATTTGAATTAAGTTTTGAGTAATTAAAGTGTTCAATTACATTCTTGAGATTAGTAATAAATTCCAATTGCTCCCTGTGTTCGACCTTGGATACTTAGGTTTTCGAGTAATAAAACTTTTATTTGCTGACAACGCTTGATCATCTATACTACGATGTAACTAATTGTTAAAACATGATCGAGACAACATCAACAGTCAGCGAACGTTGAATGGAGTGGTGTTTACATTATTAATGTGCAAGTAAAGTAAAAACAACAAGCAGGTTTTATTCTCATTTCTATTTATCTCATTTATGTATTTCTGGTTCATCTATTTCTCAAAGTGTCCAAGTATTTCTTAATCTTGTTTGTTTCTTGTGGGAACGATCTTGATTGCAGTCTTTTCTGTGGAGTAGAAAGTACACGTGGTGCTCTCTTGGCCGAGAGTGTCCCCCGCGATAGTCCTATAGCCAGTCAACCACCCCAAGGTCACTGTCGAGACATAGCGATGACTATAGCACGTGTGATAAGCGCACGTGTAGCTACCCCGCACTAGCACGCGGTCAGTCGTTTCCGCTAGAGGGTACGCCTAAAGTACAACACGAAATAGTATAGGACCTTGCCCTCTCATAATAGGGGTCTCGCCCCTCAGAACCAACAGGGGTCTCGCTCTTCCACAGTCTGCGTACCCTCGTTTGACTACCCCGATTTGCTTAGAAGGCCTAAAAGTCGGTGTATGTTGGCTAATCCTAACCTCGGGTCCCGTAGGGTGGCTAGTTCCCTCCCTACACTAGTAGCACGCCTCGGTACCATGTACGCGAGGGCCAACAAGAGTTGGTGTAGAGTGGCCAATCCTAACCTCAGGTCTCAACCCAAGGGCGGCTAGCTCCGCTCTACAATAAAAAGGGATAGTTGCTCTCCTTGCTACCGCGTACACAAGGGCCAGCACACTTCCCGTCTACATTCTAGATTTCTTTCATACACAGGAGTTCTACTCGTAATTTCCCCATAGGGTTCACGCTCGTATTCATCTCATTTATCCATATTCAGATCTCATGTTTCATAACTCGTTCCTCATCCATATACAAGTAGCTCGTGTTTTCACAATTCAATTCTCAATCATAAACATGCAACTTGTGGTTTCATAGTTCAATTTCACATTACATACAGGCAGCTTGTATTTTAACATGCATCTTAAGTAAATAGAATAGCTCAACATCAGGGTCATACACTTCTACCCTAGAGTTCATTCCACATCCTAAAGTTTCAATTGATTTAATCTAAGCAAGCATATTCTTTATTCACATCCTATCAATTGAATTAAACCACTCTACAGGGTATCACGGGAGGAATGGGGGCCTGCACCGCAGATCTCGTCATCTCCGCGGGCCCCGAACACTCCACCGGCTGGTAACCTGTACCAGCGACTAATTTATATTAGACAAGCTCAAAACAATAGATACTCAACACGAACACGTAGAGAAACTCGAGTGGAACACAGCGGTACTTCGTTTGCGGAAAACTGATCCCGTTTGGGCCCTAAACGAACCAAAAACACGGTTATTAACCAAAATCAAAAGTCTGGGACTAGTCCTAAATGTCTTAAAAGACGTCATATCTTACCTTGCACTTCCTGCGGCTGCTTCAGACGTCCAGACTTCCTCCGCGACCGTCTGGGAGCAGCTTCAAACGTCGGACAAGGTCTCCAGTCGTCTGGAAGTACCTCCAGACATCTGGCGACGTGATCAGACGTCCAAAAGTACTTGGAAAAGCGCATCGCGTGCCTTCCCAAAGCCCTCACCTGTGTTTGAAAAATGCAGGCACAAATTCAGCTCGACATCTCCTACGCTACAAACTGCATGGCGGAAAGTAGCATAGGAAGATATGTACTTCACGTGATATGTGCTTTCAGACGTTTGGTGCCTCGCCAGTCGTCTGGATGATACCCCAGACGTCTGATATTAGAAACCTTTTAGTACCAGAACCTCCTCCGCGACGCTTCTCTCCTCGCAACCACGCTCGCAGCACACCGCAGCAGCTTCAGCAGCTGTAAAGTGCTAGGAGGCTGCCTCCCCGAGCCCCTCCTCCTTGCGTGCACGCTCGCCACCGGCCGTGCGAACTCCGTCGAGCTGCCGAAGGTCCTCCAACCTTCACGCTCTCTTCCTTCCTCTCTCTTCCTCTTTCCCTCTCGTTCTCCCTCGCTTGCCCTCTCTCTCGTCCCTCTCGTTCTCCCTCACCACGGCTGCAAGAGGGAGATGCTATGATGAGAACCTCATCATGAGCCATAACTAGCTCATTTTGACCCAATACAAAGGATAAAAGCTCCTACATAACTCAAGGAAAGGCTTAACTCAGAGAATTCTGAGTTTAAGGAGAAAACAAGTCATAAGGGGTAAAAATGCAATTTCACCAGTATAATCTGCATACAGGGTAATTCAGGGCCCAAACATAGGTCAAAGCAGCTTAATAAGAATAAAAGTGATCTAGCAAGGGCTACAAGCAATTCCAAGAAACTAAATGATAAATCTGTAACCCTAAAGTAACCCACTTCAATTCACAAGGTTCGAGGCAAAGTAAAAATAGAATAAACCCTCTAAAATTCATAGAAAAATAATCTCTAGGGTTTAGAACCTTCAATTTGGCCTTTAGAACCCATTTTGACCTACATTGAGAACCATGCCCAATTAATAACTTAATTTGGGTTTTTGCGCAAATTGACCGGTCAAACAAGGTTTAAGATGAAAATGAAATTCACCATCAGATTCCTTAGGTCCTAATTAGTCATGTATAAAAACTTGAGCCTAAGAAGAAACCCCCTTGACCGACTTTACACTTTGGTCCTCATATATTTACTCTTTGGCCCTCAACTTTTGAACCCTCGCATTTTGGCCCCTAACTCTCCTTCGTTCTTTGCAATCAGGTCCCTCCTGCAAAACCCTGCCAGCACCATGCTCCGGCGACCTTGCGCGGAGCATGGCGCCACGCAGGGTGAGGTGGAGGACCTGGCAAGTAAACCGGGGGTGCCCTGCGTCGTCAGCCGTCGCAGGGGCACCCCCCTGGTCATTGTAGCCCACCATACCGGCCGTGCGAACGCACGGACGGTATGGGTTCGTGTTTCCGACCATTCTCCGGCGAGGGAGACACGTCGTCTCCCTCCGCCTTCCTCCCTGTTTCATCCCTATAAATACCCCCCGCTGCTCCACCGACCAGGGCAGCCTGGATCTGACGGAGAAAATCCCCAACTTTCTTCTCTTCTTCCTCCGGCAGACGCTCACCAGCTCCGGCGGCTTCCTCCCCCTCCACCTCTTCGCTCTGCCGCAATACCAGCAGCAGAGACTTCCTCCCCTGCTCTTCCCGCGCCACGCCGCACCCAGCTGGCGCCTCTCCGGCTCTCTGCTCGCCGCCGCCCCTTTCCCTGAGCATCGTCTTCTCCGGCGACAGTCGATACGACTGTCGCCCTGTTCCTCCCCTTTCGTCCCTGCAAGTAAGATAGAGCTACTCCCCTTCTTCTCCTCTTTCGTTCCCCGCTTTCAATTTAGTCAATTAAGCCCTCGACCGACCCTGACCACCTTCACCCCCTTCGTCTCCGACCACCCTCCGGCGAGCCGCTCCCATCACCTCAGCGACCCACACGGCTCGCCAACCACCGCAGGACCTCCGCCTCCTCACCCTGATCAATCTCCGCCCTACCACTTCCCCCACATCACCCTCTGCAACTCCACCGTACAGACCCATCCTCCGACCCACAGTCCGACCTAGGGCAGCCCTCGCACACCGCCCCGCGCCTCGCCACCACCCACACGAGCTTCGCCGCACCCTGGCGAAGCTCCTGGCACTCTCTGATTAGGCCGAGAGGCCGTTTTCTTGTGGACAGGCCACCCGACCTCCGCCGCCATTGACGCGCAGGAGGACCTGCTTCCGCCTACAGCTACAGGCGCGCCACGCTCAGCACCAAGCCCAGATTCACTCCCAGGCCTTGCGAGGAGTTTTGGCAAAACACCAGGTTCGCAGCCGAGGAAGAAAACTCCGCGTGACGCTGCCATCTCCTGCTGAATTCCCCGCTGCGGGCGCGCAATTGAGGTGGGCCGTTTAGTCCCACCTCGGAAACGCCTGAAGAGCCGCAGCGACATAAGATGCAAAAGTGCAGTAGCCTTACTGCCTCAGTACACGGGGTGAGGTCCCCTTCACCCGCCCGGTTACCCGGTCTCGTCCGCGCTCACGCCCCGCGGACCTGACCCGAACCGACCCGACCCGACTCGACTGACCTGCACTCCTCGCCCACCACGCACGCCGGTGGGCCTGGACCCGGGCCTGATCCGAACCCGGTTACCCGGTAGCTCTGGGAGAGCTTTCCCAAGAGTGGTTTCAGAGAGAAAGAGAGACGCGGGGGGGGGGAGGGTAGAGTAGGTTTTGCTTCTGACGAGAAACTCTGAAGTGTGCAGGCGAAGAAGAAGACCCGCGGAAGAAGAAGTGCAGGCGAAGAAGAAGGAGCTGCACTGTAGCAAATGCATAGTTAAGTCGTCGAAGCACCGGGTCAGACGACGGAAGGTCAGCAGCCAGAGCAGGAAAGAAGGCAGGCTGAAGAAAGAAAGAAAAGAAGAGCAACGGCCAAAGCAGAAGAAGAAGAAAGGAAGACTTAGTAGCTGAAGGTAGAAGCTCTGCAGCCATAAGGAAGAAGAAGAAGGAGATCTGAAGAAAGAAAGGAAGAAGAAACATTCACAGAAGAGACTGCATAAAAAAGAAGAAGAGAGGCCAAGACAGAAACCAAGGAAGAAGAAGAAGGAGATCTGAAGAGGAACATCACCTCTGCAGAACAAAGAAGAAGAAGGAGATCTGAAGAAAAGAAAGAAAGAAGAACATCACAACAAATTCTTTCCCTCTCTTTATTTTGTAAAAGAAACATGTATATCTCTAGAATACGACTTGCTCCCTGAGTTCGACCTCGGGAACTCTTTCATTTTCCGAGTAAAAAAATTTATATTTGAAATGTTGGTAATAACCGGCTTTACTACAACGTTATAACAAAACCAAAACCCTCAAACCCGGTTGCCGCGACGTTTCATTTTGGCGCCGCTGCCGGGAAGCAACGGCTATTCTAGAGGTAAACATTCCTGTTTCTTTTAATTTCTGATAATCTCCTCTCTTTTGTGCAGCTACAGGAACTCAAGAAGACAAGCAACCACACGACAACCACTCCGAAGACAGGTAAATTTTTTCCTCTCACTATTAACCCCTAAACTCTAAAGAGGAAGAAAAGAAAAGAACAAGCAATATAGGGCTAACCTGTCTTCCATACTTAGTAACCATAAAGAGTTGCATGTTTTCAACTCATCACTCCTGCACACTATTAAGGGTATTTAAGGGCTAACACATTCTTGCTTGAGCCCTAATTGCCCAACAAAGAGTTAAATGGACCAAGTAGAGCCAACATAAGGTTAAACAATAGGATTTCAGTTGAGACACACCCCTTAATCAAGAATTGAGGAAATCCAAAAGAGGTGTGCCCAAACCATTGATTGAAAATAATTAACAAGAAAAATCCTAAACAATTGGCTCTCTCTAAACACTTGAACCCTAAAAGAAAGGACCCAAAAAGCTCTCAAAGAAAACAAGAGGTAAAGTTGACCCCTTTGGGTTAACCAACCTTAAATTAGGTCACTCTTTGCACTTAAAAAGACTAAAGTTCAAGTGAAACCTTAAGCACCCTGATCTTAAAATTGGTAGACTTAAGAGGTCAAGATCCCCATTCTGGTCTACCTGGAACCGCAGTGACAAGAGAGGTCGGGTGGGGGAAACCCTGTAACCCGTGGGGACGCTCTACCGTGTAGGGGTCTTCGCGGGACTCTCCCTCTCTGGCTGCCCAGGTAATTCTCAGGTGGACAATCTTTCTGATCAAGGGGTCCATCTGCCCCGCACCTCTATAGTCACCCAACACATTTTTGGGTGTCTTGATTGGGTCCAGCACCTTCTAAACTTACCTCTCCCAACTGTGCATGTACGGAAGGAGGTCTCTACGACCACCCTTAAGACCTCCATTAGAAATTCGCTCTCGTCAAGGCCAAGCCTCGACGCCCGTATTTGTGCAGCAACACCCTCACATTATTCTCTCTTCTGATTCAGAACCAAGTTCTTCTTCTTCCCTCATCATGGCTCAGCCAGTTGAGGAAGAAAATAATCTGGAACACCAGCTCCAGCGACTCAATGACCTCTTCCAAAACTTCGTACACCCACCACAGCGTCCTATGATGCGGGACCACTACAATCCTGCTGCGGTGGCCATTGAGCCTCGAGTCAGAATCCCGATTGGAGGACCTGATTCCGAACTAAAGCCCAACATGATTCATGCTATACCTAAATTCCATGGGCTTAATTCCGAAGATCCCTTCCAGCACATCAAACAGCTAAAGCATCTGGCCCACACTTTTGGATCAGATGCGCAAAATCGGGATATTCTTCTCATGAAGATGTTCTCCTTTTCTCTTATGGACAAGGCCGCCCATTGGTATCAAACTCAGACCCGGCCGATCAACACTTGGGAAGAACTTCAATCCGAGTTTTTGAAAAAGTTCTTTCCCGTTGGTCGGACCAACGCCTTGCGCCATCAGATTACACACTTCACTCAACAATCAGGAGAACCTCTCCATGAGGCATGGGATCGTTTTCAGGATCTCATGAGAAAGTGCCCCCATCACGGAGTTCCTAAATGGGAACAAGTCCAATCTTTTTACCAGGGACTCCGTGAGGACATCCGCCTTTTCGTCAATGCAACCTGCGGAGGAAACATCATGGGTCAACATGAAGACACCGTATGGGAGATTCTCGAAAACATGTGCGAGAACTCCATCAACAATGACTCCATGGGATTATTCGACAGGACGAATACCCGCGCAGCGACGAATCTTAAGGGAGCACATGAGACGCAGGGCCTGTCCGCATCAGTCGACCTGGAATTAATGGCCAGTCGATTGGACAAGGTCTCAATCATTGAAAAGAAGGTGGATGAGCTGACTCAGCACTTGCAGCGAGCCACCTCTGCGCGTAACTCCTTTGCACAACCTCCTTCCACACAGGAGACTGTGCAAAACATCCTCCACCGATCCTCCCCTGGGATGGATCCATATCCATCCCCATCTGATTCTTGGACTGGAAGATCATCCGATCCTTTCTACACCAGCCGGGGAAACTCCATTCCTCCTTTCCCTGACTCTCAGGAGGTTCCTCAGATCTGCGAGGACCTCAACGCCATCCAGAACGACCCATTCTCCAACACTTACAACCCTGGATGGCGAAACCATCCAAATTTTCAGTGGGCAGGAAATTCCCAAACCCAAAGACCACCTTTTCAGTCTCGCCCACAGCCCTCTCATCACTACCAGCCGCCTCAGCCTCGGCCCAACCCTACTTATCCATCAGGGCCAAATCAAGATCAAATGTCCTTAATCCTCCAGACTCTGGCTGACATTCAAAAATCGAATGCGGCTATTCAAAAATAGCACAAGGACGAGCTTACTGAAGTTAAAACTCAACTGGCCCAGTTGGCAAATTCTCGCCAACCAGGCACACTCCCTTCCCAACCTCTTCCTAACCCAAATAACGTGCCAACCCAGAAGCGCGTTATGAATCCAAATTTAGGCCACGCTCAATGGATTTATCAGGCCCCCACTGCTCCATCTCCAGACGAGATGGATGCCTCAACTTCTCGTGCGGGATTTCAGCAGCAGCCACCCCTCCTACCAAACCCAAACCAAAATCAGGCCGGATTAAATTCTGTAACAACACGTAGTGGTAAGACAACTCAAGACCCGCATTATCCAAACCACTCCCAGCCTGATAACCATGACCCTAGGATAGTTATCCAAGGTACCACTGTTCCAGATCCACAACCTGAACCTATCCTAGAAGAACCAACCAAGATCCCGTTTCCCGAGGCCCTGACCAAGGGAAAGAAGACCACCAAACCCGTGGCCCCTGAGGAGGACCTGGTCAAGCTCTTTGAGCAGGTCCACATAAACATCCCCTTGATGGATGCAATCCGCCACGTACCAGCTTACGCACGATTTCTAAAAAATTTATGTACACCCCAGCGTAAGCCGCGAACCAAGGGAGGGAGCCCAATTGTTCTGTCAGAGCAAGCCAGCTCTGTAATCCTTAGTAGACTCCCGCCCAAGGCAAAAGATCCTGGAACTCCCCTAATCTCTTGTAAGATAGGTGGTACCCAATTTGATAGAGCATTGTTAGACTTGGGTGCATCTATAAATCTGATACCCACATCCTTACTGGACCATCTAGAAGAATCTGAGCTGAAACCAACCGAGGTGACATTACAATTAGCAGATCGATCTATAAAGTCACCAAAAGGGATTCTCGAGGATGTTATCGTGAGAGTGCGGGATTTCTATTTTCCAGTGGACTTTATAGTCTTAGACATGGATGCACCCGAGAACCCTAGGGATACACCAATCATTCTAGGGAGACCTTTCTTGGCTACTGCTAGAGCCAACATCAGCTGTGAGGAGGGCCAAATAGAGCTTAAGTTTGGAGATCAAACACTGAAAATTGATATATTTAAGGCCCAACAAGGAATTAATTGCGGCGTCATCGAGCAAGTTTGTGACATCAAGACTTTGGTTGATGAATCACACCTCCAGAGTGACTCGATTGTGCCTCATCAACCACAGAAGGATCTTGACCCGCAAACAGAGGAGTTGAATCCAGATATGAACAACCCAGTAACTCCCACCCTTAAACCTCACATCTATACTGAACCACCCGCTGCTGCTGAAAACCCCATCCTCGAACTGAAACCCCTTCCTGCTCACTTAAAATACATCTTTTTGGGTTCTAATCAGACCCTTCCTGTGATCATCAATTCCAACCTCAGTCCTGAACAGGAAACCAGTCTGATTGTTGTCCTCCAGCAACATCGAAGAGCCATCGGATGGACTCTCGATGATTTGACTGGAATAAGTCCCTCTTATTGTACTCATCATATCTATTCAGAAGAGGGCACACGACCTTCTCGTGAAATGCAGAGACGCTTAAACCCCAATCTGCAGGAGGTCGTGAAAAAGGAGATCATCAAGTGGTTAGATGCCGGGATCATCTACCCGATCTCCGATAGTCGTTGGGTGAGCCCAATTCAGGTCGTGCCTAAGAAGGCAGGACTCACCACTATAACGACTGAGACCGGAGAAATCATTCCTACCCGATTAGCCAACTCGTGGAGAGTCTGTATAGATTACCGTCGACTCAATTCCTCCACGAAGAAGGATCATTTCCCACTACCCTTCATTGATCAAATTCTCGAAAAACTAGCGGGAAATAGGTTCTTCTGCTTTCTTGACGGGTACTCCGGTTATAACCAGGTGGCAATCCATCCTGAGGACCAAGAAAAGACCACGTTCACCTGCCCCTTCGGAACATACGCTTTCCGAAGGATGCCTTTCGGTCTTTGCAATGCACCCGCTACTTTTCAGCGATGCATGCTTGCCATATTCTCAGATATGGTAGGTGATTATCTGGAAGTCTTCATGGATGACTTTTCAGTTTTCGGAGCATCATTCGACGATTGCCTCCAACACTTGGTCCAGATACTCAGGCGGTGCATCGACGTGAATTTGGTTCTTTCCTGGGAAAAGAGCCATTTCATGGTGCCTGAGGGAATTGTCCTGGGACACTCAATTTCGGAGAAAGGTATCCAAGTGGATCGAGCTAAGGTTAATCTGATTTCTCACCTTCCTATGCCTAGCTCGATCAGGGACATCCGATCCTTTTTAGGGCATGTCGGTTTTTATCGACGATTTATCCCTGATTTTTCAAAAATCGCACGCCCCCTGACCACTCTTCTCTCCAAGGATGTTCCCTTCGAAATCTCCAAGGAATGCACTCAAGCATTTGAAATCCTGCGTGACCGAGTCACCCAAGCCCCGATCCTACAGTCCCCTGATTGGTCTCAACCCTTTGAGATCATGTGTGATGCATCCGACTTCGCTGTAGGAGCGGTTTTGGGGCAGAAAAATGACAAGAAACCTGTGGTCATTTACTACGCCAGCAAAACACTCGATGAGGCTCAGCGTAACTATACGGTTACTGAGAAAGAGCTGCTAGCTGTAGTATTTGCCCTAGAGAAGTTCAGATCATACCTTCTGGGTTCCCATGTCATCATATACTCGGATCACACGGCTGTGAGGCATCTCCTTGCAAAGAAGGACGCGAAACCTCGATTGATCCGATGGATCTTGCTGTTGCAAGAATTTGACCTCGAGATTCGCGATAAAGCGGGAAAACAAAACGTGGTAGCTGATCACTTGTCCCGTCTTCCTTCTGAAATAATAGACCCTTCCGGACCCATCACTGAGCATTTTCCCGATGAGCACCTGCTGACTATTGGTACTAGCCTTCCATGGTTTGCTAATATTGTAAATTACTTGGCATCTCATCAGACCCCGTCCGATTGGCCGAAGGCCAAGAAAGACAAATTACGCTCCGATGCCAAGTATTACATTTGGGAAGACCCGTACCTCTTCCGCATAGGTGCCGATCAAATCATCCGGAGATGTGTCCCGGAAGGGGAAGTCAACAATATCCTCTCTTTCTGCCATGACCAGGCATGCGGTGGCCATTTTGCCGGGCATAAAACCGCATCAAAAGTCCTCCAGTGCGGCTTTTACTGGCCCACACTGTTCAAAGACGCATACAGTCATTGCAAGGCATGCAGTCGTTGCCAGACTTTGGGCAACATGAGCCATCGCGACATGATGCCTATGCAACCGATTCTAGTATGCGAAATCTTTGATGTTTGGGGGATTGATTTTATGGGCCCCTTTCCTGTTTCGGATGGTTTCGAATACATTCTGTTGGCTGTGGACTACGTGTCCAAATGGATCGAAGCCATACCGACCCGAACCTGTGATCACAAAATCGTTCTCAAATTCATTCATCAACACATTTTCTCAAGGTTCGGGATTCCTCGTGCAATAATCTCTGATGGGGGGACCCATTTCACAAATGCTCAGTTTAGGTCACTGATGACCAAATACGGGGTGTCTCACCGAATCTCTACTCCTTACCACCCCCAAACTAATGGTCTAGCTGAGCTGTCTAATCGGGAGATCAAGAAAATCCTGCAAGTCACTGCTCGACCTGACAGGAAGGACTGGTCGTCCCGACTTCCGGAAGCATTGTGGGCCTATAGGACCGCCCACAAGACCCAATTGGGCATGTCTCCCTTTAGATTGGTGTACGGAAAGGCATGCCACCTTCCCGTCGAACTGGAGCATAAAGCCTATTGGGCAGTACGGAACTGTAATCTGGATCTTTCTAAGGCTGGGACCCACAGAAAACTTCAAATCAGCGAGATCGATGAATTACGCATAGACGCGTACGAGAACTCGCAAATCTACAAGGAGCAGGTTAAAGCCTTCCACGACAAACACATCTCGAGAAAGATCTTTCATCCTGGTCAAAAGGTCCTACTCTTTGATGCCCGACTCAAACTCTTCCCAGGAAAACTGAGATCTAAGTGGGTCGGACCATATTTGGTCCGACAGGTTTTTGGAAATGGAGCAATCGAAATCAGTCCACTCAGCCACGATTCTGAACCTTTCATCGTGAACGGTCAAAGACTCAAGCCGTTCATTGATGTAACTTCTACTGATTTGGCTGAGGCATCTTATATCCTCCTTTCCCCTTGAGCTTATTGCGCCCAGCCGATGGCGTAAAACTCAGCGCTTAACGGGAGGCAGCCCGTCATTCTCTTTGAAAACCTGAAACTTGTTCTGACACCTTTCAGCACTCGAAGTTCACCCTTGTAGACAGCCGACCCCAACTCAGATGTTTGCATCTGGGATTTGAAATCGTCCGCAAAAAATTCAACCCGACCCATTCACTCATCCAAATTTCTGTCTTAAGGAATGAACTAAGACCCCCTAGGTTACAATGAGGACATTGCAAATCTTAGGCATGGGGGGGTATGAAAGTACAAAAACTTGTAAGAAAAGGTTTCAAACAAAAAAATTCACATATGCCAAAAACACCATAAAAATTAAAAAATTTTTTCGAAAAAGAATAAGAGGAAAAGAGGAGAAGAAAATTTTGTGAAGGAGAAAAGAAACAAAATGAAAAAGGAGCACAAAATTATGAGAAAAAGTGATAGTCATTAGTAAGGAACTAAGGAATTAACCTAAGTTCTAGACCTCATTCAAGAAAAGTGCACAATAAGATTAGTAAAGAATGCAAACCTTAGGCATTCTTGAATAGACTCTTAGTACCCATTAAGATCTGGACACTCCTCAAGAGGTTGAGGAAAATGAAAAGCTGAAGTATTAGGTCTAAGGCTTAGGGAGTATTCGGCCTCGTTAACTAATTTTTGGTTTACGGGACTCAGTAACCTAAGCACCCTAATCTCACACACAGCCTGGTTCAGTAAGCGTAAAAATCAGAATCACGCAGAAGCGTCGCAAAAATCTGAAAAGAACACCTAGAATAGGAGCGGCCGATCAACACAAGTTGATTTGGACGAGTTCCCAGCGCAGAGAGGCGGGAAATCCCCTCGAAGATGCGTAACAAAATATCATCTCCTCGGTGCTTGTCTCTTAGGATATTTACATATCCTACGAGGGGCATGTAAGCACTCTGCTGGTTCAGATTCCATGGATGGCATTATCTCGAAGTGTCAATTGCCAGGGTCTGGATTCGGCCACGGAATACCATGGATGGGATTATCTCGAAATCTCAATAGCCAGGGTTCCGGGGGTTGCCATGGGCGGTGCTATCTCGAAGCATCGATCGCCAGGAACCCTTGAGGATTGATGATGGGAGCAAGGAATCTGATACAGACCGTGTTGAAAAGCCAATCCTAGGCTAGAACTAAAAAGAAAAAGAGAGAGAAAACTCTCCAAACAGAAAAACTTTCTATCTCTCTCTTACAAAACGCACTGCGAACTGAGCCAGGGCTAAAATCATTTCAAGCACGGGTGCTTTAACCACGAAGTCCAATAAACCTTAGGTTAGTTCTTGTGGGCCTTAAAAACCTTTGCTAAAAGACTGAGGCTAAGGCTAGACAGATTTGGATCTTGATTGGTACTAGAGTACCTTTTAGGCCTATGGTCAGCATTCTAACCTAATCTATGCTCAAATAAAAAAGGGCACTTATCTAAAACCATTAGAAACTTCATGGTCTAGAATAAGGGTTGAAACCTTAAGTTTTTGCTAAGGGACTAGCAAAAGCTAGGCATGGGGGTATGATGAGAACCTCATCATGAGCCATAACTAGCTCATTTTGACCCAATACAAAGGATAAAAGCTCCTACATAACTCAAGGAAAGGCTTAACTCAGAGAATTCTGAGTTTAAGGAGAAAACAAGTCATAAGGGGTAAAAATGCAATTTCACCAGTATAATCTGCATACAGGGTAATTCAGGGCCCAAACATAGGTCAAAGCAGCTTAATAAGAATAAAAGTGATCTAGCAAGGGCTACAAGCAATTCCAAGAAACTAAATGATAAATCTGTAACCCTAAAGTAACCCACTTCAATTCACAAGGTTCGAGGCAAAGTAAAAATAGAATAAACCCTCTAAAATTCATAGAAAAATAATCTCTAGGGTTTAGAACCTTCAATTTGGCCTTTAGAACCCATTTTGACCTACATTGAGAACCATGCCCAATTAATAACTTAATTTGGGTTTTTGCGCAAATTGACCGGTCAAACAAGGTTTAAGATGAAAATGAAATTCACCATCAGATTCCTTAGGTCCTAATTAGTCATGTATAAAAACTTGAGCCTAAGAAGAAACCCCCTTGACCGACTTTACACTTTGGTCCTCATATATTTACTCTTTGGCCCTCAACTTTTGAACCCTCGCATTTTGGCCCCTAACTCTCCTTCGTTCTTTGCAATCAGGTCCCTCCTGCAAAACCCTGCCAGCACCATGCTCCGGCGACCTTGCGCGGAGCATGGCGCCGCGCAGGGTGAGGTGGAGGACCTGGCAAGTAAACCGGGGGTGCCCTGCGTCGTCAGCCGTCGCAGGGGCACCCCCCTGGTCATTGTAGCCCACCATACCGGCCGTGCGAACGCACGGACGGTATGGGTTCTTGTTTCCGACCATTCTCCGGCGAGGGAGACACGTCGTCTCCCTCCGCCTTCCTCCCTGTTTCATCCCTATAAATACCCCCCGCTGCTCCACCGACCAGGGCAGCCTGGATCTGACGGAGAAAATCCCCAACTTTCTTCTCTTCTTCCTCCGGCAGACGCTCACCAGCTCCGGCGGCTTCCTCCCCCTCCACCTCTTCGCTCTGCCGCAATACCAGCAGCAGAGACTTCCTCCCCTGCTCTTCCCGCGCCACGCCGCACCCAGCTGGCGCCTCTCCGGCTCTCTGCTCGCCGCCGCCCCTTTCCCTGAGCATCGTCTTCTCCGGCGACAGTCGATACGACTGTCGCCCTGTTCCTCCCCTTTCGTCCCTGCAAGTAAGATAGAGCTACTCCCCTTCTTCTCCTCTTTCGTTCCCCGCTTTCAATTTAGTCAATTAAGCCCTCGACCGACCCTGACCACCTTCACCCCCTTCGTCTCCGACCACCCTCCGGCGATCCGCTCCCATCACCTCAGCGACCCACACGGCTCGCCAACCACCGCAGGACCTCCGCCTCCTCACCCTGATCAATCTCCGCCCTACCACTTCCCCCACATCACCCTCTGCAACTCCACCGTACAGACCCATCCTCCGACCCACAGTCCGACCTAGGGCAGCCCTCGCACACCACCCCGCGCCTCGCCACCACCCACACGAGCTTCGCCGCACCCTGGCGAAGCTCCTGGCACTCTCTGATTAGGCCGAGAGGCCGTTTTCTTGTGGACAGGCCACCCGACCTCCGCCGCCATTGACGCGCAGGAGGACCTGCTTCCGCCTGCAGCTACAGGCGCGCCACGCTCAGCACCAAGCCCAGATTCACTCCCAGGCCTTGCGAGGAGTTTTGGCAAAACACCAGGTTCGCAGCCGAGGAAGAAAACTCCGCGTGACGCTGCCATCTCCTGCTGAATTCCCCGCTGCGGGCGCGCAATTGAGGTGGGCCGTTTAGTCCCACCTCGGAAACGCCTGAAGAGCCGCAGCGACATAAGATGCAAAAGTGCAGTAGCCTTACTGCCTCAGTACACGGGGTGAGGTCCCCTTCACCCGCCCGGTTACCCGGTCTCGTCCGCGCTCACGCCCCGCGGACCTGACCCGAACCGACCCGACCCGACTCGACTGACCTGCACTCCTCGCCCACCACGCACGCCGGTGGGCCTGGACCCGGGCCTGATCCGAACCCGGTTACCCGGTAGCTCTGGGAGAGCTTTCCCAAGAGTGGTTTCAGAGAGAAAGAGAGACGCGGGGGGGGGGGGAGGGTAGAGTAGGTTTTGCTTCTGACGAGAAACTCTGAAGTGTGCAGGCGAAGAAGAAGACCCGCGGAAGAAGAAGTGCAGGCGAAGAAGAAGGAGCTGCACTGTAGCAAATGCATAGTTAAGTCGTCGAAGCACCGGGTTAGACGACGGAAGGTCAGCAGCCAGAGCAGGAAAGAAGGCAGGCTGAAGAAAGAAAGAAAAGAAGAGCAACGGCCAAAGCAGAAGAAGAAGAAAGGAAGACTTAGTAGCTGAAGGTAGAAGCTCTGCAGCCATAAGGAAGAAGAAGAAGGAGATCTGAAGAAAGAAAGGAAGAAGAAACATTCACAGAAGAGACTGCATAAAAAAGAAGAAGAGAGGCCAAGACAGAAACCAAGGAAGAAGAAGAAGGAGATCTGAAGAGGAACATCACCTCTGCAGAACAAAGAAGAAGAAGGAGATCTGAAGAAAAGAAAGAAAGAAGAACATCACAACAAATTCTTTCCCTCTCTTTATTTTGTAAAAGAAACATGTATATCTCTAGAATACGACTTACTCCCTGAGTTCGACCTCGGGAACTCTTTCATTTTCCGAGTAAAAAAATTTATATTTGAAATGTTGGTAATAACCGGCTTTACTACAACGTTATAACAAAACCAAAACCCTCAAACCCGGTTGCCGCGACGTTTCACTGGAGGTGGTGGTCGCTGGAGAGTGGTGGCGAGAAGAAGAGAAGGGAGGTTTAAATAGAGTGGGTTTATGGTTTAGGGGTAAGGGTGCAGAGGAGAGAGAAGCCTCTGTGCACTGCCCACGCGCAGAGCGCAAAGGGACGCATGAAATTTCCCACTTTCAAACGTCCGGGCATGTGTCCAGATGTCTGGACAGACATCTGATTGAAACTCCAGACATCTTATTTGACTAAAAACGCAACGGGTCATTTCAATCCCCCATGCAACACCCTCACCTCCCTCACCCTCCACCATCCCCTCCTCCTTACCTCACCTCTCCATATATACCCCCTCCTCCATTTGTCCCCACAATAGCAGCCGAGCGAGAGGAGAAGGAGAGGGAGGGTGGAGAATAGAGGGGTTCTGTGGCCTGAGAGCGGAGGACTTGCGAGGATGAGGCGGTGTTGTAGCTGCTGCAGCTTTTGCGGCAAGAAAAGGCTCGCAAACAGTTCTGCAGAATCATTTTTCCTTAGAATCAGACGTCCGAAGTGACCTCCAGACGTCTGGTCAGAAGTCCGAAGGTAATCTCAGTTGTCTGATAGCGCATTTTCTTAATTATTTTTCTTGCAAAAGTTTTGACCGTGCACGCATGTATGTTAGAAGATTGGGAAGCGTGTTGGTGCGAAGACTAAGGTAGTTTCAGATGTCCGCAAGTGTCTCCAGATGTATGAAGACACCCTCAGATGTCTGCGCGGAGTTCCAGACATCCGAAAAAGGTGCCCCGAGCAAGGTGAGTCCCTAAGTTCATTTAAGACGTCTAGGACTCTTCCCAGACGTCTGATTTTGATTAGAGTTGATGTTTTGGGCCCGTTCAGGGCCCAAACGGAGTCGATTTTCCACAAACGAAACGTCGTTGGTTTCCATTCGAGTTTCTCTCTGTAGTGATACATTGTTTGTACCATTTTGAGCTCATTTAACCAATTGATCTATGTCATAGGTCCTCAGTCCATCGAGTATACGGGATCTGTGGAGACGTCGGGAGCTACCGTACGAGCCCCCATTCCACCCGATTACCCTGGTAGAGTGGTTCTCACATTAATCTCAGAATTAATAATTAAATTGCATGCGTAGAATTAATTGAACCTAGGTTGTGAGATGAACTCTAGGACTGAAAAGAGATAAATGCATGCTATGGAATATATTCGATCGAATCCTAAGATTGTGAAATGAACACTAGGGCTGGAAGAAATACTTGAATCATCAAGTTACCGTGATGCTTCCTGAAAAGAAATAAACCATGAGCTGCTTGTACTACTTGTAATGAACTATGTCATAAATGGAAATATATGCTTGTACTGAATAATAGATGGTAGAATTTGAGTTGCCTATTCTACGTACAACAAACTAGATATGGAAATAAGAAAGTCCATGTATGAACCCTACGGGGAATTTAGAAAGAAACCAGGAATACGGTGTACGAAAAACCTAATGGTTATGGGAACACGTTGTCTACGGGCGGCTTTTCAGACTTGGTTAAGGGAAGTGAGCTGGCCCTCGTGTACGTGGTACCGAGGAGAGCAACTATCTCTTCAGAGTAGAGGGGAGCTTGCCGCCCCTTGGGTTGAGACACAGGGTGGGTTTAGCCACTCTACGTCGACTTCTGTTTGGCCCTCGCATACATGGTACTGAGGTGAGCTACCTAATGTAGGGGGGAGCTAGCTGCCCCATGGGACCCGGGGTTAGGTATGGCCACCTTACACCGACTCTTGTTAGCCCTTGGGCAAACCAGGATAGTCGGATGAGGGTACGCGGACTGTGAGGGGCGAGACCCTTGTTTTTTAGGGGCGAGACCCCTGTTCTGAGCGAGCAAGGCCCTGTGCTGTTCCATGCTGTATGTTTGGGCGTACCAGTTAGCGGAAACGACTGACCGCATGCTAGTGCAGGGTAGCTACCCATGCGCTTATCACGCGTGCCGTAGTCATCGCTATGTCGCGACCATGACTTCGGGGTAGTAGATGGGGTTTAGGACTACCACGGGGGACTCTCCTGACCAAGAGAGTGTCACGTGTACATCCTGCATTACAGGAAAACTACAAGCAAGATCATTCCCTTAGGAAACAAGACGATTGAGAAATGTCATGGAACTTGATTAGAGTACTCGGATTAGAAAAACGATAATTGGAAATAGATGATAATCAGTAAATCATTAAATGAACGTTTAGCTAGCTGCCTTTTTAAATTCTATGATTTAACCACCACTCTACTCAGCGTTACTTGACCACAGATTTTATAACCTTGTTTAGGTCAAGGATTCAAGCAGCCAGAGCCATCGGCTGCTGAGGGCATTGGGCCCAGTCGAGCCCAACTGTAGTTTTCTTCTATCCTCTTACAGAGAGTTTTGTGGTAATAAGTACCTGTAGCTCATAGTTATGTTCAGTTATATTTTGTGCTAGTTTCTGTTGTAATGGCTATGTTTGTAATCATATTTTCCACTATATAATGTAAGATACTAGTGGCTTACTGTTTTCTTTCCTTTATTACCAGTCATATATTTTTTGCTTAGTTACATTACTCGTGTGGTTGTAGAATGAATATGGTATTTGGTTGTTCTCGTTGGACGACTGGGTCTTGGGGTTCGTCGAGGCGAGCTGTTCTTGAGACTTATGGGGAGTCGGGAGTAGGTCGTGACAACGTGGGCCTTGAGTACAGCCTTGAGGAGCATGGCAAAGATGGTGCTGCCACTCGCAGGGGCATCGGGGCATGGCAATTGTAGCTGCAGTCGGGCTTGAGCTCCAAGTAGGTAGCCTTGAGGGTGGAGGGGGACTAGAGGGCGTGGGGGTGATGAAAGGGGCGATGAAGACACGATGCTCGACGATGGGGATGCGGACGAGGCGAGGGCAACAGAGGAATCGGAGGAGGAAGGGGATGGTGGGGAGGAGAGGGGTGTGAGGGGAGAGGAGTGGGAGTGGAAGAAGTAGAGGCAAGGGTTGAGGGAGGGGGAGAGGGGGTGATGGGAGAAGGGGAGGAGGGTGAGGGTGGTTTTTAGGGGGGAGGGGGGGTTGTTGGAGTGGTGTACATCGGGTAGGATGGGGGTGCTAGTGAGTGGGGGAAGGGGGAGGAGCGATAATGTGGGGATACGTGGCAGGGTAAAACCCTATTTTAGTAAGTAGTATAGATATTCTCTCAAAATTTTGATTTCTTCCATGCTCCGTTTTGATTGAAAGGGAGTTTTCATTGATAAGGGGAAGTACCTGATACAAAAGGATGCATCTGAATGGGGAAGGGAGAAAGAGATGCTTGACGCCCTCGCGAAGAAGTGGAGGTAATGCCCCACAAAATGGGGGAAAACCAAAACTCAGAAAATAAGACAAGAAATAAAGTAGATAAGAAAAAAGAAAATGCGTCCCGAGATCGGGAATCGGACGACCTTCCAAAGGAGGGCGACCCCATGCTCGTAGATACAGCAAAGCGCTAACGAGATAAACTCAAAGATTGCACTAACAAGATGCTGAATATAAAAACCTGAAGGTCAAATTCGACCACTAACTTGCATTAGTAATCTCGGCCATATAAACTCAGAGTCACACGTGGTCCCCAAACAAAAAAAGAAACAACCAAACAAAGAGAAAGAAAGATCAAAACATGCCAACACATGAAACAACACCCCTAACATACATACAAGCCGGCGGGACAACACGCCACCGTGATCATAGCGGGCGCAATTTCTGAGAACGAGGACAATGAGATCACCATCGGTCACTACCACCACGACTTGGTCATAGATCATGGCCTCCATTGCCTCAACAAGCCGCTCCACCACCACAACCACCACAGCAACGTACAACCCCCACGAGCCACGAACGACCACGCATGTCGAAGATGAGTCCCACACCATGGAAATGATTGTTCTCAAAGGAAGAGCGGACAATTCAATTGGAGGGAGGGGCCCCAATCGGCCCGTATGGCCAATCGAGGCCCGAAGGAGTCTTTTTCTTGAGAGGGAGCCTGTGGTGGAAGGAGTCTTTTGTCAACAGCTTGGGAGTTACACTGAATAAAATATTATATGAATAAGTTAAAATGAAATAAGTGGAGATAGATATTTATTTGGATGGTGAAATAAGGAAAGAGTTAAGTAGATAATTAAAATGATTAGTGTAATATTGTGATGTTAGTAGATATTTATTTAATAATATAAGTGAGGTGAAGAATGCTAGTGGATATTTATTTAATATTAAAAGTGAGAGTGAAGAGCGTAATTAATATTTTTTAATAATAAAAGTCAGAGTAAATGTTATTATAATTTGATTGAAATAAATGAAAGTAATCATGCTCAAATTTGTGTTAAAATGATGAACATAAATTTATGTTGAAATGAAGAAAACAATATAAACTGAAATCACGAGTTGGAAAAATATTCTCATAATCTCATTGTCAAATGAACCATTATTATTAACAATAAAATTATCCAATAACACATAGTTTGATTGGAGGATAAGCGACGTGATAAATTGATCACAATTTATAGGCTTGAAGTCATTTTTTGTAAGGTAAAATAGTTTAGAGAATATTACTAATATATTTACTCTCTACTACGCATGCATACCCTTTCATGCATGAGGTGCAAATACTTCTAGTATGACATAATGACTATGTTGGAATTAAAATCCAATAAAATCAAAAACATATGATTTTTTTATAATCTTAAGATAAATCTATTTCCCATATCATCAACCAAAATGAAAACGGAAAGGAAAGGATGGAGGGATACCTGAATTTATCGCAGCGAAAGAGAAGAGGAGATCGCGGAGATCCTTTGGGATCGTGGGCTTACTTCTCCAATGAGAGGCGGTGGCTATGATGCTTCCAGAGGATTGAGAGGGCAAAACAAAACTTATGGGGGTGGTGGTCATCGTGGTACCCTTTGGGTTCCCCTTAGGCTCTATTTATAACTTTTCGACAATGGGATGCAGAAAACCAAAATGCTCATTTTGCCCTCACCCCCTCTAGGGATCATAACCGCTTAAATTAAAATATCAATTTCACCCATCACGGAATTACATTTTTCCCTTAAGGTTTCTGTGCATTAAATCCGATATCCTAATGAGATGCGAATGGTCAATTTACATAATTAGACCACTTTAATGACCGTAAATGTGATGTTCAAATATATATACATATTTAACGTATAATTCCTTACTAATAATATATGTAGGTTCACATTATGATTCTAACAATCTTCCACTCGAACCACATATATCATCCTTATAATCATATATTCATATATACCTGTATGAGCTCATTAATACAACATCACAACAAATCACATCTCCACCAATCTCGTCCATACTCTATTAACATACAACCAAAGTTGATTTTCGTCATTATGAAATCGACTAGACCAAACAATGATTACATGCATTAACACAAGTAATGACATAGATATGATATAGGTACATAGCATGAAAATTGCATATTAATGTGATCTACATATGCCTATTTTCAATTGGTGCAAAATTTTATTATACAAGAGATCACATGGCAATGACTAATGAGTTCAAAGAATGGAAAACTTTATTATTATGCGCATAATTCAAAATATGTCCATACATGAAACACCAAAATAGAACAAACTCCCACTGAATCGTGAATCGTTGTATTACAGAATAGATACAACACCCATACAAACAATATGCTCATGAAAAACTTTTGGTGTTAGCCCATTAGTGAGCGGGTCTGCTACCATGGAGTTGGTCCCAATGTGTTCAAAGAACACTTGTCCAATCTGAACTCTTTCCTCGACTGCTAAAAACTTGATATCAATGTGCTTCGATCTTGAAGAACTTTTGTTGTTGTTGAAGTATATCACCGTCGAATTATTGTCACAGTAAAACCAAAGTAGTCTTTCGACATCATCAATGATCCATGATGCTGTGACAAAATTCCTAAGCCATACTCCATGATTTGAGGCCTCGAAGCACGCTATAAATTCTTCTTCCATAGTGGAGGTGGCTATCAAGGTTTACTTTACACTCCTCCACTAGATAGCCCCTCTAGTTAGCAAAAAAATATATCCTGAAGTAGATCTTCGGGTATCCTGAAATGCCGCAAAGTCAAAGTCAAAATATCTGAGGATCTCTAAATGATTTGATCTCCTGTATGTGAGCATGAAATCCTTTGTTCTTTGTAGTAGCGCATGACCCGTTTGGCTGCCTTCTCATGGTTAGGTCCAGGCTTACTTAAATATCTGCCCAACATGCCAACAATGTATGCTACGTCTAGCCGCGTACAGACTTGGGCATATATCAAACTTCCCACTGCTAATGCATAGGGAATATTTTCAATCTCTTTAGCTACAAACTCATTCTTGAGGCATTGGTTAAGAGAGAATTTATCTCCCTAAGCTACTGGAGTATCTCCTGGTTTGCAATTATTATAACCCTGGCATTAAACGTCGTTTAAGACGTCTGGGAGTTGGTCCAGACGTCTGGTCAGTCGTCTGGAAGCCTTCCCAGATGTCTGTAAATTAATTTTTTCGGCGTACGGGTTCGCATCTGCGCGCATGCGCGCGCAGACTGAATCACCACCCTCCTCCTTCTCTTTCCTTCCTCCTTGCAGGCGCAGACACCTTTTTCTCTCTCTCTCCCCATGGTTGCCTTCAAATACCCCCCTCTCCTCTCCCTCACCCTCACTCCACTGCCTTCTTCTTCTTCTTCCTGTCAACGAGAGAGTGAGCAGGTGAGGGCGGCAGTAGGGGCTGCTGCGAGAGGGAGAGAGAGCTTGATCGCGAGGGTGCGAGCTCGCCGGAGCAGCCAGGGCCGACCGACGAGTGCGCAGCAGGCGCGTGGTGCTGGGGAGGAGCTGCTGCAGCTCAGGCAACAGGCGAGCGCGACGCGGCACGGCCGTGCCCTGCAAGCGGAGGGCGAGGAGGTCCTGATTCTAGGAAAATTTCTCAGAATCAAGCGTCTAGACATACGTCCAGACGACGCAGGAGATGTCAGGAGAAAGGTCCAGACGTCTGAAAGGTACGATATTTTTACCTTCCTCCTTCTTTCGCATGTACGGCCATGCAGCCATTCCGCCGAAGGGTTCTGCATCATTTCGTGTTGAGAACGAGCATGTGTGCGTGCAGGTATCGTTTGGGAAGGTGAAAGGGTACGCCATCCCACACAGATCGAACATCTGGGCACAGCACCAAACGACGGAGAGGGTCTCCAGACGTCCGGAGTGACAGTCGAACGTCTGGAAACTAAGTTCAGACGGTTCAGCAGGCTTCTAGACGTCTGAAGGACCACGCAGGATCAAGGTATGACCCGAGCCACCGTTTAAGACGTCTGGAAGATGTTCCAGATGTCTGATTTTGGGCAGACCTGTCATTTTTGACCCGTTTAGGGTCCGTTCGAAGTTCGTTTTCCGCGCTTCAAGTTTCGTTCCTCTCAGATTTAGATCCTCTACCTATTTACAGTAATTGTATCCTGTTCTGAGTAGCTCCTTGTAATTGATCCTTGTGTTAGGACCCCATTCCGTTGCGGCTCTAAGGGTTGCAGAGGCAAGCGGGCTTGCCAATTACGCCCCCAGTACTCCCAGTTTTGTGGGTAGAGTGGCCCTTTTAATTATTTATCAAAAATTTTACACTTGTGAATTAATTAATAGAGTCTAGGGTATTGCATGAACCCTCGGACTGAAAAACTAGATTGAATGATAGATCCTAGGGTATGGCATGGATCCTAGGACTGGAAAACTAGATTGAATATATATACATTGCAGTCTTGGAAAAGTAGAAAGGAAATGATAACTGCCTGTAATCGGTTAACAGCTGCATGTTTATGAATGAATAATTACTATTGAGAACATGGGCTATATGAATATAAAGCTGAAATGATGAAACCTAAATTGGTTGAGTTAAAAGAGCATGAATCCTACAGGGAATTAGGAGTAGAACTCCTGGAAAGTGAATGGAATAGAATTGGGGAAGTGAGTTGGCCCTTGAGTACGGAGTACCAAGGAGAGAGACTATCCCCCTGTTTAGTGCAAAGCGGAGCTAGCCGCCCCAGGGACCCGAGGTTAGGTCTGGCCACTTTGTACCGACTTTTGGCCCTCATGTACACAGTACCGAGGAGAGTTACTAGTGTAGGGAGAGCACTAGATACCCCACGAGCCTCGGGGTTCTGCTAGCCCTCCTACACAGACTTGTTAGGCCCACTGGGCAAACCAGGGTAGTCAGGCGAGGGTGCGCGGACTGTGGAGGGGCTGGACCCCTTTTACTGAGAGGGCTCTGCCCTATACTGGTTCCGTGCTGTGCTTTGGGCACACCCGTTAACGGAAACGACTGACCGCGTACTAGTGCGGGGTAGCTACCCGTGCATTTATCGCGCGTGCCGTAGTCACCGTTTCGTCTGTCAGTGACCTTGGGGTGGTTGACTGAGGGTAGGACCACCACGGGGGACTCTCTCGGCCAGGGGAGCACCACGTGTTACTTCTACTTTTCGGAAAAGACTGCAATCAAGATCGTTCCCATAAGGAACATTCAAGATCAAGAGAAAGATATGAGAAATAATTCAATAATGAATAAGTGGAAAAATAAAGAAAGAGATTAAAAATATAACAGCTACTGTCCACCTTACTGTTTTTCTTAGTTTTTGGTTGCCACTCTACTCAGCGTTTCGTTGACGTGTCACTTTGTCACCCTTTTCAGGACCAGGTGTTGAGCAGCTAGAGCCGGCGGCTGCAGAGGGTGTTGGGCCTAGTAGAGCCCAGTAGTTTTTACTTGTGTAGTACCCACTGTACTTTTCCTTCTGTTGTAGTGAGTAGTTTTTGTTACCCCTGTACTCTTTTATTGTAAGCATCATGTTTATGTACATGTTTATTTCTTTACTGTTGTGGTGGTGTATGCTGTAGTAGTTCTTTTCTTTTCTGCTGTATTTTGTTACTGCTAGTTATATACATGGTGAATGTGGTTTATTTTACGGCTCTTTTGGTTACTTTCTCGTTGGACGACTGGGTCTTGGGATCAGTTGAGTTGGTCCGATTCTCGTGTCTCGTAGGGATTTGGAAATCAGGTCGTAACAGCAATTCTCCATGCCAAATTACCTTAGAATGGTTTTATTGTATCTCCTTTGTGATAATCCAAAGATATCCCGAGAACAATCTCGTTGTATCTGGATTCCTAATATAAAAGGGGCTTTACCAATATCTTTCATTTTAAAATTACTAAAGAGAAATGACTTGGTTTCCTGAAGCAACCCATTGTCATTACAAGTAAGGAGGATGTCATCTACATACAAAATCAGGAAAATATATTTTTCCCTACAAAATTTGTGGTATACATAATCATCAACCGGGTTTGTCTCAAAGCCAAATGAGACAATTATTTGATGAAACTTGTAATACCACTGTCTTAAAGCTTGTCTTAGTCCATAAATGGCTTTCTTTAGTTTGCAAACCATTTTCTTTGCACCTCTTAATGCAAAGTTTTCTGGTTGCACCATGTAAATTGTTTCATTAATGTTTTCATTAAGAAACGCTGTCTTTACATCCATCTGATGTAGCTTTAAGTCAGAATGAGCTACTAAAGCCATTATCGTTCTAAATGAATCCTTAAATGAAACTGGCGAAAATGTCTCTTTATACTCTATGCCTTCCTTTTGAGTGAATCCCTTAGCAACAAGACAAGCCTTATATTTGTCTACATTACCTTGTGAATCCCATTTGGTTTAAAATATCCATTTACAACCAATGACCTTCACACCTTCAGGCAATGGGACGACATCCCAAACCTCGTTGTCACTCATGGATTTCATCTCTTTATTCATGGCATTGATCTAGTCCTGAGAATGGGAACTCCTCATGGCATGAGTGACCAAAATGGGATCTGTATCTATTTGGTCTGCCTCTAATTCCTAAAGAAATACAACGTAATCACTAGATATTACACTTCTCCTTTCTCTACTAGATCTCCTAATGGCTGTAGGATCTTGAATGTTTTTGAGGTTGTTCGGTTTGATTGATGTGAAGATCATTCACATTACTATCTTCCCCTAATGTTGTTAGAACAAAGTTTGGAATAAGAACTTAACCATATTCAATGATTTTCTTATGAACAGGATCTGGTTCATCAAATGTAATGTAACGACTATCACCCCCCAAACCAACATCCTCAAAAAAATGAGTGAGTCGTTGGGTCATAAAATTTACAACCCTTCGACCTCTCAGAGTACCCTACAAAATAGCAGGTGACCATCTTAGAGTCCAGTTTCCTTTTAGTAGGCCTATATGGCCTAGCCTCAGCTGAACACCCCCAGATATGAAAATGTTTCAGACTAAGTACCTTATTAGTTCACGTTTCATATGGGGTTTTAGGCACTGCTTTAGTTGGTGCTCGATTAAGAACATATACAGTTATTTTGAGTGCTTCTCCCTATACAGACTCAGGTAAAGAAGTATGACTAACCATACTTCGTACCATATCCTTAATAGTCATGTTGCGGCCTTTAGCAACACCATTCATGCTTGGTGTTCTAGGCATGGTGTACTAAGGCATTATGCCGCACTTATTTAGAAAAGAAGCAAATGGTCCTGGACGTTATTCTTCTGATCCATCATATCTGTCATAGTATTCACAACCACGGTCAAATCTGACGGCCTTAATCCTTTTCCTGAGTTGGTTTTCTACCTCGATCTTATAGGACTTAAACGCATCTAAAGGCTGTGACTTTTCGTGAAGGAGAAATAGATACCCGTATCTAAAGTAGTCATCTATGAACGTAATAAAATACTACTGTCCATTCCAGGAAGCCGTAGGGAATGGACCACAGATATTTGCAAGTATTAGTCTAAGACATCTATAGCTCTAGTGGCACCTACACCTCTCTTGTTTGTTCTTTTCCCTTTTAGACAGTCTACACAAATATCTAAATTCGTGTAGTCTAGGGAATCAAGAATTCTATTCGAAATAAACCTATCCATTCTCTGTTTAGAGATATGGCCTAAACGCTTATGCCACAGTAAAGCGGAATTCTCTTGAGTTATTTTATACTTTGTACCACTCAAAGTTACATTGAAGGTTTCTAAATTTGAGGGAAAAGTATGCAGCATATATAATTTATTACTAACATACAAAGAACTAGAACCAACTAAATTTAAATTAAGAAATAACTGAAATTGTCATCCTCAAATGAACAAGAATAATCAAAATTTGTCCAACAGATAAATAGAAACTAAATTCTGTCTAAACGACGGTACAATGCAATGTTTCTTTTAAATCTAACTGGTGACTAGTAGTCAGTGATAGCCAAAAATCCGCAATGACTTCTACCTTCACCTTCTTGCTATCACCCACATAGATGTATCTTTCACCATCATTTGACATTCGGCATCATACATTATATCACATAAACTATTTATTTTTGCATGTTCATAGGCGTAAAGTTGAATCATACATTATAAATATTGCATAACATGCATCATCATGCATTTAGATTAAATTATATAAATTTTAGGTTAATTTCTCCTTTTTATGGTCAAGTACAGAGCAATATTTAATCAGGGCTTTGGATTGAAGATCCAACTGTACGGATCTGATCAGAGTGACGATTGGAGTTCAACGACTCCAAGATTGCCTCGATCAGACCTCCGTAGCATCAAATGCAGTCCGAGAAAGATCAGAGGTCAAGAGGCCAAGATGGTGTAAATCCGTACTTTAGATGATAAATCCAACCACACGGATGGGTTAGAATCAACGATCGCAGCCCAACGGCACAAAAATCAATCCAATTCGACATCATTGGCACCATCTATAAGTCAAAGAAGGTGGACGGCCCAGATGAAGCCATGTGGTACCATCTGGACCATCCAAGGCTACCCACCTGATCTCTAAAGCCCCTCTAGTGTGCATTGTGGACTGTTGGATCTCCATTCAACGGTTCTAAGTGCGCCATGTCGCCCTCTTCATCTGCACCTTATTTTCAACATTAGATCTGGGTCATTGGATCTTAATCCAACGACTAGGAGAGTACGCACCTCGAATCAAAACGTGCCGCAAACGCGTGTGTGGAGCGTTGGTCTTGACGTCCCTCACAAAGAAAAGGGCATGGGATCTTGATCCCTTCCTCTCTTCTCTCACCCCCTCCAAAGCTCTAAGAGCTTGTCCCAAACTCGGGATGCTCCTTTAAAGTTAAAAATACAAATTTTCCACCTTCTCATCCCATTTGTGGAGCATTCTACGGTTGTCTTCTCACCGTCATTCGGGAAGTGGATCCCACTGTGACGTCGCCCTACCCCATCCTCCATCATCTATCTTCGTTCCCCTTCATCCTACATCTCACCACGTTCTTCCGAGCGCTCCGTCAACGTGGCTCATCCTCCAAGTAGTCGTCGAGGAGGATAATTGCTCTCCACCTTCCCTTTTATTGCTTTCTAGTATAGATTTCCCACTTTCTAGTATAGATGTAATGAATTTGATTCAATGGTTATGAAATACATGTTTATTATATCTCTGTTTTCTCTTTATTTGTAATATTCTCTTTCTCTTCTATTCATTATTCTTTAAATAGATAGCTAGTTTAGATTTAATTCGACTAGCAAATCTGCTTCGTCACAACAAATTAATAGCGGATTTTAATCAAATGTCCGCCTCCCTGTGTTCCACCCAGAATTCCTTTTGAGATTCGATTAAATTTATCTATTGACGATTTTTCTCGCAAATCGCACTACAACGACGGGTTTTCAAAACTCAACCTCTTGCTACGATTTTCCTCATCAACATTTTGGCACTGTTGTTGGGGAGGCGACGCTCTTTGATTCTTCACGTTTACCAACTTACTTATCGTTTACCACACTTCTCTCATGTCTTATTGTGATTGCAACTACTCTGACGAGGAGAGAAAAGCAATATATTGAAGAAAAGTGCGGATGGGAACACCATCATGAGCCATAACTAGCTCAATTTAGTCATTATCAAGGAATAAAAGCTCCTACATAACCGCCAGAGTTCCCTAATTCATTGCATGATCATTCTGAGAGAAAGACATGAAAACAGGGTTAAAACTGTAATTTTACCATCATATCTTGAATATAGAACAACCATGGATTTTCTCAGGGGTTAGATAAAGGTCAAATGGTCTTAAAAAGTCTAATAAGTGGGTTAGTACAGATAGAAATGGATTTTCATGTGTTTTGAGAATTAAATGACTTCTAAAATCATAAAAATAGACCTGCTTAATTAACTGAGTTTCTGGTTAGGACAAAAATCACCTAAACCCTCTAAAATTTATAAAAAAATATTCTCTAGGGTTTGGTACCTTCAATTTGACCATCAGAACCCATCTTGACCCAAAATAGAGTTCTAGATAGACATTTGCCCTAATTTGGGTTTTTTGCATAAATTACCCAGTCAAATAAGGTAAAAACATAAATCTAACTTTACCATTGGATTCCTTAGGTATAAATTAGGTTTGTACCAAAATTTGGGCCCAATCTGAGATCATCTTGACCAATTTTGCATTTTGGTCCAGTCAGACTCTTTTTATCCCATGCAGATCCTTAGCTTTTTGAATTCCTTATAAATAGCCCCCAAGCTTTGTTGCCTTGTTCACAGAAAGGTCCTTGCCTCCATGAATCCGATTCCTACAACTCCTGTGAGCTTTGATTGAAGAGAACTCCTTCTCTGATCAATCAATCCCTTCCAAAATTGGAAGGGAGATTCCTTGAGGAGTCCTCTTTCCATTGAATCCGTTCATGAGCCCTAAAACTTTCCCAATCTCTCATGTGAACACATGAGAGATTAGGGTATCCTAGAGAATTCCTACTCCGGCGACATTTCCTAGCTTGGAAGCTTGGCTTCCAAGTTCAAAACTCCCTCCAGAAGCCTATATAAGTAAGCCCAGATCAGGCTGAACTTACCAGACTTGATTCCGGCCGTGAAATCCCTATATTCCTCCTTCCTCTTCTGGCCATGAAGCTCCGCAAGCTTCGGTGACTCCTCCTGGCCTCCTTCGTCATCTGTCTACAATACCAGTGGTCGGATTCCCTTCCTCTCTCTCGTTCGCTCATGGCCGTACCAGGAGGAGCCTCCTTCCTATCGTCGTTGCTGCTTCTACCTCACCGGAGCCTTCATCTTCTCAAGAGTCGGTGTACCCCTGGTAAGGAGAATTCTCTCCTTTCGTCTGATTATCTTAGGTTAGATTAGTTTCTCTCCACTTTTAGGTTAGCTTCCCCTCTTTTTATCCCCGCTTCAACCCCTCGACACCGTCGCAAGCCACCTTTGTCTCCATCTCCGACGATCACTTCGGTGAAGTCATCCGCTCACTCCACTGCTCCAAACACTTTGCCGATAAGCCTACGACCTCCACCTCGCCTTCCCACACCAAACCCCCATATTTATTCCACCTTTCGCTCATTCACAACCACCACCGAACAACGCACCTTCACATCATCTTCTCTGTCACTGACCACCCTCTACACGTCGTCTTCTCTGTCACTGTTGGTTTATTTGTCATTTCTGCTTAACTATTATATGTTTATCTAGATTAAATAATTGATGACCTAAATCACCACTATTTTTATTCTAGATTTCTTTTCAACATGCCAAACTCTTGTTAGACTTATATTCTACATTGATGATCAATTTTGAGTAATTAATATTCATTGCTTAGCATTATTTGGATCATTTTCTTGTGCTCATTTACATTATTGAGATTAGTGTATAAATTCCTATTTGCTCCCAGCGAACGTCCTCGGACTTTCATTTGAGTTATAAATTTTATCTGTTGTTTGAGCTATTTTTGAGGATTTATTACTACAACGAATGCATCTTTCAAAACCCTCGATCTAGCCCTATCAACATTTTGGCGCCGTTGATGTGTTGCGACTCATCATAGCTAAATCGCCTAAGTTAAGCTAGAAACTAGGTTAAACACTATCAAATTAACACATAAAAAGGGTTAAGTGTGGAAAATAGAGAAAAAGTCCTAAAACATCAATTTTGTGTTGAAAATGCATAATTAGGTCATTAAATGAGATATTCTATTAAAGAAGGTTAAATAGTGATCTAAGTGCAAATTTAACACATAAATAAGCTCAAAATTCCAATCAAAAGTGTAATTAACTTCCAAAATGTTCAATTGAGCTCCAATAAAAACTTGGGTATATTTGGACATCACTAGGACCTTGCAATTAAGGATTCACATCTAGGTCCTTCATACATCATATTTTGTTCACTAGAAAACCTCTAAAGACCCATTTGTAGGACACAAGGATCTTTTTGCAAGCCTTGAAGGGTCGTTCTGTTATAGCTTTCTACCACTTATGGGCTTTTGCGCAATTTCTCTACCCCTTCACTGAGGGGTTTTGCCTGCAAATCCACCATTAGAAACCCCCAGCCACCTGTAGCTCACATGCTACAGTAGTCGCGAAGAACTGAGGCCATCGTGGCCGTTCATTCTCTTGATCACTTGATCTATGGCTCGATTTGAATCGAACCTTCGCGTCTTGGCGCATGTGGTCACCTCTCCTCTCAGATCTAATCTAGCGGCTACGATTTGATTTGAATTTGTGCATGCTCCTCTCCTCTCACCACCACTGCCCATGCCCTTGGGGACTAATTGCACCACCTCGGTGCTCTGATCCACTGTCACTCTAGTTAAGGAGCTCCACAGTTGCATGCGCGAGGGATTGCTCCCTTCTACACTTCTCGAGCCGATCATTCATCCACTCTAGCTCTCCTCCCCACATTTCCCCATTTTCACGGCCACCGGTTGTGAATTCCACTTTCTCCCCGACTCTCCTCGCCATTAAGGACTCCATAACACCTGAGGGCAACCCAAAACTCCACTAGCGAGTTTTCTCTCCGCTGGAGCGCTTCGTCCCTCCATTTTTCCTCTCCATCCACCAGGTGGAGATCCAAAGGTCCCATTCCTCTGATTAGATCAGGATTTATTATTTTCTAGAGTAGCTGTAGTGTTAATTAGAGTAGTTTAGGAGTAGAAATTAAACCTAGATTCACTCTGATATGATGTGTGAATGTAGTAGCATAAGAGTAGATTTAGTGTAGAAAATACCACATTCCACATCCTCTGATCACTTCAGATCAGAGGAGACGATTTCACCCATTCACTGATCATTGTTTTCTCCCCCTTCATATTTCCATTTCACTTTCTGATTTCCTTGAATTTTAATTCACAATTCACCCATCCATTTGGAGTCAAATCCCCATCCCATTGCTTTCAAGCTTTGAGATGAGGATTTGCACTCAAATCCATCTAGGGGTCTCCCATTCATTTCAGAAATCCACAAAGACCCCTCATCCTGATTTAAAATGGAATAAATTCGCTTGATCTTATTTTAATTTGGTTTTCAATGCAAGATCACGAGATTTTGATTAGATTGAGTTTTCAAGGGTTTTGATCAAGCGAATTGATATGTTTTTTTTTTTTTAGTCCATGGCAGTGAATCTGAGTCGTTCTTGATGAAAAATCTTTCCTCAGATAAGCCATGTCTGAATTTGGCATGAATTAGGGTTTTAAAGAGTGTGGTAGAGCCAAGGAAAATCAATCATGTTGATTTAGGGGTTCTATCAAGAATTTCTAAGTTGTTTTGAGTGAGAATATGATTTCTAACTTAAGGAATTTTAAGTATTCCTTAAGGTTCCTGGGTAATTGGGATTCAGGATTGGTTGAATTTAATAGCATGTTCTAAGATCCTCCTATATGCTGCCTATGGCATTAGGAAGGTGTTAGATCAGTGGTTTTTCCTGATTTGAATTAAATATCATTGCTGAGAATTTGTTGATGAGAAGTTTGACACCTCAATCTGGTTTCAACGTGATTTTCAGACTTTTTCAAGCTTTGAAAGTGTTTTATGTTGTTTGTAGAATCCCAATTAATTAACATAGTAAAATGTTGCAATAGCAGCTACATATCCATGGTTTTTTCAACCCTAAATTCTATGATCTGAAGGGGAGAATTTGGTTTGTACAGTAATGATTCAAGATTAGACTTTCCAAGTCTGATCTTGAATGATTTTCTTTTTTTGTACTAAAATCTCCAATGGATCTGCTGAAATGGAGCATTGGCTGCAAAAGCAGCCATTGGAATTTTCTTAAGATGTCTGAGCTTAGGTCTTTAGCTACTGGAAGTTGCTGTGATCTTGGCTGCTCAATTAGCAGCTGATCAGGCAATAGCTGCTACTGCTATCCTTGTTATGCTACTGCTGTAGCAGTACTACTTGATGGAATGAAATTCAGTAGGACAGTAACTTGAATTTGGATTTTTTGAGAGAGCTGATATGTTTTACTTATTATATATACTGTATACAAGCTTTCAAGTATAACCAATGTAATTTTAATCTCTTTTGAATGCTTGTAATTTGACATTAAATTCTATTGTAAGCTAAAATGTATGTATAACTGTCCAACATGGGAAATGAATGGAAAATTGAAGTGAAAACCATGGTTATCTGTGGGAATATCTTCTATTTGATTTGTTAAACATATATAAGGCGTCCCACTGAACTTTCAGACCTTATAACTAAAATTTAGGCCTTAGCATTCACTTGAACACACCCATTAAAGCCTAAAATGAGTTGAATTTGAAATTAAATAAAAATGATATAAAATATCCAAAAAAAAAAAAACCTATCTCAGTGAATATTAGGTATATTCTTAAGTAAATATCAAGTTTCAAGGTAATCCAAACACATGATTTGGTAGAACATACCAGCCGACGGTTCAGTCTACCTTAAAACTCAATAAAAACCCCACAACACAAAAACACCAAAAACAATCTATTCATCTCTTTCTTTCTTTCATATCCTCTACCTCCACAAAATATATAAAAGTCATAAAAAGTAGAAAAACTCCAAAAAATACATTGTATAATATGTACATACATGTAAACATAAGTTATGTAATAAGTATATATGTATATAATGTAAAATTCACCTCTGGTTCCATTACCCCATAGTCGCGGTCATTTGACATTGCCCCGCAGGATTAGTCACCAGGTTTTGCAGGAGAGGTTGGAACTACCCAGTAGTTTCAAGTCAAATGCAGGTTATTTAATGTATTTTCGTGAATTCTTAACCTGTTTCTTCAATGTAGTAGATGGTGGACAATCCACAAGGTGGCTCACCTCACAGACTAACTTTTGGGCTCGTTGGAGTCCAAGCTAGTCAATGTGGTCCTATTGGCTCATGCACTTTTAAGTTCTTTTCAAATTATAGACCACAAGTCCAAAGTATACTCTAACGTGAGATGGAATCCAAATGATTTGAAACTTAACAAGAAGATTTCTTTTGCAATAAGATTTTCAGAGAGTATTTTTCAAAAATTTTATCTATTTCCAGCGATTAGTTATGAATTTTTAGCCAACCATGGGTCAAATATAGGATTTAGACCCCGTGTTGGCTTTTCTATTGGAAACTATATCAAATATGCTCCAAAAATTTTGTAAAAATATGATATTGAAAGCTAATTTGATTATCTTTCACACATCACAAATTTTGAGTCAATATGATTTGTATGTTAGTCAGAATTAATTTTTAAACTTCATAAAAGTGTTATTTTCAAGCAATCTGACCAGTATGTACTCCACAAATTTTCAAAAGTTCCACAGAAGGAATTTATTTTATAATTTGAAGATCTACTTCTAGTCCAAATTTCAGGATTTTTGAAGCATTAAAAACATGGCTATTGAATTTTAAAGGTGACACTTTCTGGCTGAATTTCTAATAGGAATGTGTGCACCTAATTTCGCAGCGCCCGCTTTTCCTCGTTTGCTGCTTCGTGTCATTGTTCCTACACACAAAAATATTGTATTAGAGATAAAATCAAAAGTCGCCTTGCCTCCCCAGCAACGGTGCCAATTTGTTCGCAGCGTAGATCGCGTAAAAGATGAACGCATTGTAGTATAGAATACGTCTCGAGCAAATAATTAAAGGAACTGGTGAGTCCCGGTCAATCACAGGGAGGCAGAAATCACTTTTGATTTCATGCATTTATTTTAAATATAAAGGCTAAGTAAAAGGAACAATCAATTACAATATTTATATCGCAAGAAGGGATTGAACATAAACTGGATACATGTATTTGAATAAAACATAAAACAAACTACCGTTGTAACATAACATGGGCACCACGGGTGGTTCGTGGTAGCCTTTTGGAGAGGTTGAGAAGAGCAGCAACGATCCGTCGGGGTGGCCCAACGAATGCTTTAGATGGGGATGCAGAGAAGACTGGAAGAAGAGGAAAGAAAGGTTGAAGAAGGAGGAAGAAGAAGAGAATGAAGGAATGCCTCCAAAGGGGCGCCCTTTGGGATCTTTTTATAGCTTTGGCGGGAGGTAAAAAGGACATTTGGCCCCCAAATCCTTCTTTTTCCCTCGCTTCCCTCTGATACTACCACGTGGCGCTCCGTGGAGCATCGATCCTCCATCGCACGGTCTCACATTGCCTGCGTGCGCCCCTCGCATTTTCGCCTTCGCCGTTCGCCTCTTCTGAGCACTTCAACCTCAGCCGTCCGATCTTACAATCGGACTGCTTATGTGCACTTCCCTCGCCTTCCAAATCTCGCAAATCGTGTGCGATCCTGCATTCGCTCGCGGTGCGCTCTCATTGCACCACGTGGTTGCGCCTCTACCCTCTGATCGTGCAATTGCACCTGCACACACCCATATAGCTAATGCCGCATCAATTTTGAACAACGCATGGCTCAAATCCGTGTCCCACGCTTACATGCGTGTGCGCGAGCCTTTTGTTATATATACTTGTTAGTTTCCATTTATCCTTATCCAATTTGGGCGGGTGATGTGTCACGCTCGTGGCTGTTGGATGAAGATCCAACGGTCCATAGTGTGTGGCGCGCCCTTCCTAGATGGGGCGGTGGTGAGGGAGCGATTGTGATGGTGCCACGTGGCGCCATCATGGCCGTTCATCTTCGTTTCCTTGTATCTGGTGGTGTAGGCCTCCGATTGAATTGATTTCTGTGCCATTGGGCTGTGAACATCTCGAAATTGCCTTAGTCATCCAAAAATCTTTAGGTGCCTTGATTGGGTCAAATCTCACATCCAATCCCTCATCCCTTTTATTAGAGCACACACATAGATTTACTTGGGAATCTCTTTCAGATCTGATCAATTTCAATATAATCTTGAATTTTGATTCTACATCTTGATTCCACCATTTTTTCTGATTCAAAATGCAACCTGACATGTTAGCAGACCCGTTTGAGGATATACAGGTTAATGTGTCAAACACAACAACATTCCTTTTAGAACAAGCACAGTTAATTTTGACACAATTAGAAAACGGGGCAACTTGGGATGTTCTCATGCCAAAATACCGAGAAATTGAGAGATGGCATAATGGTGAGTATATCTTGTGTAGATTTGAGCCATCACTATAGAAAGTACATCGAGATGACTTGGAAAAAAGAGACAAGGTAATGCAGATGTTGAAATGTGTTATCGATCATAGGCATCCGTACACCCATGCGATATCTTGGATTAACCAGCTCAATCTCCCAAATCATGGATTTGATGATCATAGTGGTTATGAACCCCCAACCTAGATAGAACTTAATCCAAATTATATACAAATTGATACGCCTGATCTTGAGACGGGTTGGGAGGATCCGATTGCAGGTGATCACAATTTCGAACCAGCCCTAGAGATGCAAAACCCTGGTTCGCCAAGCTTAGATTTCCCAGACACCTGTGATAATGAGATCAAGTCAGAACCTCTCGAGAGTGTAAATTCCGTCCCTTATTCTGATAAGGTGACTCTCGAGAGCAATTCTGACATCCCTGTAGAGCCCAACATAGATTCTAGTGATCCAACCCATACCCTTAACTTAGAAAATGGATTTGAGCCTTCTTGGGAGGATTATGAGACCCCATGCGAAACAAATCAAATTTCGAATCTGTATTATAATTCAGGGCCCGTATTTGAAGAATACACCTCTCCAAAATCCTCAGAGATATAGAGAGATTTTTTGGAAGACATGCCAATCTATGATACAGAAATTGAGGAATTGGAAGACTTCAGATTTGATTGGGTCTGCCCTACAAGCCAAGAACCCGAACTCATGCCTAATAGGGACATCTTTGTGAGCTCAGAATTTGAAACTAGGTTAGACCTAAGTCAGGTTGCTAATTGTCCACATCTTGATTTATTCTATGGTGGAATCTATTATCTCGAATCAAATTCAAAATATGATTCTCTCAAGTTTTCCGACAATTTCGAATCTTACTCTAATTTTGGAGAACTGTTGTTTCCTGATAACTTCGAGCCAATTTACGACCTCAGCAACTACGACCCGTCTTTCGATTCTGACACTAAGGCCATTGATTTGAAAGAAAACACCTCTTCCACAACATATGCAGAACCTTCCCAAACCCATTTTCAACCCCGACCCACAACCAGACTCAATTTCTACTCTGATTCTCCTCTCAATGAGCCGGTTGCAGATGATTCTCCTCCACATTCCAATCGGGTTTCGGACATAGATCAGACTACAAATCACGACCCATCCTTCTTTGATCACTTTCGTAGGGTTCCTACATTATCCACTGATTCATTTTCATTTGAGGATCCCTACTCTATCTAGGCTGATTCGACTAAGCCAAACCCTAGCTATACATTTCCACATCATTCCAAGCTTCACAGTATCTGGTGGGCACCACATCTTTTGATCCACATCTATCAACCCGCTGATTGATTGGGTTTAGGCTGCATCATTAGCCTACTAATCTGAACAAGCACTTAGTTGGACTAACCAGGATTTTAATCAAGGTTCTTGTTTTGCAAAACTCATTTGATTTAACCACTCCTCCATGACCATTCCTGCTTGGCTTAAGGCATTGAATTTAGTGCTTAACGGGAGGCAACCCGTCATTCCAAAAGCCCAAGATCCCTCTGATCATCCTTTTGTACCTAACGTCTACTGCACTCTGAGTTCAGTTTTATAATAATCAATCCCACCTCTGGTACTCGTATCGAAGCTTGAAATCGTTCGCAACAGTCATCCCGACCTGTTCGCCCACCTAATAATCCTATTTTAATTCCTGAACACAAACCGTTTCATACCCTCCATTTACAATGAGGACATTGCAAAACTTAGGCATGAGGGGGTGTTAAAGTGCAAACATACAAAAATTCACAGTGTGGAAGGGTTCTCACAAAAAAAATACATAGTCTAAAAAATAAAAAAAATAAAAAATTGAAAAAGAACAAAAAGATTGAGAAGGGAGGAAATTTTGAATGAATTAATTGCATATTGGTCAGGCATGTTTCGCATGTTAGAAATCGGGGTTACGAGTAACTCGTCGTTGTAGTTGCAAAACACATTGATCAAATAAAATTTATACCAAAACTCCAAGGGAGTCCCGAGTCGAACGTAGGGAGGTGACGTTTACTTTAGTTGAAAATCGTGCTTCAATTTGTTTCTTTTTGGTATTTTAGGTTTTTGTTATTTTTTGTGTTTTTGAAATAAAAGACAAGCAATCACAAGAAAGAGATGGAATCAAATATGATGTATTGCATTAATGTATATTACAATAATCTACGAAAGCATAAAAAGAGAGGGAGGTGAGAGGAAATCTCCCGAATCGACTGTTCGGCAAGACGACGGCGCCTGGCGGAAGCTCGAACGAAGGAGGTGAGGAGCGGGACGACGGAGGTGAGATGCAGGAGGACGTTGTGTTGAGGAAAGCTTCGGCATGGCTTCAGAATGGAGGTGAGAAGAAGATGATCTGCTACTGGAATGGAGGTGGGAGGACGACTCCAAGGCGACCTATGAAGAGGGATGGGAAGTTGGAGTATTTGGTGGGGCAGAGGTTCACTATACTAATAAGCTCCTTGGGAGCTTGAGAACAAGCTCTAATGGAGCGTTGGTAGGCTTGCTAGAGCTTGGGAGTAGGTAGGAGTAGAGTAGCTAGAGATGGCTTGGAAGGGAGGGGGTGTAGGTCCTTTTATAGTGGAGGAGAAGAGGCAAAAAATAGTTATGAACCATTAGTGACATCCAAGCAGTCGTTGGAAATGTCACTGTAGGCAGCTCATTCCTGCTGGCGCCCACAGCTGGCTTTGCTGGCATGCGATGAATTAGCGACGGCTGTAAACGTCGCTGTAAGTTTGCCAGTCTGTTGCTGAAGATCCGCTGCATGCTCCGCTGGCGCTGCACTGGGCTCTCTCCACGCGCGCGCATGCTTCACGTGTTGGCGCTGCGCTGTGTGCATGCGTGACTGCGCGCGCGTGCACCCGTGCTACTGCGCACGTGCGGTGGTGCGTGCGTGCGCTGGGCGTCCTGGGTTGTGCCACGTGGCATAATCTTGGTCGTCCAACTTCTTTTTGTTGTAGGGGATGCTACAAAGGTCGGATTGAGTTGATTTTCGCGTCGTTAGGTTACGATCGTTGACCTAAATCCATCCGTGTGGTCAGATTTGTCATTTAAAGCTCTAAATTATGTCACCTTGTCCCTTGGCCGTTGATCTTCCTCGGACTGCATATGGTGCTACAGGAGTCCGGCCGAGGTGATTTCGGAGGTGTTGGACTCCGATCATCATCTTGATCAGATTCGTACAGTCGGATCGTCAATTTAAAGCTCCAAAATAAATATCCTTCTCTCCTGACCATAAAAAGGACGTAATTAACCTAAATTATATACAACTACTCTAAATATAGAATGATGCATGCTATGCAATATTTATAACATGAAATGCAAATCTAAGCCTACAAATATGCATGAATAGGCAATTTACCCTCAATAAATGTGTTTATATCATACCCCCATGCCTATCTTTTGTTAGTCCTTAGCAAAATTAAACTATATGCTATGTATAAAAGCAGAATTAGGATTAGATCGCTTAGGCCTAAGTCGTTTATTAACAATAGAAAATTTCAACTAAGGTCCTAAACTATGAAAACTCAACAATACCTAGGTGCCTGCCAAAGTGCAGACCGCCCAAGTCCTCGCCTTATTTGAAAAGGGAATATACATTTTTTTTTTTTCTTTTTTAATTTTTTTGTACTTTTGGAGTTTGAGAGTTTCGGGATAACTTTTTATGGCTACCCGACCTGCCCAAGACTCGAAAAGGATTCTAAGTGCTAAGTATCTTATGAAAATAGTGAAAGACTCATTAGGCGACCGTTAAAACGGACTTCAGGTTTCTACGACCCTAGGTGACCTTGCCTAGAGGTTTGTCTTTTCGAACGGTAGCTTTCTCCCTACTTCTTTTATTTATGGGGTTAACACAAAGGTGAACCCAGTGTATATCTCCCCAATTTATTCTACCTCCCCGCTTCTTCCCTAGTTGTTTTGGGAATTATTGTGTAATTTTTTGTGAGTTGGGTTCTGGATAACCGGCCGATGAGTTGTTACCACCGACAACTTATCAGCCATACTCGTGCGGTGAAGTGTGGTTTTATTTGTTTTATTTTTATTTTCTCCTTGTCTATTTTTTCTCTATATTTTCTTTTCTTTTCTTTCTTTTTTCTTTTTTTTTCTTGTATTTTTTTTTAAGTAGGTGACTTTCCTGATCTAAGATTTACCTAAAGGCAGTACAATAAAAATGGTCTTGTGACTGGACTTTGGACAACTGACCTATGAGCTATTACCACCGACAACTTGCCAGCCATACTATCCTAGATAGTTCATTAGGTACCCAATTTCCGAAGAAATCGTCGAAAAGTGAGTCAGTGCAAAAAAAATGTGTGTAGATGCTTAGGCTTAAAGTCCCCCCAAATCAGAGGGTTGGTTGATAAGTTGTATACTTATCATCTCAATTTATTAGCCAAATTAAAAATGAATTTGAATTGGCGAGGACTCGAGACTAAGTCCACATTCGAGTGGACACCTAGGCTAATTAAGTCTGAAGATATGAAGAGTCTAAGTGTTTCGATCCTCTCGTATCATTTCCTAAAGTTAATAACCTCCAAATGCCTAAGTTCTCTTTTCCTAATTTCTTTCTTTTTATATCTTTTTCAAATTTTCAATTTTTTTTTATAAGAATCAAATAATAGGAAATTACTGTTACAACTGACAAAAAGGTTATAAAATATGTCCACCCCCCCATGCTTAGCTATTGCAATGTCCTCATTGTGAAAAATGAAAGCATGCAGGAGAGTAGAAGTGGAAGAATAGTACCTAATTTTCCTGAGACTTTGGTCATCTTGGAACAATCTTTACATGTGCTGAGTTTAGTACCTTCAGCTAGGCGAGGTCCTCAATAAAAAATAACTAAACATTGCGGCCACAACAACACAGTTTCCAGGCCCCCAGGTTAGGTCTCGAAGGGTGAAAATGGGCTTGCCAAAGAGATGAACAATAAAAGTGGCAAGCTGGTAGTGTAGGGAGAACCCAAATGGTCTCCAATAGGAGTTTTATTGATTTATTACAGAGGGAGTGTGGTTGGGTATAAAATTTGTGCAATAGTTGGGTGAAAAAGGACGATGAGGGTTTTGTGATGTGCTGGGGATTTGTGGGTACTCTAGAATACCTAATGTTTGAAGAGTTCTTCCTCAATGTTCAATTTCATCCTCATACTCTGGGTTCTTAAACCAACCATCCTGATCCTCAGAATTCCCACCCACAAGTTGGACCTCAAACTCTAAGCATTCAGGATAAGGATGTTGTTGGGTTTTATCTTGATCATGTGAATCATCCAACAAATTTTTGATTTCATGTATATCTTCCTCATCCTGCGTTGCTACAATTGGTCGCATTTTTGTTTTGTCCTCAATTATTTCCGCAACCATGTGATCTTCTTCTCGAGTTTGGGTTGAGTTGGCCATTAAAAGGTTGTCTAAGTATGTATGGCCATTACTTCCTCTATTCTACCAAGCTCCTCCATCGAACCACACTTAATTTTATTCTTCTTTGAGAGCTCAAAAATATTGAATCAATTTATCTTATCCCCTGAGGCCATTTCTATATTTCCTGATTCACAATCAATCCTCGCCTTGGCAGTAGCCAGGAAAGGTCGTCCCAAAATAATCGAGGTGTGGTTGAGCTGTTTTGGGGTTTCCATGTCTGGGACCATAAAATCAGCAAGGTAATGCAAATCATTAACCTTGACTAAAACATCCTCCAAAATACCCCTTGGTTTTGTAATGGATCTATTAGCTAACTGCAAGGTTATGTCAGTGTGTTTTAGGTAGCCTAGAGCCAATTCCATGTGCAGTGAGGTGAGGATCACATTAATGGAAGCACCCAAGTCAAGGAGGGCCCAGTTAGAAGTAATGTTTTCTATTGTGCAAGAAATCAGCGGGGCTCCCAGGTCCTGCTTCTTAGGAGGTAGCTTGTTTAGAATCAGCGTGCTTGTGTTATCGGACAAAACTACTCTCCTATTATTTTCATATTTCGCTCTACGCCTTTCTTTATATGCATTCAGTAAACCTATGGCGTAGGCGGGGATTGATCTGATAGCCGTGAGGAGTAAAATGATTGTCAATTTGAAAGCCTGAAGTAAGGACATCCTTTCCTCCAATTTCTCCTCCGACTTTTTCTGTTTTCCCATACAACAACATACTCCCAAATCAGACTCTGATGTTTTGTTGATCACATTCTTAGTTGGGAGTTTGGAATTCTTGCTACGGGGCCTAATGGGGTTGTCATGGGGTTGGGTAGGTCCCTTGTGTCTACTACCACTCCTCAAGGTGATGGTGTTTGCCGTGGCAAAATGCTGTTGGTTAGTTCCTTAAGGAGGGTTGGGCAAAACAGGAGGCTCCCCGTTGATTATGTTAGGAACTTGGTTCACTCCGGGAGGGGCTGGGGTAGCCTAACAGATAGCATGAGCTTGAGCATGTGACTCCCCATCATTACCAAACCCTTGAGGCCCAGCGCCTTGGTTCTATACATTCCTTGGTTTTGGTATAGATTGTGATGGTAGAGATCCGGGTTGTCGGTTGTTGCATGAGTTGGAGCATTGACCCTTGCATTTCTATCATTTTTAGGTTCAAGTCAGCCTGCTCGGTGAGTTGTTCAGCATTCCACATGGGCTGATTAACTTGATTCAGGGGCAACTGAGTATATACATAATCCTGACCCATTGGTTTTTACGGTACATAGTTGTTCGGTCGATATTGGGTCTGCTGCCCCTGATCTTTCCAAGAGAAGTTAGGATGATTTTTCCAACTAGAATTGTAAGAATTCAAATAAAGGTTGGACCTAACATTCTCTTGCACAACATGAACATCCTCACAAGATGAGAATGAAGAAGGATTAGAAAGACTGGGATCAAAGGCCCCAATTTGGAACCCATAAGGTTCTGAGAAGAGTTGGCTCGAAGGTCAAGCTGGCCCCAGTTGGTTCACAAACTCCCGTCCCGTAGGAGCTTGCGAAGAATGGAATCTCGATCCTTGGGATTGAGTGGATCTAGAAAAATCGGAGTTTTCAGGCATCCACTCTTTCATTCGTTTAGTAACCAGATCCATCTTATCTAATCTATTGCAGATTAATTCCATATCAGATGTATGAGAATCTTGGACCTCATTGGCATTTGATCTAATTTGTTGGGATCGGTTGAAGGTTTCCATGGAGGCATGGTTTAAAGAATTTTCGTTCATTTCCTCAAACAAATTATACACACTTTTAGCATCCTTATTGAGGAAATTGCCTCCGCAGGAAGCATCCACATGATTATGGAGTTGATCATTCAACCCGTGATAAAAAATCTGCACAAGTTGCCATTTAGGCACCCCGTGGTGTGGACACTTCCGCAACAGATCCTGGAATCTCTCCCAGGCCTCATGAAATGGTTCCCCCTGCTGCTGGGCAAAAGTAGTAATTGCCCGTCGCAACGCATTGGTTAGCCCAATTGAGAAGAATTTCTTCAGGAAGGCCGATTTTAAATCTGTCCAGGTAGCAATCGGTCATCCAATGGTACGAAACCAATGTGCAACCTTATCCCTAAGTGAATGGGGAAAAAGGCTCATGAGCATCTGTTCTTCATCCACATTCCGCGATTTGGTGGTCTGAACCTGAGTGATCAGGTCCTCCAAATGTTGGAATGGGTCCTCTAAGCCAAGCCTGTGAAAGTGTTTAATTAGACTCAAAACTTGGGGCTTGATCTCAACATCTCCGGTGGGAATCACAACGCCAGGACGATCCTCATAATTTGAAGGATCATAAAAATTCTTCAAGGGCCTAGCGCCTTGACCATTCATTCGTTGGAACCATTGCTGCATCAGCTGCAATTCTTCCAACTGCCTCTGAATCAGCCCTTGCTGGTTCGGGAGGGAGGGAGGAGGTTGTTGATCAGCCATGGGATCTACTTGGCTAAAGCTCAACCTTCGCCTTTGGGAACAGTCTAAAGGTCCTTCCAATCTAGGGTTCAATGACCTCTTTCCAAGCATACACTGGAAGGAAGTTGGAAAGACGGGGAAGAGAAGGGATCCTGCAACACAAAAAATACAAGCCTATCCTTAGGTTGGGTAGCCTAAAGGTCTATAGACTCTCAGAATCCGTCCTAAGATTATGGACAATTTACTCTACTTTTGTCCAGGAAATCCAACCAGTTAGAAGGACGGACTGGGGAGAAGGTTCTTCCTTTGGCTTGCACCTCTGGTTCCTAGTGTACCCCCCAGCCACAGTCGTTTGATGATACTCCCCTAGCTAGACATCAGATTAGCTAGTAGAAGTAGGTTAATTGTGAATAATCTCAGTCAAGATCCCGATGAGCGAATGAATCCTTAGGGCCAATGTCTAATTAATTTTATTTAGGCTTGGAAAATTTGTGCTCTGGAATATGATGGGCCCTTAATGGGTTGTGCCCTTAATGATTTGTTTGAGAATGTGTGAATGTGCACAACCAAGAGGTTTTCAAGCAAGATTATTAATGACGAGGTGAGTTTTAGGATTTGAATCTTACTTAATAGCTTTTAGGATTCAAATATTAGGTGTTTTCAACAAAGTTTTGTGATGCAAACCAAATTTAATTTTGAAACCACGTGTTCAAGTATCTTCCTTAGAAATCAAGAAAAATATGGAGTGCCTGGCTTGACCTAATTATTAAATCCTATGGGGCAGCTAGAAAATAAACCTCTTTTAGTTTAGGTGGTGCTGCCCAAACAATTCAATCAATTGGCTTAAATGCACCATCGATTAAGGCACACAAAAAGGTGGTTAACCTAATTTGATTTCTATTCTTTTATGTGTTGAATTCGTAGACCGGGTCCACAGGTCGAAAGCCCGGTTGAATAGATGAAAATCAAGTCCGATTATGTGCCTCAAATGTGAGTGTATAGAGTTTGTATATTGATTTGTCCCATAGAAAGTTTTTTTTTTTTTTTGAATGCGGGGGTGAGGTGGATGAAGGTGGCAGACAAGACAAACAATTCTATCCTAGGGTTTTATGCAAACACCTAAGTAGATTAGGTCTTGGTTATGAGTGTGGCGAAATGAACTAGTGGGGGGGAATGTGGGGGACACTTATAAAGTACTCTACCTGCACTTTACTCCGATCTACCGCACTTGGATCTCCATGCTAGGGTACTTACAAGACAAAAGATCAAAGATAAGTAGGGTTAGTGCTATGTAAATGCAAAGAAACATAATAAACAATAAAGTAAATTCCGTTGCCTCCCCGGCAACGGCGCCAAAATGGTCGGGCATGTTTCGCGTGTTAGAAATCGGAGTTACGAGTAACCCGTTGGTCGAGCCGTGCTTCGCGTGTTAGAAATCGAGGTTACAATTAACCTGTTGTCATAGTTGCGAAACACGTCGATCAAATAAAATTTATACCGAAACTCCAAGGGAGTCCCGGGTTGAACACAGGGAGGCGACGTTTACTTTATTGAAAATCACGCTTCATTTCGTTTCTTTTTGGTATTTAAAGGTTTTGATTTTTTTTTTGTATTTTTGTAATAAAAGAAATCAAGCAAATGTATCACAAGATAGAGATCTGGAACAAATCTGATATATATTACTTCTAATGTCAATTACAAGAAACTATGAAAGCATATAAAAAGAGGGAGGTGAGAGGAAATCTCCCGAATCAGCTGTTCGGCGAGACGACGACGCCTGGCGGAAGCTCGGATGAAGGAGGTGAGGAGTGGGATGATGGAGGTGAGATGTTGGAGGACGTTGGGTTGAGGAAAGCTTCGGCGTAGCTCCGGAATGGAGGTGATAAGATGGAGGTGATCTGCTACCGGAATGGAGGTGGGAGGACAACTCCAAGGTGACCTATGAAGGGAGATGGGAAGTTGGAAGAGTATTTGGTGGGGCAGAGTTTCGCTACACTAATAGGCACCTTGGGAGCTTGAGAACATGCTCTAATGGAGCGTTGGTAGGCTTGTTAGAGCTTGGGAGTAGGTGGGAGTAGAGTAGGTAGAGATGGCTTAGAAGGGAGGGGGTGAAGGTCCTTTTATAGTGGTGGAGAAGTGGCTAAAAATGGATTAAAGGACCTTTAGCGACCTCCAGACTGTCGCTAAAAACGTTGCTGTAGACAGATCACCTCCACCCACCCCCATAGCTGGCTCTGCTGGCTTGTAATAGAATAGCGACGGCTGTAAGCATCGCTGTAGGTTAGCCCAGCTGTTGCTGAAAGCTGGCACCAACCGCCCTTTGCGCTCGCGCCGCTTGGCCTGCTCTTCACGCGTGCTAACCGCGCGCCCAGCTGTTTGTGCGTGTGCTGTCCGCTGGCCCGCGCGCGCGTTGCCGCTGCCTCTGCCGCTGCGCTGAGCTCGCCCGCCCATTTGCAAATTGGAGGGGCTGCGGGGAATCAGACCGGCGCCTCTCCTTTGCAAGCCGCTGCGTCAACCAGTGCGCCACGTCGCCCTTTGTGTCACGAGGAGGAAATCGATGCAGACACTTCCCAGCCGTTGGATCTTGATCCAACGGCTAGGATTAACGGTGTAGATGATGAGGGAGAGTGGGCGGTGGCTACTGGCCGGGTTTGGGCGACTTGGATGGCGCCACGTGGTGCCATCTGGACCATCCGTCTTCTTCTTCTTGCAGAGGGTGCCACAGTGCTCAGATCGGGATGATTTTTGCGATGTCGGACTGCGATCGTCGCTCCGGATCCATCCGTACAGTCAGATTTTCCATCCGAAACCCGTATGGATGTCGCATTGCCCCTTGGCCATTTATCTTCCTCGAGCTTAATGTGACGCTACGGGATTCTGATCTGGACGATTTCAGAGGCGTTAATCTCCGATCGTCGTCCCGATCAGATCCGTATGGTCTGATCGTCCATCCGAGGCCCTGAGATAAATCATCTCTTCTCCTAACCATAAAAAGGACCTAATTAACCAAAAATATAAACAACTACTCTAAATGCAAAATGATGCATGCTATGCGATATTTATATCATGATATGCTATGCTAAGCCTAGGAACTATCACAAATAAGCATTTTATGATGAATTTATACATGTTTATCATACCCCCATACTTATCTTTTGCTAGTCCCTAGCAAAATTAAACTACATGCTATGTATAAAATCAAAATTAGGATTAGATCGCTTAGGCCTAAGTTGTTTACTAACAATAGAAAATTTCAACTAAGGTTCTAAACTACGAAGACTCAACAGTACCCAGGTGTCTGCCAGAATGCAGACTGCCCAAGTTCTCGCCTTATTTTAAAAGGGAAGATACATTTTTTTATTTTTTATTTTTTTCTAATTTTTTTTGTACTTTTGGAGTTTGAAAGTTCCAGGATAACTTTTTACGGCTACCCGACCCACCCAAGACTCGAAAAGGACTCTAAGCACTAAGCATCTTTGTGAAAAAGTGATAGACTCACAAAACGGCCGTTAAAACGAACTTCGGGTTTCTACGACTTTAGGTGACCTTGCCTAAAGGTTTATCTTTACGATCGGTAGCTTTCTCCCTACTTCTTTTATTTATGGGGTCAACACAAGGGTGAACCCAGTGTATATCTCCCCGGTTTATTCTACTTCTTGGCTTCTTCCCTAAGTGTTTTGGGAATTATTGTGCATTTATTTGTTTGTGAGCTGGGTTTTGGACAACCAGCCGATGAGCTGTTACCACCGACAACTTGCCAGCCATACTCGTGATGTGAAGTGTGGTTCTATTTATTTTTATTTTTTATTTTTTTCTTTCTTTCTTTCTTTCTTTTTTTTCTTTTTTTTTCCCTTTTTTTTTTTATAAGTAGGTGGCTTCCCTGATCTAAGATTTACCTAAAGGCAGTACAGCGAAAACGGACTTGTGGCTGGGCTCTGGACAACCGGCCGATGAGCTGTTACCACCGACAACGTGCCAGCCATACCACCCAAGTCGGTCCATTAGCTACCCAATTTCCGTAAAAACTGTCGGAAAGTGAGTCAGTGCGAAAAGTGTGTAGATGCTTAGCCTTAAAACCCCCCCAAATCAGAGGGCGAGTTGATAAGTCGTATACTCATCATCCCAATTTATTTACCAACTTAAAATGAATTTTAATTGGCGAGGACTCGAGACTAAGTCTACATTCGAGTAGACACCCGAGCTAATTAAGCCCGAGGACCTGAAGGGTCTAAGTATTTAGGTCCTCTCGTATCATTTCCTAAAGTTAATAACTTCCAAATGCCTAAGTTCTCTTTTCCTAATTTCTTTCTTTTTTTTTTAATTTTCAATTTTTTTTAAATTTTATAAGAAACTAAAAGAAATTCCACGGAGTTAACATAATGATTTCAGGAATTGATTATCCACCCTCCATGCCTAAATGATGCAATGTCCTCATTGTAAAAATAAAGACATGAAAAGGGCAAAGTAAACAGAACATCACCTGAGTGTCGTGAAAATCTGGTCAGCTCCGCAGAGAGAAGGGTGTATACACACGTGCTAAGTTTAATGCCTTTAGCTAGGCATAGCATACATACAAAGAAGAGATTGAGAATTCACAAGTGCGGTTCAGAATGAAAAGCAAAATATTAATCCTGAAACCCACCAACAGAAGATGTCCACAGACGTGGACGAGATTATGGTGCAGACCCATGCCCCAGGGTCGAGTGGTTCTCAGGTTCTGGATGAAAATCACCCAGAACCGAAGGTTGTTGTGTTTGCGGGGCCGGGCCTGCAGTTTAGTGGTGTGCAACCCAAGACCAAAGTGTCGAACAACGGGTAAAGATGGTTCAATAGGTGTTGTTGTCCACTTAACATCTAGCACAGAAAAATAATCAGTTATTTCAAGCTTGGGTTGCACGTGAAAGATATCGTAAGGGTCCTGGTAGAAAGTAGGTGGTTTTAAGTCAATAGGTACCCGTAGATCCAAAATCAAACTTCCCTCAAATTAGCCTCCCAAATCTTTATTTCAACAATTCTATCCTCCAACATCAAGGGCTTAGGCTTGGGGACCTCTAGCATATTATTCACCCCATATGATTCGCCCAAGTCTAGAAATCGTGGCTGAATCAAGATTGACTTGGGCACAAAGATCTCAGAAGTCATCTCTTCAGGGTGCAGATGAGGACTAGGGTCACTGATTGAATCATCAAGATTCGGATCCTCCAAGTTAACCCCAACTAAATCCAAATCTTTAATAATTGGGCTATCAACTGGTTTGTCAGATTCCTCAAGCCCATTTGTCTCACTAAAATCCTCTTCCTTAAGTTCAAGTGAGACTTCGCCAAAAGATTCTTCACCCTCATAGTCAAAGAATTGATGATCCTCATTTATATATGTCTCAAAATCATATGTCATTTCATGGTCCGTGATGACATATTTTTCCTCTCTCCTTGGCTCGGGGATCTTGGGTGAATCAATCGGTTCATCCTCAAATGGTTGCTCAAGCCCATCCTGGTCATCCCCAGTCTCAGAAAATGTATCCCCCCTGACAGGCGCCTGAGCAGGTTTAGACATTGGCTCTCCTGAAGGGGGTTCATCTTAAGAATCATCCCAAGATTTGACTAGTGCAACCACAAATTTCATCCTCAACCTCGACAATTTCCCAAGAAGAAACTCACCCAAGTCCCTATCCTTAACACTTTGGAGCAAATCCAATAGAGAACTATTAAGTTCATCAATCATTTTGATCATAGGCTCCAGTGCTTCAGTGCATGGTGTTGGCTGAGCTTCTAAAGATTGTATAGTGTTCCTCAAATTAGCCAACACCCTATCCTGGATCTGGTTCACCTGAACCGACTGGTTCGGTTTAGGTTTGGGTGGGTTCAGATTAAATCTAGGGGAGTCAAGATGTCGAGGTTCTCGGGTTCCTCCCTGGTAGTAGGTTGTCATGGATTGTTCAAAGAAGGGTGATGACCTATTTTCAATGGAATACTGGGGAGGGTAGGTGTTATAATCATTATATCCTTCCTGATTGTAGATCTGGTTGGTTTGGTCATCAAAGGATGGAGATCCATAATCATTATAGCTCTGGGAAGGATAATAATCATAGTCTTGTTGTCTAGGGTTAGGCCCTGGACACTGAGGTCTAGATTTATATCCCCAATCAAAGTCATCTTGGCTAATGGATGGGTAATTATAAGTCAAGTGGGGATAGTAATCATCTTGGGGATAAGTGGTGGTAGGAGGATAGGATGTAAAATGTGTGTAGGATGTGGAAGGGTACATGGTGAAGTAAGGAGGGAAATCAGAAGTGAAAGGAGCCCTGCAATACAAAAATACAAGCCTGTCCTTAGTTTGGGTAGGCTAAAGGTCTACAGGCTCTCAGAATCCATCCTAAGATTATAGACGATTTACTTTACTTATGTCCAGGCAATCCAACCAGTTAGAAGGAGGGACTGGGGAGAAGGTTCTTCCTTTGGCTTGCACCTCCGGTTCCTAGTGTACCCCCCAGCCGCGGTCGTTTGACATTACTCCCCTAGCTAGACATCAGATTGACTAGTATAAGTAGGTTAATCGTGAACAATCTCAATCTGGATCCCGACGAGCGAACCAGTCCTTAGGGCCAATGTCTAATCAATTTTAGTTAGGCTTGGGAAAATTGTGCTTCAGGAATGTGATGGGCCCTTTAGATGGGTTGTGCCCTTAATGATCAGTTAAAATGTGTGTGTGTGCACAACCAGGGTTTGCAAACAAGGTTATTTGATGATGTGTCTTTTAGAGTTCAACCTTGTTTAGTAGCTTTTAGGGTTTAATCTTAGGTATATTCAATCAAGTTTATGAAAACACTCCAAGTTTTACAAGCACTGGTGATGATATATTCCTTTAGAAATCAAAGAAAAAAATGTGGAGTGCCTGGTTCAGCCCTAAGAATCAACCCTAAGTTGCAAGCTACTTGATGAATCGCTTTTATCTTAAGTGGTGCGGCCCAAACAGTTCAATCAATTAGCCTATTGCACCACTTAGTTAAGGCACACAGAAATTTGGTTAACCTAATATGATTTCTACTCTTTTATGTGTTGAATTCGTGTACCGGGTCCACAAGTCGAAAGCCCGATTGAGTAGATGAAAAATCAAGTCCGATTATGTGCCTTAAATGTGGGTGTATAGAGTGTGTAAATTGATTTGTCCCACAGAAATATCTTTTTGTTGTTTTTTTTTTTATAAGATGTGGGTGAGATGGGTGAAGGTGGAAAACAAGACAAACAATTCTATCCTAGGGTTTATGCAAACACCTAAGTAGATTAGGTCTTGGTTATGATTGTGGCAAAATGAACTAGTGGGGGGGAAAGTGCGGGACACTTACAGAGTACTCTACCCGCACTTTACTCTGATCTACCACACTTGGATCTCCATGCTAGGGTACCTGCAAGACAGTAGATCAAACAAGTAGGGTTAGTGCTATGTAAATGCAAAGAAACGCAATAAACAATAAAGTAAATTTCGTTGCCTCCCTGGCAAGGGCGCCAAAATGGTCGAGCCATGCTTCGCGTGTTAGAAATCGAGGTTACAAGTAACCTATCGTCGTAGTTGCGAAACACGTCGATCAAATAAAATGTATATCGAAACTCCAAGGGAGTCCCGGGTCGAACACAGGGAGGCGACGTTTACTTTATTGAAAATCACGCTTCATTTCGTTTCTTTTTGGTATTTAAAGGTTTTGATTTTTTTTTTTGTATTTTTGTAATAAAAGAAATCAAGCAAATGTATTACAAGATAGAGATCTGGAACAAATCTGATATATATTACTTCTAATGTCAATTACAAGAAACTATGAAAGCATATAAAAAGAGGGAGGTGAGACGAAATCTCCCGAATCGACTGTTCGGCGAGACGACGGTGCCTGGCGGAAGCTCGGATGAAGGAGGTGAGGAGCGGGACGATGGAGGTGAGATGTTGGAGGACGTCGGGTTGAGGAAAGCTTCGGCGTAGCTCCGGAATGGAGGTGAGAAGATGGAGGTGATCTGCTACCGGAATGGAGGTGGGAGGACAGCTCCAAGGTGACCTATGAAGGGAGATGGGAAGTTGGAGGAGTATTTGGGGGGGCAGAGTTTCGCTACACTAATAGGCACCTTGGAGCTTGAGAACAAGCTCTAATGGAGCGTTGGTAGGCTTGCTAGAGCTTGGGAGTAGGTGGGAGTAGAGTAGGTAGAGATGGCTTGGAAGGGAGGGGTGAAGGTCCTTTTATAGTGGTGGAGAAGTGGCTAAAAATGGACAAAGGACCTTTAGCGACCTCCAGATCGTCGCTGGAAACGTTGCTATAGACAGCTCACCTCCACCCACTCCCATAGTTGGCTCTGCTAGCTTGTAATAGAATAGCGACGGCTGTAAGCATCGCTGTAGGTCTGCCCAGCTGGCGCCAACCGCCAATTGCGCCTACGCCGCCTACCCCGCTCTTCACGCGTGCTGACCGCGCGCCCAGCTGTGCGTGCGTGTGTTGTCCGCTGCCATGCGCGCTTGCAATGCGCTAGCCTGCGCAAGCTACCGCTGCCGCTGCGTTGAGCTAGCCCGCCCAATTGTAAATTGGAGGGGCTGCGGGGAATCGAATCCGTGCCTCTACTTTACATGCCGCTGCGTCAACCAGTGCGCCGTGTCGCCCTTTGTGTCATGAGGAGGAAATCGGTGCAGACGCTTCCCAGCCGTTGGATCTTGATCCAACGACTAGGATTAATGGTGTAGATGATGAGGGAGAGTGGGCGGTGGCTGCTGCCGGGTTTGGGCGACTTGGATGGCGCCACGTGGCGCCATCTGGACCGTCCGTCTTCTTCTTCTTGCAGAGGGTGCCACAGTGCTCAGATCAGGATGATTTTTGCGATGTCGGACTACGATCGTCGCTCCGGATCCATCCGTATAGTTGGTTTTTCCATTTGAAACCTGTATGGATGTCGCATTACGCCTTCTCCATTGATCTTCCTCGAGCTTAATGTGATGCTACGAGATTCTGATATGGATGATTTCAGAGGTGTTAATCTCCGATCGTCGTCCCGAACAAATCCGTATGGTCTGATCGTCCATCCGAGGCCCTGAGATAAATCCTCTCTTCTCCTAACCATAAAAAGGACCTAATTAACCAAAAATATAAACAACTACTCTAAATGCAAAATGATGCATGCTATGCGATATTTATATCATGATATGCTGTGCTAAGCCTAGAAACCATCACAAATAAGCATTTTATGATGAATTTATACATGTTTATCACCTGTCGTCGTAGTTGCAAAACACGTTGATCAGATAAAATTTATACCGAAACTCTAAGGGTGTCTGGGGTCGAATGCAGGGAGACGACATTTACTTTAGTCGAAAATCTCACTTCGATTTGTTTCTTTTTGGTATTTTAGGGTTTTGTTATTTTTTTGTGTTTTTGAAATAAAAGACAAGCAATCACAAGATAGAGATGGAATCAAATATGATGTATTGCATTAAAGAGAGAGAGGTTACAATTAAGCAATCACAATCAAAGAGAGAGAGGTGAGAGGAAATCTCCCAAATCGGCTGTTCGGTGAGACGACAGCGCCTGGTGGAAGCTCGGACGAAGGAGGTGAGGAGCGGGATGACGGAGGTGAGATGCAGGAGGACGTCGTGTTGAGGAAAGCTTCGGCGTGGCTCCGAAATGGAGGTGAGAAGATGGAGATAATATGCTACCGGAATGGAGGTGGGAGAACGGCTCCAAGGCGACCTATGAAGGGGGATGGGAAGTTGGAGGAGTATTTGGTGGGGCAGAGGTTCGCTACTCTAATAGGAGCCTTGGGAGCTTGAGAATAAGCTCTAATGGAGCGTTGGTAGGCTTGCTAGAGCTTGGGAGTAGGTGGGAGTAGAGTAGGTAGAGATGGCTTGGAAGGGAGGGGGTGTAGGTCCTTTTATAGTGGAGAAGAGGCAAAAAAATAGGTATGACACCATTAGTGACATCCAGGCCATCGCTAGAAACGTCGCTGTAGGTAGCTCATGCCCGCTAGGGCCCACAGCTAGCTTTGCTGGCATGCGCACTCGTGCTGCTGGGCGCGTGCGTTGGCACGTGCGTGCACTGGGTGGCCTGGGCTACGTCACGTGGCGCAATCTGGGCTGTCCAACTTCTTTTTGTTGTAAGGGCTGCTACAGAAGTCGGATCTGGGCAACCCAAAACCATTCGCGTGGTCGGATTTGTCATTTGAAACTCCGAATTATGTCACCTAGTCCCTTGGCCGTTGATCTTCCTCGGACTACATATGGTGCTATGGGAGTCTGACCAACGCGATTTTAGAGGCGTTGGACTCCGATCGTCGTCTTGATCAGATTCATACGGTCGGATCGTAAATCCAAGGTTTCGAAATAAATATCCTTCTCTCCAGAACACAAAAGGATGTAATTAACCTAAATTATATACAACTACTTTAAATGAAAAATGATGCATGCTATGCAATATTTGTAACATGAAATGAAAATCTAAGCGTAGGAACATGCATAAATAGGCATTTTACCCACAATATATGTGTTTATATCACATATTATTCTTGAGGAGGAAAAAAGAGGGAGGTGACCTATAAATGTCAAAAAGGAGCACAGTTTAAAACAAAAAAATAGTCATTAGTAAAAGATTGAGGAATCTACTTAGTTCTAGACCAAATCAAAAGAAAGAAATAAAAGAGAAAAAGTGCTAAGGGACAAAAAGAGATTAGTATGAACACAGATCTTAGGCCTCTTGGGCCTGTGTTTAGGCTTAAAAATTCGAGTATTCGTTAAGATCTGGATAGTCCTCAAGAGGTTGGGGAAAATACAAAGCTTAAGTATTAAGTCTAAGGCTTAGGGATTATTCGACCTCGTTAACTGACCTCTGGTTTGTGAGCTCGGTAATCTAAGCACCCCAATCCACACACAGTTTGGTTTAGTGCGCTTAATTATCAAAATCACGCAAATGCGTTAATTCCATTCTGAAAAAGCTACGTAGATTAGGAGCGGCTGGTCAACACAAGTTGATTTGGAAGAGTTCCCGCCACGGAGAGATGGGAAATTTCCCTCGAAGATGCACAATAACATACCATCTCCTTTGTGCTTATCTCCTAGGTATCTAAATATCCTTCCGGGGGCATGTAAGAAGCTTGTGCTAGTTCAGATGCCATGGGCGGCATTATCACGAAACGTCGATTGCCAGGGTCTAGATTTAGCTACAGAACGCCATGGGCAGGATTATCTCAAAATCTCGAAATGCAGGGTTCTGGGGGTTACCATAGGCGGTGCTATCTCGAAGCATCGATTGACAGGGATCCTGCGAGGATTGATGGTGAGAGCTAGGAATCTGATACAGATCGTATTGTAAAGCCAATCTAAAACTAGAAATAAAGGAAGAAAAGAGAGAGAAAACTCTCAAAAAATAAAAAAATTCTTCTGTCTCTCTCTTACAAAAATGCACTGCAAACTGAACCTGGGCTAAACATGTTACAAGCATGGGTGTTTTAACCGCAGAGTTCAACGAACCTTAAGATAGCTCCTATAGGCCTTAGAAACCATCGCGGCGGACTGAGGCTAGAGCTGGTTAGGTCCAGATCTTTGTTGGTACTTGAGTACCTCTAGGCCTACTATTGCCATTCTAACCAAATCCATAAAAGAAAGCACACAATAGAAATCTAAACATAAAAAGGCATGGTCTAGAATTTGAGTTAATTCCATAAGATTTTGCTAAGGAACTAGCAAAAACTAGGCATGAGGGTGATGTAAACACATTTATATCACATAAACTGTCTATTTATGCATGTTCTTAGGCATAGAATTGCATCACATACTATAAATATTGCATAACATGCATCATCTCGCATTTAGATTAGTCTGTATAAAATTTAGGTTAATTGTCTCCTTTTATGGCCAAGGACAACGCAACTTGTTAATCAGTGCTTCAGACCGAGGATCCAACCGTATAGATCTGATCAGGGCAACGACGAGAGTTCAACGACTCCAAGATCGCTCTAATCGGACATCCGTAGCACCAGATATAGTCCAAGGAAGCCTAGATATCAAGGGCCAAGATGGTGTTATTCTGCATCTCAGATGACAAATCCGACAGCACAGATGAGTTCGAATCGACGATCGCAGCCAAACGGCATGAAAATCGATCCAATCCGACACCCGTAGCACCGTCTACAACACACAGAAGATGGATGGCAAAGATGGCACCACGTGGCGCCATCTCAGCTACCCGATCGGCCCTAGGGACCCGTCGTTGCATCACTAAAGGCCTTCCATTGCGCGATCCTTGCCGTTGGATCTTGATCCAACAGCCGTGAGCGCATGCTACTTAAAACATCCGCACGACACATATGAAGATGCAGTGCAGCGGTCGTGAGGCATTGCGCGAGTGCGGGGTGCGGGTTCGACTCGCGATCCGCTGCGCGCACACGTTCAATCCGAACTGTGCGATCGGCTGCAGACGGCCCTGATGGGCCAATCGAGTGTACGCGGGATCAGACGCTCTGCCTCACGCACGATCTGACGCGTGGACTCGTGTGGTGAGAAGCTGAAGTGCAGCGTAGGCAAGGACAACTTTAAGCCATCCGATCTTGAGATCGGACAGCTGAGATCATCCAAACGTTGGCGTGCATTTTAGGTGCGGAAGAGGAGCGGGCACGTGCAGCATGCGCACACATCGTCCACGACTAACCTTTAGTGACGTTTAAGTCCGTCGCTAAAGGTCCCCTCTTTATTGTTTTTGAAGTTAAAATGTCCAAAATGCCCCCACTCCTTGCAACTATAAAAAGAGACCCTTACCCTATGAAATTCTCATCCCTTCCTTCTCCTCTCTTCCTCTCCAAAGCTTAAGAGAAGCTTGTCCCATACCCGAGATGCTCCTCAAGAGCTAAATCCAACTTTTCACCCCCGTTCTGGAAGTGGATCCCACGACAACAACAACGTGCTGCCTCGTTCCCATTCTTCCGACTTCGTCCTCCTTCCCGCCTCGTCCTCCTTCTTCCAGGCGTCGCCTCCGTCCGGCTCGTCCTCCAAGCATTCGTCAAGGAGGATACTTCTCTCTCCATTCTTTTTACTGCTTTCTAGTGTAATCATTTCCTGTTTTCTTAGTTGTAAAAACATTATTCAAAAACCAAGTGATTGTTTTCTCCCTCTCTTTCTCCTTATCTTATTGTTTATATTAATTCCATTGTGATCATTTCGTCTTCAAAAACCTAAAAAAATATAATTGCGGATTTTGAGATCGATGTAGCCTCCCTGTGTTCGAGCAGGAACTTCTTTACGGATTTTTGGTATAAATTTTATCTGTTGAACGGATTTCTTCGTGACTCGAACTACGACGATGGGTTTTCAAATCCAACTCCGAACGCGTAGATTTCTGCTATCATCAGGGGGTATGATGGGAACACCATCATGAGCCATAACTAGCTTAATTTTGTCATTATCAAGGAATAAAAGCTCCTACATAACTACCAGAGAGCCCTAATTCATTGCATGATCATTCTGAAAGAAAGACAAGAAAATAGGGTTAAAACTACAATTTTACCATCATATCTTGAATGCAGAATAACCACGGATTTTCTCAGGGGTTAGATAAAGGTCAAATGGTCATAAAAAGTCTAATAAGTGGGTTAGTACAGACAGAAATAGGTTTTCGCGTGTTTTGAGAATTAAATGACTTTTGAAATCCTAAAAATAGACCCGCTTAATTAACTGAGGTTCTGGTCAGGACAAAATTCACCTAAATCCTTTAAAATTCAGAGAAAAATATTCTCTAGGGTTTGGTACCTTCAATTTTACCATTAGAACCCATCTTGACCCAAAACAGTCTTAAACAGACATTTGCCCTAATTTATGAGTTTCGCATAAATTACCCAATAAAACAAGGTCAAAACCTAAATCTAACTTCACCATTGGATTCCTTGGGTCCAAATTAGGTTTGTACCAAAATTTGGGCTCAATCTGAGATCATCTTGACCAAGTTTGCATTGTGGTCCAGTCAGACTCTTTTTATCTCATGCAGATCCTTAACTTTTTGAATTCCTTACAAATAGCTCCCAAGCTTTGTTGCCTTCTTCATAAAAAGGTCCTTGCCTCCATGAATCCTATTCCTACAACTCCGGTGACCTTTGATTGAAAAGAACTCCTTCTCTGATCAATCAATCCCTTCCAAAATTGGAAGGGAGATTCCTTGAGGAGTCCTCTTTCCATTGAATCCATCCATGAGTCCTAAAACTTTCCCAATCTCTCATGCGAACGCATGAGAGATTAGGGTATCCTAGAGAATTCCTACTCCGGCGACATTTCCTAGCTTGGAAGCTTGGCTTCCAAGTTCAAAACTCCCTCTAGAAGCCTATATAAGCAAGCCCAGATCAGGCCGAACTTCCCAGACTTGATTCTGGCCGTGAAATTCCCATATTCCTCCTTCCTCTTTCGGCCGCAAAGTTTCGCAAGCTCTGGCAACTCCTTCTGACCTCCTTCATCATCCGTCCATAATACCAATGACCGGATTCCCTTCCTCTCTCTCGTCTGCTCTTGGCCGTACCAGCAGGAGCCTCCTCCCTATCGTCGTCGCTGCTTCTACCTCACTGGAGCGTTCGTCTTCTCCAGAGCCGACTGATGAGAGACTCATCATGATCTCTAATTACCCCTAATTAACTAGTTTTCCTAGTTAATTAGCTAAGGATATGAATATATAAGGGTTAATTATAAAATAAGGGATATATAGTAAAAGACCTTAAAATAAGTTTAAAATGATGTTTTATCATTCAATTAATATTATTAACAATCTAATTAATAATTGGACTCGAGATCTTATTAGTCATTCCCTTAATTAATAAGTTAAGTAACTTAAATGTAATGTATACATAAGTATATAATAACTTAAGTAACTTTGCTTAATTTAATTAATTAACCTAAAATGGTCAAAAATGTAAATTCAAGGTGAAAACATAATAATTACCTTATTTATAATCATATATAAAAAGTTGAAAATGATCTAAATTAAATAAACTTTTAAAACCTACATTTACATTTAGGTCCTTACTATTCATTGCAATCGCATCCTTAATTTTCATATTGGTCCTTAGGTTTCATCGCACATAGGTCCCTGTCGTCTTCTTCCTTCAGCTAATTGAACGGCTGACGACAGAGGGTGATTCCACCGCTCGATCACCGCCCTGCCGAAATCATTCTTCCTTCTTCAAGCTCCTGGAGCTTGCGCTCACCATTCCATCTTCATCCATCAGCCTGGATTACTCTGAAATCCTAATTTTTGGTGGGAGTTAACCTCACTGTCGTTGGAGACGATGCCAAAGGTTAAGCTCCTCAAGCTTCTTCTTCGTCGAGACTCCACCACCCTCTTCATCATCGTCAGCTATAAATAGACCCCCACCCCCTCGATTTCTGTAAGTTGCTCCCTTCCTTCTTCTAACATTGAGCCGACCCAATAGGCTATTCATCTGCAACTCTGGCGATCTTCCACACCATTCTCCGACTTCCTCCGTCCATCTTGATCAGCTGAGGAGCTTCGCCGAGGTCAGCCAAGTCTCTGGACAAAGGCGACGACCAAGGAGATTCTCTGCTCCATCCAAATTCATCCGCCGGAGATTCTTCTCATTCCCTCTGATTTCGTCTTCCGCCATGAGCCATCAGCGGAATCTCTTTGACCCCTTCGTCCAGGTAACAGTAGGTAGGAGTAGGAGTAGGAGTAGTTTAGGTAGTTAATTAGTTAGCTTAGCTTGATTTCAGATTCCAGACTTCACCTTCTTTGACTCCGACGAGTTCCTTGAGCTCTCCAGAGTCCTGATTTTGTCTTTTAAAGTCGCTAATTACCTTCCTCTAACCCTCATGATCACTTCTAATCCATTAAAACACTAATGCTACCACTGATTCACCTAATTCACCTCCACCTTTAACAGCTACTATCGCTGTCCATGGCGGCAGTAACTGAGCCTAGCTTCACATCCAATGGATCCTTCATCAATTATCCATTACCTAAGGATCCTAATTAGAATAAATACCACATATAATGTAAACGCCTAATTCTATTTAAGCTCCTAAGCTCGCTGTCAATGGCGGCTCAAGAGTAGTTAAAATCTTAAATTAATTATATATTTATGATCGCAAATTACTTTTGACTTCTCTTGACCACTCAATTGAGTGGGAAAACAAGTCCCAAGCTTCAACTAACTCAAATTCTTTAAACATGGAATTCACTGTTAAATCTTAAATTTAATGATCAAATGGAGAATTTAACGAGTTCCTGAGGTTTCTTGCAACCTTAGGATCCTTTTCAGATTGAAATGGCACATATGTACCTTTCTGTACACAATTTGTATTTTTCTGGACTCACTGGAGCTCCGGCGAGCCATTTTTGAGCTTCAGCTTTTAGAACTTGTTAAAAAGCTCCAGATTGACATGATATTGATTACTGAGTAGTTTGAGGTCTTTAATTTGGGATTTTAACATGTGGAGCTACACATTAGTCTTCATCTTCTCCAACTCCGGCAGAGTTGGAGAAGTCTGTCAGATAGATTTAAGTTGCATTTAAGAAGTTTGGAAGCTTTAGTGTAGTGCACTAAGTCATTCCTAACCTTAGACCAGTATAACAACCACTGGTTTGTTTTGACGAACAAACACCTTTTCAATCTCAGGCGATGAGCCTAAAACCCTAGGAACTCTAGTTGAAACACCTATCTAAGGATTTGAATCTGTTCCTGTGAATGAAGAGATGTTGTTTTAGGCTTTAATTTCGTTTGAAATAGCTAAACTCAGAAAGTCAAAATTTGAGGCTTAACAGTCAAACCAGAGTCTAAATCTTGAGTTCTGGATTCAACCTGACAAATTGAGGAATTCAAATTGTTGCTGAAATGATTATAAATGAGTTAGATGAAATTTGAATGAGTTCTGATCAACTCTCTAGTGGAAATTGATTTCTGTTAGTTTAGGTTGTTTTTGAACCCAAACTGACGACAGTAGTTGTTTGATAAGATTTGGATGCAAACTGTACCCAGATGAGCTTGTTACATCCCTTAGAATCTATTTGAATCAATTAGATATGATCTTAGCTGTCTGTTGCACACTTTTGATGATTAAATTTCATTCTCCGAGCTTTAAGAGAAGCTTTGAGATTCTGAGTGCTTCCTAAAGCTTTTGAGAGCTTCAAAACTACACAAGCAGCTGCAGAATCACCTATAGGATCTATTCAGACCCTTAGATCAGCTAAAACATCTTCCCTGAAGACACAGTAACTTTAATTTCATTTCCAGGCAACCTTTTACCCGTAGGAACCCCCTAATTTCACCTATCAAATCGAAGAGGAAATCATCCTCTCAACCTTAAATTGACCCTGCAATCCTGTAGAGCCATCTTAGAGCTTTCCATCAAGATTTATTTCGCTTGATTTCGAGTTCTGAGTAGGGAGAATTCATCACTTGAAGTCGGGTATGGACGGGGAGAACTAAGTCCCGCATTGGAAGTTTCAGAGCGCATGCCTTAGTACAAAAGCAATTTGTCATGTAGCCGATTCAGTCGTCAGCGCTCGGCGCGAAAAGAAAACCTGACCTTTGAGCAAAGCGTGTGTGTGTGTGCGAGTGCGCCTGTGGGTGTGCGCCCGAGTGGGCGTGTGTGTGCGATGGCCCTGGGAGGGCGAGGCCTGGGAGGAGGTTGAGCTGGTTCGGCTCGAGAGAGGGCCGATTTGGCTCAAGAAAGAAAAAAATCGAAATGGAACCCTAATGAAATTAGGCGAGGACCGAGTAGGGTCTAGTCCCACCCTGATCTTAGGGTGCTGTGTATCCTCGAAAGGACCTCGCCGCAAATCAAAAACAAATTTTTGGTTGAGAAGCAAATTAACCCGGTTCAGCTGAAGCTAGGGAGTAGAAAGAGCTAAAGGTTAAGTGCTGAAGGAAAAATCGCTAAGGGAATAAGGGAAAGGAGGTTAAGGGAGAAAGAAAGAAGAAAGGGTACAGAAGAAGAACTCGCAAAAGGAAGAAAACTAAGGACTAAAGGAAGCTAAGGAAAAGAAAAGAGACAAGAACAGGTGCTAAGCAAATGCTTAAGAAGATTAAGGGAGAAGAAGAGGGTAGGAAGAGAAGAAAAAGAAGAGAAGAAAGAAAGAGATCGAGAGAAGAAGACATAGCAGAAAAAGAAATAGAAAGAGAAAAAAAAAAGGATAAAGAAATAAAAGGAAAGAAGATAAAGAGAAAGAAGAGAAGCTGAAGAATAAGGAAAAGAAATTGATTTTCTTGTTATACTTTAATTTACTTTTGCTCTTAATTGTTGTATTAAGGCATGTTTTGATTAGATAAACTCTTCTTTGCCTTAAATCATTTGAAATAAATAGAGAATTTGCATGCTTTTAATATTGAAAATGAGAATTTCTATGGGATTTTGCATGTTATTTCATTTAAATCAATTTTTGGCAAAATTCATGTTTAAATATACCTCCTATACTTATAAAGAAGAATAAAAGGTAACTAGTGAATTTAGAATGGATTATACCTCCTAGCGAACAACCTAGACTCAACCAGTAAATAATTTTTAAAATGTTAGGTTAATTCAACCCTATACTACTAAATGACACAATTTCGAGTTAACCTAAATGACTTTTCTCTACTCATAATTAAGTAAAATTAACTTAATTAACTGAGTTGAGGTGAGGAACGACCACCGACATACCCCAGGTAAGGAGAATCCTCCCCTTTCGTCTGATTATCTTAGGTTAGATTAGTTTCTCTCCACTTTTAGGTTAGATTCCCCTCTTTTTAACCCCGCTTCAACCCCTTGACACTGTCGCAAGCCACCTTCGTCTCCATCTCCAGCTATCACTCCGGCGAAGTCATCCACTCACTCCTCTGCTCCAAACACTTCGCCGATAAGCCTACGACCTCCGTCTTGCCTCTCCGCACCAAACCCCCATATTTATTCCACCTTTCGTTCACTCACAACCACCACTGAACAATGCACCTTCATGCCGTCTTCTCCATCACCGACCACCCTCTGCAACTGCCATCCTCCACAAGACCATCACCTTCGCCGTGCTACGGCGAAGCTAGAGAGCCATTTAACTGGGGCCTTCGAGCCTGTATTTAGGTTCCAGGTCCTCGCTGGTCCACCACCGTTGCCGCCTCCATCCTCGACCATGACTAAGCTCCTCCGACATTGAGACAACCTGGTGCCACTCTCACTCGATGCAGCTATGTCCCAGGATCTACTCCAGGTCTTGGATTAAAGACCCCAAGTTGCAACAGTTCTCCAATTGGTGAAGAACATCAGCCGCAGCTACATATTCGAAGATGGTGGGACATTTAGTCCCATCTCAGATAGGGAAGAACAAACGCAGCCAAATAATTGAATTTCTGCATCCTGTTGTCTGCCTCAGCAAGCACAGGGGATGAGGTCCCTACATGCGCCCCTCACGCGCCTCACTTGCGACACCTTACCTGCGGGTCCGACCAATCCGATAACCCGCCTAACCTAAGCACTCCTCGCTCACCACCCATGCTAGTGAGCCTGGTCCCGGGTGCGCTCTATCCGTATACCAGATTACCCGAACTGTGGCCCTGGGAAGGTGAAACCTAAGAGGAAGTGAGAAAGAAGAGAGCGCGGGGCAGGGGAGGGATTTTCCCTGTGTGACACTTGGCCAAATCTGAGAGTGCCTCCCTTGCGCGTAAGAGAAAGAAGAAAGAAGAGGAGGAGAAGGAAGAAGGCTCGTGCGTAAAGAAGAGAGCAGCTGAAGAAAAGGAAGGAAGAAAGTAGCTGAAGACAGGCAAGAAGAGAAGAACGAAGTGAAGAGAGAAGGCATAGCTGAAGAAGAAGGGCTAAAAAGAAGAGGAAGCACTTAAGCCGTTTGATTATCAAATCAGATGTTTGAGGCATTGGTCATTTATTTAATTACTTAAGTGGTCCTGGATATTGTTGGTTTATTTGGCATTCTGCCTAACTATTATATGTTTATCTAGATTAAATAATTGGTAATCCAAATCACCACTATTTTTATTCTAGATTTCTTTTCGACGTGCCAAACTCTTGTTAGACTTATATTCTACATTGATGATCAATTTTGAGTAATTAATATTCATTCTTAGCATTATTTGGCTCATTTTCTTGTGCTCATTTACATTATTGAAATTATTGTGTGAATTCCTATTTGCTCCCAGCGAATGACCTCGGACTTTCATTTGAGTTATAAATTTTATCTGTTGTTTGAGCTATTTTTGAGGATTTATTCTTTCAAAACCCTCGATCTAACCCTATCACCACTAGTTTTTATTCCACCACGTAATAACACAAACGAAAATCAACTTAGGTGTTCGCATGAACCCTAAGGTTAGTTTTGATTGTTTAACGCCTTCACCCGCCTCACCCTCCGTATATAAAAGAAAAATTTTAAAAAAATCACACAGAGGTACATAACCTCTTCTGATTTTTCATACTCAACTAGTAACCCGATCTTTGGGACGGTACACTCATCAACACATAATTGAGTAGAAATCAGATTAGGTAATCACTTGTGTGCCTAATTAAGTGGTGCATCAGCCAATTGTTTGAGTTGTTTGGACCGTACCACTTCAAGTTAAAACAACTCATCAAGTAGCTTCCTCTTAGGGTTTACAATTAAAGTCAATACCAGGCACTCCACTTTATTCTTAATTTTAAAGGAAAACATCTTCACCTGTGTATGAAATATCTGGTGTGCCTCTTGAACTTGTTTGAATTCACCAAATTTGAATCCCTAAAAGCTACTTAAGCAAGATTCGAACTTTAAAATCCTCTCATCCAAGTAATCTTGCTTGAAAACCCTGGTTGTGCACGCACACACATTTCATTCAATCATTAAGGGTACAACCCAGATAAAGGGCACATCACATTCCAAAAAACATTCAAACCTAACCCTAAATAAAACAGAGTAGACGTTGGCCTTAAGGTTTGAACTCGCTCTTCGGAGCCCAAATTGAGATTATTTTCAATTAGTCTACTTCTACTGTTCAATCTAATGTCTAGTTGAGGGAGCAGAGTCAAACAATCACGGCTGAGGGGTATCAAAGGAACCTGAGGCGAAAGCCAAGGGAAGAACCTTCTCCCCAACCCCTCCCTTTTAACTGGTTGGATTGATTGGAAAGAAGTTGATCAAATCGTTTCTTCATCTCAAGACAGGTTCTGGGAGCTTGTAGGTCTTTAGGCTAGCCCACTTAAGGACAAGTTTGATTGTTTGTATTGTAGGACACCTTTCTACATGCATTCCCACTCCTACCCTCCTGACACATCTTATTCCCAATATGATGATTATTATCTCGACCCATGATGTAATCAACCATCTACTAATTGGGATAACTCGGATTGGGGATATAGTTCCAGACCTCCATGTTCAGGGTCTAACCCTAGACACCATGATTGTGATTCTTATCCTTCTCCGAGCTACATCAATTATAGATCACCGCCCTCATTTGGACACTCTAATACGATCTACAATCAAAAATCATAGACCCAACCCCGCTTGCATACTGATCTCAGGTTCTGGGTAATTTTTTGTCCAGAACCTTATATATACTCAACCATGGGGCATGGGTCTGCACCATAATCTGGTCCACATCTGTGCACATCTTCTCCTGACAGGTCCAAAGCTAGATTTTCTTACTCTGATTCTGACCTACACCTATGAATTCTTTGTTTCTTCGTTATTTGTATAGTGTACCTAGCTGAAGGCATTGAATTCAGCATGTATACGGTCTCTTTCCATCTCAGAGCTAACCGGATAGTCATGCACTTCAGGTGTTTTCTTCTCTACTTTGCTCTTTATCGTCTTTTTAATACAATGAGAACATTGCATTAGATATGCATGGGGGGCGGATATTCATCTCTGAATCTTTTTCTTAGCTCCGTAGATTCTTTTTATTTTCTTTAAAAAAAATGTTGAATTAGGAAAGAGATCTTAGGCTTTAGAAAATTTTCAATCTTAAAGAATAATACTGTATGACTTAAACACTTAGACCCTTTAGGTCTTCGGGTTTAATTAGCCCGGGTGTCCACTAAAATGGTGATTTGTTTCTCAAGTCCTTGCCAGTTTGAATTTATTTCTAATTTTGTTAAATAAAGTGGGGTGATAAATAAACGACTTATCAACCCGTCCTCTGATTTGAGGGAACTTATAGTCTAAAACATCTACACACTTACTACATTGACACGTTATTTGGTGATCTTAATGGAAATTAGGTAGCTAATGAACATTCTAGGGTGGCATGGCTGGCAAGTTGTCGGTGGTAACAACTCATCGACCGGTTGTCCAGAGCTCAACCACAGGACCAATCTCTTCTTGCTGCCTTTAGCTCAATTTAAATCAGGGAAGCCACCTACTTAAAGAAAAGAAAAAAATAGAAAAATATCCAAAGAAATAGAAAAGAAAAAGAAATAGAAAAGAAGAAAATAAAAAAATAAAAAAAAATAAACCACACTTCACTGCACGAGTATGGTTGGCAAGTTGTCAGTCTAACAGCTCATCGGCTGATTGTCCAGAGTCCAGCTGAAGAAAAGCACGTATATTTCCTAAACACTTAGAAAAAAGTGAAGAAGTAGAATAATTCAGGGAGATATACACTGGTTTCACCCTTGTGTTGACCCCATAAAAATAAAAGTAGGGAGAAAGCTACCGATCGTATAGATACACCTTTAGGCAGAATTTCTTTTTAAGGTCACCTAGGGGTGTAGAAATCCGAAGTCCGTTCTGATTGCCGATCAATGGTCTATTACAATTACGAAAAGATGCTTGGAACTTAGAGTTCTCTTCGAGTCTTGGGTGGGTTGAGTAGCGGTAGAAAGTTCCTCTGAAACCCTAAACTCAAAAATCCAAAAAAAATTAGTAAAGAAGAAAAAGAAAAAGAAAAAGGTCCTTTTTGTTTTGAATAAGGCAAGGGCTTGAGGCGGTCTGCATTTTGGCAGACACCCGAGCGATGTTGTGTCTCTATAGTTCAGGTTTTAGTTGAAATCCTTAAGTGTTGAAAAATAACTTTTGCTTAAGAAATCTGATTTAATTCATTTATAAATAGCATGTAGTTTTGCTAAGGACTAGCAAAAGATAGGCATGGGGGTGTGATGTTGATGTAAACACGTTTATATCACATAAACCGTCTATTTTTACGTGTTGTTAGACATAGAGTTGCATTATATATTATAAATATTGCATAACAAGCATTGAAGTGATCGATCACTGTTCGTATAAAAAATGCCGTTGTTGTTGTAGTATGTATCACAAATACAAATCGTTATCGCATCAATTTTATTTAATTACATAATTTTTACTGGTTTATTCAAGGTCGTTCACTGAGAGGCAGTTATTGATATATATCACTCTCTAAATCCAATATTATTCTTTAATTTCAAAAATGATTAATTTTATATAAAATCAATAATGAATGAATGAATCCATAAAGAATGAATTGAGGATTTCATTATGTACAAAAAGAGTCAATGAAAATGCTTGCAAAAATCTTCTTACAAACAAGCATCAAACAATACATATATATATTCTATACTATCTATTTATAAGTTATATTACTAATATTTACATAAATATACACTACTAAATAATATTACATAGCATACTAACTTAACTTAATATACTAACATATACAGTAACATATATAATAGCTACAGTGACAAATACAAACGTCGTTGGACCCCAGAAAAACTATGTATAAACTCTAAAGCAAAAACTAGGGTCTATAGCAACAGTTATTTTACCTTTAGTGATGTTTTATTCTATCAGTAAAGATATGTAGTTATTTATATACATATATATAGCTATACTGCTTATACGTATGTTTATTATTTACCTTATACTTATTTATTTATGTTCACATATACGTTATCCATTATACATATACATTTCCTCTTCTTCTATTACTTCTTAAGCCTTTTCTGAGTTCTTCTTCTTCCTTATCCAAATACTTAGCCGTTTACTCTTTTGTGCTTAATGAGTCATTAGGGTTTTTTATTAACAAAAATTTGTTAATTGGCGGGCACGCCTTTCGAGGGATACACAGCACCCGAGGATGGGGTGGGACCGGACCTCTACTAAGCGTACCCTAATTTCTTAATTAGACCTCTTAATTACATATTCAGGTCAGATTTGGGCTTAATCAAGCCCTCACACAGTAACCAACCCTCGGCCCACACACAATCTCAGAATATTCTCAAGTATGCTTAGATGAATGGGTATGTTCGGTTACTTCGGGTGCCCGGCGCCCGTGACGACTAAACTACCCATGCAACAAAAATAATTTAAAGCGCTGGGAGCGCTCACACGCCCACGATGTGGGACTAATTAGCTGCCTGCGCAGCGTTGGAAATTAGGCGGCTGTTGATGATTTTGCGATTTTGGCCCTTAATTCGAGGGCCATAATTTATTAGATATTATAAATAAATTATGTGAAAATAAAGTATTTACATAGTACTATACAATTATACAATTAATTTGGAATTTTAATTATATTTACTATATAAATTAATTAGGTAAAGTATACAGTTTATACATAACTGATTTTAGGTTTTATTCATTAATTACGTATAAATTAGTTATTATATGATCTAATTAACCTTATACAGAGTTAGTAAATATGTTAAAGTATTTAATAGATGTTTTTATTGTATTTTACAAACTTTATTTCTATTTTATTTAAATTTACTTAGTACAATTCTAGACTGTCTTATTTGTAAATTAAGTTTAAATAGTATAAACAGTATAAATATACTTAAATTAGCTTAAATTAATTAAAATACATTAGTACAAATATACGGTTTAGGTTAGTTGAATTATAACTTAAATTACTAATTTATTTTAATTTAATCTAATAACTTAACTACTAACTTAATAAATTAATTATTTATTCAATATATATAAATAAATTAAGGTACAGGGTTTAATATGTTTATAATATACACATATAAATACATATATACAGTATTATAACTTAATATGGTTATTTATAGTGTTTGCTAATTTATATAGCTTATTTGTACATATAAATTAGTTTAATTAATAATTAGTTATATAATTAACATATATACAGTATAATCTAACTTAAATATTTAATTTACATACTACAATGTATATATAAGTTATTTATCTTATAAATATGTATAATTCACATTATAGGTTAATAAGCATACTGTATAGCTTACATATACACTTATATACATATTATACAAAGGATTTTTAGTATTTTTAGGTTTTTTCCCCTTTTTATGGTTTTTATATTTGTTATGGAGGTAGGTGATGAGAGGGAAAGAAGTAGATGTTTTTGGTATTTTTAAGTGTAGTTTCTTTTATTAAGTTTCATGGTATACCGAACCGTCGACTGGTAAATTCTACCAAGTCGGGGTTCAGATTACCATGAAACTTGGTATGCATTTAAAGAAATACCTAATCTTCAATCAGATAGGTTTATTTTATTTTTTTAGATTTTTTATATGATTTTTATTGAATTTCAAAGTTCACACATTCTAGGCTTCTTAAAGGTTTTCTAAGGTGTCCTAAGGCTAGAATGGGACCTAAATTGGTTTAAAAGGCAGTGAACTGCCTCAAGAGACTCTAAACAAGATAAATAAAGGATTCAAACATTTCGGCACACATTTCAATTGGGATCCAATTAAATTATACTTAATGGATAGTTAGGACTTAAGACTAGCAGACAAAGGAGATTTAAACAAAAGATAAGCATTCAAATGATGTTAATAATGCATTGAAAATATATGACAGCTTATACAAAATTCCTACACACCATTAAACACAAGTCAACTATCTAACAGTTTAACATCTGCACCTACTGTCCACAGAGCTATCCAGCCAGAAATCTTCTGCTGAAACAGCAGAAGCCCAGCAGCAGCAAGGTTCATCCAATGCAGCAACAAATAGCAGTAGAAGCTGCTGAACTTCACTCTACTCAGCAAGCCAGGTTCTTCTTCAGACGTCTTAACTGCTGCTACAGTTAATCCATCTGAAGAAGAGAAGGTCTGCAGCAAGGAAGAAAGCTAAATTTGGCTACTTAACAGCTTAAATCAGCCAATTAAATCCCAGTTTAGACTCAAGACAGCCTGATCAAGGATTTAAAATGACTATTTCAGGCTATTACTTAGCTGGGATTTGGGGGAATGTAGCTGCAATGGCAGCAATTTACTTTGATTATGGGATTCAAAAACACAAAACAAAAATCACTCAATCAAATTCTGACAAGGGATTAAATTCACCGAAAAACCATGCTCAAATGTTTAGCATCTTAAATCCAAGTTCCTTGTCACAAATATCACAACCATTCAGTCCATAAAAATTGTTGATCTAACTTTTTCTAATGCTATAGACAGCATGTAGAAAGGGTTAGGATCAACATAGTAAATCCAAAAACTGATGATCTAACTCCTTTTAATGCTATAGACAGCATTTAGAAGGGGTCAGAACCAACACAAGAAATCCAGTTGAATCCCAGTATGTTACACATCTTAAGGGATATTAAGAATCCCTTAAGTGAAAATCAAATTCTCAGAAAAACAATTAAGACTAGAATCCCTAATAAAGGCTCAATCAACATGGTTGATCTTCCTTGGCTCTACAAGGCATTCAACACAATGAAATCCTCAAAATTAACAGAACAGATTATGGCTCTTCTGAGGTGAATTTTGACTTTAGAATCACCTCAGATTCCTTGCCAATTAGTGAATCAAAATCAAAACACTTCAGTTTGCAAGATAAAAGCATTCAAAGCCCAAATGAATAAAAATATTTAAAATTTGAATTCATAGAAAATTCCGGCAAACTGATTCACTTTTTAGCTCAGATCAGGGGCTTTTGTGATAAACATGGGATGAATGGGAAGACCCTAATGTAAGTTTTGACACTAATTTCAGATCTGAGGTTAGAAACCAATCAGATATGAAATTAGGTCTAATGAGTAGGTGGATTGCGAAATACAAATCAAGGGAATCAGAAATGAGATGAAAACATGTAGAGGAAGAACAAAATGAACAATGATTGGATGAATTTTTTATCCCAGATCAGAGGAGGTGAGGGGGGGAAATTCTATTCTAAAACTACTCCTAATGCTAAACTAATCATAACAGCAAATTGATTACTAATTCTACATCTAATTCTACTCTAATCTACCTATCTAATGCTACAGCTAATCTAGAAAACATTAAAACTACTCTAACAGGAAGAATGAGACCTGTGGGTCCTTAGTTGGTGGCTAAGGAGGAAGAATGGAGGGGGAAGAGCTCCAGCAGAGCGAAAAGTCTGCTAGTGAGACTTCTGGGTCGTCCTCAGGTGCTACGTGGTCCTTAGTGACGAGGAGAGTCGGAGAGAAGTCGGGGATTACACAGTCGGTAGCTGTGAAATCAGGGAATTGGTGAGGAGGAGAGACTGGAGTGGAAGAATGATCGCTAAGAAGGTAGGAGAGAGCGATCCCTTAAGCGCGCCACCACTGAGGTGTTTAAGTAGAAATCTCACTGACTCAGATCACCACGTAGGTGAAAATAGGCGACGAGGGCATCGGCGGCAAGGATGAGAGGAGAGGAGCGCGCGGGCTGCCAAGTTGAAAACTGATCGTAGGATAGGATCTAGGGGAAGGGGTGAGCACATGCACCGCTTCGCACGAAGCTTCAACTGAGATCGAGCCGCAGATCAGGATCAGGAGAGAGTGGACGATCGAGATGCTCCGTGTTCTACGCAAGCACAGTGCATGCGCGAAGGCTCTAGGTGCCAGGTTTCATTTGGGAAAAATTATAGGGAGGCCCTTCTACGAAGGGGTAGAACATTTATAGGTAGGCCCATAAATGATAGCAAACAGTAACAGAATGGTCCTTAAGGGCTTTTAAAGAGGTCCCTACGGGTTACAAATAGGTCCGAGTAAGTTTTCTAAAGAAGGAAATGTGATGCATAAAGGACCTAAATGTAAATTCTAAGTTTCAAGACCTTAATGATGTCCAAATGCCTTCAAGTTTTTATATGTGCTTAATTTAATTTTTAAGAAGTTAATTATACTTTTGATTTGGACTTTTAAACTTGTTTGTGTATTCAATTTACACTTAGATCATCATTTAACCTTTTTATCAAGGATATCTCAATTTATGACCTAATTATGCAATCTTAACACAGAATTAATGTTTTAGGTATTTTTCATTGATTCCCACACTTAACCCTTCTTATGAGTTAATTTGGTATTGTGTACCCTAGTTTCTAGCTTAACTTTAGCTTTTTAGCTATGATAAGTAGCCACTCATCATGCATCATCTTACATTTAGGTTAGGTTATATAAAGTTTAGGTTAATTTTCCCTTTTTGTGGTCAGGTAACAGGGCGACGATTGGAGTTCAACAACTCCAAGATTGCCCTAATCAGACTTCCATAACACCAGATGCAGTCTAAGAAAGATTAAAGGTCAAGGGGCCAAGATGGTGTAAATCCGTACATCAGATGACAAATCCGACCACACGGATGGGTTCGGATCGACGATCGCAGCAAACTAACCACAGCATCTCTTCTCAACCTTTGAAGGTGCGGGTGAGGCAAGATCTCAGCCATTGGAGCTTGATCCAATGGCCATGGACGCCTAATGGCGGTATGACTAGGTTTTGTTGTTTGTTCTATAAATGGCGTTGTAGTACAGATAGTCATTGCCACTATTACAATTTTACTCGGAAATAAAAGGTTTCCTGAAGTCGAACTCAGGGAGAAAACTATAATTCTAGAAGTACAATGTTTCTATTACAAAAATAAGAGAGAGAGAGAGAGGTAGATTGGTCTCTTGGCATTTTCTTCTTCTCTTCTTTCTCTCTTGTCTTTGTCTTCTTCTTCTTTCTCTTCTCTTCCCTTTGCTTGATCGTCCTTAGTTCTTCTTCTTCTTTATCTTCTTTCTTTTTCTTTCCTTCTCTCTTTGATCTTCTTCAGCTCTTTATCTTCTTCCTTTATCTTCTGTTCTTCTTGATTCTTCTTCCTTCTTCTTTGCTTCCAGCTGCGGCACCTATTCTTCCTCCTTCTTCTTTAACTTCCTTCAGAGCATCGTCTGATTTCTCAATCAAACGACTTAAGTAGCATCAGCTACAGTGTTTCCTTAATGCTCCTTCTTCTGCTTCTTTCTTCTTCTTCTTTCAGTCCTTCTTCTTCTTCTTCTTTTCTTCTGCTGCGGTCTTCTTTCTCTCTTCTACTTTTCTTCTTTTCCTTCTGCCTGCACACTCACATAGCTTGGTCAGAGCAAAACCTAACCCTACCCTCCCCCGCGTCTCTCTCTCTCAGATTTTGCTCGTAGGATAGCTCTCCCAGAGCCGGGTATTCGGGTACGAGTTCGCCCTGGGACTAGGCCCACAGACGTGTGGTGGTGGGCGAGGAGTGCAGGTCGGGTATACGGGTCGGGCCAGGTCTGCGGGGAGGTGGTCGCCGATGAGGCCGGGTGAAGCGGGTGAGAGGGACCTCACCCCGTGGTTAGGAGGCGAAGAGGCTATGGCACTTTTCCAATTTATGCGCGGGCGGCATTTCGAAATCCCACGATGTGGGACTATCTTCTGTGCTATCTTCGCGCGCATCCGCAGGACGACTCCACCTCGCCCTCTGATCAGCTGCAGCTGATGTCGGTGCCAACTGATGAGGCAGAAGTCTTCGCAGACTTTGCCCCAACCTGCAACACCTGGGAACCTGGGGTTGCAGGGCCTAGAGCTCACCTCGAAGCTGCTTCAGTCGTCGTTAATGGCGGCTGGAGTGGCTACCCTGTCAGACAGAAACACGGCCCTTCGGCCTAATCAAACTAGCGGGGGACCTTCGTCGTGGCACGGCGAAGGTGGTGCAGGGTGCAACAGGTCGTGGGGCGGCGTCTGGCGGCGGGGCTAGGTCGGACAGCGACCGGAAAAATGGGTCTGTTCGGGGGAGTGTGGTGGGGGTGTGCAGCAGTAATGGGTGGGCGGAGGTTGCTCAGTGTGATGAGGCGGAGGTTCTGTGAGGGTCGGCGAGGCATGTGTGGCTGTGGAGAGATGGGGGCGTCTCACCGGAGGGTAGCCGGAGACGAACGGGGTGACGGTGGACGGGAGTGGTCGAGGGTTTAATCGAATGAAAACAATGAGGAAAAGAAAGAGGGGGAGGTGGGGAGTAGTTCTGACCTAGTTATAGGAACGAAAGGGGTCAGAGCAGGGCGGCAGTCGTATCGACTGTCGCCAGAGAAGAAGATGCCCAGAGGGAGAGGGCGGCGGCGAGGAAAGAGCGGGAGGGCGCTCGCTGGGTACGGCGCGACGCGGGAAGAGCGGGCGAAGGTGGCTCTGCTGCTGGTATTGTGGCAGAGCGACGAGGAGGAGGAGGAAGAACCGCTGGAGCTGGTGGGCTTCTGCCGAAGTGGAAAGTGAGGGAAAATGGGGGTCTTTCTCCGTCAGGACCGAGCTGCCCTCTTCTGCTGGCGGAGGCGATTTTTATAGAGGCGAAGGCGGAGAGGTGGTCAGAGGGAGGCGACGTGCCTCCCTCGCCGGAGGATGGCCAGAGTAGGGACCCATACCTTCCGCGCGTTCGCACGGAAGGTATGGGCAACTGCAGAGATCATGGAGGTGTCCCTGCGACAGCAGACGTCGCAGGGAACACCCGGTTGAAAGGGCAGAGGGCCTCCCTCACCCTGCGCGACGCCATGCTCCGAGCAAAGTCGCCAGAGCATGGCGCTGCTCAGGGTTTTGCAGGGAGAACCTAAATACAAAGAATGATGAAGACTTAGGGGCCAAAATGCAAGGGTTTCAAGAGTTGACGGTCAAAAAGTAATAGATGAGGACCAAAATGCAAAGTCGGTCAAGAAGGTTTCTTCTTAAGCTCAAGTTTTTATGCATGACTAAATGGGACCTAAGGATTCTAATGGTGAAATTTATTTCTAGATCAAACCTTGTTTGACCAATCAATTTACATAAAAACCCAAATTAAATCATTAATAGGGAATGGTTCTCAATGTAGGTCAAAGTGGGTTCCCAAGGCCAAATTGAAGGTTCTAAACCCTAGAGATTATTTTTCTATGAATTTTAAAGGATTTATTTGATTTTTTAATTGCATCGAACCTCGTGAATTGAAGTGGGTTTGTTTTATGATTATAGGATGTCATTTAATTCCTAGGAGTTGCTGTAGCCCTTGTTGGATCAAATCATCCCACTTTCCTTCTTATTAGGTTAGTTTGACCTATGTTTGGACCCTGAGTCACCCTATTTACTGATTGTGTTGGCGAAATTGTATTTTTACCCCTTAGTTCCTATTTTCTTCACAAACTCAGAATTCTCTGAGTCAAGCCTTTCTATAAGTTATGTAGGAGCTTTTTCTTGCAAATCTAGGTTAGATGGTGCTAGTTTAGGGTTTATGACGAGGTTTTCATCATACCCCCATGCCTAGCTTTTGCTAGTCCCTTAGCAAAAACTTAAGGTTTTAACCTTTGTTCTAGACCATGATGTTTTTAATAACTTCAGATAAGTACTTTTTCATTTGAACTTAGATTAGGTTAGAATGCTGACCATAGGCCTAAAAGGTACTCTAGTACCAATCAAGATCCAGATCTGTCTAGCCTCAGCCTCAGTCTTTGGCAAAGGTTTTTAAGGCCCACAAGAACTAACCTAAGATCTATTGAACTTTGTGGTTAAAGCACCCATGCTTGAAATGATTGTAGCCCTGGTTCAGTTTGCAGTGCATTTTGTAAGAGAGAGAGATAGAAAGTTTTTCTGTTTGGAGAGTTTTCTCTCTCTTTTTCTTTTTAGTTCTAGCCTAGGATTGGCTTTTCAACACGGTCTGTATCAGATTCCTTGCTCCTATCGTCAATCCTCAAGGGTTCCAGGTGTTAGTTCAACCACTCGTATATAATATTTTGATGATTTTACAAAATGAAGAAAATGAAATAAAAAATAAATAAATAAAGCATAGCATATTATTTTCTCTCTGTAATAACATATTTGCAGGATTTCAAAAAGCTTTCCAAGACGGGAGATTAAAAGCGTAAAGACGAGTAGCATAAGTATTAGGTCTTAGGCTTTTTCATGTAAACTTTCAAAGGTTGTAATTTTCATTTTATTTGAGTCTAGAAATATTGTAAAGAGCCCCCGAACAAAACCTATAAATAGCTAACTTAGGCTCTCTACACTTAGGATAAATTAGAAATAAAAACCCAACACTTATACTTTTATCAGACGTCCAGGACAAATTCCAGACGTCTAAGTTTCCACTTTAAGACGTCTGACATGTGTATCAGACGTCTAATTTCAAAGATTTCTGCCTTTGTTCATCTCCTCATAAACATCAGTCGAAGGACTTCACTTTCAGACGTCGATAACCTTTCACAGATGTCTGATTCTTTACCCAGACGTCCTCATACTAACCGTTAGACCTTGTGTAGGAAAAAGAATTTCCAGACGTCTGGACACAATTACAGACGTCTGCCTTTGAACCGTTGGCCATGATTTTCTGTGCGTATCTCTCTACGGCCACATAATCTTTTGGCAGAAGGAGGAAGGAAGAGTATTTAGGTTTCCAGACGTCTGGTAATGTTATCAGACGTCCATAACGACGTCCGATCCTCTAAACCTAGAACCCTGTTTGGATCTGATGATAACAGGAACGAATGCACCATTCATTAGACGTCCAATGAAATAAGCAGACGTCTTAGGAGATAATATCAGACGTCCTTCCTTTGATCCAAAAGAGTCAGTTAAGGATGTCCTGCAATATTAGACGACCATAGGAAAAATCAGACGTCCTGTAAGACGTCTGATACTATAATTAGACGTCTGATGCTGCTGTCAGACTCATCATTGTCCTGATTTTGTGTGGATTTCGTCCTAAACTCTTGGGATTTGTTTCCAACGGCTAGAAGAGCTCTCCCAAGTGTTCTTGAAGGTTCCAAACTTACCTATAAATAGACTACAACTCCTCTTAGGCAATACACACCTCTTGAGATACAATTCCATTAGAAAAATCTCTTGCTCACTACTCTAAAGCTCCATCTTGCCCTTGTGCTGTGCTAATACTCTGATCAAAGGGTAAATCCATACTCCTGGCTCGCTCCGTTCTGCAAATCATCAGGGAGTTCTTTTCATGCTTAGTAGATAAGAAAGCAACTAAATTATTGGGGTGCTCTATAGGTGTTATTTTTACTTCTTAATTTCTGTACTTTGGGTATCCGGTCTGTCGGGTCCCCGTCTCTTCATTTTGAAGAGAGAAACCTCCGTTTAGGGATCGGAGGTGGGAATTGTAATTGAGGTACACTACCCTCGTTTAAGTAGTGTGGTTAGTGGATTGATCACCTTGTGATCGAAAATCCTAAGTCAAGAGATTGGCTTAGGTGGTGGTTTTCACCCATCTTGGGTTTCCACCTAAAAATAATTGAGTATATTGTGTGATTGAATTTTTTGTATTACAATACTCTATAATTTCACTATTCACCCCCCCTCTAGTGCAATTTCATTTGGTATCAGAGCAGGTTTTCCGCCTACAGGAGTAACATCCGCGGAAAGATCACATGGAGGGGAAGGCCATTTCCACAAGCAGATTGGAGGGGCAATCCACCACTCGACCACCACTCTTCGAAGGAACCAACTACACCTACTGGAAGCTGAGAATGAAGATGTGGCTTCAAGCCAACGATTTCTCCATTTGGGAGAAATGCGAATCCGCATACGTCATTCCTGAGAAACCAGAAACAGGTTACACAGTGGAGCAAATCCATCACCTTGGACTGAATGCCAAGGCAATGAACTCACTCTACTGCGCTCTCAGCTCGGAGGAATTCAACCGCATCAGCCAATGCGAAACCGCCCACAAGATCTGGAGAACCTTGGAGGTAACTCACGAAGGTACATCTAAAGTTAAATCCTCAAAGATAAACTTGTTATCACAGGAATTCGAAGCTTTCTCTATGAAGGAGAATGAAAAACTTGGGGACATGTACACTCGATTCACGTTAATCGTGAATAACCTCAAGTCTTTGGGAAAGACATTTATAAAGGGGGAGCTTCAAGGGAAACTCCTTCGCTCCCTTGGACCCGAGTGGGAGCAAAAGGTAACGGCAATAGAAGAAGTCAACCAAGTAGAGGATCTAGACATGGAAAATCTACTTGGGAATCTCATGGCTTACGAATCAAAAATGGATCAAAAGAAGAAATCAATCTCATCGGAGCCAAAGAAGAAGACCTTAGCCTTCAAAGCTACTTCGGATGATGAGGTAAGTACCGATGACGAAGAATTTGTTTTATTAGCTAAAAAGTTTAAAAAGTTTCTCAGAAATAGAAGAGAGATCAAGGGAAGGAAAAGAGAAGAAGATCCTCTAATTTGGTATAATTGCAAAAAGAGAGGTCACATAAGGAAACATTGTCCCTTACTCAAATGGGATGATGAGAAGAAACCCAAGAAGCCTTCTGACTACAAGAAGACCTCCAAACCAAAAGGATTCAAGAAGAAGGCGTTTCAAGCAACGTGGGATGACTCCACCTCCGAAGAAGAAGAGGAGGAGGAAACAAATGAAGAAACGGCATGCTTGGGATTAATGGCAACAAATGATGGTTCTGAGTCAGAATCTGAGGAACCTGAGGTAAACTCCTATTCTTTAGATGAATTACAAGATGCCTTTGATTCACTATATGTAGATCTTAAGAAAACAAAAACCCAAAGCAAGGCTTTAAAAGAAGAAAACCTAGAAAATAAGAGATTAATCAATGATCTTGAAGAAAAGAATCTAATTCTTACAAAAGAAACCACTGCTTTAAATATGCAAATAAGAAATCTAATGATTGAGAAAGAGTCATTAACAAATGATTTGTATACAGCAATGAGTGAACAAAAATTTTTAGATAGAGAAGAATTACTCGACAAAATCCATGTGCTTGAAAAATCAAACTCCTTTAAAAAGGATGAAAATGGCTTACTTAGAGTAGAAATTAGAGCATTAGAAGATAAACTAGACATAATGAAAATAGAGATAAATCATCTTAAATAAAAGTCGAACCAACTTCTTGAGGACCTATCGAAATTTACAAAGGGGAAAGATAACTTGGACAAACTCATTGCCCATCAAAAACCTTCCTCAAGTAAGTTCGGATTAGGCTTTTATGAACCTAGTCAAAGTGAGCCGAAAAAGGATCCTCCTCTAAAGGAGACCACTAACAAATACGGATCCACTTTACAATGGATACCGAAAAGACAACTCTCACTTTGTTTTGTAGGGATGAAAGGACATCATAATGTCAAAAATTGGATATACAAAATGAAGGATGGACGACTCAAACTAGAAAGACCTATAGAAACACCAAGTCACCATCAAAGATCTTTTGTAGGAGGAAGAAGGTCTACAAGGAGGAAGACAAGGAGACCACCACCACCAAGGAGGCCGATGGGTGATGGACTCTGGATGCTCCAAACATATGACAGGAGACAAGCACCTATTTTTGGACCTCCAACCTACGGATGGAGGAACAGTTACATTTGGCAACAACCACAAGGGCCATATTATTGGCCTTGGTAAAATAGGTAACCCTCTCTCTCCCATCTCAAATGTTTCTCTAGTTAAAGGACTAAAACATAATCTTTTAAGTGTAAGTCAAATATGTGATAAGGGCTTTAAAGTAGTGTTTACTTCTAAAATATTTGAAATTATGCATGCATTAACCAATGAAACACTTCTTAAGGGAACTAGATTTAAAGACATTTATGTCGCAGAATTTGATAAAAATGGTACTTATGAATGTCTTGTAGCAAATGATGAGTTAAGTATATGGCATAAAAGACTAGGACATGTTCATATGAAGCTGGTTCAAAAATTACCTAAACATGAACTAGTCTGAGGTCTTCCTAAAAGAAAATTTTTAAATGAGCTTATTTGTGATTCATGTAAATTAGGTAAGATTATAAAATCTAGTTTTAAAAGCAAAGAAGTTATATCCACATCAAGACCTTTAGAACTACTTCACCTAGATCTGTTTGGACCAACAAAATATGAGAGCCTCAGTGGATGCAAATATTGCCTTGTAATTGTAGATGATTTTTCGAGGTTTTCATGGGTCTCCTTCTTGAGATCTAAAGAAGGAGTGTTTTCCGTCTTTTCTGTTTTTTGTAGGAAAATTCAAACTAAAAAAGGCTACCAAATCACTCGTATCCGTAGTGATCATGGAGGCGAGTTTGAAAATTTCTTGTTTGATGATTTTTGTCAAGAGCATGGTATTGCTCATGAGTTCTCTTTTCCTCGAACACCTCAACAAAATGGGGTGGTTGAGAGAAAGAACCGTACTCTTCAAGAGTGTGCTCGAACATTGCTCATAGACTCGGGGTTACCGAAGTACTTTTGGGCTGAGGCGGTTAACACGGCTTGTTACGTGTTAAATCGCACCTTAATTCGATCCGGATTGCGAAAAACTTGTTTTGAACTATACTATGGGAAAATACCCAAAATTAGTTATTTTAAAGTTTTTGGATGTCGATGTTTTGTCTTGAATACCCGCTCTAATTTAGATAAATTTGATGCCAAAGGTGAAGAAGCCATCTTCATTGGTTATTCCTCATGTAGTAAGGCATATCGGGTTTTTAACAAGACCACATTAATAGTGGAGGAAACCCTTCATGTCTCCTTCGATGAATCTCCTCATTCCTCCATTGACCGAGTCAATATGGATGATGAAGATGATTCTACTAATGATGTGTCTAACATTCCAAACTCCAATATCCATAATCTTCCAAAAGATTGGATATATCAAAGGGATCATCCCGAAAGTCAAGTCATTGGAAGTGTTTCTGATGGCGTTAAAACCCGATCTCGCGTTAGTTGCTCCTTTGGTCTCTCCGCCTTTGTATCTCAAGTTGAACCGAAAAGTGTCGAGGAAGCGTGCTCCGAAGAAACTTGGATGATGGCCATGCAGGAGGAACTCAACCAATTCCAAAGGAATGAAGTTTGGGATCTAGTACCCAAGCCTGAAGGGCAAACGGTAATAGGTACCAAATGGGTATTCCGAAACAAGTTGAATGAATCTGGTATAGTTATTCGAAACAAGGCTCGGTTGGTAGCACAAGGGTACAACCAAGAAGAAGGAATTGATTTTGATGAGACCTACGCTCCCGTAGCTCGACTCGAATCAATTCGCATGTTTCTTGCTTATGCCGCCTTTCTTGGCTTTAAACTCTTTCAAATGGACGTTAAGAGCGCGTTTCTTAACGGATTCATTAAGGAGGAAGTTTTTGTAAAACAACCTCCTGGTTTTGAGTCTCATGATAAGCCTCATTTTGTCTACAAATTAAACAATGCACTATATGGTCTAAAGCAAGAACCTAGAGCTTGGTATGAAAGGCTCAAAGACTACTTGTTAAATGCAAAATTCTCAATAGGGGAAGCTGATTCCACATTATTCATTAAAAGAAAAGGAAAAGACATTTTATTAGTTCAAATATATGTAAATGATATTATATTTGGTGCTACTAATGAATCTATGTGTAGAAAGTTTTCAGAAATTATGCAGGAAGAATTCGAAATGAGTTTGATGGGTGAGCTCAAGTTTTTCCTGGGCTTGCAAATCACTCAGCTCAAAATTGGAACCTTTGTGTGTCAATCAAAATACACAAAGGAGATGCTGAAGAGATTTGATATGAACAAAAGTAAAGGGAAGAACACTCCTATGAGTGTCACAACTTCCCTAGACTTGGACGAATCAGGTACGCCCATAGATCAAAAGCTCTATCGTAGCATGATTGGATCTTTACTGTATTTAACTTCCAGTAGACCTGATATTTTGTTTAGTACCTACTTATGCGCTAGGTTTCAATAAAACCCTAAACAATCACACCTAAATGCTGTAAAACGAATATTTAGATATCTAGTTGACACATCTGATTATGGCTTATTCTACCCTAGGAGTCCACAATTCAACTTAGTTACATATAGCGATGCGGACTACGCAGGTAGCCGCACCGATAGGAAGAGTACTAGTGGGACGTGCCAATTCTTAGGCGAATCACTAGTCTCTTGGTTCTCAAAGAAACAATTTAGTGTAGCTTTATCAACTACAGAAGCTGAATACATAGCCGCCACACTAGCATGTTCCCAAGTGCTTTGGATGAAAAATACTTTGAAGGATTTTAACTTGATATTTAATAAGATAAAAATATTATGTGACAATACTAGTGCTATCAACCTCTCGAAAAACCCCGTACATCACTCTCGCACAAAACATATTGATGTTCGACATCACTTCTTGAGAGATAATGTACTTAAGGGAGAAATCGAAGTTGAATTTATTTGTACTGAACCGCAATTAGCTGATATTTTCACTAAACCTTTGAATTATGATCGCTTTAATTATATACGTAGGAAACTAGGCATATGTAAGCTAAGTGATATTTGAAGAATTTAGTGATTTAATGGAACCTCTTTTGTCATGAACATAGATAGAACCTTGATTTCACTAAGTTAGAAGCCTTCATTCAAACATCTAAATGCACATTCTGTCCAATAGCAGACGTCTGATTAAATAATCAGACGTCTTATACATTAAATTTCGTCGTCTAAACATCTGGGACAGACGACGATTTTATCTACCAAAACAGTCAAATCAGACGTCTGGTACACCAAACAGACGTCTGAAGTGTCATCCATATGTGTTGACAGACGTCTATCTCGGAGACAGAACATGTACTGCCTGTCAGATGTCTGAATATGTGGTTAGACGTCGTAGAGGTCGTCTGACAGGAGAAGCTGGCGACCCTGTAACTTTAGATGAAAATCCAGGAAGGTCTGTCTGCAGAAATCGGACGTCTAATATTATATTTAGACGTCTTCCTTGTCTTCTGAGTGAGAAACCAGACGACAACCTGGAGAATAAATCTTTTTGCTGGGGAGGATTCCTGCAGAAATCAGACGTCTATTTATATAATTAGTCGTCGTGTTTGTCGTCTGATGAATAAAACAGACGTCTCCCTGAAATGGGCTAAAATCCCTCTGCCAAATCCCGACGTCTGACGTCGTTGCCAGACGTCTGATCGGGGGAAAAATCTGCGCATCGCGGCTTTTCTCTGGACGGTTTGAAATGCAAATCTCGCCAACTTCAGGGGGACACCTGCTACGTGACCTTGGGATATAAAATTCCCTTCGCAAAGGTCCCACTCTCCTGTCCAAAATCCCTACCCCACACAAAATCCGTGCGCCGCTCTCCCTCACACCCGACGGCCCACAGCAGCAGTTGGCGAAGTTCTGCTTGCCACCAGACGACCGTCGCGCCTCTTCGACGACTGACGGTACTGCCGCTCCTCTGCGAGCGTCCTTCCTGCCTCTCGACCGCGCATTTGGAGGCTTCCCTCCTCCCGTGGGTATATCCTCTCCACTCCTAGGGCGTCTCCATGATCTTTTACCCACGACCTTGTAGCATCTTGTAGCATCTAGTTCTCCTTCTTGATTCTCTTGACCTACATGTGCATTTCATATCATTATCAGCCTTAGAACCCTAACCCTTGGTCAAGAAAACCCTGTTAAGCCTAGCTGCATCTTCCATGGCAAGGGTATTACCTCATGAGGTTCAAGCCGACATTTTAGTGGCTTGCATCCAAAGGTATATTGCCAGAACTACATGGCAAGTTGTATTGCCTCAAGGCATACTGCCACATATTTTTTCAATGATGATTGCAGTGTTTGAAACTATGTTTTGGGTGAATGTTGTTTGGTTGGTTGAATGTTCTTGTATGGTTGTTTCTTTTTTGCAGGTATTCTATCCTCAAAACACCACTCATTTTTTTTCCTAAACCTAACCGCCCATTCCACCAAATATGCCTCTCCGTAGGAAGCAAGTTGAGGGATCTTCCAGTCCCTCTTCCACTTATTTGGCAGATCAATTGCGGGGTGACATCGCTAGGCAGCGATTTCGTCGTTTCGCGAATGCCAAAGTTAAATGCCCTCGTTTTATTGTTTGGAATGATTTTGCCCATTTGAACCTTCGGGAACACTTCCAAACTCTCCATCTTTTCCAATATTTTGATCGTCAATTCCACTCCGGCATTGGAACTCTTGGTGTGTTCCCTGATCTTTGCCGTCTCTTTTATGCCAACATCATTGAGGACTACAGCAACGATGAACTTGAACTCCATACCCGCCTATTTGGTCGTGAAATACACATCACATCCGAAACTATCTCCGACCTTCTAGCCATCCCCAACGAGGGAAATGATTTCAATGACATTCTGAGGCAATACGACCCAGAAATCATCAATCAAGAGTTAGTTCTCCCGGAAAAATATGTTGAAAACCTTGGCACTCTACCGTGCAAAAATCTCAAACCCCTTCCACGTCTACTCTCTCGCATTTTTGGGTGGGACATCCTAAACAAATCGGGAGGTTTTGATTACATCTCGCGCCAACACAAGGCGCTCCTTTTTGCGGCCGTTCGTCATATTCCTTTCAATTATTGCCGCCTCATTGTTCGCGTCATGAATGAGGACCATGGGGCATCACTTCCGTTTGGGTCTATTCTATCCAAAATCTTTTCATCCCATCGGATTTCCATAACTGACCAAGCAGTTGACAAGAAAATTGAGCCATACAACCGGGCCACAGCCGCCAAGATGCATATACTTAGAGAGCATCTTGAGCCCGCCGACGAACCCATGGAAGAAGAGCCCCTTCCACCCTTTCCAGACTTCCATGAACCACGGCCCCTTCAAATAGAAGCTCCCCGCTCGAGCTTTGATAAAGCATGGGATCCAGCCACAGATTCCCTCTCCTCCAGCATCTCCCTCCTGCTGCGTCGAACCGACGAGATGTACACCTATATGGGAAGCATGCGCCGCGACATCGACGAACTTAGATCAGATGTTCAAAATTTGCAGATAGGACAAGGACCCGCTCGTCGCCGCCGCCGCCAAGATCAAGAAGAATAGTTTTAGTGCTTCTATTTTTCTGTCTTTTATTCTAAATTTGTATTAAGGGGCCTTGGCCCCGTACTTAAAATTTTTGGGAACAAATAGCTAGTCCATGCTTAAATATTTCTATTCCTAATCAATTTTCCTTAATGCCTTGTCATCTTTTAAACATGCAATTTTACTCATGCACTCTACTTTGTAAATATCACTCTTGTAGTTTGGATTAAAACTCCCTTTAACAACCCTTCATGATGATATTCAAAAAGGGGGAGAAGAATGTAGGAACTTAAGGAATAATATAAAAACTTCCTAAATAGATAAAGACTACCAAGTACAACCTTTAGGGGGAGGAAATAGGAACCTACAGCTATATTTTGAAAATCATCAAAAAGGGGGAAATTGTTAGTTCAACCACTCGTATATAATATTTTGATGATTTTACAAAATGAAGAAAATGAAATAAAAAATAAATAAATAAAGCATAGCATATTATTTTCTCTCTGTAATAACATATTTGCAGGATTTCAAAAAGCTTTCCAAGACGGGAGATTAAAAGCGTAAAGACGAGTAGCATAAGTATTAGGTCTTAGGCTTTTTCATGTAAACTTTCAAAGGTTGTAATTTTCATTTTATTTGAGTCTAGAAATATTGTAAAGAGCCCCCGAACAAAACCTATAAATAGCTAACTTAGGCTCTCTACACTTAGGATAAATTAGAAATAAAAACCCAACACTTATACTTTTATCAGACGTCCAGGACAAATTCCAGACGTCTAAGTTTCCACTTTAAGACGTCTGACATGTGTATCAGACGTCTAATTTCAAAGATTTCTGCCTTTGTTCATCTCCTCATAAACATCAGTCGAAGGACTTCACTTTCAGACGTCGATAACCTTTCACAGATGTCTGATTCTTTACCCAGACGTCCTCATACTAACCGTTAGACCTTGTGTAGGAAAAAGAATTTCTAGACGTCTGGACACAATTACAGACGTCTGCCTTTGAACCGTTGGCCATGATTTTCTATGCATATCTCTCTACGGCCACATAATCTTTTGGCAGAAGGAGGAAGGAAGAGTATTTAGGTTTCCAGACGTCTGGTAATGTTATCAGACGTCCATAACGACATCCGATTCTCTAAACCTAGAACCCTGTTTGGATCTGATGATAACAGGAACGAATGCACCATTCATTAGACGTCCAATGAAATAAGCAGACGTCTTAGGAGATAATATCAGACGTCCTTCCTTTGATCCAAAAGAGTCAGTTAAGGATATCCTGCAATATTAGACGACCACAGGAAAAATCAGACGTCCTGTAAGACGTCTGATACTATAATTAGACGTCTGATGCTGCTGTCAGACTCATCACTGCCCTGATTTTGTGTGGATTTCGTCCTAAACTCTTGGGATTTGTTTCCAACGGCTAGAAGAGCTCTCCCAAGTGTTCTTGAAGGTTTCAAACTTGCCTATAAATAGACTACAACTCCTCTTAGGCAATACACACCTCTTGAGATACAATTCCATTAGAAAAATCTCTTGCTCACTACTCTAAAGCTCCATCTTGCCCTTGTGCTGTGCTAATACTCTGATCAAAGGGTAAATCCATACTCCTGGCTCGCTCCGTTCTGCAAATCATCAGGGAGTTCTTTTCATGCTTAGTAGATAAGAAAGCAACTAAATTGTTGGAGTGCTCTATAGGTGTTATTTTTACTTCTTAATTTCTGTACTTTGGGTATCCGGTCTGTCGGGTCCCCGTCTCTTCATTTTGAAGAGAGAAACCTCCGTTTAGGGATCGGAGGTGGGAATTGTAATTGAGGTACACTACCATCGTTTAAGTAGTGTGGTTAGTGGATTGATCACCTTGTGATCGAAAATCCTAAGTCAAGAGATTGGCTTAGGTGGTGGTTTTCACCCATCTTGGGTTTCCACCTAAAAATAATTGAATATATTGTGTGATTGAATTTTTTGTATTACAATACTCTATAATTTCACTATTCACCCCCCCTCTAGTGCAATTTCACCTGGCAATCGATGCTTCTAGATAGCACCACCCATGGCAACCCCCGGAACCCTGGTTATTGAGATTTCGAGATAATCCCATCCATGGTGTTCCGTGGCTGAATCCAGACCCTGGCAATTAACACTTCGTGATAATGCCATCCATGGAATCTGAACCAACAGAGTGCTTACATGCCCCCAGTAAGATATGTAAATATCCTAAGAGACAAGCACCGAGGAGATGATATTTTGTTACGCATCTTCGAGGGGATTTCCCGCCTCTCCGCACTGGGAACTCGTCCAAATCAACTTGTGTTGATCGGCCGCTCCTACTCTTGGTGTACTTTACAGAATTTTTTTGACGCTTCTGCGTGATTTTTGATTTTTATGCTTACTGAACCAGGCTGTGTGTGAGGTTTGGGTGCTTAGGTTACTGAGTCCCGTAAACCAGAAGTTAGTTAATGAGGTCAAATACTCCTTAAGCCTTGGACCTAATACTTAAGCTTTTCATTTTCCTCAACCTCTTGAGGAATGTCTAGATCTTAATGGGTACTAAGAGTCTATCCAAGAATGCCTAAAGTTTGCGTTCTTACTAATCTCATCATGCACTTTTCATTTCTTTTCTTGAATAAGGTCTAGAACTTAGGTCAATTCCTTAGTTTTTTACTAAGGACTATAACTCTTTTCTTTCACTTTTGTGCTCCTTTTTTCTTCATTTTGTTTCTTTTCCCTTCTCCCACAAAATTTCCTTTCTCCTCTTATTCCTTTTATCCCCTTTTTTTTTTTTTTGAAAAATTTTTCTAATTTTTATGGTGTTTTTGGTATATGTGAATTTTTTGTTTAAAACCTTTTCTTACAAGTTTTGCACTTTTATACCCCCCCATGCCTAATGTTTGCAATGTCCTCATTGTGACTTAAGGGATTTTTATTTACTTAGTTCATTCCTTAAGACAGATGTTTTAATGAGTGAACGGGTCGGGATGAATTCTGCGGACGATTTCTAATCCCAGATGCAAGCATCTGAGGTGGGGTCGGCTGTCAATAAGGGTGAACCTTAAGTGCACAAAAGTGTGAAAAAGGTTTTAGATTTTTAGGAAAATGATGGGTTGCCTCCCATTAAGCGCTGAGTTTTACGCCATCGGCTGGGTGCAATAAAGGGAGACAGTTTCGTACTGCCCAATAGGCTTTATGCTCCAGTTCTACGGGAAGGTGACATGCCTTCCCGTACACTAGTCTAAAGGGAGACATGCCTAATTGGGTTTTGTGGGCGGTCCTATAGGCCCACAATGCTTCCAGAAGTCAGGACGACCAGTCTTTCTTGTCAGGCCGAACAGTGATCTGCAGGATTTTCTTGATCTCCCGATTTGACAGCTCAGCTAGACCATTAGTTTGGGGGTGGTAAGGAATAGAGATTCGGTGAGATACCCCGTATTTGGTCATCAGTGACCTAAACTGAGCGTTTGTGAAATGGGTCCCCCCATCAGAGATTATAGCACGGGAAATCCCGAACCTTGAGAAAATATTTTGATGAATGAATTTGAGAACAATTTTGTGATCACAGGTTCGGGTCGGTATGGCTTCGATCCATTTGGACACGTAGTCCACAGCAAGCAGAATGTATTCGAAACCATCCGAAGCAGGAAAGGGGCCCATAAAATCAATCCCCCAAACATCAAAGATTTCGCATACGAGAATCGACTGCAAAGGCATCATGTCGCGATGGCTCATGTTGCCCAAAGTCTGGCAACGACTGCATGCCTTGCAGTGACTGTATGTGTCTTTGAACAGCGTGGGCCAGTAAAAGCCACACTGGATGACTTTTGATGCGATTTTCTGCCCAGAGAAATGGCCACCACATGCCTGGTCATGGTAGAACGAGACAATATTGTTGATTTCCTCTTCCGGGACACATCTCCGGATGACTTGATCAGCACCTATGCGGAAAAGGTACGGGTCTTCCCAGATTTAATACTTGGCATCAGAACGCAATTTGTCTTTCTTGGCCTTCGGCCAATCAAACGGGATCTGATGAGATGCCAAGTAGTTTACTATATCAGCAAACCATGGAAGTCTAGTACCGACAGTTAGCAGGTGCTCATCAGGAAAATGTTCCGTGATGGGTCCGGAAGGGTTGATAATCTCAGAAGGAAGACGGGACAGATGGTCGGCTACCACATTCTGCCTTCTCGCCTTGTTGCGAATCTCAAGATCGAATTCTTGTAACAGTAAGATCCAACGAATCAGTCGGGGCTTCACGTCCTTCTTGGCAAGGAGATGCCTTATAGCCGTGTGATCCGAGTAGATGATGACATAGGAACCCAGGAGATACGATCGAAACTTTTCAAGGGCAAATACTACGGCTAGCAGCTCTTTCTCCGTAACCGTATAGTTACGCTGAGCCTCGTCAAGTGTCTTGCTAGCATAGTAGATGACCACGGGTTTCCCGTCAGCTTTCTGCCCCAGGACTGCCATTACAGCGAAATCAAATGCATCGCACATGATCTCAAAGGGTTGAGACCAATCAGGGGATTGTAGGATAGGTGCCGGGGTGACTCGGTCACAAAGGTTTTCAAAGGCTAGTGTGCATTCCTTGGAGATTTCAAAGGGTACATCCTTAGAGAGAAGAGAAGTCAAGGGGCGCATGATTTTCGAGAAATCCGGAATGAAACGACGGTAAAAATCGACGTGCCCCAGAAAAGAACGGATGTCCCTGATTGAGCTAGGCATTGGAAGGCGAGAGATCAAATCAACCTTAGCTCAATCCACTTGGATGTCTTTTTCCGAAATTAAGTGTCCCAGGACAATTCCCTCAGGCACCATGAAAAGGCTCTTTTCCCAGGAAAGAACCAAATTCACCACGATGCACCACCTGAATAGTTGGACCAAGTGTTGGAGGCAATCGTCAAATGATTCTCCAAAAACTTAAAAGTCATCCATGAAGACTTCCAGATAATCACCTACCATATCTGAGAATATGGCAAGCATGCACCGCTGAAAAGTAGCAGGTGCATTGCAAAGACCGAAAGGCATCCTTCGAAACGCGTATGTTCTGAAGGGACAGGTGAACGTGATTTTTTCTTGGTCCTCAGGATGGATTGCCACCTGGTTGTAACCGGAGTACCCGTCAAGAAAGCAAAAGAACCTATTTCCCGCTAGTTTCTCGAGAATTTGATCAATGAAAGGTAGTGGGAAATGATCCTTCTTCGTGGAGGAATTGAGTCGGCGGTAATCTATACAGACTCTCCACGCGTTGGCTAATCGGGTAGGAATGATTTCTCCGGTCTTAGTCGTTATAGTGGTAAGTCCTGCCTTCTTAGGCACAACCTGAATTGGGCTCACCCAACGACTATCGGAGATCGGGTAGATGATTCCGGGATCTAACCATTTGATGATCTCCTTTTTCACGACCTCCTGCAGATTAGGGTTCAACCGTCTCTGCATTTCACGAGAAGGTCGTGCGCCCTCTTCTGAATAGATATGATGAGTACAATAAGAGGGACTTATTCCAGTCAAATCATCGAGAGTCCACCCGATGGCTCTGCGATGTTGTTGGAGGACAGTAATCAGACGGGATTCCTGTTCGGGATTGAGGTTGGAATTGATAATCACAGGGAGGGTCTGATTATAACCCAAAAAGATGTATTTCAAGTGAGTAGGAAGGGGCTTTAGCTCGAGGATAGGGTTATCAGCAGCGGCGGGTGGTTCAGTATAGACGTGAGGTTCAAGGGTAGGAGTTACTGGGTTGTTCACATCTGGATTCGACTCCACTGTTTGCGGGTCAAGATCTTTCTGTGGTTGATGAGGTATAATCAGGTCATTCTGGAAGTGTGTTTCATCAACCAAAGCCCTAATGTCACAAATTTGTTCGATGACACCGCAATTGATTCCTTGTTGGGCCTTAAATATATCAATTTTCAGGGTTTGATTCCCAAATTTGAGCTCTATTTGGCCCTCCTCACAGCTAATGTTGGCTCTAGCAGTAGCCAAGAAAGGTCTCCCTAAAATGATTGGTGTATCCCTAGGGTTCTCAGGTGCGTCCATGTCTAAGACTATAAAATCTACAGGAAGGTAGAAATCCCGCACTCTTACAATAACATCCTCGAGAATCCCTTTTGGTGACTTTATAGATCGATCTGCTAATTGTAATGTCACCTCGGTTGGTTTTAGCTCAGATTCTTCTAGATGGTCAAGTAAGGATGTGGGTATCAGATTTATGGAAGCACCCAAGTCTAGCAAGGCTCTATCAAATTGGGTATCACCTATCTTGCAGGAAATTAGGGGAGTACCAGGATCTTTAGCCTTGGGTGGGGGTCTGCTTAGGATTACAGAGCTGGCTTGCTCTAACAGAACAATTGGACTCCCACTCTTGGTTCGCAGCTTATGTTGGGGTGTACACACATTCTTTAAGAATCGTGCGTAAGCCGGTACGTGGCGGATTGCATCCATCAAGGGGATGTTTATGTGGACCTGCTCAAAGAGCTTGACCAGGTCCTCCTCAGGTGCCACGGGCTTAGTGGTCTTTCCCTTGGTCAAGGCCTCGGGAAATGGAACCTTGGTTGGTTCTTCTAGGATGGGTCCAGGTCTTGGATCTGGGACAGGGGCAGGAACGTCCTGAATTACCGTCCTAGGCTTGGGATCACTACCAGTCTTGGAGTGGTTTGGATGAGGTGGGTCTTGGGTTTCCTTACCACTACGGGTTGTTACGAAGTTAAGTCTTGCCTGGTTTTGGTTGGGATTGGGTAAGATAGGTTGCTGCTGGTAACCTGCCAAAGAAGTGGAGGCCTCTATCCCGTCGGGTGAAGGAAAAGAGGGGGCCAGATAAATCATATGGGCTTGGCCCGGGTTTGGGTTCATAACGCGCCGCTGGGTTGGCACGTTATTCGGGTTAGGAAGAGGTTGGGAAGGAAGAGTGCCTGGTTGGCGAGAGTTTGCCAACTGAGCCAATTGATTTCGAACCTCTGTAAGCTCGTCCTTGTGTTGTTTTTGAATAGCCGCATTCGTTCTCTGAATGTCAGCCAAAGTCTGGAGGAAAAGGGACATTTGATCCTGATTTGGCCCTGATGGATAAGTAGGGTTGGGCCGAGGCTGAGGCGGCTGGTAAGGACGAGGGGGTTGTGGGCGGGGCTGAAAGGGTGGTCTTTGGGTTTGGGAATTTCCCACCCACTGAAAGTTAGGATGGTTTCGCCATCCAGGGTTATAAGTGTTGGAGAATGGGTCATTCTGGATGGCATTGAGGTCCTCGCAGGTTTGAGGAACCTCCAGAGAGTTAGAGTAAGGGGGGATGGAATTCCCTGGGCTGGTGTAGAAAGGATCGGATGGACCTCCGGTTGGAGAACCAGATGGTGGATATGGATCCATCCTAGGAGAAGATCAATGGAGAATGTTTTGCACAGTTTCCCTTGTGGAAGGAGGCTGTGCAAAGGAGCTATGCGCAGAGGTGGCTCGCTGTAGGTGCTTAGTCAGCTCATCCACCTTCTTTTCAATGATTGAGACCTTGTCCAATCGACTGGCCATTAATTCCAGGTCGACTGATGTGGACAGGCCCTGCGTCTCATGTGCTCCCCTAAGATTCGTCGATGCGCGGGTATTCGTCCTGTCGAATAATCCCATGGAGTCATTGTTGATGGAATTCTCGCACATGTTTTCGAGAATCTCCCACACGGTGTCCTCATGTTGACCCATGATATTCCCTCCGCAGGTTGCATTGACGAAAAGACGGATGTCCTCACGGAGTCCCTAGTAAAAAGATTGGACCTGTTCCCATTTAGGAACTCCGTGATGGGGGCACTTTCTCATGAGATCCTGAAAACGATCCCATGCCTCATGGAGAGGTTCCCCTGTTTGTTGAGTGAAGTGAGTAATCTAATGGCGCAAGGCGTTGGTCCGACCAACGGGAAAGAACCTTTTCAAAAATTCGGACTGAAGTTCTTCCCAAGTGTTGATCGACCGGGTCTGCGTTTGATACCAATGAGCGGCCTTGTCCATAAGAGAAAAGGAGAACATCTTCATGAGAAGAATATCCCGATTTTGCGCATCTGACCCAAAAGTTTGGGCCAGATGTTTAAGCTGTTTGATATGCTGGAAGGGATCCTCGGAATTAAGCCCATGGAATTTAGGTATAGCATGAATCATATTGGGCTTCAATTCGGAATCAGGTCCTCCAGTCGAGATTCTGACTCGAGGCTCAATGGCCACCGCAGCAAGATTATAATGGTCCCGCATCATAGGACGCTGCGGTGGGTGCATAAAGTTTTGGAAGAGGTCATTGAGTCGCTGGAGCTTGTGCTCCAGATTGTTTTCTTCCTCAACTGGCTGAGCCATGATGGGGGAAGAAGAAGAGCTTGGTTCAGAATCAGATGAGAGAATGATGGGGTAGGGTTGCTGTGCAAACATGGGCGTCGAGGCTTGGCCTTGACGAGAGTGAATTCCTAAAGGAGATCTTAAGGGTGGTCTTAAGGATCTTCTACCGTTCATGCACTGTTGGAATAGAAGAGTTTAGAAGGCGCTGGACCTAATCAAGACACCCAAAAATGTGTTGGGTGACTATAGAGGTGCGGGGCAAATGGACCCCTCGATCAAAAAGATCGTCCACCTGAGATTTACCTGGGCAGCCAGAGAGGGTGAGCCCCGCGAAGACCCCTACACGGTAGAGCGTCCCCACGGGTTACAGGGTTTCCCCCACCCGACCTCTCTTGTCACTGCGGTTCCAGGTAGACCAGAATGGGGATCTTGACCTCTTAAGTCTACCTCTTTTACTTTAAGATTAAGGTGCTTAAGGTTTCAATTGAACTCTTAGGTATTTTTGTGAACAAGGTGGCCTAATTTGAAGGTCGGTTGACCTTAGGGGTCAACTTTACCTAGTGATTCCTTTGAGAATTTAGGCCTTGTTTCTTTTTAGGGTTCAGGTGTTTAGAGAGCCAACTGCTTAGGGTTTTTCTTATTAGGTATTTTCAACCAATGGCTTAGGCACACCTCTTTTTGGATTTTCTCAATTCTTGATTAAGGGGTGTGTCTCTGAAACCCTACTGTTTGATCTTATGTTGGCTCTACTTGATCCATTTAACTCCTTGTTGGGTAATTAGGGCTCCGGCAAGAAAGTGTTAGCCCTTAATTACCTTAAATATTGTGTGCAGGAATAGTAGTTTTGAGAACATACAGTTATTACTATGTATGAAAGACAGGTTATACCTATTTTTTCATTAAAATTTTAGTGTTTAATAGGAAGTTACCTGACTTTGGAGTGGCTATGGTGCGGCTGCGTCCTTTTCTTTCTTCCTGTACCTGCACAAAAGAGAGAAGAGATTATTAAAAACTCACAAATAGAAATTTTATAACTTCTAGAATAGCCGTTGCTCCCCGGCAATGGCGCCAAGAATAATGGCGGTATGACTAGGTTTTGTTGTTTGTTATAGAAATGGCGTTGTAGTACAGATAGTCATTGCCACTATTACAATTTTACTCGGAAATAAAAGGTTTCCCGAGGTCGAACTCAGGGAGCAAACTATAATTCTAGAAGTACAATGTTTCTATTACAAAAATAAGAGAGAGAGAGAGAGGTAGATTGGTCTCTTGGCTTTTTCTTCTTCTCTTCTTTCTCTCTTGTCTTTGTCTTCTTCTTCTTCTTTCACTTCTCTTCTCTTTTCTTGATCGTCCTTAGTTCTTCTTCTTTATCTTCTTTCTTTTTCTTTCCTTCTTCTCTCTTTGATATTCTTCAGCTCTTTATCTTCTTCCTTTATCTTCTGTTCTTCTTGATTCTTCTTCCTTCTTCTTTGCTTCCAGCTGCGGCGCCTGTTCTTCCTCCTTCTTTAACTTCCTTCAGAGAGTCGTCTGATTTCTCAATCAGACGGCTTAAGTAGCATCTGCTACAGTGTTTCCTTAATGCTCCTTCTTTTGCTTCTTTCTTCTTCTTTCAGTCCTTCTTCTTCTTCTTTTCTTCTGCTGCGGTCTTCTTTCTCTTCTTTCTCTCTTCTGCTTTTCTTCTTTTTCTTTCAGTCCTTCTTATTCTTCTTCTTTTCTTTTGCTGCAGTCTTCTTTCTCTTCTTTCTCTCTTTTGCTTTTCTTCTTTTTATTCTACCTGCACACTCACATAGCTTGGTCAGAGCAAAACCTAACCCTACCCTCCCCCGCGTCTCTCTCAGATTTCACTCGTAGGATAGCTCCCCCAGAGCCGGGTATTCGGGTACGAGTTCGCGCCCGGGACCAGGCCCACCGACGTGCGGTGGTGGACGAGGAGTGCAGGTCGGGTATACGGGTCGGGCTAGGTCCGCGGGGAGGTGGTTGCCGACGAGGCCAGGTGAAGCGGGTGAGAGGGACCTCACCCCGTGGTTAGGAGGCGAAGAGGCTATGGCACTTTTCCAATTTATGCGCAGGCGGCGTTTCGAAATCCCACGATGTGGGACTATCTTCTGTGCTATCTTCGCGCGCACCCGCAAGACGACTCCACCTCGCCCTCTGATTAGCTGCAGCCGATGTCGGTGCCAACTGATGAGGTAGAAGTCTTCGCAGACTTCGCCCCAACCTGCAGCACCTGGGAACCTGGGGTTGCAGGGCCTGGATCTCGCCTCGAAGCTGCTTCAGTCGTCGTTAATGGCGGCTGGAGTGGCTACCCTGTCAGACAGAAACACGGCCCTTCGGCCTAATCAAACTAGCGGGGGACCTTCGCCGTGGCACGACGAAGGTGGTGCGGGGTGCAACAGGTCGTGGGGCGGCGTCTGGCAGCGGGGCTAGGTCGGACAGCGACCGGGAAAATGGGTCTGTTCGGGGGAGTGTGGTGGGGGTGTGGAGCAGTAATGGGTGGGCGGAGGTTGCTCAGTGTGATGAGGCGGAGGTTCTGTGAGGGTCGGCGAGGCGTGTGGGGCTGTGGAGCGATGGGGGCGTCTCACCGGAGGGTAGCCAGAGACGAAGGGGGTGACGATGGACAGGAGTGGTCAAGGGTTTAATCGAATGAAAAACAGTGAGGAAAAGAAAGAGGGGGAGGTGGGGAGTAGTTCTGACCTAGTTATAGGGACGAAAGGGGCCGGAGCAGGGCGGCAGTCGTATCGACTGTCGCCGGAGAAGAAGATGCCCAGAGGGAGAGGGCGGCGGCGAGGAGAGAGTGGGAGGGCACGTGCTGGGTACGGCGGGACGCGGGAAGAGCAGGCAAAGGTGGCTCTGCTGCTGGTATTGCGGCAGAGCGACGAGGAGGAGGAGGAAGAACCGCCGGAGCTAGTGGGCTTCTGCTGGAGTGGGAAGAGAGGGAAAATGGGGGTCTTTCTCCATCAGGACCGAGCTGCCCTCTTCTGCAGGCAGAGGCGATTTTTATAGAGGCGAAGGAGGAGAGGTGGGTGGAGGGAGGCGACGTGCGTCCCTCGCCAGAGGATGGCCGGAGTAGGGACCCATACCTTTCGCGCGTTCGCACGGAAGGAATGGGCTGCTGCAGAGATCATGGAGGTGTCCCTGCGACAGCAGACGTCGCAGGGAACACCCGGTTGAAAGGGCAGAGGGCCTCCCTCACCCTATGCGGCGCCATGCTCCGCGCAAAGTCGGCGGAGCATGGCGCTGCTCAGTGTTTTGTAGGGAGGACCTAAATGCAAAGAACGATGAAGACTTTGGGGCCAAAATGCAAGGGTTTCAAGAGTTGAGGGTCAAAAAGTAATAGATGAGGACCAAAATGCAAAGTCGGTCAAGAAGGTTTCTTCTTAGGCTCAAGTTTTTATGCATGACTAAATGAGACCTAAGGATTATAATGGTGAAATTTATTTCTATATAAAACCTTGTTTGACCGATCAATTTACATAAAAACCTAAATTAAATCATTGATTAGGCATGATTCTCAATGTAGGTCAAAGTGGGTTCCCAAGGCCAAATTGAAGGTTATAAACCCTAGATATTATTTTTCTATGAATTTTAGAGGGTTTATTTGATTTTTTCTTTACCTCGAACCTCGTGAATTGAAGTGGATTTGTTTTAAGGTTATAGGATGTCATTTAATTCCTAGGAGTTGGTGTAGACCTTGTTGGTTCAAATCATCCCACTTTCCTTCTTATTAGGTTAGTTTGACCTATGTTTGGACCCTGAGTCACCCTGTTTACTGATTGCGTTGGTGAAATTACATTTTTACCCCTTAGTTCCTGTTTTCTTCACAAACTTAGAATTCTCTGAGTCAAGCCTTTCTATAAGTTATGTAGGAGCTTTTTCTTGCAAATCTAGGTTAGATGGTGCTAGTTTAGGGTTTATGACGAGGTTCTCATCAACGCCCGACCCTTAAAACCTAAGCGTGACACAAAGGGGGGCGTGGCGTGTTGGTCATGTGCCTGTGGGTGAACCACAGGTCGCGAGATCGACCCTCGCCCTGCCTCAAAGCAAGGGTGCAAGCGGGTGCGGTCAAATTGGACTGTTGATGCGTGATGGGCGACGGTGGAGGCAACAATGTGGTCGCACCAGACGTGCAGGCGGGCGCACGCGAGATCGGATGCCTAAGCCCACGCGCAATAGCACGTGCAGGCATTGGGCGCATTGAAGCAGAAGCGGCAGGATGGCTTTTAAGCTGCCCAATCGCTTGATTGGACAGCTGAGAGTCTTTGGACGTGCGTAGGCGTTTGGGTGCGAGGAGAAGAAGAGGCGCGCGCGAGCAGCACCTACGCCCATGTTCAGGAGCTTTAGTGACATTTAAATTCATCACTAAATTTGTCACCACCATTCGGGAAGCGGATCCCGCTACAACGCCGTCCTGCCCCATTCTCCATCGTTCTTCATCGTTCTCCTTAGTCCCATATCTCATCACCTTTTTCCAGGCACTCCGTCAACGCAGCTCGTCCTCCAAGTAGCCGTCGAGGAGGATAACTTCTCTCCACCTTCTCTTTACTGCTTTCTAGCGTAGATTTATCGCTTTCTAGTTGTAATCTTTCCAGCTTTCCCGTTGTAATGAACATTACTTTGTGATTATGAAATCCATGTTTCTATTTTGTCTTTATTTGTAATATTCTCTCTCTCTTCTATTCATTATTCTTTAAGTAGATAGCTAGTTTTGAATAATTTCGACTAGCTATTCTGCTTTGTAGCGAATCAAAGAAATACAATTTTTAATCAAACGTCCGCCACCCTGTGTTCGACCCAAAATTCCTTTCAAGTTTCGGTTAAATTTATCTATTAACGATTTTTCTCGTAAATCACACTACAACGATGGGTTTTCAAAACTCAACTTTCGTTTGTGATGATTTTCTGAACCAACAATTTGGCACTGTTGCCGGAGAGGCGGCACTCTTTGATTTTCCAAGTTTTCCCGCCTTACTTATCTTTTACCTCACTTCTCTCCTTTTTATTGTGATTGCAGGTACTCTCTTGAGACGAGCAAAAGTGGTAGGTTGGAGTAAAGTGCTGTTGAAGCGTTTGTAAGTTCACCCCCACCTCCCACCCACTAGTTTTCATTCCACCACGTGATAACACAAACAAAAATCGACCTAGCTGTTCTTATAAACTGTAAGGTTAGTTTTTTATTATTTGTTTGTCACCTCCACCCACCTCACCTTCCACATATAAAAGAAAATTTTAAAAAATCTCACAAGGGTACACAATCTCTTCTGATTATCAAACTCAACCGGTAAACTGATCTTTGGAACTGGTACACACACCCAAGCACATAATCGAGTAGAAATTAGATTAGGTAACCACTTGTGTGCCTAACTAAGTGGTGCATCAGGCCAATTGTTTGAGTTGTTTGGGCCACACCACTTCAACTAAAATCAACTCATCAAGTAGCTGCCAAATAGGTTCAACTTGCAGGGATTTACCAGGCACTCCACATTCTTTTAAGCTTTAAAGGAAAACATCTTCACTTGTGCTTTCAAAACCTGGTGTGCCAACTAAACTTGATTGAATACACCTAAAGCTGAATCCTGAAAGCTACTAAGCAAGATTTAAACCCTAAAATTCACCACATCTAAAAATAATCTTGCTTGAAAACCATTAGTTGTGCACGCGCACACATTTCAATCAATCATTAAGGGCACAACTCAGATAAAGGTCCCATCACATTCCAAAGCACATTCAAACCTAACCTTAATTAAAACAGAGTAGACGTTGACCCTAAGGATTGGACTTGCTCTTCGAAGCCCAGACCGAGATTATTTTCGATTAGTCTATTTCTACCGTGCAATCTAATTTCTAGTTAGGGGAGCAGAATCAAACGATCGCGGCTAGGGGGTACACTAGGAACGGGAGGCACAAGTCAAAGGAAGAACCTTCTCCCCAGCCCCTCCCTCTAATTGGTTGGATTGACCGGAAAGAAGTAGATCAAATCGTTTCTTCATCTCAAGACGGGTTCTGGGAGTCTGTAGGTCTTTAGGCTTGCCCACCTAAGGACAAGTTTGTTTATTTGTATTGTAGGGCACCTTTCTTCCTCCTGTTCTGTCATGGATCCTTCCACATCCTATTCATATTTCCACTCTTACCCTCTTCCCATGCCTTATTTCCAAAATGATTATTATTCCAACCAGACCTATTCTCATTCATCTTCTAGTTGGGATAATCCTAATTGGGGATACAGTTCTGGACCTCCATGTTCAGGGTCTAACCCTGGACATCATAAGCTTGATTCTTATCCTTCTCCGAGCTACATCAATTATAGATCACTGCCCTTATTTGGACAACCCAATATGATCTATAATCAAGAAGGATATGCTGATCCTTACCCTTTCTCAGATAACACTGCTTATAGGTCATCACCTCCTTATGGACAACCTGAAATGACCTATTATCAGGGAGGGTATCAAGAACCTCAATTCATTGACTCCCCTGCACTGAACCCAAACCCACCCAACCCTGAACCAAGCCATTTGGTTCAGGTGAATCAGGCCCAAGAGAAGGTGTTGGCTAACTTAAGGAATACCATACAATCTTTAGAAGCTCAGCCAACACCTTGACCTGAAGAATTGGAGCCCTTGATTGAAATGATTGACGATCTTAACAAGTATCTGTTGGATTGGCTCCAAGACATTAAGGATAAGGGCCCAGGTGAGTTTTTACTTGTGAAGTTATCTAAATTGAGGATGAGATTTGTGATTGCTTTAGTCTAATCATGGGAGGATTCCCAGGATGAACCCCTAATGGGAGAGCCGATGTCAGAATCCGCTCAGGCACCTATAGGGGGAACACATTTTGCAACACTAGGGTCGACCAGGTTGTTTTAGAGCAATCAAACAAGGATGATTTGATTTCTTCACCTGAGATCCCTAAGCCGGGGAATGAGGAAACGTATACCTCCATGAATCAAAAAGTGATTAATTTTGAGACATACATCAATGCGGATTTAGATTTCTTTGATTCTAAGGGTGAAGAATCATTATGCGAAGTCTCACCTGAGTTTACAACACACGATTTCAGTGAGACGACTATGAAATGACCCTTCCAAGGATTGTTGGGAGTTCTTTCGAAAAATTAGGGGCATGAATGAAAAATTTAAACCCACTGGGTTTAGTTGTGGGCTTTGCAGGAAAGGAGGGAAATGCGAGGGGGTGTCACGCTATTTTCCCCTCCCTCTCTCTCTCCCCACACACTCACGCACACTCCCTCTCCAAACCCAAAACCCTAATCCTACTCCTTCTATTTAACCCCACAACCCAACTCCATCTCCACACCAACACCTTCATCTCCTTCCTCCTGCTAGTGGCCATCTTCTTCCCCAGCCCTCTGCCACAGTGAGTGGAGAGGAAGGAGAGGGATCGGACGAGGAGGAGAAGGAGAGAGGCTGAGAGTGTGAGCGAGGAAGAGGGAGCGCATAGAAGGCAAGGAAAGACCTCGAGGAAGCCCGAGCGTGCGCGGCGGACGAGCTCGAGCAGTAGAGCTTGCGTGCGAGGAGCGCCATGTTGCAGGTGCAACAGCGAGCACTCAGAGTTGCGAGGGAGGGAGCTGTGTCGGAGGAGCTGCGAAAGCCGCAAGAGCTCAGAGGAGCTCATGCGGGAGGAGGAGAGCACGCACACGAGGAGGAGGGGCTCGTGGAGAAGAGCTTCTCAACCCTCTGCAGCTACCGGAGCTACTACTACCAAGCTGCAGGCGGAGGCGTAAGGAGTTTCTAGATATTGGATTTTTCCAGTATTAGACGACTATAGAATCTGCCAGACGTCTGGAGCGGCGGTGGACGTCCAAAGTTGAGGCTGGGCATTTGAAAACTCGCAGAGTGTCGAGGTAAACGTCCTGAATGCTTATTCATGCGCGTACGTTACGTACGTAAAGTTGTGCTGTCAAATGTTTTAACCTACGAGTGTGTACGTAGGTACAAGCCTTGGAAAGACGTGCAAGCATGCTCTTCGAGGTGCTTTAGGACGTCTGGACATCTCCACAGAAGTTCGATAGATGCATTGGACGTCCGGACGCACAGTTAGACGTCTAGAAAGACCCAGGACTATTGTGAAAGGGTTCCAGACGTCCGCTAGCAACGCAAGGAAGTAGGTGACGTTCTGAGATCATTTAATACATCTAATTTTAGGCAGTATGCAAAATTTTAGCTCATTTAGAGCCCAATTGAAGGCGGATTTTCACAAACGGAGTATCGTTATTTTCCGCTCGAGTTTCTCTACATGTTAGTATCGAGTATATACTGTTTTGAACTCATCTGATGTGACTTAGTGATGAGAACCTCATCATGAATCCTAACTAGTACATTTTAACCTAATAAAGTGAACAAAAGCTCCTACATAACCTAAGGGAAGGCCTAATTCAGGAATTGTTAATCTGAGAATAAAACATGACATAAGGGGTAAAATTGTAATTTTACCATTGCAATGCATCAACGGGATTTCTAAGGGTCTAGACATAGGTCAAATGAACCTAATAAGAGAAAAAGTGGGATGATTTGGTCTGAAAAGGGTTATGGCGACATCTAGGAATTAAATGACATTCTACAACCCTAAAACAAACCCACTTTAATTCACGAAGTTCCAAGCAAAATAAAAATTAACTAAACCATCTAAAATTAATGGAAAAATATCCCCTAGGGTTTAGAACCTTTAATTTGGCCTTTGAAACATGTTTTGACTTAGATTGAGGTCCATACCCAATTTTTGACCTAATTTAGGTTTTTGTGTAAAATATCCAATCAAACATGGTCAAACCTAAAATCCAACTTCACCATTGGATTCCTTAGGTCCAAATTAGGTTTATAAGAAAATTTGGACCAAAGGAAAAGTCGTCTTGACCCACTTTGCAATTTGGTCCTCAAAATTACTTTCTGACCCTTAACTTTTTGAAACCCTTACGTTTACCCCCTCATCTTCCTCGTCATTTTCTTCACTCAGGTCCTTCTGCCACCCGCAACAATAGGCGATACCTCCGGCGACATTGCGTGGAGGATGGCACCGCGTCTGAATGGGGAGCCGGCCCCAGATTTGAAAAGGGAGCTCCCTGCGGAGCCCCCTACCGCATGGGCCACCCCCCATGCCGTGAAGACCGCCACACCTCTCATGCGAATGCGCGAGAGGTATGGGTCTCCGTTCTGCCATACCTCCGGCGAGATTTTTCCCGCCGCTATCGCACGCCTCCCAACCGACCTTCACCTATTTAAGGAGCAGCACACTCCGTCGCATCCTTCAAGCTTAGTTTGGCCTAAGATCCCCCTTCAATTCGTCTCCTCCCAACTCCGGCCGACTGCCAGAGCTTCCGGTGACTCTCCCTCTCCACTCTCGTCGCTTTGCCACAATACCAGTGGCAGAGCTACCTTTGCAGTCTTCCGCCGCGTCACGCCGTACCAGCGGGCGCCCTCCAACCCCTTTTCCTCGTCGCCGTCCCTTCCCCCTGGGCGCCTTCGTCTTTGGCGATGGTAGTACTAGCCGCTTGCCATCTCTGCCTCCCCCGTTCACTCCTGACCTACTAGCTAAGTTGCCCTTACTCTCCTCTTTATTTCCCCTCTGTCAATTTGTTATTTCGACCCCTCGACACCACTGACCACCACTATCTTCTCCACCTCCGACCGACCACCGACGATGGCACATCCATCATTCCACTCACACACCTCGCCAACTACCGCAAAAGCATCGCCACCTTCCACTGATCATCCTTCACCTCTTCATTGCCCACCACATTCACCACACAGTGCCCCCACACAAACCCACACACATGGTCTCAGTCTGACCTAGGCACGCACGCCTAGGCCATCCTAAGCCACGTCGACCCCATTTTCACCTTCGCTGTGATACGGCAAAGGTTTTCTTGTTGTTTAACAGGGAGGCAAGGCCGTTCTTGTGTTATGCAGATCCGAGCTGCCATCCGCCATTAACGTGTAAGCAAGCTTGCTTGCTTCCGAGCTCCAGACCGCGTGCTCTAGGCTTTAGGACTCCAGGCGACGCGCGCTGAGTGTGCAAGTGAATCCAACCTGAAAGCAGGCTTTGCACGGCTCACAGCTCCTCCAATTGGGTGGAGTTTTCCTACAGGCGCCAGCAGAAGCAGGTAGGACATTTAGTCCCACCTCGTAAATGCAGGAGAGCTATGGGCGGCATAAATTGTAAAAGTGACAGAGGCTTATCGCCTTAGTCACATGGGGTGAGGTCCCCTCACCCACTCACGCTTCGTCCGTGCCCACGCTACGTGGACCTGGCACCCGACCCAATTACCTAGACCTAGCACTCCTCGCACATCACACCCACGCCGGTGTGCCTGGACCCGGGCGCGCACCTGACCCGATGACCCGGCTCTGGGAGAGCGTACCGAAGAGAGAAATAGAGAGAGAGTTGCAGGGAGGGTAGGGGTAGGTTTTTGCCTAACCATGCCTGTGCAGGGAAGAAGGAGCAGGAGCTGAAGAAGAAGAAGAGGAAGAGGAGAAGAGTCCAACTGAAGAAGAAGAAGAGGCTAAGGACTTAGCCGCGCCAAGGAGCAAGAGCTGAAGAAGAAGAAGAGAAGAGGAAGAAGCATGGTGCAGAAGAAGGAGCTGAAGAAAGAGCCAGAGAAGAAAAGAGGAGGGAGATGCAGAGAAGAGAAGAAGAAAAAGCCAAGGAGAAGAAGAAGAGCAGTAGCAGACAAAGGAAGGAAAAAGAAGAAGGCGTGCCCTGTAGCAAATGCCATTTAAGGCGTCTGATTCATGGAATCAGACGTCTGAAGGCAGAGAGAAGAAGAGATAGAAGAACAAAGAAGAAAGAGAGAAGAAAAGAAAAGAGAAGAAAAATTTTACTGCCTCTCTCTAGTTTTTTTTTAAAAATAGTACATTATTGTGAATTGTGATTTTTATACTTCTAAAATCAAAATTGCTCCCTGAGCTCAACCTTGAAACATTTTAAATTTTGAGTAATAAAATTAAATCAAACTGATGGTGAAACCCATCAACAGTTTTTGGCGCTGTTGCCGGGGAGTAACGGGCATTTTAGAAGCATCAAAATCACAATTTTGATTTTATACTGACTTAATCTCTCTTTTGTTGTGCAGAAAAAAGAAGGCAAGAAAAGACAAGCAACAGCACAACAACCACACCAAGGGACAAGTAACCTTTAACCCTCTCTCTTAAGCCCCTCACATTCTAAAGAGGAAAAAACAAAAAGAAAATCAATCTAGGGCTACCTGTCTTCCATACTTAGTAATTCACAGAGTTGTCTATTTTTGAGTTTCAACACATCTTAACTACATATCCACTTAAGGTAACTAGGGCAAAAACCTTCTTACTTGAGCCCTAGTTACCCATTTCTGAGGCAACTAATTGGACCAACTAGAGCCAACCTAAGATTCCAAGCTAGGGTTTTAGAGACACATCTTCTAAACAAAGAATTGAAAATTCCAAAAGAAGGTGTGCCTAAACCATTGTTTGAAAAGACCTATTTAAGAGAAACCCTAAGCAATCAGGCTCTTAATTTACTTGAACACTAAAAGAAAGGACCTAAGAAGCTCTCACAGGAACAAAGAGGTGAAGTTGTTCCTTTGGATTAACTAACCTTTAAATTAGGTCACTGATTAGCCCATAGTTGTGGGCAATTTAAGTATTTAAGTGCCTACACATTAGGTTAATTCTAACATTTATTTAGTATAAATTAGGATGTAAATAGATTAATTCATAGTTTTAATCTAATTACATAATCCATACATTGCATTCATATCTTAAGTGCATTTAGAATTAGCTTAGAATAGCATTCATCTAATTAGATAACCAATTAGGTATATTGTTTTTATTAACATAGAAGTTGAGGGTCTATACATAAATAACCCTAATATTTTAATAATATTTTCTTTATTCGTCTTCTTTCAGAACGGCTGGCTGCCGCTCCAACGCCCGCGTGATGCAGTGAAAGCCATTCAAGGGGGAGCGTATACGGTGGATCTGGTCGGCAGCTGATTTCAAAATTGTTCATGCCACTACAAAAGGAGCACGGAGGCAGCCGAGCAAAGGAGGCCTCCGCCACCGACCCACCACTGTGCAGAGAGATCCTCTCTCTTCCACTCCACACTGCCGGCCTCTACCGTGGCGGCGAGTCTCCACCACCGTGGGCGTGTGGTGTGACAGGCCACACCGCCATCCGGAGCTCGCCCGCATTACCGTGAGCACCTTAGCGTGCAACTCCCTCGCCGTCATCGCCGACCACCGTCACCAACCTACTGATCAGCCACCCTCTCGGTAACTTAAGACGTCTGGGAAATTTCCCAGACGTCTGAAGTTACCCGCTCACTTCACCGCACACGCCTGAAGTCGCCTGCAGACCCCTTCCCGCACCTGCAGAACCTTCAGCGCACCCACGTCCGTCAACCTTCAGCTCAAACACGCACAACCGCCTGCAGTCCACGCCGTTCACCACTGTGTCTGCAGAACCGCCAGCAACCGACCTCTGCAGCTTCCACCGCACACGCCAGCGCCCGCCTGCAGACCACCGCAGCCACGCCTCCACACGCCAACCGCCTGCAGACCACCGCGCAGCGCCCTCAGCAGACCCTCCGCGCGCCCACGCACAGCCATCTGCAAACCGCCAGCAACCGACCTCTGCAGCTTCCACCGCACACGCCAGCGCCCGCCTGCAGACCACCGCAGCCACGCCTCCGCGCGCCAGCGCCCTCCGCAGACCCTCCGCGCGCCCACGCACAACCGCCTGCAGACCACCGCAGCCACGCCTCCGCGCACCAGCGCCCTCCGCAGACCCTCCGCGCGCCCACGCACAACCGCCTGCAGCACCTCCGCCGGAGCTCGTCCGGCCACCTCCGGCCGCCGCGCGACTCGCCGTCACCACCGATTCGAAGCCCTTGATCCAAGGGACCTCCGCCGAGCTTCCCACGCCCAGCCATCGGCTCCTCGTCGCGCAAGACAACGGGGAACAATTCCCCTGTTTTGCTACAGTAAAGCGTTGATTAAAATTTACATTTTCTGCCATTGCCAGATTTTATTCATATTCTATTCACTCTGCATTGCGTAAAATATCCTGTAGTTTCTCATAATTGCCATTTCAGCATTATTTCTTGCTTAAACCTTAATCTAAAGGCAATCTTGGCTTGGTTCTTGTCCAAATTGACTCCGAACAAACATTTTTAAGTGGCGCGAATTTTAATACGTTATTGCCTCCCTGTGGAAACGACCCGCTCCTCTGCGAGTGGTTATTTCTTATTAAAAATTGATTAGTCGATTTTTCCACCACATTAAACTACAAACGACTTAAAAGCGAAAGATCGACCCGATTAGTCACTTTTGCACACAAAAGGTTTAAAGTTCAAGTGAAACCCTAAGCACCTTGATCTTAATTAAAAGTAGTAGACTTAAGAGGTTAAGGTCCCCATTCAGGTCTACCTGGAATCTCAGTGACAAGAGAGGTCGGGTGGGGGAAACCCTGTGTAACGACCCGGTTCCCGAGTCCCTACGAGACACGAGAACCGGACCGACTCGACTAATCCCAAGACCTAGTCGTCCAACGAGGAAGTAACCAAAAGACAGTAAAATAAACCACATTCAGCATGAATATAACTAACAGTAAGAAAGTACAGCAGTAAGGAAAGAAACTACTACAGTAGGTACCACCACAACAGTAAAACAGCATTTATCATATAACAAGAACTGCAGGTAAAGAAGGTACAGCGGAAACAAAAACTACTCACTAGAACAGAAACAAAAGGGGTACAAAAGCTGTGGTAACTCTACTGGACCCTACTCGGCCCAGCGTCCTCTGCAGCCGCCGACCCTGGCTGCACAACACCTGGTCCTGAAAAAGGTAACGAGTGTAACACGTCAGCAAAACGCTGAGTAGAGTGGCAAACTAACTAAAGGCAACAGTAGAGTGTACAGTAGCTGTTATGTTCTATTACTTCCTTTATTCACATCTTTCAATTTTTCTCACTATTTCATTTATTTCTCAGATCCTTTACTTGATCTCGAATGTCCTCGTGGGAACGATCTTGATTGCAGTCTTTTCCAAAAGTAGAAGTAACACGTGGTGCTCTCCTGGCCGGGAGAGTCCCCCGTGGTGATCCTACCCTCAGTCAACCACCCCAAGGTCACTGACAGACGTAACGGTGACTACGGCACGCGCGATAAACGCACAGGTAGCTAGCCCGCACTGGCACGCGGTCAGTCGTTTCCGTTAACGGGTGCGCCCAAAGCACAGCACGGAACTAGGGCAGAGCCCTCTCAGTAACAGGGGTCCAACCCCTCCCCAGTAACCAAACTGGGGCCTTGCCCCTCCACAGTCCGCGCACCCTCGCCTGACTACCCTGGTTTGCCCTAGTGGGCCTAACAAGTCGGTGAAGGAGGCTAGCAGAACCCCGGGGCCCGTGGGGTAGCTAGTACTCTCCTAACACTAGTAGCTCTCCTCGGTACTACGTACACGAGGGCCAACAAGTCGGTACAGAGCGGCCAATCCTAACCCCGGGTCCCTGGGGCGGCTGGCCCCACTCTGCACTAAACAGGTACAGGTACTTCCCTTGGTACTGCGTACCCAAGAGACAGTACAAACTACATCTCAGTTCCATTCCTTTTTCTTTCCAGGAGTTCCACTCCTAATTCCCCGTAGGGTTCCAGCTCTTTATCTCAGAACATCATATGTTTCACTTTCCAGATTCACATTCTCAAAATCCATGATCTCAAACATGTTTCTTTATTCATAACAGGCAGCTGTTAATTAAATTTACAGGCAGCTTTATATATTCCTTTCCAATTTTTCAAGACTGCAGTAATATACATTCCACTAGTTTTTCCACCCTAGGATTCATGCCATATCCTAGGATCTATCATACAATCTAGTTTTCCGGCCCTAGGATTCATGCAACACCTAGGAGCTATCATTCCATATATTTCTCATTCCTATGATTCATGCAATGCCCTAGGTTCTAGTTATGGTTCCATACTTTAACAGATTTTATTAATACTTAAAGCCACTCTACCAGGTACAACGGGAGTAATGGGGGCGTGATCGGGAATCCCGCGTGCCTCCGCGACTCTCAAGACTGCAACTGAACGAGATCCTGTCACAAGGATCAAACACAAGGAGTGTCTCAAAACAGTGTATAGCTACCGTGGATGAGTAGAGGAATTAATTCTGAAGAGAACGCAACTCGAATCGCGGAAAACGGAGCCCGAACGGACCCTAAACGGGTCGAAAAAGACGATACTGTGCAAAATCAGACGTCTGGAACTCCTTCCAGACGTCTTAAACGGTGGATCAGAGAATTACCTGTTCAGCTTGGTTCCCCGGACGTCCAGAAGTCTGCGGGGACGTCTGTCCTATACCCCAGACGTCCGATGGTCCACACGGACGTCTGTAGATCACTCCCGCCGTCTAGTACAACTTCCAGACGTCTGATTCGCAAAGGATGGCGAATCAGCGAACCTGCGCACAGCCAACCCCCCTCCCTCAGTACGGTCAGTCGACAAGAAGGAAGAAGAAAGCAGAAACTCACCTTTCAGACGTCTGTATGATCTTACAGACGTCGACCTTGCCGTCTGGCTATCAACCCAGATGTCTGATTCTGGAAATTTTCCCAGAATCAGAACCCTGCTCGGCCTCCGCTCGCGACGCCGCCCGCGTCGCACCTCGCGCGTCTGCTGCTCAGCCCGCAGCAGGTCCCTCTCCGCGTCGCTCCGCGCCCCCTGCACCCTCCGTCGGCCGGCCAAGCCGCTCCGGCGAGCTCGCCCTCACGGCAGAGCTCCGCCCTCGCACGCCGCACCTCCTCCGCACTCACTGCGGCTGCCGCTGCCGCCCTCGCGTCCGCTCGCTCTCGCGCACAGGAAGGAGAAGAAGGAGGAGACGGGAGGGGAGGCGCGCCCTTTTAAGGCCGCGCGAGGAGGAGAGCGAAGGCGGCAGGCCGCCTGCAGCCGCAGAGAAAAGAGGGAATATGCGGTCTGCGCGCTCAGGCGCGCAGGCGACTCGCGTGTGTCGAAAATAACGGATTTCCAGACGTCTTGAAGCTATCCCAGACGTCTTATCAGACGTCTGCTTGTGATACCAGATGTCTTGTCCGACGTCTGAGCCACCTCCCAGACGTCTTAAAATACGTCTGGGGCACACATTCGTTACACCCTGTAACCCGTGGGGGCACTCTACCGTGTAGGGGTCTTCGCGAGACTCACCCTCTCTGGTTGCCTAGGTAATTCTCAGGTGGACGACCCTTTGATTAACGGGTATCATCCGCCCCGAACCTCTATAGTCACCCAACATATTTTGGGTGTCTTGATTGGGTCCAACACATTCTAACCTCACCCAGTCTATCAGTGCATGTTTGGTAAGAGGTCCTTGAAACCTCCTCTAGAAATCTGCTCTCCCCGAGGCCAAGCCTCGGCACCCTTGTTTGTACAACAACCCCTCCACATAGACCTTTCTTCCAATTCTGAACCTAGTTCTCCCTCTTCTTCCATCATGGATCATCCTGTTGAAGAAGAGAATGATCTTGAGCACCAGCTCCAGCGTCTTAATGACCTCTTCCAGAATTTCATGAACCCACTGCAGTGCCCCATGATGCGAGATCACTATAATCCCGCTGCAGTGGCAATTGAGCATCGAGTCAGAATCCCGACTGGAGGACCTGATTCTAAATTGAAACCCAATATGATTCATGCCATACCTAAATTCTATAGGCTTAACTCTGAAGATCCCTTCTAGCATATCAAACAGCTCAAGCATCTGGACCAAACCTTCGGGTCAGATGCGCAAAATCGGGATATCTTACTAATGAAGATGTTCTCTTTCTCCCTCATGGACAAGGCGGCTCACTGGTATCAAACATAGACCCATCCGATCAACACCTGGGATGAACTTCAATCCGAGTTTTTGAAAAAGTTCTTTCCCATTGGTCAGACCAACGCCTTGCGCCATCAGATTACTCACTTCACCCAGCAGACGAGAGAACCTCTTCATGAGGCATGGGATCGATTCCTAGATCTCATGAGAAAGTGCCCCCATTACAGAGTTCCTAAATGGGAACAAGTCCAGTCTTTTTACAAAGGACTCCGTGAAGATATTAGATTGTTCGTCAGTGCAACTTGCGATGGGAATATCATGGGTCAACATGAAGACACCGTGTGGGAGATTCTTGAAAATATATGCGAGAACTCCATCAACAATGACTCCATGGGTTTATTCGGCCGGACGAATACCCGCGCATCTACGAACCTTAGGGGAGCACATGAGACGTAGGGCCTGTCTGCATCCGTCGACTTGGAACTAATGGCCAGTCGGTTGGGCAAGGCCTCTATTATCGAGAAGAAGGTGGACGAGTTGACTCAGCATTTGCAGTGAGCCAGCTCTGCGCAAAACTCCTTCGCACAACCACCTCCCACAAGGGAAACTGTGCAAAACATCTTCTACCGACCTTCTCCTGGGATGGACCCATATCCACCCCCATCTGACTCAAGGACCCGATGGACCTCCGATCCTTTCTATTCTTACCGGGGGAACTCTAATCCCCCATTCTCCGACTTTCCTGAGGCTCCTCAAACCTGCGAGGACCTAAACGCCATCCAAAATGACCCATTTTCCAACACCTACAACCCTGGATGGCGAAATCATCCCAATTTCCAGTGGGCGGGAAATTCTCAGACCCAAAGACCACCTTATTAGCCCCGTCGACAAGCTCCTCGTCCTTATTAGCCGCCTCAGCCTCGGCCCAACCCCACCTATCCATCCGGGCCGATCCAAGACCAAATGTCCCTCATCCTTCAAACTATGGCTGACATTCAAAGAACGAATGCGGCTATCCAAAAACAACACAAAGATGAGATCACAGAGGTCCGCAACCAACTCGCTTAGATGGCTAATTCTCGCCAACCGAGCACACTTCCTTCACAATCTCTGCCAAACCCTAACAACGTGCCGACCTAGCGGCGCGTTATGAACCCGAACCCAAGCCAAGCACACTTGATCTACCAGGCCCCTTCTGTTCCATCACTTGATGGGATGGAAGCATCAACCTCCTATGCAGCTTATCAACAGCAGCAACCCATCTTACCAACCCCCAACCAGAACCAGGTAGGACTAAATTCTGTGATAACCTGTAGTGGTAAAGTAACCCAAGACCCACCTTATCCAGACCACTCCAAGCCTGGTAGTGACCCAAGCACTAGGATAGTTATCCAGGATGTCCCTATCCCTGTCCCAAATCAAAAACATAGACCTATTCTAGAGGAAACAACCAAGGTTCCATTTCCCGAGGCCTTGACCAAGGGAAAAAGGACAACTAAACCCGTGGCTCTTGAGGAGGACTTGATCAAGCTCTTTAAGAAGTTCCAAATAAACATCCCCTTAATGGATGAAATCTGCAACGTACCGACTTATGCACGATTCTTGAAAAACGTGTGTACACCCTAGCGTAAGCCACGAACCAAGAGTGGGAGTCCGATTGTACTATCAAAGCAAGCCAGTTCTGTGATCCTGAGTAAACTCCCACCCAAGGCAAAAGACCCAGGCACTCCCCTGATTTCATGTAAGATTGGTGAAACCTAGTTTGATAGAGCATTATTAGACCTAGGTGCCTCCATAAACCTGATACCCACATCCCTGCTTAACCACCTAGAAGAATCCAAGCTTAAACCGACTGAGAAAACATTGCAGTTAGCTGATCGATCCATTAAGTCACCTAAGGGAGTTCTCGAGGATGTTATTGTTAAGGTACATGATTTCTACTTCCCCGTAGATTTTATAGTTCTAGACATGGACGCACCTGAGAATCCAAGGGATACACCAATTATACTAGGGAGACCTTTTCTGGCCACTGCAAAGGCCAACATAAGTTGTAAGGAGGGCCAAATAGAGCTGAAATTTGGGAATCAAACCCTCAAGATTGACATCTTTAAGGTCCGACAAGGGATTAATTGCGACGTGGTAGAGCAAATTTGTAATATCAGAGCCGTGGTTGATGAACCGCAAATTGAGGACAACATGATTTTCCCCAATTAACCACAAGAAGATCTAAAACCGTAATTAGAGGAGTTAGAACTTGATCTAGACAAACCCATAACTCCTACCCTTATTCCTCACACCCACTCAGACCCACCCGCTGCTACTGATAATCCCATTTTGGAACTCAAGCCCCTTCCCGATCATCTCAAATATGTCTTTTTGGGTTCCAATCAAACACTTCCGGTGATTATAAACTCCAGGCTCACCCCTGATCAGGAATCCCGTCTGATTACTGTTCTCCAACAACATCGTAGAGCCATTGGTTGGACTCTCGATGATTTGATTGGAATAAGTCCCTCTTATTGCACACACCACATCTATTTCGAAGAGGGTGCATGACCTTCACGTGAGATGCAGAGACATCTGAACCCTAATCTGCAGGAGGTCGTGAAAAAGGAGATCATTAAGTGGTTAGATGCAGGGATCATCTACCCGATCTCCGACAGTCGTTGGATGAGCCCAATCCAGGTTGTGCCTAAGAAGGCAGGGCTCACCACCATCACAACTGAAACGAGAGGCCATACCTACCCGTATAGCCAACTCGTGGAGAGTCTACATAGATTACCGAAGACTCAATTCCTCCACAAAGAAGGATCATTTCCCACTACCATTTATTGATCAGATTCTCGAAAAACTAGCGGGAAATAGACTCTTCTGCTTTCTTGACGGGTACTTCAGTTACAACCAAGCGGCGATTCATCCAGAAGACCAAGAGAAGACCACGTTCACCTGCCCGTTCGGGACATACGCGTTCCGAAGGATGCCTTTCGATCTCTGCAATGCACCCGTGACTTTTCAGTGGTGCATGCTTGCCATATTCTCTGATATGGTAGGTGATTATCTAGAAGTCTTCATGGATGACTTCTCAATTTTTGGGGCATCATTTGACAATTGCCTCCAGCAGTTGGTTCACATACTCAAGAGTTGCATTGATGTAAATTTGGTTCTTTCCTGGGAAAAGAGCCACTTTATGGTGCCAGAGGAGATCGTCCTGGGACATTTGATTTCTTAAAAGGGCATCCAAGTGGATGAAGCTAAGGTTAACTTAATTTCCAAACTCCCTATGCCTAGCTCGATCAGGGACATCCGATCTTTTCTGGGGCATGTCGATTTTTACCGTCGATTCATTCTTGATTTCTCGAAAATCGTGCGCCCCCTAACCACTTTTCCCTTCAAGGACATGCCTTTTGAGATTTCTAAGGAATGCACTCAAGCTTTTGAGATCCTTCGTAACCGAGTTACCCAAGCCCCAATCCTACAGTCCCCAAATTGGTGTCAACCCTTTGAGATCATGTGCAATGCATCTGACTTCGCTGTAGGAGTGGTTCTGGGGTAAAAGATTGACGGGAAACCCGTGGTCATTTATTATGCTAACAAGACACTTGATAAGGCTCAGTGTAACTACACGGTTACAGAGAAAGAGCTGCTAGCTGTAGTATTTGCCCTTGAAAAATTCAGATCATATCTTCTAAGTTCCCACGTTATAATCTACTCGGATCACACAGCTGTGAGGCATCTCCTTGCGAAGAAGGACGCGAAACCTTGATTAATCCGATGGATCTTGCTGTTGTAAGAATTTGACCTCCAGATTCGTGATAAAGCGGGAAGACAGAACAGGGTAGCTGACCACTTGTCCCGCCTTCCTTCTGAGATCATCAACTTTTCTAGACCTATCACAGAGCATTTCCCTGATGAGCACCTCTTGACTATCGGTACAGGGCTTCCTTGATTTGCTGATATAGTAAACTATTTGGCATCACATCAGATCCTGTCTGATTGGCCGAAGTCCAAGAAGGACAAATTGCGCTCCGATGCCAAGTATTACATCTGGGAAGACCCATACTTATTCCTCATAGGTGCTGACCAAATTATCCGGCGATGTGTCCTGGAGGTCGAAATCAATGACATACTCTCTTTCTGCCATGACCAGGCATGCGGTGGCCATTTTTCTGGGCATAAAACCTTATCAAAAATCCTTCAGTGTGGCTTTCACTGGCCCACTATCTTCAAGGACGCTTACAATCACTGTAAGGCATGTAGCCGTTGCCAAACTTTGGGCAACATGAGCCATCATGACATGATGCCTTTACAGCCGATTCTCATATGCGAAATTTTTTATATTTGCGGGTTTGATTTTATGGGCCCCTTCCCTATCTCAGACAGCTTCGAGTACATTTTACTCACTATTAACTACGTGTCTAAATGGATCAAAGCCATTCCGACTTGAACCCGTGATCACAAGATCGTTATCAAATTCATTCACCAGAATATCTTCTCACGGTTCGAGATTCCTCGAGCAATCATTTCTGATGGAGGGACCCATTTCACAAACGCTCAGTTCAGGTCATTGATGACCAAATATAGGGTGTCACACCGAATCTCTACTCCCTATCATCCCCAGACTAATGGTATAGCTGAGCTATCAAATCGAGAGATCAAGAAAAACCTTCAGGTTACTGTTCGACCTGATAGGAAGAACTGGTCATCCCGACTTCCAGAAGCTTTGTAGGCTTATAGGACCGCCCACAAGACCCAATTAGGCATGTCTCCTTTTAGATTAGTGTACGGGAAGGCGTGTCACCTTCCCGTCAAACTGGTGCATAAAGCCTATTGGGCAATACAGAACTGCAACCTAGATCCTTCTAAGGCTGGAACCCACAGAAAGCTTCAGATAAGCGAGATTGACGAATTACGCCTCGATGCGTATGAAAACTCATGAATCTACAAAGAGCGGGTTAAAGCCTTTCATGACAAGCACATATCTAGCAAGATCTTTCACCCTGGTCAGAAGGTCGTACTCTTCAATGCCCGACTTAAATTGTTCCCTGGAAAACTGCGATCCAAGTGGATCGGACCATATCTTGCCTAACAGATCTTTGGAAATGGAGCCATCGAGATCAGTCCGCTTAGCCACGATTCTGAACCCTTCGTCGTGAACGGTCGAGACTCAAACTGTTCATTGACGTGACCAATAGAGATTTGGCTGAGTCATCATTTATCCTCCATTCTCCCTGAGCTCATTGCACCCAGCTGATGGCTTAAAACTCAGCGCTTAACGGGAGGCAACTCGTCATTCTTTTGAAAACCCGAAACCTTTTCTGACATTTCTTTGCACTTTAGGTTCATCCTCTAGAACAACCGACTCCACCTCAGGTACTCATACCTGAGATTAGAAATCATCCGCAACAGTCACCTCGACCCATCCACTCACCCAACACCTATCCGAATGTATGAACCATGCTAAATAAAAACCCATCTAATTTACAATGAGGATATTGCAAATCTTAGGTAAGGGGAGTATGAAAGTGCAATGAAAACTCATAACAATAAAAGGTTTCAACAAAAAAATTCACATATGTCAAAAAAAAAAAAGGGAGGGAAGAAATTCTTTACAAAAGGAGGAGGAAAAGAGCAAAATGCTAAAAAGGAGCACAAAATGAAAAAGAAAGAGATAGTCATTAGTAAGAATTTAAGGAATTAACCAAAGTTCTATACCACATTAAAGAAAAGTAAAGAGAAAGTACTAAAGAAACACAAAGATTAGTAAGAATGGTAACCTTAGGCCTTTTTGGCTAGACTTGTAGTACCCATTAAGATCTACATATTCCTCAAGAGGTTGAGGAAAATGAAAAGCTTAAATATTAGATCTAAAGCTTAGGGAGTATTCGGCCTCGTTAACTAACCTTCGATTTACGGGACTCGGTAACCTAAGCACCCCAATTCACACACAGTCTAGTTCAGCGAGCATAATTATCAAAATCACGCAGAAGCGTTTCTAATGTTCTGAAAATGTCACCTAGATTAGGAGCGGCCGATCAACACAAGTTGATTTGGACGAGTTCCCGGTGCGAAGAGGTAGGAAATTCCTCTCGAAGATGCGTAACAACATATCGTCTTCTTGGTGCTTGTCTCTTAGGATATTTACATATCCTACTGGGGGCATGTAAGCACTCTGCTGGTTCAGATACCATGGATGGTATTATCACGAAATGTCAATTGCCAGGGTCTGAATTCGGCCACGGAATGCCATGGGTGAGATTATCTCAAAATCTCGAAAATCATGGTTCTGGGGGTTACCATGGGCGGTGCTATCTCGAAGCATTGAGTGCTAGGAACCTTTGAGGATTGATGATGGGGACGAGGAATCCGATACAGACCGTGTTGAGAAGTCAATCCTAAGCTAGAATTAAAAAGAAAAGAGACAGAAAACTCTTTTGAGGATTGATGATGGGCATGAGGAATCCGATACAGACTGTGTTTAGAAGTTAATCCTAAGCTAGAATTAAAAAGAAAAGAGAGAGAAAACTCTCCAAACAAATAAACCCTCTGTCTCTCTCTTACAAAACTCACTACAAACTAAACCAAGGCTAAAAATTTCTCAAGCGCGGGTGCTTTAACCACAGAGTCCAATAAACCTTAGGATAGTTCCGGCAGGCCTTAAAAACCTTTGCTAAGGACTGAGGCTAAAGCTAGACAGGTTTGGATCTTGGTTGGTACTAGAGTACCTTTAGGCCCATGGTTGGCATTCTGACCTAATCAAAGAGATAAGAGAAGAAAAAACACTTATCAAAATTGATGAAAGGAATTCATGGTCTAGAACAAAGGTTAAAACCTTAATATTTTGCTAAGGGACTAGCAAAAGCTAGGCATGAGGGTATGATGAGAACCTCATCATGAACTCTAAATAGCACATTTTAACCTAATAAAGTGAACAAAAGCTTCTACATAACCTAACGGAAGGCCTAATTCAGGAATTGTTAATATGAGAATAAAACACGACACAAGGGGTAAAACTGCAATTTTACCATTGCACTGCATCAACGGGATTCATAAGGGTCTAGACATAGGTCAACTGAACCTAATAAGAGAAAAAGTGGGATGATTTGTTCTGAAAAGGGTTATGGCGACATCTAGGAATTAAATGACATTCTATAATCCTAAAACAAATCCACTTTAATTCACGAAGTTTCAGGCAAGATAAAAATCAACTAAGCCATCTAAAATTCATGAAAAAATATCCCCTAGGGTTTAGAACATTTAATTTGGCCTTTGGAACATGTTTTCACCAAGATTGAGGTCCATACCCATTTTTTGACCTAATTTGGGTTTTTGTGTAAAATATCCAGTCAAACGTGGTCAAACCTAAAATCCAACTTCACCATTGGATTCCTTAGGTCCAAATTAAGTTTATACCAAAATTTGGACCTAAGGGAAGGTCGTCTTGACCCACTTTGCAATTTGCTCCTCAAAATTACTTTCTGACCCTTAAGTTTTTGAAACCCTTGTGTTTACCCCATCATCTTCCTTGTCGTTTTCATCACTTAGGTCCTTCTGCCACCCGCAGCAGTAGGCCATACCTCCGACGACTTTGCGCGGAGGATGGTTCCACGTCTGCAAGGGGAGCAGGCCCTAGATTTGAAAGGGTAGCTCCCTGCGGAGCCCCCTACCGCATAGGCCGCCCCCCATGCCGAGAAGACCGCCATACCTCTCGTGAGAATGCTCTAGAGGTATGGGTCTCCGTTCTGCCATACCTCCGGCGAGATTTTTCCCACCACTATCGCGTGCCTCCCGACCGGCCTTCACCTATTTAAGGAGCAACACACTCCACCGCATCCTTCAAGCTTAGTTTGGCCTGAGATCCCCCCTCCAATTCGTCTCCTCCCAACTCCGGTCGATTGCCAAAGCTTCCGGCGACTCTCCCTCTCCTCTCTTGTCGCTCTGCCATAGTACCAGTGGCAGAGCTACCTCTGTCGTCTTCCGCCGCGTCACGTCGTACTAGCGGGCGCCCTCCAATCCCTCTTCCTCGTCGCCCTCTCTTCCCCCTGGGCACCTTCATCTTCGGCGACAGCAATACCAGCCACTCGCCATCTCCGCCTCCCTCGTTCACTCCTGACCTGCCAGCTAAGTTGTTCTTACTCTCATCTTTATTTTCCCTCTGTCAATTTGTTATTTCGACCCCTCGACACCACTGACCACCACCATCTTCTCCACCTCCGGCCGACCACCGGCGAAGGCGCATCCATCATTCCACTCACTCACACACCTCGCCAACTACCGCAAAAGCATCACCACCTTCCACTGATCATCCTTCACCTCTTCATCGCCCACCACACGCACCACACTCTGCCCCCAAACAAACCCATACACGCGGTCTCAGTCTGACCTAGGCACAAACGCCTAGGCCGTCCTAATCCACGCCGACCCCATTTTCACCTTCGCCGTGACACGGCGAAGGTTTTCTTGTTGTTTGACAGGGCTACAAGGTCGTTCTTGTGTTATGCAGATCCGAGCTGCCATCCGCCATTAATGCGCAAGCAAGCTTGCTTGCTTCCAAGCTCCAGGCCACGCGCTCCAGGCCACGCGCTCTAGGCTTCAGGACTCCAGGCGATGCGTGTTGAGTGTGCGAGTGAATCCAAACTGAGAGCAGGCTTTGCACGGTTCACAGCTGCTCCAATTGGGTGGAGTTCTCCTCCTGCAGGCACCAGCAGAAGCGAGTGGGACATTTAGTCCCACCTCGTAAACGCAGGAGCGCTATGGGTGGTATACATTGCAAAAGTGACAGAGGCTTATCGCCTCAGTCACACGGGGTGAGGTCCCCTCACCCACTCACGCCTCGTCCGTGCCCACGCTACGAGGACCTAACACCCGACCCGATTACCTAGACCTAGCACTCCTCGCACATCACACCCACATCAGTGCTCCTGGACCTGGGCGGGCACCCGACCTGATTACCCGCTCTGGGAGAGCGTACCGAAGAGAGAAATAGAGAGAGAGAGATGCGAGGAGGGTAGCAGTAGGTTTCTGCCTAACCATGCCTATGCAGGGAAGAAGAAGGAGCAGGAGCTGAAGAAGAAAAAGAGGAAGAGGAGAAGAGGCCAACTGAAGAAGAAGAGGCTAAGGACTTAGCCGTGCCAAGGAGCAAGAGTTGAAGATGAAGAAGAGAAGAGGAAGAAGCACGATACTGAAGCAGGAGCTAAAGAAAGAGCCAGAGAAGAAAAGAGAAGGAGGGAGATGTAGAAAAGAGAAGAAAAAGCCAAGGAGAAGAAGAAGAGCAGCAGCAGACAAAGGAAGGAAGAAGAAGAAGAAGGCGTGCCCTGTAGCAAACACCATTTAAGGCATCTGATTCATGGAATCAGACGTCTGAAGGTAGAGAGAAGAAGAGATAGAAGAATAAAGAAGAAAGAGAGAAGAAAAGAAAAGAGAAGAAAAATTTTATTTCCTCTCTCTAGTTTTTTTTGTAAAACAGTACATTATTGTCAACTATGATTTTTATGCTTCTAAAATCAAGATTGCTCCCTGAGTTCGACCTTGGAACATTTTAAATTTTGAGTAATAAAATTAAATCAAACTGATGGTGAAACCCATCAACACTTAGTCACTGGTACAGGTCACCAGCCTGTAGCGTGTTCGGGGCTCACGGAGACTACAGGACCTGCAGTTTGAGTCCCCATTCCTCTCGTGTTTCCCTGTAGAGTGGTTTATCTTAATATTAAGATTTAAATAAGTAAAGTGCTTATTTAGAATAACTTAATTGAACCCTAGGATGTGAAATGAACCCTAAGGCAGAAATGAATGAATATTGCAAGAGCTAAATTGTTTACTTGAGATGCGATGCATGTTAAACCCTAATTGCTGGCAAGTGTATTAATTAAGTTGATGTGATGCTTCCTCAGTTAGTAAAACATGAGCTGCCTGTTATAAAAAAAAATGAAACCCAGGATGTGAACAGTGAGATCTAAATGTCGAGAAATTGAATGAAAGGAATATAAGCACGAACCCTACAAGGAATTAGGAGAAGAACTCCTGTGTACAGAAAGAACTTAGTAAGTAGATGGGAAGTGAGCTGGCCCTTGTGTACACAATACCAAGGAGAGCAACTGTCCCGCAGAGTAGAGGGGAGCCTGCCACCCCTTGGGTTGAGATCCGAGGTGGGTTTGGCTACTCTACGTCGACTCTTGTTTAGCCCTTACATACGTGGTACTGAGATGAGCTACTTAGTGTAGGGAGGGAGCTAGTCGCCCCACGGGGCTCGGGGTTAGGATTAGCCACCCTACACCAATTCTTGTTAGGCCCACTGGGTAAACCAGTATAGTCGGACGAGGGTACACGGAATGTGGAGGGGCGAGACCCCTGCTCTGTTCTGAGTGGGCAATGCCCTGTGCTATTCCGTGCTATACCTTAGGCATACCCGTTAGCGAAAACGACTGACTGCATGCCAGTACAGGGTAGCTACCTGTGCGCTTATCACACATGCCGTAGTCACCACTACGTCGCGACCGTGACCTCAGGGTGGTTGACTGGGTGTAGGACGACTACGGGGGACTCTCCCAACCAGAAGAGCACCACGTGTACATCTTACATCATGGGAAAGACTGCAATCAAGATCGTCCCCTTGAGGGACAGTCAAGATCATGAAATGACCACATTTCTAAAAGAATAAACAAAATAGAACCACTTAGTTGAGCTAAATGAAAATGAATAATTAATTAGTTTCTTGTCTTATGTTAGTTGCATGTAAATGGCTTAATTACCACTCTGCTCAACATTAGCTGACTATGGATTTTATAACCTTGTTCAGATCAAGGAGTTGAGCAACCAGCACCATCGGCTGTAGAGGGAGCTGGGCCCAGTCGAGCTCAGCCTTAGCTGTTATCGTTTTCTGTTCCAGCACATTCTTTTGTTGTAGTAGTGAGTATTTGTTATTTGTAATACTATTTCTGTTATATTTTCTCTTTATTTTCTGCTATTGTAGTTGTGGTAGCCTGTAATATTATGAGACATTTCATTCTGTTTCCTTTACTATCTCTATATTATTTTCTGCTTAGTTACATTGCAAGTGTGGTTGTGCAATATTTTCTACTTTTGGTTATTTCTCGTTGGACAACTGGGTCTTGGGATTAGTCGAGGCGAGCTGGTCTTGGGTCCTGTAAGGATCTGGGATCGGGTCGTAACAGACTGGGCCTGAGGAATTCGATGAATCATATCATGGCCCAATAACTGAGGAAATTGATCCTGTTGGGGCTCGCATGGCGGATTCAGATTCTTACTTTCTGAAGGATTCAATTCATAACCCCGATACTCAATCACACCCCAAAGAGTTTACTGACGAATTTGATTTTGAGATCACTAGACTCAAGTCAATTTTAATTTAGTCACATCTTTTAGACTTTGAAATTTCAGATGGGGTGATTGAGTCTAAGGGTTCCTATTTGTCTGAAACCACCAACTCTCTACCAGGACCCTCATGACATCTTTGATTTAGAAGATGTCCAACTCCAGCGCACATTCATTGATTATTCTTTTGAGCTTGTATACCGATCTTAGGTTTTGGATAATTTTTATCCAGAACCTTAGATATACTCGACCATGGGGTATGGGAATGCATCACAATCTGGTCCACATCTGTGGACATCTTTTCCTGGTAGGTCCAAAGTTAAATTTTTTCATTCTGATTCTGATCTGTACCTGTGAATTCTCTATTTCTTCTTCTTTGTATAGTGCGCCTAGCTGAAGCACTAAATTCAGCATGTATACAGTTTCTTCTCATCTCGGAGTCGACCTGTTACTCACGCAATTCAGGTGCTTTCTACTCCACTCCACCCTTTTTCATATCTTTTTAATACAATGAGGACATTGCACTAGATAGGCTTGAAGGGTTGGATATCAATATTTGAATCATTTCGTTAACTTCGTTGATTCTTGTAACTTTCTCTTTATTTATTTTTTTAAAAGTTGAATTAGGAAAGAAAACTTGGGCTTTAGAAAATTTTCAATCTTAAAGAGTAAAACTGTATGATTTGAATACTTAGACCCTTCAGGTATTCAAGCTTAATCAGCCAGGGTGTCCACTGAAATGGGGATTTATTTCTCAAGTCCTCTCCATTCTAAATTCATATTTTAATTGATTAAATAAGTTAGGGTGATAGGTACACGACTTATCAACCCACCTTCTGATTTGAGGGGATTTTAAGTCTAAGCATCTACACACTTTTTGCACTGACTCGCTTTTTGGTGGTTTTAATTAAAATTGGATAGCTAATGAACTTTCTAAGGTGGTATGGTTGGCAAGTTATCGTGGGTAACAACACATTGGTAGGTTGTCCAGAGCCCAATTACACAACCATTCTTTTCCTGCTGCTTTTACGTAAATCTTAGATAAGAAAAGCCACCTACTTAAGGAAAAAAAAAAGAAAAAGAAAAATATCCAAAAAGAAAAAAAATAGAAAAGGATAAAAGAAAAGAAAAAAAAGAAATAAGGCACACTTCACCGCACGAGTATGGCTGGCAAGTTATCATGGATAACAGCCCATTAGTAAGTTGTCCAGAACTCAACTTAAGAAATGCACGTATAATTCTAAAACACCTAGGAAGAAGCGGAGAAGTAGAATAAGCTGTGGAGATATACACTTCATTTGCCCTTGTGTTGACCCCATAAAAATAAAAGTAGGGAGAAAGCTATCGGTCGAATAGATACACCTTTAGTCATAATTTCTTTTCAAGGTCGCCTATGGGCGTAGAAACCCGAAGTTCGCTCTAATCACCGATTAGTGAGTCTATCACATTTCACACAAAGATGCTTAGAACTTAAGGTTCTCTTCGAGTCTTGGATGGGTTGAGTGGCTGTAGAAAGCTACTCTGAAACCCTAAACTCAAAAATCAAAAAAAAAAATTATAAAAGAAGAAAAAGAAGAAAAAGATTCTTCTTTGAATAAGGCGAGGGCTTGAGGCGATCTACATTTTGACAGATATCCGAGCGCTGTTGTGTCTTTGTAGTTCAGGTCTTAGTTGAAATCTCTAAGTGTTGAAAAATAACTATTGCCCAGGAAATCCGACTTAATTCTTTTATAAATAACATGTAGCTTTGTTAGGGACTAGCAAAAGATAGGCATGAAGGTGTGATGTAAACATGTTTATAACACATAAACCGTCTATTTTTATGCGTTCTTAGGCATAGAGTTGCATCATATATTATAAATATTGCATAAAATGCATCATCTTACATTTATGTTAAGTTGTATAAAATTTACGTCAATTTTCCCTTTTTGTGGTCAGGTAACATGGTGACATTTAATCGGCACATCAGATTGAAATCCAACCGTATGGATTTGATCAGGGCGACAATCGGAGTTCAACGACTCCAAGATCACCCTGATCGGACTTCCGTAAAATCAGATGCAGTTCGAGAAAGTTCAGAGGTCAAGGTACCAAGATGGTGTAAATCCGTACATCATATGACAAATCCGATCGCATGGATGGGTTCGGATCGATGATCACAACCTAACGGCGTGAAAATCAGTCCAATTCGACATTCGTGGCACCATCTACAACTTACAGGAGATGGACGGCCATGATGGTGCCATGTGGCACCATCACAGCCGCCCAAACTGGCCGCAGCATCTCTTCTCAACCTCTGAAGGTGCAAGCAAGGCAAGATCTCAACCGTTGGATGTTAATCCAACGACCATGGACGCCCGACCCTTTAAACCTAAGCGTGACACCAAAGGGGGAGTGGTGTTTTGGTCGTGCGCTTGTGGGGGAACCACAGGTCGCGAGATCGACCCCCGCTTCGCCTTAAATCAAGGGCGCAAGTGGGTGCGGTCATATTGGACCCTTGGATGCACGATGGATGACAGTGGAGGCGACTACGTGACCGCACCAGATGCGCAGGCGAGCGCATGCTAGATCAAATGCCTAAGCCCACGCATAATCGCACATGTGGGCTTTGGGCACGTTGAAGTAGAAGCGGCAGGATGGCTTTTAAGCCGTCCGATCGCTTAATCGGACAGCTGTGTCTTTGGACGTGCGTAGGCATTTGGGCGAGAAGAGAAGAAGAGACGCACGTGAGCGGCACCTATGCCCACGTTCATAGGTTTTAGTGACGTTTAAATCTATCACTAAAAGCCCTGAATTAATGTTTTATGCATGAAATGACCTTTATGACCATTCAAACTTTACCTATAAATAGCCCTACAACCCCCACACTTTCTTCATCCCTTCCTCTCTTCTCTCACCCCCTCCAAAGCTCTAAGAGCTTGTCCCAAACCTAAGATGCTCCATTAAAGTTAAAAAAATAAATTTTCCACCTTCCCACCCCATTCGTGGAGCATTCCACGGTGGTCTGCTCACTGCCATTCAGGAAGCGGATCCCACTACGACGCCACCCTACCCCGTTCTCCATCGTCCTCCATCGTTCTCCTTCGTCCTGCATCTCACCACCTTCGTCTGGGCGCTCCGTTAACGCAGCTCGTCCTCCAAGCAACTGTCGAGGAGGACAACTTCTCTCCACTTTTTCTTTACTGCTTTCTAGCGTAGATGTAACACTTTCTAGATGTAATCTTTCCAGCTTTTTAGTTGTAATGAACATTACTCTGTGGTTATAAAATCCATGTTTATTCTATCTCTATTTTGTTTTTACTTGTAATATTCTCTCTCTCTTCTATTCATTATTCTTTAAGTAGATAACTAGTTTTGAATAATTTCGACCAGCTATTATGTTTTGTGACAAATAAAACAAATGCGATTTTTAATCAAAAGTCTGCCTCTCTATATTCGACCCAGAATTCTTTTCAAGTTTCGGTTAAATTTATCTGTTGACGATTTTTCTTGCAAATCGCACTACAACGACGGGTTTTAAAAACTCAACTTTCGTTTGCGATGATTTTCCGCTTCAACAGATGTAAACATGTTTATATCACATAAACTATTTATTTTTGTGTGTTCTTAGGTGTAAAGTTGCATCATACATTATAAATATTGCATAACATGCATCATCATGCATTTAGATTAGGTTGTATAAATTTGAGGTTAATTTCTCCTTTTTATGGTCAGGTAACAGGACAATATTTAATCGAGGCCTTGGATTGAAAATAATTATAGAATACTTATATTTACGTGAAAATTTCACTCACGAGAAGTGAGGATAAAATCATAGGAGAAATCCCGATAGGACATGTTTCTTATTATTTCTTCTCAAAAATAAATGAGAGAATTATACATCTATTTAAAGATCATCACACACGCACACAAAAGGTACATATTTTCAATATAATACTAAATAACCACGTAATATTCTCAACGAGGAAACTTAATATGATAATACCTTTGTAGGGTCAATTTGGACTTATCTACCCCCACGAGGTAAATAAAAATAAAATAAAATCTTCATCGGATTTATCTGAACAAGATTTCTGACAAAGATGAAAAATCTCTCTGTCAAGGCGTATAATGTTCTCTCAAAATTTTTTTTTTGAAACAATGTTCTCTCAAAATTTTGATTTCGTTTAGGCTTCGTTTTGGAGGATGAATAAAATATTATATAAATGAGGGGAGATGGATATTTATTTGGATGGTAAAGTAAGGAAATAATTAAGTAGATAATTAAAATGATTGATATAATATTGAAATATTAGTGGATATTTATTTAATAATATAAATAAGGTGAAGAATAATCGAAGATATTTGTTTAATATTAAAGATAAAAGTGGAAGATGTAATTGATATTTTTTAATAATATAAGTGAAAATAAATGTTATTATAATTTAATTCAAATAATTTAAAGTAATCATATACGAATTTATATTAAAATAACGAACATGAATTTGTGCTGAAATCACGAAAAAAATTTAAAGAGAAATTATGAGTTGGATAAAAATTCTCGTAACCTATTGCCAAACAAACCATTATTATTTCTCCATATATAATAATGAAGTTATCCAATAGCACATAATTTAATTGGAGGATATCCAGGGGGATAAATTGATCACAATTTATACGTTTGAAGTCCATTTTTGTAAGCCAAAATAGTTTAGAGAATATTCCTAAATTCTATGTGAATTTGGTGTATGCTGTTATTGAAAAGCTTACAGAGAGAGGTTAGTATTACTCTTTGCCACGCATGCATACCCTTTCATGTATGAGGTGCAGATACTTCTATCAGCAGTATTGAGATCACGTTCGTGAGAGAGGTTAGTACTAAGTAGGTAAAGGATTGAAGAAAATACTTGCAAAATAATATCATCAGAGCTTTCGACTTCCAGATCTAGAGTTCATATGTAAAGTGCTGCTGTAGAGTTGTGGATGGTGGTTTTCGGTAGGAAACACTACGATTAATATTTGACGTCATATTGAAATCAATATATATGTAAAGTTGAGTTTAGAAGTAAGTCTATATCCAACCTTCCCATTTTATTTTTGATCCACTCATTATTCACATTTAAAAGGGTGATATTTGTACACTTAAATGTAGATCGAATCTTCAAAACATAATTTTTTGGATAGAATTACACTAACAGGGTAAAGATGATTTTTTTTGTGATAATAAAGTAAATGAGTGTATAAATCAAATCAAATCAAATTTCTCATTAACAATGAGGTAAGGAAAGTCAAGTCATACTCAAGGAAAGTTACCAAAGGCGTGGATCAAGATGCATCCATCAAAACATAAGGATAAGGTTCACAATCTAGGGTCATTTTCTTTTTTCTTTCTTCTATATTTCTTAATCTTATTTTTTTATTTTATTCCCCAATTTTCACGGAGCATATTGGTGAGGATTCTTTATCCTTTTCCTTCCCTTTAGAGAGGGTCTAATAAAAATTAAAATATAAGGGTAAGGTTGACTGATTTAATCATTAAGTAGTAGCTCCATGAATGATAATTACTAATTATGTAACTATAACTCTTTCTCTTTAAACAACTTAACTACGACTTTACTACCGTGTACTTTCAAAGTTAGTAAGAAAAATAAGTGATTATCTCATTTGATCCTTAAGAGTCAAGCTTTTAATTAGTAAAGAGATATTCTTACACTTTACTAAAAATCACAAATTTTTAATGCACCTCTACTTAAATATAACGATGTGGTTAGAACAAGACGATACCATCTCGACAGATGTATTCATAGCCACCATCTATTTTACCTTATTCTGATAACCATGCATCAACCACAATCAAAAATTTTTCTTGTAAAATCAAGATACAAAAGTTGGGGGAGAAAAATACCTGAATAAAATAGGAAATTATTATCTGTGACAAAATCTTGATAACTAAATAACATCAGGTATCACACCAGCAAAGATTCTAAGTAATCGCCCCACAAATGAGGCTTTGATGAGCTTCGTGGAAAGGGAAGAGGTCTACGAAATTACAATGGATGCATGGCTGCCGCCACTGGTTGTTTCGATCAGGCACGAAATCTTGATAGAAAACATGCGTTGGTGATCGATTTCAAGAGAAAGTTAAGTTGAGACGGAAGCTCTGAAGATTACTTCTACGTGTTTTCGTCACGTAAATTTTAAAACTTGACGGTCACATATATATGCGTCAGTTGTCATAACCCGATTGCAAACTTTCTTCGTAATAAAAGCTCCGCTCTTTTCAGAATTGCATTCCGAACCTCGTTCAGTGTAGAAGTTACTCGATCGGAAAGATGTAAGTCAACTGTCGGCTGTAGATCGGCGTAAGTAGAAATGAAAAAGATCATGGTGAATTCACCTCGTAATTCATACTTTTTTAACATACCTTCTAAAGGAACCTAAATGTAAAAAATTACGTATCACCGGTAAAAATTAATTTTTTGACGGAAAGTGTGATTAAATGCAAGAGTATACTCGAGTCCTTAACTGATCCAAAAAATGGGGTGGGCCCGAAGACAAAAAATTCACACGACGTTGGATGGATGTGACGTCGCGAATGTAATGAGATTTTTCACGTTGACATTTTGCAATCGTCACGACCCATCGAGAGTCAACCGTTGATGGTGGTGCTTGTTTTTTTTTTTCTTTTTTGAAAATTGATGCTTGGTCGATAGAATAGCTGTGGAGTTCCATTTGTCAAATAGGTAAGGTATGAATTTTATTTCAATTTATTTTTTTGTCTTGATGTTCCGACGTGTGAATTGCTAAGAGTCTTGGAGAGAAAAATGTTAATGAGCTTTCCATCGTTGACTCTCATCTTGAAGTTTCTTCGTTAATTTTGATCTTGTAAATTCTACATAAGGCCTCCTTTAAGAGGGCAAAATCATCATGTTTTACCCATATATATTGCTGCGTGAACATTTTGCTCCTTCCTTGAGACAATGACATGTATAGAATGCCATAACACCATGAACAATGATCAATTTCCAAATACCAAACGTATGTACTCTGTAAAATGTCCTCTTTTACGATGAAGACCATGGCATTAAATAAGGTAACATCAACAGCATTAGACCATATTAAAAAAAAAAGAAGTAATCTACATCTAAAGCTGTTAGTTGAATATCAAAGAGTGTTTATTTGATCTCAGTGATATTTTTAGAAGTACCAACTTAGCTAATAAATATATCAAAGCTCCATTGCTTGGCTGGACAAGGGAGTAAAACAGGAAGCGCCAATTTCTATATATAAAATCATGCCATCATCTTGATTGCTTCAATTACATGGTAAAGAAATGTTTACTGTTTTACTCATACCTAAAAATGGGCATAATTTTCACAAGAATTGCACATGAAGCAAACCCTCTATTATACAATATGAAATCATTTTCAATCCAAATCAAGCCAACTTTCTCGGTGAACCCATGGGTTGAGTTGGTTGGCTTAAGAGTTTCAATGTGTTGGGTTAGTTTGTATTATGATTAACCCATTAAATAAAAAAGAACAAAAGTAGTTGTAGAGTTAGATTTGAGCGAGGACTTGATCCAACAAAACCTACAACTTGTAGATATTTGAGATGTTTAAACCTATATTAAAATTCTTAATCATATCCCACCCAATCAACTCACCTCATTCCAACCTCCAAAAATTCATCACAATAATATCACATCAGGTTTACCCCTGCTTGCCCCTTTCTCACCCCAAAATGCCACATCCTTTTTATCTTTAAGAATGTCGAATTCACATATATTAAATATTCAATGGAAGTTTCAAAAACACTTCAAACATTCGAAACTATAAATGGAATCATGAGGGAGATTAAATATTAAGAGAATATGGGACTTAATTAAGATGAGACTTATGTATCTCTGATAAATGGAGATTTTACTTAAGTATTCGAGTATGGATCTATATCCATATCTCCACCCAAATTCAATCAAATTTTTCAGATAAAACTCATGCTCGGACTTAGTTGAGTTGGTTCAAATTTTATCTATTCTTTTAGAAATAGGTTGAGTTAGATTTGAATTAAGTTTATTAAAACTTACATCCCACAACAAACCATAATGAGAAAGGTCTATGAGAAACATCAAGAGATAATCAATCATAGAGTCCTGCGAAGCTTCCGGATGTATCAACTGCCATGATTCCCGAAGGTTTACGCTGTCCTTGATGTAACCTTTCACTTCTTTCTTTCCAGAGATTCTAAATTAATGGTGGCTGTGAGGATCTTCGAAAAGATAACATCGCAGACGTTCCCCCTCTTGGGCCACCTCCCAAAGCATCCCAAGGGAAGTTCAACCCCACACAAGTTGGGGGCCGGAGAAGGTTCCTCCAGACTTTGGTTCTGGACGGAGACGGAATAGTAACGATGACGCTCAGGTTAATAAATAGCTCGTAAATTTATCTTTTCAGGTTAATCAAAAATTTGTCGTTCTCATTTGAATAGTATGGGCTTCCTCATTAACCGAGTTAACCTGATGGACATATGACGACATCTCTTCTTGCATGGTGTAAAGGTGCAGTGCATGCTCATGGATTCATCTCGAATAATGGTCTAAGCTTAACGTAAGCACGCAATGTCATTAGGAATGCTTAATTAATAACATGCTTAAAGCTTGGCCAGGTTTGTATAATCTGCTGAAAAAGTTACGTACTGGTGATAGCGATCGATGCTTCATGGAAAGGGAAGAGGTTTACGAAATTTCAATGGGTGCATGGCTGTCACCACTGGTTGTTTCGATCAGGCACGAAAGCTTGATAGAACAGGTGAGTTTGGACTGTTCAGCAAACATGCGTTGGTGGTCAATTTCAAGAGAAAGTTAAGTTGAGGCGGACGCGCTGGAGATACTTTTACGTGTTTCCGTCACGTAAATTTTAAAACTTGATGGTCACATATATATGCGTCAGGGTCATAACCTGATTGCAAACTTTCTTCGTAATTAAAGCTCCTCTCTTTTCAGAATTGCATTCCGAACCTCGTTTAGTGTAGAAGTTACTCGATCGGAAAGATGTAAATCAACTGTCGGCTGTAGATCGACGTAAGTAGAAATGCAAAAAGATCATGGTGAATTCACCTCGTAATGCATACTTTTTTAACACACCTTCTAAAGGAACCTAAATGTAAAAATTTACGTATCACCGGTAAAAATCAATTTTTTTGACGGAAAGCGTGATTAAATGCAAGAGTATACTCGAGCCCTTAATTGATCCAAAAAATGGGGTGGGCCTGAAGACAAAAAATTCACACGACGTTGGATGGATGTGACGTCGCGAATGTAGATGGGATTTTTTCACGTTGAAATTTTGCAATCATCATGGCCCATCGAGAGTCAATGGTTGATGGTGGTGCTTGGTTTTCCGTTGTTTTCTATGTTTGAAAATTGATGCTTGGTCGATAGAGTAGCTGTGGAGTTCCATTTGTCAAATAGGTAAGGTATGAATTTTATTTCAATTTCTTTTTTATTTGTCCTATATGACTGATCTATAATGGTATTTATTGACAATGTATTTATTTACTTGTGAGATCAGGTATAGTATGGATAGCATTTACGTATGATCTTGGAAACCTTGAGGCGACATAGGCTGTATGTCAAGTACAGCAACTGCGAGTTTTGGTTGAGGCAGGTGACTTTCATGAGCCATGTGATTTTAGGAGATGGATTGGCTGTGGATTCAGTCAAAATAGAGGCCGTACTTAGGTGGGAGAGGCCACGCTCAGTGACAGAGATACTTAGCTTTTTGAGACTAGTAGGTTATTATTGGAGGTTTATCAGAAGATTCTCTCAGATTGTGCGTCCTATGACCCAACTGACTCGGAAGGACGTGTTCTTTACCTAGACAGATGAGTGCGAGGTATATTTTCAAGAGCTGAAGGGGAGACTAACTTCAGCTACTGTGCTTACCATTCTAGACAGCAGTGACGGTTTTGTAGTTTATACTGACACTTCGTTGCAAGAATTAGGGGATGTGCTCATGCAGTGGGATTATATTATCGCTTACGTTTCGCGACAACTTAAGTTCTATAAACATTTTTTTTTTAAATTTACTTTATTAAATTAACAAATGTTCCCTAGTATGAACATTTTTTAATTCACTAAAATGGCACCTTACACTTAAAGCCACCACAGACCAAAAATCCTAATTTTGTCCCTCGCGGTAATGCAATAAAGCGTGGCATACGATAGCAGAGATATAAACTTACCTCCTCTTTTCGACTACCCCCCTCCTTTGTACGAGAGAGCATCGAAGTGCTATTCATTTTCATATCAAAAAGCACCAAATGCTTTATAACTAAAAAGCATCGATATGGTACAACGATGTTGTATGACCAAATAGCCTCGGTGTCGTTTAATACTTTTGGAGAGGCACACAAATGAAGTAAATGAACGAGCTTCAAAACTGTGGTCCAATACGATAACTTACAAGAAACCATCTCCAGCTAAGTTTACTTGAACGTCCTCGACTGCATGGTCTCCAACAACAAGTAGTATAGATAGGGTGACGTATAGGTGAAGGTATTTTCAATTATACTGCTTGGTCACACAGCTTTCTATTTAATACAAGGTCTGCATAGGAGGTGGTGATTGACATCATAGAACTACTGTTATGTTTTTATTATTGTCTTTTATTCTACTATTTAGTTACATTACACATGTGGATTGTTTATGATTCTTGCATTTGACTTATTTTTTGATTGACGATTAGGTCTTGAGATTAATCAAGACGAGTCGTTCCCAAATTTCATAAAGAACCAGAATCGGATCATAACACTCTCAAATACGAAGGAGAGCACCTGAAAGTAACATTAAATGACACCAAAGGCATATAGAGTTCATGAATGTTCTGCTCTTGCTGTGGCAACAACCATCGTTTAAAAGGAGGATGGATAGCTAGGTTTCGATGATAGTCGCACCATTGCGAGAGGCAATGAGGACTTCTTCGGCAATGAGAGAAGTTCGGTTATCTCCTCCGTAAATCACCCCTCAGAGTTTTTGATCCGTCAATAATTGTGACTTTCTTACAAAAAAATAAAATTAACGAGGGCTTCACGGTGTTTAATCTGCCAATGTTGGCTTCAAGTGAGACCATAATTCGAAACTAAAATATTTTTTCCGGCGACGGATACTGATGACGAAAGTTGTGATGTTGACGTCCAAAATCCCCCACAAAGTTGATTATTATATATATATATATATATATATATATATATAATCAATGACCACAGTGGTTATTATAAATTCTCTCTGCGATTTGCCGGAGTGTGAAAGATCTCTGATCAAAGAGAAGGTGATGAGAGATGAGCACAAGTCGGGAGTCATCGACGGAGCCACTCAATCTCTTTGACACGAGCGAACTTAATTTTCATGCTGCAGGGATGTCCTTCTACCGTGATCTATCTGTGGAGTTCGTCTCAAGCTTCATCTTTCTCATCGTTTATTTCACCATGGTCGGATCCACGCAAGAGGGAGATAAGACTGAAACCGTGGACATGATCCCCTTGTCTGTCGGTGCAATGGTCTTCATCCTTCTGTATTGTATCGTTGGAGTCTCAGGTGCGTAGCAAATATATGCATGTGCGTGCGTGCATGTGTAGGGTTACTACGTACCGATGTATATTTCTTAACGAACTTAATTGATCAAGATGGTTAATGAAGAGGTGTATGTTTAATTTTGATCGACCCTTGATTAGGTGGTGGGAACGTCATTGCTCCTCCGGTTACCTTTGGGTTGTTGGTGGCAAGGAAGATGACGCTGGTCAGGGCAATATTGTACATGGTGACATAGTGTCTCAGCTCCATCGTTGGTGTTGGGTTTGTGAAGCATTCCATGAAAGATGCGTACGACCATTTACAAGGTGGAGCAAAGTACGTGCATGTGGGAAGCAAAGAGGGGGCCACAATTGAAGCTGAGATCATAGCGGCCTTCTTCCATCTCTACAGTGTTCTGGTTGCGCTTGACCACGAGAGGAGAGCCGACAATTACCACGCATCGGTGAGTATATGTATATGTGATGTAATTTTACTTTCTGAAAATTAAACGATCGATCAGTAGCTGACGGTGAGTTTAATTATTTGTATATATACAAATTTAATTAGATGCTTTTTAATTTGCTCAATTCGAAAATTGATCTTTTTTATATTATATATGTGTACGTACTTCCCCCACCACAAGATGAATTTTATGGCTTCGTCCATCGTTCAAAACATTGGGACAGGCGTCAATCCTTCGAGGAGCCTCGCTGTTGCGATATTCCTCAACGATCGGAACGCTTGGTCCAATATGGTAATTAAAGCATTCTTCTAGATTCTTCAATTTTCCTTTGTCTCTTTAATTAATTGTCTGTTTAATTTGCTATATGTCTAAATTAGCAATGTACCGTTGAAAAGTTAATTAAAACTTATATATATTCATGTCCTAATCAGATAAATTAATGATCGATGCTCACTTTGATGTCAACTTTGATGTTAGCTCTTCTTGCATGCCCAATGTAATTAAAATGGGATGTTTGCAAAAAAAAATAAAAATGTAATTAAAATGGGAAAATTGATTTAGAGATCGATCAATATTCTTGCAGTGGATCTTCTGGGTCGGGCCCTTCCTTGGAGCTGGAGGGGCAGCTGTTTTCCGTGAGTACATCTTGAGAGCTTTCCCCAACAAAGAGGTACGTACTTGGTAACTAATTTCTTGTCTTGCAGTGGCATAGGTACAAATATAAATTTTTTTCTTTGGTAGCATTTACTCAATATCAAATATTTTCAATGGCATGACTGTAAATCTCCCAAAAATAATTTGTTCCCAATTTTCCAGCAAACCATCCACCAATTTGCAAGATAATCTCTGATTTCCGCCTGGCCAATCGCCCAAACAGGGCGTTCGCATTGCGACTCACATCTGTCTCGTTCGGTCGTCGGATGCTCTCAAACAGGGCGTTCGCATTGAGACGTGACAGTGATTTAGCGATAACGATAGTTGTGATGCTGACCTGTGCCTAGGTTGGTGAAAGATAAAAACGAAAAGAAAAAGAAGAAATAAGCATAGAGCCGAAACCACAGCAGTTAAGTAACAAGAACTTGCGGAGAAGTCGGAGTAAAAACAAGATTGAGGAAGCAATCACGTAGTTGCGAGTCGGGGGAGAACTGAAAGCTAAGTAATATTGGCCCAAGCGGAGCATAGATTGCTTCTTGATCCTGGGTTTAGTCCTAACCCTCAAGGAGATAAGACTGAAATCGTGGGGACATGATCTCCTTGTCCGTCGCAAGCACAAAAGTTGAAAGTGAGTGACAGGATCTTCAATATTATTATATATAGACATAGACTCATGCTGTTCAACATATAGGTGGCGACTCGGCGGGTGACAGGATCTTCGATATTCTCACTGCGATTTGCCGGAATGGGAAAGAAGGCTTAATCAAAGAGAAGGTGATTAGAGATGAGCACAGGTCGGAAGTCATCAACGGAACCACTCAATCTCTTTGACATGAACAAGCTTAATTTTCATGCTGCAAGGAAATACTTCTACCATGATCTAATTGTGGAGTTCGTCTCAAATTTCCTCTTCCTCATCGTTTGTTTATCCATGCAAGAGGGAGATAAGAGTGAAACCGTGGACATGATCTCCTTGTCCGTAGGTGTAATGGTCTTCATCCTTCTATGTTGTATCGCAAGAGTCTCACGTGTGTAGCAAATATATATATGTGATTGTGTGTAGGGCCGCCAATGGAGATGGTTAATCAATATGTGTATGTTTAATTTTGATCGTCCCTTGGTCAGGTGGTGGGAACGTCATTGCCCCTCCGGTTACCTTTGGGTTGTTGGTGGCGAGAAAGATGACACCGGTTAGGGCAATACTGTACATAGTGGCACAGTGTCTCGGTACCATCGTTGGCGTTGGGTTTGTGAAGTTTTTCATGAAGGACGTGTACGACCATTTACAAGGTGGAGCGAACCACGTGCATGAGGGAAGCAAAGAGGGGGCCACACTTGTAGCTGAGGTCGTAACCGCGTTCTTCTCACTCTACGGTGTTCTGGTTGCTATTGACTGCGAGGAGAGAGCCGGCAATTACCACGCATCGGTGAGTTTATGTATATCTGAAGTAATTTTACTTTTTGGAAATTAAACGATGGATCAGAAGCTACCGGAGAGTTTAATTATTTGTACATATACAAATTTAATTTGATGCTTTTTAATTTGCTTAAGTCAAAAATTGATCTTTTTTATATAATATATGTGTACGTACTTCCCCCACCACAAGATGAATTTTCTGGCTTCGTCCATCGTTCAAATCACTGGGACAAGCGTCAATCCTTCGAGGAGACTCGCTGTTACGATATTCCTCAATGATCAGAAGGTTTGGGACAACATGGTAATTAAAGCATTCCTTTCTTCTAACTTCATCAATTTTCCTTTCTCTCTTTAATTATTTGTCCCTTTAATTAGATAAACAAATAATTTTTTTCAAACATCGACATTAGATTTTAATAAATTAACTTGATTCCCTAGATACTTAATTTGCTATGTGCATATCTCAATTTGCTAGCTATATAGGTATACTTACCGTTGAAAACTTAGTTGAAACTCCGATGAAATTAAGTAATGATTCCCTAGATACTTAATTAATTTCATGACGTTATCGAAAAAATTAATGATCATTGCTTACTTTTCTTGCATCTCCAATGTAATTACGTAAAATGGGAAAATTGATTTAGAGATCGATCAATTTTCTTGCAGTGGATCTTCTGGGTTGGGCCCTTCCTTGGAGCTGGAGGGGCAGCTGTTTTCCATGAGTACATCTTGAGAGATTTCCCCAACAAAGAGGTACGTACTTGGTAACTAATTTCTTGTCTTGCAATGTTATACTTACAAATATAATTTTTTTTGGTAGCGTTTACTCAATATCAAATATTTTCAATGACATGGCTGTAAATCTCCCAAAAATAATTTGTTCCCAATTTTCCAGCAAACCATCCACCAATTTGCAAGATAATCTCTGATTTCCAATTAGCCAATCGCCCAAATAAAGTGCTCGCGTCACCACTCACATCTGTCTCGTTCAGTCTTCGGATGCTCTCCTTCGTGGGGCTCTCTCTTAATGGATAAAATGCATCCAATTTACAATTAATCTCATGATAATTATATGGTTTGCAGAATCCTTCTCAAGTCATTTTTATATTTTAGCAGCTTTTTCATCTACTAGGACTTGGAGCAATACTTTAGTTGAACGTTTTGTCGTGGCAGATGACTTTAGGTGGAGTAAAATTAAGTTAAAAAGTAAAGAAATGTTAAATGCAATGGGTTGTTCGCATCCAGCAAGAGACTTACGTTTGTCGCGGTGATTTTAATTGATTTTTTAATTTTTTATTAATGACAGCCATCTTTTACGTGAAAAGTTACTTTAAATATGTAAAAATTTATTTTCTAAGTTAAATATTATTTTTACATACGTAAAAAATTACTTTTCATGTAGAGAATTATTTTTTATCGATGAAACAATAAAATTTATTATATTTTTAAACAATAAAATCATTATATTTATATTTTTCATCAATATATTTTAATACTTCATTAATAAAAAAATAAAAATCATCAATTGACGACCAACAACTTAACTTAGAGGATGGGATTGGTTACTTTTGATTCTTAATTAGTAAATTTTAAAATCAATGAGTGGGTTTCAATATTTTTCACCTATTATATGATAGGTTATTTTTTAATGGTGGTAAATCCCACGGGCACACGTGAATATTTTTTCGAAGTAAACTAATGTACTTTGCTTGTTTTGGTGAGTAACTAGAGGGGCATGCATTGCATTAACACATCGCAATTCATTTCCTTGAAATTAATGTTTATCTTACAGAAGAACTGCACAATATTCAACGAAGCTTTTGCAATTTAAAATAACTTTTGCGTACAAAGATTTTATTCAATTGGGTTAGCTGGGTCTCCAATTCAAATACTTAAATGTATGTGCAGGGATACAACGTAGATATTTTTTTTTCCCAAAAAGCGCTTCAAAAGCAACTTTCACAAAACTACTGCTCGGGCCCATGGAAGAGTTCCATTCATTTTTTATTATTGTTCAAGGAGCTTTAATTTACAGAGTTCGGTACTCTTTTTCCCAAGAGCTTTTACAATTTTACAAGACATCTAGAAGAATTATAGTCTCAACCGTATTCTTGATTTCAATCATATATAACAGAATGAACATGTAAGAACGTTACACGTATCCCCTTTTTTCTCTCACGAAATTTGCGAAAAGTTCTTACAGCTCATGCGTTTTCATTGTTGATGCACTTTTCTAGCTGCATAATGCCATCACCATATTGTTCGTATATTATTCTTTAATATATGTCTCATTTGATCAACACATATAACGTACTTAGGCATTACTTTTCGAATTCGAGGCCAATAAATATTATTAATTTAATATTTTTGGCTTATGACGATATTTGAAGGAAATTTCTTTTTATTTTTTTTGTCATTTCAAGTTTTTACTTTATTAAATTAACAAATGTTCCCTAGTATGAACATTGTTTAGTTCACTAAAATGGCACTTCACACTTAAGACACAATAAACCAAAAATCCTGATTTCGTCCCTCGATCGCTGCAATGCAATAAAGCGTGGTATACGATAGCAGAGATATGAAGTAACCTCCTCCTTCGAGTACCCTCCTCCTTGTACTAGAGAGCATCGAAGTTTTATTCATTTCAATGCCAAGAAGCACCAAATGCTTTATACCTATAATTAAAAGCACCGACATAGTACAACGGTGCTCTATAACCAAATAACCTCGGTGCTGCTTAATTAATACTTAGGAAAGGCATGCACACGAATGTGGTAAATGAACGAGCTTCAAAACTGTGCTCCAATGCGATATATATATATATATATAACTCGTGAGAAGCCACAACGATCTCCAACTAAGTAATTTACTTGAATGTCCTCGACTGCATGGTCTCCAACAAGTAGTATAGATAGGGTATAGTATATGTAGGTGAAGGTGTCTTCGACTATATTGCATAGTTACACAGATTTCTATTTAATACAGGGCCCTGAACAAGGGGTGAGTAACGGCGTAGAACTGCACAACACAGCAACGGGAGAACACACTGGAGGAGGTGAGGTTGCCATAGCCATATCTGAATGAGCCCTGTTAGCCTAATTCTTCCTCACGAATTATTAAGTTGGGCGCTTGTCATGGAGTATATAAACACTATTTGCTTGTTCACTTGATTACATATTGTAATATAAATAAAGTCTACAAGATATGAAGCTGGCTTTGGCTACTCACAGTGTCACAATTTGCAAGAACAGGACCTGGGTAGCAGTACTGTTCAATTTCTCCGCTATGCTGAACTGGGTCTCGGCAAGAGAGAGCAGGCAAATGAATAGGGCATTGTCCTAGTAAGAATAACAAACATAATTACATATGGTTCAATAATGAATGCTAAACTAGAATAAAAGCCAGTAACATCATACCTGGAAGTATATCGTTAAAACAGTTCATCAAATGCATGCGGCAGGAGAGATTACTGGAACAGATGCCAAGACATCTGATATCAATCTCCCGATATTGTTACCTGCCACAATCTCTCCTTTCTGAGAAGTGTAGAACCCAAACTTCAACATCCACATACTTGTAGGCATCATGAATGAGAGTCAGCAGTCGGACCATAGAAGCTTCCATTCCATTCAAATCATCTGTGAGCTTGTCCACAGAGGTTGCCTTCAAAATATCAACTGTAACAATAAACTCATGTGAGGGATGGCAAGATTGAAAGAAAAAGCATGAAAGGGAAGAGCGGAAAGGAAAAGCTTAATTCAGATGTATGATGATGCAAGTTCAACTCCCAACATTACCGTCGAATTTTTTAGGGGGAATAAACGACAATCCATATATTTTTAGGTGTTATTTAAAACATCACTCTCTCCAAGAGGAGAGAACATGAAGAATGTGTAATTGGAGGATGAAATATCCTTTACCAAGACCATATTTAAAAAAGAGTTAAAAAGGTATTAAGACATATATCCAACTCTTTCAACTTTGGACATACGGAGATCCAATGGAATCTCATTGAACCATGCAACAAGCTGCCAATCACCAAGGGATAAGATAACTAACACATAAGCCTTGATGCTGCCACTGTTGCATTCATAGGACATTCACTTCTTACATTGCTTGCACCCCCAAAATCAAGAGGCTTGAGATTGCTTGCTTTGAATTGCCTCATCTGCAGCTGCCTGTGCAGTGGCTATGCTTGCCAACCCCTTGAATTGCTTCTTATGCCTCGTTGCTTCTTATGCTACCTTCATTCTCTTGTCATATAGATCAATAGTGAAAATGGACAAAGGCTCTCTGCACATTCTTGCACTAAAAGAATGTGGATTATTTCCCCCAGATGGAGACTGGTAGGGACCACAAAGTCTCTGTTTGTGCACATACAAATCCCACCTTCAGTACAACTGCCAAAGCTTATCATGTTGAGTAGTACAATGACTTCCTTCAGGTTAACCTTTTGAGGTGAGGTCAGCATGTCATGATGATAATCGATATCCAACACAACCTGCACAGGCAAATTTCATTAGAACCACAATCCAAATAACTCACGAACTACAGAAAATAGACTAAACCATCCATTCTAGAGAATTCAGGTTTCCACAGAAATCTCATATCCACTTTTTAAGGTTTATACCATATACTCATACACCAAAGCTACCTTGATGAAACTGTATGTATCAACTTGCTTAATGGGCCAATGCCCCAATCATGAGCTAGATGCAGTGACAGAATGCAATAAAATATTGCATTTTCACAACTTAAAGCGTGTTACATGAGATTATCACCATATTTAACAGAAAATGCAAATTTTCTGATTGGTCTTGGTAGCTAACTTCCCTGAATGAATCCCAAGTACCGATTATCGAAAATTTGCTGCCTTTCTCGAAGCCTTACATCAACCATACACCCCCTCCATCCTTACCCACGCAAAATCAAGAAAACAAAGGAAGAATCCACCTTTCCACTACAAAGAAGAACACCATGTTTGCTCTTATATTATATGTGTGATTAGCTACACAAAACATTCATGCAATCACATTCTTTCCTCTTATATCCTTATCTACTTCTGCCAGCATCTTTGCTGGCAAGATGACCATAAAAGATTGGCAGGTATCATACTCATTAAATTAATGGCAACAGAGTAAGGGGCTAGCACATCCCCGCCATGACAACAAAGAATTCCTTTATCTACAGCAATCAACTTATCCAACAGCACATACTACATTTTGATAGAAGGATACGGGAGGGGATCAGTTGTCAAAATTTATACACTTGAAGTCATTTTTCGTAAGACAAAATAGTAACAAAATCTATGTGAATTTGGTGCATGTTGAAATCGAAAAGCATACTAAGGAGTGATATATTTACTCTCTGCTCCGCACACATACCCTTTCATGTATGAGGTGCAAATACTTCTGCTATGGCATAATGACTAAATCAGAAGTTTTGAGACTACATTCGTGAGAGAGGTGACTACCAACTAGATTCAAGATTGAAGAAAATGCCCACAAAAATAATGTCATTGGAACCATGCTCTAGACTTACAAATCAGGAGATCATATGGAGAGTGGTGTAAAGTTGTGGACAATGGTATTCAAGTTTATGATTAATAAAAAAATCCATTGGATAACAAAAATACTTTTGAAAAATACAACATAAACCACATTTTGACATCGTGTTGAAATCAACATACATGTAGAGTTCTTTTTAAAAAAAAACATACATGTAGGGTTGAGTTTAAGAGTGTCTATATCCAACCTTCCCGCTTTATTTTTGATCCACTCATTACTCACATTTAAAAGGGTGACATTTTGTACTCTTATGGAGATTGACTTTTCGGAACTTAATTTTTTGGATAGAGTTGTACTAATAGGGTAATTTTTTGAGAGAGAAAAAGGGTGGTGATCCTTTAGATACCACCAAGAAATTCATTAATTAAAACAAGAAAGAAAAATTACCTTACAAGGCAGAGCACCACCCCAAAATAAAAAACATCACAGATCCAACAAAATTCTCCACATATGAATGTTGCCCCCTAAAAACCACAGCATTCCTGCCTAGCCAGATAGCTCACAAGACCGCCGTTGATCTAGCCCGCTCCCTCCTAGACCGAAACACATGACGCTCACCGTTGGCTCCCCCACATCTGAATGACTGCCAAAAACCTACGTGAGAGTCATGGGCCCACCACCGGTCCCCCACCTGCTCCCAAATCTACGTCACCACCGGTCATGCAAAGAAAAGATGGTCAATATCTTTCTCTGCTCGACCACAAAGTAGACAGGACTTGTCTGCATCTAGCACCCATTGGGCCCTCCACTTAGTCATCAGCCTTCCTTTCCTGAAGAGCCAAACGAATATTTTAACCTTCAACGGGCAAGAAGTCTCCCATAGCTGCCTGCAGTCTCTGATGAGATCAATGTCCCCAAACGCATCGGAGCCACCAAGCCTTCTATACACATCCTGTACGGAGAAATGATCTTCCTCCCACCCAAAACGGTCCGTACCATCTTCTGGCTGAAAAGTCTAGAGTTCCTGCAACAACTCCCACACCTCTCCAAGCCTTTGATATGATAGATTGCCTACAAATGTGGGGCACCACGTGCCGCTCCACATATCCGCCACCGAGGCTCTGCTATCAACTGCCAACGCCGCAAGTCTAGGAAAGCGCTCCGCCAAAACTTCAAGCCCCATCCAGTCATTTGACCAGAAACCGAAAACCTCGCCTGACCCTAGTATCGAGGTTTGTGATAATAAAGTAAATGTGTGCATAAATCAAATCAATTTTCTAATTAACAAGCACGTAAAGAAAGTCAAGTCATACTCAAGTGAAGCCACTAAAGGCATGGAACGCATTGCTAATATAATCTAAACTTAGGATGCAATAAGACTAATTAAAGTGTTACATTGTACAGTGATTAGATACATTAGTTCCCTATTAAACTAGTACAACAAAAAATCACAATCTAGATTAATGATACATCTAGAAAATAGGCTAACAAGGAATCTAAAGAGCAAATGAAAAATAAAGGGGATAAATTTTAAAATTACTAACAAAAATATAATATTTTCTATACATAAACCATCTTATGAGGATCAATTCTAAGGTTATGATTCATTTCAATGTTCAATTCCATTCTCAATCATAGATAGACATGAAAATCAACTCTCATAGGCTCACCTATGGCAAAGGATTGTTCCAGATAGGCAATGTGACCCCTATAGCAACTTCATAGGGTTAGCTTTGAGTCAATAATCAAACCTATTAGTACATAAGATGAGCTTCAGCTAAGCTTAGCCAAGCATGCTAGCTAACCTAAGTTCAAACCTAGATACATTAGGGTTAGGCTCAAGATAAGAATTAAACTTATCTGTTGTGCCAACAACCTCTACCTTCCATGCCAACCATGCCCTTGGGAGAAGAAACAATGCCATTATATCAAGCTTTCTGCAAGAAACAAGATACACTCCACTACCTTATTGATCGAGCTTGCTGATGACAAAGAAAAGGATGTAAATAAAAGCATCAACCTTCCAAGCATGAGGATAATGTCATGTAGCCCTGGATAACCAAGGAAAATCTTAGTTATAGGATCTATCTTGCATTGCTTTTGTATTCTTCTATATGATCGAGGAAGGAATACTTATGAAAGTGAAGGGAGATTTCCAAATGCTAGGAACTCCCATATAGCTCTATTCCACCTATGACCATTGCATTATTTTATATATAATTTATGCCCATTTCTTGTTGTGCTTGAGCCAATTACTTAGTTAAATGCGCCATTTTTCTTTTATATTTAAGCTTTGAGTACTTCTAACCTCTTTTTCTACATTTGATATTCAAAAAGAGGTCATTTTTTGCATAAAAGATTGCACCAAAGTGTCTGGGCACAAGGTTAGTTTATATTTAGTTTATATTAGGATGAGGCAACAGTGTATCTAGGTCCCACATTTTATGGAGAGCAAAGTACAAGGTTAGAGTGTTAAGAAGAGGCAAGAAGTAGCAATTGAAGACCAATTAAAGCCAACCTTATTAAAAAGGTGTGTTAGTCCTCAGAATTAAATCACATTCTATTGAATAATGCATTTGAAGGTCATAACTCCCCCAAAGAAGTATAGTCATTTTCCCTACAATGAAAACACCGAGTCATTTGGGAACTATCCTTCTTTGTATCTCTTCTTTACCTTGAAAGCTCTCCAATTTAAGAATGTGTTTGGTTGGTGGGATTTGAGAGGAACTAGAAAGAATAGGAAGCAAGGGAATGTTAAAAAGCCATTTGAGTTGATAGGAAGGACAGAGAGAGGAATTGAGCATGCTCAGAAAAGAGCTTCAGCCTGATTTCATTTTAAAACAAAGAGATTGGATGGGAAAAAAAATGATGCTTTACTTTGAATTTCTCTTTTACCCCTCGTTAAAGCAAACAACATATTACTGAGGGAATTTAGGTTAGGTTTAGTTTACTTAGGGGGTTAATCCATGTTTCCTTCACTACTTATCCCCCCTTTACTTAACACTAGTTTTCCCCTCTTAACACCAGTTTGCCTAACACCAGTTGTCACTAGTGGTAGCCAAACTCGTGTTAAAGTTATACGCAACCCTTTCTCTCTCTGACACCGATTGCCCTCCTCTCCCTTTGACACCACTACTAAGCGTCACAATGGTTAACACCACAACTTAACATCAATTTAAGTAAATACAAGTTAGTATTACCATCATTCTACAAGTAAACACAAATGAAGGTTAACACCAGTTTCACATTTCTTAACGCCACTTTCCTAATCCTTCAAGTAAACTAACCCTTAAGAATCACACTAAAAAAAGTTAAAATAAATCGCTTCCCCCTCTTTTCCACTCACTTGTATATCCAAACACACAATATCAACTTCCTTATTCCCCTATCATCCAAACAACAATTAAATTATCTCTTCCCTACTCTTTTCTTTGCACTCCTTTCCCTCTTTCTTCACCCTCTCATCCCGACAAAATGCATCCATCAAAACATAAGCGAGGGTTGACTGATTCTTGTATCAGATAAGCTTATCGTCCAGGTAATAACCCCATGTATAACAATTGTTAATTATATAGCTACAGCTCTCCCTTTTTAATCAACCTAGCTACGACTTTACTACCATGTACTTTCAAAGATACAAGTTTTTACTTAACAGAGAGATATTCTTACATTTTGGCAAAAGATCACAAATTTTAAATACGCATCCACTTTAACATAGCGACGCCGTTAGAGCAAGACAATTACCACCTCAACGTATGTACTCACAACCACTATCTTTTTTACTTATTCTGATGATCATATATCAACCATAATCAGAAAATTTTCTTGTAAAATCACGATACAAAAATAAGGGGAAAAGATGCTTGAATTGAATAAGAAATTGTCACATGTAACAAAACTTTGATAACTAGATAACATCAGGTATCGCACGAGCAAAACCACTAATCTAACATCATGGCCTTCCCAGCAAAGGTCTTAAGTAATTTCCCTACACTAGCAATACTGCATTAATGCAACCATCATTCTCCGAGTTATTAGCCACTTGGGCATATTTCCCTGCACAGACAAACCAACTTGACAAGACAAAAGCTACACCAAGGGATATGCAAACTGATCTTGAACTGAGAGGAAGGAAGCCAACTTACCCTGGATAACTTTGCTCGCTGGAGTTACCAAACCTAATTCGCTAACATTAACCTGCATGTGTTCCAAGGAGAAAAGGTCAGGAGTTCCAAAATCATCGAAGAATACAACCCACCAAATGATAGAAGGGAAACTAATTCACTTGCCTCAATGATGGTTCCTTTAGTGATAACACATAGAGGTGTACATGGAGCCATTGGGATTTTTCTTAACAGCAATTATCTCGAGATTAAAAGTGCATTTCAGCTCATGGTGTTTAACATGAGCCCCGGTGAATTGCAAACCCATGGGCCAGATGAAGTGCTCATACTTCCGAGGCTTTCGTGTGAAGCCGGGTCCCACAAATGTGGCTTTGGTGACCATGCGCTTCCATTGCTTGGCTGGAGAAAGGAACGAAGGATATGATTGCAGAAGTGTCAATTTCTACGTATAAAATCATGCCATCGTCTTGATGGCTTCAATTACATGGCAAATAAATGTTTACCGTTTCGCTCATACCTAAAAATGGGCATAGTTTCGCACAACAATTGTACATGTAGCAGACTCTAAATTTACTTTAAAGCTTGCATTGACAACAGGTACTTCTATTATACATATGAAATCATTTTCAACCCAAATCAAGTCAACTCAATCGATGGACACATGGGTTGAGTTGGTTGGCTTAAGAGTTTCAATGTGTTGGGTTAGTTTGTATTATGATTAACCTATTAAAAAAAGAAAAGAAAAGAAAAGAAAAGTAATAGTAGTAGAGTAAGATTTGAGCGGCAACTTGATCCAACAAAACCTACAACTTGTAGATATTTTTTCTTGAGATGCTTAAACCTATATTAAAATTCTTATTCACATTCACCCAATCAACTCGCCTCATGTGAAAGGAATGTCGTATTCACATATACTAATTTATTCAATTATGATCCCACATTCTTACATCAAATTTTGTGTAACACATTTTTATCTTCTGTGTGCTATGCAATGGGACGACATTAAGAATATCATAGTCAAATTTAGAGGCAAATTTAGCATTTACTTGTTTCATTGCAACATTTTTATCTTTCTTTTGAAAAGAGGTATTTTCTATAATTTGAGTAGGTGTATTCATGAGGTACTTTTCTATGCTCAACAGAAAACATATATATAAGGAAAAAAAACCCAAATGACTTGCTTGGATTACAAAACTCCTAACCCTATAATGTTGGGTTAGTTCATGGATTAGGTCCCAAATAAATCCAACCCAATATGTCAAATACATTTGAGATGCTTAGCAAGTAAAGAGTAGCGTGATAGAGAGGCTCGGAGACATTTGATGGGGAGAAAAAAATAAAAAAGAGAGAGCCAAAAAAGAATAATATTACAAAAAAGATTTAAGTTTGTTGCTGCTAGACATGTTTCAAAGAATAGACGATAACTTTTAGTTTCTTACTAAATGAGAGAAGTGGCAACGATATGCCAAGTGCTTTGTCCAACCAACTCTACTAGTGTAGCAAAAGTCTCTTTTTTCCCCTTTTGAGAAGGAAAGGATGGTTGCTCAATGTCCGTAGTCATCCAATCCAATGTTATAAATAACCATGGCACATTACAGAATCAACAAATCAACTCCCCTCCATCGAGCAAAAGGGCAGTTTTCCAACATAAAATCTCAAACCTCAGAAATAGACAACATCCGCTGACAAGTTGAAGGGTTTGGATGGGATTTATGCACCCCTTTAAGACAACTTCTGCTAAAAGCCTAAAAATCCGTGATAATCTGTCTTTTTTTTTTTGAAAATCAGTAAAAATTTGCTTCATTCCACCTCCAAATCAAAAGTGCGAGAGGAAAAGGCTTTTCTCATTCACCAAAGAAATCCTAGCCACTCCTTTATATTAGAGAGGTTTGGGTAAATTACATACTCACCCAAGAAGATATAAAAATGACAAGTATGTCTCTAATCTCAACAATCACCCTCAAGTTGGGGCCTAGATATCATAGAAAATCAAACCGCTTCTTCTTCAAGGCTTTGGTGAATAGATCTGTTAGCTAGAGCTCGAAGGAAACATAGGGAGTATCGATCTTCCCTGCAAGAACTGCATCACGAATAAAGTGACAATCTACCTTGATATGGTTTGTTCTCTCATGAAAGACTAGATTCGAGGCAATATATGTGGCTAACTTATTATCACATAGAAGTAGAACTAGCATAGTGGCCTGAACGCCTAAATTACATAAGAAAGCAACAATCCACATAATCCCACAGGTAGCTTGGGCCATCGCCCAGCACTTTGCCTCTACACTAGAACGAGAAACCACACTCTGCTTCTTGCTCCTCCAAGAGACAAGATTCCTGCCAATATAGACTGCAAAACTTGAAGTAGAATGTCGGTCATCTATAGATCCAGCATATTCTGCATCTGAGTAGGTTAGAATATCTAGACTGCCACTATATCTGTAATATAACCCTCTGCCTGGTGACCCTTTAAGATACTTCAAAATAAGATAGGCCTCATGCCAGTGACTATATCGTGGTGCCTGCATATATTGATTGTCTCTGCTCACTGAATAGTTACTATCAGACCTAGTGATAGTAAGGTATAAAAAACGTCCCATTATGCTAGGGTACCAAGTGACTATCCTCAAATAGTGGATCATCAGAAGGACTTGTAGTCATAGGTTCAACAGGAATAACAGATGGCTTGGTCCAAGCAAACAGCCTCTTCAAGAATCTGCAGTGTGTACTATCTCTGTGATAAGGAAAGACATGATCCTTGTCTGACGGCTTCAATACCCAGAAAGTATCTAAGATTACCCAAGTACTTGGTGACAAAGGTAGACTGTAAGAAGGACTTGGTCTAAACAATCCTTTTCTTATCATCACATGTGAGAATCATATCATCTACATAAATAGCTAGAATAACCACACGAAGAGAATCACCATACCTAGTCTTCCTGGTGAAGACAGAGTGGTCAAAAGTAGGGCGCTGAAACCCAATCTTTTCTACCTCAGAGCAAAGCCGCCCAAACCAGGCACGAGGACTCTACTTCAGGCCATATATAGTCTTCCTCAATCGACAAACAAGCTCCCCCTTACTACTGTAACCTGGAAGTTGTCTCATGTAAACCTCCTCAGATAAGTCACCATACAAGAATGCATTTTTGATATCAAGCTGAAACAAAGACCATCCTCTGACAACAACGACTAGCATCTCCTCATCCATCGTTGCATGCCATCTAGAATCCTGAGTAGCCTGAGTAAAGTCTCTAGGTATAACAGCAATAGTGATAGTGGAGGCAAACTGGTGAACACCATCCTCTAAATGCACAACCCCAGTATACCGTGTAATAGGATGAAGAGTGCATGCTCTACTAGGTCTCCTCGGAACTGGATACTCCTTTATATCTAAACTACTCTCAAATGTCAAAGTAGGACCTGGCACTGCATTAGGTGAAGTCTATGACCACTGATGAAAAGCATGTCTCCTCCAAAGCAGGCTGAATAGAGGTTCCTTCTTCTAAGAAATAAGAAGCTTTCTCAAAGAAGGTTAACATTTACTGTGACAACATACCTCCTACAGACAAGATTATAGCACCTATATCCCTTCTGTGTCCTGGAGTATCCAAGAAAGACACATTTAGATGCCTAGGGTGCAAACTTATCCTGATAGCCATATGCCTAAGCAAAACAAGTACATCAAAAAACTCTCAATGGAAGAGTGAATGGTCTGTCACAGTCTGGATGGATGACCTGGAAGGAGATCTGTCCTCCAAGAACTGAAGATGGCACCTTATTGATCAAATAAGCTGCAGTAAGTATGGCACCCCCCCAAAATTGCTTAGTAACCTTCATATGGATCATTAAGGTCCTAGCAATATCCAGGACTTGCGCTCAACTACTCCATTATGCTGAGACGTATGAGCACAAAAAGTCTGAAGAATAATGCCCCCGGAAGAAAAGAGACTCTGAACGTCTCACTAAATAAACTTTAAGGCATTATCACTGCGAAAAATTTTAACTGTGCTGGAGTACTGAGTTTGAATCTCAAACAAAAACTGCTGAATAACCTGTGGTATCTTCAAACATGTCTTCGTCAAGAAGACCCAAGTCAGGCGACTATGATTATTCACAAGAACAGTGTAGTACCGATGGCCTTTAGGAGTGGAAACTCTAGATGGCTCCCAAACATTACAATTCATTAGAGAGAAAAGAGACTCCTGTGGTGCTACCCAAGCTAACAGTCTTCATACTGCAGGGTAAGGGAATCTGACAACTCCGGATACATCTGTCGCATCTTCTTCAGAGATTGATGTCCAAGTCTCCTATGCCACAACCAAGGATCAAAGGCTATAGACAGCTCCAGCGAACAAAATGGGTGTATCTAGGTAATATAGACCATATTGCTCTATACCTCTACCAATGATCACTCTCGTATGTCGATCCTAAAAATAGCAATGATCCTCATCAAATACCACCTGGCACATGTGGTCCTTGCAGATACGACTCACTGATAAGAGGTTCATTGGAAATTCTAACGCACAATGAACATCTCTGATCACCATCTTCTGGGAAGTGTGCACACCCCCAACAACTGTAACTCGATATGTGGCTCCATTAGCCACTCTAACTTCGCGGATCCCGCGTGGACTAACGGGATTCTCCAATCTCTTTGTGTCTCCTGTGAGATGTACAGAGACACAGGAGTCAACCCAAACTCCTCTAGCCCCGATCTTCTACCTTGCTACTCTTTGGGATGCACACGCATAGCCATGTGGGACTGAAATAGGACCTCCAATCAGTCCAAGAACGTATATCTTGCACGAGAGAAGACTCATCGTGCTTGAGACAAGTGCTTCCATCAACCATGGCGAGAGAAGATTCATCACCATCCATATTAGGCGTGAGAGAAGACTCATCACGCTCCTCAAGAGTGTACCAACGGATGACTGGCAGATGCGCCATAACCATCGTCAGCAAAGCGAGGAGCTGGCAGATCGATAGCAGCGACGCTGATCTCGCTGACCGAGTTAATAGCAGCGACGATTGGAGGAAGACCTGCAGCGGTGGTGGTCTTGTCAGCAGCCCTTTCAGTAGCAACAGCGGCAAAGCGACCATCGGTGGTGTCGCTGACTTGGATGGCAGCATTACTAGCAACGACGGCAAGTGAACCAGAGGCAGCAGCGGCGGTGAGGGTGATGGGAAGGTTTAAGACGGTGGCAACTCTGGGGGAGATTTCTCCCATGTTGTTGCATCTATGATCCTTCATTACTTCTTTAATTGAATTACCATCTAATTGGTGATTCAATCATTTCAACGTGAGTATTTGGCGGGATATCGGAGCACCGGTCTAGGACTGCTACTCTGATACCATGTGAGAAGAAAAAGCTTTTCTCATTCACTAAAAAAACCTTAGCCTCTCTTTTATATTAGAGAGGTTTAGATAAATTACATGGTCACCCAAGAAGATATGAAAGTAACAAGTAATGCTAAAAGTGTAAAGCAAGTTAATGAATTTTGCATGAACTTGAAACCCAAGCTATAATAAATCAAAGAAATTTTTACATAGATGCTACTACTGAAATCTTTGAAAGTAACTTTTTTTCATCCACTTCCCAATACTGATTTAAATGTCATCGTAAAAGTGTTGTCATTTTCCTAATTATCACTCTATTAGTTAGCATCGTTAACTTTAACGATATTAGACCCAAAAGTAATGAAAATTTATGTTTATACCCTCAAAAAAAATTTAAATTAAAGAGATTTTTTTTTGAAACAGGAAAAGGTGGTTATCCTCTAAATAACCACCCAAGTTTCAAATTAAAGAGATTTTTACATAAATGCCACTTTGAAAAGTACTTTCTTGTCATCAATTTTTCAATGTTGCTTTTTATGCCGTTGAAAAAGTTACATTATTTCCGTAATTCTCACTTCGTTAGTTAGCACCATTAACTTTAGTGTTAAACCTAAAAGTAATGAAATTTTATTTTTATACTTCAAAAATTATCTTCTTTGTATTTTTTACCTTCCATTCCTTCTTCTTCCACCTCACTCCACCTTCCTCCTCCCCCCTCCACCTCCCTGTCCTCCTCCTCCTCACCTCCATCACCTACCACCACAACCTTCCTCGTACTCCCTCCTCCCCGTTGCACACTGCCACTCTACCCCTGCTCCCCCTCCTCATTGCACACCACCACCACTAACCATTGCCACCCTCCCCCTCCTACCTCCTTGCTCCACATGACCACCAACCTCCCCATCCTCCCTTCTCGCTACACACGACCACCACCACCCTCCTCACCACTGCACCTGACCACCACCCACCATTGTCGACCCGACAATGGTGGGTGGTGGTCAGGTGCAGTGGGGAGGAGGATGGTGGTTGTGTGCAATAAGAAGGGAGGAGGGGGAGGGTGGCAGTGGTGGGTGTTGGTCATCTGCAGTGGGGAGGAGGATGTAGTAGTGGTTGCGCACAGTAAAAAGGGAGGGGGAGGGTGGCAATGATGGGTGGTGGTGGTGTGCAACAAGGAAGGGGAGTAGGGGGAGGGTGGCGGTGGTGGTGTGAAGCGGGGAGGAGGGAACAGGGGGAGGATGGTGGTGGTGGGTGGTGGAAGTGAGGAGGAGGACAGGGAGGTGGAAGGGAGAGGAGGAAGTTGGACTAGGGTGGAAGAAGAAGAAATGAAAGATAAGAAATAGAAAGATGATAAATTTTGCTAGTAGAAAAATAAATTTTCATTACTTTTAGATCCAACACCATTAAAGTTAACAATGCTAACTAATGGAGTGAGAATTATGAAAACAACGCGACTTGTTCGATAATATTTAAAGCAATATTGGGAAGTGGATGGTAAGAAATTAATTTTCAAAGATTTTCATGGCATTTATAAATATCTCTTTAATTTAAAAAAAAATTGAGGATAGAGAAATAAATTTTTATTACTTTTAGATACAACACTGATAAAGTTAACAGTGCTAACTAAGCAATTACGAATATGACATCACTTTTACGATGGCATTTAATGCAATGTTGGAAAGTGGATGGTAAAAAAGTAATTTTCAAAGATTTCAGTAACATCTATGTAAAAATCCCTAAACCAAATTATTCCCATTCACTTAGGATGGCATTTTCAGTCCCATGAGAAAAGAGGTGTCTCTACTCATTCCTAGGGCATATTTAGCAGCAATAACAGATGCTAATTCTTAAGTGAACTGGACTGCAAAAAATCACATCCATAGTGTTGACTCTGAATTCCCCATCCCGAGCTTATATTTAGGTTCTCCAATCTAGTGTAGAGTATTTGAAAGTAACTTTCTCCAGATGGAGGTCCTATCTAATGCAGTTTCAGGGGAAGACATGAACAACACCGAGCAATGGGCAAAAACTGATGGAATCCTTGAAGCTCCTACACAAGTAGCTACCAGAAGAAGAAAAGTAAAGTACAAAAAAAAAAAAACAAAGTCACCTGTGTATTTGCCGAGCAGCCAAGGCACCTTGCTGACAGCATCAAATTGATTTGAGAAGTGCAATAGCAGATGATACATCTTATGGCATAATGGTTTGCTAGGACACCTGCTATCTCAGAAGCTGCACCAAGCCATTCACCAGATTCAACAATCAGCAAGTAATAAGTCCGAGCCACCAATTGGGGAACCATCATCAGCTTTCCTTTCCATCCAGTCAGGTTGGTAGTAGAACTGCTTCCATGTTGATGTATTAGGTCCAAGTCGAGTTCCAACTCCTCAGGCATATCGTTTTTACTGTAGTCCTCAATGAGTTACAGGTTTGGAATCCTTAACCTCTTATAATCACTTCCCAAGGCACCCTCACCCGAACATGTAAGATAATGTGACTTTGTTCTTTTCCATGCGATCTATTTGAAAAGAATGCAACCTTCAATGCAAAGGCATGGGGAACACACTTTCCCCAGCGGTCCACACAAAATTGCTCTAAATACCACATACTAAATGGCAACGGGTTGCTAAATTGGTAAGCAGATGAGACAGACTTCATGGCTGACATCAAACTCAGGCAATCTTGCTGAGTCACATGGTGGGTGTTTCCTCCAGGGGAATCTTGGTTATTCAATCAAGAGCACTCTCACTGCTGATATTAGGTGGATCTGGGAACAGGATACATTAGGAGGAGGCTGATTGGACTTGCAGGTTATTCAATAAGAGATAACTGTCCCTATTCAACTTTGCATCCAATTGTTTATTCATTTGCTGAGGGGTCTCCATTTCTTACCGTGCTGCAGGAAGATGCAGAAAGCTGTGTTGGGACTGGGACCATTTACTTGGGCTGGTGGGGCAAGGTCAGGTTGAAGAATTGACGGAGAATGATGCTAACTTTCCACCTGTGTCCTGGTCTTTTTCGGAAGAAGGATGAACTTAAAAAAGAGAGGAAGTGGCAAGTGGTAATCAACTAGAGAAAGTGCCTGACGTAGAAGCTAAGAAGCATGTGATTTTGATGGCGATCCAATTCCAGTAAGATGTTACAAAATCGCACATAAATTGCAGGGAGATAGAGTTTGCTGAGATGACTCACTGTCTTTTTAGGTTGGTTAAGATGTCTGGATTAGCCATCAGACGTCTGTTCAGATGTCTAGATAGATCATCAGATGTCTAAAAATAGAAGAACCATACCCTTTACCTTTTCCGCGTGCGCACGACATGCGTACACACCCCCCTCCTTTCTCACCCAAATCCTAACCCATCTCTATTTAAAACCCCTCCACCCCACTACATCTCCACTATACCACCATTTCCACTACCTCCACCTCCTTCCCCCGGTCTGCCAGTGCGTCGCCAACGGCCTCTTTTCCTCCACTTGCAGCCATGCGTGGAGAGGTGCTCGCCAAGGTTTGAAATGCCGATTTCGATGCTGTGCCGATGAAATTCCAAATGTGTATTTCATGGGCATGCCGAGGGCATGCCGTGGAAATGTTCATTTTTCGATGGGCATGCCGATGAGCATGTCGATGCATACCGACAAAAATAGCAAAAGTAATTAAAAAAATCAACAGCAACCTCAGCATGGGCACCAATTTTGCCAGGATGCCGACCGTGCCGACGATATCCCTGTAAATCGACATTTTATTTATGCCGGCATGACCCTTGCTCAGAAATGGCCTTGCCGACGGTATGCCGTTGGCATTTAAATCAATGGTACTCGCGTGAGGAGGCGAGGGATAGTGTGTGTGCGCGAGAGAGCGAGGGCGTGGGAGAGAGGAGGAAAGCTCGGGGAGCTTGGGTGTGTGCGGTGGGAGAGCTCGCGCGAGGGGAGCTTGCGCGACCGAAGGACGGCCGTGGGAGCTCAGTGGAGCTCGAGGAGGCGGAGCTCGGCGGGAGGAGTTCGGAGGCTCGAGGGAAGGAGTCGTGCGAGGGGAGGAGCTCGCGAAGGTGAGCTTCGCAACCTCCTAAAGCTGCTGGCGTAGTAGCTGCAGGCGACGCGGAGGGATCCGCGCGGAGAAGGCTCGCGAGAGTTCTGCGTACTTGATATTTTCTAGTACCAGACATCTGGAGCACATCCTAGACGTCTGGAGTAGTAGGGAGACGTGCGGAGCTGAAGCCAGACATCTGAAAGCACGCATAGTGCCAAACCACATGCTTCTGTGCGATTTTCGGCCATGCAAGCCGTACCGCAGGGGATGTGTTTAGTCATTTTTAGCTCTACGCGTGTGTACGCAGGGGCAAAGCGTTGGAAGCGCACGGGGTGCACCCTTCGAGGTGTTTTTGGACGTCTGGACACGTTGCCAGATGTCTGACCGTACTTCCAGATGACCGGAAGGAGAGTCCAACGTCTGGAACTCACCTCAGATGATCACAGAAGGATCCGGACTTCCGATGAAGTCGCAAGAAACCCAATGTGAGTACTGACGTCTTTTAAGACGTCTGGGACTAGTCCCAGATGTCTGATTTTGAACAGTGTGCGTGTTTTTGGCCCATTTAGGACCCAAACGAAATCGGATTTCTGTAAACGAACTACCGTTGTTTTTTGCTTGAGTTTCTCTACGAATTAATGTCACTTGTATACGATTTTGGACTCATTTGATGTGGTTGGTTAATTGTATAAGTCTCCAGCTAGTCGAGTATGCAAGACTTGTGGAGGTGACGGAATCTACGATTCGAGCCCTCAATCCTCCCGTGTTTCCAGTAAAGTAGTTTACATTAATATTATAATTTAAACAAATGAACTGCATGTTTAGAATAATTTGAATGAACCCTAGAATGAGAATGAACCTTAAGGCAGGAACAAATGAATATGATTTGAGCTACACTATTTACTTGAGATGTATGTACAACTTTAAATCCTAGCAAATATATTGGTTATTTTAATGTGATGATTTGTCAATTAGAAAATCACGAGCTGCCTGTTTAAGAATGAAACCGGTAATGTAAATAGAGAGATCTAAAAGTTTGGAATATGAAACGAAATGAATACTAGCATGAATCCTACGGGAAATTAGGAGAACTCCTGTAGACAGGAAGTGAGCTAATTCTTGTGTACACAGTACCAAGGAGAGCAACTGTCCCTTTAGTGTAGAGGGGTACTAGCCGCCCGTTGAGTTGAGTCCATGGGGCAGGCCTAATCACTCTACACCGACTCTGTTTGGCCCTCATGTACCTGGTACCAAGGTGAACTACTTAGTGTAGGGAGAGAGCTAGCCACCCTACACTGACTCTTGTTAGATCCACTAGGTAAACCGAGATAGTCAGACGACGGTACGTATAATGTGGAGGGGCAAGACCCCCTGTTCTGAGAGGGCAAGACCCTGTACTGTTCCGTGTTGTACCTTTAGGCGTACCTGCTAGCAGAAACAACCGACCGCATGCCAGTGCGAGATAGCTACCCGCGCGTTTATCACGCATGTCATAATCACCACTACGTCGCAATCGTGACGTCAGGGTGATTGACTGAGTATAGGACTACCACATGAAACTCTCCCGGCAATGAGAGCACCACGTATACATTGTACATCATGGAAAAAACTGCAATCAAGATCGTTCTCGAGATAAACATGCCAAATCAAAAAATGATTAATAAAGGAGTAACAAATTAGAACTGCTTGGTTGAGCTAAATGAAAATGAATAATTATTTAATTGCATTAATTAATTGCATGCCTTAATTACATATAAATGACTGAATTACCACTCTACTCAGCGTTTGCTGACTTTGAAAATTTTGTAACAATGTCCAAGTCAAGAAGTTGAGCAACTAACACCACCGGCTGCAGAGAAAGTTGGACCCAGTCGAGCTCAGCCATAGCTGCATTTTCTTATTGTTTCCTTAACTTTTGTTGTAGTAGTAAGTATTTTTGTTTTATGTAATACTATTTCAGTTACCTTTCCATTGTACTTTCCTCTGTTATAGTTGTGATGGCCTGAAATATTTATAGACTATTCACTCTGTTTATTTTACTGTCTCTTGATTTCTTTCTGGTTAGTTACATAGAATGTGTAGTTGTGAATTATTTCCTATTTTGATTGTTTCTTGTTGGACGACTAGATCTTGGAATTAATCGAAGTGAGTTGGTCTCGAATCTTATAAGAATCTAGGACAGATCGTAACAATTACCAAAATACCAATCAGATGATTCGAGAAGCGATCTTTGAGGTTTCTAATGAGGCATATGAAGGTCAAAACTTGCTGTCATTTACCCTCAGATATAAAGGAATATGGGTTTGATTTTAACAAATGAAGGATTCTGATTAATGGATGGCTAAGAAGAAAAATAGAAATTTAGAAGGTCAATATTGTAAGCTTGTGAGTCAGATGGAGAGTTGAAGCTGTCAAAGAGTTTAATTCCTTTGCTGAGAAGTAGAGAGAAGTTCAAACTTGAAAGATAAATGTAAGATAAGACCTTGTGAATTTATATTACAAGGTGGGTGCAAAGAAAATATTAGGCCTGTTAAGAATCTAAGAAAAAAAATTACATTACCAGTAATCCTAAACAAACGAAGAAAGAGCATGAAGAATATATGATGCCACGTCATGGAGCTGGCTTCAAGGATATTGAGTTAAATATGATAGACATCCCTCCATTTGTTAACTCTATTTCTGGAAAGAAGGTGGAAGACAGCCGTAAGGCCTTAAGCAATAGTGTAATAGACATCTGTCACCTCAATTTGAGGAAGCAATTGGAAGTAGGAAGGTTAAAGTTAATGAGAAACAGTTGAAAACCACAAAGGCAGGCAGGGGAATAAAGATCCAATGATAAGGAAACGGCAGGTTGACTTCATGATGAGTCTCAAGCCACTTCAGACAATGCACATGAAACCATATAGCAGTTTATGCTGTGCTGAGTTGAAGATTTATGCAGCTCAGATACGGGCTACTGAGTGCAGTCGCGACAAAGGCGATTACATTCAGAGGAAAGTAACTGTTGTCAATGAACAATACCACGATGGCAGCAAGGGACAATAGCAGGCAGGACCTTTGCAGCTTATCAATTGAAGTTGAACATGAAGCTTATATGATCAAACATACAGGTACATGGATGGCAGTGGCCTTCGTTCTGGACATTTATGTTCTCAAGTGCAATTTGACGCTTTCCTTGTCCTGGGTCATCCTAGGTCGTTTCCATCACATACTTGCAATTTGTTTTTTTTTTTTTGGTTGAAAAATAAAATCAAGGAGTAATGGCGGGGATCAAATACGTGATCACAATTCAAGCATTAATATTCGAAGAACAGTAAAACGGGAACACAAAAGAAGAAAGAAAATTAAAAAAAAAAAAAAAACTCATGCCAGGGAAGAAAGAGCTCACGTTTTCTTCATCAGCGCCTTCTCGGCGTACCGCTTCTTCGCAAACATCTTCCCTTTGATACCAAACGGCTGTTTTCGAATTTCAACGCCATTTTTTTTTTTACTCCGATCAGTAACCCAACCAAACAATAAAGGAGCAAAGGCAAAGTGAAACTCGATCGAATCGGGAGGCGTAAAAAGGAGGGACCTTTTGAGCATATTCGGACCGCTTGTGGACCTCGCGGGCCTCCTTCTTACGCTTATTCTCGAAGTGGTCGTGGCGATACCCATGGCGCTTCCTGTGAAGCTCGATATAATCTCCCGAGGCTGCAAGACCACCACCACCACCGATGGATCTCAAAACCCCAGTCAAGACACGATCTTTAACCATCGAAAGAGATGATAGAGTGGAGGAGATCGCGGGACAAACAATGGCGTCGGGATTGGGCGGCGACCGACTATGATGCCCCAACTAACCCTAATTGAGGGGAGGAGAGACGAGATGGCACGGGAGGAGGGCGGACCGGCGGTGCGGAAGAGGGTTTTATCTAGGAGTGCAAGCGGTTGGAGTCTGTTGAAAAAATTCATGTGGGTTAGGTTTAGGTTGACTCTATCTTCATCCCAACCCAACTCATATGTAGCCCTACCCTAACTTGAGTGGGGTGTAATTGTCGGCCATACGGTAACATCATGTGCAGATCACACAACTTCGTACCATGTGATGTATCTGTATTTGCACTTCGCTGTGAAAAATGATAATTCCACAAACTCAATTGCTAAAGACATTTTTTAATTCAATGAAACTCACGATGATCATTTTATGTATAAATTTATCTCTTAATTATTTTTGGTAGTTGCAGATTTCACTTTGCAATTCTTTGTTTATACATAAATAAAAAATATATAGATTTGATTGAATTTTTTGGAATGTATTTGCTTAGAGTTTTGTTAGAAATTCTATATTTGCCCATATACTATAGAAATTGAAAAACATTGCAAGAATCTATAGGAATCATGAGGATTTAAAATCAATCTTTCCAATTACAAAATTTGACACTGATCCTATGGAGCGTGGATTGTTCAGAATGATTACCGTGATTTTATGCCTGCTGGTATAGGGCCTTACTTCACACTCATTACTAAGGCCATATTTGTTCATATACTTCCAATACGTGGAAATGTGATTGTAACTTGGCCATGGATTAGCTATTATGACTCAATGAAATTACATCAAGATATAGTGTTTTCAAAATGTAATGAGCATTAAACTCATGTTATGATAGAGAATTTTGAAAGAGCAATGAAAAGACATCTAGACGAAATAATTTCAAAATGTAATGAAAAGACATCTTGACATAAAAACTAATCATTACAAATGAAATAATCTAGAAATAATACTATTTTGATAATAAGTTTGAAACTTACATGTTATATAATTTAAATAAATCAGAAAATTTAATTATAAGTCAAGTCACATTACTCCTTTGTACTACTTAACTTGCTAAACGGTCTTAAAACCAATTCATAAAAGCTTTATCACTTAAGATACATAGACACTTCCATAGGTTAGATTTCTATTATTTGATGTTGCAAGTACCATTATGTGACAACATTTTTCATCTGAACATTATTCCAACAATAGCTCATCCAAATCATCATTCTCCAAGGGACTATTTGTTTTACAGGTTTTCCAAGTTTAACCAGCATTTGGATGGGTTCACCCCAGTCTAAGACATGGAAACCTAGGTGTAATGTTATCACACAAGCACTGGGGGAAGGAGGAGGTGATGAAGATATCCCGAGCCCTATCTCGTCGTTCCTGACCCGCCCATACCATTCCTTCCCCCGTGCCTCTCACAAAACCCTAGCAAGCACCACACAAAAGCTTCCAGTGATGGATTGACTTGTCCATGGCTACATTAGAGCTATTGCTCCATGGAGTACCATCTCGCAAAGGCGCAACTATCGTATAGGTTATATGATTGTCTTCTTTCTCATACCATGCTTCGAATCCTATGTCTCCATCCATCCAACTGCGTTTGCTTTCGACCTTAATTAGCCTTCCTCATCGCCATTAATGTCATGCCTTGCTTTTTTGAACATGTTCCTACCGATTTTGCAACTTTTGGTACCGCGAGTCTCTACTCTAGCAACCCTATAACATTAATTTTAGCTTGTCTTTTTGTGTTTCAAGGAATCCAACTACTAGCTTTAACTCCATTACAAGACCCCTCATTCGATCTCCCCCCCCCCGACACAAACACATCCCCCGTTTAATCCTCATGCCTTACCATGCAGCCTTATTCGAGGAATCCTCGGCCTTGTTGTGCCCTTTCAGGGTGTCCTCAAGAACTTTTGCTTCCCACACCTCCATCGTCAGTGGTGTCAGTTAAAGGAGAATTGAGATTGCAATGAAAAGGAGGAGGGCCTATAAAAGGACCCTTGAACTCCATATTTGGGCAATGCCTTTAGTCCTCATCTTCCTCCACCAACGAGAGGAAGGGGATCAAGGAGCAAGAAGCCTCTACTTCATTAGACAAGGGACCAGGTAATGTGTTGCACCAAATGTTTTTATTTCAGACATTTACATTTTGCGAACATATTTTCATGTTTTTTGATTCATTAAAGTTCTTGGTTTATCAGAGGAGAGCAACTTTAAGTCAAATACATTGCGTGTCTCTAAGCTCGTCATCCAATCTAAGGGAAGGCAACACTTACTCGCAACTATAGATGCCTAGGTCATTGTGTGATCTCTATCTACACCCTGCGGAGCTACTTGTTTAGACCCTGCATCTGATTGTGTTTACTGATGTATTCTCCATGTTTTGGCTGTGCTTTATGAGATATCTGCTGGTTGTTTAATATACTCTTCTCGTATTTTTTATTCTATCCCTATGCGTAGTCTATGTCAATATAATAATAAAATGGCTATAAAATGTGTCATACCCTGCTAGACTTTCAACAATTTAGAAACTAGGCTAACGAGTGTAAAAGCACTAAGATTCTAGTTGCCAGGTAGTTAGGGTTATACATAGTCCAAACTTAAGGTACATGTTAGTGTGTTCAACAAAAATTATTTAACTAAAGGATTGAAATTTGTCGAAAATCCATCAAAGTTTCCCATATGTTATCAAGTTTTCCCCAAAAACATGTACTTGTAAAATAATGTGTTCATGCATAAAATTTAATACAGTGGGTACACCCCACATTCACAAACAAATGGAGCATAACGAAATATAACTAAATTAACAAAAACGTGAGCACACCCGGTAACAATAGTGTGATATATATATATATATATACACACGTCATGAAATCAAATCAAAGGTAAATCCTTGGTAAATCACTTTTTCTAACAATAGTGTGATATATATATATATGTATGTATGTATATACACACACGTCATGAAATCAAATCAAAGGCAAACCTATGGTAAATCACTTTTTCTAACCATAGTCCATGGTAAAATATTTACATGAGCCATTATACTTTAGCTATACATCCATATATCATAGAAACTATTTATATTACAAGATGATGTCAAAATCAGGATCCAATCACACTACATACAACATCAACAAAAGGGGCCTACAAAAGGAAAGCGAAAAGGGCACTAAACTAGTTGTAGAATTACTACTACGCGCCTAGCCTCTCAGGTGTAACCCACTCAATAGATCGCCTGATGAAGGAGACAACAAAAATTATTTAACTAAAGGACTGAAATTTGTCGAAAATCCAACAGAGTTTCCCATGTGTTATCAAGTTTTCCCCAAAAACATGCACTTGTAAAATAATGTGTTCATGCATAAAATTTAATATAATGGGTACACCCCACATTTACAAACAAATGGAGCATAACGAAATATAACTAAATTAACAAAAATGCGAGCACACCTCGTAACAATAGTGTGATATATATATGTCATGAAATCAAATCAAAGGTAAATCTTTGGTAAATCACTTTTTCTAACAATAGTGTGATATATATATATGTGTATGTATGTATATATATACACAAAAACACACGTCATGAAATCAAATCAAAGGCAATGCACTTGTAAAATAATGTGTTCATGCATAAAATTTAATACAATGGATACACCCCACATTCACAAACAAATGAAGCATAACGAAATATAACTAAATTAACAAAAACGCAAACACATCCCGTAACAATAGTGTGATATATATATATATATATATATATATATACACATACACGTCATGAAATTACATCAAAGGCAAATCCTTGGTAAATCACTTTTTCTAACAAGTGTGATATATATATGTATGTATGTTTATGTATGTATATATATACACACACACGTCATGAAATCAAATCAAAGGCAAACCCATGGTAAATCACTTTTCTAACAATAGTCCATGGTATAATATTTACATGAGCCATTATACTTTGGCTATACATCCATATATCACAAAAACTATTTATATTATAAGATGATGTCAAAAGCAAGATCCAGTCGCACTACATACAACATCAACAAAAGGGGCCTACAAAAGGAAAGCGAAAAGCGCACTAAACTAGTTGTAGAATTACCACTACACACCTAGCCTCTCAGGTGTAACCCACTCAATAGATCGCTTGATGAAGGAGACAACAAAAATTATTTAACTAAAAGACTGAAATTTGTCGAAAATCTAGCAGAATTTCCCGTGTATTATCAAGTTTTCCCCAAAAACATGCACCTGTAAAATAATATGTTCATGCATAAAATTTAATACAATGGGTAACCCCACATTCACAAACAAATGGAACATAACGAAATATAAATAAATTAACAAAAACGCAAACACACCTCCTGAAACAATAGTGTGATATATATATATTTATATATATATATATATATACACACACGTTATGAAATCAAATCAAAGTCAAATCTTTGGTAAATCACTTTTTCTAACAATAGTGTGATATATATATATATATATATATATATATATATGTATGTATGTATACACACGTCATGAAATCAAATCAAAGGCAAACCTATGGTAAATCACTTTTTCTAACCATAGTCCATGGTAAAACATTTACATGAGCCATTATACTTTAGCTATACATCCATATATCACAAAAACTATTTATATTACAAGATGATGTCAAAAGCAAGATCCAATCGCACTACATACAACATCAACAAAAGGAGCCTACAAAAGGAAAGTGAAAAGGGCATTAAACTAGTTGTAGAATTACCACTGCGCGCCTAGCCTCTCAGGTGTAACCCACTCAATAGATCGCCTGATGAAGGAGACAAGTTGCGATCACAAGTTCTAGTAGCACCTCCCACTGATTATCAATGGGAAGGTCTAGTAGCTAACTCAAGTGATGAGACTCCCTCATCCGGGGCCACACACCCCAGAGTGCTTGATAGAACTAGCACCTCACTTACTCTAAGTAGAGCTATTCCGATTTCCTCATGATCAAAGTATCACTCCACGACATCAGGTCCTGAAAGTAAGCCATAAAGTAGGGATGAGCCAATCGGCTCGGTAGGACAACTAAGCTACATGTACTAGCATGCGAAAAGAGGTAGTGCATAGCCCTTACACGAGTTAAGTGACCATACTGCCCCTTCTTAGCAATTATCCATGATTTATTATTATTATTCTATCACTCAACTCATGAGTCAGATTCTGAAAATTATTCCTCTTTAGCAGAGGAGATAGAGATGTATCATTCTTTTGGCTCCCAGCTTGGTAGTCTCTCCTTAATTAGGGGAGAGGCTAGTACCATTGGTGACCCTTGAAAGAGGTGTATTTGTTCTCGTTATACGAGAACATTGCCGACATCAGTCAAGAAAGTCGGGTTTGTTGGGAGCTACCCAAGCCAATACCTCGCTGACATGAAGAGTAAGCTCGATTAGGGTCTAGCAAAGCCCAATCATAAATCATTCCAGATTATCAGTGATTGGGTTAGCCAGATATTTAACTGGCCACACCAATTTTCCCATTAGGAGCATACACTCCTAATGTGCCTTCTCAGTCAGCCATCTAATTGAGGCCATGACTAAATGCCCCTTTGGTACCATGGTTGTCATCTGTACATGAGGGTGCCTATGTGTGAGTACCAGGTACCCTGATTGTTATCCGCACATGTAGGCACCTATGTATGAGTAGCTGGTACCTTGATTGTCATCCGCACATGTGAGTGCCTATGTGTGAGTACCAACACTTCGAGTTGGGATTCAGGTACTTACAAGTACCTCATTTTGATGACCGCACACAACTTGTTACCCCATCTGGGAACTCCAAAGGTTGACATCAAGTAGCAGCTCACTACTTCCATCCCGTTGGGTCTTCAATTTGCAACAGTGAACCCGTAGTTTACAAGGTCAAGATGTCCATCCTTACATACTCAGTGATTAACAGAATTTTATACGCAAGAAAGATGGAATTGAAAACCTGTCGTCGCAGTTGCGTAAAAAATCCGCTATCAGCTAAATTTAACCAAAACTCTGGTGAGTCTTGGGTCGAATATGGGGAGGCTACGTTTGATTAAAATATCCGTTTAGAAATTATTGTCACAAAGCAGAGTAGCTGCTTGAAATTAATCTACACGAGCTAAACTACTTAAAGAATAAACAATAGAGGAAAGAGAGAATAATACAAAGAAAGAGAAAAATATAGAGAGAGTGAACAAATATTTATAACTATAGAACTATGTCCATTACATCTACTTGCAGAATTAAAACTACACTAGAAAATAGTAACAAGATAGGGATGAGAAAATCCTCCTCGACAGTCACTTGAAGGACAAGTTACATTGACGGAGCGCCTAGGAGAGAGTGATGATGAGCTGGAAGAGGGAGGACGAAGTTGGATGAATTGGGGATGAGACAGGGCGACGTGGCAACGGGATCCACTTCCCAAATGTTGGTGAGAAGACAACCACAGGTGCTCCACGAAGGGGATGAGAAGATAGACAAAATTTTATTTATTTTTTTACTTTAGAGGAGCATCCCGAGTTTGGGACTAGCTCCTTAGAGCTTTGGAGAGGAGAGATTGAGAAAGGAATGGATGGATGAAAATGGAGGGGATGTAGGGCCTTTTATAGGCTTTTGGAGGAGGTCAAATCGGTAAAAATATTCCAAAAAATCGTGGGCCTTTAATTCATGCCCATGATGCACACGTTCCCACATTTTGCTGGCACTCATTTGATTTCCCGCTGCATGGAATAACACCGCTGCACGCCCGCTGCATGGATTTACTGCCTCGCGTGAAGAAATCGCGTGGATAAATCACGTGGAGAAGGGGCATGCATGGACTTGCGCCCTTGCATGCCCACTGCATGGATCAAAATTCGACTGCTGAGAGAGGTTGTGGATGTCCTATCCGTTCATGTTGCTTCATCCCCCGCTGCAAACAATGTATGCATGCATTTCGTGCCCATGCATTTCACATCCATGCAATGTATCCCATGCACTTCACTCCTCATTTCACACATGGAAGTCACACCCGTGCAATTCACGAATGGAACAGATCCCATGCAAGGCAAAGTGGAATTGAAAGAGGAATTGGGGATCCTCAAGACTTGAACTCATGACCTCCATGGAGGATAGAACTCTTGACCAATGCACTACAACTCCTGGATCATCAAGTTGATGAATTCATGGTTCAACGCTCAAGGCTGTTGGATCTTCATCCATCAATGGAAAGGGAAGGCCATCCATGGGTGAGGAGAGGTTGTGGCTGGCCCATGGGCTGCCCGGATGATGCCATGTGACATAATATGGGTCATCCATCTTCTTTTGCTAGTATATGGTGTCACAGATGTCGGATTAGACCGATTCTCACGCTGTTGGGCAGCGATTGTCGATCCAAACCCATTCGTACGGTTGGATTCTTCATCTGATGTTTGGATTTTCACCACCTTGTCCCTTAACCTCTGATCTTCCTCGGACTACATCTTATGTTACGAAAGTCCGATCAGGGCAATCTCGAAGGTGTTGGACTCCAATCGTCGTCCTGATCAGATCCGTACAGTTGGATATTCAATCTGATGTCCCGAAATGATGTCGCTCTATTCCCAGGTCACAATAAGAGGTAAATTAATATATAATTTGTACATATTAATCTAAATGCATGACGACACATGTTATGCAATATTTATAATTTGGAATGTAATGTTAAGCTTAGGAACTTATATAAATAGATATTTTATCTTGAATAAATATATATTTATCACTCAGCTATCGTGACCTAACTATCTTTTAGTCATTTTTCTTCGATCCGTGTTAGGATCATCCATCCTTATAAACCTACTGAATCACCTACTCAAGACCTTGCAATACAAAAATCCCTCTTAGACTCTCAACGAAGTCTTTAACATCATCATTATACATTTAGTCCATCGCTTAACCATTCCAGGTTACTTTTAGTCCATTTAGAGAACTTCAAGCTCATTTAAAAACACTTTATACCCATTTTAGGATTTTTCTACAATTCTACCAATCCAACCATGGTTGGGGTGTCCACTTTATTCCCAATTAGGTCATAGATTAGGGTTAAGCACCCAATTAGGTTTATAGGATTAAAAGCCAAAGGTTTTACTTGACATAGGCCCTGAACAGGCAATGTCTAAATATTTGCAAAATAAATACCTGAAAAGAGAAATAATTAGGTACATACTTTATATAAATTTATGACCTCATTATTTTGCATATCTTGATACTACGTACTTGAATAATAATCAACTGTAATTACGATTACTTGAATCAATGATATTGTAACAAATTGACTCATTAAGTTTATAAGATTTTATCTTGTTCCATACTACAACACAATAACCATTTAGAGACGATTACAAAATCATCACTGTTAACTCACTTTGATTGTATTTTAAAATTGTCGCGTCATAATATAGTGATCAAAGTAAATCAAGCATTAGAATTTTTAATACTTGAATTAAAAAGAAATCCGAAGTCATCTCTGGGAGCAATAAATCACACAATTAATCATCATCAGAAGATAATATATGCTTAATGAGTAAAGTGTATCCTTAGATAGAGAGATATAAAGAAATGTAGAGTAAAAGTGGTGGTTTAAACCACCAAATTTACTCATTTATACTTAGCACAAATATCAACTATCAAGGATTTCATGTCCAAAGAATTAGGCACTTTACCCTTAGACGACAGGTATTAGGCACAGATACCTTAAATGTACCAATCACAGCACGAAGGTGGTTTAAACCCGCCTTCTCCCTCTTTCACAATCTCTTTCAAATCCAGCCAGACCCAGGTGATGAGAGCCTCATCATGAACTCTAACTAGCACATTTTGACCTAAATAAGTATACAAAAGCTCTTACAAAACCTAAGGGAAAGCCTAAATCAAAGAACTATAAATTTGAGAATAAAGCAACTCATAAGAGGTAAAACTGTAGTTTTACCAAAGCAGTACACAAACGGGATGTCTAAGGGTCTAAACACACGTCAAATGAGCTTAACAAGAAAGAAATTGGGATGATTTGATCTGAAAAGGGTTATAGCAATTTCTAGGAATTAAATGACATTCTGTAACCCTAAAATAAATCCGCTTTAATTCACGAAATTCTAGGCAAGATAAAAATCAATTAAACCCTCTAAAATTCATGAAAAAACATCCCCTAGGGTTTAGAACCTTCAATTTGGCCATTGGAACCTATCTTGACCTAGATTGAGAACCATACCTAATTTTTTGACCTAATTTGAGTTTTTGAGCAAATTGACCGATCAAACATGATCAAACCTAAAATCAAACTTCACCATTAGATTCCTTAGGTCCAAATTAGGTTTGTACCAAAATTTGGACCTAAGGGAAGGTCATTTTGACCTACTTTAACAATTGGTCCTCAAGAATTACTTTTTGACCCTTAACTTTTTGAACCCTTGCACTTTACCCCACAATTTTCCCTTCGTTCTTTGCAAAACGGTCCCTCTACCACCCTGCGCAGCTACCCATGCCTCCGGTGACTTTGCACCGAGGATGGCGTCGCGCAGGGTATGGGGACCGGCCCCAGAAACGAGAGGGGGGTTCCCTGCGTTGTCCTCTTCCGCATGAACCCCCTCCCATGCCCTGCCGATGCCCATACCTCTCATGCAAACGCGCGAGAGGCATGGGTCTCTTCTCCAGCCATTCTCCGGCGAGCTGCCCACGCTCCCTCCTCGAGATCTCCTCGCCAACATCTATTTAAGGAGCGGTAGGGGCTTGCTGACTGCTCTAAGCCTGTTTTGGCCGAAGAAAACCCCCAAACTTTGTCTCCTCCTCCTCCGGCTAATCGCTCGCAGGCTCCGACGACTCTCCTCCTCTCTCGTCGTCCTGCCACCATACCAGTGGCAAGGTTACCTCCGCCGTCGTCCGCCGCGCCTTGCCATACTTGCAGGCACCCTCCAGTCTCTCTTCCTCGTCGTCGTCCCTTCTCCTGGGCACCTTCGTCTCCGGCGACGGCAGATACCCGCCGCTCGCCTTCCGCCTCCCCCCTTCGCTCTAAACCTGTCAGTTAAGTTCCTCTTCCTTCCCTTTTTATTTCCCCCTTATCAATTTTAGTTTCGCTCTCTCGACTGCCACTACCACCACCATCATTTCCACCTCCGGCCACCAACTCCGGCAAGGCCACTCCACCTCCACAGGCCGTCCCACCCCTCGCTGACAAGTCCATAAGCATCCCCTCACTCCACTCAACATTTCCCCTCACTCACACCACCACTCCACTCACCCAAACACACCCCCGAACACACCCACACATACGCACACAGTGTGCCCTAGGCACGCTCACGCAGGCGCCCCCGCACCACGCCACCCACTGCACCACCTTCGCCTTGACACGGCGAAGCTACCCAAGTGCTTTGACAGGACCGCGAGGCCGTTTCGGTGCTTTCCGGTTCCGACACCCCTCCGCCATTGGAGCAGAGCTTGAAGCAAGCTTGAAGCGAGCTCCAGACTTCACCAGCTTCAGGTGGATATCCCAGGTCGCGCGGAACATCCTCGCGCATGACTCCAGTCCACCAATTGAAGCCGCAGTCCCTTGTAGCTTCGCAATCAGAGGGAACACCTACTGCTGCTGCGCGTGCGAAGCGGGTGGGACATTTAGTCCCACCTCGAAAACTCAGAGGTAGTTGCGATGCTTAAATTGAATTTGTGCATTAGCCTATTCGCCTCAAGTAACACGGGGCGAGGTCCCTGATGAGAACCTCATCATGAACCTTAACTAGCACAATCTAATCCAAATATGTGTGAAAAAGCTTCTACAAAATCTAAAGAGAGGCTTAACTCAGAGAATTCTGAGTTAAAGAATAAAATAAATCATCAGGGGTAAAACTGCAATTTCACCAATGCAGTATGCGAACAGGGTAATTAAGGATCCAAACACAGGTCAAACAAGCTTAACAAGGAGGGAAGTGGGATGATCCGATCTGAAAAGGGTTATAACAATTTCTAGGAATTAAATAACATTCTGTAACCCTAAAACAAACTAACTTTAATTCACGAGGTTCGAGGCAAGATAAAAATCAAATAAACCTCCAAAATTCATAGAAAAATATTTCCTAGGGTTTAGAACCTTCAATTTGACCTTTGAAACCTATTTTGACCTAAAATGAGAACCATGCCCAATTAATAACTTAATTTGGGTTTTTGCGTAATTTGACCGGTCAAACATGGTCCAACCTAAAATGAATTTCACCATTAAAGTCCTTAGGTTCAAATTAGTCTGGTATAAAAATTTGGGCCTGAGAAAAGACCATCTTGACCGACTTTACAAATTGGTTCTCTTAATTTACTTTTTGACCCTTATCTTTTGAAATCCTTGCGTTTAGCCCCCTAACTTCTCGTCGTTCTTTGCAGAACGATCCTCCCTGCCATTTCTGCGCAGCGCCATACCTCCGGTGACCTTGCGTGGAGGATGGCACCGCGCAAGGCAGGGCGGCCGTCCTCTAGAACAGACGGGGGGTTCCCTGCGACGTCCTCTGTCGCAGGGACCTACCCATAACCTCTGCCATCAACCATGCCTCTCATGCGAACGCACGACAGGCATGGGTATCCTTTCCGGCCACTCTCCGGCGAGGCAGGCACGTCGCCTCCTCGATCCCCTCTCCACACCAAGACCTTTATAAGGAGCAGGTCAAGCTTCCTCTGGCGGAGAAATACCCCACATTTCATCTCTTCCCCCTCCAGTCAGAGTGCCCGAGCTTCCGGCGATCTTCTCCTCCTCGTCGCTCTGCTGCCCTACCTGCAGCAGAGTTTACTTTACCCTGTCGTCCGCGCTAGGCCATACCAGTTGGCGCCCTCAGACCGCCTCCTCGTCGCCGATACCCTCCTTTTGGGCATCTTCATCCTCAGCTCCGGCAGGCACGAGCCGGACGCTTCCCTCTCCCCCTTCGTCGAGTAAATAGGTAAAAAGTTTACTCTCTCTCTCTCCCTTGTATTTTCCCCCTTCTAATTTGCCATTTCAACCACCGACCGCCACTGTCCAACTCCATCTTCCCCATCTCCGGTCGCCTTCTCCGGCGAGGCCATCTCACTTCCACAGACTTCCTCACACCTCGCCGACAAGCCCAAAAGCTCCCCCTCACTCCACTCGACCATTTCCCCCACTCCATACACCGCCACTCACCGCCCGCCCACCCCCCGAACAGACGCATTTCCGCACACACATTCTAACCTAGGTCCACCGCCACAGGTGCTCTCGCGCCTCGCCGACCCCCACACTGTCTTCGCCGCATTCCAGCGAAGCTTCCCACGTTTTCTGATGTGGCCGAGAGGCCGTCATTATGTTTTCAGGTCAGAGCCCCCTCGCCGCCGTTGTTAAGCTGCTGCAGCTCCAGGCTTTCTCCAGCTCAGGCACGCATCCCAGGCAGCGCGGATTGCTTCTGCGAATACGCCTAGGCCTGCAATTGGGTCGCGAGCTTCGCAGCTACCCCAATTGGCAACAGCTTCCTCAGTCGCGGGTGCAAGATCTAGAGGTGGGATGTTAGTCCCACCTCGTAAGTGTGCGGCCGCGCGCACACACTTAAATTGAAAAGGTGTATCGAGTTGTTTGCCTTCGATACACAGGGGTAAGGTCCCTCTCACCCGCACGCAGCGTGCCACGCGCTCGCTCGCCCTCGTCCGCGCTCACGCCCCGCGGGTCTGGGCCGAATCCGACTACCCGACCAAGCACTCCTCACCCACCACCGCAAGTCGGTGGGCCTGGTCCCGGACGCGCTACCCGAACCCGATTACCTGGCTCTGGGAGAGCATTTCTAAGAGAGATTTGAGAAAGAGAGAGACGCGGGGAAGGGGTAGGGGTAGGTTTTGCACTGACCACTGTGTGTGCGCACAGGAAAGAAAGAAAGAAAGAAGAAGAAGCAAGCTAAGGAAGAAGAGAGGAGGAGCGGCCGAAGCCTTAGCTGCACTAAGCAGCTGAAGAAGAAGGAAGGAAAGCACTGTAGCAAATGCACAAATAAGCCGTCTAAGCACTGCATCAGACATCGGAAGGGCAACAGCCAAAAGAAGAAGAAAAGAGGAAGGAAAGTCAGCGGTCAGAGTAGAAAGAAGAGGAAAAGAAAAGAAGCAGTAGCAGAGAAGAAGAAGAAAAGAGAGAAAAGAAAGAAGACACAGCCGCAAGCAAGGAAAGAAAGAAAAAGAAGAACAGAAGAAGGAAGCAGAGAAGAAGAGGAAAAGAAGAAGGCACAGCCGCAAGTAAAGAAGAAAGAAGAGGGCAGGAAGAAAAGAAGAAAAAGAAGAAAGAAGAGGGCAGGAAGAAAAGAAGAAAAAGAAGAAAGAAGAAGGCAGGAAGAAAAGAAGAAGAAAAAGAAGAAAGAAGAAGAAGAGGAACGACCAGAAGAAGAAAAGAGAGAAGAGGAAGAAGTCAACAAAACTCTCTCTCTTATTATTTTTGTAACATAATTGTGAACATTTATGCTTTTAGAAACACAGTTGCTCCCTGAGTTCGACCTCAGAAAAACTTGTTATTCCGAGTAAAAAAAATTCTGTAGTAATGTAGTAGCTGTTTTGTCATATACTACAACGATTGTAAACCTAATAAACATAAAGACGGAACAAGCAGCGACCAACATTTTGGCGCCGTTGCCGGGGAGCAACGGCTATTCTAGAAGCCATAAATTCTCTATTGAGTTTCTACTAATCTCTTCTCTTTTGTGTGCAGGCATAGGAAATCAAGAAGACAAGCAGCCGCACAATAACCACTCCGAAGACAGGTAATTTTCTATCCTCCCATTTTAACCCCTAAATTGTAAAGAGGAAGAAAAAGAAAGAACAAGCAATATAGGTATAACATGTCTTCTATACCTAGTAAATCATCAAAGCCGCATGTTTTCAATTTCAACCCACTATTCCTACACACACTATTAAGGGTATTTAGGGCTAACACCTTCTTGCCTGAGCCCTAATTACCAAATCAAAAGGAAATTAACTGGACCAACTAGAGCCAACATAAGACTCAAAATTAGGATTTTAGAGATACACTTCTTAAGAAAGAATTGAGAAATCCCAAAAGAAGTGTGCCCAAGCCATTGTTTGAAAATACCTATTCAGAGAAACCCTAAGCAATTTGGTTCTTAAAAACACTTGAACCCTAAAAGACAAGACCTAATAAGCTCTCAGAAGAACAAGCAGGTAAAGTTGACCCCTTGGGTCAACCAACCTTCAACTTAGGTCACTCTTTGCACACAAAAGACTAATGTTCAAGTGAAAACCTAAGCACCTTGATCTTAACTAAAAGTGGTAGACTTAAGAGGTCAAGGTCCCCATTCTGGTCTACCTGGAATCTCAGTGACAAGAGAGGTCGGGTGGGGGAAACCCTGTAACCCGTGGGGATGCTCTACCGTGTAGGGGACTTCGTGGGACTCACCCTCTCTGGCTGCCCAGGTAATTCTCAGGTGGACGATCTTTCGATCAAGGGGTCCATCAGCTCCGCACCTCTATAGCACCTACTAAACTCATCCTCTGCATCAATGTATGTTTGGTAGGAGGTCCTTGAAACCTCCTTTAGAAATTCACTCCCCTCGAGGCCGAACCTCAGTGCCCTTGTTTGAGCAATCAACACTTCACATAGACCTCTCCTCCGACTCCGAACCCAACTCACCTTCTTCTTCCCCAATGGCTCAGCCAGTTGAGGAAGAGAACAATCTGGAGCACCAGCTCCAGCGACTCAATGACCTCTTCCAGAATTTTGTACACCCACCGCAGCGTCCTATGATGCGGGACCATTATAATCCTGCTGCAGTGGCTATTGAGCCTCGAGTCAGAATCCCAACTGGAGGACCTGATTCTGAATTAAAGCCCAATATGATTCATGCCATACCTAAATTTCATGGGCTTAATTCTGAAGACCCCTTCCAGCACATCAAACAACTAAAGCATTTGGCCCAGACTTTTGGGTCAGATGCGCAAAATCGGGACATTCTCCTCATGAAGATGTTCCCCTTCTCCCTTATGGACAAGGCCGCTCATTGGTACCAACCACAGACCCGGCTGATCAACAATTGGGAAGAACTTCAGTCTGAGTTCTTGAAGAAGTTCTTTCCCGTTGGTCAGACCAATACCTTGCGCCATCAAATTACCCACTTCACACAACAAACATGAGAACCTCTCCATGAGGCATGGGATCGCTTTCAGAATCTCATGAGAAAGTGCCCCCATCATGGAGTTCCTAAATGGGAACAAGTCCATTCTTTTTACCAGGGACTCCGTGAAGATATTAGGCTTTTCGTCAATGAAACTTGCGAAGGGAATATCATGGGTCAGCATGAGGACACCATGTGGGAGATTCTCGAAAACATGTGCGAGAACTCCATCAATAATGACTCCATGGGACTATTCGACAGGACGAATACCCGTGCATCGACGAACCTTAGGGGAGCACACGAAACGCAGGGAATTTCCGCATCAATCGACCTGGAATTAATGGCCAGTCGATTGGACAAGGTCTCTGTCATTGAGAAGAAGGTGGATGAGCTGACTCAGCACTTGCAGCGAGCCACCTCTGCGCATAATTCTTTTGCACAGCCTCCTTCCACACGGGAGACTATGCAAAACATTCTTCACCGACCTTCTCCTGGAACGGATCCATATCCACCCCCATATGATTCTCGGATCGGAGGATCCTCCGATCCTTTCTATACTAGCCAGGGGAATTCCATTCCCCCATTCTCTGACTCTTTGGAGGTTCCTCAGACCTGCGAGGACCTCAACGCCATCCAAAATGACCCATTTTCCAATACCTACAATCCTGGATGGCGAAACCATCCCAACTTCCAGTGGACGGGAAATTCCCAAACTCAAAGACCACCCTTCCAGCCCCGTCCACAACCACCTCGTCCTTACTAGCTGCCTCAGCCTCGGCCCAACCCTACTTATCCATCAGGGCCGAACCAAGACCAAATGTCCCTCATCCTTCAGACTTTGGCTGACATTCAGAGAACGAATGCGGCTATTCAGAAACAACACAAGGACGAACGTACAGAGGTTCGAAACCAACTGGCCCAGTTGGCAAATTCTCGCCAACCGGGCACACTTCCTTCTCAACCTCTTCCTAACCCGAATAACGTGCCGACCTAGCAGCGCGTTATGAACCCAAACCCGGGCCAAGCACACATGATTTATCAGGCCCCCTCTGTTCCTTCACCTGACGGGATGGAGGCTTCCACTTCCTATGCGGGTTATCAGCAGCAACCCATCCTATCAAACCCTAACCACAACCAGGTAGGACTAAATTCTGTAACCACCCGTAGTGGTAAGGAGACCCAAGATCCACCCTATCCAGACCACTCCAAACCTGGTAGTGATCCGAACCCTAAGACAGTAATCCAGGACGTTCCTATCCCTGTCCCAAATCAAAAACCTGGACCTATCCTAGAAGAACCAACCAAGGTTCCATTTCCCGAGGCCTTGACTAAGGGAAAGAAGACAACCAAGCCCGTGGCACCTGAGGAGGACCTGGTCAAGCTCTTTGAGCAGGTCCAAATAAACATCCCCTTGATGGATGCGATTCGACACGTACCGGCTTACGCACGATTCTTAAAGAATGTGTGTACACCTCAGCGTAAGCCGCGAACCAAGAGTGTGAGTCCAATTATACTATCAGAGCAAGCCAGCTCTATAATCCTAAGCAGACTCCCACCCAAGGTAAAAGATCCTGGTACTCCCTTGATTTCCTGCAAAATAGGTGAAACCCAATTCGACTGAGCATTGCTAGACTTGGGTGCTTCCATAAATCTGATACCCACATCCTTACTTAACCACCTAGAAGAATCTAAGCTAAAACCAACTGAGGTGACACTACAATTAGCTGATCGATCTATAAAGTCACTTAAAGGGATTCTCGAGGATGTTATTGTAAGAGTGCGGGATTTCTATTTCCCTGTAGACTTTATAGTCTTGGACATGGATGCACCTGAGAACCCTAGGGATACACCGATCATTCTAGGGAGACCTTTCCTGGCTACTGCTAGAGCCAACATCAGTTGTGAGGAGGGCCAAATAGTGCTGAAATTTGAAAATCAGACCTTCAAAATTGATATCTTTAAGGACCAACAAGGAATCAATTGCGGTGTCATCGAACAAATATGTGATATTAGGGCTTTGGTTGATGAAACGCATTTTGATAATGACTTGATTATACATCATCAACCACAAAAAGATCTTGAACCGCAATTAGAGGAGTCAAACCCTGATTTAGACAAACCCATAACTCCTATCCTTGAACCTCACACTTACCCTGAACCACCCTGATGAGAACCTCATCATAAACCCTAACTAGCACAATCTAACCCTGGTATGTGAGAGAAAGCTCCTACATGACTTAAAGAAAGGCATAACTCAGAGAATTCTGAGTTTAAGAATAAAACAAATCATAAGGGGTAAAACTGCAATTTCACCAATGCAGTTTGCAAACAGGGTAATTAAGGGTCCAAACACAAGTCAAACAAGCTTAACAAGAAAGAAAGTGGGATGATCTGATCTAAATAAGTGTTATAGCAACTTCCAGGAATTAAATGACATTCTATAACCCTAAAACAAATCCACTTCAATTCACGAGGTTTGAGGCAAGATAAAAATCAAATAAACCCTTTAAAATTCATATAAAAATATTCTCTAGGATTTAGAACCTTCAATTTGGCCTTAGAAACCTATTTTGACCTAAAAAGAGAACCATGCCTAATTAATAACTTAATTTGGGTTTTTACGTAAATTGGCCAGTAAAACATGGTCCAACCTAGAATTAAAATTCACCATTAAAATCCTTAGGTTCAAATTGGTCTTGTATAAAAACTTGAGCCTAAGAAGAGACCTCCTTGACCGACTTTACAATTTGGAAAAGTCGCTCTGCTGCCCTCTACCGACCTGCATGGCGCCGTGCAGAGCAGGGTTACCATCCTGCAAAGCAGAAGCGGGGTTCCCTGCGACGTCCTCCGTCGTAGGGACCCGCCCATGCCCTCTACCGACCACCATACCCTTCGTGCGAACGCACGGAAGGTATGGGTGTCATCTCCGACCTTACTCCAGCGAGGCTGTCACGACGCCAACTCGGCCCTCCCTCTGCGCCAACCCCTTTATAAGGAGCGGCACACCCTGCCGGCTCCTTCAAGCTTTTCTTTGACGGAGAACTCCCACCCCTTCATCCCTTCCTCCTCCGTCAGAAGGCCCGAAGCTTCCGGCGACCTCCTCCTCTTCCTCCTCGTCGCTCTGCTGCCCTACCTGCAGTAGGGTTTGCCTTGCTCCCTCATCCGCGTCGGGTTGTACCCGTCGGCACCCTCCGCCTGCTTCCTCGTCGCTGCACTCCTCCTCCAGGGCTCCTTCTTCTCCAGCTCCGGCAAATGCAAGCCGGCTGCTCCGCCCTCCCCCTTCGTCTAATACTTAGGTAAATAGCTTCCTCTCCATTTTCCTTGCATTTCCCCCATTTTTAACTGCCCTGTCGACTACCCGACCACCACTGTCCAGACCATCCTCTCCACCTCCGATCAGCCCCTCCGGCGAGACCATCTCACGTCCACAGACACCCCCGCACCTCGCCGACCACCGCACAAGCTCCCTCACACTCCACTCTATCGATTCCCCATCTCCATTTACTGCCAAACGCCACCCAACTACCCCCCGAACAAACCCACCTCTCCGACCACAGTCTGACCTAGGGCTACCTCCACACACGCCCTCGCACCTCGCCAACCCCCGCACTGTCTTCGCCGCACTCCGGCGAAGCTTCCTGCATTTTCTAATGTGGCCGAGAGGCCATCTTTCTGCTTTCAGGTCAGCAGCCCTTCGCCACCATTACTGAGCTGCTGCAGCTCCCTCACCTGCAGCTGCAGGTGCTCTCTAGCCCAGGTGCGCGTCCCAGGTCGCGCGGGTTGCCTCTGCGAAGGCACCCAGGTCAGTAGCTAGGGCGAAGACCTTGTAGGCTACTGCAATTGGTCGCAGGTAGCTTGCCTGCGGGCGCCGATTTGGCCAAGCGCCCACACTTAAAATGAAAAAGTGCCTAAGGCTATTCACCTTCAAACATAAGGGTCAGGTCCCTCTCCCGCATGCTGCGCGCCACGCGCTCACTCGCCCTCGCCCGCGCTCACGCCACGCGGATCTGGGCAGGATCCGATTACCCAAACCGCGCACTCCTCACCCACAACCGCACGCCGGTGGGCCTGGTCCCGGGCGCGATACCCGCACCCGATTACCCAGCTCTGGGAGAGCGGTCCTAAGAGAGAAATCTGAGAAAGAGAGAGACACGAGGAAGGGTAGGGGTAGGTTTTGCTCTAACCCTTGTGTGAGCATGCAGGAACAGAAGGAGAAGGAAGGAAGGAAAAGAAGAAGAAGCGGAGCGGTCGAAGCCTTAGCCGCACTGAGCGGCTGAAGGAGAAAAGGAGAGGAGCTGAGGAAGAGGAGAAGCTGCACTGTAGCAAACCCACAGTTAAGTCGTCTGACCACTGCATCAGACGACAGAAGGGCAGCGGCCAGAACAGAAAGAAGAGAAAAGAAGAGGAACTGTAAGGAAAGAAAAGAAAGAAGGAAGCAGAGAAGAAAAAAAAGAAGAAAAGAGAAAGAAGAAAGAAGACACAGCCGCAAGCAAGGAAAGAAAGAAAGAGAAGAACAGAAGAAAAGAAGCAGAAAGAAGAAGAAGGCTAAAGAAGAAAAGAAGTCAGAGAAGAAGAAAAAGATTACCATAGCCGCAAAAGAAGAAAAGAAAAGAAAGAAGAAGAAAGGAACACTCTGCAGGAAAAAGAAGAGAAGGAGATTAGCTGGAAGAAAAAGAAAGATAGAAAGAAAAGGAAGAGAGAAGAAGAAGAAGCCAAGAGAACTCTCTCTCTCTCTCTCACACATTTTTGTAACCTAATTGAGAACTTTTATACTTCTAGAATTCTAGTTGCTCCCTGAGTTAGACCTCGGGAAAACTTTTTTATTCCGAGTAAAAATTTGTAGTAATCTGGTAGCTGTTTTGTACTGCAACGATTGTAAACCATAATAACATAAAGACAACCGCTGCCAGCGTTATTACACCCGCTGCTGCTGATAACCCCATCTTTGAACTAAAACCCTTTCCCGATCATTTGAAATATATCTTTTTAGGCTCTAATCAGACTTTTCCTGTGATTAAAAATTCCAAACTCACTCCTGATCAAAAATCCCGTCTGATTGCTATTCTCCAGCAACATCGTACAGCCATTGGTTGGACTCTCGATGACTTGACTGGAATAAATCCCTCTTATTGCACACACCATATTTATTCAGAAGAGGGCGCACGACCTTCCCGTAAGATGCAGAGACGTTTAAACCCCAATCTGCAAGAGGTCGTGAAAAAGGAGATCATCAAGTGGTTAGATGCAGGGATCATCTACCCGATCTCCAACAGTCGTTGGGTGAGCCCAATTCAGGTTGTGCCTAAAAAGGCAGGGCTCACTACCATTACGACTGAAACCGGAGAAGTTATACCTACCCGATTAGCCAACTCGTGGAGAGTCTGCATAGATTACCGACGACTCAATTCCTCCACGAAGAATGATCATTTCCCACTACCTTTCATTGATCAGATTCTCGAGAAATTAGCGGGAAATCGATTCTTCTACTTTCTTGACGGGTACTTCGGTTATAACCATGTAGCTATTCATCCTGAGGACCAAGAGAAGACCACGTTCACCTGCCCCTTCGGAACGTATGCATTCCGAAGGATGCCTTTTGATCTTTGCAATGCACTCGCAACTTTTCAGCAGTGCATGCTTGCCATATTCTCTGATATGGTGGGTGATTATCTGGATGACTTCTCAGTTTTTGGGGCATCATTTGATGATTACCTCCAGCACTTGGTTCATATACTCAGGCATTGTATCGACGTTAATTTGGTTCTTTACTGAGGAAGGAGCCATTTTATGGTGCCTGAGGGGATCGTCCTAGGACATCTAATTAAAGAGAAAGGCATCCAAGTGGATCGAGCCAAGGTTGATTTAATTTCTCGACTGCCTATGCCTAGCTCGATCAGGAACATCCGCTCTTTTCTGGGGCACATCGATTTTTACCGTCGTTTCATTCTTGATTTTTGGAAAATCGCACGCCCCATGACTACTCTTCTCCCTAAGGATGTCCCCTTTGAGATCTCCAAAGAATGTGCTCAAGCCTTTGAAAACCTCCGTGACCAAGTCACCTATGCTCCAATCCTACAATCCCCTGATTGGTCTCAACCCTTTGAGATCATGTGCGATGCATCTGATTTCGCTGTAGGAGCGGTTCTGGGGCAGAAAGTTGACAGGAAACCCGTGGTCATCTACTACGCTAGCAAGACACTTGACGAGGCTCAGCGTAACTATACAGTTACGGAGAAAGAGCTGCTAGTCGTAGTATTTGCCCTTGAAAAATTTTGATCTTATCTCCTGGGTTCCCACGTCATCATCTACTCGGATCACACGGTTGTGAGGCATCTCCTTGCCAAGAAGGACGCGAAGCCTCGACTAATCTGATGGATCTTGCTGTTGCAAGAATTCGACCTCGAGATTCGCGACAAGGCGGGAAGACAAAATGTGGTAGCTGACCATTTGTCTCGCCTTCCTTCTGAGATCATCAACCCTTCTGGACCCATCACGGAGCATTTCCCTGATGAGCACCTGCTGACTATTGGTACTAGACTTCCATGGTTTGCTAATATAGTAAACTACTTGGCATCTCATCAGATCCCGTCTGATTGGCCGAAGGCCAAGAAAGACAAATTGTGCTCTGATGCCAAGTACTACATTTGGGAAGATCCATACCTCTTTCGCATAGGTGCTGACCAAATCATCCAGAGATGTATCCCGGAAGGTGAAATCAATGATTTTCTCCCCTTCTACCATGACCAGGCATGCGGTGGCCACTTCTCTTGGCACAAAACCGCATCGAAAATCCTCCAGTGTGGCTTTTATTGGCCCACTCTGTTCAAGGACGCATACAATCACTACAAGGTATGCATTCGTTGCCAAACTTTGGGCAACATGAGCCATCACAACATAATGTCTTTGCAGCCGATTCTCGTATGCGAAATCTTTGATGTTTGGGGGATTGATTTTATGGGCCCCTTTCCTGTTTCGGATGGCTTCGAGTACATTTTGCTGGCTGTGGACTACATGTCCAAATGGATCAAAGCCATACCGACCCGAACCTGTGATCATAAAATCGTTCTCAAATTCATTCATCACAATACCTTCTCACGGTTCGGGATTCCTCGTGCTATCATCTCTGACGGGGGGACCCATTTCACGAATGCTCAGTTCAGGTCACTGATGACCAAATACGGGTTGTCTCACCGAATCTCCACTCCTTATCACCCCTAGACTAATGGTCTAGCTGAGCTATCAAATCGGGAGATCAAGAAAATCCTGCAGGTCACTATTTGGCCTGACAAGAAGGACTGGTCGTCCCAACTTCCAGAAACTTTGTGGGCCTATAGGACCGCGCACAAAATCCAATTAGGCATGTCTCCCTTTAGACTGGTGTACGGGAAGGCATGTCACCTTCCCATCGAACTGGAGCATAAAGCCTATTGGGTAGTACGGAGCTGTAATCTAGATCTTTCTAAGGCTGGAACCCACAGAAAGCTTCAGATCAGCGAGATCGATGAATTACGCCTTGATGCATACGAGAACTCGCGAACCTATAAGGAGCGGGTTAAAGCCTTCCATGACAAGCACATCTCTAGAAAGATCTTTCATCTTGGTCAGAAGGTCCTACTCTTTGATGCCCGACTCAAACTTTTCCCTGGGAAACTGCGATCCAAGTGGGTCGGACCATACCTTGTCCGACAGATTTTTGGAAATGGAGCCGTCGAAATCAATCCGCTCAGCCATGATTCTGAACCTTTCATTGTGAACGATCAAAGACTCAAACCGTTCATTGATGTAACCTCTACTGATTTGGCTGAATCATCATTTATCCTCCATTTTCCCTGAACATATTGCGCCCAGCCGATGGCGTAAAACTCAGCACTCAACGGGAGGCAGCCCGTCATTCTTTTTGAAAAAACCCGAAACCTTTTTTGACACCTTTTCGCACCTAAGGTTCACCCTTTAGGATAGCCAACTCCACCTCAGGTGCTTGCACTTGAGATTAGAAATCGTCCACAACTGTTACTCCGACCCATTCACTCATCAAAACATCTATCCTAATATATGAACTAAGTTGAATAAAAATCCCCTAAGTTACAATGAGGACATTGCAAATCTTAGGCATGGGGGGTATGAAAGTGCAAAACTTGTAAGCAAATGTTTTAAACAAAAAAAATTCACATATGCCAAAAACACCATAAAAATTGAAAAAAATTTTTGAAAAAGAATAATAAAATGAGAGGAGTAAAGAAAATTTTGTGGACTTTACAAAGGAGGAGGAGAAAAAGGAACAAAATGAAAAGAAGGAGCACAAAATGAAAAAAAAAAAAGATAGTCAATAGTAAGAAATTAAGGAGTTAACCTAAGTTCTAGACCTCATTCAGGAAAAGAAATGGAAAGTGCGCAATAAGATTAGTAAGAACGCAAACCCTAGGCATTCTTGGATAGACTCTTAGTACCCATTAAGATCTAGACATTCCTCAAGAGGTTGAGTATTAGGTCCAAGGCTTAGGGAGTATTTGGCCTCGTTAACTAACTTTTGATTTACGGGACTCAGTAACCTAAGCACCCTAACTTCACACACAGCCTGGTTCAGTAAGCATAAAAATCAAATTCACGCAGAAGCGTTGCAAAAATTCTGAAAATGACACCTAAAGTAGGAGCGGCCGATCAACACAAGTTGATTTGGACGAGTTCCCAGCGCAGAGAGGTGGGAAATTCCCCTCGAAGATGCGTAGCAAAATATCATCTCCTCGGTGCTTGTCTCTTAGGATATTTACATATCCTACTGGGGGCATGTAAGCACTCTGCTGATTCAGATTCCATGGATGGCATTATCACGAAATGTCAATTGCCAGGGTCTGAATTCAGCCACGGAACACCATGGATGGGATTATCTCGAAATCTCAATAGCTAGGGTTCTGGGGGTTACCATGGGCGATGCTATCTCGAAGCATCGATTGCCAGGAACCCTTGAGGATTGATGATGGGGACAAGGAATCTGATACAGACCGTGTTGAGAAGCCAATCCTAAGTTAGAATTAAAAACAAAAATAGAGAGAAAACTCTCCAAACATATAAATCTTCTACCTCCCTTTCTTACAAAACGCACTGCGAACTGAGCCAGGGCTAAAATTATCTCAAGCACAGGTGCTTTAACCACAGGGTCCAATAAACCTTAGGTTAGTTCTTGTAGGCCTTAAAAACCTTGGCTAAGGACCGAGGCTGAGGCTAGACAGATCTGGATCTTGGTTGGTACTAGAGTACCTTTTAGGCCTATGGTTGGCATTCTAACCTAATCTAGGTTTCAAAAGAAAAAGCACTTATCTAAAATCATTAAGAACTTCATGGTCTAGAACAAGGGTTGAAACCTTAAAATTTTGCTAAGGGACTAGCAAAAGCTAGGCATGGGGGTATGATGAGAACCTCATCATGAACCCTAACTAGCACAATCTAATCCAAATATGTGTGAAAAGCTCCTACAAAACCCATAGAGAGGCTTAACTCAGAGAATTTGAGTTAAAGAATAAAACAAATCATCAGGGGTAAAACTGTAATTTCACCAATGCAGTATGCGAACAGGGTAATTAAGGGTCCAAACACAGGTCAAACAAGCTTAACAAGGAGGGAAGTGGGATGATCAAATCTGAAAAGGATTATAGCAACTTCTAGGAATTAAATGATATTCTGTAACCCTAAAACAAACATACTTTAATTCACGAGTTTCAAGGCAGGATAAAATCAACTAAACCCTCTAAAATTCATAGAAAAATATTCCCTAGGGTTTAGAACCTTCAATTTGTCCTTTGAAACCTATTTTGACCTAAAATGAGAACCATGCCCAATTAATGACTTAATTTGGGTTTTTACGTAATTTGATCGGTCAAACATGGTCCAACCTAAAATCAAATTTCACCATTAAAATCCTTAGGTTCAAATTAGTATGGTATAAAAATTTAGACCTGAGAAAAGACCATCTTGACCGACTTTACAAATTGGTCCTCTTAATTTACTTTTTGACCCTTATCTTTTGAAACCCTTGCATTTAGCCCCCTAACTTCTCGTCGTTCTTTGCATAACGGTCCTCCCTACCATTTCTGCACAGCGCCATACCTCCAGCGACCTTACGCGGAGGATGGCGCTACGCAGGGCAGGGCGACCGTCCTCTAGAACATACGGGGGGTTCCCTGCGACGTCCTCTGTCGTAGGGACCCGCCCATGACCTCTACCATCAACCATGCCTCTCGTGCGGATGCACGAGAGGCATGGGTATCTTTTCCCGCCACTCTCTGGCGAGGCAGGCACGTCGCCTCCTCGGTCCCCTCTCCACGCCAAAACCTTTATAAGGAGCGGCAAGGCTTGCAGACTCCTTCAAGCTTCCTTTGGCGGAGAAATACCCCACATTTCATCTCTTCCCCCTCCGGTCAGAGAGCCTGAGCTTCCGGCGATCTTCTCCTCCTCCTCCTCATCGCTCTGCTGCCCTACCTGCAGTAGAGTTTACTCTGCCCTGTCGTCCGCGCTAGGCCGTACCAGCTGGCACCCTCAGACCGCCTCCCCGTCGCCGATACCCTCCTCCTGGGCATCTTCATCCTCAGCTCCAGCAAGCACGAGCCGAACGCTTCCCTCTCCCCCTTCGTCGAGTAAATAGGTAAAAAGTTTCCTCTCTCTCTCCCTTGTATTTTCCCCCTTCTAATTTGCCATTTCAACAACCCGACCGCCACTGTCCAACTCCATCTTCCCCATCTCCGGTCGCCTTCTCCGGCGAGGCCATCTCACTTCCACAAACTTCCTCACCCCTCGCCGACAAGCCCAAAAGCTCCCCCTCACTCCACTCGACCATTTCCCCCACTCCATACACCGCCACTCACCACCCGACCACCCCCCGAACAGACGCATTTCCGCGCACACATTCTGACCTAGGTCCACCGCCACAGGCGCTCTCGCGCCTCGCCGACCCCCGCACTGTCTTCGCCGCATTCCGGCGAAGCTTCCCACGTTTTCTGATGTGGCTGAGAGGCCGTCATTGTGTTTTCAGGTCAGAGCCCCCTCGCTGCCATTGTTAAGCTGCTGCAGCTCCAGGCTTTCTCCAGCCCAGGCACGCATCCCAGGCAACGCGGATTGCTTCTGCAAATACGCCCAGGCCTGCAATTGGGTCGCGAGCTTCGCAGCTGCCCCAATTGGCAGCAGCTTCCTCAACCGTGGGCGCAAGATCTGGAGGTGGGATTTTAGTCCCACCTCGTAAGTGTGCGGCCACGTGCCCACACTTAAATTGAAAAAGTGTATCGGGCTGTTTGCCTTCGATACACAGGGGTCAGGTCCCTCTCACCCGCACGCAGCGCGCCACGCGCTCGCTCGCCCTCGCCCGCGCTTACGCCTCGCGAGTCTGGGCCGGATCCGACTACCCGACCAAGCACTCCTCGCCCACCATCGCACGCTGGTGGGCCTGGTCCCGGGCGCGCTACCCGAACCCGAGTACCCGGCTCTGGGAGAGCATTCCTAAGAGAGATTCTGAGAAAGAGAGAGACGCGGGGAAGGGGTAGGGGTAGGTTTTGCATTGACCACTGTGTGTGCGTGCAGGAAAGAAAGAAAGAAGAAGAAGAAGAAGAAGAAGCAAGCTAAGGAAGAAGAAGAGAGGAGAAGCGGCCGAAGCCTTAGTCGCACTAAGCAACTGAAGAAGAAGGAAGGAAAGCACTGTAGCAAATGCACAAATAAGCGTCTGAGCACTGCATCAGACGTCGGAAGGGCAACAGCCAAAAGAAGAAGAAAAGAGGAAGGAAAGTCAGCGGCTAGAGCAGAAAGAAGAGGAAAAGAAAAGAAGCAGAAGCAGAGAAGAAGAAGAAAAGAGAGAAAAGAAAGAAGATACAGCCGCAAGCAAGGAAAGAAAGAAAAAGAACAGAAGAAGGAAGCAGAGAAGAAGAAGAGGAAAAGAAGAAGGCACAGTTGCAAGTAAAGAAGAAAGAAGAGGGCAGGAGGAAAAGAAGAAAAAGAAGAAAGAAGAAGGCAGGAAGAAAAGAAGAAAAAGAAGAAAGAAGAAGAAGAGGAACGACCAGAAGAAGAAAAGAGAGAAGAAGAAGAAGCCAACAAAACTCTCCCTCTCTCTTATTATTTTTGTGACATAATTGTGAACATTTATGCTTCTAGAAACACAGTTGCTTCCTGAGTTCGACCTTGGGAAAACTTGTTATTCCGAGTAAAAAAAATTCTGTAGTAATCTGGTAGCTGTTTTGTCATATACTACAATGATTGTAAACCTAATAAACATAAAGACGGAACAAGTAGCGACCAGCAATCCCTCGCCCACTCCGCCTGCCTCGTCCGTGACCACACCTATGCAGACCTGGTAAACCCGTTTACCCTGCACTCCTCGCGCACCACTCACGCCGGTGCGCCTGGACCCGGGCACGCATAACCCGACCCGATTACCCAGTTGGCTCTGAGAAAGCGAAGAGAGAAATAGAGAGAGAGATGTGGGGCGGGTAGGGGTTAGGTTTTGCCTAACTGTGTAAGTGCAGGGAAGCAGGAAAAGAATAAAGGAGGAGTGGAGCAGAAGAGAAGAAGAGGAGCCGCAGCTACTGAAGAAGGAAGAAGGGTGAGCTCAAGACACTTAGTTGCACAGGGCAGCAACTGAAGAAAGAAGAAGAAGAGGACTTGGCCAAAGGCAGAGAAGGAAGGACTTGAAGAAGAAGGAGGAGGCGTAGCAGTTCAAGAAGAAAAGAGAAGGAAGGAGCTACAGCAGAGAAGGAAGAAGAAAGAAGGAAGCCGAACAGAGAAGCAGGAGAAAAAGAAAGAAGGAAGCTGCGAGGCACTGTAGAAAAGGGGTTGATAAGGCGTCTGATTCAAAGAATCAGACGTCCGAAAAGGGAAAGGCAGAGAAAGAAGAAAAGGAAAAGAGAAGAAGAAGAGAAGAGAAGAAAGAAAAGGATTTTTTTGTTCATTCTCTCTCTTAAATTTTTGTAAAATAGTATATCATAGTAAATTGTGAATTAATATGCTTCTAGAATCAAAGTGTGCTTCCTGAGTTCGACCTCGGGATATTTTAAATTCCGAGTTATAAATTTTCATTTGTTTTCGCAGAGAGTTCATCTATATTACAACGAGATAACTGTTAAAACACGATCTAGTCGCGCGAGCACCAGGTAATCGAATCCTCAACCCAGATCTGCGGGCGTATTTGCAGGCAAGGATGCGTGAGAGTGCCCGTGCATATGGGTATGCTTTAAGGACCTTACTCAGCGTGTCTGAGGCGATAAGCCTCAGACACTTTTTCCTAATAAGCGTGGCTGCTCCATAGGATGCACACGATGTGGGACTATGTCCCTTGTTTCTTTCGTCTTCGACAAGGAAGATGTTCGTCCTTGATTCGTGCGCACCAGCCGTCAGATCAGCTTGAAGCACCTGGGGTTCAATTACTGCTGGTGTTATGCTCTCAATTGGTGAGCTTCTTCTCTGATCAGAGCACTGGACGGCATGGCAAAGCTTCACTGGAGGTGACCGAGGAACCGTGGTCGGAGGCGAAGATGGAGGGCAACTCTGACGAGTACCAGTGCACAATAGAACGGACCTCACGGTCCCAAATCAGTCCAGGAGTTTCAAGGAAGATCCCCGAAGCTCTCCCTTAGGTCTATATGCCATGCGATGAGGTTTAGTGGGGTGGCGAAAAGCTCGCCGAAGCTCCTGAAGATGGTGGTCGATGATGGTTCAAACGGGGTTGAAAGTTGAAATTGAAGAGATGAGAAGATAGAGGAGAAGAAGGGGAAGGAAAGCCCTAACTTTATTGGAGGAGAGGAGGGGCGGAGACCGGTGGCGGTGGCAGGCCACTGGCGACGAATCGGAGACGAAACTGAGGCTGACGAAGGGAAGTAGAGAGACAACTTCTAAGCTAAGATGCTCGGCGAGGGAAGAGCGAAGGCGGCTGTGACTTCATGTGATGGCGAGACGCAGCGGAGCGAAGGGAAGAAGAACACCTCAAGGTCCACTAATGGCGGCGCTTGGAGGAAGAGAAGACGAAGGTGTAGGCGCTCGGATTCCAAACGACTCGGCTCAGAGGAGGGTCGCGAGTCTTTATAGAGCAGCAGCCGCACGTGAAGTTGTTGGTAGAGATTGCGAGAGATCCTTGCAACAACTGCAACTCCGCGTTTGTTTGCATCGGAGATTGCAGGCTGAGGTGGTGATGGTGGCTGACGAAACAAATATGCTGAGACGTATGAGCACAAAAAGTCTGATGAATAATGCCCCTGGAAGAGAATAGACTCTGAATGTCTTGCTAAATAAACTCTAAGGCATTATCACTACGAAAAGCTTTAACTATGCTGGAGTACTGAGTCTGAACCTCAAACAGAAACTGCTGAATAACATGTGGTATCTTCGAGCATGTCTTCACCAAGAAGACCCAAGTCAGGCGACTATGATCATTCACAAGAACAATGTAGTACCGATGGCCTTTAGGAGTGGAAACACTAGATGGCTCCTAAACATTACAATGTACTGGAGAGAAGAGACTCCTCTGGTGCTTCCCAAGCTAATAGTCTTCACATTGCAGGGCAATTGAATCTGACCACTCAGGATACATCTCTCTCATCTTCTTCAGAGATTGATGTCCAAGTCTCCTATGCCACAGCCAAGGATCAAAGGCTATAGACACAGCTCCGACGAACAAAATGGGTGTGTCTAGGTAATACAAACCATCTCACTCTATACCTCCACCAATGATTACTCCCGTTTGTCAATCATGAAAATAGCAATGATCCTCATCAAATACTACCCAGCACCTGTGGTCCTTGCAGATACGACTCACTGATAAGAGGTTTGTTGGAAATTCTAGCGCACAATGAACATCTCTGATCACCATATTCTAGGAAGTGCGCACACTCCCAACAACCGTAACCCGAGATGTGGCTCCATTAGCCACTCTAACTTCGTGGATCCCGCATGGACTAACAGCATTCTCCAATCTCTTTGTGTCTCCTGTAAGATGTATAGAGGCACTAGAGTCAAGAACCCAAACTCCTCTAGCACCAGTCTTCTTCCTTGCTACTCTCTGGGCGGCACATGCATAGCCATGTGGGACTGAAATAGAACCTCCAATCAGTCAAAGAACGTATATCTTGCACTAAAGAAGACTCATCGTGCTTGAGACAAGTGCTTCCATCAACCATGGCGAGAGAAGATTCATCACCATCCATATTGGGCGTGAGAGGACTCATCACGCACCTCAAAAGTGTACCAATGGATGACTGGCAGATGTGCCATAACCACCCGTTGCAAGGGGAGGAGCCAACAGATCGACAGCGGCGGCACTGATCTCGCAGGCCAAGCTGATGGTGACGGTGATTAGAAGAAGACCTGCGGTGGTGGTGGTCTTGCCAGTAGCCCTTTCAGTAGTAGCAGCGGCGAGGCGACTATCGGTGGTGTCGCTGACCTGGCTGGTGGCATTGCTAGCAACGATGGCAAGTGAACCAGACGCAGCGGCGACGGTGAGGGCGATGGGAAGTTCTGAGATGGCGGGACTCTGGGGAAGATTTCTCCCATGTTGCAGCTGCCTCTTCGATCCTTCATTACTTCTTTCATCGAATCATCATCTAATTGGTGATTGAATCATTTTAGAGTGAGTATTTGGTGGGATATCGGAGCATCGGCCTAGGATCGCTATTCTGATACCATGTGAGAGGAAAAGGCTTTTCTCATTCACCAAAGAAACCTTAGCCTCTCTTTTATATTAGAGAGGTTTGGCTAAATTACATGGTCACCCAAGAAGATCTAAAAGCAACAAGTATGTCCCTAGACTCAACAAAAAGAAATTACAAGTATTACGTCCTGAAATCAAAAAGACCCTTAGCTTTCTTTACAACATTTTCAATCCAAGCCCTTTCTCCCAAAAAATTATCACATTACGTTGCAACCACAAAGACCATAGCACTGCCACCACCATAGACCATGGCTGGTAATTCATATGGATGCCATTCGTAAAAAAAGTCCAAAACTCGTCCATGGAAGATACATTAACACCTGGCACCTAGAGAAATTACAAGACCAAAACAGGTGTAGGGTATCTTCTTCACCATGGCAAGATAGCAAACCGTATCTGCATCATCCACCCATCGACTCCTATGCACCTTAGTGACCAGCTAACCTTTTCGGGGCAACCAAAAGAAAACCTTTCACTTTCCGGGGCACCTTCAATCTCCAAAATCATCGACAATCCCCGGTGACCTCATTAGTACTAGGATTGTAAGGATGAGAGCTGTGCTACTACTACTTCCTTTACGATCCTTCTAAATGGGTCCAAGTGTGAAAGAGGGAGGTAGATCCCGTTATGTAGCACCTATGCACTTTGTGATTACTGTGGACATCACACAAAGAAACACCAATAGAAAGTTATGTTTAGTCATGCCTTTATAGAGGGATTTCCAGCTATCCTGATTGAAGGGATGATGAGTTGTTTTCTTTTTTGATGGAATGTATGATGATTCGTGCCATGACTAGTTCCACATTTTACATTTTTCCAACCTTTTAGGTTTCTGCAAGAGGTAGCTGGATCAAATCATCATAGCATCTATGTTCTTTATGATTCTCTGGATGTTACTCCAAGGTACACCAAAAATGTTTGTGAAGCATGACAACTTGAAGGTTTTACTTCTCACCTAGATGTGCCATTTTGAACTCTCAAGGTATGTCTTGTCATGCCCAGAAGAGAGGTTTCATATCAACTTGGATTGAATGGGATGATACATTGTGCTATGCCTACTACATTTTCAATACTTCTGTAGCATCTATGCTCTTTGTGATTGCTGCAGACATCAACCCACAATGCACCAAAAGTTTTTTCCAAAGAATGTCGGTGCCTGAAAACATTGAAGATATAACCATTAATGAATTCTCTTTCAATGACCATCATTTAACTAGAATTATGCGTACTGAAACCCATACATTTACATTCGTTATTTACTTAATGCATGTGCACGTGATAAGAGTTAATCATGCAAATGGCAAAACAGTGATCCGTAGGTTAGAAATCGACGTGCGATTTTAAGTGAGTAGAGCGAACGAGATCGAAATCATTTTCAGAATGCCTCCCAAAGACTAAACATCGGGACTCAATCTCGTTATTTTAGAAATATTTTTGTTGATTGGATTTTGCGACTATACTACGAACAATAGCGTATTTCAAAACACGTGCGAGAATCATTCCAACAAATGGCGCCGTTACCGGGGAGGCAACGCGATTGATTTTCAATCTTAGGACTTTCTAGTGACAAATCCACCTCTACATGTTTTAGATGTGCAAGAAATCAAGAACAATGGGATCTACGCACACATCGAACGCGGAAAAAAAAAATGCAGGTACACATCTTCTCTCTCTTAGCTTAGGATTTTTTTCAAACTCTAGGTTAGATTATTTTTCTTAGTTAGAATTTTCTTTTGGGAAAAAAAATCTGCATATTTTGAAAAGAAAAAATTTCATTAGGTTGTTAGACTAGGTCTCTTGAAAAATTTTTCCCTCTTCAAAAAAAATCAAAAACTTTTGAAAAAACAAAACATTTTTTGTGGAAGTTTGAATTTGATATTCAAACACCTTCTAAAAGCTTTTCCACCACCTAATGAAATTCTGTCAGACTTCATTTTCTGAATTAAAAATTCAATTTTCAAATAATTAGTGACCGAAAAATTTTGAAATTCAGGAAAGTACTTCATTTTCAAACCACCTTTCAAAGGGCACCGTTTGTTTGGATAAAGTCAAAGTACAAAATTTTTAAAAATTTGTGAAGTACAAGTAGGTCAAACTGACCCAGATTTGAAATTTTTCAAAATTCAAAAATCAATTCCAAACAACTTACGAATCTTTTTTGACTAAAAATGGTGGGGTTTGAAAGCTTATCTCATTAGCTTTAATTTTCATATTTTTCCCAAATTTTTAAAAGTCATTTGATCCTGTTTCAGAGCAAAAAATCGACCACGGGTCAAAATTCCAAATCTGACTCGCTGACATTTAAAATCTCTATAAATTCGATTGAAATAGTAAAAATTATAAAAAAAATTATATGAAAAGATAATTAAGAAGGAAATCTACTTGCCAAATTTCACTTTATTTAGATTCCATTTGTGTTCTTAGAATTATTTTTAGTTCATTGGTCTACTGAAACACCTAGAATTTACATGAACCCTAAGCTCAACCTTTAGGGTCAAATTTCTAGAGACCACATTTGAGCTAACCTAGACTTAACTAAGTTTAGTGTTTAGCCAGTGATCCTAGTTATCTTGTGGGCCACTCACCACAAACCCTAGTGAAGAAAAAAAATGGGTTAAAAGAAATTTTGAAACACGAAACCAACCCGAATATGTTGTCATACTACTGGGTGATTTCAACCTCTCTGGCCAAACCTGGTGACTAAGTTTGTGGGGTAGTGTCAAACGACCGTGGCTCAGGGGTACAAAGGAACCGGAGGCAAAAGTCGAAGGAAGAACCTTTCCCTTAGTCCCCTCGTACACAGACTGGCTTGCTTAGCTTGAAAGGTGAGAATTACTTTCAGTCGGTTCTCAACGAATTTTTCTTTAGGAATTCAAACTTAAAATGAAAAATCCGGTCATCTGATCATAAGGACCATCTGATTGACAGGGTTTTAGCCTTGTCTGGCTGGTTGCACCAACCCAAGGGTTGGTTGGTGTATGCGAGGAAGGAGGTCACTTAGACCTTGATTGGTTGGACCTTGGGAGCCACTCCCAAGGAGGCGAGTCACCTCGCCCGAACCATCTTCCCACCCTTCTTTTATCCTCTTAGCCGAAATGGCTAATCCTGGATCTGGACCTGGTCAGAATCCAGGTAATCTGGACACAACAGCTCATCTGGGAGCTCAAGTCACGGAATCAGCTCAACCTTGGGATCAAAACCCAAGGTAACGAAGATGACTTTTTGCTTCACCTGATCCTTCTTCTCGAGTTGCCAAAATGGGAACTCATATCCTGACCCTGGGTATTATGACCCGTACCAGTTGGCCCCTCAAGGGACCTCATCTTATAACCCGAGGTATGAATTTCATACTCTTGCATCTCACCCATGGAATATGGGTAGATATGATTCACCCCATGGAACCCTTGAGGAACTACCAGTGTATATGTGACCCCATTATAGATTACAGCGAGCTATAACTAGGATGAGAAACAGAGTCACATCCTATCTGCACGGAATCCAGGCTATCAATGATCCGGACCAAAGACGAACCTGGATTCCGCTCCAGGAAGCTTTGATGGAGGCCCTTCAGGAAGTGGCAACAATAACAAGGGCGCTTAAACAGAATCACATTCTTTAGGAGATGTTGCTTTTGCATTATCAAGTAGAGAATAGCCTAGGAGACCCCGAAGAATCTGAATTGACCATGCTTGAAGACAATTCGCAGGAGCAGATACTTGAAAGAACATCCGGGGAAGAAGAAGCCAATACGAATATGGGACAGGAGCAGGAAACATCTCGAATAGATTCATCTGGAAACCCTATTCGAGAAAATGATGAGGAAAAGACTAATATCTCCAAGATTGAGTTGCAATCTGGATACTCCGGATCGTGGGAGACATTATGGGTTGGACAACCTAGCTAAGATGAAGGATGAAGATCCATTTGAGGATATGGATCTGGAGGCAAGCATTCCATGTAACACCACCGATCAACTTATACCATTCCCCATAGATAGTGAATATGTTCTTGACCTAACATCAACCGATTCGCACCCTTCTTCTTTCACCTACCAAGGCGATGTGGGAATCTCTGAGACTATACCCTTTGATTTGGATAGCCAAAGAACAGAGACAGCGATGGATGTCTTTCACGAAGAAATAGACATGTTATCGGAAGCAAAAAGTAATGAGGAGCCTACTGCATATGAGGGTGAAGCACTGAGCAGAATGAATTGGGGACTCACTTATAACCCTAGTCAGTCTAATGGATGGCTCGACTCGGAACCTAAAGAGTCAGCCTCTGATGAATCAAAGATAAATACTAATGACGACGAAATGATTTCTGACGAAGATCTCAGTAACCTCCCCACAAAACTTCTACTTTCACGCATACCCCCATATGACATAGAGCCTCGAGAGGGCATGATCTTTGACATCAATTATCATTATGAAGACCCCTATGACTTAGATTCTGGTTCTGAGATACATCTTGATCATATCAATATACTCTCAGCAACTTTCTTCTGAATTATGGGACTTGATAAATCAGCAGAATCAACATTATGATCCTCCCTCTGATTATCCTCTACCTTCCACCACTACTCTGTATTCTGTTATAGCTAGACATTTTGGAGTAGGGGTGCACAATCAGCTGGTTCACATTTGTGGACCACTGATTTTGGGAGCACACGAACATATCTTTCTATTGATCTTGACCAGCTCTTACACACTCACGAAGACATCTGATCAAGTTTTCGCCCAGTTGGAGGCGTTAGACTCAGCATCTACTTGCATTCTTCATCACCCTATACATACTCACTTTATACATAAATCACACTTCACCGCACGAGTATGGCTGGCAAGTTGTTGTGGATTTAACGTCCCATTGGCCAATTGTTCAGAACCTAGCTTACGAAATGCACGTTTAATTTCAAACACTTAGGAAGAAGCGGGGAAGTAGAATAAGCTGGAAAGATATACACTGAATTCGCCCTTGTGTTGATCCCATAAAAATAAAAAAAAGTGGTTAAAAATTATTTGGTTAAAAACTATTTGGTAGCGGATTTTCTTGTGAAATTTACAGCGACTCAGGTATTCCAAAATCCAACTTTTCTTCGCAACGATTTTCTCGCTAATCAGTAGCCATCCTCTTCTAATCAGAAATTATGGCCACGCCCTTCTTCAGTTCTAGGCGTGTGTATTTCGAGGCAATTACATCCCATATCTCAAAATCCATTAACTCCAAGAAGATTTGCATTCTAGTCTTCCAATAGTTGTAATTGGTGCCATCAAATAATGGTGGACGAACTGCAAATTGCCCCTCAGCATAGAGGTAGGTAGAGAACTTTGACATCTTCTGGACTTTCAACCGTGCTCTAATACCAAATGATTGACCTACTGATCTAGAACTACACTAAAGGAGAGGGGTGAATAGTGTAGATGGTAGTTTCAAAATAATATTATTGGAGTATAAATGCAAATCACAAAAATCATTCACATGAGTGCACATGTATTTATAGTAGAAACCCTTTCAGGCATAAATCATACCTAAGCCTCCCAACTTAGGGCTAGTTTACTTGTAGAGTTAATCCCTATTTTGGAGTGTTTACCCCTGTTTACTTGAGGAGTTAACCTTCATAATCTTAACACTTGTTTTGGGGGGTTAACAGTACTTATTTTGCTAACACCAGTTCTAAGGGGTGTTAGCAAAATAGTTGTTAACTTCGTAACTCTCCCACACCTAAACTGTACTCTACAAAAACTAGTGTTAACACCAGTTCAAGTAAACACCACAAGAGTTAACATTACAGCTTAACACCAGTTTAAGTAAATAGAAAATGGTGTTAACACCACCCTACAAGTAAACAAAAATAAAGGTTAACACCAGTTTCACATTTTTTAACACCACTTTCCTAACCCATGAAGTGAACTAGCTCTTAGGATTTTCCAACTAAACAAGGCTAGTCAATCCACTAAAACATGTACCACTTAAAACTTAGAGTGGCACAACCTCTTACAATAAGCCTTCTCTTTGAACCTGAATAGAAGAATAACAACAATAGGATCTCCCAAACAACTTGGGACCCTAATCAAACTGATAGAAATAAAATAATACAAATTATATCCTGAGGAATCTCAAATGAGCAAAGATTTTCAAATCAAATATTTCGTAGGGGCTCAAAACGAAGTGCTTTAGAAGGTGAAACAAAAAGAGCATAGAAGCACTTTTAAGAGAGCGTTGGAGCACCTTTTTAGAGTAGAGAATTTTCTCTTAAAAGTTGTGTGTGAAAGAGACTACAATGGTACCTTATTTATACTTGAAATCCCAGCTATTTTGAAACTTTTTTAATGATAATCAAATTAATCTATTGGTTGATTAAAAGGCATATTTATCTATTAATTAAATTATTTGGTCGATCACTTATTGATCTATTAATCTAGTAGTTTGATTTATTAATCTTTCAAATTCAAACTTCCTAATTTGCTAAGATTTGATCATTCTATTTTATTAATTGATTGATCAATTTATTTTAGTCGATCACTTTTATAATTTGGTTGATCGAAAGTCCTAAACTTTGAATTTTAATGTTCGTTAAATTATTTAGAAAATATTTGATGTTCTGTACAATAAATCTTGACTCAAAAAAATAAAAGATACAGGACTGATTTCAGAGATGGTTCTTTCAATTACCAAGATCCAAGATAGAAATTCTGAAAAGTTAGTTAGAATATAAATATAATTTTAGTGCATCAAAATTTAGGTGTCAACAGAATTAATGGCTAATTCTACATATTATTTTGCCGAATTTAAAGAATGTGTGACACTATCATTATGATTAGAATTTTTGATAAAAAGTGTAGGCAAGCCGTCAGGGCCTGGATTTTTGGAGGGATCCATCTGATATAAAACCTTTTTCATTTCTTCTTCATCATGTTCCATTGCACAATAATCATATTCCGCCGAAGTTAACCGATCCTCCGATTGGAAATAATCTGAATGAAGGGAACATGAATATTCGGAAGTATATAACTTTTTATAGAATTGATAGAAGCATTTTTCTTTTTCTTTTTTTGTCTCTTGTTTCTTCCCCTGATGGGAGTCTCAACCATTGGATATTATTTTTCCTTTTACGGTCCATAGTATGAAGTTGGTAATACCTAGTATTGCGGTCTCCACTTTCGACCTAAGCATGCCTAGAACATTGAAACCAGTGAATTTCTTCTTGCTTTAGAATTTCGTCATACTATTGCCTGACAAGTTTTTCCTCCTATACACTCAATGATGATGGAACACTAGATTGCATCATTCCAACTCCTTTTTGACCCTCCAATTGTTATTATCCTTCTTGCTCCATTTTTGAAGCGCATCACCTAAGGCTTTATCCTTAGCCCATATTGGTCAAGAAACGAGGTTGTTACTAGACCAAGAGTTTGCGACAGCCTCAGCAAAGGAATCATTCATATACCACAAAGCTTTCGGTCTCCATATAGAAGACATGAAGGAGATATTCCTAGAGGTTCTAAATAATATTGGGTTGTGATTGCTCAACATTGGGGGGAGATGTAGCACCCCAGCAGTAAGGTGGTGTTGACGCCAGCCACCTGAGACAAAAGCGCGATCCAGCCTCTCCTTAATCAGATACTTAGGTTTCCTTTGATTTGACCATGTATAAGCATGACCCGCATACTCGAGGTCCATTAAGCCCAATTCGCCAATGAAGCTTCTTAAATAACTGTATTCTCTTCTAGGCAATTGGCATCTCCCAAACTTATCTTTAGCCTCCACTATAACATTAAAATCACCTATACATACCAGGTTTTCTGTATAATCATGCAAAAGCCTGGTCATTCTTTCCCATAATTTTTTCTTCTTTCCAACTTAACTATAACTCAGACAAGTCAAGGTTCGTTCTTAAAGAAACTTGCTACATGCAAAGCAAAATTAGATCTCAAGACAGAAGCCTTAAACAAGGCCAAGGCCACAAAAAGAAAGTGGGGGGTACAATGAGATAACACTACAAGATATGGAACTGGCTTTGGCAACTCAATGTCACAATTAGCAAGTACAGGACCTGGGCATCAGTACCGTTCAATTTCTCCGATATGCTGAGCTGGGTCTTGGCGAGAGAGAACGGGCAAATGAATAGGGCATTGTCCTAGTAAGAATAACAAACTTAATTACATATGGTTCAATAATGAATGCTAAACTAGAATAGAAGCCAGTAACATCATACCTGAAGTATATCGTTAAACAGTTGATCAAATGCGGCAGGAGAGATTACTGGAACAGATGCCAAGGCATCTGATATCAATCGCCCCATGTTGTTACCTGCCGCAGTCTCTCCTTTCTGAGAAGTGTAGAACCCAAACTTCAACATCCAAGCAGAGAATTGGATTATGTAGAAAAGATGGATGAAGCAACTTACCAAAACACCATCCACATACTTGTAGGCATCATCAATGAGTTAGAGGTCGGACCATAGAAGCTTCCATTCCATCCAAATCATCTGGGAGCTTGTCCACAGAGGTCTCATTCAAAATATCAACTGTAACAATAAACTCGTCATGAGGGATGGCAAGATGGAAAGTAAAATCATGGAAGGGAAGAGTGGAAAGGCAAAGCTTAATTCGGATGTAGGATGATGCAGGTTCAACTCCTAACATTACTGTCGAATTTTTTAGGGGAAAAACAACAATCCATATATTTTTGGAGGTTATTAAAATATCACTCTTTCCAAGAGGAGAGATGAAATGACCCTTCCCAAGGATCATTGAATTTTCTTGGATCATAGGGGGCCTTGTTGTAATTTTAAACCCCCTAGAATTTTGTTTTGTGGACTCCGTGGGAAAGAGTAGATTCTGCGGGGTCAAACCAGCAATTTTCTCGGACCACACCTTATCCCATGCACCTCTAAACCCTATTCCCGCCCCTATAAAACCCCTTAAAACCTTACCTCGATTTCCACACCTCTTCCATTTCGTCCTTCACAGCAACACACCCCACCCACCATTCTGCTCCTTGCCTGCAGAGAGGTGAAGGAGAGGGAGAGTGAGAGATTGAGAGGGAGGGGAGCAGGAGGAGAGATCAAGAGAGAGAGAGAGAGAAGAGGGCGTGCTACAGCTGCTGCAGCGTGAGACCCGAGGAGCGACGCAGCAACCAAGGAGGAGTTGCGCTGCGAGGAGCTTGGGCGCACTTCCTGCAGTTATCGGACATCTGCAACGCCTTGCAGACGGCTGGAGGGCTCTGCAGACGTCTAAGGAGCGCTCCGAACATCTAGATACGTGCAGAATATCGAGGTAAGCTCTGCTCGAGGAGTCTGCGTCGTGTGTGCAGGCGCGGAGACCGAGTCCCTGCTGCCCTAGTGGTCTTAGCGTGTAGCTGCATCTTCGTAGATCTACGCAGGGCGAGGGGCATTGGGAAGGTGAGCCAGTGCAACAATCAAGGTGCTTTCGAACGTCTGAAGGTGGTGTCAAACGTCCGACTGCACTCTCAGATGACCGGGCGAAGTGTCAGATGTCCGGTTGCACCCTCAGACGGCCGTGAGGGGTAGTAAATGACGGGGGAAGGAGCAAGAGCGCTAGGTGAGATTCCTGCACACATTTAAGACGCTTAAGACTCATCTCAGACGTTTGATTTCTGTTAGGGCATGCTACTGCTGCTAGCAGGCGACCGGTTCAGCCAGGCCAACCCACCTAGTCCGATTTAGGTGAACCGGGAGGAGTGTTTGGGTCAATTTAGGGCCCAAACGGAATCAAAATCGAGCAATCAAGGTATCGTTGGAATCCTTTCTGAATTTTCTACGTGTTAGAGTTGTTTCCCCACTATTTTAAACTTATTTGACTTGCTGAAATGTTGATCAACAACATTAATGCCTAGTTTTACCGACAATTTGGTGTAGACCTCCAGTCCGTAGTGCGCATAGGACCTGCAGAGGCATTGGGATTTGCCGTTCGTGCCCCCAAATCATCCGTACCCTTTGGTAGAGTGTTTCTCTCTACTCTTATTATTTGATTCTATTAAGTGAATGTTAAACTATAAATCTTTGCTTGAAACCTAGGTCATGGAATGAACCCTAGGATTGAGAATGGTGTATGCCTATGTCAGTACACGAACCTCGCTTGACACAATTTAAATATGCATGCTGATAATTACACATTGTGAGTAAATGGTAACTAAATTGATGTAGTTGAATGCTTTTACTATTATTTTACAAGCTGCCTGTTTCCATGACTAGAAAACCTGAATGTGAATAGAGTTAAATGCAATCTGTTGGAATGAGACGGGTACTATGAACGAACCCTATGGAAAACTAGAAAAGTAGCTAAAGTACAGTGACATGGATACTCTGATATATGATGGAAAACCTCGCCTATACAGGTATGATGATTGGTTGGACTTGAGTACAGAAAGTGAGTTAGCCCTCATATACTTGGTACCGAGGAGTGCTACTGTTAGTTTTGTGTAGGAAGAGAGATAGCCTCCCCATGGGTTGGGATCCAAGGGTTAAGAATGACTTCCCTACGTCGGCTCCTGTTGGGCCTACTAGGCAAATCGGGATAGTTGGGTGAGGGTACGCAGACTGGTGAAGGGTGTGACCCTTGTTTTGTTCTGTGTTGCACGTTAGAGCGTACCCGCTAAAGAAAAAGACTGACCACGTGCCATTGCGGAGTAGCTATCCATAAGCTTATCGTGCGTGCCGTAGTCACCACTACGTCGCGACCATGATCCCGGGGTGGTAAAGCGAATGTAGGACTACCATGGGGTACTCTCCCGACTAGGAGAGTGCCACGTATGCGTCCTGCATTGCGAGAAATCTACAACAAGATCGTTCTCTTAAAGAATATGTGAATTAAGTGATGACATGGACCTTTACTAGAATACATAAACAATAAATAACTAGTGATTATGAATAGGACCGAACGTTAACTGTATGAATAACTGAAAAGTGTATGAACAGTTTACTACTTTCAACTTTTAAATGCATAAAATGTTCTTATGTTGCCTCTCTACTCAGCGTTTAGCTGACAGCTGTTATATATGCTCAGGTCAGGGAGGTGAGCAGCTAGTACCACCGGCTGCAGAAGGTGTTGGACCTAGTCGAACCCAGCCATAGTTAGTTCTCGTTCAGTTTCAGCTTTTGAGATTCTGTGTTGTTGCCTTAGTGAGTATTTTTAGTACATTTGAAACCTATAATATTGCTTTACATCTTTTCGTTCCTGTTGTGATGCTAGTTAGTAGACTCTATTTTTCGCTTGTGGTGTGATGTCTTTTTGAACTATTATTGCTTTTTTATTTAATACTTAGCTATATTACATGTGTGAAATGTTATATTTTTACATTTGGCTTATTTCTTAATGGACGATTGAATCTTAGGATTAGTCAAGTTGAGCCGTCTCCGGGTTCCATGAGAAGCCAAGTTCGAGTCGTAACAAGAGAACAAGAGGAATGTGTGGAATTAGAGGATGAAATATCCTTTACCAAGACCATATTTAAAAAAGAGTTAAAAAGGTATTAAGATATACATCCAACTCGTTCAACTTCGGACATGCGGAGATCCAATGGACACATAAGCCTTAATGTTGCCACTGTTGCATTCATAGGGCATTCACTTCTTACATTGCTTGGACCCCTAAAATCAAGACGCTTGAGATTGCTTGCTTTGAATTTCCTCATCTGCAGCTGCCTGTGTAGTGGCGATCCTTGCTAACCCCTTGAATTGCTTCTTATGCCTCGTTGCTTCTTATGCTACCTTCATTCTCTTGTCATATAGATCAATAGTGAAAATGGACAAAGGATCTCCGCACATTCTTGCACTAAAACAATGTGGATTATTTCCCCAGATGGAGACTGGTAGGGACCACAAAGTCTCTGTTTGTGCACATACAAATCCCACCTTCAGTACACCTCTCCTTTTTTCATCCCATCAGTGGAGTAGTACAACTGCCAGAGCTTATCACGTTGAGATGGGTTGCACACCCTTGGTCTGAGCACCAGATCTTGGCAACCACATCAAAACAGCCACCAATGCGAAAGTGAGCAAATGGGTAATCTTTCAGGTTCACTGGTGACCCTTTTTGTTTCACTAGTATACAGCTCTGTAAATGGCTGTTAAACACGCACATGTAACCACTTAAGTAGCAACAGCTCTCAATCACATTATGCAATTGGCACCCCCAGACACCGCCTTGAAGGTTTAAGAGAAGCAATCAGATCTTTTTTAAGGGCTTATAAGTGGTCCATTATCTTGTTAAATTCTAAGTGATTAGTGAGTTTTTGGAAAAGATTCAAGATCATGCATGACCTCATTCATATTGGGAATGTGTGATTCATATATTCTTCATCCAAATATGTAACAGCAAGGATCTTTCATTGTCAGAGTGCAGTATAATGTAGAAGTTATGAAAAAGACATGCAAGGGGCAAGGCTTTTCAGGGACGAGTCAGACTGGGACAAGCACCAAGCAAAGTCAGAAGCTGTGTGGTTATCCCATTGAAAGAGATTATCCTCTATAGTCTTAATTAAAAATGTTGGGGGTAAAGTTTGAGTCGTGGTTTTCAATTAAATACTCTTGCAACTTTTCCCAAGTTCCAACATAAGAAAATGTTAAGTCACTTCCATTAAAGTAAACATGACATCTGATACACCACTTATTGCTCCAAACAACTAAAAACTCGCTTATTCTATCCATCAACTTCCCAGTTGCAACTTATCCCACCACCAAATGCAGCCTAAGATGTAAGCTTAAGCAGCAGATAGCCAGCAGTTCATACTTGGGACATTCCATAATTGCAGATACTATATAACTGCTATGAATTTGAATCAGTATTTTTGTCTTGAAAATCTTCTCTGCGGTTCTTAATGTAAGGCCATATGAGCAACTATGCTTTTTTGTTTCAAAAGGTCATAAGAAAATATGTTTGATGTGTCAGTAGTGACCCCCTTATCAAATTTAAAGGGGATTTCCTGAGCCTGGAAATAAGTTCCCTCTAACAACCAAAACTTCAGGCCATTTCAGTGTTTGCTATCACGTCAATGCACTTAACGTTTTTTCTTTTCTTTTTGTTTTTTTTTGAGAGGGGATCAATGCACCTAATGCTGTATGGCAGGTTGTAATTTATGTGAACGAGTTTAATAGGCATTCCTCAAACATTCTAAAAAACATGCACTGAGCAAAAAATTTCCTATGCTTACCATCCTACAATGACTTCCTTCTAGTTAACCTTTTGATGTGAGGTGAGCATGTTATGATGATACCCATATCCAACGCAGACAAATTTCATTAGAACCACAATCCAAATAACTCATGAACTACGGAAAATAGACTAAAAGATCAATTCTAGAGAATTCAGGTTTCCACAGAAATCTCATAACCACTTTTTAAGGTTTATATCCTTGATGAAACTGTATGTATCAACTTGCTTAATGGGCCAAGGCCCCAATCATGAACTAGATGCCATGACAGAATGCAAGAAAATATTGCAGTGTCACAACTTAAAGTGTGTTTCATGAGATTACCACCATATTGAATAGAAAACACAAATTTTCTGATTGATCTTGGAAGCTAACTTCCCTGAATGAATCCCAAGTACTGATTATAAAAAATTTACTGCCTTTCTCTAAGCCTTACATCAACCATACACCCCCTCCATCCTCACACCCACGCAAAATCAAGAAAACAAAGGAAGAATCCACCTTTCCACTACAAAGAAGAATGACATATTTGCTCTTATAACATATGTGTGATTAGCTACACAAAACATTCCCGCAATCATATTACTGATTATCGCAAAATTTACTGCCTTTCTCTAAGCCTTACATCAACCATACACCCCCCCTGTCCTCACACCCACGCAAAATCAAGAAAACAAAGGAAGAATCCACCTTTCCACTACAAAGAAGAACGCCACCTTTGCTCTTATAACATATGTGTGATTGGCTACACAAAATATTCCCACAATCATATTCTTTCCTTTTTATATCGTTATTTACTTCTGCCACCATCTTTGCTGGCAAGATGACCATCAAAGAGTGGCAGATATCATACTCACTCATTGAAATAATGGAAACAGAGTAAGGGGCCAACTCATCCCCAACATGACAACAAAGAATTCATATAATGAAAGAAACTACTCAGAAAAAAGAAAGCTTTATTATACTAATAGTGTTAATTAAAAGCCTATGGCGATTGGTATGGTACCTGAAGTCTAAGAGGCAAAGGAAGTTTGAAGTTGCTGGATACTGTGGATCTTTTAAAAGGAGCTTAGAAGACTCGAAGGGCACATATGCCCAAAAGATAAGCACCCTTGCTTATGGGCATTGTTTTCATGGGGATTTTCTAAAAGGATATGTCTACTGCTCTAGTACTTTCCATTTTCAGATATGAAGTTTGAAGCTGCTGCTCCTTGCATTCCTATGGATGAAGATTGATCGACATTGAAGCTTTGATAAAGGTTGGCAAGAGGAGCTGGAATGCTGGTTTGCAGATTGAAGATTTATTTTGCTTTTGTTGAGATCACTAAATGATAGACTGAATTGGGCTTCAGATATTATGATATTGGTTTGAATCTTGGGCTGCTGCGTAGAGGCTTTTTTCAGTTTGAAGGGCTGTAGCATCTCATTTTTGGATTGCTACGGTTTTTAAGCTTGTTCATATTTGTTTGAGAGCTTATATTTTTCTTTTATTTCATATTTTCTTTTTCTCTTTGTAAACTCTTTCGATGGAACAGTTTGTAATTGTTTCAAGTCAATAAAATGAGGTAACCCAAGCCCCTAAGATTTGGGTTTGTTTGAGAAAAAAAAAAATAGTGTTATGCAATTGGTGCACACTATTAGGCTTATCCAGCCCCTTCTTTTCTATTTAACTGACTTAAGGTAAGTTGCTTCTCCCAACAAGTCAGAGACGCTCACAATTGCAGCCTCAGCTCTCGAGCCCTAAGTGACAGTGTGGATCTTCCATTAGTAAATCTAACCATCCTTCACTTCTTCTCAAACCAGCTATCTAATTCACTGACAAACATCACGAAGGTTCCATATATCCTCAGGTTCATCTGGCGAGTAGCACATACAAAAAGAACAAAATATAAAATTGGTTCATATCCAAGTTTCCACCAATTCTCATCCACCACCCTTCCTTGGTTCAAATAAAAGCAAGCGCTTTGGTTTCCAATGTAACAAGAAAGGATTTGAAACATAACAACAAAACACATTTCAGGGGGGATTTTTACAGTTCTGGAACAAAAACAACGGGGATCGATCCTCCACATACGCAAAACAATTAGTACCGCGATCACGTAAGATTTGGGTACCCTCACGATCACCGAACAAGGGGTGATGGAAGAGAAGAAGCACCACGTTGGGCTCAGGGGAAACAATCACGAGTATCGATTATCGAAAATTTGCCACCTTTCCCCTATTGCGATCATAAACCCCTCCACCCTCACGCCCACGCAAAATTCAGAAAGCAAAGGAAAGATTTCACCTTTCCACTAAAAAGGCCCGTCTCGATCATCAAACGACGAGTAATCCGACGAAGAAGCAAAAGATACCTGATCGAAAGACTCGCTGTGGGGAACGACGTAGGAGTTGCGGATGTCAACGACGCCTTCGGGGGAGACGGAGCCGAGGAGGGTCCCGATGACCCTCTCAAACTGGTCGGGCCGCCTCACGTAGGAGTCGCAGATGTTGAAGAGCACCAGCGGGTGAAGCCGAGCCGAGAGGAACCCCCCGCCCGAAGAAGAAGAAGACGAAGACGGGAAATGGAGGACGTTTTGCCGCGAAGACGCCATTGCCCTCGGAAGAAGAGAGGCGGCGACGATGGCGGTTAATGTAATAATGCGAGGGAACGTAATGGCGTAAGGCCCTTGCAGAGTAAATTTAGATTTATCTTCCCCCCGTCTGCCAAGTAAAAATAAAATAAAATCTTCGTCAGATTTACCTGAAAAGGTTTCCTCATCCAGCTCCAAAGGCATGGATTAAAATGTATCCATCAAAATATAAGGGTAAAGTTGACTAATTTTATCATCAATTAATAATCTTACGTATGATAATTATTAATCATGTAGCTACAACTTTTTCTCTTTAAATAACTTAACTATTGTGTACTTTCAAAGTTATTAAGAAAGACAAGTTGTTATCCAGTTTGATCCGTAAGAGTCAAGCTTTTAATCTGTAAAGAGATATTCTTACATTTTGGTAAAAGATCACAAATTTTAAATGCACGTCTAATGATATAGTCAGAACAAGATGATACCACCTCAACAAAGGTATTCACAGCCACTATCTGTTTTACCTTATTCTGATGACTATATATCAACCACAATCAGAAAATTTTCTTGTAAAATCACGATACAAAAATAGGGGGAAAAAATGCTTGAATAAAATAGGGGATTGTTATCTGTAACGTAACTTTGATAACTAGATAACATCAGGTATCGCACCAGCAAAGGTCCTAAGTAATCTCCCTACACTAGCAATATTGCATTAATGCAACCTTCTCCGGGTTATTAGTCACTTAAGCATATTTCCCTGCACAGACAAACCAACTTACTAAGACAAACGCTACACCAAGGGAGATCTTGAACTGAGAAGAAAGGAAGCGAGCGTACCTGAGACAACTTTGCCGGCTGGAGTTACCAAACCTAATTCACTAACGTTAACCTACATGCGTTCCAAGGAAAAAAGCTTGGGAGTTCCAAAAATCATCAGAGAATACAACCCACCAAATGATAGAAGGGAAGCTAGTTCACTTGCCTCAATAATGGTTACTTTAGTGATAACACCTAGAGGTGTGTACATCGAGCCATTTGGATTTTTCTTAACACCAATTATCTCCAGATTAAAAGTGTAACATTTGAGCTCAGGGTGTGTAACATGAGCATTGGTGAATCGCAAACCCATGGTCCTAATGAAGTGCTCATACTTCGGAGGTTTTCATGTGAAGTTGGGTCCCACAAATGTGACTTTGGTGAAGATGTGCTTCCATTACTTGGTCGGACAAGGGAGCAAAACACAATAGCAGGAAGTGTCATTTTCTATGTATAAAATCATGCCATCATCTTGATGGCTTCAATTACATGGCAAAGAAATGTTTATTGTTTTGCGCATACCTAAAAATGGCCATAGTTTTCAATAAGAATTACACATGAAGTAGACCCTAAATTTACTTTAAAACTTGCATTGACAACAGATGCTTTTATTATACGATATGAAATCATTTTCAACCCAAATCAAGCCAACTTTCCCAATGAACCCATGGGTTGAGTTGGTTGGCTTAGGAGTTTAAATGTGTTCGGTTAGTTTGTATTATGATTAACCCATTAAATAAAAAAGAACAGAAGTAGTAGTAGAGTTAGATTTGAGCGGGAACTTGATCCAACAAAACCTAGAACTTGTAGATATTTGAGATGTTTAAACCCATATTAAAATTCTTAATCACATCTCACCCAATCAACTCACCTCATTCCAACCCCCAAAAATCCATCACAATAATATCACATCAGGTTTACCCTTGCCTGCCCCTTTCCCACCCCAAAATGCCATATCCTTTTTTTTTTTTTTTTTGAAAAGAACGTTGTATTCACACATACTAATTTACTCAATAATGATCTCACATTCTTACATCATATTTTGTTTAACACATATTTTTATCTTCTGTAGGCTGTGCAATGGGACGACATTAAGACTATCAGAGCCAAATTTAGAATACTAAAAGAAAATTTTGCATTTACTTATTTCATTGCACTATTTTTATCTTTCTTTTGAAATGAGGTATTTGCTATAATTTGAGTAAGTGTATGCGTGAGGTTAATACTTTTTTATGCTCAATAAAATATATATATATATATATGAAAAAAAAATCAACCCATCTCAAGTAGCCAACAGCATATGTAGCCCAACCCAAATGACTTGCTTGGATTACAAAACTCCCAACCCTTTAATGTTGGGTTGGTTCATAGAGTGGGCCTCAAATAAATCCAACCTGATAGATCAAACACATTTTAGAAGCTTAGCAAGTAAAGAGAGGAGCGTGACAGGGAGCTTGGAGACATTTGATGGGGGAAAAAAAATAAAAAAAAAAAAGCAATAAAAGATGATATTATGAAAAAGATTTTAAGTTTATTAGTGCTATTCAAGTTTCAAAGAATAGACTAACTTTTTGCTTCTTACTAAATGAGGGAAGTGGGAACTATATGCCAACTGCATTTGCCCAAATAACTCTACTTGTGTAGCAGAACTCTCTATTTTGCCCTTTTGAATAGGAAAGGATGCCGACAGCTCGATGTCTATGTGTGCAGTCATCCAATGTTATAAATAACCATGGTGGCAGTTACAGAATCAACAATCAAGTCCCCTCCATCGAGCAAAACGGCAGTTTTCCAACATAAAATCTCAAACCTCAAATAGACAACATCCACTGACAAGTTGAACTGTTTGGATGGGCTTTGTGCGCCCCTTTAAGACAAACTTCTGCTAAAAGCCTAAAAATCCTCGACAATCTTCTTTTTTTTTTTGAAAATCAAAAGGACAGGTACTGCAGGTTAGTAACCTTATGCTTCATTCCATTTCCAAACAAAAAGAAATTACAAGTATTGCATCGCGAAATCATAAAGACCCTTACAACATTTTCAACCAGAGCCCCTTTTCCCCCCGAAAAATCATCATGTTACATTGCAACCACAAATACTACAGGACCGCCACCACCACAGACCAAGGCTGGTAATTCATCCAGATACCATTCCTAAAAGAAGCCCAAAACTTGTCCATGGAAGATACATTTCCACCTGGCAGCCCCAAAATCGCCCATATACGCCTGAAGAAATCGCAAGACCAAAATAGGTGTAGGGTATCTTCTTCACAATGGCAACAAAGACTGCAGACCGTATCTGCATCCCCCACCCATCGACTCCTGTGCACCTAAGTGACCATCTGACCCTTCCAAGGCAACCACAAGAAAACCTTAACTTTCCGGGACACTTTCCAGTCACCTCATCACTACCAGGATTTCCATCAAGTCCTCGCAGCAGCATGTCATAGGCCTTCCTCACAGGGAAAGGCCCTCCATTCCACTCCAAGCAATCAGGAGACCCTGGAGAAGGGTGAAAATCATGCACCAAAGGACAACAGCAGCTCAAGTACTGAAACCGAGCATCCAAGAAAATCCTTGACAATCTTGAAGGAAAATTTTAAAGCTCTTCTAAAGATCATGGACAAAAGGTCATTCCATAGCAACAGATTACAAGTTTTTGGATTGGAGGAGATTTCTAATATGGAAGCTGGAACTTTTTTCAAATCCCAGAGTTCATGTTTCCCAAAGGTGTTTCTGGTCATGCCTTAATAGAGGGATTTCGTACCACCTTGGATTGGAAGGATGAGAGCTGTGCTACCACTACTTCCTTTACAATCCTTCCAAATGGATCCAGGTGTGCAAGAGGGGGATGGATCCAATTGTGCAGCACCTGCGCTTTTTGTGATTAGTGTGGACCTCACACAAAGACGCACCATTCCGAAGTTGCATCTAGTCATGCCTTTATCGAGGGATTTCCAGTAGCCTTGATTAAAGGGATGACGAGTTGTTTCCTTTTTCGATGGAATGTATGATGAGTTGTGCCATGGCTGGTTCCATATTTTGCATTGTTCTAGCCTTTCAGGTTTCTGCAAGAGGTAGGTGGATCAAGTCATTGTAGCATCTATGTTCTTTGTGATTCTCTGGATTTTACTCCAAGGTTCACCAAAAGTGTTTGTGAAGTATGACGACTTCAAGGCAGCGTTTTGAATGGCCATGGTGTGCTAGCGAAATGACCTTTTTCTGATGTGAGGCCATATCGACATTCATGTAATGTTGAAATGCAAGAATGTCACTGCCAAATATCAAAATAATGTTGATGATATCAGCGAAATGAATGGTACTAGCTATAATTTTTAGGCTATTACCATATTTTAAGGTTGATATAAGCGACTCAATAATCTATTTCTTCTCATTACTATTGTCGCATCTTGTTAAAGTAATAAGAACTCCTGCGAGTATTTTCTCCTTATATGTTGATTTTTAAGGTAATTTAGCTTCTCCAAAATTAAATAATATTTGTTTCTTATTCACTAAGCTAGATTTAGATCATGTTGTGAGTTTTAACGATTACAATTGCAAATGCATGAGTTTATGGTAAATTAACTAGTTCTATGATCGTTTGATCAACATATTTTATAGAGTTAGATTGTTAGATCATATGATTTAATGTTTAAATTTTTTTTTGATCGAATTAATGGTTAAGTATTTATCAATTTTTTCTAAATGTCGTCGACATGCGAGCGAAATGGGGGATTTCAGTTGGAGGACCATATCGACATGGAAGGAGTATTGAAAATGGAAGTATCTGATATGTTAAAAATTTTGACTATGTTGACTATTTGGATGATACATCGGTCAGCACGACCATTTCGAGACCTGCTATTCCCTATTGGTTGTTTCTCTGCTCCTACAAATAGGTGTAGCTACTACCTACTGCTGTGGTGGTTAGAGTAGTGGGTTCAATTACTTCAATGGTAGTGGCACTGTGGTTTGTACCTCGTAGGGAAGAGGGAGGAGACTTAGTGGGTCTCTATTAGGTCACACAGAGGAGAGAAGAGAAGGCTCAAGGTAAGAGGTCTAATGGTGGTGGAGTAATGGGGTGGGTTATAGTAGGGAACAAGATAAGGTGAGGTGAGGTGAGGTGAGGAGAGGAGAGGGAAAAAGATGAAAAGTTATTTTTGTTAGCATGCCTTTAGCATGTCCTCGACGTACTTCTGAAATGAACTATTTTTGAGGCATCAAAATTGTCAAAATTTGTTATCAAAATATAGGTGTTTCCACAACATGTCATCAACGTGCCTCCAAAATGTGTACATAGAAATTTGTTGAAACGTCATCAAAATTGACATTTAAAAAATTACTTGAAGGTTTTACTTCACACCGAGATGTGCCATTCCGAATTCTTAAGGTATGTCTCATCATGCCTAGAAGAGAGGTTTCATGTCGACTTGGATTGAATTGGATGATCCATTGTGCTATGCCTACTACATTTTCAATACTTCTGTTGCGTCAGCCCTCTTTGTGATTGTTATGAACGTCACTCCACAGTGCACCAAAAGGTTTTTCCAAAGCATGATGTCTAGTAGGTTTTACTATAAATTAAAAAAAAAAAAAACTGAATACAACCATCTCCGTACAATTCTCATCATGGGGGATGCAAAGGAAGGGTCTTGCAGTTAACAGTTATCGATAAATCTAAATGAAATTTCAGGAATGACAACAAAGCAAGCTATGCACAAGGCTGCAGTAGGGTAAGGCAAGTCAAAATATTTGAGGCAAAAAAACGGTCCAGCAAGGAGAAGAGACCGGGACTTTAGGCACAAACAGGAAAGCCCTCAGAAGGATGACTTTTTCAAAATCTCAGATGTGCACCAGCGGGGCAGGATCAGACTTGCCATTTTTAGATCATGAGCCTATATAGTGGAACTCGGGAAGATAATTGTACACCTCTTTCATTCGTTGAATTCAGGATAAAAAAATCTACCAACGAGAAAGGACATTTGTTTGCCAAGTGAACTCCGCAGGCTAATGTATAAGGGTCTAGCTTAATTGAAGTTTTTTTTGAAAGGTAATCTAAGTTATTGAAGTTTTGGGAATATTGGAGGGCCATGCCTGGGGAGTTTTTCAGCCATTTGTCGAGTACTAATGGTTGACATGCTCGAGAGTGCCCAATTTTTACATATCAACTGAATGGAGAAGATTCTCTCTTTTGCAGATGTATTAAATGTGCTTGGTGCATCTGACGGATTGCTGAAATCATTCTTTGCAGATGTTGACAATCAACAAGCAATGGTTGCATGGAAAGGATCTCATGATCACTCAACACTCACAAAAAAGTCATGTCTTCATTCAGCAAGAGGCAAATGTTAATGGGAAATGGCCTTATGCATAACCTTCCCCAAAAAAAATGGAAAAAAGAAAAAGAGCTGCTTTACACAGTCATAAATGGTTCGGCTTTTGGAGAGGTGTTTAAATGGCACTTCCTGAGGTTAATTCAAGGAAGAGATTTAGAAGGAGGAGTGGAGAACTAGCAACATAGATATGCAAGTAGGGATCACGTTTCAAAGAGGCAGTGTTGGATCACAGGATTAAAGAATAAGTTAGCTTCTTTCAGCTATCATCCGCCTTCAAGCTAGGGACAGTGAGAGGGACGATAAAAACAGAGGAAGAGTCATCAGAGAGCGATAGAGGGCTTCCATAACTGTTTATAATGCATAGCAGGAGCAGTTCAAGTGAGAGATAGAACACTGATTTGAGAGACAGTGTTCCCTTGATGATCTTCGTTTTTTGGGATGGGTATGTCAACAGGGTAGGCTAATGGAAAAAGGGAGCAAGTGTGAGATGATATGGAGCTAGCAAAGACCTTTACACTCTTTGCAAAGTGAAAGGGCAAGCAGAATGTGTTCTTGCAAATCAAGATGACATTCTCAACTCAAGTCTTCCAAGATGCAATTTTCCAGGCAGGCATTAATAATAAACACTCAAATAATAAATTTCAGAAGTCTCCTGGATGGGCATTCCTTCTCAATCAACAAAGAGATGCAAATCATTCTTATTTGTGGAGTTTATGTTTAGGAAAAATATAATTTTTTTAACATTAAGTAATTATATTTTTCACGAAGTTGTAAGCATGAAGTTGTATTGAGGATTCTCATAAAAGAATCCATGGCACTCTTTTTAGGAAATCCTAGGTGAATACTTGCATCCCTCAATAGTTCAGGATAAAGCGCCATCTTCGTCAACAATGATCCATCTGTCAGAAAAAGAAAATTTTCCAAAAACTTATCCACCCGGATTCTATTCTCCTGGACTCTACTAATCGGTAAAACCAAGATACAGAAACCTTCCCGACACTAAAACTACTTCATTTGTCTCCCCAAACGTACCAGCAAAACTTCGCTGAGGCAATGCTTCCGTCATTTAACTTGCTTGTGGGGCCACCAAAAAACATGCCTCGCAATTGACATCATCCAACCATCAACAGCTCATCCAACAGGACTAGTATTTGGTGACAGCCAGTAAACAACAAAATCAGCAGGTCATGGGTGATTCATTATCACATTATCATGTACTTCTTTGTCCTAGTATTCATTTTCCAACTATTGACTATATTTTTTTGTATGTGGAAAGATTGACTATACAAGTTACAAGTAGGTTAGTTCTTCTGGTATCTAGCTGGATCGTGGTGTTGCACACATAACAACTTAACTGTTACTTGGTACACTAGTTTGTGAATAAATGCTGATATATGTTCTATGTTTTAACTCATTTAGCCTTCTTTCCCTAACACTTTTTGCAGAGTTTAACTTGGGATGAAGCCCTCACAAATATTACAAAACAAGAAGCAGTCATGATATCCAGTATCAAGAGCAGCATCAGATCTCTTTTCTAGTACTATACAAATGTCAACAATCCAATGCACAGAAGTATTATAGTTTCAATAGTAATATGCACAAATATGATGAGAAGGCTTACTTTTCCGATTGCCAGATCTAATTACACGGACATTTCATCCTCTGCAACCGGTCTCACTTGAAAAAATAACGGCAAACCAAGCTTATCATTCTGTGAACAAGAAAACACCAACTTAGCAAACTTAGTAAAATGTGTACTATGACAGAGTATCTGCCGATCAGTTTTCATATTTTATGTATTATATGCATTAGAACCATATACCTCGAGCAGGAGGTTTCAATGAAAGCACTTTTTTTTTTTTGAAAAGAATGAAAGCACATATTAGATGGAAGGAAACACTGTCCATCCAGTTTTTGAAACTGTTTATGGGGGGATTGGCATCAATATTGAAAAGGTACTGTAATCATAACACTGTTGCAGGTCTTGATCTGTCAGAACGAGGCAAATATAGACGTCGGTAAGCATCTATATCTATAAAAGAAACCAATAAGGAAAAAGAAACGAGGTCAAGTTAAAGCAAGGAGATGGATAACTTGCAGTTCTAATATATCAGGATTTCTACTTCCAAAAATATGTGATTTTCACAACCTAAAAAAGATTTAACCAACAGATGGTTAAGAATCATGTTGCAGGCATGTAGCATTACCTCGATGGTTGCCCAACTCTAGACTCAAAGCAATCGTCTCCTACAAAGCACCATTGCAACCCCACGTTGAAATGCAGCATCCCTCCTTGCTGGAGGGGGATATGCTCCTTCGATTAAGGCCTTCACCTGTGTGACGACCCAAGTCCCACCCAGTGACGAAACCCGGGTTGCCATGTGCGAACAACTAGTACGAACACTCTCAAGATCACAGTCATGTAACATATAACCATAAACATTAATACCCAACATTCATTCATAATACATTAAATGAAAGAAAACTAAAGTGCTGACAAGATAATAAAAATTCACCCTAAAGCAAAAATTAAATAAAGTCTTGCACAATCACCAAAAAGATAAGAAGTAAATCCTAATAGCGGAAAGAAACCTACTACTACGAGCTACTGGCTTAGTACGGACCGTCTCCTCAGGTAAGACCTGGTTTTGCAAAAGTTTGACTGACGGCAGCCGCTGCACCCGACTGCTCAGCAACACCTGAGTATGGAATCCAAAACTATGCGTCAATGAAAACTAAGTAGAGTAAACAATGAAACAAGTGGTAACAGTAACAGAAGTAGAAAATGCCACTATATTAACAGTTCATCCCTTTATATTTACTTCTTATCTAATTCCGTTCAAATATCTTGCACATTGATGGTCAACTTTAGTGGATAAAATTAGAGCCTAAGTACATTATCATTGAAATAAAAATTTAATTTAGAATATGCATTACATTGATAAAATTATTTAAGCCCGTGATTTATCATTCGCACATTTTTTGCGATTAGAAGTGCGCCCTTGTTATTCATATACTAATACATTTACATACATATGATTGTTGTAAGAATAAATTTCGCATATTGATTGTGGCACCCTAGGTTTTTATTAGAAAAAGGAAGAGATTCTAAAATTTGCATCTTTGAAACTTTGGATTACATCCTATAATCAATTTTTTCCATCATAAATCTTCTTCCCTATGTGAGACAAAAAAATAATAATCACCTCCCTCTCTTATTTCCATGCATGCACGTTTCAAACCTTCCTTCTTCTCTCTCCCTCAAATCTCTCTTTCTTCTCTTTTGGTAACAAGAAATAACAAATTCTTTCCTTCTATGTTTCTCTCTCTCATTCGTATCTTTTTCTATATATGTGCAAGAAAGAAGAGATAGAATCATCTCTCCCCTCTAGGAGTGGATGGCCCTCTCTAGATCTCTCCCTCTCCAAAGGGAGGAGGCAACTCCACCGCCGATGCCACGACCACCACCACGTCTCACCTCCAAAGATCATCACCCCATCTCGCCTCTGACGAGCACCACCGCGTCTTGCCTGCGATAAACCACCGCGAACCACCGAAGACAACCGACCACCACCGCATCTCACCTACGCCAAATCCATCACCGCGATCGGTGGTGATAGCATCGACATCCGCAACTATGCCCGCTACTACGTTCTCTACTCGACTGTGTGTCCGACTTCACAACTGTGCTCTGCCTCGACGATAATCGCCACTGCACTCCATCTCCACCACCGTGCACACGCCCCCTCGCCCTTTCAGTTAAGACGTCCAGGATCCTTCCAGGCCGTCTGAGACCTGCGCACTCCCTCGATCTTCCCCGGCAATGGCATCATTTGATCGGGAGTTTTTTCTTGCAGAAATAATGTACCAGAAAAATATATCGTCGTAGTAAAATCACGTGGTGGAAAATCCTGAACAAAAATATTTCAATAAAACTAACCACGAAAAGTTAGGTCGTATCCACGGAGAGGCGTAAACCAATAAATCACCCATATTTGTAGTACATGATCACCCAATAAATCACCCAAGATTATTCTTTTGCGTTAAACGAAATTTTTACCTCTCATTCAAGTCAATCCATGACATAAAAGGAGAGAGAGGGATGAAGTTAAAGGACCTGGCATGCAATTCTAACATAATAAAATATTATCAAAAATAAATCAATAGCCTTCCTCAAACACGGCAGGCATCTCCGACCATCGCACGTCGTCGTTCCACCACCAGAGCATTCCTCTCCTCTGGCCCTACTCCTCCGATGAGTCTCGCCTCCAACCGTCCCTCCATGTGTGCGCACGAGCAAGAGAACACCCTCATTCCACATGCTCTGTTTTTAAACAGTAACAAGGGCATTAGTTTTTTTTGGAATTTCGATTGAGAAAGGCTATTGATTTATTTTTGATAATATTTTATTACATTAGAATTACATGTCAGGCCCTTTAACTTCATCCCTCTCTGAAACGACCCACCATCCTTTTGTCATTTAAGACGTCTGGGATGTTCATCAGACGTCTGTCCGGAAGTCTGGGATGTTTACTAGATGTCTGAAAATGCTTTTTCTCTTCAGCATGGACCATACGTACGCCATGCTTCCTCCCTCACCCCGCCTCACCACACCTCCTCCTGCGACGCCACTCTGCGCCACGCTTCACCATCTCGCCCCCCTCACCTCCTCTCCCTTTATAAACCTCTCCTCCTCCTCTTCGTTGCCCACCCCGTAGCCGAGAGCAGAGCGAGGGCGAGTGAAGAGCAGAGAGCCAGAGCGAGAGGAAGCGTGAGAGCAGAGGGTGCAGCACCGTTCCGCTGCAGCACCTGCAGTCGAGAGAAGCCAGAGCGGTTTCGCGGAAGTCATTTTTCCGCGGAATCAGACGACCGAAGGGACACCTAGACGTCTTACTGGACGTCCGAAGGTAGAGCAAGACGTCTGGTAGAGATCTACTTTCTGTATTTTCTCTCTGACAAAGTCCTGACAGCGTACGTATATGTGTCAGAAGGTGAGAGCGGACCGAGGCAGTTTCAAACGTCCGGGAGCACCCCCAGACGTCTGACGGAGTCCTTAGACATCGGCATTGAGTTCTAGACGTTTGATAGAGGAACACCGAGAGAGGTATCCCTAAGAACTATTTTAAGACGTCCGGGACCTTCCGAAACGTCTGATTTCTATCTAATAGCGTGTTTTTGGGCCATGCAAGGCCCTAATATTATCGCTTTTCCGCAAACAAACCGTCTCTATTTTCCATACGAGCTTCTCTGTATAATGATACCTTGTTTGTATCATTCTAAACCTTTTGGCCCATCAATCCATGTTTTAGGTCTTCAGTCCGTCAGGTGTACGGGACTTGCGGAGACGTCGGAAGACACTATACGAGCCCCCATTCCACCCGGCTACCCGGGTAGAGTGGTTATAACCTTAAATATCTAATTTAATACTTGCAAGTAAGTAATCCTAGGACTTGAGATGAACCCTATGAAGGAATAAACGCATAACCTTAGGTCTTGGCATGAACACTAGGGTTAGAGGAAATTACATGTGAATGATTGAGAAATCAAAAGTTGCCTATTTTTATCTAAAATGGACCCCTACTGTGATAAAATGGAAATTGAACTGTTTGTTCCGTCCATTCCAATCCGGATGTGAAAAAGAAGCTCCTGTATGAACCCCACGGGGAATGTAGACAAGAACACCGTAATACGGAGAACCGGATGGTTTTGAAAATTTGCTGCCCATGGGCAGCTGTTAAGGGAGGTAAGCTGACCTTTGTGTACGTGGTACTGAAGAGAGCAACTATCCCTTGTAGTGTAGAGGGGAGCTTGCCGCCCTTGGGTTGAGACCCGAGGTGGGTTTGGCCACTCCACAACGACTCTTACTGGCCCTCGTGTACGTGGTACCGAGGTGAGCTACTTAGTGTAGGGGGAGCTAACCGCCCCAGGGGGCCCGGGGCTAGGTATGACCACCCTACACCGACTCTCGTTAGCCCGTTGGGCAAACCGGGGTAGTCGGACGAGGGTACGTGAATTGAGGAGGGGCGAAACCCCTGAGGGGCAAGACCCCTATTCTGTTCTGAGAGGGCAAGGCCCTATATTGTTCCGCACTGTACGTTGAGGCGTACCCGTTAGCGGAAACGACTGACCGCGTGCCAGTGCAGGGTAGCTACCCATGCGCTTATCACGTGCACCGTAGTCACCGCAACGTCACGGCCGTGACCTCAGGGTGGTAGACCGAGTATAGGACTACCACGGTGGGACTCCCCCGGCCAGGAGAGTGCCACGTGGGCATCCTATATCACGGGAAGCTGCAAGCAAAATCGTTCCTATAGGAAACAAGAAGATTAATTAATGAATCCTAATTAGAGATCTCTACATACCCACATGTATAATATAATTGGAAAATGAAAAATTTTATGTTAACTACTTGTTAAATGCATGTTACTTCTTAGCCACCACCCTACTCAGCGTTAGCTGACTCCAGTTAAATAAATTTTGTACAGGTCAGGGATTTGAGCAGCCCGAGCTACCAGTTGCTAAGGACACTAGGCCTAGTCGAACCTAGCTTTAGTTCTACTGTTTGGTAGTGAGTTTCTATAGCTTTGTCTTCTGTTATGTGTACTCGTTTTTGTTGTGATGGCTATATTATAACATAATATTCATGTTCCTTTTCCCCTGTTGTAAATTTCTTTCTGCTTAGCTACTGTACTTGTGTGATTGTGGTTTGTTAAATGTTATTTGGTTATTTCTTGTTGGACGACTGGGTCTTGGGATTAATTGAAGCGAGCCAGTCTCAGATCCTGCAGGGATCTGGGACCGGGTCGTGACACTCTCTTTTTATATCATGGATTGACTTGAATGAGAGATAAAAATTTGGTTTAATGCAAAAGAATAATCTTGCTAATTATTTTTCTAGAAACAAGATTCATGTACTACAAATATGGGTGATTTATTGGTTTACGCCTCCCGTGGATACTACCTAACTCTTCATGGTTAGTTTTATTGAAATATTTTTGTTCGAGATTTTCCACCACGTGATTTACTGTGAGGACATATTTTTCTGATACATTATTTCTACTAGCGAAAACTCCCGATCACACATGTTCTTATAGTTCACAATCCGTAAATCGGTGTCTCGGGGCACGAGACGTTCTCGTGTAACTTCTTGCTACGCAAGACCGATATAAGACATCCTCCTTGCCAGCAAGACTGCTTATACCAATCGAGTCACCACATCCATCACCCTGGGGTCATTGCGGAAAGGACTGGCACTACATCGTATGGTGAAACGACCCGTCACCTCTTGGTTCTTTAAGACGTCTGGGATGTCCACCAAACGTCTGGAGAGAGAGCCAGACGCTTGAAAATGCTTTTCTTTTCGACACATACCGCGCGCATGCCACTCCCTCGCCTACTCCTCATGGCTCACCCTACGACAGCCAACCCCGCACCACTCCCTATGATGCCATACCTCTCACCTCGCCTCCTCTCCCTTTATAAACCCCCTCCTCCTCCTCTCCGTCTCACACCACCACCGTCGAGCGAGAGAGAGCAAGTAGAGAGCGAGCGGAGAGCTAATCGCGAGTCTGAGTGCGAGAGCGGAGGGCGCTGTGCTCCTTTGCTGCAGCGTCTGCGGCAAGGAAAGCCAGAGCAGTTCCGCGAAAGTCATTTTCCGCAGAATCAGATGTCCAGAACGACATCTGGACATCTTACCAGATGTCCGAAGGTAGTATGAGACGTCTAGTAGAGATCTATTTTCCGTATTCTTCTCTGCCAAATTCCTGACAGTATACGTATATGTGTCAGAAGTTGGAAGGCGGACCTAGGCAATTTCAGACGTCCGGGAGCACCTCAAGACGTCTAACGGAACCCTTAGATGTCGGCACTGCGTTCCAGACGTTTGATAGAGGCACCCTAAGAGAGGTATGCCTGAGAGTCAATTTAAGGCGTCTGGGATCTCTCCCAGACGTCTAATTTCTATCAGAACCCTTATTTTTGGGCTCGTTCAAGGCCTAAACGATGTCTATTTTTCGTAAACGAAACATCGTTGTTTTTCGTACGAATTTCTTCACGTAATGGTAACTTGTTTATATCTTTTGGAATCCTTTTGACCTGTCCATCCATGTCTTAGGTCTCCAGTTCGTCGAGCGTGCGAGACCTATGGAGACATCGGGAGCTGTTGTTCGAGCCCCCATTCCACCTGGTTATCCTAGTAGAGTGGTTCTAACTAATTCTCCAAGTTAAATAAAATGCATGCAATTAGTTAAAACCTAGGATGTGAGATGAATCCTAGGAAGAAATAAATGCATGCTCTAGAATACAGCTATTCAAGTAAACCCTAGGTTATGACATGAAACTAGGGATAGAAAAGATGCATGTGTAGAAAGATGGATGATTAAATAAATCAAAAGCTACTTGTAATGAACTACATTATTGATAGAAAGAAAAAGAACTCATACTATGGAAACTGAGATGCCTGTTCAATATGTAACAAATCAGATATGGAACTAAGAAAAGTTCATGTACGAACCCTACGGGAAATGTAGAACAAGATAAAGAATATTGTCGTACCAGAGAATCAGATGGTTCTAGAATTGCCGCCCACAGGCGGCCATTAAGGGAAGTGAGCTGACCTTCGTGTACATGGTATCGAAGAGAGCAACTATCTCTTATAGTGTAGAGGGGAGCTTGCCGCCCTTGTGTTGAGACCTGGTGTGGGTTTGGCCACTCTACGTTGACTCTTGCTGGTCCTCGTGTACGTGGTATCGAGGTGAGCTACTTAGTGTAGGGGGGAGCTAGCCACCCCAGCGGGCCCGGGGTCAGGCATGGCCACCCTACACCGACTCTTGTTAGCCCATTGGGCAAACCAGGATAGTCGCATTGGGTACGCGGACTGAGGAGGGTAAACCCCTGTTCTATTCTGAGAGGGAAAGGCCCTATATTGTTCCGCGTTGTACGTTGAGGTGTACCCGTTAGTGGAAACGACTGACCGTGTGCCCGTGCGGGGTAGCTACTCGCGCACTTATCACGTGAGCCGTAGTCACTGCTACATCACGGCCGTGACCTCGAGGTGGTAGACCAGGTGAAGGACTACCATGGAGGGACTCTCCTTGCCAGGAGAGTGCCACGTGTGCATCTTACATCATGGGAAAACTGCAAGCAAAATCGTTCCTTTAGGGAACAAGAAGATTAAGTAATGAGATGAGCCCTGATTAGAAATCTTTACGCAGAAAACCGTTATAGGATATTTTGGATCGGAAAATAATATGTTAAACTACCTGTAAATGCATTTTATGTTTAACCACCACTCTACTCAGCGTTAGCTGACTCCAGTTATATAACTTTGTACAGGTTAGGGATTTGAGCAACCCGAGCTACCGGCTGCTGAGGACGCTGGGCCTAGTTGAGCCCAGCTATAATTTCTACTTTTTGTTGTAGTGAGTTCCTATAGTTATATTTTTCAACACTTTCCGTTATGTTCTCTATCTGTACTAGTTTTGTTGTGATGGCAGTATTTTCTGCTCTTGAAGGCATGTATTATTCTAGAATTGCAGTTCTATTTCTCCTTTCGTTGTCGTTTCCTTTCTGCTTAGCTACTGTACTTGTGTGGTTGTGGATTGATTCATGTTATTTGGTTATTTCTCATTAGACGACTGGGTCTTGGGATTAGTCGAGGAGAGCCGATCTTGGGTCCTGTAGGGATTTAGGTTTGGGTCGTGACATATGGCATGAACACGTACAAGCGTTGTGTACGCTGAATTATAGACAACTGTAAAGATCCATTCTGTTCTGAGCCTTTTAAGATGTCTGGACTGTCAATTAGACGTCTGGTCAGGCATTTGGAACCCTTCCCAGATGTCTGGAAATTGAAAATTTTGTATGTAGGGTCGATTCTGCACGCTCGCTGCGCGTAGACCGCTTTCTTCTCTCTCTTCCCTCTTTTTCTCTCCCCTTCACCGAACCCTAGCCGCTCTCTATATAAGAGCCCTCACCCCCCTTCCTCTCTTCTCCACTCCACCACCACCACCTTCTTCCTCTCTACTTCTGTGAGAGGAACGAGTGAGAGAGAGGGAGCGAGAGTGAGGAGCGAGGAGGAGTGGCGTGAAGAGAGGAGGAGGTTGAGCTTGCGAGTTCGTGGGAGCCCACCGGAGGACGCACGGTCGGAGCGGCACATGCGAGAGGAGTGCGTCGGGGAAGCCGTCCCTGACTTCCTGATGCAGCCGGAGCTGCAGAAGAGAGGGAGGAGCTGCGGCTGCGCACGGCGAGAGGAGCGGGAGCTCACTCTGGTTCTGGGATTTTCCCAAAATCAGACATCTGGAGTGTCGCCCAGACGATGGGTTGGACATCTGGTGACGACACCGGACGTCTGAAAGCAAGGTTTCGCGAAGGTACGTTCTTCTTGCGGTTACGGCCATGCAGGCCACACCGCAGAGCCAATCTGTTTTACTAAAGTGGGGAGATTTTGTCACATGCGTGCAGGGACAGCCTTGGGAAGGCGCGGGGCACGCCCTCTCATGCATTTCAGATGTCTGGACAACTTACCAGACGACCAGAAGCACTCCCAGATGACTGGAGGAGAGGTCGAACGTCTGAAGCTAAGTCCCGATGATCAAGTCAGGGTCCTAGACGTTAGAGGTCGATGCAGGAACTTGAGGTGAGACCCTGGTGACTTTTAAGACGTCTGGACCTTGTGCCAGACGTCTAATTTGGTTCTGCAGTCCTATTTTTGACCCGTTTAGGGTTCATTTAGGGTTCGTTTTACGCAAACGAGATATCTATGGTTTCCTTGTCGGTTCCTCTACATGTTAGAAATTCTTATATACTGTTCTGAACGTTCCATTGTGGTTAGTTCCTTGGTATATGACTTCAATCTGTTGCATGTTTGGGCCTTGCAGAGACACGTGAGTCTACCGTTCGAGCCCCCAGTACTCCCGGATTGTCTGGTAGAGTGGTTTCCCCCTGTTTTAATTATAAAACATGAATGCATATATGAAATTAGATAACTAGAAACCTAGGATGTGGCATGAATTCTAGGACAAGAAATAGTTACACTGTTTGTATGCGTGTTTGATATTGCAGTCATAATTGAATGAGAACTGTAAACAATTATCTGTTAATAAATACAAGCTGCCTGTTGGAATATGAAATGCCTGTGCTAGTTAAATAGTTACTTGTGATATCACTTGTTGCATATGTTAGTTGTGAAAATACGAGCTGCATGTGTAAATACGAGAATGGAAATGTGAATGATGAAACCTAGTATGGAACAACATGGTGAATATGAGCATGAACCCTACGAGGAATTAGGAGTAGAGCTCCAGTGGATGAATGGAAAGGATCTGGAGATGTGAGTGGGAAGTATGCTGGCCCTTGAGTACGTGGTATCAAGGAGAGCGACTGTCCCCTATTTAGTGTAGAACAGAGCTAGTCGCCCTTGGGTTGGGACCCGAGGTTAGGATTGATCACTCTACACTGACTTCTGTTGGCCCTTGCGTACACTGTACCGGGGAGAGCTACTAGTGTAGGGAGAGAGCTAGCCACCCCATGGGGCTCGGGGTTCAGCTAGTCACCCTACACAGACTCGTTAAACCCACTAGGCAAATCGGGGTAGTCAAACGAGGGTGCGATGACTATGGAGGGGCAAGACCCCTATTTGGTTCTGAGGGGTTAGACCCCTGTTACTGAGAGGGCTAGGCCCTATACTATTCCGTGCTGTACTTTGGGCGTACCCGCTAGAGGAAACGACTGACCGCGTGCTAGTGCGGGGTAGCCACCCATGCGCTTATCGCGTGTGCCGTAGTCACCGCTACGTTTGTCTGTGACCTCGGGGTGGTTGACTGGGTGTAGGATCACCACAGGGGACTCTCCCGGTCAGGAGAGCATTACGTATGCCTTCTACTCTTCGGAAAAGACTGCAATCAAGATCGTTCCCACGAGAAACATGCGAGATCAAGAAAGAGATCTGAAAGTAAACCAATGGGTAAAAAGAAATGACTTGTAAAATAAAATAATTGGAAAAGATAAATTTACCTGTTAGCCTTCACTGCTTTAGTTAGTCTGGTTACCACTCTACTCAGCGATCGCTGACTTTGTTTTACTCGTAACCCTTTACAGGTCCAGGAGTTGAGCAGCCCGAGTCACCGGCTGCAGAGGGTGTTGGGCCTAGTCGAGCCTAGCAGTAGTTTCCTGTTTTTGTTGTACTCTCTGTTCCACTAGTGAGTTTCAGACTGTTGTTACTATTCCTATTCTGTACTTTTGTTCTATTTTACTGTTGTGGTGGTGATATGTACTGTTTGCAGCTTTTACTTCCTTTACTATTTGTACTCTTTTACTGTTAGTTACTTTGCATAGTGAATGTGGTTTACTTTCCTGCTTTTTGGTTATTTCTTGTTGGACGACTGAGTCTTGGGATTAGTCGAGTCGAGCCAGTCTCGGGTCTTGTAGGGATTCGGGAACTGGGTCGCAACAACAGCCAATGACCCACACATTGGCCAAGAAAGAATCAAACCTCAAGCCACGCATCCCTCTATCCCGGTTGACTGCTAAGCCTAACGAAAGAGTCGTAGGGAGGCCACCAACTCCCTAAACCAACCCTTGAAACTGATCTAAAAAACCAAAGCTACAGCCAAACTCCAGCGAGTAGCGGGGCTAAAGCCAGTTATCTATCTTTTCATTTCTGACCAAATAGTCGTATCAAATTTACCCCAGATAACTATACCATAGAAATTGAAATGACCCTTCCAAGGGATCGTTACTAGTTTTCCGGAAAGGTAGGGGTGTAAGTGTAATTTTTAAGCCCCCTGGGTTTAAGTGAGTGGGCCTTGCAGGAATAGAAAGATTTTATGGGAGGAAATCTCACAATTTTTCTCTCTTTCCTCCCACACAACACACCCACCCACACACATAACCCACACCCTCCTCTCTTTAAAAACCCCTCCACCCTCTCCATTTCCTCTCCATCCCCACCACCCTCACCATCACCACCACCACCTCCACCCTCGTCCTCCACCACCCAGCTGGCGGCCTCTTTCCCTTCCCCACCCCCCTTGTAGCCCAAGTAAGGAGGAAGGAGAGGAGCTCGAGATGGAGGAGCATGAGAGAGAGGGCGAGTGAGGACGTGAAGGGGAGGGAGAGCATGGATGAGGGAGAGGGCTAGCGTAGGAGACAAGGTACGGTCGGAGGAGTTTGGGAGAGGAGCCGGAGGTGCGAGGTGGAGCTCGGGAGAGGAGGTGCGACCTCCTGCAGCCGTGGGAGGTGCTGCTGCGGCGTCTGCGGGCAGAGGAGAGTGTGAGGAGAATCTTGCAGGAGGATACTGAGGAAGCATTTTCTGTAGTATTAGACGTTTGGAACTCCATCCAGACGTTTGGAGGATCCTCAAGACGTCCGGGGCTAGCGCGGGATGCTTGACAGCATGCAGAGTGACGAGGTATGTCCTGCGTATGGCCCTGCATGAGCGTACTTATGTTTACGTGTCGCATTTATTTAAAACTGCATGCATGCGCAGGTACGGGACATGGGAAAGGCATGTGGTGCGCCCTTCGAGGTACTTTAGGACGTCTGGAGACGATACTAAACGTCTGACTGCACTCCCAGACAACCGGAGGGAGTGCCAAACGTCTGGGATCACCCTTAGATGGTTCTAGAGGGGTTCGAACGTCTGAGGAAGCCGCAGGGAAGCAAGGTCAGGTTCTGAGACCGTTTAATACGTCTGGGTCTAGTCCCAGATGTCTGATTTTAGACAATATGCACATTTTTGGCCCGTTTATGGTCTAAATGGAGTCGATTTTGTGCAAACGAAGTACCGTTAGTTTTCATTCAAGTTTCTCTATGTGTTAGTGTCACTTGTAAATAGTTTTGAACTCGTCTGATGTGGTTGGTCAATTATATAGGTCTCCAGCCAATTGAGTACACAGGACTCGCGGAGACGACGGGATCTACGATCCGAGCCCCCATTCCACACTTGTATCCCGGTAAGTGGTTCTCTCTCTAATCCTAGAATTAATAATTAAATTTCATCCTTTAGAAATATTTGATTGAACCCTAGGTTGTGAGATGAACCCTAGGGCTAAAAGAAATGAATGCATGTTACTTTAGAGATATTCTATTGAACCCTAGGTTGTGAAATGAACACTAGGGATGAAAGAGGTGAATGCACATGTATTGAATGATTAAACTGCTGTGATGCTTATTGGAAGTAGTAAACCATGAGCTGCCTGTACTACATTTTAATGGGCCATGACATAATGAAAATATTTGCCATGTACTGAATAATTGATAGTGAAATCTTGAGCTTCATGTTATGCAATTAATGAATTGGCTGTGAAAATAAAAAGGTCTATGTCCGAACCCTACGGGGAACTAGAAAGGAACTCGCGTGTATGGAACGAATATCGTATGTAGAAAGGAACTGAGTTGGCCCTCGAGTACACGGTACTGAGGGGAGCAACTGTCCCTTTTGCATGGAAAGTGAGCTAGCCCTCGTGTACGCGGTACTGAGGAGAGCTACCGTCACTTTAGTGTAGGGGGAGCTAGCCGCTCTCGGGTCAAGACCCGGGGTTAGGAATGGCCCCCTACACCAATTCTAGTTACTTTACTGTAGGGGGGGAGCCAGCCACCCTATGGGTCCCGGGGTTAGGACTGGCCATCCTACACCGACTCTTGTTAGGTCCTCTGGGCAAACCAAGATAGTCGGGCGAGGGTACGCAGACTATTGAGGGAGAGACCCCTGTTTTGTTCTATGTTGTACGTTTGGGCGTACCTGTTAGCAGAAACGATTGATCGCGTGCCAGAGTGGGGTAGCTGCCCATGCGCTTATCGCGCGTGCCGTAGTCACCGCTACGTCGCGACCGTGACCTCAGGGTGGTAGACTGGGTGTAGGACTACCACGGGGGTTCTCCCGACCAGAAGAGTACCACGTGTACATCCTATATCGCGGAATAAACTGCATTCAAGATCGTTCCCTTAGGGAACAAGAAGATTAAGAAATGTTGTGGATCCTTATTAGAATAACCGAAACAGAGACACTTAGTTGAGATAAATGGAAATGAATGATTAGTTATTGATTAATTATTTGCTTATTTCTTGAAGTTAAATTGCATGTAAATAGCTTAACCACTACTCTACTCAGCGTTAGTTGACTACAGATTGCATAACTATGTTCAGGTTAGAGAGTTGAGCAGCCAGCGCCACCTGCTGTCGAGGGTGCTGGCCCTAGCCGAGCCCAGCCGTAGTGTTTTTCCTTTTTTCTGTTCTAGAGCCCTTTTGTAGTGAATACTTAGTATGCATTAGCTATTTCTGTTCATGTTATATTTCCCTCTGTTGTAATTATGATGGCTATGTATGTTGTAGTACTCTTTCGCTTGTGACATGTAATATTTTTGAGACTTCTCGTTCTGTTTTCCATTACTGCCTTTTTATTATTTCTGCTTAGTTACATTGCATGTGTGGTTGTAGTATATTTACTGCTTTTGGTTATTTCTCGCTAGACGACTGGGTCTTGGGATTAGTCGAGGTGAGTCGATCTCGGGTCCTGTAGGGATCTGGGATCGGGTCGTAACAGAAGTCAATGACTAAATAGAGTGGAAACCCATCATTGAAGAGGAAATATTATCACTTCAAATGAGGGAAACAAATGATACCACACTGCACCTGTTAAATTGATTAGAGGTTTGTTATCAACCTTCTTAAACAAACCGTGGCATGGAAGCACAACCTAAGACAAATAATATGAGAAATTAGTAAAATACATAGAGACAATGTAATTTTTACCTCACTAAATTAACCACCGAGCTCCTCCAGTAAACTCAACCCAAGATTAGTTGTGCAAGGGAACTTTCAACTAGAATACCAAACAAGTAAAAACTCTGTTGAAATGAAAAAAACCTACTTAAAAATAATGAACAAAGCAAGGTAAACCCACCTGGTTAGGGTTTCAAGTGTGTGTATAGGAGGGGCAACAACAAGGCTCCTTTTATAGAGGTTGGAGGCATCAACTAAAGCTATGAATACATTCAACAACCAACATAAATCAAATGTGGGAATCAATAAAGGTGATATCAGGTCGCACATTCACGAATACATTGGCTGAATTTGCAGATGTGCATAGCAACATCAACTTGGAACCGAGCATGTCATAAATGGAAGAAGCACTTCAGTAAAGACAATGTAGTAATGGCCACCTACTGTTATGACCCGATCCCAGATCCCTACAAGACCCGAGATCGGCCCGCTTCGGCTAATCCCAAGGCCTAGTCGTCCAACGAGAAATAACCAAAACAGGGAAAACACCTTCACAACCGCACATGCAATGTAACTAAGCAGAAAATAAACAAGAGACAGTAAAAGAAACAGAGCGAACAGTCTCATAATTATTACAGGCCATCACAACTACAGTAGAAAAAAGTACAGCGGAAAAGTAACAGAAACAGTATTTCATAGAACCAAAACTCACTACCACAACGGAAGCCAGGGAAACAATAAGAAACAGCTAAGGTTGGGCTCGACTGTGCCCAGCTCTCTCTGCAGCCGATGGTGCTGGCTGCTTAACTCCCTGACTTGGACAAGATTATAAAATTTTCGAAGCTAGCGAACGCTGAGTAGAGTGGCAACTAAAATGTTTACTTACAATTTAATTTAAGATAGGCAACTAGTTATTTTTCAAATTTCCATTTAGCTCAACGAGTAGTTCCAATTTGTCTATTCTCTTAAGATCCACTCATTTCTTGATCTCGACTGCCCCTCCAGTGGGACGATCTTGAATGCAACTTTTCCCGTGATGTAGGATGTTCCATGGTGCTCTCCTGATCGAGAGAGTCCCCCGTGGTAGTCCTACACCCAGTCAACCACCCCGAGGTCACGGTCGCGACGTAGAGGTGACTACGGCACGCGTGATAAGCGTGCGGGTAGCTATCCCGCACTGGCACGCGGTCAGTCGTTTCCGCTAGCGGGTATGCCTAAAGGTACAACATGGAACAATACAGGGCCTTGCCCTCTCAGAATAGGGGTCTCGCTCCTCATAATAGAACAGGGGTCTCGCCCCTCCACAGTCCACGTACCCTCATCTAACTATCCCGGTTTGCCTAGTGGGCCTAGAAAGACTCAGTGTAGGGTGGCTAGTTCTAACCCCGGGCCCCATGGGGCGGCTACCTCCCTCCCTACACTAGGTAGGTCACCTTGGTACCACGTACACGAGGGCCAAACAGAGTTGGTGTAGAGTGTCTTGACCTAACCCTGGGGCTCAACCAATGGGCAACTAGTACCGCTTTACACTAAAGGGATAGTTGCTCTCCTTAGTACCACGTACATAAGGGCCAACTCACTTCCCGTCTACAGGAGTTTCCTCCTAATTCCCTGTAGGGTTCATGTTGGTATTCCATCGTTTCATATTCCAATGTCCAATCTCTCTATTTCCGGTTTCCTTCTTAAAACAGACAGCTCGTGAATTTCTAACTGACAAAGCATCACATTAAAATATCCATTCATTTGATAGAATTTAGAATTGTACATGCATCTCAAGTAAACAGTGTAGCTCATCCATATTCATTGTTCCTGCCTTAGGGTTCATTCTCATCCTAGGGTTCTACATGTATCTCAAACATACAGTGTAGCTCTAACCATACTCATTGTTCCTGCCCTAGGGTTCATTTGCATCTTAGGGTTCATTCAAGTTATCCAAAACATGCAGTTCATTTATTCAAATCTTAATATTAATGTAAACCACTCTACCAGCAAACACGGGAGGAATGTGGGCTCGGATCGCAGATCCCGTCGCCTTCGCGGCTCTCGCGTACTCGACTAGCTAGAGACCTATACAATTAACCAACCACATCAAATAAGTCCAAAACTGTATACAAGTGACAGTAACTCGTAGAGAAACTCAAGCGAAAACAACAGTAGTTTGTTTGCAGAAATCTAATTCTGTTTGGGCCCTAAACGGGCCAAAAACACACACACTGTCCAAAATCAGACGTTTGGGACTAACCCCAGACGTCTTAAAAGACGTCAGTACTCACCCTGGGTTTCCTGCAGCTACCTCAGACATCCGGATCCTTCCGCTATCGTCTGAAGAGAGTTCCAGACGTTGGACTCCCTTTCCAGTCGTTTGGAAGTACAATCAGATGTCTGGCGATGTATCCAGACGTCCAAAAGCACCTCGAAGGGCGCACCCTACACCTTTCCAATGCCCTACTCCCTGCATACATCCGTGTAGACCTCAAAATGGATGGACAATCTCCGTAGTGAGGCCTGCATGGCCGTAAACCACACAAAAGCACATACCTTAGCATTGAGCGTGCTTTTAGACATTCGGCTTTAGTTCCGGACATCGTTATGCTATTCCAGACGCCTGGGATGTGCTCCAAACGTCTAATACTGGAAAATATCCAGTACCCAAAACCTCCGTGAGACTTCTCTACGCCGCTCGCAGCTGCGACGTTGGCAGCTTCAGGAGGCTGTAAAGCCCACCTTCGCGAGCTCCTCCTCGCGTATGAGCTCCTCTGAGCTCCTCCCACGCTCTTATGCTCCCTCACGAACTCCTCCTTTCAAGCTCCCCTCTCCTCCTCCACGTCCTGTCCTTCTCTCTCTCTTCTTTCTCACCACACGCCACACTAGTGGCTGAAAAGAAGGTGGTGGCCGGCTGAAGGGAAGTGTGAAGGTGGTGGTCAGTGGAGATGGAGAGAGTGGCGTGTGGGGGGGGGGGGGGGGGAGTGGGGGTTTAAATAGGTAAAGGGTTAGGGTTTGGGGTGAGGAGAGAGAGGGATACGCGTGCAGCGCGCTCGCAGAAAAGAAAGAAGGTATGGTCCTTTTTACTTTCAGATGTACGACTCTCCATCCAGACGTCTGGATAGACATCTGACGGCTAATCCAGATGTCTTAAACATCCCAAAAAGGCAGCGGGTCATTTCACCTACTAACCGTTCTTGTAGGAAGAATACTATCGACACAACTATGCTCTTGAATTTGAAGGAGAGCGCCTGAAAGCAACATTGAATGGCGCCAAAGGCATACGGAGGTCGTGAATGTTCTGCTCTCGCTGTGGCGACAACCATTGTTAAAAATGTGGATGGGTAGGTTTCGGCAATCGCTACGCCATCACGAGAGACAACAAGGGCTTCTTCAGCATATCTAGATTACAAGAGGGTGCAAGGCAAGAGAGCACAAGAGTTAGATCACGAGTTGGCACAACCCTCATGCAAGCCAATTTTAGGATAACATTGTATAAAAACTCTAAGAAAGGTTGGGTAATCTCCTTCTATATATCACATCCCTCAAAATTTTTGATATATCTATATTGTTTGACTTGTGGATTTCTTTTATTCTACATAAAAAATGACGACTTCAAGGTATTTGATATGACAGTATTGTTTGGATGGTGGCTTTCGTCCATTCTACATAAAAAAAATTGCCCCACTTTACATACATGAGACCATAATTTAAAAGTAGAATGTCATCCGCAATATCCAGACCTAAATGGGCATCCGACATCTCACGAAGAGAAGGACAGCTAATCAAAAAGAGAAGGTGATCAAAGATGAGCAAAGGTCGGGAATCGACGTGGACGGATCAAGAGCAGCAACCACTCAATCTCTTTGACATGAGTGAACTTAATTTCCATGTTGTAGGGATATCCTTCTACCGTGATTTAATCGCGGAGTTTGTCTCAAGTTTCCTCTTCCTCATCGTTTGTTTCACCATGGTCGGATCCACGCAAGAGGGAGATAAGACTGAAACCGTGGGCATGATCTTCTTGTTCGTCGGTGCAATGTTCTTCGTACTTCTGCATTGTATCGCTGCAGATTTAGGTGCGTAGCATATATATATATAACAGGTCTATCTGCATGGTACAGTGTTTAAAATTTTCAAAATAAACATTACATATGGGTCATGGGATTTTAATTTAATAGATAAAATAAATACAATCAATTAATCAATCATGGTATTGTAACGACACGACTAAAGTGATGTTAAAAAAGAAAAATTATCATTAGGAAATTCATAAAATTCATTAAAGTCGGATTGCAACTAATTCAATCCATTATTATTAATAAATACCTAAAATAAAATGTGAATCTAATTATTTGCATGATAAAAATCACGTGTAACAAGTAAAATAATAAAAAAAAATTATAACATCATGTTATCCGATTTGTAATAAGATTTGAATATAGTTGTAACAAATAAACTTTATAGTTGTACTAGACCAAATGAAAATTATAACAAATGCATGATTAATTTGTAACATCGTCATACTAAATAAAGTTGTAATATAACTGGAGCTAAGTAATAAAATACACGTCGTAGAGCATTCTAAGCAAATTAAATGATTTAATATATATAAATGACATAACGTATACAAAGAATACCAACAAAATATTGTAATAGCTTTGATGAACTATTGTAATATAAGTTTATTTTATTTCTAACTAAATAACTACAACGATGCAAGAGGATAAATGTAAGTTGTAATGAATGTGTACACGAGTTGTAATATAGATATTGATGTAAACACATTTACATTACTTAAAATGTCTATTTATACATGTTCTTAAGCATAAGATTACATTTTATGATATAAATATTGCATAACATGCATCATCTTGCATTTACAGTAATTTGAATAAAATGGAGGTTAATTGTCTCCTTTTATGTGCTTCGACAGGGCAAACATTTTATCGGGGCCTCGGATCAAAGATCCAATCGTATGGATGTGATCAGGGCGACGATTAGAGTTTAACGACTCCAAGATTGCCCTAATCAGACATCCGTAGCATCAGATAGTGACCGGGGAACACTAGAAGATCAAGGGCCAGGATGGTGAAAATCCACACTTTAGATGAAAAATCCGACCACACGGGTGAATTCGGATCGACGATCGCAGCCCAACGATGCAAAAATCGAGTCAATCCGACATCCGTGGCATCATCTACAATTTCTAGAAGATGGACGTCCAAGATGGCGTCACGTGGCGCCATCTCGGCTGCCCAAATGGCCGCACACATTCGACGAAGGCCCCACACCCGCTCGTTCTCCGCCATTGGATCAAGATCCAACGGTAGTGGATGCGACTGGCTGATTCGTCCGCACGACGATTTCGTCCGCGTAGCGCAACGGAGATGAAGCGGCAGGCGAAGTAGAGGTCGCGAGATCGAGTCCCGCGAGCCTCAAATCAGGCGTAAGCGAGCGGCGCGTGGAGTGTCAGATTGCGATCCAACGGCTGCGCGCGCCCAATAGCGCCGACGAGTGATTGGATGCGCAGCGTGGACACGCGATCACACGCGGGCGGGCGCGCAGCGTAGCGGGCGAAGATGCATTTTAAGCCGTCCGATCCCTGAGACTCAGTGTGCGTGCGATGGCGTTGAGCGCGCGGGCAGCTGAAGCGGCGCGCGTGGGCACGAAAGCTACGCCCACGTCGGGGCTTTAGTGATGGATTTATCCGTCACTAAAGACCCCTCATTTATTGTTTTGAAGTTGTAATGTCCATTTTGCCCCCACTTATTGCAATTATAAAAGGAGACCCCCTCCATACGAAATTTTCATCCCTTCCTTCTCCTCTCTACCCCTCCAAAGCTCAAGAGAAGCTTGTCCCACACCCGGGATGCTTCTCGTGAGATAAAGTCCAATTTTCGTTCCCCTTCTGAAGTGGATCCCACGACGACGACGGCGTGCTGCTTCGTTCTCATTCTTCTGCTTCGTCCTCCTTCGTCCTGCTTCGTTCTCCTTCGTCCAGGCGTCGATCCGTCCGGCTCGTCCTCCAAGTAACCGTCGAGGAGGATTTCTCTCTCCCTATTCTTTTTACTGCTTTCTAATATAGATTTACTTCTTTCTAGTGTAGTTTTGTTCGTCCTCCAAGCAATCGTCGCGGAGGACATTTCTCCCTCCATTCTTTTAATGCTTTCTAGAGTAAATTTATCGCTTTCTAGAGTAATTATTTTATACTTTGTAGTTGTAATAGTGAAATGAACAATCTCCTTAATGAAAAATTTCTTGTTTATTCTACATCTTATTTTTATTTCTCTGTGTAATATTCTCTTTCTCTCTTACTCTCTCTCTCTCTTCTATTTATTGTAAATAATTAGATAGTTTTAAATTGAATTATTCTGTGACAAATAAAAAGAAGCGCGTAGTTTTTAAATCAAACGTCTGCCTCCCTGTGTTCGACCCGGAATTTTCATTTCGGTATAAATTTTATTTGTTGAACACGAATTCTTCACTTTCGAACTACAACGACAGGTTTTCCAAAACCGAACACGTTAGCGTAGCCATTCGTACGTTCAACAGATATGTATCTTGTTTAGTGGTTCAATGTAAGCAGTCTTGGAAGTTGTAATACAAATTGTGCTAATACATCAAACATAAAATGACGTAAGATACATTTGAGAATTGTAATGCAAATTACACGACAGTTGTAACGCATATATGTATGTTGTTTAGTGGTTTTACATAAGCAGACTTCGAAGTTGTAATACAGTTTGTGTTAAGACCCGTGCTGTTTGAGCCTTTTAAGACGTCTGGAATTTGGGCCAAACGTCTGGAAATCGAAATTTTTGAGTACGAGCTTGCGTTTGCGCGCGTGCTGCACGCAGACAGTACACTTTCCTCATTTTCTTCTTCTTCTCTCTCCTTCCGCCCGACGAAAACCCTAACCCCACACCCTTATATAAGCCCCCTCCTCTCCCTCACACCACCCCCCACTTCTAGCCACTTTCCTCCTTCCTCCAGCGAGAGTAGCGAGCGAGAACGGCAGAGAGAAGGAGCGGTGTGAGAGGAGAGGAGGAGCAGCATGAGGAAGAGAGGAGAGCAAGCTTGTGAGCTTGCGTGGGAGCTTGCCGGTGAGCTCACGGCCGGTCGGCACGTGCGCAAGGCGGAGGAGTGCGTTAGGGAGGTCCTCCCCGACACTACTGCGGCCGGAGCAACAAGCGAGGGTGCAGTGCTGCCACACGCGGCGCAAGAGGGTGGAAGCAGGTTCTAGTTCTGGGTTTTTCCAGAATCAGACGTCTGGAGCGACGTTCAGACGACGTAACCGATGTCTGGAGGAGGTTCCAGACGATTGAGAAGTAGGCCTCGCAAAGGTACGTCTTCTTTGCGGATACGGCCATGCAGGCCGTTCCACCGAAGCACTATTTCATGCTGATTTAAGAAGATTTTAGTTGATTCGCGCAGGAGTTGCTTTGGGAAGGCGCGAGACATGCCCTCCCACGCAGTCCAGATGTCTAGGCGAGGCACCAGACAACGGAAAGCGTTTCCAGACGTCTGGAGAAGTGGTTGGACGTCTGGAACTAGGTCCAGACGGTCCTGCAGAGTTCTTAGACGTCTGAGGAGTGGTGCAGGACTCGAGGTATGGCTCTGGACTCTTTTAAGACGTCTGGAAGGTGTTGCAGACATCTGATTTGAGTCAGGATCACTATTTGTGACCCGTTTAGGGTCTGTTTGAGGTCTGATTTCCGCAATTAAGATACCGATGTTTCTCGTATGTTTTCTCCTACTTGTTGGAATACTTTTTATACTGTTATGAGCATTCTCTTGTGACTGATCCTTGTGATAGGACCTCGTTCCGTTGCTGGTTTGGGGCTTACTGAGGCACATGAACCTGCCGATCATGCCCCCACTACTCCTGGGTTTACTGGTAGAGTGGCTTCCCCTCAATTTAATTACAACTTAAATGCATGTGTGTAATGAATGATTAGAACCTAGGATATGGCATGAATCCTAAGATTAGAAATACTGAATGTCTGTATTGAATGAATGAATTGCAGTCTTGAATGAGTAGATAGAACAATAACAATTGCCTGCGAAATATGTAGTATTTGTGTTAGTTAACTTTTGAATGTAACTTTCCTGCCGTACCCGTGAAATGACGTAATATGAGCTGCATGTATATAATTTGAAAATGGAAAGGTGAATGTTGGAAACACGAGCTATCTGTGAATAAACTGAATATGGAATAGAGTTACAAATCGCATGTGTGTAACCTGAGGATGGAAATAGAAATGATGAAACATGGTATGGCTTGGCCTGACATATATGAGCATGAACCCTACGGGAAATTAGGAGTAGAGCTCCTGGAAATAAATGGAATGGAACTGAGAATGTGAGTGAGGAAGTGAGTTGTCCTTAAGTACAGAGTACCAAGGAGAGCGACTGTCCCCCTGTTTAGTACAAAGCGGAGCTAACCACCCTTGGGTTGGGACCCGGGGTTAGGATTGGCTACTTTGTACTAACTTTTTGGCCCTCGTGTACACTGTACCGGGGAGAGCTACTAGTGTAGGGAGAGAGCTAGCCACCCCACGAGGTCCGGGGTTCAGCTAGCCGCCCTACACTGACTTGTTAGGCCCACTGGGCAAACCAGGGTAGTCAGGCAAGGGTGCACGGACTGTGGAGGGGTGAGACTCCTGTTTGGTTCTTAGGGGCTAAACCCCTGTTATTGAGAGGGCTATTGATGAGAGCCTCATTATGAACTCTAAATAGCACAATTTAATCTAAATAAGTGTGAAGAAGCTCCTACAAAACCTAAAGAAAAGCCTAACTCAGAAAAGTCTGAATTGAAGGATAAAATAAGTCATGAGGGGTAAAACTGTAATTTTACCAAGGCAATACACAAACAGGGTATCTAAGGGTCTAAACACAAGTCAAATAAGCTTAATAAGGATGGAAGTGGGATGATTTGATCTGAAAAGGGTTATAGCAACTTCTAGGAATTAAATGACATTCTGTAACCCTAAAAATAAATCCACTTTAATTCACGAGGTTCTAGGCAGAATAAAAATCAACTAAACCCTCTAAAAATCATGGAAAAATACTCCCTAGGGCTTAGAACCTTCAATTTGGCCTTGCAACCTATTTTAACCGGATTTGAGACCCATGCCCAAATTTTAACCTAATTTGGATTTTTACGCAAATTGACCGGTCAAACGTGGTCAAACCTAAAATCAAATTACACCATTTAATTTATTAGGTTGAAATTAGGTTGGTACAAAAATTTAGGCCTAAGTGAAGACCATCTTGACCGACTTTACAAATTGGTTCTCTTGAATTACTTTTTGACCCTTATCTTTTTAAAACCTTGCATTTAGTCTCCTATCTTTCCCTTCGTTCTTCGCAGAATGGTCCTCCCTACCACCCTGCGCAGCACCATACCTCCGACAACCTTGCGCGGAGGATGGCTCCGCGTAGGGTAAGGCAGCCACTCTCAGGAACGAGCAAGGGTTCCCTACGTCGTCCTCTGTCGTAGGGACCCTCCTCTGTGACGTGCGGCTGCCCATGTCTCTCGTGCGAATGCACAAAAGGCATGGGTCTCCATCTCCAGCCATCTCCAGCAGCTCCCCCACGTCGCTCTCTCGAGACTCTCCCCTCGCCAACACCCTTATAAGGAGCGGCAGGGGCTACCGTCCACTCCAAGCCTGATTTGGCTGAGGTTCCCTCCCCAATTTCGTCTCCTCCGCCCACGGTTAAAACGCCCGTAGGCTCCGGTGGCCCTTTCCTCCTCCTTTCGTCGCTCTGCGGCCACACCTACAACAGAGCCCACTCCGCCTCATCTTCCCGCGTTAGGCCGCACCAGCTGGCGCTCTCCTGACCTCTTCCTCGCCCCCGTTCTCACCTCTGGGCTCCTTCGTCTACGTCGCCGGTAGGTACACGTCGAGCGCCACCTCCCTCCCTCTTCATCAATTAGGTAGGTAAAAACTTTCCCCTCTCTCTCCCTGTTATTTCCCCATTCCTAATTTACTATTTCAACCCACCGACCACTACTGTCCATCACCACCTTCTCCATCTCCAGCTGCCCTCCGGCAAGGCATACTCGCCACTCCACGCCTCCATCCGCCTCGCCAGCTACCCCTTAAGCTCCGCACCACCTCACTGACACCGAATCCGCCCTCCATTCACCACCTAGCACCTCCAGACCACCCCCCGAACACACCCACTCTCACGCACGCAGAGTGCCCTAGGCGCACGGCCACTGGCACTCTTGCGCCTTACCAACCCCCGCACCGCACTCACCGCGTTCTGGCGAACCTCCCTGGACCTTTTTGACGTGGCTGCGAGGCCGTTTGCGTGTTTCAGGTTTTTCCCTCCTCGCCACCATTAACAAGCAGCAGGAGCTTCTCCGCAGGCAGCTCCAGGTCTCCTCAGCTCCAGGTGTGAGTTCTAGGTGACGCGGAAAGGAGTCACGCTCACACCCAGAACTTCAATTGGGGTCGTAAGCGTCGACTGCTACCCCAATTGCTCGAAGTCTTCTCCCGCAGGCATCCGAGATCGGATGTGGGACTTTAGTCCTACCTCGGAAGTGTATGGGCGCAAGCCCATACATAAATTGAAAAAGTGCTATCGGCCGATTGCCTTCGATAACACTGGGGTGAGGTCCCTCACCTACTCACCGGGTCTCGTCGGCGACACGCCCACGTGGATCTGACCCGACCCGACTTCCCACTCCTGTGCACTCCTCACGCACCACCCATGCTGGTGCGCCTAAACCCGGGCACGCGACCCGACCCGATTACTCGGCTCTGGGAGAGCTTCCCAAAGAGAGATTCAAAGAGAGAGAGACGCGGGGAAGGGGTAGGGGTAGGTTTTGCATTGACATTTGTGTGTGTGCGTAGGAAGGAAGAAAGGAGAAGAGGAGCAGTGGCCAGGACTTAGCAGCGTAGGGAAGAAGGAAGGAAGGAGAAGAGGAGGAAGCCAAGAAGAAAAGAAAAGAAGACAGCCGCAGTAAAAAGAAAAGAAGGAGAGGCAGCAGCAGAAAAGAAAAGAAAAGAAGAAGACAGCCGCAGCAAAAAGAAAAGAAGAAGAGGCAGCAGTAGAAAAGAAAAGAAAAGAAGAAGAAGAAGCCAAGAGAAAGAGAGAGACTGCCGCACAAGAAATCAGAAAAGAAAAGAAAAGAAGGAAAAGGAAGAAGAAGCAGAGAAGGAAGAAAGGGAAGGAAAAGAAAAGAGAAGAAGAGCTTACCACAGAGAAGAAGAAAGAAAAAAAGAAAAAGGGAGAAAGAAAGGAGCAATTTTCACTCTCACTCTCTCTCTTTTTCTTAATTTTTGTAAAATATTGTATTGTGAATTTATATGCTTCTGGATTATAGTTTGCTCCCTGAGTTCGACCTCGGGAAACTTTTTATTTCCGAGTAACAAATTATATTAAACTGGTGACCGTTTCTTTGCACTATACTGCGACGAAACCCTAGAGAGGAAACACAGCGCACCAGCTATACCCTATACCGGTTCCGTGCTGTGCTTTGGGCGCACCCGCTAACGGAGACGACTGACTGCGTGCCAGTGCGGGGTAGCTACTCGTGCGCTTATCGCGCGTGCCGTAGTCACCATTACGTCTGTCCGTGACCTTGGGGTGGTTGACTGGGTAGCTACCCATACGCGTGCCGTAGTCACCACGGGGGACTCTCCTAGGCAGGAGAGCACCACGTGCGACTTCTACTCTTCGGAAAAGACTGCAATCAAGATCGTTCCTACGAGGAACATTCGAGATCAACAAAGAGACCTGATAAATAAACTAAATGGTGAAAAAGAATAAGTAGTTGAAAAAAGTAATTGAAAAACAACAGCTACCTGTCCACCTTTACTGTTAGTTAGTTGGTTGCCACTCTACTCAACGTTAGTTGACTTCGTGTACTCATAACCCTTTTCAGGTCCAGGTGTTGAGCAGCCAGAGCCTACGGTTGCAGAGAGTGCTGGGCCCAGTAGAGGTCAGTAGTTGTAGCTTTCTGTTGTACTCCTTTTCCAATTGTAGTGAGTAGTTTATTGCACTTTTGTACTCTTTCATTTTGGACATTATATTCCTGTACCCGTTTACTTTTCTACTGTTGTGATGGTGTGTACTGTAATAGTTTTACTTCTTTACTGCTGTACTTTTGTTACTGTTAGTTACTTAGCATAGTGAATGTGGTTTACTTTCCTGCTTTTTGGTTACTTTCTCGTTGGACGACTAAGTCTTGGGATCGGTCGAGTCGGTCCGGTCTCATGTCTTGTAGGGATTCGTGAACCGGGTCGTAACAGTTTGGGATAATACAACAAACATCAAAGTTGTAATATACATCTAAGAATTGTAATGCAAATTAAACGACGGTTGTAATACAAATATGTGAATTGTTTAGAGGTTTAACATAAGCGGAATGCGAGGTTGTAATGTATATTAGTAACGTATGATAATGAGTGTCGTATTATAATATGTTGAAAACTTTTTCGTTACTATTATGCGTCATATCTTTAATATCCTTTTATATTTTATTAATGATAAACAACTATTTACCATGTCTGATATGGTGGTTTCGTTTGAATTTTTAAAACCACTAACATACCATGCGAGCGGTTTCATCAGCCATAACTTCAATCCAATGGCCATTATTTAGTACTCAAATGACTATTTATAAGTATAGTGCTTTCTTGATACTTTTCCTATATGTGTGTGTGTGATTGTGTGTAGGGATGCAAGTTTTGATAAATTCGACTCGAATTCGATTCAACTCGATCCGAAGAGAATGAGTAAAATTAGACTCGAATCCGATAGGGTTCTGGTTTGGATTTTATCTAAAAAGTTCAACTGGATATGGGTATGGTATGGATATAAATCTATACTCAGTTACTTGACCCAAGTACCCAAATAAAATCCTCATTTAGCCGAGATATATAAGTTTTATCCTAAGTCCCTCATTCCTCCAACTCTAATCTCCCTCAAGATTTCCTTCATGATTTTGAAGGTTGAAAGTACTTCTGAAACATCCATTTAATATTTATTTTGAAGATATGCTGGTATTTTATCTTTCTTTGTATTCTTTATTTTTGATATATTTCCCTTGAAATTTTTTTTTTGTGATAATCTCAATGGAGATTACTAAAATTTGAGTAGGCTGGCTGATATATTTTCAACTTATTAAAAATAAAAAATTGATTAATCATGTTATACATTTGTTTTTGTCCTTCAACTCTAATTTTAGGTACGATTTAATTTTTAAGGTCAATTGATAAATGGATATCCGATGGGTAAATGAATATCCAGTAGATAGATCGATATGGATATGGATTTAATTTTTTGTATCCGATGGATAAATAGATAAAATATAAATATAAATTTTATAAATAAATATAAATATAAATTTAATCAAATTCAACCCAAATGTGGACCATTTACATCCCTGTGTGTATAGCCAAGGCCACTAATGGAGATGGTTAATCGATATATGTATGTTTAATTTTGATCGTCCCTTGATGAGGTGGTATGTACGTCACTGCCGCTCCGGTAACCTTCGGGTTGATTAAACATATACAATAGCATTCCGAGAACGTCATTCGTTCTAAGAGGCCTGATCACATAAATAATAATAATAGCCTAAAGCCCGAAGCCGAGCCGTAACCGTATTCACAGGCTGAATACGTCACGGTGGACAAACTAAAAGCCCGAAGCCGAGCGGTGGAATACCCGCAAGTCAAGGGGCAAGAGGAGATTTCCCACTATAAACATATACGAGTGATGATGCCCGCACTTAGCTGCGGGAGTTAATAAAATTCTTAAATATCTGACCATAGATATATGATTTTGCTCTAAAACAGTTACTCTAAATAAAAAAGAAGTTAATAAAAATTTCTAACAAAATTTAAATTATAATCTAATTTTGCTTTACATTGAATTTAGTGATTAAAAGAAAGTATTCGGGATCCTAAAAGTATTACCAATTAAAAAGATAGATATCAAATTGATGGGAGAGTTGTATATTATAGGAAATTAAAAAATAAATTTATTTAAAACAACTTTTTTTATAAAAAAAATTAAATCTCCAAGGCTTTTAAAATTTTATGCTAAAATATTGTATTGCATTTCAATATATTGGACAATATATTTTAAGCATATCCGGGTAAAATAATAATTCAAATAACTTATGATTGATTTGTGTGAGGAAAAATTATGTAATTTTTAATGAATTATGATATCATATATTTAATTTATAAGTGTGAGAACGTGGTAAATTACTAATCTATTAATTATTGTTTCACATGACAGCGTTGGTATTTTATATTTCTAAATAAAGGAACACCTAGTGCATAAATGACGTGGAGGTTGAATATGTGTTGTCGAAATAATCTTTACATTGAAATACGTGAGAAATTCTCTCAATTTGAGGGAAAATTTAAGTGGCACTGAGAGATAACCTAAATAATATCTTGCTGAGATTTCAAAGGAGTGAGGTTTTTAAAAGTAGAATGTTATCCTGACCTAAATGGGCATCCCACATCTCACGAAGAGGACAGCTAATCAAAGAGAAGGTTATCAAAGATGAGCAAAGGTTGGGAATCGATGTCGACGGATCAAGAGCAGCAACCACTCAATCTCTTTGACATGAGTGAGCTTAATTTCCATGCTGCAGGGATATCCTTCTATCGTGATCTAATTGTGGAGTTCGTCTCAAGTTTCCTCTTCTCATCGTTTGTTTCACCATCCTCCGATCCACGCAGGAGGGAGATAAGACTGAAACCATGGACATGATCTCCTTGTCCGTCAGTGTGATGGTCTTCATACTTCTGCGATGTATCGCTGCAAACTTAGGTGCATAGCAAATATATATATATATATATATAGCAGGTCTATCGACGGTGTACAGTGTTTAAAAATTTTAAAATAAATATTTCATATAAGTCATTGGATTTTAATTTAATAGATAAAATAAATAACAGCAACTAATCAATCTTGGTATTGTAAAGATAGGAACTAATCAGACGTTAAGAAAAAAATGTCATTCGTAACTGCATAAAATTTATTTCTAAAAAATTGTAATTAATTAAATCAATTAGTATTAATAAATATTTAAAATAAAATATGAATATAATTATTTACATAATAAAAATCACGTGTAACAAGTAAAATAATAATAATAAATTATAATGTCATGTTATCCGATTTGTAATAAGATTTGAATATAGTTGTAACAAATAAATTTTATAGTTATAATAAATCAAATAAATATTATAATAAATGCATGATTAAGTTGTAATATGATCATACTAAATAAAGGTGTAATATAACTGGAGTTAAATAATAAAACACACGCCGTAGAGAATTCTAAGCAAATTAAATGATTTAATATATACAAATGATATAACCTATACAAAGAACACCAACAAAATATTGTAATATAAGTTTATTTTATTTCTAACCAAATAAATACAATGATGTAAGAGGATAAATGTAAGTTGTAATGAATATATACACGAGTTGTAATGCAGATATGTATGTTGTTTAGTGGTTCAACGTAAGCGGTCTTGGAAGTTGTAATACAAATTGTGGTAATACATCAAAAATGAAATGACGTAACATACATTTGAGAATTGTAATGCAAATTACACGACAGTTGTAACGCATATATGTATGTTGTTTAGCGGTTTTACATAAGTAGACTACGAAGTTGTAATACAGTTTGGGATAATACAACAAACATCAAAGTTGTAATATACATCTGAGAATTGTAATGCAAATTAAATGATGGTTGTAATGCAAATATGTGAATTGTTTAGTAATTTAATATAAGCGGAATGCGAAGTTGTAATATATATTAGTAACGTATGATAATAAGTGTCGTACTATAATATGTTGAAAACTTTTTCGTTACGATTATGCACCATATCTTTAATATCCTTTCATATTTTATTAATGATAAATAACTATTTACCATGTCTGATATGGTGGTTTCGTTTAAATTTTCAAAACCACTAACATACCATGCGAGCGGTTTCATCAGCTGTAACTTCAATCCAATGGCCACTATTTAGTGCTCAAATGATTATTTATGAGTACAGTGCTCTCTTGATACTTTTCCTATGTGTGTGTGTGTGTGTGATTGTGTGTAAGGATACAAGTTTTGATAAATCCGACTTGAATTCGACTCAACTTGATCCGAAGAGAATGAGTAAAATTAGACCCGAATCCGATAGGGTTTGGGTATGGATTTTATCTAAAAAGTTCAACTGGATATGAGTATGGTATGAGTATGAATCTATACTCGGTTATCCGACCCAAGTACCTGAATAAAATCTTCATTTAGCCGAAATATATAAGTTCTACTCTAAGTCTCTCATTCCCCCAACTCTAATCTCCCTTAAGATTTCCTTCGTGATTTTGAAGATTAGAAGTGCTTCTGAAACATCCATTTAACATTTATTTTGGGGATGAAGATCTTTTATTTGAAATATACTGGTATTTTATCTTTATTTGTATTTTTTATTTTTGATATATTTCCCTTGAAGTTCTTTTTTATAATAATCTCAATGGAGATTACTAAAATTAGAATAGCCTGAGCTCATATATTTTCGACTTGTTACAAATAAAAAATTGATTAATCATGTTATAGATTTGCTTTTGTTCTTCAACTCTAATCTTTGGCAAGATTTGATTTTTAAGGTCAACTAATAAATGGATATCCGATAGGTAAATAAATATCTGATGGGTAGATCGATATGGATCTAAATTTAAATTTTTATATCTGATGAGTAAATAAATAAGATATGAATATAAATTTTATAAATAAATATAGATATGAATTTAACCAAATTCAATCCAAATCCAATCCAATTACATCTCTAACTGTGTATATAGCTAAGGTCATTAATGAAGATGATTAATCAATATGTGTATGCTTAATTTTGATCGTCACTTGTCCAGGTGGTATGCACGTCACTGCCCCTCCGGTAACCTTCGGGTTGATTAAACATATATAATAGCATTCCGGGAACGTCATTGCTCTAAGAGGCCTGATCACATAAATAATATCATTCACGGGGTCGGCGGGGGAGTGGAGGGACGTAACCATATTCACAGGTTGAAAGCGTCACGGTGGAGACTAAAAGCCCGAAGCCGAGCAGTGGAATACCCGCAAGTCAAGGGGCGCGAGGAGATTTCCCACTATAAACATATACGAGTGATGATGCCCGCACTTAGCTGCGGGAGTTGATAAAATTCTTAAATATCCGACTATAAGTATATGATTTTGCTCTAAAACAGTTACTCTAATTAACAAAAGAAGTTAATAAAAACTTCTAACAAAATTTAAATTATAATCTAATTTTGCTTTACAGTGAATTTAGTGATTAAAAGTATTCGGGATCCTAAAAGTATCATCCATTAAAAAGATAGAGATCAAATTGATTGGAGAGCTATATATTATAGTAAATTAAAAAATGAATTTATTTAAAACATCTTTTTTATAAAAAATTTAAATCTCTAAGGCTTCTAAAATTTCATGTTAAAATATTTATTCCAGTTCAATATACTAGATAATATGTTTTAAGCATATTTGGGTGAAATAATAATTCAAATAACTTATGATTAATTTGTGTGAAGAAAAAATATGTAATTTTTAATTAATTATGATGTCATATATTCAATTTAGAAGTGTGAAAATATAGTAAATTATTAATCTATTAATTATTGTTTCTTATGATAACTTTGTTATTTTATATTCCTAAATAAAGATACAGTCTGTGCATAAATGACATGGACGTTTAACATGTGTTGTCCAAACAATCTTTACATTGAAATATGTGAAGTTCTCTTAATTTGAGAGAGTATTTAAGTAGCATTGAGAGATAACTTAAATAATATCTTGCTGAGATTTCAAAGAAGTGGGTTTTTTAGAAGAATAACTTATTATATATATATAAAGGAAGGTATATCACTTTTCCTTTTTTAATTCCTCATACATTTTCTTCCAATGCAATGAGATTTCATGTTTTATTTCGTTGAATTTTTTTAAAGTCCATATGTTTGTTATATATTTTATTGAAATCCATATGTTTGTATATCCATTTTTTTTCCTTCGATCTCTATTTTAAAGTTCATATTCTAAATCTAAGTTGTGAACACAATAAATTATTTGATATGTCAATGTATATACATATGTATTGTATTACACTACAGGGAAGAACGGTTTCTGTGACGGTTAAAAATCGTCGCCTAATTTATGTAAACCGTTGTATTCTATCGTCGCGAAAGTATGCATCACGTCAGTGTATAGACGACGGTTCTTATTTAAAGTCGTCGTATTTTAGGAAACTGTCGTCTCGTTTATTTCCGACAGTTCTTGTACAAACTGTCGTCAATAAGCTCTAAACGGCGGTTTGGATCACCATCGTCTATATAAACACAAATAACGTTTAGGGTTATAAGATTCTATAATCTTAGAATCTTATAGCACCTTAAAACATACATAACATACAAAACACACATAATATAAGAATTAAACATACGACATGGAACATAAAACATTCAACATTCAACAAATATATATATAAACTTAATGATAAAAGTATGTCATACTATCAAAATACAAAACCAAACAAAACAAAAGATAAATAATATAAAGCTATGCCTCAGCTCCTACCCCTTGTCTTGCTCCACCACCTTCGAGGTCGTCGTTATCTCTTCAAGGCAGGCAGTGATATGAATTGTGATCTCGACCGTTGCCACGTAATAACGCCATAATCTCTCTTATCTCCGTTCTCTGCTGCTCCATCTCCTTCCCTTGCTCCTCCATGAATTTCTTGGCATCTTACCAAGCTTGAGTATGCAGGCGAAACTGTGAGGTGACATCATGAAGTTGTGTCTGCATCTGCTGGACGACGGTTGCTGTTGCTGACCCTTTCCACTCATACCAGCTGGAGATCGTCTAACTTCCTCCCCCACTACAAATGAAGCCTCCATGCTCCGGAGGCATGGTGCTCCTAAAAGCCTTCTCAGGTGTCATAGGAGGGTGCTGCTGAGTGCCAGAAGCAATGCTTGTAGGGGGTTGATTAAGTTCATCATTTCTCCTTATAAATTACAATAATTTACTATCCTATTAAAGTATAAAAATTTAAGTAAATAAATAAATGTTATTTACATGTTTTGTCTAGTATGTCTCATGTATCCATGTTCACCCACTGTCAGTGGTAGCCTTATTATGAGTAACGTCATACACACCAACCCGATCGAGCGTGACACTATTGTGTGAATGTGCTTGTAAATATATTTCAAAGATTTACAGGTAATAGTTATAATTAAAACTTTAATTAAAAACATAAAAGTAACGAAATTATAAGGAATTACTTACATATTTAGCCTTAACTCTATCTATACTAGTTTTGTTCCTCTCCGTCTGATCCTATATATATAACATATTGTAATGGAAAACAATTGATAATTTATCTCCAAATGCTATTAAAAGTAATTGTAATTACCTCTGTCTCAAGCTTATTTCAATGCTTACAACATTCTCTCTACATATCTGCTACTATGTAGGAGGCACATTCCTTAATGACTCCTCATTAGACGACATTAAATTATAATACTAAATTATAGAAATAAATTGTCAAAAGAAATTAATTAAGTAAATAATAAAAAATGAGAAATATTACAAATTTCACCTATCTCTTCGTTGTCATCCTCCAATCATGATATCGTCTCGTAGCATGGTGAAGAATGTACTTGGTGACATTCATATCGTTACCTCAATCAAAGATCATCAGTAATATTACAAATCGTATAAATGAATTAAATATTAATAAAGTAAACTCATATATATATATAAATAATTAATTATTTACCTCCATATTACGAATAAGCTGCCCCTTGATCTCCCTGGAGACCGACCTCCAGTTAAAAGAACAAAGGGGGACGAGCCCCTTTACCATCCTAGATAGTCTGCTGGTGAAAAGAGGATAATATGGATTTCCTCCACCTTCGTTGATATGCACTTTGATTCTCGTTTCCTCTGGAAGTACATCTAGATGTGTATTTCTTGTCGGACTCCTTCCTTTCTTCTTTTCACTTGATAAGAAAAATATAAATATTAAAAATTAAAACATTATCAATAAATTTTATTAAGATTTTACCGACAATTCATATCAGTGGAACTGATCCCTGCTTCAGCCTAAGGGTCTTGCTGAAGTGTCCTCTGTACCTCAACATTGTCCTCACCCTCCTTATCCTCATCCTCGCCACTGTAGTCACCCTCGTCCTCATCCTCGTCATCGTCAGGGTAGTAGGTGGCAACCTCTGGCTCTAGCTCTTGCAATACATTAGTAACCACCCTCTTGCCCTTAGTTTAGTACTGTCAGGCAAGATCACCAAGCCGGACATATTCACGCTGCCGAATAAATGTGGGATTAGGTACTATGACAATTGGCTGTGCGTAGGGAGTACTTAGAGGATGTACTCAGGAACGGATAGGGGAGTTTAAGTGTGGGGTGGCTGGGTGGAGGGGGACTCGGTGGGCTGTGTGCGAGGTTGCTGGGTGCGGGGGGGCTGGGTGCTAGGTAGCTGGCTGCGTGTGGGCTATGTGTAGGGTGGCTAGATCTCATCACTACTCGTTGAGGTGCCCAGCTCAGTCTTACCCTTATTAGCAAATTTCTTGAATTTCATTTGCATATACATTAAAAAAATTAGTAGTTGTATAAATTTTAAGGAATCAATAAATAAAAATATAAAAAATCTAAAAAAAATTCGATAGAGCTTCCCCTATATTATGAATATTTTCCAAAATACTGTAAAATGGAAATGACATATTCTACATGGTATAAAATCACACATTCTACAGTAAAACATAAACATAAACATAATGGAACATTCAAAACATAAACATAAACATAAATATAATAAATGAAAAAGTACTTTGAATATTATTCCAACATAAACATAAATATAAAAGTAACTGGTTGTTCTTTTTCCATACCATTGTTTTGTTAGAGAAGTTAAATTAGGTTACCACTAAATAATGATTGCTAGCAAACGAACCCGATCTGATCTAGAACCCGACGCAAACTTAGGTCACAAACTTGTTTTCCCAATAATGGGGCATATGATAGTTTCTTTCTCAACTATGATGTTGATAATTAAAAAGAAAAGAATTGCTCTTGGGTCAAAATCAAGTGACAATTATGATGTTTATAATTTAAGTGCAAGAGATCCTAATAATAAAAAACTAGCTACACGTCATAAACTCAAAATGTAGTAGATTAAAAAAAATTAGAAACATCACTTGATAACTCTGGTTAAAGCATTTTACGCTTAACAATTGAAACTATTGGGGTTGTGTTGCCTCATAAAGAGGAGTTCTTCTAGAAGGGACATTTCAATCGTATAATATTTCTAGCTTTCACTTTATTTTAATGCGTTCCACATCTAGTTTCTTGTGAATTTTCATGTCATTTTTCTATCCCTAATTATGAAAACATACCATGAAAACTTAGCATGAATCGATGAATTTATAGAGACAGATTAGACTCTTGAAGCTGACAACACGAGCCCAGAAGAAATATCTTGTTGCCCTCAAATATCTTTCACTTCTCCACGAATTTCTCCACTTCTCCGATCTTCTCCTCTATGACCATAACACCATACTTTAATGACTCATCCACCTGCATTGTTGCAAGCATGGAGATGAAATTTTTTTTTTTTAAAGGGCATGGAGATGGAAAATTATAACATAAGAAGAAGGCATCAATGTTGTAAAGATAATTATACCTTACATATCAATATTCATTACACTTGCACCAACTTCTGGTAAGTGTTCTTGATAAGCATTTGCTTCTACGTCATTTTTGACATCTTTTTTGTGTCAAAATATTCACGTGGAATTGTCTGTATGGGTATAATCCATCCATTTCTATTGTTGTCAGGGATGTAGAAAACTTGAGATACTCAACATTCTAATGTAAACGGTTCTGAAGAATGAAGAATATGACAATTATTATTCAAACTTAAAAAATCATGCTTCTTATCAAGTTTGAATCAAATGCATTCTTTAAACATGTCGAACCAATTGCACTTGAAAAGGACAACTCTACGGTCGTATCTGAAGCTTATCTCAACGATTTCTTCAATATGTCCATAGTAGCCATCACAACCAGTGTTCAAATTGCAACTGACATCAACACCAGCATGTTGCGTGGCCTTCGTATCATCTATGGATTTTATACTGAATCTGAATTCATTTATAATGTAACATGAATGGTAATGTCCATAACTAAACGATTGATGCGATATTATGTCAAAGTCTTCCAACTATCGTGAGTCATTCTCTTCTTTCATTTGCATAACACATTCTTTAAACCACTCGAGAAAGTTGACCTCGCGTGCTTCTGGATGTGAACACTCCTTAAATTCATTATAAAATGCATCAACTTCTGGAATCCGCTTAAGAAGGTACAAGTGAACTAGATGCCAATCAATTTCAGAGATTGATTTGTATTCTGTGTGGAGGATAGACCTTCCTGGAATATCAAATATGGAAAGATAATTTTCATCGTTCTCATTGTACCCTTCATAATAATTTCTTTGTAATCGATTAAATCGATTGTCTGTCTCATCTATATACATGGCACAAAAGTTAATGGACTCTTCTACAATATATCCTTCTATAGTAGATCCTTCAAGCTTAGCCTTATTTAACACATAATCTTTAAGTTTCTTTAGAAACCGTTCAACTGGATACATCCATCTGTATTACACAGGCCCAGCAACTTTCGCTTGATTTGTAAGATGTAGAGTTAAATGAACCATGACATTAAAGAACGTCAGAGGAAATGTGCTCCATTTTACATAATATGACGACTATTTGTTTATCCTAATACTGTAATAAATCAGAATGTACAGTTTTCAAACAAATAGCTTTGAAATATCAACTCATCTCTGTAATCGAATCCACAACTAGATCAGGTAGCACTCCACGAATAGCTAGTGGAAACAAGACTTGCATTTAAACGTGACTGTCGTGATTCTTTAACCTACTAATTTTCTTTTAAGCCTCATTTATACATATATTTATACATATAGAAAGTTTTGAAGAATAGCATCTGACACCCATACTTCTTTCAAAAAAGTGAAACTTTCTCTCGTTGATCATTGTTTAAGCTGTAAATGGCTTCCAGAAAGTCATAACTGCCGTCTTTTTTTTCAATAACATGTAACTCTGGACGAATGCCTAAAGTTATCATGTCTTTCCCATTTTCACTGTATCCTTTGGACTATCAGTTAAGTTGAACACATACAAAATATTATCCATGACATTCTTCTCAATATGCATCACATCAAGATTATGCCGAATGGTTGATCTTTCCAACACGGGAGTTCCATGAAGAAAATGCTCTTCTTTTTAAAACCTGTATGTTTCAAAGCTATTTGATCTTTCTTAAACAGATGACCTAATCATATGTTGCCAAGTTGTAATTTCTCCATTATTTGAAAATCTGAAAACCTTATTGAATTTATACTTAGCTTATTCCTCTGATTCTTAGAAGAATACCGTCGAAGTTGTCCTTAAACATTGTTGTTCGCCATCTATACTCAACTGACAGGAATCTACGGTGTCCCAAATAACAGAACTTGTTGCTTTCAAGTAGTCGAAGATGCCGAGTGTCATTCATATATACTGAATAAGCAGACTTTCCCTTTGTACTCCATCTCGACAATTTGCATATGCGTGGAAGTCATTAATGGTCCACAATAATGTAGCATGCATATCAATGAATTCTTTTCTGTGTGCATCATATGTACGAATGCCGTTACACCACAACAGTTTTAGTTCATCTATAAATGGTTGAAGATAAACGTCAATTGCATTTCTTGCTTGCTTTGGACCGGGGATGAGGAGGGTTAACATCATAAATGACGATCACATACAAAGCCACGCAGGTAAGTTATAAGTTACCATCACGACTGGCCAAATTGAATAGGATGGGTACATGTTCTTGAAAGGATTAAACCCATCGCTTGCAAGACCTAATCTGACATTCCTTGCATCATTTGCAAATGTTGAATGAGTGTTGTCAAACATTTTCCACTCTTCTGAATCTAAAGGATGACGAATGCAACCATCTCCTGACATATTATCCTTATGCCATGTCATCAAATTTGCAGTTTTATTTTAAATAAAAAGGCATTGAAGCCTAGGAATCAATGAAAAGTAACATAAAACCTTCTCCGACTATTTTTTTGCCCTTGTATTTAGTGAATTTCCCACTTTAAACCTCTCAACATCACATTGTGAACAACTACTCAGCTCTACATATTCATTTCTATATAACACAATCATTTGGACAAGCATCAATTTTCTCGCAATTTAAACCAAATCTATGAATCTATTTCTTTGCTTCATACCATGTCTTTGGATAACCTTTTGGATCATTTAAAAACTCTCCAATGAATTCAAGCACCTTGGACATCAATTTAGAGGTCGCTTTATTCATAACTTTCATCCAAAATAACCTCAAAAGAAATGACAACTTAGAAATGGACGTGATACCGAGAGCAATAGGCTCATCTGCTGCCCTACTAGCATCATAAAATTGATTACAAGTTTTCCCATTAGTCGGATCTTCAACTCTTGCTCTCATCTCATCAATCATTTCATCGATGTCATCAGCTTCAATATCAACAACTGTCTCATCGAAATCTATCGGAGATTATTTATCTTCCTTTGATCCTCTCCACGAGCAATCCAGTTAATATAATACTGCCACCAATCATTGCAAATCGTGTGCTCGTATACAGTGTTCCTATCATGTGAATATCCATTCAAGCACCTCCTATATGGGTAAAATATCCTGTCAAACTTATCTCCTCGTCTGAATGACTTCCTATCGTCATGAAATGCCCAATCAAGGAACTCTCTTACTCCATTCTTGTATCGAGAGTAATCCGAGTTCATCAAATTAATCAAATACTTATCCATGATAATCTACAAAAATAAAATAAAATCACCCAATAATTATAGTTAATCTAATTTCATAACAGTGTTTATATTTTGATTAAGATTTTCACTTAATAGCCCATCATTGAAGATTTAACAACAACATTACTTGTTTGATGTAATCGGTATTTGGAGAAATTTCGGCAGCATCTTCTCACACTTCTCCAGTATACCCCCCAAGACTAACCATAACTATATTCCAAATAACTCTCATTTAAGAGTGTATTAGGAACGTAGATAAGATTAATTGGTATACCTGAGAAGAGCGAAAAGATACTACCAAAATTCCTCTAGACATCTGTTCCATGTAATAAGTAACCCTAAGTTGTGATCAAATCTTCAAAGACCCCCCTTTGTTCATAACTTCTCTAAACAAAAGACGATGACTCTTATGGCATGCTATAAAGACAAAACTTATGAATGTAAGTGAGGTATATAAACACTTTGCACTATTCGTATAACATGATCATAAGTATCGACGGGCAAGTATTTAGACATGATTATCCCCTCCCAAAACTTATAACCTAAGGATTAGAATACCTATTGTTTGACCTTAAGTGCATCTAGATTTGTTCAAGTTTGTGTATCTATGAATTCATTAAAATAATAAAATTTACAATAAAAATAAATAATTATATACAAAATAAAAATAGATTCTTCCTCCCTTTCCCTTATCTCCCTTCTCTCCCTTCTCTCCTATTTTCCTGGCTTACCACTTCCTTTCTACTCTTTCTCTCTTCTCCCTACCCTTTCTCTCATCCTTCCCTTCCTTTATATTCTTCTCTATGCATCTCTCTCCCTCTTCTGCCTATTTATTTATCCTCTCTTCTCCCTATCCTTCCTCTCCTCCTTCCCTTCATTAATTTATATTCTTCTTTATTCATCTCTTTCTCTCCTTTTCCTCTGCTACTCCATCTCCTTTCACTTTCCCTCTCTTCTCTCATTACTTCTTCCAAACTTCTTAAATTCATAAAATAAGCATCAAGTGGGCACACCCTACATTCATAAAAAAAGCATTCAGAAATATCATCAAGTGGGCACACCCCACATTTAAAAAAATATTCACACATCATAATATCATCAAGTGGGTACACCAAACATTGTAAACCTAGCTAAGTGGGTACACCTCACATTCTAAACTTAAGTGGGCATACCACACTTTCTAAACCTAATTAAGTAGACACACCACACATTCATTCACAAATTAATTAACTTAAATTGATATACCTCAACATAGCGTGTGAATCGAAGAGAGGTGTCCGATGATCGATGCGAGATACCTAAATCAAATTATAAAATTTTATAAGCAAAAAATTAAAAGAAATTACATAAATTTAAACACATCTTACATTTAATTAATTACTACATATTTTTAAATTATCCTAAAAATAAAAAATGTTGGGAGGGGGAGCTACTGCTAAGGGGATGGGGGAGGGGAGGGTTGGCTGAGAGGAGGGGAGGGAGGGGGAGGATGTTGGCTATGGCGGGGGGGGGGAGCTCGCTGGGAGGAGCTGGTGTGGGGGTCAGGTAGGGGGGTTGCTGAGAGGAGGAGGGGGTGGAGGTGGCAGGGGGAGTGGGTGGGGGTCGGCTTGTTGGGAGGAGGAGGAGGAGGATGTGGGAGGGGTTGGTCGCGGCTAGGAGGAGGTGGGAGGGGGCGGTCGCGACTGGGAAGAGGAGGATGGATAGGCGGATGTGTGGCAGAGGTGGGAGGACCACTCGCTTGGCTGGGAGGAAGGCTACAGGTCGCGCGGCGGCGGAGGTGGGAGGGCCTTGTGGAGGAGGACGATGAGGGGAGGGGGTTGGAGGAGGACAATTTCGATGGCCATGAGAGGAGAGTCAAGCTTACCGAGGATGAGGCGAATGTGCGGTCGGAGGTCGTCGTTGGGGTCGAGGAAGGGAAAATTGAAAGGGAGTAGGGTTCTCGGGAAGTTCGCGAAGTTGGGCTAATATTGGACCAAGTCAGGTTAGGGCGTGAATTTTTTGCGCTTAAGGGAAATTTTTGATGATGACATACACGACGGTTTTCATAGAAAACTATCGTATATGTCAATGCGGTCACAAATAAGACGATGTTAGAACTGTCGTCTATAGATGTTGCTATAGACGACGATTTTAATTCAAAACCGTCATTAACAAAATCATCGTCTACGTCGATGCGAGGACCTCAGCACACAGGAGGGGGCATGGAGGATTAATATACATGACAATTTGAATTAAAACCGTCGTGTATATTATCAATAAGATGATTTTATAATTGTGTATATATTCTGCTATAGAAGATAATTTTAATTAAAATCGTCTAAATAAATATTGCCAAAGATCATTTTTCTAGTAGTGTTAAATGTGTAAGGTCATCTTTCTTTTTGCTGATTTCAATACAAAGATTTTTATTATTTGAACAATATTGGAACGAACTTCATTAGTTAGAAATTTAAAATAGCCTCATTAATCTCTACACATATTTTTGGATTGTATTATACATATGTGGACATTGCCTAGGTATATACATATGTAAATGTTGGAAAGAAATATACTTTTATTTATGCATACACTATATTAAAAATATTTATTTAAATAAAAAAAGAGAAATGAGGAAAAGAACATTAAATTTGAAAGGGAAGTTTTTTTATTTGTTTTGAAAGGGAATAGAATTTTATTAAAAAGGGAAAGTACTCGATACAAGGATGCACCCTAAAGGAAAAGAGAGAGAAAATAAAACCCCAACGTCCTCAAAAGGGAAAAGTTACTCTTCCTAGAAATGGGGGAGGCCAAAGCTAATAAAACAAGACAAAAAATAAAAGAAAAAAAAAAGAAGTATCCCGAGATCAGGAACCAGACAACCTCTTAGAAGGAGAGCGACCCCACTCTCATAGCTATGGCAAAGGAAAGTCGACACAATTGACCACTGACTTGCGTCAGAAACTTGGCTGTAAAAAATCGAAGGTCACACTTGCTTCTCAACAAAATTTAAACTACACTAAAAAACAAGAAAAAGAAAACCAAACCCACAACATCAAACGAGAACTACCCCAACAAGCAATCACCACCTCCCGCTACACCACACAAAGGTCAGTCAGTCGCAGCTTCACCAGACTGTAGATGCAGCACTCCTCGAGTACAACACTAGGTCGCCAGCTTCATTGGACCGTCGCCTCGCCACCTTGGAGCGACGATTGCGGAGCGAATGCCTCGCAACCATGGAGCCTCGACCATGGAGCAAATGCCGCCGACCACGGAACGAATGTCGACGATTTTTGAACTGCTGTGCACCTCCACGAGCAACAGATGGTGATGCATGTTGAAAAGAAAGCTAAATCAACGTTGTAGAAGTGATATGGAGGGAGAGTAAGAAGGATCTAGACGGAGGGTAACCCTGATCGACCAAAGGTAACCGATCGGAACTCAATGGTGACGCTAGGTTGCTTTCCCGGGAGCGGAAGGGAAGAAGGGAGCGAAAGAAATTTGAAAGGGAAGTTGATGGAATCATGGAGTAGTAAATAGGTGGGGTGGACGGGCTGTGGGGGAGGTGCTGGCATGTACAATTGCAGTTTTAAATAAAAGAAAAAAACAGAGAAAAAGGAAAAGAATATCAAACCTGAATAGAAAATTGATGTCCGAAGTGAACCCCGAAAGTTTCATGAGTCCGTGGTGGAAGCAATCCCAGCCATCCATCAAGGCAAATAAGATAAAATTTTTGCAATCCCAGCCATCCATCAAGGCAAATGAGACAAAATTTTTGTCTTATTTGTCCTATTTGTAAAAATGTTGTCTTATTTGCCTTGATGGATGGCTGGGATTGCTTCCACGCCTATGCATTTTACCGCCACACCCGCACGAAAGCGCAAGCACACTTTCGTTCAGTAAGTTGGTATAAATATAGTCCTCACCCAGAAAGCAAGAGGCGAGGCAGCAACTTATCCCTCTGCGATCCAGCCAGGTGGAGTGCGAAGGACGACGGGTAATTAAAGAGAAGGAGATCAGAAGGCCGGGAGTACTCATCGGAGCAAGAGCAGCAACCACTCAATTTCTTTGACATGAGTCAGCTTAATTTTCATGCTGCAGGAACATCCTTCTACCGTAATTTAATTGTGGAGTTCGTCTCAAGTTTTCTCTTCCTCATCGTTTGTTTCACCATCGTCGGATCCACGCAAGATGGAGAAAAGACTGAAACCGTGGACATAATCTCCTTGTCCGTCGGTGTAATGATCTTCATCCTTCTGTATTGCATCGCTGGAGTCTCAGGTGCGTACGTAGCAAATATATATATATATATATATATGTGACTTTGTCTATGTGTAGCTAGGGTAATATGTATATGTTTAATTTTGATCATCCTTTGGTTAGGTGATGGGAACGTCATTGCCCCTCCGATTACCTTCGGGTTGTTGGTGGCGAGGAAGATGACGTTGGTTAGGGCAATACTGTACATGGTGGCACAATGTCTCGGCACCGTCGTTGGTGTTGGGTTTGTGAAGCTGTTCATGGAGGACACGTACAAAGGTTTACAAGGTGGAGCGAAGTACGTGTATTCGGGAAGCAAAGAGGGAACTGCACTTGTAGCTGAGATCATGACGGCCTTCTTCTCCCTTTACAATGTTCTCGTTACGATTGACCTCGAGAAGAGAGTCTGCAACTACCTTGCAACGGTGAGTTTGCATGTGTGTGTATATATATATATATATATATATATATATATATATATATATATAATTTTACTTTTTGGAAATTAAACGATCGATCAGAAGCCAGCGGTGAGTTTAATTATTTGTATATATACAAATTTAATTAGATGCTTTTTAATTTGCTGAAGTCGAAAATTGATCTTGTTTTATATAATATATGTGTACGTACTTCCCCTACCACAAGATGAATTTTCTGGCTTCGTCCATCGTTCAAATCATTGGGACAGGCGTCAATCCTTCGAGGAGCCTCGCTATTGCAATATTCCTCAACGATCGGAAGGTTTGGGACAACATGGTAATTAAAGCATTCTAGCTGCAAGTACTCCTCTCTTCTAGCTTCTTCGATTTTTCTTTCTCTCTTTAATTAATTATCCCTTTAATTAGATAAACAAATATTTTTTTCCAAACATCAACATATATATATATGTTAATAAATTAACTTGATCCCCTAGATACTCAATTTGCCATGTATATATCTCCATTAGCTAGCTATATAGGTACGTACCGTTGAAAAGTTAGTTGAAACTTATACATATTCATGACGTTAATTGGAAAAATTAATGATGCATGCTCACTTTTCTTGCATCTCCAATGTAAGTAAAATGGAAAATTTGATTTAGAGATTGATCAATAATCCTGCAGTGGATTTTCTGGGTTGGGTCCTTCCTTGGAGCTGGAGGGGCAGCTGTTTTCCGTGAGTACATCTTGATCGCTTTTCCCAACAAAGAGGTACATACTTGGTAACTAATTCCTTATCTTGCAGTGGCATACGTACAAATATAAATATATATTTTTTTCGTAACATATAATCAATATCAAATATTTACAATGGCATCGTCGTAAGTCTTCCAAAAATAATTTGTTCCCCATTTTCCAGTAGACCATATCTACCAATTTGCAAGACAATCTCTGATTTTCAATTAGCCAATTGCCCAGATAAAGCGCTCCCGTTGCGACTCACGTCTGTCTCGTTCGGTCTTCGGATGCTCTCCTTCGTGGGACACTCTCTTTCTTTTCCTTTGTAATGGATAAAGATGCATCCGAGTTACAATTAATCTCATGATAACTATATGATTTGTAGAATTCTTCTCAAGTCATTTTTAGATTTTAGCATCTTTTTCGTCTACACGAACTTGGAGGAAAACTTTAGTTGGACGTTTTCTCGTGGCAGATGACTTTTAGGCAGGGTAAACTTAAGTTAAAAAAGTAAAGAAATATTCAATGTAATGCGTTGTGCTCACGCAGTGAGAGACTAACGCTTGTAGTGATGATTTTAATTTATGTTTTAAATTTTTTATCGATGAAATAAATTTTATATGAAAAATTATTACTTTTACGTATATAAAAAATCACTTTTTACATAGAAAATTAAGTTTAATCAGTGAAAAAATAAAATATGATGATATATTTTTATTTTCTATCGATTAAAAGAAAAAATATATCAATATATTTACAACTTTTATTGATATATTTTAATTTTCCAGGAAATAAAAATTATCAATCGGCAACCGACAACTAAACTTAGAGGATGGGATTGATTACTTTTGATTCTCAACGGATAAGTTTTAAAATCAACGGATGGGGACGTGATATGTTACTTTTGAATGGTGACAAACCCCACGTGCATGAATAGTTTTCAAAGTGAACTAATGTACTTTGCTTTTTTCGGTGAGTAACTAATACATTGCAATGCATTTTCCTAAAAGTAATGTTTATCTTACAGAAGAACTGCATAATACACAACACAGCTTTTGCAATTTAAAATAACTTTTTCGTACAAAGATTTTATTCAGTTGGGTTAGCTGGGTCGCCAATTCAAATACTTAAATGTATGTGTAGCGATACGACGTAGAAATTTTTTTTCCCAAAAAGCGCTTCAAAAGTAGCTTTCACAAAACTGCTGGTCTGTAGAAGGGTTCTATTCATTTTTTATTATTGTTCAAAGAGCTTGAATTTACATAGTTCGGTACTCTTCCTCGCAAGAGCTTTTACAGTTTTACAAGACATCTAGGAGAATGATAGTCTCAACATATATAACAAAATAAACATGGAAGAACTTTACACGTATACCATTTTTTGCCTTACAAGATTTGCGAAAAGTTCTTACAACTTATGCATTTTCATTGTTGATGCACTTTTCTAGCTGCATAATGCCATGACTATATTGTTCGTTTATTGTTCTTGAATATAAGTCTCATTTGATCGACACACATAACGTACTTAGGTATTACTTTTTGAATTCGAGGCTAATAAATATTATTAATTTAATATGTTTGGCTTATGACAACATCTGAAGGAAATTTCTTTTTTTTTTTTTTCATCTCAAGTTTTTACTTTATTTGTTTTTTAAAAATATTTTGATACGAAGGAAAAATAAGATACAAGAGAATGTATCACAAGGGGAAGAGACAAAAGAAAAGTTTAACACCCTCAACGAGAGGAAAGTTACGTCTCCTAGAAATCTAAGAAAATCAATATTCAAAAGGAAGATAAAGAAAAAAAAGAAATAAAATAAAAAAACACGTCCAATGATCATGAACCGACCAACCTCCCGTAATTTTTACTTTATTAAATTAACAAATGATCCCTAGCATGAATATTTTTTCGTTCACTAAAATGGCACTTCACACTTCAGACAAAATAAACCAAAAATCCTAATTTCATCCCTCGATCGCTGCAATGCAACAAAGCATGGTATACAATAGCAGAGATATGAAGTAACCTCCTCCTTCGAGTACCCTCCTTGTACTAGAGAGCATCGAAGTTTTATTCATTTACATACCAAAAAGCACCAAACGCTTTATAACTATAATTAAAAGCACCGACATAGTGCAACGGTGCTCTTTAACCATATAACCTCGGTGGTGGTTAATTAATACTTAGGAAAGGCGCATGCACACGAATGTGGTAAATGAACGAGCTTCAAAACTGTGCTCCGATGCGATATATAACTCGCGAGAAGCCACATCGATCTCCAACTAAGTAATTTACTTGAATGTCCTCGGCTGCATGGTCTCCAACAACTAGTAGTATAGATAGGGTATAGTATATGTAGGTGAAGGTGTCTTCGACTATATTGCATAGTTACACAGATTTCTATTTAATACAGGGCCCTCCGCAAGAGGTGAGTAACGGCGTAGAACTGCAAAACACAGCAGCGGGAGAACACACTGGAGGAGGTGAGGTTGCCATAGCCATATCTGAATGAGCCGTGTTAGCCTTATTCTTCTTCACAAATTATTAAGTTGGGCGTTTGTCATGGAGTATATAAACACTGTTTGCTTGTTCACTTGATTACATATTGTAATATAAATAAAGTCTACAAGATATGAAGCTGGCTTTGGCTACTCACAGTGTCAATTTGCAAGAACAGCACCTGGGTAGCAGTACTGTTCAATTTCTCAGATATGCTGAGCTGGCTCTCGGCAAGAGAGAGCAGGCAAATGAATAGGGCATTGTCCTCGTAAGAATAACAAACATAATTACATATGGTTCGATAATGAATGCTAAACTAGAATAGAAGCCAGTAACATCATACCTGGAAGTATATCGTTAAAATAGTTCATCAAATGCATGCAGCAGGAGAGATTACTGGAACATATGCCAAGACATCTAATATCAATCTCCGATGTTACCTGCCGCAATCTCTCCTTTCTGGGAAGTGTAGAACCCAAACTTCAACATCCACATACTTGTGGGCATCATGAATGAGAGTCAGGAGTCGGACCATAGAAGCTTCCATTCCATCCAAATTATCTGTTTATCAACTGTAACAATAAACTCATCGTGAGGGATGGCAAGATTGAAAGAAAAAGCATGAAAGGGAAGAGCGTAAAGGCAAAGCTTAATTCAGATGTACGATGATGCAGGTTCACCTCCCAACATTACTGCCAAATTTTTTAGGGGGAATTAACGACAATCCATATATTTTTGGGTGTTATTTAAAACATCACTCTTTCCAAGAGGAGAGAGCAGGAAGAATGTGTGGAATTGGAGGATGAAATATCCTTTACCAAGACCATATTTAAAAAAGAGTTAAAAAGGTAGTAAGACATACATCCAACTCGTTCAACTTTGGACATGCGGAGATCCAATGGAATCTCATTGAACCATGCAGCAAGCTGCCGATCACCAAGGGATAAGATAACTAACACATAAGCCTTGATGCTGCCACTGTTGCATTCATAGGACATTCACTTCTTACATTGCTTGCACCCCCAAAATCAAGAGGCTTGAGATTGCTTGCTTTGAATTGCCTCATCTGCAGGTGCCTGTGAAGTGGCTATGCTTGCCAACCCCTTTAATTGCTTCTTATGCTACCTTCCTTCTCTTGTCATATAGATCAATAGTGAAAATGGACAAAGGCTCTCTGCACATTCTTGCACTAAAGAATGTGGATTATTTCCCCCAGATGGAGACTGGTAGGGACCACAAAGTCTCTGTTTGTGCACATACAAATCCCACCTTCAGTACACCTCTCATTTTTTCATCCATCAGTAGAGTAGTACAACTGCCAAAGCTTATCATGTTGAGTAGTACAATGACTTCCTTTAGGTTAACCTTTTGAGGTGAGGTCAGCATGTCATGATGATAATCGATATCCAACACAACCTGCACAGACAAATTTCATTAGAACCACAATCCAAATAACTCATGAACTACAGAAAATAGACTAAACCATCCATTCTAGAGAATTCAGGTTTCCACAGAAATCTCATATCCACTTTTTAAGGTTTATACCATATATTCATACACCAAAGCTACCCAGATGAAACTGTATGTATCAACTTGCTTAATGGGCCAATGCCCCAATCATGAGCTAGATGCAGTGACGAAATGCAATAAAATATTGCAGTGTCACAACGTAAAGCGTGTTACATGAGATTATAACCATATTTAATAGAAAATGCAACTTTCCTGATTGGTCTTGGTAGCTAACTTCCCTGAATGAATCCCAAGCACCAATTATCGAAAATTTGCTGCCTTTCTCTAAGCCTTACATCAACCATACACCCCCTCCATTCTTACCCATGCAAAATCAAGAAAACAAAGGAAGAAACCACCTTTCCACTACAAAGAAGAACGCCATGTTTGCTCTTATATCAAATGTGTGATTAGCTACACAACATTCCTGCAATCACATTCTTTCCTCTTGTATCCTTATCATGCTGGCAAGACGACCATAAAAGATTGGCAGGTATCATACTCATTAAATTAATGGCAACAGAGTAAGGGGCTAGCACATCCCCGCCATGACAACAAAGAATTCCTTTATCTACAGCAATCAATTTATCCAATAGCACATACTACAGTTTGATAGAAGGATATGGGAGGGGATCAGTTGTCACACTTTATACACTTGAAGTCATTTTTTGTAAGACAAAATAGTAACAAAATCTATGTGAATTTGGTGCATGTTGAAATCGAAAAGCATACTAAGGAGTGATATATTTACTCTCTGCTCCACACATGTACCCTTTCATGTATGAGGTGCAAATACTTTTGCTATGGTATAATGACTAAATCAGAAGTTTTGAGACTACGTTCATGAGAGAGGTGACTACCAACTAGATTCAGGATCGAAGAAAATGCCCACAAAAATAATGTCTTTGGAATTGTGCTCTAGACTTACAACTCATGAGATCATATGAAAAGTGGTGTAAAGTTGTGGACAATGGTATTCAAGTTTATGATTAAAAAAAAATCCATTGGATAACAACAAAAATACTTTTGAAAAATACAACATAAACCACATTTTGACATCTTGTTGAAATCAACATACATACAGAGTTCTTTTTTAAAAAAACATACATGTAGAGTGTCTATATCCAACCTTCTCGCTTTATTTTTGATCCACTCATTACTCACATTTAAAAGGGTGACATTTGTACTCTCATGGAGATCGACTTTTCAGAACTTAATTTTTTGGATAGAGTTGTACTAACAGGGTAATTTTTTGAGGGAAAAAACGGGTGGTGATCCTTTAGATATCAACAAGGAATTCATTAATTAAAACAAGAAAAAAAAATTACATCACAAGACAGAGCTCCACCCTAAAATAAAGGATATCACAGATCCAATAAAATTCTCCACATATGAACACTGCCCTCTTAAAAACCACAGCATTCCTGCCTAGCTAGATAGCCCACAAGAACGCAATTGGTCTAGCCTGCTCCCTCCTAGACCGAAACACATGACGCTTACCATTGGCTCCCCCACATCTGAATGACCGCCAAAAACTTGCATGAGAGTCGTGGTCCCACCACCGGTCCCCCACCTGCTCCCAAATCTGTGTCACCACCGGTCATGCAAAGAAAAGATGGTCAATGTCTTTCTCTACTTGACCACAAAGTGGACAGGACCTGTCTACATCTGGCACCCATCGGGCCCTCCACTTCTTGGTCATCAGCCTTCCTCTCCTGAGCCAAACGAATATTTTAACCTTCAACGGGCAAGAAGCCTCCCATAGTTGCCTGCGGTCTCTGATGAGAGCAATGTCCCCAAACGCATCGGAGCCACCAAGCCTTCTATACACATCCTGTACGGAGAAATGATCTTCCTCCCACCCAAAATAGCCCGTGCCATCTGCTGGCTGAAAAGTCTAGAGTTCCTACAACAGCTCATACACCTCTACAAGCCTCTGATCTAATAGATTGACCACAAATGGGGGCACCACGTGCCGCTCCACATATCCGCCATTAAGGCTCTCCTATCAACCGCCAACGCCGCAAGTCTAGGAAAGTGCTCCGCGAAAACTTCAAGCCCCATCCAGTCATCTGACCAAAAACTGAAAACCTCGCCCGACCCCAATATCGAGGTTTGTGATAATAAAGTAAATGTGTGCATAAATCAAATCAATTTTCTAATTAACAAGCATGTAAAGAAAGTCAAGTCATACTCAAGTGAAGTCACTAAAGGCATGGAACGCATTGCTAATATAATCTAAACTTAGGATGCAATAAGACTAATTAAAGTGTTACATTGAACTGCGATTAGATACATTAGTTCCCTATTAAACTAGTAGAACAAAAAATTACAATCTAGATTAATGATACATCTAGAAAATAGGCTAACAAGGAATTTGAAAAGCATATGAAAAATAAAGGGGATAAATTTTAAAATTACTAACAAAAATATAATGTTTTCTATACATAAACTATCTATCTTATGAGGATCAATTCTAAGGTTATGATTCATTTCAATGTTCAATTCCATTCTCAATCATAGATTAACATGAAAATCAACTCTCATACGCTCACCTATAGCTAAGGATTGTTCCAGATAGGCAATGTGACCCCAATAGCAAGTTAGCAACTTCATAGGGTTAGCTTTGAGTCAATAATCAAACCTATTAGTACACAAGATGAGCTTCAGCTAAGCTTAGCCAAGCATGCTAGCTAACCTAAGTTCAAACCTAGATACATTGGGGTTAGGCTCAAGATAAGAATTAAACTTGTCTGTTGGGCCAACAACCTCTACCTTCCATGCCAACCATGCCCTTGGGAGAAGAAACAATGCCGTTATATCAAGCTTTCTGCAAAAAACAAGATACACTCCACTACGTTATTGATCAAGCTACCTGATGGCTAAGAAAAGGATGTAAATAAAAGCATCAACCTTCCAAGCATGAGGATAATGTCATGTTGCCCTGGATAACCAAGGAAAATCTTAGTTATAGGATCTATCTTGCATTGCTTTTGTATTCTCCTATATGATTGAGTAAGGAATATTTATGAAAGTGAAGGGAGATTTCCAAATGCTAGAAACTCCCATATAGCTCTCTTCCACCTATGACAGTTGCATTATTTTATATGTAATTTATGCCTATTTCTTGTTGTGCTTGAGCCAATTACTTAGTTAATTGGTCATTTTTCTTTTATATTTAAGCTTTGAGTACTTCTAACCTCTTTTTCTACCTTTAATATACAAAAACGGGCCATTTTTTGAATAAAAGATTGCAACAAAGTGTCTGGGCACAAGGTTAGTTTATATTTAGTTTATATTAGGACGAGGCAACAGTGTATCTACGTCGCACATTTTATGGAGAGTAAAGTACAAGGTTAGAGTGTTAAGAAGAGGCAAGAAGTAGCAATTGAAGACCTATTAAAGCCAACCTTATTAAAGATTAGGTGTGATAGTCCTCAGAATTAAATCACATTCTACTAAATAATGCATTTGAAGGTCATAACTCCCCCAAAGAAGTATAGTCATTTTCCCTACAATGAAAAAACTGAGTCATTTGGGAACTATCGTTCTTTGTGTCTCTTCTTTACCTTGAAAGCTCTCCAATTTAATAATGTGTTTGGTTGGTGGGATTCGAGAGGAACTAGAAAGAATAGGAAGCAAGGGAATGTTAAAAAGCCATTTGAGTTGATAGAAGAGAGAGAGAGGAATTGAGCATGCTCAAAAAAGACCTTCGGTCTGGTTTCATTTTAAAACAGAGAGATTGGATGGGAAAAGAAATGATGCTATACTTTGAATTTCTCTTTTACCCCTCGTTAAAGCAAACATATTACTGAGGGAATTTAGGTTTAGATTTAATTTACTTGGGGGGTTAACCCATGTTTACTTCATTACTTATCCCCCCTTTACTTAACATTAGTTTTCCCCTCTTAACACTGGTTTGCCTAACATCAGTTGTCACTGGTGTTAGCTAAACTCATGTTAAAGTCACACGCAACTCTCTCTCTCTGACACCAATTGCCCTCCTCTCCCTTTGACACCACTCAAAGTAAACGTCACAATGGTTAACACCACAACTTAACATCAATTCAAATAAACACAAATTAGTGTTACCGCCACTCTGCAAGTGAAGGTTAACACCAGTTTCACATTTCTTAGCACCACTTTCCTAACCCCTCAAGTAAACTAACCCTTAAGGATCATACTAAAAAAAATTAATAAAAATCGCTTCCCCTCTTTTCCACTCACTTGTATATCCAAACACACAATATCAACTTCCTTCTTATTCCTCTGTAAACCAGACAACAATTAAATTATCTCTTCCCTACTCTTTTCTTTCCACTCCTTTCCCTCTTCTCCTTCACCCTCCCATCCCGACAAAATGCATCCATCAAAACATAAGCGAAGGTTGACTGATTCTCGTATCAGACAAGCTTATCGTCCAGGTAATAGCCCCATGTATGACAATTGCTAATTATGTAGCTACAGCTCTTCCTCTTTAATCAACCTAGTTGCGACTTTACTACCATGTACTTTCAAAGATACAAGCTTTTAGATATTCTTACATTTTGGCAAAAGACCACAAATTTTAAATGTGCATCCACTTAAACAAAGAGACGCCATTAGAGCAAGATGATTACCACCTCAACATATGTACTCACAACCACTATCTTTTTTACTTATTCTGATGATCATATATCAACCATAATCAAAAATTTTTCTTCTAAAATAACGATACAAAAATAGGGGGAAAAGATGCTTGAATTGAATAAGAAATTGTTACCTGTAGCAAAATTTTGACAACTAGATAACATCAGGTATCGCACGAGCAAAACCACTAATCTGGCATCACGACCTTCCTAACAAAGGTCCTAAGTAATTTTCCTACACTAGCAATACTACATTAATGCAACCATCATTCTCTGGGCTATTAGTCACTTGGGCATATTTCCCTGCACAGACAAACCAACTTGATAAGACAAAAGCTACACCAAGGGATATGCAAACTGATCTTGAACTGAGAGGAAGGAACCCAACTCACCCCAGACAACTTTGCCCACTGGAGTTACCAAACCTAATTCGCTAACATTAACATGCATGCGTTCCAACGAGAAAAGGTCAGGAGTTCAAAAATCATCGGAGAATACAACCCACCAAATGATAGAAGGGAAACTAGTTCACTTGCCTCAATGATGGTTCCTTTAGTGATAACACCTAGAGAGGTGTACATGGAGCGATTGGGATTTTTCTTAACACCAATTATCTCGAGATTAAAAGTGCATTTCAGCTCAGGATGTGTAACATGAGCCTTGGTGAATCGCAAACCCATGGGCTGGATGAAGCGCTCATACTTCGGAGGCTTTCGTGTGAAGCTAGGTCCCACAAATGTGGCTTTGGTGACCATGCACTTCCATTGCTTGGTTGGACAAAGGAATAAAGGATGATTGCAGAAGTGTCAATTTCTACCTATAAAATCATACCATCGTCTTGATGGCTTCAATAACATGGCAAATAAATGTTTTACCGTTTCGCTCATACCTAAAAATAGGCATAGTTTTGCACAACAATTGTACATGAACCAGACTCTAAATTTACTTTAAAGCTTGCATTGACAACAAGTACTTTTATTATACGATATGAAATCATTTTCAACCCAAATCAAGTCAACTCTCTCGATGGACACATGGGTTGAGTTGGTTGGCTTAAGAGTTTCAATGTGTTGGGTTAGTTTGTATTATGATTAACCCATTAAAAAAAATAAAGAAAAGAAAAGTAGTAGTAGTAGTAGTAGTAGTAGTAGAGTTAGATTTGAGTGGCAACTTGATCCAACAAAACCTACAACTTGTAGGTATTTTTTCTTGACATGGTTAAACCTATATTAAAATTCTTAATCACATTCACCCAAATCAACTCGCCTCATGTGAAAAGAACGTCGTATTAACATATACTAATTTATTCAATTATGATCCCACATTCTTACATCACATTTTTATCTTCTGTATGCTATGCAAGGGACGGCATTAAGAATATCATAGCCAAATTTAGAATATCAGAGGCAAATTTAACATTTACTTGTTTCATTGCATCATTTTTTTCTTCCTTTTGAAAAGAGGTATTTTCTATAATTTGAGTAGGTGTATTCATGAGGTACTTTTCTATGCTCAACAGAAAAAATATATATTAGAAAAAAAATCAACCCATCTTAATTAACCAACAACAGATGTAGCCCAACTCAAATGACTTGCTTGGATTACGAAACTCCTAACCCTGCAATGTTGGGTTGGTTCATGGATTAGGCCCCAAATAAATCTAACCCAATATGTCAAACACACTTGAGATGCTTAGCAAGTAAAGAGAGAAGTGTGATGGAGAGGCTTGGAGACATTTGATGGGGCGAAAAAAACAAAAAAGAGAGAGCCAATAAAAAATAATATTACAAAAAAGTTTTAAGTTTATTGCTGCTAGTCATGTTTCAAAGAATAGACGATAACTTTTTGTTTCTTACTAAATGAGAGAAGTGGCAACGATATGCCAAGTGCTTTGTCCAACCAACTCTACTAGTGTAGCAAAAGTCTCTTTTTTCCCCCTTTTGAGAAGGAAAGGATGGCTACTCAATGTCTGTAGTCATCCAATCCAATGTTATAAATAACCATGGCACATTACAGAATCAACAAATTAAGTCCCCTCCATAGAGCAAAAGGGCAGTTTTCCAACATAAAATCTCAAACCTCAGAAATAGACAACATCAGCTGACAAGTTGAAGGGTTTGGATGGGATTTGTGCACCCCTTTAAGACTTCTGCTAAAAGCCTAAAAATCCGTGACAATCTGTTTTTTTTTTTTTTTTTGAAAAAATAAAAGGACAACTACTGGAGGTCAGTAAAAATCTGCTTCATCCCACCTCCAAATCAAAAGTGTGACAGGAAAAAGCTTTTCTCATTCACCAAAGAAACATTAGCCTCTCCTTTATATTAGAGAGGATTGGGTAAATTACATACTCACCCAAGAAGATATAAAAATAACAAGTATGTCTCTAATCTCAACACTTACCCTTAAGTTGGAGCCTAGATATCAATAAGACTCAACTTGTCACATAGAAAATCAAACCACTTCTTCTTCAAGGCTTTAGTGAATAGATCTGCTAGCTAGAGCTCGGAGGAAACATAGGGAGTATTGATCTTCCTTGCAAGAGCTACATTACGAATGAAGTGACAATCTACCTTGATATTCCTTGTTCTCTCATGAAAAACTAGATTCGAGGTAATATATGTGGCTGACTTGTTGTCACATAGAAGTGAAACTGACATAGTGGCTTGAATGCCTAAATCACATAAGAAAGCAACAATCCACTTAATCACACAGGTAGCTTGGGCCATCGCCAAGCACTTTGCCTCGACACTAGAACGAGCAACTACGCTCTGCTTCTTACTCCTCTAAGAGAGAAGATTCCTGCCAATATAGACTGCAAAACCTGAAGTAAAACGTCGGCCATCTATAGATCCAGCATATTCTGCATCTGAGTAAGCTAGAATATCTAGACTGCCACTATCTCTGTAATATAGCCCTCTGCCTGGTGACCCTTTAAGATACTTCAAAATAAGACAGGCCTCATGCCAGTGACTATATCGTGTTGCCTACATATATTGACTAGCTCTACTCACTAAATAGTTAATATCAGGCCTGGTGATAGTAAGGTATAGAAGACGTCCCACTATGCTAGGGTACCAAGTGACTATCCTCAAATAGTGGATCAACTGCATCAGAAGGACCTGTAGTCATAGGCTCAACAGGAATAGCAGATGGCTTGGTCCCAAGCAAACCAACCTCCTCAAGAATCTGCAATGTATACTATCTCTGTGACAAGGAAAGACGCGATCCTTGTCTGATGGCTTCAATACCCAAAAAGTATTTACAATTACCCAAGTACTTGGTGACAAAGGTAGACTGTAAAAAGGACTTGGTCTGAACAATCATTTCTTTATCATCACATGTGAGAATCATATCATCTACATAAACAGCCAGAATAACCACACAAAGAGAATCACCATACCTAGTCTTCCTGGTGAAGACATAGTGGTCTAAAGTAGAGCGCCAAAACCCATTCTTCTCTACCTCAAAGCTAAGCCGCCCAAACCAGGCACAAGGACTCTACTTTAGGCCATATATAGTCTTTCTTAATCAACAAATAAGCTCTCCCTTACTACTATAACCTGGAGGTTGTCTCATGTACACTTCCACAGATAAGTCACTATACAAGAATATATTTTTGATATCAAGCTGAGACAAAGATCATCCTCTGACAACAGCCACGGACAGAATGATCCTGATAGAAGTGATATGGGCAATAAGAGAGAAGATCTCAAGATAATCTATCACATAAGTCTGTGTAAAACTTTTGGCCACTAACCTGGCCTAGTACCTATCCATAGTCCCATCAGCTCTAGACTTGATGGTATAGAGTCATCTGCAATCAATCACCGTAGCATCTAGAGGACATGGTACTAGATCCCATGTTCCCCGTGACTGTAAAGCCTGCATCTCCTCATCCATCACTACACGCCATCTGGAATCCTGAGTAGCCTGAGTAAAGTCTCTAGGTATAATAGCAATAGTAATAGTGGAGGCAAACTGATGAACACCATCCTCCAAATGCATAACCCCAATATACTGTGTGATAGGATGAAGAGTGCATGCTCTACTGGGTTTCCTTAGAACTGACTACTCCTTTGTATTTGAACTACTCTCAAATGTCAAAGTAGGACCTGGCACTGCACTAGGTGAAGTCTGTGACCACCGATGATAAGTCTGTGTCTCCTCCAAGGTAGGCTAAATAGAGGTTCCTTCTTCTAAGACATAAGAAGCTTTCTTAAAAAAGGCAACATCTACTGTGACAACATACCTCCTATGGATTGGATCATAGCACCTGTATCCCTTCTGTGTCTTGAAGTATCCAAGAAAGACACATTTAGATGCCCAGGGTGCAAACTTATCCTGATTGCCATATGCTTAAGCAAAACAAGTACATCCAAAAACTCTCAATGGAAGAGTGAACGGTCCATCATAGTCTGGATGGATGACCTGGAAGGAGATCTGTCCTCCAAGAACTGAAGATGGCACCCTATTGATCAAATAGGCTGCAGTAAGTATGGCATTGCCCCAAAATTGCTTAGGAACCTTCATATGGATCATCACAGTCCTAGCAATATCCAGGACTTGCGCTCAGCTGCTCCATTCTACTGAGACATATGAGCACAAGAAGTCTGATGAATAATGCCTAGGAAGAAAAGATACTTTGAACGTCTCGCTAAATAAACTCTAAGGCATTATCACTGCGAAAAGCTTTAACTGTGCTAGAGTACTAAGTTTGAACCTCAAATGGAAACTGCTGAATAACCTGTGGTATCTCCAAGCGTGTCTTCATCAAGAAGACCCAAGTCAAGTGACTATGATCATTCACAAGAACAATGTAGTACCGATGGCCTCCAGGAATGGAAACTCTAGATAGCTCCCAAACATCACAATGCACTAGAGAGAAAGGAGACTCCTGTGGTGCTTCCCAAGCTAACAGTCTTCACACTGTAGGGTAAGGGAATCTGGCAACTTAGGATACATCTGTCGCATTTTCTTCAGAGATGGATGTCCAAGTCTCCTATGCCACAGCCAAGAATCAAAGGCTATAGATAGCTCCGACGAACAAAATGGGTGTGTCTAGGTAATACAGACCATCTCGCTCTGTACCTCCACCAATGATCACTCCCGTATGTCGATCCTGAAAATAGCAATGATCATCATCAATACCAACTGACACCTGTGGTCCTTGCAGATACGACTCACTAATAAGAGGTTCATTGGAAATTCTAGCGCACAATGAACATCTCTGATCACCATCTTCTGGGAAGTGTGCACACTCCCAACAGCCCTAACCTGAGATGTGGCTCCATTTGCCACTCTAACTTCGTGGATCACGCGTGGACTAACAGGATTCTCCAATCTCTCTGTGTCTCCTGTGAGATGTACAGAGGCACTGGAGTCAACAACCCAAACTCCTCTAGCCCCGATCTTCTACCTTGCTACTCTTTGGGATGCACATGCATAGCCATGTGGGACTGAAATAGAACCTCCAATCAGTCCAAGAAGACTCATCGTGCTTGAGACAAGTGCTTTCATCAACCATGGCGAGAGAAGATTCATTACCATCCATATTGGGCGTGAGAAGACTCATCACACTCCACAAAAGTGTACCAACGGATGACTGGCAGATGCACCATAACCATCCATCAGTAAGGGGAGGAGCCAGCAAATCGACAGCAGCGATGCTGATCTCGCCGGCCAAGCTGATGGTGGCAGCGATTGGAGGACATGCAGCAGTGGTGGTCTTGGCAGCAACCCTTTAAGTAGCAGCAACGGCGAGGTGACCATCGGTGGTGTCGCTGACCTGGCTGGCGACATTGCTAGCAACAGCAACAAGTGAACCAGATGCAGCGGCAACAATAAGGGCGACGGGAAGGTTTGAGACGGCGGCGACTCTGGGGGAGATTTCTCCCATGTTGCTGCTGCCTCTTCGATCCTTCATTACTTCTTTCATCAAATCACCATCTAATTGGTGATTCAATCATTTTAGCGTGAGTATTTGGTGGGATATCGGAGCACCAACCAAGGACCGCTGCTCCGATACCATGTGAGAGGAAAAAGCTTTTGTCATTCACCAAAGAAACCTTAGCCTCTCTTTTATATTAGATAAATTTGGGTAAATTACATGGTCACCCAAGAAGATATAAAAGCAGCAAGTATGTCCCTAGCCTCAACAAAAAGAAATTACAAGTACTACGTCCCGAAATCAGAAAGACCCTTAGCTTTCTTTACAACATTTTCAATCCAAGCCCTTTCTCCCGAAAAATTATCACATTACATTGCAACTACAAAGACCACAGCACCGCCACCACCATAGAACAAGGCTGGTAATTCATATGGATACCATTCCAAAAATAAGTCCAAAACTCGTCCATCGAAGATACATTAACAGCTGGTAGCCCCAAATTCACCCATATACACCTGGAGAAATCACAAGACAGGTGTAGGGTATCTTCTTCACCACGGCAAAAAGACAGCAAGCCACATTTGCATCATCCACCCATCGACTCTTGTGCACCTCAGTGACCAGCTGACCTTTTCGAGGCAACCAAAAGAAAACCTTTAACTTTCCAGGGCACCTTCAATCTCCAAAATCATCGACAATCCCCCGTCACCTCATTAGTACCAAGATTGTAAGGATGACAGCTATGCTACTACTACTTCCTTTACAATCCTTCTAAATGGGTCCAAGCGTGGAAGAGGGAGGTAGATCCAGTTATGTCGCACCTATGCACTTTGTGATTACAGTGGACATCACACAAAGAAGCACCATTAGAAAGTTATGTTTGGTCATGCCTTTATAGAGGGATTTCCAGCCGTCCTGATTGAAGGGATGATGAGTTGGTTTCTTTTTTGATGGAATGTATGATGATTCATGCCATGACTAGTTCCACATTTTACATTGTTCCAGCCTTTCAGGTTTCTGCAAGAGGTAGCTGGATCAAATCATTATAGCATCTATGTTCTTTATGATTCTCTGGATTTTACTCCAAGGTGCACTAAAAATGTTTGTGAAGCATGACAACTTGAAGGTTTTACTTCTCACCAAGATGTGTCATTCTGAACTCTCAAGGTATGTCTCGTCATGCCTAGAAGAGAGGTTTCATATCGACTTGGATTGAATGGGATGATACATTGTGCTATGCCTACTACATTTTCAATACTTCTGTAGCATCTATGCTCTTTCTGATTGCTGCAGACGTCAACCAACAGTGCACCAAAAGTTTTTTCCAAAGCATGATGTCTAGCAAGTTTTACTGCAACTTTGATAAAAAAAATCTGATTACAGCCTCACAATATCCCTACAATTCTTTAAATATAATTGGAGCCTGTAAGATTCTCATCATGGGGGATGCAAAGGCAGGGTCGTGCAATTAACAGCCATTGATAAATCTAAATGAAACTTTAGGAGTGACAATAAAGCAAGCCTGCACAAGCCTGCAGCAGGGTATGCCAAGGCAAAATTTTTTAGGGGAAAAAACAGTCCAGCAAGGAGAAGCAACCAGGAGTTTAGGCAGAAACAGGAAAGCCCTCAAAAGGATGACTTTTTCAAAATCTCAGATGTGCACCAGCAGGGCAGGATCAGACTTACCATTTTTAGATCACAAGCCAATATGGTGGAACTCAGGAAGATAATTGTACACCTCTTTCATATGTAGAATTCAGGATCAAAAATCTGCCAATGAGAAAGCACATTTGCTTGCCAAGTGAACTCCACAGGCTATGTAATCCATAAGGGTCTAGCTTAATTGAAGTTTTTTTTTTTGAAAGGTAATCTAGCTTATTGAAGTTATGGGAATATTGGAGAGCATACATTTAAGAGCTTTGTTCAAGCATGCCTGGGGAGTTTTTCAACCATTTGTGGAGTATTAACGGTCAACATGCTTGAGAATGTCCAATTTTTACATATCAACTGAGGAATGGAGAAGATTTCTCTTTTGCAGATGAATTTAATGTGCTTGCCGCATCTGACAGATTGCTGAAATCATTCTTTGCAGATGTTGACAATCAACAAGCAATGGTTGCATGGAAAGGATCTCTTGATCTATCAACAATCACAAAAAAGGCATGCCTTCATTCAGGACAAGGTAAATGTTATTGGGAAATGGCCTTACGCATAACTTTCCCAAAAACAAGGAAAAAGAAAAGAGCTGCTTTACACATTCATAAATGGTTCAGCTTTTGGAGAGGTGTTTAGGGACCAATGGCACTTCCTGAGGTTAATTCAAGGAAGAGATTTAGAAGGAGGAATGGAGAACTAGCAACATAGATATGCAAGTGGGGATCACTTCTCAAAGAAGCACTGTTGGATCACAGGATTAAAGAATAAGTTAGCTTCTTTCAGCTATCGTCTGCCTTCAAGCCAGGGACAGTGAGAGGGACGATAAAAACAAGGAAAGAGTCATTAGAGAGCCTTAAACGGCTTCCATAACTGTAAATAATGCACAGCAGGAGCAGTTCAGGTGAGAGATAGAAAACTGATTTGAGAGACATGTATTCCCTTGATGATCCTTTTTTTTGGGCATGGGTATGTCAACAGGGTAGGCTAATGGAAAAGGGGAAAGTGTGAGATGATATGGAGCTAGCAAAGGCCTTTATATTCCTTTAAACACTCAAATAGTCAATTCCAGAAGTCTCCTGGATGGGCATGCCTTCTCAATCAACCAAGAGATCCAAATCATTCTCATTTGTGGAGTTTATGGTTGGGAAAAATAAATTTTTTTAACATGAAGTTATTTTATTTTTCAAAAAGTTATAGCACGAAATTGTATTGAGGATTCTCATAAAAGAATCCATGGCACTCTTTTTAGGAAATCCTAGGTGAGTAACTTGCATCCCTCAATAGTTCATAACAAAGCACCATCTCAATTGACAATGATCCATCTGTCAGAAAAAGAAAATTTTCCCAAAGCTTATCCACCCGGACCCTATCCTCCTGGACTCTAATAATCAGCAAAACCAGCATACAGAAACCTTTTCAGCACTAAAATTACATCATTTGTCTGCCCAAATGTACCAGCAAAAACTTCGCTCAGTCAGTGCTTCCATCATTTAACTTGCTCATGGGACCACCAAAAAAAAAAAAAAAAAGCCTCGCAATTGACATCATCCAACCATCAACATCTCATCCAACAGGACTAGCATTTGGTGACAACCAGTGCACAATAAAATCAGCTAGTCATGGGTATTTCATTATCACACTATCACGTACTTTTTTTTCCTATTATAGGAATCATGTACTACATTTCACTGATACATCCATCCTTCTTTCATTTCCCAACCATTGACCTTTTTTTTTTCTATGTAGAAAGATAACAAGTTATAAGTAGGTTACTTTTCTGGTATCTAGCTGGATCATAGTGTTGCACACGTAACAACTTAACTGTTAGTTGTCTAAACTATAGTTTGTGAAGAAATGCTGACATGCATTCTATGTGTAAACTCATTTAGCCTTTTTTCCCTAACACTTTTTGCAGAGTTTAACTTGGTCTGAAGCCCTCACAAATATTACAAAACAACAAGCAATCATGATATCCAGTATCAAGAGCAGAATCGGATCTCTTTTCTAGTGCTATACAAATGTCAACAATCCAATGCACAGAAGTATTACAGTTCCGACAGTATGAGGCACAGATATGATGAGAAGGCTTACCTTTCCGTTTGCCAGATCTAATTGCACGGAACATCTCATCCTCTGCAACTGGTCTCACCTGAAAACATAACGGCAAACCAAGCCTATCATTCTGTGAACAAGAAACCACCAACCTGGAAAACTTGGTGACATGTGTACGTACTATGACAATCATTGTATATTTTCATTTCATAGCACTCATCCCATGAGGATGTTAGGAACACCATTCTAATCATTGGTAAGATCTTTTGTTGGTGATTGATTAAGCAGACAGCTGATGGAGGTCAGTAGCCGTCCTCTTTCTTTTCACACAATAAAAAATAAAAATAAAATCTAATATGTAAACTTCAGAAAATTGAACAACTAAGCTGACTAGTCAACCAAGTGATCCTCTACTTGGCCAACCCGAGTAACTAGCTGATTAATGAATTACACAGCCAATTAGCCAATCGATTTTTACATGGACTTTTGTAACGTAATCTTGAATTTAAAATATAATATCTACTCATTTTTAATTCTTCACTTTGGATTTTTTTGCCGAAGATGGGATCACTTCAAAAATTACTTGTGAAGTTCATTAGTTTTACATACAAAAGTGTGTACCATGATGTTGTCACTATATTTATGGATTCTTCTCAAACTCATTATATTTATTAATATGCTCACATTAATTAAATATCCTTGAATTTAGATATTAAAAAATACAACACCAATTAACTCCAATTACTGCTCTCAGACCATATATCCTTTAATCAATGGCCTTCCAGACTAATACCAAGCACTGAATTTTGCAATGTTATGACCCGAAATCGGCTCCACATGGATCCCAAGGACAAGGCGTCTCGACTAACCCAAGATCCAGTCGTCCAACGAGAAATAACATCACAAAGGGAAGCAATCCACACATGTAACATAGCTAGAATTTTAATTAAATAACAGGAAACGATAAATAAAACCGTAAACAGTACCACGAGGAAAAGAAAGATCCTTAACATCGCCATCACGACCATAAATGAAAAAAGAAACAGAACTAAGGGTTCTAAACCAGAGTACTTAGGACAATGGTAAGAAAAGTCCAACTACAGTAGAAATGGCAATGGACTAAGGCTGGCTCGACTAGGCCTAGCTCCCTCTGCAACCGATGGTACTAGTTGCTCACCTCCCTGACTTGAACATAAGTAGTAATTGTCAGCAAAAGCTGAGTAGAGTGGCAAGTGCAAAATACCTAATGCATTTGAATTTAAAAACAGTAAGCATTTCTAGCAATTGTAAACGTTTCATACAATTTCATATTTCTACATACTAGCTGTTTAGTGTTTCAAAAATTCTAATAAAGGGTCCCGTTATCTCTTAGTTCACATGTTCCCTAATGGAACGATCTTGCTGCAGCTTTTTCCTGCGATGCAAGACGTGCACGTGGTACTCTCTTAGCCGAGAGAACACCCTGCGTTTGTCCCACACCCGGACTACCACCCCGAGGTCATAGTCGCAACGTAGTGGTGACTGCAGCACGCGAGATAAACGCACGGAAAACTATCCTGCACTGACACGCGGTCTGTCCTTTCCACTAACAGGTACGCCCTAAGTAGTACAATACAGAACAGGGGTCGCGCCCCTCACCAGTCTGCGTACTCTCACCCGATTATCCCGGTTAGCCCCGTGGGTTTAACAATAATCGGTGTAGGGAGGCCATTCCTACCTTGGGTCCCAATCCAAGGAAAGGTTAGCTCTCTCCCTACACAAAGAGTGAATAGCTCTCCTCGATATGTATATACACGAGGGCCAACTCACCCCCAAACTAGAGTCCAAGCAACAGTTATACCACACTATAGACAAGTTATTGCATCATTATCCAAGTTTGTACCATAGCAGGTAATTTATTCTTCTAATATACCTTAGTGTTCAAATACGTCTTAACTATTGCTGTTACCCAGTTCATTCGATGGTAGTTCCATCCATTAAGAGAAAACAAACATCTTTTACGTTTAGGTTATATCCAACAAGGTCCATGCATTGAACATAAACATGCATCATTCTCATTCATAGGGTTTATTTCATATCGAGCATGCTCTATGATATCATACACATTTAGCAAACAACCCTTGATTAAGTTATTAACTTAATACCTAACCTGAATGGCTAGGGTGTCAGTCATCAATTTTCGTAACTAAACGGGGTATAAATGACTTCAAACTTGTGTTTCATAACCTAGGTTTCAAACGGAAATCTCTATTTTGGCATTCACTTAACCGAACCAATGATGTAAGGTAGAGGAAGACCACTCTACCTAGGGGTACGGGAGATATGGGGGCACGAGCGACGGATCCCGACACCTCCACAGGTCCCATACGCGCCGCAGAATTGGGTCCTACACCAAATTAAGGGTCAAACTAGCATTAAACACATTAATTGACATTTCAGTATACAAAATTAATTCAAAACAGTGTAGAAATAGCTCTAAAATATAGGGAAAATCAAGAGCTTTCCAAAGATACCTTGGTTGCACGATTCCGACCTCATTTGAGCCTGAACTGACCCAAAAACCCTTCCTGGTTCGCTTGAACCAGACCAGGTGAGTTGATCTCGTTGAACCGACCACCCGTCTACAGCAGGCGCGTACCCCTTGCCGATATCAAACGTCTGGAGTGAGTCCCATACGTCTTAAACGTGCGCAGACCCCTACCTAAGGTTCCTGCTCCCCTTTGCAGTCTCCCCTACACGAGTGCTGCTACCCCACGTAGGCTCGCGCTTTGAGCCCGAACACACCGCAGGCACCTTGGGCAGGTCGCGCCTCGTGCCCCACGCACCTTGCGCAGTGCACCCACTTCACAGCAACTTCTCCCTCCCACCCTCTCCTCTCGACCCCACACTCCCTCCCTCTCTCACTCACCTCTCTCTCGCTAGAGGTGGAGATGGTGCGCTACTGGGGTGGGGGGAATGGGGATGCGGGAATCAAGGAGAGGGTTTTTTTACGGGTAGCGGGTAGGGTTTTAGGACTCGTGGGGTTGGGGAAAAATTGCGAAAACAGTCCTAGGTTCTTAAGGTTGTTTATGTAGGGTCAAAAAGGTGAAAAATTAGGGTGTAAAATTTACGTTAAGCTCCTAAAATTCAGGAAAAACTCAAATGGCACTTAGAGAGGGTCATTTCAACATAACCTCCAATAAATAAATTTTTTTGTTCTCTGAGGCTATAATTAAATGAAGCAAGAGACTACCTTTGGCAAGGGTACTTCGCATTTTCCAGCTTTTTCCGTTCTTTTTTGTCTAATGGTATTACTGAGAACCTGCATGCATCAAAGAAACAAAGGAAGAGATCAAGAGAAAGTGAATTTATTCCTCACCAATGAAATCCTTTCACAAATCAGGTCTTGTCCACCAGGCATGACACAATTAAACAGTTTATGCAAAGACCTCTTAATTATATCATCGGAGCTAAGATTCCAAATTACAGGCCTTTGCTCAACTTGTCTCATCGTGATCTAAAAGATATGCTGGAAGAGCTCCTTCATGAACCTTATCATCGACCTTGCGTCGAGTAGAAGACTCCTCATGCATGAGAAGCCTGTGGATAGAAATGAAGATACGTCATCACACAAAGTATAAAAATATGCAGTTTCTTTTTGTCAAAAATAAACTATTCAAGCATTTATTGCACAATAAAAAAGTAATAATACATCTGCAGGAAGTCCCCAGCTAAATTCTAACAGATTGTGGCAAAAATAAAAGGACTTAAGTACCTATTTTCCATATAGATAGATAGTGCATCAATACAACTCACACTAAGTACTGTTCACATCCATATTTTTCAGTCAGGAATAATTCAAACGTGACAGTCATTTGCTCGTGCACAGTAATGCTAAAAGTGTAAAGCAAGTTGATGAATTTTGCATGAACTTGAAACCCAAGCTATAATAAATCAAAGGAATTTTTACATAAATGCTACTACTGAGATCTTTGAAAATTACTTTTTTACAACAACTTCCCAATATTACTTTAAATGTCATCGTAAAGGTGTTGTCATTTTCATAATTAGTTAGCATCGTTAACTTTAACGGTATTAGACCTAAAAATAATGAAATTTTATTTTTATACCCTCAAAAAAATTTAAATTAAAGAGATTTTTTTTTTAAGAGAAAAGAATGGTTATCCTCTAAATAACCACCCAAGTTTCAATTTAAAGAGATTTTACATAAATACCCTTTGAAAAGTACTTTCTTGTCATCCATTTTCCAATATTTTTTTTATGCCATTAAAAAAGTCACATTATTTCTGTAATTCCCACTCCATTAGTTAACACCATTAACTTTAGCGTTAGACCTAAAAGTAATGAAAATTTATTTTTCTACTTCAAAACTTATCTTCTTTGTATTTCTTACCTTCCATTCCTTCTTCTTCCACCTCACTCCACCTTCCTCCTCCCCCCTCCACCTCCCTGTCCTCCTCCTCCTCCCCTCCATCACCTACCACCACAACCTTCCCCTTACTCCCTCCTCTAAATAACCACCCAAGTTTCAATTTAAAGAGATTTTACATAAATACCACTTTGAAAAGTACTTTCTTGTCATCCATTTTCCAATATTGTTTTTTATGCCATTAAAAAAGTCACGTTATTTCTGTAATTCCCACTCCATTAGTTAGCACCAATAACTTTATTGTTAGACCTAAAAGTAATGAAAATTTATTTTTCTACTTCAAAACTTATCTTCTGTGTATTTCTTACCTTCCATTCCTTCTTCTTCCACCTCACGCCACCTTCCTCCTCCCCCCTCCACCTCCCTGTCCTCCTCCTCCTCCTCACCTCCATCACCTACCACCACAACCTTCCCCTTACTCCCTCCTCCCCGTTGCACACTGCCACTCTACCCCTACTCCCCCTTCCTCACTGCACACCACCACCACTCACCATCGCCACCCTCCCCCTCCTACCTCCTTGTTCCACATGACCACCACCAACACCCTCCCCTTCCTCCCTCCTTGCTGAACACAACCACCACCCTCCATTGCCGGCCAAGGAGGGTGGTGGTGGTTGTGTGTAGCGAGAAGGGAGGAGGGGGAGGGTGGTGGTGGTGTGCAACGAGGAAGGGGGAGCAGGGGAAGGGTGGCAGTGGTGGGTGTTGGTCATGTGCAGTGGGGAGGAGGGTGTGGTAGTGGTTGTGCACAGTCAAAAGGAGGGGGAGGGTGGCAATGGTGGTTGGTGGTGGTGTGCAACAAGGAAGGGGAGTAGGGGGAGGGTGGCGGTGGTGGTGTGAAGCAGGGAGGAGGGAACAAGGGGAGGATGGTGGTGGTGGGTGGTGTGTGGTGGAGGTGAGGAGGAGGACGGGGAGGTGGAGGGGAGAGGAGGAAGGTGGAGTAGGGTGGAAGAAGAAGGAATGAAAGATAAGAAATAGAAAGATGATAAATTCTGCAAGTAGAAAAATAATTTTTCATTACTTTTCTGATCTAACACCATTAAAGTTAACAATGCTAACTAATGAAGTGAGAATTACGAAAATAACGTGACTTTTTCGATGACATTTAAAGTAATATTGGAAAGTGGATGGTAAGAAATTAATTTTCAAAGATTTTAATGGCATTTATAAAAAATCTCTTCAATTTAAAAAAATTTGAGGATAGAAAAATAAATTTTCATTACTTTTAAATACATAACCGATAAAGTTAACAATGCTAACTGAGCAATTACGAATATGACATCACTTTTATAATGGCATTTAATGCAATGTTGGGAAGTGAATGGTAAAAAAGTAATTTTCAAATATTCAGTAACATCTATATAAAAATCCCTAAATCAAATCATTCCCATTCACTTAGGATGGCATTTTCAGTCCCATGAGAAAAGAGGTGTCTCTAGTCCTTATTCCTAGGGCATATTTAGCAGCAATAACAGATGCTAATTCTTAAGTGAACTGGACTGAAAAAAATCGCATCCATAGTGTTGACACTCAATTCCCCATCCCGAGCTTATATTTAGGTTCTCCAATCTAGTGTAGAGTATTTGAAAGTAACTTTCTCCAGATGGAGGTCCTATCTAATGCAGTTTCAGGGGAAGACATGAACAACACCGAGCAACGGGCAAAATCTGATGGAATCCTTGAAGCTCCTACACAAGTAGCTACCAGAAGAAGAAAAGTAAAGTAGAAAAAAAAAACAAAACAAAGTCACCTGTGTATTTGCTGAACAGCCAAGGATCTTGCTCACAGCATCAAATTGATTTGAGAAGTGCAATAGCAGATAATACAGCTTATGGCATAATGGCTTGTTAGGACACCTGCCATTTCAGAAACTGCACCAAGCCATTCACCAGATTCAACAATCAGCAAGTATTAAGTCCGAGCCACCAATTGGGGAACCATCATCAGCTTTCCTTTCCATCAAGTCAGGTTTGTAGTAGAACTGCTTCCATGTTGATGTATTAGGTCCAAGTCGAGTTCCAACTCCTCAGGCATATCATTTTTACTGTAGTCCTCAATGAGTTACAGGTTAGGAATCCTAAACCTCTTATAATCACTTCCCAGAGCACCCTCACTCGAACATAAAAGATAATATGAGTTTGTTCTTTTCCACACGATCTATTTGAAAAGAATGCAACCTTCAAAGAAAAGGCATGGGGAACACACTTTTTCCAGCAGTCCACACAAAACTGCTCTAAATACCACATACTAAATGGCAATGGGTTGCTAAATTGGTAAGCAGATGAGACAGAGTTCATGGCTGACATCAAACTCAGGCAATCTTGCTGAGTCATATACTGGGTGTTTCCTCCAGAGGAATCTTGGTTATTCAATCAAGAGCACTCTCATTGCTGATACTAGCTGGATCTGGGAACAGGATACATTAGGAGGAGGCTGATTGGACTTGCAGGTTATTCAATAAGAGATAGCTGTCCCTATCCAACTTTGCATCCAATTGTTTATTTATTTGCTGAGGGGTCTCCATTTCTTACTGTACTGCAGGAAGATGCAGAAAGCTGTGTTGGGACTGGGACCATTTACCTGGGCTGGTGGGGCAAGGTCAGGTTGAAGAATTGGTGGAGAATGATGCTAGCTTTCCACTAGTGTCCTGGTCTTTTTCAGAAGAAGGATGAACTTCAAAAAGAGAGGCAGTGGCAAGTGATAATCAACTAGAGAAAGTGCCTGATGTAGAAGCTAAGAACCACATGATTGTGGTGGTGATCCAATTCCAGTAAGATGTTACAAAATCGCAGATAAATTGCAGGGCGATAGAGTTTGCTGAGTAAGGAGTGAGGAGTATTACCAGAATACCAATCAGATGATTCAAGAAGTGATCTTTGAGGTTTCAGATGAGGCATATGAAGGTCAAAACTTGCTGTCATTTTCCCCCAGATATAAAGGAGATATGGGTTTGATTTTAACAAATGAAGGATTCTGATTAATCGATGGCTAAGAAGAAAAATAGAAATTTAGAAGGTCAATATTGTAAGCTTGTGAGTCAGATGGAGAGTTGGAGCTGTAAAAGAGTTTAACTCCTTTGTTGAGAAGTAGAGAGAATTTCAAACTTGAAAGATAAATGTAATATAAGACCTTGTGAATTTATATTACAAGGTGGGTGCAAAGAAAATATTAGGCCTGTTAAGAATCAGAGAAATACAAATACATTACCAGTAATCCTAAACAAACTAAGAAAGAGCATGAAGAAAATATGATGCCACATCATGGAACTGGCTTCAAGGATATTGAGTAAAATATGATAGACATCCCTCCATTTGTTAACTCTATTTCTGGAAAGAAGGTGGAAGACAGCCGTAAGGCCTTAAGCAATAGTGTAATAGACATCTGTCACCTCAATTTGAGGAAGCAATTGGAAGTAGGAAGGTTAAAGTTAATGAGAAACAGTTGAAAACCACAAAGGCAGGCAGGGGAATAAAGATCCAATCATAAGGAAACGGCAGATTGACTTCATGATGAGTCTCAAGCCACTTCAGACAATAGACATGAAACCATATAGCAGTTTATGCTGTGCTGAGTTGAAGATTTATGCAGCTCAGATACGGGCTACTGAGTGCAGTCGCGACAAAGGCGATTACATTCAGAGGAAAGTAACTGTTGTTAAGGAACGATTCCACGATGGCAGCAAGGGACAATAGCAGGCAGGGCCTTTGCAGCTTATCAATTGAAGTTGAACATGAAGCTTATATGATCAAACATACATGTGCATGGATGGCAGTGGCCTTCGTTCTGGACATTTATGTTCTCAAGCCACATAATTCTCACACACCTAGACAGTTTTGCAATTAGACGCTTTCCTTGTCCTGGGTCATTCTAGGTCGTTTCCATCACATACTTGCAATTTGTTTTTTTTTTTGGTTGAAAAATAAAATCAAGGAGTAATGGCGGGGATCAAATACGTGATCACAATTCAAGCATTCATATTGGAAGAACAGTAAAACGGGAACGCAAAAGAAGAAAGAAAATTTAAAAAAAAAAAAAAAAACTCATGCCAGGGAAGAAAGAGCTCACGTTTTCTTCATCAGCGCCTTCTCGGCGTACCGCTTCTTTGCAAACATCTTCCCTTTGATAAAAAGCGACTGTTTTCGAATTTCAACGCCATTTTTTTTTTTACTCCGATCAGTAACCCAACCAAACAAAAAAGGAGCAAACGCAAAGTGAAACTCGATCGAATCGGGAGGCATAAAGGAGGGACCTTTTGAGCATATTCGGACCGCTTGTGGACCTCGCGGGCCTCCTTCTTACGCTTCCTCTCGAAGTGGTCGTGGCGATACCCATGGCGCTTCCTGTGAAGCTCGATATAATCTCCCGAGGCTGCAAGACCACCACCACCACCAATGGATCTCAAATCCCCAGTCAAGACACGATCTTTAACCATCGAAAGAGATGATAGAGTGGAGGAGATCGCGGGACAAACCATGGCGTCGGGATTGGGCGGCAACCGACTATGATGCCCTCACTAACCCTAATTGAGGGGAGGAGAGACGAGATGGCACGGGAGGAGTTACGAGATGGCGCGGGAGGAGGGCGGACCGGCGGTGCGGAAGAGGGTTTTATCCAGGTGTGCAACAGGTTGGAGTCGGTTGACTCTAAATCCGACCCAACCTAACTCATATGTAGCCCTACCCTAACTTGAGTCGAGTATCGCCGTCAGCCACAAGGTAATTTCATTTGCAAATTACACAACTTTGCATCACATGATGAATTTATTTGTGTACTTCACCGTGAAAAATATCAATTTTATGAACTTAATTACTAAAGATATTTTTGAATTCGATGAAATCCATCATAATTATTTTATGTATAAACTCATCTCTTGATTTTTTTTCGATAATTGTAATTTTTACTTTGTAATTCTTTGTTTACACAAATAAAAAATATATAGATTTGAATGAATTTTTTTGAATACATTTGCCTAGAGTTTCGTTAGAGATTGTACATTTGCCTATATACCATAAAAATTGAAAAATATTACACGATGAATGATCAAAAGATATGGAATATATATGGTTATGCGTACAAAAACTCAAACACAAAATTAATAATAAGAAATATTTGCACAATTAATTCAAAACACAAAATCACACAAAATGTATTGTGGTTCTCCTCCCTTTGATACTCCACTAGGCTTAGGATTTTTAACCTGATTCTCTCACCCCCCGAGAGAATCAATTTACTAAACCGAGGTAATTAACTGGTTACCTCAACCCAAATACAAAAACGGGTTTGTTGCAACCCAACGAACAAATGCTCAAGAATAAATGAAATACAGGTGTAAGAAAGAAAGATCTTACGACTAAGTTCCTAAGTCTCTCAACAAATGTAAATATAATGTTACCGATTTGAGAGCCTAGAATGAGCGTGAATGCCTTGACAGTGCGTGAAGAAATCACGTCGAAGTGTTTGCAAAAGCGTAGAGAAATTAATAGCAGCAAACTATTCCTTCTTCTTCAAAATATTGTGAGAATATGAAATATAGCTCTAGATTTTTTCTTCTCTATTTCTCTTATGCAAACTAAGGGTCCAAGGGTTTATTTATAGAGCTTAGGACCTCACGGATTCGTCTACTAGATGTTGGGGTTTAAATCCCAACATTCATATAACAAAAATTAATTTTCTAACCGTTCAGTTTTGAGCCAACGGCTACGTGGTACTGGTATTAAAGTATGGGTACCGGTACTCGTTGCTTCCAGATTTGGGTTTCAAACTCTTAACACAAATCTGTAACCCACTTGTACAGGTACTCTTGGTTAGTATCGGTACTTGTTACCTCCAGTACCGATGCTGATCATAAGTACTGATACTTGCAAGGTACAGGTTTGTTTCTTAACAAAACTCAAACCTGTAACTTACATGTACCGATACTAAACTTTAGTACCATACTTGTGAGTTAACAAGTACATTTTTTAAGTGATTTAATCAATTACGTTCTTTGAAAATGATCACAATATTAATCCTAATTTATCTCTAATTATTTTTACGATCTAATTTATATTCCTTTGTTAAGAGGCATATACAAACTATAAATAAAAAATCTAAACTAGAAACACTAAAGGTCGAAGATGATCTTCTCCTCCTCAATTCTTCCTTGTCATCTTGCCTCCTTCATATCATGATCTTCTCCTTTTCATCAAGCCTCCATCATTTCCTGTTTGCCTTGATTTTCATCTAAATCTGAAAGAACTCAATTGCAAATATTAATCTATAATAATTTTGTTAACACCAAAACAAGATGTGGAATAAGGTTCCAACACAAGAATCTACAGGAATCATGAGTATTTAAAATCAATCATTCCATTTGCAAAATTGAACACTTCTCTTATGGAGCTTGATTGTTCAAAATGATTACCGTGATTTTATGCCCAATAGTATGGGGGCTTACTTCACACTCATTAGTAAGATCTTGTTTGTTCATATACTTCCATGTTTACCGTGTTTTTAAAATGTAATGAGCATTAAACCTATGTTATGATAGAGAATTTTGAGAGAGCAATGTAAAGACATCTGGAGGAAATAATTTCAAAATGTAATGAAAAGACATCTTTATCAATATGGACTTGACATAAAAACTAATTATTACAAATGAAATAATCTAGAAATAATATTATTTTGATAATAAGTTTGAAACTTACATGCTATATAATTTAAATAAATCAGAAAAATTAATTATAAGTCATGTCACATTACTCCTTTGTACTATTTAAATTGCTAAACGATCTTGAAACAAATCTATAAAACCTTTATCACTTAAGATACATAGACACTTCCATAGGTTAGATTTCTATTATTTGATGTCGCAAGTACCATTATGTGGCAGTATTTTTCATCAGAACATTATTCCAACAATAGCTCATCCAAATCATCATTCTCTAAGGGACTATTTGTTTTGCACGTTTTCCAAGTTTAACCAGCATTTGGATGGGTTCACCCCAGTCCAAGACATGGAAACCTAGGTGTAATGTTATCACACAAGGACCAGAGGAAGGGGGAGGTGCTTGATAGAAGTAGCACCTCACTTACTCTAAGTAGACTTGTTATGATTTCCTCATGATCAAAGTATCACTCCACGACATCAAGTCCTAAAAGGAAGCCATAAAGTAGGGATGAGCCAATCAGCTCGATAGGACAACTAAGCTACATGTATTAGAAAGCGAAAATAGGTAGTGCATAGCCCTTACACAAGCTAACTGACCATACTGCCCCTTCCCAGCAATTATCCATGATTTATTATTATTATTCTGTCACTCAGCTCGTGAGTCAGATTCTGAAAATCATTCCTCTTTAGCAAAGGAGATGGAGATGTATCATTCTCTTGGATCCCAGCTTAGTAGTCTCTCCTTAATTAGGAGAGAGGCTAGTAGCATTGGTGACCCTTGAAAGAGGTGTATCTGTTCTCGTTATACAAGAACATTGCTGACATCAGTCAAGGAAGTCGAGTTTCTTAGAAGCTACCCAAGCCAATACTTCATTGATATGAAGAGCAAGCTCGATTAGGGTCCAGCAAAGCTCAATCATAAATCATTCCAGATTATCGGTGATGGGGTTGGCCAGATGTTTAACTGGCCACACCAATGCTCCCATTAGGAGCATACACTCCTAATGTGCCTTCTTAGTCATCCATCTAATTGAGGCCATGACTAAATGCCCCTTCGGTACCATGGTTGTCATCCGTACATGCGGGTGCCTTTGTGTTAGTACCTGGTACCCTAATTGTTATCCGCACATGAAGGCACCTATGTGTGAGTACCTGGTACCTTGATTGTCATCCGCACATGTGAGTGCCTATGTGTGAGCACCAACACTTCGAGTTGGATTCAGGTACTTACGAATACCTCATTTCGACGACTGCACACGACTTGTTACCTCAACTGGGAACTCCTAAGGTTGACATCAAGTAGCAGGTAGCTACTTCCATCCCCTTGGGTCTTTGATGAGAAGCTCATCATGACTTCTAATTACCCCTAATTAATTAGTCTTCCTAGCTAATTAGCTAGGAATATGTAAATATATGGGTTAATTATTAAATAAGGGATAAAATATTAAAGGACCTTAAAATAAGTTTAAAATGCTATATTATTATTCAATTAATATTATCAATAATTTAATTAATAAATAGACTTGAAATATCATCAATAATTTACCTAATTAATGTGTTAACTAACTTAAGTACTACTTATACCTAAGTATGTAATGACTTAAGTAACTTTACTTAATTAAATAAATTAAGTTAAAAAGGTCTAAAATGTAAATCCAAGATTTAAATATAATATTTGTTTCATTTATCATCATATATAAAAAGTTGAAAAAGATTTAAATTAAAATAAAACTTGAAAACCTTATTTTACATTTTAGTCCCTAAGTTTTAATTCAATCGAGTCCTTCTTCTTCACCTAGGTCCTTAGCTTTCATTACAGACTGGTCCCTGTAAACTTCTTCCTCTTCATTCCTTTTTCAGCCTTTTCGACGGCTGACGATAGAAGGTTTCCTTACTCGTCGATCACCGCATATCCGACGTCCACCCTTCCTTTCCAAACTCTTGGAGCTTGTGCTCACCATCCTCTTTTCATCCATCGGCCTGGATGAAGCTGCAATCCTATTTAGGGTTTGAAGTTAACCTCACCGGCGTGAGAGAAGACGTCGGTGGTTACTTCACTCCTAGATCTTTTCCCATCCAGATTCACCCTCCTCAGTCGCCGCAACCTATAAACACCCCTCCACCTCCTCGATTTCAAAGGGTTACCTCCCTTCCCTCTTCCCCCACTGAGCTAACAAATAGGCTATTCTTCAAATACCTTCGGCGACCTCTCACCTCTCCTTCGGAGCTCCTTCGCACGAGGAATTTGTCTCTCTCACCTCCTCTTCCTCTCCAAATGGTCGTGACAGGACCTAGAGCATAAATTCTTCTTCCTTGTTGTCTTCAACTTCTCGCTGAAGCTCTTCCCAACATCCTCTGATTTATTCCTCTATTACAAGCCATCGACGGAGATTTCTCACCTCTTTCGTCCAGGTAACAGTAGATTAGCATCTTAGGTAAGTTTAGAATAATTAGATTAGCTGATTAGGTAGCTTAGAGTAGTTGTTGTAAGTGATTTTTCACTGTCTTCCTCAACTCCGGCGAGCTCTTTGAGCTTGACTGGAGCACTCTTTTGTCTTTTAATATCATCGATCATCTTCCTTAATCCTCTATGATCATTTCTAACACCTTAATTCCCTGATTTAAACACCTAATCGCCTAAACCGCCTCCACCTTCACCAGCTACTTCCGCTGTCCATGGCGGAAATATCTTAGGCTAATTCACCTCCACTGGGGCCCTTCATCACTTAATCATCACTTTAGGGCCCCTATCTTCACCTTAATTTGAGTAATAATCATTCACATAATAAATGCCTAAATTTCATACAACCTCCTGAGCTTGCTGTCAATGGAGGTTCATGAGAAGTTCCTCCAGCTAATCAACCACCTGTACATCATCGCCACACTTCACTGACATAATCTCTCCACTCAATTGAGTGAGAGAACTTGTCCTGAGTTCCAGCGAACTCAAATTACACTCACTGCCAATTCATTGCATATCTTTTACTTTAACTCATTAATTGAATGAATTAATGAGTTCCTGAGGTTTCTTGTAACCTCAAGAGACCTTTTAGATCTTCCTTGGCCTTCTTTTATAACTTTTACACATGTATAGCCATTGTCTAGACTCACCGGAGCTCCGGTGAGCTCCTGCAAGTAAAAAAAAACAATCTTCAGCCTATGGAACTCCCTGAGAAGCTCCAGATTGCTTACTTGAGGTATAGGGAGTCTATTTTGGTGATTATTTTGATGATTTGAAGTCTGGAGCTAGATATAAACTTTTGTCTTCTCCAACTTTGACGGAGTTGGAGAGGTGTCTCCATTAGGGTTTAGAATGTTTGAAGAGGTTCAGAAGCAAGATTGAGGATTATAGAATTCATCCTAACCCTCTGATCTCTTATAGAATCTGTGATTTGTTCTGGCGAACAAACCACCTCAGAATCGCAGGTGACAAGTCTAAAGCCTTAAAATTTTTTTATCAAAACTCAGTTTTAATGATCGAGCACATTCTTGAGGTTGTTTAGAATTGATATATAGCTTTAATTTGACCTAAAAAGGTCTGGTTCAGAAAGTCAACTTTGTATGGTCAAAGGTCAACCATGAGTTCAATTAAAGGAATAATCGATTAATTCTGTGAATTAAGGGTTTCAATTGAGTTCTAAGATAATATAGAGTGCATTCAAGTTTATTTAGCTGACTTTTATTGATGATTAAAAGAGTTTTGAATTTCTATCCAGTTTGGGTTCTTAAGAACTCGATACTGAGTTCTTCAAATTCTTGGCGAGTTTTGATCTTCGAATCTGCCCAATTCGTGTTTTAACAACCTACAGAGGTTGTTTAATCCCTTCTAGAGTCTGTTATCCATCTGTTGAGCAATTCAGAAATCAAATATGAGTTTTGAAGCTTCTGTTAGAAGCTTAGAAGCTTCTCTCTCTCTCTGCAGCTTCCCAATGCTTCTTCTATCTTTCATTAGGTGCGGGAACACCAAATAAACCTGTTCAAGACCTCATCTGAGGTCAAAGAACTTCACTGCAGGTCCTTAGACCTGAGGTTCTTCACTGCAAGCCATAATGGCCGTGATAATCCTTCACTTTCACTCTTCAAATCGAAGGGCAAGACCTTTTCTGCGCATCAAATTGATGCTACACACTTGTAGAGCACCTTCAGAGCTTTACTTGCTCGATTTGGAGCTCTAAGCCAGCCGAAATCCTCAATTGAAGTTTGGCCTGGAGGGGACTAACATAGTCCCACTTCGGAAAGACGTGAACGCGCGCCTTGGAATAAAACGAAAAAGTGTTATGGGCTATTCGGTCGTCAACGCTGGGCACACAATAAGCATGAGTGTGTGTGTGGGTGCGTGCAGTGCACGTGCCCGGGTGTGTGTGCCTCTGTGGGAGTCCGAACGTGGGCCCGTGAGCGGGCGTGTGCATGTGGGCCTGGGAGGTCGAAGACTGTGCCGAACCGGAAATAAACCAAACCTAATACAAACTAGGCTCGAACCTAGTAGGGTCTGGTCCCACCCTAAGAGGGGTGCTGCGTTTCGCCGATCGGTCCGAGCCGCCAATCATAAAACCAAAGTTTTGGTTCGGTTCAACGGTTCAATTCAGCTCAATTGCATTTCAAGTGCACATACGAAAAATAACGGAAAAGAAGAGGAGAAGAGCTCGTAGGGCTGAATAAAAAAAAAAAAAAAACAAAGGAAAGGTAAACAAACAGAAAATATAAGAGGAAAAGAAAAAGGAGAGAGGTTAAGAGAAGAGCTCAAGACAGAAAGGTTAAGAGAAAGGTAAAGAGAGGAGAGAGAGAGAGAGAGAAGGTAGAATGAGAAGAGAAGAGGGAATGAAGGCTGAAGGTTTGTTACGATCTGATTCCCGAATCCCTACAGGACACGGGAATTGGACCGACTCGACTAATCCTAAGACCCAATCATCCAACGAGAAATTAACCAAAATAACAGTAAAATAAACCACATTCATCATGCATGTAACTAACAGTAACAAAAGTACAGCAGCAAAAAAAAGAACTACTACAATACATACCACCACAACAGTAAAGAATTAAAAATAGGTACAGAAATACAATGTTTACAATAAAGAGTAGAAGATGAAACAGAAATACTTACTACTACAGAAATACGGTATAACAAAAGTACAACTATTGGGCTCTACTAGGCCCAGCACCCTCTGCAGCTGCAGGCTTTAGCTGCTCAACACTTGGTCCAGAAAAGGTGACAAAAGTGACACGTCAGCGAAACGCTGAGTAAAGTGGCAACCGGCTAGCTAAGAAAATAGTAAAGGTGGACAAGTAGCTGTTATTTTTAACTTCTTTCTTTATTTCTCTATTTACTCTTTCTTAAATTATTTCTCAGGTCTTTCTCTTGATCTCAAATGTTCATCGTGGGAACGATCTTGGTTGTAGTCTTTTCCGAAAAGTAGAAGTAGCATGTGATGCTCTCCTGGCTGGGAGAGTCTCCCATGGTGGTCCTATCCTCAGTCAACCATCCCAAGGTTACTGATAGACATAACGGTGACTACAGCACGCGTGATAAACGCACAGGTAGCTACCCCGCACTGGCACATGGTTAGTCATTTCCGTTAACAGGTGCGCCCCAAAGCACAGCACGGAACCAGTATAGGGCAGAGCCCTCTCAGTAACAGGGGTCCAGCCCCTCCACAGTCCGCGCACCCTCGCCTGACTACCCTAGTTTGCCTAGTGGGCCTAACAAGTCAGTGTACGATATCTAGTAGAACCCCGGGGCCCGTGGGGTGGCTAGCGCTCTCCCTACACTAGTAGCTCTCCCCGGAACTATGTACGCGAGGGCTAAAAGTCGGTACAAAGTGGCCAAACCTAACCCGGGGTCCTTGGGGTGGCTAGCTCCGCTCTGCACTAAATAGGGGGACAGTCGCTCTCCTCGGTACTCCGTATTCAAGGGCCAGCTCACTTCCCCAATTCCATTTTATTTACCTTTCAAGAGCTCTATTCCTAATTCCCCATAGGGCTCATGCTCATATTTCTCTAGCCAAGCCATTTTAGGTTTCATCATTTCAGTTTTATTCTCATATAGCCCGTGTTTCCAACATTTAATATCAATTTATATACAAGCAGCTCAATTTTAGTTTTCAACAACTGGAATCACATGTAGCAATTACTAGCAACAGTACTCTATATTTCACAGGCAGCTGTTATCCAATTACAGGTAATTATCATTATTCTATCTACTTTTCCAAGATTGCAATTCACGTATTCACGACATTCGTTTCAGTGTTTCTGTTTCTAGGATTCATGCCACACCCTAGGATCTATCATTCAATCTAGTTTTTCAGTCCTAAGATTCATGTCATACCCTAGGATCTATCATTCAATCTAGTTTTCAAGTCCTAGGATTCATGCCATACCCTAGGATCTATCATTCAATCTAATTTTCAGACCCTAGGATTCATGCCATACCCTAGAATCTATTACTTATCTTAAAGATGCATTAATGTTGGTAAATAACCAAGGGGAGCCACTCTACCTGCAAAACGGGAGTAATGGGGGAGTGATCAGCAGGTCCGCGTGCCTTCGCAACCCCTAGAGCCGCAACGGGATGAGGTTCTAACACAAGGATCAATCACACGGAACCACTCAGATCAGGAAAAAAAATATTTTAAACAAGTAGAGGAACAAATTCTGAAAAGAACAGAATCTCAAACGCGGAAATCGGACTTCGAACGGACCCTAAACGGGTCAAAAACGACAACTCTGCCTCAAATCAGACATCTGGAACACCTTCCAAACGTCTTAAAAGGTGGTCCAAGTCATACCTCACTCTGAGCTATTCTTCAGGCATCCAAGATCGCGCTAAACCGTCTGGATCTAGTTCCAGACATCCGACTATCACTCCGGACGTCTGGAGACTCTCTCCACCGTCTGGTGCTGTGCCCAGACGTCTGATCTGTGTGGGAGGGTGTGTCCTTGCGCCTTCCCAAAATGAAACCTGCACGCGCTACAAAGATCTCATCACGACACGTCTCAGCCTTCGGCGGATCGGCCTACATGGCCGTATCCACAAAAAGGAGGAAGAAGAGAAATATCGTACCTTTCAGATGTCTAGATCTCTCTCTAGACATCACCCGCGTCGTCTGGACGTAGGTCCAGACGTCTGATTCTGGGAAAATTTCCCAGAATCAGGACCTCCTCGACTTCTTCCTGCTACGCACGGCTGCGTCGCACTCACCTGCCTGCTGCCTGAGCTGCAGTAGCATTGGGGTAACCTCCCCAGCACCATGCTCCCACTGCGCGCCCGTCAGCCGGCCCTGGGCTGCTCCGGAGAGCTCGCTTTCTCTTCCTCACGCGCTCTGCCTTTTCTCCCTCTTGCTACACCTCCCCCTCCCCGCACGCACCCGGCAGCAGCCGCTGCCCTCGCTCTCTCACTCTCACGCTAACGCTGGAAGAAAAAGGAGGAGACGGTGGAGTGGTGGGTGAGGGAGAGGGAAGGGGGGAGAGGGGTATTTGAAGGCGTCGGGGGAGAGAGAAAAAAATGCCTGTAGGTTGGCGGGCTCGGTCTGTGTGTGCACGCGCACAGACTCGCAATCGTACGGTGCAAAAATTTATTTCCAAACGTTTAGGAACGTGTCCAAATTCTGACCATACGTCTTGACCAACTCCCAGACATCTTAAAAGTGTTTGATGTCTCAGTCTTAACAAGGTTAAAGAAAAAAGAAAAAAAAATGGAATTTCTCTTTGTAATTTTTACTTAAAAATTATTTCTTTTGAGCTTAAATGATGTAATAAGGCATATGTTCATTTGAATTTCTTTTTCTTGCCTTAATCTCTTGTAAATAAGAAGAAAATAGTGAAATAAACATGTTTACTTGCTTTCAATAACAAATCATATGTGTAAATATGTTTCTCTTATGGAATTTTGCATCATTAAATTGAGTATCCCTTATGCAAGATTCATATTCCTAAAGTAAATTTAATTGTAATTCTCATTAATTAAGTAGCTTAGGATTTAATGGTGAATTAAGTTAAGTTATGCCTCCCAGTGAATGACCTGAATTCAACCGGTTGAAAAGAATTAAAATCTAAAATGTTAGGTTAGCTTGACCCTATACCACTCAATTGACATTAATTCAGATTAACCAAGTTACTTTCTCTTGCACATAATTAAAACTAATTAACTTAATTAACTGTGTTGAGAAAAATAACAAACAGTCTTTAATTCGTAACATTGAACCCGTAGTTTACAAGATCAAGGTGTCCATCCTTACGTACTCAGTGATTAGTGGAATTTTATACACGAGAAAGATGGAGTTAAAAATCTGTCGTCGCAATTGCGTAAAAAATCTTCTATAAGATAATTTAACTGAAACTCTGGTGAGTCCCAGGTCGAACACGGGAATGCTACGTTTGATTAAAAGCCACGTTTAGAAATTATTGTCACAAAATAGAGTAGCTGGTTGAAATTAATCTACGTAAGCTAAACTATTTAAAGAATAAACAATAGAAGAAAGAGAGAATAATAGAAAGAAAGAGAAAAATAGAGAGTGGATAGATATTTTATAATTATAGAACAATGCCCATTACATTTACTCACATAATTAAAACTACACTAGAAAGCATTAACAAGATAGAGATGAGAAAATCCTCCTCGACAACTGCTTGGAGGACGAGCCACATTGACGGAGCACCTGAAGGAGAGTGATAAGGAGCTGGAAGAGGGAGGACGAAGTCGAACGAATCGAGGATGAGATAGGGCGGCGTCGCAGTGGGATCCGCCTCCCGAATGGTGATGAGAAGACAACCACGGGTGCTCCATGAAGGGGATGAGAAGATAAACGTAATTTTATTTTTTTTACTCTAGAGGAGCATCCCCGATATGGGATTAATTCCTTAAAGCTTTGGAGAGGAGAGATTGTTATGACTTGAACTCGGCCCCTCGTGGAACCTGGGAACGATTTGCCTCAACTAACCCCAAGACCCAGTTGTCCAATGAGAAACAAACCAAATGCAAAGACAAATATTTCCACAACCACATATGCAATGTAACTAAGCAAAAAATAAGAGAATGACAGCAACGAAAACTAGAGTTCAAAAAGAACCACACTCAACAAGCGGAAAATAAAGTTTACTAGCTATAACATCACAACAATGTAGAAACGACATAAACAACAAGTTCCAACATATACCAGAAATGCTCACTAAGAGTAACTACAGTCCCTGAAACGGAAAGAACAAACTACTGCTGAGCTCGACTGGGCCTAGCACGAGTCGAGTTCAGCATCCTCTACAGTCGGTGGTGCTGGCTACTTAACTCCCTGACCTGGGCATGTTTACATATATCTGTGGTCAGCTAACACTGAGTAGAGTGGCACATAAGAACATTAAATACATTTAAACATGAAAGAAAAGCAATAAACCATTTGTGCATTTTCTAGTTACTCATTATCATATGTTTCTGTTTATAGTACACCATGTGTTTAATTATTCACGTATTCTAGTAAGGGTCCATATCATCATTTAATCCACGTGTTCCCTAAGGGAACGATCTTGATACAGTTTTCCCGCGATGTAAGATGTACATGTTGTACTCTCCTGGCCGGGAGAGTACCCTGTGGTAGTCCTACACCCGATCTACCACTCCGGGGTCATGGTCATGACATAACGGTAACTACGACATGCGCGATAAACGCACGAGTAGCTACCCCGCACTAGCATGCAGTCAGTTCTCCGCTAGCGAGTATGCCCAAACGTACAGCACAGAACAGAACATAGGCCTCACTCCTCAACAGTCTACATACCACCACCCGACTATCTCGGTTTGCCCAGTAGACCTAACAGGAGTCGGTGTAAGGTGGCGGATCCTAACCTCGGGTCCCAACCCAAGGGGCGGCTAGCTCCTCCCTACACTAAAGGGACAGTAGCTTTCCCCGGTATCACGTACACGAGGGCCAGCTCACTTCCCACATCCAAGACCGAACAACCAACCAACATGCCCGTAGGTAACGAGTTCCATCATACCTTGAATATCCATATTACTGTACTATGATTCCTTTCCTTGTTCCCCGAAGGGTTCATGCATAGTACTCGACTTATTTCATTACATGGCAGGTATCTGTCTCGCATTCTGGTTTCTTATTCATATAACAGGTAGCTCGTGAATTAACATGTTAAGCAATCATCATTTGTTAACATTCCATTTCTCACAGTAAGGAACTTAACAACATGCATTCTTAGTTTATAGCAAGCGAGGTTCATACATCGAACCTAAACAATCACATTCTCAGTCCTAAGGTTCATCTCATATCCTAGGTTTCGAGCAATATTTCTAATCTATCGTGCACTTTAATAATTTAAACTACAGGAGTAGAGTTTCCACTCTACAAAGGTGTAACGACCCGATTCCCGAGTCCCTACGAGACACGAGAACCGGACCAACTCGACTAAACCCAAGACCTGGTCGTCCAACGAGGAAGTAACCAAAAGTGCAGTAAAATAAACCACATTCAGCATGAATATAACTAACAGTAAGAAAATACAACAGTAAGGAAAGAAACCACTACAGTATATACCACCACAACAGTAGAACAACATTTATAACATAATATGAACTACAGGTAAAGAAAAGTACAGCGGTAACAAGAACTACTCACTACAGTGGAACAAAAAGAGGTACAAAAGAATGGTGGTAACTCTACTGGACCCTACTCGGCCCAGCGTCCTCTGCAGCCGCCGACCTTGGCTGCTCAACACCTGGTCCTGAAAGGTAACGAGTGTAACACGTCAACAAAACGCTGAGTAGAGTGGCAGCTAAACTAAAGAAACAGTAAAGTGTACAGTAGCTGTTTTAATTTTCTTTCTTCCTTTATTTACGTCTTTCTATTGTTTCAAAATTTATCTATTTCTCAGATCCTTCACTTGATCTCGAATGTTCCTCGTGGGAACGATCTTGATTGCAGTCTTTTCCGAACAGTAGAAGAAGCACGTGGTGCTCTCCTGGCCGGGAGAGTCCCTCGTGGTGATCCTACTCTCAGCCAACCACCCAAGGTCACGGACAGGCGTAACGGTGACTACGGCACGCGCGATAAACGCACAGGTAGCTAACCCGCACTGGCACGCGGTCAGTCGTTTCCATTAACGGGTGCGCCCAAAGCACAGCACGAAACCAGTACAGGGCAGAGCCCTCTCAGTAACAGGGGTCCAACCCCTCCACAGTAACCAAACAGGGGCCTTGTCCCTCCACAGTCCACGCACCCTCGCCTGACTACCCTGGTTTGCCCCAGTGGGCCTAACAAGTTGGTGTAGGAGGCTAGCAGAACCCCGGGGCCCGTGGGGTAGCTAGTACCTCCCTACACTAGTAGCTCTCATCGGTACTACGTACATGAGGGCTAGCAAGTTGGTACAGAGTGGCCAGTCCTAACCCCGGGTCCTTGGGGCAGCTGGCTCCGCTCTGCACTAAACAGGGGGACAATCGCTCTCCTTGGTACTCCGTACTCAAGGGCCAGCTCACTTCCCCAATTCTATTCCATTCACTTTCCAGGAGTTCTACTCCTAATTCCCCGTAGGGTTCCAGCTCTTTTAACTCAGCGCATTCCTGTTTCACCTTTCCAGTTTCACGTTCATACATCCCATATTCTTAATCATGTTCATTTATTCATAACAGGCAGCTGTTTAAACAAATTTACAGGCAGCTATTATTTCTTTTCCACATTTTCAAGACTGCAGTGTTCACATATTCCACTAGTTTTCCCATCCTAGGATTCATGTCATACCCTAGGATCTATCATACAATCTAGTTTTCCAGCCATAGGATTTATGCAACACCCTACGATCTATCATTCAATCTCGTTTCTCATTCCTAGGATTCATGCAATGTCCTAGGTTCTATTTATGGTTCCATAATTTAACAGATTATGCTAATAAACTTAAATGCCACTCTACCGGTTACAATAGGAGTACTGGGGGCGTGGTCGGAAATCCCGCGTGCCTCCGCAAACAACGAGACTGCAACGGAACGGGGTCCTATCACAAGGATCAAACACAAGGAGTTTCTCAAAACAGTATATAGCTACTGTAGACGGGTAGAGGATTTAATTCCGAAAAGAACGCAACTCGAAACGCAGAAAACGGAACCCGAACGGGCCCTAAACGGGTCGAAAACGACGAAATAGTGCAAAATCAGACGTCTGGAACTTATTCCAGACGTCTTAAAAAGTGGATCAGGGGTTACCTTGCTCTGCGTGGTCTCTCAAACGTCCAGAAGCCTGCGGGGGCGTCTGGCCTAGTTCCCAGACGTTCGATGGTACCCCGGACGTCTGGAAGTCGCTCCCGTCGTCTGGCACTGCAGCCAGACGTCTGATTCGCGTTGGATGCGAATCTGGGACCTACGCGTACCCATTTCCTCTCTCTCTTAGTACGGACAATCGAAGAAGCGGAAGAATACGGAAATAACTCACCTTTCAGACATTTGGACAGTCCTCCAGACGTCCTCCACGCCGTCTGGTTGTACTCCCAGACGTCTGATTATGGAGAAAATTCCAGAATCAGGGCGCAACTCGCCCTCCGCTTGCGACGCTCGGCCGCGCCGCGACTCGTCCGCCTGCTGCTCGAGCTGCAGCAGGCCTTCCGCGTCCGCTGCACCCCCACCGGCCAGCTCCTGCTGCCCCGGCAGGCTCGAGCCCTCACGGCCGACGCCTCCTCCCTCGCGCAGCACCTCCTCCCGCACCCGCTGCGGCTGTCGCCGCCGCCGCTCACTCGCGCTCGCTCTCACGCACTGACTGGAAGGAGAAGAGGAAGGGGGCGGAGGTGATGGGAGTGAGGGGGACGGCATGGCCTTTTAAGGCCGCGCGAGGAGGAGAGAAAGAGCGGGACAGAGTGCGCAGGAGGGAGAGGGAAAAAGAGAGAGAGAGAGAGACGCTCGCAGGTCTGCTCGTTCAGGCGTGCAGACGAAACACGCGTGCCGAAAATAACCGAATCCCAGACGTCTGGAAGGGGTTCCAGACGTCTGGGGCACCTCCCAGACGTCTTAAAAATGTCTGAAGCCGCGCGTTCTTAACAAAAGGTATACAGGAGATACTCTACCAATGTATCTGTGGGTCCCGTGTGCACTACAGACTGGAGACCTATTCCAAACAATTGATCACACCAATTATTAACATTGTTGACTATTATGTCAAACAAGCTCAAAACAATATGAATATGACCATAATATGTAGGAAATTCCGAAAGAAAACCAACAATACTTTATTTACAGAAAATCGACTTCGTTTGGGCCCTAAATTGGCCCAAACACGTGCACCCTAACTAAAATTAGACGTTTAGGGAGAGTCCCAAACGTCTTAAACGAGCACATGATCTCACCTTGCGTTCCTGCATCTATCCCCGTCATCTGCTTCCCTTCACAGCTGTCTGAGGGTGTCTCCAAACGTCTAGCATTGCTCCCAGTCGTCTGGGAGAGCCATCTGACGCTTCTTCCAGACATCCTAAAGTGCCTCAAACACTGCGGCAACGCACCTTCCCAACGTCTCAGGCACCTTGGCACTTTGCATGCTTACCAGGCGTCCTGAGTCCGTTCCAGACGTCCAGTGACCCCTCCAGATGTCTGACAAATGTTGCAAATGTCTGAATCTGCGGAAATAATGCCCGCAGAACCTCTTGTCGCCCTCCCTCTGCCTCCCGCACACCCTCCTGCTCCCTGCTCTCCCTCTCCTTCTCCCTCACTCGGCTGCTGTGGTGGAGAACAAATGGAGGGGGGGTTTATGGATGTGTGAGGGATGGGCATAGGTATGGTGGGGGGTATGGTTGGCATGGGTTATGGGTATAAAAAAATTGCACTAAACCCCTTTCAAAACTAAAATACTCTGCACGGAATCCATTTTGGTGTGTAGAAATTGCGATAAGGCCCCTAAAGTTTGAAAAAAATCCAAACAGCCCTTGGAAAGGGTCGTTTCAAAGATTGAGAAAGGAATGGATGGATGAAAATGGAGGGGATGTAGGGCCTTTTATAGGCTTTTGGAGGATGTTAAATCGGTAAAAATACCCCCAAAAATCGTGGGCCTTCAATTTATGCCCATGATGCACGTGCACGCGTTCTCACGTTTTGCTGGCGCCCAATTGATTCCTGTTGCATGGAATAACGTCCCTGCATGCCCACTGCATGGATTTACTAGCTCACGTGAAGAAATAGCGTGGAGAAATCATGTGGAGAAGGGGCATGCATGGAATTGCGCCCCTGCATGCTCGCTGCATGGATCAAAATTGGATGGCTGAGAGAGGTTATGGACATCTTATCCGTTCATGCTGCTTCATCCCCCGCTGCAAATAACGTATGCATGTATTTCATGCCCATGCATTTCACGTCCATGCAACGTATCCCGTGCACTTCACTCCCACTCATTTCACACATGGAACGGATTCCATGCAAGGCTCTTTGCACGTGGATGTCCATGTTACCATACAAATCCCATGCAAGGTAAAGTGGAATTGAAAGAGGAATTGGGGATCCTTAAGACTTGAACTCATGACCTCTGTAACGAGCGCGTGCCCCAGACACCTTTTAAGACGTCTGGGAGGTGGCCCAGACGTCTGTCAAGACGTCTGGGATCACATCCAGACGTCTGACCAGACGTCCGGGATAGTTTACAGACGTCTGGCGAACAGTTATGCTCGCACGGGATATTCGTCTGCGCGCCTGTGCGCGCAGACCTGCGATTCTGCCCTTTTTCTCTGCGGCTGCAGGCGGCTGCGACCGCCTTCTCTCTCCTCTCCGCGCGGCGTTAAAAGGGGGGAGGGGGCGCGCCTCCCCTCCCGTCTCCACCATCTTCCTCCTTCTTCTCCTGCCTGTGCGCAAGAACGAGCGGACGCGAGGGCGCAGCAGCAGCGGCAGCCGCAGTGAGCGCGGAGAAGCTGCGGCGTGCGAAGGCGGGGCTCTGCCGTGAGGGCGAGCTCGCCAGGAGCGGCTTGGCCGGCCGGCGGAGGGCGCAGGGGGCGCAGAGCGTCGCGGAGAGGGACCTGCTGCGGGCGGAGCAGCAGACGCGCGAGGTGCGACGCGGGCGGCGTCGCGAGCGGAGGCCGAGCAAGGTGCTGATTCTGGAAAAATTTCCAGAATCAGACGTCTGTATTGATATCCAGACGGCAGGGTCGACGTCTGTGAGATCATACAGACGTCTGAAAGGTGAGTTTCCGCTTTCTTCTTCTTTTTGTCGACTGACCGTACTGAGGGAGGGGGGTTGGCTGTGCGCAGGTCCTCTGATTCGTCATCTTTGCGAATCAGACGTCTGGAATTTGTACCAGACGGCGGGAGTGACCTCCAGACGTCCGGAGTGACCATCAGACGTCTGGGATCTAGGAAAGACGTCCCGACAGACTTTTGGACGTCCGGGGAACCAAGCCGAACAGGTAATTCTCTGATCCACCGTTTAAGACGTCTGGAAGGAGTTCCAGACGTCTGATTTTGCACAGTATTGTCTTTCTTGACCCTTTAGGGCCCGTTTGGGCTCCGTTTTCCGCGATTCGAGTTGCGTTCGTTTCAGAATTTATTCCTCTACCCGCCTACAGTAGCTATACACTGTTTTGAGACACTCCTTGTGTTTGATCCTTGTGATAGGACCTCGTTCGGTTGCAGTCTTGAGAGTCGCGGAGGCGCGCGGGATTCCCGATCACGCCCCCATTACTCCCGTTGTACCTGGTAGAGTGGCTTTAAGTATTAATGAAATCTGTTAAAGTATGGAACCATAACTAGAACCTAGGGCATTGCATGAATCCTAGGAATGAGAAATATATGGAATGATAGCTCCTAGGTGTTGCATGAATCCTAGGGCCGGAAACTAGATTGTGTGATAGATCCTAGGATATGGCATGAATCCTAGGATGGAAAAACTAGTGGAATGTATATCACTGCAGTCTTGGAAAAATGGAAAGGAATATATAAAGCTGCCTGTAAATTTAATTAACAGCTGCTGTTATGAACAAAGAAACATGTTTGAGATCATGGAATTTGAGAACGTGAATCTGGAAAGTGAAACATATGATGTTCTGAAATAAAGAGCTGGAACCCTACGGGAAATTAGGAGTGGAACTCCTGGAAAGAAAAAGGAATGGAACTGAGATGCAGTTTGTACTATCTCTTGGGTACGTAGTACCAAGGGAAGTACCTGTACCTGTTTAGTGCAGAGTGGGGCCAGCCGCCCCAGGGACCCGGGGTTAGGATTGGCCGCTCTGTACCGACTTGTTGGCCCTCGTGTACGTAGTACCGAGGAGAGCTAGTAGTGTTAGGAGAGTACTAGCTACCCCACGGGCCCCGGGGTTCTGCTAGCCTCCTTCACCGACTTGTTAGGCCCACTAGGGCAAACCAGGGTAGTCAGGCGAGGGTGCGCGGACTGTGGAGGGGCAAGGCCCCGGTTTGGTTACTGTGAAGGGGTTGGACCCCTGTTACTGAGAGGGCTCTGCCCTGGTTCCGTGCTGTGCTTTGGGCGCACCCGTTAACGGAAACGACTGACCGCGTGCCAGTACGGGCTAGCTACCTGTGCGTTTATCGCGCGTGCCGTAGTCACCGTTACATCTGTCAGTGACCTTGGGGTGGTTGACTGAGGGTAGGATCACCACGGGGGACTCTCCCGGCCAGGAGAGCACCACGTGCTACTTCTACTTTTGGAAAAGACTGCAATCAAGATCGTCCCATGAGGACATTCGAGATCAAGTAAAAGATCTGAGAAATAAATGAAATAGTAAGAAAAATTGAAAGATGTAAATAAAGGAAGTAATAGAACATAACAGCTCCTGCACACTCTACTGTTGCCTTTAGTTAGTTTGCCACTCTACTCAGCGTTTTGCTGACGTGTTACACTCGTTACCTTTTTCAGGACCAGGTGTTGAGCAGCCAGGGTCGGCGGCTGCAGAGGACGCTGGGCCGAGTAGGGTCCAGTAGAGTTACCACAGCTTTGTACCCCTTTTTGTTTCTGTTCTAGTGAGTAGTTTTTGTTTCCGCTGTACCTTCTTTACCTGCAGTTTTTGTTATATGATAAATGTTGTTTTACTGTTGTGGTGGTGCCTACTGTAGTAGTTTCTTTCCTTACTGCTGTACTTTCTTACTGTTAGTTATATTCATGCTGAATGTGGTTTATTTTACTGTCTTTTGGTTACTTCCTCGTTGGACGGCTGGGTCTTGGGATTAGTCGAGTCGGTCCGGTTCTCGTGTCTCGTAGGGACTCGGGAATCGGGTCGTTACAACCTCCCTGGAGGATAGAACTCTTAACCAATGCGCTACGACTCCTGGATCGTCAAGTGGATGAATTCATGGTTCAACGCTCAAGGCTATTGAATCTTCATCCAATAATGGAGAGGGAAGGCCATCCATGGGTGAGGAGAGGCTGTGGTTGGTCCATGTGCGGCCCAAATGATTCCATGTGACGTAATCTGGGTTGTCCATCTTTTGCTCATATATGGTGCCACAGATATCGGATTGGATCAATTATCACGTTGTTGGGCTGCAATCGTCGACTCGAACCCATCCGTGCGATTGGATTCTTCATCTGATGTTTGGATTTTCGCCACCATACCCCTTGACCTTTGATCTTCCTCGTACTGCATCTTATGTTAGAAGGTCCGATCAGGGCAATCGCGGAGGTGTTGGACTCTGATTGTCGCCTTGCTTAGATCTGTATGGTTGGATCTTCAACCTAATGCCCCGAAATGATGTCGCCCTATCCCCGAGCCACAATAAGAGATAAATTAATATACATTTTGTACATATTAATCTAAATGCATGATGAAGCATATTATGCAATATTTATAATGTGGAATGCAATGTTAAGCTTATGAACTTATATAAATAGACATTTTATCTTGAATAAATGTATATTTATCACTCAACTATCGTGACCTAACCATCTTTTAGTCATTCTTCTTTGATCTGTGTTGGGATCATCCATCCTTATAGACCTACTGGATCACCTACTCAAGACCTTGCAATCCAAAAATCCTTCTTAGACTCTCAACGAAGTCTTTAACATCATCATTATATATTTAGTCCATCGCTTAACCATTTCTGGTTGCTTTTAGTCCATTTAGAGAGCTGCAAGCTCATTTAAAGACACTTTATACCCATTTTAGGATTTTTCTATAATTTTACCAATCCAAACATGTTTGGGGTGTCCACTTTATTCCCAATTAGGTCTTAGATTAGGGTTAAGCACCCAATTAGGTTTATAGGGTTCAAAGCCAAAGATTGTACTTGACATAGGCCCTAAACAGGCAACGCCTAAATATTTGCAAAATAAATACCTGAAAATAGAAATAATTAGATACATGCTTTATATAAAATTATGACTTCATTATTTTGTATATCTTGATACTAGGTACTTGAATAATAATCGACTGTAACTATGGTTACTTGAATCAATGAGATTATAACAAATTGACTTATTAAGTTTATTAGATTTTATCTTGTTTCCATATTACAACACAATAACCATTTAGAGACGATTGCAAAATCATCACTAATGACCTTTAATTGTCCTTAAAGGTCTTTAGTGATGGTTAAATAACTATCGCTAAAAATGGCATATCAAAATATATGTTGATATGGCTAATATGAACCATCACTAATAGGTCTCTTTAGCGACGGTTTTTAACCATCACTAAATTTGAACTAACATTTCAAATGATTACGTGTTTTTTTTGGTGACGCATGCAATCGTCACTAAATTCAAAGTAACATCTTAAATGATTATTTTGCTTTTTTGAGATACTTGTAACTATCACTAAAAAGAGATTCAATCATCACTAAAAAATTTTTCAATCGTCACTAAAAAGTGATCCAAACGTCACTATAACTCCTGATGATAATTACTGAATCGTCTGGAATAGTTATGAGTAAGAATAAAATGCATGACCATATTCCGTCCTAATTTACTATCTACTTAAAATTTATATTTACTTTCATTCATGAAATTCACACTTTAAGCATAATAAATAGATGTAATTCATTCACAAAAAAGAATAAGAAAATCAGAATGAGTAAAGTAATAACTCATCTTCTATTTTAAAAAGTAAATAACACAAATAAGCTTCTACATGAGTATCAAATTCAAAAAATTCAAAGTTTCCACACATGAAACTAAAGATTACATATCTAAGCAATAAAAAAAAGGAAAGTTATCATTTATTTCTTACGAAATCTAGATTGGACTAAGATTGCAGTGATATTTGCTTCTTCAATCCATTGAAATTATCCTCCATAAGTTTCTGCATATGAAGGAACTCTTCAATTTTTTGATATGCATTTACTAATTGAGTATGTTGAGATGCCATTGTAGCCTCAAGATTATGATTTTCCTATGATTGTCAAGAGGATCCATGACTTCCATACCAATTGGTGATTGTGGTTCTATAATCACAACACTTTACACATCTATGATGCTCATGTGGTAAAACTTGATAGAGTGCTTTTCTAGGAGAGAATGGTTCAATAGTATGACATGTTTCATCATCTTTATTGGAAACTGCATTCACAAGTGTCAACATCGCCTCCTACAAGAAATTTAATAGGAGGGACATTTTAACGTCAATGTAAAACTATTGATTTAGTTTTAACTTTGAAAAAAATCCAGTGATAAATATAGTGAGGAAAATATTGAAAATAATGATAAGAATTGATCTCTATTTAGTTTAAGTTGAGAGCCATCAACAAAGACATGTATAAAGAATAAAGAAGCATAATGCTTAGTTAATATATAAAGAGCCTATGTAAGACATAAATCACATATTTTATAAAGTGCACATAAATAAATCAAATAAGCACGCACTTACACACACAAGTAGAAAAAAGTTATTAATATATGGTGGTTTGCAAATGGAAGGAAAGTGGCAAACGCAACCATGTTGTCATATCCATCTCCATTTTCACCTAAGAATTTCATATTCATATTTTCATAAATAGAATGGATCAAAAGTGTGTGATTGGGATTAATGGGGTGGAACATATCTTGTCTTCTCATGTTACAAACAAGTCTAATAGTCACCATGTGAATAAAAAAAATTCTGGTGCACTATTATCACATGAGAGAGATAACTAATATATTTTTTTCCCATTGTGATAAATTGAAAATAAATTTGAACTTTGAAACTCACACCTACAAGAGAAGTTAAGCATAAAGGGGAACTGTTTGCCTGTCCCATTTCATGTAAGCTAAATAACTAATGATTTTAAAATCTAATGTTTTTCATCTTGAATACAGATTTAAAAATGAAAACTATGAAAAAACACAATGTACTATAAAATGATTTGTATAAACTTTCTACTCAATGTGGAATTTTATTTTTGTAAATTTGTTTGAAAAATCTTATAATTGAAAGCTTATATGTTCCTCTTAACATTTTGAATTTATCCAAGAAATACTTCCATTGTTCACCTTCTTACTTATTGATAATAAATATGCCTCTATTCGATTAAGTTCATGTCCCTTCTTTTCATACTTATTATTGATAGCTAAACATAAAAAATAAACAAATAAAAATCTATATTAGTAAATAATTCCTTACAAACTTATAACATAATTGATTTGAACTTTTCTTATCCAATCGATGGGTACATTGGATAGCCTTTGCACAGTTTTCATGATTTCTTGTAGCCTTTTCCCATTTACAAATATAATCGATTACTTATTATATGCCTCTATCAATTAAGAAAATAATATCATTTAGTTTACACTTTCACCTGTTCTGTAGTCTAATAATCAATAAGAATGATCCGTTCCATCAATTGTACTCCTAGGTATATATTCTAACATACCTCTACCAAATCTTTATTTTTAAAGTACTTTAAAAAAATCTTAAGATATTAGTAATATGACTTGACAATAAAAAAATCAATTAACGTTAATTGAAAAAGTAATTATATATATCTTTCTCTTTTAACTTTGTCCTTTTCTTTCTATTTTAGTTTACTTGCTTCAAAATAGCATTGCCGTTGAATTTATTTCATCCCATAAATGAATAGTCTTTGATGAATATAATTAAATTTAACTTTAAGTTAACATTTTTATAATATTCTAAGTTTAAATATGAGTTTGTTATTTTTATCTCAATATCTCATAAAAGGTCATCCCTCTACTCATTTGTTAAATCCCTTGAATTTAACATGGACAAAAGAAATGTGAGAATGTAAATAACCCCCAATCAACTAGCAAATTTTGATGATAAGGCCCTAGAACAGCACCTCTCTTATCAAACTTTAAAGGATGACGCTCTCCAGCAGCTAAATACTCAAGGTTCCTGATAACGACTTTCTCCTACCATGTTGTATTATAAAATTTTAAACAAAAAAGTCAATTATTTCTATTAATATAGCAAATAAAATAAAACAAAGATATCAATAAAAGCAAGCGCATTATACCTACATAAGTGGAACCATAACGGTCAATACAGGTAGTTACTAAACATCTTTCAAGCTGAGTGCTCGCCATTTGCATAAAAGTTAACATTTGATTATACAATGAAATAGACAAAGGATTGCATGTTAAACAGAAAATAAGTAATTAAAAGTAATTAAAAAGTAAGATTTTAAGTAACATGATTTATCCACATCAATGTGTGAAGTGACTCGAACTTAAGTAATTTTGATGTTAGTTACATGAGTTGGTGTTATTGTGTCATCAATTGTGTTCTTGGTAAGGTGATAAATCATCTGCCAACTCATCAAATATATTTGGCATATCATAATAATCTCCTGGTGTGATCCTAACTGGTATGATCCAATATTGTCTCTTATTATTCGGAACAAAGAATACCTGCTCTACTTGAGAGACTAATGCAAATGGTTTATTTGCTTGCAATTTTGCATTTTTATTTAAGTTGAAAATCCTGTTGTTAACCCGATACCTATTATTTTTTACCATAAACATTAAACCAATTACATTGAAATAAAACTATACGATGATATTGTGCAAAACTTATCTTAATAATGTTAATAAGTTCGTTATAGAAGACATCACAATCTCCAAGCTAGGCCGACTTGACTATTACACTAGAAAGTTGTGTTGCTTTGGTTTCATCCATAGCTTTTGGACGAAATTGAAATTCGTCAATAATATATCCGTTATGCGAAATCAATAAGCATATGGTCTCTGTGCCAATATATCAAATTCAGGTGACTATCTCATGTCTTTTGATACTTTCAATTGTTCAACTCTCATCTTAAACCATTGAATGGATTCTCTTTTAATATAATCAAATTGATGTTCAAACTCTTTAATGAAGGGGTCTAATTCAGGCAACTTTACTAATACATATAAGTGGGCTAAATTTCTATCTTTGTTGGATATCTACCTTCACCTTGATTGATTGAAAGGTCTCCATTTTCATGTGAAGATTGATAAATGAGCTTCTACATTATCAATACAACCACAACCATAGTTTCTTCTAATTATATTAGAACGATTCTCTAGACCATCAATATACATTGCATCAAATTTTATACATTTTTCTAAGAGATGCCCCTCTGCTATTGAACATTTTGGATGTACTTTATGGAAAACATAATCATTTAGCTTTTTTAAATAATGTTTTATAAGATAAATCATTTATATTGTATAGGTCCATTAATCTTTGCTTTAAATGCTAAATGAACCATAAGATCAATTATCAGATCAAAAAAAGTATGCAGAAAGATTTGTTTTATCGTGCACAAGGTAATAACAATATTTCTTCCCATCTTGATAATGAAATTAAGTTTAAAACCTTTGAACATATGGCTTTGAAAAAGTGATTTAGCTCTAATAATAGTTGAAACACATTATCTGCTAATACACCATAGATGACTAGTGAAAACAAAACTTACATAATATATGACAGTCATGGCAATTAAGAGAACTTATCTTCCTTCATTTAACATCCACACATCTTTATATTTGTGAAGAATATTCATCGAGAAATTTAATCTTGATAGAAAGTTAAATATTTTTTGTTACACATCTCTATTTATTGTATAAATTTCATCTTTTAATCTAAATTTTCTATTTAATGGACTCTTTGATTGTAACTCAGGTTTTATATCCATATTTTGTAAGTCAAATCTTACCTTTAAAATATATTTTGGATTCCTTGAAAGGCTAAATATTCCAAAGATGTTATCCATTACATTGTTTAAATATTATAACTCAATCAGTTAAGTGTTTATGATAAGATTTTTGAGGAAAACTAATATGGAAATAAACTACTTCACCTTTCTTATTCTAGTTTTCCCCTTGGAACAAATTTATCTCTTTTTTTTTGTGATTTGACATCTACTACACTTATTAATCATTTGATACAACCTATCTTTGTGATATTTGACTAAGTGTACATTTGAATTTAATCTTTGATGTTGCATGTTTCATGATCTAAATATAAATCATTAAACTTAATAACATAAAATTCACATCTTTTCCCCTTTCATCTCCAAATGCATCAAAGGGATGGTAGAAGCGAGTTTGTGCAGGAAAAACATGTGTAGAAGTTAACGGTTGATGCTTGTTTATAAGTACATAAGATAAGTAAGTGTCATGTAAGATGCGTGAGAATTTTAATCTAGCTGATATTGATATGATCATTACTTTTTCTTTAAGCCAATAGATTTATGATGTAATGTTATAAATTAGCCACTCTATTATTACTGGAGTTTGTAAAAAAAATTTGATCTCATTTTCTCTAAAAAAAAAAAAAAGTTTCGTTCCCCTTTATCTCGTAGTATATTTATTAACGAAACTTGATAATTGATATTTTGATAAAATATATAGGTGATTATGATATTATAAAAATCTAAACTCTACGACAAATGTATATGTTTATAAAATCAAATGTTGAAGATATTTGACACCTTTAAAAATCACACTGACAGTTATTTACTTTCTTGGAACTTTTAAATTCTATTGTTAATTAATTGAAAAGCTATCCTAAGGTAAGTGCGTGCTTCACTAAACCGACGCCCCATCCCGCATTTTATTATTAACTTATTTAAAGAAAATAAAAGAAATGAATTTCGGAATGGTCCAGGTTTTACGACTGGTAATGTCAAATCAAACTTATCCGAAACCGGAATAAGTAACTGACAACATGCTGACAGCGCCCACCCTCCTCCCCCTCTCTCCTTCGCTAATCGTCGATGTGCGATCCGACGGCCAGGATCCTCGCATAACCTCCCCCGATGTTCCCCACCCGTGTGCAACCGATGAGACCACCACCGCCTTCCATTTCGATCGTTGTCGTTTTAGGTATCGCCCTCTACCCGCCGAGGTCGGTGCGGTGACCCCGAGGCAACACTCCAAAGAACCTTCCCCCCTGTCGGTCGATCCTCCTCCTCCTCCGCCGTGGGGTTCGACATCGGCGGCGCTGGAGTGCTTTTGCCTCCGGCCGCGGCAGCGGCAGCGGCCGCGGCTGCCGCGGCGGCCGGCCGAGGGGATGCGGAGGGTGGAGCCGCCGACGCCGCCCAGGGAGGAGATGAAGGCCCTCTTCAAGCCCAGCAAGCCCTCGCGTGGCCCCGCCGACGTCGTCCGGTCGACGAGGGATGCCCTCATCTACATCGACCTCAATTGGGACTCCCGCGAGGCCAAGCGCGAGGACAAGGTACAACGCGGCTCCTTGGATCATAGAGACACGGGTTTTGGTTCCATCTGCTTCGGAAAGTTGGGATTTTGCAGCGATTCTTATGGTTCTGTTCGAGGAAAAGTAGAAAAAGGGGAGGTTTTGGGGAGACTTGGGGGGTATCGGTGTAGGGGGTTCCATCTGAGTTGGTTAGAGTAAGGCATTGCATTATTGGGGTTTGTTCTGTGTAAATCCTGATATATATATATATATATATATATATATATATATATATATATATATATATATATATATATATATATATATATATATATATATATATATATATATATATATATTTATTGGAGGAGGAGGATGGTGGGTGGAATGCTGTGTGGAAGTGGGTGGTTGTGAGTTCGATCTTCCCTTCCCGAGTCTACGCGGAGTTCACGTTGGTTTATGTTTGACAGCAAAGGTGAATGCTTGATGGTTGTGAGTTTGATATTTCGCAATGGTTTATGTTGGACAATTAAAGCGAATGCTTGGTGGTTGTGGAAGGGGGATTTTTTGATTGGGTGGAAGTGTTGCGTGGAAGTGGGTGGCTGTGAGTTTGATCTTTCCTACTCTATGTGGAGTTCGCGTTGGTTTGCATCTGACAATAAAAGTGGGTGCTTGATTGCTTAGGGAAAAGGCTTCTTCTGAGTTGAATCTAGAAGAGGAGAAGGTTAGTTTTATCAAGGAAATTGTACTTGGAGTCTGAGGTAATAAAATGTGATAGCAACGATGTGTCATGGATGCTTATGGTGAAGGTTTTGTTGCAATAACATTGTTGTAGTGGTCTCTAATAAATGTGAAAGTGAGCATCATCGACATTAATGACAGTTGTTATAGTTGGATTCAGGTTATGTATGATGTTTTTTAGGCATTTTAGAATGGGATGGGGGAAAAAATTCTTAAGAGCTGAGGGGAGCTTGTGGGAATAACTGGAGATGTTTATTAATAATTTAAAGACAGGGTCACGAGAATGATCAGACCATTCTGCTGAGATATTGACCTTAAACACAATGTAGTTCAGCATGAGCTTGGCATGAAGTCCAACAACCGTATGCACCTTATTTGCAAAGGCTAAGAATCTTTCTGCTGTGAAATGAGTGGGAGAGAGCGGGTGAGAGGAGTGAGTCGGGGATGGATGGTGGTGATGGGGAAGGCGAGGGGAAGTTGGAGAAGGAGGTGCTTTGCTTCAAGTGTAGGGCAAGGGGCCATGTTGCACGGGAATGTCGGGATCCAGTGAAGTGCCTTCGGTGCTGAGGTTTTGGTCATTGGAGGGCATCCTATTTGAAGGTGAAGGTGTAGGGGGTGGGGGCCCTGGTTGAGCGTGATGCTACTTTGCTGCCTCCTCCAGAGGGCATGCCATCACTTGAGGTAGAAGCTCCTTGGTCGAAGGAGGTTGGGATGCTCAAGAGGACCCTGGCTACGACCTTGTTTGGAGTGGCGGTTCAGGGTCGGGTTAGTTTGGATTACCTTAGGAAGGAGGTGTCCAAGGTGCTAGGGATGCGGATTGGGGGGGGGGGGGGTGTTGATCTGAAGGGGGTCAGGGAAGGGAGGTGACTTCAACGTCATGCTCGCATCAGATGAAAGGCTAGGCGGAAGAGGAGGGTGAGATGGTGGTTCGAAAGATTTTACAAGATTCATTACAGTGCATGGATTGCAGGACGTGCCCCCCACATCCTGTGCATACACATAGAGGGGCTCGAGAGGTTTGATGGCTACATTGGACCGCTTCCTTTGCTCCATGGAGTTGGCGGAGGTCTTCCTGTTGGCAGGAGTTCGTGCTTTGGAGATGCCTTTTTCGGATCACACACCGTCGAGGTGGGAGTCCAGTGAGGGCTCACAATATGGTACATATTTCAAATTTGATAGGGCATGGTTGTTGGTGGAGGGTTTCAGGGGCAAGGTGGAGGTGAAGTGGAGGGATCTGTGTTCGAATGTATCGGCAGTAGCGAGATTGGAATCGAAACTCTGGGATCTCAGGTTGTTTCTTAAGGAGTACAGGAAGCACTTGAAAGAGGAGCGAAACAGTAAGAAGGAGGAGGCACTTGGAGAGGATACATAGATTGGATGGAGTTGAAGATCAGGGCCTTTTGATGACAGAGGAGAGAGTGGCCAGGGTGGATCACATGAAGACGGTTCAGGTGGAAGATTGGAAGGTGGAGGTGGAATGGAAAATGAGGTCTAGGCAGAAATGGATCAAGGAAGGGGATCTAACGCCAAGTTCTTTCATATGATTTCATTAGCAAGGTGTAGGAGGACTTGGATTGACAAACTCTTGGTGGGCAGGGTGAAGTCTACGGGTAGGGAGGTGGTGGGCAGGGCAGTTGCGGACTTCTTTAGGGAGTTCACGGGGAAGAGAAGGGGAGGGAGTTGGCGTTGGCGAGGTTTGGATTTACCAACCGTGAGTATAGAGGAGGCTAAGGGGTTAGTGGCGCCCCTCACAGAGGATGAAGTAAGAAAGGTGGTTTGGGGTTTGAATGCTGATGGATGTCCTGGTCCAGATGGTTTTCTAGTACTTTTCTTTAAGGAGTTTTGGATGTTGCTAAAGGATGAAGTCCTGCAAGTTCTTGCTGAGTTTAGGGAGGGTAACAGTGGGTTCAATAGGCTTAATAAATTTTATATGTTCTTATTGCCTAAGGAGGGGCAGAGGCGATTGATGATTATAGACCCATTGCCATGTCAAATGTGGTATATTTGATTGTCGGAACCGTCCTGGCAAACAAGCTACTAAAGGTCATTGATGGGGTGGTTTCTCAGGTGCATATAACTTTTGTACTAGGGAGGAGTATTTTGGATGTATACGTTGCAGCCACGGAGATTCTTACACATTGGAAGAGGGAAAGGAAGGTGACATTTCTTTGGATGGTGGGCTTCAGGAAGGCTTATGACTCGGTTCATTAGTCTTTTTTATGGGCAACTATGATTAAGAGGGGGTTCCCATCAGTTTGGATACAATGGATGAAACTGTGTCATGACAACTTCCTTTTCGGTCCTCATCAACGGGAATCCAACAGGTGGCTGGATACAGCCGAGGAGGGGTGTGAGGTAGGGGTGCCTGCTTGCACCTATGCTTTTTGTGTTGGCGGTTGATGTTTTGGCAAGGGCATTAGGTAGAGCTTGTGAGGCGTGTCTGATGAAGGGGTTTTCGGTGGAGGGAGGGGAGGATGTGCTGGTGCTGTAATATTGGGATGGTACTCTTTTTTTTTGTGTGTGGAAGGGTCAGAGGTAGAAGCGAGGCGAAGCTGCATACTTCTAGAATTGTTTGGTAAGGCTTCAGGTTTGCAGATAAACTACTCAAAGTCTTCTATTGCTATGTCTGACAATGAGGCCAGGGCTTGTTTTTCAGTGTTGGGAATAGAGAGGGGGGCCTTACCTATCTCGTACCTGGGTTTGCCCTTGACAGATAGGAGAGTTACTTTATAGGATTGGTTCTCAATGTTGGAAAGGATTGCAGGTCGGTTGGTTGGTTGGGCGTCGCATCCAAGCTTTTGTCTAGAGGGGGGATACTGGTTCTCCTCAAAACGGTGATGTCTGCTATGCCCTCGTACTATGCTTCGGTGGTGAAGATGCTGTAACAGGTTGAGAATAAAATTGTGATCCTCATGAGGAGTTTCTTCTGGATTAACTACGGAGCGAATGGGAGTGGGGCAAAATTGGTGGCTTAGAAGGAGGTTTGCAAACCTATTAAGGTGGTGAGTCTGAGAGTTAGGGAGGTAGGGAGGATGAATGACAACTTTTTGGCTAAGTGGATTGCGAGGATACTTGGGGGTGAGAATTGCTTGGTAGGGTCCTGTGGTCTTGCTTTGGAGGGCCACTTCGTTGGGACTTGCTACTGTCTCCTCCACGAGGTGTCTCTCATTTTCTTAGAGGACTATCTACGGTGGTGCCAAAGGTCTGCTCTTTCTTTACTCTAGTCCTTGCGTTGGGCAACATGTTCAAATTTTGGATGGATGATTGGACGGGGCTTGGTGCACTGTCTGATCGTTTTCCCAGGCTTGCAACTTTGGCGGTTGACAGAGGGCCTACGGTAGCTGAGGTGTGGGATGGGTGTTGGTGCCCCGTGTTCTCGGGGAATTTGTCAGATCAGAGGATTGTGGAGGTGCAACAGTTGCTACAAGAGTTGAAGGGGTTTCAGTTGGAGGAGGGAGTGGATGTGATTGGTTGGGAGGAGGGAGATTTTTCTATACATGACACCTATAGGAGGCTCGGAGGCCCTAGTGTTTTGGGGGATATCGTTTTTGTCAGAGATTGCAGGCAAATGTGGGAGGCTTCTTCCCCTTTGAAGGTGAAGATTTGTGCTTGGCTTCTTAGGAGAGGCAGGCTGATGATGAAAGTATGGAGGGTGAGATGGGTTTAGGAGGAGGATAAGTCTTGCCCGTTATGCTGTCAAGCTGATGAGGATGTAGATCATCTGTTTTTCACTTGCACTGTGGCGGCGTAGATTTGGAGCACAAATGATGGGCGCAACTCTTTTTGGACAAGGAAAGAGGAGGCAAGGCCGTCAGTGGTTTGTGGTCTATTTGGTTGGGAAGGAATGCAGTTGTTTTTAGAGGACAGTGTCCTTATGTTGAGAATTTTGTTGCTTCCGTGTTGTCATTTTTGTCGGTTTGGAGCTCTTGCTTGTAACATGGCTCTTATGACTCTTTTTTAATTAATATAATTTTTGGATGGTTATCAAAAGGATAATTGCTCTTTTGCCTTTTCAAAAAAAATAATTTAAAGTTACGAGCATAGAAGCTTGGCAAGTTGCTTAAATAGGACTCATGGTTGTGTGTAACTGCATGATATGGCATCTGGATGTGAAGTTATATTGAAAATTCATGTCAAATGGTTATCAGTTGCTGTGTGTTTTCTATCTTATAATGAATTGCTTTGTTCTTACAACTTCGGATAAGTCATTGACGGATTTCAAAAAATAACCACCACCAACCTTAGTGTTATTAGGTAGTAGGTTCCAATTTTTTCTCCATATTTTATTAATGATTTTTTTTCCCTCTAACATTATTGTTTCCAGAATGCTTTATGAGAAAAAATGTTCCAGTTGCTGGGTAGGGATTTTAGTTAGTGACAGATTCTCTTGAAATCGTCAGCTATGAGCATGTATTTAGAGAATCACCAGCAAAAAGTGGCCTTGTTTTGTTTTTCCCAAGTTGTTTTGATTTTTGAGGATTCCCTAGCTAGAGCTAAACAGAGAGAGGTTTATTGAAATATCTTCTTTACCTTTTAAAGAAAGCAAGACTAGCAATGCCAGTCACAATGCCAAAGGAAGTGGCGGCATTTAGGGATAGGGTTTAAAGTTGAACAGGCAGATACTTATTGAAGTATATGTGCATGACTTTTTCAATGAAAAAAAGGGTCAGAAATCTCGATGACATGACAGAAGGAATGACTGCAGTAATGGTGGGGGTTGGGGCACTGTAGATCTGATGTAAGAAGAAAAATATAGATGACAAACCAAGGAACATGCAAAATGTTAGGAAATAGTTTTCTATCCTACCATTGCACAGTTTGATTAAGAAATATTGCAAAAACCAGCATGATAGGGCAATATCTTGGCTGTGGATATAGGTGGCGAAGGAGCCACATTGATTATCATTTTCTAGTGTATACTTGTGTTGCCCTACCTTAGAGGTCAAGTAATTTGTTACTTGTATGGCTAATCAATGAATAGCTGTGATGCCATTAAGTCATTTATTGGTATACGTATTAACTAATATATTACCTGTTCATATATGATATTATAATCTTCTGTAATAATCTGCCATCAGCTCATAGACAATTCATAATTTATTAATTATCTTTAATTAGTAAGAAGTTAAAATGCTGGAATGACAATGAGCAGTAGCAACAACTAAACCTTTTTTACCATGTTGGAATAATTTCCAGATATTGAATATTGGGATGGCCTCTACAAAATTAGAAAAGACCATGCTCTAAGTTGCAATATGTTGTTTTGACTATCCTCCTACGTTTTCGGAAAAAAAACTTCTTTCGAATAAACCAGAACGGTTGAATTAATAAATTGAAAATTTCAAACAACTTGCATTAAACTATGTTTCCAAAAATAAGGCTATGTTAAACTATGTTCCCAAACAAAGGCTTTGTTCTTATTAGGAAAGTTTGTAAATATTTTTTCATAGATAGGCTTTATGATTTCATCATTATATTTGTTAACATGAATTTAATAGCCTTTCAAAAAAAAAAAAAAAAAAAAAGCCAGTTCCTTAAATTTAATTACTCCCATAGTCCCATGTGTGTGGTCCTCATTCAGTGACTTCTTCAGCGGATCGTTTAGGGGAAATTTTCGCAACTTTTAGCAACGAACCTATCTTTGCTAGAATGAGTGGAAAATTCTACTCCGTGGAATCATATGTTAATGGCATAACACATTTGTTGTATGTTTCGAAAGTATTTGTCTTATTCAGACCACTAAAAAAAGTGCATTTCTGGGCTTGAGGTATGAGGTCCGTGGAGTGGAGTTCCCTTATTCCATTTTGAAGGTGAAACCGTGGAAGTACGTTGAATGACTCATTTTTCTGAAATGATGTAAAGGATAGGTATAATTATTAGCCCATCTTTCTCATGTTAATATATAAATTAAATGTACTAATTTTAGAATAACCAAAATTTATGCTTTCCCCAACCTACCAACAAAAAGTGCTTTTTTCTTCCATGTAAGTATTCCTTCATCCTTTTTTCATAATCAAGACATTAGGTAAATTTCTTGATCGAAGTGTTGAGTGTATGACATAAGCACAATTGAAAAAAAGCAAAAATGAAAAGAAAATAAAAGGAGATAACATGGCTAAGGGGTTGGGTGGATGCTAGTTACAAGTAGGCCAAGGACTATAAGAAGCTGTAATTTTGCATAATGGAGAATCAGTCACAAAAAATGTAATATTTTTGCTTGGAAGAAGTTGGTAGTGATGTAGAGGTGGTGGAAAGGTGAGTATGTCAGGTGGGACTGTTGAGAACATGTTCCCCCCACACACCCAACGAGGTGAAGTGAATGGGTTTTTGTATAGTAGTCAAAGAATGAAACTGATCAACAGGAAGTGATCATACATGAAATGTAAACTGACTGTAAATATGGATGAAGAAGATGGACCAATGGTTGTATCTAGAGGGGTTTCTTCGAGTTTTTGACCCCTAAAGATGTAGTTGCAGTGATTGAGATTGCAAGAACCTTGGAGGTTGACAATGCTTCAGTCTTCAGTACAAGGGGGATTCTTGCAGAATGCAAAGGGAAAGTGCAACATTTAAGATGCTGGCGGCATGCCACCGATACAGGTACTTTTGGGCGAGGAGCATATTGACATGAAAAGGATGTCGAGATAGAAGTGTATCGATGGTTTATTAACCGTGTTGATCTTGTGTCGATCGTGCTGACGATTGTGTCGACCATGTCGATGCTTGGCTTGCTGCTACCCCATTGCTACTGATGTTATCAAAGAATTAAATTGGAATTTGTTTTTTTTAATATTTGGCTCAAATAAAATTCAACTAATGCTTTAACTCATGCTTAGTTGATACCGATGACTCTGATGACTAGTGAAAAAACTAAGTATCATGCTCTTTCTCCCCGTCACCTACTTAATTGCCCCATCCCAAAATCATTTCTCCTCGATAGATGGATTTTTTACTAATATGAGTCAACTACAATTACTTAGGATTATTTTTCATAGCCAAGTAAACATCTCCATTAATACATTTACATTATGTTTTCATTCAAAATTTATGATTTTGGTCTTCTAGGCATTTCTTCATATATGCATTGGTTATTAAAATGTTAATTTCATCAAATTCGTGACATTTTGAGCTATTTTTGATCATTTCAAGCAATTTTCCCAAAATTTTCTGATATCAGCAATATATCTCTTTTTTGACTTGTCGATATAATATCAATATTTAAAACCTTGGCATTAAGTACTCCTTTAGGGTCTTTCTATATCACCTATCTGGTTCTGCCTTTATCATCTATATCAATTAAAGCATGTGTTGGACCTTGATACTTGAAAGGTAGTAGAGGAGGTTGAGGGGATGGAGCTTTAAGTTATTATTCAATGGTAGTTGAATGGTTCACGTATTACTTTAGTTTAGATATGCAGTGCATGCTTTATTTATGCATTGGTTCAAGGCTTGTGTTTTCACATGTATATACTTGTTGCGTAAGCTCTTAAGATTTTTTGTAACTAATTTGTGATTTACTTGTAATTTTAATTATTTTAAGTGGATGTAGTTGGCATGTGCCGGCATGCTGGCATGCCCTCAAGGTGCCCTCAATACAGATAATTTTGAGGTCATCGATAACTTGACGTTGATACACGGCCATTTCCTCAATGTGCCCTCGATAACCATACTTGGAAATTTATTGGCATAGCATTGATATTGGCACTTAGAACCTTAGGAAACTGTTACGCCCCCACAAACAAATTGAAGTCTAGAATTTGTCTGGGCATTCAATTGCTTTAGATCCATGCAAAACAGCATCGCTGGAATCAATATTTAACGTACAACTCACAGGGACAATGGATGCAATATTGGATGTGGTTACATTGACTATCATTGAATTATAAGTCTTATATTTACCTCTGTGCATACTTACCTTTAATGAGGTCTTAACTATGTTATATATGAACCAAGGTTTAGTGTGCCAACTTTGGCATCTTTTGGGTTTGAAATTGGCATTTTGGATGTATGTTGAAGAAACCTGGGGAAATTGATGTCATGGTTTCAGCAATTTCATGCCCTTAAAATGCAGACCTGCAGGAGGCATGTTGAAGGTGTATGGAGGCATGCCAATGAAACCTTAGGAAAATAAGAAAGAGAGTATTTTATAAATCTTTGATTCCAATGCAGTAATGAAACATGGTTTTACAACATTTCAAGCTTAGAAATGGCTCAAACTAGATTTGAATTGAGGCAAAGGAAAAAAGATTTGGTGTCATTTACAATTCTACAACATTTTGGGTTTGCTTGGTATATTTTGATGTAATTTAGATGTCGTGATCCATGTTTACATGCAACACAAAGTATAGACCAGAGCCATTAAGTATATCATTATTGTGACATTTATTATTCACATTTTAGAAATGCACATAGTTTTATCAACAGGTAGGGAGTAAGTATCAATTATCAACTACCAGGTACAATAACAAGCAACAATAATTAAACTAACAAGTAAAAACATGCGAGATTAACATGTAAATGATCAGCAAGCAATAGGCTAATAGCAATTAACAAAATGACAAGTACCATCAACAAGTAAAAGGTAGTGGCTATTATTACAAATCGAAAAGACTAATACTTACATAATTGAGTGGTTTAGTAGATTACTATCTTAACATAAATAAAAATTATGCAGGATTTATGCATTAAGTAATTAGATCTATAATTTTTTATCTGCATGAAATTACAAATTAACCATCTTTGATATAATTCACTTCTAAATACCATAGATTTAGCTTTCTAAGTGCATAAATACCATACATCTAACAATCATTAGCTTACCCAATTTATGTCACCTTGTCTTTAGTATATGCCGATTGGTCTAAAATTTCCTACATATTAAACCCAAATAGCTACGAATCTAATTTATAAAATCTATATTATATATTGTAGTCATAGATCTAGCTTAAATGAGATGACAATAGACAGTGTTTTCCTTTAGGGAACCAAAATACCTTGAAATTGGAGTGTTATCCTTTAGGGAACCAAAGTACCTTGAAATACAGACTGCAATGAGCCTCACCCAACAACAACAATGGTACGAGCTTACTCAATATAGGAGAAATGGTAGCTGTGTTGTTGGCATGGCCTTCTATTTGAAGGAAAGGTGCAAACAATGCACCAAAATATCTTAATTTTGGTGGTATGGCAGTATGGTCCCTTGAAATGAACCCATACCGTCAAATGTTGGCAATGCCCCCTTGAAATCTTGTAAATTCAATGATGGAGGTATCTGATGGTTTGGCCTCCCATTTAAATGGTCAGTTCTGATAGCATGCTGGAGTTATGATGGTGGTGTGAGATTCCATGATATTGACCTTTTGTTATGTACAAGAGCTCTCGAGTCTCAACCAATGTTCCGAATGTCCACAACATGTTGGTGGCATGTTGATGAAATGGCCTCCTTGATATGAGGCCATATTGACACATATGGAGTATCAGTGATAATTTACCTACGTTTCATTAATATGTTGTCAATTTCGGTGAAATATGAGGTTTGGGTGCAAGTTTTGCATTCTTTCCATATTATATGATCAATGAGGGCTATATCGTAAGCATTTTTTATTCCTTACTGTCCTCTATGTGTTTGCCGGAGGGAGAAAAGGTTTTAGAAGAGTTTTCTCTTCCCCTTTGTTAGATCTTTGAGCTACGCTAGCTTTTCCAAAGCCAAATATGATTTAATTTAAGCTACAATATCTAGATTCATTTTATTATGGGTTTTAAGGATTACTTTTGTAGATCCAGGGTCTAAAGTCACTTTATCTAAGGATAACTAGATCTATGATTGTTAGATCCATGTGCTTTTTTTCTTTTGTCTTTTTGAAAGGAAAAAGGGGGATAAAAGATTGTAGAAGTTCAGACCAAAAATTTAAAAGTGACATGGCTTCCCTTACAACATTTTCACCATAAGCACGCTCCCCCCTAAAGATCACCTGTTTTGCTGAAGCCAAAGAGACCACAAGCTTGCCAGAATTTTCTCCCAATTAGCTGGCTTCTCATGCACTCCAGCCTGAAAGCTCTCCCCCATAGGGTGTCAGCAGAAGAAACACCCAGAATCTGAGTTGCGGTGACTCCAGCAGTCTTCAAAAGAGAGGACATTGTAGATCCATGTGTTTCATAGAGTTAAGCTTCTACATTCTAGGATTTGCTGTTTAAATATTTATCAAGTTTCAGTATCATGACTGTATGAATTCAATACATTTGCAATAATTTGGATAAAATTGTAGGATTTCCTTGGCATGCCTCCAAGGTACTGCCAAAATGCTATTTTCCAAGATGTCGAAGTCATTGAAATTAAATGTCAAAATTCTAGCATCTTCTCATCGTGCCTCTGAAATGCTTTTGAAACAAACATTTTTAAAATCATCGAAACGACATCAAAATCAACGTTTACAACCGTGGTCTCAACATTATGTGGCTCAATAATTGTTGAAGTTGTTTTTGGAAGTTGAATCTTATAAAATTGAAGGCGAAATTTTATATTTCAAATAGATAGATAATTCTATAAATAAGGACTACTTTTGGGTTTAGCATACTAATGTTTCAAGAATATTAACTTTTTTAGTTTGGATGGTTGTTGGGGTCACATTGATGAATAAATTTGACGTTGCATTTGTCTTAAGGAGTAAGATGTAATTATCAAGTGGATAAATATACTTCAAGCTACTCCATGGAAAAAGTAGATGCTTTATTTGTAAAATCATTGGAGAAGTTATTTGGAAAAAACAGATCTGTTACTAGGTTTTCTTTCCTAAAAAAAAAATTTATTTAGGATCGAGGGACCGATTCCGAGATAAGATTACTTTGAGAGTAAAGTCCCAGACTTTTATTTCATTTGATTGGAATGAGGCCAACTCTGAAGATATTATTCACACTTGTAATAGTTATTGTATAATAACTAGTTATTGACATTCTCGTGATCATTGTCATCGATTTTTATTTTTAATACATGTATATAATTGTATAATTTTTTATATGTGTATGGAGTATTCTATTTGTTATCGGTTCTTAATGGTTGTCTTGATTGTTTATTCAAATTTTGGTAACCATGTTTTCCATATATACTCTAGGTGTTTTAACTTTGCTTGGTTTCATTAGTTAAGAATGGTCCCTTTGATTCGAAAATTGTGAAGACCCTGCCTTTTTAAAATTGTCAATCAAGGGAGGATTGCATGAAATGCTGTCAATCATTGGTTATTTGCTACAGAAGACTTGTTCCATCTAGCTGGGTACACAGGAAAAATTTTGCTGTCTGCTGTAGCCATTATAATGGAAAGAGGGTGAAGTGTTGCATACCTAGATTTTTACCCTATCTTCTAAAAAAATATTTTAGCTTGCAAACATGGATTTTGGATTATGAGGTTTTTCATCTCCTTGAAAATGACTTACATTTAATATTCTCAAAATTGTATTTATTTTGTTAATCTGGAAATTAATAGCAGCTATTAGTTTTCCATGTGTATGTGTGAATAGGTTATGGGACCTTCCTCTTGCAATCTAATAATTGTTTTGCCATCAATTGTAGATGGCTGAACTTGGCAAACTTCTTAGAGAGCTGAAGTCTATTCTATATGGAAACAGTGAAGCAGAGCCAGTCTCCGAAGCTTGTGCTCAATTGACTCAGGAGTTCTTCAGGGAAAACGCTTTTCGTCTTGTGATTGTTTGTCTTCCAAAACTGAATTTGGAGGTAGCATGAAAAAACCCCTTTTATCGACAGATATCACACACAGACAATCAATGAAGTATACTTCTATTAAATGTTCTTCAGCTTCAAATTTACATATGTTTTTATATATTGAACTGTGCCATTAAGTTAATAGGTTTCTGTGAAGCATTTGTTTACACATTATGACAATGTTTAACATGTTCCTCTTGTAGGCTCGTAAAGATGCTACACAAATAGTTGCCAATTTGCAAAGACAACAGGTCCAATCACGACTGATTGCTTCTGATTACTTGGAAGCAAACAAAGACTTAATGGATCTTTTAATATCAGGGTGAGATCATTCAGTAGATGGCAATAGATAGTCAGTGATAATTCATCTTTAATTGCACTTTTTCATTGCCGTTGCATGTTGATACTGAGATCAAATATTATTGGAAATGCACGGCTCTTGGTGTATGTTGCTATTCATTCTTAGACAGACATTCTTGTTAGATAATAGTTGAAAGATTCATATAGATTTTATCAGTGTTTTAAACATCTTATTTTTGCTATTAAAAATGCTCTGTTATTTTCTGTGTGCTACATACATACATATGTATGCACATATGTACGTGCATGCATGCATACATACCTATATATGTGCATATATCTATCTTTTTTCCCCATCCCATTTCAAGTTCCCAGACCATGTAGTTGCACTCTTGGATGGCTTTTGACTTGTTCCTGTAAAATGATTTCTTATATATATCTATAACTTAAAGATTGGCCCTTTTGTGCAGCTATGAAGATATGGAAATTGCTCTTCATTATGGTTCAATGTTAAGAGAGTGCATCCGTCACCAAAGTATAGCAAGGTGAATCTCTTCAGCTTAATAATCTACTAAAACATATGGAATTGGACTTTTCTCTTCTCTTTTTGATAAGTAGGGTTTGGAGTTTTTGACACTATCTATCTGATTTACCAATCGAAGTTATGGACTTGTTTAAGGCTGTCTGATTTATGGACTTGTAGGCTGACAAAATGTTCTGATGGTAAACTTTAGTTTTCAATTTTACAAATCTTGAGTGCTAATGAAACAATGATAATTTTGTTCTTTATATAAATCTTGAGTGCTAATGAAACAATGATAATTTTGTTCTTTATATATATATATATATATGGAAATGTGTGGTGATTATTGCCTAATCTTCCTATATTTATGATGATATCTTTTGTAATTTGAGTTTAACATTTACTGTGATACGTCCCACAATCATGGAGTGAAGGTAAACTATAACATGGGACCTTGAAGGGTCAAGGATCAAGTGGAGCAAGCAGACATGTTCATACTTTTGGCAGGACCAGTCCATGAGTTGGGCCTTTTGGGTTGATGGTTGTGACATGCTACTTTTTGTGGTGGTATCAAGTTGCAGATCTATATCATAGAGCAAGAATAGTAAATATGCGCTAATAATGAATTATTTTTTTGGAATATTAATTCCTTATTAAAAAAATTCTAATTTCTATTTTATGGAGACCTTTGGTCATTCATTTTGTGGCAATATGTTGTCTTTTAACTTGCAGAAATTTATGACAGATTATACCTTGTGTTTGTGGATGGTTATAGATTATCTACCTTGGCACATTGCTTCAAATAATCGTACATCTCTTACAAGAAAAGCAAATAGTAATGAGTCATTAGTGTTTCTTAGTGAGATATATGTTATTAATAAAGCCTGTTGATAACTTTTGGAAAATTGTATTTCTTCTCAGGTATGTTTTGGAATCAGAATACATGAAGAAGTTCTTTGACTATATACAACTTCCAAATTTTGACATATCTTCTGATGCCTTTGCAACATTCAAGGTATGGTTTCATTCTACTTGTTGAATGCGTTCTTACCTCTCTCTCTCTCTGCAAAAAGAAAGGAAAAAGCAAACCTTTTTTCTTCTCTTAATGATGGTAATCTATTTTAGAATTCATTCGCTCCGTTTAAACAACATAGTATGAGTGCTTTGTTCTCGCGAAAACTGGGTCTTTGGTTGGAAATGTTCCTGAAAGAAAATGATGATCTAGAATCTGTATGTTCTGTCAACTAGTACCTCAAGCCCTCATCATGTAAACATTACCCAAAAGTTTAATCTTTGTTCCATATAACAAAGATAATTTAAATAAATACTTCTGCAGAAATTCTCTTTATTTTGATAGAAATATAATGAAAATATATTTAAATATAAAATGAAAAATGCCATTTTGTATTATTAAGGTGGCCAATATTGCAATATATAGTCAAAATAATAAAATTTAAGATGGGCCCGTGCAGTTCAATGCTATTTATATGGAATTATGTTCCATTGAAAGATTCACATCATTGCAAGTCCAATCCAATCCAATCGTGTCCATCCAATTAAATATAAGGGCATGAATCAGATCACTTTTATGGATTAGCAATTCATTATGTGCCTCTATAGGGCATTTATCGAATGTGAACCTATTGTTCATGCTCTGCCTGTGTGGGGATGCTATAACTTGATTCAGTAGAGAAGCTATTGTATTTAGCCTGTCGACCAGTATGTCACTTGACATGTCGACCTTAGAAAATGCATACACATTATAATTTTCAAAACATACTCTGGAAATTTCTGGTGTTTGGATGAACTTCAATGATATGTTAAGTTTAAATGAATTATGGGAAAGAAGGAAATATTATACTTGATGTGGAAAAAGATTGATGCCATGCATGTTGCAATGAAAAGAAAACTCAGAGTTACAAATCACAAACATCAAAATTATGTATTTCCCTCAAAGGACTTGTCAAAAGATTGACTTATGAAGTTAGAAGCTTGGTAAAAATGCTCCTGATAACAGCTTTTGGGTTAAACCAGCATGGCTGTTTTTCAGCCAAGAAGATGTTAGTTGATGCTATGTTACGCTCTGCAGGAGATGATATTTGATGTTTATGTCCAATATAATAGACTCAGTGTTTGGCGTATCAACAATACTCTCTACCCCAATGATATGTAAAAGGCTGTTTATTTTTAATTTTTCCAAATTTTTACCTTCTAGTGAAATTCTCTTTCAATTGCGGCAAGAGACTGCTTAAAATTCCACAGAAATCTCTACAATTGGTGCTGGAAATTTTGTGATACCTCATCTTTATTCTGCTTTGGCATCGTCTGGCTAGACTTTCCGCTTTTCAAAGCTGGCTTCCCTAATCAGAGTGGTATTCAGTGTCACTAGGCAAAGTATCATCTGGTTAGAGAAGGAATTCTGAATAACGCTGTGATTTTATTGGCCTGGAAAGGTTTGATCACCCTTCAAATTTTACCCCATCTTTCCTGGTAAAGATGAGTGTATTGATGTCAAAATGTATTAACCATTTTGTGCAATGAATTTATTTCAATGATGGATTCATCGTTTCACTTGAACATATACATTATGGTCAAAACACTATAGTCATTATGATGATCAAACACAACAAACGAAGCAAAAATTCAGAATGGGCACATATAAAACATAGGTCCTCCACAGTTAATCAACCGTGATGATTGATGAGTGAGTGCAATATTGACATCTCCAACATGAATATTGTTATGACCATTTTGCTCAACTGTTATATGGCTTTATCATGTAAGGCCTGGTAGAAGAAAAGTATTGGGTGCGTTGGCAATATGAAATCCAGTTTTTTTTTGCTGATTTTTGTGGAGCTAATTTGCAATGATTTCTGCATGTAATATATTTCAAGATTAATTGAGATAGGATGCCCATCAATCTTGAGGAGTCGTTCTTTCACTTCTCAAAAAGAAAAAAAAATTGGCCCATTCATTTGGTTTTGCTTGCACCATTTGCTGTGGAGGCATTAGAAGTGTGGTGGACATCCATCAAGCTCTGTCTTAATTTAGACTTGGTTACAGAAGCATTGGTCTAAGATTGACAGCTGTTAATAGCAATTTTCAACAAGCCCTAGTAACCTTGAGAAATGTGGTTGGCACAACCATGGGTGTGACAATTGCCATGCTGGCTAGTTTGGCCACCATGGCCAAGATAATCAATGAAGCTCTTGATCACATCCATGTTTATGTATGTTAGAATATATGTTATATATTTTTTTGTTATTTTATTTTCTCAACTGGACTTCCTTTGTAATTTCCCCCTCTTCTTTGGCCAAGATAATTTCTATGAAGCTATTGATCACATCCATGTTTATGTATGTTAGAATATATGTTATAGTTTTTTTTTGTTATTTTATTTTCTTAGCAGGACTTCCTTTGTAATTTTTCCTTCTCTTTATAATAATAATAGATAGACTAGGGCTTCTTTAGGGAATAAGACAACTTCATTTCTCACATGTATTAGAGCAGTGGTCCTAGATTGATGTTTTGCTATCCCACCAAAAATCTTTGCTTCTTGATCTTCGCTCTGGAAAGTGTTGCTGCTGCACCACCATTGGGCACCATTGAGTCACTAGCAACATTGTAGCAGCATTGGCGTCACCTCAAGCGGCAACTAGTGTCGTCGCCCATCAGCAATAGCATTGTCATCACCTCTAGCAACAACCGACGTTGTTGCTATTGGTGCTTCTCATCTTGAGTTGCTATCGGTGGTGATCGTTGATGTTGGGTAGTTGGTTCTTATTTAAGGGTGCGACCGATCCTATGTAGTGGGTCTCTCCTATTGTGTATGGTGTGCCTTAACATGTATGTAGCCACACACACTTGATGATCCTGTAGGTGCATGCTCTTGCTTTGTTGACCATTGTTTGAATGTCCTGAGCCCTATTCAATGATGATCATGCCTTCTTTACTACTGTTACTATTGCTTGGGATTGTCTCCCACTGCCTACCTGTCTATGTTCCTGTATTTATCCTCATGTCGGTGATTTTCTTTGTCTGCTACTATTGGGGATGGGCGTATCGAGCACTCAAACACTTCTGACATCTATAATTCTCGAGCAGTGGGTGATAGATTTGGGAGCTTTTAGACATCTTACTATGGATGTTAACTCCCTACGTGACACTAAACCAATCAAACAAGTCACCTTGATGAAGGTGGCTAATTTGGTAGTTCTCTAGAAATTACTGTTGGAGATATGCAATTTTCTTCACAATTGCTATTCTTAGAGCTCCATTGTGCACTAGAGTGCCCCATGAGTCTACTATTAGTTAGTAGATTGTGCAAGGATTTAAGGTGCCGAGTTATTCTCAATGAATGCCACTCTTAGTTTCAAGATAAGAAGACCAATGAAATTATTGGAGTTGAAAAGATGGTCTTTTTTATTTTGATACACCACCTCACTTTGCTGGAACTGTTTCTATCTCTACGGATCCATTACTTTGGCATTGTTGTCTTGGTCACTTTTTTTTTGGGAAGATACGTCAAATGTTCCCAGATTTGCCTACCTCTGTTAAATTTGATTATGAGGCTTGTAAGCCTAGCAAGCATCACCGATCTACATTCCCCAGACAACCTGAAGGACGAAGCTCATTTTCTTTTCACTTGGTACATTGTGATGTATGGGCTCATTCTCATATTAGCAACATTGAAGTTCATTGATATTTCATGGTCTTTGTGGATGATTGTAGCCGGTCCACCTTGGTTTTCCTTATGAAGGATCGATTAGAGTTCCTTTATATTGTGTGACACTTCTTCACAGAGGTGCAGAATGTTTACTCATCTCTTATTCAAATCTTTCGCTCTGATTAGGCATTAGAGTTAATGCAGAAAGAGCTCCAGTCCTTTATCATCAATGGTACTTTGCACTAGACATTATGCGCATATACCTCTCAACAGAACTGGGTAGCGGAAAGGAAGTTGAGGCACATATTGGATATAGTGTGAACACTTTTGGTGTTCATGAAAGTGCCTAAACAATTCCGAGGAGATGTAGTTATTATAGTAATATATGTCATCAATAGGGTACCGTCATCTATTCTACAGTGAGAAATCCCCGATCAGGTCTTATACCCTGAGTCTGATCGTTTGTTTGCCTTGCCCTTATGGGTATTTGGTTGTACCTATTATGTGCATGCCTTTGGACAACTAGACAAGTTTTCTCCAAGAGCAGTGAAGTGTACTTTTCTAGGCTATTCATGAATCCAGAAGAGATATAGGTGCTATGATTGACTAGCAGGAGATACATTGTTATTGTAGATGTTACATTTTTCGAGAAGGTTCCATTCTTCTCTAAAGAAGGGTCTAGTAGTAAGCTTGTACCTGGTGATTGCAAATTTTTTTTTTTTTTTTTGAAAAGAGAAAGGGTCGTTATCCGGTTGAGTGAACTACAAACATATCATAGATGCAATGCAGATTCTCCTCTCCTTCCATTACCTACTATGCCTATTACTCCCTTAGAGGATAGTTAGGGGGATGCTTATTAGAGACCAATTGCGCTAAGGAAGCCTGTCCAATCTTGCTCTTTGCACCATATGTTGCACTACATCTCCATTCCCATTTGGATCGAGATTTATAGGTATTGTTCGGTACAATGATACCACGTGGTTATTTTGTGACATCACAAGATTCATAGTGGAAGGATGCATGGATGTAGAGATGGAGACCTTAACGTCTTGTGGGACATGGGACTTTGTGTCATGTCTTCTTGAGGTAAAACTAGTTGATTGCAAGTGGCAGTATTGACAAATTTAAGGCTAGACTTGCGGTTAAAGGATTCATCCAGACATATGGTGTCAACTATTTTGAGACCTCCCCTGTTGCATGAGTCTCATCTATATAGATCATTCTATCAGTTGCAGTCAATAAGAATTGACCTCTCTTTCAGCTAGACATCAAGAATGTCTTTTTGTATGGTGGTCTCACCGAGTAGGTGTATATGTGGCGACCTCTTGGTTACAAGATTAAGGGGGAGTATTCTACAGGTTGAAGAGGGCGATATATGGACTCAAACAAAGTCCTTGGGCTTGGTTTGATAGGCTAAGTGCAACAGTTCTGGAGATTGGCTTCAGAAGATCTACATTGGATCATTCTATTTTTATTAGACAAGCCACCATTGGGATTGTCATCTTAGCTGTGAATGTGGATGATATGATTTTGATTGGAGACGACGGTGGTGGTACCCGGGAGGCTAAGGCATTCCTATAGAAGGCCTTTGTCACCAAAGATCTAGGCAAATTGAGATATTTCTTGGGAATAGAGGTAGTGGCTAGGCGCGGTGATTCCGCCTTCTGCAGATCTTTGGTGTCCTCTTTGTGAGAATATGCGATACTTTTTTGCGCCAAACTTAGGTCGAGGTGATTGTTTTAAGTTTTGGAAGGATGATTGGATAGGTAGTGACACTTTGGCAAGCCTTTCTTGGTGCTTATACCAACTGGCTGGAAGCAAGGAAGACAAGGTGATGGATGTATGGGATGATCTTTCTAGCAGCTAGAATTTGGTCCTCCCCCTGGGCCTTTCAGAGGCCACTTGTGCTAAGTTTTTTTTTTTGAAGCAAGCCACTTGTGCTAAGTTCCAGGGGTTACTTCATCAAATTTCATATTTGAAACCAAGTGGAACTGAACTTCATAGGTTGGCGTGGAAGGATGGTACTTTCACAGTGATGGGGGTATATAAAGAGATCACAACAAGTGAGGAACAAGAATCTGATGTTGGTAGTGATTGTGTGCTTTTTTGGAAGTTGAAAGTACCACTGAAGATTAAAATATTCTTGTGGCTCCTACAGAGAGGTAAGTTGGTCACAAAAACCATGAGAAGAGGATGGTCAGAGGATTTTGATGTACAGTGCTCCTCCTGTCATGATGATGAAGAAGATATCTCCCATCTTTTCTTTATGTGTAATTTTTCTAAGGAGGTCTGCCAGTCTTTTGTCCTATGCATGGTGGATGTTTCTTCTCTTGAGAATTTCTGGAGGTCTTTTAGAAATAATCTGCATGTAGATAGGGCTAGGTGGATCAAGGCATCGACCTTTGGGTATTCTGTGGTGCCTGTGGTTGCAGCGTAACATTATTGTTTTCAATAGCGAGAGGGTTTGGAAATGGAACGGTTTTCAAGTTCTGGTTGGACAATTGGAGTGGTTTGGGAAGGTTTTCAGATCTCTACCCAAGGGCATTTCAGCTGTGCAGTAACAAGGAAGCTTGTGTCAGCGAAATGTGGGATGTTCAACAAAATGTCTGGGATTTCAGATTGAGCCTCTGGGGTTGTCAGAACCCACTTTTCATGAATTTCAGCATTTGTTAAATTCTATTTCTGACAGTCAACCAATTGGAAATGAACCTGATATGTTTAGCTGGAAAGATGGAAAGTTTACGGTGAAAAAAACCTACTCGAAACTGATTTGCAGCAATGAATAAATCAATGTGATTTGGAAGGATTCAAAGAAGATATGGAAATGTAACCTGGCTACAAAAGTAAAGATATTCCAATGGATGTTCAGGAGGGAAAGACTGATGACCAAATGTCTCTTGAGAAGGTGGAACGAAGACATGGATGTATCTTGTGTTTTCTGCCAGCGTGCAGAAGAGGATGTGTAGCACCTTTTCTTTGATTGTGAGTTCTCCAAGGAATTGTGGCAACATCAGCAGCTGCAAACAGTGGATGCCTCCAGTTTACCTTCATTTCGGCAATCCTTCGAGGATCACTATGAATTGGACGTGGTGGGATGGATGAAGGCTTTCGCTACCTTGTGGTGTATTTGGATAGAGCGGAATGACAAGATGTTTCGAGATGAGCAATGTTGGGTGGAAAATGTTGTGAGGGAGATTCATTTTTTGTCTGATTTTTTGGCTTCAAAATCTGTAAGTTCGTTCCTTTTGTTTAATAAAATAGTTGGATGATTACCGATCTTCGGTAATCTTTCTTTCCTTTCCCAAAAAAAAAGTGAGAGAGTTTGGGTGGAGAATGTGTTGAGAGAGATCTCTTTTCTTTCTGATTTTTGGCTAAATCACCTGAAAGTTTGATCCAATTTTTTAACGAAATTATGACATTTGCATTTCCTCTTCAATTTTTTTTTTTTTAAAATGAAATTCGTTGGATGATTAACAGCTTATAATCTTTTCAAAAAAAAAAAAAGAGGCAGCAAGACAGTAGTGGGGTCTTGCACTTTCTTAGAGAAGCACATGTTGGATATATTTGAGGAGGTAGGGCTTCTAGGCACCAAGCCATCTACTATACTAGTTGAGCAGAAGAGGAAACATGTTATGATCGATGATGATCCGTTACATGAGGATGTTCATAGATACAGGAGTACTGTTAGCAAGTTACTGAATTTGACCATCATTACGACTAGGTGTTAGTTTTGTTGTAAGTAGAACTGGTTAGTTCATGGATAGACCTCAATATAGTCACTGGCATGATATTTTTCTCATCTTGAAATACCTGAAAGGACTCAAGGGAACACCTGGAAAGGGGTTATGCTATAGAGTTAATCGACATCTTGACGTATGCTCTTACTCTGTTGTAGATTATGTTGGACTTGTTGAGGATAGGAAATGTACCACAGGCTAGGCTATATTCTTAGGTGGCAACCTTGTTTGTTAGCGTAGCAAGAAACATATAGTGGTTGCTTGTTCTAGTGCTGAGGTAGAGTACTGGGCAGTGGCTCACACAACTTGTGAGGTGATGTGGATCACCTCTTTCCTGGTAGATCTTTGGATTCATGTGCAGACCCTAGTTCCTATGCTTTGTGCCAAGTTTGCCACTTGTATTGTCTCAAATCCTGCATTTCATGAGTAGATGGAACATATTGAGGTGGACTATCACTTCATCAAGAATGTTGTAATGGAAGGGAAGATCACCACTCCTTTTGTCACATCAGAACTCCAGATTGCTAACATCTTCATACGGGCATGGATGAAGAAAAGACATCTAGTTCTATGTGACAAGTTGAGTTTAATGGACATCTACGCTCCAACCTGAGTGGTAGTGTTAGAATATATGTTAAAGTTTTTTTTTGTTATTTTATTTTCTTGAGTGGACTCCCTTTGTATTTTTTCCCTCTTCTCTTTATAAGAAGAGGCTAGGGCTTCTTTAGAGAGTACGACAACTTCATTTCTTTCCACAATGTATGTAGAGGCTTGCTACCGCTGCTAATTCCACTCATTGCCAGTCCTTGGTTCATAGAATGGGCTTGGCATGACATTTGTTCAACTACATTCACAACTAGGTCTTCATCCATGATTAATGGCATCTGTGGTCGTGTAGAGAATTTCAGACTCTCTAAATAGTTACTAGAAAAATAGGCATCCTTTGGTTTAAGGACAAGTTGATTACAATGGGTAATCCCAAACCTCAGCTCATCAAGAGTATGTGAGTGCCTTTGCTTCTAACAAAGTCATATATTGACCTTGGAGACCACAAAGGGAGTGCATTACCTTATTGACATCACTTACAATGTTCCTTAATAGGCTAGGCTTATTATAGATGCATGCATGGAGGTTGTCATGGAATTCACTTATCTTTTTGTGGCGAACCTGACTCAATAATATCTGCATAATTCTCTTTCACCATGTGAGGAAAAACAACATGCAGAGTGCCTTGCAATTTATTGAAGTCTTCGCTAAACGTTTGTGTAACCGCCTTCTTGGAGAGTGTGGATTGAATGTGTCATATGTTGTTTACCAAGGGTAAGCAGGTTTTCATAATTAGAATCAAGAACAAGAAGCGGCTTTTGATGGAAGAAACAATATCTTTATCTTTGCTTTCGCGATTTGCCAGCTTAACAAATTGTTAAGGCTCTAGGTTTTGGGGGTGAATGGGGACATGCACATATAACAACACTCACAGAAATATAGATATGATGGTGGTTAGTCAGTAATTGTGACCATAGAAAGGAGAATCCTGTGATTTAAAAAATGAAGTATGCACAAATTCTTGCGTTCAACCTCTCCTCTCTTTTGACTCAGAGCCCTTCATCTTAACTTTTGGTTGTATACCTTAGTTAAGCATTGTACAAATAGCCTATTGCTGTAGCTTGAGTGGCAAAAGGTGTCCTTCTTGGTCCTTTGCTTCTATTTGTCGACATGTCTTGGACTTAAAGCCCTCCTCTCAATTAGATTCAAAATACTTGACTTGGACTCCTAATCATCCTTAGGATAAAAGTCACAAAAATGAATAAAAAAATCATTTTTCCTATTCCTAACAACCTCCCTCTCTTTCGACTCACAACCCTTTATGTTAGCTTTTCGTTGTATACCCTAGTTGAGCATTGTATAGATAGCCTATTGCTGTAGCTTGAGTGGCAAAAGGTGTCCCCTTTCTTGGTCCTTTACTTCTATTTGTAGACACATCTAGGACTTAAAGTCATACTCTTAATCAGATTCAAAATGCATGACTTGGACTTCTAATCTAACTCAAGATAAAAGTCATAAAATTGAATAAAAGAATTCATTTGTCCCGTCTTTAACAACCTTCCTATTAACTTTAATTTCTTGTGGTCTTCATCATTTTGAGCTTGTATTGATCCATCATTGGTTGCTTCTCCTCAGCAGTAGAAAACCTCTTGTAGGTGTGCACCCTCACTAGACTACATTATAATTGATCTCAATTTGTGGTCCATCTCTTATAGAGCTTGCATAAATGCCATGGTGTTTAGCGCGCCCTGTGGATGAGGCCGATTGTGTGATTTTAAATAGGTGTTGTTATTTATGGTCTACCCCCGAAGTCTTTAGCGCACCCTGTGGATGAGCTCGACCGCGTAGTTTTAAATAGGTCGGCGGAGTTGGACTTTTTTGGATCGGGCATTGATCCGATTACAAGAGGGTGGGGCCTTTGTGCATGGATACGGGTGCAGGCCTTTTGGGCTCAGATTGGGGTCTCGGGATGTGGGGGTCCCTTGAGACTGCTGACACGACAACCAACACCTTGTCGAGAGGCCCTCGCACCTCTCTGCGTGCAGTGGGGGAGAGTGATGTGGATGACAAGGGATCCTCAGAGGAGCGTGTGGAGGTTTCGTGACACAGAGGAGAAGGGGCAACCTTATGCTTTCGCCACAACATGCAATCTCCTTTGGGTGGGCGACTTCATTGACCCTCATGGCTGGTCGGAGTGGCAACTCTCGGGACGGGATTAGCTTGGTGGGGTGGCGTCCACATGTGCGGAGGGGTTGTGGCGATGAACTTCGATTCAAATAGGCAATGGAGGTTCCATAGGGTCGATCGTGGTAGGACCCGAGAGGTGGTGGATGGTCACGAGAGGGCCGTTCTCCCCGAGCGGCCATTGTTTAGGGCATCTAGGGCGTTGGACGCATTTGACATGGAGGTGCATCGGATGGCGGAGGTGGCAGGCTTCCATCATGTAGCAAGAGGGATCTCCACCTGTGTCCAATGATTGGAGTCCTCTCGTGGAACGTCAGGGGTCTTAACAACTCTTTGAGGAGGTTGGCATTGGGGGGATATATTTGACAGTGGAGGGCGGACGTTGTACTTCTTTAGGAGACGAAGGTGACAGCTTTTGATGGAAGGATGTGGAGGGAAATTGGGGGTTCATGGATGGAAGGTTTCTAGGCCCTCGATGCGGTTGGATGTGCGGGTGGGCAGTTGCTTGGGTGGCGCGAAGACGTCTTCACATTGGAAGATTGCTACGGAGGAAGCCATGTCATCTTTGCTAAGCTTGTGAGAAGGGGAGATGGAGCCAGGGTGGTTGTTAAAAGAGTTTATGGTTTGGCTGAGTCTTAGGCAAGAGGTGTGATGTGGGAGGAACTTGCGACGGTGGATTGCCATGGGGTTCCGTGGCTGCTTGGAGGAGACTTCAACATAATGCTGTAGATGGATGACAGATTTGATGGACGGGGGAGGCAGGATCTTGGATTTGAGCATTTTGCAGAGTTTGTGGCTCTGCATGGGCTTCTCAACTTGGTTCCAGTGTCTTGTGCATACATGTGGAGGAACACTAACGACTCAAAGACCATAATTGACAGATTCTTCTCCAATGTTGAGATGGTTGAGGCATTCCTGTTGTCTGACATTTCGCCGTTGGGGGGGGGGGGGGGGGGGCTTTCTTGGACCATACTCCCCTAATATGGAGGTTGAATGAAGGAATCTTCTTTGACACATACTTCAAGTTTGACAGGTCATGGTTGATGGAGACGGGCTTTAGGGGCTTGATGGAGGAGAGGTGGAGGTCCTTGGAAGTTGAGGGGTGAGCTGCAGTTCGACTGTCAAAGAAATTGGCCAGTCTACGGGAGCACCTGAGGAGGTTTAGGAGGGAGCTTAGGGAATCTTAGCGCACGAAGATGACTGAGGTGCTTGCAGAGATCACTAGGATTGACAGACAGGAGGACTGTAGGCCATTGTTAATAAATGATAGGGAGAACAGGATGAGACTATTGCGTGTGGTGCAAGAGGAGGACAAGAAGGCTAAGGTGGAGTGGAAGACGAGGTCCAGGCAGAAGTGGTTGAAGGAGGGCTACTCCAACACCAATTTTTTTTCCAATAGATGGCATTGGCTAGGAGGAGAAGGAATTGGATTGAGAGGTTGCTGGTGGATGGGACAACCTTCTCAAGTAGGGAGGAGGTGGGGAGGGCATCGACAAACTTCTTTAGAGAGTTCATGGGAAGGCGTAGGAGAGGGATCTAGAGGTGGATGGGGGAAGATGTGTAGAGCATGTCTGTGGACCAGGCCTTGGCCCTTATGGCCGGGTTCACAGAGGATGAGGTGAGAGAAGCAGTGTGGGGTCTCAATGTGGATGGGTGCCCAGGCTTGGATGGTTTCCTGGTCTTCTTTAGGGAGTTTTGGTCTCTAGTCAAGGATGAAGTGCTGCAGGTGGTGGAGTTTGCGGCAAGAAACAAGGGCTTTAACAGGCTTAATAAGTTCTACCTTTTCCTTCTACCTAAGAAGGAAGGTGTGGAGCCATTGAGGACTATAGGCCGATTGCTTTATCTAATGCTATTTATCTCATTGTCGCGAAGGTCCTGGCTAACAGACTCTGGGGGTTTCTTAGTGACTTGATCTTGCCTGTGCAGACGACCTTCCTTTCGGGGAGAGGCATCCTGGATAGATTTGTTGTGGCTATGGAAGCTCTGGTTGCTTGGAGGAGGGAAAAAAAGACAGCTTTTCTTTGGAAAGTTGATTTCAGCAAGGTCTACGACTCTATTCAGTGGGATTTTCTATGGGCCTCCCTAGTGAAGAGGAGCTTCCCCTAGGTTTGGATTGATTGGATGAAGAGGTGTGTTACGACGGCGTCCTTCTCTATGCTGATCAATGGGAACCTTACGGGAGGTTGGATGTAGCCAAGGAGGAGGGTCAGGCAAGGTTGCCCTCTTGCTCCAATGTTGTTTGTCCTGGTAGTGGATGCTCTTGCGAGAATGATCCACAGGTTCTATATGAGGGGCTTGGTTAGAGGTTTTGCGGTGGTGCTGATAAGGAGGTTCTAGTATTGCAGTATGCGAATGATACGTTGTTCCTGGTTGAGGGGTCCGTTCTGGAGGTGAGAAGGATGTGCATTCTTCTAGAGCTTTTTGGTGAGGCCTCGAGGCTACATATCAATTATCGAAAGTCGAGTTTCGTTCCGCTGAATATGTCAGCGGGGGGAGGTGGATGCATCTGGTGACACTCTTGGGACAGGTGTGGGATCGCTGCCATTTTCATATTTGGGGTTGCCTTTGTCGGACAATCATCTTAGGTTGCATGATTGGTTACCTTTACTAGAAAGGATGGAGAAGAGGTTGGCAGGGTGGTCCTTCAGGTTGCTTTCGAGGGGGAGAGGTTGACGTTGGTGAAGGCGGTGTTGTCCTCTATACCAGTGTACTTCCTTTCCTTTTTCAGGGTGCCACGTCAGGTGGAGAAGAAGCTTATGGGGTTGATCCGTGATTTCTCCTAGTCTAATGTGGGGTCGACGGTGAAAGGGATGAGGCTGGTGGCCTGGGAGGAGGTCTGCCGACCGTGTAGTAGGGCGAACTAGGGGTCAGAGATGTGGAGGGGGTTAACCCAAGCCTTCTCGTGAAGTGGATTGCTAGGCTATTGGGGTGGGAGTAGGGACTTTTTGAAGACGTTCTGTAGTGGTGCTATGGCTCCTTCCTGTCTTGGAGGCATTTGGAGTCTTCGCTGCCTGAAGCTTTGTACTTCTTAAGAGTTTTGGCGGCAGTGGCACCGAAGGTGCGCGCCTTCTTTTTGTCCCTTGTGGGAGAGGGGGACACCTTCAGATTTTGGATGGATGACTTGCAGGATGTTGGTGGTAGCTTGTGTGACAAGTATCCTCGCCTCTTTGTGAGGGTTGGGGATTGGGAGGCGACAATGGAGAGTTGTTCAGGGGGTACTATTGGATCAGAGGTGTGCTGAGTTCCAACAGATGTGTGAGTTGGAAGGTTGGGCCCTGGAGGGTGGGAGGGATGCCTAATGTTGGGATGAGGGGGAGTTCATTGTGGTAAAGGCTTTCTATAGGCTCCGCTCTACATCGTAGGCTTTGGATGTTGATTTTCTGAGGGATTGTAGGTTGATATGGTCGGCGGACTGCCCTTTCAAGGTCAAAATTTTCGGTTGGCTTGTGAGGAGAGGTTAGATCATCGCCAAAGCTTGGAGAGTAAGGTGGGCTTCGACGGATGACACTACTTGCCCCCTTTGCAATGGGGCAAATGAGGATGTCCGACACCTCTTCTTAAGATGCCCTTTCGTTGCGTAGGTTTGGCAGAGGCAAGGGTGCAAAAATCGATTTATGTGGTCGATTAATCAGCCGCATAATCGTATGTGGTCCAAAAATGAACCGAATACCTATATTCGGCCTTATAGTTGGTCTACTCGATTAATCAGCGGATTATCTGGTTAATCAACTGATTAATTTATTGAGTAAGTTTTAAGGTTTTAATTTTTTTAACTTTGATGCACGTGCAATGCACCCCTAAATCAAAACCTGACTAAACCTGATGCCTAAATGCACCCAACTAAACCTGACTTCTCCCATTATCCTAAATTCCCAACGCATGAAAGCCTTAGCCTAAAGCAAAACCCTCAGTTCTGAGTCCCTCTTCTCCTCTCTAATGCTCGCCACCGCCCATCGGTGATTGACCCACTGCTGCTCACAACCTCTTCAAGAGTCATCGCTTCGACCAGCAGGTGTTCGGTTGTCACCGTACTAATCTTAGTTTATTTGTCTTAGTTTATGTATTGTGATATTGATAGTTATTTGTTAGAAGCTATATTGAGAGAATATGTATATCAAAAAAATAATATTAATATATACGTGATATTTCAATTCATATATATGTATACTTAATATGTATATTGGTATATATAATTATATTTATAATTTTAAATATTAAAAAATACTACACTGAATAATCCCCGATTAATCACTCGCATATCGTATACTCCTTAGTTGGTGACCTCATCGACTAAATACCAACTATCGATTTCTGCAGCTATGGGCAGAGGATGGGGATTGACTGGATTGTTTCCGATGATATGGATGGTTTTTGGTCCTCTTTCGAAAGGGTAACGACCTTCTTGGGGGCACCTTCAGATCCAAGAAGGAGAAGTTGAGAGTGTTGGCGATAATATCGAGAATTTTGTTTTCTCCATTTCTTCCCAAGTGGTGTTTTGGGAGTCCGCCTTTAACTTTGTCATATAACCCCTCCTTGAGAAAATGAAGTAATATATTTGGGTGGTTATCACACGGATAACCACCCTTTAGCTTTAAAAAAAAAAAATGCCACGATGCTTTCCTCACACTCCTTCTGTGTAGATGCACCAACTCCTCCCATGCTTGTTGACATGGCATTACACATCTCTCGTGATTAAAGATTGTGCTTCCATCTTTGTCCACAACGAACTTCAACTGCCTCTTGTCACACACACACTCTTGTGGTAGAGATGCTGACAATCTGTTGCTTCTATTCTACATTGCTCTTATTGGGGAACAATTGGAGCTTCATTTTTTACGACCCTCCCTTTGAAAATGACCCCTTTTCCTCAATGTCTCCTTTAATCTATCTCGCTTGCTTGCTACAATCAGCATTGAGCCATCATTGGAAGTGATTTCACTTATGCTTTGCATTGTAGCTCATTCGTCAATAATGAAATGGACATCTTGTTCAATATAATAGTCTCTTGTTGTAGAGCAACATTGTTATAATGAAATCAACAAGATCAATGTTTCATCATCTTGCTCGAGAGTTGCCTTTTTTGTCCTTGATCCTGTGATCAAGGGCAACATCCATATTGATCTTGTTAAACTCATTTAGATGTGTTAATAGCTTCGATCCTTTGGACATCTCCAAGCCATATGTTTTCTATTAATTAAAAGCTGATTTGTCATTGATTCAGGCATACATCAACTCGCTTCCAGACTTCTGCTGGATCATCCAGGTCAATGACATCGTGAAAAGTATTATTTGCCACAAACTACTTTATCATGCTGTTTGTAGGTACCTGCACTGAGAGCCACTTTTCTTCTTTTTTCAGCTCCGTCCAAAAATGCTTTCACAACCCCCTTTCACATGAAGGGCTCCATGGAGAATGATGCATCCTTAGATGTGGGATCTCTTCATGTTTTGATCGACGTCCATCTTGTGATGGCAATCTTGAACTATCTGTTCATGCTTGATTGAGCTGAATCTTGTCTGCCTCCCTCAAAAACAGGGAAAGCCACACTACCTTGCATGATCAGGAAAATCATAGTCTAATCCTCTTGATCCATTTTGTTCACATTATTTGGAGCATGCCAAAACTTTGGCATAATGTTTGCATCACTTTGATTGCCCTTTGACTGCATCCAATATGCCCAAAGTGATCTGGGCCATCCAATTGATGCCAAAACTGCCTCCTATGTTGCACATGTGTTTCTTCTGCTGCACTCGTGACTACTCCATCCACCCCTTTGGTTGTCATCATCGCACTATCACCCTGCATTTGTTGCCCCTCATCACCAAATATAACATCCATCGTGCGTTATGTTAATTCATAGCCATCTTCATTTGTGACACTTTGATCTTCTCTGATACAAGTTGCTGAGAATGGAGGGGACACATGAATAATGAGACACATAACGGCATCAATACGATGGTGGTCAGGTACTGCCTGTGACCATTGAAAGGAGAATTCCATGTTAATTGAAAAGTGAGGTATACAGGGTCTGTTTCTCTCAACCTCTCTGTCTCAAGTTGACATGTAGGGTTTTGGGGGCTCCATCCTCTCTATAGTGGAACACAGAACCTGGATTCAAATTACATGACCAAACTCCTAGTCTTACTTGGAATATAAGTTGCAAATACAAATAAGGAAAGACCCTTTTTCCTATTCCTAACACTGATCGCATGGCATCAACTATATAATGGTGTCTATTTTTGAAGAGGAGAACATGTCTCACCTGAAGAATCCATGAGTTTGTGCAAATGAGCTGAAACAATCCACACAAAAAGGCTGATCTTCAAGAATGTTTGACTGACACCAGGGCTTTAGAATTCGAGCAGGCTGCAATCAGTCCCAAAAGGGACCAAGAAGATATGATAATTTGTGGGTCAAAGAGACATAATGTGAACATAAGTTGGCAAAATCAGGAGGTGCAAACAGGAAATATTCTTGTGAAAAATGTAAAGTTTATGTGATGTTCAGCTACTTTTGGCAAGATACACACTGTCTAGCTGTATGTGAGATTGTATGCTGTGGGAAAGAGAGCCTGCTCCGTGCTTAGGACTTAGGTAGTACATTCATGGTAGAATGTTTGGATAAAACAAAAGGGCACACATCAAAATACAATTTTGACCAGTTAGCCTTCCGGTATACACAATTCTTACAGCTTAAGATGTGAAGTGCCTTATTCTAGGCTTTTAATCAAATTTCAAGTTATGTTTATTTGTTGGTATCAAAATGCATGTGGATTCTGATTTTTTATGTCATGTAAAGGTCAGTTAACTATTCTTTTAATGGAAGTGCATACTCTCCCTTAATCTATAGTCAGTAAAATTTCAATACTTTCTTGCATTACACATTTGGTGATTGCAGGAACTATAATGCTTCTCCCTAGTTTTTTGATCCTTAATATTCTCTTCAGGAACTTTTCACAAGGCACAAATCAACAGTTGCTGAATTCCTTAGCCAAAATTATGATTGGGTACTCATTTTATCTCTGACTTATTCTAGAATACATGCTTCCTTGTAGATATTTTTCATAATGAAATGCTTGTAGTGATATCTGCATAATTGAGCATAGCATTTGTTGTTGATTTTGTTTTTCCTTATCTTATGTCGTGGGATAAAAATAAACAAGTAAAACTGATTGTAAGTGAGAAGTGGATGTATCTGGAATTCAAAGCAATAAAAATTAGCGTAAATTACGGGTTACTTTTTTTGTAATGCCATATTGGTTGGTAACTTAGTGTGGTCACAGTTTGAATTTCATATTTTGTCCCCATGTGTCTTCATTGTATTGAATTTCATAATGTGCTAAGTGCATTGTCTTGTTTGGTTCGCCATTATGCTCTTGGGAATGACTCCTGATGGATGATCTAATGGAGGCAAAGAACCTATGCAGTGCACCCATTTAGTTTGGAAAAGGGACTGTAGCAGCTGCTGCCACTGCTGTTGCTTCATCGTTAACCTTGCTGATGACTTCTTTGAAAAATGTTGGACCAAAAAATCAAAATTAACGAGGCAATACACATCTTGATCTGCTGATAGAATTTGTCAACATGCCCTTTTCAGAAAATTTATCGGTCTTTTATGTGACATGTATCGTTATTTGTTTTTGTGCTACACAAAAAAAATTCTCTGTGCAGCAATAAGGTTCAGGCAAGCTTCAAACGAAACCTTGCCTTTTCAATTTCATATCTATTGGTTGGTTTGTAAATCAACCTGATAAACTAGGAAGGCAATTTGATGCAGGCCAATGTCTAGTTTACAAAAAAAATTAGGTGTTTCATTGCAAACATTTTGTTCATTTCTAAAAGTGTTTTTGTAATTTTTAGTATCCATTCACCAAGGGGCGCCTTAGTCCAAATTATTGCATGAAGGGGTGTATCTTTTGGTTTATTTTAGTAGTGATTTAAAAGGGTGGTTACCCTCTCATCTTATTTTCTCTCTCTCTCATCTCTCCTTTTCCCTCTCACCCCAGCATGCTATTCCCCCTCACCCCCACCCGTGAACTCTCTTTCTCCTCTCCTTCTCTCCTCGATGACCTATCACCTTCTCCCCTCACCTCCCACCTTCTCCACTGAAAACCCACCACCTTCTCACCCTCACCATAATCACCACCACCACTGCCCAGTGCACCAACCACTCGCTGCCACCATTTCACCACCCACTGACCACCTCGCCCCTGCTTGCACTTCCTTGCCGCACCACCGAACTCTGCTGCGGTCCTCGTTCCTCCAACCGCATCCTTATTGCTGCCTCACCTCCACTCACCTCCTGCGGTGGCTATCATCGGTGCTACTCCGAGCGGTTGCGTCACCCGTGTCGAACCTCCTTCCATACAACCCCGCTGCACCAACTACCCTGCTGCCCCCCGCTGTCATCACATCATCTTCATTCCCCCTAGTGACTTGTACCCAATCATCCAGGCCACCCTGCACCTGCTGTGTCCTGTGATTTCGACATGGTCGCATTAGGACCTTCTGGATCATGTCACAATTATTGCATAATTAAATTGGTCCTGGCTTCTAATGGTGCATGGAAAGGGTTCAGCTGGCAAATCATTAGAAAACATGGCAACACAAAGATGAATAAATCCAAGGACTTGCTCTGAACCAGGAAGAGTAATTACAAAGAAAGAAACTTTGACATGGTTTACAGGTGAGCTATTGCATCTTCTTGTTAAGGAAAAGTGCCATGGAGATTTTCTTTTGTTTATCCACTCTTGGTGTAGAGAATGTACTCAAACATCTTTAGTAAATGAATGGGTCACACTTTCATGCAACAGCAATGCATCACAAGGGACTACTCTCCCAATCCACAAACATAGGTTATTAATCCTGACCAAGTTTACAGTCTGCCGACTGTCACCACCTTTGCTTCTGTCTGCGTGAAGTTTAATAGGTTTACTTAAGCTTGGTTGGAAATGATCCTTCGGATTGATATGGATCTTCTTAGTCTGACTTAAACCAAATATCTATCTAAAAACATCTGCATATCATCTAAAAGAAGGTCCTGAGCACCTGGTATCAACATGTGTCAGCACCACCCATATTTTTTTTCCCATCCTCTCCCCACCTTTCTTCTGATTCACTTGTCAGCCATCTCTCTGTCTCTCCCTGCCTCTTTCTCCCTCTCTCTATCTCACCCCCACAAGGAGATGCTATTTCCATTTCCAAAAGAGATCACATGCATTCTAATCATCTTTTGATATCATATGTCGTCCGTACACTTGATGATCACCAGGAAATACGTAATAACAATAATCATGTAGTTTGTAACTTAATTGCCTAATATCATAATGTATAAAGAGCTACCATCCCTCGATCTCTCCGTCTCTCTCTCTCCCTCTCTCTATCTCACCCCCACAAGGAGATGCTATTTCCATTTCCAAAAGAGATCACATGCATTCTAATCATCTTTTTATTTCATATGTCGTCCGTACACTTGATAAGCACCAGGAAATACATAATAAAAATAATCATGTAGTTTGTATCTTATTTACCTAATATCATAATGTATAAAGGACTAACATTAATTTTTTAAGGAAAGAAATGAACAAGGTCATACCTTAAGAGTTTTTAAATTTTGAGATGACATGGAAGTGAATTTACTCTTCTATGAAACTTTTAGGTATTGTTTCTTTTGTGGGATAAATTTTGTAAGTGGTGGAATTGAGAGATAAACTCATGATAAATTGATTTTAGTGTTTAGGGATGGTATTGGTCAAATCATAGGATAAATAGTGGTGTTTGGGGGGATAGGAGAGGATGGTGTCTCACAAGAGGGAGGATAAATTTATCCCACCCTCCTTGGAATGAATTTATCCCGAGTTTTGAAGCCTTTTCCTGGGATAAAGTTCACCAAACATGGGATAAATCGCTATATCCTGTGTAACAAACAGTGCCATGGTGAGTTGGCTCTTGAAAGGCTGGATAATGTCTCCTTTAAAGTGGTAGATAAAGGATCAAATTTATTCCTATGTTTTTACTTTTCGATTTGAAATAATCAAATGTTTAGGCTTCCATGAAGCTGTATTAGGATGGTTGACGTGAAAGTTACGAATTGAGGAAGTGCACTCCCAAGGATTCACAGCCGTATAGGTTACATCCATCCTCCTCTTTTGCAAAAGGCCACGACTTAAAAGAAATACTGGAGCTATTTTATTCTTTATCACACTTGAGCCTAAATATAAGTAAGAATAGTGTATTCTTTTCTAAGGTTTCTACTCAAAGAGTTGCATCAGGCATGATGTTGAGCACCCCTATTACCTGATACATGCCCAGCTCCCCCAACCCCATTTCTCCCCCTCTCTCACCCTCTTCCCCATTTCTCCCTTTCTCCCATTCCTCTCCCCACCTAAGCACCCCACTCGCACTCTCTCTAATCTATTGCATAAATTGGTGGTTTGCATAGATGCCCCTTTATGTATAATAATTTGAGCAGTGGTCTATTGAGAAGTGTGCCATGTATATTGAGATTTTTATATAAATGCCTTATACTTTTTTAAAATTATACCAAGCACTTATATTCTCGATACTAACTGTATATATTTCTCTACCCAAAGTTATCTATATATTTGCAGCAGTTTCATTACGAAATTATTTTTTATTTCATCAAATTTAAATGATTTTTGTTAGTTTATTTTCCATGTAGATATTTATCTCCAAATGATGTGATATCGAATAAAGTGATTTTAAGTTGGTTTTCCTAATGGAAAGCACCTTATCAAAGCAAAATTTTTGGATGTTTAGTCAACTCATATACTATAGTTAGATATCTGAAAGTTTCACAAACTCCCCGTAGCGAAGTGCGGGTACCATTGCTAGTCTAGGTCCAAAAGGAAATCTGCCCTGTTATTTTGCTGTGTATCTAAAAAGGTAGCAAAATGCCAAATTTGGTTAATTATTTCTCTGGTGGAGGAATCTATTCTTGCTTTTCTTCATCGTCTATTAGACTGAATTTGTACTTTAAGTTCAGACTTCAGCATTCATATACACATTTAATGCTCTAGTAGGTCATTATATTTACATGGATATGGATCTGAATTTTATTATGTTCCTTTTTATGCCTTTTTTTGGCTAGTCCCTTTCATGTATTTTGATTTGTGATTCATGATAATATCGTGATTCATATGCTTGATTGCTTCTAAATTTTGTCACTTATGTCTCCAACAAAATTTCTTTGTTTTGTAAATCATGTTGTAATTTGTTTTCCCCTTTTGTCATAGTTCTTTGCAGAATTTAATTCTCAATTACTGGAGTCTGACAGCTATATCACAAGAAGGCAAGCCATCAAGGTATGTGTGTTTAAAACATGTCTCAATAGTTGGATTCATCAGGGGGTGAGCCATGTGTTCTGAGAATAGATATACTGTTATCTCTTTTCATATAAGTATAAGCCTTGCCACTGTCATCTGAGGTAGGCACCTCCCTTTTGATTAGGCATATGCTTAGTGGGATCGGTGTCTGAAGGCATATGTTTTCTACTATATTTTTGCTCTAAAAGTCAAGATATTTGTGACACTTGCAAGGCATCCAAAACCACTGGAAAATGTATGTAGTATTTTTTTTCTAGGGGTTTTTATGTAAATACTCTACAAACTTTTGCTCTATGTGACTGCAAATTTTGACATTATGTATTTCTTTTGAAACTTCATAACAAAGTAAAGATGTTATGTGTTTCTTTGCCATTATCTTTAGCCATCAAAAACTTGTCATATGCCCCAAGCAGCGTCTCTCCTTTGTGTTCTCACTACCAGAACCCACTTTCATACCTCTCCCTTGTTATGCTCCTTGCTTGTTGCCCCCAAAATCTATCATATGGCTAAGGATGTTCACATCTTCCCTGCTAGCTATGGCCCCTGCAAACTTTGCCATTAAGCCTAAGTGAGAGGGCTTGTGCTACTGTTGCAATGGAATGAACTCCCATAGATCGGACTTAGGAGTGAGTCTAAAATCTTCAAGATCCTTCTGCAAATGAATGAAATCCAAGGCCTTCTGATGTTTCACAACTAAGGTGTTCATCATGATGAAAAATAATTAGGAGCCAAAGGCCATCCTTGTCTTACTTTCTTCTGGGGTTGCATCCATCCTCCTTTGGTCTGTTATTGATCAAAACAAGATCCATTTGATTGTAAGCCCCAATTGTTTTAAGAACATCAGAACAAGGGCTAATCAATAGAAATATGACTTTCTAAGGCCAACCTTTCAGAAGAATCCCTTCTTACATAATTGCTTCTAGGATTATGCCAATAGCCAACAAATTTCTATCCAATAAACTTCTACTGCGAATAAAAGTTGATTGCACAGTGTTAATCAACTTTGAAAAAACATCTTTGTGCTTAATTGCAAGGGCCTCTGCAAAATTAAAACAAACATTTGAAAGAGAATTGAGCTGATAGTTGACCAGTTCAGGAGATTCATTCTTTGGAAGCAAGAGAATGAATGATTTGTTCATTCTTTAACCCCCATGAGACCAAAGGAGAAGTGAGTAATATGGAAGTAAAGTTTCTTTTTTTTTTTCCTTTTTTCTTTAGAAAAGAAAAGAGGGGTTGACAAAGGATGTTAAACCCCCAGGTCATTAAAAAGGAGATTTATATAATCCAGATGTTATAGAGAGCATTATTTGACAAATCATACCATCAACATGAGCACTCTCCCATCTGAAAAATCACATTATTATGTTTCAACCACAAACACCATAAGAAGGTACCCTGCGAAGGTAATGATCACCACCATCCAAACTGTCTAGGAAATCTGCCTCGTGAACTGTCCAAGAAATCTGCCTGTTATGAGTATCTGATGTTCAAAATGCCTGCTCAAATTAGAACAATGTATAGCAAAATGACAGGATAAGAATAGATGGCATGTATCCTTGGTACTAGAGCCAGAAGGGACATAGGTCACATCAGCATCTGAACCCACCACCACCTGAAATTCCTAGTCATGAATCTTCTCCTAATAGCTACAAGATTGAACTAAAGTTGTGGTTTTCCGATTGGCATTCCATCATTTTCTGTCATTTCGACAAGCCAAAGTGTGTCAACATGCTAACATGTCTCTGATGTGGAATGAATATGGGTGATTATCTACGGGATAACCGCCCTTTGCTTTTTCAAAAACATGCTAACATGTCATTTTTCTGGAATTTCCCTGGCATGTCAGGGGCATGTTAGTGAAATGTTGAGCATTCCACTATACTTTGACAAAATGGGTAGTATTATGTGTATTTCATTCCAAATTATTGCTTAAGTTGAATGAACTATGGGCATGCCAACATCTCTTTTATGTCAACCCTTTCTAGATCCCAGGATGTAAGGCTTCATTTGCTCTTCACTCTTATTGCTGCAGGCTTCTCTCTTCTTCTGGATCTTCTCCATCACTGTTTGTTCTGGATCTTTCTCCAATCTTTGTCTTTTCCGCAAGGATCTAGCCACTCTATTTACTTGATCACCTTTGGATATTCTCCAACATTCACTCCATCATATTTGGATATCACCATCTGCACTGATCTCAAAGTCTCCCAAGCTCTGCTAGCTTGGGATCTAATCATCTCCAAAGCTCTACAACTTCACTGTCTCCATCTCGAAGCCACAATTCTGAGCCCTCTCGTCACTTGTATCTCCATCTTAACAAGGAATAAAACATAGGTGTGCTCTTTGTACCTCTTTTTCTTCATCTCCTTTACCCTCTGAATCACTTCCACCGGTATCTTCAGTTGGTATGTGGTAGAACCCAAAAATTCTCCTAAAGAACCATAAAGGTCCTTGTTCTTGCTTGGACCAAAACGGACCTGACTTACATCACTCTTGCCATCTAATACAGCCTCCAACCAACCTTGCCAAATGCCCCAGCAAGCTTTCATGTACTTGCTGGTCGTTCAGCTGGAGATAAACTTGCTTTGCATAAAGGAGGGAGAAAGGGAACTCTATGTCTTGCCAAAGTTCCTTGAGAAGAGCCTAGCACACTTCTTCGATAGGCGCACCAAAAGAGAGCTCTTCAATCAAACTTCCATCCAAAATCCTTGCAGTCTGCCTTGCACCAGCTCCTTACAGTCAACAACCTCTTTTGTGCTCTGGGAACCATGTGAAGGCAGTGACATGGGTGCAGAAATCTTGTCCGAGGAAGCAGTATTCATGCTATGATAAGCCCTTTTATGCGCAGAGCCCCTCAGAGACAAACTCTTTGGAGAAACTGAATAGTCCTTCACAAAGTGCACTTTACCTCTTCATCTAGGGCAAAAAACCTCCTTCCATCTACACGACTTCAACCGGCCTTCATGTTGGTTTTCTATCCTGTACTTGTGTGATTTTCTTTGCTCCAAATTATCATCATCATCTGGCCTTCTCTCCCTATTCAATACAATGTTCTCATCCTTTTCCTGCCCTTATTTCTACAAAATCTTGTTTGCATTAAACTAAAGGCGACATCCTAATAAAAAGTCATCATTACAAGCAAACAGTCATTTTTGTTACCTTCAATATGCAAAAGGAAACAAGTTCTTGTGCCGATGAAATATCATATAAGAACTTCACATATTATATATATGTTTACAGAGACCATTTGGACAACTAGCATGGGTTTTTTGTGTTTCGGCAAACAGAATTGTACGTTAGTGTGCATCAATGTTGTCAAAACCGAACTGGACATTAAGATTAAGCTGAATTTCTAGTGGTTTTGTTCTTTTTAAGTGCAACTCAGGTTGAGCTTAGATTCAACCTGTCAAGATTTGACAAAATAGTGGAGCGTGGAGGCTCTATGTGCATGGGAAAAATAGTCTACATGGAGGACTATTCACACGTGGATTTGTAGGTGTGGAGGAGCACCACCATGTGTGCTGGTGGTTGGTGTGGTGGTGGCCGACGGTGGCCTTGGTGGTTGTCGGTTGAAGAGAGAAGGGAGAGAAAGGGGAGGAGCCTTGGAGTTGTTGGAAATATTTGGTATTGCTCAAAATAGAAAACAAGGGAAGACTCTTTTCATACAGAGAATGTATCCCTATAATTGGAAACAAAAGATCTTATCCCTAATAAGAAAAGATCTTATCTCTAATAAAAGACAAATCTCAACATATTTTCCTAAAAACAACTTTAATAAAAATAGCAAACTTAACATCTAAACAAAACACCAAAATTGATCCCTTTGGATCATGATCACTGGCCATTGTGGGCCCCTCAGATGCTGCCACATGGCTGGCTTTATGCCCAACACAACCTATGGTGATGTCAGCATGACATTGCTAGTTTTTCAAAATTGTTATAAAACCAAACCTAACATGATTAATGGTTGTGCCAAGGTTCAAACATTTAAACTAACATTGAATTGACTATTTAAAACTAGATTACATTCATCATATGCTTCAAATAAGAGTGATAAAATAACCAAATATCTATAAGCATCCAATTCACTTAAAATTTCTTTATATGAAATGTTGAATTTGTTAAGGTTATATGGTGATCTAATTTAAAACAGCATCAACCATGAATTTCCTAATCAATTAAATTAGTAAGTTCTTTAAAAAAATGAATTAGTAAGCCCAAATGCATGAAAGGTCAGATCCGGTTCAACCATGGTTCATATATATGATTCGGTTCAATCAGTTAACTTGGGTGATCCGGTGGTTCACCCATTAGCAGCGGTTCAACAATTCTTTGAGTTTATTAGGTTAAAAAATCACTGACCAAGTGGTTTACCTGTTGCTCCTGTTGCTCCTGTTCAACTGGTTGGTTTGGTTGGATTTTCAGAACATTAGTGTGTATCTATATTCCAATATATTGTTCAAAATAGAATCGTGAGAATAGGTGTCACCCTTGAGCTTCTGTCACTTGCTTTATTATGGAAAAACTGCTTTGATATGCCTCACATTCTTGAAAATTTTGGTATAATATTAGTCAAATTGGATGATTTAGCTGTTCAAAAAATAAGCACATACTTACAATGATATGTAAGCTGGAGCTTCATTATTATATCAGTTGAAATATTTAAATAATGCAGAAGTAATAATATCAAAGCATATAAGCATCACAAAATACTTGGGTTTACGTGGTAATCCCACTCACGAGGAGTGGGGAGAAAACTACGGGAGAAGCATAATATGGACGTGTTTTCTCTATATCTCTTCTCAAAATAAAAAGGGAGTACATGCTTATTTATAGGCCACCACTCACATACAAACCCCACACTTTCCAATGTAGCACTAAACAACTACTCAATTATCTCAACACTTCCACTCAAGTTGGAACATGGAATGCTCAGCTTGTAACACAAAGGAACCCACTCTACATAGGCGGGAACATAGGTTAAAGTTGCTGAAGGAAATGTGGTTGTCTCTGAAGATATGGTGCTGATGGCTCCTCGTTTGGTATCCCTGAAATTGGATCTTCCTCTGAAGACCTCGAAGGTGGATCTCCCTCTCTGGAGTCCACGAAACTGGATCTCCCACATAGAAACTTGAAATGAGTCCTTCCTCTGAGGACTTCGAAACTCTGGATCTCCCAGAGTTGGGTTTCTCATGTGGAGTCCATGAACAAAAGAGACTCCCAAACGAGGGTGACTATAACAAGCTTCCACAATCTCCCTTTCTTTTATACTTGTATGGGAGAAGACAATAATAACAAGAAGAAAATAAAACCTGAAAAATTAGAGAAGACTTCTCCATCACTTTACTTAAACATAAACTTCCTTCTTTTTTCTCTCTCTTCCCACTGTCCTTTTTTTCCCTTCCTCATCCTTTTTTTTCTTTCACATTTTTTTAAACTAATCAACTAAATAAAGCAACACGTGCATCTTTTTCCTCCTCTTTACGTGCCACAGAAGCTAAGGATCCCACAATCCTTTTTTTTTTTTTTCTCGCGATGGTACTGGACTCCTCCAATCTTGCCCAAAAGACTGCTGCGTGAGATCTCGCCTCGACTAGCGTTGCAAATCGTGGCCTATCACTGCAAGACCTCGCCACCATCTTCATGCCTCTTCTCGCATCGCCATTAGCGCCACCTCATCTGCTCTGGGTCTCCACAATGTCGGCAACGCTAATTGCGTTGCCTTCGCCAATCACACTGCCTCCGCCAATGGCCCGCAACCCTGCATCCTTACCGTAGTCATCCTCACATTCGAGGAGTCCTGCTACAGCCTCTGCGACAGCGTTTTCTTCCTTGATGACTGCTTTTGGGACTGCGAGCGTCGCCTCGAGGCGTTAAGGAGGTGATGGTGCAACCACCACCATGGATCACCCTCTGCTGTCGATTGCTTCGCCACCTAGCATCGTCGCTCCGCCACAGTACGTGCCTCATCGCGCTGATCTCCACCTTCGCCGCATGCAGTGGGCTGCATCTACGTGGAGCGCTAATGTGGCTGCAGCTGATGCCTGCAGCAGATGTCGCTCCTCCTTGTGGCTGCCAGATGTGCCTCCGCGACGCCATCATTGTTGAGCACAACCACAAGGGCCTACGCTAGCACGCCCAGCCCCAGCGTTACGCCATCGATGGCATCCTCCATCTCCTCCATCGCAATGGCCCTTTGCCATTGCGGCCTCATCTCCAGCATCGCCTGTGCCCTACCATGTCAACTTCTTGTAGTGGCCCGCTGTCGCTGCTCCATTCTCTAACAACAAAGATACTCCAAGAACAGAATATAATAAGAATAAACTCAAGATTCTCTGATAATAAAACCCAAGAATGACTTGCTCTGATACCAAGTTGAAATATATAATAAGCGGAAGTATAAATTAAAGCATAAAATATATTAAAAATGCTTGGGTTTACGTGGAAACCTCACTCACGAGGAGCGGGGAGAAAACCACAGGAGAAGCACCTTATGGGCGTGTTTTCTCTGTATTTCTTCTCAAAGTAAAAAGGGAGTACATGCTTATTTATAGGCCACCACTCCCACACAAAACCTACACTTTCCAATATGACACTGAACAACTACTTAATTCTCTCAACAATATCAGTGATACATCTATCACTAAAACTGTTAAAAGCTTTTGTTACTTGCATGCTATTTATGATATTCTTTTTTGAAGCATTTATGATGAATTTATTGTGTCAATATCGTTGATTATGCAAAAGGAAGCTAAAACGTGTCATTGTTTGCTATTCATTTCAGCTTTTGGGAGACATACTTCTTCTCGAGAGATCTAATTCCTCTATCATGATGAGATACATATGTTCTGTGGATAACTTGAGAATTTTGATGAATCTTCTCAGAGTAAGAAAATTTCTTTCTCAAGAAATTTTGTATTCTGGCCATTTTTATGGCATCTCTATCTGTCGTCTTTGTGTAGCTCACACATATGATTGATTTTTGGGCATAATTTTTCTTTTTTCTTTTTCCTTTTTATTTGTCTAGAAGCAAATTACTGGGTTAACGTTTTTGACTTGTCTAAGTAATAATTTTTTGATGGCTTAATAAGGACAGAGAATGAGAGATTTTTCATGTAATTTCATATGTGTGGGAAATTTTGCCATATGCTTAAGGAGGTAAAGTGTTTTCTGGCATTTTCTTTCATCATCTCATGTTGCTCTGTTTATGGATGGTTTAGACCAAGTGCTATTATAATTCTTAGGTTCCTTCTATCAAAAAAAAAAAAGAAGAAAAAGCTAAGGTTCCTGCATACTAAAAAGCATTAGGTTCATCACAATATATGAGGGGTGTTTTCACATGCAACCATGCCTACCATCAACTTTATTTGGCAATTTTAAAGTACCCATTTTATTTATTCAGAATTACATTGTATTTACATAGATTGTCTTGTCATTTTCATATTTTCAAGGCTTGGTTGAACAAAAAGGCTTGAGTGGATGGATTCATTAGCTTTAACCTGATATTTGGTCTTTAATAATTTCGCTGAATGGGGTAGCTTTTTGGGGGAAGGGCCTTTTGTTGACAATGTTTGCAGAGAGTTTGATTTCTTGAAGAGAATCTGGTCCAACCTGTAATTGTTGTACCGAAAGCTTGCTCTTGTTAATTAAGTGGATGATCGCTATCCTTTTGTGTTCATCCTTTTTCTTATAAGAAAACAGCTGTTTCAGCTGGTTTAGTTATCCTAATGAGCCGAAAGTAAGGTTACATCTCATGTTTATATATATGGTCCTATGAAATTTATATTTAGACATCTGTCTCTATATATCTATCACCCTCATCACTCTTTCAAACAAAAAAAGAAGACATCAGGTATGGCTTTTGTTTCTGTTGGGGGGATGTTCTTGTTGTTCTGAGAGGGGCCTCACTTTTGGAAGTGGTTTTGTTCGTTCATGTCCTGCATTACACTTAAGCTTTGTATTGGGAGGGTCTTCTGAGAAAGGATGGGAGGTGTAGTTACTGCTGTTACCAAGTATCTTGTCCAATGCCCAGGATCAACAACCTTCTGTAGTTATTGTTTGTGATTGTGGTTTTGGCTGTGTGTTTGCAGAGTCCAAATGCATTAAGGTGGAATTTGTATGCCTTTATTGTGAAGATTTTCTCCTAGCAAAAAAAAGAAAAAAATCATCAAGAATAATAACCTTCGTAATATTATCCTTTGTTACCTCTCCCATCATTGTAAACGAAAAAGGAAAAAAGAAAGGAGACATGTAAGTACAGATTTAAATGAAAGCTTTTCTTATGCCCAAAGGCCCAAAGCTGAGCTTGTTGTCATACTTATGCATCCTCAGTTCTTGTGCTTAAGCTTAAGCTCATTGTAGATTTTCAAAGTCGAACTTATTGTCAGTCAACCTTGTGACATGGGCCAACAAGCAATGAAGGTGGTTGAAAAACTTTTTGAGGATCTAGACTCAATTTTGTTCCACTTTAGCTTTATTTAAGTGTTTGTTCACAATTTTATCAAGTATGTTATTATGTTTTAGTTACCACAGCTTATTTGGTTGGAAAGTAGGATTTGGAGTTCGTTGTTTTCCTTGTTTGCCTATGCAAATCCCTATAGATAAGGGGCCTTTTGGATGTGATGAAAGACCAGTTAGAATGGAAGATGGTTTAAAAAACGGTTAAATTGAAAGAAAGTAAACCCCTGAAAAGCCAACTTCTCGTCAGCCCCTTTCTCTTCTTTCCTCCTTTCTCCTCAGCTCCCTCTTCCCCATGATCTTCCTTTTCTTCCATTTCACTCTTGCTCTCCTTTCTCTCCTCTCCCTCTCTCGATTTCGCCTCCCTCCCCTCGTTTGTTCCCTGTCCTCCCTGTCTCCTTCCTTGTTGCCACCCCATAGCTTGCCACCACCTGTTCCTTCATTCTTCAATCACCTTGAACTGCTTCCACCTTAGGATGCAAATGTTTGGATATTAAAGGATGTAGGTGATATCATAGCCATAACCATTTTGTAAGCTGCATACAAATGTGAAAACAAATCTCATGTGAATATGGACATTGAAGAACCTTAAAATATGTATCCTGCTACAAGATGGGTAAAATGAACTTGGGAGTTTGAGTCGTCCAGTTCTCTTAGTGAGACTATCCAATGGATCATGGCTTATAGAGGGACTTGTGGCCTTCATCTTGGTCGAACTTTCATAAGAGAGTCCAACTCTGTTATAGGGGAATGAAGTCTTTTGGCCCTTTTCCACTCTAGTTTTTGCTTTCCATTTCAGGAAATGAGTATAGTCTATCATGGGAAAATGAAGTTTTTGGACTGGCGTGATGAGGGGAGCATCGGGTGGTGGAGGGTGAAAGCGTGGAGTGAGGGGGAAGGGAGAAAAAGGGTGGGAAACGAGGGGGAGGAGAGCAGGAGTGGACCTTCATCTCCAATTGAAGGACTCAAAGAGGTGGTGGTGGTGCAGTTCTTTGCTTCAAGTGCAGGGGTAGAGGGCATGTAGTGAGGGACTATAGAGACTTGGTTTGCCACTAGCGATGTGGTAACCTTGGTCATCGGAGGGTGATTTGTGGGAAAAGTAGGGCTTCCTCGAGGATTGCTGATGGCTGTGCGTTGCCTACCCCGCTTGTGGAAGCCCTTATGAAGTAGGTCAAGGCACCTTGGTCCTCTTAAACCAAGGAGTTGGAGGAGGTTATAGCTTCGATGTTGGTTGTTGATGTGGTTGAGGATCGAGTGGAGGTGGAGGAGGTAAGGAGTGCGATTGTGAAGGCGGTGGGGATGGCTGCATGCTTCAAGGTGGCGAAGTTTGGTTAGGGAAATTCTTACTCTTTGGCTTGGGATCTAACATGTTGGAGGCGTTGATCTTCTCGGTGATGAGTTATGGTATGGGTTTTATGCAATGAAGGTCGGCGGTTCACAAGGGAGCGTAGAAAGAACGTTCTCAGGTGAAGGCAGTGTTGATGATGGACATCGAAGGGATCCCTTTGCAGCTGCACAGGCTAGAGGTGGTGGAGGCAATGATGACGCCTTTTGCGAAGCCTAGGTCTTGTTGGGGGCTTTGCTTGAAGGAAGGAGACATTTCTACGCTGCGTGCCACAATAAAGTTGACCCTGAGGAAGAAGATGGAGGAGAACGTTGTGCTGTGGCTTGGGAGTGCCTCGTGGGTGGTCTTAATTAGGGAGGTGTTTGGGGTTGAAAGACCATATGCTCATGTGGTGGTTGGTGGTACACCAACAGAGGATGGCGGCACCAATGTCGGAGAAGCCTCAAGGTGGCTAGTGAGAAGATGGATCTAGAAGCTCAAGCATCCAGTTGTGGAATCCAAAACGGCTGCAACAGTAGCGTCAGTTGCTTTAGGACGTGTTTGTGCTGATGTGAAGCTGCAGTTTGTGGAGATTGAAGGTGTTGGATAAGGCAATTGGTTAGGTGCTGACGAGGGCGGACCCAACAGAGATGATTTCGAAGGCGGGGAAGGTGATGTGGGGGATCTTAAAATATCAAGGGGTGCTTGTGCCAACTGTAGTTCGCACGTGACTGCACCTAGGCTGGTAGATGGATTCTGGATCTAGGTCTGGTTCATTACCCGTGTGTTTCGACTGCGTGGAGCTTCAAGTCGTTGAAGACACTTGCACAGGGCTGAGCACCAATGGGGGCGTTTAGGAGGTTGAGTAGTGACCCCCTCGATCGGAGATTGAAGAGGAGGGTGTAGAGGAGGGTGATGTAAAGGAGCGAAGTGCGGCCACGTTCTTGAGATAGAGGCCATTGGTGGAGATTAAGACCCCCAGGCTATTCTACCAACCAAAGTGGACCTTCAGAGGAAGGGTTGAGAGGCTTGGGTCAACCACGTTAGTACGAGTGAACTCTGGGGGCAGGGTGTGGGTTGCTGTTAGTGCAGTGGTTCAAGAGGGGGCAACTTGTCAAGGCGATGGCAGTTTTGGGAATGTTGAGAGTAGTGACAATGGCAGCGATGAGGTCACAGGGATGTAGAGGGACATGCAAATGTTTGGGTGGCTAACGTTGAGTAGACATCAAATGAAGAATATTACCGGGAGAAGGTGCTTGTGGCAGTGGTGGCAATGTACCAACGAGTGGTTGAGGGGAGTCTTCTTGGTTCTTAATGATTTTAGTTCTCTCGTGGAATTTGAGGGGGTTGAATAACCCCTCGAGCAAGGCAACACTCATTAGATACCTTAGATCTTAGGGACTAGTTGTAGTGCTGCTCTAAGAAACTAAACTAGAATATTGCAATCGGAGTATGTGGAGAATGGTAGGTGGTGGTTACTTGGGTGGTTTTCTTGCACTTAATGCGATTGGAAGGTTCGATGGTATTATTGTGGGCTAGAAGGAGGATATCTTTGAGTTGGAAGACTCTTTGTTGGGTTCCCATGTGCTATGTTGGTGAGGGACAACAACAGGTTGAAGATGGCCATACCTGCAAGGTATGGCCCTACAGGTGACGTTGAGAGGGTGTGTTTATGGGAAGACTTGGCTTAAGCAGTAGAGAGGAATCGGTGATGGCTGTGGTTGGTTAGAGGTGACTTTAATGTTGCCTTGCTTGCGGATGATAGACCAAATGGGAGGGGAAGGACTGATCCTGGCTTTGAGGATTTTGTTGATTTCATTGTACTACATGGACTTGTGGACCTCCTTCCCACTTCGTGTGCCTTCACTTGGAGGAATACATTGGGGTAGAAATCCATGATTGATAGGTTCCTATGTAAAAAGTGGAAATGGTGGAGATTTTTCTATGGTAGAAGTTAGGTCGATGGATAGACCTTTTTCGGACCATACATCACTGTTGTGGCAAACAAATGAAGGCAGTTTGGAAGCTATTTCAAATTTGATAGGTCGTGGATGTTGGAGGAGGGATTCAAGGAGATGGTGGAATACAAGTAGAGATCTCTCCAGTCGGTGGGATTGGCTGGTATCCAAGCTGAGATTTGTTTCTCAAGAATTACAAAAGGGAGATCTGAGAGGAGTTCATAATGAAGAGGTATGACGCCCTCGTAGAGATCACAAGATTGGACAAATTGGAGGATGGGGGAACACTTTTTTAGGAATGTTCTATATCTAGATCAACACGATACATGACGAGGATGGGAAGTTGGAGGTTGAGTGGAAGGTCAAATCACGACAGAAGTGGCTTAGAGAAGGTGATTCTAACACTTGGTACTTCCATTTTGTGGCTTTAAGGAGGAGTAAGAATTGGATAGACATGCTAGTGGTTGGTGATGTGATCCATACTATTAGGGAGGAGGTAGGTAATGTGGTTGCTAAGTACTACAAATCCTTCACGGTTAGGAGGAGAAGAGGGGGCTGGAGCGAAGGCACATAACATTAGGGGTGATCAGGCAGAGAGTCTGATTACAGGGTTAGCTGAAGATGAAGTGAGGGAGGTGGTCTACAAGGGGTTTGGGGCCTTAATATTGATGGGTGCCTGGATCCAGATGGTTTTCTAGTTTATTTCTACAAGGAGTTTTGGTCTCTAGTTAAGGAGGATGTTTTGCAGGTGATGATGGAGTTTGCGGATGGGAACTTGGGTTTCAACAGATTCAATAAGTTCTATCTATTTTTGTTGACCAAGAAGGAGGGGGTTATGGAGATTGGTGACTATAGACCTCTTACCCTATTTAATGCCATCTATCTTATTGTGGCCAAGGTGCTTACCAATAGGTTACACGGGGTGCTCTGGGATATTATTTTGTTTGTTCAGATGGCTTTTGTACCAGGGAGGAATATTTTGGACAAGTTTGTTATAGCTCAGTGATTCTGACATATTGGTGAAAGGTGGAAAGAAAGGCGTTCCTATGGAAAGCTAATTTCAGTAAGGTTTATCATTCGGTGTAGTGGTCGTTCTTGTGGACATCTTTATTAAAGATGGGATTTCCGTCCTAGTGGTTGGAGTGGATGAAATATTGCGTGACGACGTCCTTTTCTATTTTAGTGAATGGAAATCTCGCAAAGGGTTGGATTCAACCTGGTGGGGGGGGGGGGGGGGGGGGGTGAGGTGAGGCAGGGACACCCTCTAACACTGTTACTCTTTGTCTTGGTAATTGATGCTCTAGCGAGATCTACTTTATGTGCTTGTACAGGGAGTTTGTTTAGCGCCTTCTTCGCAGGAAGTGGGGTGGCCATCTCGATGCTTCAATATGTAAATGATACTCTATTCTTTGTAGAAGGCTCGGAGACATTAGCGAGGAGATTACACTTGTTACTTGAACTATGTGGGGAGGCTTCTAGATTATAGATCAACTTCTTTAAATCTACCTTTGTTCGTCTCGATATGTCACTTGAAGAAGTGGTCTCTTGTCGGACTGCCCTCTGTACCCAGGAAGGGTTGTTACCGGTTTCTTGCTCAGGACTCCCGTTGTCTGACAAATGAATTGCATCTGATTGGGTACACCTTGATAGGATGGAGAGGAGGTTGATTGGGTGGGCCTTGAAAATTTTATCCAGAGGGGGTAGGTTGGTACTCTTGAAGTCAATATTGGCCTCAATGCAAGCATATTTCACATATGTTTTCAATGTGCCATAGAAAATAGAGAAAAGGATCAATGGTCTAATTAGGGATTTCTTATGAACCAATTTTGGCTCGTTGGGGAAGGGTGCTAGATTGGTGGCCTAGGTGGATGTCCCTCCAGCTGGTACTAGAGGGAGGTTGGGGGTTAGAGATCTGGCTGTTATGAATAGCAGTTTTCTAGCGAAGTGGATAAAAGACTTCTTGAGCATAGTTAGGACCTTTTGAGGCAAGTTAGGGAGGCATTGTATGAGTCGAGGTTAGATTAGAGTTTTTTGGAATCATCGCCACCTAGTGTTTCCCACATCATTAGGGGTTTGAGGTTTGTGACGCCTAAGATGAAACACTTTTTCTCGCTGTTTGTTGGCACATGTGATGTTTTTCGATTTTGGATTGGTGATTGGATGGACAAAGGGAAGTTAAAGGACATATTTTTGAGGCTTTTTGCATTGGCAAGTGACAAGGAGGTTTCGATAAGTGGTTGTTAATGGCCGGGGGGGGGGGGGGGGGGGTGTGGGGGTGTGGTGTCCCACGTTTGTTGGTAATTTGTTGGAGCAAAGATTTTTGGAGTTGTAGTTTATGTTGCAAGTGTTAAGCGGGCTACTAGTTGGAAGGGGGAGGACTTGACTCTTTCATTTGGGATGGGCAATTCTTAGTGTGGGAAGCATACAACAAACTAAGAACTTTAAGGCCGATGAATGATATTGATTTTATTAGAGGCTGTAGGTTGATTTGGATGGTGACTTGCCCATTGAAGATCAAGATTTTTGTGTGGTTGCTCAGAAAGGGTTGCTTGATGACAAGGATGTGGAGAGCGAGATGGGCACTCGAGCTAGTGAAGGTGTGCTCCCTTTTTGGAGAAGAGGATGAGGATGTAAATCACCTCTTCTTTAAGTGCTCATTGTTGACATAGGTGTGGAGTCGCCTTTGCCTTGACTGGGTTGTGCATTCCTTGCATGACAATTTTTAGCCTCCTTCAAGAAAGGGGGATGGCAGGTGGGATGGAATGTATTCAAGACGAAAAAGGAGAAAGCGGAGGCCTTAGCGTTGCTTTGGGGCATTTGGTTGGGAAGAAATGTGGTGATGTTCAAGGGCCAGCAGGTGATTGTGCAGCGATCATAGGTCCTAATCTACTTAAATTAAGTTAGATCCTAGCTTAACCTAGGAATAATGCATACATAAACATCTTATTTCGCATCATAGTCGATTTGTTAGCTTGGTACATAATAGTGCTATATTATGTTCTAATTGAGAGGAAATAATAATTGTAGGTAATTCGGGGCTGCGGATGACAAATCTAACCATACGGATCTGCTCAGAACGATGATGGGAGTCCAATGCTTCCGAGATCATCTTGATCCGACTCCCATAGCATCCTATGGAATTTATGGAAGAGCAAAGGCCAAGAGGTAAGAAGGGGAAAATCCGAACCTCAAATGCTAAATCCAACCGCACGGATGGATCCGGATCAACGATCACAGTCCAACAATGCAAAAATCAACTCGATCGGAGCCCTACAGCACCATCTACAAAGAAAAAAAAAAGGTGGACGGCCACGATGGCGTCACGTGGCGCCATCACAACTGCCTAAGAGTGCCGCCCCAACCTTTGAAGGAGTTCTCCTTGTGCCTTGTGGGTCGTTGGATCGTCATCCAATGGCCACAAGAGCGCCACGTCATCGCTACATCCGCACCTTATCAGGGAAGAGTCACGCTCAACCATTGGATTTCCATCCAATGGTTGAGAGCAGCCAAGCGAAAAAAAAGAAACGCAACCATCCGTGCACGTAGTGCGATGTTTAGCTCACTCGAAGATGAGCGCGGGAGCGCGCTCGAGTCGCACAATGTGGAAAATTGAATAGGCGGTGCACGTGGGCGAACTTGAATTGTCAGATCTCCCATCGACAGCGTAAAGGTGGAGGCTTGGCACGAGGAGATGCGTTGGATTGACACGCACATGATGATGCGTGGTGGGACTCTTTGCTATACGTAGATCCTAAAGGCGGTAAAGCACGTACTCTTAGCCATCGATCTCCAAGATCGAACGGCCGAGAGCAAATGCTGCAATACGCGAGGAAAACCAAAGGCGGTAGGCGTGGTTATTTTAAGTCTGTTCTTTCAATTGGACGGCGGAAAGATCGGACGATGGAAAATGAATATGTGTGCGCGATAAAGGCGAAGGTGGTGCGGAGAGCGCGCAAGGATAGCCGCTCGATCACGATATGAAGGCCTAGTGCGTGCCACGTGTCGGTACACGGTTGAATCCATGCATATCAGGCGTGATTGAGGTGATTTGAGGACGTGATCTGATCCGTTGATCTTCCGATAGACGGATCTGATTGCCCTAAGGTTGTTGCACGGTTTGGAGGGTCAAATACCAGCTTTGCCCCTCATTTTGACTATAAAAAGGATCCAAGGGGTTCCCATATGAAGGCATCTCTTCTCCAATACTCCTCTAGGATCTCTCCTCCATCTCTCCAGATGTTCAAGCTTCTCCGGCTCTCTCCCTCTTCCTCTGAAGCATCCACCAAGCCACCTTGATACACCACTGCTACTCTCCTCGACCTCTCCAAAAGGCCACCAAGGATTACCCTTGGTGCCCTTATTCCGATAGTTTAGATAATTATTTTAATTCTAGCATTATATGTTCTAGCTATTTAGTTCTAGTTGCAAACTCATGATCAATCAAGTACCTGAGTTGCTATATATATATATTGTGATTAGTATTTAGTATTTAAATCTAAATCAATGTCATAGTCAAATCATTTTTTGTCGATCGGGACTCACATCTCATTAAATTTTATTTGCTTCGACGTGTTTCGCATTATACTACGACGAATCATCTTTTAAATGTGATCCTACGTACGAACAACGGGCTTACCTAGAGAATTTTGTTTCTAGTATTTTTTCCCTGATGCATTTTTGGAAAACTTATTTGTAATCTGGTAGTGCTTATACTTTGTTTCTTGTTTAATCTGGTAGAGAACCTCCCTTTCTCTCTTTTTTTTTAAAAAAGAGGTTGATGTTTGTGCCAAACACGTATTGCTTTCTTTGACCTTGGCTTTTGTCTACCTACTTATAGATTTAGATTTTGTTTCCATTCAGTGTGAAATTACAATTCAGAGATGGATTTTTGATGAAACAAATATGGATTAGCTTACTGATGTTAAATGTTTCTTGATTGATTTGAAAAATAAAAAACCATCTTTTAAACAAACTTTAGAGCAGATGAAAACTATAATAATTAACAATTTAACATAGAACAAGCTCTCATCTAAAAGGAAAACATAAAAAGGAACTGAATAATAAGAGGAAACATACTGTAAATTTCAAACCACTGACTATTAGTTGAAAAAGAATATATGCAACTCTAGAAGGTTATGTACGTGTAGTGGTATGGGGTTGTCTCCAAAGGGTAACCAGGTGGCTACCTTAACACTTCTAGAGATGGCTATGAATTGTATTTTTCTACCAAACTTTGGGGATTTCAATTATTGTCAGAAAGGTAAGAAGTCTGTCAATTATCTTAATTTGTCATTCTTAACCCCTCTGTCCAAGTTTTCTAATTTCCAATGGCCTAGCTATTGCAAAAATTGGCCCCTATAAATGAAGGGGTTAGGAATCTCCCATTGACTTCTCCTTACATTAATTGCTTTGGATTTTAAAGTTTCATGACAAGATACAGTTTCTAGCACAAAATAAAAGAGTTGTGGGTAGCCAAGTGGCTATCCGTTTGTAGTGGACCCGCTGTTACCCCCCCCCCCCCCCCCCGTGTGTGTGTAAGCGTAGTGAAAGAAAGGTTGTGAGCTCTTTTTTGGAAAATGGCTTTGTTTGTCATTTGGGAGAGCTTCCCCCAGTAAGTGGAAAGTCTAGCACTGTTGGCCACATTAGTGCTGGATCCATAGGTGGGCCCATTGATAACGGTGGAAGATTTTCCGGAAATGTGTGCTCTTGTGGAAAGGGGATCGAATGAAAAGTGGTTGTGGTATGCTTAGATTGTCAATCAATTGAAGGAGATGTCCTTTTCCACCTCCATATGGCTGTGAGAGGTCTCCTGACTGACTTTGTATCCCTTTCAATGGATGATTTTATAGCCTCATTCCTCTTTGCGAAAACTGGATAATTTGTACCCTTATCCATAAAAAAATTTAGTTTATATCTGTATTCATGTTCATCAAAATAAAATTTGAGATCCATATTCATCATATAACACAGTCATATATAAGCCTTGTCATTGCTTAGTGTTCACCCTTGACCTCGACCTCATTGTTGCTTTTGCTCATGGCTCGAGATTGCCAATGTCTGCCTACCTTGTGTCTTGAGCTTGCGATGTGGTGGCGAGTGAGCTTGTATGAAGAGATTGCCTAGTTCATCCCCATCTTTGCTGCATCCCTTCCGGTGGCAGCATGCTTCATGTGAGTGTCATAACTCACTAGTCTTAGTATAGTGTCAAGGACTAGTCTGCTTGCATGCCCCATTCCTCAATGGCACCTTATGCCAAACATATTGACAAAAGTGGCTAGTGGGATTGTCTCAGAACTGATGTTTTTTTTTGAAAAAGAGTTCTAAAAGTGATACTTTTAGATGTTTTGCTTGCAGATTGAGACTTAATTCCTAAGGGACTGAGTGGGCACCATGACAAGGGGGTCAGGAGGAGATGGGGAGAGGATGGAGAAGAAAGGGGAGGGGCGACGAGGGTGATTCTCATTCACACTGTTTGCGTGAGGAGGTCTGTTTCACGTGCAGAGGGAGTGGCCACTAGGCGAGGGAGTGTCGGGATCCGGTGATGTGTCTTCTTTGCCGGGGTTTAGGGCATACAAAAAGATCTTGCCCAAAGAAGCAAGTGATGGGACACTGGAGCTTCCGCCTCCACCAGGCAAGACTCCATTCTTGGGAGTGGATCTCCCTTGGTTACGAGAGTTGAAGGTATTGGATTCTTTGTTGGAAAGATCTTTGATTGGAGTTTTTGTGCATGGCATGACCACGCTTGATGAGGTTAGAACATTCATTTCTGCTTTGAATTTGTCATCATCAGGATGGAACATTGCTTCTCTTTTGGAGAAGAAAGTGGTGCTTTTTGATTTGAAAGTTAAAGATATTGAGCATTTAAGATTTAAGGAGATAATTTTTGATGATTTATCTATTCGTTGGTCTTCTCCGAGCATGTATGAAGGGGCCACAGCGGAGTGGATTCCTTTGCACCCGATTGTGCGTTTTGGGATTTTTGGAATATTGCCTAGATTGAGAACGGTGGGGGTGATTATCTCTATTTGTTCGCCTTTTGCTCTTGTGCGGAGATGTTTTGATGTAGGCCTACACGAACGTGACGCTGCATCTGTCACTGTTGAAGGAGAATTATTGGCGGGAAAGGCTATTCCAAACAAAGAGGTGCTGCGATTTGAGGGTTGTGCATGTGTCATATCTTTTATTGAAAGAGGAATATGTGTTCAATGATTGCATATGCCCAGGTGGTGGCCGCTGGCAAGCAGATCGCTGTTGATGGGTTTGCTCGGGCAAGGAAGTTGGTCGCTCCGGCGAGGAAGAGGGTTGCTGGTGGTTCAGCTGCAAAAGGTGTGGAGGCCGGTGATGAGGAAGGGCTTCGAAATTCGAACCTTCCTAAGACAGATGATGCAAGTTCAGGAGGCTGCTGCGCTGGCTTTCCTAATCTTGGAGCTAGCAACTTTCCTTTTTTGGATTACGATCCAAAGATGGAAGCTAAGGGGGCGGAGAATATTCCCTGTCTTATACAGGTGGCATCCAGATCCATTTACGGATCCGGATGTGGTAATCCAATTTTTTGGGCAACAACAAATTTTATTCCTTACTTTTGGAATCTGGTGGGGCCTCTCCTGCTGCGTTGGATATTAATTTGCAGGATTTCGAGCTTGTGTCCCCTCATGCAGTGGGGGAAGATGGTCTGAAGGTTGCAGCAGCCCATTCTGAGTTTAACACTAGATGGGTGGATGAACTTAAGTGTGCATTGGATGTTCAACAGGTGGCAACCGGACCCATTCTAAGGTCTGGGCATGGTGAGTTCCACACTAATGCACACTTGTGTCATTTGAATGATAATTTGGTTTCCCCAGAAGGTCGTCGGTCTGCTGTTTTCTTTGATAATTTGCAGGATAATTCTATTCCACATGTGTTTGGCTCCATCTTTGGTGGTAACATGGTTGGTGATGTGGGTGTCCAGGCCTACAATGGACTTACTGAGGCAGAACTGATGGGAAATCTAGTAGAAAGGTCGGTTAGACTGGGAGATGAAGGTTTAAAGATTGATGGAAATTGCAAAAGGTCTGAAAGATCTCTCAACCTTGCTTCGAGTATGATACATAGAACTTCTTCAAGCGATGAGGGCCATATCTCAGAAACACAAATTGATACTAGGTGCTTGTTACAAATGAAAAAAATCTACAAAGAACTCGATTATGAAGGTCCATACTGGGAGAGTGGGGATGAATGAAGTTGATGAACATGTTGCAAAAGTGATTGAGGCTAAGAGAGTTCATAAGGGAGGGGTGAATAAGACATTTAATGATTAAGGTCCTTTCTTGGAATGTTCGGGGTCTTCGTGACGATGGGTGAAGATCATTTTTGAAGTACCTGGTGGATTGGAAGGTCGATATTGCTTGCCTTCAGGAATGCACTTGGACACCTTGACACCGCAAATGAAGGTGAGTTTTTGTGGGGATTGTTTTACTGATTGCCTACAGGTGAGAGCGGAAGGGAGATCTGGAGGTATGATTTTGATGTGTCACAATGATAACTTTGAACTGTGTTCTCCTTAGTTAACTAGTAGGGTGGCGATAGTTGTTTTCACAAGGAAGATGGATGGTAGTTCTTTCTCGATCTCCTCTGTGTACAACCCTTGTGATGAGGCATCTAGAACATCGTTTTGGGAGGAGCTTCGTCAGACTTCCACATTAGTTGATGGGATGCCTTGGCTGGCTAGCTTATTGGAGGTAATTTTAACACAACTTTGTATTCTGATGACAGGTCGGATAATAGAAGTGATAGATCCTACTGGTGATTTTCAGTAAACATTACAGGACCTTGAGCTTATGGATTTATCGATTTCAGGTGCCTGTTATACGTGGAGAAATGACAGTGGGGCAGCTTCATGTATTGATAGATTTCTTTGTGACATTACCTTGAATTTTTCATGGTGGGGATGTGGTGGTTTGTGATAAGCCTTTTTCAAATCACATCCCTCTCTTTTGGCGTAGTAATGAAGACACTAATTTTTCTACTTATCTTAAATTCCACAAGTCTTGGCTTAAAGAACTTGGTTTTAAGGAACGAGTTTAGGAGGGATGGTCCACCACGCCATGCTCTACCTCAGTTGCCCAAACTTTGGCGTGTAAAATTCGGGCTATTAGAGAGATGATGATGGAGTTTAAACGTGATTTGAGGTCATGTAGGGAGATAAGGAGAAATGAGGCGCTTCAAGAAATTTCCAATCTTGATAGGAAGGAGGAGATCGCTCCCTTACCTCAAGAGGAGCATGTGGAACAAAAGAAGATGCAGGGAGTGGTTTTGGAGGAGGACCATAAACAAGAGATGGATTGGAGGCAGAAAATGAGGCAATTGTGGTTGAAGGAGGGCGACGGTAATACCCATTTTTTCCATTTGATTGCTATCACCAAGAGGAGGTCCAACATGATCAATGCCTTGAAGGTGGGGGAGGAGGTTCTTTGCTAGAGGAATCAGATATGTGATGCATTTCGTTCTTACTCTCATGATTTCACTAGAAGACAACCAGTGGGGGATTGGCGGTTGGGGGACTTGGACATGGTCCAGGTAAATGATGAGATGACAAATTTGCTTATTACTGAGGTGGAAGATGAAGAGGTTAGTGTGGCACTACGGGGCCTAAAGGCGGAAGGATCCCCTTGCTCGGATGGTCTACAGATCTTGTTTTATAAGGAGATGTGGGATTTTGTTGGTCCAAATGTGATGGCTATGATCAGAGAAGTTTTTAGGGGTAATGAAGGCTTTGAAAGGCTGAATCGATTTTATCTATTTTTATTACCAAAGAGACTAGGGGTGGACAAAATGGAAGAGTTTAGGCCTATTGCTTTGTCTAATTCCACTTATGTTTTGGTTGCAAAGATTATGGTAAATAGATTGCAGAGTATCTTGCCTGATATTATATCACTGACACAGTCAACTTTTATTAAAGGGAGATCCCTGCAAGACTCCTTTGTAATGGCCGAGGAGATGGTGGTAGCGTGGAAAAGAAGAGGTACCCCAGCTTTTATTTGGAAGATGGATTTCTCCAAAGCGTGTGATTCCGTCTCATGGAATTATCTTTGGGATATCCTAAAGAGAGGAGGTTTTCCTGATCAGTGGATATAGTTGATGAAGAGATGCATCACTTAGTCCTCTTTTTCTATTCTAGTTAATGGATGGTCCAATGGAATGTGGATTCAACCACAACGGGGTGTGCAATAGGGTTATCTGTTAGCCCCGATGGTATTTGACATAGCTGTAGACACGTTGTCATATTTAGCTTTCAAGGCATGTAGAGGAAATTTGTTTTCGAGCTTTACTACATGAAGGGAGGGCTCTTTGATTACTCCTATTTTATGGTATGCAGACGATACAACTTTTTTCATCGAAAGAGGAGGAAGGGTGGCAACTCATGTCTCTTCAATGGTGAAGATTTTTGCAGTTATGTCTGGGCGGAATATTAATAGAAGTAATTCAGCTTTTGTACTGTTTGCTTTTCAAGGTGTGGAGGAAGATGGTACTTCGCCTATTTTGGAGACCCCCGTGGTATGGCTGCCCATTAGATATCTGGGTTTACTGTTGAAAGGAAAAAAACTGGTTACCTCAGATTGGAATCTTATCATTGAAAGAATTACTAATATACTATCTTCTTGGAGTGGAAGATTGCTTTCTAGAGGGAGGTTGGTTCTACTCAAATTTGTTGTCTTTTATCCAAGTTTTCTTCCTTTCAGTTTTCAGTTTGCCTAAGAAGATTTTCAAACAATTGGATTTGATTAGTAAGAGATTTTTTTAGAAGGGACCGGATTCAGTTGGCAGGTTTGCTCAGCTGGTGCCATGGGTAGATGTATGCAAACGCAAAAATGAAGGTGGATTAGGTGTTCGGCAGCTAAGCCCTTTTAACAAGGCCCTCTTATTGAAGTCGGTGGTAAGAGTGGTATCTGATGAAATATCAATGGTCTCTCTGATTTTGAGACTCCTATGGGATTTGTACGAATTTGACACAAAGACTGGATTCCTTGAGAGGTGCTTCCTCCTTTTGGTATGCTGTTCGACCATTAATCAGTGAAAATGCTTCTAAATTTTCCCCGGCTTTGGGAGATGGATCGTTGTTTAAGTTCTGGCTGGATAACTGGTCTGAAATTTGCAAATATTCAGAGCTCTCCAGAGGATATTTCAGCTTGCTGCCACCAAAGAAGCTACGGTCAGGGAAGTGTGGGATGAGCAGCTAAAAACATGGGATATACGATTACCACAGGGTCTTTCTGAAGCTTCTTTTGCTGATTTTCAGAACCTAATGCAATCTATTTCAGAAATCACTCCTGATGCAGGGACTGTAGATCATTTCCGCTGGATGGATGGAGTGTTTTCTATCAAAAGTGCCCACAGAAAAATCACTTCCACTGGTGCACTTCTAGATGAAATCAATGGGGACTCAAAGCTGCTTTGGAAAGTAAAGATTTCACTAGAAGTCAAGCTGTCTTTATGGCTTTTTAGAAGAGAATGCATTGTTGCGAAAGTGTTTAGCAGAAGATGGTTAAATGATATTGATGTGTGCTGCCCTTTCTGCCAACATTGTGAAGAGGACATGCACCATTTTTTCTTTGAGTGTGATTTCTCCAGGTAGATATGTTAATCGGTTCTGCCTCTCCACATTGGCTTCTACGGATGGGAAAAATTTCTAGAAGTCATTAAGAGAAAATTATGATTTAGATATTTCAGGATGGGTCAAATGTTTTGCTATTATTTGGTGTTATGTTGTGTTGAGGGGTACTATTGTCTCTTAGCTTTTATCATTGAACTCTTGTTATATTTTTTCTTTTACCTCTCTATATACAAAAAGGTGTATGGTTCGTTTAGTAATTTGATGACTTTTATATCTTTCAACTTGGTATCAGAGCCAAGTTGAGGGCTTTACCAAAGAAACCCTAACCCCATCGTCAGCCCCCTATCTCCCCCCATCATCGCCACCATCGGCGGCTGCGTTGGCCAGCAGCAGCATCGCTGCTGCCGTCACTGGCTCAGCCGCAACGCTGTCGCCGTCGTTGGCTCAGCAGCACCGCTGTCCCGACCCTCCTCATTCGTCCAGCGCCTTCTCCCTCATTGCCGAGTCTTCTTTGACGGTAGGGAGAGGACAGTAGGCTTGATTCCACCTGTTGCAGATTCTAGGAAGGTTCTTGGTGTGTTGGTGATGGAGTTCTATACCAAGGACCTTTCGGAAGGTGTAGTAATGCAACACCAAGTTGTGGTGAGATTTTCGGACCCTTGTTTGATGATTCTTTGGGGTGTGTATTCCCCTATTGTGATTTAGTGTAGGGTGTGTATTCCCCTTTTATTCCAGTTTTGGGGGTGTATTCCCCTCTGTGGTATCAAATTGGTATTATTTGTGTTGTTCAAAAGTTTTGGGGTGTGTATTCCCCTATGTGGCATCAAAATCAGATCTGCAGGACTTGGAGGAGAAAGTCAAATTCAGATTTAGGTAGTGTGGATTTATGTCCAAGGAGTAGTTCAAGCGGTCTGAATTTTAGTGCAAAAAATGACTAGCCGAGTTGTTTGTATTACCCCTAAGGACATGGCAACTTCTCCTGAATCAGAGATTGTGTTGAGAACTGCTGTGACTGACTCTTCTTCTACTACTGGTGTGACGTGGTTGATACACTCTGGTACTTCAAACCATTTATTCAGGAATCCCTAGTGGTTTGGGCAGATTCCCTCCATCTCACAAGGTCGCTCTGTGCAGGTGGCTGATGGGCGATATGCGTACATTGATGGTCAAGGGGTCGTTACAGTCACCCCATCCATGCAACTCAACAAACTCTTGTTTTTTACGGACTTGTCTATGAATCTGTTTTCTGTTAGTGAGATCATCAAGCAAATGAACTATTGTGCCATCTTTGACGAGCTTGGATGCACCTTCCAAGATCAAATGATAGGGAAGATTATTGGTAGTGGATGCGAAGGAGTTTATCGACTTGTTCGGGGCCCCACAGTTGCTACGTGCCAGATTAGCTTTGCCTCAGGGAGTGCATTACAGTGGCATAGGAGGTTAGGTCACCAATCTTTGGATAAACTGCGGAGACTTATTCCACATTTATCTCCAACCACACAGCTTTCTTGTGATGCATGTCAACTTGGGAAGTACCATAAGTCTTCATTTCCAACTGTGGCAGGACCACGCACGTCTTCATGTTTTCAGCTCGTGCATCTTGATGTTTAGGGTCCCGGTAGGACTCCTGATAGACAGGGATATCGCTATTATTTGATTGTAGATGATGATTTCTCTCGATTATCTTAGTTATTTCTCATGAAGAATAAGTCTGGAATGGGTCCTCTTATTGAGAAGCTTGTGTTGGAGATAAAGAATTAGTTTGGTGTTTGCATCAAGATAGATCAGATAATGCATTGATGTTTTGTACCTGTTGGTTGGGAGACTTCTATGGTTTACATGGTATCATTCATTAGATTTCATGTCCTCTCCTTTCTCAGCAGAATGGGATTGTAGAGAGAAAGCATAGTCATATTCTTGATATGGTCAGAACTCTTCTTATTCAGAACAATGTGCCACACACTTACTGGGGTGATGCAGTTCTCACAGCTTGTTATCTTATTGATAGACTGCCCTCCTCGGCTATTCATGAGCAGGTACCATGGCTGGTGTTATATCCCGATGCAGAATTTTTTGGCGTTTCACTCAGGACATTTGGGTGTGTGGCCTTTTATCTTCTTGGATCTGGTTGAGATAAATTAGCACCTTGAGTAGTCAAGTGTGTGTTTCTTGGCTACTCTTGTACTCAGAAAGGGTACCGGTGCTTTGATCCTCTGCTCCAGAAGTATTACATGAGTGCTGATGTCACATTTCATGAAGCAGTTCCTTACTTTTCGGTTGCGGCTAGAAAGGTGCAGAGTGTGTCAGATTATGCTCTTATATCAGTTGCTCCTATGCCCTTCGGTGTCTTCTTAGATAGAAGCCACTCTCCTTCTACAGGGCCATCTACCAGCACATTCAGTCTTGTTCCAGCGGATGAGTACATACAAGGGGCACATTTATCAGTTGCTAGTGTCTTACAGGGCAAAGCCACCCTCTCCTATACCACAGTCTCCTCCGGTTAGTGTTAAGGACCTAGAGGCAAAGTTTTAAAAAATGCGAGGTGGTACCAAGGTGGTTTGCCTTCATTAAGGCGAGGTGTAAGCCTCACTTTTTGGATCGTAAGAAAAATGATACAAATATTTAATGTTAAGTGCTAATAAAGGAAAAACAATGTAAAAATACACTTTCATGCTATTTTTACTCTATCACAACATTTAAATGTCTATTACTAAATATTATTACCGCAGTACACACATAATATTTACATATAAATTAATATAACAAGATTTAAATATACAAGTACCACACACTATGTAAACTCTTCAAGTAGTAAAAAAAATCAAAATAATAATAAAAATATTTTTTTGAGAGAAGAATAATAAAAATTGGTTGAAATGATTCAAATTTAATTAGAAACCCTAAGGCTCTCTTATACAGAAAGAGATCGAAAGGATGAAAGTACATAAAAGTCCATGAGGAACAAACCAAACCCAACAGCCATATAACAATGAAAGAATAGAAAATAGAAAATATATGTTAACACTCCCCTTCAAGCTGAAGCATAGATATCTATCGTGCTCAGTTTGGATACACATGAATCAAATAGAGATTTGGCTAATGGTTTAGTAAAGATGTCAGCAATCTGCTCCTCAGATGTGATTGGTGTAGTATAAAGCAACCCCTTCTGAATGATGTCTTTGGTGTAATGATAGTCAACCTTAACATACTTCATCTCATGAAATGCTGGGTTGTTGGCAATAGAGGTGGTTGCTCTATTGTCATATCTTATCCCCATCGGGCTAGAAAATTGTATCTGCAAGTTAGTAAGCAAGGATCCGATCCACATCATCTCTACAGTGGTCTCAGCCATGGCCCTGTACTCAAGCTCGGCACTAGATCTCGCAACTGTGCTTTGCTTCTTGCTCCTCCATGTAATCAAACTCCCTACTAGAAAGGTGCAGAACCCAGTAATGGATTTGCGATCCACATAACATCCAGCGTAGTCCGCATCAGGGTTTCCAACCAAGGTCATCGAAGACCCCTTGGAAAAGAGAAGACCCTTCCCAGGAGCCTTCTTGATGTATTTGAGCACCATCAATGCTGCATCCCAGTGCTGGCATGTTGGCTTAGCCATGAACTGACTCAATTTCCCTACTGCAAAGGAGATGTTTGACCTCGTAATAGTGAGATATAACAGCTTTCCTACAAGCTGCCTGTTCTGCCTGCTGTCCACCAACTGTGCATTCTCATCATATGGTGGCATCTTGTGGTCCATAGGAATATTGGCCTCCTTGAACCCAAGCATGCCAATCTCCTGCAAGATGTCCAAAGCATATTTCCTCTGGGATAAGACCACACCCTTTTTGCTGCGAGCAACCTCAATACTGAGAAAGTACTATAGAACTCCCATGTCCATGACAAACTGCTCTGCTAGGATGTGCTTAATCTCAGCAACACCCTGTTCATCATCTCCTGTGACAATCAAGTCATCAACATAAACAAGAAGCACCAGCGTACCTCGTCCAGTCCTCCTGACAAAAAGATAAAAGTCGGCTGTCGACCTCTTGAACCCAGCTGCCTCTACAACCTGTGATAGTCTCTGGAACCAGACTTTGGGATTCTGCTTAAGGTCATAAATGGCCTTCTGTAGTCGGCATACACACTCCCCCTGAGCCTCAAAATCAGGCGGCTACTGCATATAGACTTCCTCTTAGAGATTCCCAAAAAGGAAGCCATTCTTCACATCCAGCTGATGTAAAGGCCAATCTAACTGAACTGCCACTGCAACCAGCACTTGTACAGTAGGAAGTCTGGCAAATGGTGCAAAGGTGTCAAACAAATCCACCCTGTAGGCTTGGGTGAACCCCTTTGCCACTAGATGTGTCTTGTACCTAGTAATGCCTCCATCTGAATTGAATTTCACTGTGAATACCCATCTGCAGCCAACAACAATAGCTCCGTCAGGGAGTGGAGTAAGCTTCCAGGTTCCGCGACCTTGAAGTGCAATCATCTCGTCCTCCATGATAGCTCATCATTTTGGATGAAGCATGGCTTGCTGGTAGGTAGTGGGGATCTTTGCAGCTAACAGGGCAGAAGTAAATTGGATAAACGACTTCCCAAGATGGGCACTGGGAAGATCACCTGCAAAGTGATAGCAAGCACAAAAGCGTGGAGCCTTCCTAATAGCAATAAGATCCTCAGTAGCATCAGGCATCGTAGAGTGACTTGTGGGACTATTGTCAACAGGCAGCTCAGTGGAGTCAACATGCACCTGTGTAAGAGAGTCTGGTGGTGTAGATGGAGATGGTCGATAGACCCAGTAGCAGCGCTGTAGCTGCGCTACGACCTCTTGCAGCAGCTAGCGGTGGCGTTGCTGGTCCAAGGGTCACTAGTGGCGCTCTGCAGCAGGCGCTAGCGCCGCCGCCAAGCATCCTGCAGGTCCGTGGATGATTTTGAGAAGCTACATGGTCCGATGTGCATGTACAGTAGACCTCACTTGACTCTACAGGTGCATCTGAAGTAGACATCCGGTGGCCCCTCATAGAAAAATAAGGCACCTCCTCATGAAACGTGACATCCATGTTAAAATAGTGTCGCCTACCAATGGGATCATAACATTTGTAGCCTTTCTGAGTGGCACTGTAATACAAAAATACACACTCGACTGCATAAGGAGCAAGCTTGTCCCTGTTAGGACCAAGAATGTGAACAAATGAAACACAGCCGAAAACCCAAGGAGGCACAACAAACAAATCTCTATCTGGATATAGTATCTGATATAAAATCTGCCTATGAAGGATCGAACTAGGTATCCTATTGATTAGGTAGCAAGCAGTCAAAATGGCGTCTCCCCAGTAGGAAGATGGAACATTGTGATGTATCAACAATGTCAGAGCCACGTCTAAGAGATGTCTGTGTTTCCTTTCTGCCACACCATTTTGCTAGGATGTATGGGTGCAGGAGGTTTGATGTATGATGCCTAGGGAGCTATAAAATTGGGTTAGTCTCTTAGTGCAAAACTCAAGTGCATTGTCGGTTCTAACAATCTTTACAACTGTAGAAAATTGAGTCTTGATCGGATTAATTAACATTTCAATTGTATTTCTTTCATTTGACTTACTACGAAGTAAAAAGGTCCATGATAGTCTAGAGAAATCATCAACGACCACCAAGTAGAAGCGGAATCCCTACCTGTCTGGAGTACGACTTGGGCCCCATATGTCCATGTGGAGTAAATCAAAACATGCAGATGACGCAACCGTAGTGCTAGGAGAATAGTTGGAACGATGATACTTAGTTGGCAAGCGTCACAAGGAAGATTAGTAACAGGTGATAAATGAGGAATAACTCGTCTCAGTTGATCTAGAGAGGGATGTCCCAGCCGACGGTGCCACTGAAGTGCTGTCCCTGCCTTGTATGCTACATCTGCCTGTCCAACAACAGCCAATGGAGACTAAGCTAAGCGGTGTACACCTCCTTCCTCGTGTCTACCACCAATAGTTTTCCCTGTGAATTTGTCCTGGAAAAGACATCTCACATCATCAAAGATTGCTCTGCAGTTGAGCTCTTTGGTAATTTTGCTAATTGACAACAAACTGATCAGAAAATTATAAACAAATAGAACATTGGGTAGTCTTAAGGTAGGGGATATAGTAAACCTCCCCTTCGCCCATAACCCGAGAAAGATGTCCATCAGTCACCTGAACAGTCCTGCTAGGAGAAACATCACACACTATGCGGAAGCATTCTCGGTCTCCATTAAGATGCCTGGATGCCCCGGAATCAATTAGCCATCCATCATCTGTAGAAGAGGGAAGCGCTGCTGTATCTAAAGTGGTAGACCCAACAGCCGCATCCTCTTTCCTAATAATCCCATCAGCTAGCTCTGTAGCTTGAGTCATAGTATGAGCATGACCTATCTTGCCAGGGAACATACCAGTGGTCCACTGCTTGCTACCCTGTCGACGACGGCGCCCCCTACCTCGTGTAGAAGGGCCTCCTCGTCTATTCAGATGACTTTGTCTGACACAACGATCTCTGTCAAGATTAACTTATCCTGCTTCCATAGCGGCCTCCATCATGAAACTGAGCCCAAAGACACCTTGGACTGATCATCTGAAGCCATCTTCACAATCCGGAAGCCTCAATCGTCTAGGACCAAGAAACCATCAAATAATCTGAAAATTCAATCGATTCGGATCTGCATAGTTGCTAAGAGGCTTCCTTGGACTAGCTTTAGCCTCACCTGGGTGCAAGGAGAATACCCAAGGAGGCCTTGAAGAAGTCTAGCCTCCTTCTTGCAACAAGAATAGGATTGTAGTCCCTAGATCAGGGTAATATGCCCCTTACGGATGGTGCATAGGGGTCAAAGATCATGCTTACGGCTGCAACAGGTGGTTGTGTTGTCGCTCCCTGTTGGTCGCAGCCTCAGAAGGCCGCCGCAATGTTGCAAGATGCTTGGTAGTGGCGCAACCAATGACCCTTGGACCAGTAGCGCTGTCGCTAGCTGCTGTAGGAGGTTGCAGTGTTGCTGCTGGGTCTATCGACCCTCGCCAGAGCACCGCTCGGTGGTTCAAAGGCTTTCGTGCCGTTGCAGACCCGTTGCAAGGGCTGAATCGGGCCTTAAGGGTGCCGCCTCCAGCCACTAAGGCTCCTCCGTGGGGCTAAATCAAGTCTCAGGGGGTGAATTGAGCCTCAAGGGCCTCGCCGAGGGTCGCTAGGGCTCCCGTGTGCGACTGGAGGGCCGTTGGAGATTGCTACCGCCGCAGAGGAAGGAGATGAGAACAGGATTCGGTGTTAGGGTTTGAGAGGCCTTGAGGGGTGGGATACCTAGAGCCACAGTCTAGGACTGGTGCTTTGATACCAAATTGGATGAAATGATTCAAATTCAAGTAGAAATCCTAGGGCTCTCTTATATAGAGAGAGACCGAAAGGGTGAAAGTACATAAAAGCCCCTAAAGAGCAAACCAAACCTAAGAAGCATATAACAAAGAAAAAATAGAAAATATATGTTAACAATAAACGTATAATAAGATTTAAGTAAATAATTACCACATAGCCTCTAAAAAAAAAATCAATTCAATGATCACATAACATGTAATTTAAAAACATAAAACATTCAAACATACTTTAACATAACTAAATAGTAATAACTAACAAGAAAAAATGTAATGTATAACTCAGGAGAGGTTGAGACTCATACCAACAACAGCAAGAAGTATGGTTGAGACTTGAAAGGGGAAGGAGGCAATGATAAGCAATGGAAAGGGGACAAACTGATAATGGGTGGTACGTAGGGGAGGTGATTGGCAACTCACGATGCAACAACAGCCATCAGCAATGGTAATGGAGGAGTCCAAAGATGGAGAATGACTTGCAGCAGTTAAGAGTGATGGATTTTTTAGGGCTTGAGAGGTCAGGGTCATTGTTTGGGGTCAGGTGATGGGTATATAGGATTTTAGAAAATGATTTTATTTGCTTTATTAGATCATATGTAACTCATATGACCTTCATGTGTAAACTTTTGATTGAGGTTATAGCCTTGATTCCGCCTTGCCGCCTCAGCTTCGCCTCGACAAACTTAGGCGCACGCCTTACATTGCAACCCCGAGGCTGTAGCCTCGGGGTGATTTTCTTCCACCTCGTCTCGAGGCGTATGCCTCGAGCGCCTTGAGGCTAGTTTTTTAAAATCATGCCTAGAGGCTACTTCTTAGGATATCCCTACAAGTACAGAGTCTAGCATAGAGGACTCTCCTTCAGATACAATGTCAAACACAGTGGTTATTCCCACAGGTACAATGTCAACAGGGGTGGAGGATGATGTTCCCATAGCTATTCGGAAGGCCCCTCATTCATGTGCACATTACAAGGTGGCAGGGAATGCTGTTTCCACTACCTAGGTTGGGGCGTCCTTGTTGCTGCCGTATTTGTTGCAGAGACCCCAGCCACCTACTATCAGGCTCTACTCGATCCAAAGTGGCATGCTACCATGGAGGATGAAATGTCTGCCTTCGTGATAGGGGAACCTAGGAGTTGGCACCACTTCCTTTTGGAGCATGTCTTGTTGGAGTTCGTTGGGTCTTTGCCTTGAAATACAACTCTGATTGGTCTATTTCACAGTACAAGCCCAGGCTTTTTGCAAGGGGGTTCACCCAAACTTATGGAGTGGACTTCTTTGACACTTTCTTTCCAGTGGCTCGTCTCTCTACAGTCAGGATATTAGTCTTAGCGGAAGCACAACAGGGTTGGCTCCATCAGCTTGATGTCAAAAATGCATTCTTATATGGTGGCCTCTAAGAAGAAGTTAACATGTAGCCCCCGAGTTTCGAGGTTAAGGGGGAGTGTGTATGCAAGTTGAGAAAGGCTATTTATGGCCTAAAGCAGAGTCCCCGTGCCTGGTTCCAGCGACTGTTAGAGGCTTTAGCTACTATTGGGATGCATAGGTCATCTTCTGACCATTCTCTTTTTGTGAGGCGGAGGCGTCATGGTGTGGTGGCGTTACTTATGTATGTGGATGATCTGATTGTTACAGGAGATGACAAGCTTGGTGTTTCGGAGGTGAAGGAGTTTCTTGGTCAGCAGTTTGTTATGAGGAACCTGGGAGGACTCTGCTACTTAGGAATTGAGGTTGCCCATTGCAAAGAGGGCATTGTGATGTTTCAAAGGAAATATGCCCTTGACATATTCCAGGAGGTAGGGATGCTAGGACCCAAGGAGCAGATATCCGTATGGATCCAAATGTACACCTTTATGATAGTGCAACAAAAATTGTTGATTGCAGGGCCTATAGATAGTCAGTAGGAAAACTTTTATACTTGACTATCATACGTCCAAACCTTACTCTAGTAGTCGGGAAGTTGAGGCAGTTTTTAGACAAGCCCACAGATGCACATTGGCATGTAATGATGCAGGTACTTAGGCACCTTAAGAAAGCTCCTGGACATGGCCTTCTGTTTTAGAGAGTTCTTGACAGTTGTAGGTTATTCTGATGCTGACTGTGCTGGTGATCTTGGTGATAGGAAGTCTACCACGGGCTTTTGTATATTTGTAGCGAGCAATCTTGTTTCCTGGTGGAGTAAAAAGCAAAGTGTGGTCTCTCGTTCCAGTGTAGAGTTAGAATATAGAGCTATGGCACAAACAGCAGCAGAAATGATTTGGGTTAGATCCTTGTTGCGGGATCTTCATGTTCAGTTTCAGAAGCCCATGGAGATGCATTGTGATAACAAGGTTGTCACATACATTGCTAATAATCCCATATTCCATTAAAGGACTAAATATGTGGAAGTGGATTGTCACTAAACGAGGAGCCTAATTCAGCAGGGTTTACTTTGTACCTTGTGCCTGGCTTCTTAAGACCAGATTGTTGATATATTTACTAAGTCGTTATTTTGCCCTATGCTTGAGAAGTGTAGGAACAAACTGAGCATGATTGATATATATGCTCTAGCTTGAGAGGGAGTCTTATGTTGTGTTGAGGGGTACTTTTGTCTTTTAGCTTTTATCATTGGACTCTTGTTATATGTTTTCCTTCACCTCTTTCTATATAAAGAGGTGCAGGGTTGGCTCAGTAATTTGATGATTTTTATTTCTTTCAACTTGGTATTAGAGCCAAGGTGAGAGTCCACCGAAAAAACCCTAACCCCATCGTCAGCCTCCCCCCTCCCTCCCCTCATCGCCACCACCGGCGGTTGCGTCGGCCAGCAGTAGCAACACCGCTGCCCAGTGGTAGCACTATCGTCGCTCAGCGATAGCGGCAGTAGGGTTGTCTCGATCCTCGTTCGTCCAGCGCCTTCTCCCTCGCGAGTCTTCTTTGGTAGTAGGGAGAGAGCAGCAGGCTTGATTCCACCTGCTGCAGATTCTAGGAAGGTCCTTGGTGTGTTGGTGATGGAGTTCTAGATCATGGACCTTCCTTAAGGTGTAGTGATGCAACATTGTGATTCCTTTGGTTCCTTTGGATGGATGCACATTGTGTGTGTGTAGGGTAAACTATGGCTACCTCCACTGGGGAGCTAATTGGTTGCCCTCGACGCTCTTAAATTTTTCTATGAATCATATATCGTTATGAAACTTTAGGAATTGAAATTAATTAATATAAGAAAGATGTGTTTTAAATTTCATTTGAATTAGAAATCACTAATCCCTCTATTAAGTAGGGCTAATCGTTAGTACTATTTTAGCCGTTGAAAATTTGACATTATTGATGGAGATGCGTTTGTCCGATTGAGTTAAAACTCCATACAATTCTTAGTTATATTAGAATAGTGTGATTCTTAAAGTTTTATGACGATATATGATGTGTAAAGGTTAAAAGCATCGCGGGCAATTACATTTTACCCATATATATATATATATATATAATTTAGGTACTTGATACAAGATCTAAGATTTGCCATTGAATTTTTCATATTAATGTTCAATCTACTTGAATCCATGTTTAAAAGATCTAACAAATTTCATGCTAGTTGTTGGCTACCTAAGTAGTGTTCCTCCTTTACCCCAGGCTTTGGACTAGCAATGAAAATGCGCAAAAGATGTTTGTATAAGAAGGGATCATTTGCTATTCTATGTGATAAGTGGGTTCCTTTGAAAGATAAAAGAAAGTATTGTAGGGTAGCTGTAAGACTTGACATGCTATATGATACAGAGTGTTGGGCCGTCAATTATAGGCATATACAAAAGATGTATGCGGTAGAAATAAAGATGTTACAATGGTTATATGGTCATACAAGAAAGGACCATATTTTTAATGAGATTATCAGGGAAAAGGCTGAGGTGGCACTGATAACAGATAAAATGAGGACATGCCTAAGGTGATTTGAACATTTGCAGAGAAGGTTAATGTCCCTGTTAAGAGATGTGAGGAGTTGGATGTCGACCTATGAGGGGGCGAGGGAGGCTAAAAAATGTTGGAAGGAAACTATGGAAGAAATAAATTGTTGTCTTATTGAAAATAGAGTATCCTGGCCTCTTTATATAGTGAGGTTGGATGAATTACATACTAAACCCAGCAGGATATAAAAATAACAAACAACAATAGAAAACAATTAAAACTCTCAATCCTATTTAAAACAAACCTACAACTAATAAAAATTCTATAACTCTAAACTATCATGCATGATCTCAATTATTTTAGTTTAAATCTAAAAATAACTTAAAATAGATTCAAGTAGAGGCAAAGTATCCATGTAGATGATCCTACTTAGTGTGGGAAAATGCATTGTTGTTGTTGTTATAGTAATAGGAAAACTACTCTTGTGTTTAAAAATGGTACCATTTTACCTCTTCAAATAATGGCTATCCTTCCAATTTGCCCACTCTTGATTGTGTGTTAGAAATTAGAAATCATGAGAGAGGTGCATAGCCTGCTTTGTTCAATTATATGGGATTGAACTCCATGGTGAGAGATTCTTAAGATGCAGCTGATACCTTTTATTTCCCTATTGTTGCCTAGTGATGTGCACCTAACACTGTTGACATACTCTCTTATTCTTATTTTTCTATTCTTATTGTATTGTTTGTTATTTGATATTTTTTGTTTAAACTTATGTTGTAATTTTTCGAACAACTCTCCTAGGATTCTTTGGAAGGATAGGACAACTTATTTTCTCCTAATTTGGTATGGATGAGCCATGGTAGGAGACTTCTTTGTTGGCTTTAATTATCCTTATCAATGACCCCTATTTGAAATGTATCAATGGCCCCTTACGATATGATCTGATTAGGTCTGTGAAACCTTTCTGTTTCCATAATACATTAACCTTTGTTATTGTTTCTAAAGGGTCCAGCTGTGGGGATCCATATGGGACGTTCAAAGTTTCTAATTTTGCTGTGTACACTATGAATTTTAATGTGTAAGGCTTTGTCAGAGGTCAACTAATTCCATACATTCAGGAAAATCAAAATGTAGGAAGAAAATATAGCGATATTTTGATTCTTAGTCACTGTTAATTATTAAGAATATGGAAAATTGAATTTTTGGAATTGGAAATTGTGGTGGTGATATATTGACAAAAAAGTAGTTTCATCACATATATTTACAGGAATACCCCTTTCGGCTAACAATTATTGGTAAAAATTGGGAAACTGAACAGGAAGGAGGTAAAATTTGATTCTATTGCACTTCCCTCAAGCTACTAATGTAATCACCTTCTGATTTTCTATAAATGGATGAGCACCTTTCACATTGCTCCACTTCCATCCTTCCCCTTTGCCAGTATCAATGTTTAATACAACTGATGCAAGGAGCTCATTGAAATTTTGTTTGGTATAGACTCATTTTTTTGTTCTCATGCTATTAGGAGTTTTTTTAATTAATCTAGGATTAGTTAGATTTGATTTAGGATTTCAAAATCTGCAGAATTCCAATTCTGCAATTAATTAGGTTTTTTTCCCCCTTGGTTAAAGGTGCCATTGTCTTGGGTTATATCCAGATACCAGAAAGCCGGTTCCCCTCTTGGTTAAAATGCCATTTGATTGTGGACATGTCCGGGCTGCTCAAATTGATGGTTATATACTTAAAGAATTGCGTAGAAAAAAGGAAAAAAATGTTGTGCATGTTCTTTATGATTTTATTAACTAGGTATTGCAATTTATTAACCATCTTTCCAGGCACTTTTCCTTTTCCCCAAGTTTCAGATTTTGCATTCTCAGGGATTTCCATACTTATCTCGGTGTTGCCTACTTTGTGCTAGGATGTTGATATATTTGAGCATGAGAGCTTGTAGTTTAATATGTTCACTTGTGGATGCTTACCTGTCTTGGGAATTCTACATAAATATTTGACATTTTAAATGCATTAAGTTTATCATATTTACAAGTATATTCTCCCAAAGTTACTTGGTGTTGCACTTATGCCATTCCATTGGTATGAATTTTCAAATCAGTAGCAGTTGAAATTAGAGTAGAAGATCTATTCCTTTTTTGTTTTGAGGTGTTTACATACATGTCATCATAAGCATATTAAATTGCATAATCGCCATCATATTTTGATATTTACATAGATGCGACCATAAAGTTGATTATCTTAACAAAAATATTCATCAATCCGATGTTCATTGGTGTCGAGAAATCCTGCACTTATTCAAAAAAAGATCAAGTTCCATCAAGGTGATCTACTATTTCAACTAAAAACATTAGTAAATGGTTGTTTTTTCCTCCACTAAAAAAAATGCAATTGCATTTCTTCTCTCCATCATTGCTCCTCTCTTCACTTGGTCTCCTAAGGTAAACCTAACCAACATCCTTAATAAAAAAAAACACCCTTCACCAGCTTTTTGCCATCAATAGGCTTTTTTACCTCTTTGGATGCTTGAATGTGGTAAAGTCCAACCTGCATTAATTTAGTGGCATTGTTGCAGAAAGAGGCATGTTTATAATGGTATATATGTAATATGAAGTTCATATTGGCATTCATATAACATACAAAATTCTTGAAGGTATTTATGTAGAGCCCCTTTCTCCCATACTCGCTCCTCTATCCCTCATTCCTTCCCTCAATTACTTATCTAAGGATTTAGTTTGTAATAACAATATCAAATATGGTCACAAAAGTCTTGAGAAATATGCTGTGTAATCAACTTGAAGAATGAGAGATGTTGACATAAATTAGGATTAGAAAATTGTAAATAATTGTGTGGTGACTAGTTGTGCTCTGATTGATTGTTTAAAAGTTGGGAAAGAAAATAATGAGAACAGATCTCCTCTGTGGGCCACATGATGGAGGAAGATCGGAGAGCCAGAAACGAGCACATGAGGTTTGTTCAGGAGGAGGACAAAAAAGCGGAGGTGAGTTGGCATGTTAAATCCAGGCAAAGGTGGGTGAAGGAGGGACATGCCAACACGAGATATTTCCATCTAATGGCCTCCTTCAGGAGGAGGTGGAACAAGATCGATAGATTGGTGGTAGATGGAGAGGAGCTTACTGCTAGGGAGGAGATAGCAAGGGTGGTAGGAGGCCACTTCTGGAGCTTCACTGGGGTGAGAGAGCAGGGAGGGTGGAAGTGGATGGATGTTTGGGGTCGGATGGTTTCCTGGTAATCTTCTATAAAGAGTTTTGGCCAATGCTTAAGGAGGATGTCATGTAGGTCATTTGGGAGTTTGAGGAAGGTAATAATGGCTTCAATAGACTCAATTGGTTTTATATGTTCCTGTTGCCAAAGGGGCAGAGGCGATTGAAGAATTCAGACTAATCGCGCTGTCCAATGCCGTGTGTCTCATCGTCGCGAAGGCCTTGGCGATTAGACTTTACATGGTCCTGGAGGACCTCATTTCCCTGGTGCAGATAGCTTTCATCCTCGGACGGGGCATATTACATCAGTGCGATTTTGGCACACTGGAAGAGGGAGAAGAATGCCTTCCTATGAAAGATGGATTTTAGTAAGGTGTATGACTCGGTACGGTGGTCTTTCCTTTGGACCTCCTTGGTATTAAGGGGTTTCCTGCAGAAATGGATTTGATGGATGAAGCGTTGTGTTACCACTACATCATTCTCGGTCCTGGTGAATGGAAACTCGGTAGGAGGGTGGATATAGCCGCGTAGAGGTGTTAGACAGGGGTGTCCCCTTGCCTCGTTGCTTTTTGTCTTGGTGAGTGATGCTCTGGCGAAGGCTACCTTCAGAGCCTATGGTAGTGGTTTGATATTAGGTTTCTCGATGCATTAGGTGGAGATCCCAATACTACAATATGCAAATGATACCCTGTTCTTCATGGAGGGCTTGGAGAGGCATCCAGGCTACAGATCAACTATGAGAAGTCCAACTTTATCCCGATGCAAATGGAGGCCGAGGGGGCTGGGACTTGTGCGGATGCTCTGGGCACGTTGATCACCTCCTTACTGTTGTCCTACTTGGGCTTGCCTCTGTCAGATGGCAGGTTGAGTATGTGGAATTTCTTTCCGCTAGTGAAGCGGGTTGAGAGTAGGCTGGCGGGTTGGTCCTCTAAGATGCTGTCGAGGGCAGGTTGCCTGGTGTTGGTGAAAGCAGTCATTGTCGTTATTCCGTCATATTTCATGTTTGTCTTCAAATTACCCAAGGTAGGGAGAAGATTGACCAGGCTGATGAGGGATTTCTTTTGGTCTAGTTAGGAGGACCTTCGGAAAGGGGCAAGACTTGTGGCGTGGGAAGAGGTTTACAGGCCAGTGAAGGAGGGTGGTCTCGATGTGCGGGACCTGGAGGTCATGAATGACAACTTGTTGACCAGGCGGATAGACTGCGTGATGGGATGCAAATTGGGTTGGTTGGGAGATGTCCTAAAGGTGTTTCATGGAGGGAGTCTGGATTGGGAGAGGTTGATGGAATTGGGACGAGGTGGTTCCTCCTTCTATAGGGGGTTGGCATTGGTGGCTTCGAAGGTCAGGGGTTTTTTCTTGCCACTGGTTGGCGTAGGAGACAGATTCAGGTTTTGGACAGATGACTGGATTGACATTGGCCCCTTTGCCACTAGATTCTCGAGGTTCTATGCGCTTGCAGTGGAGGAGGCCACAGTTGGGGCCTGTTGGGAGGGGACGTGGTGCCTTGTGATGTTGGGAAGTCTGTCAGATCACAGGTTGGAGGAGTTCCTCTCTTTGATGTAGGAATTGGAAAACTTTGGGTTGGAAGGTGGGTAGGACTGTTGAGTCAGGGATGACGATCGCTTCACCATCAGGAAGGCATACGATAGGCTATGAGGCAAGGATCTGACGTCGAGTGTAGACTTCCTTTGTGATTGTAGGATTATTTGGACGGCTGAGTACCCTTTGAAGGTCGGGATCTTTCCATGGCTGGTGTGATGGGGAGGGATAATAACTAGAGCTTGTAGAGCCACATGGGCCCTGGAGGTGAACGCTACATGCCCCCTATGTTGCGGGGGTGAGGAGGATCTGAACAACCTAATTTTTTCCTGACCTTTTTCTGCTCAGGTGTGGAGTTGCCTGAACTTAGGTTAGGTGGATTACACCAGCTAGGAGCTCTTTTGGGCGTTTCTCAGGAGAGGTAACCCATGTAGGGAACGATGTGTGTTTAGGTTGAAGAGGGAGATAGTGAAGTTGTTGGCTATACTTTGGGGCATCTGGTTGGGGAGAAACGAGGTGGTTTTTAGGGGTTAGGTCCCCCAGGTGAAGAATTGTCTTGTCAATCTCGGTGATGGTGTTCTTCTGGGAGTCTATCTTGTGATGTAGTTGGTTGTACTTCCCTTTGCCCTCCAGGCTTTTTTCCATTTATTTTAATGGATGGGGGGTTATCGCAAGGATGGCCGCCCCTTTCCTGTCTAAAAAAAAATGATGAGAAAGAAATGCTTCAAAATCAGCCAACTATGGTGTTGTATATATTTTGATCTGAAATCTCCTTTTTTGTATAATCTGATGATGACATCTTCCCCCCTCTGCTGTTTTTAGGAAAATAGCAAGAACATCCAAATTGAGGCATTTCATGTGTTCAAGGTATGACCAACTAGCGTAATAAATTACATTAATATCTTTAGGTTTTCTTTCTTTCGTTTGACGTTATGGCTTGGTGCGTGGTTTCTTTTATTAGTTATTTGCTGCCAACAAGAACAAGCCGCCTGAGGTTATTGGCATACTCTCCAAGAACAAGAACAAGCTTCTCCGGCTCCTGAATGGCTTAAAGCTTGATAAAGGTAGACTTGTTCAGCCAAGTGTTGTTCTTAGATCCCATCTTTTAGCACTGAATTGAAAGGTTTGAGTTTCTATATTTCAGAGGACGAACAGTTTGAGACCGATAAGTCCCTCGTGATTAAAGAGATAGCGGCGCTTGAGTCTTGATCATGGGGCAATTGCACCCCTCCCTTTCAAGAAAGAGAGATTTATGGACATGGTATTTACTGTAACTAAATGGTCGAGGGTTCAGTGTCCTCATGTTGTAATATTATGTTTTTGCTTATTTGAAGAGGGTTTGAAGTCTTATGTTTATCTGCCATTATTGGGGTTTTTGCCTTGTATTGCGGAAAGGCAAAATTAATGATTATGAAAATAAGTGAGGTGTGGTATTTGCGCAAATGGCAACTTTTTTAAAGGAAACTTTCAGGGCATGTTAGATAAGTAGTGGCCGACGGGATTTGCGATCCCATGGAACTGTATATATTGAGTTGCTTAGTTTTGTAATGAAACATTACTTCGAGAATTTGGTGACCATGTTTCTAATTTTCTGATTTAAGGATCACATTTTTTAAATAATCTAAAGAGCAAACAGGATACAAAGAGGTGATGCTCCTCTTGTCTTGATTTTTCCCTTTCATGCCATGCTCTTTGCTTTTTCTGTTTTTAGGAAAACCCATGCCCTTTGCTTTGTTCCATCATCTACTCGTGTTTTGGTGAGGGAACAGGAGAAATACCTGCATGGTGCCAGTTTATTGGTGCGAAACAATTCGAGCACGTGGAATTTTTTATGTATGTTCTGTAATCTAATGGTTATTTTATAGACATCCTTGAACTTTTTAGGTAGCTCTAAAAGGTTAAAATCTTTGCATAAATATCAGTAAAATTAAGCATCATGTCAAAAATGCAAGTAATTTTTTCCCTCCCATTCACTCTAATATGCAAATTAACGTGAACTCCGTCTGTTTCACCTCAGCCATAAATCTACCATGATTTTGAGCTCCTTTGACGCTACGATATCGTTTTGAATTTTTTTCACACTTGGGATAAGTTAATTTAAATGTGACTAATTTGCAAGATTCTACTCATGGTGGGGTATAGTTGTGAAATTGAGAAATCTTATAAAGGCATACATACAAACATGATATACTTAAGGATGTTCTATATCACATGATTTATAAGAGTACCTGGTAGGCCATAAGGTGTAAATGAATCGAAATAGGGAGTTTGAGGTTTTCGAAAGGGAAGGAATTTATCTTACATAAATACTCTTAAACTAAGTTTCAAAAAGAAATTTGCTAATTTGAAGGGAAAAAGTCAAGAACTAAATACCTATTCTTTCTCTCTCATATCGTTACTTCCAAATAAATGTCATCTTTTGCTTTCCAACACCTTCACTATGAATCTGTCATGGTTTCAAGATCTTGCGATTTGTAGATTTATGTGAGGAGGATTTTCATCAACTTCTACTTGAGTTCAGCCTCTACAAGAAGAATAAGATCTTAACTGATTCTATCTTTCATAGACATATATGCTTAATGTTTAAGCTCATACTGCTAATGGGGCATAAGTACTAAAGCAGGTAACTTCACCGGAACATTTGTGCAAATATATATATATATATATATATATATATATATGTATGTATGTATGTATGTATGTATAACACACGCATATTTATTGCAAAATGGAGTACTTTTACAAGGAGGTTGCGTATGTAGTAAATGGCACTAGTAACTTCGTAATTCTAGTTGTCTTGAAATCAAGCAGATAAAGTGGTGGATGAAGGTATGAATCGGAGATGGGGGAGAAGGGAAAGAGGGATGGTGGTCAGAGATCGGAAAGGCACATGAGTGGATGGTGGTGTGTTGGCAAATAGGTCGACGGGCTGTGGGGGTATTCTCTTGTTTTCTTTGCCTCCAAACTCGTAGATAAGATCTTCCCAGGGCTTTCCATTCAATTTCTATGCTCGTGAGGGGATAAACTTCCAAAAAAATCTCGTTTATGTTGTAGGATGTATTTCGGAGGATAAAAATTTGTAAATATGAGATATCCATGTTGATATTTATATGTAACATAGGATAATTCTGTTTGGGTATTTACATGAATAATGTAAAAGATAAGAATAAATTGGGATTGTAGGGGATTTGAGTATAGGATAACCCTTTCCTCACTTATATTCAAGTTTGAGAAAATTCAAATTTAAAGTAAAACACGTATTCAATCACTATATTCATGAAACCACAAACGATGGATCCCGAGACATGTGAGGATTCTCAAGAACTTTTTTGGAAAGAGAGTAAAAGATACCGAAGGACTCTATTCTTTACATATTCTATGCACATGTTTGTAAATATTCTATGCATATGGATTCAAAGGCATGATTCTCTTCCATTCCTTTTTATTTTTTCTTCTCTCTCTCTCTCTCTTTTTCTCATGTACGAGTACATTCCCGAAATATTCTTTGTAATGACCCCGAGTGGCTGATTCCGTAAATTCCCGATAATGTGGGCCCATTTTCCTCCACTTCCGCCGCCATTCTATATAAATGGGCGACCCCGTTGGCTTTGTTCTTGTCACTCGTGCGGTTGACGTCGCCCACTGCGTGCAATTCGGAGCTCGTGAAAGAGAGAGATAAGGGAGATGGGCGAGAATGGTACCCTCCCGATCGCTACCCAATTCGATGCTTCGATGGTTTCTCCACGAAAAATTGGATCTTTTTACCGGGTTTTGAGTGGGTGCAGATGCGAACTCGGAGTTCCTTGCGGTGGCCGTCGAGGCCGCGAAGAGCGCCGGCGAGGTGAGTTTTTGAGCGTCGAGGGATTTGGTTGGTTTTGCGGAAAGATTGGTTCTTTAGTGGAAATATTGCTCCTTTTTTGAAAAAAATCGATCTTTTTCGGTTTCTGATTGGCGGGTTGTTGTTCTTTTCCCTTTGTGTGCTGGAAATGGGGATCTCAGGTCATCCTGAAGGGGTTTTACCAGTCGAAGAATATCGAGCACAAGGGTGTGGTATGTTTCTCAAGCTTCCCTTTTATGTGTTCCTATGCTTGGTTGCATGATCCTGGTTTTCCTTCAAATGGTTTTGTTCTTGGTGTTGTTTCTTGTCTTGTGGCTGTTGAAATTGGAGTCTTTCTGAAAAGATGGCTGTTTGGAAAAGCTTGGTTGAGATCGGTCTCTATGTTGCAGGTATCAAAGCTACAAAGAGTGGGACTTTGATCTCTTTGTAAAAGAAGCTTGTTTGTTATGATGTAGAAGACCTGAAATACAATATATTTATTACCTCAAGTTACTATGTATGTCCACTACAAAATGTTTTTTTATATCATTTTGAAGATGCGAGCTATATGCTGTGCACATTTGTGAGTGCACAAAAACAGAATAGTCTGGCCATTAGACTAGAAGATGCAAGCTGATTAACATATAGTTAATTATTTGTTATGGCCGGGAGCTTGAAGTTTGGATTCTCAAGATTAAGTTTATTAACAAGAGAGAAAGATTTCTTTTTTTGTTTTGTTTTTTTTTTTTCCCTCTGAAAAATCAAAGAATGACTACTTGAGGTTACTACTCATCCATCTGCATATATCAAAAAATGTCCTATGGTGACAATTGCTGGTCGGGCCCTGGGGATTCAAGTTCGAGGTATTGGATGCCTGCTTTCCATAGTGCACTTCTGAGCAGAGTGGATGGAAGAGCTTTTTCTCCTACTTGATTTTATCCGAATGTTTCATCCTCTGAAGATTGGGGTTTGGGCGACTTTCCATTAAGAGACTACAAACCTTTGAGGGAGCAACTTATGGGGTTTGGTGCTATTAACCATAGGCTATTGTGGAGAACAAACACACCTAAGATGAGCTTTTGCATGGCTAATTAAATGAAGTATTGATGTAAATGGGTATTGAGGACAGATGGTGTGTTTCTTCTGTGATCATCAGTGGGTGATATGGACCATCTTTTTCTATTTGTCATTTTGATGCTGTGAGATCTGTATGCCCAGATTGAATTGATGCTAGTTCCTTTCAGTTCATTTGGTGGAGCCTTGTTTTTGTGTGTTGGGGAATTGTGGTGGGTGGGTGGGGGGGTGTGGATGTGTGGGGGATTGGCCAGATCGGCCACTTCTTTCTTTATGGCTGGGAGAGGGTCTGAGTTTTCTGGTGATGTGGGCAGTCTGGCTCCAACTGTTTGCAAACTATCTTTAGCAATTGTCCACCTTATGTTGGGAAAGTTATCAGAAGTGCTCAGTTTTTATCTGTTTTTGAGGGTAATGGGGCTCAACTTGTTGCTGTTGCAACACTATCACCTTTTTATCCATGAAGATGGATGACTACTCACCTTGAATAATTTCTCCAAAGAAAAGGTAATATTATAAGGCACAATGGAAATAACCACAACATCCGCCCAATGAAGATGTGTGTTCTAATTTGGTTTTAAATTTTAAGTCATTCTGTACTGGCATTATGTCATTTTTAGGTGACATCATAAGGGCGTTTTGGAAAACATGCAGGTGGATCTGGTCACTGAGACAGACAAGGCATGCGAAGATCTCATATTCAATCACCTCAAGAAGCATTTCCCTGAACACAAGGTCAAATTTAATTTCTGCTCCAAACTTTATAAAGAATAGAACTGATAGGCCATCTTTATTTCAGTTCATAGGCGAGGAGACATCTGCAACATATGGGACTGCTGAACTGACAGATGATCCAACTTGGATGGTTGATCCACTTGATGGAACTACTAATTTTGTGCATGGGTGAGTGTCGATTTTTGCTTCTTTTTTGCTCCTTGAATGTATTCTTATCGGTTTTATTCACTTGTAGGTTCCCTTTTGCATGTGTGTCTATTGGTCTGACAGTAGGAAAGATTCCCACTGTGGGAGTTGTATACAATCCAATACTTAATGAGGTATGATTATGTTATGTATTGGTAATTCGTATCTTATGCTTTGACCGAAACAAGTCTTATGACCTATCATAATTATGTTACTTCCTCTCGAAGGCTACATGGTGATTTATCCCAGAATTAAATATGGTGAAGAATCCTAGACATTATAATTGAAATATGCTGGCTGTCTTGTGTAGTTTTCTTTCTTTTCTGTGTATTTTGTGAATAATTAAGTGGAGAAGCTAGATGGCTTAGAGAGATCTCTTTTATTGAACAAAGTGTGATATGCATAAGAGAAGCGTGTGATGGATATGGGAATGAGCTGATGGGCTATTAGTTATGTAAAAATTAGTGCATTCAGATGGTACCTCAAGGAGGTGCTGTTTTGCAAGTATTGTGTAGATTTTGTTAAATCTATTGTTTCACGTTGTGATCTGTATTCATTATTCTAATTCCGGACTTGTAGATGTTTACTGCCACTCGTGGACAAGGAGCTTATTTGAATGGGAAGCCAATCAAAGGTATACCCATCTACTAAAGTATGCATGCAAGTGACTGTTAGCCTTTTGTATGTTTGTGCATAATTTGTTACTTCCAAACTTTCTGCAGCATCATCACAAACGGAGTTGGTGACATCTCTTCTTGCAACAGAGGTATACCTTGAGATGATATTTGTGCTTATATTTTTCTGTTGATGGGCATTTTTGTGGTCATGTGTGTTACTTCCTATTAGATTGCTTCACAAGGCATAGTGGCAATTCCAAATTCCAATCATATAGGTACCTCTATGTGAACCAACAGCATATCTATATCATCTAGGATGTTACAAAAGCCAAAATGAACCCAAGGGACTACTGGGTTAATGGGGACACCTGCTCCCACTCGCTGTGATGTGACTCAAACTATGGTGCGACCAGAAAACATATATCACTAATGAAACAAAATATTTGGCTGCTGACAGTCAGGGTTTGCATATGTAAAATTGATGATAAAGAAGGAAAAGAAATATATCATACTTGTTCACATCATAATCTCAATGAAAAATTGATAGCATTGATGAATGGTATTTGTTGGTAAAATAGGATGTGTGGAAATCAGCAAGTGTTTATACATTAATCGCTGAGCCTTTCCACTTAAGTCAATTGGTTTGAGTTGGATGTTCTTACATGGTGTCAATGTCACACGATTATGCGACTGTGATTAACCTCTATGTCACCCTGTCAAAATGTCCACATTAATGCTTGTAGGTCACATGTTAGGGAACCTATAGTACATATAAAGATGTGGAAATTAGTAAGTCACATATGTTAATTGTCCAGTTTCTCCACTAAGCCAATTCATCCAAGTTGGATAATGCTCCTGTGGTACAAACATCAGGGTGCACTGTAGAGACTTTTCTCAAGACTATGAGCTTATTGGAGGACATCTCTATTTGTAATCTTTGTTCATTTATAGCATATCAGCACATTTATATAAATAAACTGCAATGTGGGCTGCCCTAATTCTCTTGAGGCCTGCAAAAAAGGTGTGAATGTTCTCTCTATAAACTGCTACGTGGAGAATTCATAATTCCTTGATGCCTACCAAGAGGGACAAATTAAGGACCCAAAAGCTATTATTGCATCTGACAGTATCTGATCTCCTGATTTTGATGTTTGGAGATCATGGATCGAGAAGGCATCTAACAATCCTGTCTACTTGTGATGTAATAAATAGCTTATGGACCCAAAAGCTATTCTCTCTCTCTCTCTCTCTATCCCCGTTAAACTGATGACTGCACTAGATTACATAATATACTTTAGATCTACTCTAGGTGACTTATGCTGGTGAACTCTAGGAGAAATGATAGGTTCTTCAGTATAAATTGAAGGACCCTTGGATGATTTGCGTTTTCCTTTATTGTAATATTGCCAGGTAGGGACAAAGCGTGATAAGGAGACGGTGGATACAACTACGAACAGGATTAATAATTTGCTCTTCAAGGTATTGTGCACCATAATTTAGTGGTTGCTCTGAGCATCAGACGAGGCCTTCCATGTTTTCTTTTTGTTGACTTGTAGGTGAGATCTTTACGGATGTCTGGTTCTTGTGCCATGAATCTTTGTGGGGTTGCTTGTGGAAGACTTGATCTTTGCTATGAACTTGGATTTGGAGGTCCTTGGTATACACCCCATATATTTCTAAAAGTTACCTTACTATTACTTCATCTGAACTTTGAGTCTAGTCTTCATCTTGTATAATTTAGGGATGTAGCAGCAGGGGCTGTAATTGTTCAAGAAGCAGGCGGTCTTGTATATGATCCGTAAGTATCATCGCTGTTTCTATTTTTGCATTTTGCTTTAATTTTATCCCCAGTTACTTAGAAATTATGAAGATGTTTCTTCGGTATCGACTAGAGTGAAAAGAAGTATGTTATACCAAAATTTAGTTCTTTTTTGCTTGGGTGGTTCCAGAAGCGAAATTGAAGTGGGGTGTGAAAGTTTCTGTGGTTCTTAATCTATTAGTAATGGAACCTTAGGTAATTTTCGGATCGGATTTTGGAGATTTGATTTCCATTACGAACTCTGAATTTCTTTTTGGACTTTGGACTGAATTTTTAGATTTCTTATTGGCTTTTGGTCTGTGAACATTTAGATATGTTTAGGATAGATGTCCCAAAGTTTGATTTTGATTATGTTCTTAAAATTTTGTTTATCTTTTCATTAAATTTAGATCGAACAAAACGCATGCATCACTTTGCTTCATTAATCGAGTACAAAATAAAAATTTCCTGAGCTGGTTTGCGTTTCCCATACTCTTCATTAGATCAGGAAAGGATTTCGACGTCATGTCACGTCGAGTTGCTGCATCGAATGGCCATCTGAAGGATCTGTTCGTTGGCGCTCTTAAAGAACTTGGCATTTAATTGATACACTGACCCATTGTTGAAATGGTCACAATTTATCTGTTATATGTGATAAGGCTGCCCAATAATTCCAGGGCATTGCCGATCATATTTTCTTCTCTGTATCCATCATCCGATTGTTGTGCAATTTTGTTCAGTTATGTAATACATAAAGCCTCGTGGATCTCATCCTCTTTTCCTCTTAATTGTCGTTGTTATCACAGAGCTTTTTCTTGGTTTGATTTTTTTCGGTTTTTTTTCCAGATTAGGTAACTACCATGTGATATTATCCATTCATCACTATTATCATGGTGGTCTGAACATTTTCCATCTCTCACGTGTAAAATTATTGGATCTGAGCGATAAATAGGGGAAGAGAAGGTAACAAGGGAATAAGTGGGTTTTGTGTTTGTTTGTGGTGTAAGTCACGTACATCAAGGGATAAATGGGAGTTATTTCTTGAGTTGGTGAGCTTTTTTATTTTTGGAACTAATCTTGAGTTGGTGTTTGCTTGTGAAAATGGAAGGAGCAAGCGATGGTGGGAAATACGGTAGTTGAAAAAGTGGAACTGGACAATTTTGCCCTTGGGTTGGTGGTTACTTTATGAAATGTATATTTGTGTACTTATCAATTTGCAAATTATGATTTATTTGCCAAACGCAAGAAATGCTAAAAAGGAGAGCAGGGTCTAAAATGCACAAGGAGTTAGCAGGTTGGTGATCCCCTCTGAAAAGGTAGGTGCTAAAAAGTTTGTTGATATTTATATGTATGTATACATGCATGTGTGTATATATATACATACACAAATAAAAAGAATATAATATGTTATGTATAAATATGTGATATACAAATGCCTTAAGAAAAACAAGAACATGACACATGGATACATATGTGCATGTGTGTATATGCTTGAGTCATATATATATATATATATATATATATATATATATATATATATATACACATGTACAAATATTTGTAAGTATATGTTTGTGTTTCTATGGTACACGTGTGTGCACTCATGCGTCTGTGATATATGTTAAAATGTGGTTATTGGTGATGTTTTTAATTTCGCCTATGGATTATAATTTTAAGATCTCACTATCTTAATGTAATTAAGAGTCATATAAAATGTAAATTTAATTGGACAATTCCTTTTTCTTCATTAACGATGCTAAATTTTCAACTGTCAAAACAATGTGAAAAATCAACTCAACTTACGAAAGAGTTAGGGTCCTTGATTCAAATGAAATTTGAAATATATTTTTATATATTAATTAATTTTAATTTTCAAAGCTCTAAGACAAACTATAGTGTTATAGGTATCTAATTGACTTTCCCTTGAGGTAATCACATTCTACCTCTCTCTCTCTCTCTCTCTCTATATATATATATATATATATATATATATGAAAAACCTATCTAGTGAGTTCAAGTTTCAGATTACTTATCTGAATCAAAAGATCATGTGGCCTTACCTTCTATACTCTATGTGTAACCTAAAACCACCATTTTAAATGGAAAACCACCTCACTAAAGCCACTTTCGACAACAAATCAACTAACCGAATCCTAAGTAACTTAAATCATGGGAAAAGCAAGCAATTCTCTCTCGTCCGAAAAAAATTGTTTCCACTAATGTCAAGAGCAAGCGTTGCATATGATTTTTATCCGTAATAAACTAAGGCTTTGTGTTGTTGCTATACACGTTAATATCTCTAAAACAGGAACTCTCTCATTATTCCGTTGCACATACAAGCGATTTCTCTACGTTAGTGATCTCCTTTATCACTATAATATGTTACTTATAACAGTCTGTAATTTACAAATTTGTTGTGTAATTCACAACCATTTGTAATTTACGTACATTAATTCTGTAACGTATGATCTATGATTTGTAAATTACAACAATCTATTATTTTTAGACTATGTAATTTACAAGAATTGGAAATTTGCTTCCTTTATGGTAATTTGTAAATAAGTTCTGGTTCCATGAGTTATAAATAGTAAGGTAAATTACAATCTATTTCAAAAAAATACAATACAATACAATTTATATCTTCAGATATTATTGTAAAATACAAAAGAATTAGGGAAAATATGAAATTTGTTATGGGAATTTTAGAAACTTACAACGGGTAGTTTTGTGAATTACGTACAAGTGATTTTTTTTATGTTGGTGATCTCCTTTACGACTATAATATGTTACTTATTACAGTATGTAAAGTGCAAATTTATTTTGTAATTTACAATCATTTGTAATTTACAATCTTATATTAGAAATATAAGATTGCGCCGTGGGTTTTTAGAAATAAATAGACCTCAAAAGTGGTTTTACCGGAGATAATTGATCTTTAATTTGATGGTATTGATCTTCGGGCTCAGAAAAGGTAATTTGAGTGTTTGGTTCACCGGATAATATTTCTATAGGTACATAATTTGTATGTGTATATACATATACTCATATTTGTATATACGTATACATATATACATGTATAGAGATATATTTATGTATCTGCATATATGTTAGTGCACATGCGTGTGTATATAACCAATGTATCACTCAAGGATTAGATAAAAAGAATAAAAAAGTTTTTAAAATTATTTAAATAAAATAGAAAGCTGCAAATTTGATCAGAGATCTTCCTTGGATAGGTCGAAATGAAATGAAAAAGTCTTTATCGATTTTTTTGTAAAATTTAGCAGCCAAATATAAAATGAGAATATCATTTTCATTGAAGTTTTAATTATCATAAATGTAAGAATTTTCAATCCAAGCGTCCCTACTCCCTTCGGATTCCTCTTTCAATCGCACCGTAACTGCTCTTTCTTCTCCCACAGAAACAACCCAATGCACCCCTCTCTCTCTCTCTCTTGTAGCGCCCTCTTTTTTCTTGAGAAGCGACTCTTCTCCCAATGCTCCCCTCTCTCGCGATCTTCTCCAAGCACTCCAGCGACCCCTCTCTCGCTCAACCCCCCTCGAGTCCCCAGACAGCATTGATTTTGATTTGTATATTGAATTATTTGATCGGAACTATTATAAAAGCAAATAGTCAGGTGGTCATGAGCTTGATGTTATTGGATATCGGTTAGGAAGATTGTGTTGGCGCGTGAAGGTGATCAATAGGGAAGGGTGGTGCGCATTTCTGAGAACTGTTACCCTAGAATTTGGAATGCATTCAAGTGAGGCATTCATTCTGGATCTTGGACCGATCTTCCAAATTGTAGGAAGAAGATCATATCTAACTTATTTAATTAAAAGGTTTTAATTCCATCTATAACAAGAATTCAAGTGTGCTGCTACTGTCCAACTTGTATGAGCTGATGGGTTACTAAGATGTCAAACACAGCGATCTAGTACTAATTCCATCAGATGCCAGAACATTTTGCCCGATGGGTTTGATAGAAGCATGGTCCAAAAAGCACTCTGCAAAGTAGTAAATACATAGAGGGCTTGAAATTTAAATCCATGCCCATCCTTATATTGGTTTCAAGGAATTAACTCTATTTTTCTATGACTAAGATGGAAGTGTTTTACATCCCTACTGCATCTGATTTTTCAATCACATATGATCAGACGATGGCAAAATAGATCAGCATAATTCGGAGTCTATATATATATATATATATATATATAGGAGAAGATTGCTAACCCAATTTTGCAAAATGGAAAAAGTAAGCAAACCCTGTTAGTTTTCACTTTGAAAGAATAGGCATACGCTGTTAGTGTTGACTGAATTAAGGTTAAATCGGGGGTTCTCTGTCAGGAAGAATGAGCATTAATACCTTATCCCACATCAGACGCGAGTTAGACCAAGCCCATATTGTTAAGCCCGTGTTATAATATCACCCGAGGTAAGTCCTTATAAAGAGAAGATGAGATGGCCATGATATAAACAAGTCCTGAGGATCATCCTCTTGGAACAATTAAACATTACCATCGTGCAAAAATGTACAAAAATATAAAAGTTAATACATTTTGAAATATATAGGTGTTATGAGTGTGGTTTCCACTTTTACGAGTTGGTATTTAATGTAAAGAACTTCACTTAAAAAAAAGTCATCACCATTTTATGAGTTATTGGTTGTGGGATGATTTTTAGCTTAAAGTTAAATTGTACTCATGTAAAATAATTTTTAGGTTATCATTTTAATTTTACATCGATATAAAATAAATTTAAAAGTAATTTTTATAATTTTATAACATTGTAAAATAACTCTAAAGATGATTTTTTTACTTTTGCATCAATGAAAAATTATTACACCCATGCGATTTGATTTTACATTGATTCATTTTAATTTTGTATTGACATATTTTTTGTTTTGCATGTATGCATTTTTTTATTTAGAAGTGGTGATGACTTATTTTAGTGGTGATAAAGATCTTCCGTCACAATATTTATGCTACTTTTTTACCTGGAGAGATCAAAAATAGGACTCACCCATACTCACTTCTAAATTTACCTTTTTAATTACCGTGGCTCCTAACATTACAAAACAAGATAAATTTTACATTCATGCATGATGCGTTACCATCACCACAATCAAGAATTTCTTGTAAATCCTCTCTAACCACACCATATTGATCAAAGACCATCGAACGCAAGAAACCCACATATACCATAAGCACATCTAACACCTCCACCAACCAAACAATCAAATTAAGGAACAACAACAAAGCACACGTACGCCATAATCCCCTCGCCCTGAAACTCGCAACGAACAAGGAATTAATGCACACATGCACCTACACGAGAACATGAGATCGACCACATATATAAAAATATATTTATATCATCTAGATATGTAACTGATGATCACCGGCCACCATGCACGTACGTACCCTGCAAGTAGTGGGTCGTCATTAATTGGTTCAGGCAGTACCTGACCTCACGTGGCCGTTCCCGGAGTCCTTCTGCGGCCGTCGGCGGAGCACGACGACCCACGTGAAGGCCTCTAGGAGGAGCGCAACACCACCAAGGGCTATGATCACCCCGAGGTACGCGTTCTCCCACTTCTTCTCGGGGCTGAGAAGGGCGAACCCCTCCCATATGTTGACGATGCCGAGCACGATCACGCCGTAGCCGATGCTGTGGTGGTACACGTTCCAGTAAAGCCTGTACTTGTGCTCCTTGTGGGGCCTCAGCAACAGAGCAAACACCTGAGGTCGACGGAGCAACAACCAAATATATATACGATCGAGTTACATTGCATGTGATCGTTCAGAATTAACTAGACTGTGTAATAGTTAACACCTCTCCACAGTAATTAATATAACACTCTTGTCGGAGGGTTGCAAATGGGGACACACACACACAATGTAGCTGCTGCTAGATACATAAATGCATATATGTAAGTAGGTTTGCATCTATGTAAGAGACTTTCTAAGATGAGCCTAATTGGAATAAGTGATTTTTTACCGAGTTATGAATTATTCTTCGAAATATTATTGAAATATCAATAATTAAGTGTGTTTATAAATTTTTTGTGGTCCTTGATACATACTTAAATTTTAATTGAGTCATTTCCCGAATTTAGAATCAAGTAATCAAAATCGTGCACACATGCCTGGTATTTTCTTATGGTGGTGACAGTAGATTATACGTCTGTAGGAAACAAATATAGATGTGATCTTTGTTGTACGCAACAATTGCATGCAACATCTCACAAAATAAATTTAAGCCATGAAATTTTAGAAAAAAGATAAGATGGTGATCGGTTAAACTTTCAATGTCGGAATCACGTCTTGGAGGGGAGAGGAGATGCATAACACCAAAGATTTTATAGGGAAATTTGTTCAAGAATTTGTAACCCAAATATTTTTCATGTACGTTTAAACAAAAAAAAAAAAAGGGATACCACCCATTTAGTGACAACTTAGGTCTGATGGCATCGAGTGGGTGGTGGGGCCCACCTTTGGCTTTGGATAAAGTGGAGGGATTTGAATTTAGGTATGGTGCTGAGACAACAAAACCGCTCATCCTGATTTATATGTTATATAGTTTTTGATGCACTAGAGGCATCTACGTTTAACTACACTTGTCAATTACCATGTCATCTTCTTAGTTCATCTAACATGTACAGCTGAGTTTTTCCCTCCACCACACACACCCACCACCCCCCCCGACCAAAAAAAAAACGATTTTCACTAACATCCATGTCGGATCCGTTCGACTTCTAAGGCAAATATTGCAAAAGAAAATGTTCCTCTATATCTCAATACCCTACACCAATTCCCTGTCGCTGCCCTCTTCCTATTTAAAAGAAAAATGTTTGATGTCAAAAATTTCTTCGCAAATACATACCCCTCTACAGAAAAAAAAACCTGCACCCCTGTGAAGAGTCCGTCCACTTAATTCCCTGTTTTGTCAGCTTGTGCCTAATTGTGTGAGAGAATATCCCAATCAGTCACCTTAAATATCTTATCATTTGTCTCATATTTTATCTGAATATAAAAATTTTATAATAACAAATTTATGTTACAATTCTAATACTTATAAAGTTAATCTCTTAAAATCTATCTCTCGAAACAAATGATACCTCAGAGTGATTTTGAGAGATTTTTTACATGCTTAATAGCACTTTATTTATCTCCATCGGCCCGATGGGACATTTATCAGCTATCATGGACCAAATGGAGGGAAGGGAGCGCCTTAACTGGATCTTAGCATATAAGGATCAATCTTATTGCGAAATAAAATAAATATCCATGTCCGACCATTTGCATTCTTAGTTAGCATCGGTGGCGACTCACCTGGAGGGTGGCGAAGCAGAAGAGGATGATCCCAATGACGCGGTGGATCTTGTTGCGGTGCGGGAGACCCGGGGAGTCGCTGCCAAGCTTAAGGCCAAGGCCCCAGCCGGCGACCCCGAGGGAGTAGGCGGAGGACTGGCAGGCAACGTGGAGGTAGAACCATGCGGGGTCCGCCGATGGGAAGACCCTCATGTAGCGAGCTATGATGCCTCCTATAGGCATGAGGATGCCCCAACTCACTGCATTGAGTACTCCATGGATCTGTCACAGAGATTAAAAGAAAAAGGGGAGCTACGATGTAAAATCAACTCAAACCGATCCAAACAGATGATGATAATCCTCTTATTTTCTTCTTAATTTTTGCGATGAAAAGTGCGATCAGTGACAAAGAAGTGTGTAAAGGATTTGGCCCAAACGTTGAAAACAATGCGTCAGGCATTTAAAATTGTTAAAATGTACAAAGCAAACTCACAATGTGATGAGTTTTATAATGCACGACGTATGAATGTGATCCTCACTTCCCAACTAATATTTACTATTAAAAAGAATAGAAAAAATATAAGTTGTCTTCCGTGGTAGACTCCTCCTTACTTGGTAAAGTTACCATCACTTTTAAATTAAAATATATAGATGTAAAATAATTTTGTATAAATATAAATTTATTTTAAATTAATTTTACATTAATATAAAATAATTTTATTATTAATTTATAAGTGATGATGATTTTCTTAAACAGTGATGGATCCGCTGTGTGAAAATAATTTATGTTACTCTTTATGTAAAAAGGAGATGTAATGTCATCCATACTTTCAAATTTAATTTTTTTCATTACAAAATACTTCAATTTTTACTTTATACCCACATGCTTTGAAATTTATGTGCACTCTAAACATACAAAGGAGAGCACAAACAGACCTCAAAAGAAACTGAAAGAAAGAAGCACCGTTGGAAAGAAACTTTGGATTTTGCGCTTTCTGGAATGATTTCAGTAATTAGATGCCAAGACAAAGGAAACGCTTTTATTATAACTTCATTAAAATAATGAAGGCAAATATGATATTGTTTGCTAAAATCGTACGATCCAAAACTTTGGAATCTTTGGTGGACGACAGCAAAGGCCAACCAACTTCTTCACAGAACTTTTTGGAGCGGTTCCACGTTTCAACCAACCAACCCCCTTTTGGAACCCCCCATTTAAAACCAACTGCCCCAAATTCAATTTTTTATCTTTTACCTTTTTATCCCTACAAAAGTCATATTCTACTTCTCAATGATCGGAATTTAGAGTAAACCACAACATTGCTTCCAGACACCCTTTTTTTCCATCCTTATCTCCCATCCCCCGTGCGACCCAAAACACCTCTGGAACAATCGGAGTAAAGACATAACTTAAAAAAAAAAAAAAAAAATCCGAGTAAAGATATAAGGTCAATTGACCGACCACATCAGAGCATTTAACCGAGATTCACCGTTACATGGAAAATCATAATACAACTAAAAGGGTGATGATGATATATAGTAGGAGATAGGTATACAAACGTAGAAATTAACATATTTTAAAATGTATTGACGTGATAATGTAAAATCTATCATCAATTATTTTATATTAACATAAAATTATTCAAAATTAATTTTTATCGACATCATCTAATATCAATTTATATACATACAAAATTATTTTATATAAAATCATTTTATATGAATATAAAATTATCATCAATTATTTTATATTAATTTAACATTATTTTATGATCATTTTAAATTTACACCGATCCAAATACGCATCGTAAAGTATATTTTTATATATTTTAATTATATAATATTATTTACTAAAATCTTAAGATCTATACCTTTTAAAGAAAAAAAAAGCTTAAGCTCTGTACGATCTTCGGCGGACGACGGCAAAGCTAACCAACTTCTTCACACAACTTTTCAGGGGACTTCACATTTACCAACCTCCCACATTTACCTTCCTTTTTCCTCATGTAATCAGAATTAAGAAAACCACAAAAATTTGCTTTAACACATCCGCTTCCCCCTCTAAATCCTTCGCGTCCCTCTTGCCACCCAAAATCTCGAAGAAAATCCAAGCAAAAATACTAAGATCAACTGGTCAACCATTAAACTATTTAATTGAGCTTCACCTTTTTTTTTTAAAATCTATTTCTAAATTTTCCTGCATAAGAGACCATATAAAATAAAAAATGTTAACCGTATTCACATCACGAATTCTGCATTACAAATTTTTGTCAGATCACCGGAATTAAATCAAAATTTCATTTTCTGAAAAAAAGAAAAACCTGGGAAATGGAGCTTACATTCTTGCGGTGGAGTCTGGAGTTGGCATCAGACGACAGAGCCGAATCCCCCGACAGGAGGTTGAGGGTACCGAACGACCTGGCGTTGTCGTTGGTGAAGGGGTGTCCGCCGGGAAGCCCCCCCCGTACCACGCTGGACGACTGCCACGTGTGACTGAATCTGGTCCCGTTCCCGGGGAGGCCTATGCTAGCATAGATGGTCAGCAGGCCATCCGCATACGCTGCCTCGAGGCCCGTTACGGCGTAGCTAAGTTTGCCAGGTGCCAGCGGGGCCTGGCCGGACTTATGCGTGACGTTGACGGGAGTGGTGAAGAAGGAGAGGGAGCCGTTGGCGAAGAGGACGGCGACGAGGGCTTGCGTGCCGACCATGCCTTGGGAATTCAGGTTGAGGCCCCACGCGGCCCAGCCCCCCGAGGAGGGGAGCGGGGCGCGGAAGGCGACGTCTGCGGTGGAGGAGGGGCGGTGTAAGGTCCATTGGAGGGAGGCGGAGAGGGCCGAGAGGGAGGCGCAATTGGAGAGGGGCGTTGCAGTGGAGGGGAAGGTGAGGAGGGGGCCGCAGTCGTCCGCGTAGGTGGCCGTGAGGAGGAAGGTGGCCAAGAGAGGGAGGATGGGGAGGGGGTGGGCGGTGGCCATATGGCTGGAATTTGGTGGGAAGGTGGTGGGGAAGTAGTGTTTGGGGGTTTAAGTAGTCAGAAGAGAGAGTGGGGGTGGTGGGAGTTAGTGGGGGTTTGGTTTTTGGATGCCTTTTTTCTTTTAGTTGGTTGGGATCATGGAGATTAACTAATGTTGCTTTGGATCCGTTTACATAGAGGGGATGTTACTTACCCTATTTATACATAAGTTAAAAAGTGGGAAATAAAGATGGTGACGTGAAAAGTGATTCGGTGGATTCTGTGGGTTCGGTGTTTGTATTTTACATAGTATTGTGAACGTCGGTTATATTGGTTATTTTAATTACTCATATATAATATTTTAATAATTTTATAAAATAAAAAAAATAAAATAAAAAATAGGTGTAGTATATTATTTTTCTCTATAATAATATATTTACAAGTTTTATAAAATTTTTCAAGATGGGAGATTAAAAGTGTGAAGATTAAGTAGCATAAGTATTAGGTCATAGATTTTTCATGTAAACTTTCGAAGGTTGTAATTTTCATTTTATTTGAGTTTAGAAATATTGTAAAAAGTCCCCAAAATATAACCTATAAATAGCTAACTTAGGTTCTCTATACTTAGGATAAATTAGAAACAAAAACCTAACACTAAGAATCTTATCAGACGTCTAATTTTCAACTTTAAGACGTCTGTTACGACCCGGTTCCCGAATCCTTACAGGACACGAGACCGGACCGACTCGACTGATCCCAAGACCCAGTCGTCCAACGAGGAAGTAACAAAAAAGCAGTAAAAATAAACCACATTCACCATGCAAGCAACAAACAGTAACAAAAGTACAGTAGTAAAGAAGTAAACTACTACAGTACACACCACCACAACAGTAGAGAATTTAAACAGGTACAGGAATATAAAGTTTGCAATAAAGAGTACAGAAGCGTAACAAAGTTACTCACTACAACAAGAAACGGGTACAACAAAAGGTACAACTACTGGACTTTACTGGGCCCAGCACCCTTTGCAGCCATAGGCTCTGGCTGCTCAACACTTGGACCTGAAAAATGTTATGAGTACACGAAATCAGCGAACGCTAAGTAGAGTGCCAACCAGCTAACTAAAAACAGTAAAGGTGGACGGGCAGCTGTTATTTTCAATTTCTTTCTTTATTTAACTAATTATTCTTTCTTTCATTACTTGGTTTATTTATCAGGTCTTTTTCTTGATCTCGAGTGTTCCTCGTGGGAACGATCTTGATTGCAGTCTTTTCCGAAGAGTAGAAGTAGCACGTGGTGTTCTCCTGACCGGGAGAGTCCCCCGTGGTGGTCCTACACTCAGTCAACCACTCCAAGGTCACTGACAGACGTAACGGTGACTACGGCACGCGCGATAAACGTACGGGTAGTTACCCCACACTGGCACGCTGTTAGTCGTTTCCGTTAACGGGTGCACCTAAAGCACAGCACGGAACCAGTATAGGGCATAGCCCTCTCAGTAACAGGGGTCTAGCCCCTCCATAGTAACCAAACAGGGGTCTCGCCCCTCCACAGTTCGCGCACCCTCGCCTGACTACCCTGGTTTGCCTAGAGGGCCTAACAAGTCGGTGTAAGGCGGCTAGCTGGACCCCAGGCCCCGTTGGGTGGCTAGCTCCCTCCCTACACTAGTAGCTCTCCTCGGTACAGTGTACGCGAGGGCCAAAGAGTCAGTGCAAGGTGACCAAACCTACCCCTGGGTCTCGACCCGAAGGAGGCAAGCTCTCCTCGACATTGGGAGGTAACATGTGCTTCTCTTGGTACTACGTACTCAAGGGACAACACACTTCCTAGCACATTTCTAGATCCATTCCATTTACTTCCAGGAGCTCTACTCCTATTTCCTCGTAGGGTTCATGCTAATGTTTCTCAGGCCAAGCAATACTAGGTTTCATCATTTCAGGTTTATTCGCAGGTAGTTCGTGTTTCCAACATTTAGTCTTTCATTTCTAATTCGTATACAGGCAGCTCGTATTTAATTGCAAACAACAGGAATTACATGCAACAGTTGTTAACAACAGTACTTTACATTTTACAGGCAGCTGTTATCCAATTACATGTAATTGTTATTATTCTATTTACTCATCCAAGACTGCAATTCATGCCTTTCCATACAATTATTCCAATGTTTCTGGCCCTAGGATTCATGCCATACCCTAGGATCTGACATTCAATCAAGTGTTTCTAGTCCTAGGATTTATGCCACACCCTAGGATCTAACATTTATTCTAGATATGCATTTATGTTGGTAATTAAATTAGGGGAAGCCACTCTACCCGCAAAACCAAGAGTAATGGAGGCTTAATCGGCAGCTCCACGTGCCTCTGCAACCCCAAAATCTACAGCGGAACGAGATCCTATCACATGGATCAACCACAAGAAATCACTTAGAACATGATAAAAGCATTCCAACAAGTAGAACTTATACGAAGAAGAACAGAATCTTAAATGCGGAAATCGAACCTCAAACGAACCCTAAACGGGTTAAAAACAACAATGCTGACTCAAATCAGACATCTGGAACACCTTCCAGACGTCTTAAAAGGAGTCCAGAATCATACCTCACTCTACGCTGCTCCTTAGACGTCCAGGGATCCTGTTGAACCGTCTGGACCTAGTTCCAGACGTTCGATCACCTCTCCGGACGTCTGGAGACTCTCCCCTCCGTCTGGTGCCTCGCCCAGACATCTGAACTGCGTGGGAGGGTATGTCCTGCACCTTCTCGAAACGAATCCTGCACGCACGATGCAAAAATCTTCTCAGAAGGCACGGAGCAGTGCCTCGGCGGAACGGCTTTCCTGGCCGTATTCGCAAATTGAGGTGTAGGGTGCAGGACGTACCTCTCAGTCGTCTGGAGCTTCTTCCAGATGTCGTCTACGTTGTCTGGATGTAGATCCAGACGTCTGATTCTCGGAAAAATCCCAGAACCAGAAGCTTCTTCATCTTCTTCGTGCTGCACGCGGCCGTGCCGCATTTGCTCGTCCGCTGCTCTAGCTGCAGTAGCGTCAGGGAGGACCTCCCCAACACCTCTCCGCCTCGTGCACGCCTGACCGGCCGCGAGCTTCTCCAGCGAGCTCTCTCACGGCTCGCTCACTCTTCTCTCTTCCCTTCTCTCGCTGCTTTGCCTCTCCGTCGCTACACTCGGCTGCACTCGCCGCTCTCGCTCTCGCTGGAGGAAGGAGAAGGTGGATGGGAGTGGGGTGGCGTGAGGGAGAGGAGGGGGTATAAGTAGGCGAGGGGAAGAGAAAGAGAAGGATTTCTCCTGCGCACAGTTTGCGCGTGGCACGCGTGCAGACTCGAGGACGTACGCAAACAAAAATTAATTTCTAGACGTCTGGGAAGGTGTCCAGACGTCTGACCCAAGTCCCAAACGTCTTAAAGGACTTTAATAGCATGGGTCTTAACAATGTCTGACAAGTGTCTCAGACATCTAACTTCCTATAGTTTTCTGCCTTCAACTTCTATCTTCATGAATGTCAGTCGAAGCACTCCTCTATTAGATGTCCATAACATCATCCAGACGTCTGATGCTTTACCTGGACGTCCTCAGACTAACCGTTAGACTAAACACCTATCTTCGTTCTACAGATAACGGGCAAAAATGTATTTTCAGACGTCTACCTTTGGACCGTTACCCATTTTTTTCTGTGCTTATCTCATTACGAATATAAGATTTTTTGTCAGATATCGTAGCCAAGTCTTTTTAGGTTTCCAGACATCTGGTGATTCTCCCAGACGTCCATAACGACGTCTAATTCTTTAAATCTTGAACCTTGTTTGGATCTGATCAAAATTGGAACGAATTCACCCTTTATTAGACGTCCAATAAACTAATCAAACGTCTTATGTGAAAATATCAGACGTCCTTCTTTCGATCCAATGAAGTCAGTTCAGGATGGCTTATAGTATTAGACGACCAAAATTATAATCAGACGTCTGACTCTAAAATTAAATGTTTGATATTGTTGTCAGACTCATCATTACCCTGATTTGTGATGGATTTCATCCCGATCTCTTGGGATTTGTCTCCAACGGCTAGGAGAACTCTCTCAAGTGTTCTTGAAGGTTCCAAACTTGCCTATAAATTGACTACAACCCCTCTTAGGCAAGACACACCCCTTAAGATTCAATTCCCTTAGAAAAATCACTTGCTCACTACTCTAAACTTCATCTTACCCTTGTGCTGTGCTAACACTCTGATCAAAGGGCAAATCCATACTCCCGGCTCACTTCGTTCTGCAAATCCTCAGGGAGTTCTTTTTATGCTTAGTAGATAAGAAAGTAATTAAAAGTATTGAGGTACTCTATAGGTATTGTTTTACTTCTTATTTTTGTATTTTGGGTATCTGCCCTGTCGGGTCCCCGTCTCTTCATTTTGAAGGAAGAAACCTCCGTTTAGGGATCGGAGGTGGGATTTGTAATTGAGGTACACTACCCTCGTTTAAGTAGTGTGGTTAATGGATTGATCACATTGTGATTGAAAATCCTAAGTTAATGTATTGGCTTAGGTGGTGGTTTTCACCCATCTTGGGTTTCCATCTAAAAATCTAATGTCACCTTTTGTGATTGAATTTTTTGTATTATAATATTATATAATTTCACTATTCACCTCCCTCTAGTGTAATTTCAATATTTAAGGTAAAGAAATAAAAAAATGTAAAATCTTTATGTGGTGGGTCCTATCATATTCAAAAAAATCATCACATCACTTTAAGCTAAAATGTATAGATGATAAAAAATTTTACACCGATGATAAACTACTTTACATTGGTGATAAATTATTCTAAGGTGTCTTTGCACCGGTGCAATTTTATTTTATTTATGGAAGGTGATTTTGCACCTATGTAAAGTGATTTGACTTATGTGTTTATGATTTATGATTTAAGGTTTAGATTTATGGAAAGTAATTTCACGTTTAAGAAGTGATTTTTCAACTTAGGGTTTGGGGTTTAGGATTTTGGATTTAAGGTTTAGGATTTAGCATATTGCATCGGTATAAAGTAGTTCAAAGTAAGATTACACCAGTACAATCTTGCTTTACACCAATGTAAAATTATTTTGAATATGAAAAGTAATTTGACATCGGTGTAAAATAGTTTCGAAGGTGATTTAAGTTATTTATATCCATACAAAAGTGGTTTGTTGTTGGTTTGAATAGTGGTGGACTCCATCATGTTTCGGTATTTTTTTTATATAAAAAGAGATATATCAAATAAAAATCACATTCAGACTACTATACATCAACTTTTTCATCATCATCTGCATTTCCCAACCTACATCCTATACATCATTACTTAATCACTTGATATCTTGGAATGGTACATAACGCATCATAGATTGCAACCTTTCGTCGGTTTCATCTTTTTGATTTGCTTCTTATTTTGCTTGGTTGAGCTTAATTAACATTTTTGGAAAATAATAGCTCAATTGAAAAAACATTAAAGGGAAAAGCTATCTTTTGGCAGGTTATTCCCTCTGTCTTCCTTCATTCATAAATAAACACCTCCATTGATTTATCCTTAGCTTATCCTTTATTCATGTAAATGCTTACATAAAATTATCTTAGATTACATGTAAACATCACTGAGGAATATCTGCTGTTCGTAACTTTTTATTCTATAAAATACATCCTGCAACGTAAACTAGACATTAGGATTTTAGATGATGTGAAGCACAATGGTGCATGCGCCTACCACCTGGGAATATCGATGTGAGGATCAAGATCGCTCGTGTGGGTGTCTACTTGCTATGTTATCTGGGATGTTAAGATGTTTGATCCGGTGGTGGAGTAAGGATAAGAGGTGATTGGGACGAGCTGTTCACCCCTCGCATTGATTGTATGCTTAGAAGTAAGGTGGTGGACAGGGACAATTGCATGCATTGCCTCCAAGGCAGGATAAGTATATAAGAGAGTACGGAGGATTTTTTCTTTTACCCACAATCGCGTATGGTTAGATGGATGAAAAATTGATTATTCCCCCACACAAGAATCTTTCGAGTGATGCGGCGGAGATGAGAGCTCAAAAGAATTAGGAATTTCCACCGATCAATGATTTCCTGATGGACAGTTTGATTGATAAAAAGTTGAGGTTGAGATTACAACTGGGTTTGATTATTATGGCCAAATGAAGTGCTACTTAGATAGTTTGGATCTGGCAGATGTTCAAGTTGGATCTTGTCGTTACGTCTAGAATTCAGAGGGTCGAATGTTAACTTTTCGCCAATGAAGGGGAAGATTTTAGTTTGTTATCATAGGTGTGGGCCTTTGCATGGTTGTTCGGGGGTACATCTAATAGCTTATTTATATTTGCTTGGAGGTGATCTATGTAATAGCTTATGTCACTTGGTGGAGACGAGTTTCTTTGTTTACATTAATAGCAGTTGGAATTTTTCTTGCTTAATTTTGGTCGATTTTAACTAAAACTCTTCCTGATTAATTACCTAATAATGATGAGTAGTCGAATTCTAATTTAAGACTATCGGATTCTAGTTCAAATTCCTATCTTCATAGAACGAGTTGATTCACATTTACGAGCAAAAGGGACTTGATCCATATTTGACTTGTTTGTGTCCTTACTTATGCCACACCTATATGTCATTAGACGAGGAAATTAACATTTCTTCTTTTGCAGGGCCCTTCTTGCCGCAAGATGGTGAAACTTTAGGGCCTTTTTCTTTGTCAGTTTGTTCTCGATGATTCATAATCCCATTTGGGTAAAAATTAGGGAGGAATTAGCCATTCTCTTACAAACCATTCTTCCAATGTCTTGCCAAAGTTAAGAATCCCCATCGTTGGACCATAACTCGATAGACATTTATTTGGGCCGTTACGGACCATTTATTTGGAATGTTAATTGTCGGTATTAAAAGTCCATGTCATGAATGCAAGACTTTGATAATGATAGATGTACATTAATTTATACAATGATATCGTTGGATCACATGTGACATCTTTTGAGTATATGATTTTTTTTTTTAATAATGAAGGGGAGTTATGTATATACACTTTTATATATATTTTGATGTATACAAAATATTTTTCTTTGTAAATTCTCGATTTGAGGAGGTATTAAGCCTCAAGTGGTGTTAACTTCTATGACGTGGCTTGTTTTTTACCTTCCCTTTTCATATCATGGATAAGCCGAAACATGTGTTAATTTAAATTTGAACATCCCCACGCATAAGAAAAGTACTCGACATTGTCAGCTAGGATACGATTAAATGATAAAGATTTCTTTTTTCATCAAAAGTGATCCAAGTTTGAGTTTTGATCACTGTATTGTCCAGAGGAGTGGTGTGCAGGAGATGATCAATTTTTCTCTAATTTATCAAAATGGGATTCTAGGATGCAAAGAAAAATAAGTAATTAAATGATTCCACACAGGAAAATCCACATTTCAAAGATCCCATGTAAGTTGTGGAGGCTAATAATGTGTAATTAAATTGAAATGCATATGTGAAAATATTGGCGTTGAAAGAGCTCTTAGGAGGGTCATTTGCAACTTGTCAATCCTCAATGTATGCTATGGGGTGGTTATGCTCCTGTATATTATTCCTCATCTTTTAACTCAGCCAATTATAGACTAAACAAACTCTTGGGTCGTGAAGAAGTGCTTGACTTCGTATTTGTCAGAATACCCACCCACTCCCTGATCACTTTAACCAACGTATCATCCTATGACTTGCAGCAGGGATGAAAGTCAAAAGGAATTAAAAATTAAAAAAGAGCACTTCTCGAACAACTCAAAGAAGTGATAAGAATAAAATATAGATACAAAGGACATGATTCTACGACATCCGTGATCTACATAGCTCGTACCATCTGGGTATTTGAACAATTAACGATCCAATAAGATCTAGAGTCCTGTACTTGATGCACAGATAACTTTTGCCACATCCAACCACGCAGTTGGACAGAATATCATTTAGGTGTAATGTATGTTAAAAATCGTCATATTCTACCATCCATAGCATGTCTTCTGGGCGTTCCACCACTTTAAAAAAAAAGGTATAAAGGCTACGCCATGGACATTTAGAATTGGCTAACTTAAGGGGGATTTGTTCAGCAGTAAAACACCTCTCTGACAGTTTAGGATGATGTTTGGGACGTGAAATTATCATTAATTTTGCTCTTGATTCGACCTTTGACGCCTATAATTTGAGAATGGAAAAAAGTAAAAAAAAAAAGCATGTTACAACACCACGTGTGCCTCTATTTAATGTAAAATATATTGGTATATTTTTATTTAACGCAAAACATATCGGTGTAGGTACTTTCACTTTTCATCGATATATATTAGGTAAAGTTGTAAGTTGTTAATCTACAACTTTGATCATTCAAAAGTATTTTACCTGTGTTGATTATTCAAAGATAGCTTTCCACTAAAACACTTCAACGTGCATACATTTTTTGTGTTGGGTGAAGTTATAGATTGCTAACCTACAACTTTAACTAAAAGAAATTATTTTATATTCGAAGAACCACTTTGCATAAGTGAAATTCGATTGAAAATTAAAATACATAAGTATATTTTCATTTTTAACCAGTGTATTTTGATTTTAAACCGATAGAAAATCAAAACACAACGGTTGATTATCAAAATACATCAGTGTGTTTGCTTTTGTACTGGTGGAAAATAGCTTTTCACTTCATCAAAAAGTGAACTTGTATGTTGGTAATCTTTAATTTTGACTCAAAAAAAATATTTTTTATTCGAAGGTGGTTTTCCACCGGTGAAAAATAAAACACACCGGTGTATTTGGGTTTTTCATCAGTGAAAAATAATTTTCTTTACCCAAAAATGATTCAACTGGTGGAAAATCAAAACACACCGTTTGATTATCAAAATACACTAGTGTATGTTGCTTTTTCATTGATGAAAAATAGCTTTATACTTCACTCAAAAGTGAAGTTGAAGGTTGTTAACCCTCAACTTTGATTCAAAAGAAATTATTTTTTATTCGAGGGTGGTTTTTAACGATGGAAAATCAAAATACATCGGTGTCTTACCTTTCCATTAGTGGAAAATGACTTTCTCTACTTGAAAGTGAAGTTGTAAATTGACAACTTACAACTTTGACAAAAAAAAAAAAAAAAAAAAAAATATATATATATATATATTCAAATGTGATTTTCTATAAGTGGAAAATCAAAATACACGAGTAGTAGACCATGAAAACACACTAGTGTGTTTTGACATTCCACTGGTAAAAAATACATTTCCAATTCACTTATGTGTGGAAAAGTGACTTTTTACGTATGAAAAGAGATTTTCCACGTATGAAAAATAATTTCTACTGATAAAATATCAGGCACATCAATTGAAACCATCGATTAAAACTATTAGCTAAAACCATCACGTGAGTGGGGATTTAGGCATTGCAACATACATTTTGTTACTCTCATCCTTTCAAAATCGTGTCATTTCGGAATTAGGGGTATAATTTCACGTTTAGGCAATTCTACCATCTCCTTTTGAATTATCTAATTTCACCTGTTAATTTTACTTTATTATTCTTTTCAACTAATTTTTTCTTTATTTTAATAACTTATTCAACCAAACATACATCTTTAGTAAAATAAAACTCTCTATTTCCTTTAACAAAAGCAAATCTAATCAAACACTCAAATAAAATAAAATTTCTTAATTTTTTCATTTCTCTTACTTCTAATTTTTATTCGTTCTTATAATTTCTTTTACCAAATGACATTTAGAAGCTTTGAGATCATTTTTCATGTCCATCCTGTTTACCTTCTCATGGAAAAAAAAAAGAAAACTTCTAAAATAAATCCTATTTTAGTTAGACCCTTTCCCCGTGAATGGTTGAAGTTGATAGGAAAAACTTGCGAAATTAGTATCAGAGTAGCAATTTTTTTTTTTAGAAGTAAATATTTCATTGAGGAAATGAAAATGATACAAGGATGTCGTTCAAAGATAAGGAAGAAAGATATCCTACGTCTTTCTGGAAGGGCAAAAGTAGCTCCCCTCAAAAGGGAGGGACTCAAAAAACATTCACAACAAGGAAAATAAAATGGAAGAAAAATAGAAAAGAAGTACCTTAAATATCATTTATGATACAGGAAAGAATCTGCACCACACTATGTATACGACAAAGTGCCATCGACGTTGTTGACATACTACGTTAACAAATGATGTACAATCGGAATAAGGTCGACCAAGAACTCGATCGTGGTGAGCTTGTAAAGACCCGTCTTGTCCTGAGCCCTTTAAGACATCTCGACTGTCGGTCAGACGTTTGGACAGCTTCCCAGACGTTTGGAAATTGAAATTTTTGTGCAAGCCTTCGCATCTACGCACGGGTGACGCGCAGACAGTACACTCTTTTTCCTTCCCTTCTCTCTCTCCCCGCCTCCGGCGAACCCTAACCTACCAACCTTATAAACCCCCTTCCCCCTCTCTCGTTCTCCCCACTCCAGCCACCTTCCTCTCTTCCTCTCCACCCCAGCGAGAGAGCTAGCGCGAGTGAGTGAGCACAAGAGCGGCGATGAGGAGTGGTGTGAGGAGAAGAGGAGTTGAGCTCTCGAGCTCGTGTGGGAGCTCACCGGAGGTCACACCACCGGAGCGGCCCGTGCGGGAGGAGGAGTGCGTCGGGGGAGTCATCCCCAACATTGCTGCAGCCAAAGCTGTAGGCGAGGAGACGAGCTGCTGCCTTGTGCGGCGAGAGCGAGTGGGAGCAGGTTTTGGTTCTAGGCTTTTCCTAGAATTAGACATCTGGAGTGAAGTCCAGACGACATAGCGGACGTCTAGAGGCGGTTCCAGACGTCTGAAGAAAGGTCTTCGCGAAGGTACGTTCCCTTTGCGGATTGGCCATGCAGGCCGCTTCGCAGCTACGCTTCGTGTGGCCATTTTGAGAAGATTTTGCTGGTGGCGTGTAAAATTTGCTTCGAGAAGGTGCGAGACACACCCTCCCACGCATCTCAGACGTCTGGGCGGCTTACCAGACGGCTGGAAGCACTTCCAGACGTCCGGAGAGGAGGTCAAACGTCTAGAGCTGGGTTCAGACGGTCTAGAAGAGTTCTTGGACGTCTGAGGTCGACGCAGAGCTTGAGGTACGTTTCTGGACACTTTTAAGACGTCTAGAAGTTATTCCAGACGTCTGATTTAAGTCAGTAACCCTATTTTTGACCCGTTTAGGGTCAGTTTGAGGTCTGTTTTATACAAACAAGATACTGGTGTGTTCTTTGTGAGTTCCTCTACTTGTTAGAAGACTTTCTATATTATTCTGAATGTTCCTTCGTGATTGTTCCTTGTTATAGGACTTTATTCCATTGTGGGTTTGGGACTTGCTGAGGCACGTGAGCCTGCCGTTCGCACCCCCATTACTCCTGGGTTGTCTGGTAGAGTGGCTTTCCTTAATTTAAATACAAACCTGAATGCATGTGTGGAATGAATGATTAAAAACTAGGATATGGCATGAATCCTAGGACGAGAAACACTTGAAATGTCTGTATGCATGTTTGAATTGTAGTCTTGAATGAGTAGATAGAAAACAACTGCCTGTTAATGAACAAGAGCTGCCTATGAAATACGAATTAATTGTGCTAGTGAAACAGTTGCATATAACCTTACCTGTTGTATACGTTAAATGCTAGAATACGAGCTGCATGTGTATAACCTGAGAATGGAAACGTGAACGATAGAAATACGAGCTGCACATATATAACCTGAGAAGGGAAATGTGAATGATGAAACCTGGTACGGAATGGCATGAGGAATATGAGCATGAATCCTACGGGGAAATTAGGAGTAGAGCTCCTGGAAATAAACGAATGGATCTGGAAATATGACGGGAAGTGTGCTAGCCCTTCAGTACGTGGTACCAAGGGGAGTGCATGTTCCCTCTTAGTGTAGAGGAGAGCTTGTCGCCTTTCGGGTTGAGACCCGGGGTGGGTTTGGCCACTTTGCATAGACTTCGTGGCACTCACGTACACTGTACCGAGGAGAGCTACTAGTGTAGGGAGAGAGCTAGCCACCCCATGGAGCCCAGGGTTCAGCTAGCCACCCTACACCGACTTGTTAGGCCCACTGGGCAAACCAGGGTAGTCAAGCGAGGGTGTGCGGACTGTGGAGAGGCGAGACCCTTGTTTGGTTTTTAGGGGCTAGGCCCCTGTTACTAAGAGGGTTAGGCCCTATACTGTTCTGTGCTGTACTTGGGTGCACCCGTTAACGGAAATGACTGACCGCGTGCTAGTGCGGGGTAGTTACCCATGCGCTTATCGCGCGTGTCGTAGTCACCGTTACGTCTGTCCGTGACCTTAGGGTGGTTGATTGGGTGTAGGACCACCACAGGGGACTCTCCCAGCCAGGAGAGCACCACGTGCGACTTCTACTCTTCGGAAAAGACTGCAATCAAGATCGTTCCCACGAGGAACATTCGAGATCAAGAAAGAGATCTGATAAATAAACCAATGGGTGAAAAGGAATAATTTGTGAAATAAAGTAATTGGAATAAATAGCTACCTGTTCACTTTTACTGCTTTAGTTAGTTGGTTGCCACTCTACTCAGTGTTTGTTGACTTTGTGTACTCAAAACCCCTTTTCAGGTCCAGGTGTTGAGCAGCCCGAGTCTCCGGCTGCAGAGGGTGCTGGGCCCAGTAGAGTCCAGTAGCAGTAGCTTTCTTTTGTAGTACCTTTTTGTAGTAATGAGTTCAGACTCCTGTACTTTACGTTCTGTACCTTTATGTTCCTGTACCTTGTTACTGTTCTATTGTTGTGGTGCTGATATGAACTGTAGCAGTTTTTACATTCTTTACTGCTGTACTCTTTTACTGTTAGTTGCTTAGCATAGTGAATGTGGTTTACTTTCCTTCTTTTTAGTTATTTCTCGTTGGACGACTGGGTCTTGGGATCAGTCGAGTCAGCTCAGTCTCGTGTCCTGTAGGGATTCGAGAACTGGGTCGTAATAGAGCTCAACTTTGACGTGGCCCTAAACCTCAAAATGGATGTCGATCTCGATGGAGGAGCGAGGCGAAGAATCGACATCAACAACTAGTGGAGTCCTTCCTCCAAGCAAGTTCTCGTGACAACTAGGACGTCGTCGCCATAGTGTGATGAGACCATTGTTGCCATTGCTGGTGCCACAACAGCCTATTGTCCACTAGAAATCGCCATCACAGCTACGAGACGCACGCCGCGGCCACTACAATGCATGTAGAGCCGTTGCTTCCAACGTCACATCGACGGAAGCGAAGGACATCAAGCTGCTAATGAAGACGACGTAGCACGAGTAACCCACAATGAAAGGAGGTGAGGAGGGGCAGGGGGATGAAGCTATAGCGCAAGTGTGTGTGTGTGTGGGGAGGGGTGGGGGAATGGCTGACCAGTGCCTCAATCCGATGGCTAGGCTTTTTCAGGGGTCGAGCATAGAGAAGATGGGAAGGGGAGTACAATCAAAAATGTGGACTAGACCTCGTAAAATGCAAAGGAGTCATTCTCATTCCTTTTTATTTCACCATATCCCACTTGCAAAATGTAGCTTTACGTTGTTTCCAACTTGTGATATAAATAGGTTGGGTTTGGCATCACATGTATACTCAGTTATAAATCTATTACCCGTATCATTCGCATTTACTTGTAGGATTTCCAAATTTAAATTCACACTTATATCAATTTATTTGTCGTGTATTGGATTTAGGATGTGGGTATAGAAATATGTGTTATAGTATATTTTGTAATGAGTGGATTTCTACAATAAAAAATATGTCTGGCAAAAATAAAAACATATTGATTAAAAATTAAAATAAATCGATTGAAATTAAAATATATTCATTGAAAATAAAAATATATCGTTGAAAAATAATTTTTCATCTGAGAGGATGATTTTTTATTAGTTGAAAATAAAAATATACCAGTTGAAAATGAAAATACACAGGCGAAAAATAATTTTTTACTTAGGATGTGGTATTTCACTTATGGAAAGTGGTATTTTATCCATGAAAAGTAATTTTCACCTATGAAAAATAGCTTTTACTGGTGAAAAATCAAAACATTCCAGTTAAAACCAACACTCTCACTTTATGTGCTACAAAACATGTTGCGGTGTATGTTTATTTACTTTTTCTTACTTGGAATTACCTAATAGATATCTATAAATATAATGAAGTAATGTGGGAATTCATTCATAAAAAGTGATTTTTTGTCTTTGGGTTTACAATAGGGCTGAGCATTAGGTTGGGCTCTTTCGGGTTAAGCTCAACTCGACCTAAGCCTATTTAATAAATAGGCTAAAAAGGTAACCAAACGTCCGACCCAAAATAAATTTTCTTAGCCTAAGTTCGACATAGCCCAAAAAATAATGAGCTCGAGTCAAGTTGAGATGACTCGTTTATTCATGGTCTAATTGTTTATTTCATTTATGTTTGTAAAATAATTTATAAGTAGAGTTTTGCATAAATAATTATTTTAAAAGTATAAAAATAATATGATTTTGTATAAGTAAGAAAAAATGACTTGTAAATGATAATTATCTTTTTCATGTATGTAAATAATAGTTTTATTATAGTTACTTTTTATGTATATTAAAAGATCATTATGTCCTTGTAGGTACATGTTCAATCAGAATGATTTAGCTACATGCATTATAAATATTTGGCTTGAATATTCAACATATATATCATGTAACAAGCTAACCAAATATAATCAAGTAAGGGAAAATTACAATAAAAAATACAAGTATCCATCTTATGTGTTTATTTTTAGTTTGAATTTGGATGTTCATGCTTTCTCTATGACAAGAAGCCAATGGTACATATTTAGCTCGAACGGATTGTAAGATTGCATCGTACAACTTACAGTTGCAGGGAGCACGAGAGTTTAAGATTTTGTTGATTAAAAAATAGAAAGAGTAGTCAATGTTTAATTAGTGTTTAATATATGATACATATATAATATATATTTTTATAGATAGTATGAATATATATACATATATCATATATATTAATGTAATTGGGCTAATAGGCTAGACCTTAAGGTGACCTCATAAATGGACCAATGGGCCAAGTTGGGCTTGGGCCACCTCAGCCTAAGGCCCAACCCATTTAATAAATGGGTCGTATTTATAACCCAAGCCTAGCTCAAGTTAATTTCAGGCTTGGGCTTGGGCTGGCCTAATCGGGCTGGGCCTTAGGTTGGATCAAGCCAGCCTGGCCTAATGCTCAACCCTAGTTTAAGGTTTAGGATTTCTTAAACCCTAAACACTAAAATTTAAATCTTAAACCTAAATGTAAAAAATCACTTTTCATAGGTAAAAAATCATTTTGCATAAGTGAAAATCGATTGAAAATCAAAATACAACAGTGTATTTTTATTTTCAATTACATCAGTGTATTTTCATTTTCAATTAATGTATTTTGATTTTCAACTATTGGAAGATTCAAAATACACCAATTGAACATCAAAATACACCAGTATATTTTGTTGACCAAGGATGCACATTGTAAAAGTATTTTGCAACATGCATTTTCCTATGCATATTCAAAGGTTAATACCTTTTAAATGTCCATGAAATTTGCTATAGTTGATAAAAAAATTTAAAAAATTCATACTTTCGTTTTCAAGGTTTCAAGCTCACATTTGACTAAATTTCAAACTTTAGATTGAAATTAATATCTCAACCAACCTTTATTTTGGCCTAAGTTAGCTTATGTATGATTTTTTCATGTGCTTCTATGGACAAAGTCCATGGCCTTCTTGTAATGGTCCTGGATGGCTTCTTGATTGACAATGGTGGTGGTCTTGGATTCATCAAGCACACTAGTTGCTAATTACCTTCTATATTATTCGCTTGGGAAGAAAAATCCAGGGTTATACCTGTAATACCAGATGTTCATAGGGTCATACACATAGAAAGCCCCAAACCGAAAGGGGGCAAAATTGATTTTTGCTTTTCCTCTCTTTCTGGCTGCCAGTTTCACGCCTCATTCAACCTCAAGAAAAAAAAGAAAGAAATTCACACCTTATTCCATTCCTTCTCGAATCCGAATTCCCAAACCGATGGAAAAGTTGCATGCCCAAATCGTCGAAATCCAAAAGGAGTGTAAAGCACGAATCTTTTTCAGGTTACAGATTCGGAGGCCGATTCCACCAACAAGGTTCTTGTTCCAGTGTTCCACAACCACCCCCTTGTTGCCCTCCTCCTTTCTCTGCTGATCAAGGCTGTGTTTTGAACGGAGCAACGCCATACCCAACTGGCCAAAGAGGGGTCATAGGAGCCAAAGATGGGATTTTGCGTGATGGGTACCGCTGTTCCTCCTCAACTCTTGCCAAGGACGCCCTGTAGCAGAAGGGCTGAAGTGAAATGGTGCGGTGGGAAGGGGTTGGCTGTTGCAGGGTTAAAGATTGGTGCTTTGGTTACCTCAAGGAAAGGGCTTGTGAGGTGTGGTTTTGAATCTGTTGGGTTTGAGGGGAGGAGCAGCCCCAACGAGGTAGTGTTGATTTTTACAGAAATATTTCAGTAAGTATTTTGGGAGGTAGGATGATTTCTACCCTCCGAGGTTATATTTTCAATTCTAGGCTTTTCCACCAATCAGGCATTGCGCTTTCAAAAATTTTTTGCAAAAATAGAGATACCCAATTTTATCTTGAAGCTCTTTTAGATTTTCCGTAACTTCCTATGAAATTTGGAGGCTTTTATTAGTTTGTTCCATGAAAACAAAGTGTTAGTTATCTTCTTGTTTCTGCCTATATCGTGCTTTTGATACCATTTGGTGCTTATAACACTTACGCATCATGATCATAAGGAAGATTAAAAGCGGCATCTGATAAAAGATTGTTTTAGAAGTTGGGTGCATTTTCTAGGTGCTTTGTAAATTATGCTGAATTTGAGTTTCTATGATTTTAGTTCTCCCGAGCACCCTGCTGAAAGCATGATTAGCAGGAATGGCAGATGTGGATGAGGAAGCACTTTTTTTTGTGATGCATAATAGATCAAGTAGGGAAGATTGATGAAGGATGGGATGAAAGCAGATGATAGGATACATACAAAATCAGTTATCAGGTTTTGAGAATGAACATCATCATTAGGTATATATGTTCAGGTTGTAGGACTCAACGAGCATAAAGAGTTTGTGCTTGGGTTTGTTGGTAATGTTGCATTAAGCTTATCCAAGTGTTTGGTTGGGCAACTTCTGTGCTTGAGCTAAAGCAATGCTGAATAGGGGCTTGAATCCTCTTGCAGGGGAAATAACAAATCAATGTTTTGCCATGCCATCACTCCCAAGGAACTACCTTTAGGGCCTGCTTGACAAAGGGACATCCGTCCTAGGAGGGCTTGGGGCACTATTCATGAGGGAGTAGGGCACTATTCATCACTTCCATTAACATCCAAATTAAATCATTCCATTACATCACATCAACCCACTCACACCCACATCTTAATATTAAATAAATATCCATTAACATCACATCAATACATTAATCATTTTATCTCACCACTTATTCAACCATCCAAATAAACAATCCTCTCCACTTATCTTATCCCTATAGTATTTTATCTCATTGCCAAATGGGACCTTAGTGAACAACAACCCTTTTCCTAGTGTAGACTTCAAGTATTTGAGGATCATAATTGCTGCATCCCAATGAATTTTCTTAGGCTTGTCCATGAACTAGCTCACCTTGCTGGCAACAAGACTGATGTTTTGTTGTGTAATAGTGACATGGAATAGTTTTCCCACAAGGTACTTATAACTCCTTGCATTTATTGGGGCTAAATCATCCTTGTACATATGTATGTTCGGGTTCATGGGGATGGATGTAGGCTTGGCACCTAGCATGCCAGTCTTTTGGAGTAGGTGCATTACATACTTGTGCTGTGAGAGTGCAACACCTCTTGCATTTCTAGCAATTTCAATATCAAGGAAATATTGAGGCTAGCCTAAATCCTTTGTAACAAAGTGTTTCGAAAGAAACTCCTTGGCGGTCTTAATACCACTGATGTCATCTCCGGTCAATATAATGACTTCAAATAGTTTTTGAAACCATGCGTGTACACAGTGCTTGAGTCCATTAATCGTACACTCTCCCTTATCTTCAATCTGGGGGGTAGTTACTTATATAGTTCATCTTGGAGATCACTATAGAGGAATGCATTTTTGACATCCAACTAATGAAGTTGCTAATCCAAATGAACTACCATCAAGATGAGAATTCTAATAGTGGGGAGTTGTGCCATAGGGGAGGTGTCGAAATAGTCGGCTCCATAAGTCTGTGTGTAGTCCTTTGCCACTTGCCTTGCCTTGTAGCATTCAACAGAGCTATCAGGTAAATATTTTATTGTGAAGACCTACTTGCATCCGACAATGGTAGCATTAGATCGTGGATTAACAAGATTCCAGGTTCCATGTGAGATCAGGGCAAACAAGTCATCTTCCATAGGTTGTTGCCATTTTGGGTCACTAAGGGCCTACTGATGTGTGGCAGGTATCTCCACATTGGAGAGAGCTGTGGCAACTTCCTATAATGAGGAGACAAGCCAGCCATAGATACATGCTTGGATATAGGATGAATGGTGCAAGTCTTGATTCCCTTCCATAAGGTAATCGAAAGATCAAGATCAACTTCTTCCACTTCATTTGTTGACCCATCTGTCTCATCAGTCTTACATGGTTGAGAGTTAGCCTGAGGGGTTGGAGTTCCTGCAATAGTACCTGGTATTTCACAACTAGAAGGTAGATTAGTATTATCAGATGGAGGAATTACCTTAGGAGCTAATGATGACTGGCACATAAGAAGAGGGGGTAGTCGTAGAGCTATGAGTATAAAGCAGTCAAATCAGCTATCCTGCACAGTGTTAGGAGTTGTAATAGGTATGGCATAATCAATCTCAGTAGTAAGAGTAACAAGACATGCATCCATAGAGGAATAATAGGGGATAGACTCAAAGAAGGAGACGTCAACACTGACATAATGGCATCTATTGACTGGGCCATAACACCTATACCCCTTTTGGGTCTTGTAATACCCCACAAAGACACATTTGACAACCCTGGGTGACAACTTATCTTTGTTGGGACTAGAGAAATGAATAAATGACACACACCTAAAGACCTTAGGAGGCAGCCTAAATAACTCCTTATCAGGGAAAAGAATAGAGTAAGGGAACTCCTCATTGAGAACAATTGATGGCATTTGATTTATCAAATAACACATGGTAAGAATTGCAACCCCCTAATACAACAATGGGACATTGTTATGGAGAAGAAGAGTTGTAGCAATGTCTAAAATATGATGATGCTTTCTTTCAACAATGCTATTTGTTGAGAGGTATATTGGTAGCTGATTTGGTGGATTATCCTATATCCATAGAAAGTGGAATGTAGAGATTGAGTATAAAACTTCAAGGCATTATCAGTTCTAACAAATTTCACATTGGCACAAAACTGATTCTTTATTTCAAGAAGAAAGTTTTTTATTACATCTTCAACTTCGGACTTAGACTTTAATAAGAAAACCCACGACAATCAGGAGAAATCATCTACAATAACAAGATAATACTTGTGCCCCATACGATCAGAAGTACAACTCGGACTCCAAACATCAAAATGTATCAATTGAAACAAGGACTTTGTACTACAACTTTGTCGAATAGGAAAAGAACTCCTGTAGTGCTTCTTTAATTGACAGTCCTTGAACTGGAAGGTGGCGATGGGTGGATGCAGTATAACTCATTGGAGCTTGGTCCAAGGAAGGTGATTGAACCTTAGGTGTCAAAGATAACTGGAGGGCCCTTCAAAGGAGGTAGCAGCATGACCGGCATAAGGTGATTGTAGCAAATGATAGACCCCCCTTCCTCACAACCATAGACGATCCTGTCAGTTTATCCTGAAAGACGAGAGACATGGCGTCAAATATAACTTGGTAGTTCAATTCCTTTGTAATTTGACTAACTGAAAGAAGATTCAAAGGAAAATCTAGGGCATGAAGGACATTCTGTAGCTGTATATGAGGGGCTATCTGAACCTCCCCCTGACCAACAATGGGGGAATGTTGCCCATTTGCCATTAAGATTGTCTTGCCAGATAAGTCTCAGATGAGTCTAGCTGTAATCTAGCAAACTTTTGGGCTTTCCCATAGATATGTTGGGAAGCCCCAGAGTCTACGAGCCAATCAACTTCTCTCTCACTAGTGAGACAAGCAAGGCATATACTTAAAGGTTTGGTCAAAGAAGCAATATCTGTATTTCTTGACGAGGAGTTCGAAGCTGTGGTAGTAGAGGGTGTAGGTATGCTATGATAGGCAAGCCTTTAGATCAACTCATTCTACTCAGCTCTAGTAATAAGAGCAGACTAAGAAACATTAGTGGTTATGATTGCCTGATGGGCACTACTAGGTTTCTCATACTTGGTCCAACATACATCCTTTGTGTGGCCAAGCTTCCTGTAATGCGAATATTAAGGCCTAGTACGCCCCTAGCCTCCTTGACCTCGTCTACAACCACTGGTGGATGGTCCTGGGCCTCTACCTCTTCCTGGAGAGGTGGCCATAGCATAGGTGTGTTCAACATGAGCTGGAGGCGAGAGGGAAATTACTAATCTGCTCAGATGATTGCAGGCTTCCTCCATGGTGGGTATTTAGCCAGTCAACATCTGGGATTGTGTCGCCCCATATTCAGGATCAAGGCCTCCAAGGAAATGCCCTACTGTGGAGCTTCTGTGACTTGCAGGTGCACACAAGTGTGTAGGCATTGAGCCCTTTAAAGACTGACTTTAAAGCAGAGTAATACTGGGCCAATAACTTGTCTTCTTGCCTCATGTGTCATTTCATGGTGAAGTTGCGGAATATGCGCAACATTCTTATCTTGGGCATATGTCTGGCAAACTACATCCCACATTTCCTTCACCATTTTGTAGTACATAATCTCCGTTACGATCCTCTAGATGGTGGTGTTCATAATCCATGCCCTGACCATGACATTATCCTCTTTCCATAAGGCATACTTGCTAATCTTTTGAGTGGGGTCCGACTCTAGGAGAACATCTCCCTTGTCATGACTCTTAATCACATTGAGGATCGATTGCGACGACAGCACATGGTTCCGTCGAACTTCACAATCAGGCTAATAAAGGGGTTCTTGAACTCCTTAAGACTCTCATCTCCTTAATTAGAAGAGTCGACCACCTTGGAGGACATAGCTTGCACCATTGGAGTCCCATGTTCAGTGAATAAAATCGATTCTCAATGCATTTGAATCACAAAAGGCTTAATTCATAACCATATGAGAGAGGGAACCAAATATGCAACCTGGAAAACTAACACAGTGACAACAATGGCTTTCTAGGCTAAAACTGATGTGGCGACACTCTGGTGAAGGTAGCAGTGCTTTGATGGTTGGCTAGGGCATCACCAGTGATTGGATGGTCGTCGGAGGAGTCCCAACCAGTGGCCCAAGGTCGAGCAACCCCCTTGCCGATCGACTAGAGGTTGGTGGTGCTCGTGACGCCAGTTGCTCCTCCTTTGATGGAGAGGTTGGTGCTTCCTCTGCGGTAGAAGGCCCAACACAAACTCAAGGAGACCCTTTTTATTCTTCTAGGATTGTTTAGAATCCTAATGCACAAGAAACCCTAATTATTTATTTGATAGAGAAAGAAAAGATGAGAGGATCAACTAGGTATAGAGCTCTGGCTTAGGATCGCTCTGATACCGTGTAAAGGTAGTGCTTTCATTTATCCTATTATGAAATCTTAAGCCTCTATTTATAGAGGAGGCTAAGGGAAAAACTATAGACAAGCCCTCATGACTATAGTAAAATAATGAAATGGACAAAACTAATAGATAAACTCAACAATTATTGGAGTGATAGTGGTGGTTTGTTAAATGGTTGGTTATCCCTTAGGGGAGTCACTAAATTGAGAATGAAGGTAAAATGGGAAATAAGTTCCGAGATAACTGTTCTCTAGCTTGCAGCAGCTGTTCTTTGAACCAAAATAACTTTTAGCATCGATGCCCATTTCTTTATTTTTTTTCCTGTTTTCTTTGTAGTTTTTTCTTTCTTATCTCATCAGACCTTTTAGAACCTTCATATAGTTAAGTTTTAGTAATGAAGGTTCATGCTACTTTAGTTTTAACAATAGCACATAAAGGAATTTCTCAGTAATAAGTTTGTGCCGGGCAATTCCATTGAACAATAGCATTCCTACTAAATCAAAGTGCTTAGCAGGTCATTTACCCACTTCTAATTAAAAATTATTGGAAAAGGTGTTTATATCCACTTGTTAAGGAGGCATTCACACATTAAAATGAGGTTCTTGATGTTCCAACCACGTTCTTAAGTAGTTGTTGCAGTTATACTCAAAGATAATAATTTTTCTTTGTGCAGTTTTTGACGTCCATTCATTTTATTTTTTCCCTCTATATGCCAGTTTTTTTTGATATTCTGTTTATTCAATTCCTTTCTGTCATGCAATTTAAAATTAGAGGCAAAAGATTTTAATTCATTAGAGAATGAAGGTGAAATGAGATTGGCAGAAATGTGCCCTATGATATTTGATGCTTTCCTTTTTTCTTGAACTGTAGGTAAGGAAAGAAATTGAGAGGTGTTACAATCTCATTCAGAAACTTGGAAGGGGAGCTGTATACCTTGGCTCTTCAAGATTCAGTGCTGACCATCCTCATTACTTACAAGCAAAGGATTTGGGAAAAGAGGCTAGTGATTTAAACTTAGATGCTGTATGCTATGCCTGTTCATTTTTCCAGAATATCAAATACTTCTGCTCAGGCATCTAGGAAACCAAGTCTTCTGAGCAATAGTTGATTTTGTTGTCTCTGACAATAAATAATCAATACATCCCACAGTAATAAATGAGATTTGTAATACCACATTACCTGTTTATTATACAATTTGCTAATGCAGCCCATGGCCTGGGTACATGATGCAATTCATATTCTTTCCAAGTGAATATTTTATGAAGAGCAAGCTTCCTTTGACCTAGGGCTAATATCAGGGGGACAGAAGCTCTAAAATTTTCCTTTTATTAGTGATTTGAAATTCCCTTTATCCAAAATGAGCAGAAATCTCTGTTGCAATTCAACCACTTTAGGCCAGCCGTTCAAAAGTTAGTTATACAACAAGCATTACATTTTAAGGTTGGCTTCAGAGTATTAAAAAATAAACCAGGCTCACTGTATGTCCATTGCTTATTGTTGTGCCACTGCTGATAAGATAAACAAGAGGAAAATCCTAATAGAATGAGATGTGGTCATTTGAGGGGAGGGTCTTTTCTTGCACCAAAATAAATGAAATCCAGATGCAAACCTGTAAATTACTAGGTAGAAAATATTTGTTAGACCTCATGCATGTTTACCTAATTTGTAAGTTCTGCCATATTCACAAGGGGCAGAGTACTGGAAGCCAGGAAGGAGGAATAATCATACGATTATAATTCAGCGTTCATTCAGAAAGGGTAAATAATTGATACATTGGGAAAATTTGAACAGCTCACACAATACATGAACCTAATCCTTTGCACATTAATTTGAACAGCTCAGACATAATTCTGAATGTAAAATAGGAGGAATTCGATTGGAAATGAGTGCATCAGACCCATAACATGTGTAGCACTAACTAAAGACAATATACAGGGAGGACTGTCATTACTGATTTGGAAGGCTTTGACAAGATTTCAGTGCTTAATATAATAGAATGACATTGAAGAGTTTAAGTTACCATCATTTTACTGGCATAACCCTCATGTCATTGGTGAATTTGCATTCATCTAAAGAAGCAACAACATGCATGGTCTTTTCCCACACCAAGTGGGGACAGGCAATATAGATTCTTTGCATTCAACTCTAAAATATATTCTTTTTTACTATTAAATGCAGCTCAATGGTAATGTATGGTCATTTTCTCATTCAGATTGCAAAGCTCCTAAATTGCACCACATGGACTGGAGCTGGATCTGGTCTGATGGATGCTGTTATCAAAGGCGCCCTGGCAGCAAACAAACCTGTTGGTGGATTCAAAATAGGAAGAGAGGCGGGTGAATGGACTGCATCCAATTTCCATCCATATCTCCCACCGGAAACATATCTAACTTGCAGGTAATGGCCTATCAGAATGTCCTTAACAAAGCATATGCCCTTTCATAGGTCCAAGTGCACAAATATCGTGTTACCTTCAAGCGTTGAAATAAACATGGGGAAAATATGGTTCATGCCTAAATGTAAATGCAGGTTCTTCTCTGCAAGGAAACATGGTCTGGTGGATGCTGCAGTTAGAAATAGCCCTTCAGATGTGACTGCAGTTGTAGCACTCCCTGGTGGCATTGGAACTTTAGATGAAGTATTCGAGATTATGGCTTTGATCCAGCTCCAAAGAATAGGCTCGAAGCTTCCAGTTCCTTTCCTACTCATGAACTATGATTCTTTCTACTTGAAGTTGCTAGAGTTCATGGAAGATTGCAAGGCATGGAGCGTGGTAGCTGGTGGAGAAGTTGAGGGAGTCTGGAAGGTTTGTAACGGGAATTCGGAAGCCTTGGAATACTTGGCAGACTTTTATGGGCTGCCACAGGGCAAGAGATTTGGAATTGGAGGAGAGCATGAAGCGGTTTCATGAGCCATTTCTATGCCATGTGAAAGGGAAGGCGGCACCTTTACTGCCTCTTGATGTGAGGGCTCCATCGAGGGTTTCTGCACTTTCTTCTTCTTTTTCTTCTCATTACCTTATTCTCGGAAGCTAATTCACTTCAGTTTAAACCATAAGGAAAGCGGCAAAGTTGGAGTATAAGATGATCATCGAGAATTTTCCTATGCATGGAATTGTGATCCAAAGGGTGAGGGTTTTAGTCTAGGAAGTAGAGTTTTCTGGGGAAAGCTATCGGATAGTTCTTAAAATGATATGTTATGTTTGTTTACAGTTGAAATACGCCTTTAAGATTATCTTTCATGCCTGACTTATATTGTTTAGTTTACAAGGAAAACATGAGCTTGGGAAACATTGGTTACTGCTGAGGGCCTTTGTTCAAAAGCATCTCTGTGTATTTGTGTGCCACGTCCTTCCAAGGTGGTGGTTTTTTCTTCCATGAGGAGAGATGAAGGCCATTTAGATGGGTTCATATGGTAGGTTTGTACTCTTAGTTTATGTTTTGCTGCATACCAGACCTCCAGGATGCTCCACATGAGTGGGATATCTGCTACAGTGCTCAGGGAAATAATCTTGGGGATAATTTTGCGACATGTGTGTGCGTGCATGCATGTGTGTGAGAGAGAAAGAGTAAGGAAAGGAAGGATTGATCTTGACTCATGTGCTTCATTAGTTTTAACATTTTTCTGTATTTTTTATGTACAAATGAGCTACAAGCTCTTCTTTAGATGTGCCACTAGCCATAACTTCTTATTTAAGCAATTGTGAAACCTCATTTTTGTAAATCCCTCTTGAAAGGCTCCTTCCCTCGGCCTCTACTTCCAATAACCTACTCGGAAAATACATAAGCATTCTCTTTTTTTCTCCTTGCATTTTTTCTATTTTTTTGGGTGTCTTCTTGCCCGGCTTGCTTCTGTATTAAAGAATCAAAAGAAGAGCTCTGGGAAAGGATTCAAATCATGAAACGGAGGAAGAAGAGCTTTGGCCACTCAATGGCAACATTCTTTCTTAGTTCTCGAATTTTTCCTAACTAATTTGTAGAATCCAGATGAAAGAGGATGGATTGATGAAAAGGATGAAGGTGATTGACAATTAGACTTACCCTTTCCACCAAATAAATTCTAAGATCCATTCATCATCTATGGTCTTGAGGTCATGATTGCACCCATGCCATGATGCTTTAAAATCGATCTTAGCATAGTTTCCTAAGCATGGTGTTAGCTTGGCCTTCCAAGATCAAACATGCTCTGTTCATTTGATTAAAAGAAGAAGCAAAAGGAAACCTAAAGTAAAATGTTTTTGCATATGGAGAAAAACCTCACATAAGGGGGCTCCACCAAGTTCTCAAATGAAGATTTTTAAGGAAGTCCCTATTTTAGTTTTTCTTTTAGTTGTTAAGTCACCTTTTGCTTGAAGCTGCTTTCTCAATCCCTTTCCATTTTTGATGGTGAATTAGAGCTTCTTCCCTCCACCTATAGTCAAGCCAAGTCTTGCCTTTTGGTCCTCGGCCTAACAAGCGAGAAAATGAGGGTTATATAAAACAAATAAATTATACTTTGAAATTCCCTACGCAGCATATCAGCTCATTTATTACATTCAATCTATTACTTGTCCCACTATTCAATTAAATAATATTAAAAACAAACAATATTAAATAAGAAAAACAAATTATAGCACCTAGTTCTCTACTTGCAACACATCAACTCAATATTCATCATACTATATAATCATACATCCTTTTCTATTTATTCACCACCACAAGTTATTCTGACCAATAGAACCTTCAAAGAGAAAAGAAATGCTAAGTAAGTCTATATGGATACTCTTTTGAGAGTAGAGGGATTGTTATTTGGTAGTTTAGGGAGCAAAGATAGTAATTGTTAGGGAAAATTTTACATAAATAAGGCATGCAAATTGGTTGATTTGTGTTTTGCACCTTTTAGAAGTTTTTTGTCAAAATTGAAATGTTAAAAGATGTAACAATTAAAATTTGCTAGCTTTTGTTGCGCTTAACTTTATAAATTTTGCTTGAAAATAAGTGATGGATTTTTTCTCCATCATAGAGATCATTGCAAAGGAAGTTTCTTCTTATGTTATCAATATTTTTGGTGATTCTATAACCATAGGAAGAGTGGAAAGATAACTAAGTAATTAATTTACAAAAAGGATTCTCAACTATAACCTTATTCTTAGAGAAAGTCATATCGATTTTTTCTCCCACACTTGAGTAATTATCTTTTAAATATAATGTCAGAAGCTAAAGTGTTAGGGTCTTAAGATTTAGACAATTACACTTATAATACACTCTTCTACAATATAAAGTTTCAAATAAAAAAAGTAACCATTTTAAGTAAAAAATCAAGTCCTAATAATAAGCTGACACAATTTGCATCATTTTGCAGGTAGACAAATAAGAAAAATAATACATAGTATTGGATAGAAAATACTTTAAAACTTGTTTAGATATGTAAGAAGCTTATCATCACATTTAAACATATATGTGAGTGCCATTTGAGATGATCAAAGATAGTTAAAAGTACTCAACATCAACGTCCTCGTTCATATATGAGCATGTTATCTTCCCAAAAAAAATTCTTGGCCTTACCTATGCTATCATGTCATTACTATCACGAATAACTCCATTATGATAAAGGAAATTTTACATCCATGCAGTTAAAATTTTTTCCAATTACATCTATACCTATCCATTTTATCAAGTCATTACTATCACTTATAACACTATTAGGATAAAGAGATTTTTACATCCATGTTTTTAACTTTTTTTCCAATTACATCCATATCCCTAGAAACCTCATATTTACTTTTATACCGTCATAAAATTCTTAACTATTACATGTCATGCCCCTAGGTTAATTGATTGTCAAGAAACTATTAGTTGAGATGGAATTTTCCGTTAAATCTAATAGCATTAATTCTAAAAATTACATCCATACCACTACATCCACCATCTTCGCTCTCACCACCACTTATGCATCCTCTCCCACTCCTCAACTTCACCACCTCAGCATGAAGGATGGTGAGGGGAGGCATCAGTAGCAACACCAACACGAGAGAGGGGAAAGAAGATGGAAGTAACTTTCTTTGTTTGTTTATTGTTCATTATTATTATTTTTTCGAGGTAACTATGAAATATAGTTATATCTTAAGCATGATTACTACCGTTAAATACCATCGGAAAGGCATATGTGTCAAATGGTGAAAGTTCATAGGGGTATAAAAGTTAATAGAGATTTTATGAGGGCATAGATGTAAAAATCCTTGTGATAAAACCATACTTGTTTCACTTGTTTGAAAATGTTATTTAAAATGTAAATATCTAGGAAAAGGAACTATTACGGGAATGAGTGTATAGTTGCGAAGAGAGATAAGTTTAATAGGTTAACTCAATTCATATATAAGTGCAAGGAATTTAGACTTCAATCATGGGGGATCTTTATTAAGCTTATGTAAAGATTGGATTCAATTTTCCTTTTTCTTTTTTTCTTTTAATGAATGTGGAGGATAGTAGGGTGAAGTCAAGCAAAAATCTGGAAAAGATCTAATAAACTAGCAGAGAATTTTTACTAAGTTTATCATTAATAGTGCTCAGGCTAATGGTACTTATCTTGCATGAAAAAAAAAAAAAAGGAAGAAAGCCATAAAAGTTCCTTAAAAATTGGAGATATTCTCTTTAACGTCCTTGAGGAAAATTGAGGGGGTCATCGGTGGGCATTGTCGTGGTGATTTCAAGTCCTACATGGAACGGACAACAGTACAAACTCTCCAACAAGCAGAGAGAGAGAGAGAAGGTTCTATGGAAAGGGAGCACCTTCCTCAAGGTGCTTGATCCAAGAGTTCCTCAAGGTGTTTGATCCAAGAGAGGGTATTTTATGTTATAAAAGAGGCAAAGGAGGAGAAGGATGTGAAGAAAAGAGTGGACATGAACATTAGATTCTTGAAGCCCACATGAACGAAATGGAACTGAGGATTCTAATTTTACAAAGCTATATCACCACTGTTACAGCATCAATGCTATTGTATGGGTGCTCGTGAGTTTGTGATATGAGCATCATGTTACCAATGGTACAACATTATGCAAGTATCATATATAGCACATTTAATGCTATAATTAAAGTATGCTGAGATAAACGTAGGTGAATAAATGGACCTTGTGTAAAAGAGTACACGCAAAGGCGATTTGCTTCGGACTTTTCCCAATTGAATTTGTTGGCAGATATTGTTAAAGGAACGCATCGACTACAAAGGTGGGGACTACACTAAGAGTTAATTTATTTGGCCGTTTAAACTTTTAAAAGAAAGGTTAATATCCATTTATTTGAGAGGAAACTTACGTTAAGTATTTTTAACATTGATTCTGTTAACACCAATCTAAAAGATGTTGACATATGCATTAAATTTGTAATTTTCTCACACCTAAATCTTAATTAAAAATTATGTTAATATCAATTCAAATAAATGTCATAAGAATTAATACTATAATTTAAGATCAATTTAAATAAATACTAATTAATATTAACATCATTATTCACAAAAATAAAAATAAAAATTAACATCAAAATTACATTTCCTAATATCAATTTTCTAACCTCCCAACCAAAATAACCCGAAGGTAAAGGGGTTGCCCCCACAGGGCTTGACAACAGATGTTTTGCCGTTCATAGAAATTCCATAAAGAAATTCGTCGCCGCAACCCCTCAAGGAAAAGTACGCTAAAGGGAAAATTCCAAAGCTTTGTTGACGTTAATTTGATTCAGCCCTTGTGTTAATAAAGAACTGAGATCACGAATAATTTCATCAGAAGATGCAAAGCAATTTGTTGAACACATTCCAGGAAGGATCTCCTCAAAGCAAAACCACCTTCAGGCTTTATTCCCATGAGAACAAAAGGATTAATTGGCCTCCAACAGCAGCACACCATGCTAGATTATCAAGACTATATATCATACCATATGTTATTGCGTTTGGCTCACTAAGTTCTTTCATGCTTGACTTGTATCTTGGAGGAGAGGAATAAACTGGCCCTACGAGGATTAAGTTCAAATAAATGAAACTAGAAGCACAGCTCGCTAGTCACTCTAGAATTCCCATATAAATTGGGTCGAGATAGGAATCTCTTACTACCAGACATGCCACTTTCCTGAAAGGTACAACTCGCTCTTCCAGAAGATGTACAAACTAGAGAAGGCAATTCAGAAAATTCCATCTAAAATCAAGAATTACCTGTAGAATCCAGAGTCATAGAAACACTCAGAGAACAAGACATAAACGGACTTGCAACATGACAACCGTGTTATGATGCTTGCAAATTTTGAGATTTTCCATGTCGGAGATCCAAATCCATCAGATCAACACGTGCTTGGGCTTAATCTACATTTTTCATTTTCAACCACCAGTCTCCAGTTACCTGGTTAGGTTAGATAAGTATACGAAAATTGCAGTTTTTCTGCCATACAATTGATGATGAATTGTTTTTTTCTTCAGAAAGTTTAAGTACAGTGGAAACCACTTAAATCTCTCACCGAACCCTTGGACACTGTAGCAGACTAGTAGATAACCCACGGGTAACCTGTGACTAAACACAGCTTAAGGACTTCATTAAACTTTGAGTACACTATAGCTGCCATTTTATCTCCCATATCTATGAAGACAAAAACGAGTAATTTATACGTATGACAACCAATATGGTAGTTTATAGAGGAAAGAGCAGAATTTATTAAAGAAAAAAAAAGAACCACAGGGAAGACCAGGTATGTACTTTTGCCGTGAACAAGATCAAATCATTGAGACTTTTTTGCCAGGATCTGAAGTGCAATACGTTTGACAAGCAAAGCAGAAATCAAACAGTTAAATCTCGGCCAATTTACAGACTCAACGAACAGATAGCGCTGGAAAGGTAAATGGGAATCTGAAAGAAGTCGACAAGTTCAGCGTCTGGAACGGTTTGGTTGTTTTGCAATAGAAAATGGCTTGCAGAAGGATGCAAACCCCTCCAACATATTTGCAGGAAGGGGAAGGGTGAACGGCGGAAGGACATCAAGAGGATTCCACACGGGACCAACACCTTTGGTGAAAGGAGCTGCCATTGCTGGCTGCTGTTTGCCAAGTCCCTCCATTATACATGAGAATGCTCCAAATGTTACACAGCTCTGTAGTAAAGCTTGAGGTGCACCTGGGGAGAGGGATCGATGTTAAATAAATAAGAGGCAAAATTACATGTACGTTTCAAAGTTATGGGTTAATCCAATTCTACAAAGATTATCAATGCCTTTCACCATGTAAGATTAAAGACAAACCTCTGGTAAGTTGCTGTAAATTCCCAAATTGAAATATTTCAACTAAACCAAAGAGAGTTTTAGCAACAAAATCAACCATGCAAAAGCTAAAGGTGAGACAATTAATATTTTCTTATTTGTTAAAAATTGCCTAGCAAATCTAATTAAAGGATTAAAAATGAGTCAAGCAACAAGAGAAATTTGTTCTGGCTATCTAGCCAGGGAATTCTAGAGGCATCAGATAATCCTTCTGATGTAGGAAATTAGTGGAAGTCAGTCAAAGAACTTAAGTGGCCAACAAGAAGAATCGTGCAAGAATTTCGTGATGAATAAGTAACCGAAGCTACTGGATTTGACCATAGAACATTACCAGAAAATGGAACACAAACAATAGTTACACGGCAAAATATATCGATCTCAGAAAAGTGTCAGACTAGTTACGCTTTTTTTCTCTGAGGGGTCAGATTGGCTAACTTTTAGGAAAGATAAAGTTGAAAAAATGGCTGGTTTGATGGTGGAACAAGTAGCGAGCCTTTTTTTAAACAAAATAGTGAGATAAATTTGATTTGCAATTTTATACATTACAAATAGAAAATTAGGAGTTGCACTTTATATATTAATGTTTGGTATTAGTTTTATTGATGGTCAAATAAATGGTAGATGGATGTAGTGGATGAGTTAACATATGGCAAGAAGCAAAGTGGTAGTTGTAGTCATTTCATTTCTTTTATATTCAACATTGGGTTGTTTTCATTGGGACTTACAGTGCATGACACAAAAAAATTCTTAACCTGTATGCACACGATATGAAACTTCATGTAGAATAGGACAAAAAGTATCTTGTTTAATGTTCAGATGAAAAGTGATCCAATAATCAAAATAATGCAGTTATATATCTACCTGGATAACTTAGTGCAAGGCCAGTGCAACATCCAGCTACACCAGCATTGATAACTGCAAGTAATTCAAGATATTGTGTAAAAGTGGAGCACAAATTACCTGACAGCACTAGTTCCAAAAAGTTTCAATTATTTACCATCATCTTTTCCTCGTAGTCTCTTCATAAGGCAGACAACAAGCCCATGGACACCAGATAAAACTGCAAATGTCTGAGATAGGGAAAAAAGATGGATTAACAAACAGGACTTGCAAGCATTTGAAGAAGGTTTCCAAAATTATTCTCTTACATGATCTGGATAAACAAAAGAGCCCTTCAGGGAATGATTGCACTACAAAAAAAGGAAAGAAAATTACAATTATCCACAAGAAACCATATATCCACCTTGGCAGAAGATGCTGCTTCAGAAAAGGAGCCCTTGAATCCTTTCTTCTTTACCAATCCTGCACCTGCAATATAGCAGATTCACAAAAGATCAGATCAAAGAGAAATGATCTCGACTGTAGAGTTTCACTGAATTTTCGTTTTGTTCAATTTTGTCTTAAAAGATGTGATAACAAAAACAAGAAAATTCCAAGCCACCAGTATGTGATTTGTGTTGTCCACATCTGCTGATTCTCTCTGACAAATTATCTATAACTTTTCATACTTGGCAGAAAGGTATGTATCAGGCATCTCAACTCAAATTGGCTTAAGCCATGAAAGATGATGACACATGCCAGGGGAAAAAGCACATGTTCAGTGAAACTTAATTGTCATGAATACAAAATTCAGACATACAGCTAAAAGATGTGAAATTAATCTTTATTTATCCATTAAACTCTTGCATCACGAACTGAAAGGCATAAAAAAAAGCAAAGAATACCAATGGATCTGAAGTTCAATGGCAAAATCACTACAAGAATAGTCTACACTTCAGCTGTTTTTTTGGCCAAGTAGTGGTTTCACATTAAACTTTTTTTTGAAAAGTAGGAGTCACATTAACTTTAAAGCAAAAATTTATCTGATTTTTTTCACAATGCACACAGATGCCCAAATGAGAAGAGAGAGGGAACTCTACGTTATATAGGATATTGTCTGGTTTTTTCAAGAAGCTAGAATGGTTCAGTTACAATGGAAATAAGCTTGTATTAGTTCTAGACTATCAAACCTACATAAAAACTAGAAATGCCAGGCTACTTAAAAAAAAAAAAAGGATTGAAAGTTACACATTAAAAAAACTCAAACCAAATTATGATATGCATCATTGGTTTCACATATTCTTCAGCACCTCGGACCAAAGAATAATCTGGTAGTAGTTTTATTTCCACACTGATGGAAATCAAAACAGAAAAGTATTTTGTTAGCACGATGAGACATTCACAACAACATTAACCATGAGTCTATGACCAACTGCAATGATGTTTCACTAGAAATTTCGACCAAACTCCAACAAAAACCCAAACTTTCAAGAAGCAAACAGCATATGAGTCAACCTCAGATCCAAGTTTCAAAACTTTCACAAAAGTTCCAGTTCCTGAACACCGAAAACATGCTTCATTTTTCCAACTACTTAGCAGTGTATCAAGAACCCCATTCAATTATTCTAACCCCTTAAAAGTAAAGACTTATAAATATAGCAAGAGAATGTGAATCAACATCGTCGAAACATATGCATGTACCAAAACAAGTTTCAGCAACAAACACTAGATACCATTGCTTGAGTAGCACTTAGCCAGAGTTTACCAGACCGTGACTTTTGCCAAACATATCCATCAAATTACAGTACCAACATATAACACATTCCCATTGATTTACCAACAGTTCATGCTTTTCACTTTCACACAATCTACTAGCATTGTGGTTTGCAAGAACGAATAAATTGGCCAAGAAACTCTCAGAATGCTTGCCCAAAAAGTTAATTTCTTGCGACTATGACAACATGCGCCTACATCCCTACCCATCATTTGCATGTCAGAAGTCCCCAAGCTCATCCCTTTAACTCCCCTACTGTTAGAGTATAGTGATTGTTGTATTCTGATGTGGCAAGGTTCTTGAGTTGTTGTAACAAACACATGTATTCAGATTCCATAAGCATCTATAAATACCAGTAACAGAGTAGCTGAGAGTGGTGAACTCAGAAGCTCTCTTTTCCCTCGAGCACCTCTTTTTTATTCTCTTCTTCCTTGTAACTCTCCTTAATTCTGTTTTCCTAGACCTACCATCAATCCAAACATCACTAAAACATTCTCAAAAAAAATGGCCCTCCTAGAATCAGAATCCAGCCTCACCCGCAACCTCTTCCGCAACAAACACGCAACCCCACGCCCAAAGATCCAACCTTTGGCAAAGCGACACGTTACCCACATCCAGATCAACGTCAAACACACCTCCCCACCCACAAAGATCCGCTCTTTCGCAACGCAACACCACAAAAACCACTGCTACAGCAACGGAAACCGCGCGAGAAAGAACGAACCGTAGCCGAAGATAGAGCCCATAAAGGCCCCACCGAGGGAGTCGGCGGCGAACCTCCCGAGGCAGACGAGCGGCGCGGGGGGAGGAAGGGCCTGCGGAGAAGGCTGAGGGGTCGACCCACCACCGGAGGGTTCGACGGCTTTGGGGTTTGGGTTGGAGTTAAGATTGAGGTTGAGGTCGTCGGAGTCGGAATCGGAATCGGCGTCGTAGTCGATATTAGGGTTTGGGGAGACGCCGCCAGAGAGAGCCATCGGCCGCCGATACTAAACTAAATGCTGCTTCTGCTTTGCAGAGAGAGAGAGAGAGAGAGGTCTTATCGTCCCAAGAGGAAGGAGTGAGGGAGTGAGGGTTTTGGATTTGCTGCTGCTGTACCTTCCTGTGGGGGGACCATGGATGTGTCGTTCTGAGGAAAGGGCAATCGTAGGTAGAGAGGGGAAGAGGGCGGAAGGGGAGATATTAGGTCAATCTAAATAAAGCATCCACCTTACGTGGATTGATCTAACCGCTGAGGTCATATTTGTTTTTGCACGAGTGTTGCTTCGATCCTATGTTTGGTAGATCTAAATTCATGATTAAGTCAACTTGGTATTAGATTAAAAACTTGGGTTGTTCGGATCTAGGGGGGTTGGGATTGGACGATCCCTTGAAATGATCCCCTACATGGAAACTGTAGCAATGTGCGAGAAGACGAAGTTGCCCTCGTATTATCGGTCTTGTGAGATGCAGCTATGGCGAGAGGTGCAGACCTTGCCCTCGATGCGATTGTGACATGAGGTGCGGAACTTTGCCCTCGTCTCTCCAATAGGAGCCCTAATCCTAGTCGTCATCCATGTGGGGGGGCAATAAAGGCAAATGCCCTACGGTTGTGATGAAGCAGCTTGGAGTTGTCATCGGTCTGTTTTCACTTTTTGCCCTACATGCACCATCGCAGTGTTTAACAACTTGCTATTTCGCTGTTGCTTCGCCATTGCCTTTTTTATCCTCGACCCATATGATATTTGTTTGGTTGTGCTGACATCCTTGCGAAGTGTCTCTTTTTTGTTGATTTTCATCATTCCCGATGGTGGATGACCCCATTTGAACCTGGTCAAGGGATTGCTTTTTCGTACCGTCCCGTGATGGGTAGCTCTAGCTGTTGTTCGCATACTTTGGCCATTATGCGTGATGGATGGAGGAGAATAGTGGCAAGGTGGTCGCACGTTGGGTATAAAGCCCATGTAGATCCATCCATGTGGCTCGCATTTGCATTTATCCTTGTGTGCTTGCTACAGCAGGTCGACGAGGAGGAGGAAGGATTAGAGAGGAAGGGTACGTTGTCTTTGTTTGTAATTTATTTCCATTCATTTATGAAGTTGAATGCTTTGCAATAAAATGAAATGTACATTACTTTGCAAAGTAGGGAAAGGTGAATCCTCTTCAGTTCTGAAGGGCGTTGTCAGGAGGTTGCTGGAACTCTGCCTTTTGTTGTATGGAACTCTGTCTTCTGTTGTGTTGCTCACATCTGGAGCGAAGACCTGTTGTGTTGCTCACATCTGGAGCAAAGACCTTCTGTTGTGTTGCTCACATATGGAACTCTGTCTTTGCTTATGTTGCTCACATTTGGAGCGAAGATCTTCTGTTGTGTTGTTCACATCTGGAACTCTGTCTTCGCTTGTGTTACTCACATCTGTAGCAAAGACCTTCTATTGTGTTGCTCACATTTGGAAGTCTGCCTTTTGTTGTGTTGCTCACATCTGGAGTGAAGACCCTCTGTTGTGTTGCTCACATCTGGAAGTCTACCTTCTGTTGTGTTGCTCGCATCTGAAGCGAAGACATCTAGAACTCTGCCTTCTTAAGCACTACCTTCTAAATTAATAATGTGTAGAGGATGAACATTCCAATTCAGTATTAAGTGACTTCATAAGGGCTTTATACTATAGTGTTTTAAAAATATGAAACTGCTTGTTATGTATTGCAATCTTCATACGATAATATGGTTGTCTATACATGCCAGTTGGAGTACTTTCAAGTGGCACGGATGGTAGGAGTAATCTATTGTGTTTCCTTGGAATATAAATTTGAAAGTTATATACTAGGTAGTTTGTATGACTATGAAGTAATCATTTATTTTCTGTTATCTTGTCATAAATTCAGTTTAGCGTGGCAAGTCTAGTATGTTAATATGTAATGGCTAAACATTTTCAAAATTTATGCATTTAGATTTGAACATAATATAATGTCCACTTTCGATTTATAATGACACTAGATGACATATCAGTAATTTGATTTCTATTTTTGAGGTTGAGTGTACGTGGAGACCATATTGAATAAGCTAGAAATATGGAAAAATGTATAATACATACCTCAGTTTGGTTAGGAAGACTCGTCAACAGCTTGCTGATGTTCTCAGTTTCGTTCTTTACATGACATTATCATACAAATTGACCATTTGGCTTCTATGCACTTGTTTATTGAGTTTGATTTATTCCTAGTTCCTGTTCAAGTGTTAAGTATTTCATTACTTAATAAGTTTGTGAATGTATGTTGTATACTATCTGAAATTTGATCTTAAAAATAAATGACTGCTGATTACGTATTTGTGATTTTGTCGACATGTTTATACGTTTGTTTGTATGTAGTAGGGAAGTGCATGTAGGAGGTGTTGATAACCTTTTTTATTTATCAACAACTTCTGTTTAGAGCTTCTTTGCTGTACAGTGTACACACATTCAACGACCTTTCTTCAAACTGTTAACTATGCTTCCTATGGCTTGTAAGTACTAAACGATGAATTGGTCTTTTTAAGTGCATGGTGCGTAGTCTTCCGATTGACTTTGAATTCGAAGGAGGAAAGCTTTAGGCTTTAAGTTCCATATTACATGTGAATCAGACGTTAGTGGTTTATTTAGTTAAATTTGGGTACCCATTATAGTGACCAAAATGGGTAGTGCTTTATTGCTTACGTAAGGTTGATAAATGGTGTGAATTTACTCTTTGACTTTAGATGACCATATCATATGTATCCTGACCTTCACTTTGACTATAGAATGTCGACCTCGCAACCATCTTCGTCATCCGCTTCGAAGAAGACGAAGAAATGGGTCGATCGTAGCACTTACGAATTGCTAAAGATTTTGACAAAGTATCACAAGGATAATAAGTGGGAGAATGGATCTTTTAAAAAGCATGTTTGGAATGACATTGATAGGGAGTTCGTATCTGTAATGGGTTTGCCTTACCAACACTCTCAAATCTTAAACAGATGGAAGGAACTGAAGAGGAAACACACTTTATATTCACAGTTGTTGAACAAGAGCAGATGGGGAATTGACCAAATTAGTGGTTGCCCGCTTCCACCTGATCCTTCCATTTGGAATGAGGTATTTATGTGACCGTCTGATACAGTAGTTCCATATAAAATTCTATTTCACACATATACATTAAATTTTCCATCTTGTCTTTAAATGTAGCTTCCTCCTGAACTGACGAAACTGCGTGACAAACCATTCATCTTTTATGAGGATATACACAAGATTGTCTGTAATGAGATTGCTACGAGTGAGCATGCAATGTCCTCCACCCAACATGGTCAACATCCCGTAGAAGACGACATTTTATCGGAAGTCAAAGTGCGGCTGGTTATGTACCTGGTGAGCACCCCTTCATTACTGTAGGATTTGCTAGCATGGTAATGTCATTTGATACCACAACTCCAGATAATATATGGAATTTCGTGCATGCTCCTCACACAGGGCCCAACCCTTTGAACCCTAGTTCTATACCGTATGTGTCATCTAATATCCCTTAGGCGATGCTGTCAATGCCACCATCGACTTTGATAAACGAGGGAGAAGGGTCTAAGAGGGTTTCAAGGGAGTCATCCTCCAGTGCCAGGAAGTGAAAGACAAGGAGTGAATTGTCCATTGCGATTAAGGAGGAAAATGCCAGGTCGCATGAGTTTACTGAGTTTATGTGGACTTCGGTGAAACATCATATTGAGTCGTCAAGTAAGGTGGACCCAGCAGATGACACTCGTAAGTGCATACGTATTTTACGAATGCGTGTCCCTACTATCACACCTGACGATCTAATGATCTTAGCTGATGTCTTCATGCATTCTTGCTGGAGGGGTATCTTCAAAGATGTAGTTCAATTAGATGCGGAGCTAGGAACATTCCTGCGTAGGCACGTCGGGAGCGATTACGGGTTCTTTTGATTACATCCATAGGGTTCTCCCATCTGATGATGGTTGATTGATGATTGGAAAGTTTATGTCGTATTGTTGTCTCTGCTGGATGAAGTTCATTTTTACTTCCATTTTGTGGAACATTTTCATCGTCTGTAATATTTAGGGTTAGTCATGAACATTTTAATTTCCATTTGCTTGCATATGTATTATTCTACTACATCGCTATGGTAAATAGCCATCTAAATATCAATTTCTATGGTTGTTTATGGAAATAGTTATTACTGTCGTTATGCTAGTGTTATTCTTGAATCTAATTTATGTTCAGTCAATAATCATTTTACTTTATTTAAAGAAGGGATGGCTTCAGACGATGAAAGGTCCATCTCCACAATTGAAGATGAAAATGAGGGAAATCATTTGCCATTGGAATTGATACTTCCACTTGCATTTGGTTACCCACTTACTGGGCTCAACTATGTGCCAAGACAGCTTCAGAATATTTCAACACTTCTTGGTCACTATTGGGTCCGGAGTTACTAGAAGGTCACCCGAGTCGGTGTAAGGAAGAGTTAAGGGTGCCAAAAGAGGCACTCATTGCAATTTCGGAATACTTGAAGGAGAACACTGAATTGTATGATTCCCAGAGTGTCACGGTTCATGAGCAAGTAGCTATTTTCCTAGATGCCTTGGCGCATGCCTCATCTAATTGACATCTCATAGAGCGTTTCCAGCATTCTAGCGAGACAATTTCCAGATATTTTAACAATGTCTTGGTAGCTTTGGTTTCTCTGAAATGAAGGTTTATTCAAATGCCCAATATTCAAGCTGAGGTCCCACATCAGATTAGGGATAGTCCCAAATTCTACCCTTACTTCCAGGTTGAGTACCTATTTGGAAGTCATTTTCTTTGCATTCATATTTGTAGTGGACTTTATTATCTACTTCATTTTTACTTATGTGAAGGACATACTTGGCGCGATAGATGGATGTCATGTGTGTGCCACTGTTGGATCGACACATCAGGCTTGTTTCTGTAATCAAAAGAGTTGGACAAGTCAGAATGTTATTGTTGCGGTTGACTACGACTTGTAGTTTGTGTATGTTGGTACTAGATGGGAAGGATTAGCGGCTGACATGAGAGTGCTACGTTGGGCAGTATGTAATGGATTAAATGTTCCTAATGGAAGAAGGTTCCTTGTAGATCTTGGATATGCGAATACAAACTCATTTCTCGCTCCATATCGTGGTATTTCGTATCATTTGCAAGAGTTCTGTAATCGGTCAAACCGATATCAGACATACAAAGAACTTTACAACCACAGGCATGCACAACTACGAAATGTCGTCGAACGGGCTTTCGGCATATTGAAATGCCAATTCAAGATTCTCGATGATCTGCCATTCTATCCTTTCAAGATGCAACGTAGCATCGTAATGGTATGTTGTATTATCCACAACATGATCTGACGATGGAACATTTACGACGACATGTTTGATTCCTATCTCCAGAACGATAATGTTGGTGATACACACGTTAAGGATGATTCGGTGGACAAGACAACTGTGAGGGTTGGGGAATTTTTGAGGGATCAAATTGCCCATGCTTTATAGGCTGATCATACAAGATAATTTCTCATTCATATCGAAATAACGACTTGTTAATTTCTTCAATAATTCGTAGCAATGTAGTTTGCTACTATAATATTATCATTCGATCTGTCATACGTAATTAACCAATGTCTTAAATGGTGAAATTTTCAATAGTTATTGTACTGTCATTTTTACTGTGAACCAGTATGTTTCCTTTATATTTATGTACACTTTTGTTCGATAATACTTTTTTAGAGATGGCTATTGGATACAGGCAACAACACATGGGCGCCGATGCTCATGTCTTTTGCCTTGCTCTCTAAAATTGGAGTCGAGAAACCAGGGATATGTTGAACTTATGGATCGCCTGGTCTACACATGCCCACATGGGGATGCGGTAGGTACAAATGTCAGTTAATTGTGCTTTTGTAATGATTATGACTCGACGATTTTCCTTTCGTAGGGCTGCAACTACAAAGTCCACGCAAATGAATTTGATCCAACATTAGAATCAGCTAGAGTTGAATCATACTTTCTTGCTATTCAAGTGCATGTGTTGGAGCGGGAACTCGCAGCTATTTCTCGTGTTGCTGAAGGGAACGACATGTATGTCGAATTCCTTCAAGAGAGAGTTACGACATTAGAGGAAGAATTGCAAAAGACATTTGAAATAAATCAAAGACTGAACGAGAGGATAGATGATATTGAGGTCGAGGCTAGGGTTAGAGAGGTTGAATTGCACTTGAGTTGTGGTGATGTAGTTGACAAGATGAGAAACCTGTCATGCTAGTCTCTTTGTCATTCCCTACATACTATTTCGTGCTATGTTTAGTAATTTGCTTTAGGTCATCAAATAACTTTTGAATCTATATCCACTTGATATAACGTTTAATGCTTTCTTACTGTTCAGTACGGTGTATTACCAACTTCCAATTATGATATTTATTACTGACTTGTGAAGTTTATTCCATTCAATGTTATATGACATCGCAAACTTTTGTAGGGTTCCCTTTAACATAAATAGGGAAATGATGATAGCATATATGTGGGAACATATTTGAACAAGGGTCACATGCTTATATTTCAATATTGCCATAACATGATATGTAACTTAATTGCGTTGGATGGCTACAATTAATGTAAGCAACCCCAATTGAGTGACGTCATGCTACGCAAACAGTGTATTCTTGGGATGCCCCCTAGTACTTGTTGCGGCAGAGTGCATGGTAGCATGTGTATCCGATGAGTTGAACTAAAATTGATTATGCTACCTAAGCCCACAATCTATTAATACTATCCATTATCGCAAATTACATAAGGACTCGATGTAATGCCAAGAAGATAATTAATAGCCAATGACTCATATTTTCATTTCAATTGGACTGACACGAATTAATATATTTTTTCTATTTTTTATGGCTTTCATAGAGCACTTTCATATTGTAAAGATCCATTCTGTTCTGAGCCTTTTAAGATGTCTGGACTGTCAGTCCGACGTCTGGTCAGACATTTAGACCCCTTCCCAGAAGTTTAGAAATTGAAAAATTTGTACGCAAGGTCAGGTCTGCGTGCTGGCTGCGCGTAGACAGCTTTCTCTCTCTCTCTTGTTCTTCTCTCCCCCTCACCGAACCCTAGCTGCTCTCTATATAAGAGCTCTCACCCCCCTTCCTCTCTTCTCCACTCCACCACCACCACCTTCTTCCTCTCCACTGCCGTGAGAGGAACGAGCAAGAGAGAGGGAGCGAGAGAGAGGAGAGAGGAGTGGCGTGAAGAGAGGAGGAGGAGGTTGAGCTCGCGAGTTCTTGGGAGCTCGCCGGAGGGTGCACGGCTGAAGCGGCGCGTGTGGGAGGAGGAGTCGCAGCTGCACACGGTGAGAGGAGCGGAAGCTCGCTCTGGTTCTGGGATTTTCCTAGAATCAAACGTCTGGAGTGCCGTCCAGATGACGGGTTGGACGTCTGGTGACGACATCGGATGTCTGAAAGCAAGGTTTCGTGAAGGTACATTCTTCTTGCAGTTACGGCCATGTAGGCCACATCGCAGAGCCAATCTGTTTGGCTAAAAGGGAGAGATTTTGTCTGTCACGCACAAGGGCAGCTTTGGGAAGGCGCGCAGCATGCACTCCCACGCGTTTCGGACGTCTAGGCAGCTTACCAGATGACCGGAAGCACTCCCAGACCACTGGAGGAGAGGTCGAACGTCTGAAGCTGAGTCCAGACGGACAAGTGAGGGTCCTGGACATCTGAGGTCGATGCAAGAACTTGAGGTGAGACCCTGGTGACTTTTAAGACGTCTGGATCTTGTGCCAGACGTCTGATTTATTTCTGCAGTCCTATTTTTGACCCGTTTAGGGTTCGTTTGGGATCCGTTTTGTGCAAACGAGATATCTATGGTTTCCTTGTGAGTTCCTCTACATGTTAGAAATCCTTATATACTGTTTTGAATGTTCCATTATGGTATGTTCCTTGGTATAAGACTTCAATCTGTTGCGTGTTCGGGGCTTGTAGAGGCACGTGAGTCTGCCGTTCGAGCCCCCAGTACTCCCGGATTGTCTGGTAGAGTGGTTTCCCCCCTGTTTTAATTATAAAATATGAATGCATATGTGAAATTAGATAACTAGAAACTTAGGATGTGGCATGAATCCTAGGACGAGAAACAGTTGCATTATTTGTATGCGAGTTTGAGATTGCAATCATAAATGAATGAGTAGAATTGTAAACAATTATCTGTTAATAAATACGAGCTGCCTGTTGAAATATGAAATGCCTGTAATAGTTAAACAGTTACCTATGATATCATTTGTTGCATATGTTAGTTGTGAAAATACGAGCTGCATGTGTAAATACGAGAATGGAAATATGAATGATGAAACCTGGTATGGAGCAACAAGGTGAATATGAACATGAACCCTATGGGGAATTAGGAGTAGAGCTCCTATGGATGAATGGAAAGGATTTGGATATGTGAGTGGGAAGTATGTTGGCCCTTGAGTACGTGGTACCAAGGAGAGTGACTGTCCCCTGTTTAGTGTAGAGCGGAGCTAGCCGCCTTTGGGTTAGGACTCGAGGTTAGGATTGGCCACTCTACACCGACTTCTGTTGGCCCTCACGTCCACTGTACCGGGGAGAGCTATTAGTGTAGGAAGAGAGGTAGCCACCCCACGGGGCCCGGGGTTCAGCTTGCCACCCTACACCGACTTGTTAGGCCCACTAGGCAAACTGGGGTAGTCAGACGAGGGTGCGTGGACTGTGGAGGGGCGAGACCCCTGTTTGGTTTTGAGGGGCTAGACCCTATTACTGAGAGGGTTAGACCCTATATTGTTTTGTGCTGTACTTTGGGCATACCCGCTAACGGAAATGACTGACCGCGTGCCAGTGCAGGGTAGCTACCCGTGCACTTATTGCGCATGCCGTAGTCACTACTACGTCTGTTCGTGACCTCGGGGTGGTTGACTGGATGTAGGATCACCACGGGAGACTCTCCCGGCCACGAGAGCACCACGTGTGCCTTTTACTCTTCGGAAAAGACTACAATCAAGATCGTTCCCATGAGGAACATGCGAGATAAAGAAGGAGATCTGAAAAGTAAACCAATGGGTGAAAATGAATGACTTGTAAAATAAAATAATTAGATAAGATAAATTTATCTGTTAGCTTTTACTGCTTTAGTTAGTTTGGTTACCACTCTACTCAGCGTTCGCTGACTCCGTTTTACTCGTAACCCTTTACAGGTCTAGGAGTTGAGCAGCTCGAGTTACCGGCTACAGAGGGTGCTGGGCCCAGTTGAGCCCAGCAGTAGTTTCCTATTTTTGTTGTACTATATGTTCTACTAGTGAGTTTTAGACTGTTGTTACTATTCCTATTCTATACTCTTGTTCTACTTTACTGTTGTGGTGGTGATATGTACTGATAGCAGCTTTTACTTCCTTTATTGCTTGTACTCTTTTATTGTTAGTTACTTTGCATAGTGAATGTGGTTTATTTTCCTCCTTTTTTGTAAAGACCTGTTTTGTCCTAAGCCTTTTAAGACATCTGGACTGTTGGTCAGACGTCTGGACCCCTTCCCAAACGTCTGGAAATTGAAATTTTGGTACGAGCCTTCGAGTTTGCGCGCGGGCTACGTGCAGACAGTACCCTTCTTCTCTCTCTTTCCCTCTTCTCTCCTCCACCGAACCCTAACGCACCCCTTTATAAACCCCTCTTCCCTCTCCCGTTCTCCCCACTTCACCACAGCCACCTTCTTCCCTTCCTCTCCACCATAGCGAGAGGAGAGAGCGCAGGAGAGAGCGCGAGAGCGGCGACGAGGGGGAGAGGCGGCGTGAGGAGAGGAGGAAGAGCTTGAGCTCGCGAGCTCGTGGGGTGCTCGTCGGAGGGCGCATGGCTGGAGCGGCGCGTGCGGGAGGAGTGCTTTGGGGGAAACCATCCCTGATGTTTGCTACAGTCGTAGCTGCAGGCGAGGAGGCGAGGTCGCGGCTGCGCGTGGTGAGGGAGAATAGGAGGAGGTTCTGGTTCTGGGATTTTCCCAGAATCAAACATCTGGATTGACATCCAGACGACGGAGTGGACGTTTGGTGACGACACCAGACGTCTGAAAGTAGATCTCTGCGAACGTACGTTCTCTTTGCGGATATGGCCATGTAGGCTGCTCCGCAGTTATGTTTTGCATGGCTAATTTTAGGCAATTTTCCTGTCGCGTGTAGGGATTGCTTCGGGAAGGCGCGGGACACTCCCTTCCATGTGTTTCAGACGTTTGGACAGCTTACCTGACGATTGGAAGCACTTCCAAACGTCTGGAGAGGAGGTCGGACATCTGGAGCCGGGTCCAGACGGTCAGGAAGGGGTTCTGGATGTCTGAGGTTGATGCAGAACCTTAGGTGCGTCTCTGTTTACTTTTATGTAACGACCCGGTTCCCGAGCCCCTACGAGACACGAGAACCGGACCGACTCAACTAATCCCAAGACCTAGTCGTCCAACGAGGAAGTAACCAAAAGAGCAGTAAAATAAACCACATTCAACATGAATATAACTAACAGTAAGAAAATACAACAGCAAGGAAAGAAACTACTACAGTATATACCACCACAATAGTAGAACAACATTCATAACTAAATATGAACTGCAGGTAAAGAAAAGTACAGCGAAAACAAGAACTACTCACTATAACGGAACAAAAAGAGGTACATGAAACAGTGGTAACTCTACTGGATCCTACTCGGCCCAGCGTCCTCTGCAGCCGCTGACCCTCGCTGCTCAACACCTGGTCCTGAAAGGTAACGAGTGTAACACGTCAGCAAAATGCTGAGTAGAGTGGCAACTAAAACTAAAGAAACAGTAGAGTGTATAGTAGCTGTTAAGTTCTGTTACTTTCTTTATTTAAGTCTTTCAATTATCTCACGATTTATCTATTTCTCAGATCTTTCACTTGATCTCGAATGTTCCTCGTGGGAACGATCTTGATTGCAGTCTTTTCCGAACAGTAGAAGTAGCACGTGGTGCTTTCCTGGCCGGGAGAGTCCCCCGTGGTGATCCTACTCTCAGTCAACCGCCCCAAGGTCACTGACAGACGTAACGATGACTACGGCATGCGCGGTAAACGCACGGGTAGCTAACCCGCACTGGCACGCGGTTAGTCGTTTCCGTTAACGGGTGCGCCCAAAGCACAGCACGGAACCAGTACAGGGAAGAGCCCTCTCAGTAACAGGGGTCCAACCCCTCCACAGTAACCAAATAGGGGCCTTGCCCCTCCACAGTCCGTGCACCCTCGCCTGACTACCCTGGTTTGCCCCAGTGGGCCTAACAAGTCGGTGTGGGAGGCTAGCAGAACCCCGGGGCCCGTGGGGTAGCTAGTCCTCCCTACACTAGTAGCTCTCCTCGGTACTACGTACACGAGGGCCAGCAAGTCGATACAGAGTGGCCAGTCCTAACCCCGGGTCCCTGGGGCGACTAGCTCCGCTCTGCACTAAACCGGGGGACAGTTGCTCTCCTTGGTACTCTGTACTCAAAGGCCAGCTCACTTCCCCAATTCTATTCCATTCACTTTCCAGGAGTTCTACTCCTACTTCCCCGTAGGGTTCCAGCTCAGAACGTCTAAGTTTCACCTCCCAGTTTCATGTTATCACAATCCATGTTCTCAAACACGTTTATTTATTCAACAGGCTGCTGTTAATTCAATTACAGGCAGCTATTTGTTCCTTTCCATTTTTCCAAGACTGCAGTATTCATCTGTTGCACTAGTTTTCCCGTCCTAGGATTCATGCCGTATCCTAGGATCTATCATACAATCTAGTTTTCCAGCCCTAGGATTCATGCAACACCTAGGATCTATCATTCAATCTGTTTTTCATTCCTAGGATTCATGCAATGTCCTAGGTTCTATTTATGATTCCACAATTTAACAGGTTATACTTAAAAGCCACTCTACCAGGTACGACGGGAGTAATGGGGGCGTGATCGGGAATCCCGCGTGCCTCCGCGACCCCCAAGACTGCAACGGAACGAGATCCGATCACAAGGATCAAACACAAGGAGTGTCTCAAAACAGTGTATAGCTACTGTAGACGGGTAGAGGATTTAATTCCGGAAAGAACGCAACTCGAAATGCGAAAAACGGAACCCGAATGGGCCCTCAACGGGTCGAAAATGATGACACTGTGCAAAATCAGACATCTGGAACTTCTTCCAGATGTCTTAAAAAGTGGATCAGAGAATTACCTTGTTCTGCGTGGTTTCTCAGACGTCCAGAAGCCTGCGGGGACGTCTGGCCTAGTTCCCAGACGTCTAATGGTCACCCCGGACGTCTGGAGGTCGCTCCCGCCGTCTGGTACTACAGCCAGACGTCTAATTCGCGTTGGATGGCGAATCACCGAGCCTGCGCGCACCCAACTCTCTCTCTCAGTACGGTCAGTCGACAAGAAGGAAGAAGACGGAAGAACTCACCTTTCAGACGTCTGGATGGTCTTCCAGACGTCGCCCCCGCCGTCTGGCTATCAGCCCAGACGTTTGATTCTAGAAATGTTTCCAGAATCAGGCCGTGACTCGCCCTCCGCTCGCGACGCCGCGCCTCGTCGCACCTCGTGCGCCTGTTGCTCGGACCGCAGCAGTCCCCCCCCCGCGTCGCCCCGCGCCCGCTGCGCTCCCCGTCGGCCGACCCTGGCAGCCCCGGCGAGCTCGCCCTCACGGCTGAGCGCCGCTCTTGCACGCAGCACCTCCTCCGCGCTCTCTGCGGCCGCCGCTGCCGCTGCAACCTCGCGCTCGCTCTCGTGCTCATCGGCTGAAGGAGAAGAGGAAGGAGGCGGTGGTGACGGAAGAGCGCGTGGCCTTTTAAGGCTGCGCGAGGAGGAGAGAGAAGGAGCGCAGTAGGGGAATCTGCAGCCGCACGAGGAAGGAATAAGCGAATATGCGGGTCTGCGCGCTCAGGCGCGCAGACGACCCGCGCGTGTCAAAGATAACAGATTTCCAGATGTCTGGCAACGATCCCAGACGTCTGATACGACGTCTGGAAGTGATTCCAGACGTCTGGTCCGACGTCTGGCCCACCTCCCAGACGTCTTAAAAGACGTCTGGGGCACGCGTTCATAACATTTTAAGACGTCTGGACCTTGTGCCAGACATCTGGGCCTTGTGCGAGACGTCTGATTTAGGTCTACAGCCAGGTTTTTGACCCGTTTAGGGTCCGTTTGAGGTCCGTATTACGCAAACAAGATATTCGTGTTTTCCTTGTGAGTTTCTCTAATTGTTAGAAGGCCTTTTATACTATTCTGAAGGCTCTATTGTGATGGTTCCTTGGTATAGGACTTCGTTCTGTCGCGGGTTCAGGGCTTGCAGAGGCACGTGAGCCTGCTGTTCGAGCCCCCAATATTCTTGGGTTGTCTGGTTGAGTGGTTTCCTCCTATTTTAAATTTAAAAACCTGATTGCATATATGAAATGGAATAAGTAGAAAACCTAGGATGTGGCATGAATCCTAGGACGAGAAGTACTTGCACTGTTTGTATGTGTGTTTGGAATAGCAGTCTTAACTGAATGAGTAGAAATGTGAACAACTGCCTGTTAATAAATAAGAGCTACCTGTGGAATATGAAGTGCCTGTATTAGTTAGACAGTTACCTGTGACACTACTTGTTGTATATGTTAAGTGATGGAAATACGAGTTGCATGTGTATAATTTGAGAATGGAAATGTGAATGATGAAACTTGGTATGGAATGGCCTGAGAAATACGAACATGAACCCTACGGGGAATTAGGAGTAGAGCTCCTGTGAATAAATGGAATGGATCTGGAAATGTAGAGGAAAGTGTGCTGGTCCTTAAGTACGTGGTACTAAGGAGAGCGATTGTTGAGCGAGAATCTACGCTAACATGTTTGGTTTTTGGAAAAACCCGTTGTTGTAGTTCGAAAGCGAAGGATTCGTGTTCAACAAATAAAATTTATACCGAAATAAGAATTCCGGGTCGAACTCAGGGAGGCTACGTTGATCTATATTCGCAATTATGTTTTTTTTAGGATTTTTGATAAACAAGGCGAAATAATTACAATGGAGCTATCAAATTGAGAGAGAGAGAGAGAAAGAGAGAGAGAAAGAGAACATGCATTCAATATTTCAATTGTTTATACAAGCAAACGAAATTAAAGTTACACTAGAAAGCGGGAAATCAATTACACTATAAAGCAGGAAAATTCTACACTAGAAAAGCTGTAAATAAGAATGGGAGAGAGAAGTTATCCTCCTCGACGGTCGCTTGGAGGACGAGCCGGACGGGACGACGCCTGGACGAAGGAGAACGAGGCGGGATGAAGGAGGACGAAGCAGAAGAACGGGAATGAAGCAGCACGCCGTCGTCGTCGCGGGATCCACTTCCGAAGGGGGACGAAAATTTGGACTTTATCTCGCGAGAAGCATCCCGGGTGTGGGACAAGCTTCTCTTGAGCTTTGGAGAGGTAGAGAGGAGAAGGAAGGGATGAAAATTTCGTATGGAGGGGGTCTCCTTTTATAGTTGCAAGGAGTGGGGGCAAAATGGACATTACATCTTCAAAATAATAAATAAGGAGTCTTTAGTGACGGATAAAACCGTCGCTAAAGCCCCGCCGTCGCCGTCGCGCCCACGCGCGCCCGCTCGGCTGGCCTGCGCGCGTAACGCAGACGCACGTCCGCGTCGTCTCAGCCGTCCGATCGCGAGATCGGACGGCTTAGATCGCGTCCGCGCCCGCTGCGTAGCGCGCCGCCCGCGTGCGATCGCGCGCCCACCAGAGCGTCCAATTGCGCGTCGGCGCTATCGGGCGCGCGCGGCCGTTGGATCTTCATCCGACGCTCGTGCGCGCCCGCTCGCCCGCGCCTTCGACCCCCTCTCCGCGGCTCGAACCCGCGACCTCCGCTTCGCCCGCAGCTGCGTCGCCGCTGCGCTACGCGGGCGAAATGGTCGCGCGGACGTTTTTAAACGCACGCGACCGCAGCCGTTGGATCGAGATCCAACGGCGGAGAGGAGACGTTGCGCGGTCTTCACAGGACTCCTGCGGCCGATTGGGCGGCTGGGATGGCGCCACGTGGCGCCATCTTGGCCGTCCATCTTCTGGAAGTTGTAGATGGTGCCACGGATGTCGGATTGACTCGATTTTTGTGTCGTTCGGCTGCGATCGTCGATCCGAATTCATCCGTGTGGTCGGATTTTCCATCTGAAGTGCGGATTTACACCATCCTGGCCCTTGATCTTCTAGGGTTCCCCGGTCTCTATCTGATGCTACGGATGCCTGATTAGGGCGATCTTGGAGTCGTTGAACTCCAATCGTCGCCCTGATCATATCCATACGGTTGGATCTTTGATCCGAGGCCCCGATAAAATATTTGCCCTGTCCAAGCACATAAAAGGAGACAATTAACCTCCATTTTATTCAAACTACTCTAAATGCAAGATGATGCATGTAATGCAATATTTATATCATGAAATGCAATCCTATGCTTAAGAACATGCATAAATAGACATTTTAAGTAGTGTAAATGTGTTTACATCATACCCCCATGCCTATCTTTTGCTAGTCCCTAGCAAAAACTATATGCTATTTATAAAAGAATTAGGTTAGATTATTTGGACCTGAGTTATTTTCAATCATTAAGAAATTGTCTACTTAAGAACTGAACTTTCAAAGACACAACAGTGCCCGGGTATCAGCCAAAATGCAGACCGCCTCAAGCCTCGCCTTATTCAAAGAAAAATTTCTTTTTCTGTTTTTACTCTCTTTTTTTAGATTTTCAAATTTTAGGGTTTAAGAGTGGCTTTCTACGGCCATTCAACTCACCCAAGATTTGATGAGAACCCTAAGTTTTAAGCATCTTATTGTGATTGTGATAGACTCGTTGACCGGCAATTAAAACGGACTTCGGATTTCTACGCCTCTAGGTGACCTCAAAAAGAATTCTGCCTAAAGGTGTATCTTTACAACCGGTAGCTTTCTCCCTACTTTTATTTTTTAACGGGGTCAACACAAGGGTGAATCCAGTGTATATCTCCCCGGTTTATTCTACTTCTCCGCTTCTTCCTAAGTGTTTTGGGAATTTTTAGTGCATTTTCTGAGCTGGGTTCTGGACAACCGGTCGATGAGCTGTTACCACCGACAACTTGCCAGCCATACTCGTGCGGCGAAGTGTGGCTTATTTCTTTTTGTTCTTTTCTCCTTTTTGATTTTTTTTTTTTTTTAAGTAGGTGGCTTCCCTGGTCTAAGATTTACCTAAAGGCAGCAAAAAGAGAAAGGTCCAGTGACTGGGCTCTGGACAACCTACCTATGGGCTGTTACCCACGATAACTTGCCAGCCATATCACCCTAGAAGGTTCATTAGCTACCCAATTTCCGTTAAAATCGCCAAACAACGAGTCAGTGCAAAGAAAGTGTGTAGATGCTTAAGACTCAAAATTCCCTCACATCAGAGGGCGGGTTGATAAGTCGTGTACTTATCACCCAAACTTATTTACTCCAATTAAAATAAAATTCAAGTTGGCGAGAACTCGAAAAACAAATCCACATTTTAGTGGATACATAGGCTGATTAAGTCCAAAGACCTGAAGGGTCTTTGTGTTCAGAACATAATATAGTATTTCTTAAGATCGAAAATTTTCTTAAACCCAAATTCTCTTTCCTAATTTTGATTTTTTTTTTTTTTTATATAAAATAAAACAAATCTACGGAGCTGACAAATGAATTCAAAGATAAATATCCATCCCCCCATGCCTATCTAATGCAATGTCCTCATTGTATTAAAAAGACATAAAACAGAGTGGAAAAGCGTAGAAAGCACCTGAATTGCGTGGATATCGGGTCCGCTCCGAGATGAAAATGAAAAAGAACTGTATATGTGCTGAGTTTAGTGCCTTCAGCTAGGCACACTATACAAAGAAAAGAAATGAAGAATTCACATGTGCAGGTCAGAATTAAAATGAACAGAAGAATCCTCTGACCTGTCAGCAGAGGTCCACAGATGTGGACCAGATTGTGGTGCAGACCCACACCCCATAATCGAGAATATCTTAGGTTCTGGATAAAAATTACCCAAAACCTAAAATCAGAATGCAAGCGGGGTCGGGTCTGCGATTTGTGAGGATGCAACCCAAGGCCAAAATGTCGGGTTACAGAGAATTGAAGCTCAAAAGGATAATCGTTAAATGTGTGCTTGAGTTTGACATCCTCGAAACAAATGTCGTAAGGGTTCTGATTTGATGGTTTCAGTTTAAAAGGAACCCTTCGACTCAATCTTCCATTTCCTCCAAAATTGACTTCCCAAATCAGAATTTCCCAGCTCCTATCCTCCTCATTCGGCATATCAAATTCCATGACCTCTTGTATATTCATCACCCCGTCTGAAATCTCCAAGTCTATATGATGTGGCAAAATCAAAATTGACTTGGGTCTAATTATCTCAGAATTAGAATCATCAATAAGCTCAACAGGGTGTAACTGATAATCAGGGCATTGAATTAATTCCTCCAGAAAATGCGATTCTGGATCTGTATTGTGTGCCCTAATAAGATCAGTTTCCTCAGTTATTGGGCTATCAAATGATCTATCAGATTCCTCAGGCCCAATCGTCTCACAAAAATCGTGATTTGAAAACTCGTGTGAGACTTCGCAACTTGAATCTTCACCATCAGGATCCGTATCAATGTATGTCCCAAAATCATTTGTCACTTTGCGTTCCAAGGAGACATACGTTTCCTCGTAACCCGGCTCAGGGATTTCAGGTGAAGAAATCAAATCATCCTTAATTGGTTGTTTTAATTCAATCTGGTCAGCTTCGTAACACGTGTCCCCCCCAACAGGTGCCTGAGCGGGTTCTATCATTGGCTTTCCTGAAGAGAGTTCATCCTGGGAATTATTCCAAGATTGAATCAAAGCAACCACGAATCTCATCCTCAATTTCGCTAATTTCCCAAGTAGAAACTCACCCGGGTTCTTATCCTTAACATCCTGGAGCCAATCCAACAAAGACTTGTTTAAATCATCAATCATTTCAATCAGGGGCTCCAATCTCTCAATGCAAGGTATTGGCTGAACTTCTAAAGATTGAATGATATTCCTCAAGTTAGCCAGAACCTTATCTTGAACCTGGTTAACCTGAACCAAATGAGTTGGTTCAGGGTTGGGCGGGTTTGACATCAATGTAGAGGAATTAACGAATTGAGATTCGTTATACCCATCCTGATAATAGATCATTTCAGATTGTTCATAAGATGGAGATGACCTAAAAGCAGTGAAATCAGAGGATGGGTAAGGATCAGTGTATCCTTCTTGATTGTAGATCGCATTAGGTTGTTCATGAAAGGAGGACAATCTATAATCGATGCAACTCTGAGAAGGATAGAATTGAGAATCAAAGTGTTCAGGGTTAGACCCTAAACACGGGGGTCCGGAATTGTATCCCCAATCCGAATTATCCCAACTAACTGATGGTCGATTATAATACGAGTTGGGATAATCGTCATGTTGAGGATAATTTACAACAGGAGGGAAAGAGCGGGAATGCGTGAAATATGTGGAAGGATTCATGAGACACAGGAGGAAGAAAGGTGCCCTGCAATACAAACAATCAAACCTGTCCTTAAATGGGTTAGCCTACAGACCTACAGACTCTCAAAACCCGTCTTGAGATAAAGGAACGATTTGATCTACTTCTGTCTGTTCAATCCAACCAGTTAGAAGGAGGGACTGGGGAGAAGGTTCTTCCTTCGGCTTGCGCCTCCGGTTCCTAGTGTACCCCCCAGCCGCGATCGTTTGACTCTGCTCCCCTAGCTAGACATCAGATTGAACAGTAGAAACAGACTAATCGAAAATAATCTCGTTCTGAGTTCTGAAGAGCGAATCCTTAAGGCCAACGTCTACTCTGTTTTATTTAGGGCTAGGTTTGAATGTGCTTTGGAATGTGATGGGCCCTTTAAATGGGTTGTGCCCTTAATGATTGATTGCTTTGTGTGTGCGTGCACAACCAGTGGTTTTCAAGCAAGATTATTTTTGATGTGGTGAATTTTAAGGTTCAAATCTTGCTTAGTAGCTTTTAGGATTCAACTTTAAGTGTTTTCAATCAAGTTTCATTGGCACACCAGATTTTACAAGCATAGGTGAAGATATTTTCCTTTAAAGTTTAAAAGGAATGTGGAGTGCCTGGTAGATCCCTAAGAGTTGAACCTAATTGGCAGCTACTAGATGAGTTGATTTTATTTGAAGTGGTGCGGCCCAAACAACTCAAACAACTGGCCTGATGCACCACCTAATTAGGCACACAAATGATTACCCAATCTGATTTCTACTCGATTATGTGTTTGGATGTGTGTACCGGCTCCTAAGATTGGTTTACCGGTTGAGTTAGAAAATCAGATGAGGTTGTGTACCTCTGTGAGATTTTTTTTTTATTTTTTCCTTTTTTTAATGTGGGGGTTGGAGTGAGTATGGATGTCAAACAACAAACAATCTAACCTTAGAGTTTATAAGAACACCTAGGTTGATTGATGTTTGAATTATTATGTGATGAAATGAAATCTAATGGGTGGGAGGTGGGGGGTAACTTACAAAACCTTCCACAGCACTTTACTCCGATCTACCGCTTTTGCCTGTCTCAAAAGAGTACCTGCAATTACAATAAGAAAGGAGAAAAGTGAGGTAAATGATTTGTAAGTTACAAAACGCGAAGAGAAATCAAAGAGCGTTGCCTCCCCGGCAACGGCACCAAAATGTTGAACGAGAATCTACGCTAACGTGTTTGGTTTTTGGAAAAACCCGTCGTTGTAGTTCGAAAGCGAAGGATTCGTGTTCAACAAATAAAATTTATACCGAAATAAGAATTCCGGGTCGAACTCAGGGAGGCTACGTTGATCTATATTCGCAATTATGTTTTTTTTAGGATTTTTGATAAACAAGGCGAAATAATTACAATGGAGCTATCAAATTGAGAGAGAGAGAGAGAAAGAGAGAGAGAAAGAGAACATGCATTCAATATTTCAATTGTTTATACAAGCAAACGAAATTAAAGTTACACTAGAAAGCAGGAAATCAATTACACTATAAAGCAGGAAAATTCTACACTAGAAAAGCTGTAAATAAGAATGGGAGAGAGAAGTTATCCTCCTCGACGGTCGCTTGGAGGACGAGCCGGACGGGACGACGCCTGGATGAAGGAGAACGAGGCGGGACGAAGGAGGACGAAGCAGAAGAACGGGAACGAAGCAGCACACCGTCGTCGTCGCGGGATCCACTTCCGAAGGGGGACGAAAATTTGGACTTTATCTCGCGAGAAGCATCCCGGGTGTGGGACAAGCTTCTCTTGAGCTTTGGAGAGGTAGAGAGGAGAAGGAAGGGATGAAAATTTCGTATGGAGGGGGTCTCCTTTTATAGTTGCAAGGAGTGGGGGCAAAATGGACATTACATCTTCAAAATAATAAATAAGGGGTCTTTAGTGACGGATAAAACTGTCGCTAAAGCCCCGCCGTCGCCGTCGCGCCCACGCGCGCCCGCTCGGCTGGCCTGCGCGCGTAACGCAGACGCACGTCCGCGTCGTCTCAGCCGTCCGATCGCGAGATCGGACGGCTTAGATCGCGTCCGCGCCCGCTGCGTAGCGCGCCGCCCGCGTGCGATCGCGCGCCCACCAGAGCGTCCAATTGCGCGTCGGCGCTATCGGGCGCGCGCGGCCGTTGGATCTTCATCCGACGCTCGTGCGCGCCCGCTCGCCCGCGCCTTCGACCCCCTCTCCGCGGCTCGAACCCGCGACCTCTGCTTCGCCCGCAGCTGCGTCGCCGCTGCGCTACGCAGGCGAAATGGTCGCGCGGACGTTTTTAAACGCGCGCGACCGCAGCCGTTGGATCGAGATCCAACGGCGGAGAGGAGACGTTGCGCGGTCTTCACAGGACTCCTGCGGCCGATTGGGCGGCTGGGATGGCGCCACGTGGCGCCATCTTGGCCGTCCATCTTCTGGAAGTTGTAGATGGTGCCACGGATGTCGGATTGACTCGATTTTTGTGTCGTTCGGCTGCGATCGTCGATCCGAATTCATCCGTGTGGTCGGATTTTCCATCTGAAGTGCGGATTTACACCATCCTGGCCCTTGATCTTCTAGGGTTCCCCGGTCTCTATCTGATGCTACGGATGCCTGATTAGGGCGATCTTGGAGTCGTTGAACTCCAATCGTCGCCCTGATCATATCCATACGGTTGGATTTTTGATCCGAGGCCCCGATAAAATATTTGCCCTGTCCAAGCACATAAAAGGAGACAATTAACCTCCATTTTATTCAAACTACTCTAAATGCAAGATGATGCATGTAATGCAATATTTATATCATGAAATGCAATCCTATGCTTAAGAACATGCATAAATTGACATTTTAAGTAGTGTAAATGTGTTTACATCAGCGATTGTCCCCTGTTTAGTGTAGAGCGAAGCTAGCTGCTCTTGGGTTGGGACCCGGGGTTAGGATTGGCCACTCTACACTGACTTCTTGGCCCTCGCGTACACTGTACCGAGGAGAGCTACTAGTGTAGGGAGAGAGCTAGCCACCCCACGGGGCTCGGGGTTCAGCTAGCCACCCTACAATGACTTGTTAGGCCCACTGGACAAACTAGGGTAGTCAAACGAGGGTGCGCGGACTGTGGAGGGGCGAGACCCTTGTTTGGTTCTGAGGGGCTAGCCCCCTGTTACTGAGAGGGCTAGGCCCTATACTATTCCGTGCTGTACTTTGGGCGTACCCGTTAGCGGAAACGACTGACCGTGTGCCAATGCACGGTAGCTACCCGTGCGCTTATCGCACGTGCCGTAGTCACCGCTATGTCTGTCTGTGATCTTGGGGTGGTTGACTAGGTGTAGGATCACCACGGGGGACTCTCCCTGCCAGGAGAGCACTACGTGTGCCTTCTACTCTCCGGAAAAGACTACAATCAAGATCGTTCCCATGAGGAACATTCGAGATCAAGAAAGAGATATGAAAAATAAACCAATGGGTGAAAAGGAATAACTTGTGAAATAAAGTAATTGGAATAAATAGTTACCTGTTAGCTTTTACTGCTTTGGTTAGTTGGTTACCACTTTACTCAGCATTCACTGACGTTATTTACTCATAACCCTTTTCAGGTCCAGGTGTTTTGCAGCCCAAGTCACCGGCTGCAGAGGTTGCTGGGCCCAGTAGAACCCAGTAGCAGTAATTTTCCTGTGGTTGTACTTTCTGTTGTTAGTGAGTTCAGACTTTTGTTACCTTTATGTTTATGTACCTTGTTTCCGTTTTTACTGTTGTGGTGGTGATATGTACTGTTAGTAGCTTTTACTTCCTTTACTGCTTGTACTCTTTTACTGTTAGTTACTTTGCATAGTGAATGTGGTTTACTTTCCTACATTTTGGTTATTTCTTGTTGGACGACTGATCTTGGGATTAGTCGAGTCGAGTTGGTCTCGGGTCCTGTAGGGATTCGGGAACTAGGTCGTAACACATATTCAGGTCTGCTAGAAGCCCAAAAGATAAGTTCGATCTTATCTTGGTTTTACTGAGATTATTCTCATGGGATATTTTCTTAAGTTTGCTTGGAAGATGTTATTTGTTATTGCGGTTGCGAATTTCTGATTGATATTTTTATTTGTTGCTTGGAAAATGTTATTTCCTATTGTTATTGTTCTAATTTCCTGATTTCGCTTCATACTTGATTGGAGAGGATATGCATAGAATGATTTGGTTTTGCTTGCAGCATTGGGACTTTGAAGTGCACATGTGGTCGAAAGTTAACTCATCTAGTTGCTCTTACCCATTTTTTACTTTTGGGATGTTGATGCTTATTAGAATTCTTCATTAATTGTTTATTTCTACTGCTTTATTTCCAGATTTGAGGTGATAACATGATTTTTCCTAAGTCAACTATCCAAATATGGGTCCAAATCTTTCTTTTCCATCTTATCTTGGTTTTACTGAGATTAGTCTCGTGGGATATTTTCTTAAGTTTGCTTGGAAGATGTTATTTGTTGCTGGTGTTCTGAATTTTATATTGAAATGGGCAATTTAGTTTTGGAATGGGAGAACTTTTCCAGTTGTTATTGCTATAATTTCCTGTTGTATAGATTTTCGGATTGCTACTATTATGACATTTGCTGTTGCTGGAAAGTTTGATGTCGAACAGGCTGCTGGGAAGATTGCTGGATAGTTTCTTGCTTGGAAGTTATATGGACAGTTTGCTGCATTGTTTGCTGTTGGATAGTTTGTTGCTGGGAAGATTGCTAGACAATTTGTTGGATGGTTTGTTGCTGGATAGTTTGCTGCGGGAAGGTTTGCTTTCCATTTGCTACTGGAAGTAGGATATATTTTGACATTGCAAGACGTTTGCTGCTGCTGGAAAGTCCTTTTCCAGATGACAGTGCTCTATGCTGAGTAAAGACGTATGAAAGGCTTTGTTTCATCAAGGCTTGGCTGACCCTTTGACAGAAGATGTTCAGACGATACTTGAACAACTGATCTTACCATAAGATCACTGTGTTTTGATCATAGATAGCTTAATGTTTTTGTATCATTGAGGTTGATGTGTTTTGGTAGCAATTTACAATAGATTGCTATATTTTTCCATTTCTTGTATTTTTACTATCTTTTCCATGTTCTTTTCTTCTCTTTTGTATACTCTTTGATAGGAGACAATTGTACTTTTCCTGGGGGTTCAATAAAAGTGGTAACCCTTTCGTTTGATTCTCTTATCTTTTCAACAAATTTGAATTCCTTGCTAGTTATATATGTTTGTGATGAAACTTTCCCAGGCAAGTAAATGTTCAAATATGTATTGTACGATAATGCATGTATGTTCCATTTATTTGAGTCTATAGTATTTTCAACACAACAACGTTTTATATATATTGCCATCATTGGGGTGGTAGATTGGAGAGTCATCTGCTGCTATGACTCTATCTGGGATCGATTCTCAAAGTTATATTGTTATGCATATTTTTTAGATGTATTACCACTTATTCTGCTCATTTGCCCACCGTATTACCTTGGGATTGTAGGTAAACTTGATGAAAAGTATGCTACTTAGTGCCATGTCATCAAAATAATCTTTTCGTCATAACTCACCAAATTTTAGCAATATTTTTTATGGCTAACATCAATTTACGTAATATCGTTAATGCCTATAATGACGTTATTTTCATAACATATAAAAAATTTCTTAACAATTATTACCGGACAAACTACGATATACAATTTTATTTCTTACTTTAATGAGAACGAAAATGTAAGAATGGAAAATATAATTTCTCTCCAGCTTCTTATTTACAATATCCCTTGCCTCATACTCCTTCATATACCTACACCTTCATTTACATAATTAATTATACAAAGGGCAAAATGGTCCTTTACCATTTTTCAACTAACTTCCACCATTGACTTGACACAACTACCAACAAATCTCACCAAACAATCCCTTCCAACCTAACCAAATATGGAATAAGTTCATCTAATCCCATGTTTTCCACCTATACAAACCAAACAATAAAATCATCACACTCCTAGGATTACCTCACAATTCCATATACATCATTTACAATCCCTCGTAATTAATCCCTTGAAATATACAGACGCTAGGCAGCTGCATCTAACATGAGTATATATATATATATAAAGACGTGCATATCTTCGTATTATTTACGTATATATTCCTATAAAATTACTGTACCATGGTCACGTAAAAAAATAAAATAAATAAATAAATAAATAAATATATATATCTTTCTAAATTTTTTTCTAAATTATTAATATATCCTCTTCCTCACCAACAACCTTGACCTCTCCTTCCTCCGCTCCCTCTCCCTCTACCTCTGCACTCTCACCTTCCTCTACCACGCCCTCCCCGCAGATCGCTACACCCTTCCCCTCGCCCTCCTCTACCCCACCACGTCCTCTACTTCCTCTCCTCCTCCATCCCTGACCCTAACCTCGCCACTTGGAACGTCGTCCTCCACGGCCTCGCTTCTCTTTGGCTACCTCCAAGCTACCCTTCGCTTGTTCGATGCGATGCCTCACAGGACGCCATCTCATGGAACACGCTGCTCATTGCATGCGTCGGCGTAGGTGACGTATTCTTTGCTAAGAAGGTGTTCGACGAAATGCTCGAGAGGAACCTCATCAGCCAAAATGCACTCAACGCAAGGTATGCAATGAAGGGCCTTGGGGACACGTAATGGGATTTGTTTAATCGATTGATTTGGCGGAGGACCGGATTGGTGGTTTGATTGTGGGTGGTAGAGGTGGTTGGTCGTGGAGTGGCAGGAGGAGGAAGAAGAAGAGGATGTATTAGTAATTTGAAAAATTTTTAACAAGATAAATATAAATTTTTTATTATTTTAAATATTCTCCGGTAAGTTTAACGGAGAGGGATACACGATCATAACGAAACAATTTCGTAGAGTTACATACATAATTATAAATTATGTAAGGGTATCCGCTTTAGCAAATTATCATGTTCAATTTAAAGAATTAAAAGAAAGAAATCTATCACAACAACATCTATAATTTTTTTTTCTATGTTAAGATAGATGTGTGGTCATAAAAAAAAGATCGTATTTCAAATAAATTTATTAGAAAAAGGGTTAAGGTGGTATCGATAGAGGATAAAATGAGAGAGGCATGTTTAAGATGGTTTGAACATTTACAAAGAAGGCCACTAGTTGCTCCAGTTAGAAGATGTGAGAAGTTGGAAGCTGAATCCACTAAGAGGGGGCGAGGAAAACCAAACAATTGTTGGAAGGAAACTATTAAGTAAGACCTCAATTACTTTAATTTAAGTCCTGAAATGGCTAAAAATCGATCTGTGTGGAGGTAAAGAATCCATATAGCTGACCCCACTTAATGTGGGAAAAGACTTGGTTGTTGTTGTTGTTGTTGAAAGCGAATCGGCTTTACGATTCTTTGTTTTGATTCTGATATGTCCTGGGCTATTTCTAATTTTAGATTCAAGTAAATGTTTTCATTGCTTACTTGGTTATCCCCTAACTAAGGATGAGTATTGGGTTGGGTCGATCTGAGTGAGTCCGAGATCTAGTTTGAATGGTCTAGCTTAAGTTTAAATCTAAAATTAACTTGGATGGGGGGGGGGGGGGGGGGGGGGGGGGGGCGACGCGGTTGGTCCAGCTAGATTGAACCAGTCGGTTTGGTTCAAGTGAACTAGAGGCGATTTTTGGGTCGATTCAGGACCTAAATGGAGTCCATTTTCCGCATAATAGGTATCGTTGGAAAACTAGTAAAATTTCCCACATTTTGACATATGTTTCATTGTGTTTTGAACCTATTAAGTCCGTTGAAAATATGGTTTAATCATCTAATATCCAGTGGGACCTTTGGTTGACACAGGACATCTGGATCAATTCCTCATGCCTCCATATCTCTCGTACATCTAGGTAGAATAATCTTTGCCCTCTGCACTCATTTGGTTAATACGCGTTTAAGACCATGGAAACATGAGTCCTATCGTTGGTGGGTTCTCAAGCGAAAACCTGTATGTTGTGTTTGCTTCCCTCACATGAACAAAAATAAGCAAATAAGAAATTATATGTATATGTATAAGGTGTAACGACTCGGTTCCCGAATCCTTACGAGATACGAGAATCAGACCGATTCGACTAATCCCAAGACTCAGTCGTCCAACGAGGAGTAACCAAAAGAACAGTAAAATAAACCACATTCACCATGTATATAACTAACAGTAACAAAATACAGCAGTAAAGAAAGGAAATACTACAGTATGCACCACCACAACAGAAGGAAAATATACATGTACATAACATAAAGTTTTCAATAAAGACAGTACAGGGAGTAACAAAAAAACTACTCACTACAGTGGAATAAAAATACAGAAAGTACTACAGGTAACCCTACTAGGCCCAGCATCCTCTGCAGTCGCTGACTCTGGCTGCTTGACACCTGGTCCTGAAAAAGTAACGAGGGTAACACGTCAGCGAAACGCTGAGTAGAGTGACAACTAAAAGCTAAAGAAGCAGTAAAGTGTATAGTAGCTGTTATATATATATATTTTTACTTTCTTTATTTACGTCTTTCTATTATTTCACTATTGATTTATTTCTCAGATCCTTCTCTTGATCTCGAATGTTCCTCGTGGGAACGATCTTGATTGCAGTCTTTTCCGAAAAGTAGAAGTAACACGTGGTACTCTCCTGGCCGGGAGAGTCCCCTGTGGTGGTCCTACCCTCAATCAACCACCCCAAGGTCGTTGACAGACATAACGGTGACTACGGCACACGCGATAAGCGCACGGGTAGCTACCCCGCACTGGCACGCGGTCAGTCGTTTCCGTTAACGGCTGCGCCCAAAGCACAGCACGAAACCAGTATAGGGCAGAGTCCTCTCAGTAACAGGGGTTCAACCCCTCCACAGTCTGCGCACCGTCGCCTGTCTACCCTAGTTTGCCCAGTGGGCCTAACAAGTCGGTGTAGGAGGGATAGCAGAACCGCGGGGCCCGTGGGGTAACTAGTGCTCTCCTTACACTAGTAGCTCTCCTCGGTACTGCGTACGCGAGGGCCAGCAAGTCGGTGTACAGTGGCCAAACCCACCCCGATTTCAACCTGAGGGCGGCAAGCTCCCCTCTACACTAAGAGGTAATATATGCTCTCTTTGGTACCCCGTACCCAAGAGACAACATACTTCCACGTTTCACTTTCACAGTTCCATTCCATTCTCTTTCCAGGAGTTCTACTCCTAATTCTCCGTAGGGTTCATATTCTTTTTGTTTGGCCATTTTGGGTTTCACCGTTCCAGCTTTATATTTATATAACCCATGTTCTCAATCGTATTTATTCATCCATAACAGGCAGCTGTTAACAAATTTACAGGCAGTTATCAATTCCTTTCTACTTTTCCAAGACTGCAATATTTATATGTTCAACTAGTTTTCCAGTCCTAGGATTCATGCCGTACCCTATGATCTATCATTCAATCTAGTTTTCCAATCCTAGGATTCATGCAATACCCTAGGATCTATCATTCAATCTAATTTCTCAGTCCTAGGGTTCATGCAATGCCCTAGACTCTATTAATTGTTTCATAATTGAAACAATTTTGTTAAATAAATTAAAAAGCCACTCTACCAGCGAAACCAGGAGTACTGGGGGCGTGGTCGGCAAGCCCGCACGCCTCCGCAACCCCCAAGACTGCAACGGAACGGGGTCCTAACACAAGGATCAATCACAAGGAGTTTCTCAGAACAGTATACAATTACTGTAAACGGTAGAGGAATTAATTCTAGAAAGAACGCAACTCGAAACGCGGAAAACGGACTCCGAACGGGCCCTAAACAGGTCAAAAACAATGAATCTGTCCAAAATCAGACGTCCGGAACCTCTTCCAGATGTCTTAAAAGGTGGACCAGGTCGTACCTTAGTCTGCGCAGTCCTTCAGACGTCCAGAAGCCCGCTGGAACGTCTGGCCTTGGTTTCCAGACGTCCGATGGTCACCCCGGACGTCTGGAGGTTCTCTCTGTCGTCTGGCACTGAGGCCAGACGTCTGATTCACGTGGGATGGCGAGCCCTCGCGCCCTCTCGAGCAGAACTTGCGCACATACACACCTGCTCTCATCACGACGAAGCGCAGAAGAACGCGGCGGACGGCTGCATGGCCGTACATGCATAAAAGAAGAAGGGAGGAAAAATTATTTTACCTGTCAGACGTCTGGATCGTCCTCCAGACGTCTTCGGCGTCGTTTGGTCGTAGGTCCAGACGTCTGATTCTGGGAAATTTTCCCAGAATCAGGACCTGGTTCGCTCTCCGCCCGCGACGCACGGCCGTGCCGCGCCCCGTTCGCCTACTGCCCGAGCTGCAGCAACCCCTCCGCGACACCCCACGCCTGCCGCTCACTCGCGCTCTCGCTGGCAGGGAGAAGGAGAAGAGAAAGGCGGAGGAGATGAGGGTGAGGGTGAGGGTTTGTATAAGGCAGCGCAGGGGGAGAGAGAGAAGAGAGACGGCGGGTCTGCAGGAAGAGAGAGGAAAAAGAAGACGAAGGCGGCGGGTGCAGTTTGCGCGCGCAAGTGCGCAGACACAACCCGATACGCCGAAAAAATTTATTACCAGACGTCTGGGAAGGGTTCCAGAAGTCTAAACAGACGTCTGGGCCACTTCCCAGGCGTCTTAAAATCTGTCTGATGCCACGTTCGTAACATAAGGGCATGCCTGTATGGACATATGTATGTGGGGTGTGCCTGAAATTGAGTTTAGACTCCATAGGCCAAGTGGTTGTTGACATCTTTGTTGATAATAATGAGGAGTATATGAATCCTAAGGATGCTTAGACTATTTCATGGCAAATATCGGGATAACTAACATAAGGCTTAATTAGTTACCAATTAGGGTGAATTTGAACCCTAGGAAAGAATAAATTGTTGCCAATATGACAAATGTTGAGATCAATGCGCACTTGTCAGAAACCAACTAGGAGATCTTCTGAACGCTACTGTGTATGGAATGAAAACTTGGAATTGATAATGAGATGAAAATCAGAATGTAAGCTCGAGACAAGTTTTTTTGGTACTCGTGTTGGTTTTTGGTGTAAGAGCGAGTTGGTCCTCAGGTACATGCGTACCGAGGAGAGCTAACCACCCTGTTCTCTAGGTAGTGAGCTAACCTCCCCCGGTAGTGTTACGACCCGATTTCTGAATCCCTATAGGACACGAGACTGGATCGACTTGACTAATCCCAAGACCTAGTCATCCAACGAAAAAGTAACAAAAAAGCAGGAAAGTAAACCACATTTACTATGCTAAGCAACTAACATTAAAAGGTATAGCAGTAAAGAAGTAAAATTGCTACAGTACATACCACCACAACAGTAGAAAAGTAACTAGGTACAAAAATATAAAGTGCAGAACGTAAAAGTACGGAATATAAAGGTACAGAGTCTAACTCACTACTACAAGGAGTACAATAAAAGAAATTACAGCTACTGGGCTCTACTAGGCCCAGCACCCTCCGTAACCGTAGACTCGGGCTGCTTAACACTTGGACCTAAAAAGGGTTATGAGTACACAAAGTCAGCGAACGCTGAGTAGAGTGACAACCAACTAACTAAAACAGTAAAAGTGGACAGGTAGATGTTATTTTCTAATTACATTATTTTACAATTTATTCCTTTTTACCCATTTATTTATCAGCTCTCTTTCTTGATCTCGAATGTTCCTCATGGGAATGATCTTGATTGCGGTCTTTTTCAAAGAGTAGAAGGCACACGTGGTGCTCTCATGGCTGAGAAAGTCCCCCGTGGAGATCTTACACCCAGTCAACCACCCCAAGGTCACGGACAGACGTAACGGTGACTATGGCACGCGCGATAGGCGCACGGGTAGCTACTCCTCACTAGCACGCGGTCAGTCGTTTCCGTTAGCGGGTGTGCCTAAAGTACAGCACGGTACCAGTATAGGGCTTAACCCTCTTAGTAATAGGGGTCTAGCCCTTAAGAACCAAACAGGGATCTCACCCCTCTACAGTTTGTGCACCCTCACCTAACTACCCTGGTTTGCCTAGTGTGCCTAACAAGTCGGTGTAGGATGGCTAGCTGAACCTCGGGTCCCGTGGGGTGGCTAGCTCTCCCCCTACACTAGTAGCTCTCCCCAGTACCGTGTATGCGAGGGCCAAGAAGTCGGTACAGAGTGGCCAATCCTAACCCCGGGTCCCAACCTAAGGGTGACTAGCTTCGCTCTACAATAAATAGGGGGACAGTCACTCTCCTTAGTACTTCGTACTCAAGGGCCAGCTCACTTCCCCACTCACATTTCCAGATCCATTTTATTTATTTCCAGGAGCTCTACTCCTAATTCCCCATAGGGTTCATGCTCATATTCCTCAGGCCATGCCATATCAGGTTTCATCATTTCTATTTTCGTTCTCAGGTTATACACAGGTAGCTCGTATTTCCATCATTCACATTACTATTCTCAATTTATATACATGCAGCTCGTATTATGTTATTTAACGTATACAATAGGAAAGTTACAAGCAACAGTTAACTATCACAAGTACTTCATATTTCACAGGCAGCTATTATTCATTTACAGACAGTTATTGTCATTTCTATCTACGCATTCAAGATTGTAATTCAATCATCCAATACAGGCATTTTCAGTATTTCCCATCCTAGGATTCATGCCATATCCTAAATTCTAATCATTCATTCCACACATGCATTCAGGTTTGTAATTAAATTAGGGAAAGCCACTCTACCAATAAACCCAGGAGTAGTAGGGGCATGAACGGCAGGCTCATGTGCCTCAACAAGCCCCGAACCCACAACGGAACAAAATCCTATCACAAGGATCAATCACAAGAGAATATTTAGAACAGTATAGAAAACCTTCTATCAAGTAGAGGAATTCATATGGGAAACATCGGTATCTTATTTGCGGAAAATTGATCTCAAACGACCTTAAACAGGTCAAAAATAGGTTTTCTGTCTCAAATCAGACATCTAGAACAACTTCCAGATGTCTTAAAAGTATCTAGTGTCATACCTTAAGCCCTGCACCAATCCTCAGATGTCTAGGAACTCTTCTGGATCGTCTGGACCCAGCTCCAGACGTCCGACCACCTCTCCAGACGTCAGGAAGTGCCTACAGTCGTCTGGTAAGCTCCCTAGACGTCTGAAGTGCATGGGCGGGCGTGTCCTGCGCCTTTCCAAAGCGAATCCTGCATGCAGAACCAAATGCTCTAAAAAAGGGGCATGCAAAGTGTTACGACCCGATTCCTGAATCCCTAAAGGACACGAGACCAGACCGACTCGACTGATCGCAAGACCCAGTCATCCAACGAGCAAGTAACCAAAAAGTAGTAAAATAAACCACATTCACCATGCAAGCAACTAACAGTAACAAAAGTACAGCAGTAAAAAAGTAAACTACTACAATACATACCACCACAATAGTAGAGAATTTAAACAGGTATAGGAATATAAAGTTTACAATAAAGAGTACAAAAGCGTAACAAAGTTACTACAACAAGAAATGGGTACAACAAAAGGTACAACTACTGGGCTCTACTGTGCCCAGCACCCTCTGCAGCCGTAGGCTCTGGCTGCTCAACACTTGGACCTGAAAAAGGTTATGAGTACACGAAATCAACGAACACTGTGTAGAGTGGCAACCAGCTAACTAAAGCAGTAAAGGTGGACAGGTAGCTGTTGTTTTCAATTTCTTTCTTTATTTAACTAATTATTCTTCCTTTCATCACTTGGTTTATTTATCAGGTCTCTTTCTTGATCTCGAATGTTCCTTGTGGGAACGATCTTGATTGTAGTCTTTTCCGAAGAGTAGAAGTAGCACGTGGTGCTCTCCTGGCTGGGAGAGTCCCCCGTGGTGGCCCTACACTCAGTCAACCACCCCAAGGTCATTGACAGACGTAACGGTGACTACGGCACGCGCGATAAACGCAAGGGTAGCTACCTTGCACTGGCACGCGGTCAGTCGTTTCCGTTTCGGGTGCGCCCAAAACACAGCACGGAATCAGTATAGGGCATAGCCCTCTCAGTAACAGGGGTCTAGCCCCTAAGAACCAAACAGGGGTCTCGCCCCTCCACAGTCCACGCACCTTCGCCTGACTACCCTGGTTTGCCCAGTGGGCCTGATAAGTCGGTGTGGGATGGCTAGCTGAACCCCGGGCCCGTGGGGTTGCTAGCTCTCACCCTACATTAGTAGCTTTCCCCGATACTATGTACGCGAGGGCCAAAAGTTGGTACAAAGTGGTCAATCCTAACCCCGGGTCCCAACCCTAGGGCGGCTAGCTCCGCTCTGCACTAAACAGGGGGATAGTCGCTCTCCTTGGTACTCCGTACTCAAGGGCCAGCTCACTTCCCCATTCACATTTCCAGTTCCATTCAATTTATTTTCAGGAGCTTTACTTCTACTTCCCCATAGGGTTCATGCTCATGTTTCTCAAGCCAAACCATACTAGGTTTCATCATTTCTATTTCCATTTCTCAGGTTCTACACGTGTAGCATATGACTTTATTGTTCACATTTTTAGGTTTATTCGCAGGTAGCTCGTGTTTCCAACATTCAATCTTCCAATTCCAATTCATATACAGGCAGCTCGTATTTAATCGTAAATAACAGAAATTTACATGCAACAGTTGCTAACAATAGTACTCTACATTTCACAGTCAGCTGTTATCCATTTATAGGTAATTGTTATTGTGTTAATTACTCATCAAAGACTGCAATTCATACATTCCATACAATTATTCCTGTGTTTCTAGTCCTAGGATTCATGCCATACCTTAGGATCTAACATTCATTCCACATATGTATTCATGTTTGTAATTAAACTAGGGAAAGCCACTCTACCAGTAAACCCAGGAGTAATGGGGGCTTGATCGGCGGGTCCATGTGCCTCCGCAAACCCCAAGTCCGCAACGGAACGAGGTCCTATCACAAGGATCAACCACAAGAGATCACTCAAAACATGATAAAAGTATTTCAACAAGTAGAGGAACTTAAACGAAGAACAACGGAATCTTAATTGTGGAAATCAGACCTCAAACGGACCCTAAACGGGTCAAAAACAGTAATCCTGATTCAAATCAGACGACTGGAACACATTCCAGACGTCTTAAAAGAAGTCCAGAACCATACCTCACTCTGCGCTACTCCTCAGATGTCCATGGATTCCACTGAACTGTCTAGACCTAGTTCCAGACATCCGACCACCTCTCCAGACATCTGGAGACGCTCCTCGCCGTCTGGTGCCTTGCCCAGACGTCTGAACTGCGTGGGAGGGCATGTCCCGTGCCTTTCCGAAGCGAATCCTGCACGCACGATGCAAATCTTCTCAATACAGCACGTAACAGTGCCTCGGCGGAACGGCCTGCATGGCCGTATCCGCAAAGGGAGGTGTAGGTCGTGGGATTTACCTCTCAGTCGTCTGGAGCCTCCTCTAGACGTTGTCTACGTCGTCTGGATGTAGATCCAGACGTCTGATTCTGGGAAAATCCCAGAACCAGAAGCTGCCTTCGTCTTCTTCGTGCCGCGCGTGGCCGCGCCGCGCCCACTCGCCCACTGCTCTGGCTGCAGTAGTGTCGGGGAGAACCACCCCGGCGCACCTCTTCGCCTTGCGCATGCCCGACTGGCAGTGAACTTCTCCGGCGAGCTCTCTCGCGAGCTCGCGCGCACTCCTCTCTTCTCCCTCGTTGCTCCTCTCCTCCCACATCGCTCACGCTCGCCGCGCGCTGCCTGCTGCTCACCGCTCTCGCTGGGGAAGAAGAAGGGTGGATGGAAGTGGGGTGGCGTGAGGGAGAGGAGGGGGGTTTTATAAGGGTGAGGTTAGGGTTCATCGGCGAGAGGAGAGAGAAGAAATGCGGCTGCGTACAGTCTGCGCACGGCACACGTGTAGACTCGAGGACGTGCACAAAAAAATTTGATTTCTAGACATCTGGGAAAGATCCAGACGTTTGACCCAAGTCCCAGACGTTTTAAAGGGCTTTAATAGTACGGGTCTTAACACAAAGGGGTAGCAACGGAGCGGCCTGCATGGCCATATCTGCAAAGGGGACGTACCTTCACGAAACTCTCACTTCAGACATCTGGAATCGCCTCCAGATGTCTGCTCCGTTGTCTGGACGTCGCTCCAGACGTTTGATTCTGGGAAAAACCCAGAACCAGAACCTGCTTCCGCTCTCTCTCTCCGCATGTGGCCGCGTTGCGCCCCCTCGCTTGCAGCAGCATCGGGGAGGACCTCCTCGACGCACTCCTCCTCGCGCACGCGCCGCTCCGACCGTGCATTCACTGGTGAGCTCCCACGCGAGCTCACGAGCCTGCACTCCTCCTCCTCTCCTCACGCTGCTCCTCCTCGACGCTGCCCGCGCGCTCCTTCACTCGCGCTGCCTCTCTCGCTGGAGTGGAGAAGAAGAGGGGAAGGGCTGGTGTGGGGAGAACAAGAGGGGAAGGGGGTCTTATTTAAGGTCGGTGGGTTTATGGTTTTGCTGGAGGCGGGGAGAGAGAAAAGAAGGGGAGGAAAAACGAGAGTACTGTCTGCGCACAGCCCACACGCAGACGCGAGCTCGTACTCAAAATTTTCGATTTCCAGACGTCTGGGAAGGCGTCCAGATGTCTGACCAGACGTCTGACCCACAGTCCAGATGTCTTAAAAGGCTCAAACATCACAAGTCATAACATCATAACAAACTTAAAGGAAGTTTCGTCCCTGAAACTTGAGCTAGCTAGGATGCGGAAAAAGAACAATAAACGCACAACAAACTTAAAGAGGATTGAAGCCGGTTCGAAAAGACGTACCCTCAAAAAGCTTCGGGTACCTGCTTGGGTCTTCCTTCGTGATGTGTTCGTTGCAGTATTATGAAAGACGATTAACACTTTAATTTTATTTATTACTCGAGATTTTAAAATATTCCGAGGTCGAACTCAGGGAGCACACGTCATTCTAGAAACATAAATTCACAATTAACTATATATTATTTTACAAAAATTTAAAGAAGAGAGAATGAACAAAAAAAACTCCTTTTCTTTTTCTTTCTCTTCTTCTTCTTCTCTTTTCCTTTTCTTCTTTCTCTGCCTTTCCCTTTCTCGGACGTCTGATGTAGAAATCAGACGCCTTATCTGATTGGCTTCTTTTTCTCTACTTTGGCTTCTTCTTCTTCTTCTCTTTTCTCTGGCCCTTCCTTCTCTGATCGGCTTCTTCTTCTTCTTTCTTCTTCTCTGATGCGGTTCTTCTTTCTCTCTTTCTTTTCTTTCTTTCCTCTTGGCTTCTTCTTTGCGGCAGAGGCTTCCTCCTTCTCTTTTCCTTTCTTTTTCTCTGGCCCTTCCTTCTCCTTCAGCTCCTTCCTTCTTCCTTCTTCTTCTTCTCTGCTGTTGCTTCTTTGCGGCTAAGTCCTTGCCGCCCCTCTTCTTCTTCTTCCCTAACTATTCCCTGCACACACACTAGCGTAAAACCTACCCCTACCCTTCCCGCGCGTCTCTCTCTCTCTCTGAATCTCTCTTTGGTACGCTCTCCTAGAGCCGGGTTATCGGGTCGGTCGCGCGCTCGGGTCCAGGTGCACCGGCGTGTGTGTGGTGCGCGAGGAGTGCTCAGGAGTGAGGGGTAATCGGGTCGTGGGTTAGATCCGCGTAGGCAGTGCCGCGGACGAGACCCGGTGAATAGGTGAGGGACCTCACCCCAGTGTTATCGGAGGCAACCAGCCTATAGCACTTTTTCCTCTTATGTGTGGGCACGCGCCCACACACTTTCGAGGTAGGACTAAAGTCCCACCTGCTGCTTCGCATGCCTGCAGGCAGGAGGCTTCGAGCGATTGGGGCAGCAGCCAAGGCTTACGACCCCAATTGAAGACCTGAGCACACTCGTGGAAGTCTTCCGCATCGCCTGGGGCTTACGCCTGGAGCTGGAGAGGCTTGGAGCTGCTTGCGAGCTTGCTCCAAGTTTGTCGTCAATGGTGGCGAGGGGGCTCGACCTGAAAACACTAAAACGACCTCGCGGCCATGTCAAAAAGCTCAGGGAACTTTACCAGAGCACGTCGAAGTCGGTGTGGGGGTCGGCGTGGCGTGGGGAGGCCGGAGTGTGCGTGCCTAGGGCACACTGTATGCGTGAGAGTGGGTGTGTTCGGGGGGTGTTCTGGTTGTGTGGAGTGGTGGTGTGAGTGGGGGGAAATGTTGAGTGGAGTGAGGGGATGCTTATGGGCTTATCGGCGAGGGGTGGGATGGCCTGTGGAGGTGGAGCGGCCTCGCCGGAGTTGGTGGCCGGAGGTGGAACTGATGGTGGTGGTAGTGGCAGTCGAGGGGTTAAAAGTGATAGTTGAAGAGGGGGAAATTAAGAGGAGAGTAAGGGAAAGGTTTTGACCTATTTAACTGACGAAAGGGGGGAAGGAGGCGCTCGGCGTGTACCTGCCGACGCCGGAGACGAAGATGCCCAGAAGTGGGGTAACGACGACGAGGAGGGGATCTGGAAGGTGCCAGCTGGTGCGACCTGGCGCGGGAGGACGAGGCAGAGTAAACTTTGCTGCAGGTGTGGCAGCAGAGCAACAAGGGGGAGGACGAAAGGTCGCCGGAGCCTGTGGGCGCTTGACCGGAGGAGGAGGAGACGAAGATTAGGGGTTTCCTTCGGCCAAAACAAGCTTGAAGGAAATGGCTGCCCCTACCGCTCCTTATATAGATGCTGGCGAGGAGAAGGTCTCGAGGAGGCGACGTGGGGAGTTCGCCGGAGAATGGTCGGAGATGAGACCCATTCCTCTCGTGCGTTCGCACGAGAGGCATGGGTAGCTGCAGGGCAAGGGGGAGGGTCCAGGTGGAAGAGGACGACGTAGGGGACCCCTCCTCGTTTCTGGGGTCGGTTCCCATACCCTGTGTGGCGTCATCCTTCGCGCAAAGTCATCGGAGGCATGGGCGGCTGCGTAGGGTGGCAGAGGGACCTGCCTGCAAAAATGAAGGGAAAGATAGGGGGCAAAGTGAAAGGGTTCAAAAAGTTAGGGTCAAAAAGTAATTTATGAGGACCAATTTGTAAAGTCGGTCAAAATGATCTTCTCTTAGGCCCAAATTTTTGTACCAACCTAATTTGGACGTAAGGAATTCAATGGTGTAATTTGATTTTAGGTTTGACCATGTTTGACTGGTCAATTTGCGTAAAAACCTAAATTAGGTTAAAATTTGGGCATGATTCTCAATGTAGGTCAAGATAAGTTCCAAAGGCCAAATTGAAGGTTATAAACCCTAGGAAATATTTTTTGATGAATTTTAGAGGATTTAGTTGATTTTTATCCTGCCTGAAACCTCGTTAATTAAAGTAGATTTCTTTCAAGGTTACGGAATGTCATTTAATTCGTAGAAGTTGTTATAACCCTTTACAGATCAGATTATCTCACTTCCTTTCTTATTAAGCTCATTTAACCTGTGTTTAGACCCTTAGACACCCCGTTTGTGTACTGCATTGGTAAAATTGCAGTTTTACCCCTTGTAAATTATTTTATTCTCAAATTTAGAATTCTTTGATTTATGCTTTCCCTTAGGTTTTGTAGGAGCTTTTGTGCACTTATTTAGGTCAAAAATGTGCTAGTTAGGGTTCATGATGAGGCTCTCATCAGTACCGCTCTCGCATCGCCGCCTCAGGCTCCCAGGTAGCCTCTTCGTACCTCTGGCTCCTCCATAAGACCTTCACCAGGGGTACCTGCTTCCGTCTCAAACTTCGGACGGCTCTATCTAATATCTGTACTGGTCGCTCAGGGTAGGTTAGGTCGTCACCCACCTCGACACTCTCGTGCCTTAGAATGTGACTGGGGTTGGTGACGTACTTCCTGAGGTTGGACACGTGGAACATGTCGTGCACACCAAAAAGCTGCGGAGGAAGGGCAAGCCTGTAAGCAACGGGTCTAACCCGCTCTAGGACATCAAAAGGGCCCACAAACCTCGGCGCAAGCTTCCCTTTCACCCCAAAATGCTGCAGGCCCTTCATGGGCGAAACACGAAGGAAGACGTGATCCCAAACCTCAAACTATACCTCTCTGCGATTTCGATCGGCATAACTCTTCTGTCTGCTCCTGACAGTGCGAAGTTGTTTGTGAATTTCCTCAATCACCTCCTGACTCTGCCGGATCAGCCTGGGGCCAACCTCCCAGTTGGTCCCCACCTCAACCCAACTCAAGGGCACAGTACACCTCCGTCTGTACAGAGCCTCGTATGGTGCCATGCCGATGCTCAAGTGATAAATTTTATTATATGCAAACTCTGCCAGGGCAAGTGCTCCTCCCAAGAGCCCCTCTAGTCCAGTACACAGGCACGCAAAAGGTCCTCAAGTGTCTGTATCGTGCACTCTGACTGTCCGTCTGTCTGGGGGTGGTACGCCGTGCTGAACCTCAACTGTGTCCCCAAAGTCTATTGAAACTCAACCCAAAACTAGGACGTAAAATGGGTATCCCGGTCGGATACAATCTCGCGTGGAACTTCGTGCAGACACACCACGTCACAGATATATCTCTCTGCCAACTATGCTGGTCCCAAGGTGACTTGGATCGGCAAGAAACATGCTGTCTTCGTTAATCTATCTACAATCACCCAAACTGCATTGTATCCTCACTGGGTAATAGGCAAACCCACCACTAAGTCCATTATGATGCTCTCCCACTTCCACTCTGGCACTGGAAGTGGCTGCAACGGCCCTGTAGGCCTCTGATGCTCGGCCTTCACCTGCTGGCACACTAAACACTGCTGCACGAACTCACTTACATCCCACTTCATCCCTCTGCACCAAAAATCACGTCTCAGATCATGATACATCTTCGTGTTCCCGGGATATATGGTGAACCTGGACCCGTGTGCCTCAGTCAGGAGCTCTCTCAGCAACTCCTCGTCTCTGGGAACGCACAAATGTCCCCTCATGTGCAGTACCTTGTCAGTAAAGGAGAAGTCTTCTGGGTTCCTCGACAGTACTCTGTCTTGCAACGACTGCAGGTACAGATCTGTCATCTGTCCTGTGATGATGCGGTCTATCAGCTCTGGTCTCGTCTGTCGTGTCACTGTCACTGACCCGCAATGCCCCTGTAACTCAAGGGGTCGCCAACTGCCCAACTCCTCCATGAGTCTCCAACTCCGTGCCTGTAAACTGGCCAAGTGGGCAGGCACCTTCCGGCTTAAGTCGTCAGCCACCACGTTGGCCTTCCTCGGATGGTATGAGATGTTGCAGTCACAGTCCTTCAGGAGCTCTAACCAACGTCTCTGTCTCATGTTAAGCTCCTTCTGATTAAATAAATACCTGAGGCTCTTATAATCCGTGAATATTTCAAAAGTCTCACCATACAAATAGTGCCTCCAATTCTTCAGTGAGAAGACGACAGCTACCAGCTCTAAGTCATGGGTAGGGTAGCTATGCTCATGGAGCTTCAGTTGCCGCAAAGCGTAAGCGACAACATGACCCCGCTGCATGAGCACACCCCCTAACCCCTGCAACGAAGCGTCCGTGTACACAATGAAACCGCTACTGCTGTCCGGGATGGTGAGCACAGGAGCCGAAGTCAGCCTCTCCTTCAACTCCTGAAAACATGCCTCACAAGCGTCTGTCCAAGAAAAGGGCACGTTCTTCCAGGTCAACTATGTCATAGGACGTGCAATCTGCGAGAAACCCCTGATAAGCCGTCGGTAGTAGCCTGCCAGTCTCAAGAAACTGCGGATCTCTAACACTGTACGTGGTCTCTCCCATCTGAGCATTGCCTCTACCTTGGCTGGGTCCACAGCCAAGCCATCCCTTAAAATCACGTGACCTAAGAAGGTCACCTGCCTCAACTAAAACTCTCACTTGCTGTACTTGGCATACAACCTACGTCATCTCAACGTGTCCAAAACCATCCGCAAGTGTTGTCCGTGCTACGCCTGATCCCGTAAGTAGTTGAGCACATCATCAATAAACACCACCACAAACTGATCCAGATATGGTTTGAACACCCGGTTCATCAAATCCATGAAAGCAGCGGGGGCATTGGTCAGTCCAAACGGCATGACCAAAAACTCGTAGTGTCCGTACCGGGTGCGAAAAGTTGTCTTGGAGACATTGGTCTCCCTGATCCTCAACTGGTGGTAACCAGACCTCAAGTCTATCTTGGGGAAAACCGTGGCACCTCGTAACTGGTCAAATAAGTCGTCAATCCTCGGTAGCGGATACCTATTCTTGATGGTGACCCTATTCAGGTGTCTGTAGTCCACATATAGGCGTAGGGTACCATCCTTTTTCTTCACAAATAATACTGGGGTTCCCCACGGAGACGCATTGGGCCTCAAAAAGCCCTTCTCCAAAAGGTCCTGCAATTGGAACTTGAGCTCTCACAGCTCAAGTGGTGCCATCCTGTAAGGTGCTGTAGAAATGGGGCTGGTCCCTGGTACCAGTGAGATCTCGAACTCGATTTCACGCTTAGGCGGTAATCCTGGCAGCTCCTCTGGAAACACGTCGGGGTATTCTTTGACCATGGGATGCTCTGAAAGTCTGCCACGGGGCTGGGCTCTGCCACTGCACAAGCCAGAAAGCTCTCACACCCCTGGCCCAAAAGTCTCGCCACCCGAAGTGTAGAAATGCACTTGAAGCCTCCATCCACCGGCTGTCCGTGAAACTCAAAAGAAGGCATCTCCGGTATGGAGAAGACGATCTTCCTCTTGAAACAGTCCACCAAAGCGTGGTAAGCAGACAGCCAATCCATCCCCAAAATCACGCCAAAGTCCTTCATCGGTATCACAATCAGGTCAGCGGGGAGGCTGTGTCCCCCAACACTGTCCTCACAGCTTGTGTAAACCTCCTCAGCTACAAACAGCTGACCACATGGACCTCTGATCACAAAATGATCCTCTAACAACACATAGTCCCATCCCAAACTGACAGCAAAACTAATAGCAACAAACGAGTGCGTGGCACTGGAATGAAAAAGTGTGTAAACTAATCTGCCAGAAACTGTAACCATACCTGCTCCCACTGACCTTGAAGCTCTGGCGTCTTTGTGTGTCAGGGAGTTGATATGCCCCTCACCTCTCGGTGCGGAAGAAGTAGCGACACTCTGCGTTGGATGGGTAGCCGCTGGCTGGTACCCTCCTCGCGACTGCTGTCCTCCCCCATGCGCCTGGGAACCACGGCCTCCTGCTCGTCCTCCAGCACTCGGTGCGGGGAGCATCTGTTGACCTCCAGCCCTAGACGGGCAGTCCCTCCTGATGTGGCCCGGTTGGCCACACTGGTAGCAGAGGGGAACTTGACTCCCGCCCATGGTAGGTCCCTGCTGACGGCTGGGCGGGGGTCCAGTGCTGGCAGCTGGCTCCTGTCGGGGGTCCCCAAAGGCCACTGACAGCCCTGCAAAGCGTGACGGCTCTCCTGCGGGCGCTGCGTGCCTCCTCTCTCGTCGACCCTGAGAGTAGTCTGACTGGTAGGGCCTCTTTCGTCCACTGTCAGTGTCACGTGCGGCCGGGTTGGTCTCCTCATAGGTCATAGCTGCCTCCACCACTCTCGAGAACGTGGACAGCTTCAGGGGTTTGACATACCCCCGAATGGTAAGTCGGAGCCCCTCAGTGAACCTCCACAGGCGCTCCCCTCAGTAGCCACAGTTGTCGCGGCGAAATGAGATCGCTTCAGAAAACGCGTACGGTACGCACTCACAGTCATTGTCCCCTGGCGGAGAGTGTGGAACTCCCGGTTCCTCTGATCCTGCCATGTTTGCAAGAAGTACTGCTCGCAAAAGAGGGCCACAAACTGGTCCCACGTCGGCTCTGCCCTCTCCTGACCCCTGACCACCCTCCACCACCTATGTGCCTCACTCTCCAAGTGGTACGTGGAAAAGGCCACGCGGCACTCCGCAGGGGGCGAAGGGTGTCAAACACCTTCTTGATCTGCTCGAGCCAGTCCTCCGCCTCGATCGGGTCCTCATCCCCCCTGAAGGAGGGGGCTTCAGCTTCCGGAATTGTCCGAAAAGCTTGTAGTGTCGCTGTAGTGGGGGAACGGGCACGCCTCCAAGTAGGAAGGGCTCGTGCTCGGAAGTGTCAGAGGATGGTGGGCGCCGTGGAGGACCACCCCCTCCCCCACGTCCAGCACTGCGTTTGTCTCGTGGTCCCATAGAGGATTCCTCCTCCACGTCCCCAGGGAGAGGTGCCCATGGAGGCGGGTGGAGTTCCTCTCGTACAATCTCCCATATCAGCTGGGCGAGGTCTTGGGCCTAAACGCTTGGAAGAAGTGGCTGGTCCACTGAAACGTTGGGCTGAACACGTCCGCCCCTCCGACCTCGTCCATGGTGGTTGAGCCGTGCTTCGCGTGTTAGAAACAGAGGTTACAAGTAACCTATCGTCGTAGTTGCAAAACACGTCGATCAAATAAAATTTATACCGAAACTCCAAGGGAGTCCCGGGTCGAACACAGGGAGGCGACGTTTACTTTATTGAAAATCACGCTTCCTTTCGTTTCTTTTTGGTATTTTAAGGTTTTGATTTTTTTTTTTTGTATTTTTGTAATAAAAGAAATCAAGCAAATGTATCACAAGATAGAGATCTGGAACAAATCTGATATATATTACTTCTAATGTCAATTACAAGAAACTATGAAAGCGTATAAAAAGAGGGAGGTGAGAGGAAATCTCCCGAATCGGCTGTTCGGCGAGATGATGGCGCCTGGCGGAAGCTCAGATGAAGGAGGTGAGGAGTGGGGTGACGGAGGTGAGATGTTGGAGGACGTCGGGTTGAGGAAAGCTTCGGCGGAGTAATGGCCGTGATGTCAACCGAACAGTGGCTAGTCTTTTGTTTGTTCTTATTATAGTAATGTTATTGTGGTACAGATAAAATAGCTACGGTTTGTCGTCATTGCCACTATTACAATTTTACTCAGAAATGTTTTTCTTCCGAGGTCGAACTCAGGGAGCTACTAGAATTCTAGAAGTACAATACTTCTTTATTACAAAAATAAGAGAGAGAGAGAGGGAGAAGTAGATTTTGTTTCTTGGCTTTTTCTTCTTCTCTTCTTTCTCTCTTTGCTTGTCTTCTTTTTCTCTTCTTTTTCTTCTCTTCTTCACAGTTCTTGATCTTCTTCAGTTCTTCTTCTCTTCTTTGTCTTCTTTCCTTCTTCTTCTTTCTTCCTTCTTCTCTTTTCTTTCAGCTGCGGCACCTTTTCTTTTCTTTTTCTTCTTCTTTGCTTTGTTTGCAGAGCTTCATCCGTCGTTTGATTTCTCAGTCAGACGGCTTAAGTGGTGTCTGCTACAGTGCTTCCTTTGTGCTTCTCCTTCTTCTTCTTCCTGCGGTCTTCTTCTTCTTCCTTCTTCCTTGGTCTTCTTCTGCTTTCTTCCTTGGCCTTCTCCTTCTTCCTGCGGTCTTCTTCTCTCGCACCCTGTCCCTGCACAAAGAGCAAAACCTACCCTGTCCCTCTACCTGCACGTCTCTCTCTCTGCAAATCACTCACAGGACGCTCTCCCAGAGCCGCAGGTAATCGGGTCAGGTTTCGTGCCCGTGACCAGGCGCACCGGTGTGTGGGTGATGCGCAAGGTGTGCTCAGATAGGGTCGGGTCGGGTCCGTCGGATCCGCGTGGTGAGCTCGTGGACCGGGCGGGTGAGTGGGTGCGGGACCTCACCCAGTGCTTTCGGAGGCGATCAATAGAAAACACAAAATCAACTTATACTACTGCGGGGTTTGGTAAACTCACGATGTGGGACTATCCTCTGCACTCTTCTCGTGCGCGCCCGCAGCAGACCGCAGCTTCGCTTCCTCAGCTGCAGGCTCTATTCGCTTTGATTGTTGGGTTAGCTGCCTTCGCACTACCCTCCCGACTTCGCAGCACCTGGAGCCCTGGGGTTATGAAGCCTGGAGCGCGCGTGGAGCTGCTTCAATGCAACGTCAATGGCGGCCGGGCGTCGAACCTGCCAGACACGAAAAGGGCCTCTTGGCCTAATCAGATCAGCGGGGGACCTTCGCCGTGGCACGGCGAAGGTGGTGCAGGGTGCAGCAGGTCGTGGGGTGGCGTCTGGCGGCGGGGCTAGGTCGGACAGCGACCAGAAAAATGGGTCTGATCAGGGGAGTGTGGTGGGGGTGTGGAGCGGCAGTGGGTGGGCGGAGGTTGTTCAGCGTGATGAGGCGGAGGTTCTGTGAGGGTCGGCAAGGCGTGTGGGGCTGCGGAGCGATGGGAGCATCTCGCCGGAGGGTGGCCGGAGCCGAGGAAGGTGACGGTGGACAGGAGAGGTCGAGGGTTAATCGAATGAAAGACAGTGAGGAAAAGAAAGAGGGGGAGATGGGGAATAGTTTTGACCTAATTACAAGGACGAAGGGGCCGGAGCAGGGCGGCAGTCATATCGACTGTCGCTAGAGAAGAAATACCCAGAAGGGGAGGGCGGCGGCGAGGAAGAGAGAGGGAGGGCGCGCGTTGGGTACGGCGCGATGCGGGAAGAGCGGGCGAAGGTGGCTTTGCTGCTAGTATTGCAGCAGAGCGTCGATACAGAGGAGGAGGAGCCGCCGGAGCTGGTGGGTTTCTGCTGGAGTGGGAAGAGAGGAAAGGTGGGGGTTTTTCTCCGTCAGGACCGAGCTACCAGAGTCGGCTGGCGACGCTGGTCCTTATAAAGGCAGAGGCGGAGGGGTGTGTGCAGGGAGGCGACGTGCCTCCCTCGCCGGAGAGTGGTCGGAATTGCGACCCATACCTTCCGCGCGTTCGCACGGAAGGTGTGGGTGAGGGCAGAAGTCATGGTGGTGTCCCTGCGACAGCAGACGTCGCAGGGAACACCCGGTTCAACTTGTAGGTGGGCTCCCTCACCCTACGCAGCGTCATGCTTTGCGCAAAGTCGCCGGAGCATGGCACTGCTCAGAGACTTGCAGGAGGGACCTGTATGCAAAGAATGATGAAGAACTTAGGGGCCAAAATGTAAGGGTTTTGAAAGTTGAGGGTCAAAAAGTAATAGATGTGGACCAAAATGCAAAGTCGGTCAAGAAGGTCTCATCTTATGTTAAAGTTTTTATGCATGACTAAATGGGACCTAAGGATTCCAATGGTGAATTTTATTTCTAGGTCAGACCTTGTTTGACCGGCCAATTTACGTAAAAACCCAAATTAAGTCGTTAATTGGGCATGGTTCTCAATGTAGGTCAAAATGGGTTCCCAAGGCCGAATTGAAGGTTCTAAACCCTAGAGATTATTTTTATATGAATTTTAGAGGATTTAGTTGATTTTTACTTTGCCTCGAACCTCGTGAATTTAAGTGGATTTGTTTTAGGGTTACAGAATGTCATTTAATTCCTTGGAGTTGCTATAGCCCTTGTTAGATCGAACCATCCCAATTTCCTTCTTATAAGGTTAATTTGAACTATGTTTGGACCCTGAGTTACCCTGTTTGCAGATTGTGTTGGTGAAATTGCATTTTTACCCCTTATGACCTGTTTTTTTCTTAAACTCAGAATTCTCTGAGTCAAGCCTTTCTATGAGTTATGTAGGAGCTTTTTCTCGCATATCTAGGTTAGATTATGCTAGTTAGGGTTCATGATGATGTTCTCATCACGGAGCTCCGGAATGGAGGTGAGAAGACGGAGGTGATCTGCTACCGGAATGGAGGTGGGAGGACAGCTCCAAGGTGCCCTATGAAGGGAGATGGGAAGTTGGAGGAGTATTTGGTGGGGCAGAGTTTCGCTACACTAATAGGCACCTTGGGAGCTTGAGAACAAGCTCTAATGGAGCGTTGGTAGGCTTGCTAGAGCTTGGGAGTAGGTGGGAGTAGAGTAGGTAGAGATGGCTTGGAAGGGAGGGGATGAAGGCCCTTTTATAGTGGTGGAGAAGAGGCTAAAAATGGATAAAGGACCTCTAGCGACCTCCAGACCGTCGCTGGAAACGTTGTTGTAGACAACTCACCTCCACCCACGCCCATAGCTGGTTTTGCTGGCTTGCAATGAAACAGCGACGGCTGTAAGTGTCGCTGTAGGTTAGTCCAACTGTCGCTGAAAGCTGGCACCAACTGCCCCTTGCGCCCGCGCTGCCTGCCCCGCTCTTCACGCACGCTGACCAAGTGCCTAGCTGTGTGCGCGTGTGCTGTGCGCTGGCATGCGCGCTTGTAATGCGCTGGCCCGCGCATGCGCGCGCGCTGCCGCTGTCGCTGCGCTTCGCTCCAAATGCCTGTCCAATTGCAAATTGGAGCGGCTGCGGGGAATCGAACCCGCGCCTCTTCTTTGCAAGCCGCTGCGTCAACCAGTGCGCCACGTCGCCCTTTGTGTCGCGAGGAGGAAATCGGTGCAGACGCTTCCCAGCCGTTGGATCTTGATCCAACGGCTAGGATTAACGGTGCAGATGATGAGGGAGAGTGGGCGGTGGCTGCTGGCTGGGTTTGGGCGGCCTGGATGGCGCCACGTGGCACCATCTGGACCGTCCGTCTTCTTCTTCTTGCAGAGGGTGCCACAGTGCTTAGATCGGGATGATTTCTGCGATGTCGGACTGCGATCATCGCTCCGGATCCATCCGTACGGTCGGATTTTCCGTCCGAAATCCGTATGGATGTCGCATTGCCCCCTGGTCATATAAAATGAAGGAATTAATATATAAAATATACTACTACCCTAAATGCCATGCAATGGATGTTATGCAATATTTATAACATGATATGCAATGCTAAGTCTAAGAACTATAAAAAATAAGTAATTTATCTTGAATTTATGTGTGTTCATCATACCCCCATGCTTACTTTTTGCTAGTCCCTAGCAAAATTAACCTAAATGCTATATAAAAGTAGAATCAGGGTTCAAGTAATTAGGCAAGATTCATTAATTACTTTAGAAAATCTCATCCCCAAGACCTAATTACAAAATCTCAACAGTGCCTGGGTGCCTACCAGAATACCGACCGTTCGAGCCCTTGCCTTATTTGAGAAAAAAAATTTTATTTTTTATTTTTTTTTGTATTTTTGGAGTTTGAGAGTTACGGGATAACTTTTTACGGCTACCCGACCCGCCCAAGACTCGAAAAGGACTCTAAGTGCTAAGCATTTTTGTGAAAAAAGTGATAGACTCACAAAAGGGCCATTAAGACGGACTTCGGGTTTCTACGACCTTAGGTGGCCTTGCCTAAAGGTTTATCTTTACGATTGGTAGCTTTCTCCCTACTTCTTTTATTTCTGGGGTCAACACAAGGGTGAGTCCAGTGTATATCTCCTCGGTTTATTCTAGTTCCCCGCTTCTTCCCTAAGTGTTTTGGGAATTATTGTGCATTTATTTGTTTGTGAGCTGGGTTCTGGACAACCGGCCGATGAGCTGTTACCACCGACAACTTGCCAGCCATACTCATGTGGTGAAGTGTGGTTTTATTTGTTTTTTTTTTCTTTTTTTCTTCTTCTTTTTTTTTTAAAAACAAGAATCAAATAACAGCAGAATCAAATAACAGAAAATCACTGTTACAGCTGACACAATGGTTATAAACTATGTCCACCCCCCCATGCTTAGCTATTGCAATGTCCTCATTGTAAAAAAATGAAAGCATGCAAATGAGTAGAAGTGGAAGAATAGCACCTGGTTTCCGTGAGACTCAGGTCAACTTGGAACAGTCTTTACATGTGCTGAGTTTAGTACCTTCAGCTAGGCGATGATCAGCCTGCAGTGGTTATGGCAAGGTAAGGGCAACCTTGTCCGAGATGGGTTCAAGAAGCACATGGTCAATAAAAGGTTTGAGACGCTGATGAGAACCTCATCATGAGCCATAACTAGCTCATTTTGACCCAATACAAAGGATAAAAGCTCCTACATAACTCAAGGAAAGGCTTAACTCAGAGAATTCTGAGTTTAAGGAGAAAACAAGTCATAAGGGGTAAAAATGCAATTTTACCAGTATAATCTGCATACAGGGTAATTCAGGGTCCAAACATAGGTCAAAGCAACCTAATAAGAATAAAAGTGGGTTGAGATGATCTGGCAAGGGCTACAGCAATTCCAAGGAACTAAATAATAATCTGTAACCCTAAAACAAACCCACTTCAATTCACGAGGTTCAAGGCAAAGAAAAAATGGAATAAACCCTCTAAAATTCATAGAAAAATAATCTCTAGGGTTTAGAACCTTCAATTTGACCTTAGGAACCCATCTTGACCTATATTGAGAACCATACCCAATTAATAACTTAATTTGGGTTTTTGCGTAATTTGACCAGTCAAACAAGGTTTAATCTAGAAATAAAATTCACCATCAGATTCCTTAGGTCCTAATTAGTCATGTATAAAAACTTGAGCCTAGGAAGAAACCTTCTTGACCAACCTTACAGTTTGGTCCTCATACATTTACTTTTTGGCCCTCAACTTTTGAACCCTCGCATTTTGGCCCCTAACTCTCCTTCGTTCTTTGCGTTCAGGTCCTCCCTGCAAAACCTGCCAGCACCATGCTCCGGCGACCTTGCGCGGAGCATGGCGCCGCGCAGGGTGAGGGGGAGGGTCTGGCAAGTAAACCAGGGGTGCCCTGCGTCGTCAGCTGTCGCAGGGACACCCCCTGGTCGCTGTAACCCACCATACCGGCCGTGCGAACGCACGGACGGTATGGGTTTCCATCTCCGGCGTCCTCCGGCGAGGGAGACACGTCGTCTCCCTTCGCCTTCCTCTCTGATTCGGTCCCTATAAATGCCCCCGTCGCTCCACCGTTCTCGGGAGCTCGGTCCTGACGGAAAAGACCCCCACTTCCTCTCTTCCCACTCCGACAGGAAGCCTTCCAGCTCCGGCGGCCTCTCCTCTTCCTCCTCGTCGCTCTGCTGCACTACCAGCTGCAGGGTTGCCCCCCCTCGCTCTTCCCGCGCCACGCCGTACCCAGCTGGCGCCTCTCCAGCCCTCTCCTCGCCGCCGCCCCTTCCCCTGGGCATCTTCTTCTCCGGCGACAGTCGATACGACTGTCGCCCTGCTGCTCCCCCTTCGTCCCTGCAAGTAAGTTAGAACTACTTCCCTTCCTCTCCTCTTTCTTTCCCCGGTTTCAATTTGTTCAATTAAGCCCTCGACCGACCCTGTCCATCGTCACCCCCTTCGTCTCCGGCCACCCTCCGGCGAGATGCCCCCATCGCTCCACAGCCTCACATGCCTCGCCGACCCTCACCGAACCTCCGCCTCATCACACTGAGCATCCCCCACCCCTCCACTGCCACTCCACACCTCCGTAACGCTCCCCCAAACAAACCCATTTCTCCGGTTGCAGTCCGACCTAGGGCTGCCGCCAGACACCACCTTGCGGCTTGCCGCACAGCTCAACACCTTCGCCGTGCCACGGTGAAGGTTCCCCAGTAGTTTGATCAGGCCGAGAGGCCATATTCGTGTCCGACAGGTTCTGAGGCTCGACCGCCATTAACGCCACATTGAAGCAGCTTCTCCCGCGCTCCAGGCTTGAGGACTCCAGGTCTCCAGCTGCTGCGGATTACGGAGACTCCTGCGAAGGCAGCCAGCCAGCAACCGACGAAAATCGAAGCTGCAGCTGCAGAAGCAAGGCCGCGGTCTTCCAGCAGGCGCACGCGAGGAGAGGCCTCAGTTTAGTCCCACATCGGTAAGCCTCACAACTCTTTCACCGTTTAAATTGTTTTTGTGAATAAGCCTTAACGCCTCAGCACACGGGGTGAGGTCCCCTTCACCCGCCCGATTACCCAGCCTCGTCCGCGCTCACGCCCCGCGGACCTGGCCCGACCCGACTTAGACTGACCTGCACTCCTCGCCCACCACGCACGCCGGTGGGGCAGGACCCGGGCGCGACCCGTACCCGGCTACCCGGCAGCTCTGGGAGAGCTATCCCAAGAGAGGATTCTGAGAGAGAGTGACGCCGGGGGGGGGGGGGGGGGGTAGAGTAGGTTTTGCCCACTGACGTAAACCTTGAGTGTGCAGGCACAGGTAAACAAAGGAGAAGAACCATGGAAGAAGAGAAGAAGAAGAAGGGCGACGAAGACTGAAAGAAGGTGGAGCACTGTAGCAACGGCGATTTAAGTTATCTGATTGGAAAATCAGACGACGCCCTGCAGTAAAAGGACTGCAGAGAAAGAAGGAGAACGAAGATGCCGTGCCACTGAGCAAGGGATCGCAAGAAGAAAAGCTTTACAGTTGAGGCAGAAAGAAGAAAGGAGAAGCTGAAGAAAGGCAGAACTGAGAGAAAAGAAGATGAGGAGCTCTGAAGAAGAGAAGAAATAAGAAGAACAGAAGGCAGAAGAAGAAGAACACCAGGAGATAAACAAAGAAGAAAAATCAAAAGCCAAAGAGAAGAGAAAACAAAGAGGAAGAAAGAAGAAACCAAATTTTTATCTCTCCCTCTCTCTCTTTATTTTTGTAATATTTTTGTAACAAGAACTTGTATCTCTAGAATACAGTTTGCTCCCTGAGTTCGACCTCGGGAACTCTTTATTTCCGAGTAACAAATTGTATTAAACTGGTAATCACCTCTCTATACTGTACTACGACGGAATAATAAAACCATAGAGGAAGGTCGACACCAGTCTTTGGTGCCGTTGCCGGGGAGCAACGGCTATTCTAGAGGTAAACATTCCTGTTTCTTTTTAATTTCTGATAATCTCCCCTCTTTTGTGCAGCTACAGGAAATCAAGAAGACAAGCAACCGCACGACAACCACTCCGAGGACAGGTAAATTTTTCCTCTCGTTATTAACCCCTAAACTCTAAAGAGGAAGAAAAGAAAAGAACAAGCAATATAGGGCTAACCTGTCTTCCATACTTAGTAACCATAAAGAGTTGCATGTTTTCAACTCATTAGTCCTGCACACAATTAAGGGTATTTAAGGGCTAACACATTCTTGCTTGAGCCCTAATTACCCAACAAAGAACTAACTGGACCAAGTAGAGCCAACATAAGATTCAACATTAGGGTTTTAGAGACACACTACTTAAATCAAGAATGGAGAAAATCCAAAAGAAGTGTGCCTAAACCATTGATTGAAAATACCTATTCAAAAGAAAACCTAAAACAATTGGCTCTCTAAACACTTGAACCCTAAAAGACAAGACCTAAAAGCTCTCAAAGAAAACAAGAGGTAAAGTTGACCCCTTGGGTCAACCAACCTTAAATTAGGTCACTCTTTGCACTTAAAAGACTAAAGTTCAAGTGAAACCTTAAGCACCCTGATCTTAAAATTGGTAGACTTAAGAGGTCAAGATCCCCATTCTGGTCTACCTGGAACCGCAGTGACAAGAGAGGTCGGGTGGGGGGAACCCTGTAACCCGTGGGGACGCTCTACCGTGTAGGGGTCTTCGCGGGACTCTCCCTCTCTGGCTGCCCAGGTAATTCTCAGGTGGACGATCTTTCTGATCAAGGGGTCCATTTGCCCCGCACCTCTATAGTCACCCAACACATTTGTGGGTGTCTTGATTGGGTCCAGCACCTTCTAAACTTACCTCTTCCAACAGTGCATGTACGGAAGGAGGTCCTTAAGACCACCCTTAAGACCTCCTTTAGAAAGTCGCTCTCGTCAAGGCCAAGCCTCGACGCCCGTGTTTGTGCAGCAACACCCTCACATTATTCTCTCTTCTGATTCAGAACCAAGTTCTTCTTCTTCCCCCATCATGGCTCAGCCAGTTGAGGAAGAAAATAATCTGGAACACCAGCTCCAGCGACTCAATGACCTCTTCCAAAACTTCGTGCACCCACCACAGCGTCCTATGATGCGGGACCACTACAATCCTGCTGCGGTGGCCATTGAGCCTCGAGTCAGAATCCCGACTGGATGACCTGATTCTGAATTAAAGCCCAACATGATTCATGCTATACCTAAATTCCATGGGCTTAATTCTGAAGATCCCTTCCAGCACATCAAACAGCTAAAGCATCTGGCCCACACTTTTGGATCAGATGCGCAAAATCGGGATATTCTTCTCATGAAGATGTTCTCCTTTTCTCTTATGGACAAGGCCGCCCATTGGTATCAAACTCAGACCCGGCCGATCAACACTTGGGAAGAACTCCAATCTGAGTTTTTGAAAAAGTTTTTTCCCGTTGGTCGGACCAACGCCTTGCACCATCAGATTACACACTTCACTCAACAATCAGGAGAACCTCTGCATGAGGCATGGGATCGTTTTTAGGATCTCATGAGAAAGTGCCCCCATCACGGAGTTCCTAAATGGGAACAAGTCCAATCTTTTTACCAGGGACTCCGTGAGGACATCCGCCTTTTCGTCAATGCAACTTGCGGAGGAAACATCATGGGTCAACATGAAGACACCGTATGGGAGATTCTCGAAAACATGTGCGAGAACTCCATCAACAATGACTCCATGGGATTATTCGACAGGACGAATACCCGCGCAGCGACGAATCTTAAGGGAGCACATGAGACGCAGGGCCTGTCCGCATCAGTCGACCTGGAATTAATGGCCAGTCGATTGGACAAGGTCTCAATCATTGAGAAGAAGGTGGATGAGCTGACTCAGCACTTGCAGCGAGCCACCTCCGCGCGTAACTCCTTTGCACAACCTCCTCCCACACAGGAGACTGTGCAAAACATCCTTCACCGATCTTCCCCTAGGATGGATCCATATCCATCCCCATCTGATTCTCGGATCGGAGGATCATCCGATCCTTTCTACACCAGCCCGGGGAACTCCATTTCCCCTTTCCCTGATTCTCAAGAGATTCCTCAGACCTGCGAGGACCTCAACGCCATCCAGATCGACCCATTCTCCAACACTTACAACCCTGGATGGCGAAACCATCCCAATTTTCAGTGGGCGGGAAATTCCCAAACCCAAAGACCACCTTTTTAGTCCCGCCCACAGCCCTCTCGTCATTACCAGCCACCTCAGCCTCAGCCCAACCCTACTTATCCATCAGGGCCAAATCAGGATCAAATGTCCCTAATCCTTCAGACTCTGGCTGACATTCAAAAAACGAATGCGGCTATTCAAAAACAGCACAAGGACGAACTTACAGAAGTTAAAACTCAACTGGCCCAGTTGGCAAATTCTCGCCAGTCAGGCACACTCCCTTCCCAACCTCTTCCTAACCCAAATAACGTGCCAACCCAGAAGCGCGTTATGAATCCAAATTTAGGCCACGCTCAATGGATTTATCAGGCCCCTACTGCTCCATCTCCAGACGAGATAGAGGCCTCAACTTCTTATGCGGGATTTCAGCAGCAGCCACCCCTCTTACCAAACCCAAACCAAAATCAGGCCGGATTAAATTCTGTAACAACACGTAGTGGTAAAACAACTCAAGACCCGCATTATCCAAACCACTCCAAGCCTGATAACCATGACCCTAGGATAGTTATCCAAGATACCGCTGTTCCGGATCCACAACCTGGACCTATCCTAGAAGAACCAACCAAGATCCCGTTTCCCGAGGCCTTGACCAAGGGAAAGAAGACCACCAAACCCGTGGCCCTTGAGGAGGACCTGGTCAAGCTCTTTGAGCAGGTCCACATAAACATCCCCTTGATGGATGCAATCCGCCACGTACCAGCTTACGCACGATTTCTAAAGAATATATGTACACCCCAGCGTAAGCTGCGAACCAAGGGAGGGAGCCCAATTGTTCTGTCAGAGCAAGCCAGCTCTGTAATCCTTAGTAGACTCCCACCCAAGGCAAAAGATCCTGGGACTCCCCTGATTTCCTGTAAGATAGGTGGTACCCAATTTGATAGAGCATTGTTAGACTTGGGTGCATCCATAAACCTGATACCCACATCCTTACTTGACCATCTAGAGGAATCTGAGCTAAAACCAACCGAGGTGACATTACAATTAGCAGATCGATCTATAAAGTCACCAAAAGGGATTCTCGAGGATGTTATCGTAAGAGTGCGGGATTTCTATTTTCCAGTGGACTTTATAGTCTTAGATATGGATGCACCTGAGAACCCTAGGGATACACCAATCATTTTAGGGAAACCTTTCTTGGCTACTGCTAGAGCCAACATCAGCTGTGAGGAGGGCCAAATAGAGCTTAAGTTTGGAGATCAAACACTGAAAATTGATATATTCAAGGCCCAACAAGGAATTAATTGCGGTGTCATCGAACAAATTTGTGACATCAAGACTTTGGTTGATGAATCACACCTCCAGAATGACTCGATTATGCCTCATCAACCACAGAAGGATCTTGACCCGCAAACAGAGGAGTCGAATCCAGATATGAACAACCCAGTAACTCCCACCCTTGAACCTCACATCTATACTGAACCACCCGCTGCTGCTGATGACCCCATCCTCGAACTGAAACCCCTTCCTGCTCACTTGAAATACGTCTTTTTGGGTTCTAATCAGGCCCTTCCTGTGATTATCAATTCCAACCTCAGTCCTGAATAGGAATCCCGTCTGATTGTTGTCCTCCAGCAACATCGCAGAGCCATCGGATGGACTCTCGATGATTTGACTGGAATAAGTCCCTCTTATTGTACTCATCATATCTATTCAGAAGAGGGCACACGACCTTCTCATGAAATGCAGAGACGCTTAAACCCCAATCTGCAGGAGGTCGTGAAAAAGGAGATCATCAAGTGGTTAGATGCCGGAATCATCTACCCGATCTCCGATAGTCGTTGGGTGAGCCCAATTCAGGTCGTGCCCAAGAAGGCAGAACTCACCACTATAACGACTGAGACCGGAGAAATCATTCCTACCCGATTAGCCAACTCGTGGAGAGTCTGTATAGATTACCGCCGACTCAATTCCTCCACGAAGAAGGATCATTTCCCACTACCCTTCATTGATCAAATTCTCGAAAAACTTGCGGGAAATAGGTTCTTCTGCTTTCTTGACGGGTACTCCGGTTATAACCAGGTGGCAATCCATCCTGAGGACCAAGAAAAGACCACGTTCACCTGCCCCTTCGGAACATACGCTTTCCGAAGGATGCCTTTCGGTCTCTGCAATGCACCCGCTACTTTTCAGCGATGCATGCTTGCCATATTCTCAGATATGGTAGGTGATTATCTGGAAGTCTTCATGGATGACTTTTCAATTTTCGGAGCATCATTCGACGATTGCCTCCAGCACTTGGTCCAAATACTCAGGCGGTGCATCGATGTGAATTTGGTTCTTTCTTGGGAAAAGAGCCATTTCATGGTGCCTGAGGGAATTGTCCTGGGACACTCAATTTCGGAAAAAGGTATCCAAGTGGATCGAGCTAAGGTTAATTTGATTTCTCACCTTCCTATGCCTAGCTCGATCAGGGACATCCGTTCTTTTTTAGGGCATGTCGGTTTTTATCGACGATTTATCCCTGATTTTTCAAAAATCGCGCTCCCCCTGACCACTCTTCTCTCCAAGGATGTTCCTTTCGAAATTTCCAAGGAATGCACTCAAGCATTTGAAATCCTGCGTGACCGAGTCACCCAAGCCCCGATCCTACAGTCCCCTGATTGGTCTCAACCCTTTGAGATCATGTGCGATGCATTCGACTTCGCTGTAGGAGCAGTTTTGGGGCAGAAAATTGACGGGAAACCTGTGGTCATTTACTACGCCAGCAAAACACTCGATGAGGCTCAGCGTAACTATACGGTTACTGAGAAAGAGCTGCTAGCTGTAGTATTTGCCCTAGAAAAATTCAGATCGTACCTTCTGGGTTCCCGTGTCATCATATACTCGGATCACACAGCTGTGAGGCATCTCCTTGCAAAGAAGGACGCGAAACCTCGATTAATCCGATGGATCTTGCTGTTGCAAGAATTTGACCTTGAGATTCGCGACAAAGCGGGAAAGCAAAATGTGGTAGTTGATCACTTGTCCCGTCTTCCTTCTGAAATAATTGACCCTTCCGGACCCATCACTGAGCATTTTCCCGATGAGCACCTGCTGACTATTGGTACTAGCCTTCCATGGTTTGCTAATGTAGTAAATTACTTGGCATCTCATCAGATCCCGTCCGATTGGCCGAAGGCCAAGAAGGACAAATTACGCTCCGATGCCAAGTATTTCATTTGGGAAGACCCGTACCTCTTCCGCATAGGTGCCGATCAGATCATCCGGAGATGTGTCCCGGAAGAGGAATTCAACAATATCCTCTCTTTCTGCCATGACCAGGCATGCGGTGGCCATTTCGCCGGGCGTAAAACCGCATCAAAAGTCCTCCAGTGCGGCTTTTACTGGCCCACACTGTTCAAAGACGCATACAGTCACTGCAAGGCATGCAGTCGTTGCCAGACTTTGGGCAACGTGAACCATCGCGACATGATGCCTATGCAGCCGATTCTAGTATGCGAAATCTTTGATGTTTGGGGGATTGATTTTATGGGCCCCTTTCCTGTTTCGGACGATTTCGAATACATTCTGTTGGCTGTGGGCTACGTGTCCAAATGGATTGAAGCCGTACCGACCCGAACCTGTGATCACAAAATCGTTCTCAAATTCATTCATCAAAACATTTTCTCAAGGTTCGGGATTCCTCGTGCAATAATCTCTGATAGGGGGACCCATTTCACAAATGCTCAGTTTAGGTCACTGATGACCAAATACGGGGTGTCTCACCGAATCTCTACTCCTTACCACCCCCAAACTAATGGTCTAGCTGAGCTGTCTAATCGGGAGATCAAGAAAATCCTGCAAGTCACTGTTCGACCTGACAGGAAGGACTGGTCGTCCCAACTTCCGGAAGCATTGTGGGCCTATAGGACCGCCCACAAGACCCAATTGGGCATGTCTCCCTTTAGACTGGTGTACGGAAAGGCATGCCACCTTCCCGTAGAACTGGAGCATAAAGCCTATTGGGCAGTACGGAACTGTAATCTAGATCTTTCCAAGGCTGGGACCCACAGAAAACTCCAAATCAGCGAGATCGATGAATTACGCCTAGACGCGTACGAGAACTCGAAAATCTACAAGGAGCGGGTTAAAGCCTTCCACGACAAACACATCTCGAGAAAGATCTTTCATCCTGGTCAAAAGGTCCTACTCTTTGATGCCCGACTAAAACTCTTCCCAGGAAAACTGAGATCCAAGTGGGTTGGACCATATTTGGTCCGACAGGTTTTTGGAAATGGAGCAATCGAAATCAGTCCACTTAGCCACGATTCTGAACCTTTCATCGTGAACGGTCAGAGACTCAAGCCGTTCATTGATGTAACTTCTACTGATTTGGCTGAAGCATCTTATATCCTCCTTTCCCCTTGAGCTTATTGCGCCCAGCCGATGGCGTAAAACTCAGCGCTTAACGGGAGGCAGCCCGTCATTCTCTTTGAAAACCTGAAACTTGTTCTGACACCTTTTTGCACTTGAGGTTCACCCTTGTAGACAGCCGACCCCACCTCAGATGCTTGCATCTGGGATTAAAAATCGTCCGCAAAAATTCAACCCGACCCATCCACTCATCCAAATTTCTGTCTTAAGGAATGAACTAAGTTAAATAAAAACCCCCTAAGTTACAATGAGGACATTGCAAATCTTAGGCATGGGGGGGGGTATGAAAGTGCAAAACTTGTAAGAAAAGGTTTCAAACAAAAAAATTCACATATGCCAAAAACACCATAAAAATTAAATTTTTTTTTTCGAAAAAGAATAAAAGGAGAAGGAAATTTTGTGAAGGAGAAGGAGAAGAGAAACAAAATGAAAAAGGAGCACAAAATTATAAGAAAAGGTGATAGTCATTAGTAAGGAACTAAGAATTAACCTAAGTTCTAGACCTCATTCAAGAAAATAACTGAAAAGTGCACAATGAGATTAGTAAGAATGCAAACCTTAGGCATTCTTGAATAAACTCTTAGTACCCATTAAGATCTGGACACTCCTCAAGAGGTTGAGGAAAATGAAAAGCTGAAGTACTAGGTCTAAGGCTTAGGGAGTATTTGGCCTCGTTAACTAATTTTTGGTTTACGGGACTCAGTAACCTAAGCACCCTAACCTCACACACAGCCTGGTTCAGTAAGCGTAAAAATCAAAATCACGCAGAAGCGTCGCAAAATTCTGAAAAGAACACCTAGAATAGGAGCGGCCGATCAACACAAGTTGATTTGGACGAGTTCCCAGCGCGGAGAGGCGGGAAATCCCCTCGAAGATGCGTAACAAAATATCATCTCCTCGGTGCTTGTCTCTTAGGATATTTACATATCCTACTGGGGGCATGTAAGCACTCTGCTGGTTCAGATTCCATGGATGGCATTATCCCGAAGTGTCAATTGCCAGGGTCTGGATTCGGCCACGGAACACCATGGATGGGATTATCTCGAAATCTCAATAGCCAGGGTTCCGGGGGGTTGCCATGGGCGGTGCTATCTCGAAGCATCGATCGCTAGGAACCCTTGAGGATTGATGATGGGAGCAAGGAATCTGATACAGATCGTGTTGAAAAGCCAATCCTAGGCTAGAACTAAAAAGAAAAAGAGAGAGAAAACTCTCCAAACAAAATAACTTTCTATCTCTCTCTTACGAAACGCACTGCGAACTGAGCCAGGGCTAAAATCATTTCAAGCACAGGTGCTTTAACCACAAAGTCCAATAAACCTTAGGTTAGTTCTTGTGGGCCTTAAAAACCTTTGCTAAGGACTGAGGCTAAGGCTAGACAGATTTGGATCTTGATTGGTACTAGAGTACCTTTTAGGCCTATGGTCAGCATTCTAACCTAATCTGAGCTCAAATGAAAAAGCACTTATCTAAAGCTATTAAGAACTTCATGGTCTAGAACAAGGGTTGAAACCTTAAGTTTTTGCTAAGGGACTAGCAAAAGCTAGGCATGTGGGTATGATGAGAACCTCATCATGAGCCATAACTAGCTCATTTTGACCCAATACAAAGGATAAAAGCTCCTACATAACTCAAGGAAAGGCTTAACTCAGAGAATTCTGAGTTTAAGGAGAAAACAAGTCATAAGGGGTAAAAATGCAATTTTACCAGTATAATCTGCATACAGGGTAATTCAGGGTCCAAACATAGGTCAAAGCAACCTAATAAGAATAAAAGTGGGATGAGATGATCTGGCAAGGGCTACAGCAATTCCAAGGAACTAAATAATAATCTGTAACCCTAAAACAAATCCACTTCAATTCACGAGGTTCAAGGCAAATAAAAAATGGAATAAACCCTCTAAAATTCATAGAAAAATAATCTCTAGGGTTTAGAACCTTCAATTTGACCTTAGGAACCCATCTTGACCTACATTGAGAACCATACCCAATTAATAACTTAATTTGGGTTTTTGCGTAATTTGACCAGTCAAACAAGGTTTAATCTAGAAATAAAATTCACCATCAGATTCCTTAGGTCCTAATTAGTCATGTATAAAAACTTGAGCCTAAGAAGAAACCTTCTTGACCAACCTTACAGTTTGGTCCTCATACATTTACTTTTTGGCCCTCAACTTTTGAACCCTCGCATTTTGGCCCCTAACTCTCCTTCGTTCTTTGCGTTCAGGTCCTCCCTGCAAAACCTGCCAGCACCATGCTCCGGCGACCTTGCGCGGAGCATGGCGCCGCGCAGGGTGAGGGGAGGGTCTGGCAAGTAAACCAGGGGTGCCCTGCGTCGTCAGCCGTCGCAAGGACACCCCCTGGTCGCTGTAACCCACCATACCGGCCGTGCGAACGCACGGACGGTATGGGTTTCCATCTCCGGCGTCCTCCGGCGAGGGAGACACGTCGTCTCCCTTCGCCTTCCTCTCTGATTCGGTCCCTATAAATGCCCCCGTTGCTCCACCGTTCTCGGGAGCTCGGTCCTGACGGAGAAAGACCCCCACTTCCTCTCTTCCCACTCCGACAGGAAGCCTTCCAGCTCCGGCGGCCTCTCCTCTTCCTCCTCGTCGCTCTGCCGCACTACCAGCTGCAGGGTTGCCCCCCCTCGCTCTTCCCGCGCCACGCCGTACCCAGCTGGCGCCTCTCTAGCCCTCTCCTCGCCGCCGCCCCTTCCCCTGGGCATCTTCTTCTCCGGCGACAGTCGATACGACTGTCGCCCTGCTGCTCCCCCTTCGTCCCTGCAAGTAAGTTAGAACTACTTCCCTTCCTCTCCTCTTTCTTTCCCCGGTTTCAATTTGTTCAATTAAGCCCTCGACCGACCCTGACCATCGTCACCCCCTTCGTCTCCGGCCACCCTCCGGCGAGATGCCCCCATCGCTCCACAGCCTCACATGCCTCGCCGACCCTCACCGAACCTCCGCCTCATCACACTGAGCACCCCCCACCCCTCCACTGCCACTCCACACCTCCGTAACGCTCCCCCAAACAAACCCATTTCTCCGGTTGCAGTCCGACCTAGGGCTGCCGCCAGACACCACCTTGCGGCTTGCCGCACAGCTCAACACCTTCGCCGTGCCACGGCGAAGGTTCCCCAGTAGTTTGATCAGGCCGAGAGGCCATATTCGTGTCCGACAGGTTCTGAGGCTCGACCGCCATTAACGCCACATTGAAGCAGCTTCTCCCGCGCTCCAGGCTTGAGGACTCCAGGTCTCCAGCTGCTGCGGATTACGGAGACTCCTGCGAAGGCAGCCAGCCAGCAACCGACAAAAATCGAAGCTGCAGCTGCAGAAGCAAGGCCGCGGTCTTCCAGCAGGCGCACGCGAGGAGAGGCCTCAGTTTAGTCCCACATCGGTAAGCCTCACAACTCTTTCACCGTTTAAATTGTTTTTGTGAATAAGCCTTAACGCCTCAGCACACGGGGTGAGGTCCCCTTCACCCGCCCGATTACCCGGCCTCGTCCGCGCTCACGCCCCGCGGACCTGGCCCGACCCGACTTAGACTGACCTGCACTCCTCGCCCACCACGCACGCCGGTGGGCCTGGACCCGGGCGCGACCCGTACCCGGCTACTCGGCAGCTCTGGGAGAGCTATCCCAAGAGAGGATTCTGAGAGAGAGTGACGCCGGGGGGGGGGGGGGGGGTAGAGTAGGTTTTGCCCACTGACGTAAACCTTGAGTGTGCAGGCACAGGTAAATAAAGGAGAAGAACCATGGAAGAAGAGAAGAAGAAGAAGGGCGACGAAGACTGAAAGAAGGTGGAGCACTGTAGCAACGGCGATTTAAGTCGTCTGATTGGAAAATCAGACGACGCCCTGTAGTAAAAGGACTGCAGAGAAAGAAGGAGAACGAAGATGCCGTGCCACTGAGCAAGGGATCGCAAGAAGAAAAGCTTTACAGTTGAGGCAGAAAGAAGAAAGGAGAAGCTGAAGAAAGGCAGAATTGAGAGAAAAGAAGATGAGGAGCTCTGAAGAAGAGAAGAAATAAGAAGAACAGAAGGCAGAAGAAGAAGAACACCAGGAGATAAACAAAGAAGAAAAATCAAAAGCCAAAGAGAAGAGAAAACAAAGAGGAAGAAAGAAGAAACCAAATTTTTATCTCTCCCTCTCTCTCTTTATTTTTGTAATATTTTTGTAACAAGAACTTGTATCTCTAGAATACAGTTTGCTCCCTGAGTTCGACCTCGGGAACTCTTTATTTCCGAGTAACAAATTGTATTAAACTGGTAATCACCTCTCTATATTGTACTACGACGGAATAATAAAACCATAGAGGAAGGTCGACACCAGACGCTGCCCATTGACCTTGAAAATATTACCCGTCTTTGGGTCGGAGATTTCAACTGCCCCATTAGGAAAAATTCTCTCAATAACGAATGGGCCGCCCCACTTAGACCTGAGTTTACCGGGGAAAAGCTTCAATCGAGAATCGAAAAGCCAAACCTTCTGGTTCGGCTCAAAGCTCTTACGTGAAATCATCTGGTCATGGAGAGCTTTGGTCCTTACCTTATAGATTCTGGCATTTTCATAAGCATCATTTCGAAGCTCCTCCAACTCAGATAGTTGGCGTTTCCTGGTTTTCCCAGCCAACTCGAGGTCCACATTACATTTCTTGATTGCCCAAAATGCCCAGTGTTCAAGTTCTACGGGCAAGTGACATGCCTTCCCAAACACTAGACGGAACGGAGACATACCGATAGGCGTTTTGTACGCTGTACGGTAAGCCCAAAGAGCATCATCTAGCTTTTGGGTCCAATCCTTCCTATCAGGCCTAACGATTTTCTGCAAAATGTTGATCTCCCGATTGGAGACCTCAGCCTGTCCGTTCGTCTGAGGGTGGTAAGGTGTGGAAATCCGATGGCTCACCTCGTATTTCCCTAGTAAATTCTGAAACTGGGCATGAGTGAAATGTGTGCCACCATCACTGATAATTGCCCTAGGAACCCCGAACCGACTGAAGATATTTCTCTTCACAAAATCGATGACCACCTTGTGGTCATTGGTCCGGGTGGGAATTGCCTTAATCCACTTGGACACGTAATCAACAGCGACCAGAATATACTGGTGTCCAAATGAAGGAGGGAAGGGTCCCATAAAGTCGATGCCCCAAATGTCAAAAATTTCGACAGAAAGAATTGGGTTCGAGGGCATCATATCTCTCTTAGCCATGTTCCCGAGTGTCTGGCATCGGGTGCATGACCTAGAGAATTCCTGGGCATCCCTAAATAATGACGGCCAATAGAATCTGGATTGCAAAATTTTTGCAGCCGTCTTTTTCCCGGAAAAGTGTCCACCACAAGCAGATGTGTGATAGAACTCAAGTATGTTATGGAATTCGACTTCCGGGACGCATCGACGAATAATCTGATCAGCGCCAATGCGGTACAACTCAGGATCATCCCAAAAATAATATTTGGCCTCAGATACAAGTCTATCCCGTTGTTGTTTGGACCAATCCTGGGGAATTTGACCAATGGCCAAATAATTGACAATATCCGCAAACCAGGGGGTTCGGATTCCTGAGATTGTGAGGATAGTTTCATCCGAAAAAATATCAGAGATCGGAACATCCGGATGAGGGGAATCAATTATGATTCACGAAAGGTGATCCGCCACTACATTTTGTGCCCCGGCTTTATCCCTGATTTCAAGATCAAACTCTTGAAGCAGCAGAATCCAGCGAATAAGCTGGGGCTTGGCATCCTTTTTGGCCAAGAGATGTTTTAAGGCCGAGTGGTCGGTATAGATGATGATGCGAGAACCTAACAGATAAGCCCTGAATTTTTCTAGAGCAAAAACTACAGCTAGCAATTCTTTTTCAGTAACGGTGTAATTCCTCTAGGCCTCGTCCAGAGTTTTGCTAGTGTAGTAAATCACAGAGGGTTTTTTCTCAATCTTTTGACCCAAGACAGCCTCGACGGCATAATCAGATGCGTCAACCATAATCTCAAATGGGGCTGTCCAGACCGGTGGTTGCAATACCGGGGCACAGGTGACGGCTGTTTTTAATAAATCAAATGCCTTACGACATGATTCATCAAAATCGAACGGCGCGTCTTTGGCCAAAAGGTTACTCAAGGGCCGAGCAACCTTCGAGAAGTCCTTAATAAATCTTCTATAAAAACCCACATGCCCAAGAAAAGAACGAATCTGTTTTACGAATGTGGGTGGAGGAAGTCTAGAGATAGCATCCACCTTAGCTTTATGAACTTCAATTCCCCGATTAGAAACCACGTGACCCAAAACGATGCCCTCCTGAGTCATAAAGTGGCTCTTTTCCCAGCTAAGGACCAGCCGTGTCTTGATGCATCTCTGAAGGATCAATTCCAGGTTAGCCAGGCAAGACTCAAAAGAATCTCCGAAAATGGAGAAATCATCCATGAATACCTCAAGACAATCTCCCACCATGTTAGAAAAGATGGCCATCATACACCTTTGAAAAGTCGCAAGCGCATTGCAAAGCCCAAACGGCATTCTACGGAATGCAAAGGTTCCATAGGGACATGTGAAAGTTGTCTTTTCCTGGTCTTTGGGATGGATAGGGACTTGGTTATATCCCGAATAACCGTCCAGGAAGCAAAAATATTTTTGCCCAGCTAACCTTTCGAGGATTTGATCGATAAATGGCAAGGGGAAGTGATCCTTTTTAGTGGCAATGTTCAGCTTCCTATAGTCAATACAGACTCTCCAAGCAGAAGTTGAACGAGTGGTGAAGGTTTCCCCTTTCTCATTAGTCCTAACGGTTATTCCCGCATTCTTGGGTACAATCTGAACGGGGTTAACCCACGGACTATCTGAGATTGAGTAAATAATCCTAGCATCGAGCCACTTAATTATCTCCTTCTTGACCACTTCTCGCATATTCGGGTTTAGTCTCCTTTGCATTTCGCGAGAAGGGCGGGATCCATCTTCCACGAAAATACGATGATTACAATAAGATGGCTCGATCCCCCTAAGGTCGTGAATGGTCCAACGAATTGCCTCCTTGTTGTTCTTAAGGACCTTAATTAACCTCTATTCTTGCTCCTTAGTCAAATCAGCACTAATAATCACAGGGAGCGTGTTTTCAGGTCCTAAGAACTCATATTTCAAATTTTTGGGCAATGGTTTTAATTCCAGCTGGGGTGGGTTTAGAATCGAAGGAAGGGAGGATGCTGATGAAGATTCATTAGGATGATTCAGTGGAAGAGGCTGGAAATGAACAAAATCAACAACCTCTTTAAGATGTGGCAGGTCTACCATGAAGGAAGGTTGTAGGTTGGGTTCGCTAAAGCTAATGGAGTCCTCAAGTGCATTGATTGTCATACACGTCTCAAGATCCTGATCCTCGAGTTCCTCAATGAATCCACAATCCTCAAATCCTCTTATCGCCTTAAAAATATCCAGAGTTAATTTCTTATCCCCAAAGGCAATCTCCATACTACCGCTTTCACAGTTTATGTTGGCCTTGGCGGTAGCTAGGAATGGACGCCCCAGAATGATGGGCGTGTTCCTCAAATCATTGGGTACATCCATGTCGAGGACGAGAAAATCTACAGGAAAATAGAAATCCTTGACCTTGACAATTACATCCTCAATAATGCCTCTCGGTGTGGTGACCGATCGGTCCGCTAATTGTAGCGTTACTGAGGTTGGCCTGAGTTCACCTAATCTAAACTTCTCATAAATAGAAGTGGGGATTAGGTTGATGGATGCACCTAGGTCCAATAGTGCCCTATCAAAAGTATATTCCCCAATAATGCATGAGATCAAGGGGGCACCTGGATCTTTCTTCTTTTGAGGAAGGTGATGCAGGATTACAGAACTTGCCTGCTCAGAGAGAATCACCTTCCTCGGAGTGGGTTCTCTCAGCTTACGCTTTTGGGTACACAGTTCTTTCAAGAATTTAACGTAAGTCGGGATGTGCTTAATAGCATCGAGGAGTGGAATATTGATCTCAACGCTCTTGAATAAATTCAAGAGCTCCTCGTTGCCGTCTAAGGTTTTCTTCTTCTTGGTTTTCAATAGGGCCTCAGGGAATGGAATATGGGTGGAATTTTCAATTTTCGGTCCCTGGGCCTTATTGTCTTCTTCAGCCTCCTCCTTCTCCTCAAGCTCCCCAGGATTTTGACTTCTAGAAGGTAATTCTGGGTTCTGGGTCTGCTTCCCACTTCTCAAGGTGACAGAGTTTGCAGAGGCATAAGGGTTTGGATCTTGAGGTGGATTAGTGAAGATTGGAGGGCCTTGGTTGGTCATGTAACCAGAAGAGGAAGAAGAGGGACCCTGCTCAACCACCTGAGCATGGGCGTGTGGGTCCCTTTGATTCCCATACCCTTGGGTTCTATTGCCCTGATTTTGCACATTACGCGGGTTTGGTACGGGTTGAGATGGTAGGGATCCGGGTTGTCGAGTGTTTGCAATTAACCCGGATTGCAAGTTATCCAAGGATGTCTTCATTTGTTGCATAAGCTGAAGCATGGACCCTTGCATTTCCACCATCTGCCGGTTCAAATCAGCCTGCCCCGCAGATTGTTGGGAATTCCAAGATGGCTGATTAACTGGTCTCGGGGGCAACTGGGTGTATACTTGACCCTGACCCATGGGTTTTTGAGATGCATAGTTGCTGGGTCGAGATTGGGTCTGTTGCCCCTGATTTTTCCAAGAGAAGTTAGGGTGGTTCCTCCATCCCGAGTTGAAAGTGTTGGAATACGGGTTGGACCTAACATTCTCCTGCATTCCATAAGCATCCTCATAAAACGAGGATGAAGAGAAAGAAGGATCGGAGAAACTGGGATCAAAGGCCCCAGTTTGGAACCCATATGGTTCCGAGAAATCTTGGCTCACAGGTTGAGCCGACTCGAGTTGTTTCACGAATTCCCGCCCTGTGGGAGCTCGTGAGGAATGGAATCCCGAATTCTAGGATTGAGTGGGTAAAGAAGTGTTTCCTGAATTCCCAGACATCCATTCTTCCATTTTCTTTGCAACCAAGTCCATTTTATCTAGTTTATTACAAATTAATTCCATGTCAAATGAATGAGAGTCCTGGATCTCATTAGCACTTGACCTAGGTTGTTGGGACTGGTTGAAAGCATCCATGGAGGCATGATTAATTGAGTTCTCACTCATTTCCTCAAACAAGTCGTATGCGCTATTTGCATCCCTGTTGAGAAAATTGCCTCCGCAGGAGGCGTCCACATGATTACGGAGTTGCTCAACCAATTCGTGATAGAAAATCTGCACGAGTTGCCATTTCGGTACCTCGTGGTGTGGACACTTCCTCAAAAGTTCCTGGAATCGCTCCCAGGTACCATGAAACGGTTCCCCCGGCCGCTGGGCAAAAGTGGTAATCGCCCGTCGTAAAGCATTGGTCCTTCCGATAGGGAAGAATTTCTTCAAGAATGCCGACTTAAGAGCAGCCCAGGTTTCAATTGGCCTTCCTATAGTCCGGTACCAATGTGCGGCCTTATCCCTGAGAGAGTGGGGGAAAAGCCTCATGATCATTTGCTCTTCATTCACATTCCTTGCTCTGGTGGTCTGAACCAACGTGGTTAAATCTTCCAGGTGCTGGAACGGGTCCTCTGAGCCAAGCCCATGAAAATGCTTAATCAAACTTAAGACTTGGGGCTTGATTTCAATGTCTCCGGCGGGAATCATGACGTCGGGACGTTCCCCATAGTTTGAAGGATCGTAAAAATCCTTCAAGGGCCGAGTGCCCTGACCATGCATGCGTTGGAACCATTGCTGCATCTGCTGCAATTCTTCCAACTGCCTCTGAATCAGCTCCTGCTGGTTCGGAGGCGGGGGAGGTAATTGTTGATCAGCCATGGGATCTGCTTGGCTATAGCTCAACCTCTACCTCCTTGAATGGTCTAAAGGTCCTTCCAATCTAGGATTCAATGACCTCCTCCCAAGCATACACTAGAAGGAAGTCGGAAGGATGGAGGAAAGGAAACCCTGCAGCACAAGAATACAAGCCTGTCCTTAGATGGGGTAGCCTAAGGTCTACTGACTCTCAAAATCCGTCCTAAGATTATGGACGATTTACTCTACTTATGTCTAGGCAATCCAACCAGTTAGAAGGAGGGACTGGGGAGAAGGTTCTTCCTTTGGCTTGCACCTCCGGTTCCTAGTGTACCCCCAACCGCGGTCGTTTGACGCTACTCCCCTAGCTAGACATCAGATTAACTAGTATAAGCAGGTTAATCGTGAATAATCTCAATCTGGATCCTGATGAGCGAATGAGTCCTTAAGGCCAACGTCTAATTGATTTTAGTTAGGCTTGGGAAATTGGTGCTCTGGAATGTGATGGGCCCTTAATGATTTGTTTGAGAACGTGTGAATGTGCACAACCAAGAGGTTTTCAAGCAAGATTATTAATGATGAGGTGAGTTTTAGGATTCGAATCTTAATAGCTTTTAGGATTCAAATATTAGGTGTTTTCAACCAAGTTTTGTGGGGCAAACCAAGTTTGTTGTTGAAAGCACGTGTTCAAGTATTTTCCTTTAGAAATCAAGACAAATATGGAGTGCCTGGCTTGACCTAATTATTGAATCCTATGGGGTAGCTAGAAAATGAACCTCTTTTATCTTAAGTGGTGCGGCCCAAACAGTTTAATCAATTAGCCTATTGCACCACTTAGTTAAGGCACACAGAAATTTGGTTAACCTAATATGATTTCTACTCTTTTATGTGTTGAATTCGTGTACCGGGTCCACAGGTCGGAAGCCCGGTTGAGTAGATGAAAAATCAAGTCCGATTATGTGCCTCAAATGTGGGTATATAAAGTGTGTAAATTGATTTGTCCCACAGAAATATCTTTTTGTTTTTTTTTATAAGATGTGGGTGAGATGGGTGAAGGTGGAAAACAAGACAAACACTTCTATCCTAGGGTTTATGCAAACACCTAAGTAGATTAGGTCTTGGTTATGATTGTGGCGAAATGAACTAGTGGGGGGGAAGTGGGGGACACTTACAGAGTACTCTACCCGCACTTTACTCCGATCTACCGCACTTGGATATCCATGCTAGGGTACCTGCAAGACAGTAGATCAAATACAAGTAGGGTTAGTGCTATGTAAATGCAAAGAAACGCAATAAACAATAAAGTAAATTTCGTTGCCTCCCCGGCAACGGCGCCAAAATGGTCGAGCCGTGCTTCGCGTGTTAGAAACAGAGGTTAGAAGTAACCTATCGTCGTAGTTGCAAAACACGTCGATCAAATAAAATTTATACCGAAACTCCAAGGGAGTCCCGGGTCGAACACAGGGAGGCGACGTTTACTTTATTGAAAATCACGCTTCATTTCGTTTCTTTTTGGTATTTTAAGGTTTTGATATTTTTTTTTGTATTTTTGTAATAAAAAAAATCAAGCAAATATATCACAAGATAGAGATTTGGAACAAATCTGATATATATTACTTCTAATGTCAATTACAAGAAACTATGAAAGCATATAAAAAGAGGGAGGTGAGAGGAAATCTCCCGAATCGGCTGTTCGGCGAGATGACGGCGCCTGGCGGAAGCTCAGATGAAGGAGGTGAGGAGCGGGGCGACGGAGGTGAGATGTTGGAGGACGTTGGGTTGAGGAAAGCTTCGGCGGAGCTTCGGAATGGAGGTGAGAAGACGAAGGTGATCTACTACCGGAATGGAGGTAGGAGGACAGCTCCAAGGTGACCTATGAAGGGAGATGGGAAGTTGGAGGAGTATTTGGTGGGCCAGAGTTTCGCTACACTAATAGGCACCTTGGGAGCTTGAGAACAAGCTCTAATGGAGCATTGGTAGGCTTGCTAGAGCTTGGGAGTAGGTGGGAGTAGAGTAGGTAGAGATGGCTTGGAAGGGAGGGGATGAAGGCCCTTTTATAGTGGTGGAGAAGAGGCTAAAAATGGATAAAGGACCTCTAGCGACCTCCAGACCGTCGCTGGAAACGTTGTTGTAGACAACTCACCTCCACCCACGCCCATAGCTGGTTCTGCTGGCTTGCAATGAAACAGCGACAACTGTAAGCGTCACTGTAGGTTAGTCCAGCTGTCGCTGAAAGCTGGCGCCAACTGCCCCTTGTGCCCGCTCCGCCTGCCTCGCTCTTCACATGCGCTGACCCCGTGCCCAGCTGTGTGCGCGTGTGCTGTGCGCTGGCATGAGCGCTTGTAATGCGCTGGCCCGCGCGTGCGCGCGCGCTGCCGCTGTCGTTGCGCTTCGCTCCAAATGCCCGTCCAATTGCAAATTGGAGCGGCTGCGGGGAATCAAACCCGCGCCTCTTCTTTGCAAGCCGCTGCGTCAACCAGTGCGCCACGTAGCCCTTTGTGTCACGAGGAGGAAATCGGTGCAGACGCTTCCCATCCGTTGGATCTTGATCCAACGGCTAGGATTAACGGTGCAGATGATGAGGGAGAGTGGGCGGTGGCTGCTGGTTGGGTTTGGGCGGCCTAGATGGCGCCATCTGGATCGTCTGTCTTCTTCTTCTTGCAGAGGGTGCCACAGTGCTCAGATCGGGATGATTTTTGCGATGTCGGACTGCGATCATCGCTCCGGATCCATCCGTACGGTCGGATTTTCCATCCGAAACTCGTATGGATGTCGCATTGCCCCCCTGGCCATATAAAATGAAGGAACTAATATATAAAATATACTACTATCCTAAATGCCATGCAGTGGATGTTATGCAATATTTATAACATGATATGCAATGCTAAGTCTAAGAACTATCAAAAATAAGCAATTTATCTTGAATTTATGTGTGTTCATCACATGGCCGCGTCCGTGGCCCGCCTCATTGACTCCACGTCGAGGCATCTCCTGCAAGGAGATGCGAACAATAGAACAGGAAGATGTCATTTTCAACGGACATTCAGCAAAAGAACCTCAGAACAGATGTCAAAAGGTACGTTGTGGTGGTTACTCTAGTTACAAGCACGTGAATTGGTTATTCTCAAGCTAGTTGGTTTACTTTTCGGGACGACCTTGCTCTGATACCATCTTGTTACGACCTGGTTCTCGAATCCCTATAAGACACGAGACCGGACCGACTCGACTGATCCCAAGACCTAGTCGTCCAACGAGAAAGTAACAAAAAAGCAAGAAAGTAAACTACATTCATTATGATAAGCAACTAACAGTAAAAAGATACAGCAGTAAAGAAGTAAAACTACTACAGTACATACCGCCACAACAGTAGAAAAGTAACCAGGTACAGAATTATAAAGTGCAGAATGTAAAAGTATAGAATATAAAGGTACAGAGTCTAACTCACTACTACAAGGAGTACAATAAAAGAAATTACAGCTACTGGGCTCTACTAGGCCCAGCACCCTCCGTAACCGTAGACTGGGGCTGCTTAACACTTGGACCTAAAAAGGGTTATGAGTACACAAAGTCAGTAAACGTTGAGTAGAGTGACAACCAACTAACTAAAACAGTAAAAGTGGACAGGTAGATGTTATTTTCTAATTACATTATTTTACAATTTATTCCTTTTTACCCATTTATTTATCAGTTTTCTTTCTTGATCTCGAATGTTCCTCGTGGGAACGATCTTGATTGCAGTCTCTTTCGAAGAGTAGAAGGCACACATGGTTCTCTCCTAGCCGGGAGAGTCCCCCGTGGTGATCCTACACCCAGTCAACCACCCCAAGGTCACGGACAGACGTAACGGTGATACAACATGCGCGATAGGCGCACGGGTAGCTATCCCACACTGGCACGCGGTCAGTCATTTCTGTTAGCGGGTGCACCCAAAGTACAGCACGGAACCAGTATAGGGCCTTGCCCTCTCAGTAACAGGGGTTTAGCCCCTAAGAACTAAACAGGGGTCTCGCCCCTCCACAGTCCGTGCACCCTCGCCTGACTACTCTGGTTTGCCCAGTGGGCCTAACAAGTCGGTGTAGGGTGGCTAACTGAACCCCGGGCCCCGTGGGGTGGCTAGCTCTCCCCCTACACTAGTAGCTCTCCCCAGTACCGTGTACGCGAGGGCCAAGAAGTCGGTACAGAGTGGCCAATCCTAATCCCAGGTCCCAACCCAAGGGCGGCTAGCTTCGCTCTGCACTAAACAGGGGGACAGTCACTCTTCTTGGTTCTCCGTACTCAAGGGCCAGCTCACTTCCCCACTCACATTTCCATATCCATTTTATTTATTTCCAGGAGCTCTACTCCTAATTCCCCGTAGGGTTCATGCTCATATTCCTCAGGCCATGCCATATCAGGTTTCATCATTTCTCTTTCCGTTCTCAAGTTATATACAGGTAGCTCGTATTTCCATCATGCACATTACTATTCTCAATTTATATACATGCAGCTTGTATTATGTCATTTAACGTATATAACAGGAAAGTTACAAGCAATAGTTAACTAGCACAAGTACTTCATATTTTACAGGCAGCTATTATTCATTTACAGACAGTTGTCATTTCTATTTACTCATTCAAGACTGTAATTCAATCATCCAATATAGACATTTTCAGTATTTCTCATCCTAGGATTCATGCCATATCCTAGATTCTAATCATTCATTCCACACATGCGTTCAGGTTTGTAATTAAATTAGAGGAAGCCACCCTACTAGTAAACCTAGGAGTAGTGGGGGCTTGAACGGCAGGCTCACGTGCTTCAGCAAGCCCAGAACCCGCAACAGAACGAAGTCCTATCACAAGGATCAATCACAAGGGAATATTCAGAACAGTATAGAAAACCTTCTAACAAGTAGAGGAATTCATACGGGAAACATCGGTATCTTATTTGCGGAAAATAGACCTCAAACGGACCCTAAACGGGTCAAAAATAGGGTTTCTATCTCAAATCAGACGTCTGGAACAATTTCCAGACGTCTTAAAAGTGTCCAGTGTCATACCTTAAGCCCTGTACCAATCCTAAGACGTCCAGGAACTCTTCGGATCGTCTGGACCCAGCTCCAGACGTCCGACCACCTCTCCAGACATCTGGAAGTGTCTACAGTCGTCTGGTAAGCTTTCCAGACATCTGAAGTGTGTGGGCGGGCATGCCCCGTTCCTTTCCAAAGCGAATCTTGCATGTAGAATCGAATCCTCTCAAAAAGGGGCATGCAAAGGGGTAGCAGCGGAGCGGCCTGCATGGCCGTATCCGCAAAGGGGACGTACCTTTGCGAAACTCTCACCTCAGACGTCTAGAACTGCCTTCAGACGTCCGCTTTGTCGTCTGGACATCGCTCCAGACGTCTGATTCTGGGAAAAACCCAGAACCAGAACTTGCTTCCGCTCTCTCATGCCGCGCGTGGCCGCGCAGCGCCCCCTCGCCTGCAACAGCGTTGGGGAGGACCTCCTTGACGCACTCCTCCTCGCATACGCGTCGCTCCGGCCGTGCGCTCACCGGTGAGTTCCCACGCGAGCTCACGAGCTTGCTCTCCTCTCCTCACGCCGCTCCTCCTCGACGCCGCCTGCGCACTCCCTCACTCGCGTTGCCTCTCTCGCTGGAGTGGAGAAAAAGAGGGGAAGGGCTGGTGTGGGGAGAACGAGAGGGGAAGGGGGTCTTATATAAGGTCGATGGGTTTGGGGTTTTGCTGGAGGCGGGGAGAGAGAAAAGAAGGGGACTAAAAACGAGAGTATTGTCTGTGCACAACCTGCGCGCAGACGCGAACTCGTACTCAAAATTTTCGATTTCCAGATGTCTTGGAAGGTGTCCAGACATCTGACCCACAGTCCAGACATCTTAAAAGGCTCAAACAGCACGGGTCTTAACAGGTAGGGACCTGGGGTAGGCACGACCTCCCTACACTGACTTCTATTAGGCTCATGGGGCCAACCAAGATAGTCGGGCGAGGGTACACAGATTGGTGAGCAATGCGACTTCTGTTCTGTTCTGTGTTTTATGGCTTAGTGCATACCCGTTAGCAGAAACGACTGACCTCGTGTCAGTGCGGGATAACCCCCCTTGTGTTTATCACGCATACCGTAGTCACCGTTATGTTGCGACTATAACCTCGCGGTGGTAGATCGGGTGTAGGATAAGCGCAGGGCGTTCTCTCAACCAAGAGAGTATCATGTGTGCGTCATACATCGCGAGGATACCGTGACAAGATCGTTCCGTTAGGGAACATGTGAGATAAGAGGAAATTTTGATCTTATGCTTGTATGCGATATGGATCAATAGGTTAACATGTTTTTAAAGTCTATAATAAATACTTGTAGCATTATTTTTCCTTTTTCCTTTTAGTTTTGTCTACACTTCTACCGTACCCTACCACTCTACTCAGCTTTTTTCTGATGCCTACTGCTTGTACTTAGGTCAGGGAGGTGAGCAGCCAAACCACAGGCTGCTAGAGGCCACAGTGCTGGGCTTAGTCACGCCCAGCCATTGTTTAGCCTAGACTTCGTTACTTTTCTCTTGTTGTGAGTATCTATATTTGGAACTGTTAATTTTTGCTTTCACTTTCCTATCGTATTTGTGATGGTTATGGGTAAACTCTGCTATATTATTTTGGTACTGTTTCCGGTTCACAGTTTATCCTACCGCTTTCTTGTCGATTAATTACTTTTCTAGCTATGATGCATGTATGGAAAATGTTATGATTTTGGTTTATTCTTGTTGAGTAACTGAATCTTGGGATAAGTGACACGACTTCGCTTGATTCCCATGTGGAGTCAGATTAGGTCATAACGTATGCTATATATGTAAATTATTCAACTTAAATATTTACAATGCAAGTAGCTAAATCATTTAGTTACACATATATCTACGAAAATTTAAAAAATTTTTAATCTATAAAAAAGGTAAATATAATAACCTCATATTTTACGTAATTAAAAATGAGAATTATATTTTATAAATCTTTTTTTTACTTATATTAAATTATATTATTGTTATATTTTTAAAATAATTATTGAGTGAGTCCATTGTTTACGTAATAAATACCATGAATAAATGGATAAACTCAATCCAACCCCAGTCCATTCGTTTTTGAGCAGGTCAGATTGGGACAAAAAAATATTATTTTGAATCTGACCTGGATTTATTTTTTCAATTTATCTATTAAATAAACTTAGGTCATCCTGGACCTAACTCACAAGTACTCGATCTAATGCTCATCCCGAACCCACCAACCAACGGAGGTACCCAAAAATCAAATTTCTTGCGTCACTTAACCATGCGACTAGCTGGCCTTCCATGCGGATGTCCAAGCGATCTTATCTTATTGTTTTATCCTCCGATGTCATCTTAACCTTTTTCTTAATAAATCTCTCCGTGAATCAACACTTCGCTTCTGCCGCTGACATTCACAGCACACACTATAATCGACGAGTCATTAAAAAGATCCGCATGGTACAATAATGTCTTACGACTGCTCTTTGGTGCTTCCCTTTTTTTCTGTGACAGAGACGGGGATGGAATGGGGATCATGATTTTTTTTTTTTCACCCTTTCTTTGCTTGGTATGTTATAATGCAATTAATAAATGTATTCCAAACTCATTAATAATTTCCAAAGTCGGTTTCATCGAAATTAACCCCATTCCCCTCAACTCTAATTTTTGTTCCCAACCATGTTTTCCCCACCCCGTGTTCTTCAAATTTAACGGCAGCATTTGGACGATGGATAAAATCTGTCTTTGGATAAAATTTAAGAAGAATTAAGTTTTAATAGTACTGTTGAAGGTGATGAGATAGTAGGATTATATGTGATAGGAGATTTGATGTATTATAAATTATAAGTTGATGTGGTTGAAATATAGAAAGAAGAGTGTAGTTTATTTATTTTATATTTGATATTAAATTTTTTTTAATTATTATTTCGTTGAAAAGTAAAATAAATAAAAATTAAATGTGATAGTTGAATTAATATATTATATATGAAAATTTAAGGTAACATTTTTTCTTAACCTACAACATCATTCATCTTATCCATACCACTTAACCTAGTCAACATTTTTGTTCCATATCCAAACATAGCTCCTGGAATGTTTGTTCCAGTTCTCCTTTGATTGAAATATCTCGTAGAACAATCATACTAATGGATGGAATAACATTTGTTTCATCTCATCACGTCAACATCAGTGTCTATCAAGACATATTTACTAAATAAAATAACTTTCCCATTATACCATGTCAACATATATTAAAAGACAAATACTTTAACATAAAAATCACTAATATATATTAAAATATTACCTATAAATATTACATCAATGTATCAATATTTCTTTTTCTACTGTTTATCACATTCCACCGACCAAACAACTTTCCTAACTTATTCTACCGAGACTTATTTCAGGACAAGAGTTATCCCTCTGTAAACGCAACCTGGAATTTATCTGATCTATGTACCTTGATTTACGTTTCACCCTTATATATTTACACCCGCAACAAGGACAACATCAATTTTGATTTATATGATCATCTTTCCCTATAATTTGGATTTAATTTATTCTACCTGCCTTGTAAAATACTCATTACTCGTAAAATAATGAAATCAAAGAAACGATAACACTTGTAGACATGACGGACCATCAGTTTCAACGTTCTAGTTTTGTTTTGGTATGTGTAACTTAGTTGATACGTGGTCACTTTTCATTTCGACTTTTTCATGTTTTTATTTTTGAGATCAAAGAGTCATTTTCTTATTATGATTTGATTACAATTTATAAAGATAATTTTTATTTTACAAGTAAATAATGAAATAAAAGAAACTAGCGGGGAGAAATAGAAGAGAACTTCCAATTCTGATATCTTGGATACCAAATACAAGAATGGAATCACGAACATATTTGATGATTCTATTCCTTTGCCGAAGCAAAAATTAGAACGGAAAACCTAAAACATTTCTATTCATTAGGTCATATTCCATTTCATTGTTAATTCCAGTCCAGCGTTTCTCTCATCGCAAACTAAACATGTCAACTTCTAAGGGACACCTTTTGCTACATGACGTTAGAAATTTTCTTTTATTTCAACCAATCTACGGTAATTCTATATGAGTTGCCTGAAATAGAGAGGAGTGCCATTTAATAATGGGAAATAGATAACGAGGAGACTGCAATGAAAATACAAGCAAATTCATAACAAATAAAATACTTATAGAATAGAAAGAGGTAATCAACTTAATTTTTACCTAAATTGCCTAACCCTAAAACATCTCTAACAGAAATAATAAATTTCGATATATTGTCATTAAAAATGACAAATTTATAATGCATTGACTTCAAAGATTCTATCACCACAAGTAACACAACCCAATGCCATTGCTTATTGTATACACTAGCATCACTTAAAATTACCTACAATATAACATCAAGCACTTGTATGAAGCATCTCTTAACATAAAAGGCAACACGTATTGTAATGCTTTAATAAGCTTTTTTCCTCAACTTCATATCTAGACTACTATGTGTAATTTTTAATGCCAAAACACCGAGGGATCAATGGAAGGACGAACGATATTTTGTTTTCTGATTTCTTTGGGTTATTAGCATATACTACATTCAAGTTCCTTCCTCAAGTATTTCCTTAAAGTGCAAAAGGAAGTAGACAATTAATTTTCCATTCTAATGTTAATAATTTTAAGTGCAAAGGAATCCTGTTAATAAGTTCAAGTGCTGGAATCCTGTCATTTGCAAGTCTTCCAAGTTCCAAGACTTGGCCTACGAGAATGAAGTAATGTGTGTCGTTCACACTTCATAGCATCCAACTGCACCGCAGTGCCGAGTTTAACCATTGACTAAGTGCCAAATTTGGACAGAAAAAATAGCACCCAAACAAACCCAAATTCGTGGGGCATGGGTGGAAGATGTGATTTAAAATAGACAAACTGAGCTTCAGCAGATCCTGGAGATCAGTAGTGGGTTTTTTTTTTACCTCATTTAATAATAATGATAATTGAGGGAGTCCTAAAAAGTGATTCCATCCATACCCACATCGTCGTAAGCCCATACTTCTCTTCAAGAATTGATATTACTTATGATGGCAGAAAACAACAGAAATTAACATCATAGGATACAGCTAAAGAATACCAAAGACCAGGGAGCAGCCTGACCGTATGAATCACACTGAGCATACAACACAAATAGCCTCAGTTTTAATAGCAGTTGATCAGAAAATCTTATCGGTAAGAAGGTTCAAATGCAGCTCGCCAAGACTGACTGTCGTACTGCATAGGACCTCCAGTTACATCTACTTGCTCAGCTTCATGCTCTTGCTTAAAAAGTGGTTCCAGTGCAGCTTCTGGCAGCCGGCTCTCAGCCATGTATTGCTTCACAGCCACCATCTCCATTGCATGCTTCTTTTTCATCTTCTCCATCTGCTTCCTCAGCCTTTCCACTTCCTGCTGAGCTCTCCCAAACCTCTCCTGCAAAAGACAATTCATTATCTATTAGCACTACCCATTTCAACAAACATGTTAAAACTAGGACAAACCCAAGCCCAATAATCTCTGCCTGTAAGTTGTTCAGTCACATATAAACCCACGACTATAGAAGGCACTTTCAAAAAAAGAATGTTGAGATATACTTGCTTTCAGCCCATAATATTTAAATTCTAAGAGGGAGGTTGGTGAAACTCTTGGGGTGAAACTTGGGATAATACAGTACAGATCACTGACCTCAGCCACTGAAGCAGTTTCCTCAGCCTCCCTTAGTTTGACAAGCAACTCCCCAGCAGCATGAACTGCTTCAGCAGTATCTCTAAGTTGGATTTTTAGTACCCTGTTCTGCTCTCTCAGAAACTTCCTCTCTTTTTCCTTTTGGGCTCTCTCCTTAGAGAGCTCTGAGTTGAGAGCACGTGCAAAAGCAGAGCCAGCTCCTTTCTTGCTGGCTTTTGCAGCTGCCCTTCTCACCTGAGCTATGCCATCCATGACTTGTTTGTGCTCATCCAGCAAGTCGATATATTTTTCCTGCAATTCTGCATAGTGTTCGACAATCTTTGCATGCCCAAGAATGGCACGCCGCAGGGCATCATCCAATTCCTCAGAACATCTCTTTTCTGAAGCAAGCTCCAAATCCTTCTTTTCAGCAATCCTGCGAAGGGACTCAAGATCAACTCTGAGCTCTTCAGTGAGAGAGATCCACCTACTCTCTGATTCAGTCCATCCTTGCCTTTCCTTCTCGAAGTCTTCTGTAACCTTTTCTGAAGATTTCAAACCATCATCTGCTTCCACATTTTTAGAAGAATCTGAGTATGCTTGTAGTTGGCTTCTTAAGCTTTTAATCTCTTCAAGGAGAGCACTTCTCTCTTCAATCCCAAATGAGGCAATGTGCTGACTGCCATCACTAGATGGCCCATCATTGCATTCTCCAATTACCATCTCCTTAATCTGAATATCATGGCTGAGATCCTTCGATGATTTTTGCACATTCTCTATCTTGAATTGCTCTACCTGCGCAGTCGTAATATGTTAGGACTCCAGGAATAGACATGGTCTTGGTACATTCACAACAAGCATCATACCTGAAGATTCAGATCTCTTATCAGAGCTGCCTGTTCTGCACAGACCTTTTCAAGTTCTGCAGCTCTCTTGGCAGCTTCATAATTTTGGTCTTTGCCCTGATGCATGAAAGGAAATACATTAATAATCAACATCACTCTCAATGTCATGTATAATTATGTGCTGGATGCAGCAAAGCATACATTATCCTCTGAAGCATCAACTGGTGTCATTTGCTTGTTTGAATGTTCTTCCATCTTTTTGCAAGAAGCACAAATGAAAGGAGGTTCACAGCTTGAATCCTGAAACTCATCATCCACCAATGTTTGCACAGAAACATCAGTTCTATCCGCCAACTGAGAAGGGTTTTTCATGTAGTCAAATGAGAATCCAACTAATGAACTTCTGGAAGCTGATCTTTGTTGATGGCATTCTATGATCTGCAAGCCTCTGCGTAGGCTGGCAGCCAAACAGTCTGTAGGGCTGAGCTTGGATGATTGCAGCGAAGAACGAACATGGTCACCTCTTCCAAGAAGCAGTTGCCCAGAATTTGACAGCTGGCCCTCTAGGTTTTGGTTCTCACAATCTGAAACACCTGCTGCTTGTCCAGAGAAGCTCTTCATCAATGGAGAGTTGATCTTGGGAGAAGTGCAAAGGGTTGGTTCATGAAAGACCAGGGATTGTCTAGGAGAAACTGACAGCTTTGCCGGAGAAGGCTGCTGTTTTATATCTTGAGGCACAGGGATATTAAATGAACTTTCTTTGCTTTCACTGCAGGTTTTTACGCAATCAGAGAGATCAGTATACACTTCCTCATCACTAAAAGAAACTCGGCTAATTTCTGGAATCATAGTATTGGAATCCTTAGAGAGATCCTTGCTTTGGCAATCAATGCCAGGGCTTCCTATCAAGGAAGACTGGATAGAGCTCAGTTGTTCGCATAGCTCGTTGACATCACCATCATCAGCATCAACAAATTCTTCCTCAGCATCACTCTCAATGTGAGGCAGAATCAAGGAGCGATTCAGGCTTGCTTTTAGTACATTCAAGCTACCCCGAACATTATGTCTCCTAAAGAATCCATTTGTTGCACCAGAAAACTTGCCATCACATGTTTTCTCTCGTATTAGCTCTTCCTTCACACAATAATAATAATTAAAGTCATTCTTCACTAATCCTAAGTTAACCGTGTATGAAATAGTTAAGACATCTTATGGTAGTTTACCTTCAATTGGCGGATTTGATCACTTAGGTCGTTGACATAATCTTCAGAAATTTCATTTATAACTGCCTTGTTTTCAAAATGTTTTGCTTGCTGTGCAAATCTTAACGTGCTCAATGTACCAGCCTTGCATCTACACAAAGAACCAAAGAACATCTTAAGATTGTGCATAGCCAGAAAAAATGAAAATTGAGAACAGGTTGCCATCCAACTGCTTACTTCTGGACTGGAGAAACTGCGCAGATGAATGTGGCCTTTGCATTTCCACCTAAAGTTTCCCTCAATAAATGTGTCAAAGAAGAGTCAGAATATGAGATGGTTTGAGTTTTGGCAGAATGTTGGACTTCTGCCAGTTCATTGATCAACTTCCTGTTAAGATTGATTATATATCAGAAACACCAAGACTCCACATATCTGCAAAGAATATTGCATATGTGCATACAATGACATGGAACATCTAATGTTAAAAATTTACAGTTTATAAGTTTTTTTCCATAGCTATCACACCTAATTATTCATATCAGCTTAATTTTGAGATGGACACGAAATTATGAAATTCAAATATTTGGGAATATGATTGGTAAATACAATTTGGGATAATACCTAGATATGTTAATACCTATTTATTGTATAATTTTAATTATGAGTTGGATGTGGATTCTGCATTTTGTAGATTCAGGAATAGCATCAGTAGATAAGATCCAGCAATCAGTGAACATCATGTCTTTTTACGAGACACTGAAAGAATAGCTGAGTTCTCCATTAGCAATTAAGAAACACAGAAAAAGCATACAAATTTCCCTGAAATCAACTAGATGAAGGGTATAGTGTACACAGTTTATATCCTGCATTTTGCGGATTTGGTATAGTGTACACAGTTTATATCCTGCATCCTAAATTAAAAAGTTGAACTATGCATAGGAAAAATAAAATAACCAACTCATGTACTTCAGGCTACAGAATGATAAAGAATTACTTTAGAACTAGAAAAACAAGTCAAGCAAGGAAAATCGCCTTTTTCTATAATATTCAATGATATATTCCACATCTACACTATGACATTTGTGCAAATTACATGATGGATAGTGAACTTTATTTCCTTAATTATATGAGTCATCCAAGAGGATACCTGCTATTTTTTTAATAATATTCTCTCACAGATAATGAATTCTTCTGTTTCACTTAAGATGGCTTCAGCTTCCAATCTTTTATTAAATTAAAGACAAAGGAGGAATGATGACCAAACATCATACCCAAGCTTGCTGAGAGATTTTTTTATTTGTCGCCCTTCCTTCTTGTAACGCCCGCTTGCACCATCTGGGATAGTGCTTTCTAATCCAGCAAGATCAACAAGGTTGATTCTACTTGTCTTTGAACTATTAATAGATTCCGTTGTTGCGCCCTGAAGCAGCAAAATTCACGCACAAATCAGGCAAAAGTCAGGCATTTACTTACACGAATTCCCTTAGAGATTCTTGTAATTGAAAAATTGTTCTGTATGTTTATACAAGTTGAAAACTGCAAAAACTATAAAAATCATATGGCACAGACAAGGTCAGTCCATATACATAAATATCCCTGAGTACGAATGAAACAACACACCCTTCTCCAAATAAAGCTAAGCAAAATAGTTTTTCTATCATAAATATTGATTGTTTTAAACTGAGTTGAAGTGAAAGTTGTTTGATCTTGGTGATGTTTACCGATAGTTCTTAAATAATAATATTCACTATCTTTTCTGAAAAAGATTATGCTCCTAATATTAGTCAGATAATAAGTATTATTTGCTTTTGCATATAACATCAACCAAAAAAAGATTACAGGAGCATTATGCAAAATTTTGAGAGGTGGCAAACCAGAAATATCACATACTTTTATTCCTAAAGCAAGGCCTTTTTTCAAAGAAAAAGGTATTTCTTAGGCTTTTTTTAAGCAATAGTATATATAATTCAATCACACTGCTTAATACATACCTTGGACCATGATTCAATGATGCAGGTGAGGACAACATGAGATCGTGAGCTTTTGGAATTTATGCTAGTCGCACCAACTCTTCTATTTGAGAGTCCCTACATCATCATGGAAGAAAAGAGCAAGAAAACACGTCAACCACGTAAAGGAACCTACAAATGAAAAACTCTCTACCACATAGATAAAAAATAGTGCACCAATTATATTGTAAAATGTAAGCTTGAAAGTACCCTTTTTCTTTTTCTAGCATAGATTTGACCAAGGCACCGCACAGTGCCAAAAATTGAATGAAAAAAGCTTACTCATTCATAGCAAGTCGTTGTACACAATGTGAAAGCACCCTTAACATGAAACATCACTGATTATCAGGTAAGATAATCGAGATGTCACATTAAGCAAGCACATACAAAAGAGAGTACCAGATTTAATGTGCCATCAAGAGGGAGAGGCACAAGGGGAAACTCAGTCCAATACAGAACATAGACCGATTCCCGGGGTGCGACAAAGGGCAAAAGTAGCTTTTTTCCCCAAAATCAAAGAGCAAAGCACCCTTAACATTGAACAACATTGATTATCAGGTAAGATAATGAAGATGTCATATTAAGCAAGCGCATACACAAGAGTACCAGATTTAATGTGCCATCAAGAGGGAGAAGCACACGGGGAAACTCAGTGTCAAATATAGAACATAGACCGATTCCTGGGGTGCGACAAAGAGCAAAAGTAATTTTTTCCCCAAAAATCAAAGAGCAAAAAAAGTATAAGCCTGTTTGAAATAAACAAAAGTTTTATTGCCATTACCTACAATGAAGTTGCCTTAATGTTTATTATCTAATATGCATTCACAATTGAATTCATAGGATGGGTTCACCTCAATGTTTATTATCTAAATATCCATTCACAATTGAATTCATAGGATGGGTTCATATTCATTCATAATAACCTTTTAGGCTTGGGCATGCAAGCTTCGTTGACATTTGATGACACAATCTATTCTGGATACGTATTTTAATTTCAGTAATAAATTAGAAAAAGGGTGTCCTAAAATGAAACCATTCCAGGTATATATGAGAACCAACTTTCCATATTAAGTAAAATTTAGAATTGCTATACATATAATATGAATAAGACAAAAAGAAGATTAACGGTGCATGAGATTACAATTTTATAAGGGAAATAAAATCAAACTAAAATAGTTGCACGAACCTTGACTAAAACCTGGGTAACATCTTCCATGTTGTTGACATATTCCTCGCTCAAGTTTTCAACATAGAATCCATTTCTTGGGTCATCTTTTATCTATTACAAACCAATATAATCTTAGAGTTCAATGCACTTGGAATAATTAACCTCATATGGCTGAATGGAAGTTCTCATTGAATCTCTACCTCAAGATTTCTTTGAGTCGGATCCAGTAAATCACTAATCTGCTCATTATATATCTGTATGAAAGATGAGAACCATCACTGACATGAAGTAAAAGGTTCTAGAGAAGTTCATTCAACCAATAAATACCTCAAGGAATGAGCATCGGCATTGAAAGTTTGTTGGCTTATTTTCAGCATTCTGCTTCATCTGCAATAACATCAGGAGTTTCAGGACAAAACTTTCACAGAGATCAATCATTAATATCAATTGCCCGTATTTCTATTTCCAAAAGCTTACTTTCTGAATCTCAGAGAAAAGCATGAGAAATATGCGAGATGCAAGGCCCTGGGAACTGCTTGCTGAATGCTCCTCCAGCATCGAACTAAGGGGACCCCACATGGTATAACTCTTGCCACTTCCAGTCTTGCAGTATCGTGTAAAGAAGAATCAAGTTAGAGTGCTCAAACAGCATGCAACAGCTACTAACAATCATTCTAAATGATCTTAATGGATCAAATTTGAAGACAAAGTCAAGTCACTACCTCTCCATAACACAATATAGAAGTGTTAAATCCAGCCAACGAGTCCTTCACCACAGAAGAGCCAACCAACTGGAAGGCATCTTCCTGAATAGCACATCAATTGCTCATGAGAACCCCTCAGAGAACTATCTCACTGCTATCAGCACAGACAAAAACACAACTCCAAACCTGAGTTGACCCTGGACCTATCACAGAATCAAATGCAAAGCTCTTGTCTTCCACCGTTAGAGAATTAGGTGAGATCTTCTGCACGATCCGATTAAGTCCTTCCTCGATGGCATTAGGGGGCCTTATTCTCACCAAAACCTGACAGCGAAAAAGCAAACCAAGCAAGGAATTTACTTCACCAAAGAACAACCTTTTTTTTTGGAAGGGAAGAACCTTTTTTTTGTGTAAGTACTTCCTTGAACCAAAAATGCCCAATTGAAAACTCCCATAAGCAACTTGTTTATTTGTCATTTAGATCCTCTTGTCTTGAGGCAATTTTTGCACCATGCTTTACTCTTTTGCCCTCCTTATGTCTCAATATATCCTTTTACATACAGACAATTAAAAATAAAATAAATAAATAAATTTTCACATGAAAGCCTTACTTGGAAGAAGATCTAGTGCTTGCAATTTCTATATTCACGAATTAGAATTCCTTTTTACCCAACCTTGGTCCTCCTGATGTCATCTATCTTTTGAGACCAATCCAAAGAACAAGAGAAGAGTTCACACTGTTTCACTTCTAATGTTAAAAATCTAACCTTTCTTACCATAATTCACTCCTTCAAATCCTCACTCTATCACAGAGAAGAATTTACGAAATCATACTTTTTTGCTTCTAAAGGTTAAAAATCTTAACTTTTTTTTAGCACAATTCTCTCCTTGAAATCCTCACCCTAGCTTGGAGAAGAATTTCTGAAACTATACTGTTTTAATTCTAATGGTTAAAATTCTAAACTTTTTTTAACCACAATTTGCTCCTTGAAATCCTCACTCTATCACAGGGAAGAACTTAGGAAATCACGCCATTTTGCTTCTAATTGTTAAAAACGTAAAGTTTCTTTTCCCACAATTCACCCTATAACAGAGAAGTATTAAAGAAATCATACTGTTTTGCTTCTAATGAATAAAAATCTTAACTTTTTTTAACCCAACTCCCTCCTTGAAAACCTCACCCTATTACGGAGGAGAATTTACAAAAGCACACTGTTTTTCTTCTAATGGTTAAAAGTCTAAGCTTTTTTTTACCACAACTCTTATCTCAGAGAAGAATTTATGAAATCGTACTGTTTTGCTTCAAATAGTAAAAAATCTAATTTTTTTTTTTTTTAACCACAATTCACTCCTTGAATCCTCACTCTATGACAGAGAAGAATTTACAAAATCACACCGTCCTGCTTCTAATGGTTAAAAATCTAAACTTTTTCTCACCACAATCCACTCCCCGAGACCCGCACCGTATCACAGAAGAGAGTTTACCAATAACACAACAACCAACATGAAACAAATCTCAGATCCGAATCAAGGAAACCTTAGCAGCCGACGAATTGGGCTGCGCGGGAGCGGGCTCCGGCTTCCCGACCGCGTCTGGCTCCGTATTCGCCTCCGGCGGGTGGGGCTTCGCAACGTCCGGGTTCTTCGCGATCGGAAGCTCGAGCGGGATGTTGGGGTCGGGTGGCGGCGCGTTCTCCTGATCGAATCTCGAGGGTTGGCGCTTGTGTCGGATCATCTGGTGGGGGCCAGAGGACGACTTGGGCCGAAGCGGGGAGGCAAATCGGGTGGTTAGGGTTTCGAGTGCACCGGACCTCATGGCTTCACTCCTCTGAGAGAGAGAGAGAGAGAGAGAGAGAGAGAGAGGATGGGGGGAGTGTGGAGTGGAGGTTTTGAAACGAAAGGGGAGGGAGCGTGTGGTGCTCCGGCGGGAACAGGATAAGGATGGAGGGTGTGAGAGGGGAAGGAGTTGGGATGGAGGGTGGAGGGTGCGGAGGAGGTTAAGGTTTGGATGTTCCTCGGGAGGATGGATCTGGATTTTGAAATAGAGCCGTTGGACGTTGGGCGATAGATTTTGAATTTGATAGATTGGGCGTGGCGTTTCTTTTGTCGTTTGGGACGACGACGGGGCGGGGGGGCAACTTTGGAAGGTCCTCCTGGGGATTGTAAAAATAATTTTATGTGGTCCTTAGGATTTTATTATCTAAAATGTTGAGATTGATCGGCACTTACTTGGTTTTTTATTTTTTAAATGTACTTAACACGTGATTTAATCTTGTGACCGATTAGATTTTAATAGTAGATTTTGCCACTGGGATAATCCTTCGGGGAGAGTGGTTGTAAAATAAATTCGAACAAAATCAATGCTAAATGCAAGAATAGGTCTTGAATATAATTTTTTTTTTTTCAAAATTAAGAATCTCTACAATTTCACCATGCTCTAGTAGGCATTCTCAAGGTATTTACCTAAACTTTTTGAAAGGGTCATATGTTGAAAGTGATTGGTCTCCTTATATAGGAAATTAAGGGATTGTGTGTCCTTGTTATGACATGATCCTGACTCCCTACAGAATTTAAGGTCGGTTCGCGTCGACTAAAGCCCAAGATCCAGTCGTCCAACGAGAAATAACCAAATACAGAAAACATTCTACAACAGCACATGCAATGTAACTAAGCAAAAATAGATAATTGAAATGACCCTTCAAAGGGGTTGTTCGTAGTTTTCTGGAAAGGTAGGGGTGTAAATGTAATTTTAAACTCCCTAGGTTTAGGTGTGTGGATCTTACAGGAGAGATCTTGCAATTTTCACACACTCTCTCTTCCGACACAATCGACACCCCACTCATACAACCCTCACCCACTCCCTATTTAACACCCCACCACCCTCACCATCTCCACCACCTCTCCACACCCTCACTACCTCCACCTTCGTTCCACCACCACCTCCACCCTCGTCCTCCACCACCCAGTCGGCGACCTCTTCCCCTTCCCGGTCCCCCTTGCAGCCCGAGTAGGGAGGAAGGAGGGGTGCTCGAGATGGAGGAGCATGGGAGAGAGGGCGAGCGAGGACGTAAGGAGACGGAGAGCATGGACGAGGGAGAAGGCAAGCGTAGGAGCCAGAGGTGTGAGGAGCTCGTAGGAGCTCGGGAGAGGAGGTGCGACCTCTTGCAGCTGTAGGAGGTGCTGCTGTGGCCTCTGTTGGTGGAGGAGAGCACGAGGAGAAGCTCGCAAGAGGATACTGCAGATCCATTTTCCGCAGTATTAGATGTCCGGAACTCCATCCAGATGTCTGGAGGATCCTCAGGACGTCCGGAGCTGGCGTCGGGCATCTGACAACACGCAGAGTGCCAAGGTATGTCCTGTGTACACGCCGCATGTACGTATATCTTCCTTTTACGTGTCGTATTTTTAAACGCACGCACATGTGTAGATACGGGACATGGGAAAGGCATGTGGCGCGTCCTTCGAGGTACTTTAGGACATCTGGAGACGGTACTAGACGTCTGACTGCACTCCCAGACGACCAGAGGGAGTGTCAGATGTCTAGGATCACACTCAGATGGTTGTAGGGGGGTTCGGACGTCTGAGGAAGCCGTAGGGAAGCAAGGTGAGGTTTTGAGATTGTTTAAGATGTCTGGATCTAGTCCCAGACGCTTGATTTTAGCCAGTATGCTTGTTTTTGGCCCGTTTAGGGTCCAAACGGAGTCGATTTTGCGTAAACAAAGTACCATTAGTTTCCGTTCGAGTTTCTCTACGTTTTAATGTCACTCGTAGACCTTTTTGAACTCGTTTAATGTGGTTGGTCAATTGTATAGGTCTCCAGCCAGTTGAGTACACGGGGTCTGCGAAGACGACGTGAAATGACCCACCATCTTTTGGTCATTTAAGACACCTGGGATGTTCACTAGACGTCTGTCCGGACATCTGGGATGTTCACCAGACGTCTGAAAATGCTTTTTCTCTTTGGCGCAGACCGTATGTACGCCATGCTTCCTCCCTCACCTCACCACACCTCCTGTGACGCCACTTCGCGCCACGCTTCGCCATCTCGCCCCCCTCACCTCCTCTCCCTTTATAAACCTCTTCTCCTCTTCGTTGCCCACCCCATAGCTGAGAGCAGAGCGAGGGCAAGAGCGAGTGAAGAGCAGAGAGCTAGAGCGAGAGGAAGCACGAGAGCGGAGGGTGCAGCGCCATTCTGTTGTAACGCCTGCAGGCGAGGGAAGCTAGAGCGGTTCCGCGGAAGTCATTTTTCCACGGAATCAGACAACCGGGGGGACACCCAGATGTCTTACCGGACGTCCGAAGGTAGAGCAAGACGTCTGGTAGAGATCTACTTTCCGTATTTCTCTCTGACAAAGTCCTGACAGTGTACGTATGTGTCAGAAGGTGAGAGCGGACTGAGGCAGTTTCAGACGTCCGGGAGCACCCCCAGACATCTGACGGAGTCCTTGGACGTCGGCATTGAGTTCCAGACGTCTGATAGAGGAACACCGAGAGAGGTATCCCTGAGAACTGTTTTAAGACGTCTAGGACCTTTCCCAGACGTCTGATTTCTGTCTGATAGCGTGTTTTTGGGCCGTGCAAAGCCCTAATATTATCGCTTTTCCGTAAACAAACCGTCTCTGTTCTCCGTACGAGTTTCCTTGTATAATGATACCTTGTTTGTATCATTCTGAACCTTTTGGCCCATCAATCCATGTTTTAGGTCTCTAGTCCGTCGGGTGTACGGGACTTGCGGAAACATCGGGAGCCACTGTACGAGCCCCCATTCCACCTGGCTACCTAGGTAGAGTAGTTATAACCTTAAATCTCTAATTTAATATATGCAAGTAAGTAATCCTAGGACTTGAGATGAACCTTAGGAAGGAATAAATGCATACCCGAGAGTAAATTCTTGAACCCTAGGTCTTAGCATGAACACTAGGGTTAGAGGAAATTACATGTGAATGATTGAGAAATCAAAAGCTGCCTCTTTTTATCTAAAATGGACCCCTACTGTGATAAAATGGAAATTGAACTGTTTGTTCCATACATTCCAACTTGGATGTGAAAAAGAAACTCCTGTACGAACCCCACGGGGAATGTAGACAAGAACACCGTAATACGGAGAATCGGATGGTTCTGAAAATTTGCTGCCCATGGGCAGTTGTTAAGGGAGGTAGGCTGACCTTCGTGTATATGGTACCGAAGAGAGCAATTATCCCTTGTAGTGTAGAGGGGAGCTTGCCGCCCTTGGGTTGGGACTCAGGGTGGGTTTGGCCACTCTACGACGACTCTTACTGGCCCTCGTGTACGTGGTACCGAAGTGAGCTACTTAGTGTAGGGGGGAGCTAGCCACCCCAGGGGGCACGGGGCTAGGTATGGCCACCCTACACTGACTCTCGTTAGCTCGTTGGGCAAACCAGGGTAGTCGGACAAGGGTACGCGAATTGAGGAGGGGCGAGACCCCTGTTCTATTTTGAGAGGGCAAGGCCCTATACTGTTCTGCACTGTATGTTGAGGCATACCCGCTAGTGGAAACAACTGACCACGTGCCAGTGCGGGTGCCAGTGTGGGGTAGCTACTCGCGTGCTTATCACGTGTGTCGTAGTCACCGCTACGTCACGACCATGACCTCATGGTGGTAGACCGAGTATAGGACTACCACGGTGGGACTCCCCCGGCCAGGAGAGTGCCACGTGGGCATCCTATATCATGGGAAGCTGCAAGCAAAATCGTTCCTATAGGGAACAAGAAGATTAATTAATAAATTCTAATTAGAGATCTCTACGTGCCCACTATATAATATAATTGGAAAGATGGAAAATTTTATGTTAACTAATTAAATGCATGTTACTTCTTAGCTACCACTCTACTCAACGTTAGCTGACTCCAGTTAAATAAATTCTATACAGGTCAGGGATTTGAGCAGCCTGAGCTACTGGCTGCTGAGAACGCTGGGCCTAGTCGAGTCTAGCTTTAGTTCTACTGTTTGGTAGTGAGTTTTTATAGCTTTGTCTTCTGCTATATGTACTTGTTTTTGTTGTGATGGCTGTATTATGACATAATATTCCTGTTCCTTTTCCCCTGTTGTAAATTTCTTTCTGCTTAGCTACTGTACTTGTGTGATTGTGGTTTGTTGAATGTTATTTGGTTATTTCTTGTTGGACGACTGGGTCTTGGGATTAATTGAAGTAAGCCAGTCGCAGATCTTGTAGGGATTTGGGATCGGGTCGTGACACGACAGGATCTACGATCCAAGCCCCTATTCCACCCGTGTATCTCGGCAGAGTGGTTCTCTCTTTAATCCTAGAATTAGTAATTAAATTGCATGCTTTAAAAATAGTTGATTGAACCCTAGGTTGTGAGATGAACCCTAAGGCTAAAAAGGATGAATGCATGCTACTTTAGAATTATTCACTTGAACCCTAGGTTGTGAAATGAACACTAGGGATGAAAGAGATGAATGTGCATGTATTAAATGATTAAATTGCTGTAATGCTTATTGAAAGTAGTAAACCATGAGCTGCCTGTATGATGACTGCTCTTTCGTCGTGTTTTAAAGATATGTTCGTTGCAGTATGTTGCGAAAAGCGATTATCAATTTATTTCAATTTGTTACTCGAAATTTAAAATATCTCGAGGTCAAACTCAGGGAGCAAACGTAATTCTAGAAGCATACAAATTCACAGTTCAATATACTACTTTTACAAAAATTAAAGAGAGAATGAACAAAAAATCATTTTCTTCTTTTCTTTCTTTCTTCTCTTCTTCTTCTCTCTTCCTTCTCTTCTTTCTCTACCTTTCCTTTCTCGGATGTTTGATTCTTTGAATCAAACGCCTTATCAACCCCTTTGCTACAGTGCCTCGCAGCTTCTTCTTGCACTGTGCCTTCTCCTTCTTCAGTTGGCTTCTTGGCCTTCCTGTCTTCTTCTTTCTTCTTTAGCTGTTGCGGCTCTTCTCCTTCTCCTTTTCTCTGCAGCTTCCTCCTTCCTATCTTCTTCTTCTCTTCTGCTCCCCTGCACGTTACATTGTTAGGCAAAACCTAACCCCTACCCGCCCCGTGTCTCTCTCCCTATTTCTCTCTCAAAGGTTCGCTCCCACAGCATTCGCGGGTATACGGGTCGGGTATCGCGCCCGGAACCAGGCCCACCAGTGTGCAGTGGTGGACGAGGAGTGCACGGTAGGGTAATCAGGTTTGGACCCAGGCTCGCGGGGCGTAAGCGCGGGCGAGGGCGGGTGCGAGCGCGTGGCGCGCTGCGTGCGTGGGTGAGGACCTGATCCCTGTGTATCGAAGGCGATAAGCCTTATGCTGCGGTGCCCACTCACCCACTTCCGAGGTGGGACTAAATGTCCCACCTGCCTGTCGCGTGCACCCGCAGAGGTTTAGCTACTCAATTGCAGCTGCTGCGAGAATCCTCGAAGCCAATCAAAGGCCTAGGTGTGTGCGCGAGACCAAGCTGCGCCTTCTGGACTTGGGGACCTGGAGCGTTGCGGCCTGGAGAAGCTTGCAAATTAGATTTGACTTGTTCGTTAATGGCGGTGAGCCCCTGGAACCTGAAAGCACCAAAATGGCCTCGCAGCCACGTTAAAAAGCTTAGGGAGCTTCGCCAAGGTGCAGAGGTGGTCGACGAGGCATGGGAATGCTTATGGGAGCGTGCCTAGGGTTTACTGTGGCCGTGGAGTTGGGTGTGTTTGGTGGGAGAATATAGAGGTGTTGGAGGTCAATGGAGATGGAGAAACTGCTTAGTGAATGGTGGCGGAGGTTTTGAGGGGTCTGGCGAGGGGGATGGAGGCGTGGAGCGGCGGGAACACCTCGCCGGTGGTTTGCCGGAGGTGGAGAAGGTGGCGGTGGACAGTGGCGTAGAGGGGTCGAAAATGTGATTTAAAAGAGAGGAAATGAAGAGGGGGGGAGAGAGAACTTATCTATGAGTCTCTGGAAGAAGGGGAGGGAAGCGGTGGTAGCGAACGGCTGTGTTGCCAACGCTGGAGGCGAAGGTGCCAAGGGGAAGGGATGGCAATGAGGAAGAGAGACTGGAGGGCGCCTGCTGGTACAGCAAGGCACGACGGATGATGGCGGAGGTAACCCTGTGTTGTCAACGTTTCTGTGCGGATTTAAAGGCGTATTACGTTGCAGTAGAACCGACAAAACGTTTAAACAAATAATTTTATTACTCGAACAACTAGAGTATCCGAGGTCGAACACAGGGAGCAAACTCAGTACTTTGTAAAACCCAAGAATACAACTGTTAAATGCAAATATAATTGATTCAAAGAGTTTTTAAGAAAGATGTAAAAAAATAGAATTAGACGTCTGATTTATGTATCAGACGTCTTAAATGTGATCTTTCTTTCTCTTTTTCTTCTTCTGCTTTGCCTTTCGGATCTCTTTGCAATCTTCCCTTGTCCTTCTTCTTCTGCTCCTGCGAAGACTTCTAACCTTTCTGTTTTCCTTCTTCTCCTGCGAAGACTTCTTTCTTTCTTCTTCTTCTGTCTTGCTTCTCCTTTCTTCGTTGCCTTCTTCTTCTTCTTTGTCTTGCTTCTCCTACTTCTGCAGCGGCCAAGTCCTTCTCCTGCAATCAGCCTGCCTGCACAGGGAACAAAACCTAACCCTTCTCCCTCTACCCGCGCGTGTCTCTCTCTCAAGCAATTCACTCTAACCGCTCTACCAGAGCCACAGTCTCAATCGGGTCGGATCGTACCCGGGACCAGGCGCACCTGCAGGTGTGTGATGCGCGAGGAGTGCGTAGGTCTAGGTCGGGTCGGATCCGCCAGGTCCGCGTGGTCAGGCCGCGGACGAGGCGGGTGGGGTCAGTGAGGGACCTCACCCCTGTGCTTTCGAGGCAGTAAACCTATATCACAAAAACACTTTATACCATACCTGTGCCTTGAGATTCCACGATGTGGGACTAAACGTTCCGCCCTTCCTTTGCGTGCGCCCGCAGACTCTCGTGTGCAATTGCCCACGCTGAAGGCCCTGCTGGTGCTCCTTGCTGAACTCAGTCACCTCGCGACACTTGCGAGAGTCTGCTGCACCTGCCGCCTGGGAAGCCTGACGCCTGCTGCTGCTCCAAGCTTCCTGCTGCTTCAGCTGTTAATGGCGGCTGGGGCGTTCACCTGAGATTCCACATAACGGCCTATTGGCCCAATTAGAATAGCTGGAAACCTTCGCCGTAGCACGGCGAAGGCAGTGGGTGATGCTGCAGGTTGCCGGTCGGCCTAGGCGTGCACGCCTAGGTCAACCTGTGGCCGGAGATGGTGGGTTGTTCGGGGGGTGGTTATGGAGGTCTGGAGTGGCAGTTGTGGGGTGGAGCGAGTTCCTGGTGGTGAGGCGGAGCTCACGAGGTGGTTGGCGAGCCGTGTGGAGTGGCGGAGTGGTGTGGGCGGCTCGCCGGAGTTCGGTCGGTGATGTGGAAGATGAGGGTGGTCAGCGTCGGTCGAGGGGTAATCAGATGAGATAACAGGGGGAAAAGAGAGAGGATAGGATGGAGAGGAGTTCTAACCTAATTGTAAGGACGAAAGGGGACGGAAGGCGGACAACAGTACTTGCTGTCGCCGGAGAAGATGACGCCCAGTGGGGGAGAACGGCGGCGACGACGGGGCTGAGGCGGCGTGCGCTGGTACTGCGCGACGCGGAGGGAGGTCAGGAAGCTAACTCTGCCGCTGGTTTTGTGGCAGAGCGAAGAGGGAGGGGAGGGGGGCTCGCCGGAGCTCGCTGGGGCATTTGGCCGAGCAGGAGGAGAGGAATTGAAGGGGGAAACTCGGCCAAATCAAGCTCAGCCTCTTCGGCCGGAGTTGTGGGTTCTTATATAGGCGCTGGACTTGGTGTGCAGGGCGTGAAGGGCACATAATTGCCTGAGGTTGGTCGCCGGAGATGGAAAGGAGTTAGGATACCCAAATCTCTCGTGCGTTCGCACGAGAGATTGGGTTCACACCAACGATTGTAATTGACTTTATAAGGAAGGGAATTCCTCAGAGAATCCTCCTTCCATTTCTGGGAGGGAATCTCTGAGGGATTAGAGAGAAATCCCTCTCCGAACCTCGCCGGAGCTCGGTTCTGCCCTAGCAATGGCGGCAGGACCGGTTTGCAAAGGAGGCGAAGAACCTAGGGGGTTCTCTGCAACGGTATTCAAAAGATAGGGACCAATTTGTGATTTGGGTGTACTAAATTGCAAAGTAGGTCAAGATGACCCCTCCTTAGGTCCAAATTTTGGTACAAACCTAATTTGGGCCTAAGGAATCCAATGGCGAAGTTAGATTTCAGGTTTGACCTCGTTTGACTGGATATTTTACGTAAAAACCCAAATTAGGTTAATTGAAGAGCTAGGACCCTAATCTAGGTCAAACTATGTTCCAAAGGCCAAATTAAGTGTTCTAAACCCTAGAGTATGTTTTTCCATGATTTGTAGAGGGTTTAATTGCTTTTTGTTCTGACCGGAACCTTGTTAATTTAAGCGGGTCTGTTTTAGGGTTACCAAGTGTCTTTTAGTTCTTAGATTGCACATGAACCCATTTCTGATTGACTCAACCCACTTTTTATCTCATTTAGACCATTTGACCTATGTTTTGCCTCTAAGAAATCCTGTTTATCTACTGCAATGGTAAAATTGCAGTTTTAACCTTTATTTCATGTTTTCTTCTCAGAGCACTTGTTCCTTCAGTTAGGCCTTCTTCTAGGTTATGTAGGAGCTTTTATCTTCTTTATTGGGTCAAAATGAGCTAGTTATGGCTCATGATGAGGCTCTCATCATACCCCCATGCCTAGCTTTTGCTAGTCCCTTAGCAAAATTTCAAAGTTTTAACTTCCGTTCTAGACACTGATTGTTGTCAATAATGATAAGTGCTTCTCCTTTTTCTTTTGTGATTAGGTGGGAATGCCGACAATAGGCCTAGAGGTACTCAAGTACCAACCAAAATCCGGACCTGTTCCGCTTTAGCCTCAGTCTTCTGCAAAGGTTTCTACGGCCCACAGAACCTAACCTAGGGTTTGTTGGACTCCGCGGTTAAAGCACCCGTGCTTGAGATATTTTTAGCCTAAGTTCAGTTTGCAGTGCGTTTTTTGTAAGAGAGAGATAGAAGATTTATTTGTTTGGAGAGCTTTTCTCTCTCTTTTCTTTTTTATTTCTAGCTTCGGATTAGCTTCTCAACACGGTCTGTATCAGATTCCTCGTCCCCATCATCAATCCTCAAAGGTCCCTGGCTTTCGAGATTTCGAGATAATCCCGCCCATGGCAACCCCCGGAACCCTGGCTTTCGAGATTTCGAGATAATCCCACCCATGGCGTTCCGTGGCCGAATTCAGACCCTGGCAATCGACATTTCGTGATAATGCCACCCATGGTATCTGAACCAGCAGAGTGCTTACATGCCCCCAGTAGGATATTTAAATATCCTAAGAGACAAGCACCGAGGAGACGATATGTTGTTACGCATCTTCGAGGGGAATTTCCCGCCTCTCCGCGCTGGGAACTTGTCCAAATCAACTTGTGTTGATTAGCCGCTCCTAATCTAGGTGACTTTTTCAGAATATTAAACGCTCTTGCGTGTTTTGAATATTTATGCGCACTGAACCAGACTGTGTGTGAATTTGGGTGCTTAGGTTACCGAATCCCACAAACCGGAGGTCAGTTAACGAGGCCGAATACTTCCTAAGCCTTAGACCTAATACTTAAGCTTTGCATTTTCCTCAACCTCTTGAGGATTGTCCAGATTTTAACGGATACGTGAATTTTTAAGCAAAAAATCTAGCCCAAGAGGCCTAAGACCAGCGTTCCCGCTAATCTCTTGTTATATCTCTGTAGCATTTTTCTTTTCTTGTTCTTGACTCGGTCTAGAACTTCAGTTAACCCCTTAATCTTTTACTAATGACTTTTTCTTTTTTCTTTTCCTTTTGTGCTCCTTTCTTTATTTTTGCTCTTTTTGTCATTTTTCTTTCTTTTCCTCCTCTCATTTGTATGACCCTGAATTGTTCCTCCCCTCTATCAAGTCCTTTTTTTTTTTTTTGTATGAAACCCTTTCTTGATATGAATTTTCTGACATTTTGCACTTTCATACCCCCCCATGCCTAAGATTTGCAATGTCCCCATTGTAAATTAGGTGGGTTCGAATTCAGCTTAGTTCATGTGTTAGGACAGGTGTGTGGTGAGTGAATGGGTCGAAGCGACTTGTTGCGAACGATTTCTAATCTCGGGTAGGTATACCTGAGGTGAAGTCGGCTGTTCTAATGGATGAACCCTAAAGTGCAATATGAGTTCCGCATAGCGATGTCAGAAACGGTTTCAGGTTTTTCAAAGAATGACGGGTTGCCTCCCGTTAAGCGCTGAGTTTTACGCCATTGGCTGGGCGTAATGAGCTCAAGAGGAAAGGAGGGTAAAGGATGACTCAGTCAAATCTATATCGGTCGTGTCAATGAACGGCTTGAGTCTCTGCCCATTCACGACAAATGGTTCAGAATCGTGGCTGAGTGGGCTGATTTCAATAGCTCCATTTCTGAAGATTTGGCGGACTAGGTAGGGTCCGACCCACTTGGATCTTAGCTTTCCTGGGAATAGTTTGAGTCGAGCATCAAAGAGTAAAACTTTTTGACCAGGATGAAAGACCTTTCTAGAAATGTGTTTGTCGTGAAAAGCTTTAACCCGTTCTTTGTAAATTCGCGAGTTCTCATATGCGTCGTGGCGTAATTCATCGATCTCGCTCATTTGAAATCTTCTGTGGGTTCCAGCCTTAGAAAGGTCGAGATTACAGGTCCGTACTGCCCAATAGGCTTTATGCTCCAATTCGACGGGGAGGTGACATGCCTTCCCGTACACTAGTCTGAAGGGAGACATTCCTAATTGGGTCTTGTGGGCGGTCCTATAGGCCCACAATGCTTCCGGAAGCCGAGAAGACCAATCTTTTCTATCAGGTCGAACAGTAACCTGAAGGATCTTCTTGATCTCTCGGTTAGATAGCTCAGCTAGACCATTAGTTTGGGGATGGTAAGGAGTAGAGATTCGGTGTGACACCCCGTATTTGATCATCAGTGACCTGAACTGAGCGTTTGTAAAATGGGTCCCTCCGTCGGAAATTATAGCACGCGGAATCCCGAACCTTGAGAAAATGTTTTGATGAAGGAATTTTATAACGACTTTATGATTGTTGGTTCGGGTCGGAATGGCTTCTATCCACTTGGAAACATAATCAACTGCGAGTAAAATGTATTCGAAGCCATCCGAGGTAGGAAAGGGTCCCATGAAATCAATCCCCCAAATATCAAAAATTTCGCATACCAAGATCGGCTGTAGAGGCATCATGTCTCTATGGCTCATGTTGCCTAGAGTCTGGCAACGGGAACATGCCTTACAGTGATTGTATGCATCTTTGAAAATTGTGGGCCAGTAGAAACCACACTGGAGGACTTTCGATGCGGTTTTATGTCCTGAAAAATGTCCACCGCATGCCTGGTCATGGCAAAATGAGAGTATGTCTTTGATTTCCACTTCCGTGACGCATCGTCGGATTATCTGATCAGCACCAATGCGGAAGAGATACGGGTCTTCCCATAGGTAATACTTGGCATCGGAACGCAATTTGTCCTTTTTGGCCTTCGACCAATCGGGTGGAATCTGATGTGATGCCAGGTAATTAACAATATCGGCGAACCATGGAAGACTTGTACTGATAGTCAGGAGGTGCTCATCAGGAAAATGTTCTGTAATAGGTCCGGACGGATCACTAATTTCAGGAGGAAGGCGGGATAAATGATCAGCTACCACATTGTGCTTTCCCGCCTTGTCGCGAATCTCGATGTCAAATTCTTGCAACAGCAAGATCCAGCGGATTAATCGAGGTTTCGCGTCCTTCTTGGCTAGGAGATGCCTCACAGCTGTGTGATCCGAGTATATGATAACACGGGAACCCAGAAGGTATGATCTGAATTTTTCCAGGGCAAATACTACGGCCAGCAGCTCTTTCTCAGTAACCGTATAGTTACGCTGAGCGTCATCCAGTGTTTTGCTGGCATAGTAAATGACCACAGGTTTCCTGTCAATTTTCTGCCCCAAAACCGCTCCTACAGCGAAGTCAGATGCATCGCACATGATCTCAAAGGGTTGAGACCAATCAGGGGACTGTAGGATTGGGGCTTGGGTGACTCGGTCACGTAAGATCTCAAATGCTTGAGTGCATTCCTTGGAAATTCCGAAAGGCACATCCTTGGAAAGCAGATTGGTCAGGGGGCGCGCAATTTTGGAGAAATCAGGGATGAATCGACGGTAGAAACCGACGTGCCCCAAAAAAGATCGGATGTCCTTAATCGAGCTAGGCATAGGGAGCTTGGAAATCAGGTTAACCTTAGCGCGATCCACTTGGATGCCTTTCTCTGAGATTAAATGTCCCAGGACAATTCCCTCAGGCACCATGAAATGGCTCTTTTCCCAGGAAAGAACCAAATTCACCTCGATGCACCGCCTGAGTATATGGACCAAGTGTTGGAGGCAATCGTCAAATGATTGTCCAAAAACTGAAAAGTCATCCATGAAGACTTCCAGATAGTCACCTACCATATCTGAGAATATGGCAAGCATGCACCGCTGAAAAGTTGCAGGTGCATTGCAGAGACCGAACGGCATCCTTCGAAACGCGTACGTCCCGAAGGGGCAGGTGAATGTGGTCTTTTCTTGGTCCTCTGGATGGATTGCCACCTGATTGTAACCGGAGTACCCGTCAAGAAAGCAGAAGAATCTATTTCCCGCTAGTTTCTCGAGGATCTGATCAATAAACGGTAGTGGGAAATGATCCTTCTTCGTGGAGGAATTTAGTCTTCTGTAATCAATGCAGACTCTCCACGAATTAGCTATTCGGGTAGGAATGACTTCCCCGGTTTCTGTCGTGATGATGGTAAGTCCTGCCTTCTTAGGTACCACTTGTGTTGGACTCACCCAACGACTGTCGGAGATCGGGTAGATGATCCCTGCATCTAACCACTTAATGATCTCCTTTTTCACGACCTCCTGTAGGTTAGGGTTTAGTCGCCTTTGCATTTCTCTTGAAGGTCGTGAGCCTTCTTCTGTATAGATTCGATGCGTGCAGTATGAAGGGCTTATACCAGTCAAATCATCTAGAGTCCATCCAATGGCTCTACGATGTTGCTGGAGAACAGAAATCAAACGGAGTTCCTGGTCAGGTGTGAGTCGAGAATTGATAATCACAGGAAACGTTTGATTTGAATCCAAAAAGACATATTTTAGATGTTCAGGAAGGGGCTTGAGTTCCATGACAGGATTGTCAGCAGCAGCGGGTGGTTCAGGGTTTGTATCGGGAGCAATGGTAGGAGTCATAGGTGTGTCTAGATTGTGTTCGCACTCCTCTGTTAGCGGTTTTTGATTTTCTAGTGGTTGATCAGAAATAATCAGGTTGTCCTCTATGTGCAGTTCATCAACCACGGCTTTGACATCACAAATTTCCTCTATAACCCCGCAATTAATCCCTTGTTGGGCTTTGAAAATGTCGATCTTCAGATTTTGATTCCCAAATTTTAATTCTATCTGGCCCTCTTCGCAGTTTATATTGGCCCTAGCAGTGGCCAGAAAGGGTCTCCCTAATATGATTGGTGTGTCCCTTGGGTTCTTAGGTGCATCCATGTCCAGTACTATGAAGTCCACTGGGAAATAAAAATCTCGTACCCTAACAATGACATCCTCGAGTATTCCTTTGGGTGACTTGATGGATCGATCAGCTAACTGCAATGTCACCTCAGTGGGTTTAAGTTCAGATTCTTCAAGGTGGTCAAGGAGGGATGTAGGTATTAAATTTATGGAGGCACCTAGGTCTAGTAGGGCTCTATCAAGTTGGGTTTCACCAATTTTACAAGAAATCAAGGGGGTTCCTGGGTCTTTAGCCTTGGGTGGGAGTTTGCTCAGGATGACAGAGCTGGCTTGCTCTGACAGTACAATCGGATTCCCATCCTTGGTTCGCGGCTTACGTTTAGGTGTACATATGTCTTTCAAGAATCTTGCGTAAGCCGGTATGTGGCGGATTGCATCCATCAACGGGATGTTTATCTGGACCTGTTCAAAGAGCTTGACCAGATCCTCCTCAGGAGCCACAGGTTTGGTTGTCCTTTTTCCTTTGGTCAAGGCCTCAGGAAATGGGATCCTAGCTGGTTCCTCTAGGATAGGTCCAGGTTCTTGATCTGGGACAGTAGTATCTTGGATGACTACCCTAGGGTCTTGGCGATTATCAGGCTTGGAGTGGTTCAGATAATGTGGGTCTTGTGTTGTTTTACCACTACGTGTTGTTACAGAGTTTAATCCAGCCTGACTTTGGTTTGGGTTAGGTAGGAGAGGTGGCTGCTGCTGAAATTCTGCATAAGATGTAGAAGCCTCCATCCTGTCTGGTGATGGAGTAGCAGGGGCCTGATAAATCAAATGTGTGTGGCCTGGATTTGGATTCATAATGCGCCTCTGGGTCGGCACATTATTTGGGTTGGGCAGAGGTTGCGAAGGAAGGGTGCCAGGTTGGCGAGAATTTGCCATCTGGGCCAGTTGGTTGCGAACCTCTGTGATTTCGTCCTTGTGCTGTTTTTGCATTGCCGCATTCGTTTTTTGAATGTCAGCCAGCGTTTGAAGGATAAGAGTCAGTTGATCCTGATTTTGCCCAGATTGGTAGGTGGGATTGGGCCGAGGCTGAGGCGGCTGATATGGACGAGGAGCTTGTGGGCGGGGTTGATATGGTGGTTTTTGAGAGTTTCCCGCCCACTGAAAGTTAGGATGATTTCGCCATCCAGGGTTGTAGGTATTGGAGTATGGGTCGTTCTGGATGGCGTTGAGGTCCTCGCAGTTCTGAGAAACCTCAGGAAAGTCAGAATACGAGGGTTCAGAGTTCCCCCAACTCGAGTAGACGGGATCGGAGGTCACTCCGGTCTGGGAGGTAGACGGGGGTGGATAGGGGCCCATCCCCTTGGCAGGTTGGTGATAGATGTTTTGCACTGTTTCCCTTGCCAGAGGAGGTCGTGCAAAAGAGTTTTGTGCAGAGGTGGCTTGCTGCAAATGTCGAGTTAGCTCGTCCACCTTCTTTTCTATGATAGAGACCTTGTCCAACCGACTGGCCATCAATTCCAGGTCAACAGAAGTGGACAGGTCCTGCGTCTCATGTGTCCCTCTTAGATTCGTCGATGCGCGGGCATTCGTCCTGTCGAATAAGCCCAAGGAGTCATTGTTTATGGAGTTCTCGCACATGTTTTCGAGAATCTCCCACACCGTGTCCTCGTGTTGGCCCATGATGTTTCCTCCACATGTTGCATTGACGATTAGACGAATATCCTCACGGAGTCCCTGGTAAAAAGACTGGACTTGTTCCCACTTAGGAACTCCGTGATGGGGACACTTTCGCATGAGATCTAGGAATCGATCCCAAGCTTCGTGAAGAGGTTCTCCCTGTTGTTGAGTGAAATGAGTGATCTGGTGGCGCAAGGCATTCGTCCGGCCAACAGGGAAGAATTTTTTCAAAAATTCGGACTGTAATTCCTCCCAAGTGTTGATCGGGCGGGTCTGAGTCTGATACCAGTGCGCGGCCTTGTCCAAGAGGGAGAACGAAAACATTTTCATGAGTAGGATATCCCGGTTTTGTACCTCTGACCCGAAAGTCTGGGCCAGATGCTTGAGTTGTTTAATGTGTTGGAATGGATCCTCAGAGTTAAGCCCATGGAACTTTGGTATGGCATGAATCATATTGGGCTTTAGATCAGAATCGGGTCCTCCAATTGGGATTTGTACTCGGGGTTCAATTGCCACCGCAGCGGGATTATAGTGATCTCGCATCATAGGTCGCTGTGGTGGGTTTACAAAGTTCTGAAAGAGATCGTTCAAGCGTTGAAGTTGGTGTTCAAGGTTATTCTCCTCTTCAATGGGTTGTGCCATGATGGGCGAAGAAGGAGAATCAGGGTCTGAATCAGATGAAAGATTTATGTGGTGGGGTTGCTGCACAAACAAGGGCGTCGAGGCTTGGCCTCGGCGAGAATGAATTTCTAGAGGAGGTCTTAAAGGTGGTCTTAAGGACCTCCTACCAAACATGCACCGGAAGATGTGATGAGATTAGAAGGTGCTGGACCCAATCAAGACACCCAAGAATTGTTGGGTGACTATAGAGGTTCGGGGCAGATGGACCCCTGGATCAGAAGATCGTCCACCTGAGAAATACCTGGGCAGCCAGAGAGGGAGAGTCCCGCAAAGACCCCTACACGGTAGAGCGTCCCCACGGGTTACAGGGTTTCCCCCACCCGACCTCTCTTGTCACTGCGGTTCCAGGTAGACCAGAATGGGGATCTTGACCTCTTAAGTCTACCTTTTTTTTTTATTTTAAGATCAAGGTGCTTAATGTTCCACTTGAACTTTTAAGTCTTTTGAGTGCAAAAAGTGACCTAATATTAAGGTTGGTTGACTCGAGGGATCAACTTCACCTCTTGTTTCTTTGAGAGCTTTTAGGTCCTTCCTTTTATGATTCAAATGGATTATCAGCCTGATTTGCTTAGGGTTCCTCTTGTATAAATATTTTCAAACACGGTTTAGGCACACTTCTTTTTGGAAAGTTTGTTTCTTTGTTTTAGAGAAGATGTGTCTCTAAAAACCCTAGCTTTGCAATCCTAACTTGGCTCTAATGGGTCCAATTTAGTTGCCTTAGAATTTAGCACCTAGGGCTCAATCAAGAAAGTTTTAGCCCTAGTTGCCTTAGTTGGATGACTGACAAAAATATGTTGAAATGAAAATCAGGCAACTTGATGAGTTACTAAATATAAGACAGGTAGCCCTAAGTTGACTTCTCCCCTTTTTTTTTTTTTTAGATTGTGAGAGGGTTAAGGGGGAAGGCTTATGGAGATTACCTGCTCCAGTCTGTTGTGCAGTTGCTATTCTTTCCTTTTTGTTTTGCTTTCCCTGATTGAACACAACAAAAGAGAAGTTAAGTCAGATATTAAATAGAAAAGTTGTACTCAAAAGCTTTACAAGTGCCCGTTGCTCCCCGGCAACGGCGCCAAAATGTTGTCAACGTTTCTGTGCGGATTTAAAGGCGTATTACGTTGCAGTAGAACCGACAAAACGTTTAAACAAATAATTTTATTACTCGAACAACTAGAGTATCCGAGGTCGAACACAGGGAGCAAACTCAGTACTTTGTAAAACCCAAGAATACAACTGTTAAATGCAAATATAATTGATTCAAAGAGTTTTTAAGAAAGATGTAAAAAAATAGAATTAGACGTCTGATTTATGTATCAGACGTCTTAAATGTGATCTTTCTTTCTCTTTTTCTTCTTCTGCTTTGCCTTTCGGATCTCTTTACAATCTTCCCTTGTCCTTCTTCTTCTGCTCCTGTGAAGACTTCTAACCTTTCTGTTTTCCTTCTTCTCCTGCGAAGACTTCTTTCTTTCTTCTTCTTCTGTCTTGCTTCTCCTTTCTTCGTTGCCTTCTTCTTCTTCTTTGTCTTGCTTCTCCTTCTTCTGCAGCGGCCAAGTCCTTCTCCTGCAATCAGCCTGCCTGCACAGGGAACAAAACCTAACCCTTCTCCCTCTACCCGCGCGTGTCTCTCTCTCAAGCAATTCACTCTAACCGCTCTACCAGAGCCACAGTCTCAATCGGGTCGGATCGTACCCGGGACCAGGCGCACCTGCAGGTGTGTGATGCGCGAGGAGTGCGTAGGTCTAGGTCGGGTCGGATCCGCCAGGTCCGCGTGGTCAGGCCGCGGACGAGGCGGGTGGGGTCAGTGAGGGACCTCACCCCTGTGCTTTCGAGGCAGTAAACCTATATCACAAAAACACTTTATACCATACCTGTGCCTTGAGATTCCACGATGTGGGACTAAACGTTCCGCCCTTCCTTTGCGTGCGCCCGCAGACTCTCGTGTGCAATTGCCCACGCTGAAGGCCCTGCTGGTGCTCCTTGCTGAACTCAGTCACCTCGCGACACTTGCGAGAGTCTGCTGCACCTGCCGCCTGGGAAGCCCGACGCCTGCTGCTGCTCCAAGCTTCCTGCTGCTTCGGCTGTTAATGGCGGCTGGGGCGTTCACCTGAGATTCCACATAACGGCCTATTGGCCCAATTAGAATAGCTGGAAACCTTCGCCGTAGCACGGCGAAGGCAGTGGGTGATGCTGCAGGTTGCCGGTCGGCCTAGGCGTGCACGCCTAGGTCAACCTGTGGCCGGAGATGGTGGGTTGTTCGGGGGGTGGTTATGGAGGTCTGGAGTGGCAGTTGTGGGGTGGAGCGAGTTCCTGGTGGTGAGGCGGAGCTCACGAGGTGGTTGGCGAGCCGTGTGGAGTGGCGGAGTGGTGTGGGCGGCTCGCCGGAGTTCGGTCGGTGATGTGGAAGATGAGGGTGGTCAGCGTCGGTCGAGGGGTAATCAGATGAGATAACAGGGGGAAAAGAGAGAGGATAGGATGGAGAGGAGTTCTAACCTAATTGTAAGGACGAAAGGGGACGGAAGGCGGACAACAGTACTTGCTGTCGCCGGAGAAGATGACGCCCAGTGGGGGAGAACGGCGGCGACGACGGGGCTGAGGCGGCGTGCGCTGGTACTGCGCGACGCGGAGGGAGGTCAGGAAGCTAACTCTGCCGCTGGTTTTGTGGCAGAGCGAAGAGGGAGGGGAGGGGGGCTCGCCGGAGCTCGCTGGGGCATTTGGCCGAGCAGGAGGAGAGGAATTGAAGGGGGAAACTCGGCCAAATCAAGCTCAGCCTCTTCGGCCGGAGTTGTGGGTTCTTATATAGGCGCTGGACTTGGTGTGCAGGGCGTGAAGGGCACATAATTGCCTGAGGTTGGTCGCCGGAGATGGAAAGGAGTTAGGATACCCAAATCTCTCGTGCGTTCGCACGAGAGATTGGGTTCACACCAACGATTGTAATTGACTTTATAAGGAAGGGAATTCCTCAGAGAATCCTCCTTCCATTTCTGGGAGGGAATCTCTGAGGGATTAGAGAGAAATCCCTCTCCGAACCTCGCCGGAGCTCGGTTCTGCCCTAGCAATGGCGGCAGGACCGGTTTGCAAAGGAGGCGAAGAACCTAGGGGGTTCTCTGCAACGGTATTCAAAAGATAGGGACCAATTTGTGATTTGGGTGTACTAAATTGCAAAGTAGGTCAAGATGACCCCTCCTTAGGTCCAAATTTTGGTACAAACCTAATTTGGGCCTAAGGAATCCAATGGCGAAGTTAGATTTCAGGTTTGACCTCGTTTGACTGGATATTTTACGTAAAAACCCAAATTAGGTTAATTGAAGAGCTAGGACCCTAATCTAGGTCAAACTATGTTCCAAAGGCCAAATTAAGTGTTCTAAACCCTAGAGTATGTTTTTCCATGATTTGTAGAGGGTTTAATTGCTTTTTGTTCTGACCGGAACCTTGTTAATTTAAGCGGGTCTGTTTTAGGGTTACCAAGTGTCTTTTAGTTCTTAGATTGCACATGAACCCATTTCTGATTGACTCAACCCACTTTTTATCTCATTTAGACCATTTGACCTATGTTTTGCCTCTAAGAAATCCTGTTTATCTACTGCAATGGTAAAATTGCAGTTTTAACCTTTATTTCATGTTTTCTTCTCAGAGCACTTGTTCCTTCAGTTAGGCCTTCTTCTAGGTTATGTAGGAGCTTTTATCTTCTTTATTGGGTCAAAATGAGCTAGTTATGGCTCATGATGAGGCTCTCATCATACCCCCATGCCTAGCTTTTGCTAGTCCCTTAGCAAAATTTCAAAGTTTTAACTTCCGTTCTAGACACTGATTGTTGTCAATAATGATAAGTGCTTCTCCTTTTTCTTTTGTGATTAGGTGGGAATGCCGACAATAGGCCTAGAGGTACTCAAGTACCAACCAAAATCCGGACCTGTTCCGCTTTAGCCTCAGTCTTCTGCAAAGGTTTCTACGGCCCACAGAACCTAACCTAGGGTTTGTTGGACTCCGCGGTTAAAGCACCCGTGCTTGAGATATTTTTAGCCTAAGTTCAGTTTGCAGTGCGTTTTTTGTAAGAGAGAGATAGAAGATTTATTTGTTTGGAGAGCTTTTCTCTCTCTTTTCTTTTTTATTTCTAGCTTCGGATTAGCTTCTCAACACGGTCTGTATCAGATTCCTCGTCCCCATCATCAATCCTCAAAGGTCCCTGGCTTTCGAGATTTCGAGATAATCCCGCCCATGGCAACCCCCGGAACCCTGGCTTTCGAGATTTCGAGATAATCCCACCCATGGCGTTCCGTGGCCGAATTCAGACCCTGGCAATCGACATTTCGTGATAATGCCACCCATGGTATCTGAACCAGCAGAGTGCTTACATGCCCCCAGTAGGATATTTAAATATCCTAAGAGACAAGCACCGAGGAGACGATATGTTGTTACGCATCTTCGAGGGGAATTTCCCGCCTCTCCGCGCTGGGAACTTGTCCAAATCAACTTGTGTTGATTAGCCGCTCCTAATCTAGGTGACTTTTTCAGAATATTAAACGCTCTTGCGTGTTTTGAATATTTATGCGCACTGAACCAGACTGTGTGTGAATTTGGGTGCTTAGGTTACCGAATCCCACAAACCGGAGGTCAGTTAACGAGGCCGAATACTTCCTAAGCCTTAGACCTAATACTTAAGCTTTGCATTTTCCTCAACCTCTTGAGGATTGTCCAGATTTTAACGGATACGTGAATTTTTAAGCAAAAAATCTAGCCCAAGAGGCCTAAGACCAGCGTTCCCGCTAATCTCTTGTTATATCTCTGTAGCATTTTTCTTTTCTTGTTCTTGACTCGGTCTAGAACTTCAGTTAACCCCTTAATCTTTTACTAATGACTTTTTCTTTTTTCTTTTCCTTTTGTGCTCCTTTCTTTATTTTTGCTCTTTTTGTCATTTTTCTTTCTTTTCCTCCTCTCATTTGTATGACCCTGAATTGTTCCTCCCCTCTATCAAGTCCTTTTTTTTTTTTTTGTATGAAACCCTTTCTTGATATGAATTTTCTGACATTTTGCACTTTCATACCCCCCCATGCCTAAGATTTGCAATGTCCCCATTGTAAATTAGGTGGGTTCGAATTCAGCTTAGTTCATGTGTTAGGACAGGTGTGTGGTGAGTGAATGGGTCGAAGCGACTTGTTGCGAACGATTTCTAATCTCGGGTAGGTATACCTGAGGTGAAGTCGGCTGTTCTAATGGATGAACCCTAAAGTGCAATATGAGTTCCGCATAGCGATGTCAGAAACGGTTTCAGGTTTTTCAAAGAATGACGGGTTGCCTCCCGTTAAGCGCTGAGTTTTACGCCATTGGCTGGGCGTAATGAGCTCAAGAGGAAAGGAGGGTAAAGGATGACTCAGTCAAATCTATATCGGTCGTGTCAATGAACGGCTTGAGTCTCTGCCCATTCACGACAAATGGTTCAGAATCGTGGCTGAGTGGGCTGATTTCAATAGCTCCATTTCTGAAGATTTGGCGGACTAGGTAGGGTCCGACCCACTTGGATCTTAGCTTTCCTGGGAATAGTTTGAGTCGAGCATCAAAGAGTAAAACTTTTTGACCAGGATGAAAGACCTTTCTAGAAATGTGTTTGTCGTGAAAAGCTTTAACCCGTTCTTTGTAAATTCGCGAGTTCTCATATGCATCGTGGCGTAATTCATCGATCTCGCTCATTTGAAATCTTCTGTGGGTTCCAGCCTTAGAAAGGTCGAGATTACAGGTCCGTACTGCCCAATAGGCTTTATGCTCCAATTCGACGGGGAGGTGACATGCCTTCCCGTACACTAGTCTGAAGGGAGACATTCCTAATTGGGTCTTGTGGGCGGTCCTATAGGCCCACAATGCTTCCGGAAGCCGAGAAGACCAATCTTTTCTATCAGGTCGAACAGTAACCTGAAGGATCTTCTTGATCTCTCGGTTAGATAGCTCAGCTAGACCATTAGTTTGGGGATGGTAAGGAGTAGAGATTCGGTGTGACACCCCGTATTTGATCATCAGTGACCTGAACTGAGCGTTTGTAAAATGGGTCCCTCCGTCGGAAATTATAGCACGCGGAATCCCGAACCTTGAGAAAATGTTTTGATGAAGGAATTTTATAACGACTTTATGATTGTTGGTTCGGGTCGGAATGGCTTCTATCCACTTGGAAACATAATCAACTGCGAGTAAAATGTATTCGAAGCCATCCGAGGTAGGAAAGGGTCCCATGAAATCAATCCCCCAAATATCAAAAATTTCGCATACCAAGATCGGCTGTAGAGGCATCATGTCTCTATGGCTCATGTTGCCTAGAGTCTGGCAACGGGAACATGCCTTACAGTGATTGTATGCATCTTTGAAAATTGTGGGCCAGTAGAAACCACACTGGAGGACTTTCGATGCGGTTTTATGTCCTGAAAAATGTCCACCGCATGCCTGGTCATGGCAAAATGAGAGTATGTCTTTGATTTCCACTTCCGTGACGCATCGTCGGATTATCTGATCAGCACCAATGCGGAAGAGATACGGGTCTTCCCATAGGTAATACTTGGCATCGGAACGCAATTTGTCCTTTTTGGCCTTCGACCAATCGGGTGGAATCTGATGTGATGCCAGGTAATTAACAATATCGGCGAACCATGGAAGACTTGTACTGATAGTCAGGAGGTGCTCATCAGGAAAATGTTCTGTAATAGGTCCGGACGGATCACTAATTTCAGGAGGAAGGCGGGATAAATGATCAGCTACCACATTGTGCTTTCCCGCCTTGTCGCGAATCTCGATGTCAAATTCTTGCAACAGCAAGATCCAGCGGATTAATCGAGGTTTCGCGTCCTTCTTGGCTAGGAGATGCCTCACAGCTGTGTGATCCGAGTATATGATAACACGGGAACCCAGAAGGTATGATCTGAATTTTTCCAGGGCAAATACTACGGCCAGCAGCTCTTTCTCAGTAACCGTATAGTTACGCTGAGCGTCATCCAGTGTTTTGCTGGCATAGTAAATGACCACAGGTTTCCTGTCAATTTTCTGCCCCAAAACCGCTCCTACAGCGAAGTCAGATGCATCGCACATGATCTCAAAGGGTTGAGACCAATCAGGGGACTGTAGGATTGGGGCTTGGGTGACTCGGTCACGTAAGATCTCAAATGCTTGAGTGCATTCCTTGGAAATTCCGAAAGGCACATCCTTGGAAAGCAGATTGGTCAGGGGGCGCGCAATTTTGGAGAAATCAGGGATGAATCGACGGTAGAAACCGACGTGCCCCAAAAAAGATCGGATGTCCTTAATCGAGCTAGGCATAGGGAGCTTGGAAATCAGGTTAACCTTAGCGCGATCCACTTGGATGCCTTTCTCTGAGATTAAATGTCCCAGGACAATTCCCTCAGGCACCATGAAATGGCTCTTTTCCCAGGAAAGAACCAAATTCACCTCGATGCACCGCCTGAGTATATGGACCAAGTGTTGGAGGCAATCGTCAAATGATTGTCCAAAAACTGAAAAGTCATCCATGAAGACTTCCAGATAGTCACCTACCATATCTGAGAATATGGCAAGCATGCACCGCTGAAAAGTTGCAGGTGCATTGCAGAGACCGAACGGCATCCTTCGAAACGCGTACGTCCCGAAGGGGCAGGTGAATGTGGTCTTTTCTTGGTCCTCTGGATGGATTGCCACCTGATTGTAACCGGAGTACCCGTCAAGAAAGCAGAAGAATCTATTTCCCGCTAGTTTCTCGAGGATCTGATCAATAAACGGTAGTGGGAAATGATCCTTCTTCGTGGAGGAATTTAGTCTTCTGTAATCAATGCAGACTCTCCACGAATTAGCTATTCGGGTAGGAATGACTTCCCCGGTTTCTGTCGTGATGATGGTAAGTCCTGCCTTCTTAGGTACCACTTGTGTTGGACTCACCCAACGACTGTCGGAGATCGGGTAGATGATCCCTGCATCTAACCACTTAATGATCTCCTTTTTCACGACCTCCTGTAGGTTAGGGTTTAGTCGCCTTTGCATTTCTCTTGAAGGTCGTGAGCCTTCTTCTGTATAGATTCGATGCGTGCAGTATGAAGGGCTTATACCAGTCAAATCATCTAGAGTCCATCCAATGGCTCTACGATGTTGCTGGAGAACAGAAATCAAACGGAGTTCCTGGTCAGGTGTGAGTCAAGAATTGATAATCACAGGAAACGTTTGATTTGAATCCAAAAAGACATATTTTAGATGTTCAGGAAGGGGCTTGAGTTCCATGACAGGATTGTCAGCAGCAGCGGGTGGTTCAGGGTTTGTATCGGGAGCAATGGTAGGAGTCATAGGTGTGTCTAGATTGTGTTCGCACTCCTCTGTTAGCGGTTTTTGATTTTCTAGTGGTTGATCAGAAATAATCAGGTTGTCCTCTATGTGCAGTTCATCAACCACGGCTTTGACATCACAAATTTCCTCTATAACCCCGCAATTAATCCCTTGTTGGGCTTTGAAAATGTCGATCTTCAGATTTTGATTCCCAAATTTTAATTCTATCTGGCCCTCTTCGCAGTTTATATTGGCCCTAGCAGTGGCCAGAAAGGGTCTCCCTAATATGATTGGTGTGTCCCTTGGGTTCTTAGGTGCATCCATGTCCAGTACTATGAAGTCCACTGGGAAATAAAAATCTCGTACCCTAACAATGACATCCTCGAGTATTCCTTTGGGTGACTTGATGGATCGATCAGCTAACTGCAATGTCACCTCAGTGGGTTTAAGTTCAGATTCTTCAAGGTGGTCAAGGAGGGATGTAGGTATTAAATTTATGGAGGCACCTAGGTCTAGTAGGGCTCTATCAAGTTGGGTTTCACCAATTTTACAAGAAATCAAGGGGGTTCCTGGGTCTTTAGCCTTGGGTGGGAGTTTGCTCAGGATGACAGAGCTGGCTTGCTCTGACAGTACAATCGGATTCCCATCCTTGGTTCGCGGCTTACGTTTAGGTGTACATATGTCTTTCAAGAATCTTGCGTAAGCCGGTATGTGGCGGATTGCATCCATCAACGGGATGTTTATCTGGACCTGTTCAAAGAGCTTGACCAGATCCTCCTCAGGAGCCACAGGTTTGGTTGTCCTTTTTCCTTTGGTCAAGGCCTCAGGAAATGGGATCCTAGCTGGTTCCTCTAGGATAGGTCCAGGTTCTTGATCTGGGACAGTAGTATCTTGGATGACTACCCTAGGGTCTTGGCGATTATCAGGCTTGGAGTGGTTCAGATAATGTGGGTCTTGTGTTGTTTTACCACTACGTGTTGTTACAGAGTTTAATCCAGCCTGACTTTGGTTTGGGTTAGGTAGGAGAGGTGGCTGCTGCTGAAATTCTGCATAAGATGTAGAAGCCTCCATCCTGTCTGGTGATGGAGTAGCAGGGGCCTGATAAATCAAATGTGTGTGGCCTGGATTTGGATTCATAATGCGCCTCTGGGTCGGCACATTATTTGGGTTGGGCAGAGGTTGCGAAGGAAGGGTGCCAGGTTGGCGAGAATTTGCCATCTGGGCCAGTTGGTTGCGAACCTCTGTGATTTCGTCCTTGTGCTGTTTTTGCATTGCCGCATTCGTTTTTTGAATGTCAGCCAGCGTTTGAAGGATAAGAGTCAGTTGATCCTGATTTTGCCCAGATTGGTAGGTGGGATTGGGCCGAGGCTGAGGCGGCTGATATGGACGAGGAGCTTGTGGGCGGGGTTGATATGGTGGTTTTTGAGAGTTTCCCGCCCACTGAAAGTTAGGATGATTTCGCCATCCAGGGTTGTAGGTATTGGAGTATGGGTCGTTCTGGATGGCGTTGAGGTCCTCGCAGTTCTGAGAAACCTCAGGAAAGTCAGAATACGAGGGTTCAGAGTTCCCCCAACTCGAGTAGACGGGATCGGAGGTCACTCCGGTCTGGGAGGTAGACGGGGGTGGATAGGGGCCCATCCCCTTGGCAGGTTGGTGATAGATGTTTTGCACTGTTTCCCTTGCCAGAGGAGGTCGTGCAAAAGAGTTTTGTGCAGAGGTGGCTTGCTGCAAATGTCGAGTTAGCTCGTCCACCTTCTTTTCTATGATAGAGACCTTGTCCAACCGACTGGCCATCAATTCCAGGTCAACAGAAGTGGACAGGTCCTGCGTCTCATGTGTCCCTCTTAGATTCGTCGATGCGCGGGCATTCGTCCTGTCGAATAAGCCCAAGGAGTCATTGTTTATGGAGTTCTCGCACATGTTTTCGAGAATCTCCCACACCGTGTCCTCGTGTTGGCCCATGATGTTTCCTCCACATGTTGCATTGACGATTAGACGAATATCCTCACGGAGTCCCTGGTAAAAAGACTGGACTTGTTCCCACTTAGGAACTCCGTGATGGGGACACTTTCGCATGAGATCTAGGAATCGATCCCAAGCTTCGTGAAGAGGTTCTCCCTGTTGTTGAGTGAAATGAGTGATCTGGTGGCGCAAGGCATTCGTCCGGCCAACAGGGAAGAATTTTTTCAAAAATTCGGACTGTAATTCCTCCCAAGTGTTGATCGGGCGGGTCTGAGTCTGATACCAGTGCGCGGCCTTGTCCAAGAGGGAGAACGAAAACATTTTCATGAGTAGGATATCCCGGTTTTGTACCTCTGACCCGAAAGTCTGGGCCAGATGCTTGAGTTGTTTAATGTGTTGGAATGGATCCTCAGAGTTAAGCCCATGGAACTTTGGTATGGCATGAATCATATTGGGCTTTAGATCAGAATCGGGTCCTCCAATTGGGATTTGTACTCGGGGTTCAATTGCCACCGCAGCGGGATTATAGTGATCTCGCATCATAGGTCGCTGTGGTGGGTTTACAAAGTTCTGAAAGAGATCGTTCAAGCGTTGAAGTTGGTGTTCAAGGTTATTCTCCTCTTCAATGGGTTGTGCCATGATGGGCGAAGAAGGAGAATCAGGGTCTGAATCAGATGAAAGATTTATGTGGTGGGGTTGCTGCACAAACAAGGGCGTCGAGGCTTGGCCTCGGCGAGAATGAATTTCTAGAGGAGGTCTTAAAGGTGGTCTTAAGGACCTCCTACCAAACATGCACCGGAAGATGTGATGAGATTAGAAGGTGCTGGACCCAATCAAGACACCCAAGAATTGTTGGGTGACTATAGAGGTTCGGGGCAGATGGACCCCTGGATCAGAAGATCGTCCACCTGAGAAATACCTGGGCAGCCAGAGAGGGAGAGTCCCGCAAAGACCCCTACACGGTAGAGCGTCCCCACGGGTTACAGGGTTTCCCCCACCCGACCTCTCTTGTCACTGCGGTTCCAGGTAGACCAGAATGGGGATCTTGACCTCTTAAGTCTACCTTTTTTTTTTATTTTAAGATCAAGGTGCTTAATGTTCCACTTGAACTTTTAAGTCTTTTGAGTGCAAAAAGTGACCTAATATTAAGGTTGGTTGACTCGAGGGATCAACTTCACCTCTTGTTTCTTTGAGAGCTTTTAGGTCCTTCCTTTTATGATTCAAATGGATTATCAGCCTGATTTGCTTAGGGTTCCTCTTGTATAAATATTTTCAAACACGGTTTAGGCACACTTCTTTTTGGAAAGTTTGTTTCTTTGTTTTAGAGAAGATGTGTCTCTAAAAACCCTAGCTTTGCAATCCTAACTTGGCTCTAATGGGTCCAATTTAGTTGCCTTAGAATTTAGCACCTAGGGCTCAATCAAGAAAGTTTTAGCCCTAGTTGCCTTAGTTGGATGACAGACAAAAATATGTTGAAATGAAAATCAGGCAACTTGATGAGTTACTAAATATAAGACAGGTAGCCCTAAGTTGACTTCTCCCCTTTTTTTTTTTTTTAGATTGTGAGAGGGTTAAGGGGGAAGGCTTATGGAGATTACCTGCTCCAGTCTGTTGTGCAGTTGCTATTCTTTCCTTTTTGTTTTGCTTTCCCTGATTGAACACAACAAAAGAGAAGTTAAGTCAGATATTAAATAGAAAAGTTGTACTCAAAAGCTTTACAAGTGCCCGTTGCTCCCCGGCAACGGCGCCAAAATGTTGTCAACGTTTCTGTGCGGATTTAAAGGCGTATTACGTTGCAGTAGAACCGACAAAACGTTTAAACAAATAATTTTATTACTCGAACAACTAGAGTATCCGAGGTCGAACACAGGGAGCAAACTCAGTACTTTGTAAAACCCAAGAATACAACTGTTAAATGCAAATATAATTGATTCAAAGAGTTTTTAAGAAAGATGTAAAAAAATAGAATTAGACGTCTGATTTATGTATCAGACGTCTTAAATGTGATCTTTCTTTCTCTTTTTCTTCTTCTGCTTTGCCTTTCGGATCTCTTTACAATCTTCCCTTGTCCTTCTTCTTCTGCTCCTGCGAAGACTTCTAACCTTTCTGTTTTCCTTCTTCTCCTGCGAAGACTTCTTTCTTTCTTCTTCTTCTGTCTTGCTTCTCCTTTCTTCGTTGCCTTCTTCTTCTTCTTTGTCTTGCTTCTCCTTCTTCTGCAGCGGCCAAGTCCTTCTCCTGCAATCAGCCTGCCTGCACAGGGAACAAAACCTAACCCTTCTCCCTCTACCCGCGCGTGTCTCTCTCTCAAGCAATTCACTCTAACCGCTCTACCAGAGCCACAGTCTCAATCGGGTCGGATCGTACCCGGGACCAGGCGCACCTGCAGGTGTGTGATGCGCGAGGAGTGCGTAGGTCTAGGTCGGGTCGGATCCGCCAGGTCCGCGTGGTCAGGCCGCGGACGAGGCGGGTGGGGTCAGTGAGGGACCTCACCCCTGTGCTTTCGAGGCAGTAAACCTATATCACAAAAACACTTTATACCATACCTGTGCCTTGAGATTCCACGATGTGGGACTAAACGTTCCGCCCTTCCTTTGCGTGCGCCCGCAGACTCTCGTGTGCAATTGCCCACGCTGAAGGCCCTGCTGGTGCTCCTTGCTGAACTCAGTCACCTCGCGACACTTGCGAGAGTCTGCTGCACCTGCCGCCTGGGAAGCCCGACGCCTGCTGCTGCTCCAAGCTTCCTGCTGCTTCGGCTGTTAATGGCGGCTGGGGCGTTCACCTGAGATTCCACATAACGGCCTATTGGCCCAATTAGAATAGCTGGAAACCTTCGCCGTAGCACGGCGAAGGCAGTGGGTGATGCTGCAGGTTGCCGGTCGGCCTAGGCGTGCACGCCTAGGTCAACCTGTGGCCGGAGATGGTGGGTTGTTCGGGGGGTGGTTATGGAGGTCTGGAGTGGCAGTTGTGGGGTGGAGCGAGTTCCTGGTGGTGAGGCGGAGCTCACGAGGTGGTTGGCGAGCCGTGTGGAGTGGCGGAGTGGTGTGGGCGGCTCGCCGGAGTTCGGTCGGTGATGTGGAAGATGAGGGTGGTCAGCGTCGGTCGAGGGGTAATCAGATGAGATAACAGGGGGAAAAGAGAGAGGATAGGATGGAGAGGAGTTCTAACCTAATTGTAAGGACGAAAGGGGACGGAAGGCGGACAACAGTACTTGCTGTCGCCGGAGAAGATGACGCCCAGTGGGGGAGAACGGCGGCGACGACGGGGCTGAGGCGGCGTGCGCTGGTACTGCGCGACGCGGAGGGAGGTCAGGAAGCTAACTCTGCCGCTGGTTTTGTGGCAGAGCGAAGAGGGAGGGGAGGGGGGCTCGCCGGAGCTCGCTGGGGCATTTGGCCGAGCAGGAGGAGAGGAATTGAAGGGGGAAACTCGGCCAAATCAAGCTCAGCCTCTTCGGCCGGAGTTGTGGGTTCTTATATAGGCGCTGGACTTGGTGTGCAGGGCGTGAAGGGCACATAATTGCCTGAGGTTGGTCGCCGGAGATGGAAAGGAGTTAGGATACCCAAATCTCTCGTGCGTTCGCACGAGAGATTGGGTTCACACCAACGATTGTAATTGACTTTATAAGGAAGGGAATTCCTCAGAGAATCCTCCTTCCATTTCTGGGAGGGAATCTCTGAGGGATTAGAGAGCAATCCCTCTCCGAACCTCGCCGGAGCTCGGTTCTGCCCTAGCAATGGCGGCAGGACCGGTTTGCAAAGGAGGCGAAGAACCTAGGGGGTTCTCTGCAACGGTATTCAAAAGATAGGGACCAATTTGTGATTTGGGTGTACTAAATTGCAAAGTAGGTCAAGATGACCCCTTCTTAGGTCCAAATTTTGGTACAAACCTAATTTGGGCCTAAGGAATCCAATGGCGAAGTTAGATTTCAGGTTTGACCTCGTTTGACTGGATATTCTGCGTAAAAACTCAAATTAGGTTAATTGAAGAGCTAGGACCCTAATCTAGGTCAAACTATGTTCCAAAGGCCAAATTAAGTGTTCTAAACCCTAGAGTATGTTTTTCCATGATTTGTAGAGGGTTTACTTGCTTTTTGTTCTGACCGGAACCTTGTTAATTTAAGCGGGTCTGTTTTAGGGTTACCAAGTGTCTTTTAGTTCTTAGATTGCACATGAACCCATTTCTGATTGACTCAACCCACTTTTTATCTCATTTAGACCATTTGACCTATGTTTTGCCTCTAAGAAATCCTGTTTATCTACTGCAATGGTAAAATTGCAGTTTTAACTTTTATTTCATGTTTTCTTCTCAGAGCACTTGTTCCTTCAGTTAGGCCTTCTTCTAGGTTATGTAGGAGCTTTTATCTTCTTTATTGGGTCAAAATGAGCTAGTTATGGCTCATGATGAGGCTCTCATCACCCTGCCACTGGTATGGTGGTAGGGCGGCGAGAGAGGAGGAGGAGGGTCGCTGGAGCTTGCGGCGAATGGCCGGAGGAGGAGGAGACGAAATTTAAGGGTTTTCTTCAGCCAAAACAGGCTTGAAGCAACCAGCGACCCTTGCCGCTCCTTAAATAGATGTTGGCGAGGAGGAGATCTCAAGGAGGGAGCGTGGGCAGGCCGCCGGAGAATGGCCGGAGAAGAGACCCATGCCTCTCGTGCATTCGTATGAGAGGTATGGGCATCGGCAGGGCATGAGAGGGCGTCCATGCGAAAGAAGATAATGCAGGGGACCCCCCTCTCGTTTCTAGGGCCGGTCCCCATATCCTGCGCGGCGCCATCCTCCGCGCAAGGTCACCAAAGGCATGGGCAGGTGCTGCGGGTGGCAGAGGGACCGGCTTGCAAAGAACGAAGGGAAAGTTGAGGGGCAAAATGCAAGGGTTCAAAAAGTTAAGGGTCAAAAAGTAATTCTTGAGGACCAATTTGTAAAGTAGGTCAAAATAGCCTTCCCTTAGGTCAAAATTTTGGTACAAACCTAATTTAGACCTAAGGAATCCAATGGTGAAGTTTTATTTTAGGTTTGACCATGTTTGATCGGTCAATTTGCACAAAAATCCAAATTAGGTTAAAAATTGGGTATGGTTCTCAATCTGGGTCAAGATAGGTTCCAATGGCCAAATTGAAGGTTCTAAATCCTAGGGGATATTTTTTCGTGAATTTTAGAGGGTTTCATTGATTTTTATCTTGCCTGAAACTTCGTGAATTAAAGCGGATTTGTTTTAGGGTTATAGAATGTCATTTAATTCCTAGAAGTTGCTATAACCCTTTTCAGATCAAATCATCCCACTTTCTTTCTTATTAAGGCTATTTGACCTGTGTTTAGACCCTTAGACATCTCGTTTGTGTATTGCATTGGTAAAATTATGATTTTACCCCTTGTGAGTTGCTTTATACTCAAATTTATAGTTCTTTGATTTGGGCTTTTCCTTAGGTTTTGTAGGAGCTTTTGTATACTTATTTAGGTCAAAATGTGCTAGTTAGGGTTCATGATGAGGCTCTCATCATGCCCCCATGCCTAGCTTTTGCTAGTCCCTTAGCAAAATTTTAAGGTTTTAGCCTTTGTTCTAGACCATGAATTTCTTCCATCAAGTTTTGATAAGTGCTTTTCCTCTTGTATCATTGATTAGGTCAGAATGCCAATCATAGGCCTAAAAGGTACTATAGTACCAACCAAGATCTAGATCTGTCTAGCTTTAGCCTCAGTCTTTAGCAAAGGTTTTTAAGGCCTACAGGAACTAACCTAAAGTTTATTGGACTCTATGGTTAAAGCACTCGTGCTTGAGATATTTTTAGCCTTGGTTCAGTTTGCAGTGCATTTTGTAAGAGAGAGACAGAAGATTTATTCGTTTGGAGAGTTTTCTCTCTCTTTTCTTTTTAATTCTAACTTAGGATTGGCTTCACAACATGATCTGTATCGGATTCCTTGTCCCCATCATCAATCCTCAAGGGTCCTTGGCAGTCGATGCTTCGAGATAGCACCGCCCATGGTAGCCCCCAGAACCCTAGCTTTCGAGATTTCGAGATAATCCCGTCCATGGTGTTTCGTGGCCGAATTCAGACCCTGGCAATTGACACTTCGTGATAATGCCATCCATGGAATCTGAACCAACAGAGTGCTTACATGCCCCCAATAGGATATATAAACATCCTAAGAGACAAGCACCGAGGAGATGATATGTTGTTACGCATCTTCGAAGGGAATTTCCCACCTCTCCGCACCGGGAACTCGTCCAAATCAACTTGTGTTGATCGACTGCTCCTAATCTAGGAGACATTTTTAGAATATTTGAAACGCTTCTGCGTGATTTTGATATTTATGCTCGTTGAACCAGACTGTGTGTGTGAATTTGGGTGCTTAGGTTACTGAGTCCCGTAAATCGAAAGCCAGTCAACGAGGCCGAATACTCCCTAAGCTTTGGACCTAATACTTAAGCTTTTTATTTTCCTCAACCTCTTGAGGAATATCTAGATCTTAACGGGTACTAAGAGTCTATCCAAGAATGCCTAAGGTTTGCGTTCTTACTAATTTTGTTGTGCACTTTCTTTTTTTTTTTTCCTTAATGTGGTCTAGAACTTAGGTTAATTCCTTAATTTCTTACTAATGACTATCCCTTTTCTTTCATTTTGTGCTCCTTTTTGTCATTTTGTTCTTTTTCTCCTCCTTCGAAGTTTTTTTTTTCGTATATGTATATTTTTTTGTTGAAACCTTTTCCTTGTTATTTTATTGCACTTTCATACCCCCCATGCCTAAGATTTGCAATGTCCTCATTGTACATTAGGTGAGTTTTTATTTGGCTTGGTTCATACATTAGGACAGGTATTTGGTGAGTGGATGGGTCGAGAGGACTGTTGCGGACGATTTCTAATCTCAGGTACGGGTACCTGAGGTGAAGTTGGCTATCCTAAAGGATGAACCTAAAGTGCAAAGAAATATCAGAAAAGGTTTCCGGTTTTTCAAAAAGAATGATGAGCTGCCTCCCGTTAAGCGCTGAGTTTTATGCCATCGGCTGGGCGCAATAAGCTCAGGGAGAATGGAAGATAAATGATGACTCAGCCAAATCTGTACTGGTTACGTCAATGAACGGCTTGAGTCTCTGACCGTTTACGACGAAAGGTCCAGAATCGTGGCTGAGAGGACTGATTTCGACGGCTCCATTTCCAAAAATTTATCGGACAAGATATGGTTTGCCCCACTTGGATCGCAGTTTCCCAGGGAAGAGTTTGAGTTGGTCATCAAAGAGTAGGACCTTCTGACCAGGGTGGAAGATCTTTCTAGATATGTGCTTTTCATGAAAGGCTTTAACCCGCTCTTTGTAGATTCGCGAGTTCTCATACGCATCAAGGCGTAATTCATCAATCTCTCTTATCTAAAGCTTTCTGTGGGTTCTAGCCTTAGAAAGATCTAAGTTGCAGTTCCGTACTGCCCAATAGGCTTTATGCTCCAGTTCGATAGGAAGGTGACATGCCTTCCTGTACACCAGTCTAAAAGGAGACATGCCTAATTGGGTCTTGTGGGCGATCCTATAAGCCCACAAAGCTTCCGAAAGTCGGGACGACCAGTCCTTCCTATCAAGTCGAATAGTAACCTGTAGGATTTTCTTGATCTCCCGATTTGATAGCTCAGCTAGACCATTAGTTTGGGGGTGGTAAGGAGTAGAGATTCCGTGAGACACCCCGTATTTGGTTATCAGTGACCTGAACTGAGCATTGGTAAAATAGGTCCCTCCATCAGAGATGATTGCATGAGGAATCCCGAACCATGAAAAGATATTCTGATGAATGAATTTGATGACGATCTTGTGATCACAGGTTCGGGTCGGAATGGCTTCGATCCATTTGGACACGTAGTCCATAGCGAGTAAAATGTACTCGAAGCCGTCCGAAACAGGAAAGGGGCCCATAAAATCAATCCCCCAAATATCGAAGATCTCGCATCATGGGACGCTGCGGTGGGTTCATGAAGTTCTAGAAGAGATCATTGAGTCGCTGGAGCTGGTGCTCAAGATTATTCTCTTCTTCAACAGGTTGAGCCATTGTGGAAGAAGTAGGGGAATTGGGTTCAAAATCAGAAGAGAGGTCTATGTGAAGAAGTTGTTGCCCAAATAAGGGTACCGAGGCTTGGCCTCGGGGAGAGTGAATTTATAGACGAGGTTTCAAGGACCTCCTACCAAACATACACTGATGGATTAGACGAGGTTAGTAGGTGCTGGACCCAATCAAGACACCCAAAATATTGGGTGACTATAGAGGTTCGGGGCGGATGATACCCCTTAATCAGAAAGTCGTCCACCTGAGAATTACCTGGGCAGCCAGAGAGGGTGAGTACCGCGAAGACCCCTACATGGTAGAGCGCCCCCACGGGTAACAGGATTTCCCCCACCTGACCTCTCTTGTCACTGAGATTTCAGGTAGACCAGAATGGGGACCTTAACTTCTTAAGTCTACCACTTTTAATTAGGATCAAGGTGCTTAGGGTTTCACTTGAACTTTATCCTTTTGAGTGCAAAGAGTGACCTAATTTAAAGGTTGGTTGATCCAAGGGATCATCTTCACCTATTAGTTCCTGTGAGAGCTTATTTGGTCCTGTCTTTGAAGGTTTAAGTGACTTAAGAGTCGGATTGCTTAGGGTTTCTCTTAATAGATCTTTTCAAGCAATGGCTTAGGCACACTTCCTTTGAGAATTTTCAATTTTTGATTAGAAGGTGTGTCTCTAAAACTCTAGCTTTGAGTCTTAGGTTGGCTCTAATTGGTCCAATTAGTTGCCTCAAGATTAGGTAATTAGGGCTCAAGCAAGAAGGTTTTAGCCCTAATTACTTCTAGTGGATATACAGATAGAATGTGTTGAAATTGAAAAATAGGCAATTCTTGTGATTTACTATGTATGAAAGACAGGTAATTCCTAGATTGCTTTTCTTTTTCTTCCTCTTTAGAATTTTAGGGGCTTAAAAGAGAAGATAGACAATTACCTGTCCCTTGGTGTGGTTGTTGTGCGACTACTTGTTCCTTCTTGATTTCCTGTGCTTGCACAACAAAAGAGAAGAGATTAAGCCAGTAGTAAATCAGAAATTGTGAATTAATAGCTTCTAGAATGCCCGTTGCTCCCCGGCAACGGCGCCAAAAACTAATGACCGCTCTTTCGTCGTGTTTTAAAGATATGTTCGTTGCAGTATGTTGTGAAAAGCGATTATCAATTTATTTCAATTTGTTACTTGAAATTTAAAATATCCCGAGGTCAAACTCAGGGAGCAAACGTAATTCTAAAAGCATACAAATTCATAGTTCAATATATTACTTTTACAAAAATTAAAGAGATAATGAACAAAAAATCCTTTTCTTCTTTTCTTTCTTTCTTCTCTTCTTCTTCTCTCTTCCTTCTTTTCTTTCTTTGCCTTTCCTTTCTCGGATGTTTGATTCTTTGAATCAGACGCCTTATCAGCCCCTTTGCTGCAGTGCCTCGCAGCTTCTTCTTGCACTGTGCCTTCTCCTTCTTCAGTTGGCTTCTTGGCCTTCCTGTCTTCTTCTTTCTTCTTCAGTTGCTGCGGCTCTTCTCCTTCTCTTTCTTTTCTCTACAGCTTCCTCCTTCCTGTCTTCTTCTTCTCTTCTACTCCCCTACATGTTACACGGTTAGGAGAAACCTAACCCCTACTCGCCCCGCGTCTCTCTCTCTCTCTCTCTATTTCTCTCTCAAAGGTTCTCTCCTAGAGCATTCGCGGGTATACGGGTCGAGTAACGCGCCCGGGACCAGGCCCACCGGCGTGCGGTGGTGGGCGAGGAGTGCACGGTAGGGTAATCGGGTTCGGACCTAGGCCCGTGGGGCGTGAGCGCGGGCGAGGGCGGGTGCGAGTGCGCGGCGCGCTGCGTGCGTGGGTGAGGGATGAGATGCTTATTTCGGGTCAACCGGGTTTTATTCTTATAACGTTGTAGTATAGCCAGTTATTACCAACATTTCAAATATATAAATTTTTTTTACTCGGAAAATAAAAGAGTTCCCGAGGTCGAACTCAGGGAGCAAGTTGTATTCTAGAGATATACATGTTTCTTTTACAAAATAAAGAAAGAGAGAGGGAAAGAATTTGTTGTTCTCTTTGTTTTCTCCTCGTGATGTTCTTCTTCCTTGGTTTCTGTCTTGGCCTCTCTTCTTCTTTTTTTTTCTGCAGTCTCTTCTGTGAAGGTTTCTTCTTCCTTGGCTCTGTTGTACTTCTTCTCTGCAACCTTTCCTCTTCTTCTGCCTTGCTCAGCCTCTTCTTTAGAGTTTCTTCTTGTTTCTCCTCCCTGCGGCTAAGTGTCAGCTTCTTCTTTTCTTTTTCAGCCAGGGACGTCACCCCTCCTTTCTTCTTTTCCTTTCAGGCCGTCGTCTGATTTCCAAATCAGACGACTTAACTACCTGTTGCTACAGTCAGCTTCCTTCTTCTTCCGCGGGTCTTCTTCGCCTGTGCCTGCACACTTCAGAGTTTTTCGTCAGAGGCAAAACCTACTCTACCCCCCCCCCCCCGCGTCTCTCTCTCTCTCTGAAACCACTCTTGGGAAAGCTCCCAGAGCTGCCGGGTAACCGGGTTCGGGTCAGGCCCGGGTCCAGGCCCACCGGCGTGCGTGGTGGGCGAGGAGTGCAGGTCAGTCTTAAGTCGGGTCGGGTCGGGTCAGGTCCGCGGGGCGTGAGCGCGGACGAGACCGGGTAACCGGGCAGGTGAAGGGGACCTCACCCCGTGTGCTGAGGCAGTAAGCCTCCAGCACTTTTGCGTCTTATGTCGCTGCGACTCTTCAGGCCTTTCCGAGGTGGGACTAAATGTCCCACCTCAATTGCGCGCCCGCAGCGGGGAAATCAGCGGGAGATTGCGGCGTCACGCGAAGCTTTCTGCCTTAGCTGCGAGCCTGGTGTTTTGCCAAAAAGCCTCGCAAGGCCTGGGAGTTGAATCTGGGCGTGGCGCTGAGCGTGGCGCGCCTGTAGCTGCAGGTGGAAGCAGTTCCTCCCGCACGGTAATGGCGGCGGAGGTCGAGTGGTCTGTTCACAAGAAAACGGCCTCTCGGCCTAATCAGAAAGTGCCAGGAGCTTCGCCAGGGTGCGGCGAAGCTCGTGTGGGTGGTGGCGAGGCGCGGGGCGGCGTGCGAGGGCTGCCCTAGGTCGGACTGTGGGTCGGAGGATGGGTCTGTTCGGTGGGGTTGCAGAGGGTGATGTGGGGGAAGTGGCAGGGCGGAGGTTGATCAGGGTGAGGAGGCGGAGGTCCTGCGGTGGTCGGCGAGCCGTGTGGGTCGCTGAGGTGATGGGAGCGGCTCGCCGGAGGGTGGTCGGAGACGAAGGGGGTGACGATGGTCAGGGTCGGTCGAGGGCTTAATTGAATAAATTGAAAGCGGGGAAAGAAAGAGGAGAAGAAGGGGAGTAACTCTAGCTTACTTGCAGGGACGAAGGGGGAGGAACAGGGCGACAGTCGTATCGACTGTCGCCGGAGAAGACGATGCTCAGGGAAAGGGGCGGCGGCGAGCAGAGAGCCGGAGAGGCGTCAGCTGGGTGTGGCGTGGCGCGGGAAGAGCAGGGGAGGAAGTCTCTGCTGCTGGTATTGCGGCAGAGCGAAGAGGTGGAGGGGGAGGAAACCGCCGGAGCTGGTGAGCGTCTGCCGGAGGAAGAAGAGAGGAAAGTTGGGGATTTTCTCCGTCAGATCCAGGCTGCCCCGGTCGGTGGAGCAACGGGGGGTATTTATAGGGATCAAACATGGAGGAAGGCGGAGGGAGACGACGTGTCTCCCTCGCCGGAGGATGGTCGGAAACAAGAACCCATATCGTCCGTGCGTTCGCACGGCCAGTATGGTGGGTTACAACGACCAGGGGGTGTCCCTGCGACGGCTGATGACGCAGGGCACCCCCGGTTTACTTGCCAGGTCCCCCACCTCACCCTGCGCGGCGCCATGCTCCGCGCAAGGTCGCCGGAGCATGGTGCTGGCAGGTTTTGCAGGAGGGACCTGATTGCAAAGAACGAAGGAGAGTTAGGGGCCAAAATGCGAGGGTTCAAAAGTTGAGGGCCAAAGAGTAAATATATGAGGACCAAAGTGTAAAGTCGGTCAAGGAGGTTTCTTCTTAGGCTCAAGTTTTTATACATGACTAATTAGGACCTAAGGAATCTGATGGTGAATTTCATTTTCATATTAAACCTTGTTTGACCGGTCAATTTGCGCAAAAACCCAAATTAAGTTATTAATTGGGCATGGTTCTCAATGTAGGTCAAAAAGGGTTCTGAAGGCCAAATTGAAGGTTCTAAACCCTGGAGATTATTTTTCTATGAATTTTAGAGGGTTTATTCTATTTTTACTTTGCCTCGAACCTTGTGAATTGAAGTGGGTTGTTTTAGGGTTACAGATTATCATTTAGTTTCTTGGAATTGCTGTAGCCCTTGCTAGATCATTTCATCCCACTCTTATTCTTATTAAGCTGCTTTGACCTATGTTTGGGCCCTGAATTACCCTGTATGCAGATTATACTGGTAAAATTGCATTTTTACCCCTTATGACTTGTTTTCTTCTCAAACTCAGGATTCTCTGAGTTAAGCCTTTCCTTGAGATATGTAGGAGCTTTTATCCTTTGTATTAGGTCAAAATGAGCTAGTTATGGCTCATGATGAGGTTCTCATCATACCCCCATGCCTAGCTTTTGCTAGTCCCTTAGCAAAAACTTAAGGTTTCAACCCTTGTTCTAGACCATGAAGTTTTTAATAGTTTTAGATAAGTGCCTTTTTATTTGAGCATAGATTAGGTTAGAATGCTGACCATAGGCCTAAAAGGTACTCTAGTACTAATCAAGATCCAAATCTGTCTAGCCTTAGCCTCAGTCTTTTAGCAAAGGTTTTTAAGGCCCACAAGAACTAACCTAAGGTTTATTGGACTTCGTGGTTAAAGCACCCGTGCTTGAAATGATTTTAGTCCTGGCTCAGTTCGCAGTGCGTTTTGTAAGAGAGAGATAGAAAGTTTTTCTGTTTGGAGAGTTTTCTCTCTCTTTTTCTTTTTAGTTCTAGCCTAGGATTGGCTTTTCAACACGGTCTGTATCAGATTCCTTGCTCCCATCATCAATCCTCAAGGGTTCCTGGCGATCGATGCTTCGAGATAGCACCGCCCATGGCAACCCCCGGAACCCTGGCTATTGAGATTTCGAGATAATCCCATCCATGGTATTCCGTGGCCGAATCCAGACCCTGGCAATTGACACTTCGAGATAATGCCATCCATGGAATCTGAACCAGCAGAGTGCTTACATGCCCCCAGTAGGATATGTAAATATCCTAAGAGACAAGCACCGAGGAGATGATATTTTGTTACGCATCTTCGAGGGGATTTCCCGCCTCTCTGCGCTGGGAACTCGTCCAAATCAATCTTGTGTTGATCGGCCGCTCCTATTCTAGGTGATCTTTTTAGATTTTTGCGACGCTTCTGCGTGATTCTGATTTTTACGCTTACTGAACCAGGCTGTGTGTGAGGTTAGGGTGCTTAGGTTACTGAGTCCCGTAAACCAAAAATTAGTTAACGAGGCCGAATACTCCCTAAGCCTTAGACCTAATACTTCAGCTTTTCATTTTCCTCAACCTCTTGAGGAGTGTCCAGATCTTAATGGGTACTAAGAGTCTATTCAAGAATGCCTAAGGTTTGCATTCTTTACTAATCTCATTGTGCACTTTTCTTGAATGAGGTCTAGAACTTATGTTAATTCCTTAGTTCCTTACTAATGATTATCACTTTTTCTTATAATTTTGTGCTCCTTTTTCATTTTGTTTTTCTTCTCCTTCACAAAATTTCCTTCTCCTCTTTTCCTCTTATTCTTTTTCGAAAATTTTTTAATTTTTATGGTGTTTTTGGCATATGTGAATTTTTTTGTTTGAAACCTTTTCTTACAAGTTTTTGTACTTTCCTACCCCCCCATGCCTAAGATTTGCAATGTCCTCATTGTAACCTAGGGGTTTTTATTCAACTAAGTTCATACATTAGGATAGCTGTTTTGATGAGTCTCAGATGCAAGCACCTGAGGTGGAGTTGGCTGCCCTAAAGTGTGAACTTCAAGTGCAAAAAAAAGTTGTCAGAACAAGTTTCAGGTTTTCAAAGAGAATGACGGGCTGCCTCCCGTTAAGCGCTGAGTTTTACGCCATCGGCTGGGCGCAATAAGCTCAAGGGGAAAGGAGGGTATAAGATGCCTCAGCCAAATTAGTAGAAGTTACATCAATGAACGGCTTGAGTCTCTGACCGTTCACGATGAAAGGTTCAGAATCGTGGCTGAGTGGACTGATTTCGATTGCTCCATTTCCAAAAACCTGTCGGACCAAATATGGTCCGACCCACTTAGATCTCAGTTTTCCTGGGAAGAGTTTGAGTCGGGCATCAAAGAGTAGGACCTTTTGACCAGGATGAAAGATCTTTCTCGAGATGTGTTTGTCGTGGAAGGCTTTAACCCGCTCCTTGTAGATTTGCGAGTTCTCGTACGCGTCTATGCGTAATTCATCGATCTCGCTGATTTGGAGTTTTCTGTGGGTCCCAGCCTTGGAAAGATCTAGATTACAGTTCCGTACTGCCCAATAGGCTTTATGCTCCAGTTCGACGGGAAGGTGGCATGCCTTTCCGTACACCAGTCTAAAGGGAGACATGCCTAATTGGGTCTTGTGGGCGGTCCTATAGGCCCACAATGCTTCCGGAAGTCGGGACGACCAGTCCTTCCTGTCAGGTCGAACAGTGACTTGCAGGATTTTCTTGATCTCCCGATTAGACAGCTCAGCTAGACCATTAGTTTGGGGGTGGTAAGGAGTAGAGATTCGGTGAGACACCCCGTATTTGGTCATCAGTGACCTAAACTGAGCATTTGTGAAATGGGTCCCCCCATCAGAGATTATTGCACGAGGAATCCCGAACCTTGAGAAAATGTGTTGATGAATGAATTTGAGAACGATTTTGTGATCACAGGTTCGGGTCGGTATGGCTTCGATCCATTTGGACACGTAGTCCACAGCCAACAGAATGTATTCGAAACCATCCGAAACAGGAAAGGGGCCCATAAAATCAATCCCCCAAACATCAAAGATTTCGCATACTAGAATCGGTTGCATAGGCATCATGTCGCGATGGCTCATGTTGCCCAAAGTCTGGCAACGACTGCATGCCTTGCAATGACTGTATGCGTCTTTGAACAGTGTGGGCCAGTAAAAGCCGCACTGGAGGACTTTTGCTGCGGTTTTATGCCCGGCAAAATGGCCACCGCATGCCTGGTCATGGCAGAAAGAGAGGATATTGTTGACTTCCCCTTCCGGGACACATCTCCGGATGATCTGATCGGCACCTATGCGGAAGAGGTACGGGTCTTCCCAAATGTAATACTTGGCATCGGAGCGTAATTTGTCCTTCTTGGCCTTCGGCCAATCGGACGGGATCTGATGGGATGCCAAGTAATTTACTATATTAGCAAACCATGGAAGGCTAGTACCAATAGTCAGCAGGTGCTCATCGGGAAAATGCTCAGTGATGGGTCTGGAAGGGTCAATTATTTCATAAGGAAGACGGGACAAGTGATCAGCTACCACGTTTTGCTTTCCCGCTTTGTCGCGAATCTCAAGGTCAAATTCTTGCAACAGCAAGATCCATCGGATTAATCGAGGTTTCGCATCCTTCTTCGTAAGGAGATGCCTCACAGCTGTGTGATCCGAGTATATGATGACATGGGAACCCAGAAGGTACGATCTGAACTTCTCTAGGGCAAATACTACAGCTAGCAGCTCTTTCTCAGTAACTGTATAGTTACGCTGAGCCTCATCGAGTGTTTTGCTGGCGTAGTAAATGACCACAGGTTTCTTGTCATTTTTCTGCCCCAAAACCGCTCCTACAGCGAAGTCAGATGCATCACACATGATCTCAAAGGGTTGAGACCAATCAGGGGACTGTAGGATCGGGGCTTGGGTGACTCGGTCACGCAGGATTTCAAATGCTTGAGTGCATTCCTTGGAGATTTCGAAGGGAACATCCTTGGAGAGAAGAGTGGTCAGGGGGCGTGCGATTTTTGAAAAATCAGGGATAAATCGTCGATAAAAACCGACATGCCCTAAAAAGGATCGGATGTCCCTGATCGAGCTAGGCATAGGAAGGTGAGAAATCAGATTAACCTTAGCTCGATCCACTTGGATACCTTTCTCCGAAATTGAGTGTCCCAGGACAATTCCCTCAGGCACCATGAAATGGCTCTTTTCCCAGGAAAGAACCAAATTCACATCGATGCACCGCCTGAGTATCTGGACCAAGTGTTGGAGGCAATCGTCGAATGATGCTCCGAAAACTGAAAAGTCATCCATGAAGACTTCCAGATAATCACCTACCATATCTGAGAATATGGCAAGCATGCATCGCTGAAAAGTAGCGGGTGCATTGCAAAGACCGAAAGGCATCCTTCGGAAAGCGTATGTTCCGAAGGGGCAGGTGAACGTGGTCTTTTCTTGGTCCTCAGGATGGATTGCCACCTGGTTATAACCGGAGTACCCGTCAAGAAAGCAGAAGAACCTATTTCCCGCTAGTTTTTCGAGAATTTGATCAATGAAGGGTAGTGGGAAATGATCCTTCTTCGTGGAGGAATTGAGTCGACGGTAATCTATACAGACTCTCCACGAGTTGGCTAATCGGGTAGGAATGATTTCTCCGGTCTCAGTCGTTATAGTGGTGAGTCCTGCCTTCTTGGGCACGACCTGAATTGGGCTCACCCAACGACTATCGGAGATCGGGTAGATGATTCCGGCATCTAACCATTTGATGATCTCCTTTTTCACGACCTCCTGCAGATTGGGGTTTAAGCGTCTCTGCATTTCACGAGAAGGTCGTGTGCCCTCTTCTGAATAGATATGATGAGTACAATAAGAGGGACTTATTCCAGTCAAATCATCGAGAGTCCATCCGATGGCTCTGCGATGTTGCTGGAGGACAACAATCAGACGGGATTCCTGTTCAGGACTGAGGTTGGAATTGATGATCACAGGAAGGGTCTGATTAGAACCCAAAAATACGTATTTCAAGTGAGCGGGAAGGGGTTTCAGTTCGAGGATGGGGTTTTCAGCAGCAGCGGGTGGTTCAGTATAGATGTGAGGTTCAAGGGTGGGAGTTACTGGGTTGTTCATATCTGGATTCAACTCCTCTGTTTGCGGGTCAAGATCCTTCTGTGGTTGATGAGGCACAATCGAGTCATTCTGGAGGTGTGATTCATCAACCAAAGTCTTGATGTCACAAATTTGCTCGATGACGCCGCAATTAATTCCTTGTTGGGCCTTAAATATATCAATTTTCAGTGTTTGATCTCCAAACTTAAGCTCTATTTGGCCCTCTTCACAGCTGATGTTGGCTCTAGCAGTAGCCAAGAAAGGTCTCCCTAGAATGATTGGTGTATCCCTAGGGTTCTCAGGTGCATCCATATCTAAGACTATAAAGTCCACTGGAAAATAGAAATCCCGCACTCTCACGATAACATCCTCGAGAATCCCTTTTGGTGACTTTATAGATCGATCTGCTAATTGTAATGTCACCTCGGTTGGTTTCAGCTCAGATTCTTCTAGATGGTCAAGTAAGGATGTGGGTATCAGGTTTATGGATGCACCCAAGTCTAACAATGCTCTATCAAATTGGGTACCACCTATCTTACAGGAGATCAGGGGAGTTCCAGGATCTTTTGCCTTGGGTGGGAGTCTACTAAGGATTACAGAGCTGGCTTGCTCTGACAGAACAATTGGGCTCCCTCCCTTGGTTCGCGGCTTACGCTGGGGTGTACATATATTCTTTAGAAATCGTGCGTAAGCTGGTACGTGGCGGATTGCATCCATCAAGGGGATGTTTATGTGGACCTGCTCAAAGAGCTTGACCAGGTCCTCCTCAGGGGCCACGGGTTTGGTGGTCTTCTTTCCCTTGGTCAGGGCCTCGGGAAACGGGATCTTGGTTGGTTCTTCTAGGATAGGTTCAGGTTGTGGATCTGGAACAGCGGTACCTTGGATAACTATCCTAGGGTCATGGTTATCAGGCTGGGAGTGGTTTGGATAGTGCGGGTCTTGAGTTGTCTTACCACTACGTGTTGTTACAGAATTTAATCCGGCCTGATTTTGGTTGGTTTGGTAGGAGGGGTGGCTGCTGCTGAAATCCTGCATAAGAAGTTGAGGCTTCCATCTCGTCTGGAGATGGAGCAGTAGGAGCCTGATAAATCCATTGGGCGTGGCCTAAATTTGGATTCATAACGCGCTTCTGGGTTGGCACGTTATTTGGGTTAGGAAGAGGTTGGGAAGGGAGTGTGCCTGGTTGGCGAGAATTTGCCAACTGGGCCAGTTGAGTTTTAACTTCAGTAAGCTCGTCCTTGTGCTGTTTTTGAATAGCCGCATTCGATTTTTGAATGTCAGCCAGAGTCTGAAGGATTAAGGACATTTGATCTTGATTTGGCCCTGATGGATAAGTAGGGTTGGGCTGAGGCTGAGGCGGCTGGTAGTGATGAGAGGGCTGTGGGCGGGACTGAAAAGGTGGTCTTTGGGTTTGGGAATTTCCCGCCCACTGAAAATTGGGATGGTTTCGCCATCCAGGGTTGTAAGTGTTGGAGAATGGGTCGTTCTGGATGGCGTTGAGGTCCTCGCAGGTCTGAGGAACCTCCTGAGAATCAGGGAAAGGAGGAATGGAGTTCCCCCGGCTGGTGTAGAAAGGATCGGATGATCTTCCAGTCCAAGAATCAGATGGGGATGGATATGGATCCATCCCAGGGGAAGATCGGTGGAGGATGTTTTGCACAGTCTCCTGTGTGGAAGGAGGTTGTGCAAAGGAGTTACGCGCAGAGGTGGCTTGCTGCAAGTGCTGAGTCAGCTCATCCACCTTCTTTTCAATGATTGAGACCTTGTCCAATCGACTGGCCACTAATTCCAGGTCGACTGATGCGGACAGGCCCTGCGTCTCATGTGCTCCCTTAAGATTCGTCGCTGCGCGGGTATTCGTCCTGTCGAATAATCCCATGGAGTCATTGTTGATGGAGTTCTCGCACATGTTTTCGAGAATCTCCCATACGGTGTCTTCATGTTGACCCATGATGTTTCCTCCGCAAGTTGCATTGACGAAACGGCGGATGTCCTCACGGAGTCCCTGGTAAAAAGATTGGACTTGTTCCCATTTAGGAACTCCGTGATGGGGGCACTTCCTCATGAGATCCTGAAAACGATCCCATGCCTCATGAAGAGGTTCTCCTGATTGTTGAGTGAAGTGTGTAATCTGATGGCGCAAGGCGTTGGTCCGACCAACGGGAAAGAACTTTTTCAAAAACTCGGATTGAAGTTCTTCCCAAGTGTTGATCGGCCGGGTCTGAGTTTGATACCAATGGGCAGCCTTGTCCATAAGAGAAAAGGAGAACATCTTCATGAGAAGAATATCCCGATTTTGCGCATCTGATCCAAAAGTGTGGGCCAGATGCTTTAGCTGTTTGATGTGCTGGAAGGGATCTTCAGAATTAAGCCCATGGAATTTAGGTATAGCATGAATCATGTTGGGCTTTAGTTCGGAATCAGGTCCTCCAGTCGGGATTCTGACTCGAGGCTCAATGGCCACCGCAGCAGGATTGTAGTGGTCCCGCATCATAGGACGCTGTGGTGGGTGCACGAAGTTTTGGAAGAGGTCATTGAGTCGCTGGAGCTGGTGTTCCAGATTATTTTCTTCCTCAACTGGCTGAGCCATGATGGGGGAAGAAGAAGAACTTGGTTCTGAATCAGAAGAGAGAATAATGTGAGGGTGTTGCTGCACAAACACGGGCGTCGAGGCTTGGCCTTGACGAGAGCGAATTTCTAAAGGAGGTCTTAAGGGTGGTCTTAGAGACCTCCTTCCGTACATGCACAGTTGGAAGAGGTAAGTTTAGCAGGTGCTGGACCCAATCAAGGCACCCAAAAAAGGTGTTGGGTGACTATAGAGGTACGGGGCAGATGGACCCCTTGATCAGAAAGATCGTCCACCTGAGAATTACCTGGGCAGCCAGAGAGGGAGAGTCCCGCGAAGACCCCTACACGGTAGAGCGTCCCCACGGGTTACAGGGTTTCCCCCACCCGACCTCTCTTGTCACTGCGGTTCCAGGTAGACCAGAATGGGGATCTTGACCTCTTAAGTCTACCAATTTTAAGATCAGGGTGCTTAAGGTTTCACTTGAACTTTAGTCTTTTTAAGTGCAAAGAGTGACCTAATTTAAGGTTGGTTAACCCAAAGGGGTCAACTTTACCTCTTGTTTTCTTTGAGAGCTTTTTGGGTCCTTTCTTTTAGGGTTCAAGTGTTTAGAGAGAGCCAATTGTTTAGGATTTTTCTTGTTAATTATTTTCAATCAATGGCTTGGGCACACCTCTTTTGGATTTCCTCAATTCTTGATCAAGGGGTGTGTCTCTACTGAAATCCTAATGTTTGACCTTATGTTGGCTCTATTTGGTCCATTTAACTCTTTGTTGGGCAATTAGGGCTCAAGCAAGAATGTGTTAGCCCTTAAATACCCTTAATAGTGTGCAGGAGTGATGAGTTGAAAACATGCAACTCTTTATGGTTACTAAGTATGGAAGACAGGTTAGCCCTATATTGCTTGTTCTTTTCTTTTCTTCCTCTTTAGAGTTTAGGGGTTAATAGTGAGAGGAAAAATTTACCTGTCTTCGGAGTGGTTGTCGTGTGGTTGCTTGTCTTCTTGAGTTCCTGTAACTGCACAAAAGAGAGGAGATTATCAGAAATTAAAAGAAACAGGAATGTTTACCTCTAGAATAGCCGTTGCTCCCCGGCAACGGCGCCAAAGTGAGATGCTTATTTCGGGTCAACCGGGTTTTATTCTTATAACGTTGTAGTATAGCCAGTTATTACCAACATTTCAAATATATAAATTTTTTTTACTCGGAAAATAAAAGAGTTCCCGAGGTCGAACTCAGGGAGCAAGTTGTATTCTAGAGATATACATGTTTCTTTTACAAAATAAAGAAAGAGAGAGGGAAAGAATTTGTTGTTCTCTTTGTTTTCTCCTCGTGATGTTCTTCTTTCTTTCTTTCTTCAGATCTCCTTCTTCTTCTTCCTTGGTTTCTGTCTTGGCCTCTCTTCTTCTTTTTTTTTCTGCAGTCTCTTCTGTGAAGGTTTCTTCTTCCTTGGCTCTGCTGTACTTCTTCTCTGCAACCTTTCCTCTTCTTCTGCCTTGCTCAGCCTCTTCTTTAGAGTTTCTTCTTGTTTCTCCTCCCTGCGGCTAAGTGTCAGCTTCTTCTTTTCTTTTTCAGCCAGGGACGTCACCCCTCCTTTCTTCTTTTCCTTTCAGGCCGTCGTCTGATTTCCAAATCAGACGACTTAACTACCTGTTGCTACAGTCAGCTTCCTTCTTCTTCCGCGGGTCTTCTTCGCCTGTGCCTGCACACTTCAGAGTTTTTCGTCAGAGGCAAAACCTACTCTACCCCCCCCCCCCCCCCCCCCGCGTCTCTCTCTCTCTCTGAAACCACTCTTGGGAAAGCTCTCCCAGAGCTGCCGGGTAACCGGGTTCGGGTTAGGCCCGGGTCCAGGCCCACCGGTGTGCGTGGTGGGCGAGGAGTGTAGGTCAGTCTTAAGTCGGGTCGGGTCAGGTCCGCGGGGCGTGAGCGCGGACGAGACCGGGTAACCGGGCGGGTGAAGGGGACCTCACCCCGTGTGCTGAGGCAGTAAGCCTCCAGCACTTTTGCGTCTTATGTCGCTGCGACTCTTCAGGCCTTTCCGAGGTGGGACTAAATGTCCCACCTCAATTGCGCGCCCGCAGCGGGGAAATCAGCGGGAGATTGCGGCGTCACGCGAAGCTTTCTGCCTTAGCTGCGAGCCTGGTGTTTTGCCAAAACGCCTCGCAAGGCCTGGGAGTTGAATCTGGGCGTGGCGCTGAGCGTGGCGCTCCTGTAGCTGCAGGTGGAAGCAGTTCCTCCCGCGCGGTAATGGCGGCGGAGGTCGGGTGGTCTGTTCACAAGAAAACGGCCTCTCGGCCTAATCAGAAAGTGCCAGGAGCTTCGCCAGGGTGCGGCGAAGCTCGTGTGGGTGGTGGCGAGGCGCGGGGCGACGTGCGAGGGCTGCCCTAGGTCGGACTGTGGGTCGGAGGATGGGTCTGTTCGGTGGGGTTGCAGAGGGTGATGTGGGGGAAGTGGCAGGGCGGAGGTTGATCAGGGTGAGGAGGCGGAGGTCCTGCGGTGGTCGGCGAGCCGTGTGGGTCGCTGAGGTGATGGGAGCGGCTCGCCGGAGGGTGGTCGGAGACGAAGGGGGTGACGATGGTCAGGGTCGGTCGAGGGCTTAATTGAATAAATTGAAAGCGGGGAAAGAAAGAGGAGAAGAAGGGGAGTAGCTCTAGCTTACTTGCAGGGACGAAGGGGGAGGAACAGGGCGACAGTCGTATCGACTGTCGCCGGAGAAGACGATGCTCAGGGAAAGGGGCGGCGGCGAGCAGAGAGCCGGAGAGGCGCCAGCTGGGTGTGGCGTGGCGCGGGAAGAGCAGGGGAGGAAGTCTCTGCTGCTGGTATTGCGGCAGAGCGAAGAGGTGGAGGGGGAGGAAACCGCCGGAGCTGGTGAGCGTCTGCCGGAGGAAGAAGAGAGGAAAGTTGGGGATTTTCTCCGTCAGATCCAGGCTGCCCCGGTCGGTGGAGCAACGGGGGTATTTATAGGGATCAAACAGGGAGGAAGGCGGAGGGAGACGACGTGTCTCCCTCGCCGGAGGATGGTCGGAAACAAGAACCCATACCGTCCGTGCGTTCGCACGGCCGGTATGGTGGGTTACAACGACCAGGGGGGTGTCCCTGCGACGGCTGACGACGCAGGGCACCCCCGGTTTACTTGCCAGGTCCCCCACCTCACCCTGCGCGGCGCCATGCTCCGCGCAAGGTCGCCGGAGCATGGTGCTGGAAGGTTTTGCAGGAGGGACCTGATTGCAAAGAACGAAGGAGAGTTAGGGGTCAAAATGCGAGGGTTCAAAAGTTGAGGGCCAAAGAGTAAATATATGAGGACCAAAGTGTAAAGTCGGTCAAGGAGGTTTCTTCTTAGGCTCAAGTTTTTATACATGACTAATTAGGACCTAAGGAATCTGATGGTGAATTTCATTTTCATATTAAACCTTGTTTGACCGGTCAATTTGCGCAAAAACCCAAATTAAGTTATTAATTGGGCATGGTTCTCAATGTAGGTCAAAAAGGGTTCTGAAGGCCAAATTGAAGGTTCTAAACCCTGGAGATTATTTTTCTATGAATTTTAGAGGGTTTATTCTATTTTTACTTTGCCTCGAACCTTGTGAATTGAAGTGGGTTGTTTTAGGGTTACAGATTATCATTTAGTTTCTTGGAATTGCTGTAGCCCTTGCTAGATCATTTCATCCCACTCTTATTCTTATTAAGCTGCTTTGACCTATGTTTGGGCCCTGAATTACCCTGTATGCAGATTATACTGGTAAAATTGCATTTTTACCCCTTATGACTTGTTTTCTTCTCAAACTCAGGATTCTCTGAGTTAAGCCTTTCCTTGAGATATGTAGGAGCTTTTATCCTTTGTATTAGGTCAAAATGAGCTAGTTATGGCTCATGATGAGGTTCTCATCAAGGGACCTGACCCCTGTGTATCGAAGGCGATAAGCCTTATGCTGCGGCGCCCACTCACCCACTTCCGAGGTGGGACTAAATGTCCCACTTGCCTGTCGCGTGCACCCGCAGAGGTTTAGCTACTCAATTGCAGCTGCTGCGAGGATCCTCGAAGCTAATCAAAGGCCTGGGTGTGTGTGCGAGACCAAGCTGCTCCTTTTGGACCTGGGGACCTGGAGCGCTGCGGCCTGGAGAAGCTTGCAAATTAGATTTGACCTGTTCGTCAATGGCGGTGAGCCCCTGGAACCTGAAAGCACCAAAATGGCCTCACGGCCACGTTAAAAAGCTCAGGGAGCTTTGCTAAGGTGCGGCGAATGTGCAGAGGTGGTCGGCGAGGCGTGGGAACGCCTGTGGGAGCGTGCCTAGGGTTTACTGTGGCCGTGGAGTTGGGTGTGTTTGGTGGGCGAATATAGAGGTGTTGGAGGTCAATGGAGATGGAGAAACTGCTTAGTGAATGGTGGCGGAGGTTTTGAGGGGTCTGGCGGGGTGGATGGAGGCGTGGAGCGGTGGGAACACCTCGTCGGTGGTCTGCCGGAGGTGGAGAAGGTGGTGGTGGACAATGGCGTAGAGGGGTCGAAAATGTGATTTAAAAGAGAGGAAATGAAGAGGGGGAGAGAGAGAACTTATCTATGAGTCTCTGGACGAAGGGGAGGGAAGCGGTGGTAGCGAACGGTTGTGTTGCCGTCGCCGGAGACGAAGGTGCCTAGGGGAAGGGACGACGACGAGGAAGAGAGACTAGAGGGCACCTCTGGTACGGCAAGGCGCGACGGACGACGACGGAAGTAACCCTGCCACTGTATGATGGTAGGGCGACGAGAGAGGAGGAGGGTCGTCGGAACCTGCGGGCGAATGGCCGGAGGAGGAGACGAAATTTGAGGGTTTTCTTCGGCCAAAACAGGCTTGAAGCAACCAGCGACCCTTGCCGCTCCTTAAATAGATGTTGGCGAGGAGGAGATCTCGAGGAGGGAGCGTGGGCAGGCCGCCGAAGAATGGCCAGAGAAGAGACCCATGCCTCTCACGCATTCGCATGAGAGGTATGGGAATCGGCAGGGCATGGGAGGGCGTCCATGCGAAAGAAGACAATGCTGGGGACCCCTGTCTCGTTTCTGGGGCCGATCCCCATACCCTGTGCGGCGCCATCCTTCGCGCAAAGTCGCCGGAGGCATGGGCAGGTGTTGCGGGTGGCAGAGGGACCGGCTTGCAAAGAACGAAGGGAAAGTTAAGGGGCAAAATGCAAGGGTTCAAAAAAGTTAAGGGTCAAAAAGTAATTCTTGAGGACCAATTTGTAAAATAGGTCAAAATGGCCTTCCCTTAGGTCAAAATTTTGGTACAAACCTAATTTGGACCTAAGGAATCCAATGGTGAAGTTTGATTTTAGGTTTGATTATGTTTGACCGGTCAATTTGCACAAAAATCCAAATTAGGTCAAAAATTGGGTATGGTTCTCAATCTGGGTCAAGATAGGTTCCAATGGCTAAATTGAAGGTTCTAAACCCTAGGGGATGTTTTTTCATGAATTTTAGAGGGTTTTATTGATTGTTATCTTGCCTAAAACTTCGTGAATTAAAGAAGGTTTGTTTTAGGGTTACAGAATGTCATTTAATTCCTAGAAGTTGCTATAACCCTTTTCAGATCAAATCATCCCACTTTCTTTCTTATTAAGCCCATTTGACCTGTGTTTAGACCCTTAGACATCCCGTTTGTGTACTGCATTGGTAAAATTACAGTTTTACCCCTTGTGAGTTACTTTATACTCAAATTTATAGTTCTTTGATTTAGGCTTTCCCTTAGGTTTTGTAGGAGATTTTGTATACTTGTTTAGGTCAAAATATGCTAGTTAGGGTTCATGATGAGGCTCTCATCACTGTACCACATTTTAACATGAATGAAAATATCTGTTGTGTACTGAACAATTGATTGTGAAATCTTGAGCTTCCTGTTATGTATTTAATGAATCGTATGTGGAAATGAGAAAGTTTATGCATGAACCCTACGGGGAGCTAGAAAGGAACTCACGTGTATGGAACGAATATCGTATGTAGAAGGGAAGTGAGCTAGCCCTCGAGTACACGGTACCGAGGAGAGAAACTATCCCTTTCGCATGAAAAGTGAGTTGGCCCTTATGTACGCGGTACCGAGGAGAGCTACTGTCACTTTAGTATTGGGAGGAGTGACGTGCGGAAGACGTGTATGTTTAAAAGGGTCGTTATAGCTTGCGCTCGCAACGTCAGTTTTAAATGAAGAAATGGACGTGAGTCCGAGTGTTGATCTCAGGGAGGCGTGAAAATTAGATTTTTCTTGTCACTTAATGTCGCAGAAATAATGGGTTTTTGCTTGCGATAAGACGTGGGTGAAAAGCGAGTGAGAGAGAGAGAGAATAGGGTTAGGATTTTTTCATTCACAGCATACAACTTAAACATAAAAGAGGGCAAGTAATTGGATAGGAAACAACTTCATTTGACATGCAACTTTAGTTTTATAATTACAACACTAGATAAATGTTTAAATACAAGTAAAGTAAAGCTTAAGATAAAGAGGGAAAGAGAGAGAGGAGACGGCGAGGTAGCCACGGCGATGGAGAGGGGCTTCGTCAGCGGCTCGTTGGCTTCGACGATTACAAAGAGAGCTAATGGAGGCTAGGAGTGGGGTAGAGCACTTGCAAGTGGATTGAATGCCCTTCCATGGGTGGTTGGATGGAGTTTATATAGGCAAAAGGGCTTTCTAATTTAAGTATGGGCTTTAGTGACTTTTGGGACGTCGCTAAACCCATACCAAATCTGTCGGTGTAGCCCCCTTCTCCCGCTGGTCGCTAACGATCTTAATCTACAAAGACTGAGCAGTGCCCGAGTGTTTGCCAAAATATGAATCATCTGAATCCTTGCTTTATTGCATGTATATATATATATATTTCTTATTTTTAGATTTTTTGGAGTTAAGAGTGTGTTGGTAACTTTTTACGGCTACCCAACCCACCCAAAACTCGGACAAAACTCTAAGTGCTAAGCATCTTGGTGTGAAGATTGTGATAGACTCACTCAATGGTAATTTAGACAAACTTCGGTTTCTACGCCCCTAGGTGATCAGAAGAGGAAGTGTTTTGTCTGAAGGTGTATTTGTTCGATCGGTAGCTTTCTCCCTACGTTTGTTTTACTTGAGGTCAACACAAGGATTTTTCCAGTGTATATCTCCCCGGCTTGCTCTACTTCCTCACTTTTTCCTTAAGTGTTTTGGTTCTTTTTGTACATTTACTGAGGTGGGCTCTGGACAACCGACCAATGGGTTGTTACCCACGATCACTTGCCAAGCATACTCATGCGGTGAAGTGTGATTTATTTTGTTCTCTTTTTTCTTCTTCTTTTTTTTTATTTTATTTGGTAGGTGGCTTCCCTGATCTCAAATTTACCTAGAGGCAATAAAGAGGAGGTGGTCCCGTGGCTGGGCTCTGGATAACCTGCCAATGGGCTGTTACCTACGACAACTTGCCAGCCATACCACCATAGAGAGTTCATTAGCTACCCAATTTCTGTCAGAATCTCCGAGGAGTGAGTCTGTGCAAAAATGTGTGCAGATGCTTAGACTAAAAGTCCTTCTGAGTTAGAGGGTGAGTTGATAAGTTGTATACTTATCACCTTATTTAGTTAGTGGATTAGAGTAGCTTAAGGTTGCAGGGATTTGAAGCTAAATCCATATTTTAACGGACACCAGGGCTGATTAAGCCTGAAGGCCTGAAATGTCTAAGTGTTCAAGTTCCTTACGTATTATTTTCCACTATTGACAAATTTCTAATGCCTAAGTTTTTCTTCCTACATTCAATTTTTTTTTTAAATTTTATTTTATTTAGACTGATTAAATGAGCTCAGAATCATGCAATTTACCACCCCCCCATGCTTAAGTTGAACAATGTCCTCATTGACAAATACATGGATGCAATAGGGGTTTGAAAAGATATTACCTAAGTGATGTAGAATACCTGATCAGTCTGAATCTTCTGGGTTGCCTCTCAGGAAGCACTGAGTTTAACGCCTCCACCTGGGCGGTGCCTTGTGCCATCCCTCAATAAGGGTGACAATCTCCTTTGGGGGAACCTGGGCTAGGAAGTGTTTCAATCTCTGGCCATTGACTGTAAAAGTGTGCCCAGTATTCGGATCAGTGATTTCAACTGCCCCATTAGAGTGGGGCTTCACCACCCTAAATGGTCCTGTCCACTTGAACCTGAGCTTCCCTGGAAAGAGTTTTAGGCGAGCATCGAAAAGCCAAACTTGCTGGTTAGGCTCAAAGGTCATTCTATGGATGAGTCGGTCGTGGACGGCTTTCGTTTTCTCCTTATACAGCCGACTGTTCTCAAAGGTGTCCTGACGAATTTCTTCGAGCTCAGAGAGCTAGAGCGTCGTCTGCGCACCGGCTAACTGGGAATCCTTGTTACACTGCTTGACGACCCAGTAAGCCTGGTGTTCCAACTCAATAGGAAGGTGGCAGTCTTTGCCAAAGACCAGGAAATAAGGTGACCTGCCTATCGGGGTCTTGAAAGCAGTCCTATATGCCCACAGGGCATCATCCAGTCATGTGGACCAGTCTTTCCTGTCAGGTCTCACAGTTTTCTGTAGAATGTTCTTGATTTGTCTATTTGAGATCTCGGTCTGCCCATTTGTTTGCGGATGATACGGGGTAGCAATGCGGTGGTTAACCTCGTATTTTCTAAGTAGGGCACGGAATTGGGAATGAATAAAATGACTTCCACCATCACTGATCATGGCCTTTGGTATTCCAAATCAGGAAAAGATGTTCTGCTTAACAAAGTCCATGACAGTCTTATGATCGCATTGGTGGGTGGTGACGGCTTCAATCCATTTAGAGACATAGTCTATAGAGACTAGGATGTACTCAAAGCCGTTGGATGGTGGGAAGGGGCCCATAAAATCAATACCCCAAACGTCGAAGATCTCGACAATCAAAATGGGCTGGAGGGGCATCATATCTTTTCTGGTCATGGTCCCCAGCATTTGACAGCGAGAGCAAGTCTTAGCAAAGTTGTGTGCATCCTTAAATAAGGAAGGCCAGTAAAATCCGGACTGCAGAAGCTTCGCAGCCATTTTCTTTCCTGAGAAGTGGCCACCACAAGCTTGGTCATGACAAAAAGATAGCACACTCTGAACTTCGTCCTCAAGGATACACCTCCTGATGATCTGGTCAGCACAGAAGCGAAACAACATGGGATCATCCCAAAAATAGTGCTTGGCCTCGGCCAAGAACTTGTCCCGTTGCTGTCTGGACCAGCTATGCGGGGTCTATCCTACAACCAGGTAGTCAGCATACCAAGGCAGTTTCTTATCTTGTATAGCCAAAATGTGTTCATTGGGAAAGGTGTCGGATAAAGGCAGGGAGGGTCCAATGTGGTCTGGGTGAAGTCTGGATAAGTGGTTAGTCACCACATTCTTTGATCCGGCTTTATCGCGGATTTCCAGGTCAAATTCTTGCAAGAGTAGGATCCATCTGATGAGCATGGGCTTCGCGTCCTTTTTAGCCAATAGGTGCCGGATGGCTGAATGGTCAGTATAGATGGTCACATGGGATCCTAGCAGGTAGGATCAGAACTTCTCAAGTCCGAAAACTACAACGAGCAATTCTTTCTCTGTGACCGTATAATTTCGTTGGGCCTCATCCAACGTCTTGCTTGCATAGTAGATCACCACGGGTTTCTTGTCTTGTCTTTGTCCCAGGACAGTGCCTATGGCAAAATCTGATGCATCACACATGATCTCAAAGTCCTAGGATCAATCCGGAGGCTGAAGTACAGATGTTGTGGAAACTAAGTCCCGGAGGGTATGGTAAGCCTTGATGCAATTAAAGGTCATGTGGAATAAGGCGTCGTTGGCCAGAAGGTCGGTTAAGGGTTTGGAAAGCTTGGAGAAGTCTTTGATGAACCTTCGGTAGAAACCAACATGTCCCAGGAATGAACGGATTTGTCGGACCGAGCTAGGCGGAGGAAGTTTGGAAATCAAATCAACTTTAGCCCGATCCACCTCAATGCCCCTAGGCGATACGATGTGACTGAGGACGATTCCTTCTTGAATCATGAAATGGCTCTTTTCCTAACTTAACACCAAATTAACCTCGATACATCATTTTAGGATTTTCTCCAAGTTGCTCAAACAGTGGTCGAATGAATTCCCAAATACAGAGAAATCATCCATAATGACCTCCAGGTATTCACCCATCATTTCTAAAAAAATGGCTAGCATGCAACGCTGAAAGGTAGCGGGTGCGTTGCATAACCCGAACGACATACGACGGAATGCAAACATGCCGTACGGGCAAGTGAATGTGGTCTAATCTTGATCTGCAGGAGCAATTGTGACTTGGTTATATCCTGAATATCCATCCAGGAAGCAAAAATACTTTTGCCCTGCCAATCTTTCAAGAATCTGGTCGATGAATGGCAGGGGAAAATGATCTTTCTTGGTTGCTTCATTGAGTTTCCTATAATCAGTACACACCCGCCATGCGGCGGTGGTGCGGGTGGGGATGGATTCGCCACGTTCATTGGTGACAACGGTGAGCCCGGCTTTCTTCGGAATCACTTGAGTGGGGCTCACCCAGGGGCTATCAGAGATGGGATAGATGATGTCGGCATCAAGCCACTTGATAATTTCTTTCTTAAAGACCTCTCGCATATTTGGGTTTAACCATCTATGCATTTGGCGGGAGGGTCGTGCCCCGTCTTCCAGGTAAATCTTATGAGTGCAATAGGTGGGGCTAATTGCTCTTAAGTCTGAAATGGTCCATCCAATGGCGGCCCGATGTTTCGAAAGGGTCGCGGTCAACCTGAGTTCTTGATCCATGGTTAGATGAGAGTTAATAATCACAGGGAATGTTTGGTCAGGTCCCAGGAAGACATACTTGAGATTCTCAAGTAGCGGCTTTAGTTCGGGTGCGGGTGGAACAACAGTCGAAGGAAAAGGGAAAGGCGGGAGTTGATCAACATCAATATCCTCAAATGGTGTTGTTTGATGGTAATCATCCCTACAGAGGTCCATGGGCAGAGATGGTGACGGGTCAGAACAGTCGTTACAGGATTGGTGGTTCGAGACAGAACTAAGGGTGAGACATTCCTCAACCAAAGGTTCCACGGGATCATGCTCCTCGACACAATCGCAATAAAAAAACTTGGTCACCCGAAAGATATCCAACTGCATTTTCTTGTCTTCGAAGGCGATTTCCATACATCCTGTGTCACAATCAATGTTTGCCTTAGCCGTAGCTATGAAAGGTCTGCCTAAGATTATGGGTGCGTTCTGTAGTTTTTCAGGGACTTCCATGTCGAGCACCAAGAAGTCGACCGGAAAATAAAAGCCTTGACCCGCACAATCACGTCCTCGACAACCCCCTTCGGGGTCTTCGCAGATCTATCAGTCAATTGGATGGTGACAAGTGTGGGCGTCAATTCTCCGAAACAAAATTGGTGGTATAGGGTTGTTGGAATCAGATTGATGGAAGCACCTAAGTTCAGGAGCGCTCTATCAAATGTCATGTCCCCGATATTGCAAGATATCAGGGGTGCTCCTGGGTCAGTTCGCTTAAGCGGAAGGTTGCTTGATATTACGGAACTTGCTTGCTCGGAGAGCACAACCTTCCTAGGTGCTTGAGGTCTTGGCTTACATTTGGGTGTACAAGCATCCTTTAGAAACTTGGCGTAAGCCGGGATGTGCTTGACGGCTTCGAGGTGCGGAATATTAATCTGAACCTGCTTAAAGATCTCCAAAAGCTCCTCAGTTTCTACAACACTTTTCTTCTTCTTGATTGTCTCCAAGGCCTCGGGGTAGGGCGCCTGAACATGGATAGGATCTATTTCTGGGTCCTTGGGTTTTTCCAGTGCCTTTTCTGAGTTGGGTGTTTCAGATGGTGAAGTCTTGGGAAGAGTCAGCCATTTGGGATCCTGGATTTTGGTGCCGCTTCTCAAGGTTACCGCATTCACAGAGGCATTGGGACCATGGGTTGATCCTTGAGAAGACGAGGACAAAGAAGCACCGAACCCAGGGGGTATTTGTGGGGCTGGCTGGACCATGTGAGCCTACCCAGGATTGTCCTAGAATCCTTGTGAATTGAGGCCTCTGTTAATCATGTTTTGCGGGTTCGGTTATGGCTGGGAAGGCAGGGATCCTTGTTGTTTACAGTCCAACAGCTGGCTTAACTATCCCTTTACTAAAGCCATTTCCTCCTGATGTTTCTGGTTCATTTCAGCCATCATCTTTATCAGGGCATTCATTTGGTTTTGTGGGGGAGGGGCCGCCCTCTTCGGATTATATGGGGGGTCTAACTGGTGGTCCTTGCTGATAGGGGGCAAGTTTGGCTGTTGGTTTGGCCTGGGCTAGTTTTGGAATTGAGGTGGTTTCTGGTTTGTCCAACCAAAGTTAGGGTGATTACGCCAGTCGGTGTTGTAAGTGTTGGAGAAAGGGTCAGGTTTAGCATAACCTTGGACAGCCTGTACATCTTCAAGGATAGCAGATGTCGAGGGGGAGGGAAGAGAGTAATCAAGGGTTGTGGGAGCAAAGGTCCCTCCGTGGAATGTGGTCAGGGGTTGTTCTAGGTTCAGTTGGCTTAAGGGCTGGACCACGTCAACATTGTGAGCTCCCTTTGCTAGGAAGGTCTGTAATGGGTTCCTGGTCTGGTTCAGTAGCTCATCTATCTTTTTATCCACCAATTCCACTTGATCTAATTTCTTGGCAATGATATCCATGTCAACCATTCCAGAATTTGCTTGTACCTCATAAATCCCACCATGGGATTGACTGGATCGACTAAACTGGATCATGGAGGCATTGTTGAGCGAATTTTCGCTCATAGACTCAAAGAGCTCAAATGCGCTCTCCTCGTCTTTGTTCAGGAAGTTCCCCCCACATGAGGCATTGACAAAGTTCCGTAGGTTGCTGTCCAGACCGTGGTAGAAGATCTGGGCCAATTGCTACATTGGTGCTTCGTGGTGTGGGCATTTCCTTAATAGTTCATTAAACCTTTCCCACGCCTCATGGAACTGTTCCCCACCCTGGAGTGTAAAGGTAGTAATGGCTCTTCTTAGGGCATTGGTCTTTCCTATGGGGAAGAATTTCTTTAAGAATGCATGCCTCAGTTCTTCCCAGGTGGTGATGGGTCTACCTAGGGTTCTAAGCCAGTGAGATGCCTTGTCTCTTAGTGAGAAGAGGAACATCTTAATCAAAACAATGTCAAGGCTAATGTTCCTAGGTTTCATAGTTCGGGCTACCTGGTCAAGACCCTCTAGGTGCTGGAAGGGATCTTCATTTGAGATTCTATGGAAGTGGCTCTGAATCAGACTCAAGACATTTGGTTTTAGCTCAAAATCATCTCCCCCTTCGGGGATCCAAAGGTGCGGCTTGACTCGAATAGCGGAAGGATTTTAGAAGTCATAGAGGGGCCTAGGTTGGTCCTAGAATGGTGGTAGATCAAGTGGCGATTGCCCTTCTGGGCCTTGGAAAGGTGGTGGTGGTTACTCTTGTGGGTTCTGCAACTGGTGTATGGCTTGCATGATAGTGTGGATCTGTTGCTGCTGAAGCTGGTGGTTTACGTTAATCTGGGCTTGGATGATGGCCATTGTGTCTGGTGGGGGTTGGTCCTCAATCTCATCTACCCTAGGTTCAGCCATGTTTCTAGCAGAATTAGGTTGCCTGGATTCCCGTCCCAAAACAAATAACTCGAGATGCAGTGATCGTCTCCCGTGCATACACTAGAGAAGAACAGGAGGGGATGCGGAGAGTGACAGATGTGAGAAGTGTGTGTACAACCAAGCAAACACGCCTAGTCCTTATGGTGTATTCCTTAGAGGACCTAGAAATCTTCAAAAAGGTGATCAAGTCCGTAAGCACTGAACTCCCCTTCCCAAAGCTAATCTGGCCAGGTTGATTACAAGGGGATTGTAGGGAAGGTTCTTCCTTTGGCTTGCGTCGCTCGTTCCATAGACCCCACAATCGCAGTTGTTTGACACTTCTCCACAGCCTAGTCACCATATTCTACTACGGGAATGAAAGCCAGGTGCCTAGCGAACAAAACCATGCCTCTCGAGACTTAACCCAGTCCTGCCTAGGACACGTCTACTCTGTTTTAAAAGGGCTAGGATAGTGCTTGTGCTAGGGTTATGTGATGAGGCATTGATTGGGGTAGTACCTCTTAGTTTTCCAATTCCAGTGTGTGTGCTCTTATCAAAACATGGTTTTCAAGCAAGGATTTTTTTAAGATGTGTCTTTTAATGTTTCATCCTTACTTTTGTGTCTTTTAGGATTGACGTGTCTTAATGTTTTCAGACAAGTTTCAGTGGGCATGTCAAGTTTTGCACACAATTGGTGAAAGTAGATTTCCTTTGATATGTAGAGGCTCTAAGACCCTAATGTATTCATCATAGTGATCATGCAACTTCTATTGGATGAGTCAATTTTAGGGGTAAGTGGTGCGGCCTAAGTCAAGTCATGGTGGCTTCGCAAACACCACTCAAAAAGAAAGATAAATACTTCAAAAAGATTAGGTCTTAAGAATGTTAGAGTGTATATATATATATATTTTTTGTTGGGTGATGAGTGAAGAATGTGGATCAGGCAATCATACACCACGTCAAAATCTTTTTCGATTTTACAATTTTTTTAAGATTTTTTTTTCAGGCAAGCAAACAACCACGGGTGAAGAGTTACTCACAATTGGTCCTTGCTGCGCTTACTCCATCTCTACCGTCACGAGCTGCGCTGCTTCGCCGTCTAAGCATCGAGTTCCTGCAACCATCAAGTAGAGGTAGAGAATGCGTTAGATGATGTGAGTATGGATGTAAAATGGAAGTGACAAAAATAAATCCGTAGCCTCCCCGGTACAGTGCCAAAAACTGACGTGCGGAAGACGCGTATGTTTAAAAGGGTCGTTATAGCTTGCGCTCGCAACGTCTATTTTAAATAAATAAATGGGCGTGAGTCCGAGTGTCGATCTCAAGGAGGCGTGAAAACCAGAGTTTTCTTGTCACTTAATGTCACGGAAATAACGAGTTTTTGCTTATGATAAGACGTCAATGAAAAGCGAGTGAGAGAGAGAAAGAGAGAGGGAGAGAGAGAGAATAGGGTTAGGATTTTTTCATTCACAGCATGCAACTTAAACATAAAAGAGGGCAAGTAATTGGATAGGAAACAACTTCATTTGACATGCAACTTTAGTTTTATAATTACAACACTAGATAAATGTTTAAACATAAGTAAAGTAAAGCTTAAGATAAAGAGGGAAAGAGAGAGAGAAGACGGCGAGGCAGCCACGGCAGTGGAGAGGGGCTCCGTCGACGGCTCGTCGGCTCTGGAGATTACAAAGAGAGCTAATGGAGTGGGTTAGAGCACTTGCAAGTGAATTGAATGCCCTTCCATGGGTGGTTGGATGGAGTTTATATAGGCAAAAGGGTTTTCTAATTTAAGTATGGGCTTTAGTGACGTCCGGGATGTCGCTAAACCCATACCAAATCCGTCGGTGTAGCCCCCTTCGCCCACCGGTCACCAGCGCACCCTGTGCTTCTTCTGAGGTGATCCACGTGCGCGTGTTGTGAGCCGTCCGATCTTCGCGAAGGGTGCGCTCGTGGATTGCTGCTGAGGCGCGTGCTTCTGTCGCGTCATCGTGCGCGTGAGCGTCCGCGCGCATCTACTACACCGCGTGTGCTCCATCTACGCTGTTCACTGCTGATTGGGCGGTTGTAATCGAGTGCGCCTCAAGTCGCACAGAATTGGGAAGCGGTGGGCGTTTCGAACCCACACCTCTGAATGTGAGGTCGAAGCGCCGACCACTGAGTTGCGGGGCGGATTGTCGCGGTGAGAGTCGGGTGCGTGGGCGTTCTCGGTCGTTTGATCGAAGATTGATGGCTGAGAGTTATCCTCCGGGTGAAGGCAAAGTCAAGCGGTGGTCTGGATGCAACGAGCGGGTGCCACGTGGCGTGCTGTGGGCTGACATGCACTCGTGCGTGTGTGTTAAGAAGTGTCGTTATAGTTCTCACTTGCAACACCGGCTTTAAAGTAAAGAAACAGATGTGAGTTCGAGTGTCGGTCTCAGGGAGGCGTGAAAACTGAATTTTTCTTGTCACTTATTGTCACGGAAATCGCGGAGTTTTGCTTGCGAAAAGGTGCGGGAGAAAAGCGAGAGCGAGAGAGAGATTAGGGTTAGAGTCGTTTCTTTCTTTAACATGCAATTTGGATAGGAAATAAAGTACATAATTGAATGGAAAATAACTTCATTAATCATGCAGCTTTAGTTCACAAATTACAACATTAGATACATGCTTAAACATAAGTAAAGTAAAGCTTGAAAGAGAGGAAGAAAGAGAGAGAGAGGGAGGGCGGCGAGGCAGCCACGGTGGTGGAGAAGGCTCCGTCGGCGGCTCGTCGTCTCCGGCGATTACAAGAGGGCCTAAAGCTAGCTAAGAGAGGGCTAGAGTAGTTGCAAGGGAAGTGAATGCCTTTAATGAGTGGTTGGAAGGGGTTTAAATAGGGAGAAGGGCTTTCCAAATGAAGAAGGGACTTTAGTGACGTTCGGGACCTCACTAAAACCCTTCCAAAAGTGTCGATGAAGTCCCCAACCCATCGGTCGCTCGCCCGCGCCGTTCTTCTTTGCGCTCGATCCGTGGGCGCGGCATGAGAGCCGTCTGATCGAAGATTGGACGGCTAAGATCTTCGCCCGGGTGTGCTTGGATCGCGCCTTGAGCGTGCATGCGCACGGGCGTTGTCGTCTGGCGTGCGTGTGCGCGTGGCCGATCGCTGCCTGAGGACGTGCCGCGTGGCGCTATCTCGGCCGCCCGCTGCTGATCGGGCGGCCCAATTTCGTCCACGCGCCTCGCTGTCTTTGATTTACTGCACCGCGCGACTCGAACTCACGGCGCATGGGCGCAGGCGTGCGCGTTAACCGCTGCACCACGCCCGCTACTTTGTCGCAGTGAGCGGGCGTGCGCACGGTTATCGGCCGTCCGATCAGAGATTGACGGCTGAGATTTGATCTTCGACTGAAGGTGGAAGCGGCGTGCGGTGAGCGGGCACCATGTGGCACATCGAGGGTCGTTTATCTCAGATCAACGGTCAGAACTTCTTGGGCCCATTGTGGGAGCTCCAGATGTCAAATTTGACCGATTTTGAGTCCGTTGGACTCTATTCGTCGTTCTGACTCCATCCGTGCAGTCCGATTGCTCATTTGAGGCCTGCTTTGACAAGTGTTGATACAAGTGGCCATTAATACTGTTTTATAAGCAATCTTGGCATATGATGCATGCAATGCTCCCATTCTACTTATGTTGTGTCTTTTATTCTTAAGATGAGCCCTATTTAACAGAATTATCACCCCCATATGCAGTGTTATCATGGGTCGTTGATCATTAGATCAATGGTCAGAACTTTTTGGGCCTATTGTGGGAGCTCCGGATGTCGGATTTGGTCAATTTCGAGTCTGTTGGACTCCGTTCGTTGCTTTGAATCCATCCGTGCAACTCGATTGCTCATCTGAGGCCTGTTTTGACATGAGCTTATGCAAAAGGCCATTAATACTGTATTATAAGAAATCTTGATGTGCAATGCATGCGATGCCTCTATTCCTATTTATGATGTGTTATCTGTGCATTTCGCTCTTAAGATAAACCCCAATTGACAGAATTATCGCCCCAAGATGCAGTGTTATCAGGGAGCTAGCAGCCCTTGGGTTGAGACCCGAGATTAGGAATGGCTCCCTACATAGACTCTTGTTACTTTAGTGTAGGGGGGGAGCCAGCTGCCCCATTGGGCCTGGGTCAGAACTGGCCACCCTACACCGACTCTTTTAGGCCCTTTGGGCAAACTAAGATAGTCAGGCGAGGGTGCATAGACTGTTGAGGGTCGAGACCCTTGTTCTGTTATGTGCTATACATTTAGACATACCCGCTAGCGGAAACGACTAACTGTGTGTTAGTGCGGGGTAGCTACTCGTGCGCTTATCACGCGTGCCGTAGTTATCGCTACGTTGTGACCGTGACCTCAGGGTGGTAGACCCAGTGTAGGACTACCACGGGGGCTCTCCCGATCAGGAGAGTACCACGTGTACATCATACATCGCTGAATAAACTGTAATTGTAAAGACCCGTCACACTTTTAGCCTTTTAAGACGTCTGACGTCTCAGTCAGACATATGTCCCGACGTCTGGACCCTTTCCTAGATGTCTGAAAATGAAATTTTTGTATGGGCACTGCGCTCTACGTGTGGGTGGCACACAGAACGTTCTCCTCCTTTCTCTTCCTTCCTCCTTTCCCTGAACCCTAAACCCCAACACCATCTATAAAAGCCCCCCTCCCCTCCTCTCCTCTCTACTCCACACACCACCACCTCCACCTTTAGAGCTTGCGGGAGTGGTGAGAGGAGGCGAGTGAGGGAGAGCGTGAGGGCGTGAAGGAGGAGAGTGTGGGAGGAGGAGGAGGCCGAGGTCGGAGAGCTTTAGTGGAAGCTTGGCGGAGCTTGCACGGCTACCTCGGGCGCGTGCGGGAGGAGGAAAGATCCCGGGAGGCAGTCTCGACCATCTGCAGCGGTTGGAGCTGCGGCGGCGCGAGGAGCGCAGCGGAGAGCGCTGGGAGCAAGTTCTGGTACTGGAAATTTTCCAGTATTAAACATCTGGAGTGGAGTCCAGATGGCTGACGGAGCACCTGGACGTTTGGAGTTAAGGCCAGACGTCTGAAAGCTCATTTATCGCGAAGGTACATTCTTTTTTGTGGTTACAGCCATGCAGGCTTCACTGCAGAGTGAATGTTGGGCCTGATTTGGGGGCTGCAACTGTCGTACGTAGGAGCAGCCTTGGGAAGGAGCGTGGAATGCTCTCCCACGCACTTTTGGACATCTAATCAGATCACCAGACATCCGGAGGTGCTTCTAGACGACCGGAGGAGTGGTCTGACGTCTGGAACTACCTTCAGACGATCGGAGAAGAGGCCTGGACGTCTGATGACATTGCAAGGACTTAAGGTAAGGTTCTTGTATCTTTTAAGATGTCTGAACTTATTCTCAGACGTCTGATTTTGGATAGTAGACACGTTTTTAACCCGTTTGGGATCCAATCGGGATCCATTTTACGCAAACGAAGTATCTGTAGTTTCCTTGCGAGTTTCTCTACGTACTAGAGACCTTTATACATTGTTCTGAACCCTCCTTTTATGATGTATTCCCTGGCATAGGGTTTCATCCTGTTGAGTGTTTGGGGCTCACAGAGACGCTTGGGTCTGCGGTTCGAGCTCCCAGTACTCCCGAATTGTCTGGTAGAGTGGTTTACTTCTGTTAATAATATTTAATAAGAATGGGCTTATGGAAATAGCCCAATGGAACCCTAGGATGTGGCATGAACCCTAGGATAGAGGAATGAATGAATCTTTTGTGATGTATAATGTACTTGCATGCATGATTTAGGCAAACTGTTAGCACTTGCCTGTATTATAATTATAAGTTTCCTGTAATTTATGAACAATTACCTGTGAAATCACCAATTGCATGTATTGAAGTATGGAAACACAAGCTGCCTGTATATAAATAAGAACTAAATTGTGAATGGTGGAATCTGGATCAGAATAAATGAGGTGAACATGAGCATGAACCCTACGGGGAATTAGGAGTAGAGCTCCTATGGTTAGATGGAAATCTGGAATATAGATGGGAAGTGTGCTGGCCCTTGAGTACGTGGTACCAAGGAGAGCGACTGTCCCCTTTTCATGTAGAGCGGAGCTAGCCGCCCTTGGGTTGAGTAGGATTGGCCACTTTACACCAACTCCTGTTGGCCCTCGTGTACACGGTACCGAGGTGAGCTACTAGTGTAGGGAGAGAGCTAGCCACCCCATGGGGCTTAGGGTTCAGCTAGCTGCCCTATACCGACTTGTTAGGCCCTCTGGGCAAACTAGGGTAGTCAGACGAGGGTGCACGGATTGTGGAGGGGTGAGACCCTTGTTTGGTTCTGAGGGGTGAGACTCCTGTTCTGAGAGGGCAAGGCCCTATACTGTTCCGTGCTGTACTTTGGGCGTACCTGCTAGTGGAAATGACTGACCGGGTGGGTAGCTACCCATGCGCTTATCACGCGTGTCGTAGTCACCGCTATGTCTTGACAGTGACCTCGGAGTGGTTGATTGGGTGTAGGACTACCATGGGGGACTCTCTCAGCCAGGAGAGCATCACGTGTACCTTCTACTCTTCGGAAAAGACTGCAATCAAGATCATTCCCACGAGGAACATGCTAGATCAAGAATATTTGGATATTTGAGAAAAATGGGTGAAAAGAAAATACACATAAAATAAAATAAATAGAAAAGAGACTTAAACCTGTTGCTTGTACTGTTTTAGATAGTATAGATACCACTCTACTCAGCGTTCGCTTACTTTGTCTTTTCATAACACTGTTTAGGACTAGGAGTTGAGTAGTCCGAGCTTCCGGCTGCGGAGGGTGTTGGGCCCAGTCGAGCCCAACCGTAGTTTTTAGCACTTTCTTGTTGTACCCTTACTGTTGTAGTAAGTATCAGGCTTTTAGTTACTGTTGCCTCTACTGTTTACTTTCGTTTCCGTTGTTCTGTTATTATGGTGGTATGTAACGGAACAGTAGTTTTACTTTCATTTACTGCTTTGTACATTTTTTTTGCTTAGTTATATTGCATATATGAATGTGATTTACTTTCCTGCTTTTTGGTTATTTCATGTTGGACGACTGGGTCTTGGGATTAGTCGAGGCTAGCCGGTCTCGGATCCTGTAGAGATCTGGGAACTGAGTCGTAACAGTAATTAAGATCGTTCCCCTAGGGAACAAGATTAAGAAATGTTGTGGATCATTATTAGAATAACCGAAACAAAAACACCTAGTTGAGATAAATGGAAATGAATGATTAGTTGCTTGCTAATTTCTTTAAGTTAAATTGCATATAAATGGCTTAACCACCACTCCACTTAGCGTTAGCTGACGATGGATTATATAACCATGTTTAGGTCAGGGAGTTGAGCAGCTAACGCCACCGGTTGCCGAGGGTGTTGGGTCTAGCCGAGCCCAGCCGTAGTGCTGCTCCTTTTTCTGTTCTAGAGCTTTTGTAGTAGTGAGTACTTTAGTATGTATTAGCTATTTCTATTCACGTTATCTTTCTTTCTATTGCAATTGTGATGGCTATGTATGTTGTAACACTCTTCCACTTGTGGCATGTAATATTTTTGAGACTTTTCATTCTGTTTTCCATTACTGCCTTTTATTTTTTCTGCTTAGTTACATTGCATGTGTGGTTGTAGTATTTTTTCTGCTTTTGGGTTATTCCTCGTTGGATGACTGGATTTTGAGATTAGTCGAGTCGAGCCGATCTCGGGTCCTGTAGGGATCTGGGATCAGGTCGTAACAATAATAGACAGCATTGGAACTAGAACATAATCTCTCAAAGATATTACATACCACAAGCGGAATGGAAATGTTCACTGACATAGCCATCACACAAAACAGAGAGAAACATAAACATAAATAGGTATCACATGCTAAAAGTACTCACTACTAACAAAAAGCCTCAGCCACGGAAAAGAGAAAGACACTACGGCTGGGCTTGGCTAGGCCCAGCACCCTCTGCAGCTGGTGGCGCTGGCTGCTCAACTCCTTGACATGAACATGGTTACATAAATCTGTGGTCAGCTAACGCTAAGTAGAGTGGTGGTTAAGTCATTTACATGCAATTAAATGTAAAGGAAACAAGTAGCTAATTAACCATCAAATTTCTAGTTATGTATTATTATTTATTTCCACTTAAACATCCATACGTTTCTGATTCAGTTTCTGGCAAGGGTCCACAACATTTCTCAAATCTACTTGTTCCCTAAGGGAACGATCTTGATGCAATTTTTCTCGCGATGCAGGATGTATACGTGGCACTCTCCTGGCTAGGAGAGCACCCCGTGGTAGTCCTACACCCGGTCTACCACCCCAGGGTCATCGCCGTAACATAGTGGTGACTACGGCATGCACGATAAGAGCACGGGTAGCTACCCCGCATTGGCACGTAGTCAGTCGTTTCCACTAATTGATACGCCCAAACATATAACACATAACTGAATAGGGGCCACACCTCTCAACAGCCTACGTACCCTCGCTCGGCTATCTCGCTTTGCCCAGTGGGCCTAACAAGAGTCGGTGTAGGGGGCTACTCCTAACCCCGGGTCCCACCCCAAGGGGTGGCTAGCTCCCCTCTACATTAAAGTAATAGTTGCTCTCCTCGGTATCGCGTACACCAGGGCCAGCTCACTTTTCATACCCAAGTCCATACAACCAACCATCCCATAGACAACATGTTCCATCATACGTCGGATATTCATTTCAGTATACTTGACTTCCTTTACTAGTTCCCCGTAGGGTTCATGCATTATACTCATCTCATTCCATATACAGCATATATCACTATTCACATTCCGGTTCTTAATTCTATAATAGGCAGCTCGTGATTTAATAAATGAAGCAAGCACCACGTCACTTAACTATTCAATTGCTAACAGTAAAGACTTTACCATGCATTTTAGAGTATAACAGCTGGCTTAAGTAATGTACATTCATTCTTTTCAACCCTGGGGTTCATTTCATATCCTAGGGTTCAATCAGATCATTCTAATATAACATGTACTTGCATCATTTAAATCACAGTATTAAAGAAGACTACTCTATCGGGATATTTGGGTAGAATGGGGGCTCGTACGGTAGATCTCGTTGTCTCCGCAGGTCCCGTATATACTACGAACTGGAGACCTATACCATTGACCAATCATATCAAACGAGTTCAAAACAGTATAGGTGCGACACTAACACGTAGAGAATTCTGAATGGAAACCATTGATATTTCGTTTGCATAAAATTGACTCCGTTTGGGTCCTGAACCGTCCAAAAACACGTATTCTGACCAAAATCAGACATCTGGGGCAAGTCCCAGATGTCTTAAACGATCGCAGAAGCTCACCTTGCTTTCTTGCATCTTTTTTAGACGTCTGAATCCCTTCACAGCCGTCTGAGGGAGCTTCCAGACATCTGACACCGCTCCCGGTCATCTAGAAGAGCAGTTAGACGTCAAACATGGTCTCTAGACATCCTAAAGTGCCTCGAAGGGCTCGCCACATGCCTTTCCAAAGCCTCAAACCTACGCATGCATGCACATGTTAAAAACGTGACACATAACAACCAACGTACATGCATGTAGGTTCGTGCAGGGTACATACCTTGGCACCCTACGTGCTGTCAGACGTCCGGTGTCAGCTCCAGACGTCCTGCGGCTCTTCCAAACGTCTGGGGAGCATCACAGATGTCTGATACTACGAAAAATGACTCTGCATAACACCTCATGAAGCTTCTTCTTGCGAGCTCCAGCTGCTGTGATGAGAACCTCATCATGAACCCTAACTAGCACAATCTAACCTAGATATGCAAGAAAAAGCTCTTATATAACTCAAAGAAAGGCTTAACTCAGAGAATTCTGAGTTCAAAAAGAAAACAAGTCATAAGGGGTAAAAATACAATTTCACCAACACATTTTGCAAGCAGGGTAATTAAGGGTCCAAACACAGGTCAAACTAACCTAATAAGAAGGAAAGTGGGATGATCTGATTTAACAAGGGCTACAGCAACTCCAAGGAATTAAATGACATTCTGTAACCCTAAAACAAACCCACTTCAATTCACGAGATTTGAGGTAGGGTAAAAATCAACTAAACCCTCTAAAATTCATAGAAAAATAATCTCTAGGGTTTAGAACCTTCAATTTGGCCTTAGAAACCCATTTTGACCGACATTGAGAACCATGCCCAATTAATGATTTAATTTAGGTTTTTACGTAAATTGGCTGGTCAAACATGGTCTGACCTAGAAACAAAATTCACTATTAAAATCCTTAGGTTCAATATAGTCATGTATAAAAACTTGAGCCTAAGAAGAGACCTCCTTGACCGACTTTGCAATTTGGTCCTCATCATTTACTTTTTGACCCTTAACTTTTGAAACCCTTGCATTTTGACCCCCAATTTCCTCGTTGTTCTTTGCATTTTGGTCCCTCCTGCAAGTCTCTGCGCAGCACCATGCTCCGGTGACTTTGCGCGAAGCATGGCGCCGCACAGGGTTAGGGGGACGTCCTGCAAAGTGAACGCGGAGTTCCCTGTGACGTCTACTGTCGCAAGGACTCAGCCATGCTGCCTGACGACCCCCACACCTTCCGTGCGAACGTGCGGAAGGTATGGGTCTCGTCTCCGACCATACTCTGGCGAGGGGCGCACGTCGCCAGCCTGCATCTGCCTCTCCACCACGGCCGTTATAAGAACCAGCATCGCTAGCCGGTTCTCGCAGTCTGGTCTTGGCGGAGAAACCCTCAACCCTTCCTCTCTCCCCACTCCGACAGGAAACCCACCAGCTCCGGCGACCCCTCCTCCTCCTTCTCGTCGCTCTGCTGCAATACCAGCAGCAGAGCCAGCTTTGCCTCATCTTCCCGCGTCGCGCCATACCAAGCGCGCGCCTCCCTGCCTACTTCCTCGCCGCCACTCTCTCCCTCTGGGTGCTTCTTCTCCGGCAACAATCGGTACGACTGCCCGCCGCTCCGGCCCCCTTCGTCCCTGTAGGTAGGTTACAGTCACTCCCCATCCTCCCCTCTTTCTTTTCCCCAATCTGTTTTGCTTGATTGCCCTACGACCACACCTGACCACCCTCACCTTCCCCACCTCCGACCACTCTCCGGCGAGTCACCCCCGTCATCCCACAACCCCATACGACTCGCCAACTGTCCCAAAAGCTCCGCCTCATCATACTAAACACCCTCCGCCCCTCCACTGCCACTTTACACCTCCACAACTCACCCCCGATCAAACCCACTTTTCCGGCCGCAGGATGACCTAGGCACGCACGCCTAGGCCGTCCCGCAGCCTGCTGTACCTCGCACCACCTTCGCCATGCCACGGCGAAGGTTCCCCTGTGGTCTGATTAGGCCGAGAGGCCCTTTTTGTGCTGGACAGATCTGCTGCCCCGACCGCCATTGGCGACGACTCAAGGAGCTTCCAAGCGAGCTCCAGGCTTCAGAGCGTCAGGTCTCCAGCTGATGCGAATTGGGGAGACTCGGGTGAAGGTAGGCAGCTGGCACGCGAGGGGAAACGAGGAGGCAGCTGCTGAAGCGAGGTCGCGGTCTTCCTGCGGGTGCGCGTGAGAAGAAGTAGAAGTTTAGTCTCACATCGTAAGTTCTCGAAGTGCCTCACTCCTTTAAATTGATTTTGTGTTTTTACCTTATCGCCTCAGAACATGGGGTGAGGTCCCCTCGTCCGCGACCCACGCTACGCGGACCTGGCCGACCCGTTTACCCTGCACTCCTCGCGCACCACCCATGCTGATGCAGCTGGTCACTGGTACGCTATTCGACCCGATAACCCAGCTCTGGGAGAGCTTCCTGTGAGCGATTTACAGAGAGAGACGTGCGGGTAGAGGGAAGGGCTAGGTTTTGCTGTGCCTTGTGTGCAGGAACAGGGCGCGAAGGAGAAAGGCCTAGCACTTAGTCGGAGGCAAGGCAGAGAAGAAGAAGAAGGCTCGCCAAAGAAGAAGAAGCAGCGAAAGAAGGAAAAGAGGAGAAGCACTGTAGCAGACTGCAGTTTAAGTCGTCTGACGGCTGTATCAGACGACGGATGAACCTTCAGAGGAGATAAAGCAGAGAAGAAGAAGAAGAAGAAAAAGGAAAGAAGAAGGCTCCACAGCTGAAGAAAAGAGAAAGAACAGAGAAGAAAGAAGAAAGAGAAGACTTTGCAGCTGAAGAGTAGAAGACAGAGACGAGAACAAGAAAAAGAACTAAAGAAGAAAAGAAATAGAAGACAAGTAGAAGAAGAAGAAGAGGAATTGAAAGCAAACAGAGCCAAGGAAGAAGAAGACCTGTAGAGAGAGATACTGCAGCTAAAGAAAAGAGAGAAGAGAAGAAGAAGACAGGAAGAGTAGAAGAAGAAAGAAGAGGGAAGAAGACAAGCACAAAGAGAAGAAGAGAAGAAGAAGCCAAAAACAGAAATCTATCTATCTCTCTCTCTCTTATTTTTGTAATAAAGAAATTTTATATTTCTAGAATTCCAGTAGCTCCCTGAGTTCGACCTCAGGAAACTATTTCCGAGTAAATTTCTATAGTAATGACAACCGTAGCTGTCTTATTTTACACTATAACGACATTACTGTAATAAGCATAAAAACGCACAAAGACGAGCCGCGGTTGAACATCCCCACTATTTTGGCGCTGTTGCCGGGGAGCAACGGCTATTCTAGAAGCTTTGAATTTCTTTTAAAAAAATTGCTAATCTTTTCTCTCTTGTGCAGGTAAAGGAAAAGAATTAGCAGAGCAGCTGCACAACAAACACTCCAAGGAATAGGTAATCTTCATTAGCCCTCTCTTAAACTCCCTTAAAATCTGAAAAGGAACAAAAAAAAGAATCAATTTAGGGCTACCTCTGTTATACTTAGTAATTCATCAAAGTTGCCTAATTTTTCATTTCAATATATTTTTAACTGTTCATCCAACTAAGGTAACTAGGGCTAAAACCCTCTTGATTGAGCCCTAGATACTAAATTTTGAGACAACTAAAATGGACCAACTAAAGCCAACTCAAGGATTGAAAAGCTAGGGTTTTTAGAGACACTTTCTATTAACAAAGAAAAGATCTTCCTAAAAAGAGGTGTGCCTAAACCTTATTTGAAAAGATCTATACAAAAGAAACCCTAAGCAAATCAGGCTCTTAAATCCATTTGAACTTTAAAAGAAAGGACCCAAAAGCTGTCAAAGGAACAAGAGGTGAAGTTAACCCCTTGGGTCAACTAACCTTTAAATTAGGTCACTTTTTCACTCAAAATACCTAAGAGTTCAAGTGGAACCTTAAGCACCTTGATCTTAAAGTAAAAGAGGTAGACTTAAGAGGTCAAGGTCTCCATTCTGGTCTACCTGGAACCGCAATGACAAGAGAGGTCGGGTGAGGGAAACCCTGTAACCCGTGGGCACGCTCTACCGTGTAGGGGTCTTCGCGAGACTCACCTTCTCTAGCTGCCTAGGTAATTCTCAGGTGGACGATCTTTTGATCAAGGGGTCCATCTGCCCCGCACCTCTATAGTCACTCAACAATTTTTGGGTGTCTCGATTGGGTCCAGCACCTTCTAATCTCATCATCATATCCCTTCGGTGCATGTACGGTAGGAGGTCCTGAAGACCACCCTTAAAACCTCATTTAGAAATTCACTCTCATCAAGGCCAAGCCTCGACGCCTGTGTTTGTGCAGCAACCCCACCACATTATTCTCTCATCTGATTCAGAACCAAGCTCTTCTTCTTCCCCCATCATGGCTCAGCCAGTTGAGGAAGAAAACAATCTGGAGCACCAGCTCCAACGACTCAATGACCTCTTCCAAAACTTTGTGCACCCACCGCAGCATCCTATGATGCGGGACCATTATAATCCTACTGTGATGGCCATTGAGCCTCGAGTCAGAATCCCGACTGGAGGACCTGATTCCGAATTAAAGCCCAATATGATTCATGCTATACCTAAATTCCGTGGGCTTAATTCCGAAGATCCCTTCCAGCACATCAAACAGCTGAAGCATCTGGCCCAAATTTTTGGGTCAGATGCACAAAATCGGGACATTCTCCTCATGAAGATGTTCTCCTTCTCTCTTATGGACAAGGCTGCTCATTGGTATCAAACTCAGACCCAGCTGATCAACACTTGGAAAGAACTTCAGTCCGAATTTTTGAAGAAGTTCTTTCCCGTTGGTCGGACCAATGCCTTGCGCCATCAGATTACTCACTTCACTCAGCAAACAGGGGAACCTCTCCATGAGGCATGGGATCGATTTCAGGATCTCATGAGAAAGTGCCCCCATCACGGAGTTCCTAAATGGGAACAAGTCCAATCTTTTTACCAGGGACTTCGTGAAGACATCCGTCTTTTCGTCAATGCAACTTGCGGAGGGAATATCATGGGTCAACATGAGGACATCATGTGGGAGATTCTCGAAAACATGTGCGAGAACTCCATCAACAATGACTCCATGGGATTATTCGACAGGACGAATACCCGCGCATCGACGAACCTTAGGGGAGCACATGAGACGCAGGGCCTGTCCGCATCAGTCAACCTGGAACTAATGGCCAGTCGATTGGACAAGATCTCAATCATTGAAAAGAAGGTGGATGAGCTGACTCAGCACTTGCCGTGAGCCACCTCTGCGCATAGCTCCTTTGCACAGCCTCCTTCCACACAGGAGACTGTGCAAAACATTCTCCATCGATCTTCTCCTGGGATGGATCCATATCCATCCCCATCTGATTCTTGGATCGGAGGGTCATCCGATCCTTTCTATACCAGCCCGGGGAATTCCATTCCCCCTTTCTCTAATTCTCTGGAGGTTCCTCAGACTTGCGAGGACCTCAACGCCATCCAGAACGACCCATTCTCCAACACCTACAACCCTGGATGGCAAAACCATCCCAACTTTCAGTGGGCGGGAAATTCCCAAACCCAAAGACCACCCTTTCAGTCCCGCCCACAACCCCCTCGTCCTTACCAGCCGCCTCAGCCTCGGCCCAACCCTACTTATCGATCAGGGCCAAATCAGGATCAAATGTCCCTTATCCTTCAGACTCTGGCTGACATTCAAAGAACGAATGCAGCTATCCAAAAGCAACACAAGGACGAACTTACAGAGGTCCGAAATCAACTGGTCCAGTTGGCAAATTCTCGCCAGCCAGGCACACTTCCTTCCCAACCTCTTCCTAACCCGAATAACGTGCCAACACAGCGGCGCGTTCTGAACCCAAACCCGGACCAAGCCCACATGATTTATCAGGCCCCCTCTGTTCCTTCACCCGACGGGATGGAGGCTGACACTTCTTTTGCGGGCTATTATCAGAAACCCATCTTACCCAATCCCAACCAAAACTAGGCAGGACTTAATTCCGTGACAACCCATAGTGGTAAGGAAACCCAAGATCCACCTTATCCAAACCACTCCAAGCCTGGTAGTGATCCCAAGCCTAGGACAGTAATCCAGGACGTTTCTATCCCTGTCCCAGATAAAAGACCTGGACCTATCCTAGAAGAACCAACCAAGGTTCCTTTTCCCGAGGCCTTGACCAAGGGAAAGAAGACTACCAAGCCCGTGGAACTTGAGGAGGATCTGGTCAAGTTCTTTGAGTAGGTCCACATAAACATCCCCTTGATGGATGCAATCCGCCACGTACCGGCTTACGCACGATTCTTAAAGAATGTGTGTACACCCCAGCGTAAGCTGCAAACCAAGAGTGGGAGTCCAATTGTACTGTCAGAGCAAGCCAGCTCTGTAATCCTAAGCAAACTCCCACCCAAGGCTAAAGATCCTGGTACTCCCCTGATTTCTTGCAAGATAGGTGATACCCAATTTGATAGAGCATTGCTAGACTTGGGTGCTTCCATAAATCTGATACCCACATCCTTACTTAACCATCTAGAAGAATCTGAGCTAAAACCAACTGAGGTGACATTATAATTAGCAAATCGATCTATAAAGTCACCAAAAGGGATTCTCGAGGATGTTATTGTAAGAGTACGGGATTTCTACTTTCCTGTAGACTTTATAGTCTTAGACATGGACGCACCTAAAAACCCTAGGGATACACCGATCATTCTAGGGAGACCTTTCTTGGCTACTGCTAGAGCCAACATCAGCTGTGAGGAGGGCCAAATAGAGCTCAAATTTGAAAATCAAACCCTAAAAATTGATATATTTAAGGCCCAACAAGGAATCAATTGCGGTGTTATCGAACAAATTTGTGACATTAGGGCTTTGGTTGATGAAACACACTTTCAGAATAACCTGATTATACCTCATCAACCGCAGAAAGATCTTGACTCGTAAACAGAGGAGTCAAATCCGGATTTAGACAAACCAATAGCTCCTACCCTTGAACCTCACATCTATTCTGAACCACCCGCTGCTGCTGATAACCCCATCCTTGAACTAAAGCCCCTTCCTGATCACTTGAAATACATCTTTCTAGGTTCTAATCAGACCCTTCCTGTGATTATCAATTCCAAGCTCAATCCGAAACAGGAATCCCGTCTGATTGCTGTCCTCCAGCAACATCGCAGAGCCATCGGATGGACTCTCAATGATCTGACTGGAATAAGTCTCTCTTATTGTACTCATCATATCTATTCAGAAGAGGGCGCACGACCTTCTCGTGAAATGCAGAGATGCTTGAACCCCAATCTGCAGGAGGTCGTGAAAAAGGAGATCATCAAGTGGTTAGATGCCGGGATCATCTACCCGATCTCCGATAGTCATTGGGTGAGCCCAATTCAGGTCGTGCCTAAAAAGGTAGGACTCACCACTATAACGGCTGAAACTGGAGGTCATTCCTACCCGATTAGCCAACTCATGGAGAGTCTGTATAGATTACTGACGACTCAATTCCTCCACGAAGAAGGATCATTTCCCACTACCTTTCATTGATCAGATTCTCAAGAAATTAGTGGGAAATCGATTCTTCTACTTTCTTGACGGGTACTCCGGTTACAACCAGGTGGCAATCCATCCAGAAGACCAAGAGAAGATCACGTTCACCTGCCCCTTCGGAACGTACGCATTCCGAAGGATGCCTTTCTATCCTTGCAATGCACCCGCGACTTTTCAGCGGTGCATGCTTGCCATATTCTCAGATATGGTAAGTGACTATCTGGAAGTCTTCATGGATGACTTTTCAGTTTTTGGAGTATCATTTAACGATTGCTTCTAACACTTGGTCCAAATACTCAGGCGGTGCATTGATGTGAATTTGGTTCTTTCCTGGGAAAAGAGCCATTTCATGGTGCCTGAGGGAATTGTCCTGGGACATTTAATCTCGGAGAAAGGCATCCAAGTGGATCGAGCTAAGGTTGATCTAATCTCTCGCCTTCCTATGCCTAGCTCGATCAGGGACATCCGTTCTTTTCTGGGGCACATCGATTTTTACTGTCGTTTCATTCCTGATTTCTCGAAAATCGCGTGCCCCTTAACTACTCTTCTCTCTAAGGATGTACCCTTTGAAATCTCCAAGGAATGCACACTAGACTTTGAAAACCTTAGTGACCGAGTCACCCAGGCACCTATCCTACAATCCCCTGACTGGTCTCAACCCTTTGAGATCATGTGCGATGCGTCTGATTTCGCTGTAGGAGCGGTCCTGGGGCAGAAAGCTGACGGAAAACCCGTGGTCATCTACTACGCTAGCAAGATACTTGACGAGGCTCAGCGTAACTACACGGTTACGGAGAAAGAGCTGCTAGCCGTAGTATTTGCCCTTGAAAAATTTCGATCGTATCTCTTGGGTTCTCACGTCATCATCTACTCGGATCACACGGCTGTGAGGCATCTCCTTGCCAAGAAGGATGCGAAGCCCCGACTAATCCAATGGATCTTGCTATTGCAAGAATTCGATCTCGAGATTCGCGATAAGGAGGGAAGGCAGAATGTGGTAGCCGACCATTTGTCCCGCCTTCCTTCTGAGATTATCAACCCTTCCGGATCCATCACGGAACATTTTCTTGATGAGCACCTGCTGACTATTGGTACTAGACTTCCATGGTTTGCTGATATAGTAAACTACTTGGCATCTCATCAGATCCCGTCTGATTGACCGAAGGCCAAGAAAGACAAATTGCGCTCTGATGCCAAGTATTACATTTGGGAAGACCCATACCTCTTCCGCATAGGTGCTGATCAAATCATCCGGAGATGCATCCCGGGAGAGAAAATCAACAATATTCTCTCTTTCTGCCATGACCAGGCATGCGGTGGCCATTTCTCTGGGCATAAAATCGCATCAAAAGTCCTCCAATGCGGCTTTTACTGGCCCACACTGTTCAAAGACGCATACATTCACTGCAAGGCATGCAGTCGTTGCCAAACTTTGGGCAACATGAGCCAACGCGACATGATGCCTTTGCAGCCGATTCTCGTATGCGAAATTTTTGATGTTTGGGGGATTAATTTTATGGGCCCCTTTCCTGTTTCGGATGGTTTCGAATACATTCTGCTAGCTGTGGACTACGTGTCCAAATGGATCGAAGCCATACCGACCCGAACCTGTGATCACAAAATCGTTCTCAAATTCATTCATCAAAACATTTTCTCAAGGTTCGGGATTCCTCGTATTATAATCTCAGATGGGGGGACTCATTTCACAAATGCTCAGTTTAGGTCACTGATGACCAAATACGGGGTGTCTCACCGAATCTCTACTCCTTATCACCCCCATACTAATGGTCTAGCTGAGCTATCAAATCGAGAGATCAAGAAAATCATGCAGGTCACTGTTCGGCTTGACAGGAAGGACTGGTTGTCCCGACTTCCGGAACCCTTGTGGGCCTATAGGATCACCCACAAAACCCAATTAGGCATGTCTCCCTTTAGACTGGTGTATGGGAAGGCGTGTCACCTTCCCGTCAAACTGGAGCATAAAGCTTATTGGGCAATACGGAATTGTAATCTAAATCTTTCGAAGGCTAGAACCCACAGAAAGCTTCAAATCAACGAGATCGACGAATTACGCCTGGACGCGTATGAGAACTCGCGAATCTACAAGGAGCGGGTTAAAGCCTTCCATGACAGGCATATCTCGAGAAAGATCTTTCATCCTGGTCAGAAAGTCCTACTCTTTGATGCCCGACTCAAACTTTTCCCTGGAAAGTTGCGATCCAAGTGGGTCGGACCATACTTGGTCCGACAGGTTTTTGGAAATGGAGCCATCGAAATCAGTTCGCTCAACCACGATTCCGAACCTTTTATCGTGAACGGTTAGAGACTAAAACCGTTCATTGATATAACTTCTACTGATTTGGCTGAATCATCTTATATCCTCCATTCCCCTTGAGCTTATGGCGCCCATCCGATGGCGTAAAACTCAGCGCTTAACGGGAGGTAGGCCGTCATTTTCCTTGAAAACCTAAAACCTTTTTGACACCTTTATGCACTTGAGGTTCACCCTTTAAGACAGTCGACTCCACCTCAGATGCTTGCATCTGGGATTAGAAATCGTCCGCCACAGTCATCCCGACCCATTCACTCATCAAAACTTCTGTCCTAAGGAATTAACTAAGTTGAATAAAAACCCCCTAAGTCACAATGAGGACATTGCAAACCTTAGGCATGGGGGGGTATAAAAGTGCAAAACTTGTAAGAGAAGGTTTTAAACAAAAAATTCACATATGCCAAAAACACCATAAAAATTAAAAAAAAAATTCTTTTTCGAAAAAGAATAAGAGAATAAGAGGAGAAAGGAAACTTTGTGGGAGAAGGAAAAGAAACAAAATGAAAAAGGAGCATAAAAATGTGAGAAAAAAAAGTGATAGTCATTAGTAAGAAACTAAGGAATTGACCTAAGTTCTAGACCTCATTCAAGAAAAGAAATGAAAAGTGCATGGTGAGATTAGTAAGAACGCAAACCTTAGGCATTCTTGGATAGACTCTTAGTACCCATTAAGATCTGGACACTCCTCAAGAGGTTGAGGAAAATGAAAAGCTTAAGTATTAGGTCCAAGGCCTAGGGAGTATTTGGCCTCATTAACTAACTTTTGGTTTACGGGACTCAATAACCTAAGCACCGTAACCTCACACACAGCCTGGTTCAGTAAGCGTAAAAATCAAAATCACGCAGAAGCATCGCAAAATTCTGAAAAGAACACCTAGAGTAGGAGCGGCCGATTAACACAAGTTGATTTGGATGAGTTTCCAGCGCGGAGAGGTGGGAAATTCCCCTTAAAGATGTGTAACAAAATATCATCTCCTTGGTGCTTGTCTCTTAGGATATTTACATATCCTACTGGGGGTATGTAAGCACTCTGCTGGTTCAGATTCCATGGATGGCATTATCACGAAGTGTCAATTGCCAGGGTCTGGATTCGGCCACGGAACACCATGGATGGGATTATCTCGAAATCTCAATAGCCAAGGTTCCGGGGGTTGCCAAGGGCGGTGCTATCTCGAAGCATCGATTGCCAGGAACCCTTGAGGATTGATGATGGGAACAAGGAATCTAATACAGACTGTGTTGAAAAGCCAATCCTAAGCTAGAATTAAAAAGAAAAAGAGAGAGAAAACTCTCCAAACAGAAAAATCTTCTATCTCTCTCTCTTACAAAACGCACTGCGAACTGAGCCAGGGCTAAAATCATTTCAAGCACGGATGTTTTAACCACAAAGTCCAATAGACGTTAGGTTAGTTCTTGCGGGCCTTAAAATCCTTTGCTAAGGACTGAGGCTGAGGCTAGACAGATCTGGATCTTGGCTGGTACTAGAGTACCTTTTAGGCCTATGGTCAGCATTCTAACGTAATCTAAGTTCAAATGAAAAAAAACACTTATCTAAAACCATTAAGAACTTCATGGTCTAGAACAAAGGTTGAAACCTTAAGTTTTTGCTAAGGGACTAGCAAAAGCTAGGCATGGGGGTATGATGAAAACCTCATCATGAATCCTAATTAGCACAATCTAACCTAGATATGCAAGAAAAAGCTCCTACATAACTCAAAGAAAGGCTTAACTCGGAGAATTCTGAGTTCAAAAAGAAAACAATCATAAGGGGTAAAAAATGTAATTTCACCAACACATTTTGCAAGCAGGGTAATTAAGGGTTCAAACACAGGTCAAACTAACCTAATAAGAAGGAAAGTGGGATGATCTGATCTAACAAAGGCTACAGCAGCTCCAAGGAATTAAATGACATTCTGTAACCCTAAAATAAATCCACTTCAATTCACGAGGTTCGAGGTAGGGTAAAAATCAACTAAACCCTCTAAAATTCATAGAAAAATAATCTCTAGGGCTTAGAACCTTCAATTTGGCCTTAGAAACCCATTTTGACCTACATTGAGAACCATGCCCAATTAATGATTTAATTTGGATTTTTACGTAAATTGGCCGGTCAAACATGGTCTGACCTAGAAACAAAATTCACCATTAAAATCCTTAGGTTCAATATAGTCATGCATAAAAACTTGAGCCTAAGAAGGGACCTCCTTGACCGACTTTGCAATTTGGTCCTCATCATTTACTTTTTGACCCTAAATGTGCGGAAGGTATGGGTCTCGTCTCCGACCATACTCCGGTGAGGGGCGCACGTCGCCAGCCTGCATCTGCCTCTCCACCACGGCCTTTATAAGAACCAGCATCGCCAGCTGGTTCTCGCAGTCTGGTCTTGGCGGAGAAACCCTCAACCCTTCCTCTCTCCCCACTCCGACAGGAAACCCACCAGCTCCGGCGGCCCCTCCTCCTCCTTCTTGTCACTCTGCTGTAATACCAGTAGCAGAGCCAGCTTCGCCTAATCTTCCCTCGTCGCGCCGTACCAAGCGTGCGCCTCCTTGCCCACTTCCTCGCCGCCGCTCTCTCCCCCTTGGTGCTTCTTCTCCGTCGACAGTCGGTACGACTGCCCGCCGCTCCGGCCCCCTTCGTCCCTGTAGGTAGGTTACAGTCACTCCCCTTCCTCCCCTCTTTCTTTTCCCCAATCTGTTTTGCTTGATTGCCCTATGACCACACCTGACCACCCTTACCTTCCCCACCTCCGGCCACTCTCCGGCGAGTTGCCCCCGTCATCCCACAACCCCATACGACTCGCCAACTGTCCCAAAAGATCTACCTCATCATACTAAACACCCTCCACCCCTCCACTGCCACTTTACACCTCCACAACTCACCCCCGATCAAACCCACTTTTCCGGCCGCAGGACGACCTAGGCACGCATGCCTAGGCCGTCCCGCAGCCTGTTGTACCTCGCACCACCTTTGCCGTGCCACGGCGAAGGTTCCCTTATGGTCTGATTAGGCCGAGAGGCCCTTTTTGTGTTGGACAGATCTGCTACCCTGGCCGCCATTGGCGACGACTCAAGGAGCTTCCAAGCGAGCTCCAGGCTTCAGAGCATCAGGTCTCCAGCTGATGCGAATTGGGGAGACTCGGGTGAAGGTAGGTAGCTGGCACGCGAGGGGAAACGAGGAGGCAGCTGCCGAAGCGAGGTTGCGGTCTTCCTGCAGGCGCGCGCGAGAAGAAGCAAAAGTTTAGTCCCACATCGTAAGTTCTCGAAGCGCCTCACCCCTTTAAATTGATTTTGTGTTTTTACCTTATCACCTCAGAAGACAGGGTGAGGTCCCCTCGCCCACTTACCTGCCTCATCCGCGACCCATGCTACGCGGACCTGGCTGACCCGTTTACTCTGCACTCCTTGTGCACCACCCACGCCGGTGCGCCTGGTGACGGGTACGCTATCCGACCCGATAACCTGGCTCTGGGAGAGCTTCCTGTGAGCGGTTTACAAAGAGAGAGAGACGTGTGGGTAGAGGGAAGGGCTAGGTTTTGCTGTGCCTTGTGTGCAGGAACAGAGCGCGAAGGAGAAAGGCCTAGCACTTAGCCGGAGGCAAGGCAGAGAAGAAGAAGAAGGCTTGCTAAAGAAGAAGAAGCAGCGAAAGAAGGAAAAGAGGAGAAGCACTGTAGCAGACTGCAGTTTAAGTCGTCTGACGGCTGTATCAGACGACAGATGAACCTTCAGAGGAGATAAAGCAGAGAAGAAGAAGAAAAAGGAAAGAAGAAGGCTCCGCAGCTGAAGAAAAGAGAAAGAAAAGAGAAGAAAGAAGAAAGAGAAGACTTTGTAGCTGAAGAGCAGAAGACAGAGACGAGAACAAGAAAAAGAACTGAAGAAGAAAAGAAATAGAAGACAAGCAGAAGAAGAAGAGGAATTGAAGGCAAACAGAGCCAGGGAAGAAGAAGACCAGTAGAGAGAGATACTGCAGTTGAAGAAAAGAGAAAGAAGACAAGAAGACAGGAAGAGTAGAAGAAGAAAGAAGAGGGAAGAAGACAAGCACAAAGAGAAGAAGAGAAGAAGAAGAAGCCAAAAACAGAAATCTCTCTCTCTCTCTCTCTCTCTCTCTCTCTCTTATTTTTGTAATAAAGAAACTTTGTACTTCTAGAATTCCAGTAGCTCCCTGAGTTCGACCTCGGGAAAATATTTCGGAGTAAATTTCTATAGTAATGACAACCGTAGCTGTCTTATTTTATACTATAACGACATTACTGTAATAAGCATAAAAATGCACAAAGACGAGCCGCAGTTGAAAATCCTACTATGCTGCAATCGCAACAATGGCGCCCTCCACGCGTAGGTTCCCACCTATGCGGCTTCTCCTCCCTTTCGAGCTCCTCTCCTCGCACGCATCATCCCTCTCCCGAGCTCCTCTGAGCTCCCCTCCTCTCTTCGCACCTCCTGCTCCTTCCCTCGCCCACTCTCTCTCTCTCCCTCGCCCACGCTCCTCTTGCTTCCCTCCTCCTCCCCCACTAACGGCTACAAGGGGAACAAGGAAGAGGAGGGGAGGTCGCCAGCTGCAAGGTGGTGGAGTGAAGGTGGAGGTGGTGGTGGTGGTGTGGGGAGAGTGGAGGGGTGAGGGGGTTATAAAGGGAAGGGTTAGGGTTTAGGTGGGTGTGTACGTGTGTGAGTTGTGGTGGGAGTGAGGAAAAATTGCAGGGTTGCCCTCTCAAGGCTCCCTTCTTCCTCGCAGGTCCCATAACTAAAACCTAGGGGTTTACAATTGCACTCACACCCCTACCCTTTCGGGAAATTCTCGAACGATTCCTAGGAAGGGTCATTTCAGCTCCTTATGTGCATGTTGCATGCTTGTTATATAAGGAGAAAAATTTGTGCACACACACTTTGAGTTTAATTCAAGGCAACTGTGGAGAGAAAAAAAAGTAGTCTTCTTAAAAATAAAGTTCCTTGATCTCTTTATATAAAGAGAGTCAGATTGCAAAAAAAAACAAAAAGAAAGAAATAAACTATGACTCAACTTTAATAAATAAAGCAAATATATAATCCAATAAACCTAGTAACTTTAACACTCCTCCAAGTTAGGGTGTGGAGAACACGCTCAACTTGTAGGCAGGAAACAAAACAAACTCCCCCTCCCCCCAATAACAACTTCATCTGGATGAAAGAGTAGATAGGCAGTGAGAGTTGTTGCCTCACATCAATGGAAACCATTCTCTCTAGGAGAAGAAAAAAAAGGTAGGGATAGACATTCAAGTAGGAGGAGACAATGCTAAGCAAGTTGGGAGATGATCCCAAGCAACAAGTAGTAGAAAGTCAATAGAGGTAGCAAACATCTCACAGCTATGGAAATCCCTCTCTCAAGAAGAAAAAAATAGGAGTGCTCCCTATGTAGAGGCAGAGGCAGGTAGGTAGAAGAAATGGGGGGAGGATGAGCAACAAGCTCAATCCTCCCACCAGTCATTAGCATCATTCGTATCCTCAAAGGGATTAAAGGATGTAGAGTGGGAGAACGGTGGGCAATGAAGTTGGATGTGACATTAGCAATAGTCTCAACAATAGTAGTAAAGGAGGATGGCTGGCTCCTTAATAGCATCCTTAAACAATCCAGCTCCATTGGGGTGAAGCGCTTCAATGGCTGGGTTGGAGTTGTCTCAAGCGTTGGAGTCTTTGTCGTAGTTAGTTGGTTAGCCCAAATGGGTTTAGCAAACTTCTCCCAACACTTTTTGAATAGGTGATTCATTTGTTTGTAGTGGATGCACGAAGACAAGATGTAGCTACATCCATGGCTGCCATTGTGGCCACCACACCGACCACCCTTACCTCTAGAGGCAATGAGGGCACTGGTGTCAGGAGTCACTGTAGAAGGAGGTGGCGATGTGTTGGCATTAAGCTTCTCAAGATGCTTGTAAATGATCTGTAGACTCAATAGTATGTCGGAAGATAGAATCTGTTTGCGTATTAATTGGTATCGTGCAACAAGACCATCAAGGAAACAACATGTCTACCACTCTACTGCTCCGTAATCTACTTCTTACAACAAGCAGGCTGGTAGACAACAAGCTCCACGAATAGTCCCTCTAGGGTGGTGAAATACTCAATCAAGGATAAATCGCCCTAATTGGTATTCCAGATCCTCCTATAAATATCTACACAATGAGAACTACTCATATGAAGGGAGTACCTCTGCTCCAGGGTCTCCCAGATCTCTTTCGTAGATTCCTTGTAAAGCATATTGGATGTGATTTTCGGATCAATGCTATTCATCAATTAATTCATGACCACGAAGTTATCCTTCTCCCACTTTCTATACTCCATGCCATATGTGGAGCTAAGACCCTTCTATGTCAATATGTGCAACTTGTAATGCCCTCCAACGAAGATGTGGAAGGCATGTCACCAAAGCACATAGTTAGAGAAACCCAATAACTTGATCATAGTTCCTTGAACAAGTACAGAGGTTGAGATCTTGGCCTCAGAAGTCACCGTAGAGGACTTTGCACTAGCCATCACAGAGAGATCTGTGTGTTATAATAATAAGAACCACAGGTAATCAATTGGATAGTGTTCTAGGGAAGAATAGGGGGCTAAGTAGTTGGCCCTAGTAGTGACACATGGGGAAAAGAGAAAGAGAGAGAGTGGTGGTGGCAACCCTCTCTTCTACTCACGTGCACAAGCGAAAGGAAGAGAGAAGAGGAGGGATCGACGTCGCCCACACCCTCCTCCACACACAACACATGGGAGAGTGAAAGGAAGAGGGTGTTGGTGGTCCCTCTCCTCTAAATGGTCAACGCACGCAAAAGGAGGAGTTGGCGATGCCACTCCTTAGGCAGGGAGAGGGGGGCAACATGCCTCCCCAAGCAAGCAAAAAGAGAGAGGGTGACCCAAGATTAGAGTTTTCTTTGCTCTAATATTATGTGGAGAAAATAAAAAGTAGTCTTGTTGAAAATAGAGTTCCATGACTTCTTTGTATAAAGAATTAGGTTGCAAAAATTACATAGTAGTCCTAAAAAAAATAGAAAATAGCAAATAGGAAATAAACTATGACTCTCAACTTTAATAAAATAAAGTAAGCCTATAACCTAATAAACCTAGTAACTCTAATAGTAATGTAATGTCTCACTCCTTATGTCACAGAACCTCTAAGGACCATCAAATGCAATGTCTCTTTTAGGGCACATTTATGTTGAAAGTTATCCCCACCATTTGTAGTAAGGGATATCTAAACCCCGTTTGGACTAATTTAGCCAAATTCGTGTTCAAAGAGGGGATGACTCATGTCCCCCTCTTTTCATCTCCTCTAGCTTATTAAATCAAGGGATAACTCCTAACTTATCACCTCTTTCGTTAAGCACCAATATAGGCTATCCCTCTTTTTTCCAGTTTGCTAATGTTGACGTAAACAAGCCCTTAAGATCTCACTCCAGCAAGTAGCACAAGAGTAGAGGTGAATTGTGCAAAGAAAATAACTAGAAACAATCGCACAAAATAAAACATCGAATATAGAGAGGAAAACCTTGTGAGAAAAGCCTCTGCCAAGACCTTTCAATTTAAAATTTTACCCCCAAAATCAATGGAAATCATTATCCAAAATGTGATTACAAACAGCTCTCTCTTGGACAGCCCTCGAGAAGAGTTTCGTCCCTTTGAAAAGAGAGAATGAATAATCCATAGCCTGAGCACCCAAAACAAAACCAAAGAACAAAATAAAGACAACAAAATCCTAGAGAGCCTTTGAGAATAACAATGAAATAGAGGCTTAGAAAACTCCCTTTGCAAACCTAATTGAGAAGTAGAAGCATGGAGGGAGTGTGCTCAAGAGATTACGAGTAGAGTGCTTTGTGCCTACGAGATTAAAGTAGAGCACTTGGAGCACAAAGAAGTAATTTAGAGAAAAAATAGAGTTTCAAGCTTGAGAATTGCTTACAATTGTTGTGTATAGGTTTAGGAGATGTTAGGTGTGTATTTATTGAACGTAGGAGGTCAAGTTAAGCCTTAAGAGCTATTGGAATTTGAATTAGAAACCAATTATTAGAGCAAGAATAGCTAAAATCCATAACTATAAAAATGACTAAAATGAATGCCTAAAAAAATAAAGACAAACATCTTGATACGTGAATTCAGACATTCAAAAGTAATGCTCTCTCGAAAGACATCCTAAGTTAAGATTTAAATGCTTTAAAAAATAGGTTTAATGTTCAAAAGTTTCTAGTAAATGATTTCTAACATTATGATTAAATGAGGACATATGATATAAGGAGTTAAATTCCCAAAATTGGGAATTCACACATTTAAATTCCCAAAATTGGGAATTCACACATTTGATTTTAAGGTAAGACATCTAAAAAGATGACAAGAAGCTCAATAGTTACTAGAGTCTAAAATTGAATCTAGGAACACCCAAGTAAAAGTGATAGACATCTAGAATTGGGTTTTAAGGCATCTGGGAGTCATGATAGATGTTTAAGTGGTCCAAGTAAGAACTTGAACAAGTTATTAACTTTACTCAATAAGGATTTAAGGATGTCTAAGAATGATAGACGGATGTCTAGAAAAGATAAATTAGACATATGACAAAATAAGTGAGATGTCTCCTTTTTCAAAGAAAAATTAATCTAGACTTTAAATAGCTAATCTTTAGAGATTATGTGAACATTGGAGCTTAAAAGAATCTAACATTGGGTAATTAATTAACTCTAAAACATTTAATATGAAAAGTTAGACATCTTAAATTTTGAAATTTTTAGACCTTAAAAAAAAGCATCAAATTAAATAAAAAATAGATAAATTTAATTTAAATTTGACACAAATAAAATATGATTAGTAGACGTCTAAGAGTGAGTATTTAGACATCTAAATAATCTAGTAGTATGATATTTTAGAGATTTCACGAGGTGAAGATGTTGGGAAAGTTCTAGAGCATATCCTATTGATTTTAAGAAGATTTAAGGCTGTTTTATATTGACAAATTTTTTAAAAAAATTACAACAATAAAAGAAACACTCTCTTTCAAGACTTCATATCCTTAAGCTCTTCTTTCTCTATATCACTACACACCTCTTGTTGTTCTTTACCCCATGTTTCCATTAGATACCTTATACAGGCATCATTTTTGTTTTAGTCATCCTGCAATACTTGTTAGTCTTAAAAGAATATCTAAAGCATATCAAAGTATAATTTGTTGTCATTATCAAACATATGCATTTCTAACTAGTTTTATCAAGTCCTAGTCACTTCTTCAATTAACACAAGAGTCCCAAGTATCACATCATTTTTGCAGCAAGCACAAGCTCGCAAGATGGCAAGCTTTTTTATAGAGATTATAAAGAGTAAGAATCTTTTACTCACCGATATGAAAAAGGCTATTTGAGGATAGCATTTTTTCCCAAATATATCTAGAATAAAGAATTCTGATTGATTAAATGAATTTGGTAAATCATCAAAAGCAATATGTGCTACTTATAAGATAACAATCATAAATAGGTGTTCGATTATTCCAAGCACCAATTATGGCCAGGCCGAATCAATTGCTGCGACACCCCTCCAAGGCACCATGTTTTTGATCTTTAGCTCGCTTAAAATATATATCAATGACATTCATAACCAGTCATAAAAAAAAAAAAAACATAATACATTAGCTTATTAGACATGTTAGAATCCAAGTAGCAATCGAACAATGACGTGGAAATATCCTAATTGATGCTTCTCGAGAATGATAACATGGCATTCTCCAAGAAACCACCACTCCTGTATGAATCCAACTGTCAGGGTCACTGGTACTTTTCAAAATTTTCAAGCTACTGGTACTTCTCCAACAAGGCTACCCATAAGCCTCTCTAGATCCACCTGTACCTCCAAGGTTATCTGCCAAAGGAATAGTCATTAGGTGATCAAAAATACTTCTTACAAAAGAACGGCAATGACCTAATTACTATTCCTCAAACTTCAACAGTATAATAATGGCAAAAACCCAATGCTTCCAAAGATTACCTCCTTAAAGACTTCACTATAAGACACATCCTGAAAGCCCTGCATCCATTAACAAATGCAAGTGCATCACGATTCACAGTTGAACAAATGAGGATAAAAGCAAGGGCACGTAGGACATGTATGAGCAATAAGGTTTTTACGTATATGCCCGTAAAAAAGTCCTCTTTTCTAACATCAACGTATGTTAGTGTGAGAGTTGACAATAATTATTGAGACTTCAAAGGTGATCAGGGATTGGATGAAACATATTTATGTAAAGTATATTCTGAATATGTAATTGGTAACCATCTAGCATGTCTAAGCATCTCAAACCACCATCCAGAAGTAGAGGCAAGCATCTCAATGTTCAGGAAATCCACAAATTTGGCTACAGATGAGCTTTGGAAATGCATTAACCATTGGATCTCCAACATTACCGGTCAAGACACTCGTCTCCTCTAGTGTTTAAACTAAAGATAAGCCGATGCCTACATGTAAAAGAATGATTCCAGGGATATCTAGGTATACTGGACAGTGGAGGGGTATATGTATGGTTATGTTTCTCAGGGTTATGAATGCGAATCTCACAGTACTACATATGTGTAAAAAACACAAGCAAAAGTTCCATGGTTGTAAACACACCAACTTTCTGAAGAGGATCAGGGATGCACTATTTGATTCTCCAATTTTAGCTCGGAAGGTGTGTAATCCATATCTTGCAATAGCAAATTTCATCATCAGTAAGACTGCTTCTTTGCCAAGCCCCTTCCCCCTACTGAAAAGGTTAAACACATTTTGAGATCATGCTGCAAAAATATGCAGTAGAGACTAGCAAAACAATGCCCTTATCATCTACGAGCTTACTGAAAAATTTAGCAGCTAAAAATTATAATACAAGCATACTACATGTAGTTCATCTTTTTGGCAAATGAGTAACTCATTTACGTGCTGATATGAGCATGCATCCAACTTTAATTACTACACAAAAGCATTTTTCTGGAAGATATTTCAGGACTCCTGCTGATTGCCAGGAAATTAGTTCCATGCAGGTATCCTTTAATCGTAGAGCAACACTTGCCTCTCATAATAGACTTCCAAATAAAAAGTGACGAGCTAGGAAAATGGTAATGGCAAAACACTTCGGTACAGTTAAAAAAATATATACGGTATATTTTTAAACATTGCTAAAGAAAGAAACATGGAAGAACCAGGGAAAATATTTATTAGTTATCATTAAATGGATGTGAGGGGTCAGTAACAGGGGAAAAATCCCACCTTTCTGAGGTACGGTACCATGGGCTTGGTTGGTTGCTGAGGGCAGCAAATTCATATAGATAAGCCAGACCAGGACAGCAAGATCAAAGGAATAGTGTAAAAGTGCCAAAGCACCAAAATGAGGAAGGATTCATTACCAGAGACATGCAGCACATATAGTTTTTATGTTTTTTTTTAAATGAAGAGTGCAGCACATATAGTTATCCTTTTTGGTCAGATTTGGTTACCCCAAAACTGAAAGTCTCCAGGTCTTATACCAAAATATGGCAACCTTTAGACTAAAATTTCAACTGATGAAGTTTAGATTTCATTTAATTTCTATCAATAGGCCATAAATTCCAAAGGTAATTGGACTTAATCAGTGGTCTAGAGGCTGAAATCTGCATGACCACGTCAATGAATGCAAAACCAAAAAGGGCCTCCTCATTTTATTTGATTAATAAACTTGAATAAATTGGATGACGGTATGCTATAGTGAAGTAAGAAGACCTGTTGTCAAATGGCAACTAGGTCAGGCACAGGTCACTCCAATTCATATCACTAAATTTCAGGTAGGAAAAAATCATCAGCATGAAACCATTACATAGATTGTATAAGCTTTACATCATATGAAAATATGGCCTCCATATTGACCATAAAGTTACTGCAGATAGCTTCTTGAAAGCCAGTGGCATAATTTCGTGAATTGCCAGAGAAAAATAAACACAGGTATACACACAGAGCTTTCTAGTTATTGACTTGTGAAGAACGGGTGGGAGAGGGGGGCGGAGAGAGAGAGAAACCCTCCACGCCATGTGCTGAATAGGTACTTCATTGGTGATGGTTTTCCTTTGTAGAATATCCAAATGTAACATCACAGTGAGCATGTCAAAATAGCAATCGTTAGGAAATTGGCTTAAACAAATCACCTTCTAGCAGCATGATAGACAAAAATGGTGCAAAATCTATTATTCCACCAAAAACAAGCAAATATAAAAATTCCAGTTAGCATTTCTCTTTTGGTTCACTATAGGTTCAAGTTTTCTTCTAAACTGGACTTTTCTGTGATATTCAATCACTTCTCTTTGTAGAAGAGACCAACCAGAGTAGTGATTATCAATATGGGACCGCTTGTTATGTCACAAAAAAAAAAAAGAGAGAGACCACTTGTGACGTCCTAGTATTATGGGTTTCCAATGCTAAAAAGACAGGAGTCATGCATGCATTGAGCAGGAAATACCAGACTTTTACTGTTGGTGCCATAAACTGTACGTTTGAAAATTCCTTTATGGTATAATCCTTGCGAGTGGTCCAAAGAATTGCTGTGACAAAATGCACTGTACAATGCAGAAGTATGATGTAAGAAGAAACTTTCCACCTTCAACCTGTGAACTTGGGAGTTGGCTACATCCCCTAAAGGAACTGAGATAGTGGCTTGTGGGTGTATTTCACAATAAAGTACCTCCTACATGTAAAACCCAAAAGTCTCAAATCCCATCCTGGTATTGAACAAGAACATACTCTTTTCTCTTTTTCCACAATAAGGATTGACTTTCATCCCAACTAGAATAGCAACATTAAAAAGCATTCCAAGCACAGAGCTTAGAAGTAGCATGGGCAGGGACTCTTGAAAGAAGTTGATATTTGTGGGAGCATACCATAGCTCTTTACATTTTTTTTTAAATACCATAGCTCTTTATTTATCACAGCTATATTTCCACGAGCCTTATCTTTGTTTCAATCTATTATTTCCTTAAACCTACATCATTTATCAAGAAGGAAGTGAAAACTAACTTGGGTTTTTGGTAAAATGCTTGAGAATTGAGACAGTTGAATTCGACAAATAAGTCGGATTACCATGTGATGTATTATAAATTAGATAAAATTAGGATATGGCAGGATATTGAAAACATATCAATAAGAAATAGATCAGTAGGCAGATTATAACTCAATTGCAATTTCAATGATTCCTGAAGACCAATGAAAACCAATGCATATGCGATCATGTTCCACATTGACAGGAATATGGGATGCCATGAACAATTTTTTTAAACTCAATGTTCCCTGATGTGCTTTTTCCTTTTTAAAAGTGTCCTAGTGTGCTTTCTGTGTGTGTTCTTCTTTATTCCATTGTAATTTCTTCTACCAAACAATAATTATCATATTATTCACCATAAAATCAACTTCGTATTTCCTAAAAAAAAAAGAAGAAACCAAATAGCATTAGTAAACTTGAGATGAGCAAACCTTTTTGGTTCAGCTATCATTATCTCAATCTCCGCAAGCTTTTTATTGTCGGGGTCATTCATGTATATGTTCACATCTCCAACCATGGCTGAAGCAACAGATTTAACAAAATACAATTTAGAAAAAAAAGATGCAGCTTCCAACTAGAAATGTAAAAGCAACCTTAGATTGTCACATTTAAGACTCTAAAGAGGGGGATGATATGCATACGTACGAGATCAGCAATAGAAATCAAGAATATATAAGAAAAAATTCACAAATACAATTTGCACATGAATAAAAAGATTGATTGGTGTATGTAACCAGGAATTGGTATGTTTAACCATGAATTTGCATAGCATGATTATCCTCAATACCCATGAATGAGGATTGATACAAATATTGTAACTGGAATATAGATCAAATGGCCTAGCTCGCTGAATGTTGCCATGTATGCTATAGCTTATTTTTATGATGCCATAAAGAACCCGATGTATCAATTTTTTTTTCTTTCTGAAATGGGCTTGATGTATCTAATTAAACTGCCCTTCCCAATCCAGAAATCAGTTCTACAATATATTTTAAGGGATTTGTCTCCAGCATCGTATGTGTCAGCTCTGTAGCTTCACTGAGTTTTAGGGATACGGCAAATGTAGAATTCTATTCAACTTTTACATTCTATTCCATTAGCTTGATATCTTCTGAAATTCGTATTCGGATATGTAAGTTTTGTTCAAACAAGAAAAGATGATTATCAACCGGAAGAATCTAAGCCAACATCACTAGTGCAAAGCAAACTAAACAACCTCATTAGGTGAGATAATTGCCAGTCTTCACTTATCCCCAGAAACTTGTTGCAGATCATAGGTAAAATCATAAAATCATCCTTTAGAGAATATATGCAATCAAAAAAAGAACCCACAGCTGCGTACTGGAGACTGTGAACCTAATCACCTGACCAAGGAGCTTCCACCTCCAACTCAAAAAGTGTCCTGATCTTGCAGGAGATTGACCCACCGAACAGGAGCTCCTTTAGGAGTCTTGACATTGGCAAAGAAGCCAGACACGTGACACCATGGTGAAGATCGACATAACCTTCAACAGTGACCCCTTGCATGACATGCATAGCACATAACAGCAAGCATAAACAGCTTCCTCCAAAAGGATTGGAGGCCATCTTAATCCCAATTCCTTTTATCCACTTTCCATCCTCTCTTTGAGAGTCACTCACCTCTCATCCCAATTGATATCGTTTTAAGCTGAGGATTTGATATTCATTTCAAGTATCAAATGTATCAATTTTAAAGTGCTTTCTTAGTGTCTCTGAAATTATAAATGCTTTCTAAATATTTACAGAATTATCTTTAAAATTCTGAATTATTTACCAAACCAAACAGATTGCTATCTATGAATGCAGTGAGTTTACTTGTCCCCCTCATAATGATCCAAGTCTAGACCCAAACCTGATTGAGAAAAACTGGCCATTATAATTTGTTGGGTTTGAGCCTAATAGATCCTAAGCAACCACCCAAAACATTCAAATTCAAGCTATCAAATTTCATGAGTTACTGTTGTTGAATTATATCTCTTAGGCTTTTTTGGACCAGAACTAATGCGATAGTTTTGACCTAGTACCTAGATGATAGGCTTCCACCTCAAGATTTGATTGGTGAGATTGATATTTTGGATGGTCAGGGTATCCATATTGATGATATTTGTGACCTTGATACAGGGCTACTAACTATGAGGAATGTGCTAGCTAGGTGTGCTAAGCATAAGCATCGAAAACTTTAGGTGGATGAAAATAGAGTGATTTGCTATCACCCTTCATTACTAACAACTACCACCCTCGCCAAGTAGAGCCCGCTACAGGGATTCTTTGCTCTAGATTCATTTTTGAGTCATTTCTAGGCTTAAATTAAAGCACCAACTAAGCCCCTGGCGACAATTAGACACCAACACACACCTACAGCAAAAAAAAAAAAAAGGTTAAAAAAATGACCACCACCAAAAAATCGACTCAAGAAGCAACCTTTGACCCTCCAACAACAACAAAAGTCAAAATAACAACAGCACAGACAAAACCAACCATCAACGTGCGGATCGGCGTCGTTCGTACTGCAACCTCCGGCCATCAACTCCTTGTCGAGAACTATGAACGTGTGCTCTGCAAACACAAACAACAGCAACCCACGAAACGCCATCCCTCAACCAAACCCACACAAAACAAAGGGGTACCCACGATAGAACACACAGAAGCAAGGCCTACTGTTGGGGTCGTGGGTCCAGGAGAGGTGCATGCGGTACTCCTCGTCGAGGGTGAGGGGCTCGGAGCCCGTGGCGGCGAGAAGGGCGGGGTCCTGCATCCAGCGGTGGTAGGTGGGCACGTGCACCCTCATGTAAGGGACCAACACCACCTTCTCCCCTTCCACCCCAACCATCGCCCCCGTCAAAGGCGCCGCCTTTGGCCGGAACGGGAGACCGGAGAGGGTGGCAGTGGGGGTAGATCAGAGGCTGGTGAGCTCTGCTGCTTGCTGGGTTTGACGGACGGTGTTTGATCTGATATCACGGGGTTTCATCCAACGGCTGTGGTTGGGTTGTCACTATGGAGAATTTATTCCACCCAAGAACACAGCAAAAATAAAAATAACAAAAGAAGAATAAAAAGAAAAGGAAAAAGAAAAAAAAAGTCCTTTTTTCATGCTTGATTTTGTTGATGTTTTTTGACTTGAGCATTGAAAGATCAATGCAGAAGCATCCCATGAGAATCGAGTTGACTATGTAGAGTATGATAGTTTGGTTGATTCATCGATTGGTATAGTTGGTGTAGCTAATAGCCAGTCGAGTAAGTAGAACATAACTAAACATTCAGCATAATTGAGCAACTTACTAGAAGGATATGGCTGATCGGTTGGCAAGGTGAGTTGAGATAGATTGATGGAGTTGGTTGGGACTCTTTGATAGTTGTAATCTCAAGACAAGTTGTTACGACCTAGTTCCCAAATCCTTACAGGATCCGAGAGCGGCTCGCCTCCACTAATCTCAAGACCCAGTCGTTCAACAAGAAATAACCGAAAAGTAGGAAAATAAACTGCATTCACTATGCAATGTAACTAACAGTAAAAGCGTACAAACAGTAAAAGAAAGTAAAAGTTGCTAGTTCAGTACATATCACCACAACAACAGGAAAATAGAACAAAAGCAACAGTAACAGGAACAGTAAACAAAAGTTTGAAACTCACTATAGTAAAAAAGAGAGTACAACAAAAGTACTGAAAATTACGGCTGGGCTCGATTGGGCCGAGCACTCTCTGCAGCCGGTAGCTCGGCCTGCTCAACTCCTGGACCTGAACAGGGTTAGGAGAAAACGAAGTCAGCGAACGCTGAGTAGAGTGGTAACCAACCTATCTAAAGCAGTAAAAAACAAGTAGGTATATTTATCCTTTTCTAGTTATTTATTTTACAGGTAATTTCTTTTCACCCCATTGGTTTACTTTCAGATTTCTTTTTTGATCTTACGTGTTCCTCGTGGAAACGATCTTGATTGCAGTCTTTTCCAAAGAGTAGAAGGTACACATGATGCTCTCCTGGTCGGGAGAATCCCCCGTGGTAGTCTTACACCCAGTCAACCACCCCAAGGTCATAGACAGATGTCGTGGTGACTACGGCATGCGCCATAAGCGCAGGATAGCTACCCTGCACTGGCACGCGGTCAGTCGTTTCCACTAGCGAGTACGCCCAAAGTACAGCATGGAACAGTATAGGGCCTAGCCCTCTCAGAAACTGGGGTCTAGCCCCTCAAAACTAAATAGGGGTCTCGCCCCTCCACAGTCCGCACACCCTCGTCTGACTACCCCGGTTTGCCTAGAGGGCCTAACAAGTCGGTGTAGGGTGGCTAGCTGAACCCTGGGCCTCGTGGGGTGGCTAGCTCCCTTCCTACACTAGTAGCTCACCTCGGTACCGTGTATGCGAGGGCCAACAAAAGTTGGTGTAGAGTAGCCAATCCTAACCCTGGGTCCCAACCCAAGGTTGGCTAGCTCCGCTCTACACTGAAAAGGGGATAGTTGCTCTCCTTGGTACCACGTACTCAAGGGCCAGCACACTTCCCATCCACATTCCAGGCTTTTCCATCTATCCACAGGTGCTCTACTCCTAACTCCTCGTAGGATTCATGCTCATGTTTACCATATTATTCTAATCCAGGATTCATCATTCACAATTCGGTTCTCGTTTATACACATGCAGCTTGTATTTCCATAATTTAACACATGCAATAAGTGATATCACAGGTAACTGTTTGGTTATCTCAGGCAGCTTGTATTCATTAACAGGCAGTTGCTAATAATTTAACTTATTCATTTATAAATAACAATTTCAATTACGCAAACAAGCGGTTCAATCATTTCTCGTCCTAGGGTTCATGCCACATCCTAGGTTTCCAGTTGTCTAATTTTCATAGATGCATTCATATTTTATAAGTAGAACAGGGGTGGACCACTCTACCAGACAATCCGGGAGTACTGGGGGATCGAACTGCAAGCCCACGTGCCTCTGCAAGCCCCAGACATGCAACAGGTCGAAGTCCTATACTGAGGAACACACCACAACGGAAGATTCATAATAGTGTATAAATGCTTCTAATACGTAGAGGAATTCACAAGGAAACCACAGATACTTCGTTTGCGTGAAACATATCTCGATCAAACCCTAAATGGGTCAAAAACGTGTCTGCAGACCCAAATCAGACGTCTGGAAACAAGTGCAGATGTCTTAAAAGTCATAGACTCACCTCAAGCTCCTGCAGCGACCTCAAACGTCCAGGACTCCCCTGCGACCGTCTGAAGGCAGTTCTAGACGTCTGACCAGTCCTCCAGTCGTCTAGGGATGCCTCCGGTCGTCTGGTAAGCTGTCAAGACGTCCAAAAGTGCATGGAAGGGTGTTCCGTGCACCTTCCCAAAGCTGCTCCTGCACACGATAGAGTAGCCAACCACTTTAGGCCAAACAGATCACATCTATGGTGCGGCCTGCATGGCCGTAACTGCAAGGAAGATATACTTTCACGAAACACTTGCTTTTAGACATCTGGTGTCGACGCCAAACGTCCAGTTAGTCGTTCGGAAGACACTCCAGATGTCTGATACTGGAAATGGGTCAGGTTGGACACGTGGAACACGTCATGGAAAAATTCCAGTTTTAAACCGCGTTCTTGCGCTTCTCGCTGCGCTCTGCCGCGGCTCCTTCCGCTTCACTGCAACCTCAATTGTTGCAGAAGGTTGGGGACGACGCCCCAACGTCCTCCTGCACGCGCCGCGGTGGTCGTGCGAACCTCCGATGAGCGTCCACGAAGCTCTCGACCTCGGCCCTCTCCTCACGCCCGCTCCTCCTCCTCGCTCTCGCTCTCTCTCGCTTGCGCGCCTCTACTGACGGCAGTGGAGTGGAAGGTGTGGTGGAGTGGTGGAGTGGAGAGGAGAGGGAAGGGGGGTCATTTATAGGGCTGGGCTAGGGTTCTGCAGGAGGTGGGAGGAGGAAAGAGAAAGAGGGAAGAGAGTCCTGCGCGCCAGCCGTGCGTAGAACGCAAGAGACGTACAAAAATTTAACTTCCGGATGGCTGGGAAAGGGTCCAGACGTCTTTAAGTTTGTTATGATGTAAAGACCCGCCCTGTTTTTAGCCTTTGAAGATGTCTGGAGTGACAGTCAGACGTCTGGACAGACGTCTGACTGTCACTCCAGACATCTTCAAAGGCTAAAAACAGGGCGGGTCTTTACATCATAACAAACTTAAAGGAAGTTTCATCCCTGAAACTTAAGCTAGCTAGGGTACAGAAAAAAGATATAAAACGCATAACAAACTTAAAGAGGACCGAAGTCGGTCTGAAAAGACGTACCCTCAAAAAGCTCCGGGTACCGCTCTTGCATCGCTGCCTTAGGCTCCCAGGTAGCCTTCTTGTACCGCTGGCTCCTCCACAAAACCTTCACCAGGGGTACCTGCTTCCATCTCAGACTCTGGGCGGCTTTCTCTAGTATCTGCACTAGTCTCTTGAGGTAGGTCAAGTCGTCAGCCACCTCGACACTCTCGTGGCTTAGAACATGAATGGGATCGGCGACGTACTTCTTGAGGTTGGACATGTGGAACACGTCGTACACACCAGAAAGCTGGGGAGGAAGGGTAAGCCAATAAGCAACGAGTCCTACCCGCTCTAGGACCTCAAAGGGCCCCACAAACCTCGACGCAAGCTTCCCCTTCACCCAAAAACGCTGTAGGGCCTTCATGCGTGAAACGCGAAGAAAGATGTGATCCCCAACCTTGAACTGCACATCTCCGCGTTTTCGGTCAACATAACTCTTTTGCCTGCTCTTGACAGTGCGGAGTCATCTATGGATCTGCTCTATCACCTCCTGACTCTGCCAGATTAGCCCGGGGCCAACCTCCCACTTGGTCCCCACCTCAACCCAACTCAAGGGCTCAGTACACCTCCGTCGGTACAGAGCCTCGTAAGGTGCCATGCCGATGCTCGAGTAATAACTGTTATTATAGGCAAACTCTGCCAGGGGTAAGTGCTCCTCCCAAGAGCCACTCCACTCTAGTACACAGGTGCGCAAAAGGCCCTCAAGTATCTGTATAGTGCGCTCAGACTGTCCGTCTGTCTAGGGGTGGTACGCGGTATTGAACCTCAATCGTATCCCCAAAGCCTGTTGAAACTCAACCTAAAACTGGGAAGTAAAATGGGTATCTTGGTCGGATACAATCTCACGCGAAACTCCGTGTAGGCATACCACATCACGAATGTACCTCTCTGCCAACTGTGCTGGTCTCAAGGTGACTTAGATCGGCAAGAAATGTGCCGGCTTCGTCAATCTATCCACTATCACCCAGACTGCGTCATATCCTCGCTGGGTAATGGGTAGACCCACCACCAAGTCCATGGTGATGCTCTCCCACTTCCACTCTAGCACAGGGAGTGGATGCAATGGCCCTGCAGGCCTCTGGTGCTCGGCCTTCACCTACTGGCACACCAAACACTACTGCACAAACTCACCCACATCCCGCTTCATCCCTCTCCACTAAAAGTCACGTCTCAGATCATGATACATCTTTGTGTTCCCGAGATGTATGGTGAATCTGGACCCGTGCGCCTCTGTCAGGAGCTCTTTTAGCAACTCCTCATCCTTGGGTACGCACAAGCATCCCCTCATGCGCAGCACCTCGTCTGTAAAAGAGAAGTCTCTTGGGTCCCCTGACAGCACTCTGTCTCGCAACGTCTGTAGGTACGGATCTGTCATCTGCCCTGTGATGATGCAATCTATCAGCTTTGGTCCCGTCTGTCGTGTCACCGTCACTGCCACACAATACCCTGGTGACTCTTGGGGTTGCCAATTGCCCAACTCCTCCATAAGTCTCCAACTCTGTGCTTGTAAACTGGCCAAGTGGGTGGGCACCTTCTGGCTCAAGGCGTCAGCCACCGCGTTGGCCTTCCCCGGATGGTAGGAGATTTTGCAGTCATAGTCCTTCAGGAGCTTTAACCAACATCTTTGTCTCATGTTAAGCTCCTTCTGGTCAAATAAGTACCTGAGGCTCTTATGGTCCGTGAAAATCTCAAAGGTCTCACCGTAAAGGTAGTGCCTCCATGTCTTCAGTGCGAAGACAACAGCTGCCAGCTCTAAGTCATGGGTAGGGTAACTATACTTATGGAGCTTTAGTTGCCGCGAAGCGTAAGCGACAACGTGACCCCATTGCATGAGTACACCCCTTAACCCTGCAACGAAGCATCTGTGTACACCACGAAACCACCACCTCTATTCGGGATGGTAAGTACAGGAGCTAAAGTCAGTCTCTCCTTCAACTCCTGAAAAAACACCTCAAGCATCTGTCCAGGTGAATGGCGCGTCCTTCCGAGTCAATTGGGTCATAGGACGTGCAATCTGCAAGAATCCTCGGATAAACCACTAATAGTAACTGATGTAAACACATTTACACTACTTAAAATGTCTATTTATGCATGTTCTCAAGCATAGGATTGCATTTCATGATATAAATATTGCATAACATGCATCATCTTGCATTTAGAGTAATTTGAATAAAATGGAGGTTAATTGTCTCCTTTTATGTGCTTGGACAGGGCAAACATTTTATTGGAGCCTCGGATCAAAGATCCAACCGTATGGATGTGATCAGGGCAGCGATTGGAGTTCAACGACTCCAAGATCGCCCTAATCAGGCATCCGTAGCATCAGATAGTAACCGGGGAACACTAGAAGATCAAGGGCCAGGATGGTGTAAATCCGCACTTTAGATGACAAATCCGACCGCATCGATGAATTCGGATCGACGATCGCAGCCCAATGACGCAAAAATCGAGTCAATCCGACATCCGTGGCACCATCTACAACTTCCAGAAGATGGACGGCCAAGATGGCTCCATGTGGTGCCATCTCGGCCGCCCAAATGGCCGCTCGCATTCTACGAAGGCCCTGCACCCGCTCACTCTCCGCCGTTGGATCTTGATCCAACGGCTGTGGTCGGCCGCGCCTAAAAGCGTCTGCTCGACCATCTGCGCCCATTATCGTAGCGGTCGAGCGCACTTACGCGAGCAGCAGGCGCGGGTTCGAGCCGCAGCAAAGGGCTGGAAGGCGCGGGCGATCGGGAGTTGGATCTTGATTGGACAGCCGCACGCGCCTGATAGCGTTCATGCGCGACTGAATGCGTGGCGTGGACGCGCGATCGCATGCGGGCGGGCGCGCAACGCAGCGGGTGAAGGCACGACTTAAGCCATCCAATCTCGCGATCGGACGGCTGAGGATCGACGAATGTGCGTAGGCGTTGAAGAAGCGGGCAGCCGTGGAGGCGCATGTGGGCGCGGAAGCTACGCCTACGTTGAGGGCTTTAGTGACGGATTTATCCGTTACTAAAGACCCCTCATTTATTATTTTGAAGTTGTAATGTCCATTTTGCCCCCACTCCTTGCAACTATAAAAGGAGACCCCCTCCATACGAAATTCTCATCCCTTCCTTCCTTCTCTACCCCTCCAAAGCTCAAGAGAAGCTTGTCCCACACCCGGGATGCTTCTCGCGAGATAAAGTCCAAATTTTTGTCCCCCTTCGGAAGTGGATCCCGCGACGACGACGGCGTGCTGCTCCGTTCCCGTTCTTCTGCTTCGTCCTCCTTCGTCCTGCTTCGTCCTCCTTCGTCCAGGCATCGTCCCATCCGGCTCGTCCTCCAAGCCATCGTCAAGGAGGATTTCTCTCCCCCTATTCTTTTTACTGCTTTCTAGTATAGATTTACTGCTTTCTAGAGTAGTCTACTTGTCCTCTAAGCGATCGTCGAGGAGGACATTTCTCCCTCCATTCTTTTAATGCTTTCTAGAGTAAATTTATCGCTTTCTAGTGTAATTGTTTTATGCTTTCTAGTTGTAATGAACAATCTTCTCAATGATAAATTCTTTGTTTATTCTACATCCCATTTTGATTTCTATATATAATATTCTCTCTCTCCCTTACCCTCTCTCTCTCTTCTATTTATTGTAAATAATTATATAGTTTAAATTGAATTACTTCGTGACAAATAAAAAGAAACGCGTAGTTTTTAAATCAAACGTCCTCCTTCCTGTGTTCGACCCGGAATTTCAATTTTGGTATAAATTTTATTTGTTGAACACGAGTTCTTCGCTTTCAACCTACAACGACAGGTTTTCCAAAACCAAATACGTTAGCGTAGTGGTTCGTAATGATCAACATTTTGGCGCCGTTGCCGGGGATCGTAATGTTCAACATTTTGGCACCGTTGTCAGGGATCGTCACGTTTAACATTTTGGCGTCGTTGCCGTGGAGGCGACGCTCTTTGGTTTCTCTTCGCGTTTTCTAACTTACAAATCATTTACCTCACTTTTCTCTTTTCTTATTGTGATTGCAGGTACTCTTTCGAGACAGGCAAAAGCGGTAGATCGGAGTAAAGTGCTGTAGAAGGTTTTGTGAGTTATCCCCCACCTCCCACCCATTAGATTTCATTTCATCACATAATAACTCAAACATCAATCAACCTAAGTGTTTTTATAAACTCTAAGGTTAGATTGTTTGTTGTTTGACACCCATACTCACCCCAACCCCCACATTAAAAAGAAAAAAAAATTGAAAAAAAAAATCTCACGGAGGTACACAACCTCATCTGATTTTCAAACTCAACCGGTAAACCGATCTTAAGAGCCGATACACACATCCAAACACATAATTGAGTAGAAATCAGATTAGGTAATCATTTGTGTGCCTAATTAAGTAGTGCAACAGGCCAATTGTTTGAGTTGTTTGGGCTGTACCACTTCAAATAAAATCAACTCATCAAGTAGCTACCACTTAGGTTCAACTCTTAGGGATTTGCTAGGCACTCCACATTCTTTTTAAGCTTTAAAGGAAAACATCTTCACCTGTGCTTGCAAAACCTGGTGTGCCAACGAAACCTGTTTGAAAACACCTAAAGTTGAATCCTAAAAGCTACTAAGCAAGATTTGAACCTTAAAATTCACCGCATCAAAAATAATCTTACTTGAAAACCACTAGTTGTGCATTTACACACGAATCAATCAAGCATTAAGGGCACAACCCATTTAAAGGGCCCATCACATTCCAAAGCTCATTTAAACCTAGCCCTAAATAAAATAGAGTAGATGTTGGCCTTAAGGATTGGACTCGCTTTTCAGAACCCAGAATGAGATTATTTTCGATTAGTCTATTTCTACTATTCAATCTAATGTCTAGCTAAGGGAGCAGAGTCAAACGATTGCGGCTGGGGGGTACACTAGGAACCGGAGGCGCAAGCCGAAGGAAGAACCTTCTCCCCAATCCCTCCTTCTAACTGGTTGGATTGAACAGACGGAAGTAAATCAAATCGTTCCTTTATCTCAAGACGGGTTTTGGGAGTCTGTAGGTCTTTAGGCTAACCCATTTAAGGACAGATTTGATTGTTTGTATTGCAGGGCACCTTTCTTCCTCCTGTGTCTCATGAATCCTTCCACATATTTCACGCATTCCCGCTCTTTCCCTCCTGTTGTGAATTATCCTCAACATGACGATTTTCCTGACTCGTATTGTAATCAACCATCAGTCAGTTGGGATAATTCGGATTGGGGATACAATTCCGGACCCCCGTGTTTAGGGTCTAACCCTGAACACTTTGATTCTGATTTCTATCCTTCTCAGAGCTACATCAATTATAGATCATCTTTCTTTCATGAACAACCTAATACGATCTACAATCAAGAAGGATACATCGATCCTTACCCATCCTCTGATTTCACTGCCTTTAGGTCATCACCATCCTTTGAACAATCTGAAATGACCTATTATCAAGAAGGGTATAACGAATCTCAATTCGTTAATTCCCCTGTATTGAGCCCAAACCCGCCCAACCCTGAACCAACTCATTTGGTTCAGGTTAACCAGGTTCAAGATAAGGTTCTGGCTAACTTGAGGAATATCATACAATCTTTAGAAGTTCAGCCAATACCTTGCATTGAGAGATTGGAGCCCCTGATTGAAATGATTGATGATTTGAATAAGTCTTTGTTGGATTGGCTCCAGGACGTTAAGGATAAGAACCCGGGTGAGTTTCTACTTGGGAAATTAGCAAAATTGAGGATGAGATTCGTGGTTGCTTTGATTCAATCTTAGGATGATTCCCAGGATGAACCCTCTTCAGGAAAGCCAATGACAGAACCCACCAGGCACCTGTTGGGGGGGACACGTGTTACGAGGCTGACCAGATTGAATTAAAACAACCAATTAAGGATGATCTGATTTCTTCACCTAAGATTCCTGAGCTGGGTTACGAGGAAACGTATGTCTCTTGGGAACACAAAGTGACAACTGATTTTGGGACATACATTGATACGGATCCTAATTTCTTTGATGGTGAAGATTCAAGTTGCGAAGTCTCACGCGAGTTTTCTGAACATGATTTCTGTGAGACGATTGGGCCTGAGGAATCTGATAAATCATTTGATAGCCCAATAACTGAGGAAACTGATCTTATTAGGGCACACATTACGGATCCAGAATCGCATTTTCTGGAGGAATCAATTCAATGCCCTGATTATCAGTTACACCCCATTGAGCTTATCGATAATTCTATTTCTGAGATAATTAGACCCAAGTCAATTCTGATTCTGCCACATCATTTAGACTTGGGGATTTCAGACGGGGTGATTAATATACAAGAGGTCCTGGAATTTGATATGCTGAATGAGGAGGATAGGAGCTTGGAAGTTATGATTTGGGAAGTTAATTTTGGAGGAAATGGAAGATTGAGTCGAAGGGTTCCTTTTAAGCTAAAACCATCAAATCAGAACCCTTACGACATTTATTTCGAGGATGTCAAACTCAAGCACACATTTAACGATTATCCTTTTGAGCTTCAATTCTCTGTAACCTGACTTTTTGGCCTTGGGTTGCATCCTCAAAAATCGCAGGTCCGACTCCGCTTGCATTCTGATTTTAGGTTTTAGGTAATTTTTATCCAGAACCTAAGATATTTTCGATTATGGGGAATGGGTCTGCACCACAATCTGGTCCACATATGTGGACCTCTGTTGACCGGTCAGAGGATTCTTCTGTTTATTCTAATTCTGACCTGCACTTGTGAATTTTTCATTTCTTTCTTTGTATTGTGTGCCTAGCTGAAGGCACTAAACTTAGCACATATACAGTTCTTTTTCGTTTTCATCTCGGAGTGGACCTGACATTCACGCAATTCAGGTGCTTTCTATGCTTTTCCACTCTGTTTTATGTCTTTTTAATACAATGAGGACATTGCAATAGATAGGCATGGGGGGGTGGATATTTATTTCTGAATTCATTTGTCAGCTTCGTAGATTTGTTTTATTTTCTTTTATTAAAAAAAAAAATCAGAATTAGGAAAGAGAATTTGGGTTTAAGAAAATTTTCAATCTTAGGAAATACTACATTAAGATCTGAACACAAAGACCCTTCAGGTCTTTGGACTTAATCAGCCCGTGTATCCACTAAAATGTGGATTTGTTTTTCGAGTTCTCGCCAACTTGAATTTTATTTTAATTGGAGTAAATAAATTTTGGGTGATAAGTATACGACTTATCAACCCGCCCTCTGATTTAAGGGAATTTTGAGTCTTAAGCATCTACACACTTTCCTTGCACTAACTCATTGTTCGGCGATTTTAATGGAAATTGGGTAGCTAATGAACCTTCTAGGGTGATATGACTGGCAAGTTATCGTGGGTAACAACCTATAGGTAGGTTGTCCAGAGCCCAGTCACTGGACCTTTCTCTTTTTACTGCCTTTAGGTAAATCTTAGACCAGGGAAGCCACCTACTTAAAAAAAAACAAAGAAAAAAAAATCAAAAAGAAAAGGAGAAAAGAATAAAAAGAAATAAGCCACACTTCGCCGCACGAGTATGGCTGGCAAGTTGTCGGTCGTAACAGCTCATCGACCGGTTGTCCAGAACCCAGCTCAGAAAATGCACTAAAAATTCCCAAAATACTTAGGAAGAAGCGGAGAAGTAGAATAAACCGGGGAGATATACACTGGATTCACCCTTGTGTTGACCCTATAAAAAAATAAAAGTAGGGAGAAAGCTACCGGTTGTAAAGATACACCTTTAGGTAGAATTCTTTTTGAGGTCACCTAGAGGTGTAGAAATCCAAAGTCCATTTTAATTGCTAGTCAACGAGTCTATCACAATCACAATAAGATGCTTAAAACTTAGGGTTCTCATCAAATCTTGGGTGAGTTGAATGGCCGTAGAAAGCCACTCTTAAACCCTAAAATTTGAAAATCCAAAAAAATTAGAAAAGAGTAAAAAGAGAAAAAGAAATTTTTCTTTGAATAAGGCGAGCGCTTGAGGCAGTCTGCATTTTGGCTGATACTCGGGCGCTGTTGTGTCTTTGAAAGTTAAGTTCCTAAGTAGACAATTTCTTAATGATTGAAAATAACTCAGGTCCAAATAATCCAACCTAATTCTTTTATAAATAGCATATAGTTTTTGCTAGGGACTAACAAAAGATAAGCATGGGGGTATGATGTAAACACATTTACACTACTTAAAATGTCTATTTATGCATGTTCTTAAGCATAGGATTGCATTTCATGATATAAATATTGCATAACATGCATCATCTTGCATTTAGAGTAGTTTGAATAAAATGGAGGTTAATTATCTCCTTTTATGTGCTTGGACAGGGCAAACATTTTATCAGGGCCTTGGATCAAAGATCCAACCGTATGGATGTGATCAGGGCGGCGATTGGAATTCAACGACTCCAAGATCGCCCTAATCAGGCATCCGTAGCATCAGATAATGACCGTGGAACCCTAGAAGATCAAGGGACAGGATGGTGTAAATCCGCACTTCATATGACAAATCCGACCACACGGATGAATTCGGATCGACGATCGCAGCCCAACGACGCAAAAATCGAGTCAATCCAACATCCGTGGCACCATCTACATCTTTCAGAAGATGGATGGCCAAGATGGCGCCACGTGGCACCATCTCGGCCGCCCAAACGGTCGCACGCATTCTACGAAGGCCCTCGCACCCGCTCTCTCTCCACCATTGGATCTTGATCCAACAGCTGTGGTCGGCCGCGCCTAAAAGCGTCTGCTCGACCATCCGCGCCCATTAGCTCAGCGGTCGAGCGCGCTTACGCGAGCGGCGAGCGCGGGTTCGAGCCGCAGTGAAGGGCTGGAAGGCGCGAGCGATCGGGCGCGGACGAGCGTTGGATCTTGATTGGACGGCCACGCGCGCTCGATAGCGTTCACGCTCGATTGAACGTGCGGAGTGGACGCGTGATCACACGCGGGCGGGCGCGCAATGCAGCGGGTGAAGGCGCGACTTAAGCTGTCCGATCTCGCGATTGGACAGCTGAGGATCGACGAACGTGCGTAGGCGTTGAAGAAGCAGGCAGCCGTGGAGGTGCGCGTGGGCGCGGAAGCTACGCCCACGTTGGGGGCTGTAGTGACGGATTTATTCGTCACTAAAAACCTCTCATTTATTATTTTGAAGTTGTAGTGTCCATTTTGCCCCCACTCCTTGCAACTATAAAAGGAGACCCCCTCCATACGAAATTCTCATCCCTTCCTTCTCTTCTCTACCCCTCCAAAGCTCAAGAGAAGCTTGTCCCACACCCGGGATGCTTCTCGCGAGATAAAGTCCAAATTTTCGTCCCCCTTCGGAAGTGGATCCCGCAACGACGACGGCGTGCTGCTCTGCTCCCGTTCTTCTGCTTCGTCCTCCTTCGTCATGCTTCGTCCTCCTTCGTCTAGGCGTCGTCCCGTTCGGCTCATCCTCCAAGCGACCGTCAAGGAGGATTTCTCTCTCCCTATTCTTTTTACTTCTTTTAAGTATAGATTTACTGCTTTCTAGAGTAGTCTACTCGTCTTCTAAGCGATCGTCGAGGAGGACATTTCTCTCTCCATTCTTTTAATGCTTTCTAGAGTAAATTTATCGCTTTCTAGTGTAATTATTTTATGCTTTCTAGTTGTAATGAATAATCTTCTCAATGATAAATTCTTTGTTTATTCTACATCCCATTTTGATTTCTATGTGTAATATTCTCTCTCTCCCTTACCCTCTCTCTCTCTCTCTTCTATTTATTGTAAATAATTAAATAGTTTAAATTGAATTACTTCTTGACAAATAAAAAGAAACGCGTAGTTTTTAAATCAAACGTCCGCCTCCCTGTGTTCGACCCGGAATTTCAATTTTGGTATAAATTTTATCTGTTGAACACGAGTTCTTCTCTTTCAAACTACAACGATAGGTTTTCCAAAACCAAACACGTTAGCGTAGCGATTCGTAACGATCAACAGTAACTTGCCAGTCCCAAAAAGCTGTGTATCTCTGTCACTGTACGTGGCCTCTCCCACCTGAGTACAGCCTCAACCTTGGTTGGATCCACAGCCAAACCATCCCCTGAGATCACGTGGCCCAAGAAAGTCACTTGCCTCAACCAAAACTCGCACTTGCTGTACTTGGCATACAGCCTGCGTCGCCTCAAAGTGTCCAAAATCATCCGTAGGTGCTGTCCGTGCTGTGACTGATCTCGCGAGTAAACGAGCACGTCGTCGATAAATACCACCACAAACTGATCCAGATACGGTCTGAAAACCCAATTCATCAAATCTATAAAAGCAACAGGGGCATTGGTCAGCCCAAACGGCATGACCAAAAACTCGTAGTGTCCGTACCAGGTGCGGAAAGCTATCTTGGAGACGTCGATCTCCCTGATCCTCAACTGGTGGTAGCCTGACCTCAGATCTATCTTGGAGAATACCATGGCACCTCACAACTGGTCAAAAAGGTCATCAATCCTTGGCAGCGGATACTTGTTCTTGATGGTGACCCTATTCAGCTGTCTGTAGTCAACACAAAGTCGCAAAGTACCATCATTCTTCACAAACAACACAGGGGCTCCCCACGGAGACGCACTGGGCCTCACAAAGCCCTTCTCCAACAAGTCCTGTAGCTGTGACTTGAGCTCTTGCAGCTCAAGTGGTGCCATCCGATACAGTGCAGTAGAAATGGGGCTGGTCCCCGGTACCAGTGAGATCTCAAACTCGATCTCACATTCGGGTGGTGATAAACGCCAGTTTATCATCATTTTTATGCTTTAAAACTAACCTAGCTCTTAGGATTTTACTCTGCAAACGGGTTTTTGGGCTGCATTTAGGCATAACTTAGGATAGGCATGCATTGCATTTTTTATTGTCATTTTAATGAGTTTTTGTGAGTGTTAGGGATGTACAGATGCACAGATCCCTAAAACCCTAGCACTCAAGAAGGCAATTGGTGAAGGAGAAGCCCAGACTAGCTGGAACTCAGCCTAATCCAGCTCACCTCAGCTTGATCCAGCTCACCTCAGCTTGATCTAGCTCACCGCAGCTGGAACCTAGCTTACTTGAACTAGGGTTAGCTCATCCCAGCTCCATTCAGCTAATCTCAGCTGGATGGCAGCTCAAGAGAGTTCACCTTAGCTCACCCTAGCTCAAGTCAGCTCAGATCCAGCTCAACTTAGCTGAGTCTAGCTCACCTCAGCTCCCACTAGTTCACAGGGAGCTCTAGCTAGCTCAGCTGAGTTGACAGGAGTTCACCCCAGCTCAGATCCAGCTACATCCAGCTCCACTCAGCTCCAACCAGCTGAAGAAGAATTCATCCCAGCTCAGGAAGCTCAAGTCCAGCTCACAGGGACTCAGCTTAGCTCAACTCAGTTGAGCTAAGCTACCTTAGCTGCCTCAACCAGCTTGATTCTCCCCGGGAGCACCAGACCTAGCTCACCTCAGCTCATTTTGGTAGAAGCTAGCTCACTTTAGCTTGGCTTAGTAGCTAGCAAAGAACTAGCAAGCTAAGCCAGCTAGAGTAGCCCCATGCCAGCCTCTTCAGCAGCAGCCAGCTCCAGCTCCAGCTCCAGACTTCTTCTCCTCAGCTCCTTCCTCCAAACCCTAGCTCCAACACCTTCTCCTCCACTCCACCTTTAGCTAAGCTAGCTTAGCTTATCTTAGCTTAGCTTAGCATAGCTAACAACCAGCTCCTTGGCCCTTCATTACCTCCAAAATCAACCCTAGCTAGCTCCACCAACTCAAGCCTACCTAAGCTAGCTACTCTACTCAAGTTGGCGCCACCTCCTAGCCATCCCTTCACCCCATTATCTCCACCAAAAGACACTTCAAGTTGGCGCCAAAAACCACCCCTAACCACCTCTATATTGGCGCCACTTTTCCCTCCAAAATCTCCTCTCATCTCCACCACACAATCTCCCTTGAACCCATCTCCACCATCCACCTAACCCCCCTTCTAGAAGACCCCATGTTGGCGCCAACATGGTGGTGTCTCTCCACCACCAAAAGACACCAACACCACCATAACCACCCCCTTTAACACCCCTTGGGTTGGCGCCAACTCTCCTTGGCCATAGGATCTCCAACCACCTCCATCAACTCATCTTGGCCATCCATTTCAAAGGTCACCATAGCCCCCCTCCTATTCTATAAAAGGCCACCACCTACCACCATTTTTGAGGCATCCTCCCTTAGTATATTTTCTACCTAAACCACCTATACCTACGGCCAAGAAGAAGGAGTAGAGAAGGAGATTAAAGGGGCACATCACCAGCCCTTTTGGTGCCTTCTTCTCCCCACTCTCTTCAACTTGAGCCACACCAAGGAGGAGGACTCTCCCACTTCAAGGAGGACGGCCAGGCAAAGGAGAAAAGCTTAGGGTGGACGTCCACCCTTGGAGAGAAACTTAGGGCACGCCCCCTTAGGGCTTGCCTTGGAGGTCATCACTTTGGCGGAGTACTGCAAGGAAGGAGTTGAAGGATTCTTTTCAAGCTTGGGAGCCACCAACCTTGGAGCAAGAAGCCCTCTTCTTCACCATCTATTTAGAGGATTTGTGTTTTCTTTCTTTATTTCAATTATCTAGTAGTAGAAGCATTCCTCTACTAGGCATTTTTGTTAAACACTTTATCAATTATCTAGTTGCCTTCTTCGCATATCTTGTTTGCATTTCTATTTGCTTATTTTCAGCATTCTTCACTTCCTCTCCCTAATTATTCTAGGCCTCCACTTGCTTAGAGTGAGCTTAGGGAGAGGCTCTACTTGCCACTTTAGAGTAGTTTACTTAATTGGAAGTGTAAACACTTTTCCCACCATAATTTCGCATGTTGCCTTAGTTCAAAAACAAAAAAAAAATGGTATATTGAAAATTACCAAAAGAAAGTTGAGATATATTCCAAGCAAGAGAATCAATTTTGCAACCATATTGCCTCCTTGGACGACCCTAGATACTTCCCTATCTAGGATTATAAATTTAAGAGCGAAAGCGGATTTACGCGTTACAACGACGTATTTTAACAAACTGCGTATTTTCGCCATCACTTTTTGGCGCCGTTGCCGGGGAGGCACGGCTTTGCATTAACTCATTTTCTCTTGCTTTAAGTGGATCTCATCCCCTTCTCTTTCTTTCTTTTGTGTGTGCAGGAACTACAGCGGGAAAGCGGGAATCTGGAAGCGAGAGCTTAAAGATCATTTTCTTCCCGCGAAAATTCAGGTTGGTTCCTCTTTCTGGTCACATAAATAATTAAAACTACCAAAAATATATTAAACTTGGCTTTCAGGACCATAAACACTTAAATTAAGTGGAGTGGTGCATTTTAAAATCCATTGTTTGCTTGTATGCTTCTTTAGCACCATTCCATTGCAAGTATTGGTGTTCTGTTTTTCGGGTCTAGATTTCTGTCCAGACTGGAAAAATCGATTCCTAACACCACAGGCCTCCTAAAATCATAAAATTTCATAGAGTGATTCCCAATTAAGTTTGGAAGATCTGTTCCAAATTTCAGATCAATTGGATTTGTATTTAATTTTTAAAAATTCGTGGATTACAGAGGGGTCACACCCTCTAATCTTCCTATTTTGCTACTGTCCGTGAATTTTCAGAATTTTTATACTCATCCAATTGTTGTGAAATTTATCTTGTTGGAATCCCTGTGAAATTTTACATATCATATAAAATCATAAAAATTTTCTGAGGTCAGTGGTAATACTGAAAAGTCCATAATACCCACAGGTATTATTTCTGGACTTTGACACCAGTATAATTAAAAATTCAAAACAATTATCAAACGAATTCCTAAAATCTTACAAAAATCTTTTCTGGAATCCTTGTTTGATTTTGTTTAAAGTAGTGGTGTTGATTGACTTGTTTGGACCACTACTTAATTCAGAAAGCTAAAAATAATTCATTGGTAGTTAAATTTCTGTCTTAGGGATAATTGGTTTAGGGTTTCTTCTTTCTCTTTAGAGACTCAATTAAAAGGAAATATACAATCACACATACAACTTGTCTTTCCTTTGATTGTGAACTTTCAAAATTGTTTGAAAACTTAAAGAGAAAAACCCTAAAATTCATTTAATTAAATCACATCCTAAAAGACAAAAATATAAAAAAAAAATTGTGTGACAACTTGATTTTCATTGGAGCCACTCTCCAATTCCTGCACACACACAAAAAAATCAAATAACAGGGCAACAACCCAATAAACGCCCTCCACATTCCGTGTGCACTATAGAATCCTAGACCTAATTAAAATTTGTAGCAACTTGACCCCTAAGGTTTTATCAACTTAGGCTTGCTATTTAGGTCTTAAGTTTTCTTTAGTTAGTACCAATTCTGTCATCTATATCTGGTGTTCAGGCTGAGGGGTCGTGTCAAACGACCAGGCGCGGGTTTGTACAAGCACCTGGGGTTTTCCTTGGGAAACGTTTGGGCCCAAACCTCCCCTTAAGCAACTTGGCTAGATTTGTTGATAGAACGGGTATTCACTATTGACTACTTATTTCCTATATAGACCAAGTCTTAGGTTATTATTAGGGAGTCACAATTAAGTTAGGTCTAGTTTTGTTTGTTTGAATTGCACACTTTCTCTCATCTCTTTCTCTTCTCCTCCCCTCCCCGTTCTTCCATTTTATGCACGGGCGACGGTCTCAAAATCCGCACTTGGAAGGACCATTTGATTTCGCCCCCCACGTAAAAAGATCACTTTTTCTGTCTTCTCCTAAAAAAATGGAAACACAACAAAATAGGTCCACTGACCCTTCCACGTCTACCTCTAACCCCACCTCTAACCCTAATTCTAACCCTTCCACCCAAAACCCAACCACCAGTAACTTTCCACACTTGGAGCTCCCCAATCTTGAGTTGCCCCACACACAACATCAAGACCCCCTACCTGATCTTTTAAAATTGATGGCCGATCAAATTAATAAATTAAATTCCAATCAACAAACATTGACTAGGAACATCCAAAACCTAGCCAATCCAAGGCCAAACCCACCACCCCGTCAGCAGCCTGTTGTTCCTCTAAAAGATTTCTATGATCCGTCTTATTATGAGGAACGACCAGGGGTGGTCATACCGGAGGGGGACTTTGAGATCAAGCCAGCCGTCCTGAACCTGATTAAACACTTTCATGGCCTTCCTAGGGAAGACCCTTTCAGCCACCTTGAAGAACTAACTCTTCCTGCACAGACAACCCGTTCCCGAAATGTGCAAGAAGACATATGGCTGATGCGGCTTTTTCCATTATCTCTTAAAGATAAGGCCGCTTATTGGTTCAGGACCATTGGCCGACCCATTACAACATGGCCTCAACTCAAGAGTGCCTTCCTCAAGAAATTCTTTCCCATAGGTCGTACCAATTCCTTACGAAGATCTATTACGACCTTTCACCAAAAATCTGGTGAAACTTTCCATGATTCTTGGGAAAGATTTCAAGACCTTTTAAGAAGTTGCCCGCACCACGAGATTCCTTTATGGCAGCTCGTGCAAATCTTCTATCATGGATTAGAAGATCAAATCCGACAGTTTGTCGACGCCTCGTGTGGCGGCAACTTTTTAAATAAAGATGCAGAAAGTGCCTATGACCTGTTCGAAGAAATGAGTGAAAACTCATTTAATCAAGCTTCCATGAACACATTTTGCAGAACCCAAAACCCGCAGTTCGGTGTTCATGAAATAGGCACTCAATCTATCCCTGTCACCCAAGACGATCTTCAATTGATTGCTCAAAAACTCGACCAGATGCATATTAATCAAAAGAAAATTGAGGAAAGACTAGCCACTTCAACTCAAGCTCCACACCCACATCTAACCCAACCTAACTTTCCACGAAGAGAAAATTTGCTCAATCTCAACACCACTCCTGCTGATTATTCTGAGGTTGCCCATGATTCACTGGGGAATTTCAATTATCCAGATCTTAACCCCACCCAAAATATTTCTGCCATCCAAGAGCCCTTTAAAAATTCTTCCAATTGGAAAAATTACCCGAACTACTCCTGGAATAATCAAGTTTCCTCCCAACCATATCATTTTAATGGGTATGGGTTGAATCCAAACTTCCATCCTGGGCCATCCCAACAAGATATCAATGCCCAGATGCTGCGAACCCTGCAGGATATGCAAACAAAAATGTCGGAAGTAACCCGCAACATCACAAATCTGAACAATCAGATTGGGGTTACTCCCACGCAAAGACCTGTAGGACATCTTCCGTCCCAACCCATACCCAACCCTAATCACCAAGGAAACCATTATATGGGCAGAAATCCACATTATCCACATCAGCCTCCTCCTAATCCACCACCTCAGCAGCCGCCCAGGTTTCTGCAATCACAGGCCCCCCCACCTCCTCTAAATAATAATCCGACTGCACATGCAGTTACTTTGAGGAGTGGGAAAACCACCACTGACCCCGAGCCTTCGCACGAACCTGGTAAGATACATGTGCAAGTTGACTCCCCACCTCCCCATCAGGAAGAAAAAGAACAACAAAAATCTCAAGACAAGATTCCTATCCCTTTCCCACAAGCTCTCTACCCCACCACCAACAAAAAAATGAAATCTGAGCCCACTACAGAAGAACTCATGGAGCTATTTGGGCAAGTTCATATCAATATTCCTCTCCTAGATGCCATCAAATATATACCTGCCTATGCTAAATTTTTGAAGGATATTTGTACTCCTAAAAGGCAGGCTAAAAATCTAGGACAGGTGCATCTTTCAGAGACAGTAAGCTCTGTCATACAGAGTAAGCTGCCTCCTAAGATGAAAGATCCGGGGGCGCCTTTAATTTCTGTAATTATTGATGACACTACATTTAATCGCGCCCTCCTTGATCTTGGTGCCTCTGTAAATATTATTCCCACAAGTTTATTCGAAGAATTTCAGATCGGTGAATTAAAACCCGTCGAGGTTACCCTGCAATTAGCCGACCGATCTACAATCAAACCTCGTGGGATTGTTGAGGATGTATTAGTCAAGGTCCAGAATTGTGTCTTCCCTGCAGACTTTCTGGTTCTTGACATTGAGGCACCCGAATCATTACTGGACTCCCCGATAATCCTTGGACGCCCCTTTTTGGCTACTGCAAAGGCAAATATCAATTGCCACACAGGCAAAATGGATATCAACTGTGCAGGCCAAACTATCACCTTAGATATTTTTAAATCCTCCAGGAGATTCCATGATGATAACTTCTTTGAGGACTCAGATACTGAAATTTCTAATATGGTGGAGGAGACAATGTTAATAGATACCCTTACCGACCACAGTTTTTTTGAGGACTCTGATTCAGACTCAGTGGTCGGCGAGATCTGTGATCCGGAAACTTGTCTTGACCCCAAATTTATTCCTGATACCCCCCCTAACCCACCCACTATTCACGCACCTAACTTTTCCACACTAACTTCACCCAATCCTCACCATTCCTTCCCCGACCCCTTTCTAACGGACCTGCCACCAACCCCGCCTGAGTTTGGCACCCAACCTAATTTAAACCCATGGCCAGACTCAAGCTACACTTATCATTTTCCATCCAACTTTGATCCCAATATTATTTCTAATCAATTTTTTAAGGATCTAGAAGACGACACTTTTTTTGCGGGGATCCAAGTGTCCAATTATTTACATGATCTTACGTCTTCCGTGCATACCTTCACGCCCGGCTGAATGGCATCAAAGATAGCACTGGATGGGAGGTAACCCATCATTTTCTTGCTTTCCTTTTTTCTTCTTTTTCCAGGTTTTATTCATCCTAAACCTGACCGTTCTTCACTAAGGTGATTCCTTTTCCCTCCTAATGCATGAGGACATGGCATATCTTAAGCATGGGGGGTGTTTTTAAATTTTTACGATCGATTTAGGATGTTTAAAACCTAAAAACATGCATTTTTCTTTAATTTATTTCCTGCTTGCATACCCAAAAACAAAAAAAAAAACAAAAAAAACAAAAAAAAAAAAATGTTGAAAACTTTTTGAGGAAAAATTTTGAAATCAGGACTAAGGTCGTAAAATTCACTTCTGGTACAATGGGATTTAATCTTTAACAAACTAAGGATGAGGATATGGATCTGATCATTAGAATTTCAGGGTCTATTTTAGACTAGATCAGATATCCTTCTCTAAAATTCCACCTGAACTCATGATAGTTCAGGTGACTTGATCCTATTTTGTAATATGGAAAGTATTGACTTAGTTTCTGATTCAAAAACTTGCGGGTCTCAAGAAACTTCTTGTGTCAATTTTCACACACAAGCCAACACTTAAAAACAACTAAAAAAATTGAAAAGCTTCCTTGTTTGGATTTAGTAAAAGTCTGAAGCAGATCATTGGTTTGAGTTCCCACCGCCGAGAAGAAGGAAAATACCTTCTTTGAGGACGCGATGTCAACATGTTACCGCCTCGGCGCTGCTCTATATCTATATTTCATATCTTTAGACGGAGCATTAAAGCGCATTTCAGCAGCTCAAGTGTCTTGGACGGTGCTCTACCTATAGCGTCGGAGCAAGAGCTTGAGTTTGCTTGGAGCGCCCCTTTTCACCGCATCGTGTTTTGGGGTTGTGAGCTCCTGGGTGGTGTCATGGACAGTGCTATCCCGAAGTACTGGTGCCAGAGCCCCCTCGAGGAATGGTAACGGGAATGATGATACCGACACATCTGTTGTAAGACTAAGCTAAAAATAAGCATGGGGGAGAGAAAAAAAAAAAAATAATAATAATAATAACACGTCCTTATAAAGGTTGGCTTTTCACAAGCACAGACACAAGGTTTTAAAGGAATTTGCAAGTTGCGAATCAGATTCACGAGCCAGAAAAATCCTAAAAACAAACATTTCAAGTCATCTGAATTAACAAGGGGTTAATTTGTGAATTTTCTGAGGATATATTGATCCCGTTCTATCTAATGGTTGGATCCAAAAACAAATCCTGATGTTTATCTTCAACAAATCCCGTATCTCCTGTGTTTTAATCTACCAAGGTCCCTTAATCTCTTTTGCTCCTCAAAAGTCAAAAAAAAATTAGATTTCCCAAAAATTCCGTTTCCAAAAAAATTAATGTTTTGCTAAGAGACTAGCAAAAGATAAGCATGGGGGTGTGATAAACACCAGTTTATCATCATTTTTATGCTTTAAAACTAACCTAGCTCTTAGGATTTTACTCTGCAAACGGGTTTTTGGGCTGCATTTAGGCATAACTTAGGATAGGCATGCATTGCATTTTTTATTGTCATTTTAATGAGTTTTTGTGAGTGTTAGGGATGTACAGATGCACAGATCCCTAAAACCCTAGCACTCAAGAAGGCAATTGGTGAAGGAGAAGCCCAGACTAGCTGGAACTCAGCCTAATCCAGCTCACCTCAGCTTGATCCAGCTCACCTCAGCTTGATCTAGCTCACCGCAGCTGGAACCTAGCTTACTTGAACTAGGGTTAGCTCATCCCAGCTCCATTCAGCTAATCTCAGCTGGATGGCAGCTCAAGAGAGTTCACCTTAGCTCACCCTAGCTCAAGTCAGCTCAGATCCAGCTCAACTTAGCTGAGTCTAGCTCACCTCAGCTCCCACTAGTTCACAGGGAGCTCTAGCTAGCTCAGCTGAGTTGACAGGAGTTCACCCCAGCTCAGATCCAGCTACATCCAGCTCCACTCAGCTCCAACCAGCTGAAGAAGAATTCATCCCAGCTCAGGAAGCTCAAGTCCAGCTCACAGGGACTCAGCTTAGCTCAACTCAGTTGAGCTAAGCTACCTTAGCTGCCTCAACCAGCTTGATTCTCCCCGGGAGCACCAGACCTAGCTCACCTCAGCTCATTTTGGTAGAAGCTAGCTCACTTTAGCTTGGCTTAGTAGCTAGCAAAGAACTAGCAAGCTAAGCCAGCTAGAGTAGCCCCATGCCAGCCTCTTCAGCAGCAGCCAGCTCCAGCTCCAGCTCCAGACTTCTTCTCCTCAGCTCCTTCCTCCAAACCCTAGCTCCAACACCTTCTCCTCCACTCCACCTTTAGCTAAGCTAGCTTAGCTTATCTTAGCTTAGCTTAGCATAGCTAACAACCAGCTCCTTGGCCCTTCATTACCTCCAAAATCAACCCTAGCTAGCTCCACCAACTCAAGCCTACCTAAGCTAGCTACTCTACTCAAGTTGGCGCCACCTCCTAGCCATCCCTTCACCCCATTATCTCCACCAAAAGACACTTCAAGTTGGCGCCAAAAACCACCCCTAACCACCTCTATATTGGCGCCACTTTTCCCTCCAAAATCTCCTCTCATCTCCACCACACAATCTCCCTTGAACCCATCTCCACCATCCACCTAACCCCCCTTCTAGAAGACCCCATGTTGGCGCCAACATGGTGGTGTCTCTCCACCACCAAAAGACACCAACACCACCATAACCACCCCCTTTAACACCCCTTGGGTTGGCGCCAACTCTCCTTGGCCATAGGATCTCCAACCACCTCCATCAACTCATCTTGGCCATCCATTTCAAAGGTCACCATAGCCCCCCTCCTATTCTATAAAAGGCCACCACCTACCACCATTTTTGAGGCATCCTCCCTTAGTATATTTTCTACCTAAACCACCTATACCTACGGCCAAGAAGAAGGAGTAGAGAAGGAGATTAAAGGGGCACATCACCAGCCCTTTTGGTGCCTTCTTCTCCCCACTCTCTTCAACTTGAGCCACGCCAAGGAGGAGGACTCTCCCACTTCAAGGAGGACGGCCAGGCAAAGGAGAAAAGCTTAGGGTGGACGTCCACCCTTGGAGAGAAACTTAGGGCACGCCCCCTTAGGGCTTGCCTTGGAGGTCATCACTTTGGCGGAGTACTGCAAGGAAGGAGTTGAAGGATTCTTTTCAAGCTTGGGAGCCACCAACCTTGGAGCAAGAAGCCCTCTTCTTCACCATCTATTTAGAGGATTTGTGTTTTCTTTCTTTATTTCAATTATCTAGTAGTAGAAGCATTCCTCTACTAGGCATTTTTGTTAAACACTTTATCAATTATCTAGTTGCCTTCTTCGCATATCTTGTTTGCATTTCTATTTGCTTATTTTCAGCATTCTTCACTTCCTCTCCCTAATTATTCTAGGCCTCCACTTGCTTAGAGTGAGCTTAGGGAGAGGCTCTACTTGCCACTTTAGAGTAGTTTACTTAATTGGAAGTGTAAACACTTTTCCCGCCATAATTTCGCATGTTGCCTTAGTTCAAAAACAAAAAAAAAATGGTATATTGAAAATTACCAAAAGAAAGTTGAGATATATTCCAAGCAAGAGAATCAATTTTGCAACCATATTGCCTCCTTGGACGACCCTAGATACTTCCCTATCTAGGATTATAAATTTAAGAGCGAAAGCGGATTTACGCGTTACAACGACGTATTTTAACAAACCGCGTATTTTCACTGTCAGGTGGTAGTCCTAGCAGCTCCTCTGAAAACACGTCGAGGTACTCACTAACCACCGGAATGCTTTGAAAGTCAGCCACGGGGCTAGGCTCTGCTACTACACAGACTAGAAAGCCCTCACACCCCTGGCTCAAAAGCCTCACTGCCCGAAGTGCAGATATGCACCTGAAACCTCCATCCACTGACTGTCCGTGAAACTCAAAGGAAGGCATCTCCGGTATGGAAAAGACGATTTTCCTCCCGAAACAGTCCACCAAAGCATGGTAGGTGGACAACCAATCCATCCCCAAAATCATGCCAAAATCCTCCATCGGTATCACAATCAAGTCAACGGGGAGGCTGTATCCCCCTATACTGACCTCACAGTCCGTATAGACCTCCTCAGCCACAAACAGCTGGCCACCTGGGCCTCTGATCACAAACGGATCCTCTAACAACAGACAATCCTATCCCAAACTGACAGCAAAACTCGTAGCGACAAAAGGGTGTATGGCGCCGGAATTAAAAAGTACATAAACTAATCTATCGGAAACGGTAACCATACCTGCCACCACTGAACCGGATGCCCTGGCGTCTCTGTGTGTCAGGGCGTTGATACGCCCCTCAGCTCTCAGTGCAGAAGAAGCAGTCACACTCTGGGTCAGGCGAGTAGCCGCTAGTCAGTACCCTCCTCGTGACTACTGCCCTCCCCCACACGCCTGGGGTCCACGACCACCAGCGCTGCTTCCAACGCTCAGTGCAGGGAGCATCTGCTATGCTCCAGCCTTAGATGGGCAGTTCCTCTTGATGTGGCCCGGCTGGCCACACTGGTAGCAGAGGGGGACTCGACTCCCTCCCTCGATAGGTCCCTGCTGATGGCTGGGTAGGGGTCCAGTACTGACAGCTGGCCCCTGTCTGGGGCCCCCAAAGGCCACTGACAGCCTCGCAAAATGAGACAGCTCTCCCTCAGGTGCCACGTGCCTCCTCTCTCGATGGCCCTGAGAGTACTTCGGCTGGTAGGGCCTCTTCCATCCGCTGTCAGTGTCTCGCATGGTCGGGTTTGTCTCCTCGTACATCATGGCTGCCTCCACCACTCTCGAGAAGGTGTGCAGCTTTAGGGGTTTGACATACCCCCGAATAGCAGGCTGGAACCCCTCAGTGAACCTCCACAGGCGCTCCTCCTCCGTAGCTACAGTTGTCACAGCAAAACATGACAGCTTCAGGAAGTGCGTGCGATACGCGCTAACCGTCATCGTCCCCTAGTGGAGTGTGTGGAACTCCCGCCTCCTCTGGTCTTGCCAAGTTTGCGGGAAGTATTGCTCGTAGAAGAGGGTCACGAACTGGTCCCACGTTGGCTCTTCCCTCTCTTGGCCTCTGATTGCCCTCCACCACCTGTGTGTCGCACTCTCTAGCTGGTACGTGGCAAAGGCCACGGGGCACTCCGCAGGGGGGCGAAGGGTGTCAAACACCTTCTCTATCTGCTCCAGCCAGTCCTTTGCCTCAGTCAGGTCCTCTTCCCCCACGCCTCCAAGCAAGGAGGGCTCGTGCTCAGAAGTGTCAGAGTGTGGTGGGGGCGGTGGAGGACCACCCCTTCCCCCTCCTGCTCGTCTAGTGTTGCGGTAGTCTCTCAGTCCCACCAAGGACTCCCCCTCCACATCCTCAGGGAGAGGTGCCCGTGGAGGTTGGTGGAGCTCCACTCGCACTATGTCTCAGATCAGCTGAGCGAGGTCCTGGGCATCAACGCCTGGGAGAAGTGGTGGGCCAACTGGCACCTCGGGCCCAGCAAGTCCGCTCCTCCGACCTCGTCCACGGCCGCTTCCGCGGCCCGCCTCGAGAACTCCCCGACGACGCATCTCCTACAAGGAGACGCGGAAGACAGAACAAAAGAGGTCAACTCTAACGGACTTCTGTGAAAAGGGACTCAGAACAGATGTCAAGCGGTACATTGTGGTGGTTACCCTAGTTACATGCACGTGAATGGTTATTCTCAAGCTAGTTACTTCATTCCTCGGAACGACCTTGCTCTGATACCATCTTGTTACGACCCGATTCTCGAATTCCTACAGGACCTGAGACCAGCTCGCTCCACTAATCCCAAGACCCAGTCGTCTAACAAGAAATAACCGAAAAGCAAGAAAATAAATCACATTCACTATGCAATGTAACTAACAGTAAAAGCGTATAAGCAGTAAAGGAAAGTAAAAGCTGCTAGTTCAATACATACCACCACAATAATAGGAAAGTAGAAGAAAAGCAACAGTAATAGGAACAGTAAACAAAAGTCTGAAACTCACTATAGAAAAAAAGATTGTACAACAAAAGTACTGAAAACTACGGCTGGGCTCAACTGGGTCCAGCACCCTCTGCAGCCGGTAGCTCGGGCTGCTCAACTCCTGGACTTAAACAGGGTTAGGAGAAAATAGAGTCAGCGAACGCTGAGTAAAGTGGTAACCAAACTATCTAAACCAGTAAAAAACTAGCAGGTATATTTATCCTTTTCCAGTTATTTATTTTACAAGTAATTTCTTTTCACCCCATTGGTTCACTTCTAGATTTCTTTCTTTATCTTGCATGTTCCTCGTGGGAACGATCTTGATTGCAGTCTTTCTCAAAGAGTAGAAGGTACACGTGGTGCTCTCATGGCCGAGAGAGTCCCCCATGGTAGTCCTGCACCTAGTCAACCACCCCGAGGTCACAGACAGATGTAGCAGTGACTACGGCACGCGCGATAAGCGTATGGGTAGCTACCCCGCACTAGGACGCAGTCAATCGTTTCCGCTAGTGGGTACGCCCAAAGTATAGCACGGAGCAGTATAGGGCCTATCCCTCTTAGAAACTAGGGTCTAACCCCTCAGAACCAAACAGGGGACTCGCCCCTCCACAGTCCGCGCACACTCGTCTGATTACCCCGGTTTGCCCAGAGGGCCTAACAAGTCGGTGTAGAGTGGCTAGCTGAACCCCGGGCCCCGTGGGGTGGCTAGCTCCCTCCTTACACTAGTAGTTCGCTTCGGTATCGTGTACGCGAGGGCCAACAGAAGTCTGTGTAGAGTAGCCAATTCTAACCCCTGGTCTCAACCCAAGGGCGGCTAGCTCCGCTCTACACTAAAAAGGAGACAGTCACTTTCCTTGGTACAACGTACTCAAGGGCTAGCACACTTCTCATCCACATTCCTGGCTTTTCCATCTATCCACAGGAGCTCTACTCCTAACTTCCCATAGGGTTCATACTCATGTTCACCATATTATTCCAATCCAGGTTTCATCATTCACAATTCGGTTCTCGTTTATACACATGCAGCTCGTATTTTCACAATTTAACACATGCAATAAGTGATATCACAAGTAACTGTTTGGTTATCTCAGGCAGCTCATATTGTATCAGGTAGCTCGTATTCATTAACAGGCAGTTGCTAACAATTTAGCTCATTCATTTATAAATAACAATTTCAATTATGTAAACAAGCGGTTCAATCATTTCTCGTCCTAGGGTTCATGCCACATCCTAGGTTTTCAGTTGTCTAATTTTCATAAATGCATTCATATTTTATAAGTAGAACAGGGATGGACCACTCTACCAAACAATCTAAGAGTACTAGGGGCTCGAACTGCAGGCCCACGTGTCTCTGCAAGCCCCAGACATGCAACAGGTCGAAGTCCTATACCGAGGAACACACCACAACGAAAGATTCAGAACAGTGTATAAATGCTTCTAATACGTAGAGGAATTCACAAGGAAACCACAGATACTTCGTTTGCGTGAAACGGATCCTGATCAAACCCTAAACGGGTCGAAAACGTGTCTGCAGACCCAAATCAGATGTCTGGAAACAAGCCCAGACGTCTTAAAAGTCACAGAGACTCATCTCAAGCTCCTACAGCAACCTCAGACGTCCAGGACTCCCCTACGATGGTCTGAAGGCAGTTACAAACGTCTGACCAGTCCTCCGGTCGTCTGGGGACGCCTCCGATCGTCTGGTAAGCTATCCAGACGTCCGAAAGTACGTGGAAGGGCGTTCTGCACACCTTCCTAAAGCTGCACCTGCGCATGACAGAGCAGCCAACCACTTTAGGCCAAACAGATCACATCTGTGGTGCGCCTGCATGGTTGTAACCACGAGGAAGACGTACCTTCGCGATACACTTGCTTTCAGACGTCTGGTGTCAACGTTAGATGATGAGAACCTCGTCATAAACCCTAAACTAGCACCATCTAACCTAGATTTGCAAGAAAAAGCTCCTACATAACTATAGAAAGGCTTGACTCAGAGGAATTCTGAGTTTGTGAAGAAAACAGGAACTAAGGGGTAAAGATGCAATTTCACCAACACAATCAGTAAACAGGGTGACTCAGGGTCCAAACATAGGTCAAACTAACCTAATAATAAGGAAAGTGGGATGATTTGATCCAATAGGGGCTACAGTAACTCCAAGGAATTAAATGACATCCTGTAACCCTAAAAATAAACTCACTTCAATTCACGAGGTTCGAGGCAAAGAAAAAATCAACTAAATCCTCTAAAATTCATAGAAAAATAATCTCTAGGGTTTAAAACCTTCAATTTGGCCTTGGAAACCCACCTTGACCTACATTGAGAACCATGCCCAATTAATGATTCAATTTGGGTTTTTATGTAAATTGATCGGTCAAACAAGGTCTGATCTAGAAATAAATTTCACCATTAGAATCCTTAGGTCCCATTTAGTCATGCATAAAAACTTGAGCCTAAGAAGAGACCTTCTTGACCGACTTTGCATTTTGGTCCTCATCTATTACTTTTTGACCCTCAACTTTTGAAACCCTCGCATTTTGGCCCCTAAGTCTTCTTCATTCTTTGCATTTAGGTCCTCCCTGCAAAATCCTGAGCAGCGCCATGCTCCGGCAACTTTGCGCGGAGCATGGCGCCGCGTAGGGTGAGGGAGGCCCTCTGCCCTGTCAACCGGGGGTTCCCTGCGACGTCTGCTGTCGCAGGGACACCTCCATGGTCTCTGCGACAGCCCATACCTTCCGTGCGAACGCGCGGAAGGTATGGGTCCCTACTCCGGCCGTCCTCCGGCGAGGGAGGCACGTCGCCTCCCTCTGCCCGCCTCTCCGCTTTCGCCTCTATAAAATCCGCCTCCGCCTGCTGAAGAGAACATGCTATCTCTGACGGAGAATCCCCCCCCCCATTTCGTCCTCTCCAGCTCTGACAAACGGTCTGCAGCTTCTGGCGACCATCTCCTCCTTCTCCTCGTCGCTCTGCTGCCTTACCTGTAGCAGGGTTCCCCTAACCCTTTCGTCTGTGTCACGCTGCACCCGCCGACACTCTCCGCCTGCCTCCTCGTCGCCATTCTCCCCTTTCAGGGCCCCTTCTTCCTCAGCTCCGGCAGATACGAGCCGGTGCTTCCGCCTTTCCCTCTTCGCCCAGAGCTTAGGTAAACGCTTCCTCTTCTCCTCCTCTCAACTTTCCCCTTGTCAATTTGAATTTTCGCACCCCCACACGCAACCTCCACCTCCACCTGCTCCATCTCCGACCACCCCCTCCGGCGAGCCCATTCCACTGCCACAGACCCCCTTACTCCTCGCCAATCACCTCAAAAGCTTCCCCTCACTCCACTCCACAGCTTCGCCCTCTTCATTTCCTGCCACACGCCACCTGAAGACCCCCCGAACAGACCCATTCTTCCGGCCACAGTCCGACCTAGGGCTGCCCCTGTACTCCGCCCCACGCCTCGCCACCACCCGTACGAGCTTCGTCGCACTCCGACGAAGCTCCCTGCACCTTCTGACTAGGCCGAGAGGTCGTACTTCTGTGATCAGGTCACCCCTCCTCTGCCACCATTGCTGAGCAGGTGGAGCTTCTTCGCTTGCAGCTGCATCCCCGATCTCGCCCAGGCACTGGTCCCAGGTTGCGCGGAGTGTTTCCGCGAAGCCTTCCAGGCCTGCAGCTGGGGCGAAAGCCTCGCGTGCTGCTGCGATTGCCTGCAGCTTCCTCAGCTGCAAGTGCCAATTTGGAGTTGGACATTTAGTCCCACCTCGGGAGTTCTGGAAGCGCTGCAGCCAAATAAATGAAAAAAGTGCTGTAGGCTTATCGCCTCAGTTACACGGGGTGAGGTCCCTCTCACCCGCTTACCCAGCCTCGTCCACGACCACCCCCCCGCGAACCTGGCCCGACACGTTTAGCCGACCTGCACTCCTCGCCCACCACTGCACGCCGGTGGGCCTGGACCCGGGCTCGACCCATACCCGAATACCCGGCGGCTCTGGGAGAGCGATCCTACGAGCGAAATCTAAGAGAGAGAGACACGGGGGAGGGTAGAGTTAGGTTTTTGCCCTGACCAAGCTGTGTGAGTGTGCAGGCAGAGAAGAAGAAGAAGAGAAAGCAGACCTCAGAAGAGGAAGGAGAAGATAAAGAAGGAAGAAGCAGCCAAAGCCTTGGCTGCTCGAAGCAAAGCAGAAGAAGAAGAAGAAAGATGCAGAAGAGAGAAACAGGAGGACGCACTGTAGCAGAGGCTACTTAAGTCATCTGATTGAAAAATCAGACGACGCTCTGAAGAGAAAGAAAGAAGAAGGAAAGAAGAGCAGGCACCGCAAAGAAGAAAGAAGCAGAACATGAAGAGAAAGAAGAGAGGCTTGGAAGCAGAAGAAAGAAAGAAGAAAAGAAAAACAGATGCCGCAGAAAGAGAAACAAAGAAGAAGAACAGAAAAGAAGGAAAGAAAAGAAGAAGAACAAAGGAACAGAAGAGAAATAAGAAGAAGAGAGAAGACAGAGGAACTGAAGAGAAGAGAAGAAAAAGAAGAGGACAAAGACGAGAGAAAGAAGAGAAGAAGAAAAAGCCAAGAGACCAATCTATCTCTCTCTCTCTATCATTTTTGTAATAGAAACATTGTACTTCTAGAATTATCATTTGCTTCCTGAGTTCGACCTCGGGAAAACTTTCTATTTCTGAGTAACAAATTGTATTAAACTGGTAACCGTTTCTCTATACTATACTACGACGAAATCCTAGACTGAGAAAACGCGAAGCCAGTTTTTGGCGCCGTTGCCAGGGAGCAACGGCTATTCTAAAAGTTATAAAATTTCTATTTATAAGTTTCTAATACCCTCTCTCTCTTTGGTGCAGGTACAGGAAGAAAAAGACACAGTCGCACCACAACCACTCCAAGGACAGGTAACTTCCTATTAAACCCTAAAATTTTTAAGAGGAAAAACAAAGAAAAAAATAGGTATAACCTGTCTTTCATACATAGTAATAGCTGCATGTTCTCAAAACTACTATTCCTGCACACAATATTAAAGGTAATTAAGGGCTAACACCTCCTTGCCCGAGCCCTAATTACCTAACAAGGAGTTAAATGGACCAAGTAGAGCCAACATAAGGTCAAACATTAGGATTTCAGAGACACACCCCTTAGTCAAGAATTGAGGAAATCCAAAAAGAGATGTGCCCAAGCCATTGATTGAAAATAATTAATAAGGAAAATCCTAAACAATTGGCTCTCTCTAAACACTTGAACCCTAAAAAACAAGGCCTAAATTCTCAAGGGAACCACTAGGTGAAGTTGACCCCTAGGGTCAACCAACCTTCAAATTAGGCCACCTTGTTCACAAAAACACCTAAGAGTTCAAGTGAAACCTTAAGCACCTTGATCTTAAAGTAAAAAAGGTAGACTTAAGAGGCCAAGATCCCCATTCTGGTCTACCTGGAACCGCAGTGACAAGAGAGGTCGGGTGGGGGAAACCCTGTAACCTGTGGGGACGCTCTACCGTGTAAGGGTCTTCGCGAGACTCACCCTCTCTGGCTGCACAAATAATTCTCAGGTGGACGATCTTTCTGATCAAGGGGTCCATCTGCCCCGCACCTCTATAGTCACCAAACACATTTTTTTTGGGTGTCTTGATTGGGTCCAGCACCTTCTAAACTCTTCTATTCCAACAGTGCATGAACGGCAGGAGATCCTTAAGACCACCCTTAAGATCTCCTTTAGGAATTCACTCTCGTCAAGGCCAAGCCTCGACGCCCGTGTTTGAACAACAACTCTACCCCATCATTCTCTCATCTGATTCTGAACCAAGCTCTTCTTCTTCCCCCATCATGGCTCAGCCTGTTGAGGAAGAAAATAATCTGGAGCACCAGCTCCAGCGACTCAACGACCTCTTCCAAAACTTTGTGCACCCACCGCAGCGTCCTATGATGCGGGACCATTATAATCCTGCTGCGATGGCCATCGAGCCTCGAGTCAGAATCCCGACTGGAGGACCTGATTCCAAATTGAAGCCCAATATGATTCATGCTATACCAAAATTCCATGGGCTTAATTCTGAAGATCCCTTCCAGCACATCAAACAACTAAAGCATTTGGCCCAAACTTTTGGGTCAGATGCGTAAAATCGGGATATTCTTCTCATGAAGATGTTTTCCTTTTCTCTTATGGACAAGGCCGCTCATTGGTATCAAACTCAGACCCGATCGATCAACACTTGGGAAGAACTTCAGTCCGAGTTTTTGAAAAAGTTCTTTCCCGTTGGTCGGACCAACGCCTTGCGCCATCAGATTACTCACTTCACTCAACAAACAGGGGAACCTCTCCATGAGGCATGGGATCGTTTTCAAGATCTCATGAGAAAGTGCCCCCATCACAGAGTTCCTAAATGGGAACAGGTCCAATCTTTTTACCAGGGACTCCATGAGGACATCCGTCTTTTCGTCAATGCAACCTGCGGAGGAAATATCATGGGTCAACATGAGGACACCGTATGGGAGATTCTCGAAAACATGTGCGAGAACTCCATCAACAATGACTCCATGGGATTATTCGACAGGACGAATACCCGCGCATCGACGAATCTTAGGGGAGCACATGAGACGCAGGGCCTGTCTGCATCAGTCGACTTGGAATTAATGGTCAGTCGATTGGACAAGGTCTCGATCATTGAAAAGAAGGTGGATGAGCTGACTCAACACCTGCAGCGAGCCACCTCTGCACATAACCCCTTTGCACAGCCTCCTTCCATAAGGGAAATTGTGCAAAACATTCTCCATCGATCTTCTCCTAGGATGGATCCATATCCACCATCTGATTCTCTGACCAGAGGTCCATCTGATCCTCTCTATACCAGCCCGGGGAATTCCATTCCCTCTTTCTCTGACTCTCTGGAGGTTCCTCAGACCTGCGAGGACCACAACGCCATCCAAAATGACCCGTTTTTCAACACCTATAACCCTGGATGGAAAAACCATCCCAATTTTCAGTGGACGGGAAACTCCCAAACCCAAAGACCACCCTTTCAGCCCCGCCCACAACAACCTCGTCCTTACCAGCTGCCTCAGCCTCGGCCCAACCCTACTTATCCATCAGGGCCAAATTAGGATCAAATGTCCCTTATCCTTCATACTCTGGCTGACATGCAAAGAACGAATGCGGCTATTCAAAAGCAACACAAGGACGAACTTACAGAGGTCCGAAACCAATTGGCCCAGTTGGCAAACTCTCGCCAGCCAGGCACTCTTCCTTCCCAACCTCTTCCTAATCCAAATAATGTGCCAACCCAGCAGCGCGTTATGAACCCAAACCCGGGCCAAGCCCATATGATTTATCAGGCCCCCTCTGTTCCTTCACCCGACGGGATAGAGGCTTCCACTTCTTTTGCAGGTTACTAGCAGCAATCTATTTTACCCAATCCCAACCCAAACCAGCCAGGACTTAATTCCATAACAACCCGTAGTGGTAAGGAAACCCAAGACCCACCTCATCCAAACCACTCCAAGCCTGGTAGTGATCCCAATCCTAGGGCAGTAATCCAAGACGTTCCTACCCCTATCCCAGATCCAAGACCTGGACCTATCCTAGAAGAACCAACCAAGATCCCGTTTCCCGAGGCCTTGACCAAGGGAAAGAAGACCACCAAGCCCGTGGCACCTGAGGAGGACCTGGTCAAGCTCTTTGAGCAGGTCCACATAAACATCCCCTTGATGGATGTAATCCTCCACGTACCGGCTTACACACGATTTTTAAAGAATGTGTGTACACCCCAGCGTAAGCCGCGAACCAAGAGTGGGAGTCCAATTGTTCTGTCAGAGCAAGCCAGCTCTGTTATCCTAAGTAGACTCCCACCCAAGGCAAAAGATCCTGGTACTCCCCTGATTTCCTGCAAGATAGGTGATATCCAATTTGATAGAGCCTTGCTAGACTTGGGTGCATCCATAAATCTGATACCCACATCCTTACTCAACCATCTTGAAGAATCTGAGCTAAAACCAACCGATGTAACATTACAATTAGCAGATCGATCTATAAAGTCACCAAAAGGGATTCTCGAGGATGTTATTGTGAGGATACGGGATTTCTACTTTCCTGTAGACTTCATAGTCTTAGACATGGACGTACCCGAGAACCCTAGGGATACATCAATCATTTTAGGGAGACCTTTCTTGGCTACTGCTAGAGCCAACATTAGCTGTGAGGAGGGCCAAATAGAGCTCAAATTTGGGAATCAAACCTTGAAAATTGATATATTTAAGGCCCAACAAGGAATCAATTGTGGTGTCATCGAACAGATTTGTGACATTAGGGCTTTGGTTGATGAAACACACTTCCAGAATGACCTAATTATACCTCATCAACCACAGAAAGATCTTGATCGGCAAAAAGAGGAGTCGAATCCAGATATAAACAACCCAGTAACTCCTACCCTTGAACCTTACGTCTATACTGAACCACCCGCCGCTACTGATAACCCTATCCTAGAGTTAAAGCCCCTTCCTGCTCACTTAAAATACATCTTTTTGGGTTCTAATCAGACCCTCCCTGTGATTATCAATTCCAACCTCAATCCCGAATAGGAATCCCGTCTGATTACTGTCCTCCAGCAACATCGCAGAGCCATCGGGTGGACTCTCGATGATTTGACTGGAATAAGTCCCTCTTATTGTACTCATCATATCTATTCAGAAGAGGGCGCACGACCTTCTCGTGAAATGCAGAGACGTTTGAACCCTAATCTGCAGGAGGTCGTGAAGAAGGAGATCATCAAGTGGTTAGATGCCGAAATCGTCTACCCGATCTCCGATAGTCGTTGGGTGAGCCCGATTCAGGTTGTACTTAAGAAGGTAGGACTCACCACTATAACGACTGAGACCGGAGAAATCATTCCTACCCGATTAGCAAACGCGTGGAGAGTCTGTATAGATTACCGCCGACTCAATTCCTCCATGAAGAAGGATCATTTCCCACTACCTTTCATTGATCAAATTCTCGAGAAACTAGTGGGAAATAGGTTCTTCTGCTTTCTTGACGGGTACTCTGGTTACAACCAGGTGGCAATCCATCCTAAGGACCAAGAAAAGACCACATTCACCTGCCCCTTCGGAACATACGCTTTCCGAAGGATGCCTTTCGGTCTTTGCAATGCACCCGCTACCTTTCAGCGGTGCATGCTTGCCATATTCTCAGATATGGTGGGTGATTATCTGGAAGTCTTCATGGATGACTTTTCAATTTTTGGAGAATCTTTTGACGATTGCCTCCAACACTTGGTCCAAATACTCAGGCGGTGCATCGAGGTGAATTTGGTTCTTTCCTAGGAAAAGAGCCATTTCATGGCGCCTGAGGGAATCGTCCTGGGACACTTAATTTCAGAAAAAGGCATCCAAGTGGATCGAGCTAAGGTTGATCTGATCTCTCGCCTTCCTATGCCTGGCTTGATCAGGGACATCCGTTCTTTTTTGGGGCACCTCGATTTTTATCGTCGTTTCATTCCGGATTTCTCGAAAATCGTGCACCCCTTGACTTCTCTTCTCTCTAAGGATGTACCCTTTGAAATCTCCAAGAAATGCACACTAGCCTTTGAAAACCTGCGTGACCGAGTCACCCAGGCACCTATCCTACAATCCCCTGACTGGTCTCAACCCTTTGAGATCATGTGCGATGCATCTCATTTCGCTGTAGGAGCGGTCCTGGGGCAGAAAGCTGACGGAAAACCCATGGTCATCTACTATGCTAGCAAGACACTTGATGAGGCTCAGCGTAACTATATGGTTACGGAGAAAGAGCTGCTAGCCGTAGTATTTGCCCTTGAAAAGTTCTGATCGTATCTCCTGGGTTCCCACGTCATCATCTACTCGGATCACACGGCTGTAAGGCATCTCCTTGACAAGAAGGACGCGAAGCCCCGACTAATTCGTTGGATCTTGCTGTTGCAAGAATTCGATCTTGAGATTCGCGACAAGGCGGGAAGGTAGAATGTGGTAGCCGATCATCTGTCTCGTCTTCCTTCTGAGATTATCAACCCTTCCAGACCCATCACGGAGCATTTTCCTGATGAGCACCTGCTGACTATTGATACTAGACTTCCATGGTTTGCTGATATAGTAAACTACTTGGCATCTCATCAGACCCCGTCTGATTGGCCGAAGGCCAAGAAAGACAAATTGCGGTCTGATACCAAGTATTACATCTGGGAAGACCCGTACCTTTTTCGCATAGGTGCTGATCAAATCATCCAGAGATGTGTCCCGGAAGAGGAATTCAACAATATCCTCTTTTTCTGCCATGACCAGGCATGCGGTGGCCATTTCTCTAGGCATAAAACCGCATCAAAAGTCCTCCAGTGTGGCTTTTACTGGCCCACGCTGTTCAAAGACGCATACAGTCACTGCAAGGCATGCAGTCGTTGCTAGACTTTGGGCAACATGAGCCGTCGCGACATGATGCCTTTGCAGCTGATTCTCGTATGCGAAATCTTTGATGTTTGGGGGATTGATTTTATGGGCCCCTTTTCTGTTTCGGATGGTTTCGAATACATTCTGCTTGCTGTGGACTACGTGTCCAAATGGATCGAAGCCATACCGACCCGAACCTGTGACCACAAGATTGTTCTAAAATTCATTCATCAAAACATTTTCTCAAGGTTCAGGATTCCCCGTGCTATAATCTCTGATGGGGGGACCCATTTTTGAAAACGCTCAGTTTAGGTCACTGATGACCAAATACGGGGTGTCTCACCGAATCTCTACTCCTTACCACCCCCAAACTAATGGTCTAGCTGAGCTGTCAAATCGGGAGATCAAGAAAATCCTGCAGGTCACTGTTCGGCCTGACAGGAAGGACTGGTCGTCCCGACTTTCGGAAGCATTGTAGGCCTATAGGACCGCCCACAAAACTCAATTAGGCATGTCTCCCTTTAGACTGGTGTACGGAAAGGCGTGTCACCTTCCCGTAGAACTGGAGCATAAAGCCTATTGGGCTGTACGGAACTATAATCTAGATCTTTCGAAGGCTGGAACCCACAGAAAACTTCAAATCAGCGAGATCGATGAATTACGCCTAGACGCGTATGAGAACTCGCGAATCTACAAGGAGCAGGTTAAAGCCTTCCATGACAAGCATATCTCGAGAAAGATCTTTCACCCTGGTCAAAAGGTCCTACTCTTTGATGCCTGACTCAAACTTTTCCCGGGAAAGCTGCGATCTAAGTGGGTCGGACCATATTTAGTCCGATAGGTTTTTGGAAATGGAGCTATCGAAATCAGTCCACTCAGCCACGATTCCGAACCTTTCATCGTGAACGGTCAGAGACTCAAGCCGTTCATTGATGTGACTTCTACTGATTTGGCTGAATCATCTCATATCCTCCTTTCCCCTTGAGCTTATTGCGCCCAGCCGATGGCGTAAAACTCACCGCTTAACGGGAGGCAGCCCGTCATTTTCTGAAAATCTATAACTTTTTTTTTTTCACACCTTTATGCACTTAAGGTTCGCCCTTATAGACAGCCGACTCCACCTCAGATGCTTGCATCTGGGATTAGAAATCGTCCGTAGAATTCATCACGACCCATTCACTCATTAAAACATCTGTCTTAAGGAATGAACTAAGTAAATAAAAACCCCCTAAGTCACAATGCGGACATTACAAACCTTAGGCATGGGGGAGTATAAAAGTGCAAAACTTGTAAAAAAAGGGGTTTTAAAACAAAAAATTCACATATGCCAAAAACACCATAAAAATTAAAAAAATTTTCAAAAAAGAATAAAAAGAATAAGAGGAGAAAGGAAATTTTGTGGGAGAAGGAAAAGAAACAAAAAGGAGCATAAATTGAAGAAAAGAGTGATAGTCATTAATAAGAAACTAAGGAATTGACCTAAGTTCTAGACCTTACTCAAGAAAAGAAATGAAAAGTGCATGGTGAGATTAGTAAGAACGCAAACTTTAGGCATTCTTGGATAGACTCTTAGTACCCATTAAGATCTAGACAGTCCTCAAGAGGTTGAGGAAAATGAAAAGCTTAAGTATTAGGTCCAAGCCTTAGGGAGTATTTGACCTCATTAACTAACTTCTAGTTTACAGGACTCAATAACCGAAGCACCCCAACCTCACACATAGCCTGGTTCAGTAAGCGTAAAAATCAAAATCACGTTGAAGCGTCACAAAATTCTGAAAAATACACCTAGAATAGGAGCGGCCGATCAACACAAGTTGATTTGGACGAGTTCCTAGCGCTGAGAGGCAGGAAATCCCCTCGAAGATGCGTAACAAAATATCATCTCCTCGGTGCTTGTCTCTTAGGATATTTGCATATCCTACTGGGGGCATGTAAGCACTCTGCTGGTTCAGATTCCATGGATGGCATTATCACGAAGTGTCAATTGCCAGGGTCTGAATTCGGCCACGGAACACCATGGATGGGATTATCTCGAAATCTCAATAGCCAGGGTTCCAGGGGTTGCCATGGGTGGTGCTATCTCGAAGCATCTATTGCTAGGAGCCCTTGAGGATTGATGATGGGAGCAAGGAATCTGATACAGACCGTGTTGAAAAGCTAATCCTAGGCTAGAACTAAAAAGAAAAAGAGAGAGAAAACTCTCCAAACAGAAAAAAATTTCTATCTCTCTTACAAAACGCATTGTGAACTGAACCAGGGCTACAATCATTTCAAGCACGAGTGCTTTAACCACAAAACCTTTGCCAAAGACTGAGCCTGAGGCTAGAAAGATCTGGATCTTGATTGGTACTACAGTACCTTTTAGGCCTATGGTCAGCATTCTAACCTAATCTAAGTTCAAATGAAAAAGCACTTATCTGAAGTTGTTAAAAGCATCATGATCTAGAACAAAGATTAAAACCTTAGGTTTTTGCTAAGAGACTAGCAAAAGCTAGGCATGGGGGTATGATGAGAACCTCGTCATAAACTGATGAGAACCTCATCATGAGCCATAACTAGCTCATTTTGACCTAATACAAAGGATAAAAGCTCCTAGATAACTCAAGGAAAGGCTTAACTCAGAGAATTCTGAGTTTAAGGAGAAAACAAGTCAAAAGGGGCAAAAATGCGATTTTACCAGTATAATCTGCATACAGGTCCAAACATAGGTCAAACAAACCAAATAAGAAGGAAAGTGGGATGATCTGATAAGGGTTACAGCAATTCCAAGGAACTAAATGATAATCTGTAACCCTAAAACGAACCCACTTCAATTCACGAGGTTCAAGGAAAAGTAAAAATGGAATAAACCCTCTAAAATTCATAGAAAAATAATCTCTAGGGTTTAGAACCTTCAATTTGGCCTTAGGAACCCATCTTGACCTACATTGAGAACCATACCCAATTAATAACTTAATTTGGGTTTTTGCGTAAATTGACTGGTCAAACAAGGTTTAATCTAGAAATAAAATTTACCATCAGATTCCTTAGGTCCTAATTAGTCATGTATAAAAACTTGAGCCTAAGAAGAAACCTTCTTGACCAACTTTACATTTTGGTCCTCATCTATTTACTTTTTGGCCCTCAACTTTTGAACCCTCGCATTTTGGCCCCTAACTCTCCTTCGTTCTTTGCATTCAGGTCCTCCCTGCAAAACCTGCCAGCACCATGCTCCGGCGACCTTGCGCGGAGCATGGCGCCGCGCAGGGTGAGGGGGAGGGCCTGCCAGGACAAATGGGGGTGCCCTACGTCGTCAGCCGTTGCAGGAGCACCCCCCTGGTCGCTGCAACCCACCATACCGGCCGTGCGAACGCACGGACGGTATGGGTCTCCATCCCCGGCGTCCTCCGGCGAGGGAGACACGTCGTCTCCCTCCGCCCTCCTCTCTGATTCCGCCTCTATAAATACCCCCCGTCGCTCCGCCGTTCGGAGCAGCTCGGTCCTGACAAAGAAACACCCTCTTTTCACTCTCTTCCCACTCCGACAGGAAGCCCTCCAGCTCCGGCGGTTTTTCCCTCCTCCTCCTCGTCGTTCTGCCGCACTACCAGCAGCAGGGCTACCTTCCCCTGCTCTTCCCGCGCCTCGCCGCACCCAGCGCGCGCCTCTCCAGCCCTCTCCTCGCCGTCGCTCCTTCCTTTGGGCATCTTCTTCTCCGGCGACAGTCGATACGACTGTCGCCTGCTCCGGCCCCTCCTCGTCCTGCTAAGTAGGTATAACTTCTCACCTTTCTCCCCTCTTCCTTTTCCTCACTTTAAACATTTACTGTCGCCCTCGATTCCGACCAATCACCCTCACCTTCTCCGCCTCCGGCCATCCTCCGGCGAGTCTTTCCCATCACTCCAGCACCCCACACGGCTCGCCGACCTGCACATAATCTCCGCCTCCTCACCCTGATCCATTTCCGCCCTTCCAATTCCCGCCACCCGACCTCTGCAAGTCCACCGAACACACCCACTTTCCGACCCACAGTCCGACCTAGGGCAGCCCTTGCACGCTGCCCCACGCCTCGCCACCACCCGCACGAGCTTCGCCGCACTCTGGCGAAGCTCCCGGCACCTTCTGATTAGGCCGAGAGGCCGTTTTGCTGTGAACAGGTCACCCGTCCTCCGCCGCCATTGCCGTGCAGAAGGAGCTGCTTCCGCCTGCAGCTGCAGGCGCGCCACGCCCAGATTCGACTCCCAGGCTGTGCGAGGCATTTCGGCAAAGCGTCAGGCTGCAGCTGAATCGAAGCCCTCGCGCGAAGGCCTCGCGTAAAGCCGCGATTACCAGCTGCTTCCTCCGCGCAGGCGCCAACTTGGGGTGGGACATTTAGTCCCACCTCGAAAAACTCTGAAGAGGCGCAGTGGTATAAAGTGAAAAAGTGCTGGAGGCTTATCGCCTCAGCACAAGGGGTGAGGTCCCCTTCACCCGCCCGGTTACCCGGTCTCGTCCGCGCTCACGCCTCCAGCACTTTTTCACTGTAGCAGCGCGGACGAAGGCTGAAGGAAGGAGGAGCACCGAGCTGCACTGTAGCAGCGGCGGTTTAAGTCGTCTGATTGGAAAATCAGACGACGTCCTGAAGGCAAAGAAGGAGACGGAAGGCGAGGCAGAGGAGAACACAGAGAGCCCAAGTGAAGACTCTGCAGAAGAAGAAGAGCACGAGAAGATCTGAAGAAAGGAAAAGAAGAAAGAAAGAAGAAGAAGAACAGGACCGCAAGGGAGAAGAAAAAGGAAGAGACGAGCAGAAACAGCTGAAAGAAGAAGAAGAACATCACCACTGCAGATAAAGAAGAAGAACAAAGGAAGAAAGCAGAAGATCTGAGAAGGAAGAGAAGGAGAGGATAACCAAAGAGAAAAGAAGAGAAGAAGAAAGAAGCCAACAAATTCTCTCTCTTTCTCTCTTTATTTTTGTAAAAGAAACTTTGTACCCCTAGAATACAACTTGCTCCCTGAGTTCGACCTCGGGAACTCTTTTATTTCCGAGTAACAAATTGTATTAAACTGGTAATCACTTCTCTATACTATACTACGACGAAATAATAGAACTATAGAGGAAGGTCGTCACCAGTTTTTGGCGCCGTTGCCATGGAGCAACGGCTATTCTAGAGGTAAACATTCCTGTTTCTTTTTAATTTCTGATAATCTCCTCTCTTTTGTGCAGCTACAGGAAATCAAGAAGACAAGCAACCGCACGACAACCACTCTGAGGACAGGTAAATTTTTTCCTCTCGCTATTAACCCCTAAACTCTAAAGAGGAAGAAAAGAAAAGAACAAGCAATATAGGGCTAACCTGTCTTCCATACTTAGTAACCATAAAAAGTTGCATGTTTTCAACCCATTATTCCTGCACACTATTAAGGGTATTTAGGGGCTAACACATTCTTGCTTGAGCCCTAATTACCCAACAAAGAGCTAACTGGACCAAGTAGAGCCAACCTAGGATCCAACGCTAGGGATTTGGAGACACACTCCTTAAGCAAGAATTGAGAAAACCAAATGAAGTGTGCCCAAGCCCTTGTCTGAAAATACCTGTTCAAAGAAAACCTAAAACAATTGGCTCTCTAAACACTTGAACCCTAAAAGACAAGACCTAAAAGCTCTCAAAGGAAACAAGAGGTAAAGTTGACCCCTTGGGTCAACCAACCTTAAATTAGGTCATTCTTTGCACTTAAAAGACTAAAGTTCAAGTGAAACCTTAAGCACCCTGATCTTAAAGTAAAAATTGGTAGACTTAAGAGGTCAAGATCCCCATTCTGGTCTACCTGGAACCGCAGTGACAAGAGAGGTCGGGTGGGGGAAACCCTGTAACCCGTGGGGACGCTCTACCGTGTAGGGGTCTTTGCGGGACTCTCCCTCTCTGGCTGCCCAGGTAATTCTCAGGTGGACGATCTTTCTGATCAAGGGGTCCATCTGCCCCACACCTCTATAGTCACCCAACACATTTTTGGGTGTCTTGATTGGGTCCAGCACCTTCTAAACTCATCTCTTCCAACAGTGCATGTACGGAAGGAGGTCCTTAAGACCACCCTTAAGACCTCCTTTAGAAATTCGCTCTCGTCAAGGCCAAGCCTCGACGCCTGTGTTTGTGCAGCAACACCCTCACATTATTCTCTCTTCTGATTCAGAACCAAGTTCTTCTTCTTCCCCCATCATGGCTCAGCCAGTTGAGGAAGAAAATAATCTGGAGCACCAGCTCTAGCGACTCAATGACCTCTTTCAAAACTTCGTGCACCCACCACAGCGTCCTATGATGCGGGACCACTACAATCCTGCTGCGGTGGCCATTGAGCCTCGAGTCAGAATCCCGACTGGAGGACCTGATTCCGAATTAAAGCCCAACATGATTCATGCTATACCTAAATTCCATGGGCTTAATTCTGAAGATCCCTTCCAGCACATCAAACAGCTAAAGCATCTGGCCCAAACTTTTGGCTCAGATGAGCAAAATCGGGATATTCTTCTCATGAAGATGTTCTCCTTTTCTCTTATGGACAAGGCCGCCCATTGGTATCAAACTCAGACCCGGCCGATCAACACTTGGGAAGAACTTCAATCCGAGTTTTTGAAAAAGTTTTTTCCCGTTGGTCGGACCAACGCCTTGCGCCATCAGATTACACACTTCACTCAACACTCAGGAGAACCTCTCCATGAGGCATGGGATCGTTTTCAGGATCTCATGAGAAAGTGCCCCCATCACGGAGTTCTTAAATGGGAACAAGTCCAATCTTTTTACCAGGGACTCCGTGAGGACATCCGCCTTTTCGTCAATGCAACTTGCGGAGGAAATATAATGGGTCAACATGAAGACACCGTGTGGGAGATTCTCGAAAACATGTGCGAGAACTCCATCAACAATGACTCCATGGGATTATTCGACAGGACGAATACCCGCGCAGCGACGAATCTTAGGGGAGCACATGAGACGCAGGGCCTATCCGCATCATTCGACCTGGAATTAATGGCCAGTCGATTGGACAAGGTTTCAATCATTGAGAAGAAGGTGGATGAGCTGACTCAGCACTTGCAGCGAACTACCTCTACGCGTAACTCCTTTGCACAACCTCCTTCCACACAGGAGACTGTGCAAAACATCCTCCACCGATCTTCCCCTAGGATGGATCCATATCCATCCCCATCTGATTCTCGGATCGGAGGATCATCCGATCCTTTCTACACCAGCCCGGGGAACTCCATTCCCCCTTTCCCTGATTCTCAAGAGGTTCCTCAGACCTACGAGGACCTCAACGCCATCCAGAACGACCCATTCTCCAACACTTACAACCCTGGATGGCGAAACCATTCCAATTTTCAGTGGGCGGGAAATTCCCAAACCCAAAGACCACCTTTCCAGTCCCGCCCACAGCCCTCTCGTCATTACCAGCCGCCTCAGCCTCGGCCCAACCCTACTTATCCATCAGGGCCAAATCAGGATCAAATGTCCCTAATCCTTCAGACTCTGGCTGACATTCAAAGAACGAATGCGGCTATTCAAAAACATCACAAGGACGAACTTACAGAGGTTAAAACTCAACTGGCCCAGTTGGCAAATTCTTGCCAGCCAGGCACACTCCCTTCCCAACCTCTTCCTAACCCGAATAACGTGCCGACCCAGAAACGCGTTATGAATCCAAATTTAGGCCACGCACAATGGATTTATCAGGCCCCCACTGCTCCACCTCCAGACGAGATGGAAACTTCAACTTCTTATGTGGGATTTCAGCAGCAGCCACCCCTCTTACCAAACCCAAACCAAAATCAGGTCGGATTAAATTCTGTAACAACACGTAATGGTAAAACAACTCAAGACCCGCATTATCCAAACCACTCCAAGCCTGATAACCATGACCCTGGGATAGTTATCCAAGATACCACTGTCCCAGATCAAGAACCCGGACCTATCCTAGAAGAACCAACCAAGGTCCCATTCCCTGAAGCCTTAATCAAAGAAAAGAGAAGAACCAAGCCCGTGGCACCTGAGGAGGACCTGGTCAAGCTCTTTGAGCAGGTCCACATAAACATCCCCTTGATGGATGCAATCCACCACGTACCGGCTTATGCACGATTTTTAAAGAATGTGTGTACACCCCAGCGTAAGCCGCGAACCAAGAGTGGGAGTCCAATTATTCTGTCAGAGCAAGCCAGCTCTGTAATCCTAAGCAGACTCCCACCCAAGGCTAAAGATCCTGGTACTCCCCTGATCTCCTGCAAGATAGGTGATACACAATTTGACAGAGCATTGCTAGACTTGGGTGCTTCCATAAATCTGATACCCACATCCTTACTTAACCATCTAGAAGAATCTGAGCTGAAACCAACTGAGGTGACATTACAATTAGCAGATCGATCTATAAAGTCACCAAAAGGGATTCTCGAGGATGTTATTGTGAGAGTACGGGATTTCTACTTTCCTGTAGACTTCATAGTCTTAGATATGGACGCACCTGAGAACCCTAGGGATACACCAATCATTTTAGGGAGACCTTTCTTGGCTACTGCTAGAGCCAACATTAGCTGTGAGGAGGGCCAAATAGAGCTCAAATTTGGGAATCAAACACTGAAAATTGATATATTTAAGGCCCAACAAGGAATCAATTGCGGTGTCATCAAACAGATTTGTGACATTAGGACTTTGGTTGATGAAACACACTTCCAGAATGATCTGATTATACCTCATCAACCGCAGAAAGATCTTGATCCGCAAACTGAGGAGTCAAATCCAGATATGAACAACCCAGTAACTCCCACCCTTGAACCTCACATCTATACTGAACCACCCGCTGCTGCTGATAACCCCATCCTCGAACTGAAGCCCCTTCCTGCTCACTTGAAATACATCTTTTTGGGTTCTAATCAGACCCTTCCTGTGATTATCAATTCCAACCTCAGTCTTGAACAGGAATCCCGTCTGATTGTTGTCCTCCAGCAACATCGCAGAGCCATCGGGTGGACTCTCGATGATTTGACTGGAATAAGTCCCTCTTATTGTACTCATCATATCTATTCAGAAGAGGGCACACGACCTTCTCGTGAAATGCAGAGACGCTTAAACCCCAATCTGCAGGAGGTCGTGAAAAAGGAGATCATCAAGTGGTTAGATGCCGGAATCATCTACCCGATCTCCGATAGTCGTTGGGTGAGCCCAATTCAGGTCGTGCCCAAGAAGGCAGGACTCACCACTATAACGACTGAGACCGGAGAAATCATTCCTACCCGATTAGCCAACTCGTGGAGAGTCTGTATAGATTACCGCCGACTCAATTCCTCCACGAAGAAGGATCATTTCCCATTGCCTTTCATTGATCAGATTCTCGAGAAACTAGCGGGAAATAGGTTCTTCTACTTTCTTGACGGGTACTCCGGTTACAACCAGGTGGCAATCCATCCTGAGGACCAAGAAAAGACCACGTTCACTTGCCCCTTCGAAACGTACGCTTTCCGAAGGATGCCTTTCGGTCTTTGTAATGCACCCGCTACTTTTCAGCGATGCATGCTTGCCATATTCTCAGATATGGTAGGTGATTATCTGGAAGTCTTCATGGATGACTTTTCAGTTTTCGGAGCATCATTTGACGATTGCCTCCAACACTTGGTCCAGATACTCAGGCGGTGCATTGATGTGAATTTGGTTCTTTCCTGGGAAAAGAGCCATTTCATGGTGCCTGAGGGAATTGTCCTGGGGCACTCAATTTCGGAAAAAGGCATCCAAGTGGACCGAGCTAAGGTTGATCTGATTTCTCACCTTCCTATGCCTAGCTCGATCAAGGACATCCGATCTTTTTTGGGGCATGTCGGTTTTTATCGACGATTTATCCCTGATTTTTCAAAAATCGCGCGCCCCCTGACCACTCTTCTCTCCAAGGATGTACCTTTCGAAATTTCCAAGGAATGCACTCAAGCATTTGAAATCCTGCGTGACCGAGTCACCCAAGCCCCGATCCTACAGTCCCCTGATTGGTCTCAACCCTTTGAGATCATGTGCGATGCATCCGACTTCGCTGTAGGAGCGGTTTTGGGGCAGAAAATTGACGGAAAACCTGTGGTCATTTACTACGCCAGCAAAACACTCGATGAGGCTCAGCGTAACTATACGGTTACTGAGAAAGAGCTGCTAGCTGTAGTATTTGCCCTAGAAAAATTCAGATCGTACCTTCTGGGTTCCCGTGTCATCATATACTCGGATCACTCAGCTGTGAGGCATCTCCTTGCAAAGAAGGACGCGAAACCTCGATTAATCCGATGGATCTTACTGTTGCAAGAATTTGACATTGAGATTCGCGACAAAGCGGGAAAGCAAAATGTGGTAGCTGATCACTTGTCCCATCTTCCTTCTGAAATAATTGACCCTTCCGGACCCATCACTGAGCATTTTCCCGATGAGCACCTGCTGACTATTGGTACTAGCCTTCCATGGTTTGCTAATGTAGTAAATTACTTGGCATCTCATCAGATCCCGTCCGATTGGCCGAAGGCCAAGAAGGACAAATTACGCTCCGATGCCAAGTATTACATTTAGGAAGACCCGTACCTCTTCCGCATAGGTGCCGATCAGATCATCCGGAGATGTGTCCCGGAAGAGGAATTCAACAATATCCTCTCTTTCTGCCATGACCAGGCATGCGGTGGCCATTTCGCCGGGCATAAAACCGCATCAAAAGTCCTCCAGTGCGGCTTTTACTGGCCCACACTGTTCAAAGACGCATACAGTCACTGCAAGGCATGCAGTCGTTGCCAGACTTTGGGCAACATGAGCCATCGCGACATGATGCCTATGCAACCGATTCTAGTATGCGAAATCTTTGATGTTTGGGGGATTGATTTTATGGGCCCCTTTCCTGTTTCGGATGGTTTCGAATACATTCTGTTGGCTGTGGACTACGTGTCCAAATGGATCGAAGCCATACCGACCCGAACCTGTGATCACAAAATCGTTCTCAAATTCATTCATCAAACATTTTCTCAAGGTTCGGGATTCCTCGTGCAATAATCTCTGATGGGGGGACCCATTTCACAAATGCTCAGTTTAGGTCACTGATGACCAAATACGGGGTGTCTCACCGAATCTCTACTCCTTACCACCCCCAAACTAATGGTCTAGCTGAGCTGTCTAATCGGGAGATCAAGAAAATCCTGCAAGTCACTGTTCGACCTGACAGGAAGGACTGGTCGTCCCGACTTCCGGAAGCATTGTGGGCCTATAGGACCGCCCACAAAACCCAATTAGGCATGTCTCCCTTTAGACTGGTGTACGGAAAGGAGTGTCACCTTCCCGTAGAACTGGAGCATAAAGCCTATTGGGCAGTACGGAACTGTAATCTAGATTTTTCGAAGGCTGGAACCCACAGAAAACTTCAAATCAGCGAGATCGATGAATTACGCTTAGACGCGTATGAGAGCTCGCGAATCTACAAGGAGCGGGTTAAAGCCTTCCACGACAACCATATCTCGAGAAAAATCTTTCATCCTGGTCAGAAGGTCCTACTCTTTGATGCCCGACTCAAACTTTTCCCGGGAAAGCTGCGATCCAAGTGGGTCGAACCATATTTAGTCCGACAAGTTTTTAGAAATGGAGCTATCGAAATCAGTCCACTCAGCCACAATTCCGAACCTTTCATCGTGAACGGTCAGAGACTCAAGCCGTTCATTGATGTGACTTCTACTGTTTTGGCTGAAGCATCTTATATCCTCCATTCCCCTTGAGCTTATTGCGCCCAGCCGATGGCGTAAAACTCAGCGCTTAATGGGAGGCAACCCGTCATTTTCCTAAAAATCCAAAACCTTTTTCTGACACCTTTTTGCACTTAAGGTTCACCCTTGTAGACAGCCGACCCCACCTCAGATGCTTGCATCTGGGATTAGAAATCGTTCGCAAAATTCAACCTGACCCATTCACTCATCCAAATTTCTGTCTTAAGGAATGAACTAAAAAAAAAAAAAAACCCCTTAGGTTACAATGAGGACATTACAAATCTTAGGCATGGGGGGGTATGAAAGTGCAAAACGTGTAAGAAAAGGTTTCAAACAAAAAAGTTCACATATGCCAAAAACACCATAAAAATTAAAAATTTTTCAAAAAAGAATAAGAGGAAAAGAGGAGAAGGAAATTTTGTGAAGGAGGAGAAAAGAAACAAAAGGAAAAAAGGAGCACAAAATTATGAGAAAAAAATGATAGTCATTAGTAAGGAACTAAGGAATTAACCTCAGTTCTAGACCTCATTCAAGAAAATAACTAAAAAGTGCATAATGAGATTAGTAAGAACGTAAACCTTAGGCATTCTTGAATAGACTCTTAGTACCCATTAAGATCTGGACACTCCTCAAGAGGTTGAGGAAAATGAAAAGCTGAAGTATTAGGTCTAAGGCTTAGGGAGTATTTGGCCTCGTTAACTAATTTTTGGTTTACGGGACTTAGTAACCTAAGCACCCTAACGTCACACACAGCCTGGTTCAGTAAGCGTAAAAATCAAAATCACGCAGAAGCGTCACAAAATTCTAAAAAGAACACCTAGAATAGGAGCGGCCGATCAACACAAGTTGATTTGAACGAGTTCCCAGCGCGGAGAGGCGGGAAATCCCCTCGAAGATGCGTAACAAAATATCATCTCCTCGGTGCTTGTCTCTTAGGATATTTACATATCCTACTGGGGGCATGTAAGCACTCTGCTGGTTCAGATTCCATGGATGGCATTATCTCGAAGTGTCAATTGCCAGGGTCTGAATTCAGCCACGGAACACCATGGATGGGATTATCTCAAAATCTCAATAGCCAGGGTTCCGGGGGTTGCCATGGGCGGTGCTATCTAAAAGCATCGACTGCCAAGAACCCTTGAGGATTAATGATGGGAGCAAGGAATCTGATACAGACCGTGTTGAAAAGCCAATCGTAAGCTAGAATTAAAAAGAAAAAGAGAGAAAACTCTCCAAACAGAAAAATTTTCTATCTCTCTCTCTTACAAAACGCACTGCGAACTGAGCCAGGGCTAAAATCATTTCAAGCACGGGTGCTTTAACCACAAAGTCCAAAAAATCTTAGGTTAGTTCTTGTGGGCCTTAAAAGCCTTTGCTAAAGACTGAGGCGAAGGCTAGACAGATTTGGATCTTGATTGGTACTAGAGTACCTTTTAGGCCTATGGTCAGCATTCTAACCTAATCTAGGTTTAAATGAAAAAGCACTTATCTGAAGCTATTAAGAACTTCATGGTCTAGAACAAGGGTTGAAACCTTAAGTTTTTGCTAAGGGACTAGCAAAATCTAGGCATGGGGGTATGATGAGAACCTCATCATGAGCCATAACTAGCTCATTTTGACCTAATACAAAGGATAAAAGCTCCTAGATAACTCAAGGAAAGGCTTAACTCAGAGAATTCTGAGTTTAAGGAGAAAACAAGTCAAAAGGGGTAAAAATGCGATTTTACCAGTATAATCTGCATACAGGTCCAAACATAGGTCAAACAAACCAAATAAGAAGGAAAGTGGGATGATCTGATAAGGGTTACAGCAATTCCAAGGAACTAAATGATAATCTGTAACCCTAAAACGAACCCACTTCAATTCACGAGGTTCAAGGAAAAGCAAAAATGGAATAAACCCTCTAAAATTCATAGAAAAATAATCTCTAGGGTTTAGAACCTTCAATTTGGCCATAGGAACCCATCTTGACCTACATTGAGAACCATACCCAATTAATAACTTAATTTGGGTTTTTACGTAAATTGATCGGTCAAACAAGGTTTAATCTAGAAATAAAATTCACCATCAGATTCCTTAGGTCCTAATTAGTCATGTATAAAAACTTGAGCCTAAGAAGAAACCTTCTTGACCAACTTTACATTTTGGTCCTCATCTATTTACTTTTTGGCCCTCAACTTTTGAACCCTCGCATTTTGGCCCCTAACTCTCCTTCGTTCTTTACGTTCAGGTCCTCCCTGCAAAATCTGCCAGCACCATGCTCCGGCGACCTTGCGCGGAGCATGGCGCTGCGCAGGGTGAGGGGGAGGACCTGCCAGGACAAATGGGGGTACCCTGCGTCGTCAGCCGTTGCAGGAGCACCCCCCTGGTTGCTGCAACCCACCATACCGGCCGTGCGAACGCACGGACGGTATGGGTCTCCATCCCCGGCGTCCTCCGGCGAGGGAGACACGTCGTCTCCCTCCGCCCTCCTCTCTGATTCCGCCTCTATAAATACCCCCCGTCGCTCCGCCGTTCGGAGCAGCTCGGTCCTGACGGAGAAACACACTCTTTTCACTCTCTTCCCACTCCGACAGGAAGCCCTCCAGCTCCGGCGGTTTTCCCTCCTCCTCGTCGTTCTGCCGCACTACCAGCAGCAGGGCTACCTTCCCCTGCTCTTCCCGCGCCGCGCCGCACCCAGCGCGCGCCTCTCCAGCCCTCTCCTCGCCGTCGCTCCTTCCTTTGGGCATCTTCTTCTCCGGCGACAGTCGATACGACTGTCGCCTGCTCCGGCCCCTCCTCGTCCTGCTAAGTAGGTATAACTTCTCACCTTTCTCCCCTCTTCCTTTTCCTCACTTTAAACATTTACTGTCGCCCTCGATTCCGACCAATCACCCTCACCTTCTCCGCCTCCGGCCATCCTCCGGCGAGTCGCTCCCATCACTCCAGCACCCCACACGGCTCGCCGACCTGCACATAATCTCCGCCTCCTCACCCTGATCCATTTCCGCCCTTCCAATTCCCGCCACCCGACCTCTGCAAGTCCACCGAACACACCCACTTTTCGACCCACAGTCCGACCTAGGGCAGCCCTTGCACGCTGCCCCACGCCTCGCCACCACCCGCACGAGCTTCGCCGCACTCTGGCGAAGCTCCCGGCACCTTCTGATTAGGCCAAGAGGCCGTTTTGCTGTGAACAGGTCACCCGTCCTCCACCGCCATTGCCGTGCAGAAGGAGCTGCTTCCGCCTGCAGCTGCAGGCGTGCCACGCCCAGATTCGACTCCCAGGCTGTGCGAGGCATTTCGGCAAAGCGTCAGGCTGCAGCTGAATCGAAGCCCTCGCGCGAAGGCCTCGCGTAAAGCCGCGATTACCAGCTGCTTCCTCCGCGCAGGCGCCAACTTGGGGTGGGACATTTAGTCCCACCTCGGAAAACTCTGAAGAGGCGCAGCGGTATAAAGTGAAAAAGTGCTGGAGGCTTATCGCCTCAGCACACGGGGTGAGGTCCCCTTCACCCGCCCGGTTACCCGGTCTCGTCCGCGCTCACGCCTCGCGGACCTGGCCCAACCCGACTTAGCCCGACCTGCACTCCTCGCCCACCACGCATGCCGGTGGGCCTGGACCCGGGCGCGACCCGTACCCGGCTACCCGGCAGCTCTGGGAGAGCTTTCCTAAGAGCGCCTTCTGTGAGAGAGAGAGAGAGACGCGGGGGAGGGTAGAGATAGGTTTTGCCCCACCTCTGATCAAGCTGTGCAAGTGTGCAGGCACAGGTGAAGAAGAACCGTGGAAGAAGACGAAGGCTGAAGGAAGGAGGAGCACCGAGCTGCACTGTAGCAGCGGCGGTTTAAGTCGTCTGATTGGAAAATCAGACGACGTCCTGAAGGCAAAGAAGGAGACGGAAGGCAAGGCAGAGGAGAACACAGAGAGGCCAAGTGAAGACTCTGCAGAAGAAGAAGAGCACGAGAAGATCTGAAGAAAGGAAAAGAAGAAAGAAAGAAGAAGAAGAACAGGACTGCAAGGGAGAAGAAAAAGGAAGAGACGAGCAGAAACAGCTGAAAGAAGAAGAAGAACATCACCACTGCAGATAAAGAAGAAGAACAAAGGAAGAAAACAGAAGATCTGAGAAGGAAGAGAAGGAGAGGATAACCAAAGAGAAAAGAAGAGAAGAAGAAAGAAGCCAACAAATTCTCTCTCTCTCTCTTTATTTTTGTAAAAGAAACTTTGTACCCCTAGAATACAACTTGCTCCCTGAGTTCGACCTCGGGAACTCTTTTATTTCCGAGTAACAAATTGTATTAAACTGGTAATCACTTCTCTATTCTATACTACGACGAAATAATAGAACTATAGAGGAAGGTCGTCACCATAAACCCTAAACTAACACCATCTAACCTAGATTTGCAAGAAAAAGCTCTTGCATAACTATAGAAAGGCCTGACTCAGAGGAATTCTGAGTTTGTGAAGAAAATAGGAACTAAGGGGTAAAGATGCAATTTCACCAACACAATCAGTAAACAGGGTTACTCAGGATCCAAACATAGGTCAAACTAACCTAATAAGAAGGAAAGTGGGATGATTTGATCCAATAGGGGCTACAACAACTCCAAGGAATTAAATGACATCCTGTAACCCTAAAAACAAACCTACTTCAATTCACGAGGTTCGAGGTAGATAAAAAATCAACTAAACCCTCTATAATTCATAGAAAAATAATCTCTAGGGTTTATAACCTTCAATTTGGCCTTGGAAACCCACCTTGATCTACATTAAGAACCATACCCAATTAATGATTCAATTTGGATTTTTATGTAAATTGATCGGTCAAACAAGGTCTGATCTAGAAATAAATTTCACCATTAGAATCCTTAGGTCCCATTTAGTCTTGCATAAAAACTTGAGCCTAAGAAGAGACCTTCTTGACCGACTTTGCATTTTGGTCCTCATCTATTACTTTTTGACCCTCAACTTTTGAAACCCTCACATTTTGACCCCTAAGTCTTCTTCGTTCTTTGCATTTAGGTCCTCCCTGCAAAACCCTGAGCAGCGCCATGCTCCGGCGACTTTGCGCGGAGCATGGCACCGCGCAGGGTGAGGGAGGCCCTCTGCCCTGTCAACCGGGGGTTCCCTGCGACGTCTGCTGTCGCAGGGACACCTCCATGGTTTCTGCGGCAGCCCATACCTTCCGTGCGAACGCGCGGAAGGTATGGGTCCCTACTCCGGCCGTCCTCCGGTGAGGGAGGCACGTTGCCTCCCTCCGCCCGCTTTTCCGCTTTCGCCTCTATAAAAGCCGCCTCCGCCTGCTGAAGAGAACAAGCTGTCTTTGACGGAGAATACCCCCCCCATTTCGTCCTCTCCAACTCCAACAGACGGCCTGCAGCTTCCGGCGACCATCTCCTCCTTCTCCTCATCGCTCTGCTGCCTTACCTGTAGCAGGGTTCCCCTAACCCTTTCGTCTGTGTCATGCTGCACCCGCCGACACTCTCCGCCTGCCTCCTCGTCGCCGTTCTCCCCTTTCAGGGCCCCTTCTTCCTCAGCTCCGGTAGGTACGAGCCGGTGCTTCCGCCTTTCCCTCTTCGTCCAGAGCTTAGGTAAACGCTTCCTCTTCTCCTCCTCTCAACTTTCCCCCTGTCAATTTGTATTTTCGCACCCCCACACGCAACCTCCACCTCCACTTGCTCCGTCTCCGACCACCCCCTTCGGCGAGCCCATTCCACTGCCATAGACCCCCTTACTCCTTGCCAATCACCTCAGAAGCTTCCCCTCACTCCACTCCACAGCTTCGCCCTCTTCATTTCCTGCCAGACGCCACCTGAAGACCCCCCGAACAGACCCATTCTTCAAGCCATAGTCCGACCTAGGGCTGCCCCTGTACTCCGCCCCACGCCTTGCCACCACTCGTACGAGCTTCGCCGCACTCCGGCGAAGCTCCCTGCACCTTCTGACTAGGCCGAGAGGCCGTACTTCTGTGATCAGGTCATCCGTCCTCCGCCTACATTGCTGAGCAGGTGGAGCTTCTTCGCTTGCAGCTGCATCCCCGATCTCGCCCAGGCACTGGTCCCAGGTTGCGCGGAGTGTTTCCACGAAGCCTTCCAGGCCTGCAGCTGGGGCGAAAGCCTCGCGTGCTGCTGCGATTGCCTGCAGCTTCCTCAGCTGCAGGCGCCAATTTGGAGTGGGACATTTAGTCCCACCTTGGGAGTTCTGGAAGCGCTGCAGCCAAATAAATGAAAAAAGTGCTGTAGGCTTATCGCCTCAGTTACACGGGGAGAGGTCCCTCTCACCCGCTTACCCGGCCTCGTCAACGACCACCCCCCCGCGGACCTGGCCCGATCCGTTTACCCGACCTGCACTCCTCGCCCACCACCGCACGCCGGTGGGCCTAGACCCGGGCTCGACCCGTACCCGAATACCCGACGGATCTAGGAGAGCGATCCTATGAGCGAAATCTGAGAGAGAGAGACGCGGGGGAGGGTAGAGTTAGGTTTTTTCCCTGACCAAGCTGTTTGAGTGTGCAGGCAGAGAAGAAGAAGAAGAGAAAGCAGACCGCAGAAGAGGAAGGAGAAGATAAAGAAGGAAGAAGCAGCCAAAGCATTGGCTACTCGAAGCAAAGCAGAAGAAGAAGAAGAAGAAGAAGAAGAAGAAGAAAGATGCAGAAGAGAGAAACAGGAGGACGCACTGAAGCAGAGGCTACTTAAGTCGTCTGATTGAAAAATCAGATGACGCTCTGAAGAGAAAGAAAGAAGAAGGAAAGAAGAGCAGGCACCGCAAAGAAGAAAGAAGCAGAACACGAAGAGAAAGAAGAGAGGCTTGGAAGCAGAAGAAAGAAAGAAGAAGAAAAGAAAAACAGATGCCGCAGAAAGAGAAACAAAGAAGAAGAAGAACAGAAAAGAAAGAAAGAAAAGAAGAAGAACAAAGGAACAGAAGAGAAATAAGAAGAAGAGAGAAGACAGAGGAACTGAAGAGAAGAGAAGAAAAAGAAGAAGAGGACAAAGACGAGAGAACGAAGAGAAGAAGAAAAAGCCAAGAGACCAATCTATCTCTCTCTCTCTCTATCATTTTTGTAATAGAAACATTGTACTTCTAGAATTATCATTTGCTTCCTGAGTTCGACCTCGGGAAAACTTTCTATTTCTGAGTAACAAATTGTATTAAATTGGTAACCGTTTCTCTATACTATACTAAGACGAAATCCTAGACTGAGAAAACGCGAAGCCACTAGACATCCAGCCAGTCATCCGGAAGACACTCCGGACGTCTGATACTGGAAAAATTCCAGTATCAGACAACGCTCCTACGCTTCTCGTCGCGCTCCGATGCGGCTCCTTCCGCTCCGCTGTAGCCTCAACAGTTGCAGAAGGTCGAGAATAACGCCCCAACATCCTCCTCCTCCCGCACGCGCCGCGATGGCCGTGTAAACCTCAGACAAGCGTCCACGAAGCTCGCAACCTCGGCCCTCTCCTCCTCCTCACGCCCGCTCCTCCTCCTCGCTCTCGCTCTCTCTCGCTTGCGCGCCTCTACTCACAGCAATGGAGTGGAAGGTGTGGTGGAGTGGAGAGGAGAGGGAAGGGGGGTCTTTTATAGGGCTGCGCTAGGGTTCTGCAGGAGGTGGGAGGAGGAAAGAGAAAGAGGGAAGCGAGTCCTGCACGTCGTCCGCGCGTAGAACATAGGAGACGTACAAAAATTTAACTTCCAGACGTCTGACTGTCACTCCAAACATCTTAAAAGGTTAAAAACAGAACAGGTCATTACACAAGTCAATCGATCGAGAGGGCTTAGTCGATTAGTCTATCGAGATTGGCTAGGAGCACACTGCTTTCGCCATGACTCATCATTAACTCTCAATGAGGGGACGAGCCACAAGAGCAACTCTGATATTCATTAACAATGTGCTCATTCATTGAAAAGGAAAAATACATAGGGAACCATTGTTTAGTTATAGAAGCTATTTTACAAATCTTGAATTAAAATGTCTCCTAATTAATTCAATCAATGCAAATAGGAACAAGTCATGTATCTCGCTATAATGTATGAGTGAAATGCCTAGTAATTAATTCAATTGATGAAATCACCTAAAAGTCACATATCTTGTTAATTAAGAGATTTATCATCCAATAATATAGATTTAATGCTACCAACCTTTATTAAATAGATTTTACATTTGTAAGCCTTCGAAAATTCGAATTTGGGAGATCCATCCCATAAAAATCCACACCTAGATTATCAAACCAAAAAGATATAATTTAAGGCATTAGTTTAATAACACTTGAATCCATGTTTGATTCAAAGCTAGTAATCCCCACCATCCATCGAATACTGCCAAACTTTCCATGTTCACATCTTCACTTCATCTATATATATTTCCTCTCTTGCTCGCTATTAGCAAGGGCAAGCATGCCAATTCTCCACACCCAAATAGATGATGTCAAATCAACTTCACGTGTTTGCTTTACTTCTAAGTCAAGCACGACATGAATCCTATCCTAAAGCAAAACACAAATGATGCGTCCCCCATCATGGACCCCACTTACATGCCCAACAATTCATTCCACCAAACAGTACTCCCACCCACCCCACTCCCACCCCCCTTTTCACGGTACACTCCACTCAACCTAAGCTAGCAAAACTAATCACATTTCATATGCACGCATATATAAATCCCATGCACGTCCAAAAACCTCCTCCTCCACCGCCAATCATGTCTTTCTTCCTTGTCCTCCTCTTCCTCTCCCTATCCCAACCACGTCTCTCAATCACAGCTACAACTAACCATGCTCGCCGATGTACCACTATCACTTCCACAAGAACTTACAAGAAATGCATGCCTCTTCAAACCCAACAAGCCTCGATAGCATGGACCTATCATCCACGGAACTCAACTCTCAACCTTGCCTTCTTCGGTAGCTTCCTTTCTCGTTCTAGCTGGGTCGCATGGGGAATCAACCTCGTGGCAGCTCAGATGACAGGCACACGTGCCTTGATTGCCTTCTTTGACCCTAGCTCAGGTGGCCTCGTCATCCTCCCCTTTCTCCTAAACTCTTCTGTTAAATATCAGGCAACCCCTCTCACTTCACACCCTTTGGATATTCCATTACTCTCTTCTTCTGTCGTCTTCCACCGCGGCACCAGCTCAGCAGTAGCTGGCGCCACTGTGGAGATCCATGCCAGCTTCAAGCTCCCACGCAACAAAACAACCATACATCATGTTTGGAATCGTGGATTATATGTACAAGGTTACTCTCCAACCATCCACCCAACAACTCTTACAAGACCTAGCTTCACGAGCTACCTTCGATGTGGTCTCCTCCATCGCCACTACCGCCACCGATCCGCGCACTCCTCCTGCCTTGTCGGTTTCGTAAATATTTAAACTTTTGGTCGATTTTCGTAATCGTCAAAATTATCCATGGACTCTAACTAACCGCATCGTTCTGACTTCTTCTTTTGGATAATCCGTGTGGGTTCAGGGAGTCACGTCACAGATTGAAACCTGCGCATGCAATCCTCAACTCCATCTCCTGGGGCTTCCTCCTCCCGGTTGGTGCTGCCACTGCTCGCTATCTTCGTGGATGCGAATCCATGGGGCCATCATGCTTCTACGCCCATGTAGGCATATAGATACTTGGGTTCCTCCTCGGTGCAACAGGTTTCGTTACGGGGCTTATCCTCGGGGGTCTTTCACCTGAGGTAAACCTACAAGCTCCATCGGGGGTTGGGAGTGGCAGTCATCTGGGCGGGCTCCCTACAAATGCTAGCTCTCTTTTTTCATCAGAGCGTGACCCGCAAGTTTCGCAAGTATTGGAAGTTGTACCACCACTTTTTCGGGTATGGGTGCGTGGTTGTGGGGGTGATCAACGTGTTCCAGGGCTTTGAGGTGATGGGCATTGGCGGCACACACACGATTATGGGATATTGCCATATCCTCTCGACGTTGTTTGGGGTGTGCATGGCACTGGAAGCCAATTCTTGGGTGGTGTTCTATAGGAACAACGAGATGGAGGAGATCAAGCAGGAGGAGGAGACAACCATCGAAGGCAGTAGTGGCGGAGAATGGCGGCCAACATGAAGGGAGTGTGAGATATGATACGTATAGAAACTAAATTATAGTGCATATGACTTGTATTATCTTTTCTTAACGAGTCTTAATTTTGATGTGAAATTTGCATGCGTATCCTTGTGAAATAGGAGAAACACATCTTGTAGTGTGACCTGGCTAGGTCGAGGAAATTCCTCGATGGAGTTGTGTATCTTGCTACATGTCCCATTGATTTTTGATCTTGGGATCAAGTACCATCCAAGATGTGCATCAAGTAGCTAAGAAAACTATCTCATTTGAACATGCTTATTTTTATATCAAAGTTGAAGTTAAGTAATTACTTATTTTTAGTTTTCAAACCTCAACATCTCTTAAGTCTAGATGCTTATACTTTGGTGAGTAATTGGGAATCCTTTTTGGAAAGAAATTCAAAATTTTCATTCAAGCTTGAAATAAAATAAAATAAGAAAAAAAAGAAGACGATGATTTCTCCAAACAATCTAATATATATCAAAATCATAATAAAGTGAAGTATATTTCATTAAAGAGTCATTTTCAGTCACCTCAAGGAAATATGTTGGACACAAGGATGACATCTTTGAAAGGGAGATTTTGGAACATAACTATAGATAAGACTATGACAATCGTAAATGGAATTGTCCATTAAACTTGACTTGTATCCCAAATAGACAACAAACTTGATTTTCTAACTCTCAGAAGGAAAAAAAATGGAATGGTTAGGCAGGGAGATTATATGGTTAAGAATTTTACATCTGTATATCTTTTGAACCATCACGTTAAGAATACAATTATTATTATTTTACAGCAAACTTGATTTTCTAACCCTAAAAAGAAAAAAATCGGAGTGGTTAGGCAGGGAGATTACATGGTTAAGAATTTTACACCTGTATGTCTTTTGAACCATCACATTAAGAATACAATTATTATTATTTTTTATTGACAACGATAGGGGTTCAGAGAGGTTAGTGATGAGGGATCTGATGGTGGGAGCCAACTTTAGTTTATGCATGTGAGGGGAGTGGCCCCTACTTCGCACCTTTTACGGTCCTTAGTTGTTGGCACATCACATCAGTACTTCTGGATGCAAGAAGATATGAAGGCAGATTTTTACATATTAATTTTCCACCATTCTCATTAGCTATTTAGGATAATGCAGAGACCTTTTTTATTTTTGCAACCAAACATGCTCCCGCTGTTTTTCCACAGTATGCAAAAGGATTTAACCGGATTTTTGAGTAGAGAAATGAAAAAGAAAAAATGGTAAGAAGAAATTAGAAGAGGGATAGGATATTTCTTTACTCTGAGTGAAAAATTAAAATTAAATTCAATGTTTGGGAGAAGTGAGTATTATGAGAGATAAAAAAGAAAGAATAAAGGTAGAATTATTTTATTTTAGAATTAAGTACTTAATTTTAGAATAAAATAATTCTAAAATTAAAAGTGTCAAGTAAGGAATTAAGACCTTAATTCCTATAAACAAACAGTCCCTAAGGGTGTCTCTGGACACACGTAAGAATGTTTGGCGTTTCTCGTAGAGCTCTATGTGGTCTTACTTATATACCTAAATAACATAATTGGTACATGCATTGTTACATTGTTGTGTTAAGTTGGAGTGTGAAGTTTTTTACTGGAGATGATTGTAATTCTTACTTATTCCTTATGGTTGATAAAGAAATAATTTGGAATTTAACCTCATGGATGAAAGAAAGCTTCTTAGGAGTAATTAATTAAACATTGTTCCTCTAGAGTTACATATATCATAGATTTAAGAACCCTAACTTCGCAGTTCTCTACATAAATGTTTCAATCCATTTCAAAAATCTTTTTGTATCGGTGAGAGCTACTAATTTGATACTTAGAGAAGAGCACTTACATGTCTCATTAAGAAACTTGTGGAATTTGAGAACTGATGAGACATTGCTATCTCTTGTGCACAAATGTATTGGACAGTAGCGGATCCGAACCAAAAATTCTTCTCAACTAGATTTTGTCAAAAAGGGTTAGCTTGGCAAAATGAAGTCATTAATTGTACTTAAAGTGAGAACTCAGTGATTTATTTTAAACGTCTCTTTCACCTTAATGCTGTATCTTTTTGTCTGCTAATTTTTTTCACTTCTTTCTTGTCATGGATAATCTAGTAAATTTTAATGAATGTTATATGGGTTGGTCATCCAAGATGAACACACCAACCTTGTTTATGAGAAATTTTATGGTTGGGATCGCAAGAAAGGAAGAGATCAAAGTACACCCACAAGCAAAGAAAAACCACATCGTCGAGGTTTAACAAGGAACCTCTTGAATCTTAGGACTAACCCTCAACCAGCCATGGATGTCCTACATCCATCTACTCCAATAATGACATATCAAGTATATATGTAGACCTCCATGGCAATGGTGGTGGACAAGGTGGAGAGGAGAGGGCTCATGTGAGAGCCATAGCTATAATGTGATCAGATAAGATCTAATGCAATGAAGTAATACAGAGAAGGAGAGAGAGAAAAGGAAGCAAAGGAAGTTAGAACGGTTATGTAAACAATCAGGCTGTGCAAGTGTATTGATAGGCTTGGTCATTGGATCGGCCGAATCATCTCACATAGCTACCTTTTATATATTTCACTTTTGAAGTCCAAGCCTAATTACATGAGGGCTTTGATTGTGTGCTAAGAAATGATCTAACGTATTTTAGATCTACTATGAACTTTTGATCCTATCCTTGCCTTCAAGATTAGGTTATTTTTTTTCTCGGTAGACCCACCAAAAAATTCTTGAGTTCAATATTCGTTTAAATTTGATTCATTAAAAACTCGATTTAAATTCAGCTTGCAAATAAACGAAACAAGCTTGAACTTGGGTTTAGGCTTGCTTGAATAAACAAACAAAACATGAATAAGGTAGGCTTGTTTAGGTTTAATTTGTTAAAGATTTGATAAATAAACGATTATATATATAATTTAAAAATATGAGGTATACATACATAACTTTTCATATTCCATACCATGATACATGCATTAACTTGTGGATCATAGAAGTACTTTCTTTCTCATTGATATTTTTTAGGACCTGAGGTGAATTATGATTTATATATTTTTAATATAAAAGTAAGCTAAATAAAACTATAAGAATCCATCTTGCATTTATAATATAACATCACCAAGCAATTTATACTTAAATGAACCCTTAGCCAAATCCAAGATAATCAAACCACAATTAACAATAATTTTAAAGTTTATACTTAAACGAACCGTAAACAAATCAAATTGGCTCTTCGATAACATAAATGAATCGAATTAAACCTCATCTTCATTTTTTCTTAACGAACTTGAATCGAACTTAACGAACTTGAATGTAAAAAACCTCTTATTGAATCGAACCAAACTTGGGCAGGTTCTCTTAGGTTCAATTTATTTACCCTCCTACTTCCCAATTAGTTAGTCTGCTTTCTCAACCTACAACCATCCAACCCCAACATATTTCCCGGTTTGAGTGTACTCAATTTTAGGCTGGTCAAGATGAGCATAAAGATGAGGCCAATACTAGGGATCAATTCATTCTTTGACTTGAGGCGATGAACCCAGTGCATTCTTATGGTAATTCAACCAACGTGTAGGCCTTGATTAGTCTACAATTAGGTCAAACTTGGCTCCCTTATTACTTGGCTAGACACCAATTAGAAGTCCAAGTCCATCTATTTGACCAATGAGTTTGTTGATCCATAAGTCCAATCATCCTATCAAACCCACTAGCTACTAATCCATCTATTGCAAATGTAAGCTCATGCACTCATTTAACCTATTGGAAGTTGAATTAATCTTTGAAATTACATGTTGTCAACCATTTAAGTTGAGATGATGCACTGGATGGTTGCCAACCCATGCCTTAAGATAGCCTTATATAATTGGAAAATACATATGTTGACATGATACATTACATATTTAAAATGAAAATATGCAACCTACACTACCATATCCATTAAAAGAGCACTCATTCGAATCAAACCAAATCAAGCTAAATTAGACTTGAATGAATGTTGGATTTCAATACTCATACCCTTAGCCCATCTATTGGTGGATGTAATTTGATCTATTTGCTATTGAGTCAAAGTCTTAGTTTGTAACCCAAAATCATTTGAATCATATCAAGGTATCTACAAATCCAATTCGTACTCATCTCAAAATTCTCAAACTTGACCTATCAAGATATAGCTCAGCTAACGATAACCATTAACTATGATAGAAAGAATGAGTTTAAGCCCCGACCCTATATTATTCAGGGGTTGGTGTTGTGGGACTGCCAATTTACCTGTAAGAAATTTTAGGTCATCAAAAAAAAATCTTAAGCTTGTGATATAATAGGATGATAACCCTTAGGTCCCCCCACCTCCTCCTCCTTATATCATGAGAGCAGAGGTGGTTACAAGCTAATTCAATGGAACCACTATAAAATGGCAACCGGAATGGCAATCTGCTTGGGGATGCAAATGTTCATCCTTTATTTAATAGCAGCTTTGTACAAAAGAGATAATTGAATGTATTTGCAGAGAGTATCTAGTTAAATAGTTGTTTTCTTGAAATGAGAGGACCAGATAAGATGACGATGCTTATCTTGAGCGGGAGGATAAATAGTTTGCAAATCTGTCTCTCTAAGTTAATCAAGATTCGAACTAAACATCTATCGTTCTCACTTAAGTGGTATGAATATACTCATCAGCTAACCTATCCGATAGACTGAAAACGAGAGGACTAGGTGTACTTATCATGCCTATCCATTCTATTTTTGTGTAATAAACTTACCTATCTATTTACAAGTAACAAAGGTAGATGTCACTTTATTTCCACTCAACTCACCATCTCCATGTTCTACAGGTGGCAAAGGCAAATAACATGTACCTTCTTTTTGCCATTTTCTTACGTATTTCCATCTAAAGACTCCCAAATATCAAGAGGGAGATTATATATCTTTTTCGATTCCCTTCAACATAAGGTAATTTTGTAATGGAGGGCATAGATGTTTAGGTATCGGTAGCCATTTAGCCAATGCCGTCCCAAAATGGTTCAAATTAACAATGATCTCATAGACAAAAAAAACGCACCCACACTCAACAAATTAAGGTCCATATGCATTAATTACCACCATTCACTAAACTAAAGACCATAAGCATGGAATCCACGGGATTCAATATTTTCCCATGGAGTCTATCACACCACGTTTGTTGCCTTGAAGACCTTTACAGGACTAAGGTTCACTGTACCCACCTAACGTGGGCCACCGTGAATCGCCAATGTCCGCCATCTTCCCCCACAAATCCACCGTCCCTCGTTTTCTTTTTCTTTTTTTTTTCTTTCGGTCCAATATGTTGTAAAAATTAAGGCATATGTGAATATAAAATTATAATTATGTTCACATTTGCACCATATAGACAATCGATCCGTGGCCATAAAATTATTATAATTATAAATAGGGAAATCATGTTTGAAAATCTACAATAAACTATGATCAAATCAGATGTGACATGAGAAAATAAAAGGAGAGTTAGAAATGCTGTGATTGAAGTGTCTTTGGTGGGATTCTCTTTTAACGGGCACCGCCTTCACTTTATCGATGCATGAGCTCAATGTGTCACCAAGGGTCTGACAATCTCATGTCCACGTCCGCAATGTGCTTTGCCTATGGTCATCCCTGAAAATCACCTGGGTAGAATGTAACCGAGGAAGTTTAATCAACCGAAATAGTTGATTATTCAATCAAAACTTTATATTCATCAATCATAATGAGAAACTAATCGTTCAAATATCATCAAAATTGTGTTGTGCATCTTCCGTAAATTGATCGATCACCCTAAGCTTTGATCGACCAATCTACGTGTCTACTGTGTACACCTAGAGAGAGAAAGAGAGAAAGTGTGTGAGTGAGTGATGAGAAAAGTATTGTGGTACCCTTGTGACTTTTATAAAGAGTACGAAATGCATCACTGACGTTAAAGATGTTATGGAATTCAATAAGGGAATTAATTATCTAATTAATTAATCCACAAATGAAAGAATCCTTTTGTTGCAAAAGATTGAAAGTTTCAAAGTTATTCTCATTTGACACATGCCTGGGCGAGGTAAGGTACACGTGCGCGTGTGATCTCTAATGTCACCTTTTGTTCTTTATTACATAAGTTATGAGAAATAAAAATTTTTTATATTAATTAAGAGATTTGTCCATTTTCAACATTATACTAAAAATTTCTCACTAAGTCTTTTTAATTTCAATATAAATTCTTATGTCACCATCTAACAATTGTATTCCAATTAATACAATAAATCATCAAAAATTTACATCATATGCCTATATTCATGATTAATGTCGAGCATCTTTTCAGATTTAGTAGTCCGTTCGTATGATTTATTAGTGGATCGTGATTGCGTAATTGCACATTGGTTGGATCTTATCCTTAATGTTGATTAAGTTCATTGTAACCCATAGGATGATTGGATGACGTGACTATGATTAAGATTTATATAGAAAATCACATCATTGATTGGAGTAGATGGTACGATCTCTTTTTTTTGCCTTTGGGTGGATGCTCTCCCTTCATGTGTTTGTTGTTTAACACGCAATTAAAAAAGGGGTTGCCAGAAGTAGATGGACACTCAATCATGCTAATTAATCTATTCAGAAAGCACTATGATACTGATAGGGCCTTTATCTTTATAAGATAGATAGCTAATTAATGTTATCTAATTCACATTTATATAAGAGGTTCACATTTGTGTCTTAAGAGATCGAGTTAGGATATCATCTACTCAAGCGCTAGGATGGTTTGTTTTACCATTTAAAGAATTGAATGACGTGGAGATAGATGACTCTTTCCTAGCACTTAAATGGACCATCGATTAGTTCATTTTCTAATGAACTTTTAACTATTTTGAAGCAATATGTCTTCCTTCCTTGATTTGGATGGATTTGGATAAATGTTGTGAAACTCCTGTTAGTCATAGTAGAAGGTAGTACATAAAGGATAACAACGAATCTACTCTTCCTCATTAACCTCATTCAACCTCTCAAATCACATCATAGATTTAGGATGGGTGTAGGTCTCACTCCCTAAACATCCACTTTTTTCATAGGAGGACGAGAGGTAACTTATGGGAGTAGGTTGCATTGAAAATTAAAAAATTTGAAGATATAAGCATCTTACTTCATAATGATTAGATTGGTTTAACTAATTATCATGTCAACTATGAATATTGTTGTGCCAAATACATCATTACTATAGAAATGCCATTAAAATTAAAATTGGATCGTTGGGCATGATCATCGAGTCATTGCACTTTTCATTGAGTCACGCAGGTAACCATCACAAAGAACATCATATTTAACATGGAAAACCCCTTCACCTCTCAAAGGAAAGATCACATAGAAACTTGGAAGACCATCATAGTAGAAGGCATTGCATCGACACTTCAAAAGGAAAGCCCCTTTCTCTTAATCCAAATTCCAATTGTAAAGCCCCAAAATTCAATCTCCCAAGTCATTTTGAACTTGAACGTGACTAATCGGATGCATTAATTCTCATTAGGTATGGGTTGAGTTTGAATGAATCATAAAATATGAAAACTCATGTTTTCAATCAACCTTGGTCAAATCTATCCAAAATAGATCAGATATAATACCATTGGATTCTTCTTGTCACAAACTCTCCAAAAGATTTTATTTTGCAAAATTCCAATGTCCATAACAAAGGATACATGAAAAGTAAGAAAAATAGGTAAGGAGCATAAATACACTAATTCCAAGAGTATTTTTAGTCCAACTTAGGTATTTCCTAAACCTAAACTCAACCTATAGGCTTACAAAAGGTGTAATTAGGGTTCTAGGGTTGCCACTCGTTCCCTTGGGTGGCACACTAATCGAGAAGAAGAGAGAAAAGAGAAAGGAAGAGAGAAAGATAATAGATAAAGGATAAAGGAGAGAGGGAGGCCACAGGCTCCCTCCCATTCATGCACATGTTGGGCCTGCACGGTAGGGTGGCAGGCAACATAGGCTTTGGTAGGTGGATGTGTGGCCTGGACAATCAAGTAAAGGACGTGTGAGGAGTCAAATCAGGAGTTGACTCCCACAAGCATAGTGCGAGGACAAAGACAACAGGTTAGCGCCCATCTCAAGCAAGTGCATTGAGGCCACCATGCATCACCCCTTTAACAACTCAGGATGCAATCTAGGGCACAACAGGAGCCACCCAATTCCTAAGTGATGTGTGTCCACACTGTCTAGGTTGTCTTGGCTACTAGGCTAGCTGGTTTAGGAGGGATGTGGATCGCTTTGGCTTGCTTCAAGCCCCTTTCAAATCAATCTGAGAGGTTTAAGGCCTTCCTAAAGTTCGTCTTTCACAAATAAGGACTCTATGAAATCATCGTTTCACATACTACGTGATGGTAAAGTCTAAAGACCCTTGTGAGTACCATTTTATATGTTCAACTTCATTGGAAGCGTTTGATATATATGGTATACCGATGACTTTTTACTTTCAATTGGTTTTTACCTACTCCATCTTCACCTATAAAAAGTGACTTTTAAATTCTAAACACTAAAGATTAAGCTCTAAACCATAAGGTGAAAAATCACTTTCCATTGGTGAAGAATCACTTTCCATAAATCCTAAATCCTAAACCTAAACCCTAAATTTTAACTCCTAAACCTAAAACTCATAGGTAAAAATCACCTTCCGCTTTTTCAATGAAACCCTATTTTCAACCAGTTGAAATTGAAAGTACATTGGTGTGTGTTTTTAATTTTCAACCGATATTTTGATTTTCAACCGATGTATTTCAGTAGACGACCAAAACACATCGGTTAAAAATCAAAATACACTGACGTACTTTGTTGAGCAGGAGACACATGTTGCAAAATGCATTACCATGCACGTTTCTTTATTTTTTGGCAAAAAAAACACAAAAGACAGGTTATGCATATATTCTGAAATGCCCAAAATGGATACGCTTGCATATTTCTTGAGAATCAAATGAAAATTAACGCATCTATTCTAGCTAAGGTACATGCATGTTTAACATATGCATATGCATCTTAAGAAATGTCAAAGGAATTACATCTAAAATTGAGAGGATATAATTTATGCTACTTTATCTATCAACATCAAAATCAAAAAATCTCATTACATTACATTAATATCATAAAAATTAAAATATATCCACTCTAATATAACATATTCATTAAAATATATTTACTATATGACATCAATTCACTCGTACCTATATTATAATATTAAAGAAATATCACTAACATCAAATCACTACACCAATCATTTTATCATATTATTTATTTTATCACCCAACTAAAGATGCTCCTCCACTTACCCCGATAGTATCTTAGCTGGATATAACTCTTATTTTGCTGGCAAACACAACCCTGGGAAATTTTTTACGATTTTCGATGGATGGAATCCTTGGTCAATTTCATACTAGATTGCCGATCATGAACATAGAATTCTCAAATTTTAACATTGCAGAATGAATTGACCAACCATCTGTGTAATGTTTCTTAGAGGCATGCTTTCCTTCATAATCTTAGGCTGCTTCGGGACAGGATTTACTAGGCAGGTTAAGAGAGATCGGATGCATGGGTTAAATGGTAAAGAGTGGACACTGAGGTTTAAGGGCATTATTTTACTTTCACATACCTTCATGTGATTCCCTAATTTGCTTAGCACATTTAATTACAAGTTACTCTAACAATAATAAAAACAACCTAATTAACATCGTATATAAAATTTAAAAAATCACAATATTTTTGTATTTAAATCATATTAACTCTTGCATCGATTACGTCAAATTGACTAATTATTCCACCACCAAATCGAGCTTTTCTATAATTTAACACTTATTAATTTTTCCCAACGCCAAACATATAATCTCTATCCAGATGCATCCTTAGAATTAGAAGATCAAATTTATTAAAGAACATAATCCATGTAAGGAGAGATCTGATTGGCGGATAGACCTCTCCCATTATATAGCGAGTGCAAGGCTATTCCTCACCTCTAAATGGTAGAAGTGAAAGAACGGAGCTCCTACATGAGGCAAGAAGGTCTTAAAAGGACATTTCTTTTGGTGGACAGGGTGGGGGTGTTTGGTTATCATTGAAGACAAACGATTCACCTTTTCAACCCATAAAAAAAGGATTCATCGATATTAGTATCCTGAAAGTGTGAATAATTAGGCATTTAAAACAAAAAAATCTAGATTCAACAAATCGATCGGTATTCAAAAATTGAATCAATTAAGAATCAAACTATCTACACTAGAATTATATGGGAAGAATTATTTTCTTCCTATTCTAGGATGCCTACGAGTATCAAGATTATCTCTATAGTGGCGTAATATAATACTCCATGTGTTATGCCTCCTATAATAAGTCATGTCATGACCTTAATTAGGACATACTTCTCGATGAGCAGATGAGACCCTCGATGTCGAGAAGAATCAATTCTGTCCTTAATTCGCAATTCCTTCGCATTTCCGATGCATTGTTTGCCTCAGATCCTTCCACATACGACCAGAGACTCGCAAATAGGATCATGATCCCACGACCCTTTACACATTGGTCGACCAACAGAGGTGTCAATAGACTAGCACCAAGCAGGGACTCCTTGCTACAATGCGACCCTTGTATTGTTGGTCGATCAACCTAATCATTGGTTGGCCAACAACTTAAGCGTTGGTCTTTCAATTGATCCAATGTTTGTCAACCAACAAGAGAAGGCCATGAGGGGCTCCTCGCTTATTCTCCTCCTCTCTGGCAAGAGTTGGAGGGTTGATTTGAATCAAATTAGGTGATGAGGATTTGTCTTTGGAAGATATTTATAGGGAATTCCACTAATCTTAATATGATGGGAATTATTGGAACAAATCTAATGATTGAGATTGATTTTTATTTGAGATTTGCATGTTTGGTTCTTTAACTATTTTAGCAAATTGGAGTTTAGTACTCAAAATGTATTTACTTTGTATCAAAACCCTTTTGGATCAAGATCAAACATATTTAGCCCAATTAAATGCCATGTCAAATATTATAACTCTTTAAATAATATTTGATTCCTCTACAATTAGGAATCATCAAATCACTATTAGTTTTATCACATCAATAATGAAGTGTTTAAGACTTGAGATTTACAGTATTACACCTCTCTTAGGTATTCCAAATACCTATGAATCATTCACACTGAAAGACTTATGTAACATCGAGGATTAATTCCCAAATCCATTGTCCTTTCTACAATGGGTTACGAAATTCATGCTCTCTTTACATCATTAGGACGAGGACAAAGGCTGATTTCTTTCTAAATAGACTATCCTCTTCTCTTTCATGTATGGGTTTGATCAGGATAAGGACTAGCCATCTTCTCGCCCCCGTTCCGGAAGCGGATCCCACGACGTCGATGCCCTACTTCATCGCTAGTTCTTCCAAATTTGCCCTCCTGCCTCTGTCTTCGCTCTCCTTCCTCTAGACGTTTGTCCGTCCAGCTCGCCCTCCAAGCATTTATCGAGGAGGATAATCTCTCGTCCTCTATCTTTTTTTTCGCTTTCTAGTGTAAATTTTCAGCTTTATAGTTGTAGCAATTAGTTGTAATTGACTTTATCATAGTTATAAAGTTGTTACTCTCTCTCTCTTCTCTCTCTTGTTTATATTTCAAGTAGATTAGATATTGTGAATGATTTCTTTATAAAAAAATACAAAAAAACAGATTTAATCGACGTAGCTCCCTGTGTTCGACCCGGGACTCACCAAAGTTTCGATTATAAATATCATTTGGTAGCAGATTTTCTTGCGAACTTGCAACGACTCTAATTTTCCAACATCCAACTTTTCTTTGCATGCAAAATCTCACTAATCAACTGCAGACAACTATTTGATATCATGATTGTCCTTGATGACTTACTGAAATCCTCAATTCAAACCATTTTGATCTTCAATACCTATCATTGGTTATATCAAACACGGCTACAGTACATTCTCTCAATTGTATTGAGGGACCCAATTAACTACATTAGTGTATCTACATGATCTGACACTAAGATCTAAATCACTAATCAATTGATTCCACTTAGGTTGGCTCGCCAAGAGCACATAATTCTGACAAAACGTGGATAAGTAGCGGATGATCATAAGGCTTTTTCCGCACTCTCTTAAGGATAAGGCCGCACATTGGTATAGAACTATTGGGAGGCCGATAAACACTTGGAATGATCTTAAATCGGCCTTTTTGAAGAGATTTTTCCTTGTTGGGCGTACCAATGCTTTGCGACAAGCAATTACCACTTTCGTCCAGCGGCTTAGGGAATCGCTTCATGGTGCCCGGGAGTGATTCCAGGATCTTTTGCAGAGGTGTCCATACCACGAGATGCAGAAATGGCAACTCATGTAGATTTTCTATCACGGGTTGACAGATCAACTCCATAATCACGTAGACGCTTCTTGCGGAGATAATTTCCTCAACAAGGATGCAGACAATAGGCATGACTTGTTTAATAAAATGAGCAAGAATTCAATCAATCATGCCTCAATGGAAACTTTTAACCAGCCCTAGCAACCCAGAGCAAATGTTAACGAGATCCAAAACTCTCATTCATTTGATATGGAATTGATTTGTAACAAACTAGATAAGGTGCACCTGGTTGCAAAAAGAATGGAGTTGATGGTGGAAAATTCTAGAAATACTTCTAGATCCACTCAATCCCAGAATTCGGCATTCCATTCTTCACGAGCTCCTATTGGATGGGAGGTTGTAAATCAACTAGAAACGACTCAACTTGTGAGCCAAGAATTCTTGGAACCACGCAGGTTCCAAACTAGGGCCTTTGATCCCAGTTTTTCTAATCCTTCTCCTTCTTTCTCACCATCCTCACCTTATGAGGATGTGTATGCTATACAAAAGAATGCTAGGTCCAACCCATATTCTAACTCCTATAACTTGAGTTGGAGGAACCACCTTAACTTCTCCTGGAAGAACCTGGGGCAATAGACCTAAATGCGACCCAGCAATTATGCACCACATCGAGCAATGGATCAGAGTCATGTATACACTCAGCTACCCCACAATCAAGTTAATCAGCTAGCATCGAATGCCCGACATCTAGCAGGGTAGGCTAATCTAAACCATTAGATGGTAGAAAGGCAAGGATCTATGCTCCAGCTCATGCAGCAAATGAAAACCTCGCTGGACAACTTCCAATCCGAGCTCATTGCTAATACCCGATAGCCTGGATCTCTACCATCTCAACCCGTACCCAACCTCCGCAATATACAAAATTAAGGCAATCGAGCCCAAGGGTATGGGAATCAAAGGGACTCACACGCACATGCTCAAGTGGTTGAGCAGGGTTCTTCTTCTTCCTTTTCTTCTGCTCCTGGATATTTGGCTAGTCAAGCCCCTCCGATCTTTCCTAACCCTTCCCAAGACCCGAACCTGTTCACTTCTGCAAACTCCATCACCTTGAGGAGTGGCAAGAAAACCCAGGATCCTGAACTACCCTCTTCCAGTCAATCAAACTCTGGTGAGCCTGAGAAAGGAAAGGAGAAAATTGAAGTAGAAACCTCCAAGGCTTAAGACCCTGAATCTAATGATTTTACTCATGTCCCATTCCCTGAAGCCTTGTTAAAACCCATGAAGAAGAAACCTATTGATAGCAATGAGGAGCTCTTAAGTATATTCAAGAATGTCGAAATCAATATCCCACTTCTCGATGCTATTAAGAATATTCCGGCTTATGCTAAGTTCTTAATGGATTTATACATTGTTCGTCACTTGAAATCGGGTTTTAAATCGTTGCGTTGCAGTATAGTCGAAATCTCGCAAAAAACAGATAAAATTTCTACTCGAAAAGTCCGAGGTCGTTCGCTGAGAGTAAGTAGGAATTCGATTATCAAGATTGCAATTTTAAACAACAGGGATAGGAAATTATGATAAAAAATTGATTCAGAATAATGTGACAATAATATCAAGTGTCAAATTGCAAAAAGAATGGAATAAAATGGTGATTTGAATCACTAATTACTCCCTACAATAATATCAAATGGAACTCAATAGCTATGTAGAAATCAACTCAATTCAGACATCTGATTTAATGATCAGACGTCTTAAACGTCTGGATGAACAGTAATCTTGCTTCTTCTTCTCTTTTTCTGTGTTTGTCTCTCTTCTTCTGCGGCTCTTCTTCTTTTCTTTTTCTTCTTTGCTTACCTTCCTTTTCTTCTCTACTTTTCTTCTTCAACTGCTTTCCTTCTTCTTCTCTTTCTCTTCACACAGAGGGAGAAGGGATCTCAAATTTGGCTAAGTGTTAGCCAACTTCTCCAGGGAGCAAAACCCTCTTAACCCCCGCATGATCTCTTTCTCTTTTTCTCCTTAGGTCACGCTCTCCTAGAGCCTTCAACAGTATCGGGTATACGGGTAATCGGATCTAGAGTGCACTCAAGTCCAGGCTCACTGGTAGTGGGAGGTGAGAGAGGAGTGGATAGCGTAGGCGAGTAATCGGGTGCACCAAGTCCGCGGGGGTAGTGTCGCGGACTAGGCACGTGAGGGGTGTGAGGACCTCACCCCTTATGTCTGAGGCGATAAGCCCCAGGCACAAATTCAATTTATGCGGCCTCGGTGCTTCCAAATCTCACGATGTGGGACTATCTGTCCTCCGTTCCTCGCACACACAGCCGCAATGAAGATGGCTCGACTTGGGTCACGGCTGTGCTGCTTCCTTCCAATTGAGAACCTGGGAACCTACAGCTGCTGAATTCGCACCGTTTAAGCTTGTCACCTGGAGCTGTAGGTGAAGAACAAGCTTTGAAGCTTGCTTCAGAGTTGTGTGTCAATGGAGGAGACGCTTGGCACCTGAAAACAACAATAAGGCTTTTCGGTCGTGTCAAAGGGGTCAGGAACGATTGCCGGAGCATGGCGAGTTCAACGATGGTGGTTGCGTGGCGTGTGCGTGTGTGATGAGTGCTGGCGGACACAGAAAATGAAGGTGGAGGTGGGTGTGTTCGGTGGAGAATTTGGGCAAGTAATCCCCTCAATTTCTTAAGGGGCTTTACTCGCGTGGATACGACAGAGGTGTGGGAGGAGATAGTTGCTCATTTGGGCATGTGTGGTGGTTGCTAGGGCTTGTTGGAGGTCTATCGGCGAGTTGGAAGATGGAGTTGCAGAGGGCATTGGCGGGGTTGAAGCAGAATGTTGGAGTTGCTATTGTGATGAGAAGCTGAGGAGTCGTTTGAGAGAGGTAGTGGATGATGGGGAGCGGAGATGGCGCCGGTTGCAGTATGGCCGGCACCAGAGAAGGAAGGAGCTCCGATAGGTAGGAAACGGCGACGAGGACGGGGGAAAGGCTCCTGCTGGTACGGCTAGGAGCAAAGAAATGAGAGGAATGAGCTCCATCACCGGTATTGCGAACGGAGGAAGAACAGAGCCAGAGGAAGTCGCCGAACATCAAGGAGCGCTTCGGCCAAGAAAGAAGAGAAGAATTAGAGGTGTTATAGGCCCAATTCGAGCGTGAGAGGTTCGGTATGATCTGGAGGTCTTTTTCTAGGTCATCAGAAGGCGAACAGAGCTTGAGAATCAAGCTCTCAAGCTTGGAAAGCTTCGCTAGAGATAGAAACCCAAATTTCAATTGATTCGCATGGCACTTTGGGCAAGTCTTGGAGCCTAAGATGTGGCTCAAGTGGAAGGCAACTTCATCAATATCTATTTTGAGATTGATTGATTGAGAATCGAGCGAGAAATCCTCACTCGATCTCAACGGTGAAGCTCAAAGTTGCCTTTAATGGCACCAGGGACCTATTTGCAAAAATGATGACAAAGTTAGGGACCTTTTTTTAAGGATTTTTAAAGTTAAGGACATATGTGTGATCAAACAGGACCAAGTTGAAAACTAGGTCAAGACAATCTCAGATTAGGCCTAAATTTTGGTAAAAACCTAATCTAGACCTAAGGAATCAAATGGTGAAGTTGGATTTTGGTTTTGACCACGTTTGACTGGGTAATTTATGTAAAAACCTAAATTAGGGAAAATGTCTGTTTGAGACTTTGTTTTAGGTCAAGATGGGTTCTGATGGTCAAATTCAAGATACTAAACCCTAGAGAATATTTTTTTTATAAATTTTAGAGGGTTTAGGTGAATTTTATTCTAACTAGAACCTCAATTAATTAAGCGGGTCTATTTTTAGGGTTTCGGAAGTAATTTAATTCTCAAAACACGTGGAAACCCTTTTCTGTCTATTCTAACCCACTTATTAGCCTTTTAGAACCATTTGACTCTTAATTAACCCCTGAGAAAACCTGTGGTTGTTTTGCATTCAAGATATGATGGTAAAATTATCTTTTTAACCATGGTTTCTTGTCTTTCCCTCAGAATGATTATGTAGTGACTTAGGGTTCTCTGACGGTTATGTAGGAGCATTTAATGACTTAATCAGATCAAATTGAGCTAGTTATGGCTCATGATGGTATTCCCATCATACACTTAGAAGCATAAGCCAAAGGAATCAACCCCAATGAAGGTGATACTCTCTGAGTAGGCTAGTTCTGTTATCCTGCATCACCTTCCTCATAAAAAGAGAGATCCAGGTACCCCTCTGATTTCATGTGTTATCAGGGATTACACCTTTGATCGGGCACTCTTGGATCTACGTGCATCCATAAACTTAATTCTGACTTCCCTATATGGAAAGTTTAGATTTGGTGAACTCAGTCCAACCTTAGTCACATTGCAATTAGCAGATTGTTCGGTCACAAACCCGAAAGGTGTTATTGAGGATGTTATTGTCAATGTCAAGGATTTCTATTTTCCTGTAGATTTCCTCATCCTTGACATGGATGTACCTAAAGAATTGAGGAACATGCCCATCATTCTGGGGCACCCATTCTTGGCTACCGCTAAGGTCAACATCAACTGTGAAAGCGGTAGTATGGAGATCGCCTTTGGGGACAAAAAATTGACGTTGGATATTTTTAAGGCGATTAACAAATTTGAGGATTGTGGATATGTTAAGGAACTTGAGAATAATGATCTGAATATTGAAACTTGCATCACTATCACTGTTCTCAAGGATTCCACCTGCAGTAATGAACCAGAACCACAACCCTCTGTGGCAGACCCATCACATTTTGAAGAGATTATTGATTTTGTTCATTCACAACCTCTTCCGCTGGATCGTCTTGATAACTCTTCATCAGCATCCTCCTTACCTTCTATTCTCAGCTCATCCCAGCTAGATCTCAAACCATTGCCTGATAGTCTGAAATATGAGTTCTTAAGACCAAAGAAAAAGGTCCTTGTGATTATCAATGCAAAATTGACTAAGGAGCAAGAATTGAAACTGCTTAAGGTCCTTACGGCACATAAGGAGGTAATTGGTTGGACCATTCATGCCCTTAGGAGGATCGAGCCATCTTATTGTAATCATCCGATTTATATGCAGAGGAGATTGAACCCCAATATGAGAGAAGTGGTTAAGGAAATCATCAAGTGGCTTGATGCAGGAATCATATGCCTGATCTTAGATAGTCCCTGAGTTAGTCCCATGCAAATTGGTCCCAAGAAAGTAAGGATTACCGTAGTGACTAACGAGAAAGGTGAATTTATCACAACTTGTTCAGCTTCCTCTTAGAGAGGCTGTATCGATTATAGGAAGTTGAACATAGCCACCAAAAAGGATCATTTTGTGCTGCCTTTCATTAACCAAATTCTCAAAAGGTTAGTCAGATAGAAGTATTTCTGTTTCCTAGACGGTTATTTGGGATATAACCAAGTTCCTATCCATCCTGAAGACCAAGAAAAGACAACTTTCACCTGTCCCTACGGAACTTTCGCATTCCGTAGAATACCTTTTGGGCTTTGCAATGCACCTACGATTTTTCAAAGGTGCATGCTAGCCATCTTTTCAGACATGGTGGGAGATTGTATGGAAGTATTCATGGATGATTTCTCTGTTTTCGGATATTCATTTGAAACTTGCCTGGCTAATCTGGAATTGATCCTAAAGCGATGTATCCAAACTCGTTTGGTACTTAGATGGGAGAAAAGTCACTTCATGACATAAGAAGGCATCATCTCGGGTCATGTAGTCTCTGATTGGAGATTGAAGTTGATCAGGCAAAGGTGGATGCTATCTCCAAACTTCCTCCACCCACATCTGTTAAACACATCCGATCATTTCTTGGTCATGTGAGTTTTTATAGGATGTTCATCAAGGACTTTTCTAGGGTTGCTCAGCCTTTGAGTAACCTTTTGGCCAAAGATATGCCATTTGAATTTGATGAAGCATGCCACAAGGCATTTGATTTACTCAAAATGGTAGTCACCTATGCTCCAATGTTGCAACCATCGATCTGGATAGCCCCATTCAAGATTATGATCGACACTTCTGATTATGCGGTCGAGGCTATCTTGGATCAAAAGATAGATAGAAAGCCCTCTGTGATTTACTACGCTAGCAAAACTCTAGATGAGGCTCAAAGGAACTATACTGTTACAGAAAAAGAATTGCTAGCTGTAGTCTTTGGTTTGAAAAAATTCAGGACGTATCTTTTAAGATCTCATGTCATCATCTATATCGACCACTCGGCCCTGAGACATCTCTTAGCCAAAAAGGATGCCAAATCTCGACTCATTTGATGGATTCTTTTACTTCAAGAATTTGATCTTGAAATTAAAGATAAATCTAGGGCACAAAATGTAGTGGCCGATCATCTTTTGAGAATCCTAATTGATTCTCCTCGTCTAGATATTCCGATTATTGACACCTTTTTGGACGAGACTATCCTTATAGTTTCGGGTGTCCAAATCTCTTGGTTTGCTGACATGGTGAATTATTTGGCCGTTGGTCAAATCCCCCAAGATTGGACTAAACAACAACGGGATAGACTTGTACACGAGGTCAAATATTACTTTTGGGATGACCCCGAATTGTACCACATTGACTCTAATCAAATTATTCACCTATGCATCTTGGAAAATGAATTCCAAAGCATATTTGAGTTCTACCATGCATCTGCGTGTGGTGGACATTTCTCTGGGAAAAAGACGGCTGCAACGATTCTGCAGTCTGGATTTTATTGATTGTCTTTATTCAAAGATGCCCAGGAGTTCTCGAGGTCATGTTCCCGATGTTAGGCACTCGGAAGCATAACCAAGAGAAACATGATGCCTCTAAACCCAATTCTTCTCATTGAAATCTTCGATGTTTGTAGCATTGATTTCATGGAACCCTTCCTCCCTTCATTTAGATACCAGTACATTCTCGTAGCTATTGACTATGTATCCAAGTGGGTTGAGGCTATTCCCGCCTAAATCAATGACCACAAGGTGGTCATCGATTTTGTCAAGAAGTACATCTTCAGTCGATTTGGGATCCCAAGGGCCATCATCAGCAATGGTGGTATTCATTTCACCAATGCCCAGTTCAGCAACTTACTGGAAAAATATAAGGTGAATCACAAAATTTCCACGCCTTACCACCCCCAGACAAACAGACAGGCCGAGGTCTCCAATCGGGAGATCAAGAACATCCTGTAGAAAATGATTAGGCCTGATAGAAAAAATTGGACTCAAAAGCTTGATGATGCTCTTTGGGCCTATTGTACGACGTACAAGATTCCCATTGGCATGTCACCATTTCGTCTGGTATTTGGTAAGGTGTTCCATTTACCCGTAGAAATTGAACACCAGGCATTTTGGGCGATTAAGAAATGCAATTCAACCTAGGCTTAGCTGGAAAGACCAGGAAACTACAACTATCTGAGTTGGAGGAGCTTATAAATGACGCAAACGAGAATGCCAAGATCTATAAGGCTAAGACCAAAGCCCTTCATAGCCAGTTGATATCTTGCAAGAGCTTTGAGCCAAGCCAAAAGGTCTACCTCCTTGATTCTCGACTTAAGCTCTTTCTTGGCAAGCTTAGGTCCAAATGGAACGACCCGTTCATCATTGATCGTATATTTCCAAACAGAGTCGTCGGAATTTCTAACCCAAATACGGGTAACTTTTTCAAGGTCAACAGACAACGTCTAAAACCTTATGTTGACCACATTATCCTAGAACCCGTCTCAGACAATGTTGCTTTAACCTTGATTTGACTTCTTTGCTTGGACATTGCCTAGCTAATGGCACTAAACTCAGCATTTGTATAGTTTGACTCAGAGCTGACCAGAGCATCACAGAATACAGGTGATATTTTCTTCATTCTGCCCTTTTTTCATGCTTTTTATTTTCAATGAGGACATTGCATAAGCTAGGCATGGGGGGGTGGATTCATTTCTGAATCATATTGTCAGCTCTATGGATTTCTTGTAAATTTTCCTTATTTTTCCCTTTATTATTAAAAAAATTGAATTAGGAAAAGAGACTTGGACAATAGAGCTTTTCAACCTTAGGAAATAATACAATAGGATCTGAATAAGGTCTTCAGGTCTTCGGGCTTAATCAGCCCAGGTTTCTACTAAAATGTAGACTTGTTTCTCGTGTCCTCGCCATTCATAAATTCATTTCTAATTACTTAAATAAGTTGGGGTGATAAGTGAAATGATCGACCACGATTCGTATAAAATATCGTTGTTGCAGTATATATCACAAATACAAACCGTTATCGCGTCAATTTTATTTAATTACATAATTTTTACTAGTTTTTCCAGGTCGTTCACTGGGAAGCAGTTATTGATATACATCACTCTCTAAGTCCAACATTATTCTTTAATTTCAAAAAGATTAATTTTATGTACAATCATAAATGAATGAATTAATGAATGAAAGAATTAAACTAATTTATGTATTGAAATGCTTACAAACACAAATATACAAACAAGTATCAAACACTATACATATATACTATATACTATCTATTTATAACTTCTAATACTAGTACTTACATATATACACAATAATAAGTAATAATATATACTATACTAACTTAACTTAATATATTAACATATACAATAACATATATAATATGTACAGCGATAGATATAAACATCGCTAAACCTTAGAAAAATTATGTACAAAATCTAAGGTAAAAACTACGGTCTATAGTGACACTTATTCTATCTACAGTGACAGATAATTCTGTCAGTAAAACTATACTGTTATTTATATACATATATATATCAAACATTACCTATACTACGTATACTCAATATACATATACTTTATAGTATACTTATGTACCTATATATACACACTATACATATACACGTACATCTTTTTCTTTCTCCTGCTTTCTCTTCCTACTCATGCCTCTCTCAATCTCTCTTTCAATTTTAACATTTAGCCATTCACTCTCTCTTCTTAATCCCCTTATTAGGCCTTACTTAATTCAAAAATTAGGTTTATTAGTTGGCGGACGGCTTTTTCGAGGGATACACAGCACCCTCTCGAGTGGAACCAAACCTCTACTAAGAGCCACCCTAATTCGTTAATTAAGCCTCTTAATTGTGTTTAATGCTCGTTAATGGGCTCGTTCATGCCCTCGCACAGTGCATGGCTCCTAGCCATACACCGTACACCATCATCACATCACAACACATCATATAGCTCGTAACATATGCTTGAAAGGGGTATAAGGTCATGGTATGCTCATGGTATGCTCACGCCAAGCACGTGTCGACTAAAGTGGGAAGGGAAGAAAAATAATATAAGCAGGTGCGGAAGGTTTGCCACTCACGATGTGGCGCTATTCAGCGCCTTCTCAGCGTTGGAATCCCAGCGCAACCGTGCTAATTTCATGGATTTGGCCCTCGATTTGAGAGCCATAATTTATTATAAATTAAAAATAAATTATGTGATATTAAAGTATTTACATGGTACTACATAATTGTACAATTAATTTACAAAATTAATTACGTTTATTATATAAATAAATTAGGTAAAGTTTACAATTTATTCATACTGTTTAGTAGGTTTTATTTCTTAATTACGTATAAATTATTTAATTGATGGTCTAATTAGCCTTGTACAATATTAATATAAATATTAAAGTATTTAATAAAGATTTTTATTGTATTTTACAACATTTCTTTTGATTTTATTTACATTTAAATAGCTTATTTCAGGCTGTCTTACATATAAATTAGGTTTAAATAGTATACTACATTATAAATATAGTTAAATTAGCTTAATTTACTTAAAATGCATTAATATAAATGTACAGTATAAGTTATTTTAGTTTTAACTTAAATTTCTAATTTATTTTAATTTAATCTAATAACTTAACTAGTAACTTAATAAATTAATTATTTATTCTATGTACATAATTAAATTATGATACAAGGTTTCTAATATACATAATACATATATAAATATGTATACATAGTATAAATAGTAAATACAGTTATATACAGGGTTTTATAATTTTACTTAAATTATAGTACTTATAAGTTAGTATAAATAATAAATAGTTATATAATTAAGTTATGTACAGTTTCAATAATCTTAAATATGTAATTTACAATATATAATATATATATAAGTTAGTTATACCTATTATGCATCTATTTTACAATATATATATACATATAGCTTACTATATAGCTTATATTTATAAGTATGTACCTAGTATATATAGTGTTTTTTGGGTATTTGTGAATTTCTGATTTTTATATGTTTTGTATGTTTTATAGAGGTAGGAGATGAGGGAGAAAGAAAGAGATGAGAAGAATAGAATGTGTTTGTCTTTTTTTTTTTGTTTAGGGGTTTTTATTTAGTTTTAAGGTATACTGAACTGTCGGCCGGTATGTTCTACCAAGCCGAGGGTTCAGAATGCCTTGAAACTTGGCATATACTTAAAAATATACCTAATCTTCACTAAGACATGTTTATTTTATTTTTTTGGATTTTTTATATCATTTTTATTTAATTAGAAATTCAGTTCATTTTAGGATCTTTTAAGTGTTTTCAAAAGAACCTAAGACCCTAAATGTAGTTCTAAAGGATAGATAGGCAGTAGATTGCCTCAAATAAGTTCTAAACACCAACTAAAAGATGTGAAATCACATAATCAAGCTTTTTAACTTCATTTCCAAAAATTTTCACAGTTGGACAGTTAGATACAAAAAACTAGCTGACAAGTGCATGGAAGCTTGTATACCTAAATTACCACATTTATAACATGTCAGCTATTTTAAATAATACACCTAAGCCTACTACCCCAAGAGTTTTAGATCAACAGTTGTTATCATGGCAAAATCGATGTTAAAAATAATCACGTTGCAGTATAGTCGAAATCGCTTTGAAAACAAATACAATTTTTATTAACCGAATAAGTTTCCGAGGTCAAACACAAGGAGCAAATTAGTATTTAAAAATCAAGATCACAATTTAGAATTAAAAGAGATTGCAATAATTTCAGTAGCAATGTAAAAAGATATGGGAGTAAAATGGTGATTTAGATCACCAAATACTCCTACAATATCACTAAAGAACTCAATGTAAATGTATATGCAGTGAGAGCTAATGATTTGTCGTCTGATGAGGGAATCAGACGACTTAAGTAGTCTGCTTTCTTCTTCTTTCTCTGCCTTTTCTTTCTCTGATTCAGCTATTCTCTTCTCTTCTTCTTCTCTTCTTCTTTTGCCTTTGGCTTTCTTCTACTATGGCCTCCTCTTCCTCCTTCTTCCTTTACCTTTGCAAGCCTTCTCTTCTTCCTTCTCTTCTTCTTCTTCTTTCTTCTGCCTTCAACCCTAACCTCCTCTTCTTCTTCAGAATCAGCTAACTGTTAGCCGGAGGTTCCTGTAGCAAAACCTTCCCCCTAACCACGTGAAACTCCTCTTTGTCTCTCTCTTAGGATCCACTTTCCCAGAGCTACACAGGTATTCGGATCAGGCACGTACCCAGGTCCAAGCTCGCCGGCGTGCGTGGTGAGCGATGAGTGCAGGTCAGGTCGGGTCAGGGCATGTCCGCGAAGGCAGTGTCGCGGATGAGACTAGGTGTAGGTGAGAGGGACCTCACCCCGTGGTAACTGAGACGAACAGCTTATGGCAACTTTTCAATTTATGCAGGTGCGGGCACCTCTTCCTATCTGAGGTGGGACTATCCGCACACCCTTTCCTCGCGCACATGCAGCAGGGAGTGATCTTCACAATTACCTCAACTGCTGAGGCTCTCTTTTGCAATTGAGGTCTTGGGTGTGTGCGCAAGCCACTTCCGCACGGCCTGGGACTTCAACCTGGGACAGCAGCACCTGGGGTAGCTTCAAGCAAGCTTTGAGCTTGCTCACCAATGGCAGACAAGGCCTGAAACCTGAAATCAATAGAACGGCCTCTCGGCCAAGTCAAAGCACTCAGGGAGTATCGCCGGAGCACGATGGATGTGCTGGGGGTGATGGCGTGGAGTGGCAGTGGCCATGAGTGCGTGCCTAGGGCAGACTGTGTGAGTGTGAGTGGGTGTGTTCGGGGGTGCTTGTGAGTGGATGTATGGGTGAATGAAGAGAGGGGAAATGCTCAGTGAGGCACGGAGAAGGTGTAGCAAGGGTCGGCGAGGGTTGTGGTGGCCTGTGGAGGTCGGATGGCCTCACTGGAGGTGGTGGCCAGAGATGAAGGAGATGGAGGTGCGAAGGGCGTCAGTGGTCGAATTTCGAAGATAAAGAGTGGAGAGGAAAGTAGAGGGGACAGGGAACTTAGCTAGGAAGTCAATGGACGAAGGGGGGCAGCAACGAGACATGGACGAAGGGCGTTAGGTCTAGTGTGGCTGACGTCGGAGACGAAAGCGGCTCTGGTGAGGTGGGAACGGCGAGGATGAAGGGGAAGGTGGCATCTGCTGGTACGATGAGACGTGGACGAAGGCAGGGAGGAGGAATCCTTCGCAGGAATGGCGGTCGGCCGACGAGAAAGAGCAGGAGAGGTCGCCAGACGTCGAGGAGCTTTAGGCCGTGAGAGGGAGAGATGAATTGAGAGGAATCATGGCTGAATTCGAGCGTGGAGCATTCGGTGTGATATGGGCTTCTTTAAATAAGGCTCTGAAGGGCGGTTAGGGCTTGGGAAGCAAGCTTCCCAAGCTTGGAAGGTCGCTGGAGTTGGGATCTGTTAAGATACCCAAATCTCTCATGCATTTGTATGAGAGATTGGGAAGGAATCAAAGCTCATCAATGGGTTCAGATGGGAGAGAATTTCTCAGAGGATCTCCCTTCCAATTTTGGAAGAGATTCTCCAAGCAATCAAATAGATATTCCCTGTCAAAGGTCACCGGAGTAGGTTTCCTCCGCGATAATGGAGGAGGGACCTAAGTGTGATGACGACGAAGAAGTTAGGGGGCTGTTTGCAAGGGTTTTGAAAGTTAGGGGTAGAAATGTAATTAGATAGGACCTTTTTGCAAACTAGGTCAAGGCAAACTCGTCTTGGGTCCAAATTTTGGTACAAACCTAATTTGAACCTAAGGAATCTAATGATGAAGTTGGATTTTGGTTTTGACCACGTTTGACTAGGTAATTTATGTAAAAATCTAAATTAAGGTAAATATCTATTTGAGACTCTATTTTAGGTTAAGATGGGTTCTGATGGCCAAATTGAAGGTATTAAACCTTAGAGAATATTTTTCTATGATTTTTAGAGGGTTTAAGTGAATTTTATCCTGACCAGAACCTTGGTTAGTTAAGTGGGTTGTTTTTAGGATTTCAAAAGTCATTTAATTCTCAGAACACACACAAACCCTTTTCTGTCTGATCCAACCTACCTGTTATCTTATTAAGACCATTTGACCTTTATTTAACCCTTGAGAAAATCCATGTTTGTACTGCATACAAGTTGTGCTGGTAAAATTACAGTTTTAAACCTAGTTTCTTATTTTTCTCTCAGAATGGTTATGTAATGAATAATGACCTTCAGTTGGTTATGCAGGAGCATTTATTGACTTCATTGGGTCAAAATGAGCTAGTTAGGGCTCCTGATGGTGTTCCCATCAACAACAGCTACCAACATCAGCTGCAACAGTAAGAACACTAAGATAGTAGCCTGATTGCTACTGAATTTCAAAAGCCACAAGACTCTGCTGCTGCAGAAGTTCCAATTCAGATCATCCAAATAAAATTTCAATCGTTCTAAATTAATTTTAGAGGTCTACAACAACTGTGAAGTTAATTTTCAAAGCCATAGCAGACCTGATTAGGTTCAACAATCCAAAATCAATTTTGATCTCTGATCCCATACTTGAATGTTTAGAGTTCCAAAATGAATTTTCCCTTTCTAAGATCAATTAGAACCACTTGATATAATCATGAAAACCAATTGGTAATTTTAGAGGCTAAAATCAAATCAGATCAGACCTAAGAAGGTATGATCTGATGCACTTTAAAGCCACAATCGATCAAATCATTTCCAAAACTTCTTTGAAAAATCAGAGATGGAGATCTGAAAATTCATTTGAGTACCTAAATCCATAGAACTCTGATTTGATATCCATTTCACACCCTAGACAATGTGATTCATGAAGCTCAAGTCAAGAGTTCAACTCTTGTAAACATGGCTCCATAAATTCATTAAGGGTAATCAACAGTCAATTAGATCTCCATTGTTAGGTTGGATTCGAAATGTACATTGGGAAATAAATGTCGCCCATATAGGGCTTTTGCTATGAATTTATGTTATGACCCGGTTCCCGAATCCCTACAGAACACGAGAATCGAATCGACTCGACTGATCCCAAGACCCAGTCGTCCAACGAGAAAGTAACCAAAAAGTAGTAAAATAAACCACATTCACCATGCAAGCAACTAACAGTAACAAAAGTACAATAGTAAAGAAAAGAACTACTACAGTACATACCACCACAACAGTAGAGAATTAAAAACAAGTATAGAAATATGAAGTTTACAATAAAAGAGTACAAGGTGAAACAGAAATACTCAACTACTACAAAAAAATGGTACAACAAAAGTACAACTACTGGGCTCTACTAGGCCCAGCACCCTCCGCAGCCGCAGGCTCTGGCTGCTCAACACCTGGTCCTGAAAAAGGTGATAAATATGACACGTCAGCGAAACACTGAGTAGAGTGGCAACCAGCTAGCTAAGAAAACAGTAAAGGTGGACAAGTAGCTGTTATTTTTAATTTCTTTCTTTATTTCTCTATTTACTCTTTCTTGAATTATTTCTCAAATCTTTCTCTTGATCTTGAATGTTCCTCGTGGGAACGATCTTGATTGCAGTCTTTTCCGAAAAGTAGAAGTAGCACGTGGTGCTCTCCTGGCTGGGAGAGTCCCCCTGGTGGTCCTACCCTTAGTCAACCACCCCAAGCTCGCTGATAGATGTAACGGTAACTACAGCACGCGCGATAGACGCACGAGTAGCTACCCTGCACTGGCACGTGGTCAATCATTTCCGTTAACGGGTGCGCCCAAAGCACAGCACGGAACCAGTATAGGGCAGAGTCATCTCAGTAACAGGGGTCCAACCCCTCCCCAGTAACCAAACAGGGGTCTTGCCCCTCCACAGTCTGCGCACCCTCGCCTGACTACCCTGGTTTGCCCAGTGGGCCTAACAAGTAAGTGTAGGACGGCTAGCTGAACCCCGGGGCCTGTGGGGTGGTTAGCTCTCTCCCTACACTAGTAGCTCTCCCTGGTACTGTGTACGGAGGGTCAAAAGTCGATACAAAGTGGCCAGACCTAACCCCGGGTCCCTGGGGCGGCTAGCTCCACTCTACACTAAACAGGGGGGACAGTCGCTCTCCTTGGTACTCCGTACTCAAGGGCCAGCTCACTTCCCCATCCACTTTCCCAGTTCCATTCTATTTCTTTTCCAGGAGCTCTACTCCTAATTCCCCGTAGGGTTCGTACTCATATTTCTCAGGCCAATCCATACTAGGTTTCATCATTTCAGTTTAATTCGCATATAGCCCGTGTTTCCAACATTTAATATAAATTTATATACAAGCAGCTCAAATTTAGTTTCCAGCAACAGGAATTACATATAGCAATTACGAGCAACAGCACTCTACATTTCACAGGCAGCTGTTATCCAATTACCGGCAACTTTCATTATTCTATCTACTTATCCAAGACTGCAATTCAGGTATTGTTGAACGTTACGAATCGCTACGCTAACGTATTCGATTTTGGAAAACCTGTCGTTGTAGTTCGAAAGCGAAGAACTCGTGTTCAACAAATAAAATTTATACCGAAATGAAAATTCCGGGTCGAACACAGGGAGGCGGACGTTTGATTTAAAAACTACGCATTTCTTTTTATTTGTCACGAAGTAATTTAATGTAAAACTATCTAAGTATCTACAACAAATAGAAGAGAGAGAGGGTAAGAGAGAGAGAGAGAATATTACACATAGAAATCAAAATGAGATATAGAATAAACAGAGAATTTATTATTAAGAAGACTGTTCATTACAACTAGAAAGCATAAAACAATTACACTAGAAAGCGATAAATTTACTCTAGAAAGCATTAAAAGAATGGAGGGAGAAATGTCCTCCTCGACGATCACTTGGAGGACGAGCAAACTACACTAGAAAGCAGTAAATCTATACTAGAAAGCAGTAAAAAGAATAGGGAGAGAGAAATCCTCCTCGACGGTTGCTTGGAGGACGAGTCGGACGGGACGACGCCTGAACGAAGGAGGATGAAGCGGGACGAAGGAGGATGAAGCAGAAGAACGGGAACGGAGAAGCACGCCGTCGTCGTCGCGGGATCCACTTCCGAAGGGGGACGAAAATTTGGACTTTATCTCGCGAGAAGCATCTCGGGTGTGGGACAAGCTTCTCTTGAGCTTTGGAGGGGTAGAGAAGAGAAGGAAGGGATGAGAATTTCGTATGGAGGGGGTCTCCTTTTATAGTTGCAAGGAGTGGCGGCAAAATGGACATTACAACTTCAAACTAATAAATGAGGGGTCTTTAGTGACGGATAAATCCGTTACTAAAGCCCCCAACGAGGACATACCTTCCGCTCCCATGCGCACCTCCACGGCTGCCCGCTTCTTCAACGCCTACGCACGTTCGTCGATCCTCAGCGATCGGACGGCTTAAGTCGCGCCTTCACCTGCTGCGTTGCGCGCCCGCCCGCGTGCGATCGCGCGTCCACGCCACGCGTTCAATCGCGTGTGAACACTATCGAGCGCTCGCGACCATCCGATCATGATCCAACGCCCGCCCGTGCCCGATCGCCCGTGCCTTCCAGCCCTTCGTTGCGGCTCGAACCTGTGCCCGCCGCTCGCATAAGCGCTCTTGACCGCTGCGCTACGAGGCGCAGATGGTCGAGTGGACGCTTTTTGGCGCGGCCGATCACAGCCGTTGGATCAAGATCCAACGGCGAAGAGCGAGCGGGTGCGGGGCCTTCGTAGAATGCATGCGGTCGTTTGGGTGGCCGAGATGGCGCCACGTGGTGCCATCTTGACCGTCCACGGATGTCGGATTGACTCGATTTTTGCGTCATTGGGCTACGATCTTCGATCCGAATTTATCCGTGCAGTCGGATTTGTCATCTGAAGTGTGGATTTTCACCATCCTGGCCCTTGATCTTCTAGGGTTCTCTGGTCACTACCTGATGCTATGGATGCCTGATTTGGGCGATCTTGGAGTCGTTGAACTCCAATCGTTGCCCTGATCACATCCATACGGTAGGATCTTTGATCCGAGGCCCCGATAAAATGTTTGCCCTGTCCAAGCACATAAAAGGAGACAATTAACCTCTATTTTATTCAAACTAGTCTAAATGCAAGATGATGCATGTTATGCAATATTTATATCATGAAATGCAATCCTATGCTTAAGAACATGCATAAATAGACATTTTAAGTAGTGTAAATGTGTTTACATCATACCCCCATGCCTATCTTTTGCTAGTCCCTAGCAAAAACTATACGCTATTTATAAAAGAATTAGGTTGGATTATTTGGACCTAAGTTATTTTCAATCATTAAGAAATTGTCTACTTAGGAACTGAACTTTCAAAGACACAACAGCGCCCGGGTATCAGCCAAAATGCAGACCACCTCAAGCCTCGCCTTATTCAAAGAAAAATTTCTTTTTCTCTTTTTACTCTTTTCTAATTTTTTGGATTTTCAAATTTTTGGGTTTAAGAGTGGCTTTCTACGGCCATTCAACTCACCCAAGATTTGATGAGAACCCTAAGCTTTAAGCATCTTATTGTGATTGTGATAGACTCGTTGACCGACAGTTAGAACGGACTTCGGATTTCTACGCCTCTAGGTGACCTCAAAAAGAATTCTACCTAAAGGTGTATCTTTACAACCGGTAGCTTTCTCCCTACTTTTATATTTTTACGGGGTCAACACAAGGGTGAATCCAGTGTATATCTCCCCGATTTATTCTACTTCTCCGCTTCTTCCTAGGTGTTTTGGGAATTTTTAGTGCATTTACTGATCTGGGTTCTGGACAACCGGTCGATGAGCTGTTACCACCGACAACTTGCCAGCCATACTCGTGCGGCAAAGTGTGGCTTATTTCTTTTTATTATTTTCTCCTTTTCTTTTTGATTTTTTTTTTTTAAGTAGGTGGCTTCCCTGGTCTAAGATTTACCTAAAGGCAGCAAAAAGAGAAAGGTCCAGTGACTAGGCTCTGGACAACCTACCTATGGGTTGTTACCCATGATAACTTGCTAGCCATATCACCTTAGAAGGTTCATTAGCTACCCAATTTCCGTTAGAATCGCCGAACAACGAGTCAGTGCAAAGAAAGTGTATAGATGCTTAAGACTCAAAATTCCCTCAAATCAGAGGGCGGGTTGATAAGTCGTGTACTTATCACCCAAAATTTATTTACTCCAATTAAAATAAAATTCAAGTTGGCGAGAACTCGAAAAACAAATCCACATTTTAATGGATACACGGGCTGATTAAGTCCAAAGACCTGAAGGGTCTTTGTGTTCAAATCATAATGTAGTATTTCCTAAGATTGAAAATTTTCTTAAATCCAAATTCTCTTTCCTAATTCCAAATTTTTTTTTTATAAAAGAAAATAAAACAAATCTACGGAGCTGACAAATGAATTCAGAGATAAATATCCACCCCCCCATGCCTATCTAATGCAGTGTCCTCATTGTATTAAAAAGACATAAAACAGAGTGGAAAAGTATAGAAAGCACCTGAATTACGTGAATGTCAGGTCTGCTCCGAGATGAAAACGAAAAAGAACTGTATATGTTCTGAGTTTAGTGTCTTCGGCTAGGCACACTATACAAAGAAAAGAAATGAAAAATTCACAAGTGCAGGTCAGAAGCAGAATAAATAGAAGAATCCTCTGACCTATCAACAGCGGTCCACAGATGTGGACCAGATTGTGGTGCAGACCCATCCCCCATAATCGAGAATATCTTAGGTTCTGGATAAAAATTACCCAAAACCTAAAATCAGAATGTAAGCAGGGTCGGGCCTGCGATTTATGAGGATGCAACCCAAGGCCAAAAAGTCGGGTTATAGAGAATTGAAACTCAAAAGGATAATCGTTGAATGTGTGCTTGAGTTGAACATCCTCGAAACAAATGTCGTAAGGGTTCTGATTTGATAGTTTCAGCTTAAAAGGAACCCTTCGACTCAATCTTCCATTTCCTCCAAAATTAACTTCCCAAATCAGAACTTCCCAGCTCCTATCCTCCTCATTTAGCATATCAAATTCCAGGACCTCTTGTATATTCATCACCCCGTCTGAAATCTCCAAGTCTAAATGATGTAGCAGAATCAAAATTGACTTGGGTCTAATTATCTCAGAATTAGAATCATCAATAAGCTCAACATGGTGTAACTGATAATTAGGGCAGTGAATTGATTCCTCCAAAAAATGTGATTCTGGATCCGTATCGTGTGCCCTAATAAGATCAGTTTCCTCAGTTATTGGGCTATTAAATGATCTATCAGATTCCTTAGGCCCAATTGTCTCACAGAAATCATGTTCAGAAAACTCGCGTGAGACTTCGCAACTTGAATCTTCACCATCAAAGAAATCAGGATCCGTATCAATGTAAGTCCCAAAATCAGTTGTCACTTTATGTTCCCAGGAGACATACGTTTCCTCGTAACCCGGCTTAGGGGTCTCAGGTGAAGAAATCAGATCTTCCTTAATTGGTCGCTTTAATTCAATCTGGTCATAACATGTGTCCCCCCCAACAGGTGCCTAAGCGGGTTCTGTCATTGGCTTTCCTGAAGAGGGTTCATCCTGGGAATCATCCCAAGATTGAATCAAAGCAACCACGAACCTCATCCTCAATTTCGCTAATTTCCCAAGTAAAAACTCACCCGGGTTCTTCTCCTTAACGTCCTGGAGTCAATCCAACAAAGACTTATTCAAATCATCAATCATTTCAATCAGGGGCTCTAATCTCTTAATGCAAGATATTGGCTGAACTTCTAAAGATTGTATGATATTCCTCAAGTTAGCCAGAACCTTATCTTGAACCTGATTAACCTGAACCAAATGAGTTGGTTCAGGGTTGGGCCGGTTTGGGCTCAATGAAGGGGAATTAACGAATTGAGATTCGTTATACCCTTCCTGAAAATAAGTCATTTCAGATTGTTCAAAAGATGGTGATGACCTAAAGGCAGTGAAATCAGAGGATGGGTAAGGATCGGTGTATCCTTCTTGATTGTAGATCATATTGGGTTGTGCATGAAAGGAAGACGATCTATAATCAATGTAGCTATGAGAAGGATAGAAATCAGAATCAAAGTGTTCAGGGTTAGACCCTAAACACGGGGATCCGGAATTGTATCCCCAATCCGAATTATCCCAACTAACTGATGGTTGATTACAATACGAGTCAGGATAATTGTCATGTTGAGGATAATTCACAACATGAGGGAAAGAGCGGGAATGCGTGAAATATGTGGAAGGATTCAGGAGACACGGGAGGAAGAAAGGTGTCCTGCAATACAAACAATCAAACCTGTCCTTAAATGGGTTAGCCTAAAGACCTACAAACTCCCAAAACCCGTCTTGAGATAAAGAAACGATTTGATCTAGTTCCGTCTGTTCAATCCAACCAGTTAGAAGGAGGGACTGGGGAGAAGGTTCTTCCTTCGGCTTGCGCCACCGATTCCTAGTGTACCCCCCAGCCGCGATCGTTTGACTCTGCTCCCCTAACTAGACATCAGATTGAACAGTAGAAACAGACTAATCGAAAATAATCTCGTTCTGGATTCTAAAGAGCTAGTCCAATCCTTAAGGCCAACGTCTACTCTGTTTTATTTAGGGCTAGGTTTGAATGTGCTTTGGAATGTGATGGGCCCTTTAAATGGGTTGTGCCCTTATTGATTGATTGAATTGTGTGTGCGTGCACAACCAATTGTTTTCAAGCAAGATTATTTTTGATGTGGTCAATTTTAAGGTTCAAATCTTGCTTAGTAGCTTTTAGGATTCAACTTTAGGTGTTTTCAAACAGGTTTCGTTGGCACACCAGGTTTTGCAAGCACAGGTGAAGATATTTTCCTTTAAAGTTTAAAAAGAATATGGAGTGTCTGGTAAATCCCTAAGAGTTGAACCTAATTGGCAGCTACTTGATGAGTTGATTTTATTTGAAGTGGTGCGACCCAAACAACTGGCCACAAATGCACCACTAAGTTAAGCACACGAAGATGGTTAACCTAGAATGATTTCTACTCTTTTATGTGTTGCTTTATGTGTACTGGTTCCACAGATCAGAACCCGGTTGAGTAGAAGAAACAAATCAATTCGGTTAAGTGCCTTTGAATGTGGGTGTGCGTTGTGTGTTTGTTGAAAATTGCCCCACAAAATTATCTTTTTATTTTTTTTTATATAAATGAAGGTGGAATGAATGTGAGTGAGAATGCAAACAACCAAACTATTCTTAGGATTTATGCAAACACCTAGGTTAATTGGAATTTGGATTCAATGTAGCGAATGAAATCTATGGAGGGGGAAAGAATGGGGGATAACTTACAAAACCTTCCACAACACTTTACTCCAATCTACCACTTTTGCTCGTCTCAAAAGAGTACCTGCAATTACAATAAGAAAGGAGAAAAGTGACGTAAATGATTTGTAAGTTACAAAACGCGAAGAGAAATCAAAGATTGTTGCCTCCCCGGCAACGGCGCCAAAATGTTGAACGTTACGAATCGCTACGCTAACATGTTCGATTTTGGAAAACCTATCGTTGTAGTTCGAAAGCGAAGAATTCGTATTCAACAAATAAAATTTATACCGAAATGAAAATTCCAGGTCGAACACAGGGAGGCGGACGTTTGATTTAAAAACTACGCGTTTCTTTTTATTTGTCACAAAGTAATTTAATGTAAAAATATCTAAGTATCTACAACAAATAGAAGAGAGAGAGAGGGTAAGAGAGAGAGAGAGAATATTACACATAGAAATCAAAATGAGATGTAGAATAAACAGAGAATTTATCATTAAGAAGACTATTCATTACAACTAGAAAGTATAAAATAATTACACTAGAAAGCGATAAATTTACTCTAGAAAGCATTAGAAGAATGGAGGGAGAAATGTCCTCCTCGACGATCGCTTGGAGGACGAGCAAACTACACTAGAAAGCAGTAAATCTATACTAGAAAGCAGTAAAAAGAATAGGGAGAGAGAAATCCTCCTCGACGGTCGCTTGGAGGACGAGCCGGACGGGACGACGCCTGGACGAAGGAGGATGAAGCAGGACGAAGGAGGACGAAGCAGAAGAACGGGAATGGAACAGCACGCCGTTGTTGTCGCAGGATCCACTTCCGAAGGGGGACGAAAATTTGGACTTTATCTCGCGAGAAGCATCCCGGGTGTGGGACAAGCTTCTCTTGAGCTTTGGAGGGGTAGAGAGAAGGAAGGGATGAGAATTTCGTATGGAGGGGGTCTCCTTTTATAGTTGCAAGGAGTGGGGGCAAAATAGACATTACAACTTCAAAATAATAAATGAGGGGTCTTTAGTGACGGATAAATCTGTCACTAAAGCCCCCAATGTGGGCGTAGCTTCCGCGCCCACGCACGCCTCCACAGCTGCTCGCTTCTTCAATGCCTACGCACGTTCGTTGATCCTCAGCCATTCGATCGCAAGATCGGACGGCTTAAGTCGCGCCTTCACCCGCTGCGTTGCGCGCCCGCCAACGTGCGATCGTGCGTCCACGCCGCGCGTTCAATCGCGCGTGAACACTATCGGGCGCACGCGACCGTCCGATCAAGATCCAATGCTCGCCCGCGCCTTCCAGCCCTTCGCTGCAGCTCAAACCCGCGCCCACCGCTCGCGTAAGCGCGCTCGACCGCTGCGCTACGAGGCGCGGATGGTCGAGCGGACGCTTTTAGGCGCGGTCGATCACAGCCGTTGGATCAAGATCCAACGGCGGAGAGCGAGCGGGTGCGGGGCCTTCTTAGAATGTATGTAGCCGTTTGGGCGGCCGAGATGGCGCCACGTGGCGCCATCTTGACCGTCCATCCTCTGGAGGTTGTAGATGGTGCCACGGATGTCGGATTGACTCGATTTTTGCGTCGTTGGGCTGCGATCTTCGATCCGAATTCATCCATGCGGTCAGATTTGTCATCTGAAGTGTGAATTTTCACCATCCTGGCCCTTGATCTTCTAGGGTTCCCCGGTCACTACCTGATGCTACGGATGCCTGATTAGGGCGATCTTGGAGTCGTTGAACTCCAATCGTCGCCCTAATCACATCCATACGGTTGGATCTTTGATCCGAGGCCCCGATAAAATGTTTGCCCTGTCCAAGCACATAAAAGGAGATAATTAACCTCTATTTTATTCAAACTACTCTAAATGCAAGATGATGCATGTTATGCAATATTTATATCATGAAATGCAATCCTATGCTTAAAAACATGCATAAATAGACATTTTAAGTAGTGTAAATGTGTTTACATCAGGTATTCAAGACATTCGTTTCATTGTTCCTGTTCCTAGGATTCATGCCACACCCTAGGATCTATCATTCAATCTAGTTTTCAAGTCCTAGGATTCATGCCATACCCTAGGATCTATCATTCATTTCAGAGATACATTAATGTTTGTAAGTAACTATGTGGAGCCACTCTACTCGCAAAATCGGGAGTAATGGGGGCGTGATCGGCAGGTCCACATGCCTCTGCAACCCCCAAAGCCGCAACAGAACGAGGTCCTAACACAAGGATCAATCACAATGAACCACTTAGAACAGGATACAAGTATTTTAAACAAGTAGAGGAACTAATTCTTAGAAGAATGGAATCTTAAACGCGAAAATCGGACCTCGAACTGACCCTAAACGGGTCAAAAATGACAATTCTGACTCAATTCAGACGTCTGGAACACCTTCCAAACGTCTTAAAAAGTGGTCCAGGTCATACCTCACTCTGCGTTGCTCCTCAGATGTCCAGGGATCCTGCTAAATCGTCTGGATCCAGTTCCAGACGTCCGACCACCTCTCCGGACGTCTAGAGACGCTCTCTGCCGTCTGGTGCTGTGCCCAGACGTCTGAACTGCGTGGGAGGGCGTGTCCCCGCACCTTCCCGAAAAGAAACCTACACATGCGACGAAAGCCTCCTCAACACAACAGGTCTCAGCACTTCGGCGGATGGCCTTCATGGCCACATCCGCAAAAAGGAGGTAGAGGAGAAATTTCGTACCTCTCAGACGTCTGGAGCTCCCTCCAGACGTCATCCGCGTGGTCTGGATGTAGGTCCAGACGTCTGATTCTAGGAAAAATTCCAAGAATTAGAACCTCCTCACCTTCTTCCCGCTACACGCGAGCTCGCCACGCAGCTGCTCGCCCGCTGCTCGAGCTGCAGCAGCACCAGGGGAGATCTCCCCAGCACGACTCTCCTTCGTGCGCACGTCGGCCGACCTCGAGCTATTCCGGTGGGCTCTCTCTCTCCTTCTCCCACGTCCTTCCTCTTCTTCCTTCTCACTGCACCCCTCCTCTCCGCGATGCACCTGGCAGCAGCTGTTGCCCTCGCTCTCTCTCTCTCGCGCTCATGCTGGAGGAAGAAGGATATGGTGGGGTGGTGAACGAGGGAGAGGGGAGGGGTATTTGAAGGCGTGCTGGAGGTGTCTGCAGGTTGGCGAGGGAAGAGAGAGAAAGAAGAGGGCAGTGGGTTGCAGTCTGTGCGCGGCACGTGCGTAGACTCACGACAACGCATGCCAAAATTTATTTCCAAACGTCTGGGAAGGCGTCCAGACGTCAGACCAGATGTCTGGACCAACTCCCAGACGGCTTAAAAAGTGTTTGATGTCTCGGGTCTTAACAATTTAGCACTGATTTAATCACATTCTTGTCCTGAACACCATTGATTGGTGATCAAGGTAAGTTGATGATCAAATCATAATGCATTGGATGCTTGTTCTATCTCAAATCAGGGAGACTGATTCTCCTTGATAGAACTCCTCAATAAGTGACTTAAATCAGGTATACGCTCATCCATAAATCAAAACCACACTCAAGAACATTGGAATCCTTGCATATACCCAATCAAAGCCACTAAAATCCTCAAACAACTCGATTAAATCCAATAAAGCTCAAAATTGAATTCAAATCTCCGATTCGATCATGAAAATCATTTGAAAGCAAAATAGAGTCATCTGAGTTTGTGAACAAGATCAGGGGGTCTTGTGAATTTACGAGATGAATGAAAGAACCCCCAAGTTGGGTTATGACGCTAATTTTAGATCTGAGGTTCAAAGCCTTCAGATATGAAATTAGGTCTAATGAAGGGGTGATTTATGAATTTAATTGCGAAGAAAAATAGAGAACATGAAATGGGGATGTAAAGGGGGGGAATCAGTGATCAGTGAGTGAGATGAATTCATCTCCTCTGACCTGAATTGATCAAAGGAGGTGGATGTGATTTCTACACTAATCTACTCCTAAGCTAAATTACAAACCAATGGATTCACTAACTAATCTACTCCTAACTGATCTACACTACACTAATATTCACTACATCTATGCTAATGCTGGAAAGCATTAAAACCTAGTATAAATGGAAGCATGGGACCTTTGGATCTCCACCCGGTGGATGGAGAGGAAGAATGGAGGGAGGAAGCGCTCCAGCAGAGTGAAAACTCACTAGTGGAGTTCTGGGTCGCCCTCAGGTGCTACAGAGTCCTTAGCGGTGAGGAGAGTTGGGGAAGAAGTGGGATTTCACAACCGATGGCCGTGAAAAGGGGAAATATGGGGAGGAGAGCTGGAGGGGAAGAATGATCGGCTTGAGAGGTGTAGAAGGGAGCGATCTCTGCACGCGTGCTGCGGAGCTCCTTAAGTAGAGTGAGAGAATGAATCAGGTCACCTCACGGTGGAATTAAGCTATTAGGACATGGGCGATGGGGATTTGAGGAGAGAGCACACGCGAGCTTAAATCAAAAAGTGGCAGTTGGACGGGATCTGGGCGAGGAGGTGATCGCACGCACCGATTCGCATGAAGCTTCCAATCAAGGTAAGAAGCAGATCAAGAGGTGTAGAGAATGAACGGCCACGATAGTGCGTGTTCATGCATGCTACAGTGATTGCAAACGGCTGCAGGTGTGTTGGTGCTTTTGCAGGTGAAGCCCCTCAGCGAAGGGGTAGAAAAATTGAGCAGCAGCCCATAAATGGTAAAAAGATATAACAGAACGGTCCTTTAAGGCTTACAAATAGGTCCTTGCAGCTTACAAATGGGTCCTTGGAGGTTTTCTAGTGAATGAAATGTAATGTACTAAGGACCTAAATGTGAATCTTTAAATGCAAGGTCCTAATGATGTCCCAATGCAATCAAATTTTGGTGGAAGCTTAATTGAACATTTTGGAAGTTAATTACACTTTTGATTTGAACTTTTAAATTCATTTGTGTGTTCAATTTGCACTTGGATCACCATTTAATCTTATTTAGAAGAATATCTCATTTAATGACCTAATTATGCATTTTTAACACAAAATTGATGTTTTAGGCCTTTTTCTCTATTTTCCACACTTAACCCTTTTATGTGTTAATTTAATAGTGTTTAACCTAGTTTCTAGCTTAACTTAGGCGATTTAGCTATGATGAGTCGCAACTCATTAATAACTACATGACTTATCAACCCGCCATTTGATTTGAGAGGACTTTAGGTTTAAAGCATCTACACACTATTTGCACTTACTCACTTTTCAACGGATTTAACGAAAATTAGGTAGCTAATAAACCTTTTAGGGTGGTATGGGTGGCAAGTTATCGTGGGTTTGATGCCCCATTGGCCGGTTGTCCAAAGTCCAGCCACACGACCATTTTCTGTTTGCTGCCTTCAGATAAATTTTAGATTAGGAAAGCCACCTACTCAGAAGAAAAAAAAGTATTCAAAAAGAAAAATATATGGTGAGAAATAAAAAAGGGGAAAAAAACTATAAATAAGCCACACTTCATCGCACGAGTGTAGTCGGCAAGTTACCGTGGGTTTGACGGCCTATTGGTACATTGTCCAAAACTCAACTCAAAATGCATGTTTAATTCCTAAACACATAAGATAAAGCGAGGAAGTAGAATAAGATGGAGAGATATACACTGGGTTCGCCCTCTTGTTGACCCCACAAAAAAAAATAAAAATAGGGAGAAAGCTACCGGTCGGATAGATACACCTTTAGGTAGAATTTCTTTTCAAGATCATCTAAAGGCATAAAAGCCTAAAGTCTATTCTAGTTGCCGATCAGTGAGTTTACCACAATCACAAAGAAATGCTTAGAACTTAAAGTTCTTTTCGAGTCTTAAGTAGGTTGGATAGCCATAGAAAGTTGCCCTAAAACTCTAACCTTAAAAAAAAAAAGAAAAAGAAGAAGAAAAAAAATGTATTTATTTTTTTATAAGGAGAGGGCTTGGTGCGGTCTGCATTTTGGTAGACGCCTAAGCGCTGTTGAGCCATTGTAGTTCAGGTCTTTAGTAGAAATTTTATAGTATTGAAAAATAACTATTGCCTAAGTAATTTGATCTTAATTCTTTTACAAATAACATTTAATTTTGATAGGGACTAGCAAAAAATAGGTATGGGGATCCGCTTTCGGAACAGGGGTGAGAGGACGACTAGCGAGAGCTCCACGAAGGGGGTGAGAAGTGGAAAATTTTATTTTTTAACTCTAGTAGAGCTTCATGTAGCTTGGGAGCACTAGAACGAGCTTTAGAACTTTGTTCTTAGCTCTTAGGAGAGGTGAGAAGAGAAGGAAGGGATGCTTGACGACATGGGCGTATGTGCCCTTTTATAGTTGAAGTTCAAGGGCAAAAGGGTTCTTTTACAAGATTAAAAATTAAATACAGCCCTTTAGTGACACTCCCACACGTCGCTGAAGCCAAATGTCGCCGAAAGTGCACGGAGAGGCGACTTCATCGAACGATGCAGAGCGGGGGTCGCTTCACGCATGCGTTACAGGCGATGAAGGGTCCACGCTTCTCAATTGTTGGATCGTGGATGAACAACCCGGATCGCACACCATCTCGCCTTCATAATGTGCTAACACCTTCGCGTGCGATCATGCATGTGATCTCACGTGATCGCGCGTGTAAGCGCTGCTAAATTTAGATGCTAGCGTGCCCCTATTAATATCAAGTCTATATTAATAGAGGTTATATGTGTAAAATTGAGGACTATTTGCTACATTAATGAGGGACAAGTGTAAAATTAGGTAATTATGCACTAATATAGGTGTACTTATAACTTTGGAGAGAGCCTTTTCGTGTAACTCTGATAATTTTAGAGGGGCTATTTATAGAAAATGAAAAGTAATCCATTTTATATGATTTTTTGAGTTTTTTTATATATATGATTTTTCAGTTAAGTTAATGTTCATGCACTGAATCGGAGTTTTAAAAGTAATGCGATGTAGAATAGTTGATAAATTATGTAATACACTTAAAATTTATTGCTCGAAAGAAATTCAAGGTCGAACGCAGGGAGCAATATGGCAATTTACCTCAGGATCACAATTTTAAGCAAGAATATAGCAATGTAATAGCAAATTCGAGCATAAATGACGTAAGTATAGATTCAAGAGTTAATGTGGCAAGAAGATTAGGGTAAAATGGTGATTTGAATCACCAAATTATCCTATTACAATTATACTCAAATAATGCTACAGTATCAACCAACCAAATGCCACGTATGATGAGTGCATAGTGCACCCCCTATCAGAGATCAGGCAGTTGGAACTTCAGTCAGACGGCTTAACCGTCCAGATGCTATAATGCCAAGAGGGCACTCTTCTTCTTCCTTTCCTCTCTCTCCTTAAGCTCTTTTCTTCTCTCTTTTCTCTTCACGCATAAGGGAGGAAACTCACAAATTTTGGCTAAGTGTTGGGGGCTTTCAAGGGCAAAACCCCCCTCTCTCTCTTTCCTACTCTTCTCTCTTAGAATCGGGCCAACCAGACCAGATCCGAGTAACCGGATCCACCACTCAGACCCGCATGGGGTGTGCACGAGCGAGGGCGTGGACGAGCATGCGAGGCGCTACGTGTGCGAGGGTGTGGTAGGGACCTGACCTTAGTGACTCGAAGGCGATAAACCCTCGTCACTTTTTCCTTATATGCACTATTGGGGCCTCTTCGCTTCACAATGTGGGACTATCCCATAGATGTTCTTCATGCAGCAATTGCAACAGATGCTGTCTCCAATTGAAGGTGAAGGCGAGGCTGCTATCTTAGATTGAGGGCCTAGGAAAGGACCTGGAACTGGGCCGCATCGATTGCAACCTGTAGTTGGATGATTGTGGCCGGAGAACTGCAATGAAAGTCGGAGAAGACGAGGACGGCGGCGGAGCGACGGTGAGCACCTGAAATAGAGAATACGGCCTCACAGCCACGTTAGAGTAGCTCAGAAGGATCGCCAAATGTCGACAAGTGCAATGGTGGTTGTGGCATCGCGTGAGGGTGTGTGTGGAGATCTGGCAACCTTGGGAAGGTGGTGGTGTGAGGGTGGTGTCGGGTAGAGGCGTTGAGTAGCCAATCCCCTGAATTGCTTAAGGGGTTTTGGTGGGCGAGGAACGGCAAAGGTGTAGGGATCGGTGGTAGGCAATTTGGTGCAGTGGAGCGAGTGTGCGTGCTCGCCGGAGGGCGACCGGAGTTGGGGAAGGTGACGGTAAGGCGGTTGTGTGGGCGTACAAATGTGGTGTTTAAGTGGGTGAGTCGGGTCAGAGGAAGGTAAAGAATTGAAAGGAGGTTGCAGACGATGAGAAGGCGGAGGCGACGCCGGCTATGATTGGCCAGCATCGGTGACGAAGCTGCTCCGATGAGGGTGAGACGGCGAGGAAGACTTGAGGGAGAGGCGTCGGCTGGTACGGTGCGATGCAGAAGGAGAGGAAGACAAATCCACCATCAATATTACGAGCAGACGACGAGGGTGGGTGGAGAAGGTCATCGGACATCGTGGAGCTTTTCGACCGGAGAGGAGGGAGGAAGTAGAGGGATTCAGGTCAAAAATGAGTGTAGGGAGATCGGCGTGCATCATGGGTCTTTATATAGGCCTTATAGGGAGGTTTGAAGCTTGGAAACCAAGCTTTCAAGCTTGGTATGCTTAACGCACAAGAGATACCCGAATCTCTCATGTGTTTGCATGAGAGATTGGGAAGGTTATGGGGTCCAAGACCGGATGCAATGGAAAGAGAATTCCTTAAGGAATCTCTGGTTCAAGTTTGGGAGAGTTTCGTCAAGCAATCATCAAGAACATTCCAAATGAAGGTTGCCGAAGTAGGATTCCTCCGTGACAATGGTAGAAGGACCTATTTGCAAAGAGTGACGACAAAGATAAGGGACTGTTTGCAATGAATTTCAAAAACTAAGGGCACTTGTGAAATAAAAAGAATCAGCCATGATTGAAATGCAAACTAGGTCAAGATGATCTTTGATTGAGCTCAAATTTTGATACAAACCTCATTTGGACTCAAGAAATCCAATGGTGAAGTTGAATTTTGGTTTTGACCTAGTTTTACTGGGTAATTTTTGTAAAAACCCAAATTAGGGCAGTAGTCTGTTTATAACTCTATTTTTGGTCAAAATGGGTTATGATGGTCAATTCAAAGATGCTAAACCCTAGAGAATATTTTTATATGAAATTTAGAGGGTTTAGATGAATTTTATCCTGATAGAACCTCAGTTAATTAAGTGGGTCTACTTTTAGGGTTTCAGATGTCCATTAATTCTTGAAATGCATGAAAACCTGTTTCTATCTGCATTGACCCACTTATTAGACATTAATGACTACATGACCTTTAATAAATCCCTGGTATATCCTGTGGTTATTCTATATTTGTGATAAGATGATAAAATTGCAGAAATAACCCTATTTTCATCTTTTCTTCTCAAAATAGAATATCAAGCACTTAGGACCGCTTTGCTGCGCTCCCACACGCGCACGCATGCCTTGCTGCTGCGCTGTGCCTCAAGTGTTCAATTGAGGGGTAGCAGGTTTCGAACCTGCACCCTCTCTTTGAGAGGAGCCTTCACAACCGACGTGCTGCAGCCAAGAGGTGTTGTAAAGATGACTTAAGGGTGCACGTGGAGATGGATCCTCAGCCATTGGATCAAGATCCAATGGCTGTGAATGGGTGATGCCTTGATGAAGAGTGGGTGCTGGCTAACGTTAGGCAGCTGGATGATGCCACGTGGCACCATCTGGGTTGTCCATCTTCTTTCTGTTGCAAAGGGTTCCACGGTGCTCTGATCGAGATGATTCCCGCATTGCCGGACTACAATTGTCACTCCGGATCCATTCAAACATCGGATTTTTCATCTGAAACCTGTATGGATGTCGCATTGCCCCCTGGCCGTTAATCTTCCTCAGACTTCGTGTGATGCTACGGGACTCCGATCTAGACGATTTCGGAGGCGTTAAACTCCGATCGTCGTTCTAATTAGATCTGTATAGTCTGATCGTCCATCTGAGGCCCTGAAATAAATCCTCTTCTCTCCTGACCATAAAAAGGACCTAATTAACCTAAAATATATACAACTACTCTAAATGCAGAATGATGCATACTATGCAATATTTATAATATGAAATGCAAATCTATGCTTAAGAACATGCATGATTAGGCATTTTAACCTAAATAAATGTGTCTATATCATACCCCCATGCCTATCTTTTACTAGTCTCTAGCAAAATTAAATTACATGCTATGTATAAAAATAGAATGAGGACTCAATCGCTTAGGCTTAAGTTGTTTATTAACAATAGAAAATTTAAACTAAGGTCCTAAACTATGAAGACTCAACAATACCCGGATGTTTTCTAGAATGCAGACCGCCCAAGTCCTCACCTTATTTGAAAAGGGAAAATACATTTTTTTTTCTTTTCTAATTTTTCTTTTGGACTTTTGGAGTTTGAGAGTTCCGAGATAACTTTTTGTGGCTACCCGACCTGCCCAATACTCGAAAAGGACTCTAAGTGTTAAGCATCTAGTGAAAAGAGTGAAAGACCCACAGGCGGCCGTTAAAACGGACTTCAGGCTTCTACGACCCTAGGTGACCTTGCCTAAAGGTTTATCTTTTCGAACGGTAGCTTTCTCCCTACTTCTTTTATTTATAGGGTCAACACAAGGGCAAACCCAGTGTATATCTCCCCGGTTTATTCTACTTCCCCGCTTCTTCAATAAGTGTTTTGGGAATTATTATGCATTTTTGTGAGCTGGTCTCTGGACAACCGACGAATGGGTTGTTATCCATGGTAACTTGCCAGCCATACTTGTGCGGTGAAGTGCGATTTTATTTGTTTATATATATATTTTTTATTTTCTCCTTTTTCTATTTTTTTCCTTCTTTCCTTTTTATTTTCCTAAGTAGGTGGCTACCCTGATCTAAGATTTACCTAAAGGTAGTACGAAGAAAATGGTCTTGTGGCTGGGCTCTGGACAACCGGCCAATGAGCAGTTACCACCGACAACTTGCTAGCCATACCAACCTAGATAGTTCATGAGCTTCCCAATTTCCGAAGAAACTGCCAAAAAGTGAGTCAGTGTAAAAAGTGTGTAGATGCTTTGCTTTAAAGTCCCCTCAAATTAGAGGGCGGGTTGATAAGTCGTATAATTATCACCCCAATTTATTGACCAGTTTAAAATAGAATTACTTGGCGAGGACTCTAGACTAAGTCCACATTCGAGTGGACACCCGGGCTAATTAAGCCCGAAGACCTAAAGAGTCTAAGTGTTTAGGTCCTATCGTATCATTTGCTAAAATTAATAACTTCCAAATGCCTAAGCTCTCTTCTCCTAATTCTTCTTTTTTTTAATCTTTTTGAATTTTCAACTTTTTTTTAAAGAAACTAAAAGAAATTCTACGAAGTTAAAAAATGATTTCAGGATAAAGTTTCCACCCCCGCATGCTTAAATGATGCAATGTCCTCATTGTAAAAACAAAGACATGAAAAGGACGAAGTAAACATAATATCACCTGAATTTCGTGAAAATCTGGTTAGCTCCGCAAAGAACGTGGAATATACACACATGCTAAATTTAATGCCTTTAGCTAGGCATAAAATACATACAAGGAAGAAATTGAGAATTCACAAGTGCGAGTCATAATCAAAATCAAAAGGTTGATCCTGAAACCCGTCAGCAGAAGATGTCCATAGACATGGACTAGATTATGGTGCAGACCCATGCCCTAAAGTCGAGTGATTCTAAGGTTCTGGATGAAAATCACCCAGAACCTAAGATTATTGTGCTTGCGGGGCCGGGCCTGCGGTTTTATGGTGTGCAACCCAAGACTAAAGTGTCAAACAACGGATTGATCTGATTCATTAAAATTGGGTGTCCACTTATAGTTTAGCTTAGGAAGATAGTCAATTATTCCAAGCTTAGGTCGCACGTGAAAGATATCGTAAGGGTCCTGATAGAAGGTAGGTGGTTTTAGGTCCATAGGTACCCTTAGATCCAAAATCATAGTTCCCTCAGAACTAGCTTCCCAGATCTTTATTTCCAACTTCCTATCCTCCAAGATCAATATTTTTGAGACCTCCAAATCATTGTACACCCCATCTAAAGTACCCAAGTCCCACATTTGTGGTTGAATCAGGATTGACTTGGGTACAATGATTTTCAAATCAAAATCAATTCCTTTGGGGTGTGGTTGAGGAATGGGGCTACTGATTGAATCTTCTAGTAAATGAGGATTCAAATCCTCCAAGTTAGCCCCAACCAAATCCAAATCTTCAATGAACGGGCTATCAAATGGTTCATCAGATTCCTCAAGTCGGTTTGTCTCACTAAAATCATCTTCCTTACACTCAAGTGAGACTTAACTAAGTGATTCTTCACCCTCAGAGTCAAAGAATTCATGATCCTCATTTATATATGTCTCAAAATCGATTGTCATTTCCTGGTTCAAAGAGACATATTTTTCCTCTCTCCCTGGCTCGGGGATCTCGTGTGAATCAATCGATTCATCCTCAATGGGTTTGCTCTAGCCTAACCTAGTCATCCCCGATCTCCGAAAATGTATCGCCCCGACAGGCGCCTAAGCGGGTTCAGACATTGGCTCTCTTGAAGGGGGTTCATCTTGAGAATCATCCCAAGATTTGACTAGGCCAACCACAAATTTCATCCTCAATCTCGATAATTTCCTAAGAAGAAACTCACCCAGGTCCCTATCCCTAACATTTTAGAGCAAATCCAATAGAGAACTATTCAGCTCATCAATCATTTTTATCATAACCTCCAATGCTTCAGTGCATGGTGTTGGCTGAGCCTCTAAAGATTGGATGGTGTTCCTCACGTTAGCCAACACCCTGTCTTGGACCTGGTTCACCTGAACCGAATGGTTTGGTTCAGGGTTGGGTGGGTTTGGGTTCATTCTAGGGGAGTTAAGATATCGAGGTTCTCGGGTTTCTCCCTGATAGTAGGTCGTCTTGGGTTGTTCAAAGAATGGTGGTGACCTATATTCAGTGGAATACTGGGGAGGGTAGGTGTTATAATCATCATATCCTTCTTGATTGTAGATCGGGTTGGTTTAGTGATCAAAGGATGAAAATCTATAATCATTGTAGCTCTGAGAAGGATAGTAATCATAGTCTTGTTGTCCAGGGTTAGGCCCTGGACACTGAGGTCCGGATTCATATCCCCAATCAAAGTTATCATGGCTAGTGATGGGTAATCGTAAGTCGAGTCAGGATAGTAATCATCTTGAGGATACGTGTTGGTAGGTGGGTAGGATTGGAAATGTATGAAAGATGTGGAAGGATACATGGTAGAATAAGAGGGAAAACAAAAGAGAGAAAGGTGCCCTGCAGTACAATCAACCAAACCTGTCTTTATGTGGGTAGTCTAAAGACCTACAGACTCACAGGACCCATCTTGAGATTATAAATGATTTAGTCTACTTTATTCGATCAATCCAACCAGTTAGAAGGAGGGATTGGGGAGAAGGTTCTTCCTTTGGCTTACACCTCCGACTCCTAGTGCACCCCCCAACTATGGTCGTTTGACGCTACTCTCCTAGCTAGACATCAGATGGACCAGCAGAAGCAGATTAATCGAAAAAAATCTCAGTCTGAGCCCCAAAGAGCGAATTAATCCTTAAGGCCAACGTCTACTCAGTTTTAATTAGGCTTGGGATGATTGTGTTCTTGGAATGTGATGGGCCCTTTAGATGATTTGTGCCCTTAATGATTAATTCAAATGTGTGTGCGTGCACAACCAGGGTTTACAAACAAGGTTATTTGATGATGTGTCTTTTAAGGTTCAACCTTGTTTAGTAGTTTTTAGGGTTTAATCTTTAGGTATATTCAATTAAGGTTCAGTAGAACATTCCAAGTTTTGAAAGCACTGGTGATGATATATTCCTTTAGAAAACAAAAAAAATGTGGAGTACCTGGTTCAGCACTAAATATCACCCTAAGAGGCAAGCTACTTGATGGAGTGAGAAGAATATTTTTTTATTTTTTATATATGTGGGTGGGTGAGGTGAGTGGAGTGACAATCAAACAGCCAAAATCAACCCTAGGGTTTATGCAAGCACTTAAGTTGATTTGGGTTTGAGTTATTAGGTTATGGAATGAAAACTAGGGTGGGGGTGGTGGGGATAAACTTACAAAACCTTCATCCGCACTATTCTTCGATCTAACCGCTCTGGCCCACCTCGAATGAGCACCTACAATCACAGTAAGATCAGAGTAAAAGTGAGATAAAAGTTAGGTAGGGCGGAAAAACACGGAAAAAAAAAACCAAAGAGCGTTGCTTTCCCGGCAACGGAGCCAAAATGATGGAGGCATGTCTCGTGAATTAAAATTAGGGTTTGGAGGACCCGTCATCGTAGCTCGCAAAACGCGTCCATTAGATAAAATTTATAACCAAAACTCAAAAAGTGAGTCCCAGGTCGAACATGGGGAGGCAAACATTTGGTTTTATAAAAATCTACGCTTCGCTTTTATTTATTTTTGGCCATTTTTATCTTTTCTAATTTTTTTGGTATTTTTAGCAAGCAAGGGATTAGGTCGATGAATTCTAGCTAATCTACTTGCAAAAATTTAAGAGAGAGAGGGAGAAAGAGTGAGAGAGAAACAATCATCTATTTATAAAGAATTGTTTGTTACAACTACGAAAGAGGAAAATCTACACTACGAAAGCAAAAGAAAGATAGCAAGAGGTGAGAGAAATACCCCTTAACGGTCACTTGGGGAACGACTCGCTCTGACGTCACCTGGAGGAAGGTGGTGAGGAGCAAGACGAAGGACAAAGCCAGAGGACGGAGGGCAGGGTAGGACGGTGTCGCGGTGATGATCTTCTTCCCGAAGGGTGGTGAAAGGACGATCACGGGATGCTCGATGAAAGGGGATGAGGGGAGGGAAAACTATTTGGTTTTCTACTCTAGAGGAGAATCCCGGGCTTGAGACAAGCTCTCTCTAGAGCCTTGAAGGTGGTGAGAGGAAGAAAGGAAGACATGGTTTGGAATGGTGGTGGGTAGGTCCTTTTATAGTGGAGGAGGAAGAACAAATTCGCATCTAGGTCATTATTGACATCCATAAACGTCGCTACATATTCGCCCTTTCTGTCGCTGAAGATCCACGCCTTCAATTCCTTTGCTAGCGAGCATGGGCCATTAGTGACAGCTACAAGCATCACTAAAGGACCGCGTATGTGTCGCTGAAGATCCACCCTCCCTACTGCTCACGCCCTGTTGACACACGCATCGCGCTCCTTGTCGAGCGCGCGTGCACTGGCGTGCGTTGGCTGCTGCTGCGTGTAGCTATGCTGCCGCCTTGTTGCACTGCCATGCGCAGGCACATGCCTTGCTGCTGCGCCGTGCCTCAAGTGTTCAATTGAGGGGGCAGCGGGTTTTGAACCCACACCCTCTCTTTGAGAGGAGCCTTCACAACCGACGTGCTGCAGCCAAGAGGTGTTGTGAAGATGACTTAAGGGCGCATGCGAAGACGGATGCTCAGCCGTTGGATCAAGATCCAATGGCTAAGAATGGGTGATGCCTTGATGAAGAGTGGCTGCTAGCCGGTGTTGGGCGGCCTAGATGGTGCCACGTGGCGCCATCTGGGTCGTCCATCTTCTTTCTGTTGTAGAGGGTGCCACGGTGCTCAAATCGAGATGATTCACGCGTTGCCGGACTGCGATTGTCGCTTCGAATCCATCCATACAGTCAGATTTTCCATCCGAAACCCGTATGGATGTCGCATTGCCCCTTGACCGTTGATCTTCCTTGAACTTCGTGTGATGCTACGGGACTCCGATCTAAACGATTTCGGAGGCGTTAGACTTCGATCGTCATCCTGATCAGATCCGTACAGTCTGATCATCCATCCGAGGCCCTGAAATAAATCATCTTCTCTCCTGACCATAAAAAGGACCTAATTAACCTAAAATATATACAACTACTCTAAATGCAGAATGATGCATGCTATGCAATATTTATAACATGAAATGCAAATCTAAGCCTAGGAACATGCATGATTAGGCATTTTAACCTAAATAGATGTGGCTATATCACTTCCTCATTTATCATTATGTGTAGATCGATGGGTTGTTGCTGTTAGAATCATAATGCAAACCATCATATATTATTATTAAGAAATTATACGTTACATATATACATACATATTTGACATCACATTTATGGTTATTAAAGTGATCTAATTATATTATTTAACTATTCACATCTCATAAGAGTATAGGAATGCATGCATAGAAACCATAAGGGAAATGAAATTCATGATGACTATCGATACTAGTCGAATATGGGATATCATTAGGCGATTCAGGAATCTCAACTATATCATACAGGTACCAGTACCAAAGTTTGGTACCGGCACATATGGGATACAGTTTTCGATCCTGAAACATAATTTGTATCATACAGGTACTGCTACTAAAGTTTAGTCTCAATACATATAGGATACAGCTTGTCATTCCAAAATTCACTCCTGATTCAATGTAGTACCAGTACCTTTCATCAGTACTGGCACACATTACTTTGGGTACCGGTACATGAGGTTGATTATCAGTACACATGAGGTACGGTTTCCTAGAAACTATACCTTATGAATACCAGTATCTATCATAGTTACCGGTACTCATGAGAAACTAGAGATTTGATTTCATGGCAATCTGTACCCAGCATGAACCGGTACTCACATTCAGTATTGGTACATACAGAAACCAGTACTAGTACCTAACTTTGGTATCGATACCTAGTCCATCCAATTGGTACCGATACCCATCCTCAGTACTGGTACATGTGTGTTATCAGGGATGCATTTTACTATCATGAATCATTTGGCACAAACATTAGTGCTTGATTTTAGTGTATTAAAATTATCCTAACACGTTGAGAAATTCTAGGCAAAGCAGATTACTTTATGTGCTGGTTTATTTGAAACATTAGAATAACTGTGTATGTTGTATTTCTATGTGGGGTGCTTAGCCCAATGATGAGCCACCTCATGACTAAATACATGTGTGCACATTTTATTGATAAATTTTCTATTGAAATATTAAGATTCATGTGGATAGTTGAGTTAATCCAAAGATGACTTAAAAATCTTACATGATTGTTTTCAGTAGTTATTTATCTTTTCTTAAGACTGCTCTTTTATTTTGTCTAAAGACTAAGTATTAATGTTGTATCATTTAATTTTATTTGATTATGAGCATGTCTTTATTTATTTCTTTATTCTCAGTTAACTCCTTTGCATTTACCATAATTGCTAACCTAAATTCAATTCTAAAATTGAATGGATCTAACTTTAAATTCTGGAAAGAAAGTGTCCTTATTGTTTTGGGATGCATGGATCTGGACCTTGCGCTTAAGATTGATCCTCCCTCCCCTCTTACGAATAAGACTTCTCCTGATGATATAAAGAACTCTAAGAGGTGAGAGCGATCAAATCACATGTGTCTAATGATCATGAAACGTGCCATCTCAGAAAATTTTAGGGGTGCAATCTCAGAGGAATTGAATGCAAAGAAATTCCTTGATGAGATTGAGAAAAGATTTGCTAAAAATGAGAAAGCTGAGACAAGCAATCTCCTTAGCAAACTTGTCTCACTAAAGTATGAGGCACTAGAAACATAAGGGAGCATATCATGGAAATGTCCCATTTGACCTCAAAACTAAAGACACTTAAGTTGGAGTTGTCAAATGACCTCCTCATGTACTTAGTTTTAATCTCCCTCTCTGCACACTACGAGTAGTTTAAGGTCAATTATAACTGCCAAAGGGAGAAGTGGACTTTTAATGAGCTCATTACTCATTTTGTGCAAGAGGAAGAAAGGCTAAAACAGGACAAACCAGAAAGTGCTCATCTGGTTTCTGGGCCCAAAAGGAAGTGGGCTAAGGATACAACTGCTACCAGTTCATCCTCCTCCAAAGGGAGTCAGATGAATCCTAAGGCATCTTGCTCTTCTGCAAGGGTGAAAGACACATAAAGAAAGATTGTACTAAATATCATGCTTGGCATGAAAAGAAAGGTACATCACTTTCTTTAGTTTGTTCAGAAGTTAATTGTGCTTTTGCACTCTCAAACATTTGGTGGTGGTCAGCGAGAAATCATTACGAAGAAAAGTTGGATTTTGGAAAACCCGAGTCGTTGTAAAATTCGTAAGAAAATCCGCTACCAAATAATTTTTAACCGTGACTCTGGTGAGTCCTAGGTCGAACACGAGGAGGCTATGTCGATTCTAAATCTACAATTATATTTTTTTATAATTTTTTTTATAAAGGTATCATTCACAATGCTAATCTATTTGCAATATATAAACAAGAGAGAGAGAAAGAGAGAAAGGAAACAACTTTTATAAGTATGATAATGTTAGTTACAACTACTTGCTACAACTATAAATCCTCGATGAATACTTGGAGGATGTGCCGAACGAGCATCACCTGGAGGAAGGAGAGCAGAGATGGAGGCAGGATGACAAATCTAGAAGAACCAAGGATGAGGTAGGGCATCGATGTCATGGGATTCGCTTCCCTAACGGGGGCGAGAGGACGGGTGGCGAGAGCTCCGCAAAGGGGGTAAGAAGTGGAAAATTTTGTTTTTAACTCTAACAGAGCTTCCCGCAGCTTAAGAGCACTAGAGCGAGCTTTAGAACTTTGTTCTTAGCTCTTAAGAGAGGTGAGAAGAGAAGGAAGGGATGTTTGATGACATGTGTGTATGTACCCTTTTATACTTGAAGTTCAAGGGCAAAAGGGTCCTTTCACAGGCTTAAAAATTAAATGCAACCCTTTAATGACACGTACACGTCGTTGAAGCCAAACGTCGCTGAAGGTGCACGGAGAGGAGAGAATCGTTAAATCTTCATCGCATGGTGTGGAGCGAGCATCGCTTCGTGCTTGCGTTACAAGCAGTGAAGGGTCCGCGCTTCTCAGTTCTTGGATCACGAATGAATGACCTAAATTGCACTCCATCTCGCCTTCACAATACGCTAACGCCTCCACATTCGATCACGTGTGTATCTCGTGTGATCGCACACGTATGCACCACACGCGCATCTAGCGTGCCTGATCGTGCCATGTCACTGCTTCGTTGCCGCTCGATCTCGATTGCGTGGCTGAATTTCATCGCACTTGCCTTTAGGGGATATAATCCGCTCCGCATGGATTTGATTGCATGTTGCACTCTTCGCATAGACTGCTGAACCATTATGTTGCGCCTCTCTCTTTGTCGCATTTTGGAATTTAGGCATGTGTGCTCTTGACCGTTGGATGGAGATCCAATGGTCGAGATCGCTTGAGCCTTTGCCTTTGGAGATTTGTGAAGTGGTCGAGATTGAATCTCAGCCATTGGATCATGGATCTGACAAGTGAGATGCACTGATCATATGAAGGGGAAGTGCTACGGGTGCTCTCGGGAAAGATGGGCGGCTGGGATGGTGCCATGTGGTGCTATCCTGGTCATCCATCTTCAAATACTTGTAGGTGGTGTCACGGATGTCAGATTGGACAGATTCTTCCGTCGTTGGGCTAAGATCGTCGATCCGAACCCATCCATGTAGTTGGATTCTTCATCTAAGGTTCGTATTTTGACCACCTTACCCCTTGACCTCTGATCTTCCTCAGACTGCAACTGATGCTACGGAGGTCCGATCAGGGCGATCTCGAAGGCATTGGACTTCGATTGTCGCCTTGATCAGATCCTTATGGTTGGATCTTCAATCCGATGCCCCGAAATGATGTCACCCTGTCCCCTTGCCACAATAAGCGAATTGTTATACAATTTGTACAAATTAATCTCAATGCATGATGATGCATGTTATGCAATATTTATAATGCATGATGCTTATATGGACCTAGGAACATGCATAAATAGACATTTTAGGCCAATTAGATGTGTACACATCAGATGGATAGATTCGGGAACTACTATTCATATTAGTGTGTCTGTGTAGGGTTGCCTAAGCTGCCGAATGCCAAGTGATGTTGAATGATACATCTATGTAGGTGATAGCAAGAAGGTGGATGTAGAAGCCATTATAGATTTTAGGTCATCATTGACTACCAGCTATCACTTAGATTTGAAAGAAACATTTATTGTACTATTATTTAGATGGAATTTAGTTTGTGTTTATCTATTGGACAAATTTGGATATTGTTCTTCATTTGGTGATAAACAATTTCATTTTTTTCTTAATTCAAATATAGTTGGTTCTGGTTCTTTGTATGTTAGTGATAAATTATATATACTTCATATAGGTTCCTCCAATAATGAAACCTTCAATGCAACCTCGAGTGGAAAAAAGCATAAACTTACTCAAGAGAATTTCGCTTTATTATGGAATAAGCGTTTAGGCCATATCTCTAAACAAAGAATGGATAGGCTTATTTCGAACAAAATTCTGAATTCCCTTGATTACAAAGACTTATATATATGTGTAGAATGTTTAAAAGAGAAAAGAACAAACAAAAGAGGTGTAGGTGCCACTAGAGCATTAGAAGTCTTAGAACTAATATATACGGATATCTGTAGTCCATTCCCTATAGCTTTCTGGAATGAGCAACAATATTTTATTACGTTCATAAGTGATTACTCTAGATACGTCTATTTATTTCTTTCTCAAAAAAAGTTACAGTCTTTGGATGCACTTAAATCCTAGAAGGTCGAGGTGGAAAACTAACTCAAGAAAAAGGATTAAGACTGTCAGATTTGATCGTGGTATTGAGTACTACGGCAGGTATGATGGATTAGGTGAACAACATCCTAGACCTTTTGCTTCTTTCCTAGGGCACCAAGCATGAATGGTGTTGCTGAATGCTGCAATAGGACTCTTAAGGATATGGTACGAAATATGATTAGTCATACCTCTTTACCTGAGTCTTTGTTGGAATAAGCATTAAAAACAGTTGTATACATTCTCAATAGAGTACCAACTAAAGCAATATGCAAAACCCCTTATGGAATGTAGACTAGTAAGGTACCTAGTTTGAAATATTTTCATATCTAGGGATGTCCAGCTGAGGCTAGGTCATACAGGCCTACCGAAAGAAAACTAGACTTTAAGACAATTACTTGTTATTTTGTAGGATACTCTGAGAGATCGAAGGGTTGTAAGTTTTATGATCCAACAAATCACTCATTCTTTGAGACTAGGAATGCCCACTTTTTTGAGGATATTGGTTTGAGGGGTGATAGTCACCACATTACCTTTGAAAAACCAAATCTTGTTCATAAGGAAACCATTGAACAACATCAAGTTCTTATTCCAAATGTTGTTCCAACAACATGAGGGGAAGAAAGTAATGTGAATAATTTTTCCATTAATCAAATCGAACAACCTTAAAACATTTCAGATCCTGCACCCATTAGAAGATCCAGTAGAGAAAGGAGAAGTGTAATATCAAGTGATTATGTTGTCTTTCTCCAGGAACCAGAGGCAGACCAAATGGATACAGATCCCATTTCATTTACTAATGCCATGAGGAGTTCCAACTCTCAAGATTGGATCAATGCTATGAATGACGAAATGAAATCTATGATTGACAACGAGGTTTGGGAAGGTGTGAAGTCCATTGGTTGTAAGTGGATATTTAAAATCAAACGGGATTCACAAGGCAATGTTGATAAACATAAGGCCCGTCTTGTTGCTAAGAGATTTACTTAAAAGGAAGGCATTGATTATAAGGATACATTTTCACCATTTTCATCTAAAGATTCATTTAGAAGCATAATGGCTTTGGTAGCTCATTTTGATTTAGAGTTATATCAAATGGATGTAAAGATGACGTTTCTTAATTGAAACATTAACGAAACAATTTACATGGTGCAACCAGAAAACTTTGCATTTGGAGACGCAAAGAAAATGATTTGTAAATTAAAGAAATCCATTTATGGATTAAAGCAAGCTTTAAGACAGTGGTATTGCAAATTTCATCAAGTAATTATCTCATTTGGTTTGAAGAGAAATCCGGTTGATGAATGTGTATACCATAAATTCTGTAGGAGTAAACATAGCTTCTTGATTTTGCATGTGGGTGATATTCTTCTTGCCTATAATGATAATGGCTTGCTTTATGAAAAAAAGAAATTTCTTTCAAATAACTTTGAAATGAAAGATCTTGGTGAAGCCTCCTTTGTATTAGGAATCCAAATATGACGGGATCATTCTTGTGGTGTTCTTGGATTATCACAAAGGATATATATTAATACCATTCTAAAGAATTTTGGCATGGAGAATTGTAAACCAAGAGATACTCCAGTGGCTAAGGGAGATAAATTCTCTCTTGACCAATGCCCTGAGAATGATGTTGAAGTAAAGGAAATGGAAAATATTTCCTATGCATCGGCAATGGGAAGTTTAATGTATGTCCAAGTCTATACGTGGCCAAACCTAGCATACATTGTTGGCATGTTAGGCAGGTATTTCAGCAAGCCTAGACTTGATCATTAGAAGGCAGCCAAACGGGTCATGCACTACTTGCAAAGAACAAAGGACTTCATGCTCACATACAGGAGATCAAATCATCTTGAGGTCCTCGGATATTTTGACTCTGACTTTGCAGGATGTCAAGATACCCGAAGATCTACTTCGAGATACATCTTTCTGCTAGCTAGAAGAGCTATCTCATGGAGAAGTGCTAAGAAAACCATGATAGCTCTCCACCATGGAAGAAGAATTTATAGCGTGCTTTGAGGCCTCTAATTATGGGGTATGGCTTACTAATTTTGTCATAGCACTACAGATCATTGACGGGATTGAAAGATCACTTCAGCTTTACTGTGACAATAATTTGGCGTTACTATACTCCAGCAGCAAAAAATGTTCTTCAAGGTCGAAGCAAATTTATATTAAATTCCTAGCGAACAAGGAACGAGTTCAAAGTGGACATGTGTTCATTGAACACATTGGTACTCACTCCATGGTGGCAGACCTGCTGAAATGACCCTTCCCAAGGGTCATTGGGCCATTTTCTAAAATTTAGGGGTGTGTTGCTGTAATTTGTAACCCCTTGGATTTTTTATTTTGGGGGTTCTGCGGATAAAAGAGGCTCTTGTGGGGCATTTCTTGCAAAATGCCCCGGCCCTACCCACACTCACGCACACCCACACCCCTAAACCCTAACCCCCCTACTCTATTTAAACCCCTTTGCCTCAAATTCTAAGCCACCTACCCTCCCCTGTTTCCTCCCTACGGCTCACACCAGCACCTTCCTTTCCCCTCTTCCTTCCCGTGTCCTTCCGACCCGCCCAAGGACCTCCCGCTGTGGGAGCTTGAGTGCGTAAGGAGGAGCTTGGGCGAGCCAACGATGGAGCTTGGAGGGAGGGTGTACGTGCGAAGCCGAGGGAGCGCCATTGCTGTTGCAGCTCCTGGTGCAGGGGGGTTGAGTTTGCGAGGGGAAGAAGGCTCGTGAACGGTTCTGTGGAATCATTTTTTCGCAGAACCAAACGTCTGGGGAGTCCAACAGAAGTCTGGTTGGACGTCCGGAGTTGTCACTGAACATCTGATACCACGCAAATTTTGAGGTAACGCCCTGTTCGAGACTTATGCGCAATTTTTGGTGTATTCCTCTCTGCCTAGTAGGTGTAAGACTGAGCGCCTTGGTGTGTGTGTGCTACACAGGGTGTAGGTGTTTTCTGCGAGGAGAGGAAGGCTCGCGAAGGGCTCTGGGAGAGATTTTCTCCGTAGATCAGACATCTGTATCTCTCAACAAACGTCTGACCGGACGTCTGGAGGTTGCACCAAATGTACGATAAAGCATATTCAAATGGTAAGGTCCTAACCACCTGTATATTTCGTACATATTGTCTGCGAGTGACTGTATGGCACTATACGCATGCAGAGCCATTGGGAAGAGGCGCAAGCATGGCTCCCCAGACACTTTAGGACATCTGGACGTCTCTTTAGATGATTGATACCTATCCTAGATGTCCGAGTATACTGCCAGACATCTGGAAGGACCCCCGGATGACCGTGAGGGGTTCCAGACATCTGATTTCAGCACAGAATGTAAGGTGAGCATTCTGGTGTCATTTAAAATGTCTAGAAGCTATACCAGTCATCTGATTTCAATCTGTTTGGAATATTCTAGGTATCAGGCGGTCGGTCCAACTGGACCAGCCTACCTGGTCCGGTTCAGGTGAATCGAGAAGTGTGTTTGGGTCGGTTCAGGGCCCAAACGAAGTCGATTTTTCGCAAACGAAGTACCATTGGCTTTTTGTCAGATTTTCCAATGTTATGAAGCTATGTTCTAATTGTTTTGAGCGCATTCCTGTCATGTGAGATGTTAGAAATGCGTGGTTTGACCATTCATGTTAAATACTCATCCGTTTGTGATGTGCACGGGACTTGTGGAGGCTGCGAGGTCTGCCGTTTGTGCCCCCACATCTCCCAGTTACCCTGGTAGAGTGGTTTTACTATGCCCTGTGAATTAAATAATTGAAGTTATGCTACTTTAGAGCTATTTGATTGAACCTTAGGATGTGAAATGAACCCTAGGGCTGAGATAAAGGAATGCGCATTATTGAATGCTTAATCTGTTGTGATGTTTCCTGAATGTGGTGAAACCATGAGCTACCTGCTATATGTTTAATTAATCATGACATGAATAAAGATATATGTATGCTACGGAAATAAGGAAATCTATGCATGAACCCTACGGGGAATTTGAAAGGAAACTGAAATCGTGATGTGAAAAATCTGTGGAATGATGGAACATGTTGCCTATGGGCGATTGTTTGGACTTAGTAAGGGAAGTGAGCTAGCCCTCCTGTACATGGTACCGAGGAAAGTAACTGTCCCTTAGTATATAAGTGAGCTGGCCCTCATGTACGTAGTACCGAGGAGAGCTACTGTTCCTTTTATGTAAGGGGGAGTTGGTTGCCCCATGGGGCCCAGGGGTAGGACTGGCCCCCCTACACTGACTCCTGTCGAGGCCCACTAGGCAAATCAGTATAGTCGGGCGAGGGTACGCAGACTGTTGAGGGACAAGACCTCTATTCTATTCTATGCTGTACGTTTAGGCACACCCGCTAGTGGAAATGACTAACCGTATGCCAGTGTGGGGTAGCTACCCATGCGCTTATCGCGCATGCCGTAGTCACCACTACGTCACGACCGTGACCTCGGGGTGATAGATCAGGTGTAGGAATACCACGGGGTGCTCTCTCGACTAGGAGAGTGCCACGTGTACATCCTGCATCGCGGGAAAAACTATAATCAAGATCGTTCCCTTAGGAAACAAGAAGATTAAGAGACATTGTGGATCTTTGTTAGAAAATCAACTCATGAGCACTTAGTAGTTAAATTAACCGTATGATTGGATAATTGGATAAATGCATGCATAAAACTACTATTCTTTACTATCTTTAAATGCTATACTATTTAAAATATACCACTCTACTCAGCGTTAATTGACCACCGTCATATATAACCGTGTACAAGTTAGGGAGTCAAGCAGCCAGCACCACCAGCTGCAGAGAGTGTAGAGCCCAGTCGAGCCCAGCGATAATTCTACTTGTTCCTTTCCGTTTCCACTACTTTTTGTTGTTAGTGAGTACTTCTATCTTATGTTGAGAACCGTTATCATTATAACCTTTTTGCCTTAGTTGTGATGGCTAGTGACTATGTTTTCTGCCTATAGCATGTTATCTTTCTAGAATCTAATTTATATTTCCTCTGTTGACTTTATTTAAATTGCTTAGCTACTTGAATGCGTGGTTTGTGGTTTGTTTTGTATGTTTGGGATAGTCTCTCGTTGGACGACTAGGTCATGGGGTTAGTTGAGGCGAGCCATCCCCGAGTTCCCAGAGGGGCCAAATTCTGGTCATAACAAGATGGTATCAGAGCAAGATCGTCCCGAGAGATAACCCAATGGATTGAAAGTAACCACACATGTGCTTGTAGTTAGGATAGCCATCACAACGTATCTCCTTGAATTACGCATCTGAGTCATATTTTGAACTTGTATCTTTGACAATCTTTGTTTGTTTCTCTTCCATCTTCGTGTAGGAGATGCCGCGTCATGGAGTTCATGGAGCCAACTGTGGGCGTGGCCGTGGACATGGTCGTGGAGGCGAGCATGCAGAGCCTGGGGCAGGGGTCAATCCACCCCTCCTTCCGGGCATCCAGGCTTAGGACCTCGCCCAGCTGATTCGCGACATCGTTCAGGATGAGTTCCAGCAGCCTCCTCCTCAGCGACCTCCACTTGAGGATGGGGAGGGAGAGTCCTCTATGTGGCAGTGGAGTCGTCGCAGTGCTGGACGAGCTGGAGGGGGAGGGGATGATCCTCCACCACCCCCACCACCCTCAGATGCTTCTGAGCACGAGTCCTCCCTGCCGGGAGGCGTTCTTGTACCCATGTTGCGGCTCCATCACAACTTGTTTGCTCAGTTCCAAAACCTGAAGCCCCCCTCCTTCAAGGGGGAGGAGAGCCCGTCTGAGGCCGAGGACTGGCTGGAGCAAATGAAGATATTCGACACACTCCAGCCTCCTGCGGAGTGCTGCGTGGCCTTCGCCACGTATCAGTTGGAGAGTGCAGCCCACAGGTGGTGGAGGGCAATCAGAGGCCAAGAGAGGGAGAGCCGGCATGGGATCTATTTGTGGCACTCTTCTACGAGCAGTACTTTCCACAGACTTAGCAGGACCAAAGGAGACGTGATGAGAACCTCACCATGAACTCTTACTAACACATTTTAACCTAATAAATTGAACAAAAGCTCCTACAAAACCTAAGGGAAAGCCTAAATCAGGGAATTGCAAATCTGAGAATGAAACAATACACAAGGGGTAAAACTGTAATTTTACCATTGCAGCGCATGAACAGGATTTCTACGAATCTAGACACAGGTCAAATGGACTTAATAAGAGAAAAAGTGGGATGGTTTGGTCAGAAAAGGGTTATGACAAAATCTGGGAATTAAATGACATTCTGTAACCCTAAAACAAACCTACTTTAATTCATGAAGTTTCAGGTAAGATAAAAGTAAATTAAACCCTCTAAAATTCATGAAAAAATATCCCCTAGGGTTTAGAACCTTCAATTTGGCCATTGGAACCTATCTTGACCTAGATTGAGAACCATATCCAATTTTTAACCTAATTTGAGTTTTTATGCAAAATGTCTAGTTAAACATGGTCAAATCTAAAATCCAACCTCACCATTGAATTCTTAGGTTCAAATTAGGTTCATACCAAAATTTTGACCTAAGGGAAGGTTGCCTTGACCCACTTTACAAAACGGTCCTCAATAATTACTTTTTGACCCTTAGTTTTTTGAAGCCTAGCGGGGACCCCCCTACCTTTCCCATCATCTTCCTCAATTGGGTTCCTCTGCCACCCGCCTGCGCAGGCCATACCTCTAGCGACTTTGCGTGGAGGATGACACTACGCATGCATGGGGAGCCGACCCCAGATTTGAAAGGGAGACTCCCTACATTGTCCCCTGCAGTATGGGTTGACTCCCATTCCCTGTTGGCCACCATACCTCTCGTGCGAACGCTCGAGAGGTATGGGTGTCTTTCCGGCCATACCTCCAGTGAGGTATTCCCATCTCCTCGCAATTCTCTCCCGGCCGACGCCTATTTAAGGAGCGGCAACCCCTGCCGCATCCGGCAAGCTCGACTTGGCCGAAGAATTCCCCCAATTTCGTCTCCTCCTCCGGTCAGGAAGTCCATCGAGTTTCGGCGAGCCCTCCTCCTCTTTTTCGTCTCTCTGGCACAATACCAGTGGCAAAGCTGCCTTCACCACCTTCCTCCGCATCATGCAACAACGCGCACATGCCTTTAGCCCCATCGTCGTCGCTGTCACCCCTCCCCTGGATACCTTCGTCTCCGGCGACGGCAGATACGCGCCGATCGCCTCCTCCCTCCTTTCATTTGTTAAGTAACTTAGAACTCTTCTTCTCTCTCTCCTCTTCATTTCCCCTCTCTTATTTTACATTTTCGACCCCTCGACATCACACACCACCGCCACCTTCTCCACCTCCGGTAGACCACCGGTGAGGTGTATCCACCACTCCACGCATCCACCCACCTCGCCAACCACCTCACAAGCTCTGCCACGACTCACTGATCATAACCCCTCTTCCCATTCACCGCCACACGCTCCCAACACTTCCCCCGAACACACCCATTTTCCTGCCACAAGGCGACCTGGGCACACACGCCTAGGCCACCCCGTGGTCAGCCGACCCCCTCTTCACCTTCGCCATGATACGGCAAAGGTTTTCCCCTTGTTCGACAGGGCCGCAAGGCCATTCTTGTGTCATGCAGATCCAAGCCTCCGTCCACCATTAACGAGCAAGCAAGCTTGCTTGTTCCCGAGCTCCAGGTCGAGCACTCCAGGCTTCAGGATTCCAGGCGACGCGCATTGAGTGGGAGAGTGCATCCAACCTGAGAATAGGCCTTGCGCGACTCACAGCTGCTCCAATTGGGTGGAGCTCACCTCCTGCGGGCGCCAGTAGAAGCGGGTGGGACATTTAGTCCCACCTTGTAAATGCAGGAGCGCGATGGACAGCATAAATTGAAAAACTGCATAGGGCTTATCGCCTCCAACCACATGGGGTGAGGTCCCTCACCCACCACCCAGCCTCATCCGCAACCCACGCCCCCGCGGATCTGGCTTGACCCGATTACCCAACCTGTGCACACCTCGCGCACCACCCACGCCGGTGCACCTGGTCTCGGGCACGCTTACCCGACCCAATAACTCGAGAAGGCCCTGGGAGAGCTGTCTTGAGAGCGAAATAGAGAGAGAGACGCAAGGAGGGTAGGGGTTAGGTTTTGCCTAACTGGATGCATGTGCAGGGAATAGAAGAGGAAGTAAGGAAGGAGGAGGAGGAGCTGAGGACTTAGCTGCGGGAAAGACAGTTGCAGCCAGAGAGAAAGGAAGAAGGACTTGGAGCAGCAGAGAAGCAAAGGAGGAAGATGGCACTGTAGCTGCATAGAAGCTAAGGCAAAAGGAGAAGGAAGAGAGAAGAAAGCAAAAGGCGTGCAACAGAGAAGAAAGAAGAAGAAGAAGTCAAAAGAGAAGGTAGAGATAGCAAAGAAGAAGAGAAAAAGAAAAGGCCAAGAAGAAGAAAAAGAAGCAGCAGCAGCAACTGAAAAGAAAAGGAGAGCACAAGCACTGTAGCAAGTGGCACTTAAGTCGTTTGACCCTTGGAGTCAGATGTCTGAAAAGAGAGAGAAAGGAAGACAAAAGAAGGTAGAGAGAAGAGACATTTTTATTTTTCCTCTCTTTAATCTTTTTGTAAAACAGTTTATTGTAAATTGTGATTTTCTACGCATCTAGAATCAAGCTTGCTCCCTGAGTTTGACCTCGGAGATTTTTGTATTCGAGTAATAAAATAAATCAAACTCAGTGACGATCCTAAAAAGACCGTCACCAAGACAGGAGTTCCACACTCTTCGCAAGGGGGCAATGATGGTCAGCGGGTACCACACACGTTTTCTGGAGCTATCACGTTTCACCCCGTCAGCAGCCGCTACAGAGGAGCGCCTATGGAGGTTCACTGAGGGCCTTCGGCCTGCTATTTGGGATATGTGAAGCCCTTGAAGCTACCTACCTTCTCCCGCGTGGTCGAGGCGACCATAACCTACGTGGAGACCAACCCAGCCATGCAAGACATTGACGGAGGAGGATAGAAGAGGCCCTACCAGCCTGAGCACTCTCAGGACCGCCAGGAGAGGAGGCATGTGGTGCTTGCGGGGGAGTTGACTAACTCTATGGGGCCACCAGTGGCCTTCAGGGGCCCCAGACAAGGGTCAGCTGCCTGCACCACCCCCGCCCAGCTACAAGCAGGGACAAATCGAGGAAGGAGGTCGCGCCCTAATGTAGACACAATTATTGAGGGTAAAATGCCTATTCATATATGTTCCTAGTCTTAGATTTACATTTCATGTTATAAATATTGCATAAAATGCATCATTTTGCATTTAGAGTAGTTGTATATAATTTAGGTTAATTACGTCCTTTTTGCAGTCAGGAGAGAAGAATATTTATTTCGAAGCCTCGGATTGACGATCCGACCATACGGATCTGATCAAGATGACGATCGGAGTCCAACGCCTCCGAAATTGCCTTAATCGGAGTCTCGTAGCACCATATACAGTCTGAGGAAGATTAACGGCCAAGGGACTAGGAGACATAATTCAGACCTTCAAATGACAAATACGACCGCGTGGATGGATTGATTGACGAACGTAGCCCAACGGCACAAAAATTGACTCAATCCGACCTCTGTAGCAACCCCAACAATGAAAAGAAGATGGACGGACTAGATCGCGCCACGTGGCGCAACCCAGGCCACCCATGCGCACGCACGTGCCACTGCACATGCACAGCAGTGCGGGCGCGTGCTCGCAAAGCGACAGCACATGCAAGCATGTAGCGTGCGCCAGTGCAGCGACATCGTGGGCGCGTGGGCTATCTTCAGCGACATTTACGGCGGATCTTCAGCGACGTTTATGACTGTCACTAAATGTCCTGTATATGAATTTGATTCTTTCCTCCACTATAAAAGGACCCTTACCCCTATCATTTTTCTTCATTTCTTCATTTCTTCCTTTCTTCCTCTCACCACCTCCAAGGCTCTAGAGAGAGCTTATCCCAAGCCCAGGATGCTCCTCTAGAGTAGAAAACAAAATATTTTTCCCTCCATCCCCATTCGTGGAGCATCTCGTGGTCGTCCTGTCATCACCCTTCGGGAAGAAGATCCTCACCACGACATCGTCTTGCCCCACCCTCTGTCCTCCAGCTCCGTCCTCCGTCCCATTCCTCACCACCTTCCTCCAGGCGACGTCAGAGCGAGTCGTCCTCCGAGCAACCGTCAAGGGGGATTTTCTCATCTCTATCTATCTTTACTGCTTTCTAGTGTAGTTTTTCCTGCTTTTTTAGTTGCAGAAAACATTAGATTCAGAAATATATGTGATTGTTCCTCTCTCTCTCTTCTTTTTATTTTGCAAGTAGATTTCCTAGATTTCATCGGCGTGATCTCTTGCCCTATAAAAATACCAAATAAATTAGAAAAGACAAAAACGACCAAAAACAAATAAAAGCAAAGCGCAGATTTTTATAAAACCAAACGTTCGCCTCCCCGTGTTTGACCCGGGACTCACTTTTCAAGTTTCGGTTATAAATTTTATCTGATAGACGCGTTTTGCGGTTATGACGACAGGTCCTCCAAAACCCCGATTTCATTTTGCGAAGCGCGCCGTCGATAATTTTGGCGTCGTTGCCGGGGAGGTAATACTCTTTACTTTTTCTTGTGTTTTTTCCGCCTTACCTAACTTTTATCTCACTTTTTCTCTGATCTTACTGTGATTGTAGGTACTCTTCCGAGGTGGGCCAAAGCGGTTAGATTGGAGAAAAGTGCGAATGAAGGTTCTCTAAGTTTCCCCCCACTTCCCTACCCACTAATTCATTTCACCACACTAATAACTCAAACCCAAATCAACTTAGGTACTTTTTATAAACCCTAGGATAGATTTGGCTGTTTGTTTGCCACCTCCACTCATCTCACCCCTGCATATATAAAAAAACAAAAAAAAAATACTCTTCTCTTGTGGGATTTTTTAAAAAATTCACACATTAACACCCACAACTCTCCACTTAAGGCACACCACTCCACTTTGGTTCTACCACTTAACCGAGATCTGACCTGTGGATCCGGTACACCTTAACTCAACACACATAAGTGAGTAGAAATCTGATTAGGTTAAGACTTTTTGTGTGCCTTAATCAAGTGGTGCAATAGGCCAATTGCTTGAACTGTTTGGGCTACACCACTCGATCTAAAACTGATCCATCTAATTAATTTTGAGTAGACGTTGGTCTTAAGGATTGATTTGCTCTTCGAAGCTCAGATTGAGATTTTTTTTCGATTAATCTGCTTCTGCTGGTCCATCTGATGTCTAGCTAGGGGAGTAGCGTCAAACGACCGCAGCTGCGGGGTACACTAGGAACCAACGGCGCAAGCCAAAGGAAGAATCTTCTCTCCAGTCCCTCCTTCTAACTGGTTGGACTAACCAGATAAAAGTATACTAAATCATTTATAATCTCAAGACGGGTCCTGGAAGTCAGTAGGTCTTTAGGCTACCCACATAAGGATAAGTTTGGTTGATTGTACTGCAGGGCACCTTTCTCTCTTCTATTTTCCCTCCTACTCCACAATGTATCGTTCCACATCTTTTACACATTTCCAATTCTATCCTCCTACAACCACTTATCCCTAAGATGATTACTATTCCGACTTGACTTGTAATTACCATCCACTAGTGGGATGACTTTGATTGGGGATATGAATGCAGACCTCAGTGTCCAGGGCCTAACCCTGGGCAATAAGACTATGATTACTATCCTTCCCAGAGCTACAATGATTATAGATCTTCATCCTTTGATCATCAAACCAACCCGATCTACAATCAGGAATGATATAATGATTATAACACCTACCCTCCCTAGTATTCCACTGAATATAGGTCGCCGCCATCCTTTAAATAACCTAGAACAACCTACTATCAGGGAGGGACTTGGGAACCTCGATATCTTGACTCCCCTAGATTTAACCCAAACCCACCCAAACCTGAATCGAACCAGTCGGTTCAGGTGAACCAGATCCAGGATAGGGTGTTGGCTAATTTGAGGAACACTATACAAGCATTAGAAGCTCAGCCAACACCATACACTAAAGCACTGGAGCCTATGATCAAAATGATTGATGAACTTAATAGTTCTTTATTAGATTTGCTCCAAAGTGTTAGGGATAGGGACCTGGGTGAGTTTCTTCTTGGAAAATTGTCGAGGTTGAGGATGAAATTTGTGGCTGCCCTAGTCAAATCTTGGGATGATTCTCAAGATGAGCCCTCTTTAGGAGAGCTAATGTCTGAACCCGCTTAGGCACCTATCGGGGGGGATACATATTCTGAGATTGGAGATGACCAGGTTGGCCTAGAGCATCCCTTTGAGGATGAACCGAGTTTCTCACCCGAGATCCTCGAGCTAGGGAGCGAGGAAAAATATGTCTCTTTGAACCAGGAAATGACAATCGATTTTGAGACATATATACATGAGGATCATGAATTCTTTGACTCTGAGGGTGAAGAATCTTTTGGTGAAGTCTCACTTGAACTTAAGGAAGAGGATTTTAGTGAGACAATTGGGCTTAAGGAATCTGACGAACCAGTTGATAGCCCAATTATTGAAGATTTGGATTCTGTTGGGGCTAACTTGGAGGATTCGAATCCTCATTTACTAGAAGATTCAATCAATAGCCCCATTCCTCATCCACACCCCGAAGAGCTGACTTCTGAGATCATTGTGCCCAAGTTAATCTTGATTCAGCCACGATTCCTGGACTTGGGAGAATCATATGGGTTGAATGATATGCTAGAGGTCCCAGAGCCCGAGCTCTTAATGTTGGAGGATAGAATTGTTGAAATAAAAATTTGGGAGGATAATTCTGAGGGAACTACGATTTGGATCTAAGGGTACCTATTGACCTGAAACCACCTACCTTCTATCAGGACCCTTATGATATCTTTCATGTGCAACCCAAGCCTGGAATAACTGACTATCTTCCTACGCTGAACTATAAGTGGACACTCGATTTTAATGAATCAGATCAACCCGTTGTCCGACACTTTAGTCTTGGGTTGTAATGGCGGTATGACTAGGTTTTGTTGTTTTGTTATAGAAATGGCGTTGTAGTACAGATAGTCATTACCACTATTACAATTTTTACTCGAAAATAAAAGATCTCCCGAGGTCGAACTCAGGGAGCAAACTGTATTCTAGAGATACAAAGTTTTTATTACAAAAGTGTAAAAAGAGAGAGAGAGAGAGATTTATTTTGTTGGCTTTTTCTTCTTCTCTCTTCTTTCTCGTTGTTGTCTTCTTCTCTTCTTTTGGGTTCTTCAGCCTTCTTCCTTCTGTTCTTCTTATTTCTTTCTTCTTCAGAGCTTCTTCTTCTTTCTCTTTTTCTTCTCTGCGGCAGTGGTGATCCTCCTCTTCTTTTTTCTTTCTTTCTTTTCTTTCCTTGCTTGAGGTTATGCCTTCTTTCTTTCGTTTCTTCTTCCAAGCTTCTTCTTTTCTTCCTGCAGGCCGTCGTCTGATTTTTCAATCAGACGACTTAAGTAGCTTTTGCTACAGTGCGTCTTCTTTCCTTCTTCTCTCTGTGGTTCTCTTCTTCTTCTTCTTCTCGCAGTCCTTCTTCTTCTTCCTCTGCGGTCTGCCTTCTCTTCTTCCTCTTCTCCTGTGCCTGCACACTCGCAGTTTGGTCAGAGGGAAAAAACCTACTCTACTCTCCCCCGCGTCTCTCTCTCTCAGAATTCACTCGTAGGATAGCTCTCCCAGAGCTGCCGAGTATTCGGGTACGGGTCGCGCCTGGGTCCAGGCCCACCGACGTGCGGTGGTGGGCGAGGAGTGCAGGTCGGGTAAACGGGTCGAGCCAAGTCCGCGGGGGGTGGTCGCGAACGAGGCCGGGTCAAGCGGGTGAGAGGGACCTCACCCCGTGGTCAAGAGGCGAAGAGACTAAGGCACTTTTTGCCTCTATGCGGGCGCGCGGCCTCGAAATCCCACGATGTGGGACTATCTTCTGCTGTCTTCGCATGCGCCCGCAGGATGACTCCACCTCGCCCTCTGATCAGCTGCAGTCGATGTCTGGGCCAACTGAAGAGGCAGAAGCCTTTGCGGACTTCGCCCCAACCTGCAGCACCTGGGAATCTGGAGCTGCAGGGCCTGGAGCTCGCCTCGAAGCTGCTTCAGCCGTCGCTAATGGCGGCTGGAGCAGCGAACCTATTAGATAGGAATACGGCCCTTCGGCCAAATCAAACACGCGGGGGACCTTCGCCGTGGCAAGGCGAAGGTGGTGCGGGGTGTGGCAGGTCGTGGGTCGGCGTCTGGTGGCGGGGCTAGGTCGGACTCTAGCCGCGAGAATGGGTTTGTTCGGTGAAGTATGGTGGAGGTGAGGAGTGGCAATGAAGGGGCGGAAACGGTTCAGTGGGACGAGGCGGAGGTTTTGGGTCGGTCGGCGAGTCGTATGGAGTGGCAGAAGGATGGGAGCGACTCGCCGGAGGTGGGCCGGAGGCGTGGAAGATGATGGTGGTCGGGTCGGTCGAGGGTTTGATTGAGCAAATTAAAATAGGGAAAAGAAAGAGGGGAGGAAGAGAGGTAACTGTTACCTACTTGCAGGGACGAAGGGGGAAGAAGGTACCCAGAGGGGGCGGACGGCGGCGACGATGGGGCTGAAGCAGCACGCGCAGGTATTGCGCGACGTGGAGGAGAATCAGGAAGAAGTCTCTGCCATTGGTTTTGTGGCAGAGCGAAGAGGAAAGGAAAGGGAGCTCGTCAGAGCTCGCTGGGTGTCTGCCGGAGTGGGAAGAGAAGAAAGTTGTGGGTGGTTCTCCGTCAGAATCGAGCTGGAGAGTGTGGCAGAGCGACGAGGGCTTTTATAGAGGCGAAATCAGAGAGGAGGGCGGAGGGAGACGACGTGCCACCCTCGCCGGAGAGCGCCAGAGATGGAGACCCATACCTTCCGTGCGTTCGCACGGGCGGTATGGGCGGTTGCAGCGACCAGGGAGTTGTCCCTGCGACGTCGCAGGGCACCCCCGGTTGTCTTGGCAGAGGGTCTCCCTTACCCTGCGCGGCGCCATGCTCCGCGCAAAGTCGTCGGAGCATGGCGCTGCTCAGGGTTTTGCAGGGAGGATCCAAATGCAAAGAACGAAGAAGAGTTAGGGGCCAAAATGTGAGGGTTTCAAAAGTTGAGGGCTAAAAAGTAATAGATGAGGACCAAAATGTAAAGTTGGTCAAGAAGGTCTCTCCTTAGCCTCAAGTTTTTATACATGACTAATTAGGACCTAAGGATTCTGATGGTGAATTTTATTTCTAGATCAAACCTTGTTTGACCGATCAATTTATGCAAAAACCTAAATTCAGTTATTAATTGGGCATGGTTCTCAATATAGGTCAAAATGAGTTCCTAAGGCCAAATTGGAGGTTCTAAACCCTAAAGATTATTTTTCTATGAATTTTAGAGGGTTTAGTCAATTTTTTCTTTGCCTCGAACCTCGTGAATTGAAGTGGATTTGTTTTTAGGATTACAGGATGTCATTTAATTCCTTGTAGTTGCTATAGCCCTTATTGGATCATCTCATCCCACTTTTCTTCCTATTAGGTTATTTTGACCTATGTTTGGACCCTGAGTTACCCTATTTTCAGATTGAATTGGTGAAATTACATTTTTACCCCTTAGTTTCAATTTTCTTTACAAACTCAGAATTTCTCTGAGCCAAGCCTTTCTAGAGTTATGTAGGAGCTTTTTCTTGCAAATCTGGGTTAGATGGTGCTACTTTAGGGTTTATGACGAGGTTCTCATCATACCCCCATGCCTAGCTTTTGCTAGTCCCTTAGCAAAAACCTAAGGTTTTAACCTTTGTTCTAGATCGTGATGTTTTTAACAACTTCAGATAAGTGCTTTTTCATTTGAACCTAGATTAGGTTAGAATGCTGACCAAAGGCTTAAAAGGTACTCTAGTACCAACCAAGATCCAGATCTGTCTAGCCTTAGCCTCAGTCTTTGGCAAAGGTTTTTAAGGCCCATAAGAACTAACCTAAGGTTTATTGGACTTCGTGGTTAAAGCACCCTGTGCTTGAAACGATTTTTGCCCTAGTTCAGTTCGTAGTGCATTCTGTAAGAGAGAGAGGTAGTAAGTTTTTCTGTTTGGAGAGTTTTTCTCCCTCTTTTTCTTTTTAGTTCTAGCCTAGGATTGGCTTTTCAACACGGTCTGTCTCAGATTCATTGCTCCCATCATCAATCCTCAAGGGTTCTTGGCAATTGATGCTTCGAGATAGCACCGCCCATGGCAACCCCTAGAACCCTGGCTATTGAGATTTCGGGATAACCCCATCCATGGTGTTCCGTGGCCGAATTCAGACCCTGGCAATTGACACTTCGTGATAATGCCATCCATGGAATCTGAACCGGCAGAGTGCTTACATGCCCCCAGTAGGATATGTGAATATCTTAAGAGACAAGCACCGAGGAGATGATATTTTGTTACGCATCTTCGAGGGGATTTCTCGCCTCCCCGCGATGGGAACTCTTCCAAATCAACTTGTGTTGATCGGCCGCTCCTATTCTAGGTGTATTTTTCAGAGTTTTGCGACGCTTCTGCGTGATTTTGAATTTTTTACGCTTACTGAACCAGGCTGTGTGTGGGGTTGGGGTGCTTAGGTTACTGAGTCCCGTAAACCAGGAGTTAGTTAGTGAGGTCAAATACTCCCTAAGCCTTGGACCTAGTACTTAAGCTTTTCATTTTCCTCAACCTCTTGAGGATTGTCTAGATCTTAATGGGTACTAAGAGTCTATCCAAGAATGCCTAAGGTTTGCGTTCTTACTAATCTTACCATTCATTTTTCATTTCTTTTCTTGAATAGGGTCTAGAACTTAGATCAATTCCTTAGCTTCTTACTAATGACTATTACTCTTTTCTTTCATTTTTTGTGCTCCTTTTCATTTTGTTTCTTTTCCCTTCTCCCACAAAATTTCCTTTCTCCTCTTTTTTTTTTTATGGTGTTTTTGGCATATGTGAATTTTTTATTTTTAAACCCCTTTTTTACAAGTTTTGCACTTTTATACCCCCCCATGCCTAAGGTTTGCAATGCCCTCATTGTGACTTAGGGGTTTTTATTTACTTAGTTCATTCCTTAAGACAGATGTTTTAATGAATGAATGGGTCAGGATGAATTCTGCGGATGATTTCTAATCTCTGATGCATGCATCTGAGGTGGAGTCGGCTGTCTATGAGGGTGAACTTTAAGTGCACAAAAATGTGAAAAGGGTTTTAGATTTTCAGAAAATGACGGGCTGCCTCCCGTTAAGCGCTGACTTTTACGCCATCGGCTGGGCGCAATAAGCTCAAGGGGAATGGAGGATGAGATATGATTCAGCCAAATCAGTAAAAGTCACATCAATGAACGGCTTAAGTCTCTGACCGTTCACGATGAAAGGTTCAGAATCGTGGCTGAGTGGACTTATTTCGATCGCTCCATTTCCAAAAACCTGTCGGACTAAATATGGTCCGACCCACATGGATCGCAGTTTTCCCGGGAAAAGTTTAAGTCAGGCATCAAAGAGTAGGACCTTTTGACCAGGATGAAAGATCTTTCTCGAGATATGCTTGTCATGGAAGGCTTTAACCCACTCCTTGTAGATTCGCGAGTTCTCATACGCGTCTAGGCGTAATTCATCGATCTCGCTGATTTGGAGTTTTCTGTGGGTTCCAGCCTTGGAAAGATCTATATTACAGTTCCGTACTGCCTAATAGGCTTTATGCTCCAGTTCTACGGGAAGGTGACACGCCTTTCCATACACCAGTCTAAAGGGAGACATGCCTAGTTGGATCTTGTGGGCGGTCCTATAGGCCCACAATGCTTCCGGAAGTCGGGACGACCAGTCCTTCCTGTCAGGCCGAACAGTGACCTGCAGGATTTTCTTGATCTCCCGATTTGACAACTCAGCTAGACCATTAGTTTGGGGGTGGTAAGGAGTAGAGATTCGGTGAGACACCCCGTATTTGGTCATTAGTGACCTAAACTGAGCGTTTATGAAATGGGTCCCCCCATCAGAGATTATAGCACAGGGAATCCCGAACCTTGAGAAAATGTTTTGATGAATGAATTTAAGAACAGTCTTGTGATCACAGGTTCTGGTCGGTATGGCTTCGATCCATTTGGACACATAGTCCACAGCAAGCATAATGTACTCGAAACCATCCGAAACAGGAAAGGGGCCCATAAAATCAATCCCCCAAACGTCAAAGATTTCGCATACGAGAATTGGCTGCAAAGGCATCATGTCGCGACGGTTCATGTTGCCCAAAGTCTGGCAGCGACTGCATGCCTTGCAGTGACTGTATGCATCTTTGAATAGTGTAGGCCAGTAGAAGCCACACTGGAGGACTTTTGATGCGGTTTTATGCCCCGAGAAATGGCCACCGCATGCCTGGTCATGGCAGAAAGAGAGGATATTGCTGACTTCCTCTTCTGGGACACATCTCCGAATAATTTGATCAGGACCTATGCGGAAAAGGTACGGATCTTCCCATATGTAATACTTGGTATCAGAACGCAGTTTGTCTTTCTTGGCCTTCGGCCAATTAGGCGGGGTCTGATGAGATGCCAAGTAGTTTACTATGTCAGCAAACCATGGAAGTTTAGTACCAAGAGTATACAGGTGCTCATCAGGAAAGTGTTCTGTGATGGGTCCGGAAGGGTCGATAATCTCAGAAGGAAGACAGGACAGATGGTTGGCTACCACATTCTGCCTTCCCGCCTTGTCGCGAATCTCAAGATCGAATTCTTGCAACAGCAAGATCCAACGGATTAGTCGGGGCTTCGCGTCCTTCTTGGCAAGGAGGTGCCTTACAACCGTGTGATCCGAGTAAATGATGACATGGGAACCCAGAAGATACGATCAGAACTTTTCAAGGGCAAATACTACGGCTAGTAGCTCTTTCTCCGTAACTATATAGTTACGCTAAGCCTCGTCAAGTGTCTTGCTAGCGTAGTAGATGACCACGGGTTTTCCGTCAGCTTTTTGCCCCAGGACCGCTCCTACAGCGAAATTAGACGCATCACACATGATCTCAAAGGGTTGAGACCAATCAAGGGATTGTAGGATAGGTGCCTGGGTGACTCGGTCACGCAGGTTTTCAAAGGCTAGTGTGCATTCCTTGGAGATTTCAAAGGGTACATCCTTAGAGAGAAGAGAAGTCAAGGGGCGCGCGATTTTCGAGAAATCTGGAATGAAACGACAGTAAAAACCGACGTGCCCCAAAAAAGAACGGATGTCCTTGATCGAGCTAGGCATAGGAAGGCGAGAGATCAGATCAACCTTAGCACGATCCACCTGGATGCCTTTTTCTGAAATTTAGTGTCCCAGGACAATTCCCTCAGGCACCATGAAACGGCCCTTTTCCCAAGAAAGAACCAAATTCACCTCGATGCATCGCCTGAGTATTTGGACCAAGTGTTGGAGGCAATCATCAAAAGATTCTCCAAAAACTGAAAAGTCATCCATGAAGACTTCCAGAAAATCACCAACCATATCTGAGAATATGGCAAGCATGCACCGCTGAAAGGTAGCGGGTGCATTGCAAAGACCGAAAGGCATCCTTCGGAAAGCGTATGTTCCAAAGGGGCAGGTGAACGTGGTCTTTTCTTGGTCCTCAGGATGGATTGCCACCTGGTTATAACTGGAGTACCCGTCAAGAAAGCTGAAGAACCTATTTCCTGCTAGTTTCTCGAGAATTTGATCAATGAAAGGAAGTGGGAAATGATCCTTCTTCGTGGAGGAATTGAGTCGGCGGTAATCTATATAGACTCTCCACGCATTGGCTAATCGGGTAGGAATGATTTCTCCGGTCTCAGTCGTTATGGTGGTGAGTCATGCCTTCTTAGGCACAACCTGAATTGGGCTCACCCAACGACTATCGAAGATCGGGTAGATGATTCCAGCATCTAACCACTTGATGATCTCCTTTTTCACGACCTCCTGCAGATTAGGGTTCAAACGTCTCTGCATTTCACGAGAAGGTCGTGCGCCCTCTTCTGAATAGATATGATGAGTACAATAAGAGGGGCTTATTCCAGTCAAATCATCGAGAGTCCACCCGATGGCTCTGCGATGTTGCTGGAGAATAGCAATCAGACGGGATTCCTGTGATTGATAATCACAGGGAGGGTCTGATTAGAACCTAAAAAGATGTATTTCAAGTGAGCAGGAATAGGCTTCAACTCGAGGATAGGGTTATCAGCAGCAGCGGGTGGTTCAGTGTAGACGTGAGGTTCAAGGGTAGGAGTTACTGGGTTGTTTATATCCGGACTCCACTCCTCTTTTTGCGGGTCAAGATCCTTCTGTTGATGAGGCATAATCAGGTCATTCTGGAAGTGTGTTTCATCAACCAAAGTCCTAATGTCACAAATCTGTTCGATGACACCGCAATTAATTCCTTGTTGGGCCTTAAATATATCAATTTTCAAGGTTTGATCCCCAAATTTGAGCTCTATTTGGCCCTCCTCACAGCTAATGTTGGCTCTAGTAGTAGCCAAGAAAGGTCTCCCTAAAATGATTGGTGTATCCCTAGGGTTCTCAAGTGCGTCCATATCTAAGACTATGAAGTCCACGGAAAAATAGAAATCCCGCACTCTTAAGATAACATCCTCGAGAATCCCTTGTGGTGATTTTATGGATCGATCTGCTAATTATAATGTCACCTCGGTTGGTTTTAGCTCAGATTCTTCTAGATGGTCAAGTAAGGATGTGGGTATCAGGTTTATGGATGCACCCAAGTCTAGCAAAGCTCTATCAAATTGGGTACCACCTATCTTGCAGGAAATCAGGGGAGTACCAGGATCTTTTGCCTTGGGTGGGAGTCTATTGAGGATTACAGAGCTGGCTTGCTCTGACAGAACAATTGGGCTCCCACCCTTGGTTCGCGGCTTACGCTGGGATGTACATACATTCTTTAAAAATCGTGCGTAAGCCGGTACGTGACGGATTGCATCCATCAAAGGGATGTTTATGTGGACCTGCTCAAAGAGCTTGATCAGGTCCTCCTCAGGTGCCACGGGCTTGGTGGTCTTCTTTCCCTTGGTCAAGGCCTCGGGAAACGGGATCTTGGTTGGTTCTTCTAGGATAGGTCCAGGTTTTGGATCTAGGATAGGGGTGGGAACGTCCTGGATTACTGTCCTCAGCTTGGGATTGCTACCAGGCTTGGAGTGGTTTGGATGAGGTGGGTCTTGGGTTTCCTTACCACTACGGGTTGTCACGGAATTAAGTCCTGCCTGGTTTTGGTTAGGATTGGGTAAGATAGGTTGCTGCTGGTAACCTGCAACAGAAGTGGAGGCTTCTATCCCGTCGGGTGAAGGAAAAGAGGGGGCCTGATAAATCATATGGGCATGGCCCAGGTTTGGGTTCATAACGCGCCGCTGGGTTGGCACGTTATTTGGATTAGGAAGAGATTGAGAAGGAAGAGTGCCTGGCTGGCGGGAGTTTGCCAACTGGGCAAATTGGTTTCGGACCTCTGTAAGTTCGTCCTTGTGTTGTTTTTGAATAGCCGCATTCGTTCTATGAATGTCGGCCAGAGTTTGAAGGATAAGGGACATTTGATCCTGATTTGGCCCTGATGAATAAGTAGGGTTGGGCCGAGGCTGAGGCGGTTGGTAAGGACGAGGGGGTTGTGGGCAGGGTTGAAAGGGTGGTCTTTGGGTTTGGGAATTTCCCGCCCACTGAAAGTTGGGATGGTTTCGCCATCCAGGGTTATAGGTGTTGGAGAACGGGTCATTCTGGATGGCGTTGAGGTCCTCGCAAGTCTGAGGAACCTCCAGAGAGTCAGAGAAAGAGGGAATGGAATTCCCCGGGTTGGTATAGAGAGGATCGGATAGACCTCTGGTTAGAGAATCAGATGGTGGATATGGATCCATCCTAGGAGAAGATTGATGGAGAATATTTTGCACAGTTTCCCTTGTGGAAGGAGGCTGTGCAAAGGGGTTATGCGCAGAGGTGGCTCGCTGCAGGTGCTGAGTCATTCATCCACCTTCTTTTCAATAATCGAGACCTTGTCCAATCGACTGGCCATTAATTCCAGGTCGACTGATGCGGACAGGCCCTGCGTCTCATGTGCTCCCCTGAGATTCGTCGATGCGCGGGTATTCGTCTTGTCGAATAATCCCATGGAGTCATTGTTGATGGAGTTCTCGCACATGTTTTCAAGAATCTCCCACACAGTGTCCTCATGTTGACCCATGATATTTCCTCCACTGGTTGCATTGACGAAAAGACGGATATCCTCACAGAGTCCCTGGTAAAAAGATTGGACCTGTTCCCATTTAGGAACTCCATGATGGGGGCACTTTCTCATGAGATCCTGAAAACGATCCCATCCCTCATGGAGAGGTTCCCCTGTTTGTTGAGTAAAGTGCGTAATCTGATGGCGTAAGACATTGGTTCGGCCAACGGGGAAGAACTTTTTCAAGAACTCGGACTGAAGTTCTTCCCAAGTGTTGATCGGCCGGGTCTGGGTTTGATACCAATGAGCGGCCTTGTCCATAAGAGAAAAGGAGAACATCTTCATGAGAAGAATATCCTGATTTTGCGCGTCTAACCCAAAAGTTTGGGCCAGATGCTTTAGCTGTTTGATGTGCTAGAAGGGATCTTCAGAATTAAGCCCATGGAATTTAGGTATAGCATGAATCATGTTGGGCTTTAATTCAAAATCAGGTCCTCCAGTCAGGATTCTGACTCGAGGCTCGATGGCCACCGCAGCAGGATTATAATGGTCCCGCATCATAGGACGCTGCGGTGGGTGCACAAAGTTTTGGAAGAGGTTGTTAAGTCGCTGGAGCTGGTGCTCTAGATTGTTTTCTTCCTCAACTGGCTGAGCCATGATAGGGGAAGAAGAAGAGTTTGATTCAGAATCAGATGAGAGAATGATGGGGTTAGGTTGCTGTTCAAACACGGGAGTCAAGGCTGGGCCTTGACGAGAGTGAATTCCTAAAGGAGATCTTAAGGGTGGTCTCAAGGATCTCCTACCGTTCGTGCACTGTTGGAGTGAAAGAGTTTAGAAGGTGCTGGACCCAATCAAGACACCCAAAAATGTGTTGGGTGACTATAGAGGTGCGGGGTAGATGGACCCCTTGATCAGAAAGATCGTCCACCTGAGAATTACCTGGGCAGCCAGAGAGGGTGAGTCCCGCGAAGACCCCTACACGATAGAGCGTCCCCACAGGTTACAGGGTTTCCCCCACCCAACCTCTCTTGTCACTACGGATCCAGGTAGACCAGAATGGGGATCTTGACCTCTTAAGTCTACCAATTTTAGTTTAAGATCAGGGTGCTTAAGGTTTCACTTGAACTTTTAGGTATTTTTGAGTGAAGAAGTGACATAATTTTAAGGTTGGTTGACCCAAGGGGTCAACTTCACCTCTTGTTCTTTTGAGAGCTTTTGGGTCCTTTCTTTTTAGGGTTCAAGTGTTTAGAGAGCCATTTGCTTAGGGTTTCTCTTGTGTAGATTTTTTCAAGCAAGGTTTAGGTACACCTCTTTTTGGGAAGATCTTTTCTTTGTTAATAGAAGGTGTGTCTCTAAAAACCCTAGTTTTTCAATTCCTGAGTTGCCTCTAGTTAGTCCATTTTAGTTGCCTCAAAAATGTAGTATCTAGGGCTCAATCAAGAAGGTTTTAGCCCTAGTTACCTTAGCTAGATGGAAAGTTAAAATGTGTTGAAATGAAAAATTTAGGCAACTTTGAGGAATTACTATGTATGATGCAGGTAGCCCTAAGTTGATTGATTTTTTTGTTCCTTTTTAAGGGAGTTTAAGAGAGGGCTAATGAAGATTACCTGTTTGTTGGAGTGTTTGTTGTGCGGCTGCTCTTCCAATTTTTACCTGCACACAAGAGAGAGAAAAAGATTAGCAATCTCTTGAAAGAAATTAAAAGCTTCTAGAATAGCCGTTGCTCCCCGGCAATGGCGCCAAGAATATTGGCGGTATGACTAGGTTTTGTTGTTTTGTTATAGAAATGGCGTTGTAGTACAGATAGTCATTGCCACTGTTACAATTTTTACTCGGAAATAAAAGATCTCCCGAGGTCGAACTCAGGGAGCAAACTGTATTCTAGAGATACAAAGTTTCTATTACAAAAGTGAAAAGAGAGAGAGAGAGAGATTTATTTTGTTGGCTTTTTCTTCTTCTCTCTTCTTTCTCGTCGTTGTCTTCTCTTCTCTTCTTTTGGGTTCTTCAGCCTTCTTCCTTCTGTTCTTCTTATTTCTTTCTTCTTCAGAGCTTCTTCTTCTTCTTTCTCTTTTTCTTCTCTGCGGCAGTGGTGATCCTCCTCTTCTTTTTTCTTTCTTTCTTTTCTTTCCTTGCTTGAGGTTATGCCTTCTTTCTTTCGTTTCTTCTTCCAAGCTTCTTCTTTTCTTCCTGCAGGCCGTCGTCTGATTTTTCAATCAGACGACTTAAGTAGCTTTTGCTACAGTGTGTCTTCTTTCCTTCTCTCTGTGGTTCTCTTCTTCTTCTTCTCGCAGTCCTTCTTCTTCTTCCTCTGCGGTCTGTCTTCTCTTCTTCTTCTTCTCCTCTGCCTGCACCCTCGCAGTTTGGTCAGAGGGCAAAAGCATACTCTACCCTCCCCCGCGTCTCTCTCTCTCAGAATCCACTCGTAGGATAGCTCTCCCAGAGCTGCCGGGTATTCGGGTACGGGTCGCGCCCGGGTCCAGGCCCACCGGTGTGCGGTGGTGGGCGAGGAGTGCAGGTCGGGTAAACGGGTCGGGCCAGGTCCGCGGGGGGTGGTCGCGAACGAGGCTGGGTCGAGCGGGTGAGAGGGACCTCACCCCGTGGTCAGGAGGCGAAGAGACTAAGGCACTTTTTTCCTTTATGCGGGCGCGCGGCCTCGAAATCCCACGATGTGGGACTATCTTCTACTGTCTTCGCGTGCGCCCACAGGACGACTCCACCTCGCCCTCTGATCAGCTGCAACCGATGTCTGGGCTAACTGAAGAGGAAGAAGCCTTTGCGGACTTCGCCCCAACCTACAGCACCTGGGAATCTGGGGCTACAGGGCCTGGAGCTCACCTCGAAGCTGCTTCAGTCGTCGCTAATGGCGGCTGGAGCAGCGAACCTATTAGACAGGAATACGGCCCTTCGGCCTAATCAAACACGCGGGGGACCTTCGCCGTGGCAAGGTGAAGGTGGTGCGGGGTGTGGCAGGTCGTGGGTCGGCGTCTGGTGGCGGGGCTAGGTCGGACTGTAGCCGCGAGAATGGGTTTGTTCGGTGGAGTATGGTGGAGATGAGGAGTGGCAGTGAAGGGGCGAAAACGGTTTAGTGGGACGAGGCGGAGGTTTTGGGTCGGTCAGCGAGTCGTATGTAGTGGCGGAAGGATGGGAGCGACTCGCCGGAGGTGGGCCGGAGGCGTGGAAGATGATGGTGGTCGGGTCGGTCGAGGGTTTGATTGAGCAAATTAAAATAGGGAAAAGAAAGAGGGGAGGAAGAGAAGTAACTGTTACCTACTTGCAGGGACAAAGGGGGAGGAGCAGGGCGGCAGTCGTGTCGACTGTCGCCAGAGAAGAAGGTACCCAGTGGGGGCGGACGGCGGCGACGACGGGGCTGAAGCAACGCGCGCGGGTATTGCGCGACGCGGAGGAGAATCAGGAAGAAGTCTCTGCCATTGGTTTTGTGGCAGAGCGAAGAGGAAAGGAAAGGGAGCTCGCCGGAGCTCGCTGGGTGTCTGCCGGAGTGGGAAGAGAAGAAAGTTGTGGGTGGTTCTCCGTCAGAATCTAGCTGGAGAGTGTGGCAGAGCGACGAGGGCTTTTATAGAGGCGAAATCAGAGAGGAGGGCGGAGGGAGACGACGTGCCTCCCTCGCCGGAGAGCGCCGGAGATGGAGACCCATACCTTCTGTGCGTTCGCACGGGCGGTATGGGCCGTTGCAGCGACCAGGGAGGTGTCCCTGCGACGGCAGACGTCGCAGGACACCCCCGGTTGTCTTGGCAGAGGGTCTCCCTTACCCTGCGCGGCGCCATGCTCCGCACAAAGTCGTCGGAGCATGGCGCTGCTCAGGGTTTTGCAGGGAGGACCCAAATGCAAAGAACGAAGAAGAGTTAGGGGCCAAAATGCGAGGGTTTCAAAAGTTGAGGGCCAAAAAGTAATAGATGAGGACCAAAATGTAAAGTTGGTCAAAAAGGTCTCTCCTTAGCCTCAAGTTTTTATACATGACTAATTAGGACCTAAGGATTCTGATGGTGAATTTTATTTCTAGATCAAACCGTGTTTGACCAGTCAATTTATGCAAAAACCCAAATTAAGTTATTAATTGGGCATGGTTCTCAATGTAGGTCAAAATGGATTCCTAAGGCCAAATTGGAGGTTCTAAACCCTAGAGATTATTTTTCTATGAATTTTAGAGGGTTTATTCAATTTTTTATTTGCCTCGAACCTCGTGAATTGAAGTGGATTTATTTTTAGGGTTACAGGATGTCATTTAATTCCTTATAGTTGCTGTAGCCCTTATTGGATCATCTCATCCCACTTTTCTTCCTATTAGGTTATTTTGACCTATGTTTGGATCCTGAGTTACCCTATTTTCATATTGAATTGGTGAAATTGCATTTTTACCCATTAGTTTCTGTTTTCTTTACAAACTCAGAATTTCTCTGAGCCAAGCCTTTCTAGAGTTATGTAGGAGCTTTTTCTTGCAAATCTGGGTTAGATGGTGCTAGTTTAGGGTTTATGACGAGGTTCTCATCAGGTTGCACACCACAAATCGTAGGCCCGGCCCTACAAACACAATTATCTTAGGTTCTGGGGAATTTTCATCCAGAACCTTAGAACCACTTGACCCTTGGGCATGGGTCTGCACCATAATCTGGTCCACTTCTATGGTCATCTTCTGCTGGCGGGTCTGAGGATTAATCTTTTGATTTTAATTCTGACCTGCACTTGTGAATTCTCAATTTCTTCTTTGTATGCATGTTATGCCTAGCTGAAGGCATTAAATTTAGCACGTATATATATTCCATGTTCTCTGCGAAGTTGACCGGATTTTCACGAAATTCAAGTGATATTCTATTTACTCCATCCTTTTCATGTCTTTGTTTTTACAATGAGGACATTGCATCATTTAGGCAAGGGGGGGTGGATATTTTATCCAGAAATCATTTTATTAACAACATAAAATTTCTTTTAGTTTCTTTTTTTTTAAAAAATTAAAAATTCAAAGAAAATAGGAGAAGAGAATTTAAGCATTTGGAGGTTATTAACTTTAGAAAATGATACCTTGAGACCTAAATACTTAGACCCTTCATGTCTTCGGGCTTAATTAGCTCGGGTGTTCACTCAAATGTGGACTTAGCATCGAGTCCTCGCCAATTCAAATTCATTTTAATTTGACTAATAAATTGGGATGATAAGTATGCGACTTATCAACCCACCCTATGATTTGAGGGGATTTTAAGTCTAAGCATCTACACACTATTGCATTGACTCACTTTTCGACGGTTTCTTCAAAAATTGGGTAGTTAATGAACTATCTAGGATGGTATGGCTGGCAAGTTGTTGGTGGTAACAGCTCATCGAACGGTTGTCCAGAGCCCAACCACAAGACCGTTTTCGTCATACTGCCTTTAGGTAAATCTTAGATCAAGAAAGTCACCTACTTTGAAAAAAAAAAAAGGAAAAGAAAAAGAAAAAGAAAAAAATATAGAAAAAGGAGAAAAGAAAAATAAATAAATAAATAAAACCACACTTCACCGCACAAGTATGGCTAGCAAGTTACCGTGGGTAACAACCCATTGGCTGGTTGCCCAGAGCCCAGCTCACAAAAATGCACAATAATTCCCAAAACACTTAGGGAAGAAGTGGGGAAGTAGAATAAACCAGAGAGATATACACTGGATTCGCCCTTATGTTGACCCCATAAATAAAAGAAGGGAGAAAGCTACCGTTCGAAAAGATAAACCTCTAGGCAAGGTCACCTAGGGTCGTAGAACCCGAAGTCCATTTTAATGGTCACCTAGTGAGTCTTTCACTCTTTTCACTAGATGCTTAGCACTTAGAGTCCTTTTCGAGTCTTGGACGAGTCGGGTAGCCGTAAAAAGCTATATCGGAACTCTCAAACTCCAAAAGTACAAAAAAATTAGAAAAAATAAAAACAAACAAATGTATCTTTCCTTTTCAAATAAGGCGAGGACTTGGGCGGTTTGCATTCTAGCAGGCATCCAGGTACTGCTGAGTTTTCGTTGTTTAGGACCTTAGGTGAAATTTTCTATTGTTAATAAACGACTTAGGCCTAAGTGATCGAATCCTAATTCTATTTTTATACATAGCATGTAGTTTAATTTTACTATGGACTAGTAAAAGATTGGCATGGGGGTATGATGTAGACAAAATTATTGAGGATAAAATGCCTATTCATGCATGTTCCTAAGCTTAGATTTGCATTTCATGTTATAAATATTGCATATCATGCACCATTCTGCATTTAGAGTAATTATATATAATTTAGGTTAGTTACATCCTTTTTGTGGTCAGGAGAGATAATATTTATTTCTGAGCCTCGAATTGATGCTCCGACTATACGGATCTGATCAAGATGACGATTGGAGTCCAACGCCTCTGAAATCGCTTCAATCGGAGTCCTGTAGCACCATATGCAGTCCGAGGAAGATCAACGGCCAAGGTACTAGGTGACATAATTGGGAGATTCAAATGAAAAATCCAACTAAGCAGATGGATTCGAGTCGTCGAACGCAGCCCAACGACGCAAAAATCGACTTAATCCGACCTCTGTAACAGCCTCTACAATGAAAAGAAGATGGACGGCCCAGATTGCACCACATGGCGCAACCCAGGCCACCCATGCGCATGCACGTGCCACCGCACATGCACAGCAGCGCTGGCGCACAACGGCAGCGCACGTAAGCGCGTAGCGTGCGGAGGCGCGCGACACGGCGTGCACCAGTGCAGCGGCAGTGTGGATGTGTGGGCAATCTTCAGCGACTCTTGCAACGGATCTTCAGCGACGTTTATGACCATCACTAAATGTTTTGTATACGAATTTGATTCTTTCATCCACTATAAAGGACCCTTACCCCTCTCATTTTTCCTCATCTCTTCCTTTCTTCCTCTCACCACCTCCAAGGCTCTAGAGAGAGCTTGTCCCAAGCCTACGATGCTACTCTAGAGTAGAAAACCAAATATTTTTCCCTCCATCCCCATTCGTGGAGCATCTCGTGACCGTCCTCTCACCACCCTTCGGGAGGAAGATCCTCGCCGCGACGTCGTCCTGCCCCGCCCTCTGTCCTTCGGCTCCATCCTCCTTCATCCCGCTCCTCACCACCTTCCTCCAGGCAACGTCAGAGCGAGTCGTCCTCCGAACAACCGTCGAGGGGGATTTTCTCATCTCTATCTATCTTTTTTACTTTCTAGTGTAGTTTTTCCCGCTTTCTTAGTTGTAGAAAACATTGGATTCAGAAATATATGTGATTGTTTCTCTCTCTCTTTTCTTTTTATTTTGCAAGTAGATTACCTAGATTTCATCGACTTGATCTCTTGCCCTATTAAAAATACCAAAAAAATTTGAAAAGACAAAAACGACCAATCGGGAGATCAAGAATATTCTACAGAAAGCGGTTAGGCCTGATCGCAAAGACTGGACTCAAAAGCTTGAGGACACTCTTTGGGCCTACCGTACGACGTATAAAATGCCCATCGGCATGTCTCCGTTTCGTCTGGTGTATGGAAAGGCATGCCATTTACCCGTAGAAATTGAACATAAGGCATTCTGGGCAATCAAGCAGTGCAATCTAGATCTGAGTTTAGTCGGGAAGATCCGAAAACTCCAACTATCAAAGTTGGAGGAGCTTAGAAATGATGCGTATGAGAATGCTAAGATCTTTAAGGCTCAGACCAAAGCTCTTCATGACCAATTGATTTCCCACAAGAGCTTTGAGTCGAACCAGAAGGTTTGGCTCTTCGATTCTTGACTAAATCTCTTTCCTAGCAAACTTAGGTCAAAATGGAACAGCCCGTTCATTATCTATCAGATATTTCCAAACGGGGCTATTCAAATCTCTGACCCGAAGATGGGTAATTCTTTCAGAGTCAACAGTCAACGTCTGAAGCCTGTTATTGACCGTACTATTCCAAAACCCGTCTCAGACACGGTTGCTCTAGCCATGTTGTGACTTCTTTGGCTGGACTTTGCCTAGCTAACGACATTAAACTTAGAAGTTGTATAGTCTGACACAGAGCTGACCCGAGCTTCATATTCAAGTGATATCTTCTGCATTCTACCTTTCCTTTCATGTCTTTTATTCTTAATGCGGACATTGCATCAGCTAGGCATGGGGGGGTGGATTCATTTCTGAATCATTTTGTCAGCTCTGTGGAATTTTTTGTAAATTCTATTTGTCTTCTTATATATACATAAAAAAAAAATTGAATTAGGAAGGAATACTTCATTATTATGACCTTTCAATCTTAGGAAATATTACAGTAGGATCTGAACATTAAGACCCTTCAGGTCTTTGGACTTAATCAGCCTGGGTATCCACTAAAATGTGATTTGTTTATCGAGTCATCACCATCCTGAATTCTATTTTAATTTGATTAAATAAGTTTGAGTGATAAGTATATGACTTATCAACCCACCCTCTGATTTGAGGGAACTTTAAGTCTAAGCATCTACACACTATTCGTCACTGACTCATTGTTCAGCGATTTTAATGAAAATTGGGTAGCTAATGAACCTTCTAGGGTGATATGGCAGGTAAGTTATCGTGGGTAACAGCCCATTGGTAGGTTGTCCAGAGCCCAGTCACTGGACCACTCTCTTCTTGTTGCCTTTAGGTAAATCTTAGACCAAGGAAGCCACCTACTTAAAAAGAAAAAGAAAGTCAAAAAGAAAAGAAAAAGAAAAAGAAAAAGAAAAAGGAGAAAAGAAAGAAAGGAAACAAAAGAAATAATTCACACTTCGTCGCACGAATATGGCTGGCAAGTTGTCGGTGGTAATAGCTCATCGACCGGTTGTCCAGAACCCAGCTCAAGAAATACACATAAAAAATCCTAAAACACTTAGGAAGAAGCGGAGAGTAGAATAAGCCGAGGACATATACATTGGACTCACCCTTGTGTTGACCTCATAAAAAATAAAAGTAGGGAGAAAGCTACCAGTCGTAACCTTTAGGCAAAACTCTCTTTTTAAGGTTACCTAAAGGCGTAGAAACCCAAAGTCTGTTCTGATTGCCGACCAATGAGTTTATCACATTCACAAAAAGATGCTTAGAACTTAGGATTCTCATCAAATCCTAGGTGGGTTGAGTGGCCATAGAAATCCACATTGTAACTCTAAACTCAAAAATCCAAAAAAATTAGAAAAGAAGAAAAAGAGAAAAAGAGATCTTTCTTTAAATAAGGTGAGGACTTGAGGCGGTCTGCATTTTGGCAGATACCCAAGTACTGTTGTGTCTTTAAAAGTTCAAGTCCTAAGTAAAAATTTCTTGATGTTGAAAATGATTTTTGCTTGAGTAATCCAACCTAATTCTTTTATAAATAGCATGTAGTTTTTGCTAGGGACTAGCAAAAGATAGGCATGGGGGTGTGATGTGCATACATCTGATTAACCGAAAATGTCTATTAATGCATGTTCTCAGTGTCACATTAGCATTATCATTGTAAATAGTGCATAACGTGCATAATCATGCATTTAGGTCAAGTTGTATAAATTGTATAATAATTGTCTCATTTTATGGTAAGGGACAAGGCAAATTTTTAATCGGGGCCTTGGATCGGAGATCTAATCATTTGGATCGGAGATCCAATCATACGGATCTGATTAGGGCGACGATTGGAGTTCAACAACTCCAAGATCACCCAGATCAGACATCCGTAGCACCAGACAGAGACCGAAGAACCCTAAAGATCAAGGACCAAGATGGTATTAATCTGCACCTCAGATGACCAATCTGACCGCATGGATGGGTTCAGATCGACGATCGCAGCCTAACGACGTGAAAATCGATCCAATCCGACATTCGTAGCACCATCTGCAACACTCAGAAGATGGACGGCCAAGATGGCACCACGTGGTGCCATCTCAGCTGCCCAACTAGCCACAGCTCTTCTCTTCTTCACCTGCTCGACGGATCTAGGATGTTGGATCACCATCCAACGGCTACAGATCACGCGTGCACAAAATCCTCAACACGCCTCAACTGCACGCGTAGAGCAGCGGTTAAGGCGCTGTGAAGGCAAGAGGCGCAGGTTTGAGTCGCAAGCGCAGCGCCTCTCCTCGCGTGCGGGAGCGCTACCACAGCCGTGTGATGGGAATCCAGCGGCGCGGATCAGCCGACTGCGCCCACGCGCGATCAAACACTCAGCGCAAATGCATGATTGCACGCAGGCGCACGGCGTTGGCGAGGGTGGTTTAAGCCGTCTAATCTCTTGATCGGACGATTGAGCACACGCGATCATGCATAAGCATTAAGGCAGCGAAGGCGAGGGGGCGCGCGTGCAGCGTGTGCACGTCGGCCACATTCAGGCCTTTAGTGACGGATTTATCCATCACTAAAGGTCCTAAATTAATGTTTTGAATGTTGTAATGACCAAAATGCCCCCACTCCTTGCAACTATAAAAGGAGATCCCTACCATACGAATTTCTCATCCCTTCCTTCTCCTCTCTCCCTCTCCAAAGCTCAAGAGAAGCTTATCCCACACCTGAGATGCTCCTCAAGAGCTGAAATCAAGTTTTCGCCCCCATTCCAGAAGCGAATCCCCCGACGACGACGACGTGCTGCTTCGTTCCTATTCCTCCTGCTTCGTCCTCCTTCTTCCTGCTGCGATCCTCGTCTTCCAGGCGTTGTCCCATCCTACTCGTCCTCCAAGCGATCGTCGAGGATGATAACTTCTCTCTCCCTTCTTTTTCCACTTTCTAGAGTAGAATTTTTCTGCTTTCTAGTTGTAACAATTTTCTGCTTTCTAGTGTAATCATTTCTCACTTTCTTAATTGTAAAAACATTATTCAATATCAAGTGATTGTTCTTTCTCTCTCTCTCTTAATGTTTATATTGCTTCTATTGTGATTATTTCGCCCTTTAAACAAAAATATAAAAAAAATACAACTGCAAATTCCGATCGACGTAGCCTCCCTGTGTTTGACCCAGAATTTCTTTACAGATTTTTCGGTATAAATTTTATTTTTTAAACGGATTTCTTCGTGACTAGAACTATAACGATGGGTTTTTAAATCCAATTCCAATAGCATAGTCATCCGTCATTCAATAAGCTTGCTTCCAAGCTTAGAGCAAGCCCTAAGACCTTTAAAAGGTCCCCCTTGTAAGACCTAGCTGCTTAGCGAGTTTTTGGCCCAGAATAGCCCTTCTTCCTCTACCTCCGACTTGCTCCAGGCTCGTCTCTGGCGACCCCCCAACTTCGGCTTCTTCACTTGCTGCCATGTACTATAGGCAACAGGTTCTTCCTCTCCGTCATTCGCACCTCGCCAGACCTGCGAAGGACTTCCTCCCCCTTCAGGCGTCACCACTCCTCTCCCTAGAGCATCCTTCGTCTCCAGCACCGGCCAATCATAGCCAACATCGCCTCCGCCCTTTCATCATCTGTAACCTCCTTCCTTCAACTCCTCACCTGATGATAACATCATCATGAGCCATAACTAGCTTTAATTAGTCATAATCAAGTGACAAATGCTCCTACATAGTCGCCTGAGAGCCATAATTCCTTTCATATCCATTCTGAGAGAACACTAAAACATGGTTAATTCTTCAGTTTTAACATCATATTATGAAAGCAGAGTAACCACGGGGATTGCATAGGGTTGATCTAAGGTCAAATGAGCATTAAAGTCTAATAAAAGGGACCATATAGACAGAGACAGGGTTTCATGCATTTCGAGAACCAATACAGCACCTAAACTCTAATTTCAAACCCGCTTGAATTATAGAGGTTCTGGTCAGGATAAAATTCATCTAAATCTCCTAAAATTTATAGAAAAATATTCCTTGAGGTTTGGTATCCTTGATTTATATGAACCTATTTTGACCTTAAATAAAGTCACGAATAGAATTCTCTCCTAATTTGAGTTTCTACATAAATTTCCTAGTCAAACTTGGTCAAAATTGAAACCTGACATCACCATCAAATTTCTTGGATCCAAATTAAGTTTGTAGAAAAATTTGCGCTCAATCAGAGTTCATCTTGACCTAGTTTGCAATTTAGTCCTTTAAAACTCTATTTCTCTCAATCACGCCCCTAGCTTTTGAATTCCTTGCATTTAGCTCCCCAACTTTGTTGTCTTCTTCACGAAAAGGCCCTTTCCGCCATTGAAGGACAACTGACTTGCAGACAGTGCTTGACCAAATCAAATCCCACTTAAATTGCCACCAAATCTCACCAAAATTGGTGAGATTGGTGTTCACACAGTGATGAATCATTTGGACATGTTTTTGGAATCAAAACTTATGCAAAAAGCTTGCACGAATCCACGAAAATCCGTGGGTTTCTTTGACCTTGTTATGACCCGGTTCTCGAATACCTACAGGACCCGAGACCGGCTCGACTCGACTAATCCCAAGACCCAATCGTCCAACAAGAAACAACCAAAAAGTAGGAAAATAAATCACATTCACTTTGCTAAACAACTAACAGTAAAAGAGTACAGTAGTAAGGAAAGTAAATGCTACTACAGTATATATCACCACCACAACAATAGAACAGCAACAAGGTACATGAACATAAAGGTACAGAAAAGTAAAGGTACAGAACGTAAAGTACAGGAGTTTGAACTCACTACTACAAAAGAAGTACAACAAAAGAAGCTACTGCTACTGGGCTCTACTGGGCCCAGTACCCTCTGCAGCCGTAGACTCGGGCTGCTCAACACCTGGACCTGAAAAGGGTTATGAGTACACAAAGTTAGCGAATGCTGAGTTGAGTGGGAACCAACTAACTAAAGCAGTAAAACTAACCAATAAACTAGCTATTCCAATTCTTTAATTTACAAGTTATTCCTTTTCACCCATTGATTTATATATTTCCAAATCTCTTTCTTGATCTCGAATGTTCCTCATGGGAACGATCTTGATTGCAGTCTTTTCCAAAGAGTAGAAGGCACACGTGGTGCTCTCCTTGCCGGGAGAGTCTCCCATGGTGATCCTACACCCAGTCAACCACCCCAAGGTCACGGACAGGCGTAACGACGACTACGGCACGCGCGATAAGTGCACGGATAGCTACCCTACACTGGCACGCGGTCAATCATTTCCGCTAACGGCTGCGCCCAAGTATATCACGAAACAGTATAGGGCCTAGCCCTCTCAGTAACAGGGGTCTCGCCCCTCCACAGTCCGCGCACCCTTGCCTAACTACCCTTGTTTGCCCAATGGGCCTAACAAGTTGGTGTAGGGTGGCTAGCTGAACCCCGGGCCCCGTAGGGTGGCTAGCTCTCTCCCTACACTAGTAGCTCTCCCCGGTACAGTATACACGAGGGCCAAGAAGTCGGTGCAGAGTGGCCAATCCTAACCCTAAGTCCCAGCCCAAGGGCGGCTATCTCCGCTCTACACTAAACAGGGGACAATTGCTCTCCTTGGTACCCGTACTCAAGGGCCAGCACACTTCCCCACTCACATTTTTCAGATCCATTCCATTTATTTCCAGGGGCCCTGCTCCTAATTCACCGTAGGGTTCATGCTCATATTTCTCATGCCATTCCATACCAGGTTTCATCATTCCCATTCCCATTCTTAGGTTCTACACATGCAGCTAGTATTTCTATCATTCGCATTTCCATTCTCAGATTATACACATGTAGCTTATATTTCTATCATTCACATTTCCATTCTCAGATTATACACATGCAACTCGTGTTATATCATTTAACGTATACAACAGGTAAGGTTACATGTAACTGTTATCTAGCACAGGTAATTCATAATTCATAGGCAGCTTTTGTTTATTTACAAGCAGTTGTTAATATTTCTGTCTACTCATTCAAGACTGCAATTCAATCACGCATACAGACATTTCAAGTATTTCTCATCCAAGGATTCATGCCATATCGTAGGTTCTAATCGTTCATTCCACACAAACATTCAGGTTTATAATTAAATTAGGGGAAGCCACTCTACCAATCAACCCAGGAGTATTGGGGGCTCGAACAGCAGGCTTACGTGCCTTAGCAAGCCTCAAACCCACAACGGAACGAAGTCCTATAGCAAGGAACAATCACAATAGAACATCCAGAATAGTATAGAAAGCCTTCTAACAAGTAGAGAAACTTGCAAGGAAAACACTGGTATCTTGTTTGCATAAAACGGACCTCAACCGAACCCTAAACGGGTCAAAAATAGGGTTACGGACTCAAATCAGACATCTAGAACAACCTCCAGACATCTTAAAAGTGTCCAGAAATGCACCTCAAGCTCTGCGTCGACCTCAGACATCCAGGAACTCTTTTAGACCATCTGGACCCAGCTCCAGACGTCCGACCTCCTCTCCGGACGTCTGGAAGTGCTTCCAGCCATCTGGTAAGCCACCCAGACATCTGAAATGTGTGGGAGGGTGTGCCCCATGCCTTCCCGAAGCAAATCCTGCATGCCACCAGCAAAATCTTCTCAAAATGGCCACGCGAAGTGTAGCTGTAGAGTGACCTACATGGCCATATTCGCAAAGGGAACGTACCTTCGCGTAGACCTCTCTTCAGACGTCTGGAACCACCTCAAGACATCCGCTCCGTCATCTGGATGTCACTCCAGATGTTTGATTCTGGGAAAAACCCAGAACCAGAACCTGCTCCCGCTCGCTCTCGCCGTGCGCGGCCGCAGCTCGCCTCCTCGCCTGCAGCTCCGGCTACAGCAATGTCGGGGATGACTCCCCCGACGCACTCCTCCTCCTCTCGCACACGCCGTTCCAGCGGTGCGCCCTCCGGTGAGCTCCCACACGAGCTCGCGAGCTCAACTCCTCCTCTTCCCCTTACGCCGCTCCTCCTCGTCGCCACTCTAGCGCTCACTCGCTCGCACTGGCTCTCTTGCTGGGGTGGAGAGGAAGAGAGGAAGGTGGCTGGAGTGGGGAGAACGAGAGAGGGGGAAGGGGGTTGATAAGGTTGGTGGGTTAGGGTTCGCTGGAGGCGGGGAGAGAGAGAAGGGAAGGAAAAAGAGTGTACTATCTGCACGCCGCCCACGCGCAGACGCGAAGGCTTCCACAAAAATTTTAATTTCCAGACGTCTGGGAAGTTGTCCAGATGTCTGACCAACAGTCCAGACGTCTTAAAAGGCTCAGGACAGAACGGGTCTTTACAGACCTATTCCCCAAGCAATCATGGCTATTTCGTATTCAAAACTTGCTCAGGAGCTCTATAAAAGCTTCCCTGTTGCAAAGCCTTGATCCTTAGTTCGGTTTGGCCCTAAAACCTTCTTCCCTTCTTCCTCCGACCAACTCCAACTGTGACTCCAACGAGCACTCTCAACCTCCTTCCTCTGGCCATTAGACGAACTAAGCAAGTGGTCCACCATCTTCCTCATCTTCCTCCACTCCTTGCCAGCCACAGCAGGAGTTCCCTCCCCTATCGTCGCAGCCATCTTCCCTCAACGGAGAGTTCGTCCCCTCCGGTGCTGGCCATGATTGGCTGGCACCTCTCGTCATCCCCTCCATCCACTAGCTAGGTATAATCCTTCCTCTCCCTCTCCAGAACCTCCTATTTCAACCACCGATACACCCTCACTCCCTTTGTCTTCTTCCACTCCGGTCGAGCTCTGACGAGGTTACCCGACGCCACACTGCACCAAATACCCACGCAACGCTACAAAAAGCTCTGCCGTACCACGCCCACCAAAACCCCTCAAGAAATTGAGGGGATCTCATACCCAAAACTCCCACTGAACATCACCTGTCATGCACCTCTTCCTCGACCTCGCCAGGACACCACACGCACCCGCACGACACAAGCACCCCACCATCACCTTCACCGACCTTCGCTGAAGCTCAGGAGCACTTTAACCGGGGCTTTTGAGCCCATTTTCATGAATTACAGGTTTCGCCATCGTCGCCGTCACAGCCATCATCTCCGACTCTGCCCACCTCACTCCAACCTGCCCTGACCCTGCTACCACCTCCAGACACCACAGCCCAGTCCCAGGAACCTTTCCAGGACTTCAATCGAGTAGAAGAGCCTCAACAGCTGCTCCAATTAAAGGCAGCATCACTTGTAGCTGGACGCGAAGAAAGGCAGGGACGTATAGTCCCACATCATGAACGGATAACCAGCTACAAGCGCAAAAGTTGATTTTGTGATCTGACCCTTTCGCCGAAACCACCAGGGCTCGGGTCCCCACTCACGTGCCTCCTCACGCTCTCATGCCTCACCCGTGACACGGCACATGGGCTTGGCCACTCCTTAGGACCCGATTACCTGACACCTTACCCGATTAAAACCCCGGTTATCAAAGAGAGAAGGAAAACGATTTGTGAGAGGAGGGGGGAGGGTTTTGCTCTGCGTGCCTTGGCCCTGTGTTGAAGAGAGAGAGAGGCTTAACACTTAGCCTATGCTTGTAAAGGCTTGGGAGAGAAAAGCCTTGATCTTTGAAAGGGCGTGAAGAAGAAGAAGAAGAGAAGGCGAAGACCTAAAGAAGAGAAAGCTTTGAAGAAGCTTGAGCGCCCTTGTGTGCCTTCTGTGGGGCTCTGTTATGTGAAGGTTAAGTCGTCCGGTTATGTGAGGTGACGTCTGATAAAGGTTGATGCTGATACTGTTGGATTATTTAAGTACCTAAGTTATCTAATTGAGGCACTGTTGGATAAGTTGAATAAATTGAATATGAGATATGCTTAACTAGAGGGATCTAAATCGTGATCTAAATCACCACTTTTTAGGTTTTCTCTATTCTTTTTGTCTCTACATCTTTTGAGATACATTGATCTATGTTTTGAATGCTAATCTGACAAGTTTCATTCATTGCATATCTATTATTATGCCTGATTTATTGTGCTCATTTATTCTGAATAAAGATTAATGCGTAAATTCCATATTTTCTCCCTGTGAACAACCTCAGACTCCAATTAGAATATGAGTTTATAAATTTAAATATTTTGTTGAGCGATTTCGGTGTGTACTACAACGAACGCATATTAAAGTCTCCTTGATTCGCGCTGCAACATTACCTTCCCCTCACCCTACTCACATACTTAAAACTCCACATTCGCAAGCTCATACAACCGCCTCATAGTCACCTTCCCCAGATCCGATCACACTCCAGCGAGCACGCACGCTGGCTCCACCATACCAAATCACCAGCCACCAATCCCTAAACCTTCATCGTTCCACGCCCACCAAAACCCCTCAAGAAATTGAGGGGATTGGCCACTCAACCCCTCCACTGAACTCGACTTACTGCGCACCACCTCCTCGACCTCACCAGGACACTACATGCACCTTCACAACATGCCACAACCACCACTGCACTCGCCGTCCTCCGACGATCCTTCTGAGCTTATTTGACGTGGCCGTAAGGCCATGTTTTGCGTTTCAAGTACACACCAAGGCTCCACCGCTGCCTTCGTCTTCTCTAGTCTCGTTCGTCATCTCCAGCCCCCAACACACCCAGTTGAAGATCGCAATCGATGCTAACCCTTCATCTACAGTTGTCTAGGTCCTCAATCTAAGCCTTCAACTATAGTTGCTGCTCCAATTAGAGGCTTCACCATCTGTTGCTGTTGTACGAGAAAGCACTGTGGGATAGTCCCACATCATAAAGTGAAGACCTCCCTGCAGCAAATAAAAGCTAAAAGTGTGGTAGCCTATTCGCCTTCTAAATACTAGAGTTAGGTCCCTATGCACACGCCCCTATACACGTTCTCCTCACGTGCTTGTCCACACCCTCACTGTTGAACGCTCTAAATCGGTGTTTAAAAAGTAATGCACTGTAGTATAGCCGATACATCGCATAGAACACTTAAAATTTATAACTTAGAAGTCCGAGGTTGAACACAGGAAGCAATATGGCAATTTATCTCAAGATCACAATTATAAGCAAGAATATAGCAACGTAATAACAATTTCAAGCACAAATGATATAAATATAGATTCAAGAGTCAATGTGATAAAAAGATTAGAGTAAAATGGTGATTTGAATCACCAAATTACTCTTTAAGTTTTACAAGCACTTAATGTCAACCACAGTATCAACTCCTCAGAATTTCAGACGTCAGAATAGGCGCTCATACGCCTTAACTAGCAGAGGCAATGGCCTCTCTTCATGGCTCAGGGAGAGGCACAATAGTCACACCCAACAGAGGCAAAGGCCTCTCTTTCTTAGAATTTCGCTAAGTGTTGAGAGATAGGCAACAAGGAAAAACCCCCCACCACTCTCTCTCTTTCCCTTTCTTTCCTTCTTTTCTTTCTCTCAAAGACCCGAGGTTAACCGGGTAATCAAGCAAGAACAGTAACCAGATCCGGGGGCAGGGCTGCAGGCATGGGGTCGCAGTCGAACAGTGAAACGAGTCGGGTTAGGTGATCGGGTGAGGGGACCTCACCCCCAGTGTGTCAAGGTGATAAAGACATGGCAAAAAAATAGTTTATGTACTGCAGGAGGCGCTTCGCTTCACGATGTGGGACTATCTTCCCATGCTTCCTCGCACAGCAGCTGCAGCAGATGCTATTTCCAATTGATTTCGAAGGCGAGCTCGTGGCGTGGAATTAAAGGTCTGGGAGGATGCCTGGGAGCCACCTACGAATTGTAGGACTGAAATCTAGAGCGGATGTGGTCGGTGGACTGAAGGCGTAGTCGGAGGAGTCGAGGCGGTGGTGGAGCTTTGGTGGAATGCCTGAAAGCACAAGAACGGCCTCATGGCCACGTCAAACAGGTTCAGAAGAATCACCCAAGTGTGGCGAGTGCAGTAGTGTCAACTGCACTTGCCTGCTTTCAACTTTTCTCCTTAAAACAACTCATCCTTCTCAAGAGACCTTCTAACTGATATGTAGGAGCTTTTATTGACTTTATAAGACCAAATTAAGCTAGTTATGGCTCATAATGGTGTTCCCATCATACCCCCATGCCTAGCTTTTGCTAGTCCCTTAGCAAAATTCTATAAATCAAACCAGTTATCTAGGACAGATGTAACCATCAGGATGCCCTACTAAGCCGCATCTCTAGGAATCAGATCTTAATACCAACAATAAGCCTAGAGGTACTCAAGTACCAGCTTAGATCCAGACCAGACTAGCTTTTGTGTCAGTCTGCCGCGAAGGTTTCTAAGGCCCGCAGGAACTAACCTAAGGTTCGTCGGACCCAGCGGTTAAAGCACCTGTGCTAGTAACATGGTTAGTCCAGGTTTAATTTGTCAGTGCATTTTGTAAGAGAGAGATATAGAAGGAGATTCTTATTTGTGGAGAGCTTTCTCTCTCTTTTTCTTTCCATTATATTTTTCCGTAGATCCATCTTCGGATTGGCCCTAAACACGATCTGTATCGGATTCCTTATCCCCACCATCAATCCTCGTAGGGTCCTTAACAATCGATGCTTCGAGATAGCACCACCTATGGTAACCCCCAGAATCTTGGCTTTTAAGATTTCGGGATAATCCCACCCATGGCATTCTGTAGCTGAATCCTGACCCTGGCAATTGAGATTTTGGGATAATCCCACCCATGGCATCTGAACCAGCACGAGGAGCTTACATGCTATTGGTAGAATATTTAGATATCCTAGGAGACAAGCACTGAGAAGATGATATGTTATTACGCATCTTCGAGGGGAATTTCCCACCTCTCCGCATCGAGAACTTGTCCAAATCAATTTGTGTTTTCGAGCTGCTTCTAATCTAGATCTTAGGACCATTTTCGGAACAGAAGAAATGCCCTTTGGCATGATTTAATTATTTAAATCGCACTGAACCAGACTGTGTGTGATTTAGGGTGCTTAAGTTATCAAGTCCCGCAAATCAGAGGTCAGTTAACGAGGCCGAATACTTTCTAAGCCTTAGACCTAATACACAAGCTTTGCATTTTCCCCAACCTCTTGAGAACTAATTGAGATCTTGACAAGTATGTGAGTGTTTAAATCCATTCAAATCCAAGAGGCCTAAGGTCGGTTTTCGCCACTAATCCCTTAAGTTTTAGCCTTCCAGGTCTTAGTTCATCATTTGATCCAACCTAGAAGTTAGGTAAGTTTCATATTACTTTGAAGGGACTCAATTTCTTTCTTTATTTTTTTGCTCCTTTCAATTTTTCTTCCCTCCTTTTCTCATTTTTCTCAAAAATGGCTCTCCTTTTTCCTCAACCTCCTTTTTTTTTTTATGAAACCCTTTTTATGAATTGATTCTCATGGCGTTTTACACTTTAATACCCCCTATGCCTACGATTTGCAATGTCCTTATTGTAAATTAGGTGGGTTCAAGTTCAGCTTAGATCGCACATTAGAACAGGTTCAAAGGGTGGGTGGACGGGTCAGGATGACTATTGTAGACGATTTCAAGCTTTGGTACGAGTATCAGAGGAGAGTCGCCTATTCTAATCGACGAACCCTAAAGTGTAATATGAGTTCAGTAAAGAGATGTGTCAAAAGGGTTTCGGGTTTTTCAAAAGATGACGGGTTGCCTCCCGTTGAGCGCTGAGTTTATCACCATCAGCTGGGCGCAATAAGCTCAGGGAGAATGGAGATTAAAAGATACCTCAGCCAAGTTCGTATCAGTAAGTTCAATGAACGGCTTGAGTCGCTGGCCAGTCACGATGAAAGGTTCAAAATCAAGGCTGGGTTGACTGATTTTGACGGCTCCATTTCCAAAGATTCGTCTCACCAAGAATGGTCCAATCCATTTAGATCTGAGTTTGCCTGGGAAACGTTTTAGCTTGGCATCAAAGAGTAGGACCTTCTAACCAGGATGGAAAGTTTTTCTAGATATGTGTTTGTCATGAAAGGAATTCACCCGCTCTTTGTAAATTCGTGAGTTCTCACATGCGTCATTGCATAATTTCTTGATCTCGCTCATTTGAAGCTGACAGTGGGTTTTGGCCTTAAGTAGATCTAGATTGCACTTTCGTACTACCCGATAGGCTTTGTGCTCCATCTTGACAATGAGGTGACATGCCTTCCCGTACACCAATCTGAACCGAGGCATAGCTAATTGGGCTTTGTGGGCAGTCCTATATGCCCACAAAGCCTTCGAAAGTCAAGCCGACCGGTCCTTCCTGTCAGGCTAAACAGTGACCTGGAGGATTTTCTTGATCTCCCTATTAGACAGTTCAACCAATCCAATGGTTTGGGGGTGAAAAGGAGTCGAGATTCGATGTGATACCCCGTACTTGCTCATCAGGGATCTGAACTGTGAATTTGTAAAATGGGTCCCTCCATCAAAGATAATGGCACGTGGGACACTGAACCGAGAAAAGATGTGCTGATGAATGAACTTGATTACCACCTTATGATCATTGGTTCAGTCGAGATAGCTTCAATCCATTTAGACACGTAGTCAACGGCGAGGAGAATGTATTCGAAGCTGTCCGATTTAGGGAAGGGTCCCATAAAATCAATCCCCCATATATCGAAGATTTCGCATACAAGAATCGACTGTAAAGGCATCATATCGCGGTGGCTCATGTTGCCCAAGGTCTGGCAACGAGTGCATGCCTTACAGTAGTTGTATGCATCCTTGAAGATCATGGGCAAATAAAAGCCGCACTGGAGGACTTTAGCTCCAATTTTATGTCCGGAGAAGTGTCCGCCGCAGGCCTGGTCATGGCAGAAGGATAAAATGTCTTGAATTTTTGCTTCTGAGACAAATCGTCTAATGATCTGATTAGCATCAATAAGGAAGAGTTACAGGTCTTCCCAGATGTAGTACTTGGCATCAGAAAGCAATTTGTCCTTCTTGGCCTTTGGCCAATCAAACGAGATCTAATGTGACGCCAAGTAGTTAACTAAATCAGCGTACTAGGGAAGTCTTGCACCGATAGTCAGGAGGTGCTCATCAGGAAAGTGTTCTGTGATTGGTCCGAAAGGGTCGATGATATCAGAAGGAAGGCAGGACAAGTGATCAGCTACCATGTTCTGTTTTCCTGCCTTGTCACGAATCTCGAAATCGAATTCTTGCAACAGCAAGATCCAACGGATTAGTTGAGGCTTCGCATCCTTCTTCGCGAGGAGGTGTCTCACTGTAGTGTGATCTGAGTATATGATAACATGGGAACGCAAAAGATAGGATCGAAATTTTTCGAGGCCAAATGCTACAACTAGCAGCTTTTTCTCAGTAACTGTGTTGTTATGTTGAGTCTCGTCAAGTGTCTTACTGGCTAGAGATGACCACGGGGTTCCCATCTACTTTCTGCCCAAGTACCACACCTATTGCGTAGTCAGGCGTATCGCGCATGATCTCAAAGGGTAGAGACCAGTTAGGGGATTGCAAGATTGGTGCCTGAGTAACTCAATCATGCAGGCTCTCAAATGCATAAGTGCACTCCTCGGTAATTTGAAAGGGACATCCTTTAAGAGAAGACTAGTCAGGGGGCTCACGATTTTCGAGAAATTAGGAATGAAATAATGGTAAAAATCGATGTGCCCCAGGAAAGAACAGACGTCCTTGACCGAGCTAAGCATGGGTAGCTTAGAAATCAAATTAACCTTAGCTTGATCAACCTGGATTCCTTTTTTAGAGACGAGGTGACCCAAGACAATTCCCTCAGGTACCATGAAGTGGCTCTTTTCCCAGGAAAGAACTAGATTCACGTCGATACAATGCTTGAGGATTTGGACCAAGTGCAGGAAGCAATCATCAAAAGATTCCCCAAATACCGAGAAGTCATCCATGAAGACTTCACCTACCATATCTGAGAAAAGGTTCATCAGGAAAGTGTTCTGTGATTGGTCCGAAAGGGTCGATGATATCAGAAGGAAGGCAGGACAAGTGATCAGCTACCATGTTCTGTTTTCCTGCCTTGTCACGAATCTCGAAATCGAATTCTTGCAACAGCAAGATCCAACGGATTAGTTGAGGCTTCGCATCCTTCTTCGCGAGGAGGTGTCTCACTGTAGTGTGATCTGAGTATATGATAACATGGGAACGCAAAAGATAGGATCGAAATTTTTCGAGGCCAAATGCTACAACTAGCAGCTTTTTCTCAGTAACTGTGTTGTTATGTTGAGTCTCGTCAAGTGTCTTACTGGCTAGAGATGACCACGGGGTTCCCATCTACTTTCTGCCCAAGTACCACACCTATTGCGTAGTCAGGCGTATCGCGCATGATCTCAAAGGGTAGAGACCAGTTAGGGGATTGCAGGATTGGTGCCTGAGTAACTCAATCATGCAGGCTCTCAAATGCATAAGTGCACTCCTCGGTAATTTTGAAAGGGACATCCTTTAAGAGAAGACTAGTCAGGGGGCTCACGATTTTCGAGAAATTAGGAATGAAACAATGGTAAAAATCGATGTGCCCCAGGAAAGAACAGACGCCCTTGACCGAGCTAAGCATGGGTAGCTTAGAAATCAAATTAACCTTAGCTTGATCAACCTGGATTCCTTTTTTAGAGACGAGGTGACCCAGGACAAATCCCTCAGGTACCATGAAGTGGCTCTTTTCCCAGGAAAGAACTAGATTCACGTCGATACAATGCTTGAGGATTTGGACCAAGTGCAGGAAGCAATCATCAAAAGATTCCCCAAATACCGAGAAGTCATCCATGAAGACTTCACCTACCATATCTGAGAATATGGCAAGCATGTGATGAGTTGCGACTCATCATAGCTAAATCACCTAAGTTAAGCTAGAAATTAGGATAAAGACTATCAAATTAACACATAAAAAGGGTTAAGTGTGGGAAATAGAGAAAAAGACCTAAAACATCAATTTTGTGTTAAAAATGCATAATTAGGTCATTAAATGAGATATTCTTTTAAATAAGGATAAATGGTGATCCCAGTGCAAATTGAACACACAAATGAGTTTAAAAGTTCAAATCAAAAGTATAATTAACTTCCCAAATGTTCAATTAAGCTTCTATGAAAACTTAGGTGCATTTGGACATTATTAGGGCCTTGTACTTAAAGATTTACATTTAGGTCCTTAGTACATTACATTTCATTTATAGAAAACTAGCCAAGGACCTATTTGTAGGTCGTAAGGACCTTTTTGCAAGCCCAGAAGGACTGCTCTGAATTTATTCTTTACCACTTATGGGCTGCTACGCAATTTCTCTACCCCTTCGCTGAGGGGCTTTACCTGCAAAAGTACCAACACACCCGCAACCTGCAATCACTGTAGCGTGCATGAACTCTCAAGATCGTGACCGTTGATCTCCTACACCCAACTCAATTTGCAGCTCACCTTGATTCGAAGCTTCACGGGAATCGGCACGTGCGATCACCACCTCACCCAAATCCCATCCAACAACTGCTTTTTGATTTGAGCTTACACGCACTTTCTCCTTAAATCCCCACCGCCAACGCCCTTGGAGACTAATCGCACTACCTCGATGCTCTGATTCACTGTCACTCTACTTAAGAAGCTCCACAGCTGCACACGCGAGGGATCGCTCCCTTCTACACCTTTCGAGTTGATCATTCTTCCCCTCTAGCTCTCCTCCCCATATTTCTCCTTTTCACGACCACCGACTATGAAATTCCACTTCTTCCCAGACTCTCCTCGCCGCTAAGCACTCCGTAGCACTTGAGGGCGACCCAAAACTCCACTAGTGAGTTTTCACTCTGTTGGAGCATTTCCTCCCTCCATTCTTCCTCTCCATCCACCAGGTGGAGATGGAAAGGTCCCATTCCTCAATTTAGATTAAGTTTATTGTTTTCTAGATTAGCTGTAGTGTTAATTAGAGTAGTTTAGCAGTAGAAATTAGATGTAGAATAGTTCTGATCTGTGCGTGACTGTAGTGTAGCTTAGGAGTAGAGTTATCATAGATTCCACATTTTCACCTCCTCTGATCACTTTTACATCAGTGGAGACGATTTCGTCCATTCACTGATCAATGATTCTCCCTCCTCATGTTTTCACTTCGCATTCGAATTTCCCACGTTTTTGTTTCACAATCCACCCATCCATTAGAGTCAAACCGTCATCTCATTGCTCTCAACCTTTGAGAAGAGGATTTGCACTCAAATCCATCTAAGGGTCTCCCATCCATTTCAGATTTTCCACAAAGACCCCTGATCTGGTTTTAAATTGAATCAGTTTGCTTGATCAATTTTTTATTTGGTTTTCAATGCAAGATCGCACTATTTTGATCAAATTGAGTTTTAAAAGATTTCTGATCAAGTAAATTGATAAGTTTCTATTTAATTCAATTTATGGTTGTGATTCTGAGATGATTTTAATGATAAGTTTTTCCCTCATATGAGCTGTTGAACTCACGAATTGCTACGCTAACGTGTTGGGTTTTGGAAACCTGTCGTTGTAGCTTGAAAGCGAAGAATTCGTGTTCAACAAATAAAATTTATACCGAAATAAAAATTCCGGGTCGAACATAAGGAGGCGGATGTTTGATTTAAAAACTACGCGTTTCCTTTTATTTGTCATGAAGTAATTCAATTTAAAACTATCTAATTATTTACAATAAATAAAAGAGAGAGAGAGGGTAAGAGAGAGAGAATATTACACATAGAAATAAAAAATGAGATGTAGAATAAACAGAGAATTTATCATTAAGGAGATTGTTCATTACAACTAGAAAGCATAACACAATTGCACTAGAAAGCGATAAATTTACTCTAGAAATCATTAAAAGAATGGAGGGAGAAATGTCCTCCTCGACGAATGCTTGGAGGACGAGCAGAACTACACTAGAAAGCAGTAAATCTATATTAGAAAGCAGTAAAAAGAATAGGGAAAGAGATATCCTCCTCGACGGTCGCTTGGAGGACGAGCCAGACGAAACGATGCCTGGACGAAGGAGGATGTAGCAGGACAAAGGAGGACGAAGCAGAAGAATGGGAACGGAGCAGCACGCCGTCGTTGTCGCGGGATCCACTTCCGAAGGGGGACGAAAATTTGGACTTTATCTCACGAGAAGCATCCCGAGTGTGGGACAAGCTTCTCTTGAGCTTTGGAGAGGTAGAGAAGAGAAGGAAGGGATGAGAATTTCGTGTGGAGGGGGTCTCCTTTTATAGTTGTAAGGAGTGGGAGGAAATTGGTCATTACATCTTCAAAACAATAAGGGGTCTTTAGTGACGGATAAAACCTTCGCTAAAGCCCCAACGTGGGTGTAGTAGGCACTCCCCACGTGCGCCTCCTCAGCTGCCCACGTTCATCAAATCTCACGATCGGACGGCTTAAGATGCTCCTTCGCCCGCTGCTGTACGCCCGCCTCAACGCGTACGATGGCACGTCCTCGCCGCGCGTGCAACAGCGCGTGAACGCTATCGGAGGATCTGAGCCGCCCAATGATGATCCAATGCCCACCCGTGCTCGCTCGCCCGCACCTTTCTCCCCTTCGCTGCGACTCGAACCCGCAGCTACAGCTCGCGATAGCGCCTTTGACCGCTGCGCTACGAGGTGCCGATGGTCGAGTGAACGCCTTTAGGCGCGGCTATCCACAGCCGTTGGATCGAGATCCAACGGCGGAGAGGGAGCGGGTGCGGAAGCCTCACTGGATGCATGCGGCCGTTTGGGCGGCTGAGATGGCGCCACATGGCGTCATCTTGGCCGTCCATCTTCTGGATGTTGTAGATGGTGCCACGGATGTCAGATTGACTCGATTTTTGCGTCGTTAGGCTGCGATCGTCGATCCGAATTCATCCGTGCGGTCGGATTTGTCATTTGAAATGTGAATTTACACCATCCTGGCCCTTGATCTTCTAAGGTTCCCCGGTCACTATCTGATGCTACGGATGCCTGATTAGGGCGATCTTGGAGTCGTTGAACTCCAATAGTCGCCCTGATCACATCCATACGATTGGATCTTCGATCCGAGGCCCTGATAAAATGTTTTCCCTGTCCAAGCACATAAAAGGAGACAATTAACCTCAATTTTATTCAAACTACTCTAAATGCAAGATGATGCATGTTATGCAATATTTATAGCATGTAATGCAATCCTATGCTTAAGAACATGCATAAATAGACATCTTAAGTAGTGTAAATGTGTTTACACCATACCCCCATGCCTATCTTTTCCTAGTTCCTAGCAAAAATTATATGCTATTTATAAAAGAATTAGGTTGGATTATTTGGGCCTGAGTTATTTTCAATCATTAAGAAATTGTCTACTTAGGAACTGAACTTTCAAAGACCCAACAGTGCCCGAGTATCAGCCAAAATGCAGACTGCCTCAAGCCCTCACCTTATTTAAAGAAAAATTTCTTTCTCTTTTTACTCTTTTCTATTTTTTTTTTGGATTTTCAAATTTTAGGATTTAAGAGTGGCTTTCTACCTCCATTCAACTCACCCATGATTTGATGAGAACCCTAAGTTTTAAGCATCTTATTGTGATTGTGATAGACTCGTTGACCAACAATTAAAACGGACTTCGGATTTCTACGCCTCTAGGTGACCTCAAAAAGAATTCTGCCTAAAGGTGTATCTTTACAACCGGTAGCTTTCTCCCTACTTTTATTTTTTACGGGGTCAACACAAGGATGAATCCAGTGTATATCTCCCTAGTTTATTCTACTTCTCCGTTTCTTCCTAAGTGTTTTGGGAATTTTTAGTGCATTTATTGAGTTGGGTTCTAGACAACCGGTCAATGAACTGTTACCACCGACAACTTGCCAGCCATACTCGTGCGAGAAGTGTGGTTTATTATTTTTTTTTCCTTTTCTTTTTGATTTTTGATTTTTGATTTTTTTTAATTAGGTGGCTTACATGATCTAAGATTTACCTAAGGGCAGGAAAAAGAGAAAGGTCCAGTGACTGGGATTTGGACAACCTACCTATGGGCTGTTACCCACGGTAACTTGCCAGCCATATCACCCTAGAAGGTTCATTAGCTACCCAATTTCCGTTAAAATCGCCGAACAACGAGTCAGTGCAAAGAAAGTATGTAGATGCTTAAGACTCAAAATTCCCTCAAATCAGAGGGCGAGTAGATAAGTCGTGTACTTATCACCCCAAACTTATTTATTCCAATTAAAATAAAATTTAGGTTGGCGAGAACTCGAAAAATAAATCCACATTTTAGTGGATACACGGGCTGATTAAGTCCAAAGACCTGAAGGGTCTTTGTGTTAAAATCATTATGTAGTATTTCCTAAGATTGAAAATTTTCTTAAACCCAAATTCTCTTTCCTAATTTCAATTTTTTTTTATAAAAGAAAATAAAAAAATCTACGGAGCTGACGAATGAATTCAGAGATGAATATCCACCCCCCCATGCCAATCTAATGCAATGTCCTCATTATATTAAAAAGATATAAAACAGAGTGGAAAAGTGTAGAAAGCACCTGAATTGCGTGAATGTCAGGTCCGCTTCGAGATGAAAACTAAAAAGAACTGTATAAGTGCTGAATTTAGTGCCTTCAGCTAGGCACACTATACAAAAAAAATGAAGAATTCACAAGTGCAGGTCAGAATCAAAATAAACAGAAGAATTTTCCGACCTGTCAGCAGAGGTCCACAGATGTGGACCAGATTGTGATACAGACCCATACCCCATAATCGAGAATATCTTAGGTTCTGGATAAAAATTATCCAAAACCTAAAATCAGAATGCAAGCGAGGTCTGCCATGCAATTTATGAGGATGCAACCCAAGACCAAAAAGTCGAGTTACAGAAAATTTAGGCTCGAAAAGATAATTGTTGAATGTGTGCTTGGGTTGAACATCCTCAGAACAGATGTCGTAAGGGTTCTGACTTGATGGTTTTAGCTTAATATGCACCCTTCGACTCAATCTTCTATTTCCACCAAAATTAACATCCCAAATTAGAGCTTCCCAGCTCCTATCCTCCTCATTCAGCATATCAAATTGCAGGACCTCTTGTATATTAATCACCCAATCTGAAATCTCCAAGTCTAAATGATGTGGCAGAATCAAAATTGACTTGGGTCTAATTATCTCAGAAATAGAATCATCAATAAGCTCAACGAGGTGTAACTGACAACCAAGGCATTGAATTGAATCCTCTAGAAAATGCGATTCTGGATCCGTAATGTGTGCCCTAAGATTAGTTTCCTCAATTATTGGGCTATCAAATGATCTATTAGATTCCTCAGGCCCAATCGTCTCACAAAAATCTTGTTCTGAAAACTCGTGTGAGACTTTGCAACTTGAATCTTCACCATCAAAGAAATTAGGATCCGTATAAATGTATGTCCCAAAATCATCTGTCACTTTCCGCTCCAAGGCGACATATGTTTCCTCGTAACCCGGCTCAGGGATCTTAGGTGAAGAAATCAGATTTTCCTTAATTAGTTGCTTTAATTCAATCGGGTCAGCCTCGTAACACGTGTCCCCCCAATAGGTGCCTGAGCAGGTTCTGTCATTGGTTTTCCTGAAGGGAGTTCATCCTAGGAATCAGGCCATGATTGAATCAAAGCAACCACGAATCTCATCCTCAATTTCGCTAATTTCCCAAGTAGAAACTCACCCGGGTTCTTATCCTTAACATCCTGGAGTCAATCCAACAAAGACTTGTTTAAATCATCAATCATTTCAATCGGAGGCTCCAATCTCTCAATGCAAGGTATTGGCTGAACTTATAAAGATAGTATGATATTCCTCAAGTTGGCCAAAACCTTATCTTGAACCTGATTAGCCTGAACCAAATGAGTTGGTTCAGGATTGGGCGGGTTTGACATCAATGCAGAGGAATTAACGAATTGAGATTCGTTATACCCTTCCTGATAATAGGTCATTTCAGATTGTTCAAAAGATGGTGATGACCTAAAGGCAGTGAAATCAGAGGATGGGTAAGGATCGGTGTATCCTTCTTGATTGTAGATCGTATTAGGTTGTTCATGAAAGGAAGACGATCTATAATTGATGTAGCTCTGAGAAGGATACAAATCAGAATCAAAGTGTTCAGGATTAGACCCTAAACAAGGAGGTTCAGAACTGTATCCCCAATCCAAATTATCCCAACTAACTGATGGTTGATTACAGTACGAGTTGGGATAATCGTCATGTTGAGGATAATTCAAAATAGGAGGGAAAGAGCGAGAATGCGTGTAATATGTGGAAGTATTCATGAGAAATGGGAGGAAGAAAGGAGCCCTACAATACAAACAATCAAACTTGTCCTTAAGTGGGTTAGCCTAAAGACCTACAGACTCCCAAAACCCGTCTTGAGATAGAGAAACGATTTGATCTACTTCTGTCTGTTCAATCCAACCAGTTAGGAGGGACTGGGGAGAAGGTTCTTCCTTCGGCTTGCGCCTCCAGTTCCTAGTGTACCCCCCAGCCGCGATAGTTTGATTCTGCTCCCCTAGCTTGACATCAGATTGAACAGTAGAAACAGACTAATTGAAAATAATCTCATTCTAGGTTCTGAAGAGCGAGTCCAATCCTTAAGGCCAACATCTACTCTGTTTTATTTAGGGCTAGGTTTGAATGTGCTTTGGAATGTGATGGGCCCTTTAAATGGGTTGTGCCCTTAATAATTGATTGATTTATGTGTGCGTGCACAACCAGTGGTTTTCAAGCAAGATTGTTTTTGATGTGGTGAATTTTAAGGTTCAAATCTTGCTTAGTAGCTTTTAGGATTCAACTTTAGGTGTTTTCAAATAGGTTTCGTTGGCACACCAGGTTTTGCAAGCACAGGTAAAGATGTTTTCCATTAAAGTTTAAAAAGAATGTGGAGTGCCTGGTAAATCCCTAAGAGTTGAACCTAATTGGTAGCTACTTGATGAGTTGATTTTATTTGAAGTGGTGCAGCCCAATCAACTCAAACAATTGGCCTGTTACACCACTTAATTAGGCACACAAATGATTACCTAATCTGATTTCTACTCAATTATGTGTTTGAATGTGTGTACCGGCTCCTAAGATCGATTTACCAGTTAAGTTTGAAAATCAGATGAGGTTGTGTACCTCTGTGAGATTTTTTAATTTTTCTTTTTTAATGTGGGGGTTGGGGTGAGTATGGGTGTCAAACAACAAACAATCTAACCTTAGAGTTTGTAAGGACACCTAGGTTGATTGATGTTTGAATTATTATGTTGTGAAATGAAATCTAATGGGTGAGAAGTGGGGGATAACTTACAAAACCTTCTACAGCACTTTACTCCAATCTACTGCTTTTGCCTATCTTAAAAGAGTACCTGCAATTACAACAAGAAAGGAGAAAGGTGAGGTAAATGATTTGTAAGTTACAAAACGCGAAGAGAAATCAAAGAGCGTCGCCTCCCCGGCAATGGTGCCAAAATGTTGAACTCATGAATTGCTACGCTAACGTGTTAGGTTTTGGAAAACCTGTCATTGTAGCTTGAAAGCAAAAAAGTTCGTGTTCAACAAATAAAATTTATACCTAAATGAAAATTCCGAGTCGAACACAGGGAGGCAGACATTTGATTTAAAAACTATGCGTTTATTTTTATGTGTCACGAAGTAATTCAATTTAAAACTATCTAATTATTTACAATAAATAGAAGAGAGAGTGAGGGTAAGAGAGAGAGAATATTACACATAGAAATAAAAAATGAGATGTAGAATAAACAGAGAATTTATCATTAAGGAGATTGTTCATTACAACTAGAAAGCATAACACAATTGCACTAGAAAGCGATAAATTTACTCTAGAAAGTATTAAAAGAATGAAGGGAGAAATGTCCTCCTTGACGAATGCTTGGAGGACGAGCAGAACTACACTAAAAAGTAGTAAATCTATATTAGAAAGCAGTAAAAAGAATAGGGAAGAGATATCCTCCTCGACGGTCGCTTGGAGGACAAGCCGGACGAAACGACACCTGAACGAAGGAGGACGAAGCAGGACAAAGGAGGACGAAGCAGAAGAACGGGAACGGAGCAGCACGCCGTCGTCGTCGTAGGATCCAATTCCGAAGGGGGACAAAAATTTGGACTTTATCTCACGAGAAGCATCCCGAGTGTGGGACAAGCTTCTCTTGAGCTTTGGAGAGGTAGAGAAGAGAAGGAAGGGATGAGAATTTCGTGTGGAGGGGGTCTCCTTTTATAGTTGCAAGGAGAGGGGCAAATTGGTCATTACATTTTTAAAACAATAAATAAGGGGCCTTTAGTGATGGATAAAACCGTCGCTAAAGCCCCAACGTGGGTGTAGTGGGCGCTCCCCACGTGCGCCTCCTCAGCTGCCTGCGTACAACGCCCACCCACGTTCATCAAATCTCACGATCGGACGGCTTAGGATGCTCCTTCGCCTGCTGCTGTGCGCCCGCCTCAACGCGTACGATGGGGCGTCCTCGCTGCGCGTGCAATAGCGTGTGAACGCTATCGGAGGACCTGAGCTGCCCGATGATGATCCAACGCCCGCCCGTGCTCACTCACCCGCGCCTTTCTCCCCTTCGCTGCGACTCGAACCCATGGTTGCAGCTCGCGATAGTGCCTTCGACCGCTGCGCTACGAGGCGCGGATGGTCGAGCAGACGCTTTTAGGAGCGGCTATCCACAGCCGTTGGATCGAGATCCAACGGCGGAGAGGGAGCGAGTACTAAAGCTTCACTGCATGCATGCGGACGTTTGGGCGGTCGAGATGGCACCAAGTGGCACCATCTTGGCCGTCCATCTTCTGAATGTTGTAGATGGTACCACGGATGTCGGATTGACTCGATTTTTGCGTCGTTAGGCTGCGATCGTCGATCCGAATTCATCCGTGCGGTCGGATTTGTCATTTGAAGTGCGAATTTACACCATCCTGGCCTTTGATCTTCTAAGGTTCCCCGATCACTATCTGATGCTACAGATGCCTGATTAGGGCGATCTTGGAGTTGTTAAACTCCAATCGTCGTCCTGATCACATCCATACAGTTGGATCTTCGATCCGAGGCCCTGATAAAATGTTTGCCTTGTCTAAGCACATAAAAGGAGACAATTAACTTCCATTTTATTCAAACTACTCTAAATGTAAGATGATGGATGTTATGCAATATTTATAGCATGCAATGCAATCCTATGCTTAAGAACATGTATAAATAGACATCTTAAGTAGTGTAAATGTGTTTACATCATGAGCCATATCTAAATTTGGTTTGAATTAGGATGTTTTGATCTTCAACGTGTAGAAAGCCAAGGAAAATCAACCTTGTTGATTTGTGGCTTTCTCCCTTGTATTCTGTGTGGATTGAATTCTTTTGATTCTGATTGTTCACCTAAGGAATTGTCAATATTCCTTAAGGTTTAGAAAACTGGGATTCAAGTTGAATTTAATGAACTGATCTAAGACCATCCTTCATGCTATCTATAGCATTAGGAAGGTGTTAGCTCAGTAGTTTTGTCTCTAATTTGAAAAGAAAATGTTGACAAGGATTTTCTGATGTAGAGTTTAACATCCCAAAGTGATTTCAATGTGATTTTTAAGCCTGATTAGATTTTGAGGTGATTTCTGTTATGAGTTTTGAATGACAAATCCATCATATTAAAGTGATGCATTAGCAGCTACATTCCAAGGGTTTCCCAACCCTGAACTCCATGTAAATTATTCGCTGATTTGAACATTTTACATCTCTAATCAGGCTTTCTCAAGTCTGATCTAGGATATGTATGTACAGAATTAGGGACTAATCTGCTGGATTGGAAATCCAGACCCTGCAGCAACTCTTGGATGTTTTCTTAAGACGTCTGGAGCTGTTGCAGCAGTTCAACTAGCTGTTGTTCAGTGGCTACTACTGCTGTTGTGCTTGATTGCTGCTGCTGATTTGCTGGTTTCCAGCAACAACATTGCTGCCATTTGAGGCTGTTGTTGCAGCTATTCTCCTGCTTGTGGTCTGAAGACTCTTGGGACAGTAGGCTTAGGTTTATTATTTAAAATAGATGACATGTTGTTAATGTTGTATTTTTTGTATTCAAGCTTTCATGTACTTTTATTTGATTTAAAATTCAATTTAGAATGGCTTGTTGCATGCTCAAATCATTCATTATCAGCTAGTTTTTATACCTAACTGTCCAACTATGGAAATATATGGAAATGGAGTAAAAAAGCCTGATTATATGATTACACATCCTTTAGTTAGTGTTTAGAACTTACCTGAAGCAGTCTACTGCCTATCGATCCATTAGAACTAGATTTAGGGTCCTAAGTTCTTTTGAAAACACTTAAAAGACTCTAAAATGAGCTAAACTTATATATAAATAAAAATGATATAAAAAATCCAAAAAATAAAATAAACCATCTTGATGAAGATTAGGCATATTTTTAAACATAAGCCAAGTTTCAAGGCATTCTGAACCCTCGACTTGGTAAAACATACCAACCAACGGTTCAATATACCTTGAAACTAAATAAAACCCTTTAAACTAAAAAATGACAAAAACACATTCTAGTTCTCATCTCTTTCTTTCTCTCTTATCTCCTACCTCTATAAAACACACAAAACCTTTAAAAATTAGAAAATTCACAAAAATACCTAAAAAAATACTATGTATACTAGGTATATACTTGTAAATATAAGCTATATAGTAAGCTATATGTATATATATTGTAAAAGAGGTGTATAATAGGTATAACTAGCTTTTATATATATATATATATATATATATATATATATTATATTGTAAATTACATATTTAAGATCATATAAACAGTATATAACTTAATTATATAACTATTTATTATTTATACTAACTTATAAGTACTATAACTTAAGTAAAATTATAAAACCATGTATATAATTGTATTTACTATTTATACTATGTATACATATTTATATATGTATTATGTATATTAGAAACCTTGTATCGTAATTTAATTATGTATATAGAATAAATAATTAATTTATGAAGTTACTAGCTAAGTTATTAGATTAAATTAAAATAAATTAGTAATTTAAGTTAAAAATGAACTAACTTCTAGTGTCCATTTGTATTAATGGATTTTAAGTAAATTAAGTTAATTTAATTATATTTATAATGTATTATAATATTTTAACCTAATTTATATGTAAGACAGCCTGAAATAAGATATTTAAATGTAAATAGAATCAAAATAAATGTTGTAAAATACAATAAAAATCTTCATTAAATACTTTAATATATATATATTAATACTGTACTAGGTCAATTAGACAATCAATTAAATAATTTATACATAATTAAGAAATAAAACTTAATAAACAGTATGAATAAAGTGTAAACTTTACCTAATTTATTTATATAATAAACGTAATTAATTTTCTAAATTAATTGTATAATTATAAAGTACTATGTAAATACTTTAATATCACATAATTTATTTTTAATTTATAATAAATTCTGACCCTCAAATCGAGAGCCAAATCCATGAAATCAGCATAGCTACGCTGGAATTCTAGCGCTGAGATGCGACACATATAGTGCCACATCGGTAACGTGCAAGCACTCTGAGTGCTTTAAACAGTTTTTGTTACTCCCTCCCTTCAGTCGACATGCGCCGGGTGCAAAGAAACCCATTACCCTTTGAGCATTTGATACAAGCTTTGGTTTGAGATGTGATGATTGTGTACGGTGTGTGGCTGGGAGCCATACACTATGCGAGGGCTTGAATGGGCCCATTATTGAGCATAAAATGCGATTAAGAGGCTAATTAAACAATCAGGGTGGCCTTAGTAGAGGTCTGGTCCCACCCGAGAGGGTGTTGTGTATCCCTCGAAAAGGCCACCCGCCAACTTAAAACCTAATTTTTGAACTAAGTGAAGCCTAAAGTATCTGTATATTAAGTATACGTAGTATAGGTAATGTTTGAGCTATATATGTATATAAATAACAGTATAGCTTTACTAACATAATTATCTGTCACTGTAGACAGAATAAGTGTTACTATAGACCCTAGTTTTTAAATTAGGTTCTTTACATAGTTTTTTCTAAGGTTTAGCGACGTTTATATAAGTCGTTGTACATACTATATATGTTACTATAGATATTAGTATATTAAGTTAAGTTAGTATCATATATATTATTACTTATTATTATATATATATGTAAGTACTAGTATTATACATTATAATTATATAGTATATATTATTCATTTATAGTGTTTGATGCTTGTTTGTATATATGTGCTTGCAAGCATTTCAATGTATTCTTTTGTACATAAATTAGTTTAATTCTTTCATTCATTAATTCATTCATTTATGATTGTACATTAAATTGATCTTTTAGGAATTGAAGAATAATATTGGACTTAGAGAGTGATGTATATCAATAACTGTCTCCCAGTGAACGACCTAGAATTAACTAATAAAAATTATGTAATTAAATAAAATTGACGCAATAACGGTTTGTATTTGTGACATATACTACAACAACGACGATTTTTATACGAACCATGGTCGATCGCAGTCTGATTCAAGCGTCTAACCACTTGATGATCTCCTTTTTCACAGCATCCTGCAAGTTCGGATTCAAGTGTCTCTGCATTTCATGGGATGGTTGTGAGCCATCTTCGATGTAGATGGGATGCATGCAATATTAGGGGTTGATGCCAATCAGGTCATCGAGAGTCCATTTAATGGCTCTCCGATACTGCTAGAGGACAGAAATCAGACATGTTTCCTAATCAGAGGTAAGGCGGGAATTGATAATCACAGGAAATGTCTGATTTGAACCGAAAAAGACATATTTGAGATGGTCAGGGAGGGGTTTCAACTCTAGGACTGGATTTTTAGCAGCAGCAGGTGGTTCAGGGTGAGATTTAGGAGCAACTATAGGAGCTAAAGGTATCTCTAAGTCTAGTTCAGGCTCCTCTAAGTGTGGGGTTTGATCCTCTTGTGGTTGATCATCAAAGATAAGCAGGTTTTCCTCGACACATGGGTCGTCAACCACGGATTCGATATCACAAATTTGTTCAATAACCCCACAATTAATTCTTCCTTGGGCCTTAAAGATATTGATCTTTAGTGTCCTACTCCCAAATTTTAACTCAATTTGGCCCTCCTCATAATTGATGTTGGCCCTAGCTGTGGCAAGAAAAGGTCTCCCCAAAATTATCAGTGTGTTCTTCAAGTTTTCAGGAGCATCCATGTCTAAAGCTATAAAGTCCACAGGGAAGTAGAAATCGCATACCCTAACTATGACATCATCGAGAATTCCTTTTGGTGACTTAATAGATTGATCAGCCAATTACAATGTCCCCTCTGTTGGTTTAAGCTCAGATTCTTCAAGGTGGTCAAGTAAGGATGTAGGTATTAGGTTTATGGAGGCTCCTAGATCCAATAATGCATGGTTAAATTAAATATCACCGATTGTAGAGGAGATCAGAGGGGTACCAAGATCTTTTGCCTTAGGCGGGAGTTTACTAAAAATGACAGAGCTGACTTGCTTCGACAATACGATCAGGCTCTCGCCTTTGGTTCGAGGCTTACGCTTTGGTGTACATACATCTTTCAGGAATCTTGTGTAAGCTAGTACGTGGCGAATTGCATCCATCAATGGCATGTTTATTTGAACCTGCTCAAAGAGCTTGACCAGGTCCTCCTCGAGAGCCTCGGGTTTGGGTTTCTTCTTTCCCTTGGTCAAGGCCTCGGGAAATGGAACTTCTGCAGGTTCCTCTAGAATTGGTCCAAGTTTTTGATCTGGGACAGGGGTATCTTGGATGACCAACCTAGGGTTTGGGTTTGAACTACCAAGCTGAGAGTGGCCTGGGTAAGGTGGTTCCTAAGTTGTTTTGCCACTACAGGTGGTAACAGAATTCAGTCCTACCTGGTTTTGGGTTGGGGTAGTCAAAAGAGGTGGTTGCTGCTGATAACCCACATATGATGTTGAAGCCTCCATCCCGTTGGGTCGTGGAGCAGAAGGGGCCTGATAGACATAATGAGACTGGCCTTGAGTCGGGTTCATAACGTGCCTCTGGTTCAACACGTTATTTGGTGAAATGACCCGTTGCCTTTTTAGTCGGATAAGACGTCTGAACTGTTAGTCAGACGTCTGGACACATGCTCGGACGTTTGAAAGTGGAAAATTTCGTACTTCACTTTGCGCTCAACGCGCGGGCATCACGCAGAGTCCCGCTCTCTCTTCTTCGCCCCCTCACTCGAACCCTAAACCCACTCTATATAACCGCCCCTTCTCTTCTTCACACCTCCTCACACCACTCAAGCCACTGCCACCTCCACCTTCTCCTGCGACGGCCACGCCCCCTCCTGTCTCTGCTGCAGCCGTGGCGAGGAAGGAGAGGAACCGACGAGGGGCAAATGGGGAGGAGCAAGAGCGAGAGAGTGCAAGGGAGTGAGAGTGGGGGAGGAGGACGACGGCCGCAGGAGCTCGGTGGAGCTCAAGGAGTCGTGGGAGAGAGGAGGACGCTAGCGAGGAGCTTCTCAAGCTCCTGCAGCTGCTATAGCTGCCACTACTGGTGGAGGGAGAGCGGGGCGAGCTGCGTGAAGGAGTTCTAATACTGGAAGTTTCCAATATCAGACGTCTGGCGAGGCACCAGGACATCCGGAGCTGAAGCCGGACGTCTGGAAACACATATCGCGCGAGGTACGTATCTTCCTGCACTACTTTTCCACCATGCAGATCGTAGAGTAGGGGATGTCGGCTGATTTTTGTAACTACGTTATTCGTACACAAGTGAAGGCTTTAGGAAGGCACGTGGTGTGCTTTCCTAAGTACTTTTGGACTTCTGATCACGTCGCCAGACATCCGGAGGTACTTCCAGATGACCGGAGACCTTGTCAGACGTCTGGAGCTATCCCCAGACAGTCGCAGAGGGAGTCTTGATGTCTAAAGTAGCCACAGGAAGTGTAAGGTGAGTTCTGACGTCTTTTAAGACGTTTGGGACTATTCCCAGACGTCTGATTTTGGTCAGTAACTACGTTTTCGGCCCGTTTAAGGCCCAAACGGAATCGAATTTCCGCAAATGAAGTACCGCTGTTTTCCACTCGAGTTCCTCTACGTGTTTGTGTTGAGTATCTACTATTTTAAGCTTGTTTAATGTACATTGGTCGCTAGTATATGTTACCAGCCGGTGGCGTGTCCGGGACCCACAGAGACGACGAGATCTGCAGTACAGGCCCCCATTCCTCCCATGATACCCGGTAGAGTGGTTTAATGCAATTATTAAGATATGAATAAAGAATATGTATGCTTAGATTAAATTGATTGAAACCTTAGGGTGTGGAATGAACCCTAGGGTAGAAATATATGAGCATGATATAGGACTACTCTGGTTTACATGAGATGCATATTAAAATACAAGCTGCTTGTATGTAAATAAGAAACTAAACTGTGAAACCTCAAGCTGCATGTTCATGATTGAGAACTAAATTATGAAAACACGAGCTGCCTGTATATGGATGAGGAACGAGTTATGAAACATGAGATCTAAATATGGATAAACGAGGTGAATATGAGCATGAACCCTATGAGGAATTATGAGTAGAAATCCTGTGTACGAAAGGAATCTGGATTGTAAACGGGAAGTGTGCTGGCCCTTGTGTACGCGGTACCAAGGAGAGCAACTGTCCCTTTTTAGTGTAGAGCGGAGCTAGCCTCCCTTGGGTTGAGACCCAGGGTTAGGATTGGCCACTCTACACCGACTCCTGTTGGCCCTCGCGTACATGATACCGAGGCATGCTACTAGTGTAGGGAGGGAGCTAGACACCTCACGGGGCCCGGGGTTCAACTAGCCACCCTACACCGATTTTGTTAGGCCCTTTGGGAAAATCGGGATAGTCGGACGAGGGTACACGGACTGTGGAGAGGCGAGACCCCTGTTTGGTTCTGAGGGGCAAAACCCCTGTTCTGAGAGGGCAAGGCCCTATACTGTTCTGTGCTGTACTTTGGGCGTACCCGCTAGCAGAAACGACTGACCGCGTCTCAGTGCGGGATAGCTACCCATGCGCTTATCACTCGTGCCTCAGTTACTACTACATCTTGACAGTGACCTTGGGGTAGTTGACTAGGTGTAAGACTACCACGAGGGACTCTCCCGGCTAGGAGAGCACCACGTGTACCTTCTACTCCACGGAAAAGACTGCAAACAAGGTCATTCCCACAAGGAACATGCAAGATCAAGAAATACCTGGATACTTTAAGAAATAGATGAACCAGAAACACATAAATGAGATAAATAGAAATGAGAAATAAACCTACTTGTTGTCTTTACTTTACTTGCTCATAAATAATGTAAACATCACTCTACTCAACGTTCACTAACTCTATCTTTTCGTAACCCTGTTCAGGACCAGGAGTTGAGCAGCCCGAGTTTCTAGTTACAGAGGGAGCTGAACCCAGCTGAGCCGGGCCATAGTTGTTTCTTTTCCAGCTCTTTGTTTCTGTTGTAATTGTGAGTGTTGGGCCCTTGAGCTACTATTCTGTTACTTTCTGTTTTTCTTTCCGCTGTTGTTGTTGTGGTGGCATGTTCTATTTTGAGACAGTTGTTCTACTTTTGTTTACTGCTTCGTTCTTTCCTTCTACTTAGTTATATTGCATGTGTGAATGTGGTTTATTTTCCTTCTTTTGGTTATTTCTCGTTGGAGAACTAGGTCTTGGGATTAGTCAAGGCGAGCTGGTCTCAGGTCCTGTAGGGATCCAGGAATCGGGTCGTAACATTTGGATTGGGCAGAGGTTGCGAAGGGAGTGTACCAAGTTGGCGAGGATTTGCCATCTAGGCGAGTTGATTGCGAACCTTCGTGATCTCGTCTTTGTGCTATTTTTATATAGCCGCATTTGTCTTCTGAATGTCAGCCAGAGTCTGAAGGATAAGAGTCATTTGACCTTCTCAAGTTGGCCCAGTTTGGAAAGTCGAGTTGGGCCAAGGTTGAGGCGGCTAATATGGACGAGAAACTTGTGGTCGAGACTGATATTGAGGTCTCTGATTTTGATTGTTCCCTGACCATGTGAAATTAGGATGATTACGTTATCCAGGGTTGTAGGTGTTTGAGAAAGGATCGTTCTGGATGGAGTTGAGGTCCTCGCAGGCCTGAGGAACCTCAGAGAAACCAAAAGATGAGGGTTCAGAGCTCCCCCAACTAGAGTAGGCAGATTCGGAGTTTCCTCTGAACCCTAGATCAGACGGGGGTGGATATGGATCCATCCCCTGAGAAGATCGGTGATAGATGTTGTGCACATCCTCCCTCCCAGAGGGTGGTTGTGCAAACGGGTCTTGCGCAGAGGTGGCTTGCTACAGATGTCGAGTCAACTCATCCACCTTCTTCTCAATGATAGAGACCTTGTCCAGGCGACTAGCCATTAACTCCAAGTCGACGGAAGAGGACAGGCCCTGCGTCTCATGTGCTCCCCGCGGATTCGTCAATGCACGGGCAGTCATCCGATCAAACATGCCTATGGATTTATTATTGATAGAGTTCTCGCACATGTTCTCGAGAATCTCCCACCATGATGTTTCCTCCACAAGTCTCATTAATGAACAATTGAATATCCTCACGGAGTCCCTGGTATAAAGACTAGACTTGTTCCCATTTAGGAACTCCGTGGTGGGGGCACTTTCGCATGAGATCCAGAAATCGATCCCATGCCTTATGAAGCGATTCTCTTGCTTGCTGCGTGAAATGTGCGATCTGGTGTCGCAGAGCATTTGTCCAACCAACAAGAAAGAACTTTTTCAGAAACTTAAATTGTAGTTCAGCCCATGTGTGGATTGGACGAGTTAGGGTTTGGTACCAGTGAGCGGCCTTGTCCATGAGAGAGAAGGAGAACATTTTCATGAGCAAGATATCCCGATTTTGAGCTTCTGACCTGAAAGTCTGCGCCAGATGCTTGAGTTGCTTGATATGCTGGAAGGGATCTTCGGAATTAAGCCCATGGAATTTAGGAATAGCATGAATCATGTTGGGCTTGAGTTCATTATCAGGACCTCCAGCCGGGATTTGGACTCGAGGTTCGATCGCCACCGCAATGGGATTGTAATGATCTCGCATCATAGGACGTTGCGGTGGATTCATAAAGGCTTAGAATAGATCGTTGAGGCGCTGAAGCTAATTCTGGAGATTATTTTCTTCTTCTACCGGTTGTTCTATGAGTATGGATGAAGGAGATCTAGGCTCAAATGAATTAGAAGATATGTCAATCTGGTCAGGTGGTTGCACAAACAGGGAAGTCTAGGCTTGACCTCGACGGGAGTGAATAGTCAATGGAGGCCTTAAGGGTGGTCTTAGGGACTTCCTCCCAAACATGCACCGATGGAGAAGACGAAAGATAGAAGGTGTGATGGATCCAATCAAGGCACTCAAATATCTTTGGATGACTATAAAGGTTCGAGGTGGATGATACCCCTAGATCAGAAAGTCGTCTACCTGAGAATTACCTAAGCAGCCAGGAAGGCAGAGTCCCGCAAAGACCCCTACACAGTAGAACGTCCCGATGGGTTATAGGGTTTCCCCCACCCGACCTTCCTTGTCACTGAGGGTCCAGGTAAATCAGAATGGTGACTTGACCTCTTAAGTCTACCAATTTTAAGTTTAGAGTGTGGGTGTTTAGGATTTCACTTGAACTTTAAGATGTTTTTGTGAGTAGTGACCTAACTTGAAGATTGGTTGACCCCGCAATGTGGGTCAACTTCACCTAATTTGTCCTTGATTATTAGGTCCATGCTTTTAGGATTCAAGTGAGCTTTAGAGTTTGATTCTTAGGGTTTGCTTCTTAGATAAGTTCAATCAAGGCTTAAGACACACATAGTTTAGGAAGATTGATTCTTGCTTTAAGCAAGTGTGTCTCTAAAACCCTAATTGGCTCTTAATTGGTCAATCAATTAATTTCAAATCTGACACCTAGGGCTCAATCAAGAAGGTGGTAGCCCTAGGTGTCTTAATCCCTAAGTAGGTGTAAGAATCAGGTTTGGGATGTTTTCTAAAAAGAAAGTATCAAATCAGGCAACTTGTGATGATTAATCTAAGAATAGAATGCAAGTTAGCCCTAATTGATTTTTTCTTCTTTTAGCTTTTTCAAAATCAGGGGCTTAGGAGAAAGTGGATGGAGTTTACCTGCCCCTGGAGTGTTTGGTGCTTGTCTGACTCTTCTTGGTTGGATTCCTGCATAGATCACAATAACAGAGATAGAGCAAGTCAGTATCAAATTAGAAATCGCAATCCAGAGATCAAACTACGCGTTGCTCCCCGGCAACGACGCCAAAATGTTGAATGCTCTGAATCGATGTTTAAAAATTAATGCACTGTAGTATAGCTGATAAATCGCGTAGAACACTTAAAATTTATAACTCAGAAAAGTACGAGGTTGAATACAGGGAGCAATATGGCAATTTATCTCAAGATCACAATTATAAGCAAGAATATAGCAATGTAATAGCAATTTCAAGCACAAATGATATAAATATAGAGTCAAGAGTCAATGTGACAAAAAGATTAGAGTAAAATGTGATTTGAATCACCAAATTACTCTTTAAGTTTTAGAAGCACCTAATGTCAACCACAGTATCAACTCCTCAGAATTTTAGACATCAGAGTAGGCGCTCAGACGCCTTAACTAGCAGAGGCAAAGGCTTATCTCTTCAAGGCTCAAGGAGAGGCACAACAGTCACACCCAACAGAGGCAAAAGCCTCTCTTTCTTAGAATTTCGCTAAGAGTCGAGAGATAGGCAGCAAGACAAAACCCCCCCACCTCTCTCACTTTCCCTTTTCTTTCCTTCTTTTCTTTCTCTCAAAGACCCAAGGTTAACCAGGTAATCGGGTAGGAACAGTAACCAGACCCGAGTGCAGGGTTGTGGGCATGGGGTCACAATTGAACAGTGAAATGGGTCGTGTCAGGTGATCAGGTGCAGGGACCTCACCCTCAGTGTGTCGAGGCGATAAAGCCTCGGCACAAAAATAGTTTATGTACTACAGGAGGTGCTTCGCTTCACGATGTGGGACTATCTTCCCACGCTTCCTCGCACAGCAGGTGTAGCAGATGCTATCTCCAATTGAAGGCGAAGGCGAGCTCGTGGCATGGAATTGAAGGTCTGGGAGGATGCTTGGGATCCACCTGCGAAGCCTGGAACTAAAATCTGGAGCGGATGTGGTCGAGGACTGAAGGCGTAGTTGGAGTCAGGGAGGTGGCGGAGCTCCAGTGGAATGCCTGAAAGCACGTGAACGGCTTCAAGGCCACATCAAACGGGTTCAGAAGAATCGTTGGAGTGTGGCAAGTGCAGTGGTGTCGATGGTGCTCTGTGCAGGTGTGTGTGTGAACGTGGCAAAGACAGGGAAGGTCAGAGTTCGTGAAGGTGTTCAATGGAGGGCTAGGGCAAGCAATCCCCTTAATTTCTTAAGGGGTTTTGCTCGCATGATCACGACGGAGGAGTAAGGACCGATGGCAGGTGAAGAGATGGTCTGTAGCGGTTGGAAGGTCTCGCCGGAGGTACGTTGGCCAGGTAGAAGACGAAGTCGCGGACGGTGTAGGAGTAGTCGAAATAGCAGCGTGGTGGCACGGTGATAATGTACGGAAGATAAGGAGTCGAGACTAAGTGGTGGTCGATGAAGGAGAGGAGCGACGCCCGGTCTGGTGTAGCCGACGCTAGAGACGAAGGGTGCTCCAATGGGAGAGAATTGGCGACGATGAAGGAGATTGGGGCGCCCACTAATATGGCCCGACGTAGAAGAGGGAGAGGAAGGAGAATCTGCTGCTGGTATTGCGAGCGGACGATGAGAGTGGTCGGAGGGAGCCGCCGGACATCGTGGAGCTTTTCGACCGGAGAGGAGGGAGGAAATAGAAGGATTTCAACCAAAAATGAGAGTGAAGAAGATGGTTTGTCCTCAGGGGTCTTTAATAAAGCCTTAGAGGGAGGTTTAAATCTTGGAAACCAAGCTTTCAAGCTTGGTAAATTCGCCGTAATAGGACACCCACATCTCTCATGCATTCGCATGAGAGATTGGGAAAGAATTGGAGCTCACGAATAGGTTCAAATCATAGAGAAATCTCTTAGGAATCTTCCTTCCAAATTTGGAAGAGATTGAGCATGAAATCAGGGAGAAAACTCTAATTGAAGGTCACCAGAGTTATAGGAATAGGACTTCTGCGTTCATGGATGTGGCGGGGACCTTTTTGCGAAGAAGACAACAAAGATAGGAGTGTATTTGTAAGGAATTTTAAAAGCTGAAGGGTTGTGTGAGAGAGAGAGTCAAACTGGACCAAATTGCAAACTATGTCAAGACAATCTCTAATTGAGCCCAAATTTTGATATAAACCTAATTTAGACCTAAGAAATCCAATGGTGAAGTTGAATTTTGGTTTTGACCTAGTTTGACTAGGTAATTTATGCAAAAATCTAAAGTAGGGCAATAGTCTGTCTGAGACTCTATTTCAGGTCAAGATGGGTTCAGATGGTCAAATCAATGATGCCAAATCCTAAATAATATTTTTATATAATTTTTAGATGGTTTAGATGAATTTTATCCTGACTAGAACCTTAGTTAATTAAGCGGGTTTATTTTTAGGATTTCAGATGTCCATTAATTCTTGCAATGCATGAAAATCCATTTCTGTTTGCATGGACACACTTATTAGGCATTAATGACTGAATAACCTTTAATAAACCCCTAGCATACCCCGTAGTTATTCTGTATTTGTGATAAGATGGTAAAATTGCATAAATAACCTTATTTTCATCTTTTCTTCTCAAAACAACTCATCCTACTCAAGAAACATTTTGACTGATATGTAGGAGCTTTTATTGACTTTATAAGACCAAATTGAGCTAGTTATGGCTCATGATGGTATTCCCATCACTCGCCCACGCTCACACCTCGCGAGTCTGAGCAGTGGATCCGCTTACCTAATATCTGGGTCTAGTTCGTTTTGAGCTTGGAAAGGGAAGAAAGAGAATTTGAGAGAGAGGGGGTGAGTTTTGCTGCCTCAGGATTTGAGCCCTCTCCTCTCTCTATACTTAACGAGATTTCTGAAGAGGCCCTTGAGCCTCTGTTCGTTGCTGCTACTATATTCTTCTGAGGCTTAAAGGAGTGGAGCCTTGTGCTTCTCTTGTGAGGCCCTTAAACCCCTTCTAATAAGGCATCTGAAGCCTTTGGTCGACGTCTAAGGCACTCTGCTGGTTACTGTTGAAATATTTGGATAACTTAATTGATGTGGATTATTGATTGTGGTTTACTGTTAAATATTTAAGTAAATGTGAGCTTAAACTAAAAGGGTTAATTTGATGATTCAAATCACCATTTTAACCCAATCTTTTTGCACTAGTCTTTTGATTTCTATTGAAATATCATTCTGAGTATTATTGATTTCAAATTGCATATATATTTCTTATGATTAGTGAATTGAATTGCATAATTGCTCTCTACGAATGATCTCGGACTCCACTTTTTGAATCTGACTTTATAAATTTAAGTGTTTGTGTGATTTTGTCGATTATACTACAATGCATATATTTCTTAACACTCGATGAAACCGTACGAATAACGAGGTTGTAGCTTCACTCTAAAGGGCTAATGTGTTTCAACATTTCTTGTAATCTTATCTCTTTCCCATAAATGATATGGAGCTTGCTTTTGAAAAAATAATGCCAGAAGTTTATTTGCAATTACAAATACAACCCTAAAAAATTTATATCATTTACATAAATGCCCCTAGAACAAGTCTTAAACAAGAAATTTGCTATTTTTGGAAATAGACATTTACCCCCTTTCTTTACATCCTAAGCTAATGTTGATTTTATCTTTCAACATCTCAATCATAAATCTACGGTGACTTCAATCTCGTGCTGACATCTAGATCCCAATGAAATTTTCTTTTATTATTATTGTTGTTAACTTTTTTCATATTTTGATTATATTTCATCTTAAGTAACCTAACTTCTGTAGAAACTAACTCATACATGGTACTTGATTCATTTAAAAGTTGGTATTCACTGAGTGATGAAACTGTGAAATAAAGCAACTTTATCAAACGGTCCATCTAAATATGATAAACCTAGAGGCACGTTTGTAGCATCAAATGTTTAAAGCTGCTTTTCCAAAGGCATCAGTCCACATAATTACCCGTCAGCGACGATATCTTTTTCAATATTCGTCCTTTTCTAATCACCCAGTTTGTACCAGACGAGTAAATAATAATAAAAAAAACATAAACATTCAGGAAAAAAAGAGGAAAAGAATCCAACCAACTCCGAAGTCCAAGCACAGCAACTCCGAAATCGCCCCTGACCGGAGACCGCGTGAGCGTCAGAGCACTGGCAAAGGCGCAATCTGTGGCGATCCTTTTTCCACCCAAATCACCCCCTCGCCTTATAAATTCCAGAAGATTGGTGGTGGAGAGTGGAAAGGTCTCGCCTTTGGTGGGGAAAACGCGAGCTGCACCGCCCACTAACCGATCTCTTGATAACGGGGAGGAGAGTTACCCACTTCCACCCCATCCCCTGCAGATGAGAAAAGGTACAATTTTTCCACTTTTGGGTCAAGGTCGAGTGGAACCCATTTCGTCTTTTCGCCTTTTATCGTGGTTCAGCTGGTGCTTTGGGGGTGTTTGTGTCTGCCCTGCTTTCATGTCTGGCGGCCCTGGGCTGAAGGCGTGAAGGGTGTGTTGGTGTTTTTTGATGTACCTTCACTTGTTGTGGCTCTTTGGTTTGCTTTTACGTTCTCATACTTTTCAGGTTTCGTGAATAAGATTAGGTGAATTTCTGTTCTTGTGTTTTCATGATAGGATTGTTTTTTCCTTGGATGGTCGTAGTCTCTTCTTGGTTTTTGGTGGATTTTAATCTTGAAACTATAGAGACTTGATTTTTAAGATGTGGGGATCGCGAAAAGTTCGGTTCTTTCTGTGTCAAACATTTGCCTTTTGGCCATTTAGAAATTACCATGGACTTGACGATGAAATTGGTAACTAAAATGCCAAGACTTAAGAGCTTTACTGTTGATTCCTGATATCATTTGTAGTTGTTGTTGCTGTGGTGGTGGTGTTTCTTTTTTCCCCTTTTCTTACTGTTAAAACTCTTATCTTTTTTGCTTTTAAGACACATTATTGCTTTACATTCATCTGAAAGCAAATTTATAACTCAAAATTTTCCGATCTAAACTCTCACATCAGATTTTTGGTGAAAAAGGGTAGCTTCTTGTACTCTTAAGTGATCTGAGTTAGTCGTCCCTTTTGCAGGCAACGTAGTGGTTGTGTCCGATTGGGATTGTGTCATCCTACCAGTCAAGCCCTTTCATGGGTGACCCTATGCTGCCGGACCCTCCAAGCAAGGACTCAAATCCAGATGTCTTTTTGGGCAAAGATGCCGCTCAACCAGAGCCCATGATTGTTGCGGAAGATGTCCCACTTGGAACTCTGCACATCCACATTCACAATGCTCATGACATCCACAACATCTGCATATATCACAAGCAAGACGTCTACGCAAAGATCTGCCTCACCAGCAATCCGCAAACAAGTGTCTCGACCAAAATTATCAATGGTGGAGGGAGGAACCCGCTCTTCGATGAGGATCTCCAGTTGGTTGTACGCACTGTCAACTGCTCTCTCAAGTGCGAGGTGTGGATGCTGAGCCGTGCTAAGAATTACCTCGAGGACCAACTCTTGGGGTTCACACTGGTGCCCCTTCCCAAGATTATTGCCAAAAATGGGAGCTTTACTCATGAATATTCATTGTCATCCAATGCTCTCTTCCATTCTCCTGTGGGATTTATTCGGCTCACTCTTTCTTATGTTGGAACTTCGCCCGAAGTTCTCGCTGTACCTGCTCCAGCAGCATTGGATGTCACCGATAACAATCTCCCAGACTCAGAGGATGAATGCCCCATTCATCAAGAGCTCGATAAAATCGAGTTTCCTGACCTGAATGTTGCAAAAGAAAACCAACTGATGGTTTCGGAAATCTTCGGAGTTCTATGCGACAATTTGGAAACCCAATGTTCCACAAGCCTGATCACTACTGAAAATGATTGCTGCCCAGATTCCGATGCCGGAGTACGTATTGTCGAAAGCTTCTCTGCTGGAAATGAGGATGCTGCTAGACCGCTGAAAATGGAAAGTCCCACGAGTGGCATCTCAGTCATCAGTTCTCCTGCAACCATTCCGGCAACGCCTCAATCTTCGTTGTATCCGTCTGGAACAACTGAATCTAAGATCCTGAAGGCTGAAGACTCGGAGACTGCAGATGGTGATGTTGAATCTTCCATCAGTCAGACTTCCTCGGTGATCATCCCCCCACTTACCCACATAAACATCGAGCCAGAGCAGGCTGTCGTGCAGCAGGATGTAGTCAATATGTACATGAAGAGCATGCAGCAATTCACCGAGTCACTGGCCAAGATGAGGCTCCCCAGGGACATCGAAAACAGTAGCACCGACTTACAAAATGGCGACTCCGGTTCTGAACAGAAAACACCTACTTCCAAGGCATCTGGCTCAAGGGTCTTCTATGGTAGTAGGGCATTCTTCTGATCTTTTAGGTTGTCTTGGGAAGGCATTCGAATGGCATGCATTTGGTACTGCTATGAAGTTTTTAATAAGTTTATGCTGTTAGCGTGTTTTCATACCCAGGAGGGCGGGGTGCTGTTGTGGTTTGAATGTGTCTTGTAATGGTTGTAATGTAATGCTAGCATGTAATTTGGTGGTTAACAACTCTGATTAGAAAATGATGCTTTTAACTTGAACCCCTTTGGCATTTCAGTTTCACAACTTTTATCTTTTTGGTATGAACTGGCTAGCTGTTGTGTTGCATAACATTCTATATTTGGGTTCATTACAAATTCTATATGGAGAACCTGAAGGTTAAAATGGGCTAGAATTTATAATTTTTGGTCTAGATATCCCGAGGACTTTTCAAATTTGTGCCAAGAAAACCTGTAAAGCACTATTAAACATTTGACTATCAAGATCCCTTGGTCAATTATAGGTTAGGTGTAAAGTGACAGGGCTTGATCCAGTTATTGTTAAATTCATGAATCACTGTGGGTATTTGCTTAGACAGATTTTTTGGCCAAACATAAGGTTGGTAGTACTATAATGGCTTTTCTAGGCCTATATTAAAATTCTGCAGGTTCTAGTGATTTTTCTAGATATGTGCTCATTGAACACGTCCTTCAAACAAAGCATGAATTCAGTCAAACAATAATATGAACTAAATCACTATTCCTTGCTCAATGTCAATGTGTCATGTCCTACTCGACTAGCATGATGGAACTCAGGTACATGAATGTCTAAGGATTGAAGGCACTGCAGTTGCAGGGTCTTCAAGCATGAATGGCCTGGAGTTGCCATGCCATTGTTCTAAGCATTAATGTCCTTGAGTTGTCATTTTACTATTCTAGGCATCATCGCTTCAAAAAAAAAATTCTGGGCATCAATGGCTTTGGTCACCTTTACACTTTCTACGCTTTGATTGTATTGATGACGCTAATTACCTTGTTTTATATGCAACCCTAAGTTGGCATGGGAAAAGGGGACTCGCCTTCCAAGGCCCTTCTCTTCACCTCTTCTAAGATTATGTACCTCCCCTTTTATGGATTCCCATGTGCTTACACCATAAAGTGGACTAGTTGGGGTCTTGAACCTGTCACTGGTGGAGGACTAGCCCTGCTCCAGTGCAATACCTCATAGAAGGCCCATCTCGCATAGTTTCCATGTTATTTTCATTCTTGCTTCTCTTGATCTGCTTCCTAAACCCTGCAAATGTGGTGGTTCCCCACAGTTTAAGGTTGTGTTTGGTTGGGGGTTTGGGCAAACCTAGGATAGGATTGGAGTGGGATAAGTTGAGGAAGTTGTTTGGTTGGTGGGCTTATAATGATTGGTATGATGATGTAATGTTAGTGGGTGGTATTTTAATATTATGATATGGTGTGAGTCGGTATATTATGTTAGAGTGGGTATATTTTAATATATATTAAAGTTGATGTGATATTGTAAATATATTTTAATGGATATATTATATTAGAGTGGATATATTTTAATATATATTAGTGTTGATGTGATATTGTAATAATTAGTATAGAGTGGGGATATGTGAAACCCTTTAACGGAAGCCCTTATCTCACCTCAAACCCACCTCTAAGCCCCTATTCCACCTCCAAACCCACTGCCAAACGCAGCCTAAGATTATCATATGTTGGAATTATTTGTTGTATCCATGTCTTATCATTTTTTTTGGAAGAAATATTACCTTGTACTTTGCTGTAAATACCAACCTTTTGGAATATGGCTAGACTTGGTTGTGCAGATGTTATGGATCTTGGATGGTGTCTTTTTATCCCTCATGCCTATATTCTGTGCTTGCACACTTGCCCTCCTTTTCTACTAGTGAAGAAACCCTAGCTGTTGATGGACGCTAAGGTCTGGTGCTACTGTGATGTTTCCATTCCATTGAGAAGGGTTTTCTACTTAAAACCCTGTTCACTCTTGTGCTTGAATTGTCTGCAAAGGTAAATTAGTTGGAACCATCTGCAAATATTGAACTCCACGACCTATCTTCTAGTTCTAGGAATCTCCTTGCTCCAGTTTTCAAGCGTGCACCTTCTGCAGCTTAGTTGCATTCCTAAATCTTAAGTGCTAAACAGCTTTTGTAGATCCTGACTCTTTGTACTCCCCCTATCCTGAAATTTTAAATGGGCTTACTTTGGACTCAAAGTTATCTATATAGATAGGTTTTCATCCCTGAAAGGACATACTTGCATTAACATCATACTTAATAGGAAATCACTGCAATGGTCAATCTACAGAACAATCTTATCCACAATGTAAAGTTAAAAAAACCTTTTAATAAAAACACAATTAGAGTGAAATAGTAACCTTATTTGACTCAAGGGTCAAGGACATCATCTACAGTAACCTCTATTTTCCTCAGTGTGGTGCTTGGAAGGGAATGCTTGTGCCATTTGATGAATTTCATTGCTGCAGCTTTTATGTATGAACAGAGATGGATAGATATCCAGCATCTCCTTCAAATAGGTGCCTCGATGATTTGGATTGCTCGTAACTGTCCATGTCTTCTACAAATCCATGCAATCTGCCCATTGTCTCTGTACCTCACCCTCCACAAACCAAATCTTTCTGCTATATCTTTTCCACTAGTGATTCCTTGATCTTTCAGAAAATCTATCAGCCATTGTCGTGCAGCTATTACATCTGGCCCAATATTTCCTGTTCCTCCTGCATTAGCAGGTACACTTCTATTTCTTTGTCTGCCTCCTACGAATTGTCCCACTGCTGATACTCCTATAGCCCCTGCACCCATTGCTGCAGCCCCCATGGCAGCCGGAGAGCTAACAAGATGTGCGATTTCCCTGCTCAAATCTGGTATCAGCTCTGCCATTCCCACCGCAAAGTGGGCGCCAATCTTTAGCGCGAATGTCAGCAGCTTCATAAATTTGGTCATGTATGGAAGTAGGTATCTCACTGTGTCGTTATCTACCTGTACGAGTTTGCACCCTACCTGGTCTTCCATGACATGCATCTCCCCTCGGTATTCACACAACATGTGCAGCTGGAGCACCATCATTCCTGGAATTATTCTCGTGACCAATCTTCTCGAATTATTTTCCATCTGGACAAAATAAAACATATGTGGGAACCTTCTTTCTTCTGATTGAATGTTGAAATTCACCAGGTAGTCGACTCTTCTGTACAGCTCAACCAAAAGCCTGTGCTCATAGTATCTCAGGCTCTGGATTTCCTGTTTAATATCCCTGATCTCGCTCTCAATAAGTTTCAGTCTTTGTAGGACTGCTTCTACACCTTTTGCTATTCCCACTAGAGAAGGGTCAATCGTAGAATCAGCTTCATTTTTGGATGCTTGGTTTTGAACATGTTCATTATTGACTCTCGCTGCTAGTTGGGTAGCTAGATGATGTAAATCGTAGTATCTTCGGTGCAGTACTTCTCTCATTTCCTCGTGCGAGAGGAGATCTGTAGCATAATTAAGCCCTGCTTGTAAAACAAGTTTGGTCCCATCTGAAATTGTACTCCATGCATGTTGATAGTCTTGAAAACTCTCTGCTGGAAGGGTGAGTAATACTTGTTTTAATTTCTGGACTGGAAGTATTTGGTTTTTCCTATACCTTGGTGGTATCAAATATTTGACGCAGTCAGGGCGAATGATGCTCTCCATCAAGCAGACTCCATGGAAGAGATCATGGATTGCTGGAATTATAAGCTTATGGAAAAGTCTCAGTATGTCAGAGTTGCTCTTGAATGCACATCCCAAGATGTCAATGCAATGTCCAAGCTGACCTCCAAGCTCAACTCTAACGCAGATACTGTTGATTGTTATAGAGATGAGGTACTTCTCTAGACTGTATGATACACTGTAGGGAATCTTTGGGCTACATAATTTATTGTATAGATGTACCTGAAAATTGTAATGAAGATAAGTGGATAAGATCAATGCAACTAAATGGAAGTGATGACATAAGAAAGTTTGTTTCCGTTGCACCGTGAGATTTATGGTGCCTTTCATGGCAACAATTTAAGGCAATTCACTTGTTGAGAATTACGCATAGCTTGGAACCAATTTATGTACCATGCCTAACAAAAGTACACTGCTTTTCTAGAGGGAGAAATTTGTAGTTGGTTGGTTTTGTCCAATTGCATGACCAGGGAATTATAGTTTGCCATAATGGGTTATTATATCTTTTTTGCCTCAAATGGAAAAAAAATAGAGTATTGACCACTCATTGTTGTCTTAATGAGAGAAGAAACAAAACTACAAGCTAGAAATGCTTATGGATTGCATTTGTTGCAGTCGTACTGCTTAAAATGAGATGCACAGCTAACCATGTAGTGGAAGACTAGACTAATAATTTTGGGGCTGTGGTGTAGAAACACAGTGAATTATATTTCTTTGGGGAAAGAATAGGTCTGAAGATTAGGATAGAAGATAAGCAAGACACAATTAGGATTCTATGAAGGCCAAAGAAGCCGTGGTAGAAAGGACAGAGATGGCCAAGAAACCTGTCAAAGAATCATGAAGAATGGCCTTGCTCATTTGATATAAGCTTTATGACCATCAAGAAATGAAACAGCTTATTTATTGTTGTATTCATGTCTATTGCTGTTTGCTTATAGTTTGTCTAATGAAAACAGAGATCTAGTTGAACATAAATACACATTCTCTGTGATGATGGTGAATATTAAATCAATTCCTCAACTTCCATATGCACCACAAATTTAACCTTATAACAACAATAATCCTCCCAATGTTTTGTAGAAATGTCCAATTCAATGCTCTTCATTTTTCATTTGTCTGTTTCTTGCATGCACGTTTATTCTGATGTAAATTTTTACTCCTTAAAAAACATGCTTAAAACCACATATAGTGTCCTCAGAACAGCTTGCACAAATGGTTAAATGCCTAAATTTACAACCCCAAAATTGGGATTATGCATTACCCTTCACAGAAGTGAGTGCTGCAGGAATAGTACAAATATTTCCAAGTATGTTGCCATACCTGTAACCTTGAAAAAAAACCTGCTGTCAGGAACATGTGGTTTGACTCATCACACTCCATGCGCCTTCCTACGTGAACACAGTCCATAGAGCTGACTGGCCATTTTTGTCCCTGACCCCTGTCTTCCTCTAGAATTGCTGGAATTAGCAGTGGGGATTCGGGGTTGCCCGGGTTTTGTTCAAAACATAATTCTAGTTTAAGCATCATGTGAATGAGATCAGAAGCCTCCAAATTATCAAACACTTTTGGACCCATCCCAGGAATTTGACTCTGCAAGCTACGTTGTAGAATTTTCTCTAACACTTTTTTGCTAATAAATCCATTTTTATCTGCATGGTTTCTCTTACTTGCATCCAGGTTTATCAGATTGATGACCACATCATTGCAAAACCACTCGATATCTAAGACAAGTAGCCCATGACCTTCAAAGAAAATCACTTCACCTAAATAGTGCAATGAATTTGCCACCGTTCGTCTTCTTAAATCAATCTCGGCATCACCATGTCTCCACCTTATTCTTAGTGAAGGGATGCCTAATTGGCATAACTGACAGAATTCATTCCATCTCATTATTGGCTTGTTGTGGTTTTCTGATCTCCAAATCTTTAGGGCCTCTATCAAGTCATCGCAGACCTTATAAGTTTGGGGGACTCTTTCTAGGATTGTCTTGCTTGTTTTCCTCAGATGATGGGTGAGTTTGATTATTGATGCAGATGATCTAGCATCTACTGCAAATACCGTTGGGTAGAAATCTAAGAACTCCTCAAACTTTTCTCTCAGCTTGTCAACCAACTTAACAATGGCCTGCAATTTTTCTGATTCATGTGGGATTTTGTCGAAATGAGTGAGAACTATAGTAACATTTGGCAGGAGGTATTGTGGTTGCAATCTTCTTGAATTTGAAACTATGAACCTGAGCCAGTACAAGAGGTCTTCTTCAATTGCATCCAAACTTTTCATTTGCTTGTTAGCTGATTTGACCAGGCTGCATATAATTAGGAAGAGTGAGGGGCTTCCACCTCCAGGAAACAGGAGGTCGTGGAGAGTGTAGAATTCTTGTCGACCAGGAAGTATCAAAAAAGAGATTTTTAGGTTGTTGTCTTGCAAAGTTTTGATTTTGACTTCTGGTGTCTTGAAAACGAAATCGCTGGAGTCGACTGCCAATCTGATGTTGTTCCAGAAGGGGAGCTTTGCTGAAGAAAAGTTCAACGATAGAGAATTGGCAAGAGTGGTTTTACCTGCAACATGTGATAATTAAGAATCAAATGCAACTAAAGACTATTTACTTATTTGAAACTTGCCGACAAGATTAAGGATTCTATGCGACTGTTTTGGTAAAAGTTTTGTTAGTTAGATCCATTAGGTCTTTCCTTTCTAATTATAAGATCATGACCTTATTATCAGTAGTCAGCTTCAGTATACTGGTGATATGGTAACTAAGCCATATCATGCGTCATCCTCACTTAGGACTCTGGTTTTGCAACGATTTCTTCTGTGTATGTGTAGTTATTTTGTCAAGTCACTTAATATGGCCTTTGTTGTTTTATTCCACCTGTAAATTTTAAGCCAGAATGTCTGCAAAGGTTCTTCATTTGTCAATTTGTGAGCATGTGTTATGCTCTTTAATTACGGAACTTCAATTGACCAGTGTGAATTCACAATAGGAAAAAACTAATTAGCTCTTTATGATATCTTCCTGTCGCAGTACTTCTTAAATCAGGCAATAACTGCATTTCACTTCTCCGATTACCTCTTGCCATCATCATTATTTACTATTTTCTTGTTATTTCTAGTACAAATAGCAACTGGCAGTGCATTCTTCCATCAGTTTTATTCGCTGACATCTTGGTGATTCTGTAGAGCATTGTACTTTTATGCATGCTTGCAACTCGGGACCGAGTGATTCAAGTGGACCAACTTCTCCATGACCATCTCTACAGAAGTTTTAACTATCTTCTCAACATTCTCAAATATTTAAATTTTCTTCTTGTGGTGTGTGCCACAGTGCCATCATAGAAGTTATATATGAAATAAAGTAGTGCACACTTGATCTAAAGTGCTATCCATATATTCATTTAGTTCAATATTGCATGCATAAGCCAATAACCACTTTATACCCATTTGCCCATTGATTGGGTTCAAGTGTTAGGATTAATGTTCAAGATCCATGCTTCATCTTAGATGATGCATCGCTATTTTTCTCTTGGGAAACACATACAAAACCACTGCATTTTGTTACAACGCAAGTAGCGATACGCATTTAGATCAAGATCGTGGAACCTACCTGTGAAATCTTGTCCGCAGAAGAAGATCCTGCAGTTCGTTGGCGCAGCCAGAGGCAAGTCAGATATCCGTTCCTTCTCCAGCTCCGTTCCTCCATTACGACCAAGCTTCTGATTGAGAGCCTCCATCTTCCCCTCATTCTCCAAAGGCGTCCTGCTCAGATCAACCTCCTCGATCCATGAATTGATCTGCAGGGTCCCCATTATTGCCTGCAAGACTGGCTCTCCTGCTACCCCCTGGCAACCCCTCAGTGACAACCTCCTTAAGGTGGCATTCTTCTCAAGACTATGGAATATCTTAACTATATCATGGGGCCTCATGGTAGTGTCTTCGTAGATCCCCAAGCTGACTAGGCTCTGATTCGTCTCCAGCATTTGCAAGATTGCCATAAGTCCAATTCCCGAGATCTTCGCCCTCTTCCCTCCGAACGTAACTGACTTCAACGTCGTGTTCGCCTGGTAGTGCATCGCAGAAAAGCACGTCAACGGGCACAACAAGTAGTCCACCCCGAGCCCACTGAACAAATTCCCGTCCAACTGCAAGCTCTCCAATGTCTCATTCTTGAATAGCCCGGCAGCTACGTAGACGACCGCTTTGTCTCGTAGGCCCGTGTTTGATAAGATCACGGCCTTCAGGCTCTTGTTGGTCTCGAGGACACATCGGAACTCCTTCGCCCACTTCGAGTTAAGCCGCACTCCCGTCATGTCCAGTGTCCTCACTGTCGTGTTCCATCCCAATGCAACGCAGGCTCTTCGAGCGCCTGAGGAGCTCAGCCTGTATATTCGCAGCGCATGGTTTGCTGGTGTGAACTCAACCACTTTGGACCTCCCATCTTCATCGTCTTTGCTCCACACGTGCACCTCCATCACTCGGTTTCTTGCCAGCACGGACGAGATAACGGGAGTGGCTGTTAAGAAGCTGGTGTCGAGAATTATCAGAAGCGTCAGTGTAGAGTTCACCTCTATCATCTTCGACAGCTCTTCCGCTCCCCTTGAGCCAATCGAGTCCTCCCATATCTGTAGCTCCTTGAGCGTCTGGTTCGCCTTCAAGGCAGACGCGATTAGCCCAGCTCCAGCCCACCGGATTTGACAATCAAAGAATATAGCCACTTGGATCCCTTTGTTCTGTGTGAGAATTTCCGATATATCAAACAGGCCTTCTGCACCAAAGCTGCTATGCTGGAACATGAGCTGCGATATTGAGAGATTGTTATCGAGCAATGAGCGAAGGCAGCGAAGGTCCTCTGATTCCCACTCTATTCCATGAATTTCCAAGCTCTTCAGTGAGTGTTGTACGTTCTCTGCTGAAAGGAGGGTGAGAATTTGCGAGAGGTATGTGCTGTTATCGTCGCTGTTTTTGGATATGTATACTGACAGGGAGTTCTCTGTTTCCTGAAAGGAGCCTGAAGTTGTTTGGGTTTGGTGGATGGAGACATTATGTAGCGAGGGGTTTCCCGATCGGAGCATGCCCAAGGCCCAATCTAGATCTTTGGCGTTCTCTGCCGGTAAGATTGGCTCGCGAGAGACTGCTGCTGTTAGTTGGTAACTGTTCTCTCTATCTCTACTTCTGGGTGGAAGCAAAGGGCAAGACAAAAATTGCTGTTTATACCTCTGCATGCTGAACTTGATCTCTAATTGCCAGTCACCACAAGATTTGATATTGGTGATCTAAGTTGCAACATTTAAGCTTATATGTCTCCATGTGTCGACTGTAGCTGAATTAAGATGCTGCTAAATTTGTATCCTGGAAAATTTCAAAAGACCAATATGAGATATGACTTTATTCACAATATGAACAGTTGTATACAGTGAGAGAATATCATGAACCTGGGGATTGCACTCAAATGGTCTTGGAGATCATTTCACATCTTTTTAGAAGGAATTGGTTACTGTGAAGCAGAGTCAAAAAACTGAGAATTAATTTTTTGAGCTTTAAATTGTTACGATAATGTGCTTTCTTTTACTTTAGTTTTACTCTGACAACAAGCTTGTGGCATTCAACGAAATGCATTTGTAGATGCAACAAATTTGGTTGGAATCCTGGGACCTACAAAGAAATCGTAGAACTATTTTGATTCATCTTTAGCAGCTCTTTTAACGCAGGTTGTCTCTGATGATGGTGCACACTTTTGCTTTTTTTGAATCGATGTCTACCTTCGGCTTGTGATTTTGTTAGAGATGATGCCATTTTTGCAAAGGTGCTTTTCTTTGCCTTCACTTTTACTTATGCTTGTCTCCATGTCAGGGTCTTGATCATAGCATGGAAGTTTCGTAGGGTGTCTATGCATATTCTACACGTGTGGTTGAGTTTTCCCATGCATGCCCTTGTAAGCTCATAAAATTGCTTAACTGAAAAGTTATATTCTGGAGAAATAAGATTATTCTGTAGTTTATGTGGAAGCTTCTACGGTTCGACTATATGGGTATTCGCAGTTTAGCACATTGGTAATGTAGTTCAGAAACTTGGCACCTAACATGTTCAACCCACTTGACTAAGGTTCGAGGTCTTCCACACAAAAGAGTATTCAAATCTTACTCTTCTCAAAAATTAACAAAAGAAGTTTCTCTACGTTCGTACTTGTGATTATATCATTTGAACTCTTTCATGGAGAGCAAAACACGGAGGAGAACCAAGTCCTTGGACATCTGATACTGCATGTAGTGCATGTGAAATTACTTAATAAATGTAGGCAAATTGAAGCATTATGCATATGGGTTAGCCTCACGAGATTATCTGGAAGATCATTAACTGCCCAACTAATTGTATTGGTAATTAAACCAATACAATTGTAATGCTCTGATCAAACGTCTAAATGAGCTATTCCCATGTATTGGTAAGGACACAAGCACAAAAATGCATAGGATAATGTGTTTTGCAATGTATGGGTAGAGGTATGGTGGAAAGAGGTATTACACCTGTGGAAAACAATTAGATAATGTGGAAGTTATCTTTAGAAGTGGAAAATCACTTTCCACCATTTTCATCAAGTGAAAAGTGATATTTAACCAATGGAAAATGATATTCTACCGATGGAAAGTGGTATTCCACTTGTGAAAAATCATTTCCTTTTTAACCTATTGAAGATGGTATTTTATCAGTAAAAAATGGTTACTTATTGAAAATGATATTCTACCGATAAAAAATTATTTCATCATTTGAAAAATCACTTCCCATCATTTTCAACTAAATGAAAAATGATATTTCATGGATAAAAATTAATTTTTAATCAATTAAAAATTATATTTCATCAATGAGCAACCATTTCATCACATAGAAAATCACATTTCAACATTCCAACAATTGAAAATGATATTCTACCAGTAAAATGTTATTTTTTGTCACCGGTGATTTCGACGGTGGTGGTGGACACCGCAATACTCGATTGTATTTTAGAAGTGCACAATTCTCATTAATTCTTTTTAATATCTCCATCAATGGAGCGCATGTTTCGTTATTTTTTCTCTATTGGTAATTACCAATCAGGAAAACCACAAGTGAGCACAGATTTGCCTCATGCTATCAAACATCAATGAAGCGTGTATCACGCTCCCAATGCCTGCAGAAGAACTTTGGCATGGCAAAAGGGGTTATGATGTCCCGATATCTGTTTTAGGGGACGGTAACCACTTGTATCAATTAACCTTATAGGAAGAAGATCATGTTTCAAAACTTCTACCCAGAGACTAAGGATTGGATTGTTTCAGAACTTTAGTTGTAACAGTTAAGTGGAGCGTATTTTGAGTCTTAACCATCTGGTAAGAACCACGTTTAATTGGATTTCAGGAGCAATCCATTATGATTCTACCCATTTTTTAAATCGTCAAATTTTATTTGGGTATAATTTAACATGGAATCTTGAGCATACCTTAATATTGCAAGCTGATTCTTACATTCTTTATAAATTTACATGAAACTGAAACATCATCTCCTTTTTTGTTGATATATACACACGAAAAAAAGAAATTAGCTTTAAGATACCTTGATCTTCCAAAATTTAATCATTGGGAAAAAGACCCGCCAAACAAAGTAAGAGACATGAATAAACAAAAAAATCCAAGAACGGTTATATCTACGGTTAGGATTGGATGTGTTAATGAGATTGGATTAGACTGCAAAATCCTAATTTGCTAAGGCCAGATTTGATTATGGATTCGGCTGGTCAGATCCCACTCCTGTAAGCTGCTTGGTCGAGTTAAATAAGCAAACGCCAGAAAAATAAGTCCCATAATTTAAATAAAGAAATGAAGTATACGAAGAGAAAAACAACGAACAACGAAGGATATATCATTTGTCAGATATTGGCATTGACCAAAGGATGGGGTCTGAATGTAGAAACCGAACGACCCATATGTAAACAAACAACAACAACAACCAAATCCTTTCCCACATCCATAAACAAAATTCTTTAAAAATAATGATCAATCAGTAGCAACATGAACATCATAGATAGCATTGCACGGTTTGGTAACACTACATGAATCTTTTGATGCAACCTAAACATCATTGCACGGGTTGGGAATACATTGAAGCTTTTGATGCCATTCTATTCCATCGATGCCCAAAAATATAAGATTACAACTATAAATTAAGTCATTTTTTCCTGGATTCCAATCCAACACTGATGCCCTTTGTAGGGTCACTTCTCAAAACTGGTGCTGCAGATTCCTTAACCCTGTCAGACTCCAAATCTTAGAAAACAATCTTTCCTTGCAGGGCCTTCCACCTTATGGGAAAGATGTAAATGCCAATACGCTCATGTGATTCAGTAGTTGCAATATTCCAGGTGGGTATGTCACCATCAGCAGCTTACATAAGCAAAAGCTTAAGAGCAAAGAAGAAGAAAACCCTAAATATTATCAATAGTTATATGACCAATGCAATCAAAAGCTAAAATTGCAAGTAATATTGAAGATTCAAATCAACTGGCGCAGAACCAAGCCTTGACTCAGCCCTAACTGCAATACATCTGGAAAGAATTAATCCAATCTGATTCATTTTTAAGCAATCCTAACCACAGAGCATGAAACGAGCAAATATTATAGTTTCTAGATAACTATTACCAGTTTAATTGAAAATTCAAACGAATGTACTAGTAATAGTCAATCAATTTTACAACTGTATAAAAGAATAAACCAAGATGTTCAAATAAGATTCTAAATCCAAAAGAGAAAAGTACATGTAAAGAAACAATATGCCGAGAGAGAGAACAATAAAAATTCGAAGAGGCCAAGTGCAACAAACTTAGCCTCCTCTATATGAAGTTATAATAGAGTTCTCTTTAAAAAGATATTTCATAGAATAGATGGATTCCAATTGCAATTAAATTCTGAAATTTCCAGATATGAAGTATTTGAATTATTTGCCAGTGGTCCCTTTGTCTTTTATGAAGTGCCTTCCCTAGGTTAGGACTGCTAAGCTGGAGTTTAGGTAATTTACAATTTACCATTCAGTTAGAAGTTCCCCTCAAATTAGTATTTCAATTTCATAACCGAGGATTGGCTTTTAGTAAAACCTTTTGGTAACTGATTTTGGTGTATTTTCAAGACAGTTTAAATTATAAGTCAACCATTAACTTTGATTCATTTGGGGGAGTTCATGAATCTACGTTCCCCTGCCCCTCTTAATTATTCTCACCCACCAAATTGCACACCATTGGTACTAAATAGAAGGTTCTTCCTCCTTTCCTTGCTATCTTACCAACTGCATGTCATCTTCCTTCATCCATTTTCTCACTTCATTAACCCCCCTCTTTCACCACCAGCAAACTTCTCCAGATGATTTTCGTTATCACTGACAAACCACTTGAGATGATCAGCACCTTCGTGTGGCATTGCAGAGCATCACACCACTCGTGTATCATTCATGGCACCACCAACCTCAACCATTAATTATCCCGCTCATTATTCCTCATTGAGAATGATCTCCGTCACTTACCAATCCTTCACCACCATTACCAGTGGTTATGGAAACTGCAACCACCAGAAATTTTACCTTCCCTTCCATCAACACACCTTGCCATGTGACTAGTATTTCAACCTCATTAGCCCCTACTAGCACCAAGACGAGCTCCCCTCCTGTAACGAATACAAAGCAGTGTCCTTCAACACCACATATAACTCTCGGTAGTGATCTCATCTTCAGTCCAATTACCAGATCTTTCTTTGTGCACCAGCAAACAACACATAAAGAGAGAGCATTCATGGGGTCGTAGAATTTCCAACCATACTTATCTTTAGTATAGTCACCTCCCTCTATCCCTTACCCTTTCAGGAAAAAGGGCACTGCAAATTTTCAGCAAATTGAGAATGATACCATAACTCAGATTTTATAGAACGTCCAATGAGGAGATAAAAGTCAGAAATTTTCAACCAACGGAAAATTAATCTGGAACTGAGGAAGCCATAGATAATAGCATATGACTATCATTGTAAAGATTCTTATGTTATAGATTATAGAGAGTATGGTGACATTTTCTTTGATCAGCTGCAAGTTGTTACAAAGACATGCAAGAAGCTTCAAGAAATAAGACAGCTAAAACATATCCAAAAGCACAGGGATCAAAGAAGAAAATAAGCAAGACATTGCAGTAAAGGAAAATGGCAAAAAGGTGTTGCTGAGGTCTAATAAGAAATTGAATATCTCAAGAAGTCGGTAAAATGCCATTTTCACCTGACACACAGAAACATTTAGACTAATCAATGCTGAGACCAATGCTTCAAGAACCATAAAAGGATCCCTGTATTATATTTGCTCATCAAGAGTCTTCTCTAGGATAATTCTTTTCATTTACCCTTGCAGCAATCAGCATGATGCACATGAAGTTGAAAATATGTCAAAAGATCACATTGGTTCTCATCATGATGTTCAAGCTTTGACATTTCGTATCAAGATTACAAGGGTTGAACTTTTATTTGAAACAAGATTCAGTAGTGCTTCACACTTTCTGCTCATTGAAATAATTGCAGAGGAGATCACAATGGCAGAAGCAAATCCATGCAAGAAACATGATTAGAAGTTTCCAGATTTGAAATCCGTTAATTTTCATTAGTTCTCTATCCTTTTGGTTTTAACTAAAGGGATCTCTTCTTTCATTTGGGGAAATGTCCATTTAGAGTTCTTGTTTGATGTGGATTCTAGTCAGCATCAATCTATCATAATCTAAGAATAGTTTAGCATATAAAGTTATGGTTCTGACTTTGCAATCAATTAGGATTTTGTTTTAGCTATAAATACTACATTGTTCTATACCCGAGACAATCAAGGTGATTTAATAATCATGGGTGATTCATTGAGAACTGCTCCCTGAATTTTCTTTTTTCATTATCAATTCTTCCCCACAACATTTTCCCTCATTGGCATTGTGTTGACCTCTCAATCCAACACTTCTTAGTTAAGGGGGCAACAAATTCAATCTTCTAATCTTATCCAATAGCACGAAAAAGAGCTTATGTGTGGTTCACCACTAGTTGAAGCTCCTCTTAATGATGTCATGCATTGGATCATGACATACAAGATCAAGCCTTGGAGATATGTAACAGCCTTCAATAGGTTTATGAATGAATACTATAGATTTCCACCAAATAATACTCCCAATTCTTTTTTGGGGAGGACATTATTCATGCATATCCATACCCATATAATAGAAAAAGATCTTCCCACATACATATCAAAAAAAAAAAAAAAAAAGTCCACATTTGACACTGATTACATTTGTGATAAACCAGGTAAAAGAAAAGATAGGTCTTGGAGAAGAATTATAAGAATTCAGAATGAAAAATTACATGGATCTAGTAGAAGATTTTTTTTCTTTTACTGTAATCAAATCACTAGATAAATCCCATTCAAAGGCTAAAATGATTCACAGTAACCAACTGCAACTGCTGAGGAGCATTTTACAAATAATGAGGAAGAAATTGCTTTACAACTTATTCTAACAAAAGCAAGTCAAATAAACCGGTGGAGTTTGATCAACCTATCAGGCTCTTGTGACGTTTAAGATTGGAAACTACCGCCATGTCAAGAACTAAGCCAGAAAAGGCTTTTTTTTTCTTTGTGAAGGGATTTAACTTAGAAAAAGTACCACACAGATATCCCAGAAGGTGTTCAACGTACCAACTTACTGGAATTACAAGAACCAACACAACTTCAAAGCCATCTGGAAACAAAAATGGGAAAAACGAATGAAGGTTTGGAGTTACCAGTTATCTAACCAGAAAGATATTTAACATCGAGAATTTAGATAGAAGCATCCAAACCTTGTGTCTAGATCTTAATAAGAATTTCCGCGGTATACATGGTTAACTAAATGGGTTTTGTTGAGAATGATGTCTTATTCGCAAAGGAAAATCCTAGCCTCTTTTATACTAGAGAGGTTTGTAAAAGTTACAAAGTCATCCAAGAAATAACATAAAATAGTAAATAAATCCCTAGGCTCAACACTCCCCAAGTTGGGACATAAATATCTACTAGACCCAACTTGCAGCACAAAAAATCAAAAGATTTTTTTTTCAAAGACTTGATAAATATATCTCCTAGTTGGAGCTCTGAGGAGACATACAAAATGCTAATCTTCCCTGTGAGGACCACATTACGAATAAAGTGGCAATCTACCTCAATATGCCTGGTCCTCTTATCAAAGATCGGATTCAAGGCAATGTAAGTGGCTGACTTGTCATAGAAAAGTGGGACTAGCATAGTGGCCTGGATGCCAAGGTCACGTAAAAAGGTAACAAACCACATAATTTCACAAGCAACCTATGCCATCGCTCTATATTCAGCCTCCGTAGTCGAGCAAACAACAACACTTGCTTCTTCTCCAAGAGACTAGGTTCCCACCAAGATAAACTGCAAAGCTTGAAGTAGAACGTCAATTATCCACAGACCCAACATAGCCTATATCAGAATAGGCTAGGATATCCAAACTACCACCATCTCTATAGTACAACCCTCTACCTGGTGTCCCCTTGAGGTACCTAAGAATAAGGCACACCTCTTGCCAAAGACTATAACGTGGAGTCTGCATATGCTGATTGGCTCTGCTCACTGCAAAACTAATATCAGGCCTCGTGATAGTAAGATAGAGTAAACAACCGACTATACTACAATATCGAGTAACATCTTCATACAATGGATCCTCATCAGAAAAATGTGTAGGTAGAGACTCAACAGGTATCCCAGAAGGCTTGGTCCCAAGCAAACCTGCCTCCTCAAGGATCTGTAGTGTATGTTGTCTATGTGACAAGGGTAAACATGAACCCTGTTGTACTGCCTCAATCCCCAGAAAATATTACAACTCTCCCAAGACTTTGGTAACAAATGTGGACTATAAGGACTTGATCTGGGCGATCCCATCCTCATCATCACTAGTGAGAATGATGTCATCCACATAAACAAGAATAACTCGAGTATGATCACCACACCCAGTCTTCTTGATGAAGACATAGTGATCAAAAGTCGAGCGTTGAAACCCAATCTTCTCAATGTCCGAGCTAAGCCTCTCAAATCAGGCACGAGGACTCTGCTTCAACCCATATATGAAGATGTAAACCACCTGTTCTTTACTTGCCCAGTGGTGTCGCAAGTCTGGGGTTGCAGGTTGTTCAGATGTGGAGGTGTGGGTATTGGGCACGTGTTTCGATCGGAGAAAGAAAACGCTCGGCCGTTAGCAGTCTTGTGGGCTAGTTAGCTGGGAAGGAATGCGATTGTCTTTAGGAGGCAATGTCCGTATCTGGAAAATTTTGTTGCATCCACTGTCTTTTATTTCAGGGTGGAGTTCTTACATGTAACATGAGCTTTGTACTTCTTTTTTTATTAATTAATATATTTTCTGGGTGGTATCAAAAGGATAACCACCCTTTCCCATTTCAAAAAAAAAAATATCACCTTCCTCAGATGACAAACAAGCTTCCCCTTACTACTGTAACCCAATGGTTATCTCATATATACCTCCTCAAATAAATACCATACAAGAAGGCATTTTTAATGTCAAGTTGATGTAAAGGCTATCTCCTAACAACGGCAATTAAGATGACAATCCTAACAGAAGTAATACGAACTACAGGAAAAAACACCTCAAAATAGTCTATCCCATAAATTTGGGTAAAGCCTTTAGCAATAAGCATGGCCCTATATCTATCCACAGTCTCATCAACTTTACACTTGATGGTATAGATCCATCTACAATCAACCACTGTAGCATCGGAAGGACATGGTACTAGATCCCATGTCATTCGTGACTGTGATGCCTACATCTCATCGATCGTTGCACACCACCTAGAGTCTTAGGAAGCCTAAGCAAAGTCCTTAGGGATAATGGTGGCAGTAATGGTAGAACCGAACTGACGGACCACATCCTCTAGATAGGCAACTCCTGTGTACTGTGAAAGAGGATGAAGCATGCATACTCTATTGGATCTCCCCAGAACAGATTGCTCCTCTGTATCTGAGCCACTCTTATCTGACAGGATAGCGCAAGGCTTTATATCTGGTGAAGTATGTGGCCTCCGGTAGAAACCTGGTCTCCTCCAAGGTAGCCTGTATAGAAGTTCCTTCCTCTTAGAAGTATGGAATCTTCTCAAAGAAAGTAACATCTGTTGTAACAACGTATATCTTGCAACTCGGATCATAACACCTATATCCTTTCTGTGTCTTGGAATATCCAAGGAAAACACATTTGACTGCCTTAAGAGAAAACTTATCCTAATTGCCATATACCTGAACAAAGTAGGTGCACCCAAAAATCCTCAATAGTAGAGCAAAGGGCCTGCTACAGTCTAGATAAATCACCTGAAAGGGAACTTGTCCTCCAAGCACTAATGAAGGTACCCGATTAATCAGTAAGTATAGCATCGCCCCATAATTGATTAGGAACCTTCATGTGGATCATCAGGATCCTAACACTATCCGGGAGATGTCGAAGCTTGCGCTCAGCCATACCATTTTGCTGGGATGTGTGAGAACAAGATGTCAGTGAATAATACCTCTAGAGGAGAAAAGGCTCTGAACACCTCGCTGCATAAACTCTAAAGCATTATCACTACAAACGACTCGAACTGTACCAGCACAATGAGTTTGAAAATCTACCAAGAACTACTAACTACCAGAGGAATCTCTGAGCGTCTCAATCAAGAAGACCCAAGTGAGGCTACTGTGATGATCTACAATGACAGCAGAATATCGGTGTCCTGGAGTAGGAACTCTGGATGACCCCCACACATCATAATGCACCAAGGAAAAAGGAACAATACTCACTCTAGCAACCCTCCATGGGTAATGCTCCTGTAATGCTTCCCAAGTTGGCAATCCCTGCACTGCAAAGCAAAGAAATCTAGCAATCCAAGATACATCTTTCGCATCTTCTCGAGCGATGGGTGCCCATCTCCTGTGCTATAGCCAAGTAGCTATGGAAACTGCTCTAGCAAACAACGTAGGTGTGTCAAGGTAATAGAGGCAATCTTGCTCTATACCCCTACCTATAATATCTTCTGTCTATCAATCCTAGAAGTAACAATAACCTTCGTCAAACACTACTTGGCACCCAAGATCATTGTAAATGTGACTCACTGACAACAGGTTCATTGAAAACTCTAGACCACAATGAACATCTTCAATCACCATCTTTGGAGAGACATGTACACACCTAACTACTGTGTTAGGTGATGTGGCTCCATTAGCCACCTTGACATCCTTGATCCCACATGGAGCCTTGGGATTTACAAGGCGGTCCACATCTCCTGTAAGGTTAATAGAGGCACCGAAGTCAACTATCCATGCTCCTCTGATCCTCTTCTTCCTCTTCATGTCTTCTTGGACTGCAAACACAAGCCCTTCCAGATTTCAACTTGATCTTTCTTGTGGACCAACCACATCTTCTTTGCACGAGAGAGCTCATCGTGCTTGAGGGGGATATCTTCACTATCAAGGGTGAGAGAAGGCTTATCACCACATCTATAATGCGTGAAATATACTTCATCAGGCAAGAGACAACACCAATAACCAAGAACAAAAGCGATGCGTTGGCCTATTAGGCCACCAACAGACCTACAACAAGTTTGCCAACAACAATAGTGGGGAAGCCACCCCCCTAGGTGGCGCCAGCAAGGTCACCGGACCCCCAGGAGGTGGAGGTGGCATTGGCAACGCTGAAGATAGTGGCGACATTGGCAAGAGGGGTGGCGACGCTGGTCTACCTTCTTCTAGCATTGCCGAAACTACTACTACTCATCATCCACCTCTCTTCCATCAAATCACCACTATATTTGTGATTTTGATCATCTTTAGGAGGAGATATTTGGTGGGATATCCCAACCTAGGATCACTGCTCTGATACCATGTTGAGAGTAAATGATGTCTTATTCGTAAAGGAAAATCCTAGCCTCTCTTTTATACTAGAGAGATTTTGGAAAATTACAAAGTCATCTAAGAAATAATATAAAACAGTAAATAAGTACCTACGCTCAACAGGTTTTGCACAAAATCTTGTTTGCACATTGAGATGCGTAAACCTATGCACGTCTGACAGATAAATTCATAGTCCTGTATGGTGCAAACAGATACGAGGGAGAAACCACACATACCTTGGTAATGACAGCAGGTTAAGCTCTGAGAATGTTGCTTGATAAGCACTGATGAGTCTTATCTTCTCCTCTTTCTACCCTTGCCTAGTTGCCCGGATTTGAAAGCATGTTCCTGCTCTTGGAGGAATGCCCTTATTTTACCATACTTTTCAGCTCTTTCTTCCTCTAACATCATCCTATCTTTCTCCTTTGCCTCAATTAAGAAATAATTATCTTTTCTTAGTTCCCGAGCAGCTCCTTTAGCTTCCTTCTTCAAAAGTTTTTTCAACTTCTTTCTCTCCACACGTTCACGGTCTGGATCATAGTCCCTACCCTTTTCATAACTGCACAAGCACCATGGCAAATCAATGCCGGAAACAGCAAAATAAAAATGGATTTTCACAGTGCAGAAGGAGACCAAAGCCAGAATGCGCCTAGAGACTTGCACATTAAGTTAAAACAGTGAAAATATAAAGTTTGGCACCAATCGTCCAGATTTTCAGTCAACAGATACTTGTTAAACAAAAGAATAGACATATAAAATATATCAACCAGAATCAACTATCAACCCCAATTAACTCATCTATTTGGAATAGGTACATACTTCTCTTCAAATTTGGGATTTATTGATTTCAGCGGAACTGGTTTTTGTTTTCGCATTTGCAGAGGGTGCCTTATTATCTGATGTTCTTCAGCTTTTTGTTTTATCAATGCAGCAGTATTCTCCATCCTGGCTCTCAATGAATCAGGAATAGCACACTGCTTCAAAAGTTCATGCAATAGAGAGGAAACAGGCAAAAAAATCTCTGGAAATGAGCTGAGCCCATCATATACATTGACGAAGCCTCCTACTGTTTCAATTGCCGATGACAGAACACTAGCCCTAAATCAAAAAACAAACGGAATCAGGATGTCATATTCAAAATGAACAAAGTAAAATGTACCAGAAAAGGTCTAACCTGAAGTCATCAGAGTCAAAGAAAGGACTATCAACCGGTAACTCCATAACCATAAAAATGTCAGGAGACTGTACATGGGAAGCTTTCTTGCACATACACAACCAAGGTTTTTCAGTTCTGTGGTCCAGAAACTCGTAGCACTGCTGAATAAATTTGAAAAAAACATCATCAAATGCCTCGGCCTGTCATGGACATATTAACAAGGAAAAAAGAAGGGAATATTGACCAATAAAAACAAATTACTAGGTGATAACTCATACCGGAGAAACTCTGTGCAATCCTTGCTTGGCACTTATTGCAGACATGAGTAGAATTTGCAGGAAAACTATGGCCTCGGGAAAGAATTTGCAAGATTGTTTAGCAACCTGAAATTGAATATCAAACAAGATTGCAATGCGGGTCCAGAATTAACAACTACAGTCCTCTAATTTAGTTTCTTACGAAAAAATGTCTAATTCCTTTAGATGCTTATTTTATACTTTAGCATAAAGCATAGAGACTTATATGTTGCAAGTGTGGAGATAGTTGCAACTAAAATTCATTCATCTCAAATCTCAAACAAAACTCATGATTGGAAATGAGACTCTCCATTTCTCAATGAAACCCTAACCTCCCTTATATAGAAAAAGGCGAAGGTTAAATTACATGAAGAGTCCTCTATGAAATAAAAAATTAGCAAACAATAACAATAAAATCCACAAATAAAAAGAATTCTAACACTCCCCTTCAAGTTGGAGCATAGTTACACTTCAAACCCAACTTATCACAGAGAGGAGTGCTGTTTTCTGGGGAGTGCATTTGTAAAGATGTCTGCTAGCTAAATGTTCAAATGAAATATAAGGAGTGGCAATTTTTCCCTTCATCATTGCATTACGTATAAAATGACAATCCACCATAGTGTTGTAAAAGTCAATAGTCGGTATTCAATCGGTCAAGTCACTGACTAAGGAGTATACAGTATGTGGGAGAGTAGTTAGGGAATACTCGGTCAGGTATTATATATATATATATATATATATATATATATATATATATATATATATATATATATATATATATATCAACGAGTAAAATATATTATTACACAAAAGTAAACCATTTTCAAGCTAGTAAGCTACAAACAACTAGTTCAATGAAATAAAAGCACAAGCTCGAAGTGCTAAAGTAGCTGAGCAAGAAAGAAGCAACAACACCACCACCACTAGTGTGGTCAAAGTGGTGATCGGAGCAACAACAACCAAGGTTAGGCAATCCGAGTAGCAATAGTAGCAAGGTTAAGGTCGTTGAGCGATCCAAGCAACAGCACTGGGTGTAATCAATCGGAGAAGCAGCAACGACGTTGGTGATCAACTCTCTATGAAGAAATCAAGCACGTAATCAGCTGAGTAGATTGACTACTCGACTGAGTAGTGAGGCCTGCCAACTATGTGCTCAAGTATGAGTTGTTCAATCGACTAGGAATAGTCGGTCAACTACTCGACCGATTTTTACAACAGAGGTCCACCCTGATGTGCTTCGTCCTCTCATGGAACACAAGATTAAAAGCAATGTAAGTGGTGGACTTGTTGTCACAATACATGGAAGTAATTATGGGTGATTATCTATTGGATAATCGCCCTTCACCTTTTCAAAAAAAACAATACATGGAAGTAGGACTCTTCACAAAAAATGCCCAAATTACTCAGGAAAGAGGTGATTCACATGACCTCACATTATACTCAGCTTCTCTACTAAAACGGGCTACCACTGTTTGTTTCTTACTGTGCTAGGAAATAAGATTACCACCAAGAAAGATGACAAAAAATGTAGTGGACTTTTTGTCCTCAACAAAACCACCATAATCAATGTTGGAATAAGATGATAGTTCTAAGTGATCATTTTTCTTGTAGAATAAGCCTCTATGTGGGGATCCCTTTAGATACTTCAATATAAGACACATCATTCCAATGGCTATAATGTGGACTCTTTATATACGGACTAGCCCGATTAATAGCAAAATTGATATTTGTATGAGTAATAGTTAGATATAGTACTTTTTTAACACTACTCCTGTACCTATGTACATCTTCAAAGGCAAAATCCCCAGTCTGAATATATTTGCCTTTCCACTCAACAGGAATGGTAGAAGGCTTGGCCTTAAGCAAACTAGCATCCTCTAAAACCTCAATGTGTACTTTCTCTGGGAAAGTAACATGCCATGCTGATCTCTAGCAGCCTATGTGCCCAAAAAATAGTGTAGCTCACTAAGGTCCTCCGTAACTATTAACTATAAGGATGTATTTGTAGTTTCCCACTAGGAGGGGGTGAGATCAGTGTGACGTAAAAAATGCGGAATTGAAATATACAATCTCACAAAAAATCAATCGCACAAAGTACACAAGTATTTTTAGGTGGAAACCCAAACCAGGTGAAAACCACCACCTAACCCTCTCGAGTTAGGATTTTCCGATCAACCAAGTTGATCAAAATCCACTAAACCAAATTACTTTAAACGAGGGTGATTCAACCTCAATACAACCACGCTACTTAAACGAGGGTAGCGTACCTCAACCCCTTCTCTCTACGAGAAGGATTTTGTCTCACGAAGGAGACGGGAATTCGCCAACCAAATAACAAAGATAAAATAAACAAGTAATCCTATAGAGCCAACAAAGTAATTTTGAACCTAAGCTTCTATAGGAATTAGGATACTCCCCTTTGCAAGGGTACGTCGAGTTGATGACGTGGTGCGTGAGCCACGCGACGGCGCAACTTCGCTCTCGTGAACTACGGCGGGAGAGCGGGTGCGCGAAGCTTGATGCTCTCAAGATGAATGGAACTAGAGCAAGGGCTTCTCTTGGACACAAAAGAGTGGAACTAAGTTGCTTAGGTGTGTCTTGTGTTTCTTAGATGTGTTTTTTTGTTGCAAAGGCTCCCCTCTATTTATAGAGGCCTTAGGAAGGCTTTGGAAGGCTTGGAAAAGCTTCCATAGACGTTGGGTACAAAGCCCAAGTGAATCAGCCCGAAATCAGGAACAATCATTGCACTGACAGGCTTATCAGACGTCTAATTATGGCATCAGACGTCTGGAAGTTCACTTTAAGACGTCTGATTTCAGGGTCAGACGTCTGATTTTGGGCGGGTCTCTTCCTGACTTGAATCAGATCTAAACAGGATTTTTGTGCAAGTCCATCAGACGACATACAGGACGTCTGGCACTATGTCTGGACATCTGGAAACCTACTTTTTCTGTGGGAATGGATTTCCAAACGTTGCAACGGCTAGAAAATCTCTGAGAAGAGATTTTGGGTCAGCCGAGGCAAAACGGTCAATTATCAGACGTCTGGAAAGTCCTATGGACGTCTGATAAGGCTCTAACGGTCATATCTACACTGTTTGCAAAGCTAGCCAACGGTCCACTAATTAGACGTCTGGAAAAGTCATCAGACGTCTCCTAAGACGTCTCGTCTAAGGTCTGGACGTCTGATTTCATCAGGCAGAATTGCTAAGTCCAGCCTAATAGTTATCAGACGTCTGAAACAACAGTCAGACGTCTTAAAATACTTTATCAGACGTCTGATTTGGGAATCAGAAATCTGGAAACTCTGTTTGAACCCTATATTGGTTTTCTAAGTATTCTACAGGAAACCTAAGTATCTTAGGGTTGTGCAGGTGTTCCTAGGACTACTGTTAGGGTACTTTGAGGCTCTTTAACATAATTTTCTAAGGAAATAAAGAGCAAGAAAATAACGACAAATGTACATGAAAGGAATAAAATGGAATTCTATCATATTCTTCTTGTCCTTCCATCTTCAATTTAGCGCTCCTCGCGAATCTCCTCTGTTCTCCATCAAGCTCCAATTCGTCCTGGATGCGAGCTCGAATTCCGTCTAAACACGTCTACATTTGCAATTGACCTGAAATCTAAGACTCCAAGTGCAAATGTTGAATAACACGTGTTTTGTTATCATCAAAACAAATGATCGTGGTGCTCTAGCACCAACAGTATTTCCTATTTTATCTTTAGTAGTAGGTGTCTATGTGATTAACCGAGTACTCCCTATTATAAAAGAGATGCTAGGGTTTCCTTTGAAAAGTAATGCATCTCTTTTCTTTCACGTGGTATCAGAGCAGCGACCCTAGGCTAGTGCCCCGATATCCTACCAAATACCCACTCAAAAAAAGATGATTGGATCACCAATGCAAGGGTGATTTAATGGAAAGAAAACTAAATCCTAGTAGTAGCAGCAATGACGCAGTAGAGGGGTCTCCTAACGCCACCAAGAGTCCTATTGGCTATGCTGGGAACGTCGCTGTTGAGGGTGCTGGCTATCTGCCGACAGCCCAACAAGCCGGGTGGTGGCCTCGTTTCCTAATTGGTGGTGACTTGACTCACGTGACCAAGCTTCTCTCATGCCTAGTATTCATGGTAATAAGACTTCTCTCACTGATATAATGAAGATCCCCACTTCAAGCATGATGACCTTTCATGCAAGGAAAAGATGTGATGGGTTTAAGAAAGGGGCTTATTTCAGATCTACAAGGGCTTGCGCGTGCAGCCTAAGAAGACCCAAAGATGAAGAGGGTCGAAGAAGCATGGGTTGTCGACTCTGGTGCTTCTATCCACGGGAGATGTAGACCGACCGGCGAATCCCACAGTTCCACGTGGGATTAGAGATGCCAGAGTCACCAATGCAGCTACATCACCGATTACCACAATTAGGTGTGTACGCACTTCTCCGAAGATGATGACCGAGGAGGTTCATTATACGAGTTTCCAATGAGCCTTTTGTCAGTGAGCTACGTCATCTTCTTGATATTGCTCAGACCTTGATGATCCACATAAAGGTTCCAAAGCAATTCTAGGGAGATGCTATACTTACTACGACGTACTTGATTAATCAGGTGCCTTCGTCGGTGCTTAAAGGACAAATTCTATATCAGGTGATTTATCCAGCCATTTGGTCTCTCGTTGAGAATCTATGAGTGCACTTGTTTTGTGCAGGCATATGGGAATCAGGACATGTTCTCCCCCCTTCCCCCCCGAGGCTGTAAAATGTGTCCCTTTTGGATATTCCAATCTAATACACAGAAGGGCTACAGATGCTATGATCCAATCCGCAAGCGATACATGGTCACAGCAGATGTGACATTCTTTGAGAAGATCCCATACGTCTTAAAATAAGGAACATCCATACAGGTTGCCTTAGAGGAGACCCAGGTTTACCACCAGAGACCACAGACACTACTTTATACTACACCCCTTCCTACCATATCAGATGGGAGTGGCTCAAATACTGAGAAACAGCCTGTTCAGAGAAGGCCTAGTAGAGTATGTACTCTTCATCCTATGTCCTAATACACAAGGGTCTCATATCTAGATGACGAAAATAAATAGTTTGCTTCAGTTATTCCTAGAGATTTTGTTCAAAGCCTCACAGGACTCCAAGTGGCGTGCAACCATGGATTAAGAGATGCAAGCATTACAGTCTAGGAAAACATGAGATCTTGTGCCATATCTTTCAGATGCTTCAGTAGACTGCAAATGGGTGTATACCATCAAGTATAAAGCTGATGAGACGGTAGACAGGTACAAGGCCAAGCTTGTTGCCAAAGAGTTTACCCTGACATATAGGATAGAATACCTTGAGACATTTTCACCTACGGCCCGCATTACATCTGTCAAGGTTATTATCTCATTTGCAGTAGTCAAGAAATGGCCACTATTAGGCAGACATTAAAAATGCCTCATATGGAGATTTATCTGAGTTGTATATGAGACAGCCACAAGGGTATAGTCTTTAGGGGGAGCTTGTTTGTCGCCTGAGGAAGGCTATCTACGACCTGAAGTAGAATCCATGAGACTGGTTTGAAAGGCTAAGCTCAAAGATTGGATTCCAGCATTCCACTTCAGACCACTTTATTTTCATCAAGAGGACTAAATATGGTGATACTAATTGAGTGGTAATCTTGATGTTTATGCAGATGACATGATCCTTACCGGTGGGGATAAAGATGAGATTATCCAGACAAAGACATTCCCGCAGTCCAAGTTTGTTACCAAGGATTTGGGTGATCTTTGATACTTCTTAGGGATAGAAGCAGTTCAAAAGGAGATGAGTCTCTCCCTATCCCAGAAATGGTACACGTTGAAGATTCTTAAGGAGGTTGAATTGCTAGGATGGGTCCAAGCCCTCTTGACACACCAATAGTCTCTGCCTACTCACACCACTTATGATAACCCATTGTATGAGGATGTTACTAGATATCGCAGTACTATTGGACACTTTCTCAAATTGACCATTACGAGGCCAGAAATTAGTTTTGCAGTAAGTAGGGCCAACTAATATATGCAGGCCCCTCGATACAATCATTAGCATAGGTCTATCTCATTCTGACGTACCTCAAAGGGATCCTAGGTAGAGGATTGTACCACAGAGATGAAAGGCATCTTGATATTATATCTTATTCAAATGCGGACTATGCTGGATCTGTGGATGACAGATGCTCTACTTCAGGATGTGCAATCTATCTTGGTGGTAATCTAGTCTCCTAAATAAGTAAGAAACAAAATGTGGTGGTTTACTCAAGTACAAAGGCATAATAACGAGAGATAGCTCAAGCAATGTGTGAGCTCATGTGGATTATTAGTTTTCTACATGACTTGGGTATTCAGGCTGGTATGCCAATCCCACTTTTTTGTCACAACAAGTCTGCCACGTGCATTGCCTCGAATTCGATCTTTCATGAGAGGATCAAACATATTGAAGTAGACGGCCATTTTATGCATGATGTTATTCTAGCAGGAAATATTAATACTCTATATGTCACTTCTAAGCTTCAGCTAATTGATATCCTAACTGAGCCATTGAAGAAGCATCTTGACTTCCTATGTAGCAAATTGAGCCTCGCCAACATGTATGCACCAACTTGAGGGAGAGTGTTGAGTATAGGGGATGTATTTCCTATTTTATCTTTCTTTGTGGGTGTCTATGTAATTAACCCAGTACTCTATTATAAAAGAGAGGTTAGGGTTTCTTTTGAAAAGTAATGCATATCTTTTCTTCCACAGTAAAAATGACTTTTACAGAAAGTGCCTGACCTCCTAAATCCCAGTTAGATATCCCCTATCAGGATCATGTCATCCACATATATAGCTAATACCACGATGCCAAAGGCCCTAAGGTCATCCTTTTAATAAAGATAGAACAATCATTGAAGCCAATTTTCATTACCTCTATGCTCAGTCTATCAAACCATGCACGAAGACTCCATTTCAAGCCATAAATCACCTTCTTCAATTAGCAAACAAACTCCCCCTCAACCTCATAACAAAGGAGTTGACGCATGTAGACTTCTTCATGGAGGTCACCATAGAGGCATTTTTAATTTCAAGCTAATATAACGACCAATCCAAATTGATAGCAGCAGACAGATCAGTACAGATGGAACTAACACATGACACAGGAGAATGTCAAAAAAATCCACACCATTTGTCTGAGTGAATTCCTTCGCAACTAACCGAGCCTTGAACCTGTCAATACTGCTATTTGCATGATATTTCACTGTGTACACCCACTTATAGTCCACAATCTTAGCACCAAGAGGAGCAAACGCTATCCTACATGCCCTAGGTGGCAACTACCTCCCATCTTTGCCACAGTAGCGACCCACTTGGGATCCTAAGAAGCCTCCTGAGAGGTTCTTGGCAAGATAGTGCTGCAAAGGGTCTGTGAAAACTATTGTATAGACCAATCTAAGTGGGTAGGAGAAGTATAATGAGGCATAGGATGTAATGTACATGAGTGAACTAGTTTCCTCAAAGAAATAGGCCAATTGTCACCCCGACCATAGCTCTCTACTACCTAGGAGAGAGGAGCATCCGAAGCAAAATAACAGGAGGCATATCACCTGATGGATCGATATCTGCATCAACAGTAGAAGGTACAAGGATAGGAATAGGCGCAGACATATTTGGTGGCAGTCACCTTCTCTTATAGACATAGGGTTGAAACTGGGCAATGCATCCCTCAAGAGAGAGGTAGGAAACCCTCTCGAAGAATGTGACAACAACACAAACACAATAACGTCGACCAACTTGGTCAAAGCATTGATACCCCTTTTGCATACGAGAATAGCCAAGAATGACACACTTAGTGGCCCGTAGTGATGGTATGTCCAGGCTACTAAACTTATGGACGAAGCAAACACACTCAAAGGTATGAAGGGGCAATGAAAATAGCTCCTTGTCAAGATGGAGCAATGTAAATGGGACATCACCCCCAAGGGTAGGAGATGGGAGACAGTTGAAAAGATAAGCAACATTAACAACCGCATATCCTCATAAGGATTTAAGATTTAGGAACACTTGTGGAGAACATGAGCTTCCTAGCAATGTCAAGAATATGTCATAACTTCCTCCCTACGACCCCATTCCATTGCAATGCATTGGGGCAGGAGGTTTGGTGAAGGGTCCCATTCTCCTGAATAAAGGCGTGAAGAGGCCACTTAAAACACTCGAGCGTAATCAAATCTGAAACACTTTATTTGGTGAAGAAAGAAATTTGCACTTAAAAAAGAATTTCTTTATTATTGAAAGTAACTCAAATCTCAAAAGAAAAACCCAAGACACATGAATAGCAAAATACTTATGACTAGAAACCATGCTAACAGGACAAGGGCCCCATACATCACAGTAAATCAACTCAAGAACACTTTGACTCAGTTGCTCCATACGAAAAGGGAAAGAACATCGATGATGCTTCCTTAGTTGGCGGGCTATGAAGGAATATCAAGAAACATCTAGCGAAGCTTGGACAAGGAGAGAAAACCAAGTTTAGAGTGCCATAAAAGTGGATTTGAGGAGATGGGAGGCAACCCAAGCAAAGATGGATGGAAGATCTAGGTAGTAAAATCCACGGTGCTCATAGGCCCTACCAATCATCTACTTTGTTCAAATGTCCTGAAAATAACAATGATGCTCATTAAAATTCTGTGGCACATTAATTGTTTACAAATCTTAGGAGGAAATTCAGGGCACAATGTACATATGTTAGTAGAGCACTCTAGTTATGTTTTATTACTGTTTTGGAGTTATTTGTTATTGTTCTTGTCCTATTGGACTTATGATGTAATTTTCCCAACACCTCTATATAAAGAGGTGTAGGGTTTCATTTGAAAATAAGACTTTTCATTTTCTCCAACTTAGTATCAGAGTGACGATCGTAAATCAGCATTGTGGTATCCCACCCCTCACAAGCCTCCGAAACCTTCCAACAAAACCCTAATCGGCGAGCCTCCTTCCTTCACTGGCTCCAGTAGGCTGCTGCGGGCATCTCCGGCCAGAGCTGCATGGCAGCAGCCGCTGGCGATCGTTGCCGATGACTACGGACCACAACAGCGCCACCTCCACCTCCCTGGGGCTGTTGCGAGCCTGCAAAGCGCCACCACCGACAGATCTCGCCGCCAACAACGCCGCCTCCGCCTCTCCGGGCCTACTGAGTGCCGCCACCGGCAGCGCCACCTTCACTTCTCCAACAGACCGCGCTGCCTCTTGCAGCCCTGATAGAGCTGGTAACGTGATCTTCTTGCCAGAAAGGAGGCGCACCACCTTGTAGAAGCACTGTTAGGATATTTCCCATACCCTAACATGCGCTAAGTCATGATCAAAAGGGTGTGCGTGACTCTTGGGATGTTTTCTAAGGTCTTTTTGATCTTAGATCTCATGATCAAGAGATCACATTTCTCTGTTGTGTGATTTTTGATATTTGAATATTGGTTTCAGATCATATCTGTAGCATCTTGTAGCAGTCTTAAGGCACGATGGCCTCCTCAGATTATTTGGAAGTGCCATTGGTTACCGCTACGGACAATGGGGGTTACAAATCTTCTTTCTTTGTTTGTATCGCCAAGTTGAACGAAGCCAACTATGCTAAATGGTCTCAGACGTTTCTCATAATTGTTAAGGGACATGATAAGGAACATCTATTGTTGAAGTTGGAGTCACAAGATAAATCAGGGAAGAATACCACATGGAAGAAAGATAATTCAATGGTCTGTGCTTGGATCATGAATTCTATTGAGCCTTAGATTGGTGATGGGATTGTGTACTACAAGACCACCAAGGAGATGTAGGATTCTCTACATGACACATTCTCAAGAGAAGAATTCTAGCAACGTATTTGAGATTCACCATGCTATTGGTAGTCTCAAACAGGACGGTCAATCACTTTCCCAGTACTATACCACTCTAAAGGAGTCCTTAAGAACTACAATGCCTGTCGACCTGTCTGCACTTGTGCCACTCAGAGGGCACATAAGGAGTATGCTGTCCTATAGTTTCTTGACGGACTTGGACCAGACTATGAGGTTGCTAGGTTCCAGATCTTTACTCTGGCTGAGCTTTCATCTCTAAAGGAAGCTTATAGCCATATGAGCATGGTGGCGGTTAGGCCATCCATGCCAGAGATTGGACAAATACCTATGCTTGTTGCTGCATGTCGTGGAGGACGTGGTGCTCCATCCACTAGGCGTAGAGGGCATGGTGGTTGGGGTACGAGTGGTAGACCTCGCGTCATTTGCTCGCAATGTGGGAAGATTGGCCATACATAAGCCTATTGCTTGACGAAGCATTGTCGACCTCCCATGGCCAACCAGGCTATTTCTTTAGAGGAGGTGAGCAACATGGTGTCTCGTGCAAACTATGATATTGTGGTCCAGCGCCTCTTCTAGTTAACCCAGGAGACCACTACTGCAGCTGATACTGCCGCCTTGGCTGCTTCAGGTATGACTTCTACTTACAGGTTTGGTAACACTGACAGTGCCTTGTGGTTGATAGATTCAGGCTCATCTCAGCATCTCAGTGGGGATGAGATATGTTTTAGATAGGTTCATGATGTTCTCTCAGGGAGATCTGTGTAGGTAGCAGATGGCAGGCAGTGTAGGGTTCATGGCAGAAGAGATGTGGCAGTGACTCCTGCATTAACGCTGCTTAATGTTCATGTTCCAAAATTTTCGATCAATCTTTTAACTGTTAGTAAATTACAAAAGAGTTGCATTGTCGTGCAATATTTGATGAGCTAGCTATATTTTTCAAGACAAACTCATAGGAAGAATGATTGGTGGAGGACATGATGAGGGAATTAAACATCACTAAAGGCGCGGAAGATGAGGGATGCTCCACGAAGGGGGACGAAGGTGAAAAAATTATGATTTCTACTCTAGAAGAGCATCCCGGGTTTGGGACAAGCTCTTAGAGCTTTGAAAGGGGTGAGAGAAGAGAAGGGATGAGAATTTCGTAGGGTAAGGGTCTCATTTTATAGTTGCAAGGATTGAAGGTAATTTGGATATTTTAACTTCAAAATATTAATTAACCTTTAATGACGGAATTAAACGTCGCTAAAGGCCCGTCATGGGCGACGTGTGCGCGCTACGCTGCTCCTCTTCCGCGCCTAAAACGTATGCCCACGTTTGGGCGATATCAGCCGTCCGATCTCAAGATCAGACGGTTTAAAGTCATCTCAAAGCGCCCGTTCAAATACCCCTACCGCGCATCCGTTCGTGCGATGAGGCATTTAGACGCGAGTCATCGCACACGTACGCGTTCAATGCTCCTCTTTGCGCCACGTCTTTTCTTCTCATGCACACGATCTTCATCTGACGGCCAAATTGCGTTTACTCCGCGCCCGCACCTGATTTGAGCGCTCAGCAGAGTTCGAACGCGCGACTCGTGCTTCGGCCGCAACAGCGTAACCAATGCGCTGTTGTTGAAGCTTTGTCGCAAAGATGAATTAAGCGCGTGGATCCATGGTCGTTGGATCAAGATCCGACGGTCCGGATTCGCTGCGCCCAAATGCCTTTTGAAGAGGAGAGCGGTGCTTCAGAGTTAATCCTGGCTGTTGGATCAAGATCCAACGGGTACGATTGCTCGATGGAGGGTCTTTGGAGATGCAGCTGCGATTCCTTAGGGTCAATCGGGTAGCTGAGATAACAACACGTGGCGCCATCTTAGCCGTCCATCTTCTGTGTTGCAGACAATGCCACAGGTGTCGGATTGGACCGATTTTCGCGCAGTTAGGCTGCGATCGTCGATCCGAACCCATCCGTGCGGTCGGATTTGTCGTATGAGATGCAGATTAACACCATCTTGGCCCTTGGTTCCTGAGCTTCCTGGGACTATATCTAGTGCTACGGATGTCCAATTAGGGCGATCTTGGAGCTGTTGAACTCCCATCATCGCCCTGATCAGATCCGTATGGTTTGATCCTCAGTCCGAAGCCCTGATTAAAAAATTACCCTATTCCTGGCCATAAAAGGAGACAGTTAACCTAAATTTTTGTACAGACTAACCTAAATGCAAGATGATGCATGTTATGCAATATTTATAATATGTGATGCAATTTTATGCCTAAGAACATGCATAAATAGACAGTTAATGTGATATAAACATGTTTACATCAGCACCCCTCACTGGATAAGCTTCGACGTATCATTTCTCATACTTCGCCAGCTACGGAGATTTTGTGTGATGCATGCCAGCTAGGAAAGCATCACAGAGCCAGTTTTCCTCCTAGTTCGTCTCAAAGTTCTGCTGCTATCTTTGATTTACCGCACATGGATGTATGAGGACCGAGTCGTGTCCCAGATAGACTGGGTCACAGATTTTATCTACTTGTTGTGGATGATTTTTCCATAATATCATGCTTATTTCTTTTAAAAAATACATCGGTGATTGAAACATTTATTTTACAAATAAAGACTCAATTTTCTACTATTATGAAGATTGTACGGTCTGATAACGCTCTAAAGTTCTATACATCTAAGTTGACGGCCTTTTACAAATCTTTTGGGATTGTTCACCAGACATCATGTCCCCATACATCGCAACAAAATGAAGTAGTGGAAAGAAAGCACCATTACATGCTTGATGTGGCTAGGACACTATTGATACAGCACAATGTGCCACAGGTGTATTAAGGAGATGCAGTGTTAACTGCAGTCATTTGATCAACAGGTTGTCCAACTTAGCTATACAAGAACAAGTTCCTTGGCAGGTCCTCTATCTTGAGACGGATTTATTCAATGTCCCACCTCGGGTGTTTAGCTGTATTGCCTTTGTTCGCAGTCTGGGACATGGTAGGGACAAATTGGCTTCAAGAGTAGTGAAATGTCTTTCTGGGTTACAGCAGCACCCAGAAAGGATACAGATGCTGTGACCCCCGTGATAAGAAGCATTATGTAACTGCAGATGTCACATTTCATGAGCCCATTTCTTATTTCACTATAGATGGTCATGAGGTGACATTTGAGGAAGGCTTGGCTCCTATGCCTGTTCCACCATTCCCTTGGAACAGATCCTTGTTACACATAGTGAGGATAGCACTACCATAAAGACTCCTATGATGCAGAAGGCTGAGATCACTTAGGTTTATAGGCTACCTGTAACATACAAACAGCATGCATTGCAAGAAGAGCACACCCCACCACCACCTCAGCCACCTTTCTTCTCCCTTGGTTAGGTATGGGTTGATATTAACATGAGTTGTCCTAGTGGTGCTTGTGCAGGTCCCTCTGATGAGTCTTCTCTTGCTGCTACTGAGCATATTGAGGAGGAACATGATCTTCCGATTGCTATTCGGAAGGCTCCATGGAGTTGTGCCCAGTATTATACTGTATAGACAGTTTCTAATGCCAATCATGCCAATTCCTTGCTACTTTCATAGCTGCTCTCTCTGCGACGCACATTCCTACCTCCCATCAGCAAGCATGCTGGATCCAAAATGGTGTCAGGCCATGGAGGATGAGATGGCTGCTCTATGCTCTAGAGAGATGTGGGACTTGACCACCTTGCTTCCTCATGCCAAAACAATTGAGTGTCGTTGGATCTTTGCTGTCAAATACAATCCAGATGGCACAATTTCTCGCTACAAGGCGAAACTGGTGGCCAAGGGATTTACCCAAACTATGGGGTAGATTTCTTTGATACCTTCTCTCCTGTTGCTCAACTGTCTACTGTTCGGATTTTGATGTCTGCAGCTGCCCACTATAACTGGCCTCTTCATCAGTTGGATGTGAACAATGCATTTTTATATGGAGATCTTTAAGAGGAACTGTATATGCAACAATCTCCTGGGCTTGAGGCTCAGGGGGAGTGTGTATACAGATTGAAGAAAGTCATCTATGGCTTAAAAGCAGAGACCGAGAGCATGGTTCCAGAAACTCTCAAAGAAGGTACAGCCGTACAGGTCATGGGCTTATACAATCTTCTGCTGATCACTCATTGTTTGTCAGGAAGAGTAAAATGGGAGTAGTTGTAATCCTTGTCTATGAGGATGACCTGATTCTTACTGGAGATGACTTTGCTGGGATACCTAAGATAAAAATGAAGCTAGCTGATGCCTTTATGATGATCTGGGAGAGCTCAGATACTTTCTTGAGATTGAAATGGCACGCAGCAAAGATGGTATTGTTCTTAGCGTAAATATGCCCATGATATCTTGCAGGAAACAGGAATGATGGGGTCAAAATCTGCTAATATACCCATGGGTCCCAAAGGACTTCTCTATGATGTTGAGTCTCCGCCTGTAGATAGCATATCTTATAGGCAGTTGGTTGGTAAATTATTATATCTTACTATTACTCATCCAAATCTTTCCCTTGCAGTTGGGAAACTCAGCCAGTTCATGGACAAGCCGACCAGGCAGCATTGGGATGCTGCTATACAGGTGCTTAGGTATGTGAAAAAAGCACCTGGCAGAGGTGTCTTATTTCAGGAGAGCCTGTCTATGAGTGTTGTTGGCTACTCTGATACCGACTATGCACATTGCATGACAGACAAGGAGTCAACAACTGGATTCAGCACTTATGTGGCAGGCAACATAGTGACCTGGAGAAGCAAGAAGCAGCAGGTGATATCCAGGTCTAGTGCAGAGTCAGAATACATGATCTTCATAAGCAAGTGGTATCCAAGCTCAGACAACTACAGAGATGGTCTGGGTCATCATTTAAATGCTGTCGGCATGCCATTGACAAGGCAATTTTCGAGCTGGGGCCATGCCGACACGGATAAAGTGTCAATTTACAAGGATATCGTCGGCATGCCGACGAAATAGGTGCACATGCCGAGGTTGCTGCTGGTTTTTTTCACTACTGTTATTTTTGTCAGTATGCATCAGCATGCCGAGGCATGTCCATCGAAAAACAGGCATTTCCACGGCATGCCCACGAAATGCACACTTAGAATTTCATTGACACGGCATCGAAATCGACATTTCGAACCTTAAGTCAGATTAATGTTACAAGATCTTCATGTTCAAGTAGAGGGACCAATAGAGATGAGGTGTGATAATCATGCTGCTACATATATTACAAACAACCCAATGTTCCATGAACGGACAAAGCATGTTGAGGTTGATTGCCACTGCACTAGAGACCTAATACAACGTGGAATCATTTACACTTCATCTGTATCTTCTGAAGATCAGATAACGGACATATTCACAAAGCCCTTGTGAGATCCATGTTTGATAAGTGTTGTTCCAAGCTAAGCATTATTGATATATATGCTCTAGCTTGAGTGGGAGTGTTGGTAGAGCACTCTAGTTATGTTTTATTATTATTCTGGAGTTGTTTGTTATTATTTTTATCCTATTGAACTTTTGATGTAATTTTCTCAACACCTCTCTTTATATAAAGAGATGTAGGGTTTCATTTGAAAATAAGACTTTTCATTCTCTCCGACTACATTAGAAAGCTGCAATCTAGGAGAAAGCTTCACAGTCCCAATAGAAGTAGCGAGAGACATGATCGCATTGGCCAGACAAATTGAGGTACCAGTATTAGAATCTCTAGACGAGGATAAATTGGTGGCTCTATTGGTGAGATAGGTAGATGCACCAAAATCAATGATCCAATAGGTTGTACCCATATAGGCAACATTAGCTACGTTACCTATGACAAGAGCAGTTGTAGAAGAGGTCTCACTTCTCAGGAATTGTCACAGGTAGTCAAGCTCATCCGCAATGAAAGGAAAGGTACCTAATCAGTAACCACCTCAAGCTTAGAAGAGGGAGTAGTAGCAATTGCAGGTCTCTAAAACTTCTCCCAACACCTATTCGAGGGATGATTAGTCTTCTAACAATGAACACAAGGGGGTAAGTACATCTGCTACAACCCCCATCACATCTACATCCACATCTACTAGAACGACCACCTCTCCTCCCAGACACCGCAAGAGGAGTGGTCTCAAGCATTAATAGCAGTGGAAAAAGTAGTATTAACATCAAGCTTCTAAGGGTAGCCATAGATCATTTCCATACTCAAAATAGACTCAACAAAATCTAGTCACGAGCTGACTAGTATCTATTGGAGAGACCTTCTAGAAATCTATAAGTCTACCACTAGGCCCGCATATGTGACAGGTAGGCTGAAAAACAAGGTCCTCAAATAACCCCTCTATTGTAGCAAAGTAGTCAACCAGGGGCATATCATCCTGATTGGTGCTTTATATCCATCTATAAATGTCCGCTCAACATGAGCTACTAGTCTGCATGGAATACCTACACTCTAAAACCTTGCAAATCTCCTTAGACGACTTCTTATAGAGCATGTTAGACACAATCTTTGGATCAACAATGTTCATGATCCAATTCATGAGTCATGATCAAATAATTATCCTTCTCCCACTTTTTGAATTTCCCCTCCTTAGAATATGGGGCATCATCAGTCAACACGTGCAAGTGCTCATGTCCCCCAACAAAGATGCAAAATGCCCTCGACCACAATACATACTTCTAGGATCCTTTCAACTTGATTGTGGTCCCTTGAACAATGGTACAAGCAAAGATCTTAGCCTTTAAGGCAAGGGCTGAGGCGCCAACTTCAGCCATAAGAAGAGATTCAGTGCAAATCACATGTAACTACAATCATACAATAGGTGCACCATGTTATGAAGGCATGGTTCACACGCAAATAGGCACGATGTGCCTAAACCGTCTGATGCAGCGACAAAGATCCAATCAGGCAGCACAGGACACGATCCAAGACCCGATTTGGTCACACAGAGTACGCGATACCCATATCAGATTGTGGTGCAAGGTGGCTAGTGGAGCAGAGAAGGGACGTTAGGGGGGGCCACAACAAGGAGCAAGAGTAATGGGCAGCAACACTAATAGCACTAGGCAACATGAGTCTAGGCACTAGTGCACTGGGTAGTGCTAGCGACTCTAGGCAACGCAAGAGGCGACGCTGAATGGTGCAGAGGCATTGGCGAGACGCTGTGGAGCGATTAGCAACAGTGATGGTAGGCCACCAATGATGAAAATCCTCACCAAGCAAGACCCACATGCAGTTGTCCACCCTCCCCCCCAACACACACACACACACACACACACACACACACACACACACACACACACACCTGAGGGGATCCTGCCAAGAAGAAACGCTCAATACAAGGATCGAACGATGCAATGAGAAATTTTTGGTGATATTTGGTGGATATCGGAGGGGGCTAAACTTGCTGAGAGGAGGCGAGGAAGACCAAACAAGAGTTGGAAGGAAATTATTAAATATGACTTCAATTACTTTAATTTAAGTCCTAAAATGGCTCAAAATCGATCTATGTGGAAGAAAAGAATCCATATAGCCGACCCCACTTAGTGTGGGAAAGGGCTTCGTTGTTGTATTTGGTGGATATCGAAATGTCGATCTAGAATCGCAACCCTAATACCTTGTTAAATGAAAATGAGAGTCTCTATTTCTCAATGAAACCCTAGCCTCTCCTATATAGAGAAGGGCAAAGGGTAAATTACATGAAGAGCCCCTATGAAATAAAAAAACTAGAAAACAATGGCAATAAAATCCATAAATAGAAAAAATTCGAACAAAAACAAATAGAGTTCATCCCTTTATATAGAAAGGGATCAATCATATTTCCAATCATATTCCTAAACATTGGAAACAAATCAAATCTTAAACAAACTAAAACATATCTCCTACAATTTTAAAAAAGATAAAACATAAAAAGAGATAATTTTTACTTTCCTAAATACTATTTCTTAAATCAACTCTAACACTCCACCCCAAGTTGGAGAATACAACGCCCAACTTGTAGGAGTAGTACAGTAAGAGAGCTCCTCCCTTCTAACGTTGTCCAGGGCAAGAGCAAGTAGGCAAACATGCAGGTACATAGGTGCATAGATGCATGGACTTGCAAACAGACGGATCTTCAAGCATGCAGGTAGTCATCTCTTCACTAATGAATACCCAACTCCCTTGGAGTTAAAACAAAAAACTAACTCGGAGACCTTTAGTTAGGAAACAATCCCAAGCACCAATACAGGAGACAATCCTAAGCACTGAGTAGCTGCACATTAGCAAAAAAACCTTCTCACCAAGAGAAGACAAGACTGGCGTAGGACATTTACAAATGGGGCTAAGAACATGACTTAATTACCCCACAACTCATTAGCATCTTCAGCGTCCAACATATGGCTCTAAGTTTCAATAGAGTCCTTCAAGCCAGTTACAAGTTGGGTAGAGTACTTATGCGACATAAGTAGCGGCTGCAATTGCAGTAGTTCTAGGAAAGGATTCTTCACCCTTCAGAAGATTCCTGTCAAGATTTGACAAAATATTAGAGCATGGAGGTTCCATGTGTGTGGGAAAAAATAGTCCACATGAGGGGGACTATGTACTCATGACTTGGAGGCATCGAGGAGCACCACCATGTGGGCTAGTGGTCGGCTGGATGGTGGCCAACGATGGCCTTGGTGGACATCGGTTGGAGAGAGAGAAGAGAGAGAGAGAGGAGAGGAGCCTTTTAGTTGTTGGAAATATTTGATATTACTCAAAATAGAAAAGTTAGGAAGCCTCTCTTTTTATGGAGAGAACATATCCCTACAAATGAAAACAAAAGATTATATCCCTATTAAGAAAAGATCATATCTCATTAAGAAAGATCTTATCTCCTAGTCAAAACAAATTCCAAACATATTTCCTAAAAACAACTTTACTAAAAATAGCAAACCAAAATAATGCACCAAAATTGGTCCTGTTGGACCATGCTCGTCGGCCCACAGGGGGCCTACGATCCTACCATGTGGCCTGCTGGTTGCCACGTGGCCAATTTCAATTCAACACTCCCCCTCAAGTCAAAGGACGCGAGGCCAACGACTTAGTCTTCCACTTGTGAGGCTAAACGCCCCACCATTCATATTCCTCGAGGGCAAAGCTCTCATTCTTCTCTTTGGACAAGTCGATGGCGAATCCTCTTGCGACCTACGGAGTTGTTGCTTCTGTGGCAACTTAAGTAGTTGTCGCGACGACCGCCGTGGATTTGTCTACTCTCAAAAGAGCATGCAGCTTCTCAAGATTTTCTTGAGTCGATGCTAGTAACCCCATGTGGTGGCCTCCCAAACTTTTCCTAACACTTATCTTGCAGATGATTGTTACGTCCACAGTGTTGGCACTTTGGATAAACGCGGCTAGATCCACGTCCACGCCCTCGTCCTCACCCCGCACTTCCTTCTGGAATAGCAAGTGAAAAACTCTCGCCTTTTGGCATGTCTTGCTCCACAAGAATCTCCATCTCGAGGAGACGACAAAAGATGGTCTCAAGATCCATCTTCCCTTTTGAAGCAAGAATCTGATCACGGGTGGCTCAATAACAGGAATTCAATCCTGATGAAAACTTGGCAGATTGCCAAACCACCAATGTCTCTCCTTGGTTGTCACAACAAAGAGGCTCATAGATCTCCAACTCTTCGAACAATGCCTCCATCTTCTCGTAGTATTTTGTCAAGAAAAGATCTTGACTAGTCGTCCAGATACGGGTGTAGAGTTCAGTGATGCGGGCGTTGTTTGAGGTTTGGGCATACCTCTTCTTGAGAGCCATCCAAATCTCAAACGTGCTCTTTTTGTAGAGCATATTCGAGGCTATGGACAGATTCATCGAGTTCATGAGCGAGCTCATGACGACGTAGTTCTCCTCAAATTTCTTCTTGTCATCTTTGAAGTATGGCGCCTCCTCAAGGAGAATACTCCATTTCTCCTATCTTCCAGTGAAGATCTTGAAGGCGCGAGCCCACAAGACGTACTTAGAAGCACCACTAAGCTTGATGGTTGTCCCGGAGACAACCACCTTGCTTTCTCTGGAGCCGAGCGTGGCATCTCCGACCATCGTGGCAGCCTCCGTCATCTTCTTCTAGTCTTCCTTCTACGCGTAAGGTGTCGGATTTGTCAAAGACTTCTTGGATGCGAGACCTACCAACGTAGGGTCAGGATACCCATACACACAAGGAACCTGGACCGAAGGCTCTGATACCATATCAAGATTTGACAAAATATTGAAGCATGGAGGCTCCGTGTGCATGGGAAAAAATAGTCCACGTGAGGGGGACTATGCACGCATGGCTTGGAGGAGTGGAGAACCACCATCGTGTGGGCTAGTGGTCGGTTGGATGGTGGCCGACGATGGCCTTGGTGGGCATTGGTTGGAGAGAGAAGAGAGAGAGAGGAGAGGAGCCTTTTAGTTGTTGAAAATTTTTGGTATTACGCAAAATAGAAAAGTTGGGAAGGTTCTTTTATAGAGAAAACATGTCCTTACAAATAGAAACAAAAGATTATATCCCTATTAAAAAAGATCTTATCTCATTATGAAAGATCTCCTAAGCAAAACAAATCCCAAACATATTTCCTAAAAACAACTTTACTAAAAATAGCAAATCAAAATAATACAACAAAATTGGTTATGTTGGACCATGACCACCGACCCACAAGGGACCTAAGATCCTGCCACATGGTACGTGCCACATGGCCTGCTGGTTGCCACGTGGCCAACTTCAATCCCACCAATTCCAAAGGCAATCTTCCATGCTTGTCACAACATTTATTAAATGCATGTTTTGTCTGCTTGCAGTAACTGCGGGACTAAACGAATGGTCGTGTCCACGTCCATGTCCTGCAGAGAACGGTATGTTGTTTCCTCCTGTAGAAGCTGGCAACACAGATGAGTCCATAGAGCTAGTTTGCACAAGAGAGGAAGGTTCTTCAACATCGATCTTCTAAAGACGATTATAAATCGTCTGCAGATCCGATACCTCATCAGAGGATAAATCTGATGACGAGCCAAGTGGTACCAAGAATTAAGTCCTCCAAGAAATTTGTAGGCCTTCCACTAAGAATGCTCGATCTGCTTGTCGCAACAAGCAAGCTAGTTGACAGCTAACTCCTCGAATACGCCCTCGAGAGTTGTGAAATACCTAACCATGTTCATATCACCTTGATTGGTATTCTAGATCCTCCAATGGATGTCAACCAAATACGAGCTATTGGTTTTCTAGGAATACCTCTTATCAAGAGTATCCCAAAGCTCCTTCGCCAATTCATTATACAGCATGTAGGCAATAGTTGACTAGTCGATACTGTTTATCAACCAATTCATCACAAGGAAATTGTCCTCCCACTTCTTGTACTCGAATCCATCTCGAGAGTCAAGAACCTTCTCTGTCAATATATGGTGTTTGTCTTGCCCTCTTACGAAGATTTAGAAGGCACAAGATCATAGGATATAGTTCAAGGAACTCAATAACTTAGTTGTGGTTTCTTGAACGACTACTGAAGATTCTCCATCCGCCATAGCAACAACGATGATCTTGTCACCTACGCAGGAGATGAAACCGATTGGATAGGATGTGATCTAACCGCTAAATCGAATCAAAAATGGTTCGACAATTCGGTTTGGTGCCTTGTATGGCGTCGCCCAAACATGTAGTAGGTTGTGCCGCATGTTGGGGGCCCACGCAACAAGGTATGGACCAATTCGGTCTCCTTTGCTTGGTACTGCAACAGAGAGCCAAACTTTGAAGCTTGGCAATGCTTCAAGTGAGACAAGGATCGATGAGGAGAGTGTGGCATGGTGTCACAGACACGAGCCAAGGGGTTACACACACACACCCTGAGGCAGAAGGGAGGCCGACAGCACACCTACGGATCAGTGGACATTGGGGTCCTCCACCATAGAGATTTTTGTAGCTAGAATTTATTCATCTCAAATCTCAAAGGAAATAAATAGAGGTCATCCCTTTATAAAGAGAAGGATCAACAAATCAAATCTTAAACAAACTAAAACATATCTCCTACAATTTGGAAAGGGATAATTTTTACTTTCCTAAACACTATTTCCTGAATTATTTCTATCAGTAAGATTAGTGATAAGAAGGAATTTCTTATACAACATGCAGTGTATTTTTTTCATAACCTAATGGTTCATGGCCTGCATTCTGAAGTAAAGTCTTGGAACTTCGCTCACCGAGAGAAGCATTGAACACAGAAAAGATCCAACAGCTGTGTCCCGACAATGTGATATAGGGCAGCGCATTAAATATTCACACATCAACAAAGTTGCAGGTGTCATGACGACATGCCGAAAATCTGAACAAGGAAATGTCAGAGACCAGAGTCTCAACAATATCAAAGTCTTCAATGATGGCCAGCTGCTCTTTTCTGCAGGAATGGAATTGCAAGTCATTCCACAAGAGTGACAAAATTTGGAATCATATTCATGACAGAAAACCATGTATAGGTGGAAACTGAGGCCAGGTAAAACAATGGTTACCTTCTCAAAAATAAATAAGTAAATAAATAGATAAATACTTAAAGCAACATATTTTTCATTGTGTACCTGGATCCTTGACATCCTCAACAAATTGTTTCCGTGTACGTGTTAATCTTTCTCGAGCACAAATGGCCGCAAAATATGGTGTGTCCATGCTCATCTCAACCAATGGCCTAACTAGCAAATTTATTAATTTTAAGTTCAATGGCTTTTTACCCATTAATACGGCAAAATATTGCAAGAGAACACCATAAAAAACCTGCAGGAAAAAAGCAGATTTTTGTTTTAGGGAGAACATAGGGTTTATAAGCACTGCAGGTGATGTTGAATGACAGAAGTTTGAGATTATATTATCTGTTACAAATAGGATTAGAGGGATCACATAAGAACATTTCACAGTGATTATAAGAACATACTTGCATTTTCTTCCGATTTTCGGCGGAAAGCTTTACAGCATTGCAAACACGAATTCTATTGACTGCTTCAATTATTTCAGTGTCAGTACGATTGTCAAGCAAGAAGCACAATTCCGTCATGTTCTTTGGAGCTTCAATTACAAAAGGGAGGGGTCCAATTTTTGCCACACCCTGCTCCCCTGGTTTGTCTTTGCAAGCACGAAAGGCTGGATCCCTGACTACAACAGAGTTTTTAAAATTGTTCTTTCTATCTATCTGACCTGAATCCTCTAGCATTTCATCTGCATCTGTATCAAGATCATCATCACTTTGCTCCCAATCTTTCCCTGAAAGAAAATTCTCAGGGACACTTCCAGAGCCATCATCATCCTCCTCATTTTCTTCCCCTTCATCATCATTGTCTTCATTGTCATTCTCACCATCAGCACTAGCATCAACTTCAGCACCATTTTCATCACTACTTCCAACATCATTGTTGTCAGAACCATCTGAAGTAGCACTATCGTCACTGTCATCATCAACATTTTTTCCTTCCAATATAACATCTGCCCAACCCTTCGTTTCTGGTGGTTTTTCATCATTTGGGATTGCATCACCAAGATCATCACCAGACACATGTTTGGTGATCTTTGGTGATATTTTATTGCCATCATCAGCATCATCGTTGCTTTCATCTCCCGAATCCTCACTAGCTACCATTCTCTTCTTCCGTTCCACCTGCATAAAATAACATTGAAATATGGCCAAGATAAGAGCCTTGTAGGAATTTTGAAAGCAAGATAAGAAAGAAGCATTTATGTAAGACATTAGCCATGATTTTTTTGAGCTTACCCACAGAGAAGAGAGAGCTACATAAACTTTGAGGGGAAGAAACTCTGACCAGGTGTCGGACAAAAGAACTATGTTTTCTACTTATGTCAACCTTATTCATTTTCTTGCACTTTACAATATTAAGTGTGGAACCCACTTAGCATGAGAAAAGGCTTGGTTTTGTCTTTGGGTCCATGATGAAAAATTGGTCTTTCTTATATGCCAAACTCCTCTCACTGGCTGTGCCTTCCACTGCAAGCTTCACTCTGCACTCTCTCTGCTGTTAGCCTATTCTCTCCGCAATCAACCTACTCTCTCCATCGATATTTGACAATCACCACCTAAGTCCTCACCTACCTTGGCTAAACCAATTTCTAAGTTGATCCTCTCATAATCAATCATCCATTTTGAACTTGTAACTTGATGCCCTAAGTGGAAAATATAGACTACCCTATCGAATTTGCAGCCTAAAGGACTGGCCTGCACCTGCACTCATGCTGCTGCTAGTGGGGAAGAGGACAAATGCAAGTGCACACTCACAGATGTGGCCAAGTGTCCACACCACATACGGCTAGACAGTACAAATGCAAGTGCACACTCACAGATGTGGCCAAGTGTCCACACCACATACGGCTAGATAGTACCATTATATGGGCATAGCAACTTGTTAGACTGAGGATCCACATACCCATGTATTAGGCCAAGTGACCCATCCTTTTGCATACTTGGATCCGTTCCTTGAATATGCAAACCAAAATAGCTACTGAAAGGATTTTTAGACATCCTTGAGTCCCCCACACAACCAAGATTTTCTAGATTTTCATTACTTGGGAAAAATGAGCCTACCGCCACCATGCCAGCCATTCAAGGATTTAGGCATCTAATAATCAAATGTAGATGCATGCTTGATATTTTATAAACCATCGATACATGAAAACATAAAATCTTATGAATGATTCCAACCAATATCTGCAAATAAATAAGAATTTAGACAAATTTTTAAAAATTATTTATGAAAAAGTTGTTAAAATTGATTGGCATTTTTGAAACTACGGCTGCTAAAATAACAAAAAACCAAATTTTTTAATGAAAAAATTCTCAAAATTGATTGCCATTTTTTAAACTAGGGCTTGTAAAATAACAAAAAACCAAACAGAGCTGCAAAACCAAATCAAACCAAACAGAAAATTCAATTTGAAAGAGAATTTAAAGTTTTGAATTGGTATAGGTGCCAGTTTTATTATTTAGAAAAAACTGTTTCAAACTGAACTGAACTAGGTTCACTATGATATACTACACCAGGTTCATGCTAATATAATAAAAGAATTCTTCTATATCATTCTTCCTTAGAATTTCTTACCTTCATATGTAATTAAAGGGGAACAAGAAGTCGACTTTCTTCGTTGTTGCAACCGATGCAACTCACTGAGAAAAATAATTTGATGCATCAAAAGAGTAGTGATTGTTTCTTTTTTTGAAAGTTTTGCATCTTTTTACATACATGAGGTACTTACAATCAATTTTGGCACAAGCCTGTTCATATAAAACCGAACTGGTTGTAAACGATTTATGAACTGAAACAAAAAATCCTATTTGATTTTGATTTAGACTTCTTAGAGGAAAGGACTGAAAATCAGGTTCACTTCGGAAAAAAATGTGTAAACATAACTGAACAAGCTTTCCAAACCCCTAGCAAAGTATTTGTGTGACATATATTATACCTCTAGGAATTCAAGACGTTCTTTTTCTTCTTGAGCTATCTCTTCAGGAGTTTTAGTTCGATCTGATGGGCGAGCGCAAGCTTCAAGTGCCATCTCTTTTACGAGTATATCATAGCTGTCGGGCTTTTCCTGCACATAATAAAGCATAAACAACCTGTTCAAATATTTTCAAAGACACTTTCCTTTTGTTGACCATGTTCACAAAAATAGAGATCTTTCTAGCAGTAAATTGTTGAAAATTTTTAAGCTAACCACGAAAAAAGCCAGCAATACTTTTCTGGCTTGGCTATTTGAAGAAAACTGGACCGCAAAGATTGTTCAGGTTCACATAGGAACTCACCTCTTATATGTGGGTGATATACACAGACAAATGATTAACATTGTGGAAGAATAATGAGCAATTCTTGTTCTTGATGAAAACAAATCAAACCCTCTTTATATAGAGAGGGGGGATAACAATAGTAGTCCTAATCCTAATCAATTTGGAAACAAGATATAATCCAATCAAATCCTAGTTCCTACCGATGACATAACAAAATAAGAAAACATATTTTTAATTATTCCTATATCTAATTCTATCTCTGACACTCAACCCCAAGTTGGAGTGTGCAACGCCAAACTTAGGGAAAGTAAAACAAACTAAGACTCCCCGCTAAGGGTGTAACCGCCAGGTTAAAGTAGGTAGGCAGTCACCTCTAACCAATAGAAACCCTTCCCACTTTGCAAAAGAGAAAAAAACTAGGTCGAGGCATTCATGCAGGAGATGTCAAACAAGCAGGAGTAACAGGCACAAGGCAGGTAGGGCCTAGCTATGAAGAAACACCCTTGAGGTAAAAAAATCGGCAAGGATGATAACATTATCATGAGCCATAACTAACTTTAATTAGTTATAATTAAGAAATAAATGTTCCTATATAATCGCCTGTGAGCCATAACTCACTAAATATCCATTCTGAGAAGAGTGCATTAAATCAGGGTTAATTTTGCAGTTTTAACAGCATATCACAAATGCAGAATAATCACTGAGTTTCCCAAGGATTAATCTAAGGTTTAATGAGCATTAAAGTCTAATAAGAGGGTCCATGCAGATAGAAACAGGGTTTTACACACTTCGAGAACTGATACAGCTCCTAAAACCCTAATTTCAGACCCACTTGAATTACTGAGGCTCTGGTTAGGATAAAATTCATCTAAACCTTCTAAAATTCATAGAAAAATATTCCATAAGGTTTGATAACCTTGGTTTGATCATCTGAACCTATTTTGACCTAGAACAGAGTCTCAGACAGAAAATTACCTTAATTTGGGTTTCTGCGTAATTTATCCAATCAAACTTGGTCAAAACTGAAATCCAACTTCACCATCAGATTCCTTGGGTCTAAATTAGGTTTACCAAAATTTGAGCCCAATCAGAAATCATTTTCTCTCAAATAGCCCCTCAGTTTTCAAAATCCTTGCAAAGAAACCCTTAGGTTTGTCATCTTCGCAGATCGGTCCCTACTGCCATTGAGGTCAACCCGACCTCCAAGCAAGGTTTGACCTAAGCAAAACCTACTCGAATCCTCATCAAATCCCACCAAAATTGGTGGGATTGATGTGCACACCTAGGAGAATGATCTGGGATCAATTTTGAATCCCAAATCTCTGTTGATTGCTCATGCGAATACTCGAGAATCGTGGGTCTTGTTCCTTCAAGCGCAAGCCATGAAGACCTTGTTTCCTGTTATAGAGCTCACCCTGAAGCTCTATAAAGCTTCCTCATGCACAACCGCTCTTCCTTAGGTTGTTTTGGCCGCACTTCTTCGCCAAAAACCTCTCCCTCCGGACTCCTCCGACCAGCTCTAGCAACACCTTCGTCCTCGACTTCCTCACATGCTGCCACATACCATAGGCAACGGGATTGCCTTCCTCACCATCCTCCGCTTCTCGCGGCATCAACAGAAGTCCCCTAAACCCTCTTCTTCCTCGTCGTTCCACCACCAGAGAGTTCCTCTTCCATGGTGCCAGCCAATCACAACCAGCACCTTCCTTCCCCTTTCATCCAATAGTTTAGGTCTTAACATCTTCCTCTTCTCATCCTTAATCTCCTTAGCCCCTTATTCTCTTATTTAGACCGCCGTTCACGCCTCCCTCCGTCTTCCCCACGACCGGCCAAACTCCGGCAACACCTCCCCGACGCCACACAAAACCAAACTCCACAAAATCACCTCCAGAAGCTCCGCCACACCTCACCAACCAAAACCCAAGTAATTGAGGGGATTAGTCTCTCACACACTCCACCCAACACGAGCACCTTCGCTTCACCATCTCGAGGTCGTCAGCAAGGTTTTAAAAAACATGAGGCGATATCAAGGCAGTTTGCCTTCATCAAGGCAAGGCGTAAGCCTTGAGGCGGTCAAGGCGTAAGCCTCAAGAATTACATAAAAAATATAAAAAAATGAAATGATATATACTTATTAAGTGCTAATAAGGAAATAATAATGTAAATCATTATAGATGGTTACTGTTACATAAGATGTTTTGTAGAGTACTTGCTATTACATTTTGAAGATAAATGCCATAAAATCAAATAATAATGGCAAACATGACAAAAGTAGTTTAGATTGTACGTAATCCTGACACAAGGTTCTCAAGCTACATAACAACCTTCGAAGAGCCAACCTCCTCGAGCTCCGACGTTGCTGCGGCGATGCTGCTCCTCGAGCTCTGACGCTGCTACAGCTATGCTCCTCGAGCTCCGACGTTGCTGCAACAGCTGCACCAATGCTTGAAGACCGATCTTCACCACCGGCGATGCCCTCCTTTCATAGGCTTCGATCTTGCCTTTTGCAGCAGTTGAGGCAATGCTGCAGCAGCTGCACCTAAACCCCATTTGTTGCCTTGCAATCCTAAAAGGATCCATGTGACAAGCACATGACAGCTAAACCATCTAAGGCAGCGCCTCATGTGCGCCTCACCACCTTGAGCACCTCAGACCGCCATGGCTCGACCGAGGCGCATGCCTCTATAGCCTCGAGGAGTGATTTTTAAAACCATGGTCGTTAGACCTTCACACTCACTCACACCATACGCTGCACCCACCAACGCACTCGACATTCCACAACGATCCTTTAAGCACATTTGACATGGTCGCGAGGCCGTCTTTTGCTTTTCAAGTGATCACCGGACCTCTGCTGCTGCCCTCAATTTCGACAATCACGTCTTCAGCTCTTCAGCCATGATCCCTCCAAGATTCACTCCCAGGCTTCACGGCTAACTCCCAGGAAGTGATCCAGGCACTCAATTGGACTCCACAACCTCATCCTCAGCTTCAATCAAGAGTGCCTTCAGCAGCTGCTATGCGAGGAAGACAGTGGGACAGATAGTCCCACATCGTGGACTTAGCAGCTGGTTGTGCAACATAAAAGGATTTTATGCCCCCGACCCCTCGCCCAAGACACGGGGGTCGGGTCCCTAGCCACCTCACCCGCTTACCCACCTCTGCACTCCTCGCTTGCGACCATGCCCGCAAGCCTGGACACTATTCTAGACCCGATAACTCGTATCCAGATCCGATTATATGTTGGGTCTTGAGAGAAAGGGAGGAATTGTGAGAAAGAGGGGGAGGGTTTTACTCTCTGAAGACTTGGCCCTGTGCGACACTTAGCCGCTGGAAGAAGAGAGGTTGTGCCCTTGTGCTGTGAAGAGGGAAAGCCTTTGAAGAAGAGGCTTTGAGCAAGAAGGAAGGACGGGCTTAAAGGAAGAAGGAAGAGAGAAGAAAGGCTTCCTGAAGAGTCTTATGTTTGTTGACACTTAAGACGCCTGATGATATGTGCTTGTCGACTGATCTGAGTTGATTATGGTTACTGTTAAATAATTTAAGAATTATAGTTTATATTGAATTCTGATTTGAATAAATTGAATAATTAAATACATGCTTAATTAAAGATGATAAGTAATGATTCAAATCACCATTATTTTGATTCTCTTTTCTTTTTGTCTCCATAATCTTATGAGCTTCATTGAATAATAATTTGATCATACTTATGCATTACATATTTGTTATTATTGTGCTCATTGATTCTAAATGAAGATGTCGATGTGAATTCCATTAATTGATCCCTGTGTTTGACCTCAGACTCTTTTGATTCTGAGTTATAAATTTAAATGATTTGAGTGATTTTGTCATATACTACAACACATCTCTTAAACAACAACGAATTCACCTCAAACAGAAGTACAGTCGACCATGGTGCTCAATTCTCATACCATCATCAACAGTCCATGTCCTCGAAGGGGTTGGCAGATGTAGAAGAAAGTGCAAGAAGGGTGGCAAAGCCCAAGATGACATCAGTAGCAATTGAGGAAGGCTCACTCTTCAGTTGAGTCTTTAATTCCCATTGAAAAAGAAATATCCAATTTTCAATGGGAAAGTCCAAGGTATCCAAGGAATTCTTGACATTGTGGAAGAATAGTAAGCAATTCTTGTTCTTGATGAAAAAAAGTCAACCCTTCTTTATATAGAGAAAGGATAACAATAGTAATCCTAATCCAAACTAATTTGGCAATAAAATTGAATCAAATCAAATCCTAGTGATAACATAACAAAATAAGAAATCTTAACTTAATTTTCAAGAAACCTATTTTTAATTATTCATATTTCTAATTTATCCCTAACAGATATATTTACTCAAGAAAAAAGGATAAATATTAAAACTTGCTTGCAACTTCCTCTGATAAAGTAGAGGAAGAGATAAAGATACACGAGACTTAAGGAATAGCAAACAAGCTGGTGAACATAAGTTGCATTGCAGAATAGCTAAAGTATTTTGCACAAAAGAATCACAGGCAGTTATCAAAAAAACTCTATGAACTATTTACCACCAAAAGTTAACACCTGCTGCCAAACATAGTTTGGCTAGGATAACGTGGATACCCTCATGCTTGCATATGTGATGGCTCAAATACTCTCATTGGCCAAATCTACCATATACTGACAACGAAAGATGTTTGACAAATTTAAAAGTAGGTCTTTCAAGCCATCATAGTTATTCTCTGCACCTAGATGGACCTTTGTATAGCTTACGTGTTTTTTCCTCTTGCCTCTCCTTTAAATGGCTTTTGGATAAAGTTGCCAGGTAGGGATGAAAATGGATTTGGATCTGAATCAAATATTCAAATATCGTATTCGATTCCCAAATTTTCGGATTCAAATTCATCTTATGAAAAGAAACAAATTCAGGTTCACTGATTGTATACATTGAAATTCGGATATTCCTTGACATTTGATGCAAGGGGCGAAATCAAAGGTATCGAGTCCCACGAGTTGTAGCTTAGGGTGGAAAATGGGAATGCTTGCCCCCTGAACCTAACCTTTGGCTATCGCCTACGGTTCATACCATCTACTAGAACTCTCTTGACCCGAACTACCAATCATTGACATAGGAAGACACGTATAAGAGGTCCACATGTGGCAACGTCACATCATCACATACCACTTCAGCATGTACCCATCATAGCTATGAATCTACTTGACAGGAGTTAACCTATCGCTTAAGCACAAGTATTATGGTTTCATAAAATGTTCTCTTTCTTGGGATTTTAGGTTAACATGATTTTCTAAAATCTTGCTTTAATATTAATCATACTTATACGAAATTCAGAAATAGATATATAGAATGTATTTGATTCTTATTGATTTTTTATTCTTATTTTTTCCTTTATTTTATAGAATGTATGTAAATCTACATGATATTATAGAGTTAACTAATTATTCATTCTTTTCTTATATTTATTGGAAAGTTAATAGTATATATAGTCTATATGCGTCAATTGTTGATGCTTGTATGGAATAACCACTTTTACAAGAGGTATCAATTTTTAATAATGAAGCCATTTAATTTCATTCCACCCTTTATTGTAAAATTTTCAATATTGGTGTTCGTTTATATACAAAATATTGGTTCCCGTATAAATCCTCTTTCAATTTTTGTTTCCATGTATATTTTTCTAATAAATAATGGATTCGGATTCATATTTGAGTTTAATCAATACCAAATTCAAATTTGAATCGGATTAATATCTTATTCATATTCGAATTCAATTCATATCCGATTCAAATTTGTATCCGATTTTATGTTAGTATCGATGTTACTTTCTTTGAGGATAAACCACATTTTTTTGTTATAGGGAAAAGGGTAAAAATTGGTACTGCTAATGAGATACCCTTAGAGTTGAAAAAAAAAAGAGAGAAGATTGATTTCATTGAAAACCATAATCCTTAAAATATACAAGATTGAAAAATTACAAGTAAACCCACATAGAATAAGAACAAAAGCATATAGAAACATTAAAACAAGCCCAAACTCAATACTCCTCAAGGTAGAGCATAAATGTCTATCATACCCAGCTTGGAACATCTATCAAATAGAGGCCTAGGAAGTACTTTGGTAAAGACATCCATTGCTTGATCTTGGAAAGAGACATGAGTAGTACAAATAAGCCCCTTCTGAATAAGGTCTTTTGTATAATGGAAGTCCATCTCAACATGCTTAGTTCTTTCATGGAACATAGGATTATTGACAATATAGGCAGCAACTTTGTTGTTACATCGCATCTCCATGAAAGAATCAATGGGAATATGTAGATCAAATAACACAGACTGTATTCACACCATCTCTATAGCAGTTTGCACCATAGCACGAGACTCAAACTGAACACTTGATCTAGAGACAACCCCTTGCTTCTTACTCCTCCAAGTCATGAGGTTTCCAGCAACATATGTGCAAAAGCTTGTCGTGGACTTTCTATCTTCAAGACATCCTGCATATTCTACATCTATGTAAGCAACTATATCAAAAGATGTACCTTTTGTGAACTGGAGTCATTTCCCTAGCGAAGAGTTTAGGTACCTGAGTGCCATCATAGCTGCATCCTAATACCTTGGTTGGTCTGTTCATGAAGTGACTTGTTTCCTAACTACCAGATATCAAGATGAGTTATAATCAAATATAGAAGTTTCCCCAACAAAGTCTTGAAGTGGCAAGCATCAACTAGTGTTGCATTCTCATCATAAAGATGAGCCATTTGATCCAAAGGGAAATAGGCTAGTTTCGCCCTCAACATGCCAGTCTCATGTAGAAGATCGATAACGTACTTTCCCTAGGACAACACTATACCCACTACTATTCTTGATTTTGATGATTACATAACACATAAATCTTATGTTTTCCTTGGAGAACTAACATTGCAAGTATAAAGATTGAGATTAACATATCAAGAAGCAAAAAGATAAATCAAGACAGTAGACCTTCTTTCAAAGAAGACTCTGATTAAAGAACAAGGCTTGAAGGAGAATGAAGACAAATATTCTTGTATTTGTATTTCAATTGATGTAATTTTATTTTCATGTTTTTAGACTTGATGTAAAAGAATCCAGGTGTTTTAATCAAGTCCTAAATAACACCCACATAGCCATCGAACACTTAGGCAAACCTTAGACTTTGAAACAAAACCAAAATAGAATCATCCTACACAGATCAAACGTCTAACACCTCAATCATATGTCCTTAAATGTAAAATAGGTCATCCAATATCTTTATTAGGCGTCCCTTGAAAGGAACGTTGAATCCCAATGTTCACATTGATTTATTATACGTCCAAACACTTCATCAAACCTCTTAACACACAATAAGATGTCTTCTACGTTTATCAGTCGACACACATGTATCCATTAATCCTTGGAAACCTAAATAAAAGATCTTGTGTTAGAACACAAATCAAGAATGGATTCTCACATCACGACCAACTTGATCTTCAAACATTTGACTATTGAGCCAAACGACCTTCTGGAGCTTCATTGAGTTTTAATAAAATTTGGTCTCAGAAAACAAATGTCTAAACACTCTGCCAATCGACCTATGTTGCAGAATAAGCCTTATGGTTTATTAATCAGACAAACTTTAGCCAAACATCCCTTAAAACCTTTTTAGCGAACACTCTTCTCTTCAGTTATCAGACTAGACCTCATCAGATGTTTAACAACCCTATGAGACATCTGACACTATGCTGCCTACTGAGAATCTTTTTGTAATCTTTTCTTATTTCAAGATATTCTTTCCCAAATCACTCCTAATCACTTAACCCATCTAAAGCCTTCCTAACACTTCTAAAAATACCTCTAATATTTGCCTTCAACGAAAAAACAACACATAAGATACAATACTTCCTATTCTTCCTAGTTAATTTGAAGATCAAAGTACAAAAGACTCGAGCAAACTCTTCAACTCTCCAAGCACTTCACTCCTAATCTAAGAATACTCTTCGTGTGGCACAAAACATTGATCTACACACATCAAGGGGAAGTAATCTTAAACCTATAGAAGCTAAATTCATTTATATTTTAATTTTGTATTTTTCATTTAGTTTTACTTGGATATTTGACCTATCAGATCCTTATTTCATCCCGTGCAGAAGGGAAAAACTCTTCGATTGGGATCGGAGAGGGATTTTGTAATTAAGGTACACCAACATCAATTTCAAATGCTGTGGATAGTGATTTTGATTGGTTAGACCAATGAGGAAATCCTAAGTCAAGAAATATTTACGTGGTGCTTTTATCCTTAGGGATTTTCCACCAAAAATTTGTGACTCTTTATGGTATGATTGCTATTATGCTATTTTAAATTTCATAATTTATTCAATTACACTAATCCCCCTAATGTAAATACGTTTATATCACAAAAACTATCTATTTATGCATATTCTTAGGCATATAGTTACATCATATATTATAAATATTACATAACATGCATTAACATGCATTTAAGTTAGGTTGTATAAATTTTAAGTTAATTTCTCCTTTTTATGGTCAAGTAACAAGGTAACATTTAATCGAGGCCACGAATTGAAGATCAAATTGTACGGATCTAATCAAGGCGATGATTGGCGTTCAACGACTCCAAGATCGCCCCGATTGGACCTTCGTAGTATCAGATGCAGTCCGAGAAAAATCAGAGGTCATGGGTCAAGATAGTGTAAATTCGCACTTCAGATGACAAATCCGACCACATGGATGGGTTCGGATCGACGATTGCAGCCCAATGGCTCGAAAATCGACCCAATACGATATCCGTGGCACCACCTATAGCATGAAGAAGGACGGCCAAGATAACACCACGTGGCGCCATCTCAGCCGCCCAAATCGACCAAGGCTCACCCACTGCGACTCTCTCTCTCTTCATGTGCTTGTCAGATCTCAGTCGTTGGATCTTGATCCAACAGCTGAGAGCACGTGCACAATGAATCAACTCACCACAAACCGCTGCGTCGCGCAGTGGTTAAGGCACTATTTGCGCAAGGAGCGCGAGATCGAGCCGCCCGCGTCACGCCTTTCCTTGCATGGATGAACACGATCTCAACCGTGCGATCAGCTACGAACAGCCCAAATCAACCAATCAGGCGCACGCACGATTGGACGCCCAAGCTCACACGAAATCTCACGCGCGGAGGTGCGATTGTGAAGGCTCGCGAGCGCGCGTTCTGAGCCGTTGATCTTTGACCCAACGATGATGGAGGCCACGTCACCTCTTAACGTGCGAAGAGGGCGCGGACGAGATCGCTCCTAAGCCGTTCGATCTCACAATTGGACGGCTGAGGATTTAAGAATGTGCTTAAAGCATTAAAGTGCGGAAGAGGAAGTGGCAGGCATGTGCACACGACTTACGCCCACGTTCAAGGGCTTTAGTGACGCTTAAATCCATCACTAAAGACCCTAAAATAATGTTTTCAAGTATACAATGACCAAATTACCCTCATTCCCTACAACTATAAAAGGAGACCCCTACCACTCGAATTGATCATCCCTTCCTCTCTTCTCTCACCCCCTCCAAATCCCTAAGAGCTTATCCCAAACCTAGGATGCTCCTCTAGAGTTAAAAATACAACTTTTCCACCTTCTCACCTCCTTCGTGAAGCATCCCGCAATTGTCTTCTCACCGCCATTTGGGAAGCGGATCCTGCTGCAACGTCGCCCTGCCCCGTTCTCCGTCGTCCGTCGTCATTCTCCTTCGTCCCTCATCTTACCTTCGTCCGGGCGCTCCGTCAACATGGCTCGTCCTCTAAGCAGCCGTTAGGATGATAACTTCTCTCCACCTTCTCTTTTATTGTTTTCTAGCATAGATTTCCTACTTTCTAGTGTAACGAGTAGTTGTAGTGATTAGTTGTAATAGACATCATTCTGTGGTTATGAAATATATGTTTATTCTATCTCTATTTTGTCTTTATTTGTAATATTCTCTCTTTCTCTTCTATTCATTATTCTTTAAGTAAATAGCTAGTTTTGATTCAATTCAACCAGTTAATCTACTTCATGACAACAAAATAAACGTGATTTTTAATCAATCGCCCGCCTCCCTGTATTCGACCCAGAATTCCTTTTAAGTTTTGGTTAAATTTATCTATTGACGGATTTTTCTCATAAATTACGCTACAACGACGAGTTTTCAAAACTCAAACTCTATTTGCGACGATTTTCCACTACAACAACCCCTCCTCTACTATACTCTCATCGTTTGCTCCAGGCAACTTCAATCCCAAGTACCTAAGTGGATCTAAGTCCGTGACGACAAAATTCCCAACCAGGCATTTCTTCAAATCACAAATCCGTTGAGTATCATTACTAGTAAGTATGATGTCAACATAAACCAACATCACTACAATCCCTCAAAATGCCTACTGCATAAATATGGAATGATCATTAAAGATCTACGAAAACTAAGAGTTTCAACCACCTTGGATAGCTTCTGAAACCATGCCTCAGGACTTTGCTTCAAGACATATATCATTTTGTGAAGGCGACATACCTTCTGACACGAACCTGAGACTCAAAGCCTAGTGGTTATTGCATGTAGAGCACCTATTGTAGATCTTCACCATAAAGAAAAGGATTCTTCACATCTAACTGGTGAAGGGGCCAATCCCATTGGGTTGCCACTAAAATCAAAATCCTAACTATAGGGAGTCGAACCACTTGTAAGGTGTCAAAGAAATCCATCCCATATGTCTGGATGAATCCCATTACGAGTCTGGCCTTGTATCATGCAATTGATCCATCTGGGTTGTACTTCACAGTGAAAACCCACTTAGACCCCTACCACTGTAGCATTACATGATAAGTCAGTAATCTCCCAGGTAACATGAGACGTAAGAGTAGACATCACCACAGCCTGTCTCCATCATGGATCAAATAAGGCCTGATGATGAGATGTAGGAAGCAGCATCACAGATAGTGCCAGAAAGAAGTCCCAAAGCATGCCATAGAGATATGCTTAGAAATAGAATGCATGGTGCAAGTACAGCATGCCTTTTGTAAAGTTATTGGCTAGTCACAATCTACTTTGGTATCATGTCTATCACTGGCACCTATCTACTCAACTATAGTTGAAGTATCTATCACCTGGGTATCCAAAGTGTCATTCTCCAACACATCATGTGCCATCTAGACATATATTCTTTTCAAGAGCTACTAGATGTGTAGGCTCAAAAGCAAAATGAAGTTCAACTAGAGATCTCCTAAGGCTCGAGGGACCCATATTTCGGGGCGACATTGACTGGAACCTCTTACAAAGGGGTAGGAGGCACTAACATAGCCACCATACAAGGAACCCTTCCACGACTTGGAATATTCTAAGAAAGCATGTTTCGCTGCTCTAGGGGCCAACTTTAGGTCCACCTGATCGCCTTCGTCATTGCATAAGTCACCTTGCGCCTCATCACTCTACTCCCAATTCACTTATGGTAAGACCGTAAAACTCTTTTTTAGTCATAAATTATATACACATATATGTGTTAATGTTATAGATTGTTGTACATAAATACATACATCTAAGTCATTGACATATCTTATACTCTAAAGTTTGCCTCTACTCTAATGTATCTTCCTAACTTAGACTATTGTTAGCTACGACATATATTTATAAGTTATATATATACATTATTATTATAAGTGTGTAATGTAAGTCTCTAAGATATATAATATAGTATGTTATAATATGTTATTATGAAGTTATGGTATTAAGTCTCTATTGCATTGTAGATATAGAATGTTATAATATGTCATTGTCTTGTTTTAATATATATATATATGTATAATATATGTTTTGGTTGTTTGTTTTTGCTTGTAATTATACATATAATATATATTGTGTACACATTATATAATAATATAAATATATAGATATTATTAATTAAATACTATAGGATCATTGTTTTTTTTTTTTCCTTACACAATGTTATCAAATGTTTCTAATGATAGTCAATGCTACCAAATGACATAGCTAGGCATATTCAATATTTAAAAAATAAAAAGCCTCATTGCCTCGATTCAATAGAGTAATCACCTTTTTGTAGCCTCTCACTTTGGGTGATTAAGGAGCATGTCGCCTTTCAGTCACCTAACGCCTTGACTGTTTTGGTCCCATCATATATTTTCCTTGGCATTAAGGTGAATCACATAAAGGGAGGTCCCATTCTATCTCAAAGGAAGTATGTGCTTTACTTTTTTTGCAAAGACAAACATGATTAGTTGTAAGCTTGCAACTATCCCTATTGAGTCTCGACTTCTACATGGTGATTCTAGAAGTCTAGAGCCTTGAGATGTGACGCAATATCATGTTCTTGTAAAACTTCTATACCTAATGATCACATATCTAGATATCTTTTTTGCAATTGGGCAGTTGAGCCATTTCATGCAATATCCTAAGAAAGTACATTAGATTGGAGTTTGGTAGGTGCTTAAATATTTCAAATCATCACCACAGAATGGTCTTTATCTCAAGAACAATGCACATTTGACATTTGGGGCTACTCTAATGTAGACTATGATGGTGCCCCTGAGGATAAGAGATCCACTACAGGTATTGTACGTAACAATAATCCAATCACCTGACTTAGCAAGAAGAAAATGTTGTTTCGCACTGTAGTACCAACTTAGAATATAGAGTCATGACCCATACTACGTATGAGCTTTTCTAGGTAATGTCCATTCTCCAAGACTTCGTTGTTTTTGTTTAAGACTTGAGCCCATGTACTGTAATAACAAGGTAGCAACCTTCCTCGCCAACAATCCAACCTTTCATGCACACACAATGCATATTGAGGTGTATTGACATTTTATTAGAGATATTGTCGTGTCTGAGAAGATCTCTATAGTCAACATATCCACAAAGATGCAGTTGACAGACATTTTCACCAACGCTCTCCCACACCATTGATTGGAGTTTATTCATTCGAAGTTAAGCATGAGGATATTTATGCTCTAATTTGAGTGTTAGAATGGAAAAATCAAATAAAATTTCAATATATTTTTTCTTATTTATTATGAGCTTCCATGTAATTATTCCCTCATTTCTCTCTATATAAAGACATGTAGGCATAGCGTTTCCTCTATCATATAAGAGAGACCTATGTCTTCCTCAACAATCATATATCTTAAAGTCAACGAAAGGGCCAAGATGCATTCAAAATCATTTTTTAAAGAAAAAGGGGAGATGCATTCACAATCTTAAGAAAAGAAAGACAAATGCAACCATCCTGACACCAGGATACCCACTCAAACCCAAAACCCATAGCCAATTAATGAATCTGAACCACCAGTTTTGACTGGAATGAAAAAAGGCTGGGTCAAGATCTTGAGAGTTTCAAATGACTTCAGAAAAATCAGAATGGAAATTTTCATCCTCCTTTTGTGTTGTTGACACCAATTGTAATGGATAATCATTAATTGGCATGGTTTATTAAGGCCCAAACAAGTTAAAGCTAGTGCACCTTTCTACAAAGATTAACATCAGTAACCAAGCTTTTCCACATTAACTAGGTCAACTATATGGATTCTTCGCATCTATACAAATCTAGTATAGGTTATTATAGGATTTAAATCCCAGTAACCAAGATTAAGCTTAACAATTTCATTTCAAAACTCATTTCATCTTCCTTGATCCATTTTGCGAGGCTCAATATACAGTCTCACAACGTCAAACTAGTGCATCAAAAGGCCTTCTCTCCTAATGTTTATACCACCTTGAACGAATCTCTCTTCTTTTACCCTTTATTGTACCACACCAACCTTTTCTCTAACAGCCTTATTTGAAATCTGATTCTTTCGTGTGGCCACTCACCAACCCATAAACATTTTCTGCACATGCTTCCATCATCGATGACTCAAGATTCATATTTATATAGCATGGCATTTCTTGTGGTTGCTCTATAGTACCTGCCATTAACTCTGAGAGGGCAAGTACCTTTTACCATATTAGCCAGGGTTGGCTACATGGATACTTGCCATTCATCAAGATATATCCGATATCAAACCAAGATTTAAGCAAGCTCATGCTTAATAGTTTCTATTAGGAAATAGGTGTCCTACTTTTTTTAGTCGTTATTTTTGGTAAGTGAGTCGTGGTTTATGGGTTTTCCTTGTATACCAAAGCCCTCTCTCTATAAAAAGAGGGCTAAGGCTTTCTTTTCACAACAACCAAGTTGATCTTTTCCAACATAAAATCAAAGCAGCAATCCAAGATCGGTGGTCTAATATCCCACCAAATATCTACCAAATCAAGGTGTTTTAATCACCAACTATATAATGATTCAAAGGATGATCGAAGAAGGAAGCTATCATGCCATTGCTGCCATGAAAGACAATAGTAGCATCGTCGCCATCGTGTAAGGTAGCAATAACACAGCTGTTGCCTTTAACACCGACAGGCACATCGCTGAATCACCTACTATGGCTACTGTTGTCCGGTTCCCATGTTGCTACATGATGAGTCTCACAAGCAAAAACCTTCTTTTGGTTGGTGATGAGTTTTCCCTCACTATTGATGATAGAGTTCTTCTCTAGGAGTGATCGATCGTAAAATCAGGTTTCAAGGATAAATACGTCGTAGTATAGTGCGAAAATACATCGAAACAAATAAATATAACATGATGGGAGTTCCGGTCGAACTCAGGGAGGCAAAAAATGATTTGATTGTAATACTGATTTAGAACTAACTATAACTAAATACTAATCACAATAGATATAAAGCAAATCAAGCAATTGTTTGATAATGAGTTACAATTACACTAGAACATGAACTACTAAAACTAGAATTGAAAACTATCTAAGCTACTAGAATAAGGGCACCAAGGGTGGTCATTGGTAGCCTTTGGAGAGGTTGAGGAGAGCAGCAGCGGTGCACCAAGGTAGTCTTCATGTGTGCCTCAGAGGAAGAGGGAGTCTGGAGAAGCTTGGAGGTCTGGAGGGAGAGATGGAGGAGAAGATGCCTTCTGATGGGGGCTTTGGAGTCCCTTTTATAGTTAAACTGAGGGGCAAAACAGATATTTGGCTCCCAAACTCGTGTATCAACCTTGGATTGATCAGATCCGTCGATCGGGAGATCAACAGCTATGATTTCGCCTAAAAATAGCCTCCATAATGCCTTGTATGTGCAGAGCGTCTCTGGTTGCGCCACGTGGCGTGCTCTGGGCCCTTAGATCTCGATCACGCGGTCGTGCGCCCACACCTCACTAACGCATCATGCCTTCATCATGCGCGCCGACGCTCGACTCTCCTTAACCATCCGATCTTTCGATTGGATAGCTTAAAAGCACACTCCGTACCGTAGGGATCAACGGCTGAGGACGCACGTGCTACCGCCTCTAGGTTCCGCGTACAGCAGGGCGTCCAACCGCATGTCATCACGTGCATGTCGATCCAACGCACCTCTGCACGCTAAGCGTCTGCCTCCGTGTCGCCCGATCATCATCGCACAGCCCAATTTCTTCCTTTGCGCACTGCTTCTTTGATTTCCGCTCTGTGTGCTTCGAGCCGGCATCGCTTGCTTCTGCGCAAGTGCGCTAACCGCTACGTTACATCCCCGAATGGTCGAGGTTCTTCTTTTCTGCTCAGCTGCCCTCAACCGTTGGATGGAAATCCAACAGCTGAGATGAACTCCTTCTGATGGTGTGCAGAGAGGGATGAAGGGGCATCCAACGACGTTTTTCCTTCAGTAGTTGGGAATGCTGCCTTGGGCGACTATGATGGCGCCACATAGCGCCATCGTGGTCATCCATCTTCTTTGCTTTGTAGATGGTGCTGTAGGGCTCTAATCGAGTTGATGTTTGCATCGATGGCCTCTAATCATTGATCCGGATACATCCGTGCGGTCAAATTTGCCATCTGAGGTTCGGATTTTTGCGTTCTTGCCTCTTGGCCTTTGCTCTTCCGTAAACTCCATAAGATGCTACAGGAGTCTTATCAAGACGATCTCGGAAGCATTAGACTCCCTTCGTCATTCAAAGTAGATTCGTACGATCGAATTCATCATCCGCGGCCCTAAATTATCTGCAATTATCATTACCTCTCAATTAGAGCATAATATAACATTATTATTTACAAAGCTAACAAATCGATTATGATGCAAAATAAAATGCTTATGCATGCATCATTCCTAGGTTAAGCTAAGATCTAACTTAATTTAGGTAAATTAGGACCTATGATTGCTATGCAATCGAGGAGCATGATGAACCTTCTCTCATGCATAGGAAGTTTATTTTACCTAGGATGAGGCAAAATTCAAATCGATGTGGAGATGGTCTCTCGACTTACGAGGGATAAAAGAAGATGGATAGGAGATCTGAATCATGGGTGATTGATTCGGGAGCGTCAATTCACCTCACTAAGAATGCTAGGAAGTTGAAGAATCTATCCACCCCATATGGAATCCAAGAGGTTCAAGTTGCCAATGGGCAACCTCTCCGATTACCACAATTGAAGATTAAAATTTCCCTTGTTTGAAGATTAGAGAAGTACAATGTACCCCCAAGTTTCCGTGAGTTTATTGTCAGTCAGCAAGATATGTAAGGATCTCCAGTGCAAGGTCGTATTTGATGACAAACATTGCTACTTTCAGGACAAATGCACCAATGAGATCATTGGTGGTGGTATGGAGAGAGACGAACTTTATCATCAGGACACACCGACCTTATTTACTGAGGCAGTTTCCATTATTAATGATCCATGGCTTTAGCATAGGCGGCTTGGGCATCCTTCATCAGATGTATTCTGAGTTGTTGGACTCATTGATATTGGACTGTGAGGATTGTCAATTGGAGAAGCATCATCAAAGCACTTTTCCACAATGACGTAATAGGGTAAGCACAACCCCTTTTTCCCTTATCCATTGTGGTACATGGGAACCTGCCAGAGTCTCAAGTACCGAAGGACAAAGGTATTATGCTGTGTTTGACAATGACCATAGTCGTCTCACTTGAGTCTTTCTAATGAAGAGTAGATCTAAGATTCCACAAATTATTCAAACATTTTTTACAGAGATTCAGACACAGTACTCTACTGTTAAAGTCTTCCAAAGCAATAATGCTTTGGAATTTGTGCAGAAGGACAACAGGATTTCTTCAGTGCACATGGGACCATCCACTAGACTTCTTGCACTCACACTTGCCAGCAGAATGGTGTGACCAAGCACAAGTTAAGGCACCATCTTAACATTGTCAGAATGTTAATGATTCACATGAAGGTGCCCAAACAGTTTTGGGGTAACACTATGTTGATCGCCGCATACCTGATCAATAGAGTACCATCGTCGATGCTTCAAGGGAGGATTCCATATCAGGTACTACATCCTGACTGTGATAAACCCTTTGCCTTGCCCCTGCATGTCTTTGGGAGTACTTGTTTTGTACAGGCCCATTGGAATCAAGATAAGTTTTCTCCAAGAGTAGCGTAAGTGTATCTTTTTGGGCTAGTCACAAACTAAAAAAGGATGCACATACTATGATCCCATGCATAGGAGAGTGCCAACATAGAACTAGCACCTAAGGAGGTTCAAGTCTACCACCGCCGATCTATTGATCCCTCTACAGTATTTCAGGATACTCTTCCTACTATGGAACCTGATGAGATAGATTTGGCTAATGAGAGGCTTGTTGCTTTAAGGCCACACAATCTTGCACCTTGTATCCAATGTCCAACTATATTGGGACTTCTCACCTAAAGGGGGGGAACTAGACAGTTTGCTTCTGCCATTACTACCACCACCATTCCCAGAGACCTATGAAGAAGCTTTCCAGGATCCTAGGTGGCGAGTAGCCATGGTTGACGAGATGCAAGCCTTACAATCTAAGGGGACATGGGAGCTGGTACCATGCCCTCCTAGTGCTACTCTTGTAGACTATCGATGTGTTTATACCATTAATTACCAAGTGAACGACATTGTTGACAAGTATAAGGCTCGCCTTGTTGACAAAGGTTTCACCCAAACCTATGGCATTGACTATTTGGAGACCTTTTCTCCAATGGCATGCATAAACGATGGTCGTTGTATGAGTTGAACATCAAGAACACCATCTTGTATGGACATCTTGCCAAGGATGTCTACATGAAACAGCCAGCTAGGTATAGCAATCAGGGGGAGCATGTCCGCTGTCTACGGAAGGCTATCTATGACCTAAAGTAGAGTCCTAGGGCCTGGTTCGAGTGTTTGAGCATAGAAATTTAGAGGATTGGTTTTCAACGATCATCCTCATATCGTTCTATTTTTATACAGAAGACTGGAGAGGTAACTTGCAAGTAGACTTATCCTAGCCGTCTATGTAGATGGCATGGTTCTGACTAGTGACAATAAGGATGGTATTTGTCAAACCAAGAACTTCCTGCAAACCACCTTTGTGACGAAGGTCTTGGTGACTTAAGATACTCCTTTGCGATAGAGGTCATTTGCCAAGGATCAGGTCTTTCCTTATCTTAGAGACAATATACTTTCCAGATACTTAAGGAGGTTGACTTTCTAAGTGCAAAACCATCTAGCATTCCCATTAAGACACAGCACATTTGTGATATAGAGGAGGATAACCCCCTATATGAAGATGTGACACGATATCTCAACTTGGTTGGACGACCATTGTACCTGACCATTACATGGTTGAACATTAGATTTGCACTTAGCAAAGCTAGCTAGTACATGCAGGCACCACATTACAGCCATTGGCATGCAGTATGCCTCATCTTAAGATATCTCAAAAGTAATCCTAGCCAAGGCCTATACTACAGGGCAAGTGGATCTATGGATATCAGGGCCTACTCGGACGCTGACTATGTTGGGTCTATAGACGATCGTCGTTCTACATCCAGATACACCATGTTTCTTGGTGGCAATCTTGTGTCATTGCGGAACAAGAAATAGAGCGTAGTTGCTTGCTCCAGCGCTAAGGCTGAATATCGAGCCATGGCCCACATTGCATGTGAGATCATGTGGATTGTAACCAGGTTTGGACATCAATACCACTTTACTGTGATAATCAGTCGGCAACCTATATTACATCCAACCCAGTCTTTCATGAGCACATGAAGCACATTGAGATCAATTGCCACCTTATCCGAAACGCTATCATGGAAGGCAAAATTAGCACTCCATGTCTCCTCAGACCTACAGTTGGTAGACATTCTTACCAAGGCACTCAAGAAGAAGCGACATGATTTCTTGTATGGCAAGTTGGGACTTTTAGATATCTAAATCCCAACTTGAGGGAGAGTGTTAAGAGATAGGTATCCTACTATTTTTAGTCGTCGTTATTTTTTGTGAGTTGTGATTTATGATTTTTCCTTGTATACCTAAGCCCTCTATAAAAAGAGAACTGAGGCTTTCTTTTCACAACAAGTTGATCTTTTCCAAAAGTTGCATTCCAACACTTCTTCGGAATAAAGATAACTATCTCGAAAATGGAACAAACTGGATCAAAAATTAACAAAAAGGTATCGGAATTCCCACCTATAAAATACAAGCATTAACGTGTTTTAAAATATAAGCATTTTTTTTCATCTTAGGATGCATCTACATAGGCAATTTACTGAATAGCCCAGCTACGAGCACTCAACGTATAAAGCATTATGGTGGAGCATCTGCAAACCATTCTGGTCAAATAACTTGTGTTTTGATAAAGCAGTTTGACAAAGCTCAACTTTTTGTAAAAACAATAATGCTTCATTTTTAGTCATCTCATCTACATCTAATAAATTGTTAAGCTTAGAGTTTCAAAGGATCACAGATTCACAATAACTATATATTTTTATAAAACACATACAAAAAAAAAATTATTGCATTCGATAATTTTAAATTTAGCTGTAAAGGTTCTTCTAGCAAGTTCGACGATAGTTTCATGGACAAAATAGCACTCACAAAGCCAATGTAGGCTGATCAGTTTGTCTGGTTGCTTTGTGTCAACCACCAGATAATACCAAATAGATAAATTAAACATGACATGCCTGAAACCAAGTGATCCAGCCAAGCAGTTACTACTTGCCACAGTCATCGCTGGAGCAGCACATGACATATTGTATGTGTTAGGAATAAAAGAGCCGCATGAGACTGCCACATGGCAACCAGATAGGCCACGTGGCAGCAGCAGTGGGGCCCTCAGGGCCAGCAGCAAGGAGGACCAAGGGTCCTGATGTGGGTTGCTTAGATTGCAAGTTTTGGTATTTTTGTTAAGTGATTTTCAGAAAAGTTATTTTAGGAATTAGTTGTTGAGATTTGTTCTTTCTTATTTTAGAAGAATTAATTTGATTGAGTTGTTACCCAGTTTAGAGGATATGTTCTCTCTTTATAAAAGAAAACATTCCTCTTGTGTTTATCTCTTGAGTTAATGCAATATTTGTTCCAATATATAAACTCCCTCTCTATCCCTCTATTATTCTTCACCACCGGCTGCTATCTCTCTCTCCCTGTTCACACATGCAGCCACCATTGGCAGCACCATGTTGCTGCCATCTCTTCCCATGTGGAAGAGCCTCCACGCTTCGGATCGCACCAATCTCAACATGGTATCAAAGCAGTAGCGCTCCGAGCCATTATTCTCTCCATGCGTGTGGATCGGAATGAGTGTAGCACTGTGCCACCAAACCGCATCAACCTCAACTCAAGTCGAAGTCTTTCCCAACCTTCTTTAAATGCCGAAGCCTTTTCCGGCTAGGCCAAAGTCTTTATCGGCCCCCAATCAAAACTTAAGTCTTTTCCACTTTAAACCATCTCAAAGGATGATAGCGAGTTTGGAGATTGGTGGACAAGACAAGCTACATGTCCTCCTTGAAGAAGCGCCAAAGATGATGAATGCAGCCAAGAAAAAGAAGTTGAAGAAGAGTCTATCAAGTTATAGAAAGACAAAATGACTCCAATAACCATGACTTCAAAAGTTGCCAAAGAAGCAACGACTACGGAGGTGACAAAAGAATTCACAGTTATATCAAAAGAAGATGGTGGAGCATCTGATTGCACCATCAACGAGACAAGTAGAGCAAGTCGTCAGCCTTCCGACTTTTCACTTGAGGGGGAGTGTTAGAAATAAAAGAGCCATGTGGGACTGCCACATCGAAACCAAATAGGCCACGTGGCGGCAACAGTGGGGCCCTCAGGGCCTGCGGCAAGGAGGACCAAGGGTCCTGATTTTGGTTGCTTAGGTTGCAAGTTTTGATCTTTTTGTTAAGTGATTTTCAGGAAAGCTATTTTAGGAATTAGTTGTTGGGATTTGTTCTTTCTTGTTTTAGAAGATTTGATTTAATTGAGTTGTTACCAAGTTTAGAGGATATGCTCTCTCTTTATAAAAGAGAACCTTCCTCTTGTGTTTTTCTCTTAAGTTAATGCAATATTTGTTCCGACATATAAACTCCCTCTCTCTCCCTCTATTCTTCACCACTGGCTGCCATCTCTCTCTCCCTCTATTCTCAAACAATCTCTTATCTCAGATGTTCTTTCCCTCAGAACTACGAAATCTGCCAGGCATTTCTTTTCCCCTCAGTGACTTCTACATGTATGTAAATACAGATATGCTGTCACGAATGAATGCATTGGCCAAGCCATTTATAATCTCCCTCCTGAATACACAATAAAAAATAAGGTGATTCAATACCCACATTAAAACTGCAAAATACATGTCGAATCCCAATCTCAACCCATGTGAAACAATATGATATCCATGCCAGAGGATCTCAATAGCCTTATAAAAACTTTGTGCTAATTGTAACCAACTCAAGTCTTTGCCTTCAAAGGTGAGGGATTGAAAACCAGCTCAGCCAGCTGCTTCTTCACAAAAATTGAGCATGATTGACAAGTATAAATAATCAATAAAAATTGAATGAGGATATCCCTTTGTTCAGGTATTTATTGTGGTCCCACTTACCTGCCTCAATCACAAACAAAATCCCTAGCTGAAGCAATGAAAGCTCCATTTCCTGAGAAGCTCTGACCATCCATCTTAGCTTTCGCAACCAGGCACCCATTGTTACAATCCCTCACCATAAAAGTTCATGCAAGCACAAGTTCAGAACCTTGGTAAAAACTCTGCTTGCAGGCACAAACTTTCTTTTTAACGAGATTACATCTATCTGCAGCGAAGAAAATTTTCTTTGCTACTTTGAATCTACCTTGGATCATCATACCTTTTCACCAAAAAAACTTGGATCAGTATAGCTAGTCTAACGTAGGGGACATGGTCAATGCAAGTATGATACAAGCTAGACATTGACGCCTTTAGGGGTTGGGTTAAAATGAAAGGATTTGAATTTTGAACTATTGATGTTTTTACTGTACCAAGATAAGCAACAGCCTTGAATTTTTTACCCATGTCTTCTAAGCTTACAGGCACAAAGAAAAAAAGTGCTTCTACCCTTTAAAAATAAGTCTGAACGAAAACGACCCATAGCAATAGGATCGTTGATACATTGTGATGTAAATCCCTCCTACTTGGTATTTAGGAATTGATGTTATTGAGGTTTCGGAGTTCAACCATGTTAACATAGTTAATCCATATAACATTTTACTTCCTTTCTTTCAATTATGGTGACGTAATATTTTATCGTACTTGACATTCTTATTGTTGACAAAATAACTGTTATGCTGCCAAACAGAGCAAGTTCTGTTGCATGCTGCAAACTCACTAGTCTACATGTGCCCATTTCAGAGTCATTGAACTAGACTTACTAGTATTATTTTGATGAACTTTCAAGTAAAAGTTATAATTTCTTCTATGAATAATAGTTTGACCAAATACATATGCTTCTTCAGCTTCAATACGATAGATTGTTACTCGATCATCATGCTGAATGTAAAAGCAGATGATGTCTACAGAATCCACGTAGGGCATTCAGAGAGCATGCAAGAGACATTACCTTCTTTACATAGTTCTCCATTGGTTTGCTAGAAACTCCTTCATCAGCAGACATCTTTTTCTCATTTCGGTTCAGAAGTGCCTTCAATGCATTCATCTTAGTCGGTTGGGTCAAAGAAATAAGCGCTTGAGATTGTGCCAAAGATGAGAAATCTTTATCTAGTTGTCCCAGTAATTGCTCATCTTCCTCCTTCTCCTTTGCTTTCAGGGCCTGGGTCAATAAACAAGGACCCCCAATTAACAAAAATAATTGTTTACAGAGTTATATCTATAAGGATGTAATGCAATCATATTTTTGTAGAGCACAAGGAACCAGTTGTCAAAACAAAGTAAATGAAACCAATGCTATTAACCAGCCCAATTCACACCTCACTTGTGCGGAAATAAATGTATTTGCAATGATATAGCAATTTAGACAAATAAGACCAGGTGCAACAGAAAGAAAACTAATTGGGCAATATCCAAAAGAAATTTACCATAGCTTTGCCCCATCTAACATTAATCAAATCGTATGCATCAGCATAGGCATGTATATAGCTGTGAAAAGGACTTATAGTGAAGATAAAAGGATAGTGGGAGCTACTTTTGAATTGTGAGGTACTATTACAAGCTCAATGCATACAAGTCTTATCTGTGAAATCACTCGAGTTTTAAATCATTTTCTTACTTTAACTACTCATGCTATAGATGTGGAAACGTTAGCTCCGTTCCTTTCGGCTCTTAAGGAGCAGGAGAAATTATTGGAATGTTATGAAAGAGTCACAAGAGACAGCATGCATGCAAGTTTCATATAACCTAGTGGAGTGGCAAAAGATATGCCGCTTGGTTTATGTCGAGATATTGATTCCTTCACATAACAATTTTCTTCTCGTATCAACAAATTCGAAGAGATGTTAACTGGAAACCATATCTGGAAACAGCAATTAGTGGATATTGGTACTGTCACTGCATAGCAAGCAAAGGATTGGGATTTCAATGGTGGAATGTTAAGAGGTTCTGGGGTATATTATGGGATGAGAAAAGCTGCACCTTATGATGTTTATGACCAATTGAATTTTGACATACCAGTAGGTAGGTATCAGGGGAGAATGCGTAAAAGGATAGTAGGAGACCCTCATAGAAACCATCATCACTTCATAATCTTAAAGAGTTTAATTGTGTTGCGCAATCAGGACACATTCATTATTTTCTTCAGTTAAACAGCAAAAAGATTTAGAACAAGGGCCTGGTAATTTTATTCTTTCATAAGCAAGGTAAGATTTGAACCCCTGGAATTTTCTGCCATTAAAATGGTCAATTTTTAGTACTTACTGGTGAACAAATCCCTATGGAGGCTTTTTTACCTTTTCAATCACGCAATTAACAAATGAGGAAAATGTAGTAAGGAAAGTTCTATCCCTATCTACCTTTTGACCTCATAACTTGTAATTTGTAGCCTTGAGCTCTTTATTAATATATCAAATGTATGCCAACCTCCCGTAGACATTCTTTCCTTTTTCAATATATATATGTGAGGGCAGGAACCGTGCAACTCACCTTCACCTCAGTTACGTGCAACTTAAGCATATTCCTATATCCAACTAATGTTTCAAAATAAAAACTTAGGGATTGATATTATATAGCAAAAACATAAAGTATATAAAGTTTCATTAAAATTAGATTACCTTAGCACCTCCATCAAGTAAGGCCAAATTTCATAATACTTAGGCCATTGAAATTAAGTCCCCTTTGATGTAAGGGATAGGAATGTCAGATTGGTTTGAAATTTTTTGTATAACATGTTCCTATAGAGCGATCTCAATCCTCAAAACATTACTCGTAGAGGAAGATATTAGCTAAGCTTCACCTAAGTTATTTGTAGGTAAGCTTCTCTCTCTCTCTCTCTCTCTCTCTCTCTCTCTCTCTCTCTCTCTATATATATATATATATATATTGAGAATAAACCTGGCCATGTGACACTACCACGTGGCCTGCTGGCCTCAAGGCCCACAACGGCCGACGGTGCATGGTCCAAAAGGACCAATTTTTGTGCCTTATTTAGTTTGTTATTTTTAGTAAAGTTATTTTTAGGAAATATGTTTAGGATTTGATTTGTTCAAGAGATAAGATCTTTCCTAATGAGATAAGATCTTTTCTTATTAAGGATAAAATTTTTTGTTTCCAATTGTAGGGATATGTTCTCTCTATAAAAAGAGAGTATTCCCATCTTTTCTATTTTGAGCAATAACAATATTTCCAAACACAACCAAAGGCTGCTCTCCTCTCTCTCCAACTGCCAGCCACCCTTGGCCACCACCACACCAGCCACCAGCCTGCCGGTGGTGCTCCTCCACGCCTCCGAGCCCATACGTGAATAGTCCTCCACGTGGACTATTTTTTCCCATGCACACGGAGCCTCAAATCTTAACTATATATATATATATATATATATATATATATATATATATATATATATATATATATATATATATATATATATATATATCAAATGAGATTCCGCTGTATTAAAAAAAAGTGATAATAAGGACACTTCCATTCTTCAACATTTTAAAATGAGCTATTTCAAATTGAGTTGCAATTACTGAGTTCAAGAACTGCAATTACATATTATACCCAATTGAAAAAAGAAAAAGGAAAGTATATACACCGAAAGCACTTCATTGGATTTGTTGCATAATTTTCTTCATTCTCTAATACGTCAATGCCAAAGGCACTCCCAAGATTTTTTTCCAAAAATTATCGGCTTCCAACATTTGAAAGAGGAGTTCTCGGAGTGGCAATTTTAAATGAATCATCTATCATGTAAAAAATCTCATGATAAATAGGTGGATCAGATATGTCGAAAAGAGAGTGCATAACATCTGCAACATATTGGACCTCAAACACAATGTTTCCATCCAAAAGCATGAAAATGAACAAGGTTGTGTTGAGGCTGTCACTACTTTTACCAGCTTGTTGAATGGCCAATTGAACAATCTAGTGTCCATCACCTTTCAGCAAAGCATGGCACACATGGTATTCAAGACTTCTTGGCTAAAATGCCTCTTGTTGACCCATGATGTGAAAATGTGGAAGGCAAATAAATAATAGATGCAGAGTGGGAAAGACAATTTAGATATAAGTGGCAGCAACAATGGTTGATGTGGCTGCTTCAATGTTCAGGTTTTGATCATGGATTTCAGTCTTCTTTCTTGGGGCATGATTTTTTTTGTGGGGGAAATGGATCGCGTTGCTGGTTATTGAAGCATGCAGACAATGCAATTTATGTGGTAGTATGGTTGGAGCTTTTTACATGCCTTCAGCTTGCCTTGAGTGTTCTTTATATCGAAATCACATATACTATCATCAATATTGAAGGATATATCAAAAAATATAGAATATCAAAACAATATTTCAGCAACTACCCTTTTCAAAAAAAAAAATCAAAAACTATCAACATTTCAATTAACTTGCCAAAATTCCAGACTTTCTCTAATGACAAAATATTTCAAGCATTCCTTAAGCTACAATGACTATAAATGATGTGGTTTACAAACACGCCATGCACCCAAAAAATTTTCAGAATGGGAAGAAAAGGAAAGGCAGATTACCTTGTGAAATTTGCTCTTTGCCATGATCTCTTCATAGATTTGTTTCTTAGATTTCTGTTTCTGAAAAACCAGAAATTAAAAGTCAGATATTATAGCTGCTAGCCATTAAGCACTAAGCAACTTTCAAATAAGTATAAACAGTAAGCATATTCCAGACCTAGTCACCTAACTAACAATAAGCAAAGCATTCCATATTATATTCCCTGGCATTAATTTCTTAAATGGCATGCTCTACCTCCTCTTGACCACATAACATATTCCCAAAAGCTAGTATAAACTATCTGGAGTAAGCACTTCTACTGTACTTTTCCCTGGAATAACTGAATGACCATGGATTTTGAGTAATCACCATTTATTGATTTATCTATATGTAAGGAAAAAAAATAACAATTAACAAGTAAATTGAAAGTGAGAGGAAGGGTGTAGGATCACTCATAAGCAGCATGAAACAGCATAGCTATGTTTGCATAGTGTCTATTGGCACTACCTTTCTGTCCTTCTATATAGATGAATGATATTTCAATAGAGAGATATAGTTGCCAAATAAATAAAGCAAGGACAACATCTTGATATAGCAAAGAATCACCCATCTATTGCAAGACTAACTTTGACTGGAAATATCCTGAAGGGCATTGAATAGTGGGACAACCACAAGGTTATCCCACTCTGCAAGATCCTTGGTACATTGACAAATATATACATTTGGGGGATGTCATTTTGTAGTTTTATGAGACATATCACATCCAACTTTTTAATGTTTCACCACTCAACCAAATTAAGGTTTTTACTGTCTCACCACTCCTAACCTTAATTTGTCTACAACATGCTGTGTGTGTTCCATAGTTGAGTGGATGTCCCAAGGTTAAGGTTGTTCAAGTACAAGTCACTGTTTGGGTAGTGGTCATCATGTTTGAAGAAGTTTTTTTTCTTCTTCTTCCGTTTTTTTGTAATGTATTCAAAGCAAAATTGATGGATGCACTCATGGACACAAAGATGTCAAGAGCCTCCTTAGCATATAGGATGGCTAGTAAGCTCGAAGGCTCTAACTATAGTCAGTGGTCACACATCATGCTTTTCTCATTAGGGATCATGAGGTATATGGCCTCATCACCACATCACTGGATAAGATAGTAAATATGCTCAGTAGAAGCATGAGAATAACTGAATATGGCTCCTCAAATTGCTGACAAGATAATCTATTATGCAACAAGAATATTCCAAAAATATATATACCAGACACTTCCTTTTCAACAAAACAAAACCAGACACTTGTTCTTAGAAACAAGATGTGAGCAAGATACTAAACCACTCTAATGACATTTCTACTCTAATTTTACAACCAAAGTTCCCTTGAATATGCCTGAAGACAAGGCAAATGCTTGTGCTTCAGCTTTGAGTTTATCTAAAGGGAGTCTGCCTCTGTTTTACCTTGGACTGCCTTCGAAGGGAAAGCAATTAACTATTGGTGATTGGCTTCCCCTGGTTGAAAAGCTTGAGAAGAGAATGTCTGGCTGGAGGGGATGGGTTCTTTCCAGAGGAGGCAGATGGTGCTCCTACAGTCTGTTTTGTCAGCCATCCTAGTGTTTCACTTCTCTATGTTTAAGTCGCAAAAAAAGAAAATTAAGAGAATTGATATGATCAAGAAAAGATTCTTTTGGAAAGGGCTACACCATTAGGAATATTTCCTTCATCTTGTTAGGAGGGAGGAGGTATGTAGACCAGTTGACCAACGAGGTCTTGAAGTGCTACAGATTTCAGATTTTGGAGATTCTTTGCTTACAAAATGGGTGGTCAGGCTACTCCAGAATGAGGAAGATCTGTAGCACAGATTTATGGCTGAGTTGTACAGGTTATCATTGAATTGGGATGAAAGGAGAATTGTTCCACGAGCTGCATCAGGTTTTTAGCATGGTTTGATTACTGTAATGGACCACGTATCAACTTTCTTTGAGCCCAAGCTGGGTGATGGTGGAACATTTCATTTTTAGGATGATGATTGAACTAGATTGGGCAGACTTGCAACCAGGTACCCCAGACTTTTTGCTTTAGCCTTGGATAAAATGGCTAGGGTTGCTCAAGTGTGGGAAGTGGGTGGGTTTTGGGTACCCACCTTTATAGGAGCCTTTTTAGAATCTTATGTAGAAGAGTTCCAGGAGATGATGGCCTTTTTGGAGCCCCTTTTGCCTAATGGAGGTACACCGGATGGGCTCGTTTGGACTCAGATTCACTTCAAAGAAAGCTTACAGGTTCCTTAGGGAATAGTGGAGTTGGGGGATGCTTACCTATGAGTTGATTGTGCAGTATTCTAGAATATGAAGGTGCCAATGAAGATCAACTTGTTCCTATGGCTGATGAGAAGGAGCAGACTACCAATAAAGACCTTGATACAATGGTGGATCCTGGATACTGATAGTACATGCCCCTTATGTGGTTCAGATACTAAGGATGTCACCCACTTTCTCCTAAACTGTCCGTTCATGAAAGGACCTTTTCATGGCCATCGGCATACCCCTTTCAGGAGATGGAGGCGTGGAACATTCCAGAGGTCACCATGAAGTGATATTACGGTGGATCTGATGCTCCGAGTATAAGTGGCAGCTACTCTTTTTGGACAGAATGGTTACAGAGGAATCGAACGATGTTCAAAAATAAGAGTGTGGCTGGAACATGTAGTAAGAGAGTCTTTATTTTTCTTTGATGACTAGTCACATAATCTGTAAGTGTATCTAATTTTTCTTTTGGAAGGAATGAAACAAATGATTACCAACCTCCGGTAATCATCCTTTGCCTTTTTCTAAAAAAGAATGCAACCAAAGGATTGGCACAATGGTAGAGCTCCCCATTGGCATTTAAAAGGTCATGGGATTAAATCTCATAGACACCATATTTACCTTCTCAAAAAAAAAAAGAGGTGATGAATCTCTCGCTCAACATTATTCTTCAACAAAGATATACTTGAGAAGCTGAGTTTGTGTAAGCCTCTATGTTATAGAACAAAGGATCAGAGTGTGAAAAAGGAAGTTGCTGCTACATTTCTTGGTGAATTTGGAACACAATGTCCCAATCAAAGATCAAATGCTCATAGAGAGTGTTATTCCAACACCTGAGAAAGCCTACAACCTTTGGAGCCACCTTGCTCTTTGTCTTCCCACTCCTACTGAAGACAGTTAATCAACTTATCCATGGCTTATGGTCCCACCAGTTGGAGTCATTACATCTTCAAACATGGTTCTGGATGTGGAAAAATAGTGCATCTGTTGTGGCAAGTTAGGGCATGTGGAGGATAGATGTTGGATACCTGTCATAGCTAAGTTGTCATTCAATCTAACCTGCAACTGACAATGTGACCCCTATGGTCCTTAAGACCAAGGAAGAAATCATAGGGATACAAGCACAGCTATAATCCCTCAGTTGTCATTGTTCAATCTAACTTACTTCTTGTTAGCTGATGGGAGTGAGTCATCTACCACTGGATATAGGGATATCCAATTGTCGCCCACATTGATGATCGAGGCTGACCAATCTGTTGCATGATTTAGATTTTCCTTTGAATTTTCTCTTTGCTATTAGAATCAGAAAAGAACTTAATTTACATGATATTTGATTATATGCACTTTGTGTTTCAGGGCTTAATACCACAGAAGAAGATTCACTATAGCCGTGAGGGGGGAAGGTGCCCACTTCCTACATCCATCTTTTTTGGCTCAATTTTTGTATTCTGCATTAGGGTCCTCTAGTCCTTAGCAGCTGCATCTTTGCTTGAGACAATCCATTACTTTCCAAGCCTCATGGTGTCCTTTCACTTATCTTATCATCTATCCTTTCCACTGAATCTGTCCAAAATGTAGTAATGTTTTTGAACTAGGATATATTGATATCTAATGCCCATGTCGTATACCAAATCTCCAGAGTATTTCTTTACCATCTCATTGTTGATGAGGGCTGTACAAGGTTGTCTTGATAATCTTTGTTAAAAAGGTACAATGAGAAATATATTGAATTTTTCATTTTGCAAGTAAAGAACTAATTTGATGTCATTAAAATCTTGCAATCTGATAGTACCTTAAAATTCCATACTGATGCTTTAGCTCAGTTCTTTTACTCCTTGGTGATTATGCACCAAAAATCTTGTGCTCACACATCCCAAAGGAAGAGCGCTGTTGAAAGTAAGCATCAATGTATCCTTGATGCCACCTTATCATGGCTCACATTGCTGTTGCATCTCATTTTTGGAATGACACTAAGGTTACAGCATGGTATGTAATAAATCATGTTTCCAAGCCTTTATATGCATTGCTAATAAAGGTCCTTGACGTGAGACATGTTTCATTTGCATATCTGTTGGGAGACTGAGCATGATAAGGTTTTGCCATGTTTGGTCAAATGTGTTTTCCTAGGACATTCTAAATTGTAAAAAGGGCACCATTGCTACGAGTTGGTCAGTTATCAAGAATATGTTAGTTTTGACATTATGTTCATTGAAGTCCATCTGATATTACTCCACCATCAATTCTAGGGTTTCTTTGGGATCTTGCTGTTCCACTCTGATGTTTCTGACTTTGTTGCTTCTGTCAATGTAGATTCCAGTGATATTCCTTCAATGAACTCTCCACTGCATTGCCGAAAGGGAAAAGAACTTGCACCACCCATCCAATCTCTAATCACATTTCACTTTAGTATGAGACCCTCATATTGGCAGTCACTAAATCTATTATCTTATAATGAATAAGATATATCAATAACCTCTATTAAATGATGCACTACGACAAGCTATACTCAATAAAAATAGATGCTTTGCTTAGCCGTGGTACCTGGGAACCACTACAACCTCCTCTCAATGCTGTTATAATTTGCACCAAATGCGCCTTCACCATCAAGTACAAGGCAGATGGCAAAATTGGATGGTGTAATGCCCTCCTGGTTGCAAAAGGTTGTACCCAAACCCATTAAGTTGATATCATTAATACCTTTTCTCATGAGGCATAGACAAGCACTTTTTTTTTAAGAAACTGACAAGCCCTATTCACATTATAAAATCATAATTTCTATCATCATTCAAATGTCAAAAATACATTCTTGCATGGTGATTTATTTTAAGAGGTATACATGTAGCAATCTCTTAGGTTTGAGATTTAGAAGTGTACTAAAGTCTGCAATAAAGAAGGCCATCACAGTTGAAGCAAAGACTGCATGCTTGGTTATCAAAATTCTCACAGGAAGTAGAGAAGTATGGCTCCAAGCGATCTACTTCAGATCACTCATTGTCTGTCAAAAATACCACTCTTAAATATGTGGTCATAGTGGTCTTAAGTTGATGATACCATCCTCATAGGAGATAACACGCCGGTCACATTTAAGACAAAGTATCAACCCCAAGAAAAATTTCCCGAGATCTTGGGCAATTGAGGTGCTTTGTAAGCATTAAGGTGGTAAGAAGCAAGAAAGATGTTATATAGAGACAAAAGAAGTATATGACAGATTTGCTGCAAGAAAGAGCGATGTTGAGTGCTAAGCCAGCTAGTTCTCCCATAGATCCTCGGGCACATGTCTATGATGAGAGCACCAATTGTGTTGATGCAAAGAGCTTTAGGCACCTAGTGGCAAAGTAGTTATATGTTACAACTACTAGACCTGCAATCGCCTTAGCAGTTGATTAAATCAATCAATTTATGAAAAAGCCTACTAAGACAATTGAGACGTTTCTATGATGATCCTCATGTACATGAAATCTTCACCAAGGAATGGCTTGTTCTTTAGAAAGACCAAGTAGATAGATGTTGTTGCATACTCAAATGCAAACTATACAAGGTTGGTGTCTAATCAGGAAGTCCACTAAGGAGTATGCTTGCTCAAGTACTGAATCCAAATATAGGGGCTATCGCTCAAATTGCAGCAGAACGAATGCAGGTAAAACCAATCTTACATGATCTAAGCATGTACCTCAGCTAATCCATGGTGACACAAATATGATAAGAGACAACTGCAGTGAGAAGGTAAATACTCTTTTTTATACTCTTTTTTTTTTTTTGAGAAGGTAAATACAGTGGGCATGGGATTTGATCTCATGACCTCTTAGAAGTCAATGACGGCATCCACCACTGAGCCAACCCCTTGGTGGCAAGAGACAACTACATTCATCCTCAACAGTACGATTCTCCATGAGAAAACCAAATGCATGGAATTTGATTGTTACCGCAACAAAGATACCATTCATAAAGGCTACATCTTCATGTTTTGAATACCTTATGAGGAACAACATGTTAATATTTGAATCAAGCCAATTTCACAAGCCATCTTGAAGCATTGTTGTTCTAAGTATGACAAATATCTACCCTCCAACTTAAGAGAGAGTGGAGAAGTATCATGCCAGTTTATATGTTGTGCTTTCCCTTTGTGTCGGACTTCAAGGACCTCATGTAATTTTTCCTTTATCCTTTAGAAACTAAAGTGACAGGGTTACATATGAAGCTCAAATTTCTTTTCTATCAAAGATCATGTAATCTCCCCCATATTCAAAAGGCAGAATTTACTTACATGAAATATACTATTAGATGTAGGTGGCAAGGAAATTGGTCAAAACAGTGTATTTTCTAAAGAAAGAAGATTTTATTGTGAATAGGCACCCACATGTTTAGATATATGCAAAGAAAAAAATTGTATATAGACATGTGGGTGCACGTATTTACCTGAAATCAAGGCCAATGCTTTCAAAACAAAGGGAGAGATACCGCTTCACAAGGAAGGTGACCACAACCATGTACCCTTTTCCAATTCCCTCCACAGTGGGTGGCAAGTGGCTGTGCAACGACAAAGGTGGTATGGCTCCTCCAAACCTAATCCAAGATGCTATAGATGTTTCATTTATGATCACATCACTCATATCTATTGACATGATTGTGGTCCCAGCCATAAGGCTACTTCTTGTGAGTCGAGGAGGATGACTCTCGTGCCAAGTGTCAAAGAGAGAGGCAGGTGTTTTCCTTGGCCTCAGGGAAGGTAACAAGGAGTTGCCTTGTCAAGAGGACTGCAATGTTCACAAGGACAGAGAAACTCCTTCTGGGCATCACAAGGCTGTATTGTCGTGATGGAATCTTTCTGGTCATCGTCACAACAGATAGAGACATCTTTTATCAACCATGCAGCATGATGCATCTGATTCCTAGAGGCAACTTCCATACTTGATCAAAGAAGGAACTTCTAGTCATTTTCATCATTCCCACCCAACACCAACGAAGGGTTCTCCCTTCCAGGCTGAAGACACAACATTGACCAGCAGAGCTCTGCCAAGGGGCAACCTCATAATTTCACATTGGGTGGAATTCAAGCATTGTCTATTATGCAAGCTTGATGGTGGCAGGAATTATTAAGGGCATTTTTCATGAAACATTTACTTGTGGAGTCCATAGAGTACGGACCTCACTTAGACTCTCCTACCTAATCAAGCCTTAGACTTCAAACTCCAACTGGATTCCCTCCACAATTGAATCCACAAGCCAGATCCAGATCTGAGTTTTCAAATTTTGACATTGGGTCTAAGGATGAAGGGCAGCTCAACATTAGCCTTTCTTTGCTTTTGCACTCAAATCATGTTGTTTCCCCACCACAACTCTCCTCCAATTTAGATTAGTCGCTGCCACAACTCCCTCTAACCCAATTCAAGTGTCTATGACAGGGAGCTCCTTTGTTCCCGATACAACTAATAACTCACCGCACCTCCTCTCCTCCCAGCTAGGAAGGCCGCCAGTCATGGATCTATTGTTGGAGCCTCTCAAGGATAACCTCTCGACCCTAGAGCCAATCTCCACCTTCTTTCCAACCACCACCAGATGTAGAGAATTGTCGCCATGCCAATGGGTGACCAACCTAGAATCCAACCTAGGACTCACATCTTTGCAGCTTCACTAGCTTTAGGGCGACTCAATAGCTCATACATGGGCTACTTATCTCTCAACAGGTCTGTCTTAAGTATATTGACAAAAGGATGCCGTAAACCAACCACAGGTCTGGAATTCCCCCCCAGGTGGCATGGGTATGAGCGGGCAAGCACATGGTGTGCTACTTCATCCATGCAAGAAGTTGGGACAAAAATAAAAAAGCAATTGCTAGTATTCTTGGAGTCTGCACAATAGAGAGATGAATTGCTCACAATAAACACCAGAGGGTCGCAACAAGAAGAGTTGCTTCCTTTAAAAAATGGAAGTGGTAACTTGAAAAGCCAGAGGTTTGAGGGACAGAGTTAGAACGGGTGTGTTAAGGAGATACTTAAGAGCGCAGTCAATAGAATATCGCATTGCCATAGGAGACTAAGTTGGCGTGCAAGACTCGAATTTGGAATCAGATATGGGATGGGGTCCTGGCCCAATTTGATGCTCCCAATGCCATTGGCAGATCCACGAGTTTATTGGTTGATTGGAGAAAAGCTCCTCTTTTTTTTTTTTGAATAGTGAGAAGGTGGTTATCCAGTTGATAACCATCCAAAATTTTATTAATCCAAAGGCACTAGGCCAAAATACAAAGTTCAATTCCAAGAGGACACAAAAGAGAGTTCAGACTCCACAAAATTTTCTACATACAAGCGTTGCCCCCTAACGACCACCCTCTCCTTCTTGGAACGGAAAGAGTTTTGCCTGTCACCTCTGGTAACCCTTCTGAAAGACCTACAAAAATCTAGAAAGGAAGCATGTGACCACCATCTGTCCCAAAAGTGGCACCATATCAGCTTCACCATGAGACACATGAAAAACAGGTGCTCCACATCCTCAACTCCTCCATGCAAAAGTAAGCAAGCAGTATCCGCTCCCTATGCCCACCTGACTCTCCAGACGTTAGTCATGATCTATCCCCTCCTAAGTAGCCACACAAAGATTTTCACATTCATATGACACACGGCCTCCCAAAGCAAATTGCAATGCCAGACAAGACTAAACTTCGTCTGTCCGACAAGATCCCCCAGCCTCCTATAAGCATCCCGAACAAAGAAATCCCCTTCTTCCCACCCAAACACATCCTCCCCCACTTCAGGCTTCCAACCCTCCAAATCTCACAACAGCTCTTGCAAATCACAAATCCTCTAATCAAATAGGTTTCCTGAGAAAGTGGGGCACCAACAGCCATCCCAAGCATCCACCACCAACGCCGCCATCCTGGAGAGCTGGTCACATAGTCACCCCTTGCCCGTCTAGTCATTCGTCCAGAATCTAAACTCCCTTCATCCTCCAAGAACCAGTGTGAAGAAACTCTAGATCCTAGGTGCCACCTTGGAGAGATCCCTAAGAAAGTGAGAAGCTCCCCTCGGAGGAGACGCCAGCAGATCCCAAGCAAAAGGTATCTCAAAGCAAGCCCGCAGAATCCTCCCAACCAAGCAGTCCTCTCTCCCAAGTAATCTCATAAACCACTTGGTCAGGAAGCTATCGTTCATTCTCCCTATCTCTATCACTCCCAGGCCTTCCTCCTTAAGTGACTTACATACCTCCTCCCAAGCCACTAGCTTCACCCCACTTCCATTTGCCCCAAAGTTCGTCCAAAAGAAATTCCTCATAAGAGTGAGAATCTTCTTCTCAACCTGTCATGGGATCTTTAACACTGCGGTAAAATAAGAAGGCATCTCCGCAAGTACTGCTTTCAGGATTACCAATCTGCCCCCCCTAGACAAAAGCTTTGACGCCCAACTCGCCAAACGTCCCTCAATCCTCTCTACCATGGGGAACCAATCCTGCACTGAAACCCTCCTATCCATCAATGGCAAGCCCAAATATGAAATAGGTAAGACTCCATTCATACCCAACACATCACGGCAAACCCTGGCTCCCTCCTCCGTCAAACCAAATGGGATGAAAGTGGACTTCCTATAGTAAATCTGCAGGTCATATGCCTCCCCAAAGAGCTCCAATATCACCCTAATCCTCCTTGCCTCTGTCACCACCCCCTCCACAAAGAAAAGGGTGTCATATGCATACTGGAGAAAGGGAACATGGTGTCGTGGTCAACAGAGAACCCCCTGGCAAGTCCTCTCACAGGCTCTACAAGATGACCTTGCCAGTGCATCTGCAGTCAAAATAAAGAGCATAGGTGCCAGAGGACACCCCTGCCTGACTCCTCTCCTCAGCTGTATCCAACCTCCTACCAGGTTCCTGTTGATGAGAACCGAGAAAGAAGTCGTTCTAACACACTACTTCATCCACTGTATCTAGACTAGCCAAAGCCCCCTTTTGATCATGAAAACCCACAGGAATGACCAATGAACCGAGTCATACACTTCCCTGAAGTTCACCTTCGAAGGGTAAGCTTTTTTCCCCTCCCTCCTCCACAAGGACAGGATCTCTATGGCAACCATGTAGCCATCCAGGATATGTCTTCCAAGTACTCACGTCGTCTGCACCTCAGCAATCTCCCTTGCAATCACTTCCTTCAACCTGTTCGCCAAGACCTTAGCCACCATCAAATAGATCGCATTAAACAAGGCGATGGGTCTGAAATCATCAATAGCCTCCACTCTCTCCTTCTTAAGCAGTAGAAATATGAAGAACTTATTATGCCTAAAGCTACGATTTCCCTCCTTGAACTCAAGTCAACACCTCCATAACATCATCCTTGAGCAAGGATCAGAACTCCTTATAGAAATGAATCGGGAAGCCATCGGGACCAGGATAGCCATCAGCATTCAGGCCCCAAATCGCCCTTCGTACCTCGTCTATGAAAGGTGCAACCAACTCCTCAGCTTGGTCAGCCCAAATGGACGAGACATCTGATCCTCGCCACCTCCAATGGCCTGGTCTCCTCCTCCCCGTGAAGTCTCTAAAGAAATCTGCAGCCGCTCTGCCAACATACTCTGTACCCCTCACAGATAGCTTATCCAATTTCTCTGTTGTCTTCCAAAGGTCACCATGTGAAAGTATCTAATGTTGGAGTCCCCTTCCTTGATCCACTTCTGTTTGGATCTCATCCTCCATTTCGCCTCAGCCTTGTGATCCTCCGCCTGAATGGTCTTCAGGTGGGCCACCCTGGTCACTCTCTCGTTAGCCATCAGCAAGCCTAGGTCATCAACTCTGTCCAGCCTCTCCACCTCCCCTAGGGCCTCCTCCTTCCTGGACCTCTCCTCTCTCACCTATCACCTGACATCCTTCAGGTAGCTCCTGAGGTCCCTAAGCTTCACTTCACGCTTTACCGTTGCTGATCCCTCCAATTGCAAGGATCTCCATTTGTCTTCGAACTTCAGTTTGAAGCCATCTTTCACCAACCAGGTCGGATCGAACTTGAAATACGTGCCACATCTGATAGCCTCATTAGAACCCCATAGCAGGGGCATGTGGTCTAAAAACAATCTCTCCAGAGACCAGACCCCTACCAAAGGGAATGCCTCCACCAGCTCCAGAGACAAGAAGAACATGTCCAGTTTGGACATAGTCCCCCCAAACTTCTCCAAGTGTAAGCACAAGAGGGAGGCAAATCAACTAAGCCGTGTGTCAGCACAAACTCTGCAAAATCTTCAGAAACATGATCTCGACCACCTTTTCCCCCCGGTCTATCATCTACCACGAGAGTGACGTTGAAATCCCCTCATATCAACCACGACTAGCCTTGGAATCACACAACGGCCTGGCTCAGGTCCTCCCACAAAACCTGCCTGTTGGAGCCTTCGACAGGTCCGTATACTGCAAAAATAACCAGACCAAATCCATTGCTCTGTCTCCTAAGCTAGACCGAAATAACACTTCTCCCCACCACCGAGTCCTCCATGGAGAAGGATCCCCCTTTCAAGCAAAATTATGCCCCCTGAGCATCCCACAGAGTCGAGAGCCACAACCTGCTCGAACGTACTTCCACCAATGTCCCCCTCCAAAGTACAGAATCGCACAGCTGTAATTTCAACTCCTGAAGCAGTACAACATCAGGACCCCACTTCTGTAGATAGGACCTCAATGCCACCCGTCTGGAAGGGTCGTTGAGATGCCTGACATTCCATGTAAGGACCATCATTAGGTAAGCATATGGGCCTCCCCTCCAGCTCTTCCAAAGGCAGTTGCTACCGCCACCTCGTCTATTTCCACGCAGCCAAAACCTACAGCCCACAACTTCTCCCCACCATCCCTCCTGGCATCTCCACCATTCACCCCTTCCGTCGTGCCCTCCGCCCCTCCTCCATCAGCTTGGCCAACGAAGTCGCGAGAGATCGCGCACCCAATGCAACCGGCTCTGGCCGCTACTGGCCCTGCCACCTCCAGATCACCGCCAGTACCCCCCCCCCCCCCCACCTCCAGATCTTATGCCGCTCCCCCACAACCTCCACTTCTGAGCACAGGGTCTCCCACCTCGTCTACCCCTTCGCCGAACGCTGCTGGCTCCCTCACCGGTCCTACTGTTCTCCCTCCAGCCAAAGACGCTGTAGAGGAACCTCCAACCACCGCCCGCAGTTGCTCCATCCTGTGCTAATGGAATCGCTCCCTCCCCCCCCCCCCTCGAACCTCCGAACAAGGAGTAGGAGGCCCCATCCGCCAAGGTGGCCCCCTGTCCCACCTCCGCAGCCGTGGAGGCAACATGCTTCTCCTCCATCTGAGAGTCCAACCTCTCTTCCCAAGTCACTCGCATGATGGGCTGTCCTCCGAAGGGTTCGCCCACAAAGATAGTCCTTAACCAAATCCGGACCTGCATTCGCCACCGGCCCTCCACCTCTTTCCACGTCACGCAAGTCCATCCGACCAGCCTGGGATAGCTGGTTACATTCCAAATAAGGAAACGTTTTTGAAAATTTTCCAAAAACATCCCCCTCATTAGCTCCGTGTGTCTCGCCTCCCCCATCGCACGCCTCGGATGCGCCAACCGATGGCGTGGAATCAAACCCTCATCACCACTCTGTCTCTTCACCTTCTAAACATAATGCACGACCCTCCGCCTCCCCTCAAGGTTGCCACCCCCACCACTACCCGCAACATCGTCCTCCGCCGACCCCCCGACGTCAACCCCACCCGTATGTGGCAGAGCTCCAATGAGAGCATCCTTAAATGATCTAAGACCTCCACCAGTGGCGACCACCTTCACGACCATGCGGAGCAGCTCAGCCACAGCACTACCTTGGGTGGGATGACCACCCTCGGAATCATCTCCACCACCACCCTCATGGCCACCATGTTACTCTCCATCACCCCCAAGGAGGAGCACCCCCTAAGGGTGGTAAAAGAAGAGACTATGGCCTCCACAACCCCCCTAGTTCGAAGCCAAATGGGGCTCCTTCGATCTCCAAAGGGCCTTCCGCCTTCACCGATGGCCACTTCACCAATGCCCCATCATGCCTTGAGGACCATCTCCATTGAACGCTCACACCTTTAACGCGGTCATATTGAAAACCACCCTACTAGTCGCCTCCTACCCAAGACCAAAAATGAGGCACCTTGACACATCGAGGACGCGTCGGCCTTCACGCGCGACCACATTAGTACCCCTTCCGCCACCTCTCCCACCAAGGCACCTGCCAACTCCTATTCAATGAATTGCACCTCTGAAGACCAAGGAATGTCCATCTCCACAAGAGGGGCACCAGACGAAAGCTAGGGAAGGACCTCAACCCACCTCCGCTCCCCTTCCAGCCCACGACACACAAAGCAAACCACCATTCGATGCCCGAACCCTCCGCATTTGAGGCAACAGACTAAGTCCCGACACCCTACGGCGACGTGACCCACCCCAAGGCACTTGAAATAGCACACCAGGGGGTCCTTCCTCCTCCTACTCCACTCCACCATCACCCATCCCCCCACCCAACCCCCGGTCGGCCCCACCTCTCTTACTCTTGCTCATGACCCCCCCCCCTCCATGAAGATATCTAAAACTCGAGAAAAGCCCATTTTATCAAGGTAAAAATGGTTAAACGCTCCTTTTCAGTTGAAGCATACCTAGAATAGTGATGTGACGATTTTGCCACCAGTGTGATTTATCTCAATGGTCTTTGTACTTACAAGAACAAAGCTTTCTAAACCCAAGTGAAAGAGGAGAATAGTTTTAAGCCAGCAATTTCAATGATTTTGTGAAGTGGATCTCTCTAATGAGGCAACAGAGTTGGAAGTCCCAAAGTATCACTTCTCATGAAGGAGCTCAGAGAAGGGTGGCAGTAGATCCAAACGAAATAGATCTTTTTGCTCCAACACCTTCTGTGAGCAATTCCCTCTTAGCTTGTTGTCAACTCTTCCAATGCCCTTCTTTGATCACACTCCCTTGGCCTAGGATTCAGGCGAGGATATTCTCTTCGAGACCTACTTAAAGTTTGAGAGGTCCTGACTTCTTAACAACTTCATAAAGAAGGTTGAGTGCTAGTAAGGGAATGCAATTTGCATGGCCCCCCAACTTAATTTTTTAAAAGATATTATTCCTTAATGAGAAACTATGAGTTCAACAAGAAATTAAAAGAAATCCAAAATAGGATAAAAGAGGATTAAAAGAAATCCAAAACAAGGTAGAGAGGAGACCCTAGCAAGGATTTTTAGATTAAATCACCTCAAAGATACTAGGGACTTATCAATTGAGGAGATAAAGGATTGATCTCAGTTGAACACCTCAAGTGGTGGAGAAGGTGGAGATCGCTTGGAGGCATAGGTCTAGGTTGTTATGCCTGAAGGGGACGCTCTAATACAAGATTTTTCCATGCCTTCTCTAATGATAGGGGACGATAGAATTGGATGGATTCCATCTCAGTTAAGGAGGAGGTTCAAACATGGAGGCAGGGGGTAGTTGTTGCCTTTTCTATGTGAAGAGAAACAAGGTTTAGCATCTATGGTTGGCTACTATCCCAAATGCTTAGACAACAAGAAGGCTATGTTGTTAGTCAACCTTTTATTGAAAACGAGGCAACATGTAATTTTCTCCCTAAAGCAAGACTCTTTCTTAGACCCAATGACTTTTCAATCTTCATCCTGGAGGAATTTTGGTATTTGCTTAAGGTGGGTATTATGGTCATTTTTGGTTGCCTTACCACGGTGGATGACTTCACCAAGCTTAATTACTTCTTCCTCTTTCTACTCCTAAGGGCAAGATGCAAAGCAATGGAGGATTACAAGCTTATAGCACTTCCAAGCTCTATATATCTGTTGATGGTGGAGATGCCAACATTTCATCTAGCAGCCATCTTGAATCATATGATTAGTTCGGTGACATCCACTTTTATCAAAGGCAAGTTCATTTTGGAGAACTAGATAGTTGGCTCTGAAATCGTACATGCTTGGAAGAGAGGAAGGTTTTCCACTTGAAGGTAGGCTTCTCTAAAACATACAAAAACCTACACCAGAAATTCCCCAAATATCCACTTTGGCTCATGGGTTTACTGTCCTTTTGGGTTAGCTCGATAAGTACTTGTTTCAATTCCATTTCTTTTATTTCTCATTAATGACCACCTAGGAGGTCGATCCAACCAAAAAGAATGGTGCAACAGGGTTGCCCTTTAGTGACTCTCCTTTTCATCTTGGAGGTAGACTTCTTGGTTGGTGGATGATCTTCACCTTACAAGGTTGAAGAAATCCAAGGTTTTGTCTCAGAGAAAGGTGGTACAATAGTAGTACAATATGTCAATGACACCACAATGTTTAAGGAGGGATGCTCATTGGAGACATGGAAGATCAAGCTATTTCTAGAGATTTTCGAAGAGGCTCCTAGCTTGCAAGTGAATTTGTAGAAGTCAAGCTTCCTGATGTTTTGGATGATGAATTATGCAACAAAGATGTTTTGTGAGATTTTAAGGGTTCAATTGTTGTAACTTCTCTGCAAATATCTAGGTTTCCTCCTAACTTCGAGGAAGGTCACCTCCATGAATTTGTTATTAGAAAGGGTGGAAAAGCACTTTCAGGTGGGGGCGACTCACCTACTTTCTAGAGGAAGACCAATGTTCCTCTACTTTATTCTTTCAACCTTTCCCATGTACTATCTCTCCCTATTGAAGATGCCTAGCTGCATCCAAGACTGAATTTATTATATTAGAAGAAGATCCCTTTGGGCTTCACAAGCGGGTTATAGCTCCACGCCATTGGTAAGTTGATAACCTAGGACAAGGAATGCAGGCCTACAGAAGCACTTGAGAATGAGATCGATTACCTTTAAGGAACATGCTCAAAGGAGTTGCCCAGCTGGACAGCTCAGAATGCACAAGAGATCTAACTCCAACAGAGGTGAAGGATAGGAAGAAGTTCCAGGGTACCATTCGTAGGGAGGACTTCAAGAAGGGAGTGGACCAGTGACAGGGATCTAAACAGTTATGGGTGAAAGAAGAGGACTCCAACAGCTACTTCTACTTAGCAGCCAACACGAGGAGGAGATCAAATCTTATTAACTCGATCAACGTGGGTGAAGAGATGGCTTCAGGAAGAGAGCAGTTGGTGCAAGATATTGATTCCCATTTCTTTTTTTAAAGGATGTCGATTCTCGTTTCCAACTTTACATGAAGTTACAAGATGGTGGAATGTCCCAGTCATTAGGGAGGATGGTGCTTGCGAATAGGTTACAGGAGGTCATATCTTCTATCATTAGCCCCACCCAATCAGCATTTATCCATGGTAGATCCCAAAAGGAGTCTGTCAGTCTGGCAGAGGAAATGGTGGCATCCTAGAAGAGATGTAAGACAAGAAGTTTCCTATGGAAAGTCAATTTCTCTAAAGCTTATAATCCCATCTCTCAGACATATCTATGGCAAGCTCTTAGAAGATGACAGTTCCCCAAAGTGTGGATGAAGCAATGCATCGCAACCAATTCCTACAGTGTTAGTGAATGGTAAGCCAATAGGAGGTGGATTCAACCATAGAAGGGGATTCGTCGAGAATGTCCACGAGACCCTCTTCTTTTTATTATTGTTGCTGATACTTTAGCCTTGATGGCTCTTAAGGCTTATGCTCATGATCTTCTGAAGGGATACTCAATAGCGGGTGATGATACTCTTGTAACCCCGAATTTGCAATATCCAGACAATACTATATTCTTCATTGAAGGGGTTGGGGCAGAAGCTAAACATTTGGAGTCAATGGCTTGCATTTTTGGGGAAATTTCAGTCCTCTTCATTGATAATGCAAAGTCCATCTTTGTGCCTCTGAATACAACAGACGAGGATTCATTTCCACTGCTCGTTCTTCTTTTCTCTATACGCAATCCAAAAATCTCCCAATCAGTTACCTTAGGTTACCCGTAGAGGGGAAGCAATTATTGGTTCGTGATTGGCTTCTACTAGTGGAGAAATTTGAGAAGCATTTGGCATCATGAAGGGGGCATGTTCTTTCCAGGGAAGCCAACTAGTGCATTTAACGTCAGTGCTTTCGACCATTCCGATTTTTCAATTATCCATCTTCAAACTGCCGAAGAAGAGTGTTAAGAAAATTGACTCTATTAGATAAAGATCTTTTTAGAAAGGAGCAAAGCACACTAGGAGGTTCGTGCACTTGGTGAGTTGGGACGACATCTGTAAACCCGTTGGGAAAGGTGTCTTGGGTGTTCCACACCTGTTCGATTTTGATGATTCTCTGTTGGCTAAATTGGTCATCAAGATACTACTCAATGAAGACGCTCTTCGGCACTAGGTCTTAAGAGATTCATACAACTCCTCACTAAATTGGGAAGTCAGGATATCAATTCTGAGAGGAGCTACGGTTTTTTGGTGAGAAGTTTCCATTATCATGGTTTGTCTACAGGATTTCTTTAAACCAGTCCTTAGTGATGGAGGAGCTTTCAAGTTCTAGGATGATTGGATAGGCCCAGGATGTCCAGATGCATGCTTTTCGAGGATTTATGCTTTAGTTGTAAACAAGCATTGCAGGGTGAAAGATGTTTGGGATGGCCCAATCACTTCTAGTGCCGATTCATGGTTAACACACCTTAGGGGAGCTCTATCGAAAGCTAGGGTAGCTGAATTATAAGAACTATTAGCCTCTTTAGAAAATTTTTTTGTCTTTGCAAAGTAGGCCATTTATCTTCAGCTCTTAAGGACCCTGTCTACCAAAAGGTGTACAAAATTCTTAGAGGGGAGGTGACCCCACTGACAAATATTTACGTGTTGGCTGTTCTATCTTTTGGAGGATGAATTAATATTTTCTTATAATTGTTCAAGGGAAGAAGGTTGGCCATGAAACCTAGGTTGCAACAACGGATCACACATGAGAGTGGTTCCTGTTTCTCGTGTGGAATGGACCTTGAAGATCCTCACCACCTCGTGCTGCAGTGATCTTCAGCTCTGAAGGACCCTGTCTACCAAAAGGTGTACAAAATTCTTAGAGGGGAGGTGACCCCAATTGACAAATATTTACGTGTTGGCTGTTCTATCTTTTGGAGGATGAATTAAGATTTTCTTATAATTGTTCAAGGGAAGAAGGTTGGCCATGAAATCTAGGTTGCAACAACAGATCACACATGAGAGTGGTTCCTGTTTCCCGTGTGGAATGGACCTTGAAGATCCTCACCACCTCGGGCTGCAGTGTGACTCAGTCTACCCCCATGGAAGGTGGAAGCATCAACAATTTTCAGAGTTCCTTTTGTACAGGCTGTTTGGTGGATCCAGTTACGAGGGTGAAGGCGGTTGCAGCTTTGTGGGCAACGTGGCTTCAAAGAAATCAGACTGTCTTCAAAGGGGAAATCAGACTGTCTTCAAATCTGGATAGAGAATGTTGTGAAGGATTCTTTGTACTTTTGCTCTTTCTGGTCTCAACATCTCTGTAAGTAGGCCCCTTTGCTCTTTAACTAAATATAGGGCATGGCTACCGGCCTATGATAACCATCATTTCCCTTTTCAAACAAATTTGTCACTATGGCAAAAGTAATGTACAAGCAAATTGATACTATTATTTCAATGGTTAAAATAATCTTAAGCACAAGACCTAATTGGTGTGAAAGAAAAACTTGTAGTGCTTACTCATGATTTTTGATGATGAATTCTGGGGATCTATTTTGGTGTGAAAAAAAAAGCCAAAAAGTAGTTATCTAAATGATAACCACCTACATTCATTTCATTCCACAAAAATAAATTACATCAAAGGTTACAAAATAGATCCCCAGAATTCCACTGGGAAGAAATGGATGAGCCAATATTTTCAACATAGGATCTCTCCTCCCTAAAAAGCACCACATTTCTTCCCAGCCAAACACCCCACAAGACTGCCAAGACCTTCGCCCTATCCTTCTTAGATCTAAAGGAGATCCCTCCATCTCGTGCGTTTCCCCTGCGGAATGAAGCCTAGAAGCTAGTCATGTCTCGATGGGCAATCCAGTCGATCTTCATTCTCTGCCACACCTGCACCACAAACAGACATTGGAAAAAGAGACATTGGACGTCTTCCTCCGCTCCTACACAAAGGGGACAACTCAAATCATACGTCTGGTACCATCTCACTCTCCACCGCTTCGTCATAATCCTCCCCCTCCTCACCAACCAAGCAAAGATCTTCACCTTCAGCGGGCACTCCGCCACCCAGAGCAATCTGCAGTCTCTCAAGAGGTCGACGTCCAAGTTGACCACGCCATTACCCAATCTATGGAAGACCTACGCCACAGAGAATTCTCCCCCTTGCCAAGAGTATGAGTCACCACCCTCCTCCGGTACCCGTCCATCTAGCTCATGCAACAACCACTGGAGATATTCACACCTCTGGTCGAAGAGCCCCCCCTAAAAAATTGGGCACCAGGCCACGGACTAACAATCTCCCACTGAGGCCGATGGGTCCACCACTCCCCCAAAGAGGCGGGGGTATCTGTCACTGAGGGTTGATACGGACCCCTTCCAGTCATCCTGCCAGAACCGGAAAGCATCTCCCTCCCCTAGTGTAGGGGAAAAAAAAGCCCGCACCTTCCTTGCCACCGCCACCAACCCCCTAAGAAAGGAGGCCCCGAGAGGAGGGGACTCGAAGGGCCTATAGCAGCTCCGCATGACATCACCAAACAGCCCCCGCTCACGGCCGACCAACCTGGCAATCAACTTTGCAAGGAGGCTGACATTCACCTTGTCCACATCCCTAACCCCCAAGCCCCCCTCCTGCACTAGCCTACAGATCTCCTCCCAAGCCACCAGCCTCACCACCTTTCCTACCATCCTAACATTAGACCAAAAAAAATCCTTCGTCAGCCCGAAGGTTTTCCTCTCAACCTACTGCGGTATCCTAAGAACTGAGAGGAAATACGACGGTATGGATGCTAGAACAGCCTTCACTAGAGTTAATCTCCCTTCTCTAAACAGTAGTCTAGATGACTACCCTACCAATCCTTTTTCCATTCTCTCTAGCAAAGAAAGCCAATCCTGCAACCTAAGGCACCGATCTAACAATGAGAGGCCCAGATACACCAACGGCAAGGAACCCACATCTATCCCTAGTGCACCACCCACCGTCTCCACCTCCTCAACCGCCATGTTCATCGAGATAAATGTTGACTTCTGGTAATTAATCTGCAGCCCTTAAGCTACGCCAAAAAACTCCAAAATGATTCTCATCCTCTTAGCCTCCAGACCCGCTCCTTCAACCAGAAACAGGGTATCATCAGCATACTGTAGGATCGCCGTCTCCCTGTCCTCCTCAGCCAGAAAGCCTCTAATCAGACCCTTATCACAGTCCCTGTGAGCTGCCCTCGCCAAGGCATCTGCCGCAAGCACAAACAACATAAGTGCAAGAGGACACCCCTATCTGACCCCCCTCCTAGGCTGCACCCAACCTCCCACTAGTTTCCCATTTATCAGGACCTAGAAGGATGTCATTGTCACACATCTCTTCATCCAATCGATCCACACTGTAGGAAAGCCCATCTTCCATAAAGAAGCCCACAGGAAATCCCACTTCACCGAGTCATATGCTTTGCTGAAATCCACCTTCCACAGACATGCTTGTTTCTTCTCCCTCTTCCAAGTGGCCAGTGCCTCCATAGCGACAACAAAACCATCCAAGATTCCTTTCCCTAAAAAGAAGGTTGTCTGAACAGGGGATATCAAGTCTCCAAGAAGGTCCCCAAGTCTGTTCACTAGGACCTTAACGACAATAAGGTAGACGGCATTCAAAAGCACAATAAGACGAAAGTCTTGAATCGCTTCTGCACCTTCCTTCTTAGGCAACAAAAACATGCAATATATATTCAGCTTGTCGAACCCCTGTTCCCGACCACGAGCTCCTCTAGCATCTGCACCACCTCTGTCCCCGCCAGGATCTAGAATTCCCTAAAGAAGAAGACAAGGAAACCATCTGGCCAGGGCATCCCTTTGCATTCAATCCCCAAATCACCCGCCTCACCTTATCCTCTGAGAAGTCAGTCGTTAGGCCCTCCGCCTGGTCCTCAGTTGTACACCACACATCCTCCCCCCTCCACCACCAACAACCCCTGCCGCGCCTGCCTGTGAATTCTCTGAAATAATCTGCCGCAACTCAACCCACCTCCTCCCTACCTAAGAAAGTCTCCCTGTGAATCAGCAGCTTCTCTATCCAGTTTCTCCTCCTCCTGGCAGGTGCCATTTGGTGGAAGATCCTAGTATTAGAGTACCCTCCTTCAGCCACTTGTGTCTCGACCTCATTTTCCACTCCACCTCTGCTTTCCTATCCTCCTGCACCACTCGTATCATCTTCGTCCTGATCTCCCTATCCTCAACCAAGATAGGGGCTTGGTCCTCCTATATGTTGATCCTGGTGATCTCCGCCAATGCATCTTCCTTTCTACCCCTTTGGCTGCCATGATCTCTTTCTTATACGTTTTCAAGTGATCCAGCAGCATAGACAACTTCTTCACTAGACGAAGCGTAGCTGATCCCTCCACCTCAAAAGAGTTCCATTTCTCCTCCACAAAACCCCAGAATCCCTCTTCCAGCAGCCAAGATATGTCAAAGTTGAAGTAGGTGCCATAGTGCGCCTCCTCATTAGGTCGCCACATAAGAGATGTATGATCTAAGAAAGGTCTCTCCAAAGGAGACACCTCCGCCAAAGGGAACGCCTCTGCCATCTCCACATTGGAGAGAAATCTATCAATCCTGAACATCTGACCGCAGTTATTCCTCCATGTGTACGCACAAGATGCCGAGATCAGATCTATGAGGCCATGCGTAGCAACAAGCTTCACAAAAGTATCTGATCCAGGATCTTGCCTCCCTCTCCCACCAGGTCTGTCTTCCGTCTGTAGGGTGATGCTAAAATCTCTCCCAAGCAACCAAGCACATCCATGGCATTCCGTGGCCATTGACATGAGTTCCTCCAACATCAACCCCCTCACCTGAAGGTCCATATACTCCCGTGATCGTCATCCTGGCACCTCTCAGTTTCTGAACCAATCTTGCAGAGATGACGTGCTCTCCATTAAAACAGTTTTCCAAGGAAAAAACATCTTCCCGCCATCACAGGACTTGTCCTCCTGATCGGCTAACCGCTCCAATAGACCAAAACCCCCCCATCCATGAGCCTTTGATCTCCCTCCAAATCCTAGCATCACAGCCGAACAGCTTCGTTTCCTACAGCAACACATCGTCCTCTTTCCACAAGCAAATGTAGTGTCCCAGCAATGCCCTCCTCGATAGGTCGTTGAGACCCCACACGTTCCACGTAACAACTCCATTCATCTAGAACAAATAGAGGCCTCCCTCATCGTCGGTCGGAAGCCACACACTTCCGTTGTCCGATGCACTTCATCATTCTGATCCAAAGCCGCTGCTGTCAAGGGTTGTGGCGTTCTACCACGACCATCCACCACCACACTTTTACCTCGACTTGTTCCTCGATACCTCCATCTTCATTTGCAACGAATAGCACCTCCCTGTCCTCCATTCACCACTCGCGACCTCCACCCGATCAGGGGGATCACCACACAGCTGCCATTTGCTGAGGAGAGGCCCTCGGCCTGCTGCCGTGGTGAAACCCCACAAGGGCGCATCTCCGGTGCCTCCACCGCCACTCACGTGGTCCTAGTCCCCGCCTCATCCACCGGAGGACGACCGGCGGGACCCTCCATATCTTCCGCGTCAAGTGGGCACGGGGACCGACCTTCTCCGACACCAGTGCACTACGACAAGTCGAAAGGAGTCGACGCCACACCTCCTACCAGTGTCATAAGCGATGTTGAAGGAGAGCTCAAACTCTTCTTCGAAACAACCTCAACCAGAGTCTACAGCTCACGGTTCGAATCTCGGGCCTTCAGGCTTTCAGAAGTGAAGTCTCCGTTACTCGGACCTAGAGCGGATCCGACCCAGGTGTCCACCCCCTCTTTAAGAGGAACAGCTAAATCATATAGCTGGAAACACTCCTCGGATCGCGTGAAATATGCCACCTCACGCTCCTTCGATCTCACAGCAGTCTCCGCCTCCTCACCTTCCCGATGTGGCATCTCCTCTGAGGCATCCACAACTACCACACTCACTGCCGACTGTGCCACAATCTGGGAGTCATGTCCACGTCAGCGAGCAGACAATTCGGCTCCTGAGCTAAGGGCAAAACCCTAGCTCGGAGAGGCGGTGACACCACCACACCACCATCGGAGTTTGTTGGTGTCGCCACCCCCTAGCCTCCTCCACATATCTGGCTCTCACCATGGAGGCTCTCGTAAGTGTGCAGGAGACAACCCACGAGTATCCTTCATGGTGAAGGACCACCTTCTCCATCACTGAAGCCCCCCACCGTCATCTCCACCACCGTCCTAATCGGTCCACTCAAGAGCCCAGATCCCCCGCAACTACAAAGGCGTGCAAATGGAGAGACCACCGCCTCGACAACCTCCACCATTCAGAGCCACCATGGCACCCCTTCAACCATCAGCTCCACCAGCATCCTCTCCAATGGACGTTCCTTCCGCGTCCTATCATCCACAAATGTCCTCCCACCACCTCAAAGCTCCAGGCCGCAACTAAGAAACCTTGAAGCAAAGGTCCTCCCTCATCGCCAGAGGGAGTCCCACGACAAGGAGGCCCCTTTCTCCAGATGGGAGGACCCTCACTCAAACCCCCATCGACAAGTCATGGAGGGCCTCCTCCACCTCGGATAGTTGTAACTGCCCCAAGATCAACTCCCCAAAAAGACCTTCGCCCACCATGTTGTGAAGCTCGACCACACCCTCCGACCAGGGGGCCTCAACCTCAGCTAGGGGCACCACCACCAATGGTGGTGGCGGAGGACGCTCAACACCAGAAACTGGTGCACCGCTCCTCCCTCGTCGCCAGAGGGAGTCCCACGACAAGGCAACCTCTATCTCCAGATGGGAGGACCCTCACTCCAGCCCCCATCGACAAGTCATGGAGGACCTCCTCCACCTTGAATAGTCATAGCTACCCCAAGATCAACTCCCCAAAAAGACCTTCACCCACCATGTTGCGGAGAGCAACCACACCCTCCGACCAGGAGGCTTCAACCTCAGCCAGGGGCACCACCACCGGTGGTGGTGGCAAAGGACGCCCAATGCCAGAAACTTGTGCACCGCTTCGTCGCCCGAAACCACTACATCGCGTGCTCCGATGCCCAAAGCCTCAACACCTCCAACAACGCAAGGGCTCTCGACAATCCCTCACCCAATGGCTGAGCCCCAAACATTTGAAACAGCGACCATCGTCTTCCCTCCTCCAGCCCGACGAGATGCGAGCCTCCGCCTTCCTCTTCCTTCGCTCAACCACTTTCCACACCCCGAGGTCATCCTCCCGGTCGCCCTCCACATAAGAAGATCTCCTTCCTCTCGCCTTCTCCCTTCTCACTCGCTCCCCTTCCCTCTCTCTTTCTCTCCCTTTCCCTCGCTCCATCCTCAATTCTAAGAACCTTAAAATATAATCAAACAACTTCGAAAAGGGAAGCAATTATGGTTTGCAAATATGGCCATGATAGTCAACAGTGTAGTACTTCAGTATACATGTTACTGCCATGGAATACACTAGGATCCAATCTTCCAATTTGGTCGAAAAGATGCCTATAAAGAATCAAGATATTCTAATTTTAGTCAGTGTCAAATGTTATTCAAGTTTGGATAAATTGTGAAAATCATAAAGTTCAATTTGTTTTTTTCATACCATCAAGTCAAAATCACTTTTAAAAAATTACCTTAGTTTAAATAATAATAGATTTTTAAAAAAAATCAAAACAATATTAATACAAGATATATTTTTTTAGAAAAGCAAAGGCAAATGCGGTGATGTTTTTCAAAAGGAAGGTATCCAGTTGGAGAGATGAACCAATAGATCTCAATTGTTAGAAGCTAATCAAGAAAATAATTTGATGGTGACGGGATTACCGTGATCTTCAACCCTTACTACTGATCACACGAAAAGGATAGTACTTTGATCTCTTGAGGTATACCTATAAAGGGATGCGGGGAGTGCGAGACTGGGAGCCAATAGAATAACAATTCAAGATTAAGCAATGGGATCTAGAAAGGAGAAAGATGTCTAAATAGTTGTGCCTCCTTCTGAACACTCCTTATGAGAACAATGAGAATATAAATGACCGTCAATCAAAGGGGACGCTTTTTCCTCCTTCTTAGTAGGTGGAAACCATGGAATCCTTGAGTGGGAATTATGGGCATTTAGGAAGAGCCACAAAGATTCACCAAGCATAAATTAATGCATTAATGGGAAAGAAAATTCGAGCATAATTTTCTTGAAGGAATTAAACCTCTATTAATATATGCCAGGAGGAAATTTGATTAAAGGTCTATATTCGAAGAACTGCAAGATGTTGTCGGTGCAAAATATTAAATAAGTTACTGATTTCCATAAAACAGTGGACGTTTTGGTGAGATTTGTAATGAATTCTATACATGGAGGTAATTCAAATGAGGCAGGAGGCATATGCCCCCACTTGCCTGGCTCAAGCCCTACACAATGTCCAGCAAGCGGGAAGATAGATGGCTAGATTTGGAAGTATGGCACTTTCTACATGTGAATGACCTTCATCCATTACATGGAGGCTTCTCAACAGTTGAATGATATATTGGTCGCCAATTGCAAGAAGATTTGAAAGGCCCAAATTCCTTTGGAGGTGAAGTTCTTCATTTGGCTTATGAGATGGAGGATCATTTTAAACACTATTGGGCACCGACAATGATCTCTCTTGTGCTCTTTGCAGCATAGGCTTGGAGGACACAGAGTCAAAGACCATTTGTTCTTTTCTCGTTCCTTTGCAAAGGAATGTTGGAATGGAATAGAAAATTGGGAGGAAATTTTCGATCCACACATGGAGTTCTGGAGGAACACCGATTTGCAATCTTGTTCATGGTGCCCATATCAAGAGATTCTTTGTTCTCCTTTGGTATATTTGGCTAGAGAAAAACAGTTTCCTCTTTAGAAGAGAAAGATCATATGTTGAAGGTGTGATGTACCATTTTAGCACCCTTTGTGCTACCTGGTGTAATTAGCCCTTTTAATAATATTGTGAAGAATGAAAAAGTCACCTAGACTGCCATGTGATACAGTGGCCACGTGGACAGTCTACGTGACAGTCCATCTGGGTGTAAAGGCCGTGTCGCCTGTTAAGGAATTTTGGCTGACTTGCATGTCATGTTTTGTGTCACATGTGAGAATTTCTTTCAATTAGGTGTCCAATTTAGAAATAAGATAATTTAGGATTAGTTGGCTGGTTGTTTGTTAGGATTTGATTTGATTTGATTGAGAGTTGGTTTAGGTAAAGGAGTGGATCTCTTTATAAAGAGATTAACAATTACTTGTTTCAGTTGAGTTGCAATAAACATCTTTTATCATAATCAACTCCCTCCTCTCTCCTTCTCCATCGCCAACTCTCCCTCTCTCTCTCTCCGTGGACCTCTACGCTCCACGCGTGGACCATCCACGCACCTAGGCGCAATTCACTTCCACACGTTCTCACATGGTATCAAAGCCACAAATCTAGGCTTCTCCGTTCGTCCACGCATGGAACAAGTAGTGTGGAGAAGAGATCACACACAAGAAAGCCAAGTCTTGTGTGTAAATCTCCATGTGCGTCAAAGCCTCGACTTTCAAGGCATCTTCGTCAACATGGGAGTTCTCTCAGGAACTCCTTGAAGGTTCTTGGCACCTTACACAAGACCCAAGGAGACGAGAAGGGACCCTGACAACTCCCTTCTCTCACACATCCAACACCTTACGTAGAGCGTCGAAATAAAGGGAGATTCATTCTTCGAAGACAACGATGGTAGAAGTAAAGGCTCAAGGCTCCACAGAGGCGCGAGATGAAGCCAAGGCCCAGAAAAGGGAAGAGTAGATCTATCGAGTTATGATGCAGTTGATGATCTCTTACTCCTTCAAAAAAGGAGGTTTTCCTGAAGAAAATGTGTTAAATATCATGTATGAGATCACCCATCTTTCTCTCACTTCAAAAAAATCGAGCACTATCTCGAAGTAAAAAAAGAAACACCCGCAATCATCATAACGACTTCTGAGGTAGCCAAAAGGAGCAACGACTTTCAGGTTGCAAAAGGACTAGCAATTGATCCAAGAAGCTCATTTATTAGAGATCTGAGCAAGATCCAAGTAGTGGGGCATCTAGCCTCACAAAGTTGAAGAGCAACTCATCATCCTCCTGACCTCGACCTAAGGGGGAGTGCGAAGAATGAAGAAGCCACATGACACAATGGCCACATGGACAGTTCATGTGCCAGTCAGTCTGGGTGTCAAGGTCGTATGGCCTGTTTAGGAATTTTGGTTGGTGGCTTGCATGTCAAGTTTTGTGCCATGTGACAATTTCTTTTAATTAGGAGTCCAATTTGGGAATGAGATAATTGAAGATTAGTCGATCAATTGGTTGTTAGGATTTGATTTGATTTCATTGAAAGTTGTTTTAGGTGTAGGAGTCGATCTCAATAAGTAATTGTTGATCTCTTTATAAAGAGATCAACAATTACTTATTTGACTTGAGTTGCAATAAACATCTTTTATCATGATCAACTCCCTCCTCTCTCCTTCTCCATCGCCGACTCTCCCTCTCTCTCTCGATCGACTTCCACACTCCACACGTGGACCATCCACGTACCTAAGCCGGCTTCGCTTCCACACGTTCTCACAAATATAACTTGGGGAATTAACTTTGTTTGCTTATCTCACCTTACCTTTCAAAAATAAAAAAGGGAACTCTTTGGTAGGGATAGACCTCTGTATTTCACCCAAATTCTCTATATTGAGAACTCCAATGGCTCGCTGGAGCACCACCAATAGGCCAAAGAGAGCCATGTTAGCTCTATTTTGATCTGAAATTGGGTCTTTCTGGAATGATTTCATGATCTAAGTCGATCCAGGGGCTCTAGCTTGCATGGGAGATGGCTTCGTCGAATTATTCAGATGTTATGTCAATGGTGACACAAACGAGAAGAACCCGTTCTTTGGTTCAATGATCAAATTGGACGAGACCAACTACCCACGATGGTCTCAAATTTTTCTCATGACCATAGAGGGTATGATAAAGAGTATATTCTCATGGAACTAGAGCCCTATGAGAAGATAGGCAAATATGCTACATGAAAGAAGACAATGGTATGGTCTATATCTGGATCATAATTAGTGTTGCCCTAAAAATCGAAGACGAAATTACGCACAACAATACCACAAAGGAGATATGGGCAATTCTCATAAATAAATACGACAATCGTGTGCAGCATGTTGAGCCTAGGGACTTATTTGTCATTCATATTATTTTTGGGGTGTCTTTGTAATTCTCCCAACCCTCTATAGTATAAAAGAGAGTCTAGGGTTTTCTATTAATAATATGACATTTTCTTCTCCTAACATGGTATCAGAGTAGCAATCCTAGGCCAATGCTCCGATATCCCACCAAATACCCGCCCAAAAGATGATCAAATCACCAGCATAAAGATGATTTGATCATCAAAACTCCGATGGAGCATGGTAGCAGTGGCAGCAATGCCGGAGACATCCTCCTTAGCGATGCCACCGGTGCCCCACTAACTACCGCTGTTGGGTAGCCGTCAGGCGACCCCATCACTGCTACCCAGACCACCGTCCAAACTGCCAATGAGCGGCATATCACCACCGGCAGATCGACAAATGGTCTGTTGGTGGCCTGCAGACTGGTGTCCTCGCCCGTCTCATGATTCCTCCTGGTGTTCTATACATGATGAAGACTTTCACACGTTTGTTTGTGTGGTGATGAGCCTTCTCTTACCCTCAACATTCAAGTTGTTCCTTTCAAACATGATGAGTCTTCTCTCATGCAAGAAAGGGGTGGTTGATCCACAGAAAGGATCAATTTCAGATTCAAAGGGACTTACGTTTGCAGTTTAAGAAGATCCAAAGAAGAAAAAGAAGATGAAAGGAGCATGGATAATCGACTCTGGTGCCTCCATCCATCTTACAGGAGATATTGAGCAACTTATGAATCCCACAGATCCACGTGGGATCAAGGATGTCAGGGTGACCAATGGAGCCACATCACATATTATAGCAGTTGGGCATTTACATGCCTCTCCAAAGATGTTGATTGAAAAGGTTCATTGTGCTCCAGAGTTTCCAATGAACCTATTGTCAGTGAGTTGCATATGTAGGGATCTTGCATGTCATGTAGTATTTGATGAAGGTGACTATTATTTCCAGGATCGACAAACAGAGGATGTTATTGGTGGAGGCATAGAGCGAGACGATCTTTACTATCTTGATACACCTACGATGTTTGTTGGAGCAGATTCCATAGCTACTGATCCCTAGTTATGACATAGGAGACTTGGGCACCCATCGCTCAAGAAGATACGATAGATGTACCCTAGTCTACCAAATTCATTGACTTTATAGTGTGAAGATTATCATCTTGGAAAGCATCACAAGAGCACTTACCCACAATGAAATGCAGGAGTGCGTACTATCCTCTTTGCCTTAGTACATTGTGATGTGTGGGGGCCATTCAGGGTACCTAACCCAGGAGAACATCGATATTACACTGTTATTGTGGATGATCATAGTCGCCTCACTTTACACTGTTATTGATTCCCCAAGTTATTCAGCAGTTTTTAACTAAGGTTCAAACACAGTATGATGGTATAGTTCGAGTCTTCCATAATGATAATGCCTTAGAGTTTATGCAGGGTGATGTTCAGAGCATTTTCTCTTCTCGTGGTATTATTGACCAAACGTCTTGTGCTCATACATCCCAGCAGAATGGTGTGGCTGAGCGTAAGCTTCGCATCTCCTGGATGTTGCTAGGACCCTGATGATCCATATGAAGGTTCCTAAGCAATTATGGGGAGATGCCATACTTACTACGGCCTACCTAATTAATCGGGTACTTTCGTCAGTTCTTCGAGAGTAGATTCCCTTCCATGTGATTCATCCAGATTGTGACAGGCCTTTTGCTCTACCCCTAAAGACCTTTAGGTGCACTTACTTTGTTCAGGCATATGGTAATCAAGATAAGTTTTCTCCTAAGGCAGTCAAATGTATCTTCCTTGGGTATTCCAAGACACAAAAGGGCTACAACTGTTATGATTCAAGCCACAAGAGATACATTGTCACTGCAGATGTCACTTTCTTTAAGAAGGTTCCATACTTCTTAGAGGAAGGAACATTTATACAGGTTACCTCGAAGGAGACTTAGGTTTACCATAGGAGGCCAAATGCTTTCCCAAACATTGGGCCTTGTCCCAACCTGACAAATAAGAATAGCTTAGACACAGAGGAACAATCAATTTTGAGGAGATCCAACAGAGCATGTACACTTCATCCTCTTTCCCAATATACATAAGTTGCTCATCTAAAGGATGGGATTCGTCAATTTGCTTCTGCCATTACTGCCACTGTGATTCCTAGAGATTTTGTCTAGGCTTCCCAGGATCCTAGGTGACGTGCTGCGATGGATGAGGAGATGCAGGCCTTACAATCACAATAGACATGGGAGTCAATGTCATGTCTTGCTAGGGCGATGGTAGTTAATTGCAAATGAGCCTACACTATCAAGTACAAATCAGATGGGACAGTGGACAGATATAAGGCCAGGCTCGTTGCCAAAGGCTTTACTCATACTTATGGGATAAATTAATTTGAGACATTTTCTCCTGTTGCTCGTATCACTTCTATCAGGATTATTATTTCTATTATTGTGATCAGGAGATGGGTTTACATCATCTTGATTTTTTTTTTAGAAAGACACCAGGTTACATCTGTATTAAAAACACCTTCTTGTATGGTGACTTATCTAAGGTGTTCATGAGATAGCCACCAAGTTACAACTGCCAGGGGGAGCATGTTTGTCGCTTGAGGAAGGCGAAATATGGGTTAAAACAAAGTCCTCAGGCCTAGTTTGAGAGGCTTAACACAGAGATTGAGAAGGATGGTTTTCAGCGCTCTACTTCTAATCACTCTATCATCATCAGGAAGATTGAGTATGGTGGTCATACACGAGTTGTCATTCTTGCAGTGTATGTGGATGATATGATTCTTACCGATGATGATGAGGATGGGATAACTCGGACCATGTCCTTCTTGCAGTCTATGTTTGTCACCAAAGACTTGGGAGAGTTGAGATACTTTCTATGGATTGAGGCAATGCAACAGGGGTCAGGTTTGTTTTTGTTACAGAGACAGTATACACTCCAGATTCTTCAGAAGACAGGCTTGCTTGGGACTAAGCCCTCTGGTATCCTTGCGGAGCCTCCACCTGCACATTCTTCTGATGAGGACCCATTATATGAGGATGTTACTCGTTACCGTAGTACAGTGGGTCGCTTACTCTATCTTACTATCACGAGACTTGATATTAGCTTTGCAATGAGTAGGGCTAGTCAACACAAGCAGACTCCTCGTTACAATTACTGGCATGAGGTTTGTCTCATTCTGAGATACCTCAAGGGAACACCAAGTAGAGAGTTGTATTACAAAGATGGTGGCAACTTAGATATTCTTGCTTATTCTAATGCAGATTATGTCGAATCTGTGGATGATCAGCACTCTACTTCACCCTTTGCAGTTTATCTTGGGAGGAATCTAGTCTCTTAGAGGAGCAAGAAGCAAAGTGTTGTTGCCCATTCAAGTGCAGAGGCTGAGTATAGAGCAACGGCACAGGCTACTTGTGAACTTATGTGGGTTGTTTCCTTCCTACACGATCTTGGCATCCAGACTACTATGCCTACCCCACTTCTCTGTGACAACAAGTCAACCACTTACATCACCTCGAATTCGATCTTCTATGAAAGGACCAAGCATATTAAGGTTGACTGTCATTATGTTCGTGATGTTCTCACCGACAAGATTAACACCCCATATGTCTCCATGGAGCTTCAGCTAGCTGATATATTTACCAAAGCTCTGAAGAAGCATCTTAATTTCTTGTATGATAAGTTGGGTCTTGTAAATATCTAGGTCCCAACTTGAGGGGGAGTGTTGAGTCAAGGGACTTATTTGTCATTCATGTTATTTTTTAGTTATCTTTGTAATTCTCCCAAGCCTCTCTGGTATAAAAGAGAGGCTAGGGTTTTCTTTTGATAATATGACATTTTCTTCTAACACAACGAATACCTTAAATGTTGGCCCCTTCCACAACTGAGTCTCCAACAGATTTCCTAATTGCTTTGTCCACTCAGAACCCTAGATGTGATCCTAATTAGTTGGAAGATTCTAGAGCATCTCAACATTTGTGTGGACACTAAAGTAAATTTTCCAAACTTAGATCTGTTACACCAGGACAGACAGTTCATATTTCCCTGAACATGAGACTGATAGATGCCTTATTAGTATTAGACTTCCCTATTAGCCCAGTTTCAATTAGTAAGATAACCAAGGAGCTTAATTATAAAGTTATATTTGGCATTGTCTCCTGTGTCTTAAAGGATGTCTTGACTGGGAAAACAATTGTTAGAGGCTATGAAGGAGGGATCTACAAAGTATTTTAGCCACCGATTGCTACTCATGGCACTGTTCAGTAGCACTCACACTTATGTCATCTGCCCCTTTACAAGCTCCGTCATGTTATTCCTCAAATTTCTCTTCGTGCCAAGATCAAGTGCGAGACATATCAATTAGGGAAGCATCACTGGAGCACATTTCCCACTAGTCACACTCAAATCTAATTCTTTATTGAGCTCCTTCACATGGATGTCTAAGGTCCTAGTCGTGTTCTTAATATATTGGGGCACCACTACTATTTGGTGATTATTGACTATTCTCACTTAAGCTAGGCATTTTTGTTGATGCAGAAATAAGATATAGGAATGATTATTCAAAATTTCTTCTTAGACACGAAGGCACAATTTGGGGTCACTGTTAAGGTTGGTCATTCTAACAATGCCTTGAAGTTTTACACTACGTTTTTTAGTGACTTCTACAACTCAAAGAATCATACATCAGATGACTTGTTCTCACACTTCTCGATAGAATGGTGTGGTTGAGCGCAAACAACACCACAAGTTGGATGTTGCCAAAACACTACTGGTCCACAACAATGTGCCTCAAATATATTGGAGAGATATTGTTCTTACAGCATCTTATTAATTGTATGCCACCCTTAGTTCTTGATGAACAAATACCAATCTAGTTATTATATCTACATGGAAAATTATTCTTTGTTCAACCCTATGTTTTTTTATGTGAGGCATTTGTTCATAGTCATGGTTCTAGCAAAAATAAGTTGGCCTCCGGAGCAATTAAGTGTGTGTTCCTGGGATATTCCAGGTCACGGGAGTATCAATGTTATGATCCTCTCCAGTTTCACCATTATGTTAGTACAAATGTAACATTTTTTGAGTTAATACTATATTTTTCTATTGCAAGGTCGCACATGAATATGGTTCCCAATATGGTTCCTATGCTTGTTCCCCCTAGGGCATTAGAAAATGTTCCTATGACCATTCCTGACAATGTGTTATTCCTTCTGTCAATGATCTGTTCCAAGTTACTTATGCTTGTTGTCCTCCACCTTTTAAGCCAACACCACACATCTCTCCAAAGGTGAGCCACGAGCCAATTTCTACTACCAATACTAGTCTTAGTGATGTACCATCATAGGTTCAGGTATAAACTGATGATGCCTACCCAATTGCTACAGAAAATCTTAATCTTCCTATTGCATTAAGGAAGGCACCACGTAACCACACAAGACATTCTATATCTAAGCATGCCTCTCTATCATGTCTTGGGCCTACTTTCAAAAGATTCTCTCTAGCTGTGTCAACAATGCCTATCCTTCACATCAGCAGGCTCTCCTAGATCCTAAGTGCAAGTGAGCAATGGAGGAAATGTTTGCTTTGATTTTAAGAGGTACCTAAGACCTTACCGAGTTACATACCGATATCACTATTGTGGATTCCAAATGGATTTCCACGGTGAAACAAAATTCAGATGGCACTGTCAATCAATATAAGGCGTGACTTGTAGCGACGGGGTTCACTCAGACCTATAGAGTGGGTTTCTTCGATACATTCTCTCCCGTAGCACGATTACCCACAATGCACGTTCTCATCTCAGTTGCAGTGCAGTACAATTGACCTCTTCATCAACTTGATGTTAAAAATGCATTTCTATACGAAAACTTGCAGGAAGTGGTATATATGCAGTAGACTCCAGGGTTTGAGACTTGAGGGGGGTGTTCCAAGGTGTACACGCAAGAAGTCAATATATGGACTAAAGCAAAGTCCTCAAGCATAGTTCCAGAAGCTATCTGAGGTAGTTGAGATTCTTAAGAATCTTAGATTCCGTCTATCGTCAGCAAATCACTCTCTATTTGTATAGAATACCTCTCATGCAAAAGTTGTGATGCTTATGTGTGTTGATGACATTATTGTTACAGGCAATGACTTTGAGAGATCTCTGATTTAAAAGGTTATTTTGTTAATCAATTTGTGATTAAGGATTTAGGATCACTCACATATTTTTTGAGCATTGAAGTTGCTAGGAGCAAGCAGGATGTGGTACTGTCTTAGAAAAAGTATGTTATTGGCCTCCTACAAGAAACTAACATGTTAGGTGTCAAACCCGCATCTATTTCCATGGATCCTTAGGATCACATGGTGATACTACTACTCTTGCTAACACTCGACAATTGAGGGGTCTTGTTAGCAAGCTACTATACTTGACTATTATACATTGAATATCTCCTTTGCAATGGGAAAACTTAGCCAATTTATGGATAATCCAATAAAGTTGCATTAGGATGCAACCATGATGGTCCTCAAGTATCTTAAGTTGTCACTTGGTGGGAGACTCTTATTTACTAAGGGCTCCTCATTAGACATCATTACAAACATATATGTTGATTATGCAAGCTGCCTTAAGGTCAGAAAGCCTACCACTAGTTTTTGTACTTGTCTTGCTAGAAATTTAGTGACGTAGTGTTGTAAGAAAAAGGTTGTGGTAGCACAATCTAGTGTCGACTCAAAGTATCATGCTATGGCAGAAATTACTACTGAGATGATGTGGATTCAATCGATCCATGTGGATTTGCATGTCAAGTGTCACCAATTATGGAGTTAAGATGTGATAATAGAATTGCTCCTTATATTGCAAATAATCCCATGTGTCAGGAGAGAACTAAGCAGGTTGAGGTAGACTGCCGCTATACCAGAGATTCGATTCAAAGGGAACTCCTATGTAGCACCCATGTTAGTTCTAAAGATCAAACTGTTGATGTCTTTACCAAAGCATTTCCCATGACCTCCTTCAACAAATGTTATATCAAGCAGAGTATGATTGACATCTATACTCCAATTTGAGAATTTCATAATAAAGTGATTGTCTTGTTTCTCCTAACTATAGAGAGTAGTAAAATCAGACTTAGTATCACACGTAATACAGAACAAGAACAAATTTCAAGTGTGCTTATACAAGAAGGTTGTACAGACATAACGAAGACAAAAAATTTTGTTGCCGCCATAATTTCTAATCAACAATGGAAACACATAATAAGGGAAAGTTCAGCGAAAGAATACTAACAACTTGAAAGGTAAAATTTTTTATGATAACTTGAAAAGTAAATTACAGAGGCAATAATGGCAGAATCACTTACATTTTCATCAACGTCTGGCAGGTTACTTTCTGTTGAATTTTTCTGAAGACTTAAAAATCTGGCTTTTCTGGACTTGGCTGTCATAAAGCAAAACATTCAGGTTTCTAATAAAGAAAGGAAACAGCTTTCAAATAAAAAAATTATATTGTAAAAGTGACACAGCAAAGAGAAGAAATCATGTAATAGAGAGCTCTAATAGGTGAAAATTTAATAGATAAACTCGGCGGGAATATACTGGTCAACTCATGAGATCGATACAAAAGATAAAAAATTATGTAATTCAATTTCATAGAAAAGGAACCATCCTGTAGAACAGTCACTTGGTTGTTTTAACTTTTAAGCAGTAGTATGCATTGAACTAATGCCTTTACCAGAGACAGAACCCTAACTGAAACAAAATTGAGACATCTTTCTTTTTTAGCAACATAAGATTTTGAACCCTTCTCTTTTGGATGATAGGATAGCTGATCTATACTTGACCAAGCAAATAAGCTACATTTAAACTGAAAAAAGACTGGCATTGAGTAAAGAATAATCAATCATTTATTAACCCCAAACCACCGTTTCAAGATCTTTTACCGCAGGAGAATCTCAAGTCCCCTAAAAGACAAAAAACAAAAAAAGGTGCAGCTCTCTCACCACCCAAAGCATCCAACAATATGCAATTGAACATGCTTCAAGTACACGACTAAGATGTGGATAAATAGAGGAATAGACTCGATGTCTAGATCAAGGCAATGTGAGAGTCTCGAACACAAAGTAATTGGCATGGGGTGATTATACCCCAACCAAGTATTGACCACTTCGTTTCTCATATTTTCAGAAGTGAGACTCCTCTCATATATTAAATAAGAAGTTGATATATAACGATGGCCCCTTCAGGCATAAAATGCCAGCATGAACAATTAATGATAGTAAATGTATGATGTCATATTTGTTATTATTTAACAAGAAAAAAGGCCCAACGAAATGCCTCCAAAATTCAAATAGCAAGAACGATACCATTAGGTTCGATTTCTTCATCCTCATCAAATGGAATATCTTCATCAAAATCATCGACCTTTGAGAAAGATATCCTACTTCTAAAGACATCCTCCTCATCATCAGACAAATTATACTTGCTTTCCTTTTTTACTTTCATCTGTAAATAGGTGATTGAAAGAAAATTAACTAATAAATATAGCAAACACAATGTGAGATGACCATTAGGACAAAAAGCTGAAAAATTACAATTTACAAGCATCAAGCTATGTGACAATTGAAAAGAAGTAGGTAATTTACATGAACTTTTATTGGCATTCGCTTTAATGATGGTTTATGCTAACATTGACTGTCAAGAACAAGCAGGTAATGTCCTAAGCCCAAAGGTTACCAAAGGTAATGGGCTGGTGATAGGTTGACCCACAACGTGTAGGTTTGTAGCTACAGTGTGCATGCATTAAAACAGAGGATTAAGCTCTGGGTAAGGTGTATGGTGAATTACAAGTCCCTCAAAAAAAAAAAAAAAAAAAAAAAACTGAAGGGGAAAGAAGAAAGCCTAATGTTAGTATAAAACAAATAGGTCAAAGCTCCTACTTCCTTACAACATGTCATGTCAACTCATACTTATCCCACAATCAACCAATAAAAAAGTACACAAACTATGACTTTCAATTCTCTACTTCAACAAAGCAATTCAGCTATCATATTCAACCCATTATTCATCACACTAAACCATACACCTTCTAGCCACTTAACCTTTTCTAAAAGTTAATCTACAACAAAATGCAGACGAAGGCCTCATTTGATTGGCATGTTAAGTAAGTTTAGACGGGGTTAAATATTTAACCCACCCACCACTTGCACTAGGTTAAGTGAAACTTAACTTGGGGTAAAGTTATTCCGCTCTCTCTGTGGAATAACTTTAACTCACCAAAACATCCAAATAGATTAACTCATTTATTCCATTATTTATTCTACTCATTTTCCATTCCTCTACTTATTCCGCAAACTTATTTCCCTTACCAAACGGGACCTAAGAGAATGGATCCAAAGTGATAAGCATGTGATTACAATTGTTGCACTCTGTATCATGTAGTCAACATGTAAGGAGGAGACCACCTTAGCCTCAGGTCTCTTACAATGTCTAAAAGTATCCAAGTCTGATAAGCTTGATGGGTTCTTGTCCAGTGGAAGTTCATCCAATTTGAGGCAAGGAAAATGGCTCCAAGAGCTTTGGTGGTTCCCTTGTTTCTTGCTCCTCCGTTTCAGACGTGGTGGGAGCTGTTGCAAAGGAGCATATGGAGGCACTTCGGTTTAGGCTTTCAACTTTCCTAGGTCAGTGTTGGGGCTTCCTATGGTGGCAAGCCAGTACTGCCCAGCAGATGCTTCTTATGGTCAGTCTTGTCTCCAACAAGATGCAACCCGAGCAGATGATTATGAATGACAGAGGAGTGACTCTGTAGGAGCAGAAGGATCTACATAGTTTTTGCTCCACCAACAGGGCGCCCCTGATGGTGGAGCAGCTGGTAAAGGGGGGTGGAATCCACTCACCCCTATGGTTAAGGTTAATCTGTTATGAAAATTCTTACTGGAAAAGTAAGGGGTCAACAGGAGCCCAGAAGAAGCGGTGATTAGTAATGGTACTTGGATTTTTCTTTTCTTTTCTTTTCTTTTTTGAAAAACCTGGAATTATGAAACAATATCAAGCATTTCAAATTCCGCTAGTAAGATAAGTTCAGGCTTTAAAAATCACTCCATATCATATTCAGGAAAATTACTGTCAAAATTAGCATATCCTATACCAAGTTGAAAGGAGTGCAACCAACAGCAAGCATAGACAAGCAGCTCCTTGGAGTTAGGATATCACATGCACCTTCTATTTGCCTTGTCCAAGAAATGGTTGTTCTATAATCTAAACATAGAAATTAGAGCGCATATGAAATGCATTTTCATATCTCTCCCATATAAACGGTTCTCTTGTATCCTCTCATATAATTGCATTTATGAGGCCTCGTGAGATTCTCTGGGTGTTGTGTCTGCAAATGAATGGGTTGTGCTTACGCAGGAGAAACCCCATGTAGATGGTTGTATCAGATGTTGCACTTCTGAAGTTCTGGCAATGTTGTTGAAGAAGGCTGTTTCCTCCATGCAGAGGAACGGGTTGTGCCTGGGCAGGAGAAACCTTACATGGATGGTTGTATCAGATGTTTCTGCACTTCTGAGGGTGTCTCCTCTATAGTTTTTCTTGGTCAAATGACTGGAGAGTCACCAATATCCTTTTTCTTTTCAGAAAAAGAAAATAAAATCAAAAGGTAATATGTTCTTGTCACAGGAAATGTTCCAAATTTCAACATATAACTTCTGGTTTTTACCCACTTGAGGTGAGATAAAGTTTGTCCTGAAATTTAAATATTTCAAACATAATGCTCATCGGGCAGAAGTAAAGAAAGCAGAACATGTAGTGGGAAAATGAAACGAAGAAGGTGCAGGAAAGGTAGAGTTCCTGAACAGCTAAAATTCATCCATTTTTTTCCTGAGCATGTGTGTAGAATAAAGTGACATCTGGAGTTACAGATAGGAGTATATAGGCTGTAAAGAAGGCATTACTTGTTATATCTCTACATACCCGCATTAAAAAAGATTCATCCAAAAGCTGCCGGGAAGGATTTCAGCAAAACACATAAGTGCACAAGTACAAACATATATCATCACTTGATGAGTAGTGAACCTTCAGTTAAAGTCCAAACAAACGTCCAGAAATAAAGCTGAGATTCATGATCATTCAGAAAAAACAACCAAATCTCCACCATCATTTGCTCACAGTCCCCACCTTCAGTCTCTCCATGTAACTCAGAGCAATAAGTGGAAGCAAATAGGAGTTGAAAGAGAGGAAAAGAAAATATAGAAGTGGGTGTCCATTGATAGAGAAGATTAATGAGAGACAATGACCAATGAGGTCAAAGGCCAAGTCTCATGAAGGAAGAAGTGGACGTCATACCAGCATGCATGAAGCAGCCAAAAAGGAGAAGAACCATGAGCTGCCAAGTTTATACACAAATAAATTTTCAGAAATTGGTGGAAAAATAACAACCAATCCTTTTCTCACATTACACAGGATTGTCTAAATGGATTCTTTGCCTCCATTAAAATGTAATTTTGGTCATTCTAAAATTTAAAGCTAAAAAAACTAGATCTTATGCTTCTCTCATCACTTCTTCAGTTTTTGATTTTCTCTTACCCCTCTTATCAGGCACAACATCAAATTACTGCACCTTCAAAGAGGTGCATCAGAATGCCTCTATATGTTTGAACTACCTTAAACAAATTTCTTCTATTTTATTCTTTATTGGTGCCAAACCAACCTTTGCTTTGGTAACCTCATACAGGATCCAATCTTCACTCGTGTGGTTGCACAATCATCTCAACTTTTTCATTTCTAACACAAAAGCCCTCTGCACATGCCTACAGTTGATAGCCATCATTTAGATCCATAAAGTATGGTAAGTCTTACTGCTATTGTGTAGTACTTGTCCTTAACTTTCAAAGAAATCTTACCACTCAAAATATCTGAAACTCCTCACCACCTCGTCTAAACTGCATTCTGTGTATAACATTCACATCAGTTCCTCCATATTGTTTTTTTTTCTTTCGAAAAAGAGTTCCTCCATCTTGTTGAAAAAAAATAATCCCAAATATTTGAAAATCTCTTTTCTAGAATGGAATGTAGCTCACTTATCACCTAGGACCCACCAACACTGAACTTGCATATTCCATATATTCATTTTTGTCAAACTCAGTTCGTAGGTCTTTGATTCAAGGGCCTTCCTCCATTGCTCCAATTTGCTATTTACTCCATTTCTTGTTTAATCCACAAGCATAATGGCATCTGCAAAGAGCAAATGCCATGATGTCTCATCTTGGATGTGATTCATCAACCAACTACTAAAGTGAAGAGGCAAGGGCTCAAAACCAAATCCTCATTCAGTGTGTGTGTGTGTGTGTGTGTGTGTGTATCATGTTGAATGAAGGACCTGATCTAGCTCAATTTAGTTCTGTGGGCTTAGATCTCCTAAAGCAAATAACCCATTGAAGTAGGTGTGGTCGTGCTGGTAAGTAATGGGTGCATGTGCATGGTGCACTTACACCTACCTCGACTCTTGCCCAGCGTTGTCAGCCTACTTTCAATTTGAAACCTTGCATGTACGAAGACATTGTTTGGATATTGTAAGTGAATGAGAGCCTATTATGGACCCCATATGAGGGAAGCTCATTCTTTGAGGTCCTTACATGAGGGAAGCTCAATATTGGTCCTATCATTGATCCATGGGGTGATTTTGAAACAAAAAAATATTGTAGTGACTCTCTGAAGTTGTGATCGGCGGTAAATCATCTTTACAATTGCGAGTTGAGCACTCTGGTTGGGCACAGCAGCAAGTAAAAAAAAAAGGCAGCGGAGGTTTCTTCCATCACAAACCAAGCTGCCTACATCACCAGATTGCCACAGTCGATAACTCTGCCTACCCCGATTAGCGATGCCACCCACGGGCATCAGCCCCATAGGCCTCTGGTGTACCCCAACACCGTCACCCAACCTCTATTTCAGTCCTGTTCCAACAAATCCCGAAAGCATACTCCTTGGCAACCACGAAAGCACTGCTACCACTGGCCATCGCCGATTCTTCTTTGCCTGGTACTCACCGATGCTAACATTGGCGTTGACCGCACCTGCTGCATGTTATACTCGTGATGACACACCATGCTCTTTCTGGTCCCATTCATTATCCTTCGCAAGGTACCTGATCGAGATCTGGAAGAGTTTTCCAACAAGCATCGAGGCTTGAGAAGGATACCATACTCCTGTATGAAGAAGCGGCAGCAGCATGAGATGGTGCTCGTCGAACCCTAAGTTGTAGGGTTCCCTTTTAGGTTTTTGGCAGTTTTAGCCTTGTTTTCTTTTATTTTCAATATGTTAGTCATGTAAAAAAAAGGAAAGTAGAAAAAAAACATAGATAAAAAGGTGGACAAAAGGAGAAAAAAGGGGAAGAAAAAAAATACTGAAAAAAGGGGGGAAAAAGAAAAAATGGAGAAAAGAAGGAGGTGAAAGAGAAGGGAAGAAGGTCTTCTCTATTTGTTTTCTTCTCAATATAGTTTTTTCTCTCATACAAGTATGGGAGAAAGGAGTGTGACTGAATGAGAACCTATTATGGACCCCATACAAAGAAAACTCATTCTTTGAGATCCTTACATAAGAGAAGCTCAATATTGGTCAGTCCTTGTATGATAGGAACATATTCCTAGTCCCTTTAGAGGAATCTACTATGAAGATTTCCGTATGGGAAAGGCCCAGTTCTCAATTCCTGTATGGGAGAGACCTACTTCGAGATTTCATGTGGGAGAGGCCCATTCTTGAGGACTACAAGGAAGAGGCCCACTCTTGAGATCTCCGATGAAGAAGGCACTAGCACTATTTGAGGTCTCTATGAGAGAAATGAATCAAAGTCAGCTTCATCAATTCATCTACTAGACTCCAACCTACGCTAATGTGTTGTCATAACCATACCCACCTCTAAGCAAGAACGAGGATACAGGTGTTATCATTCGCTTGGAGGAGAACCATGACCTGGTCACACCAATTAAGAGTTGTGTTTTACTTGTGAGATTAAGAAATTGTGTTGTACAATCTTGGCATTTCATACTCTAGCTTGAGAAGGAGTTTTGAGACATATGAATGTTGGTAGTTGGTTAATTGGATAATGTGAAAATCTAATTACATGTTTAGTCCCATATAGTGGAAGTGGGAAATGGAGAGATGTGTGGTGGCCTTTATAAAGGCCCTTGTACTTCCAATTTGCTTGGAGAATAAAAATAGAAGATATTCCCACTAAGACCCTCCCGTGGTTTTCTCCCATCTCCTCGTGAGAGGAGTTTCCATCCAAACCCCAAACGTTATTCTGTGATGCTTTCGATACTTTGTTCGTTTTATTTTGATTATTTGTTTCAACAGATTTGTTCCTTCCTATAAAGATTTCCTATTAACTGAAAAGATGGGAACCATTTTCAGTCATATGCCATCATTTACCTTTGCTTCCCAGATCCCATTTATTCTCCAAACAAGATGTCCACTACAGTTTTGAGGTCTACAAGCATATAGGAAAAAGTTTAAGACCTTCACCACCACCAACACTCACAGAAAGTTCAACAGAAGACCTTTCACCTCCTCTAGGTCCTGCTCACTATTACCACCCAGATAGGGATCTAATCACCTCCTCCCTCTCATTGCTCAAGATGTCCATCAATATGGCCCATCTCACGTCCATTTTCCAGATCATTGCAGTCACGAATAGAGTCAGTTCTCAAAACGAGAATCACTTCCCTGGAAAATTATTTCAATTGTTTCTGCCGAGTGGTTCCATTTCCCCACATTAACTTGCTAACTTCAACTCACACTATTTGCAAATAAAATTTGTATACCTATCACTCTACAATCTTGGTAATCATCCAATTAAGCAAGGGAGAAGGAGGAAAGGAGACAGTGAGATGAACATGGTAGGCCAAATGAAATCAAGCGTGATTCTAATTTCAGCCTATCCTTGTGAGTCGTTATACCTGTACGCCATTTCTTTTACTGTAACTGATCCAGTGCTCAACTCTTTTGTTAAAGGAGAACCAGCATTCAATCGAGTCCCAGGAATAGGCAGAGGAGGTGAAGTCACTGTACTTGGCAATGCCATCTACATAACTACATTCTACCGAATTGGACCAGCCTAACCCAAGGGGTAACCCTAACCAATCTCGAAACAAGATAAAACGCACGTATATAAAAAAAGTTAAAAACGAGATGAGCTCGTTACTTGTTTCTGGAACTAAAATCCATTTCACCGTATCAGAGGAGCTCGAAACAGCCCCCTAACTTGAATTCAAAATTCACGGGGAAACGTATTGCATATACTGAGATACACAAAACTGCCAGATGTGCCAGATTCAAGGGAGCAGCAAAGGGAATCAAAAGAGTTCCGCACCTGCCGCTCGCGTTGAAGACGCAGCACGCTCTTGTCGAACTCCCCGAGGGCGTCGTCCCCTTCCCCGATCCGCCTGTCCACGAACACCGAGGACTTGCGGCTCCTCTTGTACTCCTCCAGCAGCGTCTTGTTCCTCTGCTCAAACCAGATCGTCACCAGCAACAACCACAGCAAGATAACATAGGCACAACACTAACCGAAGGGATCGTCTCGGATGTGACAACCGGAAGACCTTGGTGCATCAAATCAACAGCAAGAAGAAGAAGAAGGAGAGGAGACCTTGTGCAGGGGGAGGGAGCGGGAGCGACCGACGCGAAGGCCCTCGGCCCTGCGGTTTCCAATGACGTGGAGCTTTCGGCGGGACCATATGGCGTCGAAGGGGTTGGGGTTGTTGCTGTTCTCGTGCGAGGGCTTGAGGTGGGCTTTCTTGGCGGCGGCGGAGAGGAGGTGCTTCCTGGCGCCCTTCTTCTTCTTCTTCGGGTTCTTCTCGTTGGCGCGCGCCTTCGCCATGGCAGCAAAGGGCGAAGGTGGAGGGTGGGCGGAAGAGAGAAGCCGCTGCGGAGGAGGGGCAGGGGAGAGGGTTTTGGGCACGGCCCGAGCTGGGGCTGTCGAAATTAACCTATAAACGGGGTACCCGACTGGAACCGAGTCGTTTTGACCCCTCGGGTGTCCCACGACTGGATTCCTATCGATAACTTATCATACATGTCTTCGGATAATGTTGAAATATAAATATTTTTATGATATATCTTTAATATATCTTTGACGTATATACTTGAAAATTTATCAATACGATATAAATATGAACATTTAAAATTTTATCTCTACTAAAATTAAATTATGATCCTATCACTTATTTACCTTACACTAAGATATGTGTGCATTAATACATAAAAAATACATTAATTTTAATGTAATTAATACTACATAATTAAGCATGATATAACATACTTAAGTATACCCACCACTCCACCTTATGGCTCAATGTCTAAAGGAGTAATTTTCAAGAACATGTTTGTAGTACTTACCTCTAATTGTATAAAACATTACACTTGATTTTATTGTTTGTCTATGATTGATTTTCCTATAACACAACAATCTGACAAAAAAAAATTGGAGATTACCAAGTCACAAGTAATTCCTCGTAGTACACTTCTCTACATCGTTAATCACAATTCGAAGACCTCTCTCTCTATTTTTCACTCAAATATGATCCAAGATCCTTTTTTTATTGCATGTAAACAATAATTCATAGAGAATCTTCATCATTAGTTACGATCTTTTGATATAACAAGAGCTAGTCTAACAAAAACTACCATGCATGATGAAAGAATGTTCCAATTTATGAGTATGTTAATCCATGTATTGTCTTCCTGTTGCATCACTTTAGTGTACACTTTAAAGCATCATTACATGAATTTAGCCTAAATTTCTCATAAGAAAATATTAATAGACAACATTTTCCACGGTCACAACAAATAGTTCTTAACTTAATTCTACATCAATGATATCCTTACAAGATCTTTTATTTCTTTCTACAAGCCTACAAAAGCTGCTCCAATTTAAAAAAATCTAAATGTCAATCATTCATCATCCATAAAATATCTAAAGATTTTCTATCCCTAAGTAACATAATGCAGGTTGGAATCCCAACTTTCATATGTTTTTTTTCCCTACAAAGGTGTCTTAAGATTCTGTAAGCCCCAAAACCTAAAAAATCTGCACAAAGTGTTATTTACATGAACTTGATCACACCTATAACCCTAAATCTACACCCTCAATGTAAAGGGCACAATGGTATTAACAAACTAATTATACCAAGACTCCCATAGTCGACCAAACCTTAACTCTAATTCAAAGCCTAACCAGATAAGTTAAACACCAAAGAAAAAACAAATCTGCTGCCTCATAAGGACCTTTGCCCTTATAGTCACCAGTGGTCGTTTGTTACGAACGCAGCTTCGAAACATCTTTTAAGTCTGGGAGTTGGCCCAGATGTCTGACAAGACGTCTAGAACCCCTTCCAGACGTCTGGGATTTAATTTCCGCGGCACGGTGGATTTCGTCTATGCGCCTGCGCGCGCGCGCAGACCTGCAGATGCCCTTTTTCCCTCTCACCTCCGCAGGCGCAGCGCTGCGCCCCTCTCTCTCTCTCCCCGCGCGGCTTTAAAAGGGCCCTCGCCCTTTCCCTCACTCTCATCTCCTCCTCTCCCTTCTTCTTCTTCCAGCGAGTGCAAGCACGAGCGAGCGGCGACAGCGGCAGCCACGGCGAGTTGCGGGAGGAGGTGTCGCGCGAGGGAGGAGACGCTCGACCGTGAGGGCTCGAGCTTGCCAGGGCAGGTGGAGCAAACCGGCGGGGGAGCAGCGGGCGCGGAGTGACGCGGAAGGGCTGTTGCAGCTCGAGCAGCTGGTGGCCAAGGCGCAGCCGTGCATCGCGGGCGGAGAGCGCGTCGAGCTCTGATTCTGGAAGTTTTTCCAGAATCAGATGTCTGAGCTTCCAACCAGACGACGGTGAAGACACCTGGAGGACTGTCCAGACGTCTGGCAAGTAAGTTATTTTTCCATCCTTTGTCCTTTTCTGCGACCGTTGTACTGTGAACGATGAGTGGGTACGTGCAGGCTCTGAGATTCGCATCCAACGCGAATCAGACGTCTGGCCACAGTGTCAGACGACGGGAAGGACTTCCAGACGTCCGGGGTGACCATCGGACGTTTGGGAACTAGGCCAGACGCCCCCGCAGGCTTCTGGACGTCTGAGAGACTACACAGAGCGAAGGTATCCTCTGAACCACTTTTTAAGACGTCTGGAAGAGGTTCCAGACGTTTGATTTTGGACTGTTTCGTCGTTTTCGACCCGTTTAGGGCCCGTTCAGAGTCCGTTTTTCGCGTTTCGAGTTACGTTCTTTTCGGGATAAAATCCTCTACCCGTTTACAGTAATTATATACTGTTCTGAGAAACTCCTTGTGTTTGATCCTTGTGATAGGACCCCGTTCCATTTCAGTCTTGGGGATTGCGGAGGCCCGCGGGATTTCCGACCACGCCCCCAGTACTTCCGTTGTAGCTGGTAGAGTGGCTTTAGAAATTATTAACATAATTTGTTACAATTATGGAACAATTAATAGAACCTAGGGCATTGCATAAATCCTAGGAATGAGAAACCAGATTGAATGATAGATCCTAGAGTACGGCATGAATCTTAGGACTGGAAAACTAGTGAAATGAATATAGATATTGCAGTCTTGGAAACTGTGGAAAAGAAATAATAGCTGCATGTAAATTGATTTTAACAGCTGGCCGTTATGAATAAATGAACATGTTTGAGAATATGGGTTGTAAGAACGTGAAACTGGAATGGTGAAACCTGAATGTGCTGAGTTAAAAGAGCTGGAACCCTATGGGGAGTTAGGAGTAGAACTCCTGAAAAGAGAATGAAATGGAACTGAGAAGGAAAGATGTGGAGGTGCGTTGTCTCTTGGGTACGTAGTGCAAGGGGAAGCACCTGTTACCTGCTTAGTGTAGAGCGGAGCCAGCCGCCCCAGGGACCCGGGGTTAGGTCTAGCCACTTTGTACCGACTTGTTGGCTCTCGTGTACACAGTACCGAGGAGAGCTACTAGTGTAGGGCGAGTACTAGCTACCCCACAGGTCCCGGGGTTCTGCTAGCTCACCTACACCGACTTGTTAGGCCCACTGGGCAAACCACGGTAGACAGGCGAGGGTGCGCGGACTGCGGAGGGGCAAGGCCCCTGTTTGGTTACTGTGGAGGGGTTGGACCCCTCTTACTCAGAGGGCTCTGCCCTATTCTGGTTCCATGCTGTGCTTTGGGCGCACCTGTTAACGGAAACGACTGACCGCGTGCCAGTGCGAGTTAGCTATCCGTGCTTTTACCGCGCGTGTCGTAGTCACCGTTACGTCTGTCAGTGACCTTAGGGTGGTTGACTAAGAGTAGGATCACCACGGGGGACTCACCCGGCCAGGAGAGCACCACGTGTTACTTCTACTGTTCGGAAAAGACTGCAATCAAGATCGTTCCCACGAGGAACATTCGAGATCAAGTGAAGGATCTGAGAAATAGATAAATTGTGAAACAATAGAAAGACATAAATAAAGGAAGAAAGAAAATAAAACAGTTACTGTACACTTTACTGCTTCTTTAGTTTTAGCTGCCACTCTACTCAGCGTTTCGCTGACGTGTTACACTCGTTACTTTTCAGGACCAGGTGTTGAGCAGCCAGAGTCAGCGGCTGCAGAGGACGCTAGGCCGAGTATGGTCCAGTAGAGTTACCACTGTTCTTTGTGCCCTTTTTGTTCCACTGTAGTGAGTAGTTTTTGTTACTCTCTGTACTTTTCTTTACTCGTAGTTCTTGTTATGTTATAAATGTTGTTCTACTGTCGTGGTGGTACATGCTGTAGTAATTCTTTTTCTTACTGCTGTATTTTGTTACTGCTAGTTATATTTCATGTTGAATGTGGTTTATTTTACTGCTCTTTTGGTTACTTCCTCGTTGGACGACTAGGTCTTGGGATTAGTCGAGTCGGTCCGGTTCTCGTGTCTCGTAGGGACTCGGGAATCGGGTCGTTACAAGATGGTATCAGAGCAAGATCGTCCCGAGAAGTGAATCAACTAACTGGAAAATAACCAATTCACATGTCTATAACTAGAGTAGCCACCACAACATATCTTTTGACATGAGCTCTTAGACGTTTCCGTTAGGTATTGTTCCATATTGACGTGTTCCGTTTTGTTTCGCGTCTCCTTGCAGGAGATGCCTCGTCGCAGGACTGGTGAGGCGGGTCGCGGGCGCGGCCGAGGACGAGATCGGCGAGGGGGGCGTGCCGTTGTCGACGCCTCAGTGGACCAACCACTACTCTCGGGCGTCCAGGCTCAGGACCTCGCCCAGCTGATACGGGATATTGTGCGAGAGGAGCTCCCCCCACCGCCCCGAGCGCCTCCCCCTGGGGCTGGGAAGGGGGAGTCCTCTATGAGACCACCCGACGAAAGCGGCGCTGGACACGGGGGAGGGGATGGGCCGCCGCCGCCCCCACCTTCCTCCGACACTTCTGTGCACGAGGCACCTTTGCCTGGAGGTGCACCAGCATCCCCACTGCAGCGCCACTCCGAGCTCTTCAGGCAGTTCCGGAAGCTGAAGCCCCCCTCCTTCAAGGGGGATGAGGACCCGACCGAGGCAGAGGACTGGCTCGAGCAGCTGGAGAAGATTTTCGACACCCTTCGCCCCCCGGTGGAGTGCCGCGTGGCCTTTGCCACGTACCAGCTGGAGAGTGTGGCACACAGGTGGTGGAGGGCGGTGAGGGGACAGGAGAGGGACGAGCCGACCTAGGATCGGTTCGTCACCCTCTTCTGCAAGTAGTACTTTCCCCAGATGTGGCAGGAGTTCCACACTCTCCGCCAAGGGACGATGATCGTGAGCGGGTACCGCACGCGTTTCCTGGAGCTGTCCCGCTTTGCAGCGACAGCGGTAGCCACTGAGGAGGAACGCCTTTGGAGGTTCACCGAGGGGCTCCGGCCTGCGATTCGGGGGTATGTCAAACCCCTGAAGCTGCCTACGTTTTCGAGGGTGGTGGAGGCAGCCATGACTTACGAGGAGACCAACCCGTCCGCGCGAGACACTGACGATGGGCGGAAGAGGCCCTTTCAGCCAGACTTTTCACAGGGCCGCGCGAGAGAGGAGACACGTGGCGTCCGCAGGAGAGCCGTCACGTTTTGCAGGGCCATCCGTGGCCTTTGGGGGCCCTCGACAGAGGTCAGTCGCCAGCACCGGACCCCCGCCCAGCCTACAGCAGGAACCCACTGGCTGCTACTCTCGTCTATAGTTCTAATATTTCTAATATTTCGTCGTAGTATAGTATAGAGGAGTGGTTACCAGTTTAATACAATTTGTTACTCGGAAAATAAAAATTTTCCCGAGGTCGAACTTAGGGAGCAAACTGTATTCTAGAAGTACAAAGTTTCTATTACAAAAATGAAAGAAAGAGAGAGAGAGAGGGATTTGTCTTGTTGGCTTTTTCTTCTTCTCTTCTTTCTCTTGTCTTTGTCTTCTTCTCTTTTTTCTCTTGTCTTTGTCTTCTTCTCTTCTCTTCTCTTTGGTTCTTCGGTCTTCTTCCTTCTTCTTATTTCTTCTTTCTTTTTCTTCCAAGCTTCTTCTTCTCTTTCTCCTCGTGTTCTGCTTCTCTCTTCTTTGTCTTCTTCCTTCTGTTCTTCTGGGCGTCGTCTGATTTTTCAATCAGACGACTTAGGTAGCCTCTACTACAGTGCGTCCTCCTTCCTTCTTTCTTCTTCTTCTTCTTTGCCTTTCTTCTGCTTTGCTTCAAGCAGCCACGGCTCTGGCTGCTCCTTCCTTCTTTCTCTTCTTTCTTCTTCCTCTGCAGTCTGCCTTCTCTTCTTCTTCTGTGCCTGCACACTCACAGTTTGGTCAGGGCAAAAACCTACTCTACCCTCCCCCGCGTCTCTCTCTCTCAGAATTCACTCGTAGGATAGCTCTCCCAGAGCTGTCGGGTATTCGAGTACAGGTCACGCCCGGGTCCAAGCCCACCGGCGTGCGGTGGTGGGCGAGGAGTGCAGGTCGGGTAAACGGGTCGGGCCAGGTCCGCGGGGGGTGGTCGCGGACGAGGCCGGGTGAGCGGGTGAGAGGGACCTCACCCCGTGTGCTGAGGCGATAAGCCTATAGCACGTTTTGCATTTATGCGGGTGCGCTGCTTCAGAGTCTTCCGAGGTGGGACTAAATGTCCCACCCCAATTGGGCACCTGCAGCTTAGAAAGCTGCAGGCAATCGCGGCTATGCACGGGGATCTCACCCCAGCTGCAGGCCTGGGCAGGTGCGTGAGGGCGAATCGCGCGTCCTGGCGAGTCAGACCTGGGCTAAGCGAGGCTGCAGCTGCAGGCGGAAGAAGCTCCACCTGCTCAACAATGGCGGCGGAGGGCAGGTGACTTGTTCACAGCAATACGGCCTCTCGGCCTAGTCAGAAGGTGCAGGGTGCTTCGCTAGAGTGCGGTGAAGCTCGTGCAGGTGGTGGCGAGGCGTGGGGCGGCGTGCAAGGGCTGCCCTAGGTCAGACTGTGGCTGGGGGAATGGGTTTGTTTGGGGGGTCTTTAGGCAGCGAACGGTAGGGAGTGAAGGGGTGGAAGTGGTTCAGCGTGAAGAGGCGGAGGTTTTGGGTCAGTCGGCGAGTCGTGTGGGGTGGTGGAATGATGGGAGCGAGTCGCTGGAGGTTGGTCGGAGATGGAGAAGGTGAGGGTGATTAGGCGTGGTCGAAGGGTGGTTGAGCAAATTGAAGTAGGGAAAAGAAAGAGGGGAGGAAAGGAAAGAACTGTACCTACTTGGAGGGACGAGAGGGGAACGGAGCAGGGCGACAGTCGTATCGACTGTCGCCGGAGAAGAAGATGCCCAGAGAGAGGGGGCGGCGGCGAGGAGAGAGCGGGAGAGCGTGCGCTGGGTACGGCGCGGCGCGGGAAGAGCGGGCGAAGGCGGCTCTGTTGCTGGTAATGCGGCAGAGCGACGAGGAGGAGGAGGAAGAACCGCCGGAGCTGGAGGGCTTCTGCCGAAGTGGGAAGAGAGGAAGGAGGGGGGTGTTTCTCCGTCAGATCCGAGCTGCTGAGTGCGGCAGAGGGAGGCAGCTTTTATAGAGGTGAAATCAGAGAGGAGGGCGGAGGGAGGCAACGTGCCTCCCTCACCGGAGGATGCCGGAGATGGAGACCCATACCTTCCGTGCATTCGCACGGGAGGTATGGGCAGCCGCAGAGACCATGGAGGTGTCCCTGCAACAGCAGAAGTCGCAGGGAACCCCCGGTTGTCTTGGCAGAGGGCCTCCCTCACCCTGCGCGGCGCCATGCTCCGCGCAAAGTCGTCGGAGCATGGCGCTGCTCAGGGTTTTGCAGGGAGGACCCAAATACAAAGAACGAAGAAGGATTAGGGGCCAAAATGCGAGGGTTTCAAAAGTTGAGGGTCAAAAAGTAATAGATGATGACCAAAATGTAAAGTTGGTCAAGAAGGTCTCTTCTTAGGTTCAAGTTTTTATACATGACTAAATAGGACCTAAGGATTCTAATGGTGAATTTTATTTCTAGATCAGACCTTGTTTGACCGGTCAATTTATGTAAAAACCCAAATTAAGTCATTAATTGGGCATAGTTCTCAATGTAGGTCAAAATGGGTTCCTAAGGCCAAATTGAAGGTTCTAAACCCTAGAGATTATTTTTCTATGAATTTTAGAGGGTTTAGTCGATTTTTTCTTTGCCTCGAACCTCGTAAATTGAAGTGGGTCTGTTCTTAGGGTTATAGGATGTCATTTAATTCCTTGGAGTTGTTGTAGCCCTTATTGGATCAATTCATCCCACTTTTCTTCTTATTAGGTTGGTTTGACCTATGTTTGGACCCTGAGTTACCCTGTTTTCAGATTAAGTTGGTGAAATTACATTTTTACCCCTTAGTTTCTATTTTCTTCACAAACTCAGAATTTCTTTGAGTCAAGCCTTTCTATAGTTATGTAGGAGCTTTTTCTTGCAAATCTGGGTTAGATGGTGCTAGTTTAGGGTTTATGACAAGGTTCTCATCATACCCCCATGCTTAGCTTTTGCTAGTCCCTTAGCAAAAACCTAAGGTTTTAACATTTGTTCTAGACCATGATGTTTTTAACAACTTCAGATAAGTGCTTTTTCATTTGAACTTAGATTAGGTTAGAATGCTTACCATAAGCCTAAAAGGTACTCTAGTACCAATCAAGATCCAGATCTGTCCAGCCTCAGCCTTTGGCAAAGGTTTTTAAGGCCCACAAGAACTAACCTAACGTCTATTGGACTTTGTGGTTAAAGCACCCGTGCTTGAAATGATTGTAGCCCTGGTTCAGTTCGCAGTGCGTTTTTGTAAGAGAGAGGAATAGAAAGTTTTTCTGTTTGAAGCATTTTTCTCTCTCTTTTTCTTTTATTTCTAGCCTAGGATTGGCTTTTCAACACGGTCTGTATCAAATTCCTTGCTCCCATCATTAATCCTCAAAGGTTCCTGGCAATCGATGCTTCGAGATAGCACCGCCCATGGCAACCCCCGGAACCCTGGCTATTGAGATTTCGAGATAATTCCATCCATGGTGTTCCGTGGCCGAATCCAGACCCTGGCAATTGACACTTCGTGATAATGCCATCCATAGAATCTGAACCAGCAGAGTGCTTACATGCCCCTAGTAGGATATGTAAATATTCTAAGAGACAAGCACTGAGGAGATGATATTTTTTTACGCATCTTCGAGCGGCCCGCCTCTCCGTACTGGGAACTCGTCCAAATCAACTTGTGTTGATCGGCCTCTTCTATTCTAGGTGTATTTTTCATAATTTTGTGACGCTTCTGCATGATTTTAATTTTTACGCTTACTGAACCATGCTGTGTGTGAGATTGGGGTGCTTAGGTTACTGAGCCCTGTAAGCCATAAGTTAGTTAATGAGGTCAAAAACTCCCTAAAATTTGGACCTAATACTTAAGCTTTTCGTTTTCCTCAACCTCTTGAGGATCTTCTAGATCTTAATGGGTACTAAGAGTCTGTTCAAGAATGCCTAAAGTTTGCGTTCTTACTAATCTCACCATGCCCTTTCATTTCCTTTCTTGAACAAGACCTAGAACGTAGGTCAATTGCTTAGTTTCTTACTCAGGGCTATCACTCTTTTCTTTCATTTTTTGTGCTCCTTTTCATTTTGTTTCCTTCCCACAAAATTTCCTTTCTCCTCTTATTCCTTTTTGAATTTTTTTTTTAAATTTTTATGGTGTTTTTGGCATATGTGAATTTTTTGTTTTAAAACCTTTTTTACAAGTTTTGCACTTTTATACTCCCCCATGCCTAAGGTTTGCAATGTCCTCATTGTGTTTTAGGGGGTTTTTATTTACTTAGTTCATTCCTTAAGACAGATGTTTTAATGAGTGAATGGGTCGGGATGAATTCTGCGGACGATTTCTAATCCCAGATGCAAGCATCTGAGGTGGGGTCGGCTGTCTATAAGGGTGAACTTTAAGTGCATAAAAGTGTGAAAAGGGTTTTAGATTTTCAGAAAATGACGGGCTACCTCCCGTTATGCGCTGAGTTTTACGACATCGGCTAGGCGCAATGAGCTCAAGGGGAATGGAGGATAAGAGATGATTCAGCCAAATCAGTAGAAGTTACATCAATGAACGGCTTGAGTCTCTGACCGTTCACGATGAAAGGTTCGGAATCGTGGCTGAGCGGACTAATTTCGATAGCTCCATTACCAAAAACCTGTCGGACTAAATATGGTCCGACCCACTTAGATCGCAGGTTTCCCGGGAATAGTTTAAGTCGGGCATCAAAGAGTAGAACCTTTTGACCAGGATGAAAGATCTTTCTCGAGATATGCTTGTCATGGAAGGCTTTAACCCGCTCCTTGTAGATTCGCGAGTTCTCATACGCGTCTAAGCGTAATTCATCGATCTCGCTGATTTGGAGTTTTCTGTGGGTTCCAGCCTTCGAAAGATCTTGATTACAGTTCCGTACTACCCAATAGGCTTTATGCTCCAGTTCTACGGGAAGGTGACACGCCTTTCCGTACACCAGTCTAAAGGGAGACATGCCTAATTGGGTTTTGTGGGCGGTCCTATAGGCCCACAATGCTTTCGGAAGCTCTTCGCGGGTACACGGAGCAGTACCCGGAGCTCTTCGCGGGTACGTCCTTCAAACTGGCTTCGGTCCTCTTTGAGTTTGTTATGTTTTTATATATGACGTTTTTCTCGCACCCTAGTTAGCGCAAGTTTCGGGGACGAAACTTCCTATGAGTTTATTATATTGTTACGAACGCAGCTTCAAAACGTCTTTTAAGACGTCCGGGAGTGATAATACCACGCAAGGGGGTAGTAATTAGGTTGAATATGGCCCATCTTTAGAATAAAAGGCACAACATAAAGTAGAATAGGAGCATTGCATGCATTAAGTACCAAGATTGCTTATAAACTGTATTAATGGCCATTTGTGTAAAGCATTTGTCAAAGCAGGCCTCAGATGAGCAATCGGACCGCACAGATGGATTCAGGACGACGAACGGAGTCTAACGGACTCAAAATCGACCAAATCCGACATCCGGAGCTCCCATAATGGGCCCAAGAAATCCTGACCGTTGATCTGGAGATCAACGGCCTAGAACGCGCCACGTCGCCCCGCCCCCGCCGCCCGCACGCTCCCAAGCCAGCCAAGGACGCATCTCGGCCGTTGATCTTCGATCGAACGGCCGAGATCCGCGCGCTCGCCCGCGGTCGCCGCGACAAAGCGCGGGCGTGGCGCAACGGTTAGCGCGCACGCCCGCGTCGCGGCGACGCGCGTTCGAATCGCGCGGAGCGGAAATCACTTGCGGGCGAAGGGCGCGGCAAAATTGAGCCGCGCGATCAGAAGCGAGCGGCTAGGATCGCGCCACGCGGCGCGACGACAGCACCCCACCTCCCATGCGCGCGCGTACGCCGGGCGGAAACGCGCGCGCGCACGCACGCCCGAAGCGCGATCCTAGCGCAAGCGCGGGAGGATCTCAGCCGTCCGATCATCAATTGGACGGTCTCGTTCGACGTCCACGGATCGTGCCTGAAGAGAGAGAGGGGCGGGCGGCTGACCGGCGGCAGAGGGCCTTCACCGACATATATGGAAGTGGTTTTAGCGACGTTCTGGATGTCGCTAAAGCACATTCTTCTTTTAGGAAGCCCTTAACTCTATTTAAACCCCCTTCTACCACCATTCAAGGCATCCTCTCCCACTTGCAACTACTCCACTCCTCTCCTAGCTAGTCTTAGGCACTCTTGTAATCGCCGGAGACGACGAGCCGCCGACGGAGCCTCCTCCACCGCCGTGGCTGCCTCGTCGCTCTCCACTCTCTCTCTTTTAAGCTTTCATTTACTTTTGTTGAAGCATGTATTTAATATTGTAAACCATGAACTATGAATGCATGTTTAATGAAATTATTTTTCATTTAGTTGCCTTTTTAATTTCTGTTTAAAGTGCATGATCAAAACCAAGAGCTTTCTAACCCTAAACTCTCTCTATCTCTCGCTTTTCAAAACCGTTTCTTTCGCAAGCAAAACTTCGCCTTTTTCGTGACAACAAGTGGTAAACAAAATCCGATTTCCACGCCTCCCTGAGATCGACACTCGGACTCACCTCCGTTTACTTCTTTTAAAATCGACGTATCAAGTGCAACTATAACGACACCTCTTAACACACACGCACGAAGGCACGTCAGTTTTTGGCGCCGTTGCCGGGGAGGCAACGGATTTGTTTTATCACCTCCATTCCACCTTCATTCTCATATCGTCTAATGCCCTATTTTCCTTTTTACTTGACGGTTGCAGGAATTCGGCGCATGGACGGCGAAGCGACGCATTCCACTATGGTAGCAAGGAAGTAGGCGCCTCGAGGACCGATAGTGAGTACTCTCTCTCATTGTTTTCTTGCGTGAAAAAGCTAAAAAAAATCATAAAAACTAAAAAAATTGGCGTGGTGAATGATTGCTTGACCCACATTCTTAACACATCACCCTACAAAAAAATGTACACTCTAATATGCTGGATAAATTCTTGGAGTGTTCTTTTCTCTTTCTCTTGAGTGGTGTTTGCGAAGCCACCGTGAGTTGACCTGGGCCGCACCACTCAACCCTAAAAAATAACTCATCTAATAGAAGCTGCACGATCTTTAGGATGAGTACACTAGGGTTTTTAGAGCCTCTACAAGATAAAAAGGAAATCTACTTTCACCAAGTTGTGTGTAGAACTTGACGTGCCCATTGAAACTTGTCTGAAAGCATTAAGACACGTCAACCCTAAAAAAATAGTAAAGTAAGGATGAAACATTAAAAGACACCACACCCTAAAAATTCTTGCTTGAAAACCCTGTTTTATAGAAGCACACGCATTGAAAAGTGGAAAATTAAGAGGCACCACCCCAATCAACGCCTCATCACATTACCCTAAGCACAAGCACTATCCTAACCCGTTAAAACTGAGTAGACGTGCCCTAGGCAGGACTGAGTTAAGTCTCAAAAGGTTTGGTTTTGTTCGCTAGGCACTTGGCTTTCATTCCCTTGGTAGAATCTGGTGGCTAGGCTGCGGGGCAGTGTCAAACGACCGCGGTTGTGGGGTCTATGGAACCGGAGGCGCAAGCCAAAGGAAGAACCTTCCCTGCAATCCCCTCGTAATCAACCTGGCCAGATTAGCCTTGGGAAGGGGAGTCCAGTGTTTACGGACTTAATCAACCTTTGTGAGATTTCTAGGTCTCCTAAGGAATACACCATAAGGATTAGGCTTGTTTGTTTGATTGAGTGCACAACTCTCTCTCATCTGTTCTTCCCGCATCCCTCCATTTCTTCCATGGATTTCAATGCCTATCCATCTTACCCAAATTACCCCCAACATGATTTGTATGCTAACCCAAGTAGACCATACCCACAGCCGACTTGGGCTAACCAACCACCAAGTTGGGGATGCAACCTGGAATATCCCTCTTGGCCCAACTATGACCAAACCACACCAACCTCTTATTGGAATACACCCAACATAGCCACCCAAGGGTACGATTCAAATCATGGGGCTCCATATCTCGATTGTCCTCACGATGCCTCCTCATTTAGGTCCGACCCGCTCTACTGTGATAGGACCTACACTTTAGGAGAACACCAAGAACCCTACCCATCTCAAGATAATAACCAAGAAAGGTCATCTGAATTCAACAACCTTGCCTACTTGACCTTTGGATTAGAAGGAGTTCTAGACAAATGGAAATCAGAAAATGATCAGAAATCTAGGCAAGCCCAGGATCATCAACCTCTGATTTGGTCCCCTGATGAAGAATCTGACTGGGAGGAGGACTTAGAACCTCAACTATTCTGGAGTAGGACCAAACAGAGAATGGTTCCTCTTGAAGAACTGGACCCTGAACATGATAGAATAGAGGACCCACCCAAGAACTTAAACACCAATATGGATTCTGATCCACAACCTCAACCATACTCTCTTAACCTGGATTTCAAGGAGGAAATCCAAAGGACACCAAATGACACCATGTCAATTCTTGATAACCTCCAGTTAGAACTACACAGACAGAATCAAGAATTGGTTAAAGGGCAACATGCCATGTTGGAGTTGTTCCAACAATTGGGGGAAGAAGGCCAAAGAAAGCTCTTGCATACAACGCCATTCATGGAATTCATAAAGCAAGGACCTACCATGATCAATTGGACTACACCTAGTCATCCTGATTTGGTTCAGTCCACCATTGATACCCCTCAGGAGTTGGATAGCTCAGTGGATAAGGACAGTAAGGATTCCTTGGAACACAATTTGGGGAGCATTGAGAACAAACATCAGGAGGAAACTGAGAAGGTGAGGGGAGAGACCTTGGAATCTGAATCTAATCGGCTCAAGACAAGTAATCCGGTGGGAGTAGCAGCCAACGTCGGAAATGGAGAATGGAGTTACAATTTCAAAGAAATTGATTATGAATCGGTTAGAATCCCCATCACAAATTTGGAGGAGGGCCGAGAGAAAGAATATGATCTAGATGATGAAATTGACCCTACCTCTAATGCAACCCCAAACAGTGAATCTGATACAAAGGAGGTTGAAGAAAATATTCTTGAGATCAAGGGCTTGGAGGGAATGAGCAATGAAACCATAGTTGCGGAAGAGATGGATTCGTCTTTAGAGAGAGGCCTCATGCTTGATTGTAGGGCTCATTATGAAACTCTGGACTTTGTTACCTGCCCAACCAGAATAAAGATCCCGCAACCCGAATGCACTAGAATTGATACACTTTCGATGGATTACAATTTTATGGGGACACAAGCTGAATATAAAACCTACATCTCTAGTGTCTGGCATGCCATATTTGGGGTGCGTTCGTCCACAGCAACTTGTTTGCATGCCCACAGAGTAAGAGAGGATCTGACACGGGCATGCATGATACAGAATTCCCGCCCCTTAGGAACGGGACTCCACCACAACCTTGTTCGCATCTGTGGACTTCTGATTTTGGGTCTGGTTGATTTTGTACATACCTCCTTGACCCAAGCCATTCTTGTTTGTGCACCGCCCAGTTGGAGGCGTTAAACTCAGCGCTTCCTGGGAGGCAACCCAGTGGATTCAGACTGATCTGGTAGTTTACGTCACTCAGGTACTATCTTTTTGAACCCTTTTGCATCCATACATCTGCCAATGAGGACATTGTCCAACTTAAGCATGGGGGGGGATGGTAAACTGCATAATCCTGAGCTTAATTAATCAGTCTGAATGAATAAATTAATTGAAAAAAAAAAAAAAGAATTTAGGAAGAAAAACTTAGGCATTAGAAACTTGTCAATAGTGGGAAATAATACAAAAAGAACTTAAACACTTAGACTTTTCAGGCCTTCAGGCTTAATTAGCCCTGGTGTCCATTAAAATATGGATTTAGCGGCGAACCCTTGCAACTTTAAGCTATTCTAATCCACCTAATAAATAAGGTAATAAGTATACGACTTATCAACTCACCCTCTAACTCAGGAAAACTTTGAGTCTAAGCATCTACACACATTTTTGCACAGACTCACTTCTCGGAGATTTTGACAGAAATTGGGTAGCTAATGAACTCTCTAGGGTGGTATGGCTGGCAAGTTGTCGTGGGTAACAGCCCATTGGCAGGTTGTCCAGAACCCAGCCACAGGCCATTTCTTTTTCACTGCCTCTAGGTACATTTGAGATTAGGGAAGCCACCTACGTAAAAAAAAAAAAAAAAAAGGGAAAAGAAGAAAAGAAAATAAACCACACTTCACCGCACAAGTATGGCTGGCAAGTGATCGTGGGTAACAGCCCATTGGTCGGTTGTCCAGAGCCCAGCTCAATAATTGCACAAAAAAAGAAGACCAAAAACACCTAAGGAAGAAGCGGGGAAGTAGTACAAGCCGGGGAGATATACACTGGAAAATCCTTGTGTTGACCCCAAGTAAAATGAACGCAGGGAGAAAGCTACCAATCGAACAAATACACCTTGAGGCAAAAATTTATTTTCTTTTCCGGTCACCTAGAGGCGTAGAAACTCGAAGTCTGTCTCAATTACCGTTAAGTAAGTCTATCACAACATTCACACCAAGATGCTTAGCACTTAGGGTTTTGACCGAGTTTTGGGTGGGTTGGGTAGCCGTAAAAAGTTACCAACCCACACTGAATTCTAAAAATTCTAAAAAGACATATATAGATATATACATATATATAAGTATAGTTATATATACAAAGCAAGGATTCGGGCGATTCGTATTTTGGCAGACACCCGGGCGCTGCTTAGTCTTTGTAGATTAAGATCTTCGTATAGTTCCTCTTATTGACAAGTAACGAAGCGCCTAAGCAATTACTTCTTGAATTCACCAAAGAAATAAAGGCTAGAATAAACCTTGCTAGGGACTAGCAAGGAGTAAGCATGGGGGTATGATAATACCACGCAAGGGGGTAGTAATTAGGTTGAATAGAGCCCATCTTTAGAATAAAAGGCACAGCATAAAGTAGAATAGGAGCATTGCATGCATCAAGTACCAAGATTGCTTATAAACTGTATTAATGGCCATTTGTGTAAAGCATTTGTCAAAGCAGGCCTCAGATGAGCAATCGGACCGCACGGATGGATTCAGGACGACGAACGGAGTCTAACGGACTCAAAATCGGCCAAATCCGACATCCGGAGCTCCCATAATGGGCCCAAGAAATCTTGACCGTTGATCTGGAGATCAACGGCCTAGAACGCGCCACGTCGCCCCGCCCCCAAGCCAGCCAAGGACGCATCTCGGCCGTTGATCTTCGATCGAACGGCCGAGATCCGCGCGCTCGCCCGCGGTCGCCGCGACAAAGCGCGGGCGTGGCGCAACGGTTAGCGCGCACGCCCGCGTCGCGGCGACGCGCGTTCGAATCGCGCGGAGCGGAAATCACTTGCGGGCGAAGGGCGCGGCAAAATTGAGCCGCGCGATCAGAAGCGAGCGGCTAGGATCGCGCCACGCGGCGCGACGACAGCACCCCACCTCCCATGCGCGCGCGCACGCCGGGCGGAAACGCTCGCGCGCACGCACGCCCGAAGCGCGATCCTAGCGCAGGCGCGGGAGGATCTCAGCCGTCCGATCATCAATCGGACGGCTCTCGTTCGACGTCCACGGATCGTGCCTGAAGAGAGAGAGGGGCGGGCGGCTGACCGGCGGCAGAGGGCCTTCACCGACGTATATGGAAGCGGTTTTAGCGACGTTCTGGATGTCGCTAAAGCACATTCTTCTTTTAAGAAGCCCTTAACTCTATTTAAACCCCCTTCTACCACCATTCAAGGCATCCTCTCCCACTTGCAACTACTCCACTCCTCTCCTAGCTAGTCTTAGGCACTCTTGTAATCGCCGGAGACGACGAGCCGCCGACGGAGCCTCCTCCACCGCCGTGGCTGCCTCGTCGCTCTCCACTCTCTCTCTTTTAAGCTTTCATTTACTTTTGTTGAAGCATGTATTTAATATTGTAAACCATGAACTATGAATGCATGTTTAATGAAATTATTTTTCATTTAGCTGCCTTTTTAATTTCTGTTTAAAGTGCATGATCAAAACCAAGAGCTTTCTAACCCTAAACTCTCTCTATCTCTCGCTTTTCAAAACCGTTTCTTTCGCAAGCAAAACTCCGCCTTTTTCGTGACAACAAGTGGTAAACAAAATCCGATTTCCACGCCTCCCTGAGATCGACACTCGGACTCACCTCCGTTTACTTCTTTTAAAACCGACGTATCAAGTGCAACTATAACGACACCTCTTAACACACACGCACGAAGGCACGTCAGGGAGCTGGCCCAGACGTTTAGGATTTAATTTCCGCGGCACGATGGATTTCGTCTGCGCGCTTACGCGCGCAGACCTGCAGATGCCCTCTTTTCCCCTCTCACCTCCGCAGGCGCAGCGCTGCGCCCCACTCTCTCTCTCTCTCCCCGCGCGGCTTTAAAAGGGCCCTTGCCCTCTCCATCACTCTCATCTCCTCTGCTCCCTTCTTCTTCTTCCAGCGAGTGCGAGCACGAGCGAGCGGTGACAGCGGCAGCCGCGGCGAGTTGCGGGAGGAGGTGTCGCGCGAGGGAGGAGACGCTCGGCCATGAGGGCTCGAGCTTGCCAGGGCAGCTGGAGCAGGCCGGCGGGGGAGCAGCGGGCGCGGAGTGACGCGGGAGGGCTGTTGCAGCTCTAGCAGCTGGTGGCCAAGGCGCAGCCGTGCATCGCGGGCGGAGAGCGCGTCGAGCTCTGATTCCGGAAGTTTTTCCAGAATCAGACGTCTGGGCTTCCAACCAGACGACGGTGAAGACATCTGGAAGACTGTCCAGACGTCTGGCAAGTAAGTTATTTTTCCGTCCTTCGTCCTTTCTGCGACCGTTGTAATGTGAACGATGAGTGGGTACGTGCAGGCTCTGAGATTCACATCCAACGTGAATCAGACATCTGGCTGCAGTGTTAGACGACGGGAAGGACTTCCAGACGTCCGGGGTGACCATTTAACGTCTGGGAACTAGGCCAGATGCCCCCGCAGGCTTCTGGACGTCTGAGAGACTACACAGAGCGAAGGTATCCTCTGAACCACTTTTTAAGGCGTCTGGAAGAGGTTCCAGATGTCTGATTTTGGACTGTTTTGTCATTTTCGACCCGTTTAGGGCCCGTTTGAAGTCCGTTTTCCACGTTTCGAGTTGCGTTCTTTTCGGGATAAAATCCTCTACCCGTTTACAGTAATTATATACTGTTCTGAGAAACTTCTTGTGTTTGATCCTTGTGATAGGACCCCGTTCCATTTCAGTCTTCGGGATTGCGGAGGCGCGCGGGATTTCCAACCATGCCCCCAGTACTTCTGTTGTAGCTGGTAGAGTGTTACGACCGCAGCTTCAAAACGTCTTTTAAGACGTCTGGGAGCTGGCCCAGACGTCTGACCAGACGTCTGGGACCCCTTGCAGACGTCTGGGATTTAATTTCCGCGGCACGGAGGATTTCGTTTGCGCGCCTGTGCGCGCAGACCTGCAGATGCACTCCTTTTTCCCTCTCCTCCGCAAGCGCTGCCCCCTCTGTCTCGCTCTCTCTCTCTCCCCCCGCATGGCTTTAAAAAGCCACGCCCTCTCCCTCACTCTCATCACCTCCGCTCCCTTCCTCTTCTCCTTCCAGCCGGTGCGCGAGTGCGAGCGTGAGCGAGCGGCGGCAGCGACAGCCGCGGTGGGTGCGGGAGGAGGTGCTGCGCGAGGGAGGAGGCGTCGGCCGTGAGGGCTCGAGCCTACCGGGGCAGCGAGAGCCGGTCGGCGGGGGCGCAGTGGGCACGGAGTGACGCGGGAGGTCTGCTGCAGCTCGAGCAGCAGGCGGTCGAGGCATGGCGCGGCCGTGCGTCGCGGGTGAAGGGCGAGTAGCGCTCTAGTTCTAGAAGTTTTTCCAGAATCAGACGTCTGGGCTTCCAACCAGACGACTGGAGGACTGTCCAGACATCTGAAAGGTAAGTTATTTTCGTACCTTCTTCCTTTCCTTCGACCGTCCGTACCGAGCCCGAGGATGGGTACGCGCAGGTTCTGAGATTCGCATCCAATGCGAATCAGACGTCTGGCAGCGGTGCCAGACGACTGGAGGGACTTCCAGACGTCCGGGGTGACCATCGGACGTCTGGGAACTAGGCCAGATGCCCCCACAGGCTTCTGGACGTCTGAGAGACTACGCAGGATAAGGTACCATCTGATCTCCATTTTTAAGAAGTCTGGAAGAAGTTCCAGACGTCTGATTTTGCACTGTTTCGTCGTTTTCGACCCGTTTAGGACCCGTTCGGAGTCCATTTTCCGCGTTTCGAGTTGCGTTCTTTTCGGAATTAAATCCTCTACTCGTCTACAGTGATTAGATACTGTTGTGAGAAACTCCTTGTGTTTGATCCCTGTGATAGGACCCCATTCCGTTTTAGTCTTGGGGATTGCGGAGGCGCGCGGGATTTCCGACCACGCCCCCAATACTTCCGTTGTAGCTGGTAGAGTGGCTTTAGAATTTATTAGTATAATCTGTTAAAATTATGGAACCATAAATAGAACCTAGGACATTACATGAATCCTAGGAATGAGAAACTAGAATGAATGGTAGATCTTAGGGTGTGCATGAATCCTAGGGCTGGAAAACTAGATTGTATGATAGATCCTAGGGTATGGCACGAATCCTAGGATGGGAAAACTAGTGGAATATATGAATACTGCAGTCTTGGAAAATGTGGAAGGGAAATAATAGCTACCAGTAAATTGGTTTAACAACTGCCTGTTATGAATAAATGAACATGATTGAGAATATGGGATGTATGAACGTGAAACTGGAAAGGTGAAGCCTGAATGTGCTGAGTTAAAAGTGCTGGAACCCTACGGGGAATTAGGAGTAGAACTCCTGGAAAGTGAATGGAATAGAATTGGGGAAGTGTGTTGGCCCTTGAGTACGGAGTACCAAGGAGAGCGACTGTCCCCCTGTTTAGTGCAGAGCGGAGCCAGCCGCCCCAGGGACCCGGGGTTAGGTCTGGCCACTTTGTACCGACTTGCTGACCCTCGTGTACGTAGTACCGAGGAGAGCTACTAGTGTAGGGAGAGCACTAGCTACCCCACGGGCCCCGGGGTTCTGCTAGCTCACCTACACCGACTTGTTAGGCCCACTGGGCAAACCAGGGTAGTCAGGCGAGGGTGCGCGGACTGTGGAGGGGCAAGGCCCTTGTTTGGTTACTGTGGAGGGGTTGGACCCCTGTTACTGAGAGGGCTCTGCCTTGTACTGGTTCCGTGCTGTGCTTTGGGCGCACCCGTTAACGGAAACGACTGACCGCGTGCTAGTGCAGGTTAGCTACCTGTGCGCTTATCACGCGTGCTATAGTCACCGTTACGTCTGTCCGTGACCTTGGGGTGGTTGACTGAGAGTAGGATCACCACGGGGGACTCTCCCGGCCAGGAGAGCACCACGTGCTACTTCTATTGTTCGGAAAAGACTGCAATCAAGATCGTTCCCACGAGGAACATTCGAGATCAAGTGAAGGATCTGAGAAATAGATAAATTGTGAAACAATAGAAAGACGTAAGTAAAGGAAGAAAGAAACTAAAACAGCTTTTGTACACTTTACTGCTTCTGTAGTTTAGCTGCCACTCTACTCAGTGTTTCGCTGACGTGTTACACTTGTTACTTTTCAGGACCAGGTGTTGAGCAGCTAGGGTCAGCGGCTACAGAGGACGCTGGGCCGAGTAGGGTCCAGTAGAGTTACCACTGCTCTTTTGTACCCCTTTTGTTTCCGCTGTAGTGAGTAGTTTTTGTTACTCTCTGTACTTTTCTTTACTCGTAGTTCTTGTTATGTTAAATGTTGTTCTACTGTTGTGGCGGTACATGCTGTAGTAGTTCTTTTTCTTACTGCTGTATTTTGTTACTGCTAGTTATATTTCATGTTGAATGTGGTTTATTTTACTGCTCTTTTAGTTACTTCCTCGTTGGACGACTAGGTCTTGGGATTAGTCGAGTCGGTCGGGTTCTCGTGTCTCGTAGGGACTCGGGGATCGGGTCGTTACAAAGAGTAGCTTTAGAAATTATTAACATAATTTGTTACAATTATGGAACAATTATTAGAACCTAGGGTATTGCATGAATCCTAGGAATGAGAAACCAGATTGAATGATAGATCCTAGGGTATTGCATGAATCCTAGGGCTGGAAAACTAGATTGAATGATAGATCCTAGGGTACGGCATGAATCCTAGGACTGGAAAACTAGTGAAATGAATATAGATATTGCAGTCTTGGAAACTGTGGAAAGGAAATAATAGCTGCATGTAAATTGATTTTAACAGCTGGCCGTTATGAATAAATGAAAATGTTTGAGAATATAGGTTGTAAGAACGTGAAACTGGAATGGTGAAACCTGAATGTGCTAAGTTAAAAGAGCTGGAACCCTATGGGGAGTTAGGAGTAGAACTCCTGAAAAGAGAATGAAATGGAACTGAGAAGGAAAGATGTGGAGGTGAGTTGTCTCTTGGGTACGTAATGCCAGGGGAAGCACCTGTTACCTGCTTAGTGTAGAGTGGAGCCAGTTGCCCCAGGGACCCGGGGTTAGGTCTAGCCACTTTGTACCGACTTGTTGGCACTCGTGTACACAGTACCGAGGAGAGCTACTAGTGTAGGGCGAGTACTAGCTACCCCACGGGCCCTGGGGTTCTGCTAGCTCACCTACACCGACTTGTTAGGCCCACTGGGCAAACCACGGTAGACAGGCGAGGGTGCGCGGACTGCGGAGGGGCAAGGCCCCTGTTTGGTTACTGTGGAGGGGTTGGACCCCTCTTACTCAGAGGGCTCTGCCCTATTCTGGTTCCATGCTGTGCTTTGGGCGCACCTGTTAACGGAAACGACTGACCGCGTGCCAGTGCGGGTTAGCTATCCGTGCGTTTACCGTGCGTGCCGTAGTCACCGTTACGTCTGTCAGCGACCTTGGGGTGGTTGACTGAGAGTAGGATCACCACGGAGGACTCTCCCGGCCAGGAGAGCACCACGTGTTACTTCTACTGTTCGGAAAAGAATGCAATCAAGATCGTTCACACGAGGAACATTCGAGATCAAGTGAAGGATCTGAGAGATAGATAAATTGTGAAACAATAGAAAGACGTAAATAAAGGAAGAAATAAAATAAAACAGTTACTGTACACTTTACTGCTTCTTTAGTTTTAGCTGCCACTCTACTTAGCGTTTCGCTGACGTGTTACTCGTTACTTTTCAGGACCAGGTGTTGAGCAGCCAGAGTCAGCGGCTGCAGAGGACGCTGGGCCGAGTATGGTCCAGTAGAGTTACCACTGTTCTTTGTGCCCTTTTTGTTCCACTGTAGTGAGTAGTTTTTGTTACTCTCTGTACTTTTCTTTACTCGTAGTTCTTGTTATGTTATAAATGTTGTTCTACTGTTGTGGTGGTACATGCTGTAGTAATTCTTTTTCTTACTGCTGTATTTTGTTACTGCTAGTTATATTTCATGTTGAATGTGGTTTATTTTACTGCTCTTTTGTTTACTTCCTCGTTGGACGACTAGGTCTTGGGATTAGTCGAGTTGATCCGGTTCTCGTGTCTCGTAGGGACTCGGGAATCGGGTCGTTACATCGTTACTATGATGCTGCAATCAAATTAGGAAACCCTACAAAACAACTCAAGATGAATCAAAAGATTTGTATTGTAATTAAGCGATACATGATCCAAAACCAGTAGCTTTGGTAATTGTGAGAGGTGACATGATCACACACCACAAGTGATGAATGAGATTGTATGAAAAGTTTATAGTATACGCATCGAAGACATGAGTATGGTTTTAATTTTAATCTATGTAATTTTGCACGCATACATAAGAGTGTCCAGAAGTACAAAAAAAATAAATAAAAGATTAAAATTTGTTATCTGATAAACTAAAAAAAGTTAATTAATGAAATCAAAGAAAGACAAAATAATATTTTGCTACAGAGGTAAAAGAAAAAAATAACATGGTGGAGAAGGTGATGATTTCAATTGTTGTTTCTGGTATGTGTACCATATTTGACCTGTGTCATTTAATTTTTCAAGAGGGCCATGAGTTTTGGTCTTAAGATTAGGAAAGATGTGAATATAACTTTATTTATTTGACTTTTTTATTATACACATGTTATGATACATGAGTTTTATCCTATACACTTACTAAAAATGTCCAATGTTAAAACGTCGTTGTGAATTTTGTAGTTTCTCTCTAAGTATAATACAAAAGGTGAGACTTTCATGCATGTAACCTAAATTAGGATACATATTTTAATCACTTATGCATATATGAAAAGTAAATTGTGTAATTTAATAATAATAAAATTATACAAAAAAGTAGAAAAATGCATGCTGCAATGCGTAGAGTGAGGATGTGGTGAACCATTGTACGTGATGGTTTTAACTGGTATGTTTTGATTTTATATTGGTGAAAATTAATTTCTACAAGTGAAATTCACTTTTTAAGTGAAAAATCATTTTTCATTGATATAAAAGTAAAACACACCAATTTGTTTCTATTTTCAACATGTGGAAAATCATTTTAAACAAGTGTCTTTTTTCAGTATATTTATTTGATTTTTAACCAATGTATTTTGATTTTGAATCTGTATGTTTTATTTTTCAACAAGTGTATTTTGATTTTCAACCGGTATATTTTCCTTTTTTTGCTGAATGGGAACATGAGTGGAGGTTACGTATTACAAAATACGTTGCAACATGTATTTCGTTATTCACATCATAAAATTATAAATGTATAAAAATAATTAAATTTTCATTCCCTAATCAACACTCTATTGTAATTATTTAATTATAATAATAACAATCATCATCAATTGTCCAAAAATATTATCTTTCCACCTCTTCCTATATATATCTATTTTTCAAGTAAAAATTTATTTTTCACTTGTGAAAAAATAAATTACAATGATGTATTTTTATTTTTAATTTATAAAAAATTATTTTCAACTTATATATATTTATTTTCAATCCATATATTTAATTTTTAATTGTTGTATTTTTTTATTAAAAAATAAATAAATGAAAGTCATACGTTACAAAATTCGTTGAAACACGTATTCCTCCACGCACATTTTAAAATTATAAAGATTAAAAAAAATACCCTTTAAATTTCCACTCCCCCACCTATCACTCTATTACAGCCATTTAATTGACCATCAAAATGACCAGTCACTCACCCAAAATATTCGCTCTCTCTACCTCTCCCTATATATACCCTCCCCATCCACCTTCCGCCGTCTGCTTCCCTCTCTCCTTCCCATTCTCCGTGTTCCTTTCTCAATCCAATAAGGCACAATTGGAGGAGGAAAGGAAGGGACAGCTCCCCGCTTTTGGAGAGGTAGAAAAAAACACAAAAAAGAGCAGGCCAAATAAATTTGAAGAAGGTGGAGGAGAACACCGTCCCCTTTACAGGAAAGACACAGGAGATGGAAACGTCATCTCCATCCCCTCACGCTCTTTCCATACCCGTGGTGGTTCTCCTCCCCTTCGTGCCCCTTCCCAGATCCTAGAAGCACCGCAAAGCTGCAATCTTGGGACTCCCAGATCCTTTCTTTGCTTCAGGGAGGAGGAGCCCGGGATTGGTGAGTGGAAGCTTCCGATGCTCTTTTCCTGGATTCGGTGAGGTTGGTCATCCGGGTCTTGCTTATATCTGAAGGATCTGACGCTTGTCGGGCCCTGTTTAATCGATTCCGAAAAATGGGTTGTGCTTATTTGAGGTTGTCCATGGGGTGTGCATGCAAAGTCGACGCCTTTTTCTTGTTTGGACAATTGAGCATCTCGTTTTCCTTTTCCGTTTCGTGATGGGATCTGATCTGACGTGAATGGTTGTGCGGAATTTTATATTTCTGTAGCCCATTAACGTATCTGTATTAGTTGGAGTGCCTTTTACTTCCATTTCGTTAGGCTTTTTACCCACTGTGGATTCAGAGAGAGATGGAGTCAGATCTTGGCAAGCTCTTCATCGGTGGAATTTCATGGGACACAGATGAGGAACAACTCAGGGATTACTTCCAGGCATTTGGTGATGTCGTCGAATCTGTTATCATGAAGGATAGGACCACAGGAAGAGCTCGTGGGTTCGGGTTCGTCGTGTTCGCAGACCCTGCGGTTGCCGAGCGGGTCGTCATGGAGAAGCATGCCATAAATGGGCGAGTGGTAAGCTACCCATGGAAACAGCTCATGAAGATAATTCATCCCCTCCATGCAATTTTTGATGTTGGATAGTACCAAAACATGAATGTAGTTCAAAAGAAGTTGTCATTCTATATTTATGTATCAAAATTTGAGGCCATGGAATTTTCAGGTTGAGGCAAAGAAGGCTGTCCCTCGTGACGGTCAGCGTAATCTTAATCGAAATGGCATCGGTGGTCGTGGATCTCCTGGTCCAAGTCCCACACGCACCAAGAAGATATTCGTCGGGGGCCTGCCTTCTACCGTGACCGAGAGTGAATTCAAGAAGTATTTTGACCAGTTCGGGGCCATCATGGATGTGGTTGTCATGTATGATCACCAAACACAGAGGCCAAGGGGTTTCGGATTCATAACTTTTGATTCGGAAGATGCAGTCGATAGAGTTCTGTACAAGACATTCCACGAGTTGAATGGGAAGATGGTTGAGGTTAAGAGGGCGGTCCCGAAAGAATTGTCCCCCAGTCCTTCGATGAGATCTCCACTAGGTGCATATAATTATTGTCTCAATAGAGTTAGTAGCAACATACTTAATGGGTATGCTCAGGGACATAACTTGAGTCCCATCAGTGGATATGGGATGAGGGTGGATGGAAGGTTTGGGCCAGTTTCTGGGGTTCGAAGCAGCTTTGATCCGTTTGGGTCCCTTGCTTATGGTATGGGAATGAATTGTAATCCTATCGCTAGCCCAAGTTTGAATGGAGGTATGGGCTATGGCAGTGGCATTGGGGGGTTGAGCCCCTACTTCAGTGGGAATTCTAATAGGTTGGTTAATTCTCTTGGATATCGTGGAAACGATGGTGGAATTGGACCAACATTCAGCTTGAACAGCCGCACTGTATGGGATAATGGTGGATTTAACTCCAATGGATTACTTGCCGGCTCTGGAACTGGAAATGTTGATGGAATTGCAAACAACAGTCGCATGAATTGGGGGAATTCTGCTTCTAACATTGCAGCTGAAGCTGATGGGAGTGGTGCTGGATATAACAATGGGAATCTTGATTATGGAACTGTTGAGAAAGGCTATGGGTTTTTAGGCAGCAATTATAGAAGAAACACCAGTGTTGAAGATATCAACGCATCTTTTACTCCAAAAAGTGCTCCATATGACGGGGCCTGTGCAGATCTTTATGAAGATGGATCATTGCATGGTGATCCAACTTGGCGATCGGTGTCTTCCAAGTTCGATCGCTCTAATCCTTTTGAATATGGGCTTGATGCAATGCCCTATGATAATGGTGACAGAGGTCCTGGAGGAGATAGTCATAGCTACAGCTTTAACAATAGGCAACAAAATAGAGGTGAGATTTGCTTCCTATTTAGCTGGAATCTTGTGGTTCTGTTTACTGTTTGAAATATTGATATAAATAAAATGCTGCTGCAAGGTACTTGATAATTCATGGTTTGCATTTGTTACCACTCAAGACTTCTGTCTAGATTAGTCGTAAGGATCCAAGGAAAGGAATATTGAATGCAGAATTATTGTGCTACCTACAACTGTCCCAAGTTTCTAAGTTCTTGTCATGCACCATAGACTACATTAACTCAAACACGTCACCCACTGGATTCTACAGATGGCTCTTATGTGGCCGTTTTTTCATCCAATCTTCATATCCACTAAATATGGCCAAAGTTGAGATTAAAACTGGCTTGACTCCTGTGCTTTCTAGTTTGTATTCTAAGACTCCCAGAGATCTGCTACTCTGCTGTAATAACCCCCATTGCTTTTGTAGACTAATGCATTTAGCTAAATCTTTACTCTGGCATTTGGGATATGATTGATATATACAGAGAAAAATGGCAAACCAAGTTAAGCATCCTGCCTGTTTTCAGTTGTGCAAATTAAAAATGGAAATAAAGCAACATTAGTTCAAGATAAACATTCAAGTTTCTGATTTTCACAAGTTTCATTTTTATTAGTCATCAAAATATGGTATCAACCACCCGGATTATGCTATTTCTGTTTAAAATGATTCTTCCTGCTGATTACTTCTTGTTGAACAAACTCAACCAGAATAAAGCTTGTAACATTTGCTGTTTCTTTTTCAGGAATTGCTGCATATGAAGGGAACTTTTCCCCAAGTCAAATGACAGCAGCAGAGGAAATCTTGGTGAATCAGATGAATGTCTGAATTTTATATACGGTTAGCCAATCATTTAGATCTAACAAAAACAATTTCCAACAACTTGAAATCCAGAAGGTCATAGTCAAGTGGATTTTGTGTATGGTTTGTGCTTTGAGTTTGGTTAATTACATTCAATGTAGGTTTTGTTTCTTGGTGATTGATTGAGTTGTACAATCAGATTGAGGGATATATTTAGGAGAGTTCAACAATTCTTGCGAAAAGGTCTGGCCAATTGCCTATAGGTCATCATTATCTTTTCTCTTTGTTTCCCCTAAAAAGTACCAAACATCGCATTTACTTTACCTGTGAAACATTGAGGTATATCATGTAGTCCATAAGAATAAATTCTTTGAATACATTTTATTGTACCTGCTTACATAACTCATTGTCTCACAATGTAATGTGGTAGGAGTATCTCATGTTCATGTTATATCTTTGCCTCTTTTAATTGTTTATTACTTCACGGTGGAGGTCCCATAATGTTTGGACATTTTGATTTGCTTATGTTCCGTTATGCCAAGTAGTCCATAGCTTATATTTCTGTTCTCAGAGTTGGAAACATGACATTCAAAGCTAGGAATTTGAGGCATTCAGTAGGTCTTCTTTCTTAATCCCATCTCTATAATGAAGCAAGATAGAATTCAAAAGCATGCATAAAGCCTGTGTTGATTTTCCCTTGTTCTTGTCCTTTTCTCCTATCCGGGGTGCAAGAAATTTTGGGTTTGAAATTTGTGACCTGCCCATGATCATGTTAGTGACCAATAAGCAAAGGGAGTGAACTAATCATGTTCCCATGATCATTTAACAGAAATTTTTTTTTTTTTTTTTTTGATTTTCTCGAAGAACCGGTATCCGGGAATCCGATGTTCAACTTCTTTAGTGTTTGTTTCCCATCCCTATCAAGATGAAAACTCATACATTTGTTATGATAGCCCGAAAACGGCCCCACGTTGGAAATCCATGAAATCAAGTAGTGTGTTATAAATAATTGGAACTATTACTCGATAACTTAGATTTAAATATTATGAATGATTGACATGGCCCATTGGGTCATATCTAACAAGTTACCAAGGTCAACTTTTGTCAATTAAACTCGAGTCAGTGTTTTGCCAATAGATGGTTAAGTTAAACTTCCTTTACTGATCCTTTTGCTCCTTTAGCAGCACTGTAAAAAAGCAAACTCAATGCCCAACTATAGCACAATCTAGGTAATCGGCGTAAAAATGTGACTTCCTTGGCAGAATCTGTTCCTTTTTCTACCATGCATGGCTCTGGTGGAAATCCACCACGGCAAAGGTTTCTTTCTCTCATCGTGCGGTGTCCCTTTACCTCCCTAATTGCCATGAGCAGCCCTTGCAGTTGGGCTGTCCAGTGTTGGATGTGTGTTGGCAGAAAAGTACAAATGGTGACAGGAAGAAGTGCATGGCAAGCAAGAAAGGTGGAGATCATTGAAGCCGACTGGGTCACTTTGCCTTTTGCAATTTGGTGGGTCCCATCTGGGCTTTGATTGGTGGTGGTGGTGGATGACCGTAGGTGGCATATATTCCTTACTTAATTAAGGGTATGAATATATTCCTTAACTCAAGCTTTTTCTGTCCATATAATCTATTTAAATTTAGCAGTGCTTCATTGGAGGAGTATACGGCAGGGATCAGACGTGTTAGTTTATGATTTCATGGAAACTGCAATAATTGGACAGGGAGTGCTGCTATGTCATGGTGGGTATTATTATTATTATTATTATTATTGGATGTGTATTATGCAAATGTAAAGTAGTGGTCCCCGTCACGTAATCACGTAATAAATTTCCGCTGAACTGGTATGGTCCACCACCAAAATCCACCCCTTCTCTAACTGGTTAGAGACACTCATTCATTTTAATGATATACTTGATTTTTTTTTAATGTATTCGTTGATTTTAAGAAATATTATCGATAATATATAAAATATAGCGGTGCTTCTTTTTGGTTTTCTCTAAACATGACCGGTGATATTTAAACGGAGATATTATCTTAATATATTCACATGTTATCGATGGTGATATTTGAAACTTATAAGTTTTCATTTTGATTTCTCCTAAATATTATCGATGCCTTCTGATTTTGCATGGGTGATATTCCACTTTGAGTTTGTAGTTATTTTTGATACTGTTAGTTCGTTTTTAAGTTACGTAGGTGATTTTTTTTCTTTTTTTAAAGAAGAAGGGTGATTATCCATTGTGTCACCGATGATTTGATTTTACCTTGATGATATTTTTCATTGTACACTTCAACTTTGTTTCCTTACCCATGTTCACATGTTGAATTTGTCTTTACACATGTTGATACATTTCACATACATTTATTAGTATACATTATGTAAACTTTTATATACAAAATCTATTTATATACAAACTTTCATCTTCAAAGTATTTTTTATTTACAAAATTTATTTAATATACATCATAGATTAGTTTACATACATCAAATTTTTCATAGATATATGTAGACTTTAATTTTCATAATAGATTATTATAAAAGTTTCTCTCTCTTACGAAGATTGAAATGTACAATACCTAAATCTATGTATATTTAATTTTGTGGCTTTTATTAGATCAAGCTCACATAGTGTCTACTTATTAAAACATAAATCATTTAATATAGTTAGCATCTGTAACATAATATATATAACAAATGTATTATTAATTTTTTATATTTGTAACAAGTTGAGCATCATTGTACATGTTGTGTTTAGGACTATAATCAATAGTTTAATGTGTTACTGTTATGATCCAGTTTTTGAATTCCTACAGGATCCGAGATCGACTCAACTTGACTGATCTCAAGATCCAATCGTCTAACAAGAAATAACTGAAAAATAGAAAAATAAACTGCATTCACTACGCAATATAACTAAGAGTAAAAATGTACATGTAGTAAGGAAAATAAAAGCTCCTAATTAGTACATACCACTACAACAACTGGAAAGTAGAATAAAAGTACAGTAACAGGAACAGTAAACAAGATTTGAAACTCACTAATAGAAAGGAAGTACAATAACAGTAAGACTACTACTGTTGGGCTCGACTGGACTCAGCACTCTCTGCAGTCGATTACTTGGGCTGCTCAACTCCTGGACCTGTAAAGGGTTATGTAAAAACGGAGTCAGCGAATGCTGAGTAGAGTGGTAACCAAACAATTTTAAGTAGTAAAAGCTAACAGGTACATTTGTCTTTTCTAATTATTTTATTTTACATGTAATTCCTTTTCATACATTGGTTTACATTCAGATTTCTTTCTTAATCTCGAATGTTCCTCGTGGGAACGATCTTGATTGCAGTATTTTCTAAGAGTAGAAGGCACACGTGGTGCTCTCCTGGTCGGGAGAGTCCCCCGTGGTAATTTTACACCCAGTTAACTACCCCGAGGTCACTATCTAGACGTAGCGGTGACTACGGCACGGGCGATAAGCACACGGGTAGCTACCCCGCATTGGCACGGGGTCAGTCGTTTTCACCAGCGGGTACACCCAAAGTACAGCATGTAATAGTATAGGGCCTAGTCCTCTTAGCAACAAAGGTTTAGCACCTCAGAATCAAATAGGGGTCATGCCCCTCTACAGTCCGCGCACCCTCATCTTACTACCCCTGTTTGCCCAAAGGGCCAAAATAAAAGTTGGTGTAGGTTGTCTAACTTAACCTCGGGCCCCGTGGGGTGGCTAGCTCACTCCCTACACTAATAGCTCTCCCCGGTACTGTATACACGAGGGCCAACAGAAGTTGGTGTAGAGTGACCAGTCATAACCCCGGGTCCCAACCCAAGGGCGGTTAGCTCCGCTCTACACTAAAAAGGGGACAGTCGCTCACCTTTGGTACCAAGTACTGATGAAAACTGAAGGTTCTACCCTTGGAGGGGTGACGTAATAAAATGCGGAAATAAAATATATATAAAGCAATCTCAAAAAAATAAGCAATCGCACAATGTACACAAATATTTTTAGGTGGAAACCCAAACCGGGTGAAAACCACCACCTAACCCTCTCGAGTTAGGATTTTCCGATCAACCAAGTTGATCAAAATCCACTAAACGAATCACTTTGAACGAGGGTGATTCAACCTCAGTACAACCACGCTACAAGTACGAGGGTAGCGTTCCTCAACCCCTTCTCTCCACGAGAAGGATTTTGTCCCACGAAGGAGACGGGAATTCGCAAAGCGAATACCCAACCAAAATATAAAGATAAAATAAAACAACAGTCCTATAGAGCCAACAAAATTAAACCTAGCTTCTATAGGAAATAGGAAACTCCCCTCTGCAAGGAGTGCGTCGACGATGACGCGGTGCGTGTGCCACGCGATGGCGCTACGTCGCTCTCGTTATCAACGCCGGGAGAGCGGGTGCGCAACGGGAAAGATGCTCTCAAGATGATGGAGCTTGAGCTTAGAGAGCAAGTGCTTCTTGGATACAAGAGAGTGGAAATACTTGATCTTAGTGTATTGCAAAGTGTTTCTTGTGTTTCTCTTGTTCTTTTTGTGTTACAAAGGTTCCCCTCTATTTATAGAGGCCTTAGGAAGGCTTTAGAATGCTTAGGAAAGGTTCTATAGCCGTTGGGAACAAACCCCAAGTGAATCAGCTCGAAATCAGGAACAATCATTGTTCTGACAGGCTTATCAGACGTCTAATTCTAGCATCAGACGTCTGGAAGTTCACTATAAGACGTCTGATTAAAAGGTCAGACGTCTGATTCTGTGCGGGTTTCTCCCTGACTTGAATCAGATCTAAACAGGGTTCTTGTGCAAGTCGATCAGACGACATACAGGACGTCTGGAAACCAACTTTTACTACGCAATGGATTTGCAACGGCTAGAAAATCTCTGAGAAGAGATTTTCGGGTCAGTCGAGGCAAAACAGTCAATTATCAGACGTCTGTAAAGTCCTATGGACGTCTGATAAGGCTCTAACGGTCATAATATTGAGTGTTTTCTAAGCCAGCAAACGGTCCACTAATTGGACGTCTGGAAAAGTCATCAGACGTCTCCTACGACGTCTGGTCTAAGGTCCGGACGTCTGAATTCATCAGACAGAACTAACTATGTCCAGCCTAACAGTTATCAGACGTCTGAAACAACAGTCAGACGTCTTAAAATGCTTTATCAGACGTCTGATTTGGGAATTAGACGTCTGGAAGTGCTGTTTGAACCCTATATTGGTTTTCTAAGTATTCTACAGAAAACCTAAGTATCCTAGGGTTGTGCCGGTGTTCCTAGGACTACTGTCAGGGTTCTTTGAGGCTCTTTAACATAATTTCTAAGGAAAATAAAGAGCAAGAAAAATAAAGATAAAAGTACATGAAAGGATTAAAAAGAATCTATCATATTCTTCTTGTCTTCTATCTTCAATCTGTCGCTCCACGCGAACCTCCTCTATTTTCCGTCAAGCTCCTCCAATCCGTCCTGGATGCGAGCTCGAACTCCGTCTAAACACGTCTTCATTTGCAATTGACCTGAAATCTAGGACTCAAATTGCAAATGTTAAATAACACGTGTTTTGTTATCATCAAAACAAATGATCGTGGTGCTCTAGCACCAACAAAAACCTCATCATAAACTCTAGCTAGCACATTTTGACTTAATAAATTGAGCAAAAGTTCCTACAAAACCTAAGGGAAAGCCTAAATCAAGGAATTGTTGGGCAGAAAATAAAACATTACACAAGTGGTAAAACTGTAATTTTACCATTGCAGTACATGAACGGGATTTCTAAGGGCCTAGACACAGGTCAAGTGGACTTGATAAGAGAAAAAATGTGATGGTTTGGTCAGAAAAGGGTTATGACAAAATCTGAGAATTAAATGACATTTTATAACCCTAAAACAAATCCACTTTAATTCACGAAGTTCCAAGCAAGATAAAAATTAATTAACCCTCTAAAATTCATGAAAAAATATCCCTTAGGGTTTAGAACCATCAATTTGGCTGTTGGGGTATATCTTGACCTAGATTGAGAATTATACCCAATTTTTGACATAATTTGGGTTTTTATGCAAAATATCATATCAAATATGGTCAAACCTAAAATCCAACTTCACTATTGGATTCCTTAAGTCCAAATTATGTTTATACCAAAATTTGGACCCAAAAGAAGGTCGTCTTGACCCACTTTACAAAATGGTCCTCAATAATTACTTTTTAACCCTTATCTTTTTGAAACCTTGCAAAGGCCCCCTATCTTTCCCGTTGTCTTCTTCAATTGGGTCCCTATATCACCTGCATGCGTAGGCCATACCTCCGGCGACTTTACGTTGAGGATGGCGCCGCGCATGCATGGGGAGTCGGCCCTAGATTTGAAAGGGGAGCTCCCTGCGAAGCCCCCTACCGCGTGGGTCGGCTCCCATGCTCTGTCGGCCACCATACCTCTCGTGCGAACGCGAGAGGTATGGGTCTCCGTTTGCTGAATCCTGCAAGTCTATTTTGGCCAGAGATAACCCCCCAATTTCGTCTCTTCCTCCTTCGGCCATCTGCCCGCAGACTCCGGCGACTCTCTTCCTCGTCTCTCATCGGCCTGCCACTATACCAGTGGTAGGGTTACCTCTGCCGTCTTCCGCCGCGCCTCGTCGTACCAGCAGGCACCCTCTAGCCCTTCTTCCTCGTCGCCGTCTCTTTCCCTGGGCGCCTTCGTCTCCAGCGACGGCAGTACCAGCCGCTCGCCACCTTCGCCTCCCCCGTTCACTCCTGACCGACCAGCTAAGTCCCTCTTACCCTTCTCTTTAATTCCCCTCTGTCAATTTGTTGTTTCAACCCCTCTACACCACTGTCCACTTTCACCATCTCCACCTCCAACCACCAACTCCGGTGAGGCCATTCCACCACCACAGACAGCTCTACCCCTCGCTAATCGGTCCCTAAGCATCACCTCCACCCATTGATCACCCTACGACCCCCCACTGACCGCGCCACCCACTGTTGCCTCCCCCCGAACAGACCAACTCACATAGACTCAGATCGACTTGGGCACACACGCCCAGGTCGTTCTGAGCTACGCTGACCCCCACAGTAACTTTGCCGTGCTCTGGCGAAGCCTGCCGAGCGTCCTGACGTGGCCGAGAGGCCATCTTGCTGATTTCAGGTCTCCGGTCTCCACCGCCATTAGCACCGAGCTTGGAGTAAGCTCGCAAGCAGCTCCAGGCTCTTCCAGCTCCTAGAGGCGTGCTTAGGTTGTGCGGAATGCTTCTGCGCACGACTCCAGGTCTTCAATTGGCAGCGAAGACCTCGGTTGGGGCGGCTTTTGCTCGCACTCCCTACTGCGGGAGCGCAAGAGAGGTGGGGCAGTCCCACCTTGGGTGTTTTCAAGCGCCCCGCGACGCATAAATTGCAAAAGTGATTAAGGTTTATTGCCTCAGTCACACGGGGTGAGGTCCCTCTCACCCACTCACCCGGCCTCGTCCGCGACCACCCCCCGCAGACATGGCCCCACTCGATTAGCCAACCTGTGCACACCTCGCTCACCACCGCACGTCGATGGGCTTGGTCCCGGGCGCGTCACCCGACCCGCATACTCGAATAGGCTCTGGGAGAGCAAACCCTAGAGTGGAACAGAGAGAGAGAGAGACGTGGGGAGGGTAGGGGTTAGGTTTTGCCTAACCATATGCCTATGCAAGGAACATGAGAAGAAGCAAGGAAGGAGCAGCTGAAGACTTAGTCGTGAAAGCAGCTGCGGGCAGAGAGAAGAGAAGAAGAAGGCTCAGGAGAAGGAGAAAAGGAAGAGAAAGAAGAAGACAGAAGCTGAAGCAAAAGAAGAGGAAGGGGAGAAGCCACCTGAAGAAGGGAAGAAGAAGAAGCTGCCGCAGAGGGAAGGCCAAGCAGCTGAAAAAAGAGAAAAAGAAGATGCCAAGAAGAAGAAGAAGCAGCAACAGCAGCTGAAAGAAAAAAGGAGAGCATAAGCACTGTAGGAAGTGGCTACTTAAGGCGTCTGATCCATAGAGTCAAACGTTTGAAGATATAGAGAAAGGAGGACAAAAGAAGAAAGAGAGAAGAAAAGTGGAGACAAATTTTTATTTCCTCTCTTTAATCTTTTTGTAAAATAGTATATTGTAAATTGTGATTTTCTACGCTTCTAGAATTAAGCTTGCTCCCTGAGTTAGATCTCGGAGAATTTTTGTATTCGAGCAATAAATAAATCAAACTCAATGACGATTCTAAAAAAATCGCCACCAGTTTTTGGCGCTGTTGCCAGGGAGCAACGGGCATTTTAGAAGCTTCAAAATCACAATTTCTGATTTTATACTAATTTAATCTCTCTTTTGTTGTGCAGGAAAGGAAGGAAGAACAAAGCAGCCGCATAACAAACACACCAGAGGACAGGTAACCCTCAATCCTCTCTCTCTTAAACTCCCACATTTTAAAGAGGAAAAAGAAAAGAAAAAATCAATCTAGGGCTACCTGTCTTCTATACATAGTAATTCACAGAGTTGCCTGCTTTTAAATTTCAACACATTTTATCTGTATATCCACTTAAGGTAACTAGGGCTAAAACCTTCTTGCTTGAGCCCTAGTTACCCATTTCTGAGAAAACTAATTGGACCAACTGGAGCCAACCTAGGATTATAAGCTAGGATTTTAGAGACACATCTTCTAATCAAGAACTGAAAATTCCAAAAGGAGGTGTGCTTAAACCATTGCTTGAAAAGATCTATTAAGAGAAATCCTAAGAAATCTGGCTCTTAATTCATTTGAACACTAAAAGAAATGTCCTAATAAGCTTTCACAGGAATAAAAAGGTGAAGTTGATCCCTTGGATCAACCAACTTTCAAATTAGGTCACTTTTTGCACATAAAAGGCTTAAAGTTTAAGTGAAATCCTAAGCACCTTGATCTTAATTAAAAGTGGTAGACTTAAGAGGTCAAGGTCCCCATTCTGATCTACTTGGAATCTCAGTGACAAGAGAGGTCAGGTGGGGGAAACCCTATAACCCGTGGGGGCGCTCTACCGTGTAAGGGTCTTCGCGGGACTCACCCTCTCTAGCTGCCCAGGTAATTCTTAGGTGGACGACCTTCTGATTAAGGGGTATCATCCGCCCTGAACTTCTATAGTCACCCAACATATTTTGGGTGTCTTGATTGGGTCCAACACATTCTAACCTCATCCAGTCCATCAGTGCATGTTTGGTAGGAGGTCCTCGAAACCCCCTCTAGAAATCCACTCTCTCCGAGGCCAAGCCTCGGTACCCTTGTTTGTGCGACCACCACTGCACATAGACCTCTCTTCTGACTCTGAACCTAGTTTCCCTTCTTCTTCCATCATGGCTCAGTCTGTTGAAGAAGAGAATATTCTTGAGCACCAGCTCCAACATCTTAATGATCTCTTCCAGAATTTCATGAACCCACCGCAGCGCCCCATGATGCGAGATCACTATAATCCCGCTGCAGTAGCAATTGAGCCTCGAGTCAGAATCCCGACTGGAGGACCTGATTCCGAATTTAAGCCCAATATGATTCATGCCATACCTAAATTCTATGGGCTTAACTCTGAAGATCCCTTCCAGCACATTAAATAGCTTAAGCATCTGGCCCAGACTTTCGGGTCAGATGCACAAAATCGGGATATCTTACTCATGAAGATGTTCTCTTTCTCCCTTATGGACAAGGCGGCTCATTAGTATCAGACATAGACCCGTCCGATTAACACTTGGGAAGAACTTCAGTCTGAATTTTTGTAGAAGTTCTTTCCCGTTGGTCGGACAAGCGCTTTGCATCATCAGATTACTCATTTCACACAGCAGACGAGAGAACCTCTTCATGAGGCATGGGATCAATTCCAGGATCTCATGAGAATGTGCCCCCATCATGAAGTTCCTAAATGGGAACAAGTTCTGTCTTTTTACCAGGGACTCCGTGAGGATATCAGACTCTTCGTCAGTGCAACTTGCAGAGGGAATATCATGGGTCAACATGAAGACACTGTGTGGGAGATTCTCGAGAATATGTGTGAGAACTCTATCAACAATGACTCCATGGGATTATTCGACCAGACGAATACCCGCGCTACGACAAATCTTAGGGAAGCGCATGAGGCGCAGGGCCTGTCCGCATCTGTTGACTTGGAATTAATGGCCAGTCGGTTGGACAAGGTCTCAATTGTTGAGAAGAAGGTGGACGAGTCGACTTAGCACTTGCAGCAAGTCACCATTGCGTAGAACTCCTTCGCACAGCCACCTCCAGCAAGGGAAACTGTGCAGAACATTTTCCACCGACCTTCTCCTAGGATGGATCCGTATCCACCCCCATCTGATTCCAGGACCGGAGGGACCTTCGATTCTTTTTTATTCTTGCCAGGGGAACTCTACTCCCCCATTCGCCGACTTTCCTGAGGCTCTTCAAACTTGCGAGGACCTCAACGCCATCCAGAATGACCAATTTTCCAACACCTATGATCCTGGATGGCGAAACCATCCTAATTTCCAGTGGACGGAAAATTCTCAGAACCCAAGACCACCCTTTCAGCCCCGTCCACAAGCCCCTCGTCCTTATTAGCCGCCTCAGCCTCAGCCCAACCCCACGTATCCATCTGGGTCCAACCAATATCAAATGTTCCTTATCCTCCAAACTCTGGCTGACATTCGAAGAACAAATGCGGCTATCCAGAAACAATACAAGGACGAAATCACAGAGGTCCGCAACCAACTCGCCCAATTGGCGAATTCTCGCCAACCAGGCACACTTCCTTCTCAACCTCTGCCTAACCCGAATAACGTGCCGACCCAGTGGTGCGTTATGAACTCTAACCCAGGCCAAGCACACTTGATATATCAGGCCCCTTATGTTTCATCACTTAACAGGATGGAAGCATCAACCTCTTATGCGGGTTACCAACAGTAGTAGCCCATTTTACCAACCCCCAACCAGAACCATGCAGGACTAAATTCTGTGACAACCCGTAGTGGTAAAGCAACCCAAGATCCACCTTATCCAGACCACTCCAAGCCTGGTAGTGACCCAAACCCTAGGATAGTTATCCAGGATGTTCCTATCCCTGTCCCAGATCAATAACCTGGACCTATTCTAGAGGAACCAATCAAGGTTCCATTTCCCGAGGCATTGACCAAGGGAAAGAGGACAGCTAAACTCATGGCTCCTAAGGAGGACCTAATCAAGCTCCTTGAGCAGGTCCAAATAAACATCCCCTTGATGGATGCAATCCGTCACGTACTGGCTTATGCACGATTTTTGAAAAATGTGTGTACACCCCAGCGTAAGCCGTGAACCAAGAGTGGGAGTCCGATTGTACTATCAGAGCAAGCCAGCTCTTTGATCCTGAGTAAACTCCCACCCAAGGCAAAAGACCTAGGCATTCCCCTGATTTCTTGTAAGATTGGTGAAACTCAGTTTGATAGAGCTTTGTTAGACCTAGGTGCCTCCATAAACCTGATACCCACATCCCTGCTTAACCACCTAAAAGAATCTGAGCTGAAATCGATTGAGGTGACATTGCAATTAGCCGATCGATCCATCAAGTCACCTAAGGGAATTCTTGAGGATGTTATTGTTAGGGTGCGGAATTTCTACTTCCCTGTAGATTTTATAGTTCTAGACATGGACGCACCTAAGAATCCAAGGGATACACCAATTATACTAGGGAGACCTTTTCTGGCTACTGCAAGGGCCAACATAAGTTGTGAGGAGGGTCAAATAGAGCTGAATTTTGGGAATCAAACCCTCAAGATTGATATCTTTAAGGCCCAACAAGGGATTAATTGCGGTGTGATAGAGCAAATTTGTGATATCAAAGCCATGGTTGATGAACTACAAATTGAGGACAACATGATTACCCTCAATCAACCACAAGAAGATCTAAAATCGCAATTAGAGGAGTTAGAACTTAATTTAGACACACCCCTAACTCCCATCCTTGACCCTCACACCCATTCCGAACCACCCGTTGCTGCTGATAACCCCGTGTTGGAATTCAAGCCCCTTCTCGACCATTTGAAATATGTCTTTTTGGGTTCCAATCAAACACTTCCTGTGATTATAAATTCCAGACTCACACCTGATCAGGAATCCCGTCTGATTGCTGTTCTCCAGCAACATCGTAGAGTCATTGGCTGGACTCTCGATGATTTGACTGGAATAAGTCCCTCTTTTTGCACACACCACATCTATTCCGATGAGGGCGCACAACCTTCACGTGAGATGCAGAGACGTTTGAACCCTAATCTGCAGGAGGTCGTGAGAAAGGAGATCGTTAAGTAGTTAGATGTAGGGATCATCTACTCGATCTCCAACAGTCGCTGGGTGAGCCCAATCCAGGTTGTGCCTAAGAAGGCAGGGCTCACCGCTATCACGACTGAGACTGGAGAGGTCATACCTACCCATATAGCCAATTCGTGGAGAGTTTGGATAGATTACCGAAAGCTCAATGCCTCCACGAGGAAGGATCATTTCCCACTACCATTTATTGATCAGATTTTCGAAAAACTAGTGGGAAATAGATTCTTCTGCTTTCTTGATGGGTACTCCGGTTACAACCAAGTGGCGATCCATCCTGAAGACCAAAAAAAGACAACATTCACCTGCCCCTTCGGGACATACGCGTTTTGAAGGATGCATTTCGGTCTCTGCAATGCACCCGCGACTTTTTAACAGTGCATACTTGCCATATTCTCTGATATGGTAGGTGACTATCTGGAAGTCTTCATGGATGACTTTTCAATTTTTAGGACATCATTTGATGATTGCCTCCAGCACTTGGTTCATATACTCAGGCGATGCGTTAACGTTAATCAGGTTCTTTCCTGGGAAAAGAGCCACTTTATGGTGTCTGAGGGGATCATCCTGGGACACTTGATTTCTGAGAGAGGCATCCAAGTGGATCGAGCCAAGGTTAACCTGATTTCTAAACTTCCTATGCCTAGCTCGATGAGGGACATTCGATCTTTTCTGGGGCACGTCGATTTTTACCGTCGTTTCATCCCTGATTTCTTGAAAATCACGTGCCCCCTGACCACTCTTCTCTCTAAGGATGTACCCTTTGAATTTCCAAGGAATTCACTCAAGCTTTTGAGATCCTTCGTGACCGAGTTACCCAAGCCACGATCCTACAGTCCCCTGATTGGTCTCAACCCTTTGAGATCATGTGCGATGCATCTGACTTCGCTATAGGAGCGGTTCTGGGGCAGAAGATTGACAGGAAACCTGTGGTCATCTACTACATTAGCAAGACAGTTGACGAGGCTCAGCGTAACTACACGGTATGGAGAAAGAGCTGCTAGCTGTAGAATTTGCCCTTGAAAAATTCAGATCTTATTTCCTGGGTTCCCATGTTATAATCTACTCGGATTACACAACTGTGAGGCATCTCCGTACGAAGAAGGACGCGAAGCCTCGATTAATCCGATGGATCTTGCTGTTGCAAGAATTTGACCTCGAGATTCGCGACAAGGCGGGAAGACAGAACGTGGTACCTGACCACTTATCCCGCCTTCCTTCTGAAATCATCGACCCTTCTGGACCCATCACGGAACATTTTCCTAATGAGCACCTATTGACTATTGGTACAGGGCTTCCATGGTTTGCTGATATAGTAAACTACTTGACATCACACCAGATCTCGTATGATTGGCCGAAGGCCAAGAAGGACAAATTGAGCTCAGATGCCAAGTTTTATACTTGGGAAGACCCGTACTTATTCTGCATAGGTGTTGACCAAATTATCCAGTGGTGTGTCTCGGAGGTCGAAATCAATGACATTCTCTCTTTCTGCTATGACTAGGCATGCGGTGGCCATTTTTCTGGGCATAAAACCACATCGAAAATCCTCCAGTGTGGCTTTTATTGGCGCACTATCTTCAAGGATGCATATAGTCACTGTAAGGCATGCAATTGTTGCCAAACTTTGGGCAACGTGAGCCATCGCGACATGATGCCTTTACAGTTGATTCTCATATGCGAGATTTTTGATATTTGGGGGATTGATTTTATGGGCCCCTTCCCTATCTCGAACGGCTTTGAGTACATTTTATTCGCTGTTGACTACGTGTCTAAATGGATTGAAGTCATTCCGACCCGAACCAGTGATCACAAGATCGTTATCAAATTCATTCATCGGAATATCTTCTCTCGGTTCGAGATTCCTCAAGCTATCATTTCTGATGGAGGGACCCATTTCACCAATGCTCAGTTCAGGTCACTGATGACCAAACATGGGGTGTCGCACCGAATCTCTACTCCTTATCACCCCCAGACTAATGGTCTAGTTGAGCTATCAAATCGGGAGATCAAGAAAATCCTTCAGGTTACTGTTCGACCTGACAGGAAGGACTGGTCATCCCGACTTCCGGAAGTTTTGTGGGCTTATAGGACCGCTCACAAGGCCCAATTCGGCATGTCCCCTTTTAGACTGGTGTACGGGAAGACATGTCACCTCCCCGTCGAACTAGAGCATAAAGCCTATTAGGTAGTACAGAACTGCAATCTAGATCTTTCTAAGGTTGGAACCCACAGAAAGCTTCAGATAAGCGAGATTGATGAATTACACCTTGATGGGTACGAAAACTCGCGAATCTACAAAGAGAGGGTTAAAACCTTTCATTACAAACACATTTCTAGAAAGATCTTTCACCTTGGTCAGAATGTCCTACTCTTCGATGCCCAACTTAAATTGTTCCTAGGGAAGCTGGGATCCAAGTGGATTAGACCATATCTTGTACGACAGATTTTTGGAAATGGAGCCATCGAGACCAGTCCGCTCACCCACGATTCCGAACCCTTCGTTGTAAATGGTCAGAGACTCAAACTATTCATTGACGTGACCAATACAGATTTGGCTAAGTCATCATTTATCCTCTATTCTCCCTAAACTCATTGCACCCAGCCGATGGCGTAAAACTCAATGCTTAACGGGAGGTAGCCCGTCATTCCTTTGAAAACCTGAAACCTTTTTCTGACATTTCTTTGCACTTTAGGTTCATTCCTTAGGACAATCAACTTCACCTTAGGTACTCGTACCTGAGATTAGAAATCGTCCGCAACAGTCATCCCGACCCATCCACTCACCAAATACCTGTCCTAATGCATGAACCAAGCTAAATAAAAACCCACCTAATGTACAATGAGGACATTTCAAGTCTTAGGCATGGGGGAGTATGAAAGTGCAATGAAAATTCATAATAAGAAAAGGTTTCAACAAAAAATTCACATATGTCAAAAACACCAAAAAATTAAATTTTTTTTTTGAAAAAGAACAAAAAATTAGGAGAAGGGAAGCATTTTTTGGTAAGGTTTACGAAAGGAGGAGGAAAAGAGCAAAATTCTAAAAAAGGAGCACAAAATGAAAAAGAAGAGATAATCATTAGTAAGAAATTATGGAATTAACCAAAGTTCTAGATCACATTAAAAGAAAAGCAAAGAGAAAGTGCTAAAGAAACACAAGAAGATTAGTAAGAACGCTAACCTTAGGCCTTCTTGGACTAGACTCTTATTACCCATTAAGATCTAGTTATTCCTCAAGAGGTTGAGGATAATGAAAAGCTTAAGTTTTGAGTCTACGGCTTAAGGAGTATTCGGCCTCGTTAACTGACCTTTGGTTTACGGGACTCGGTAACCTACGCACCCAAATTCACACAAAGTCTGGTTCAGTGAGCATAAATATCAAAATCACGCAAAAGCGTTTCAAATGTTCTGAAAATGTCACCTAGATTAGGAGCGGCCGATCAACACAAGTTGATTTGGACGAGTTCCCAGCGCGGAGAGGTGGGAAATTCCCCTCGAAGATGCGTAACAACATATCATCTCCTCGGTGCTTGTCTCCTAGGATATTTACATATCCTACTGGGGGCATGAAAGCACTCTACTGGTTCAGATTCCATGGATGACATTATCACAAAATGTCAATTGCTAGGGTCTGAATTCGGCCACGGAACACCATGGGCGGAATTATCTCGAAATCTCGAAAGCCAAGGTTTTGGGGGTTACCATGGGCGGTGCTATCTCGAAGCATCGATTGCTAGGACCCTTTGAGGATTGATGATGGAGACGAGGAATTCGATACTGATCGTGTTGTGAAGCCAATCCTAAGCTAGAATTAAAAAGAAAAGAGAGAGAAAATTCTCCAAACAAATAAACCCTATGTCTCTCTCCTACAAAACGCACTGCAAAGTGAACCAAGGCTAAAAATGTCTCAAGCATGGGTGCTTTAACCACGAAGTCCAATAAACTTTAGGGTAGTTCCTATGGGCCTTAAAAACCTTTGCTAAAGATTGAGGCTAAAGCTAGACAAATCTGGATCTTAGTTGGTACTAGAGTACCTTTTAGGCCCATGATTAGCATTATGAGCTAATCAAGGAGACGAAAGAAAAGAAAAAGCACTTATCAAATTTGATGAAAGGAATTCATGGTCTAGAATAGAGGTTAAAACCTTAAATTTTTGCTAAAGGACTAGCAAAAGCTAGGCATGTGGGTATGATGAGAACCTCATCCTGAACCCTAGCTAGCACATTTTGACCTAATAAATTGAGCAAAAGCTTCTACAAAACCTAAGGGAAGGCCTAAATCAGGGAATTGTTGGGCAGAAAATAAAGCATTACACAAGGGTAAAACTGTAATTTTACCATTGCAGCACATGAACGGGATTTCTAAGGGCCTAGACACAGGTCAAGTGGACTTGATAAGAGAAAAAGTGGGATGGTTTGGTCAGAAAAGGGTTGTGACAAAATCTGGGAATTAAATGACATTCTGTAACCCTAAAACAAATCCACTTTAAATCATGAAGTTTCAGGTAAGATAAAAATTAATTAAACCCTTTAAACTTCATGAAAAAATATCCTCTAGAGTTTAGAATCTTCAATTTGGCCTGTAGAACCTATCTTGACCTAGATTGAGAACCATACCCAATTTCTGACCTAATTTGGGTTTTTGTGCAAAATATCCTGTCAAACATGGTCAAACCTAAAATCCAACTTCACCATTGGATTCCTTAGATCCAAATTAGGTTTATACCAAAATTTGGACTCAAAGGATGGTCGTCTTAACCCACTTTGCAAAATGGTCCTCAATAATTACTTTTTAACCCTTAACTTTTTGAAACCTTGCAAAGACCTCCTATCTTTCGCAAGGTCTTCTTCAATAGGGTCCCTCTACCACCCACATGCGCAGGCCATACCTCTGGTGACTTTGCGCGGAGAATGGCGCTGCGCATGGTTGGGGAGCCGGCCTCAGATTTGAAAGGGGAGCTCCCTATTAAACTCCCTACCGCATGGGTCGGCTCCCATGCTTTGTCGGCTGCCATACCTCTCGTGCGAATGCGAGAGAGGTATGGTCTCCGTCTACACACGACTCCGGCGGGGTTTTTCTGCCTCTTTTGCGCGCTTCGCGGCTGGCCGACGCCTATTTAAGGAGCGGCACCCTCTGCCACATCCTGCAAGTTTGTTTTGGCTAGAGATAACCTCCAATTTCGTCTCCTCCTCCTCCATCCATCTGCCCGCAGACTCCGACGACTCTCCTCCTCTCTCGTTTCCCTGCCACCATACGAGTGGCGGGGTTACCTCCGCTGTCTTCCACCGCACCTCGCCATACCAACAGGCGCCCTCCAGCCCCTCTTCCTCATCGCTGTCTCTTCCCCTGGGCGCCTTCGTCTTCGGTGACGGTAGTACCAACCGCTCTCCACCTCTGCCTCCTTCGTTCACTCCTGACCGGCCAGCTAAGTCCCTCTTACCCTTCTCTTTAATTCCCCTCTGTCAATTTGTTGTTTCAACCCCTCTATGCCACTGTCCACCTTCACCATCTCCACCTCCGATCACCAACTTCGGCGAGGCCATTCCACCACTACAGACAACTCCACCCCTCGCCAACCGGTCCCTGAGCATCACCTCCACCCACTGATCACCCTGTGACCCCCCACTGACCGCGCCACCCACTGTTGCCTCCCCCCGAACAGACCCACTCACACAGACTCAGATCGACCTGGGCACGCACGCCCAGGCCATTCTGAGCCATGCTGACCCCCACAGTAACTTCGCCGTGCTCTGGCGAAGCCTGCCGAGCGTCCTGACGTGGCCAAGAGGCCGTTTTGCTGATTTCAGGTCTCCGGCCTCCGCTGCCATTAGCGCCGAGCTTGGAGCAAGCTCGCAAGTTGCTCCAGGCTCTTCCAGCTCCAGGAGGCACGCCCAGGTTGCGCGGAATGCTTTGGCATACGACTCCAGGTCTTCAATTGACAACGAAGACCTCGGTTGGGGCGACTTTTGCTCGCACTCCCTGCTGCGGTAGCGCAAGAGAGGTGGGGCACAGATAGTCCCACCTTGGGTATTTTCAAGCGCCCCGTGGCGCATAAATTGCAAAAGTGATTGAGGCTTATTGCCTCAGTCACACGGGGTGCGGTCCCGCTCACCCGGTCTCGTCCATGACCACCACTCGCAGACCTGGCCCGACCCGATTACCCAACCTGTGCACACCTCGCCCACCACCGCACATCGGTGGGTCTGGTCCTGGGTGCGTCACCCGACCCGCATACTTGAATAGGCTCTGGGAGAGCGAACCATGGAGTGGAACAGAGAGAGAGAGAGAGAGACGTAGGGACGGTAGGGGTTAGGTTTTGCCTAACCATATGCCTGTGCAGGGGAGAGGAGAAGAAGCAAGGAAGGAGCAACTGAAGACTTAGCCGCGAAAGCAGCTGCGGGCAGAGAGAAGAGAAGGAGGCTCAGGAGCAGAAGGAGAAAAGGAAGGGAAAGCAGAAGCTGAAGCAAAAGAAGAGGAAGGGGAGAAGCCACCTAAGGAAGGGAAGAAGAAGCTGCCACAGAGAGGAAGGCCAAGCAGTTGAAAGAGGAGAAAAAGAAGAAGAAGAAGCAGCAGCAGCAGCTGAAAGAAAGGAGAGCACAAGCACTGTAGCAAGTGGCTACTTAAGGCGTTTGATCCATGGAGTCAGACGCCTGAAGACAGAAAGAAAGGAGGACAGAAGAAGAAAGAGAGAAGAAAAGCGAAGTGACAAATTTTTATTTCCTCTCTTTAATCTTTTTGTAAAACAGTATATTGTAAATTGTGATTTCTACGCTTCTAGAATCAAGCTTGCTCCATGAGTTCGACCTTGGGGAATTTTTGTATTCGAGCAATAAATAAATCAAACTCAGTGACGATTCTAAAAAAATCGCCACCAACTACTTAAGGTCCAGCACACTTCCCACTCACAATTCCAGACCTTTCCATTCATTCACAGGAGCTCTACTCCTAACTCCCCGTAGGGTTCATGCTCATGTTCACCATACTATTCCATACCAGGTTTCATCATTCACGATTCCATATGCATGCAACTAGTATTTCCATAATTAATATATGCAACAAGTAATATCACAGGTAACTATTTAGTTATCTCAAGCAATTCATATTCTAACAGGCAGCTTATATTTATTAACAGGCAGTTGTTTACAGTTCAGCTTATTCATTTATGACTGCAATCTCAAACACGTATACAAACAGTGCAACTATTTCTTGTCATAGGATTTATGTCACATGTTAGGGTTCTAGTTATTTAAATTTCACAGGTGCATTCATATTTTATAAGTAGAACAAGAGGAAACCACTCTACGAGATAATCCAGGAGTACTAGGGGTTCGAACGACAGACTCACTGTTACGACTCGGTTCCCGAATCCTACAGGACACGAGACCAGACCGACTCGACTGATCCCAAGACTCAGTCGTCCAACGAGAAAGTAATTAAAAAGCATGAAAGTAAGCCACATTCACTATGCTAAGCAACTAACAATAAAAATGTACAGTAGTAGAGAAGTAAAAACTGCTACAGTACATATCACCACCACAACAGTAGAAAATAACAAGGTACAGGAACATAAAGTACAGAACATAAAAGTACAGAATATAAAGGTACAAGAGTCTAACTCACTACTATAAGGAGTACAACAAAAGAAACTACAGCTACTAGGCTCTATTGGGCCCAGCACCCTCCGCAACCGTAGACTCAGGCTGCTCAACTCTTGGACCTGAAAAGGGTTATGAGTACATAATGTCAGCGAACGTTGAGTAGAGTGTCAACCAACTAACTAAAGCAGTAAAAGTGGACAGGTAGCTGTTGTTTTCTAATTACATTATTTCACAACTTATTCCTTTTCACCCATTTATTTATCAGATCTCTTTCTTGATCTCGAATGTTCCTCGTGGGAACGATCTTGATTGCAGTCTTTTCCGAAAAGTAGAAGGCACACATAGTGCTCTCCTGACCGGGAGAGTCCCTTGTGGTGATCCTACACCCAGTCAACCACCCCAAGGTCACGGACAGACGTAACGGTGACTACAGCAAGCGCGATAAGCGCACGGGTAGCTACCCAGCACTGGCATGCGGTCAGTCGTTTCCACTAACGGGTGTGCCCTAAGTACAGCATGGAACTAGTATAGGGCCTAGCCCTCTCAGTAACAGGGGTCTAGCCCCTTAGAACCAAACAGGGGTCTCGCCCCTCCACAGTCCGCGCACCCTCGCCTAACTACCCTGGTTTGCCCCATGGGCCTAACAAGTCGGTGTAGGGTGGCTAGCTGAACCCCAGGCCCCGTGGGGTGGCTAGCTTTCTTCCTACACTAGTAGCTCTCCCCGGTACAGTGTACACGAGGGCTAAGAAGTCGGTACAGAGTGGCCAATCCTAACCCTGAGTCCCAACCCAAGGGTAACTAGCTCTGCTCTGCACTAAACAGGGGGACAGTCGCTCTCCTTGGTACTCCGTACTCAAGGGCCAGCTCACTTCCCCACTCACATTTCCAGATCCATTCCATTTATTTCCAGGAGCTCTACTTCTAATTCCCCGTAAGGTTCATGCTCATATTCCTTATGTCATTCCATACCAGGTTTCATCATTTCTATTTCCATTCTCAGGTTATACACATGCAGCTTGTATTGCTATCATTTACATTTCCATACACAGGTTATATACAGGCATCTCGTATTTTCATCATTCACATTGCTATTCTCAAATTATATACATGCAGCTCATATTTTGTTATTTAACGTATATAACAGGAAAGTTACAAGCAACAGTTAACTAGCGTAATACTTCATATTTCACAGGTAGCTCTTGTTCATTAACAGGCAGCTATTTCTATCTACTCATTTAAGACTGCAAAACACACATACAGACATTTCAAGTGTTTCTCGTCCTAAGATTGATGCCATATCCTAGTTTCTAATCATTCATCTCACACATGCATTCAGGTTTGTATTTAAATTAGGAGGAAGCCACTCTACCAGTAAACCCAGGAGTATTGGGGGCTTGAACGACAGGCTCACGTGCCTCAGCAAGTTCCGACCCTGCAACGGAACGAAGTCTTATAACAAGAAACAATCACAAAGGAACATTTAGAACAGTATAGAAAACCTTTTATCAAGTAGAGGAACTCATAAGGAACATGTTGGTATTTTATTTGCATAAAACGGATCTCAAATGGACCCTAAACGGGTTAAAATTAGGGTTTCTGACTCAAATTAGACATCTGGAACAACTTCCAGACGTCTTAAAAGTGTCCAGTGTCATACCTTAAGCTCTGCGCCAATCCTCAGACGTCCAGGAACTCCTCTAGATCATCTGGACCCAGCTCCAGACGTTCGACCACCTCTCTGGATGTCTGGAAGTGCTTCCAGTCGTTTGGTAAGCTCCCTAGACGTTTGAAAGGCGTGGGCGGGCGTGCCCGAGCCTTCCCAAAGCAAATCTTGTACGAAATCCACTGAATCTTCTCAAAACGGGCATGCAAAGAGAAGCTGCGGAGCAACCTGCATGGCCGTATGATAAGAACCTCATCATGAACCCTAACTAGCACAATTCAATCCAAATAAGTGTGAAAAAGCTCCTACAAAACCTAAAGAGAGGCTTAACTCAGAGAATTCTGAGTTAAAGAATAAAACAAATCATAAGTGGTAAAGTTGCAATTTCACCAAGGCAGTGTGCAAACAGGGTAGTTAAGGATCCAAACATAGGTCAAACGAGCTTAATAAGAAGGGAAGTGGGATGATCTGATCTGAAAAGGGTTATAGCAACTTCTATGAATTAAATGACATTCTGTAACCCTAAAACAAACCCACTTTAATTCTTGAGGTTAGAGGCAGGATAAAAATCAATTAAACCCTCTGAAATTCATAGAAAAATATTTCCTAGGGTTTAGAACCTTCAATTTGGACTTTGCAACCTATTTTGACCTAAAATGAGAACCATGTCCAATTTATAACCTAATTTGGGTTTTTACGCAAATTGATCGGTCAAACATGATCCATCCTCAAATCAAATTTCACCATTAAAACCCTTAGGTTCAAATTAGTCTGGTATAAAAATTTGGGCTTAAGAAAAAACCATCTTGACCGACTTTACAAATTGGTCCTCTTAATTTACTTTTTGACCCTTATCTTTTGAAACCTTTGCGATTTGCCTCCTATCTTTTCATCGTTCTTTGCAAAACGGTCCCCCCTGCAATTTCTGCGTAGCACCATACCTCCGGCAACCTTGCGCGGAGGATGGCGCCGCGCAGGGCAGGGCGGCCATCCTCAGGAACAGATGGGGGGTTCCCTGCGACGTCCTCTGTCGCAGGGACCCTCCCCTGACCTCTGCAACTGACCATGCCTCTCGTGCGAACGCACGAAAGGCATGGGTGTCCATTTCCGGCCACTCTCCGGCGAGCCTAGCACGTCGTCTCCTCGATCTCCTCCCCTCGCCAGCGCCTATTTAAGGAGCGGCAGGGTCTGCCGTCTCCTTCAAGCTTCTTCTGGCGGAGAAACACCCTACATTTCGTCTCTTCCCTCTCCGGTCAGAACGCCCGAGCTTCCGGTGAACCTCCTCCTCCTCGTCTCTCTACTGCCCTACCTGTAGCAGAGTCCACTCTGCCCCGTCGTCCCGCGCCACGCCGTACCAGCTGGCGCCCTCAGACCACCTCATCGTCGCCGATAACCCCCTCTTGGGCATCTTCGTCCTCAACTTCGGCAGGCACGAGCCGGACGCCTCCCTCTCCCCCTTCGTCGAATAAGTAGGTAGGACTCTTCCTCTCTCTCTCCCTTACATTTTCCCCTTCCTGATATACCCTTTTAATCCACTGACCGCCACTTCCACCTCCATCTGCTCCATCTCCGATCACCATCTCCGGCAAGGACACTCCACCTCTACAGACCACCTCACCCCTCGCCGACAAGCCCAGAAGCTTTCCCTCACTCCACTCAACCGTTTCCCCCACTCCATTCTCTGCCATTCACTGCCCGACCACCCCTCGAACAAATCATCTCCCACACTCACAGTCTGCCCTAAGCGCACCTCCACAGGCACATCCGCGCCTCGCCAACCCTCACACTGCCTTCGCCGCCCTCTGGAGAAGCTCCCTACGTTATCTGATGCGGCTGCGAGGCTGTCCTTGTGTTTTCAGGTCAGCGCCTCCTCGCCGCCATTGAAGAGTTGCTGAGCTCCTTCGCAAGCAGCTCCAGGATGCTTCTAGCCCAGGTGTGAGCTCCAGGCAGCGCGGGTTGGGTCCGCGAGCACGCCCAGGCTTACGATTGGGGTCGCGAACGCTTGCTGCTGCCCCAATTGGAAGCGTCTTCTCGCCTGCGGGCGCGCAGATTGGAGGTGGGACTTTAGTCCCACCTCGTAAGTGTGTGGCCTCGCGCCCACACTTAAATTGAAAAAGTGTATTGGGCTGTTTGCCTTCGATATACAGGGGTCAGGTCCCTCACCCGCACGCAGCGCGCCACGCGCTCGCCCGCCCTCGCTCGCGCTCTCGCCTCGCGGGTCTGGGCCGAATTTGACTACCTGACCAAGCACTCCTCGCCCACCACCGCACGCCGGTGGGCCTTGTCCCAGGCGCGCAACCCGAACCCGATTACCTGGCTCTGGCAGAGCTTTCCTAAAGAGAGATACAGAGAGAGAGAGACGCGGGGAAGGGGTAGGGGTAGGTTTTGCACTGATCATTGTGTGTGCGCACAGGGAAGAAGGAAAAAGAAGAAGCAGACAAAGACGAAGAAGAGAGGAGGAGCGGCTGAAAGACTTGGCCGCACTGAGGAGCTGAAGAAGAAAGGAAGGAGAGGAGCTGAAGAAGAAAAGGGGCCGCACTGTAGCAAATGCATAGTTAAGTCGTCTGAGCACCGGGTTAGACGATGGAAGGTCAGCAAAAAGAAGAAGAAAGAAAGAAGACGCAAAGAAGAAGAAGAAGACAGGAAGGAGAAAGAAAGAAAAGAGAGGAACGGCCAGAGCAGAAGAAGAAGAAGAAGAAGAAGAAGAAGAAGAAGAAGAAGAAGAAGAAGAAAAGGAAGAAGGGCTTGGCAGCTGAAAGAGAAAGAAGACAGAAGCTCTGCAGCCACAAGGAAGAAAAGAAGAAAATCAGAGAGGAAGAAAGGGAAAAGGGAAAGAAGAGAAAAGAAGAAGAAAAGAAGAAGAAAAGAGAAGAGGAAGAGAGAAGAAGAAGCCAACAAAAAGACTTTTGCTCCCTCTATCTCTATCTCTTAATTTTTGTAAAACCTTATATTGTGAATTTATGATTCTAGAATTATAGTTGCTCCCTGAGTTCGACCTTGGGAAAACTTGTCATTCCGAGTAAAAAATTTTGTATTAATCTGGTAGCTGTTTTGTCATATACGACAACGACCGTAAATAACAATAACTACAAAGACGAAACAGGCCTGACCAGCATTATTCTTGGCGCCGTTACCGAGGAGCAACGGCTATTCTAGAAGCCATAAATTCTCTATTTTTGAGTTTCTATTAATCTCTTCTCTTTTGTGTGTAGTTACATGAAATCAAGAGGACAACAAGCAGCCGGACAACAGCCACACCTAGGACAGGTAATTTTCTATCCTCTCATTTTAACCCCTAAATTCTAAAGATGAAGAAAAAACAAGCAATATAGGTATAATCTGTCTTCCATATTTAGTAAATCATCGAAGCTGCTTGTTTTCAATTTCAACACACTATTTCTGCACATCCATTAAGGGTATTTAGGGCTAACACCTTCTTGCCTGAGCCCTAATTACCCAATCAAAAGGAAGCTAACTGGACCAAGTAGAGCCAACATAAGATTCAAAATTAGGGTTTTAGAGACACACTTCTTAAGCAAGAATTGAGAATTCTCAAAAGAAGTGTGCCCAAGCCATTGTTTGAAAGCACCTATTCAAAGAAACCCTAAGAAATTTGGCTCTTAAAAACACTTGAACCTTAAAAGACAAAGACCTAATAAGCTCTCAAAGGAACCAGCAGGTGAAGTTGACCCCTTGAGTCAACCAACCTTCAACTTAGGTCACTCTTTGCACTCAAAAGGCTAAAGTTCAAGTGAAAACCTAAGCACCTTGATCCTAACTAAAAGTGGTAGACTTAAGCGGTCAAGGTCCCCATTCTGGTCTACCTGGAATCTCAGTGACAAGAGAAGTCGGGTGGGGGAAACCCTGTAACCCGTGGGGACGCTCTACCGTGTAGGGGTATTCGCGGGACTCACCCTCTCTAGCTGCCTAGGTAATTCTCAGGTGGACGATCTTTTGATTAAGGGGTCCATCTGCCCCGAACCTCTATAGTCACCCAACATTCTGGGTGTCATGATTGGGTCCAGCACCTGCTAAACTCATCCTCTCCATCAGTGTATGTTTGGTAGGAGGTCCTTGAAACCTCCTTTAGAAATTCACTCTCCTCGAGGTCGAGTCTCAGTGCGCTTGTTTATGCAACCAACACTTCACATAGACCTCTCCTCCGACTCCGAACCCAACTCACCTTCTTCTTCCACAATGGCTCAGCCAGTTAAGGAAGAAAACAATCTGGAGCACCACCTCCAGCGACTTAATGACCTCTTCCAGAACTTCATGCACCCACCGCAGCGTCCTATGATGCGGGACCATTATAATCCTCCTGCGGCGGCTATTAAGCCTCGAGTCAGAATCCTGACCAGAGGACCTGATTCTGAACTAAAGCCCAATATGATTCATGCCATACCTAAATTTCATGGGCTTAATTCTGAAGACCCCTTCCAGCACATTAAACAGCTAGTAGTGGCAGGTTCCCGTGCTCACAATCCCAGACAGTAGTGGCGGGTTCGTTATGTACACGGACGCCTCTTTGTAGGGATTAAGGGGTGTGCTCATGCAGAGGGGTCAAGTTGTCGCTTACGCTTCGCGACAACTAAAGCCCCATGAGCATAGCTACCCTACTCACGACCTGGAGCTGGTAGCTGTCGTCTTCGTGCTGAAGACTTGGAGGCATTACTTGTACGGTGAGACCTTTGAGATTTTCACATATCATAAGAGCCTCAGATACTTGTTTGATCAGAAGGAGCTCAACATGAGACAGAGACGTTGGTTGAAGCTCCTGAAGGACTATGACTGCAGCATTTCCTACCACCCGGGAAAGGCCAACGTGGTGGTTGACGCCTTGAGCCAGACGGCGCCCGCCCACTTGGCTAGTTTACAGGCACGGAGTTGGAGCCTCATGGAAGAGATGGGCAGTTGGCGGCCTCTAGAGTTACTGGGGCACTGTGGGGCAGTGACTGTGATACGACAGATGAGGCCAGAGCTGATAGACCGCATCATCTATGGACAGATGGCCGACCCATACTTGCAGTCGTTGCATGACAGTGTACTGTCAAGAGACCCTGGGGATTTCTCCTTTATAGACGAGGTGCTGTGGATGAGGGGACGTTTGTGCGTTCACAGGGACGAGGAGCTGTTGAGAGAGCTTCTGACTGAGGCACACGGTTTCAGGTTCACCATATATCCCGGGAAAACAAAGATGTACCATGATTTGAGATGCGACTTTTGGTGGAGGGGAATGAAGCGAGATGTAGGTGAATTCGCACAGCAGTGTTTAGTGTGCCAGCAAGTGAAGGCCGAGTATCAGAGGCCTGCGGGGCCGTTGCAGCCACTTTCAGTGCCAAAGTGGAAGTGGGAGAGCATCACCATGGACTTGGTGGTGGGCTTGCTCATTACCCAACGAGGACACGACACAGTCTGGGTGATCGTTGACAGATTGACGAAGACGGCACGTTTCTTGCCGATCCGAGTCACCTTGGGACCAGCACAGTTGGCAGAGAGGTATATCCGCGACGTGGTACGTCTACACGGAGTTCCGCGGGAGATCGTATCCGACTGGGATACCCATTTTACGTCCCAGTTTTGGGCTGAGTTTCAGCAAGCCCTGGGGACGCAGTTGAGGTTCGGTAAGCATACCACCCCCAAGCGGACGGACAATCTGAGCGCACGATACAGACACTTGAGGACCTTTTGCGTGCCTGTGTACTGGACTGGAGGGGCTCTTGGGAGGAGCACTTGCCCCTGGTGGAGTTTGCATATAATAACAGTTATCACTTGAGGATCGGCATGGCACCCTACGAGGCTCTGTACGGACGGAGGTGTACGGCACCCTTAAGTTGGGTTGAGGTGGGGACCAAGTGGGAGGTTGGCCCCAGGCTGATCCGGCAGAGTCAGGAGGTGATCGAGCAGATTCACAGGCGACTCCGCACTGTCAGCAGCAGATAGAAGAGCTATGCAGATTGGAAGCGCAGAGAGGTGTAGTTTGAGTTTGGGGACCACGTCCTCCTTCGTGTTTCGCCCATGAAGGGCCTGCAGTGGTTTGGGGTGAGAGGGAAGCTCGCGTCGAGGTTCGTGGGACCCTTTGAGGTCCTGGAGCGGGTTGGACCCGTTGCTTACAGGCTTGCCCTTCCTCCCCAGCTTTCTGATGTGCACGACGTGTTCGATGTGTCCAACCTCAGGAGGTACGTCGCCGATCCCCGTCACGTCCTGAGCCACGAGAGCGTCGAGGTGGGTGACGACCTGACCTACCTCGAGCGGCCAATGCAGATTCTCGACAGAGCCGTCCAGAGTCTGAGACGGAAGCAAGTACCCCTGGTGAAGGTCTTGTGGAGGAGCCAGCGGTACGAGGAGGCTACCAGGGAGCTTGAGGCGGCGATGCGGGAGCGGTACCCGGAGCTCTTTGAGGGTACGTCTTGTCGGACCGACTTTGGTCCTCTTTGAGTTTGTTATGTGTATATTGTTCTTTTTCCGCACCCTAGTTAGTGCAAGTTTCGGGGATGAAACTTCCTTTGAGTTTGTTATGTTGTTAAGACTCGAGGCATTAGAAATACTTTAAGACGTCTGGGAGTTGGTCCAGATGTCTGGAAATAAATTTTTGCGTGCGTACGACCGCGTCACACGCGTAGACTGAAAACCCGCCAACCTACAGACGCCTTTTCTTCCCCCCCCCCCGCTTACAAATACCCCTCTTCCTTCTCCCTCATTCACCACCCCACCGTCTTCTCCTTCCTCCAGTGTGAGTGCGAGAGCGAGAGTGAGAACGAGCTGCCGCTGCTACCGGGTGCAGTGGCAGAAAAGGGAGGTGCAGTGAGAGGGAAGAGAAGAGAGCGCGCGGACCATGAGGGAGAAAGCTCGTCGGAGCAACTCGAGGCCGGTCGGCGGGTGCGCGGAGGTGCGTGGTGTTGGGGAGGTTCCCCCGGTGCTGCTGCAGCTCCGGTAGCGGGTGGACGAGCGCGGCGCGGCTGCACGCAGCGGAAAGAAGACATAGGTTCTGATTCTGGGAATTTTTCCCAGAATCAGACGTCTGGACCTACATCCAGACGACGTAGGCGACGTCTGGAGGGAGCTCCAGATGATTGAGAGGTACGTATTTCCTCCTACACCTTTTGCAGATACAGCCATGCAGGCCGTTCCACCGAGGTTCTGAGACGTGTCGTGTTGAGAAGGTTTTCGTCGCGCGTGCAGGCTTCATTTTGGGAAGGCGCAGGGACACGCCCTCCCACGCAGTTCAGACGTCTGGGCAAGGCACCAGACGGCGGAGAGCATCTCCGGACGTCCGGAGAGGTGGTCGGACATCTGGAACTGGGTCCAGACGGTTCAGCAGGATCCTTGGACGTCTGAGGAGCAGCGCAGAGTGAGGTATGACCTGGACCACTTTTTAGGATGTCTGGAAGGTGTTCCAGACGTCTGGTTTGAGTCAGAGTCTAGACGTCTGGTTTGAGTCAGAGTTGTCGTTCTGACCCGTTTAGGGTTCGTTCGAGGTCCGATTTCTGCGTTGAAGATTTCGTTCTTCTCTGAATTAGTTCATGTACTTGTTTGAAATACTTGTATCCTGTTCTGAGTGGTTCCTTGTGACTGATCCTTGTGTTAGGACCTCGTTCTGTTGCGACTTTGTAGGTTGCGGAAGCACGTGGACCTGCTGATCACGCCCTCATCACTTCCGGTTTTGCTGGTAGAGTGGCTCCCCTTAGTTAATTACAAATATTAATGCATCTCTGAAATAAATGATAGATCTTAGTTTATGGCATGAATCCTTGGACCTGAAAACTAGATTGAATGATAGATCCTAGGACCTGAAAACTAGATTGAATGATAGATCCTAGGGTATGGCATGAATCCTAGGACCTGGAAACTAGATTGAATGATAGATCCTAGGGTATGGCATGAATCCTAGGACCTGGAAACTAGATTGAATGATAGATCCTAGGGTGTGGCATGAATCCTAGGAACAGAAACACTGAAACGAATGTCTTGAATGCCTGAGTTGCAGTCTTGGATAAGTGGATAGAATAATGATAATTGCCTATAATTGGATAACAGCTGCCTGTGAAATGTAGAGTACTATTGCTAGTAACTGCTATATGTAATTCCTGTTGTTTGGAGACTAAATTCGAGCTGCTTGTATATAAACTGATACTAAATGTTGGAAACACGGGCTACATGCGGATAAAACTGAAATGATGAAACCTAGTATGGCTTGACCTGAGAAATATGAGCATGAACCCTACGGGGAATTAGTAATAGAGCTCTTGGAAAATAAATAGAATGGAACTGGGAAAGTGGGTGGGGAAGTGAGCTGGCCCTTTAGTATGGAGTACCAAGGAGAGCGACTGTCCCCCTGTTTAGTGCAGAGCGGTGCTAGCCGCCCCAGGGACCCGGGGTTAGGTCTGGCTATTTATACCGACTTTTGGCCGTCGCGTACACCGTACTGGGGAGAGCTACTAGTGTAGGGAGGGAGCTAGCCACCCCATGGGGCTCGGGGTTCAGCTAGCCGTCCTATACTGACTTGTTAGGCCCACTGGGCAAACCAGGGTAGTCAGGCGAGGGTGTGCGGACTGTGGAGGGGCAAGACCCCTATTTGGTTACTGTGGAGGGGTTGGACCCCTATTACTGAGAGGGCTCTGCCCTATACTGGTTCCATGCTGTGCTTTGGGCGCACTCGTTAACGGAAATGACTGACCGCGTGCCAGTGCGGGGTAGCTACTCGTGCGTTTACCGTGCATGCCGTCGTCACCGTTACGCCTGTCAGCGACCTTGGGGTGATTGACTGAGAGTAGGACCATCACGGGGGACTCTCCCGACCAGGGGAGCACCACGTGCGACTTCTACTTTTTGGAAAAGACTGCAATCAAGATCGTTCCCACGAGGAACATTCGAGATCAAGAGAAAGACCTGAGAAATAAATCAAGAAAGAGTAAATAGAGAAATAAAGAAAGAAATTAAAAACAACAGCTACTTGTCCACCTTTACTGTTTTTCTTAGCTAGCTGGTTGCCACTCTACTCAGCGTTTCGCTAACGTGTTATATTTGTCACCTTTTTGAGGACCAAGTGTTTAGCAGCCAGCGCCTACGGCTGCGGAGGGTACTGGGCCTAGTAGAGCCCAGTAGTTGTACTTTTGTTGTACCCATTTTCTGTAGTAGTGGGCATTTCTATTACACCTTATACTCTTTTATTGTAAACTTTATATTTCTGTACCTATTTTTAATTCTCTACTGTTGTGGTGGTATGTACTGTAGTAGTTCTTTTCTTTACTACTGTACTTTTGTTACTGTTAGTTACTTGCATAGTGAGTGTGGTTTATTTTACTGCTTTTTGGTTACTTTCTCGTTGGACGACTGGGTCTTAGGATCAGTCGAGTCGGTCCGATTTTTGTGTCCTGTAGGGATTCGGGAACCGGGTCGTAACAGCACTCCAGATGTCTGATACTGGGAAAACCCCGGTACCAGGGCGACCTCCCTCTCCTCTTGCCGCACAGCTGCGGCTCCTCCCTCTCGTCTGCAACAGGAAGTCATGGATGGCTCCCCCGATGCACTCCTCCTCTCGCATGCGTCGCTCTGGCTGTGCGCCCTCCGGTGAGCTCCTACGAACTCGCGAGTTCAACCTCCCCCTCTCTTCACGCCACTCTTCCTCGCTCCTCGTATCGCTCCCTCTCTCTCGCTCATCCCTCTCGCGGCAGTGGAGTGGAAGTAAGGTGGTGGTGGTGGAGTGGAGAAGAGAGGAAGGGGGTAAGGGCTCTTATATAGAGAGCGGCTAGGGTTCGGTAAGGGGGAGAGAAGAAGAAGAGAGAGAGAAGAAAGCTGTTTGCATGCAGCTAGCGTGCAGACCTGACCTTGCGTACAAATTTTTCAATTTCCAGACGTCTGACTGAAAGTCTAGATGTCTTAAAAGGGTCAAAATAGAACGAGTCTTTGCATCATAATAAACTTAAAGGAGGTTTTATCCTCGAAACTTGAGCTAGCTAGGGCGTGGAAAAGGAATATAAAACACATAACAAACTTAAAGAGGATCGAAGCCGGTCCGAAAAGACGTACCCTCAAAAAACTCCGGGTACTGCTCTCGCATCGTTGCCTTAGGCTCCCAGGTAGCCTCCTTGTACCACTGGCTCCTCCACAAGACCTTCACCAAGGGTACCTGCTTCCGTCTCAAACTCCGGACGGCTCTGTCTAATATCTACTTTGGTCTCTCGGGGTAGGTCAGGTCGTCTGCCACCCCGACACTCTCGTGGCTCATAACGTGACCGGGATCGGCGACGTACTTCCTGAAGTTGGACACGTGGAACACGTCGTATACACCAGAAGGTTGGGGAGGAAGGGCAAGCAGGTAAACAATGGGTCCTACCCGCTTTAAGACCTCAAAGGGCCCCATAAGCCTTGGCGCAAGTTTCTCTTTCACCCCAAAACGCTGCAGGCCCTTCATAGGCGAAACACGAAGAAAGATGTGATCCTTGACCTCGAACTGCACCTCTCTGCGTTTCCAGTTAGCATAACTCTTCTATCTGCTCCTGACAGTGCGAAGTCATCTGTGAATCTACTTTATCATCTCCTGACTCTATTGGATCAGCCTGAGGCCAACCTCCCACTTGGTCCCCACCTCAACCCAACTTAAGGGTGCAGTACACCTCCGTCCGTACAGAGCCTCGTAAGGTGCCATGCCGATGCTCGAGTGATAGCTGTTATTATATGCAAACTCTGCAAGGGGTAAGTGCTCCTCCCAAGAGACCCTCCAATCTAGTACACAGGTGTGTAAAAGGTCATCAAGTGCTTGTATGGTGCGCTTTGACTATCCGTCCATCTGGGTGGTACGTCGTACTGAACTTCAATCGTGTCCCCAAAGCCTGCTGAAACTCGACCCAAAAATGGGAAGTAAAATAGGTATCTCGGTTGGATACAATCTCACGTGGAACTCCGTGCAGACGTACCACATCACGAATATACCTCTCTGCCAACTGTGTTGGTCCCAAAGTGACTTGGATCGGCAGGAAACATGCCGTCTTTGTCAACCTGTTCACTATCACCCAGACTGCGTCGTGTCCTCGCTGGGTAACGGGTAAGGCCACCACTATGTCCATGGTGATGCTCTCCCACTTCCACTCTGGCACAGGAAGTGGCTGCATCGGCCCTGTAGGCCTTTGATGCTCGGCCTTCACCTGCTGGCACACCAAACACTGCTGCACGAATTCACCCACATCCCGCTTCATCCCTCTCCACCAAAAGTCACGTCTCATATCATGATACATCTTTGTGTTCCCGGGATGTATGGTGAACCTGGACCTGTGCACGTCAGTCAGGAGCTCTCTTAGCAACTCGTCCCTGGGAATGCACAAACGTCCCCTCATGCGTAGCACCTCGTCTGTAAAAGAGTCCCTTGGGTCTCCTGACAGCACTCTGTTTTGCAACGACTGCAGGTACGGATCTATCATCTGTCTTGTGACGATGCGATTTACCAGCTTTGGTCTTGTCTGCTGTGTCACCGTCACTACCCCACAATACCCCTGTGATTCTTGGGGTTGCCAACTGCCCAACTCCTCCATAAGTCTTCAACTCTGTGCCTGTAAACTGGCTAAGTGGGCGGGCGTCTTCAGGCTCAAGGCGTCAGCCACCACGTTGGCCTTCCCCAGATGGTAGGAGATGCTGTAGTCATGGTCCTTCAGGAGCTCTAACCAACGTCTCTGTCTCATATTAAGCTCCTTCTGATCAAACAAATACGTGAGGCTCTTATGATCTGTGAAAATCTCAACGGTCTCACCACAAAGGTAGTGCCTTCATGTCTTCAGCGCGAAAACAACAGCTGCTAGCTCTACGTCATGGGTAGGGTAGCTATGCTCATGAGGCTTCAGTTACCGCGAAGCGTAAGCGACAATGTGAACCCACTGCATGAGCACACCCCCTAACCCCTGCAATGAAGCGTCCGTGTAGACCACAAAATCGCCACTGCTATCTGGGATAGTGAGCACAGGAGTCGAAGTCAACATCTCCTTCAACTCCTGAAAACACGCCTCACAAGCGTCTGTCCAAGCAAAGGGCACATCCTTCCGGGTCAACTGTGTCATAGGACACGCAATATGCGAGAATCCCCTAATAAACCATCGGTAGTAACCTGCCAGTCCGAAGAAGGTGCGTATCTCTGTCACTGTACGTGATCTCTCCCACCTGAGTACTACCTCAACCTTGGCTGGATCCACAGCCAAGCCATCCCCTGAAATCACATGGCCCAAGAAAATCACCTGTTTCAACCAAAACTCGCACTTGTTTTATTTGGCATACAACCTGCGTCGTTTCAAAGTGTCCAGAATCATCCGCAAATGTTGTCCGTGCTGTGCCTGATCCTGCGAGTAAACGAGCATGTCATCAATAAATACCACCACAAATTGATCCAGATACAGTCTGAAAACCCGGTTCATCAAATCCATAAAGGCAGTGGGGGTGTTGGTCAGCCCAAACCGTATGACCAAAAACTCGTAGTGTCTGTACCGGGTGCGGAAAGCTGTCTGTAGTCAACACAAAGGTGCAGGGTACCATCATTATTCTTCACAAATAACACAGGGGCTCCCCACGGGGACGCACTGGGCCTCACGAAGCCCTTCTCCAACAGGTCCCGTAGCTGTGACTTGAGCTCTCGCAGCTCAAGTGGTGCCATCCGGTACGGTGCAGTAGAAATGGGGCTGGTCCCCGGTACCAGTGAGATCTCAAACTTGATCTCACGTCCGGGTGGTAATCCTGGCGGCTCCTCTGGAAACACGTCGGAGTACTCACTAACCACCAGAATGCTCTGAAAGTCTATCACGGGGCTGGGCTCTATCACCACACAGGCTAGGAAGCCCTCACACCCCTAGCTCAAAAGTCTCGTTGCCCGAAGTGCAGATATGCACTTGAAACCTGCATCCACCAGTTGTCTGTGAAACTCAAAGGAAGGCATCTTCGATATAGAGAAGATAATCTTCCTCCTGAAACAGTCCACCAAAGATGGTAAGCGGACAGCCAATCCATCCCCAGAATTACGCCAAAATCCTCCATTAGTATCACAATCAGGTCAGCAGGGAGGCTGTGTCCCCCAATACTAACCTCACAGTCTATGTAGACCTCCCCAGCTACAAACAGCTAGCCACCTGGGTCTCTGATTCACAAACAGATCCCCTAATAGAGTGCTATCGGACCCCAAACTAGCGATAAACTTGTGGAGTAAGAAAGTACGTTGTACCGGAAACAAGAAAATACGTACTCCAAAAAGACCAGAAATCATAACCATACCTGTCACCGCAGAAACTGAAGCTATGGCGTCTCCGTGAGTCAAGACGTCGCGACGCCTCTTAGTCCTGGGTGTAGACAAAACAGCCAAGCCTGGGGCTAAGCGAGTGACAGCTGGCCGGTATCCTCCCCGTGACTGTTGTCCTCCCCCATGCGCTTGTGAACCATGACCACCCGCTATGCCTCCAGCGCTTAGTGCAGGGAGCATCTGCTGCGCTCCAGCCCTAGATGGGCAGTCCCTCCTGAAGTGGCCCGGCTGGCCACACTAGTAGTAGAGGGGGACTCGACTCCCTCGGTAGGTCCCTGCTAACGGCTGGGAGGGGGTCCAGTGCTGACAGCTGGCCCCTGTCGGGGGCCTCAAAGGCCACTGATGGCCTCGCGAAACTTGACAGCTCCCCCGCGGGTGTCGCGTGCCTCCTTTGAGCTCCTCTGACTTGCCTGGTGCTACGGTGACTCTGCCGTCCCACGGAAAACTCCCCCTCCGTACCCTCAGAAGGAAGATGAGGCGGCGGCGGAGTAGGCAGAAGTTGAAATTCTTCTTGAATGACCTCTTGAATCAATTGGACGAGGTCCTGGGACTGGACTCTTAGGAGGAGAGAAGGGGTAGCACAAAATCCAAGCCCGACATGTCTGCCCCTCCGGCCTCGTTCACGGCCACGTCCACGGCCTATCTCGGGAACTCTCTGACGAGGCATCTCCTGCAAGGAGACGTGAAAGACAGAACAAAAGAAGTCAACTCTAACGAACTTCAGCGAAAAGAACTCAGAACAGATGTCAAGCGGTACGTTATGATGGTTACTCTAGTTACATGCATGTGAATTGGTTATTCTTAAGCTAGTTGGTTCATTTTTCGGGACAATCTTGCTCTGATACCATCTTGTTACCACCCAGTTCCCGAATTCCTATAGGACCTGAGACTTGCTTGACTCGACTAATCCCAAGACCCAGTCGTCCAACAAGAAATAATCGAAAAGTAAGAAATAAACCACATTCACTATGCAATGTAACTAATAGTAAAAACGTACAGGCAATAAGGAAAGTAAAAGCTGCTAATTAGTACATACCACCACAACAACTGGAAAGTAGAACAAAAGTACAGTAACAGGAACAGTAAACAAGGTCTGAAACTCGCTAACAAAAAGGAAGTACAACAACAGTAAGACTACTACTGCTAGGCTCGACTGGACCCAGCACCCTCTGCAGCCGATAACTCAGGCTGCTCAACTCCTGGACCTTTAAAGGGTTATGTAAAAATAGAGTCAACGAATGCTGAGTAGAGTGGTAACTAAACTATCTAAAGTAGTAAAAGCTAACAGGTACATTTGTCTTTTCCAATTATTTATTTTCATGTAATTCCTTTTCACCCATTGGTTTACATTCAGATTTCTTTCTTGATCTCCAATGTTCCTCGTGGGAACTATCTTGATTGCAGTCTTTTCCAAGAGTAAAAGGCACATGTGGTGCTCTCTTGGCTGGGAGAGTCCCCCGTGGTAATCCTATACCCAGTCAACCACCCTAAGGCCACTGTTTAGACGTAGCGGTGACTACGACATGGGTGATAAGCTCACGGGTAGCTACCCCGCACTGGCACGCGGTCAGTCGTTTCCGCTAGTGGGTACGTCCAAAGTACAGCACAGAACAGTATAGGTCCTAGCCCTCTCAGCAACAGGGGTCTAGCCCTCAGAACCAAACAGGGGTCTTGCCCCTCCACAGTCCGCGCACCCTCGTCTTACTAACCCGGTTTGCCCAGAGGGCCAAAAAAAAAGTCGGTGTAGGTTGGCTAGCTTAACCCCGGGCCCTGTGGGGTGGCTAGCTCCCTCCCTACACTAATAGCTCTTCCCGATACTGTGTACGCGAGGGCCAACAGAAGTCGGTATAGAGTGGTGATTCCTAACCCTGGGTCCCAACCCAAGGGCGGCTAGCTCCTCTCTACACTAAAAAAGGGACAATCACTCCTCCTTAGTACCAAGTACTCAAGGGCCAGCACACTTCCCACTCACAGTTCCGCACCTTTCCATTCATTTACAGGAGCTCTACTCCTAACTCTCCGTAGGGTTCATGCTCATGTTCACCATACTATTTCATACCAGGTTTCATCATTCACGATTCCATATACATGCAACTAGTATTTCCACAATTAACATATGCAACAAGTAATATCACAGGTAACTGTTTAGTTATCTCAGGCAATTCATATTCTAACAGGCAGCTCATATTCATTAACAAGCAGTTGTTTACAGTTCAGCTTATTCATTTATGACTGCAATCTTAAACACGCACACAAATAGTGCAACTATTTCTTGTCTTAAGATTTATGTTACATCCTAGGGTTCTAGTTATTTAAATTTCACAGGTGCATTCATATTTTATAAGTAGAATAGGAGGAAACCACTCTACCATACAATCCGGGAGTACTGGCGGCTTGAACGGCAGACTCACGTGCCGATGCAAGCCCCGGACACGCAACAGGTCGAAATCCTATACCAAGGAACATATCACAACGGAACGTTCAGAACAGTATATAAAGGTTTTTAACATGTAGAGGAACTCACAAGGAAAACACATATATTTCGTTTGCGTAAAACAGACCTCAAACGTACACTAAACGGGTCAAAAACAGAACTGCAGAACCAAATTAGACGTCTGGCACAAGGTCTAGACATCTTAAAAGTCACCAGGGTCTCACCTCAAGTTCTTGCGTCGACCTCAAACGTCTAGGACCCCTACTTGACCGTCTGGACTAAGCTCCAGACGTTCGACCTCTCCTCCAGTCGTCTGGTAAGCTGTCCAGACGTCCGAAACACGTAGGAGGGCGTGCCGTGCACCTTCCCAAAGTTGCCCCTACGCACGATAGACAAATCTCCCCCTTTTAGGCAAATAGATCGGCTCTGCGGTGCGGCTTGCATAGCCGTATCCGCAAGAAGAACGTACATTCGCGAAACCTTGCTTTCAGACGTCTGGTGTCGTCACCAGACATCCAACCCATTGTCTAGACGGCACTCCAGACGTCTAATACTGGGAAAATCTCAGTACCAGAGCGACCTCCCGCTCCTCTCGCCGCGCGCAACCGTGGCTCCTCCCTCTCGTCTGCAGTAGGAAGTTAGGGATGGCTCCCTCGACGCACTCCTCCTCCTGTACGTGCCGCTCCGGCCGTGCACCCTCCGGCGAGCTCCCACGAACTCGCAAGCTCAACCTCCTCCTCTCTTCACGCCACTCCTCCTCGCTCCTCGCTCTTGCTCCCTCTCTCTTGCTCGTCCCTCTTACGGCAGTGAAGAGGAAGTAAGGTGGTGGTGGTGGAGTGGAGAAGAGAGGAAGGGGGGTGAGGGCTCTTATATAGAGAGCGGCTAGGGTTCGGTGAGGTGGAGAGCAGAAGAAGAGAGAGAAGAAAGCTGTCTGCACGCAGCCAGTGCGCAAACCCGACTTTGTGTACAGATTTTTCAATTTCCAGACGTATGGGAATGGGTCCAGACATCTGACCAGATGTTTGACTGAAAGTCTAGATGTCTTAAAATGTTCAAAATAGAACAGATCTTTACAGTTATATTACTATTTTTGTTTATTGGTACTGCTATTTTTGTACGTAGTCTCAAAAGATCATAGGCTATATTTATGTATGTATCTATTTTATTTTGATTTTTGATCTTAATATAAGGTAGAAAGTTGGCATCCAATGTGATAATTTTTGTCATTGTCCCTTCATGGGTCAATTGATTTTCTGTTATTTCCGCGAGGGAATATGTGACTCGCATTGTGTGCTAGAATGTTAGCTTAAAGGACTAGTGTTTAAATTATCACTCTTACCAAAATCAATAAATATCACTAACATTTTCATTTTACACATGTGATTTTAAAATATCATTGATACTTTTCAATTTTGCATCGATGATTTTTATTTCTAATTTTAGTTATGGAAGAGATAATTTTCTAATCTAATCTTAGTTGGGGTGAATATGGTGGTGACAACAACGAAATGAAGAAGGTGAAGAATAGAAAGAAGAGTGAAAAAAGGGAACGTACATGGTATTCACTTAACAGATTCTTGCTCATTAAAATGCCAATGTACGTAGAGGACCCTACAATTTTGGTACACGCATTACAAAATGCCTGTTATTGTGAGTTTCTATGCATTTTCACTTTTTTTTTTTTCAGATGTATTATTTATAGTAAAAGCTGAAGACAAATAAGAAATCTTCATTTTCAATTATCTTTTTCCTTACCTAAATTTGAAATAGCAGATCTGAACAATTAATTCGGCAATAATAAGGTGCCAGGGAGTCGCACTTGTCCCGGGAATTCTTGCCAATTAGAAGCCATTTATAATATAAGTGAAGTTTCGTGGATAAGTATTGTTCATGTCATTGTTCACGGACGTTGAAACCGCTATTTATTCTTTAAGTTTTTTTTTTTTTTTTTGTTAATCTGCGGTGCCTGTACTCTGTTATCTCTCTCTCTCTCTCTCTCTCTCTCTCATTTTCGCTTCTCTCTCTCTCTCTTAATCAACTTCTATTTTTATAGTTGTGAGAAATTTTGGAAGTTGATTCTTTTTATTCGTCTATTTTATTATTTTTTAGTAAATATAATAATGATTATGGGTTTAAAGAGAAAATTGATATTGGATTTTTTTCTTTTTCTTTTCTTTTATAATATTTCTTTTCTTTATTGGGGTGTAGTTCTTGGAAAAATTAAAGGGAGCTTAGTAGGGTTGATGTTGAAGATTATTGATCATTTTTCTCTTTTCTTCTTTTACTTATTTATGTTGAAAGAGATAGTGAACATCAAGAGTGTAATGTTCATTTATTTTGCCAATATAAATATTGATGTCAAATTGGTTAAAATGTCTGATTGTCTCCCTTTCTCATTAATGAAATTTTTTATCATCACTACAAGCACACTTAAACATGAATGGTGAAGTTGTGAAAAATATTAAAGTCATCCCATCTATCTATCTATAATATATTTAAATACCATTATTTTTCTAGAGTAATATATATGATGAGTATAGTATTTATGTTTAACTTTTATATGATGATAGTTAAAAAAAACTTCCTCTTTTTAGATTGAGATTTGAGATTTTTTTTTATTACATTAGTCTTTTAAGTAGTAAAATTTTAGTATGATTTTAATTTTTGCACTCCCATACCAAGGTGTAGGTTAAAAATTAGTTGAAATCTATGCTAGACCTCCAATAAATTAACGGAGTCAGACTTGCATTTACGTGCATTTTAATACATTAGATCTCCAACCACGAAAGGCCTATAAAATCATTTGAGGTAAAAATCACTTCCCAAAGTGGGTGGCTTACACTTTAATGACTTTGAGGGATCGGTTGCTCACTGGGAAGAGGATGCAAGTTTGGGGTTTGCAAATTGATGGTCGATGCAGATTGTGTGAGGGCAATGATGAGTGCATTGATCACTTGTTCTTCCAATGGTGGAATCCTTGGTACAAATATTGGAATTGGTGGAGGTTGGGATAGGGGACCAAACACGTTGTGGACCAGTGGTAGAGCAATATGTGGGATGATGTTGAAACTTTGAAAAGAGTGTAACTTACAATTGCATATCGATAAACTTTGTGTGAAGATCACTAGAGATGTGAGAAAGAGGTGAGAGAGAGTGGATAACATGTTGTTCCTTGTGCTTGTACAGGCACCATGAGTGCACCCTATTTGTTGTAATTGCCTCTGACCATTTTAAAACCTAGGGTGAAATTACTTTTTACTCAAATTCATTTATCGGTCACCTATTCCTGGGAAGAATAAGAAGAGCACTCATTTTGGGCATCAAGATTATCCTCATTAACATTTTAAGTCTTTTCGCCGATCTTGTTGCAAATGGTGACCCCTACGTAAATTCTTACCAGTTGTAATGGAAGAAAAAGCATAAAATAGAAGGAATACCTTATGTTGAAGAGGTATATAGAAGGAATGCTTGTTTCTAGATTGGATTGTTCTTTCTCCTCTTCTCATGTCAGGTAAGCATAACTTCTTTTGGGGTCTCTTTTGAAAGTATGTATCTCAACCATTACTGTCTTTTCTACAAGAAAAGTATGTTCATACTCCAAACTCCAATGTGGTTATCAATCCTTTGAAGACTTTTGAACTAAATTCAAAAGGGTTAAACAACAAATCTTCCACTTAAAAAGGATTCTCAGAACTCAATTGAGTTGTTTGATGGTTGAGTAGGTGGACTCCTATCTAGAAGATCGGGATTCAAAGTTATCTTACTCAGAAAAGGGTTGTGGAAGTGTACTAAGCTTTACAAACAATGATCCTTATACCCTGCGAGATTAAGATGACACTCCCGATGCTTGTGCTCCGCACAAAACCTACCTTAAAACTTGTTCTTTGAATTGCCATGTTGATCATTACACCCTCCTTTGGGAGGGGGAGGCAAGGAAAATATACATAACTATTTTATTTATCAAGATCAATTTATTAAAAAGATTATGGTTAAAGACATCCATCCTTCAAAAGTAAACAAATTGATACTCGAAACATTATGTTTGGATGTGGGTTAGTTTTTAGCTCAAGGTAAATTTTAGAAAGGACTGGATCACAGAAGATGTTAAGTTTAATGATGAAATAAATAATACAACAAGATATGTTATATTATTTGTTGGGATAGAAAAAGTTATACTTCATTTTTTTTGTATATTGGGATGTTGTGGTTATTTTGTTATTGTTATTTTTTTGGAAAATAAAGTAAATGAAAAGTTAAATATAATAACTTCATATGTCGTGACTATAAATTTGATGTTAATGTTTTTCATGAATCCACCTAAGTCATTACATTATTCATTTTATATATCCTTGTCATGTCATCTAACCCGTCACTTTAATCCAAACACAGTCGAAGTTTATCAAGTGTAGGGTTTCCTTTCCCACATCAATCATGTTACATAAACATGCGAATATCATATGTGAGGTGCAAAACTTTTTATCCTCTCGTGTGTTCCAAGACCATTCCTCTCATTTAATATCATTGCCACCTCTGCATTTTATTTCCAACTCTAGCATTTTGTTTGGTCTATTCGTGTAATAAATAAGATTATAATGTGGGAAAAGACAAGATAGTAGAGAGATGGTTGTGAAATGAAAGAGAAACGTAGAGTGTTTTTATATTTAAGGCGATGACATATCATCTATTTTCTGTGACAGATGTTGTGAGGTCTAGACTAAAATGTTTGGACGTAAAAATGATTAGTTTACTCGAGAGATTAATATAATGATATTAAAAAAAGTGAAATTGATGTTAACTCATAATTATATTTATTTATAAAGTAATGTTAATATCAGTTTGTATTTACTTGAATTAGTATTAAATTATAATGTTAACTCTTATAATATTTATTTGGTAGCGATGTTAGAAACATAAAATGTGAACATTATTAGAAACTTAAGTGATATATGACTTTAATAGATATTTATCTAACATAATTTTTCATTAATATTAGATAAACCCACGTTAAAATAATCAAACCTGAATTAATAAATAGTAGATTAAGTGATCAAATAAAGAAAAGTTAATGTTCTAAAATTATAGATATTTAAAGGCTCACCGCTTTTTATTCACGGTTCGTTGGTTGAGATTTTTGTTTTTACTTTTTTTTATTATCACACTATATTAATTTGAGATCGCATGATCTCATCACAGAAAAAACGTCGATGGCATGGTATAAAAAATTCTGGAGAGATTCAACGGAACGCATTAGCCATGTATATATGCCTATAGGGAGGTGCCCCCTCTTTTGGGAAGAACGCCTTAGGTATATACGCCTATCCAGAGGAAGTCAATTAGTTATAAGGCATATATTTCATTCACTTGGAAGCAAAGTCCAATTTAGCTATACATTTATAATATACAAGTTGGCCTTCAAGCGTGGTCACATTATTATTTTTGTAATTACAAAGACGACGTGGGACCCATTACCATCAATGGTTGGATTGGTGCTTTGGATGTTAGATCTGGGAGAAGTTGCATAGATGAATTGTCCTTTACGCACATTGAAAGAATTTGTGCCTTCGTGGAAGATTGAGTTCTCAAAATTTTGTTTGGCTACTATAAGATGATGCATACGGTTGAGAGATGGGATGTAAGTATAAAAATGTGAAAGCTATTGTATTTTATAACATATTAATATGACACATCGGTGCAGATATTTTTATATTGATGTAAAATTATTAAATTTTACTTTGGTGTAAAATCATCAATAATGATTTTGTACTGGTACTGATGTGGGACGAAAATTACTTTCAAGTAATATGTTTAGTCAGCTTGTGGATAAATCGGTTGAACCCCAAGTGGTTTGCGCAGAAAAGTGAGGAGGCGTGATCCACGGAGTAGTTACGAGTCAACATTTTATCTCTTAATCACTCTCTATTTTATCTCGTAACAACTCCACATTATATCTCTCAACAACTATCTGTTATCTCTTAACAACCTTCTTCTCATGTATCCTATAAATAACCTCTATCCACACATGGTAAGGGAGACCCAAAAGAAAGATTGAGGGTTAGATCCTCTCCACGAACATACACCCGTTGAAGTGAAATTGGGTCAACAATCGTCATGTTCATGTTATTGCTTGTTTATTTCTATTTTCTTGAGGCTACGTTACATTTTCTATGCATATAAATTTTTTGATGGCCTTCCAGAGCTCATCGGGTACAAAATCACTCTTTTAATGCTTTACACCGATACAAAATTACCCAGAATCATTTTACACTGGTGTAGAGTAACTTTATACTGATGTCACGTCAGCATGTTGCAAAATACATTACATGATACATTTTTATACATTTTTACTAAAAAATGCGAAAGTTGAAAAAATAATGCAACGTGTAAAGATGGAAACTGAGAAATAATTAATATTATAGGTTATGCCTTTCTCCTCAAGCTATATGATTTTAGGTTGAATGTCCTTACAAGGTATTAGAATCAGAATGGTCTAATAGCTATAATTAAACTCTAGCTTATTATTAGTTTGTCAATGTATAGGATCCAAAAAAAGGTCACACATAAGGGAGTATGGTAAGAAGACGGTGCTACTTCCAAAAGTATGGAGAGAGAGAGAGAGAGAGAGAGAGAGAGAGAGAGAGCTGGAATTGAATCTTTTGGATTAAAACTGTGTTATGAATCTTAGAATGGATCAGCTACTGCCTTTGAGATGTTCAAAGGTAGCTTTCTCTTTTATAAAAAATAGAACTTGGGATCCCTATGAACAGAGAGTTCCAATCCATGAAAGTATAGCAAAGAGCCAAAATCAGCCAATTACCTTCTATAAGAAACATATCATGCCTTTAATTCCATTTACGAACTATTGTCAGGTGTTTGATTGGCCATGACAAGTTGGAGAAAAGTAAAAAGAGCCCTACAGAATTAAGGGTCTGACTGGTTGAGAATGACCTAACTGGGTGTAAATTAAAGAAGGAAAAGAAAGCAAATTTGAGGAAAAAATGGGCAAATGTCACAATCTCCAATAAAAAAATCTTCCTTACGAGCTCGATGGATAGCACTTGTATGGCTGGAATCCTGATAGATTTGGGACCATCCATGGGTGGTCTACAATAGAAGGGGAAATGCCAAGAGTGGTCTACAAATGGATCCTCGTGCACATTTTCTCCCTAAATTTCCCCCTTAGGCTTTGAACAAATCACGAAATCTTGAGTTTCAAAAATTAACCACATGATACCAAGATTACCAAACCCCTCTCTTTCATTCCAGCATACATTTGAATGCCATTTCCTAATCATGCTATTACATCCGAAATCAACTACAAAGTTTCACTCTCACTTTTTTTATTGGTACTTCTCCTCCTCTTGGTTGTTACCAATGTTATCCGAAATACATACATACATGAATACATACAAGCTTAGAGTGCCAATGATTCGCGACGGGGAGTAAATAAATTAATTCCAAGTAACAATGGTAAGGAGTTATGCCTACGGTTCTTCATAAATTAATGGGAAATGAAAAAAATCACATGTCATCACTTAGTGATCTGAATTTATAAATCCCTTAGAACTCCGAGACAGAGATATCATAGGAAGTACCTGGTCTTATATGCAACAACATTTACCATGTTAACACTCTTATTCCCTTGCTGAAATGTACACCAAAAGAAAAATGTGATTTGGCTTTGGAAAAAGTTAACACTTGATAGATATATAGATTTTGAATAATTTAATATCATAATAAATATATTTTGAGTAGGAAAATACCTTGTGATAACTTCGCAGAAGAAAGAATCTTAAGTTAAAAGAGGTGGTGGACATATATGTGGCGATACTTAAAGGGAGCATAGCTACACCGTATGGACCAAAATTAAGGGGGAGCATAATAATTATATCGGGATAGAATATTATATAGATAAGTGGAGAAGGATGGTTGGTTGAGAAATAAAAATAATTGATGAATAAAATAATTATTGTTATGATGTGATATTAATAAATATTTATTTCATATTAAAATATGGATGTGAGTGAATTAATGTAATATAGTAAATATATTTTACTAGATGTATTTTATTGGAGTAGATATATTTTAATATATATTAATATTAATATGATATTATAGGATAATTTGATCGTGACATTGATCAAAAAGGTATACTCCTCCTGGGGTGTCCTAATCTCTCCTTTGGGGGGATAACCCCTCCACAATTCCGCATGTAAAAATACTATCAAGGACAATAGCAGATCAGCAAATTCTTGAGGTATTGGAATGTCATTCAAAATGGAAACGGCTCCATTATATTGTAAAATTTTCAGTTAAACACGATTCCTTAAATAAACTTGTAAGCACATTTTGAGTGCATATTAGGGATTAAGTTCCTGTTTTTTTACAATAAATAATGTACGGCATCTTTGCAAAAGAATGAAAAAAAGGGACAATGTAAGGGAGGTTTGGGTGGAGATGGAGATGCACGAATAACAGCGACATTTGGATGGGTTATCAGGTGGTTCTACAAGTGAGACTCGGTATTAGTAGGAATAGGGGAGAAAAGGAACGAGAGAAATTGTAGACGTTTAAGATAGAGATTGATAGAGGCACTGGCAAGAAAAAATAACAACGTGTGTCTAAAAGAATCCTCTTTGATACATATCTTACGAGTGATCGATCGATCGATTCCATAACTTGTTTGATTCTATATAGATAAAAGGTGACACCAAATATTGGCATGTGATTTTATTCGACACGCTGTCCTTTTGTTTTCGTGGGGATAACACCATCTACATCTCTATCCAAGCTGTAAGATTAATCAAATGCCACATTTGACAACGAATACAATAAGCACACGTGGTGAAATGTAAACCATATTCCAATGCACGACCGAAGGGATTGCTTATACAGGGAGGGAGAAGGAAAATATTTTATATATATCGAAGTGTCCACATATGACTCTTTTCCCTTATAAAAAAGGATAATGATACATGTATACCGATTTACACATCAGCTTGTATACTCACTCATAGGTTACATGATATCATCCGGACACACGTGACGTAGGTTTGGTACATGACCCCCCTTTTTAATATGGGAAGTCATTTGTATACACTTTTGTATACACTTTAGTGTACATGAAGCATTTTCCTATTAAAAAGGACAATGATACACGTATATCGATTTGTACACCCACTTATAGATCACATGATATCGTTTAAGCACACGTGATGCAGTCTGGATACATGATCCCCTTTTTTAATAAGAGGAGTAATGTGTGTACACTTTGGTATGCATGAAGTGTTTTTCTATTAACAAGAGAAGTCATGTACGAACGATGTTATATATACCTAAACGATGTCATGTGATCTATGAGTGAGTGTACAAATTAATGTACACCTATCAACATCCTAAGGAGAATAGGAGTTGCAAATTTGGAGGCAAGTAAGAATAGGGATAATAAGGAATAATTGATACTTATTCCTTTGACAAGCAAAGGTGTGTCTAATTGCATCACACAGGACTTGATGGATGATGTGTTTAACTTGGATATGTATAGGACTTGAGATGGGGTGGTGGGGGTGCCCATGTCCTTATCAAATGGTGATTAGATAATTGTTGCATCATGACGGCACATGAAGAACATGAACCTAATATCGACCCCCAACAGCAACAGCTGTGTCACATGAACATGAGAGAGGCGGACACATATCCAACTCAACTAAATCCAACTCAACCCATGTAGAGGGAAGTAATTGGTGCACTCCTTTGGGTTTCAACCATCAATTGGGATTGTAAGCTTCTGTTATGCTTTCTCCGTTTAAGTAAGGGTCACCATTGGATCTAGGGATAAATTCAAAAGAGTGTTTGGTTTATCTGATAAGAAAATCACAATGGCCTTACAAAATAAAGTTCGCATCATATTATAAGGTTGGGATAATTGGAGGATTAACGGAGTTATTTCACGTCATTGAAATTGACAGTCCGGCGTTAAATTAATTTGTTTTGATGCAACTTTTTCCAACACGTTTGTTCCCAAGAATATTGTAAGAATAAGCTCATGGATGGAAATTCTGAATAGTACCTTTGATTGAATGTTCCCGTAGATTCTAAAATGGTAATTGAAATTAAGATAAAATTACGGAAGCACGCATTGCAGTATGTTTTGCTCGACCTTCACAGGCAAATGTCACCCAACTAAACTATTCAATTTCTTTCGTTAATTCTACTCGATCTCTCTTTTTCAATTAAACTTTATCTTATTCTACCAACTCATTCTATCAAATAAACATATCAAGCGAAATGAAACTCTTAGCTATCCGCAAGGGACCAGCTCCTCATGCGTGATAGACCAAGGACATGTCCTAGTTGGAAGATATCATGGATGTAGCTATCTAGGCACTGTCAAGGAAAGCTACATTGGCCAATTAATCTATGCCACGATACGGAATCCGAGGAAGCTTCACAATGATATGCTCGAGCCCCCTTGCACTGTATACACCGATATCCTTAGGAGCACAATGGACTTATCTTAGCCAAATTTGTTTGGCCTTTTCTTGGTTGAATCCCCACCTTGGGATCATTCTGTATTGTATCTCCCTAAATGGAGCTGTCAATCGACACCGATTGGTTGGTCTTTGTTGAAAAAAAATACCATTGCAAGATTCAATAAATAAGTTGGAAAACTTTGGGTGATGGATGGTTCTCCCCATTGCAAAATCTTTCTTTGGAACTAAACGGGCACATTGTATAAAGCCCATCTAGTAGCTGTAAAAGCCTACAATCGATAGGAAGTGTTGATGACTATACATATAACTTTAATTCGATCTCAAGCTGACACAAATTAAACAATTTTTTTAATTCGTTGCTGTTTCAAATTGATCGGTTAGTGCAGAACTAGGTAGATCTGACAGAGCTTGATGCTGGACTTAAGTGCCCGAGCCTGCAACTATCTTGGTTCAAACTTGGGCCTAGATCTTGAATCATTTAATAGATGAGCTGGTCTCAGCCCAAACTCGGCCTATTTCGTGAGTTCGATTATAATGTATATGATATATTGTCAAAGAAGGAAAGACTTAATCCCCACGCACGAGTGCCTCTCTTCATTTCCCTTTTTGCCTCGATTACATCCTTCCACCTTGAAGATAATGCTAAGAGCAGATTTATTTAATATGTCTATGATATTAATTAGAGATTGTTTAAACTCATTTATTACGTTTATGTTAGATGAGAAAGTAATAGAATTTCGGTGATATATTTTGAATTACTTTTATACCAAAGTGAAGGAAGATTGAAGATATCAAAAATCTTAGTTTAGTGCAAATGAGACGATGTAGGCTCGACTAGGCCCAATTATTATGGGCATGCTTGATCTTGGGGCTGACAATTTGTAACATTGCTCGGTGCTGTCTCGGCCCGCTAACCTGGTTAACTAAATGGACACAGGTTGGGCCTTGTTAGTCCTGCAAAGCTCGGCTTAATGCTCAATGGTAAATGTGAGTGGTGATGTTCTTATGGATATTCAAAAGCAGCAATATACATGGTTGAACAATAAGTAATTTGCTATGATTGATTGACTCATGTTTGGAAATTGCGCCTCAAAGAACCACCAATAAAGTGAATTAGCCATCCTACTGCATTGTTGGAAGATCCCGAGATTCAATCCTTGAAAATAAACACTTCTTTATTTATCATCCTTAAGGACATAATTTTTTTATGTTTTAATTTTTATCTACGTTGATGACATCATTATCGTAGGTAACCATCAAAGAAGCATTAGCTGGCACATTCAAGTGCTCATTGGTTCAACACCATTTATCTTGAGTATTTCTACCATTTTTTAGGTGTTTAAATTCACAAAGAGTCATATGGTCCTCCCTTGAAACTCCAACACAAATACATGATCTAATGGATTTCTTTTAAGGTCCAAGCACTTTATAAACAAATTGTGGAAGTACCACGGTATCTTCTTTTAACAAGGCTAGATATTCCCTTTGGAATAAATTCATTTTGTCAATTTGTGAATAATCCCACTTGATTATTGTTAGGAGCATGACCAAGTGCATTTTATGTTAACATAATAGAATGGTCTATTAATTGCCCCCAAGTGATCTCTCATTTAAAAGAAAACGGTTCAAATCTTACCTTACTCCAAAAATGCATGTTATGCCATCTAAAGAGCTCTTTGTCCTATGGACCGTGTATGCAAATTACAATCATTACCTTTCATGATTAAAATCATCATCTTTCATGACCATGCATATTTAGATGCAAGTTTAAATAGCACTATTACTAATCGACACTCTTCAAGTACATAGTTGAGCTACAAGGTATGGTAAGGAGTAATGGACCTTTTGGGTTCATCCATTGTCTAAATACAAAACCTTAGCCAAAACAAATAGAATTTTCATCGTTCACTCGTTACCCAATGAATAGGCAATATCCTTCTTGGAAGGTCCAATTCTTTGGCTTGATAATTTGGAGCTACCTATTTGTTTACAAATCTAGCTCTTCACGATTGGCTACAAGTTAATTTGCTTAATCTTTGCTAAACATCAATTGGATGGTATCAATAAGAGAGGGGGGCTCCTTGTCAAATATCCCTAGGAGGTTTGAAATACCATATGGTTTTCATTTGTCTCAATAAAGATTTGAGTTGTTTAGAGGATAGCTCTTATCCACTTAACGAAAGTGCCATCACCATCCATCTTGTGAAGCATGAATAGGAGGAACTTCCAATCAAGTGTATCAAAAGCCTTTTTGAAATCTCTCTTCAACATGAAGGCTTTGGTTTTTGACCTCTGTCCAATGATAGATGATCTCATGTGTTACGCCAAAAGCACACCGGTTGGTAGGAAGTATTTTGTTCAACTAAACATCTTTGTGATAATTTTTAAGGAGGCATTTATTGAACCAATTGGTCTATTAGTTTTTGCAATTTTCCTTATCTCCTTTCGTGTAGGCTAGCAAGGGTCGTGAGGACATTATTGATGAAATGGAGATTTCTAGGGCACAAAGTGGTCACTATGGAGATAATTACAGTAGTTGATAAGATCATTTTCGATAATATTAAGTCAGGTGGGTTTAATTATAAAATGGCAGGAAATTAAGCCACCCAGTCCAGGTCCAGTGCTTTCTTATTTTCGAAGCTTCTTACCATATATCAAGGCTATTTCATCATTTGTGAAAGGTTGGGAACATAGGGATAAGATTTTCCAGAATCCATATGGCTTAATTAATTTGTTATCCCTCCTCCCAAAAAAAATGCCCCCATCGCATGTATATAACAAAGTAGTATTTGGTGGATCTTCCCGTTCAGATGATCATCAATGGGCCTCACAGGTTGACATGGTCTGAACAAATTTTTGGGAATCGAGGAGTTAACTTTATTATTATTATTATTATTATTATTATTATTATTATTATTATTTCAATATACTGCTTTTCTTTATTTATTCGCCAGGCGATCCCTTGAGGTCTCCTTGGCGAAGTTAATTTAACTTCCTGAAGAACTCCTCCATCATATTCATGTATTCAAACAAGGGCTGCTAATTACATAATTTCATTTGTGACAAATATGTTTAGAATATTACGGTTAATTAAGCTTGAACCAATTATGCTAATTTCCTTAGATAGAGATAATCAGCCAACCACTCGGTGAAAAATAAAGCCTTTGGTTAGTATAAAAAAACGATCAAATATTTGTACTTTTATTATCATTTTTTATTTTAATAAAAATAAAAAATTATTTTATTCATCCCCCTCTTCTCTTCTCAACGAGAACCATGTCAAAGGATCGATAATTAAGCATGAGACTTAAAAGATGAGGCATGATAGGTACACAGGGTGTAAAATATAAACTCCGCTACAACCCATGGCCTTGCATCGGAGAAAACAGAGCAAATCCTATGACTAATGGCGGGTACATAATAATCTTATTAATTATTGCATAGAACAATATATTGGGACATCTCTTGCAATATGTTGAGACTCTTATTTATTTAGGTGTTTATTCCATCTGATAATCTCAAAGGGAACTAAAGTATTTCCCTTCCTTGTACCTGCAAATTAACCAATGTACGTACGTGACTTAATTACTCTTCACCATCAATCAATTACATAGGGAAGGGGAAGTACTTTTACCTCTTGTTCATGATATGTTTATGATATATAATGACATCTTAGAATGAAACAAAAGGGTAATTCATCTTTATCATACCTAATTTCTTGTGGCTGTCTTAGGCAAAACTTTAACTTCACAGAGGCCACCCTTTATGCAACTAAGTAACATTGATGCTGAGTCAATACCTACAAATTAAGCATTGACACAGTATCATGAGAATTTAAAAGCTACGTAAAGAGGCTCTATGACATTAAACATAGTTAGGCGCCATTAACATGCCCATATCATGAGCTCATATATAAATACAAATAAGATCTATGTATACTTAATTGCTTGATGAAGAAATTAAATTAATCAACATAATTGATTAGGGGGAACTAGTATAGAGAAGATAGAACCTGAAAGGTATGCTCCATGGACGTAACCATTGTACCTCTCGCTGGTATGCTCTCCAGTGAAATAAATTCTTCCCACAGGTGCCTTAATTTAGAAGCAATTTATCGTTATGCATTGTTAGACTTAAAAAAAACTAATTGGATGCCTTCCATTACACCTTTTTGGTTAATACATCTGTGTACGAATTAGGGGAAATTTGAGAAGAAGTTAAGACTTTGATTAATTACCCTAAGCTGGTCAAACTCGAATCCATTGACACCCAATGGCCAATTGGAATATGAGCCTTTGTAGAAGCGATCGCTCCACCATTTAGGAACAAGTATATCAGTGGCATTGGGGATGTTGTCACCAAACATGTCTCTTAACACCCCCATGGCTTCCTCCTTTGTCTCCTCATCTGATTGCTGCTCGATCCTCCTTGACTCCTCGTCTGTCACCGTAACTAGCAACACGTTTGCGCCAGGATATTCTTCTGTAAGTTGCTGCAAACCAATTACATTATAGTCTAGTAAATACTAATTAACTCTCGAGTGTACTTTACTTTGTAGATTTGAAAACCCAAGTTTTTATCTATGCATTTTTAGGATTAGTTTACTTAGGAGGTTAAGAAATTAGTATTAACATTCATTTCTGTTTACTTGTAAAGTGATGTTAACATTAGTTTCTATTTACTTGAACCAGAGTTAAGTTGTGGTGCTAACGTTTGTAGTGTTTACTTGAATTGGTCTTGACACTAGTTTTCGAGGAGTATTATTTGGGTGTTGGGGAGCTACAAGTTAATAGCTGTTTTGCTAACACCTTTAACAACTGGTGTTAGCAAAATCATTGCTAAGGACTCCTAACCCATGCTTTTATCATACAGGTTATACCCCTTAAGTAAACGGGGCTCAACCTAGCTCTTGTTTGGAGGGTTAACCTGCCAAGTAAACTACCTCTTAGAGTTAGTTTATTTAGAGGGTTATAAAAGTGATGTTAAGAAATATGAAACTGGTGTTAACCCTTAGTTGTATTTACTTGTAAAATGGTGTTTGTAACACCAGTTTGTGTTCACTTGAGTTGGTGTTAAGTTATGGTATTAATCATTGTAGTGTTTACTTGGTAGTGGTGTTAGGAATATGAAACACATGGGGTTTCAGAGGCATAAGTGGTGTACGAGTTTAAGTGGACACTTACATTAGACAAATCCATGTTAAAGTGACCAGACTTAGCTTACTTGATGGAAGGTTACTAAATCCCAGTTGGAAGGGTTGGGGAGGGGGGGGGGGTGTGTCAAACCCCCAAGCAAATTAGGCCTTTGGAAAGGTTGTCCCATGTTTATCTTTACTTTGTAAAAGGGCTAAAAAGGGACCAGAGAGGGATCAAATAGGGATTGTCTCCTCTCTAGTTGTGTTATATCTCATAAAGAAAGTAAACTAGTTGGAGTGATAATGAGAGACTTGTGTAAATCTTAGTACTGCTCCTTAATGAAAATGTTTAACTAACGAAATGATGCGATATCCTTTGAATTTATGTTTACTAGATACCACAAAGTACATTTTGAGATTTGTTTATATTTTCTATGTTCATACCTGCCAGAATGGATAATAACCTCTCCTCTCGTTGGCGTAGAGGAAGAAACCAGTGCCATTGCCGGTGGGCCAGAAGGGCCGGTCAAACTTCAAGAAGATCTTTGTGTACACAGCCATGTCAAATTGGAAGACTGCTAAAATCTTCCACTCCTATTATAAGGCAATACAACATTAATTGACAGAGGTAGTGAAAAAAATTATCTTAGCGAAACTTTTAAATGAAATATATAATTGCTTTGGAGCACACACATATAGATATGGTTGTTTTGGAGGATTAGTACCTTGATCCTACCAAGCATCAGTATTTACTAGGGAAGGCAATTTGAGAATATAGCCTCCATCTAGGTAAAACTTTGTTCCATCTTTGATTTGGAATAATTTCTCTCTCTAATTTATAAAACAATATAATTTATGGTATTTTTGCCCACATCATACCATCTATCTTCTAAAATTAAATACCATCTTGAACTTAATTATTCATGGTGGCATATGGATAGTGGAAATAGCTAGGTGGAAGATCGGTAAAAAGTAGAATAAATGGGAGAACCATGGAGTTTTGGTGTTTAGATCACCATATGTTACTTTAAGGAATTATTTTGGGAAATAAATTAATTTCATCTTTAAAGTGAAACAAGTTTATTCTAGAAATGAGAGCTGATAATGGAATAAATAGCTTTATTAACACCTAGGCAATCGTATCGTATCTTTGTATCATGCACCGAAATATTATAAAGTTGAAATGAAACCTTTGCCGTGTACACTGGTCTTTGTCCTTATCCCTCCATCCAAATTGGAACAATATATGCACATTTAGATGTATTTATGTGAGAAGAAGATGATACAACAAGAATATACACACACACATACTTACAGGTAAATCAGGAGTGAACTTGATGAGATTAGATTGAAGAACACCGATTGAAACAGAGACAATGGCATAACCCGCAGAATATGTCGAACCATCTTCTGTCTTCACCACCACACCTTTATCTGTTTGTGTAATCTGTCTCACCACCTGTAGCATTCAATATCTCCATTTTGAGATTTAGTAAGTACGTTACATACGTAACAGATGGAGTTAAAGGGAGCACAACACAAAAATTAAACTTACCTTGGAATTTCTAAATTTTCATTTGTAACAGAAGATATTAAGTAGACTTCATCTAAAAACTTCATGTTTCCTTTATATATATATTTTAATGATTTATGAGTTAATCCACTTTAATAAAAATAAGATAGTCGTACCCAATTTATATCCATATATCAATACGGATAAACGTCTTCGGGGTTGTGTTTGGTGAAAGATCTATGTTTCTTGAGATATATGTCCTGCTATGATGCTTAGCTACAGGTAAATTATCAAAGACAGCTTATATATATCCAGGACTATATAATATTTTTGGATGAAATATTAACTCACTGTTTGGATACTCTTTATCCTCTATTAATACTTCACCAAATTTCAAATAAGAGGGTTTGAATCTATTATCAACCTAGAAAATACTTATCAGAAGATCAGTTTCATCACCTTAAAGTTTAAAAAAGATAATAAGATCACTGGCCATCTTCCCTAAAAAAGTCCTAACAATTGTTATGCAGTACCCAATATTATTTTTCCTTTTGTTTTTGATTAAATTCTGTTATGAATACGCTTTCAAGACGTCTGGGAGGTGGCCCAGACGTCTGACCAGACGTCTGGAACCACTTTCAAACATCTGGGATTTAATTTCTGCGCCACGCACAATTACGTCTGCGTGCGCAGACTGTACACACACACACTCTCTCTCCCCGCGCGGCCTTATAAGGCCCTCGCCCTCTCCCTCACTCTCATCTCCTCCGCTTCCTTCTTCTTCTTCCAGCCGGTGCGAGAGTGCGAGCGGCGGCAGCGGCAGCCGCAGCGAGTTGCGGGAGGAGGTGTTGCACGAGGGAGGAGACGCCCGACCGTGAGGGCTCGAGCTTGCCAGGGCAGCTAGAACCGGCCGGTGGGGGAGTCGCGGGCGTGGAGCGTCGCAGGAGGGCTGCTGCAGCTCAAGCAGCAGGCGGACGAGGCGCGCGCTGGCGGAGAGCGAGTAGAGCCCTGATTCTGAAAATTTTTCCAGAATCAGACGTTTGGGCTTCCAACCAGATGACGGTGGAGACGTCTGGAGGACTGTCCAGACGTCTGGCAAGTAAGTTATTTTCGTCCTTCGTCCTTTTCTGCGACCCGTTGTACTGAGAACGATGAGTGGGTACGTGTAGGCTCTGAGATTCGCATTCAATACGAATCAGACGTTTGGCCACAATGCCAGACGACGGGAAGGACTTCCAGACGTCCGGGGTGACCATCGGACGTCTAGGAACTAGGTCTGATGCCCCAGCAGGCTTCTGGACGTCTGAAAGACTACGCAGAACAAAGGTACCATCTGACCCACATTTTAAGACGTCTGATTTTGGACTGTTTCGTCATTTTCGACCCGTTTAAGGCCCGTTTGGTGTCCGTTTTCCGCGTTTCGAGTTGCGTTCTTTTCGGAATAAAATCCTCTACCCGTCTACAGTAATTATATACTGTTCTGAGAAACTCCTTGTGTTTGATCCTTGTGATAGGACCCCGTTCCATTGCAGTCTCAGGGGTTGCGGAGGCACGCAGGATTCCGACCACGCCCCCAGTACTCCCGTTGTAGTTGGTAGAGTGGCTTTAAGAATTATTAACATAATTTGTTATAATTATGGAACAATTAATAGAACTTAGGGCATTGCATGAATTCTAGGAATGAGAAACCAGATTGAATGATAGATTCTAGGGTATTGCATGAATCCTAGGGCTGGAAAATTAGATTGAATGATAGATCCTAGGGTACGGCATGAATCCTAAGACTGGAAAACTAGTGAAATGAATATACATATTGCAGTCTTGGAAAATGTGGAAAGGAAATAATAGCTGCCTGTAAATTGATTTAACAGCTGCCTGTTATGAATAAATGAACATGATTGAGAATATGGGTTGTATGAACGTGAAACTGGAAGGGTGAAACCTGAATGTGCTGAGTTAAAAGAGCTGGAACCCTACGGGGAGTTAGGAGTAGAATTCCTGGAAAGCGAATGAAATGGAACTGAGAAGGAAAGATGTGGAGGTGTGTTGTCTCTTGGGTACGTAGTGCCAGGGGAAGCACCTATTACCTGCTTAGTGCAGAGCGGAGCCAGTCGCCCCAGGGACCCGGGGTTAGGTCTGGCCACTTTGTACCGACTTGTTGGCCCACGTGTACACATTACCGAGGAGAGCTACTAGTGTAGAGAGAGTACTAGCTACCCCACGGGCCCCGGGGTTCTGCTAGCTCACCTACACCGACTTGTTAGGCCCATTGGGCAAACCAGGGTAGTCAGGCGAGGGTGCGCGGACTGTGGAGGGGCAAGGCCCCTGTTTGGCTACTGTGGAGGGGTTGGACCCCTGTTACTGAGAGGGCTCTGCCCTATACTGGTTCCATGCTGTGCTTTGGGCGCACTTGTTAACGAAAACGACTGACCGCGTGCCAGTGCGGGGTAGCTACCCGTGCATTTACCGCGCGTGCCGTAGTCACCGTTACGTCTGTCAGGGACCTTGGGGTGGTTGACTGAGAGTAGGATCACCACGGGGGACTCTCCCGGCCAGGAGAGCACCACATGTTACTTCTACTGTTCGGAAAAGACTGCAATCAAGATCGTTCCCACGAGGAACATTCGAGATCAAGTGAAGGATCTGAGAAATAGATAAATTGTGAAACAATAGAAAGACGTAAATAAAGGAAGAAAGAAAATAAAACAGCTACTGTACACTTTACTGCTTCTTTAGTTTAGCTGCCACTCTACTCAGCGTTTCGCTGACGTGTTACACTCGTTACTTTTCAGGACCAGGTGTTGAGTAGCCAGGGTCAGCGGCTGCAGAGGACGCTGGGCCGAGTAGGGTCCAGTAGAGTTACCACTGTTCTTTTGTGCCCTTTTTGTTCCACTGTAGTGAGTAGTTCTTGTTACTCTCTATACTTTTCTTTACTTGTAGTTCATGTATGCTATAAATGTTGTTCTACTGTTGTGGTGGTACATGCTGTAGTAGTTCTTTTTCTTACTGCTGTATTTTGTTACTGCTAATTATATTTCATGTTGAATGTGGTTTATTTACTGCTCTTTTGGTTACTTTCTCGTTGGACGACTAGGTCTTGGGATTAGTCGAGTCGGTCCGGTTCTCGTGTCTCGTAGGGACTCGGGAATCGAGTCGTTACAAGATGGTATCAGAGTAAGGTCGTCCCGAGAAGTGAATCAACTGACTGGAAAATAACCAATTCACATGTCTATAACTAGAGTAGCCACCACAACATATCTTTTGACATGAGCTCTTAGACGTTTCCGTTAGGTATCATTCCATATTGACGTGTTCCGTTTGTTTCGTGTCTCCTTGCAGGAGATGCCTCGTCGTGGGACTGGCGAGACAGGCCGCGGGCGCGGCCGAGGACGAGGTCGGCGAGGTGGGCGTGCCGTTGCCGACGCCTCAGTTGGCCAGCCGCTACTCTCGGGCGTCCAGGCCCAGGACCTCGCCCAGCTGATACGGGATATTGTGCGAGAGGAGCTCCACCCACCGCCCCGAGCGCCTCCCCTTGGGGCTGCGGAGGGGGAGTCCTCTGTGGGACCACACGACGGACGCGGCGCTGGACACGGGGGAGGGGATGGGCCGGCGCCGCCCCCACCTTCCTCCGTCACTTCTGTGCACGAGGCACCTTTGCCTGGAGGTGCACTAGCATCCCCACTGCAGCGCCACTCCGAGATCTTCGGACAGTTCCGGAAGCTGAAGCCCCCCTCCTTCAAGGGGGATGAGGACCCGACTGAGGCAGAGGAATGGCTCGAGCAGTTGGAGAAGATTTTCGACACCCTTCGCCCCCCGGTGGAGTGCCGCGTGGCCTTTGCCACGTACTAGTGTTGGTGCTAGAGCACCACGATCATTTGTTTTGATGATAACAAAACACGTGTTATTTAACATTTGCAATTTGAGTCCTAGATTTCAGGTCAATTGCAAATGTGGACGTGTTTAGACGGAGTTCGAGCTCGCATCCAGGACGGATTGGAAGAGCTTGACGGAAAACAGAGGAGGTTCGCGTGGAGCGAAAGATTGGAGATGGAAGACAAGAAGAATAGGATAGATTCTTTTTTATCCTTTCATGTATCTCTTGTATTTATTTTCTTGCTCTTTTTATTTCCTTAGAAATTATGTTAAAGAGCCTCAAAGAACCCTAACAGTAGTCCTAGGAACACCGGCACAACCCTAGGATACTTAGGTTTTCTGTAGAATACCTAGAAAACCAATATAGGGCTCAAACAGCATTTCCAGACGTCTAATCCCAAAATCAGACGTCTGATAAAGAATTTTAAGACGTCTGACTGTTGTTTCAGACGTCTGATAACTGTTAGGCTGGACTTAGTTTTCTGTCTGATGAAATCAGACATCCAGACCTTAGACCAGACGTCTTAGAAGACGTCTGATGGATTTTCCAGACGTCCAGATAGTGGACCGTTGGCTAACTTAGCAAGCACGGCAGTATATGACCGTTAGAGCCTAATCAGACGTCCATAGGTCTTCCCAGACGTCTGATAATTGACCGTTTTGCCTCGGCTGACCCAAAATCTCTTCTCAGAGATTTTCTAGCCGTTGCAACGTTTGGAAATCAATTCCCACAGTAAAAGTAGGTTTCCAGACGTCCAGACTTAGTGCCAGACGTCCTGTATGTCGTCTGATGGACTTGTACAAAAACCCTGTTTAGATCTGATTCAAGTCAGGGAGAGACCCGCCCAAAATCAGACGTCTGACCTTTTAATCAGACGTCTTATAGTGAACTTCCAGACGTCTGATGCTAGAATTAGACGTCTGATAAGCCTGTCAGAACAATGATTGTTCCTGATTTCAGGCTGATTCACTTGGGGTTTGTTCCCAACGGCTATAGAACCTTTCCTAAGCCTTCTAAAGCCTTCCTAAGGCCTCTATAAATAGAGGGGAACCTTTGTAACACAAACACACAAGATATACACTTAGAAACACCAAGAGACACCTTGTAATACACTCTCACACTCTTGTGTCCAAGAAGCTCTTGCTCTCTAAGCTCAAGCTCCATAATCTTGAGAGCATCATTCCCTTCGCGCACCCGCTCTCCCGCCGTTATCTACGAGAGCGACATTGCGTCGTTGCGTGGCTCACGCACCCGCGTCATCGTCGACGCACTCCTTGCAAAGGGGAGTTTCCTAAATCCTATAGAAGCTTAGGTTTAAATTACTTTGTTGGCTCTATAGGACTATTGTTTCTTTTATCTTTGTATTTTGGTTGGGTATTCGCTTTGCGAATTCCCGTCTCCTTCGTGGGACAAAATCCTTCTCGTGGAGAGAAGGGGTTGAGGAACGCTACCCTCGTACTTGTAGCGTGGTTGTACTGAGGTTGAATCACCCTCGTTCAAAGTGATTCGTTTAGTGGATTTTGATCAACTTGGTTGATCGGAAAATCCTAACTCGAGAGGGTTAGGTGGTGGTTTTCACCCGGTTTGGGTTTCCACCTAAAAATACCTGTGTACATTGTGCGATTGATTTTTGAGATTGCTTTATATTTTTATTTCCGCAATTTTATTACGTCACCCCTCCTGGTAGGGAAACCTTCAACCAGTTGGAGAGTGCGGCACACAGGTGGTGGAGGGTGGTCAGGGGACACGAGAGGGATGAGCCGACCTGGGATCGGCTCGTCACCCTCTTCTGCGAGCAGTACTTTCCCCATATGTGGCAGGACCAGAGGAGGCGGGAGTTCCACACTCTCCACCAAGGGACGATGACCGTGAGCGCGTATCGCACGCGTTTCCTGGAGCTGTCCCGGTTTGCAGCGACAGCGGTAGCCATTGAGGAGGAGCGCCTTTGGAGGTTCACACAAGGGCTCCAGCCTACGATTCGGGGGTTTGTCAAACCCCTGAAGCTGCCTACGTTTTCGAGGGTGGTGGAGGCAGCCATGACTTACGAGGAGACCAACCCGTCCGCGCGAGACAGTAACGGCGGGCGGAAGTGGCCCTTTCGGCCAGACTTTTCACAGGGCAGGCGAGAGAGGAGACACGTGGCATCTGCAGGAGAGCCGTCACGTTTTGCAGGGCCATCCGTGGCCTTTGGGGGCCCTCGATAGAGGTCAGTCGCCAGCACCGGACCCCCACCCAGTCGACAGCAGGGACCCACTGAGGGCGGGAGTCGGGTTCCCCTCTGTTACCAGTGTGGCCAGTCGGGCCACATCAGGAGGGACTACCCATCTAGGGCAGGAGGTCAGCAGATACTTCCCGCGTAGAGCACTGGAGGGCGCGCAAGAGGTTGCGGTTCCCAGGTGCGAGGAGGAGGACAGCAGTCACGAGGAGGGTACCGACCAGCACCTGCCCGTCCGACGCAGAGTGTGGCTGCTTCGTCCGCACCTAGAGCTAAGGGGCGTGTCAACGCCCTGACACACAGGGATGCCAGAGCTTCGGGCTCGGTGGTGGTAGGTATGGTTTCAGTTTCCGGCGGACTCATTTACACACTTTTCGATTCCGGCGCTACGTACTCGTTTGTCGCAGCCAGTTTCGCAGTTAGTTTGGGCCATGATTATATGCTGTTAGAGAATCCGTTAGTAATCAGAGGTCCAAGTGGTCAGATGTTTATAGCTGAGGAGTTGTACACGGATTGCGGGGTCAGCGTCGGGGGACATAGCCTGCTAGCTGACCTGATTATGATACAGATGGAGGACTTTGGCGTAATTCTGGGGATGGACTGGCTGTCCGCTTACCACGCCTTGGTAGACTGTTTTGAGCGAAAGATTGTCTTCTCCTTATCGGAGTTGCCTTCTTTCGAGTTTCACGGACAGCCAGTGGACGGAGGCTTCTGGTGCATTTCGGCACTTCGGGCGGCGAGACTTTTGAGCCAGGGGTGTGAGGGCTTCCTAGATTGTGTGGTGGCAGAGCCCAGCCCTGTGGCAGACTTCCAGAGCATCCCGGTGGTCAGAGAGTACCCTGACGTGTTCCCAGACCAGTTACCAGGACTACCGTCCGAGCGTGAGATCGAGTTTGAGATCTCACTAGTACCAGGGACCAGCCCCATCTCCACCGTGCCATACAGGATGGCACCGCTTGAGCTACGAGAGCTCAAGTCTCAGTTGCAGGACCTTTTGGAGAAGGGTTTTGTGAGGCCCAGTGCATCTCCCTAGGGAGCCCCGGTACTGTTTGTGAAGAAGAAGGATGGTACCCTACGCCTTTGTGTGGACTACCGACAGCTGAATAGGGTCACCATCAAGAACAGATATCTGCTGTCGAGGATCGACGACTTGTTTGACCAGTTGCGGGGTGCCACGGTGTTCTCCAAGATCGACTTGAGGTCTGGATACCACCAGTTGAGGATCAGGGAGACCGACGTCTCCAAGACAGCTTTTCGCTCCCGGTACGGACACTACGAGTTTTTGGTTATGCCGTTTGGGTTGACCAATTCCCTCGCTGCTTTCATGGACCTGATGAACCGGGTATTTAGACCGTACTTGGACCAGTTCATGGTGGTATTCATTGATGATGTACTCATCTATTCTCGAGATCGGACGCAGCACGGACAGCACTTGCGGATGGTTCTGGACACACTGAGACGACGTAGGCTGTACGCCAAATACAGCAAGTGCAAGTTCTGGTTGAGGGAGGTGACCTTAGGTCATGTGATCTCTGGAGACGGCTTGGCGGTGGACCCAGCCAAGGTCGAGGCAGTGCTCAGGTGGGAGAGACCGCGTTCAGTCACTGAGATTCGTAGTTTCCTGGGACTGGCAGGCTACTACAGACGATTCATCAGAGGTTTTTCACAGATTGCGCGTCCCATGACACAGTTGACCTGGAAGGACGTGCCCTTCGCTTGGACAGACGCCTGTGAGGCGTGTTTTCAGGAGCTGAAGGAGAGGTTGACCTTGGCTCCCGTGCTCACCATCCCTGACAGTAGTGGCGGGTTCGTTGTGTACACGAACGCCTCCTTGCAGGGGTTAGGAGGTGTGCTCATGCAGAGGGGTCACGTTGTTGTTTACGCTTCGCGAAAATTGAAGCCCCATGAGCATACCTACCCTACCCACGACCTGGAGTTGGCAACTGTCGTCTTCGCGCTGAAGACCTGGAGGCATTACTTGTACGGTGAGACCTTCGAGATTTTGACATATCACAAGAGCCTCAGATACCTTTTTGATCAGAAGGAGCTCAACATGAGACAGAGACGTTGGTTGGAGCTCCTGAAGGACTACGACTGCAGCATTTCCTATCACCCGGGCAAGGCCAATGTGGTGGCTGACGCCTTAAGCCGGAAGGCGCCCGCACACTTGGCCAGTTTACAGTTACAGAGTTGGAGCCTCTTGGAGGAGGTGAGTAGTTGGCGACCCCTGGAGTTACGGGGGCACTGTGGGGCAGTGACTGTGACACGACAGACTAGGCCAGGGCTGATAGACCGCATCATCACAGGACAGATGGCCGATCCATGCTTGCAGTCTCTGCGCGACAGAGTACTGTCAGGAGACCCAGGGGACTTCTCTTTCACAGATCAGGTGCTACGCCTGAGGGGACGGTTGTGCGTTCCCAGGGACGAGGAGCTGTTGAGAGAGCTCCTGATTGAGGCACACGGTTCCAGATTCACCATACATCCCGGAAACACGAAGATGTACCACGACTTGAGACGCGAGTTTTGGTGGAGGGGGATGAAGCGGGATGTGGGTGAATTCGTGCAGCAGTACTTAGTGTGTCAGCAGATGAAAGCCAAGCATCAGAGGCCTGCAGGGCCGCCACAGCCGCTTTCAGTTCCAGAGTGGAAGTGGGAGAGCATCACCATGGACTTGGTGGTGGGTTTACCTGTTACACAGCGAAGACACGACGCAGTCTGGGTAAATGTGGATAGACTGACGAAGACGGCACGATTCTTGCCGATCCGAGTCACTTTGGCACCAGCACAGTTGGCAGAGAGGTATATCCGCGATGTGGTACGACTACACGGATGTAACGACCCGATTCCCGAGTCCCTACGAGACACGAGAACCGGACCGACTCGACTAAACCCAAGACCTGGTCGTCCAACGAGGAAGTAACCAAAAGAGCAGCAAAATAAACCACATTCAAAATGAATATAACTAACAGTAAGAAAATACAGTAGTAAGGAAAGAAACTACTACAGTATGTACCACCATAACAGTGGAACAACATTCATAACATAATATGAACTGCAGGTAAAGAAAAGTATAGCGGAAACAAGAACTACTCACTACAGTGGAACAAAAAAGAGGTACAAGAGAACAGTGGTAACTCTACTGGACCCTACTCGGCCCAGCGTCCTCTGTAGCCGCTGACCCTGGCTGCTCAACACCTGGTCCTGAAAGGTAACGAGTGTAACACGTCGGCAAAACGCTGAGTAGAGTGGCAGCTAAACTAAAGAAACAGTAAAGTGTACAGTAACTGTTTTAATTTTCTTTATTCCTTTATTTACGTCTTTCTATTGTTTCACAATTTATCTATTTCTCAGATCCTTCACTTGATCTCGAATGTTCCTCGTGGAACGATCTTGATTGCAGTCTTTTCCGAACAGTAGAAGTAGCACGTGGTGCTCTCCTGGCCGGGAGAGTCCCCCGTGGTGATCCTACTCTCAGTCAACCACCCCAAGGTCATTGACAGACATAACGGTGACTACGGCACGCGCGGTAAACGCACGAGTAGCTATCCCGCACTGGCACACGGTCAGTCGTTTCCGTTAACGGGTGCACCCAAAGCACAGCACGGAAGCAGTACAAGGCAGAGCCCTCTCAGTAACAGGGGTCCAACCCCTCCACAGTAACCAAACAGGGGCCTTGCCCCTCCACAGTCCGCGCACCCTCGCCTGACTACCCTGGTTTGCCCCAGTGGGCCTAACAAGTCGGTGTAGGAGGCTAGCAGAACCTCGGGGCCCGTGGGGTAGCTAGTACCTCCCTACACTAGTAGCTCTCCTCGGTACTACGTACACGAGAGCCAGCAAGTCGGTACAGAGTGGCCAGTCCTAACCCTGGGTCCCTGGGGCGGCTAGCTCCGCTCTGCACTAAACAGGGGGACAGTCGCTCTCCTTGGTACTCCGTACTCAAGGGCCAGCTCACTTCCCCAATTCTATTCCATTCACTTTCCAGGAGTTCTACCCCTAATTCCCCGTAGGGTTCCAGCTCTTTAACTCAGTGCATTCCGATTTCACCTTTCCAGTTTCACGTTCATACATCTCATATTCTTAATCATGTTCATTTATTCATAACAGGCAGCTGTTAATTCAATCCACAGGCAGCTATTGTTTCCTTTCCACATTTTCCAGGACTGCGGTATTCATACATTCCACTAGTTTTCCCATCCTAGGATTCATGCCATATCCTAGGATCTATTATACAATCTAGTTTTCCAGCCCTAGGATTCATGCAACACCCTAGGATCTACCATTCAATCTATTTCTCATTCCTAGGATTCATGAAAAGTCCTAGGTTCTATTTATGGTTTCATGATTTAACAGATTATACTTAAAGCCACTCTACCGGTTACAATAGGCGAACTGGGGGTGTGGTCGGAAATCCCGCGTGCCTCCGCAACCCCCGGGACTGCAACGGAACGGGGTCCTATCACAAGAATCAAACACAAGGAGTGTCTCAAAACAGTGTATAGCTACTGTAGACGGGTAGAGGATTTAATTCCGAAAAGGACGTAGCTCGAAACGCGGAAAACGGAACCCGAACGGGCCCTAAACGGGTCGAAAACGGCGAAACAGTGCAAAATCAGACATCTGAAACTTATTCCAGACATCTTATAAAGTGGATCAGGAATTCCCTTGCTCTGCGTGGGCTCTCAGACGTCCAGAAGCCCGCGGGGGCATCTGGCCTAGTTCCCAGACGGCCGATGGTCACCCCGGACGTCTGGATGTCGCTCCCATCGTCTGGTACTACAGCTAGACGTCTGATTCGCGTTTGATGGCAAATCACCGAACCTGCGCGTACCCATCTCTCTCTCTCTCTCAGTACGGTCAGTCGAAAGGAGGGAAGAAAGACGGAAAAACTCACCTTTTAGACGTCTGGACTGTCTTCCAGACGTCTCCCCCGCCGTCTGGCTATAAGTCCAAACGTCTGATTCTGGAAAAGTTTCCAGAAGCAGGGTGCGACTCGCCCTCTGCTTGCGACGCCCTGCCGCGCCGCGCCTTGTGCGCCTGCTGCTCGAGCTGCAGCAGTCCCCCCCACGCGTCGCTTCGTGCCCGCTGCGCCCTCCGCCGGCCGGCCCTAGCAGCCCCGGCGAGCTCGCCCTCACGGCCGAGCGCCTCTCCCACGCGCAGCACCTCCTCCCACGCTCACTGCGGCTGTCGCTGCCGCTGCACCCTCGCGCTCACTCTTGCGCACTGGCTGGAAGGAGAAGAGGAAGGAGACGGAGGTGACGGGAGTGAGGGAGAGGGCATGGCCTTTTAAGGCCGCGCGAGGAGGAGAGATAGAGCGCGACAGAGGGTGCAGGAGGGAGAGGGAAAAAGAGAGAGAGGGAATTTCCGCAGGTCTGCGCGCTCAGGCGTGCAGACGAAACAATCGTGCCAAAATAACCGATTTCTAGACGTCTGGTCCGACGTCTGGAGGTGATTCCTGACGTCGTGCCAAAATAACCGATTTTCAGACGTTTGGAAATGATCCCAGACGTCTAATCCGACGTCTGGAGGTGATTCCAGACGTTTAGTCCGACGTCTGGGCCACCTCCCAGACATCTTAAAAGATGTCTGGAGCGCGCGTTAATAACAACGGAGTTCCGCAGGAAATCGTATCCGACCGGGATACCCGCTTTACTTCCCAGTTTTGGGTTGAGTTTCAGCAGGCCCTGGGGACACGGTTGAGGTTTGGTACAGCTTACCACCCCCGGACGGACGGACAGTCTGAGCGCATGATACAGACACTTGAGGACCTTTTGCGTGCCTGTGTACTGGACTGGAGGGGCTCTTGGGAGGAGCACCTGCCCCTGGCGGAGTTTGCATACAACAACAGCTATCACTCGAGCATCGGCATGGCTCCCTACGAGGCTTTGTACGGACGGAGGTGTACGGCACCCTTGAGTTGGGTTGAGGTGGGACCAAGTGGGAGGTTGGCCCCAGGTTGATCCGGCAGAGTCAGGAGGTAGTCGAGAAGATCCACAGGCGACTCCGCACTGTCAGGAGCAGATAGAAGAGCTACGCGGATCGAAAACGCAGAGAGGTGCAGTTCGAGGTTGGGGACCACGTCTTTCTTTGTGTTTCGTCCATGAAGGGCCTACAGCGGTTTGGGGTGAGAGGGAAGCTCGCGCCGAGGTTCATGGGGCCCTTTGAGGTCCTAGAGCGGGTTGGACCCGTTGCTTACAGACTTGCCCTCCCTTCACAGCTTTCTGGTGTACACGACGTGTTCCACGTGTCCAACCTCAGGAAGTACGTAGCTGATCTCAGCCACGTACTGAGTCACGAGAGCGTCGAGGTGGGCGACGACCTGACCTACCCCGAGCGGCCAGTGCAGATTCTTGACCGAGCCGTCCGCAGTTTGACACGAGAGCAAGTACCCCTGGTGAAGGTTCTGTCTAGGAGCCAGTGGTACGAGGAGGCTACCTGGGAGCCTGAGGTGGTAATGAGGGAGCGGTACCCGGAGCTCTTCGCGGGTACGTCTTTCGGATCGGCTTCGGTCCTCTTTGAGTTTGTTATGTTTTTATATGACGTTTTTCCCGCACCCTAGTTAGCGCAAGTTTCGGGGACGAAACTTCCTTTGAGTTTGTTATATTGTTACGAACGCGCTTTCAAGACGCCTTTTTAAGACGTCTGGGAGGTGGCCCAGACGTCTGGAACCACTTCTAGACGTCTGGGATTTAATTTCTGCGCCACGCACAATTGCGTCTGCGTGCCTGCGCACGCAGACCTGCGAACCCATCTTTTTCCCTCTCTCCTCCTGCAGGCGCAGACTGCACACTCTCTCCCTCCCCGCGTGGCCTTATAAGGTCGTCGCCCTCTCCCTCACTCTCATCTCCTCCGCTTCCTTCTTCTTCTTCCAGCCGGTGTGAGAGTGCGAGCGAGCGGCGGCAGCGGCAGCTGCGGCGAGTTACGGGAGGAGGTGTTGCGACAGGGAGGAGACCCTCGACCGTGAGGGCTTGAGCTTGCCGGGGCAGCTAGAGTCGGCCGGCAGGGGAGCCGCGGGCGTGGAGCGTCGCGGGAGGGCTGCTGCAGCTCGAGCAGCAGGCGGACGAGGCGCGGGCGGAGAGCGAGTCAAGCCCTGATTCTGGAGATTTTTCCAGAATCAGACGTCTGGGCTTCCAACTAGACGACGGTGGAGACGTTTGGAGGACTGTCCAGACGTCTGGCAGGTAAGTTATTTTCGTCCTTCGTCCTTTTCTGCGACCCGTTGTACTGAGAACGATGAGTGGGTATGTGCAGGCTCTGAGATTCGCGTCCAACGCGAATCAGACGTCTGGCCGCAATGCCAGACGACGGGAAGGACTTTCAGACGACCGGGGTGACCATCGGACGTCTGGGAACTAGGCCAGACGCCCCCGCAGGCTTCTGGACGTCTGAGAGACTACGCAGAACAAAGGTACCATCTGACCCACACTTTAAGACGTCTGGAAGAGGTTCCAGACGTCTGATTTTGGACTGTTTCGTCGTTTTCGACCCGTTTAGGGCCCGTTCGTAGTCCGTTTTCCGCATTTCGAGTTGCGTTCTTTTCGGAATAAAATCCTCTACCCGTCTACAGTAATTATATACTGTCCTGAGAAACTCCTTGTGTTTGATCCTTGTGATAGGACCCTGTTCTATTGCAGTCTCGGGGGTTGCGGAGGCGCGCGGGATTCCGACCACGCCCCCAGTACTCCCATTGTAGCTGGTAGAGTGGCTTTAAGAATTATTAACATAATTTGTTACAATTATGGAACAATTAATAGAACCTAGGGCATTGCATGAATCCTAGGAATGAGAAACCAGATTGAATGATAGATCCTAGGGTATTGCATGAATCTTAGGGCTGGAAAACTAGATTGAATGATAGATCCTAGGGTACGGCATGAATCCTAGGACTGGAAAACTAGTGAAATGAATGTACATATTGTAGTCTTGGAAAATGTGGAAAGGAAATAATAGCTGCCTGTAAATTGATTTAACAGTTGCCTGTTATGAATAAATGAACATGATTGAGAATATGGGTTGTATGAACGTGAAACTGGAAGGGTGAAACCTGAATGTGCTGAGTTAAAGGAGCTGGAACCCTACGGGGAGTTAGGAGTAGAACTCCTGGAAAGCGAATGAAATGGAATTGAGAAGGAAAGATGTGGAGGTGTGTTGTCTCTTGGGTACGTAGTGCAAGGGGAAGCACCTGTTACCTGCTTAGTGCAGAGCGGAGCCAGCCGTCCCAGGGACCCGGGGTTAGGTCTGGCCACTTTGTACCGACTTGTTGGCCCTCGTGTACACAGTACCGAGGAGAGCTACTAGTGTAGAGCGAGTACTAGCTACCCCACGGGTCCTGGGGTTCTGCTAGCTCACCTACACCGACTTGTTAGGCCCAGTGGGCAAACTAGGGTTGTAAGGCGAGGGTACACGGACTGTGGAGGGGCAAGGCCCCTGTTTGGTTACTGTGGAGGGGTTGGACCCCTGTTACTGAGAGGGCTCTGCCCTATACTGGTTCCGTGCTGTGCTTTGGGCGCACCCGTTAACGGAAACGACCGACCGCGTGCTAGTGCGGGGTAGCTACCCGTGCGTTTATCGCGGGTGCTGTAGTCACCGTTACATCTGTCAGTGACCTTGGGGTGGTTGACTGAGAGTAGGATCACCATAGGGGACTCTCCCGTCCAGGAGAGCACCACGCGTTATTTCTACTGTTCGGAAAAGACTTCAATCAAGATCATTCCCACGAGGAACATTCGAGATCAAGTGAAGGATCTGAGAAATAGATAAATTGTGAAATAATAGAAAGACGTAAATAAAGGAAGAAAGAAAATAAAACAGCTACTGTACATTTTACTGCTTTTTTAGTTTAGTTGCCACTCTACTCAGCGTTTCGCTGACGTGTTACACTCGTTATTTTTCAGGATCAGGTGTTGAGCAGCCAGGGTCAGTGGCTGCAGAGGACGCTGGGCCGAGTAGGGTCCAGTAGAGTTACCATTATTCTTTTGTGCTCTTTTTGTTCCACTGTAGTGAGTAGTTCTTGTTACTCTCTGTACTTTTCTTTACTTGTAGTTCATGTATGTTATAAATGTTGTTCTACTGTTGTGGTGGTACATGCTGTAGTAGTTCTTTTTCTTACTGCTGTATTTTGTTACTGCTAGTTATATTTCATGTTGAATGTGATTTATTTACTGTTCTTTTGGTTACTTTCTCGTTGGATGACTAGGTCTTGGGATTAGTCGAGTCGGTCCAGTTCTCGTGTCTCGTAGGGACTCGGGAATCGGGTCGTTACAAATTCCTAGAAAACTAACTTGTGAATTTTCTTCTCTCATTTCAATAACCACAGCAGCAAACTTGCATGGGCGCAAGCCACAAGTATGCAATGTGAATATAATTTCCATAGTAGAAGATGATACTTTCTTATGTGATGGACTTGCTATTACATTATTATGTTCATCATGAATCCGTTTCACAACTCAATTTCCCTCGACATTTTCTCAAACATAGATATGTGCTTCGCATCCTTGTCAACTTTTGCGTCACCTTTTCACATCTCCTCCTTTAGTTTCCTTCATTCTCAAGTTTTTAAATCCTTCATTGGAGCATACAATAGTAGGAGCCATAATAAGTTTAATTTTGCATGTGTATTGTAAAATTTTATATGCATTATCTTCTAATTTAGACTTCATGCCTACGATAGGCTTCACTCCTTCCACATTTGTCAATCCAACATATGCTCCATCAGATTGACTACTATTAGCATCTAATTCATTTATTTCATCTTTCAATGTATAATTCTAAACTCCAATTTCATCTTCGCATTTCAACCTTATGTTCATTAATTGGTGTGAGTTATTATTTCAATTTTATCATGGAAGTTGTCCATTTTTCCTGGTAGGAAATAAATTTATGAGAAACAATGGTTCATAAGAGAGCCAAAAGAAAATTAATCCTATAAGAAAAAACAAACTAACCATTAGTTGAATCTTCTAGCTTGTTTTGAAGATTTTTTCTTAAAAGAGTTTCATGAAGATTATTAATCTAATACAATCTTTATGGAGACATATTCAAAGTACAAATAAATAAATTACCTATTCTTAATAGGAACCAACATGCCGTAAAAATTTTGTCAATTACATTCAATTCAAAATTTTATCACCAATCACCTACGTCAAACTCATTAGAATAATTGTTTGTAATAAACTCTAAAAGAAACAAATGTTTCTACTCAACTCTAAAATAATATATATGATCAAATAAGTGAATATAACACTCAAATAACATGTACCGTCCAAATCACAGAAAATACATGGAAAAAAACAAATTAAATGAACTAATGGGTGGTGGAGGTGCTGGGCGGATCGAGGGGTTAGGGGAGGGGAAGGGTGACGTTGTGGTGTTGGGTAAGGAAGGAAGAGGAAGAGGGAGGCGTTCGTGGAGGAGTGTCAACTTGGGCAGTCGAGTGATTGCGGAGGAGGAGCACGATCGAGGGGTAGGCGTGGTGAGCATTGGTTGCTCTGGTAGAGTGTGGGGAGGCATGGTGAGGAAGGGAACACCTCGTGCATGTAAGAGGAGGAGCTAGACGGGGAAGACACGAACGAGGGTAGGGCATTGACTTGGGTTTGGGGACCGGAAAGGTCATTGTAGGGTTGCACGAGCGAGAGATAGATCTGATAGGAAGGTTTGGCTGTCCATAACGATGTGCAACTAAATTCTACAATCCCTTCACACACACACACACACACACACACACATATATATATATTTGCGCGTGCGCTTGTGGACGCGTATGGGCACATATGTATGGTTACCTTGCGTAATCGAAGACGGGGATCATCGAACTTTCCCTCAGAGTCGGTTGAAAGGAACTGCTTCGCAAGGTCGTGGACGATGGCTTCATAACCTCTATCGTCAGCCACAAAGTAGTTGTCTTCACCAAAGTCGGTGTAGGAGAAAAGGGGGTGAGAGTTCCGAAGGCTCGACAATCTTGGTGGTTCAGCCAACTCAAAGTCATAGTGATAGTAATCGATCACCATTTCCAACGGTGTTGATGGTACACTGTCATTTTGATCACAAGTATATATATATATATATATATCAAGATATAAATTAATCCATGCATGCTTTTACATTCATATATATATATATATATATATATATATATATATATATATATATATATAAAATTTTGTGCGTCTCCACGTAGTCTTCTTTTTTCAAGAAAAAGTGTTATATTAACGGGTAGCCTTCAAGGGTACAAGGTACGTGAAGATTAACCTAAGATCCCTGAATATTTTGTTTCAAAAAGAATTAAGCCAGTTTGTGTGAGTTGGGTTAATCAGATTTCTATTGACCTTTGACAGAGTAAAATATTGATTAGAACTAACTATCGAGATGCACCTTTGAATAACATACCTTAGCTTGCAATCCGACTGTGCAAGGGTTTTGATTTGGTTAACTAGATTGATTGCGTCAGATAGGACGTTAACCTCCAGTAACCTAGCTAAGATTTATGGCCATTGCAAGACCATTGTGTATAGCCCACGTCTTTGTAGTTGTACTGTAACTGGTAGCTACCTGAGTTGCTGATGTAGCTATAATCCCTCCTACTTCATTCATTACATTGCTGCTGTCATAGATTTATCATTTCGAACTGCTGCATCTACTATAATTCTGTGACCAGTGTGCATGGAATTTTGCTCCAATGAGGTTAGTTCATGAGTTAGAAGGTGAGTGAAGGTGGCATCTTTCATATTATTTCCATAAAAATTATCCATCTTTTTGGCTGTTTCAATCACCACATGAGGATCTAGTTTCTCTCCACTTATTGTTACCTTGTATCTATGCATCCATAGTGCATGTAGCATATACCATACCAAATTTTTGCCTTTCCAGCTAATTCAAGTTCCACACTTAAATCAACCATAGTATCCCACCAATTGTCATGTCGTGGCATAGATGTAATTCACCAATAAAATCATACTGCCTTGCTAAAAAGGCAACCCTTAACCAAGTGTTTCCATTCTTCACTAGTACACAAGTAAAAGGGACAAGATATATCATCCACATACATTCTTCTTGCCAATATCGTCCTCAAGGGGAGTGCTCCCACCACTACTTTCCATAATAGTGCTTTGGTTCTAGGTACTAGACCTTTAATTACCCACATCTTTTTACACAATTCTACCTATTTTTCGGATAACCCGTTCTGCACACATTCCTCCTTAAGTAATTAATGTCAAATAAGCAGACTTTAATGAAAAGATTCCTTCAGGGTGGGGCTTCCAATTGAGCCTATCTTTTTTCATGTGAACTGAGGATAGCTTGGGCCATGTTCGGATTGAAGCTGTTGTAAATCGCATCTTCCTTCCGGGTTGTAGTATCTTCATTTGTGAAGGAAGATACTGACACCATTGAAAGCTTCATTATTGAGAGAAAAATGATTACTTCCATTCTTCATTCAAGGATCACACCATATATTTATAGCTTTCCCTTCTCCTATCAGCTACGGTACATTCTAGAAAAGTGGATCTTCTCATAAAAGAAGAATGCGAGGGTTTCAGTAGATATTTCCAAAACGTTGCTCATGCATACTATTTTCCTTTGATTTGACTTTGCCACCAACCCTCTTGATTTGTGCACAAGTACCATCCCATTTTTAATAGAGCGGCTTGATTTACGAGTCTTATATATCTAAACCCAAACCCAAGTATTTCGGCATGCACATGAATTTCTAAACTTTTAACTACATCACTTTCTTGTCGTCTGCGGTACCCCACTAGGAATATCTCATTATTGCATCTTGCTTGGCATACAACCTCATAGAGAATAGAGTAGCAATCATTAGATGGCATGAAATTGTAGCAAAAGAGTAGCTCGAATTATGTACGTCTCTACGTAGTTAATTAGTTGTGTTGGTTAAGAACTAGCATTGTGCCATGTGACTATCTTGGATTGAAGAAGACTATCATGATTGCGTTGGACAAATAGGACACATTTGCATGCTTTGCGTGGTCCAAAGGAAACTGATAAACCAAAAATAAAAAGTACTTCACACGTACTCTACCGCTTTCCTTTTTATTTTGCAAGAGTAGAAGAATATATATTACAACTTATTTTGTAATATGTATTTCTTATTTAATAAAATATATTAGTAAATTTTAATTTTTTACTAATTAAAAATTAAAATATATCGATTAAAAATAAAAATATACAGATACAATTTAATTTTCAATTAATTTTTCACTTATGTAAATTAATTATTTATCTAAAAATAATAATTTTTCATTTAGAAATTGAAGTGACTTACTACCTTTAGGTAGGTTTCTAAAATTTAAATCTTAAAAGTTAAAAATCACTTTCCAAATAAAAATTATTTTTCATAAGTAAAATAATATTTCATAAATCGTTAAATTATATACTTAAAACTAATAGGTGAAAATAGTTTTTTATTTTTTAAATAAAAACTTATTTTACATCGATAGAAAGTTAAAATATATCTATATATTTTTATTTTTAACTATTATATTTTAATTTTTAATTAATATGTTTCGATGAAAATTGAAAACATAGCATTTAAAAGTTAAAATTAACAGATATATTTTATTAAAAAGAGACGTGTGCTTTTTTTATTCTTAATTTTTTTTGCTCCTCACACATACTTCGCTTTCAATTTCCAAGGCCTTGCCCTTGCATCTATGAAAAGAGAAACGCCTGAGCCATGTGCCTCAATTAGCTCGTGCTTTTATCTTGCCTTCGAATGGCTAAAGATCAAGTCATCAGGATACCATTCTCTTTTACTTATATAGAATCCCATACATGTAAACTAGTGGCTATTAAAATGGTGTAACTCGATAAATTTACTCGGCAATGTTGGATTCTCGCGTGACTCGAAAGGTCATTAAGGAATTGATACGTATAGAAAATGTGATATTTCTATAAGAATATAAAATTAGGCAATCAATGACGTAAATACATAAAATTGTGGATCTAATTTTCTCTAGAGTGGTATATGTGTAGGGAGGAGATTTAATATTTAATATCTACTACTAATAGGAATGGTACATATTAAGTGGTTGACTACAGAGCATTGGCTTTTCCCCTCGGGTCTCGTCTCATGGGAGTTCGTCCTTCGTACCATCCGTAGGTAGGAGCTATTTATAGATTATACATAACCTTGGTAGTTACAAAATAGAAAAGTATAACCGCTGGTCGGCTGGTGGTTGTCAAACTTGGCTGAAGGCCAAAGGCCTAAGCAGTCGGTTGTTGGCCTGTTGGGTTGGATGAACATGTTAAGCCAGCTGTTAGCCCCCCACAGGGAAGGCCTCAGGCGTGTGAGGATCTCAAGAGGGATATCTCATGTAGTTCACCAAAGGAAGATCTCAGGTGGAGAAGTCGTTAAGTGGCTAGGTCTTGAGCAGGGGGGATAACTACCGGCTAGAGATCCTGGCAGGAGTAGCTATAGATGGGTAGAGCTTGTTGACCTACCACGCTACTTGCGGGAGTCATTTGACAGGCAAGAGAAGCTTTCGTGGGAGGATTTCTAGCCGAGTGGCGCTTACTACGCCACCATGCCGCCTAATGGGGTCCTCTGGTGGAGCTGGTCTAGGGTGTTCAACCAACTAAAAGAGAGGATGGTATGATGGTAACACCATTATGGGCATTAACTAGCCACAATTAGTCAGATTCAACTGATAAAAACTCCTACTTGATCATCTGAGGGTCACAATTCTGCATCATTTTGATTTGAGAAGAAAATAAGAAAATAAGGTTAATTCTGCAATTTTAGCAATACATCACAACCATAGAATAACCACGGGATCACTAGGGAGTTAATTGAAGGAGAAATAAGCACCAAAGTCTAAAAAGTGGGTCAACACTGACTGAAATAGGATTTAACGAGTTTCTAATGATCAAACCCACTTAAATTGAAGTGGTTCTGGTTAGTATAAAATTAATCTAAACTTCTTAAAATTCATAGAAAAATATTCTAAGAAGTTTGGTATCTTTGGTTTTACCATCTTAACCCATTTTGATCTAGAACAGAGTTTCAGACAGGAATTTGCCCTTATTTAGGCTTCTCAACAAGTCACCCAGTCAAATGTTGTCAAAATTCAAATCCAAGTCCACCATTAGATTCCTTAGGCCAAAATTAGATTGACACCAAAATTTGGGCCCAATCAGAGTCCATATTGACCTAGTTTCAATTCAGTCCCTAAAATCTCTGTTTCTCACAATCAGCATCCTAACTTTCAAGTTTCTTGTAATTTGTTACCTAATTTTCTCGTATTTTTTTCAAAAAAGTCCCTACTGCCATTCTTGGTGGAAACACACCTGCAGCGAGATTTGAGGGAGGATTCTTCCTCAAATCATATCCAAATCCCTCCAGATTGGAGGGATTGATCTCGAGGACGTACCCAATCTTTTGAACCAACTCAAGGACCTTAAGGCGATCCCTAGAGCTCAAGCAAGCTCAAGATTATGGGGGATATTGTTTTCCTAAAGTCACGACTCAATCAAGCTCTTCCCTGATTTAGAGCTCGGTTCTGAGCTCTATAAAGAACCTTCTTGGTCCCAACGTCAATTTCAGCCAAGAACCAGCCAAAAATCTCCTCCCTTCTTCTCCGGTCATCGCTTCTTTGAGCTCTAGCGACCTCCTTCATCTCCTTCCTCATACCTCCCAATAATCAAACTGGGAGGCTTACCATCTTCCTCTCTGCCTTCTGCTCCTCGCCGACCACAGCAGGAGCCCTTTCCTCCCTCATCGTCGTCTTTACCCTCGCTGTTGAACTTCATCTTCTTCGCGTCCAGCTCGTCACTGTCGGACGCCGTTGCCTCTCTCGCTCCTCCTAAGCTCCCTCAAACCCTCTCTCTCCCTCTCTACTTCACTACTACCTGCATAGCTTTTAGGTTTAATCATCACACATGCATTCCCCATGTCATCTTCCCCACGACTGACACGAGCTCTGGCGAGCTCACGCTGGTGCCACACGCACACAAACACACTTCCACCACCTCCACAACCTCCATCGAGTCAGTCTCAGTTAAAGCCGTAAAGAATTTATGGCTTTATACTCTCCATCTCCCTGTTGAACACCACGCCCTCCGCAAACCGTCTTCGATGTTGACAGGCCACTCCACACCTCTAACCACCACATTGCAGCCACCACTGCACTTGCCACACATCGGTGAAGCTTGTAAGCATATTTGATAGGGTCGCAAGATCGTTTTCTTGTTTTAGGCCTCTCACCGGACGTCTGCCGCTGCCACCGTTTTCCTAAATATGATGATTTTTGATGCAACATTTTAGCACCGTTACTGGGGAGCAACGCCCATTTCATTCCCTGATTGTAATTCTGATTTTCTATTAACTTGTTTTATCTGATTTTCTATAATTTTTGCGAGGTGAATCGGAAGATCGACCGCACAAGCAGCCACACCAGGGACAAGTAATCTCGCTCCCTTCTTCCTTAAGCTCCTCATTTCTGGAAAAAATTGAAAAAGGAAATCAATTAGGATCATCTTGCTTATTTCATATTAATCAATCATCCGAGTTGCCTGCTTTGGTTAGAGATCCCCATTTCGATACTTGCAGCTATTAGGGACTTAAGGTGCCTGGGGCTATTTACCTTCTTGATTGAGCCCTAAGTACCAACTTTGGAAAGAATTGGACCTGAAAATTAAAGGCAAATTAGGGTTTCCACATTAGGGTTTCAGGAGTATACACTTGACTGATTTAAAGAGAACTTATTTCCCACATAGTGTGTTGCCTAAGCCTTGGTTGAACTGATCTAATCAAGTGAACCCTAAAATCAAGGCCCTAACAATCACTTGAATCACTAAAATTGGGGACCTAATAACTTGTTTGCAAACCACTTCAGGGTGATTTGGTTTTTTTACCCAACCCATCCTCAACTTTAGGGCAGGTCAGGTGAAGTTGGTCCACTTTGTGGGTCAACAAACCTCCAAATTAGGTCACAAAGTCAAATCAACTCTAAAGCTTAACTGAAATTCAAGGCACAAACATATGATTAATTGGTAGACCTAGGAGTCATGCTTGCTCATTCTGGTCTACTTAGATTCTCGATGACAAGGAAGGTTGGGTGGGGAAAACCCTATAACCCGTGGGGATGCTCTACCGTGTTAGGGTCTTTGTAGGACTCTCCCTTCCTAATTGCCTAAGTAATTCTCGAGTGAGTGAGTTTCTGATCCAGATGCATCATTCACTTTGAACCTCCTTAGTCATCTAAAATTTTTTAGTGCCTCGATTGGGTCCATCACACATTCTATTCTTCATTTGATTCTCTAGTGCATGTACGGGAGGAGGTCCTTAAGACTAAACTTGAGGTGTCCATTAGCAGCTCATTCTCGTCGAGTCCAAGCCTTGACCCACTTGTTTGTGCTCCCGCCCAATCAGATTGAGATTTCTTCCAACTCTTCCACATCTAAACCCCGCTCTCCATCATTTGCATCCACGGAGAACCACGAAGAAGAGCCCAATGTTTAGAACCAATTGCTGTGCCTCACCGATCTATTTCATGCATTCATGAACCCGCCACAACATCCACAGATACAAGATCTCTACAATACCCCTGCGGTGGCGATCAAACCCAGGGTGCAATTTCGGCTGGAGGACCTGATATTGAATTGAAGCTGAATCTGATTAATGCGATTCCCAAATTCCTCGACTTGAACTCTGAAGATCCCTTCCAAGATATCAAACAGCTGAAACATCTGGCCCAGACCTTCGGACCACCTGTTTAGAATCGAGACATCCTACTCACGAGGATGCTCTTCTTCTCGGTTATGGACAAGGCTGCCCATTGGTATCAGAATCAGAGTCATCCAATCAACACATGGGAGGATCTCCAATCTAAATTCCTAAAGAAATTCTTCCAAGTTAGTTGCACCAACGCATTGATGCACTAGATCACGCATTTCACGCAAAATGCGGGAGAACCACTTCATGATGCATGGGGCAACTTTTTGGATCTCATGTGAACATGCCCCACCACGGAGTTCCTAAATGGGAACAAGTCTAGTCTTTTTACCAGGTACTCCATGAGGATATCAGGCTATTTGTCAATGCAACCTGTGGTGGCAACATCATGGGTCAGCATGAAGATGCCATTTGGGAGATTCTTGAGAACATGTGTGAGAACTCAAAAAATAATGAATCTATGGGTATGTTCAATCGGATAACAACCTATGCAATGACAAACACGTGAGGGCACACGAGACTCGAGACCTATACGCATCCGTCGATCTGGAATTGATGGCCAGTCACCTGGATAAGGTCTCTATCATTGAGAAAAAGGTGGATGAATTGACTCAATAGCTATGGAGAGTCATCGCCGCACAATAGAGCACGTATGCGTAAGCACCCTCAAGTAGGGAGGTTGTGCATAACATTCACCACCACTCTTATCAGGGGATGGATATGCATCTGCCCCCGTCTGATCCCAGGTTCGGAGGAAACTCCGGACCCACTTACTCTAGTTGGGGGAACTCTGAACCTTCGTGCTCTAATTTCTTTGGAGTCACCGCCGCACAGTAGAGCACGTATGTGTAATCACCCTCAGTTAGGGAGGTTGTGCATGACATTCACCACCACTCTTATCAGTTGATGGATCCATATTTTTTACTACTCGATTCCTGGATTCGTACAGGACCTGAGACCGGCTCGCCTCGACTAATCTCAAGACCTAGTGGTCCAATGAGAAACAACCAAAAGCAGAAAAATAAACTACATTCATACATGCAATATAACTAAACAGAATGAAAGAACGAAGCAGTAAATGAAAGTAAATAGTACGGTGTACCACGTACGCGAGGGTCGACAGGAGTCGGTGTAGAGTAGCCAATCCTAACCCCGGGTCTCAACCCAAGGGCGGCTAGCTCCGCTCTACACTAAAATAGACAATTGCTCCCCTTGGTACTGTGTACCAAGGACTAGCTCACTTCTCATCTACATTCCAAATTCCTTTCATGCACAGGAGTTCTACTCCTAATTCTCCGTAAGGTTCATGCTCATTATTCATCTCATTTGTCCATATTCAGATCTCAGGTTTCATAACTCGTTCCTCATCCTATACATGCAGCTCGTGTTTTCACAATTTAATTCACAATCATTTACATGCAATTCAGGGTTTCACCGTTCACTTTCTCACTCACATACAGGCAACTCACATTTTAACATGCATCTTATGGTTACACTAAATACCATTTTTCAGCAATTCATTTTAATCATGCACTCAAGTAAATAGTACAACTCAAAACAGGCTCATACATTTCTACTCTAGGGTTCATTCCACATCCTAGGGCTCGATCCGATTATTCTAAATAGGTACGTTCTTATTTAAATATTAACAATTGAATTAAACCACTCTACCAGGAAACATAGGAGTAATGGGGGCTTCAACTGCAGACCCAGATGTCTCTGCAAGCCCCAAACGTGTAGCAGGCTCAAACCTTATACCAGGGGATACATCATAAAAGGAGAGTTTAGAACAGTGCATAATAGAATCTAGTATGTAGAGGAACTCGAGAGGAAGGTACAGGTATTTCATTTGCGTAAAACGGACCCCGATTAGACCCTAAACAGGTCAAAAATGTGCCTATTGTTCAAAATCAGAAGTCTGGGAATAATCCCAGACATCTTAAAAGACGTCAGATCTTACCTTGTGTCTCCTGCGGGATCCTCAGACATCCGGAGCCCTCTGCGATTGTCTGAGGTGAGTTCCAGACATCGGATCCTCCTTCCGGTCATTTGGGAGGACCTTCGGACGTTTGGCGACGTGATCAGTTGTCCAAAAGTGCCTGGAAAAATGCACCGCGTGCCTTTCTAACGACCTTTACCTGCGTACGAAGGCCGCAGACCCAAATCAGGCCGAACAGATCTCTGCGGTGAGGCCTGCATGGCAGTAACCACGCAAAAGCACGTACCTTATCACTGTGAGTGCTTTCAGACGTCTGGCCCCAGACCCTGATGTCCTGCTGCCGCCACGAACGTATGGTCGATCCTCTAGTCGTCTGATACTAGAAAAAATCCCATTATCAGAACCTCTTCAGTGAGCTATCTCCTTCGAGAGCTTGCCTGTAGGAGCTTCCGCAGTCCTTCCCACAGCTACAGAGGGTAAGGAGGATGCCTCCCCGAGCCCCTCCTCGCGTGCGTCCCTGCCGTCGACCACGCGTGCTCCGTCGAGCTCCCTTCGAAGCTCCTCTAAGCTTGGTCCTCCTCTCACGCTCTTCCTCTCTCTCCCTCTCGCTCTCCCTTGCTGACCCTCGCTCCTCCTCGCCGCTACTGCAAGGAGGGGAGGGAGGAAAGATGGAGGTGGTGGCTGGTGCTGAGGGGGTGAGGGTGGTGAGAAGGGGGTTTAGGGCTTAAGGGTGAGGGGTGCGGAGGAGAGAGAAGTGCTGCACGCCGCCCGCACGCAGAGCACAAAGGAACGTACAAAATTTACCACTTTCAGACATTCGGGGCTGTGTCCAAACTTCTGGACAGACGTCTGACTTAAATTCCAGACTTAAATTCGAGACGTATGAAAAAGGCAACAGGTCATTTCATCATAACAAACTTAAAGGAAGTTTCGTCCCCAAAACTTGAGCTAGCTAGGGTGCGGAAAAGGAACGTAAAATGCATAACAAACTTAAAGAGGACAGAAGTAGGTCCGAAAAGACATACCCTCAAAAAGCTTTGGGTACCGCTCTAGCCTCGTCACCTCAAGCTACCAAGTCACCTCCTCGTACCGCTGGCTTCTCGAGGTAGGTTAAGTCGTCTCCCACCTCGACGCTCTCGTGGCTTAGAACGTGACTGCGATCGGCGATGTACCTCTTGAGGTTGGACACGTGGAACACGTCATGCATTCCAGAAAGTTGGGGAGGAAGGGCAAGCCGATAAGCAATGGGTCCTACCCGCTCCAGGACCTCAAAGGGCCCTACAAACCTCGGCGCAAGCTTCCCCTTCACCCAGAAACGCTGGAGGCCCTTCATGAGTGAGACACGGAGAAAGTCGTGATCCCCAACCTCGATCTGCACTTCTCTGTGCTTCCGGTTAGCGTAGTTCTTCTACCTGCTACTGACAGTGCGGAGTCGTCTGTGAATCTACTCTATCATCTCCTGACTCTGCCGGATCAACCTGGGACCAACCTCCCACTTGGTCCCCACCTTGACCCAACTCAAGGGTGCAGTACACCTCCGTCCGTATAGAGCCTCGTAGGGTGCCATGCCGATGCTCGAGGGGTAACTGTTATTGTATGCAAACTCTGCTAGGGGCAAATGCTCCTCCCAGGAGCCTATCCAATCTAGTACAAAGGCGCGTAGAAGATCCTCAAGTGTCTGTATGGTGAGCTCTGACTGTTCGTCTGTCTGGGGGTGGTGAGTGGAAATGAACCTCAATCGTGTCCCCAAGGCTTGCTGAAACTCAGCCCAGAGCTGGGAAGTAAAACGAGTATCCCTGTTGGATACGATCTCATATGGGACTCCAAGCAAGGACACCACATCTCTGATGTATCGCCCTGCCAGCTGCGCTAGCCCAAAAGTGACTCGGATCGACAAAAACCTTACAGTCTTCGTCAACAAATCTACGATCACCCAAACTGCGTCGTGTCCCCGCTGGGTAACTGGTAGACCCACGACCAAGTCAATGGTGATGTTCTTCCACTTCCACTTTAGAACGGGAAGTGACTGCAATGGCCCTACATGCCTCTGGTGCTCGGCCTTCACCTGCTGGCATACCAAACACTGCTGAACAAAACTCACCAACATCTCGCTTTATCCCCCTCCACTAGAAGTCGTCTCACAAATCATGGTACATCTTGGTGTTCCCAGGATGTATGGTGAACTTGGACCCGTGTACCTCAGTCAGAAGCTCTCTCATCAACTCATCGTCCCTATTAATGCACAAACGTTCCTTCATACGCAGGATCTCGTTTGAGAAGGAAAAGTCTCCTGGGTCCCCTGTCAACACCTTGTCTCACAGTGTCTGTAAGAATGGATCGGCCATCTGCCCTACGATGATGTGGTCTTTCAACTCTGGTCGTGTCTACTGCATCATTGTTACTGCCCCACAATACCCTCGTGACTCCCGGGGTCGCAACTACCCAACTCCTCCATGAGTCTCCATCTCCGTGCCTGTAAACTGGCCAAGTGAGTGGGCGCCTTCCGGCTTAAGGCGTCGGCTACCACGTTGGCCTTCCCTGGGTGGTAGGAGATGCTGCAGTCGTAATCCTTCAGGAGCTCTAACCAACGTCTCTGTCTCATGTTAAGCTCCTTCTGGTCAAGCAAGTACCTGAGGCTCTTATGATCTGAGAAGATCTTGAAAGTCTCACCGTAAAGGTAGCACTTCCATGTCTTCAGCGTGAAGACAACTACTGCCAGCTTTAAGTCAGGTGTTAAGACCCGTGCTGTTTAAGCCCTTTAAGACGTCTAGGACTTGGGTTAGACATTTGGACACCTTCCCAGATGTTTGAAAATCGAAATTTTCATGTACGAGCTCGCGTCTGCGTGCGTGCTGCGCGCAAACACTACACATCCCTCGTTTTCTTCTCCTTCTCTCTCCTCTCGCCCGACGAAAACCCTAACCCCACACCTTATATAAGCCCCCCTCCTCTCCCTCATTTCACCTACTTCCCAGCCACCTTCCTCTACCCTCCAGCGAGAGCAGCAGAGTGACGAGCGGCGGAGAGGAGCGGCGTGAGAGGGGAGGAGGAGCAGCGTGAGGAGAGGAGAGTAGGCTGCGAGCTTGCCGATGAGCTCATGGCCGGTCGGCGTGTACGTAAGGCCCAGGAGTGCATCGGGGAGATCCTCCCCGACACTGCTGCAGTCGGAGTAGCAGGCGAGAGGGCGCGGCGCGGCCACGCGCGGCGCGAGAGGGTAGAAGCTGGTTCTGGTTTTGGGTTTTTCCCAGAATCAGATGTCTGGAGCGACGACCAGACGACGTAGCCGACGTCTGGAGGAGGTTCCAGATGATTGAGAGGTAAGCTTCGCGAAGGTACGTCTCCTTTGCGGATACGGCCATGCAGGCCGTTCTACCGAGGCGCTGTTTCGTGCCTTATTGAGAAGATTTCACTTGATTTGCGTAGAGGTTGCTTCGGGAAGGCGCAAGACACACCCTCCCACGCAGTTCGGATGTCTGGGCGAGGCACCTGACTACGGGAAGCGTTTCCAGACGTCCGGAGAGGTTGTCGGACGTCTGGAACTGGGTCCAGACGGTCCAGCGGAGTTCCTGGACGTCTAAGGAGTAGCGTAGGACTTAAGTTATGGCTCTGGACTCTTTTAAGATGTCTGGAAGGTGTTACAGATGTCTGATGCGTGTCAGAATTATTGTTTTTGACCCGTTTAGGATCCGTTTGAGGTCTAATTTTCGCAATTAAGATACCGTTGTTTTCCATATAAATTCCCCTACTTGTTGGAATGCTTTCTATACTGTTCTGAGTAGTCTCTTGTGATTGATCCTTGTGATAGAACCTCGTTCCGTTGCGGGTTTGGGGTTTGTTGAGGCACGTGGACCTGCTGATTAAGCCCCCATTACTCCTGGGTTTACTGGTAGAGTGGCTTCCCCTTAAATTAATTACAATTTAAATGCATGTGTATAATAAATGATTTGAACCTAGGATATGACATGAATCCTAGGATTAGAAATAGTGGAATGTCTGTATTGAATGAATGAATTGCAGTCTTGAATGAGAAGATAGAATAAGAACAATTGCCTGTAAATGAATAACAGTTGCCTGCGAAATATGTAATATTGTGTTAGTTAATTGCTGAATGTAACTTTCCTGTCGTACCGTGAAATGACATAATTTGAGCTGCATGTATATAAATTGGAAATGGAAAGGTGAATGTTGGAAACACGAGCTATCTGTGAATAACCTGAATATGGGAATGTGAGCAATAGAATTACAATTTGCATGTGTATAATCTGAGAATGGAAATAGAAATGATGAAACCTGGTATGGCTTGGCCTGAGAAATATGAACACGAACCCTACGGGGAATTAGGAGTAGAGCTCCTGGAAATAACTGGAATGGAACTGGGAATGTGAGTGGGGAAGTGAGCTGGCCCTTGAGTACGGAGTACCAAGGAGAGCGACTATTCCCATGTTTAGTGCAGAGCGGAGCTAGCCGCCCTTGGGTTGGGACCTGGGGTTAGGATTGGCTACTCTGTACCAACTTCTTGACCCTCGTGTACACAGTACCGGGGAGAGCTACTAGTGTAGGGAGAGAGCTAGCCACCCCACGTGACCCAGGGTTTAGCCAGTCGCCTTACACTGACGTGATAGGCCCACTGGACAAACCAGGGTAGTCAGGCGAGGGTGCGTGGACTGTGGAGGGGCGGGACTCCTGTTTGGTTCTTAGGGGCTAGACCCCTGTTACTGAGAGGGCTATGCCCTATACTGGTTCCGTGCTGTGCTTTAGGCGCACTTGCTAACGGAAACGACTGACCGCGTTCCAGTGCGGGGTAGCTACCTGTATGCTTATCGCCCGTGCCGTAGTCACCGTTACGTCTGTCCGTGACCTTGGGGTGGTTGACTAGGTGTAGCACCACCACGGGGGACTCTCCCGGCCAGGAGAGCACCACGTGCTACTTCTACTCTTTGGAAAAGACTGCAATCAAGATCGTTCCCACGAAGAACATTCGAGATCAAGAAAGAGACCTGGCAAATAAAGCAAGTGGTGAAAGAAAGAATAATTAGTTAAAGAAAGAAAGAAATTGAAAAACAACAACTACCTATCCACCTTTACCGCTTTAGTAGTTGGTTGCCACTCTACTCAGCGTTCGCTGACGTTTTGTACTCATAACCCTTTTTAGGTCCAGGTGTTGAGCAGCCAGAGCATACGGCTGCAGAGGGTGCAGGGCCCAGTAGAGCCCAGTAGTTGTAGTTCTTTTGTACTCGTTTGTAGTAGTGAGTAGCTTCTTGTACTTTTATATTCTATACTCTTTCATTCTGCACATTATATTTCTGTACCCGTTTACTTTCCTACTATTGTGGTGGTGTGTACTGTAGTAGTTTACTTCTTTACTGCTGTACTTTTGTTACTGTTAGTTGCTAGCATGGTGAATGTGGTTTATTTTACTGCTTTTTAGTTACTTTCTCGTTGGATGACTGGGTCTTGGGATCAGTTGAGTTGGTCCGGTCTCGTATCCTGTAGGGATTTGGGAACCGGGTCGTAACATCAGGGGTAGGGTAGCTATGCTCATGGGACTTCAGTTGTTGCGAAGCGTGAGCGGCAACGTGACTCTGCTGCATGAGCACACCCCCTAACCCCTACAAAGAAGTGTCAATGTAGACCACAAACTCGCCATTGCTGTCTGGTATAGTGGACGCAGGAGCTGAAGTCAGCCTCTCCTTCAACTCCTGAAAACACGTTTCACATTCATCTATCCAGGCGAAGGGCACATCCTTCTGGGTCAACTGGGTCATAGGACGAGCAATCTGGGAGAATCCTTTGATAAACCACCTGTAGTAGCCTGCCAATCCAAAGAAGTTGCGTATCTCTGTTACTGTACGTGGTCTCTTCCACCTTAGTACTGCCTCAACCTTGGCTGGGTCTACTGCCAATCCATCCCCTGAGATCACATGGCCCAAGAAAGTGACCCGTCTCGGTCAGAACTCGCACTTGCTGTATTTGTCATACAGCCTGTGCTGTTGTAGAGTATCGAGAACCATGTGTAGATGCTACTCATGTTGCGCCAGATCCCGAGAGTATATGAGTACATCGTCAATGAACACTACCACAAACTGGTCTAGGTATAGTCTAAAAACGCGGCTCATCAAATCCATGGAGGAAGTAGGGGTGTTGGTCAGCCCAAACGGCATGACCAAGAACTCATAGTGTCCGAACCGATTAAGGGAAACTGTCTTGGAGACGTTGGTCTCCCTGATCCTCAACTGGTGCAAACTCGACCTCAGATCTAACTTGGAGAACACTATGGCATCTCGCAACTGGTTGAAGAGGTTGTCAATCCTTGGCAATGGATACTTGTTCTTGATGGTGACCCTATTCAGCTGTCGGTAGTCAACACAAAGTCGTAGGGTGCCGTCCGGTACGGTGCAGTAGAAATGGGGCTGGTCCCCAGTATTAATGAGATCTCAAATTTGATCTCACGCTTAGGCAGTAGTCCTGACAACTCATCTGGGAAAATGTCAGGGTACCCGCAGAACACCGGAATACTCTGGAATTCGGCCACGGGGCTAGGCTTTGCTACGACACAAGCTAAGAAGCCCTCACACTCTTGGCTCAAAAGCTTTGCTGCCCGAAGCGCGGAGATGCACTTGAAGCCTCCGTCCACCGACTGGCGGTGAAACTCAAAAGGGGAGGCAATTCTGGTATGGAGAAGACGATCTTACTCCCAAAATAATCCACCAAGGCGTGACAGGAAGTCAGCCAATCTACCCCTAGAATCATGCTAAAGTCTTCCACCAGGATCACTACCAGGTTGGCGGGAAGATTGTGTCCCCCTATAGCGACCTTACAATAGGTAAAACCCTCCCTTGCTACGAATAACTGTCCACCTGATCCTTTGATCAAGAACGGATCCCCTAACAAAGTTCTATTCGACCCCAATCTAGCAGTAAACTTGTGGAGCAAAGAAGTACGTTGTACCAGAAATAAGGAATACGTAACCCAAACGGACAAAAATTGTAACCATACCTGCCACCACCGAATCTAAGGCTCTGGCATCTCCATGTGTCAGGGCATTGACGTGCCCCTCAGTCCTAGGTGCAAACGAAACAACCAAACTCGGGGCTAGGCGAGTGGCAGCTGGTCTGTGCTCTCCTTGTGGCTGGTAGCAGCGGCCTCCAGATCGGCCTCCAGTCCTCGATGCTGGGAGCATCTGGTATGCCCCAGTCCTAAAGGGGCAGTCCCTCCTCAAGTGGCCTGGCTGGCCACACTGGTAGCAGAGAGGGACACGGCTTCCTCCATCAGTCGGTGCCTGCTGGTGACTAAGCGGGGGTTTGATGCCGACAGTTGGCCCCTGTCTAGGGCCCCCAAAGGCCACTGGTGGCCCTACGAAACGACACAGCTCTCCTACGGGTGCCATGTGCCTCCTCTCCCGACGGCCCTATGAGTACTCTGGCTGATAGGGCCTCCTTTGATCTCCCCTGACCTACCTGGTGCTATGGTGACTCTGTCATCCCACGGAAGGCTCCCCCTTCGCACCCTCGGAAAGGACATGAGGGGGCGGCGGAGTCAGTGGGAGCTGAAATTCTTCTCGGACGACCTCTCGAATCAACTGGACGAGGTCCTGGGCTTGGACGCTCAAGAGGAGAGGCGGGGTAGTACTGTTCCCGAGCTCGACACGTCTTCCCCTATGCCTACAACGAGGAATCTCCTATAAGGAGGTGAAAGAGGAAGAACAAGGACCGTCAATAACACCAGATTACATGAAGGAATACGACTCGGAAGTGAAGATCAAAGTTAAGCGTTGTGATGACCTTTCTAGTTACATATATGTGTGTGATTACTTCCAAACCATTTGGTTAATTTCTCGGGACGACCTTGCTCTAATACCATCTTGTTACGACTCAATTCCCGAATCCCTACAGGATCCGAGACTGGCTAGCCTCGACTAATCCCAAGACCTAGTTCTTAGGCCCAAATTTTTATACCAGACTAATTTGAACCTAAGGATTTTAATGGTGAAATTTGATTTTAGGTTGGATCATGTTTGACCGGTCAATTTGTGCAAAAACCCAAATTAAGTCATTAATTGGGCATGGTTCTCATTTTAGGTCAAAATAGGTTTTAAAGGACAAATTGAACGTTCTAAACCCTAGGGAATATTTTTATATGAATTTTAGAGGGTTTAGTTGATTTTTATCCTACCTCGAACCTCGTGATTTAAAATAGGTTTATTTTAGGGTTACAGAATGTCATTTAATTCCTAGAAGTTACCATAACTCTTTTCAGATCATATCATCCTACTTCCCTTCTTATTAAGCTCGTTTGACCTATGTTTGGATCCTTAATTATCCTGTCTGCATACTACATTGGTGAAATTGTAGTTTTACCCCTTATGATTTGTTTTATTCTTTAACTCAGAATTATCTGAGTTAAGCCTCTCTTTGGGTTTCGTAGGAGCTTTTTTACATATATTTGGATTAGATTGTGCTAGTTAGGGTTCATGATGAGGTTCTCATCACTAGTCGTTTAACGTGAAACAACCAAAAGTCGGAAAATAAACCACATTCATACATGCATTATAACTAAGCAGAAGGAAAGAACGATGCAGTAAACGAAAGTAGAACAATTGTCTCAAATAGTACATGCCACCACAACAACAACAGCGGAAATAAAATAGAAAGTAACAGGAACAGTAGATCAAGGGTCTAGTACTCAAGACTATAGCAAGAACTAAAGAGCTGAAAAGAAAATGACTACGGCTGAGCCCACCTCTCTCTGCAGTCGGGAACTCGGGTTGCTCAACTCCTAGTCCTGGACAAGGTTGAGAAAAAAAATGGAGTCAGCAAATGTTGCGTAGAGTGGTGTTATGGGAACACCATCATGAGCCCTAACTAGGTCATTTTGAGTCCACATGCAAATTGAAGTGGGTTTGTTTTAGAGTTACAGAATGTCATTTAATTCCTTGGAGTTGCTGTAGCCCTTGTTAGATCAGATCATCCCACTTTCCTTCTTATTAGGTTCGTTTGACCTGTGTTTGGATCCTTAATTACCCTGTTTGCAAATTGTGTTGGTGAAATTGCATTTTTACCCCTTATGACTTATTTTCTTTTTGAACTTAGAATTCTCTGAGTTAAGCCTTTTTTTGAGTTATGTAGGAGCTTTTTCTTGCATATCTAGGTTAGATTGTGCTAGTTAGGGTTCATGATGAGGTTCTCATCAAGCCCTAACTAGCTCATTTTGACCCAGAAAAGAGAACAAAAGCTCCTACATAACCAACTGGAGGTCCTAATTCCATGAATAACCATTCTGAGATAAAAGTAAGAAACAAGGGGTAAAACTACAATTTTACCATTGCAGTACAACGTGTTTTCTCATGGTCTAAACACAGGTCAAATGATCTTAACAAGATAAAAAGTGGTTGGTTCAAACAGAAAGGGTCCATGTTAATTCTGGGAATTCAATGACTTCTTGTAACCTTAAAACAAATCCACTTGATTTAACAAGGTTATGGTCAAGATAAAATTCACCTAAATCCTCTAAAAATCATGAAAAAATATTCTCTAGGGTTTATAACCTTCAATTTGGCTCTTGGAACCTATTTTGACTTAAATTGGGGTCTCAGTTAAATATTGGCCCTAAATTGGGTTTTTGCATAAATTTTCCTATCAAACGTGGTCAAATCCAAAATCCAACTTCACCATTGGATTTCTTAGGTCCAAATTAGGTTTGTATCAAAATTTTGGCCTAAGAGGAATTCATCTTGAGAAACTTTGCAAACAGGGCCAGCCCAATGACATTTCTACCCTATCTTTCGAAAGCCTTTGCAGAAACCCCCCTAGCTTTCTCGTCGTTCTTTGCAATTAGATCCCTTCGCCATTATAGCGGAGGGAATCCTATTCCGACGGGATTTCAAAGGTAAGAACTCTTTGATCTCTCAGAAAATCCCCTTCAAAATTGAAAGGGAGATTATTTGAGAAATCTCCTCCAATGTGAACCCATTGATGAGCCCTAATTCCAACCCAATCTCTCATGCAAATGCATGAGAGATTTGGGTCTCTTTGAGTTTCCATCTCTGGCGAGATTTCCATGCTTGGAAGCTTGGCTTCGAAGCACAAACCCAACCTCTAGGACCTATTTAAGAAACCTTAATTCATTCCGCACCTGCTCAGCTTGGAAATTGGCCAGAGAATCCCTCAATTTCGTCCCTTCCCCCTCCGGCTAGTGGCTCAGCAAGCTCCGACGACCTCCCTCTCTTTACCTTGTCGCCCAACCACAATACCAATGGCAGGGTTCTCTTCCTCCTGTTCATCCGTGTCGTGCTGCACCCGCCGACGCCTCTACAACCCCTTCGTCGACGCTGTCCTCCCCCCACTAAGTGCTTCATCTCTGGCGATGACAATACAAGCCGGTCGCCATCTCTGCCTCCTCCTTCATCTCTCTACATCTAGCAAAGTCCTCTCTCTTTTCTAATCATTTTTCCTTTTTATTCTTGTAAATGACCCTCGACGGACGCAATCACCCTCACCTTCTTCATCTCCGGCTAGACCTCCGGTGAGGCATCCCCACCGCTTCACACCTCCATCCACCTCACCAACCGCTCCATCAGCACCGCAACTCTCCACTAATCATAAACCCTCACTGCACTCACCATGCCACAGCTCCAAAACACCCCCCGAACACACCCACTCTCACGCACACAGGGTGCCTTAAGCATGCACACTCCGGTAGCCCCACGCCACGTCGACCCTAGCAACACGTTCGCTGTGTCTTGGCGAAGCTTTCTGAGCTTTCTGAAGAGGTCGCAAGGCTATTTTCGTGATTAACAGGTTTAGAGGCCCACCTGCCATTGACGCACGCAGGTTGCTAGCTTGCAAGCTCGTTCCAGGTCTCCCCGCTTCAGGTGCACATCCCTAGGTTGCGTGGAATCCCCTCGCACACAGATCTAGGCAACCAATTGGCATTGAAGACCCCAGTAGCCGCTGCAATCAAGTGAAGACACCTGCTGCGGACGCACGCAAAGGGAGGTGGGAAGATAGTCTCACCTCGTAAGATCTTAAAGCACTGCAGTGGAATAAATTGAAAAAGTGAATCAGGCTTATCGCCTCCTAACCACGGGGTGAGGTCCCACTCACCTTCTCACCACCTCGTCCGTGACTCGATCCCCGCGGACTTGCCTTGACCCGTATACCCGACCTACACTCTTCGCCCACCACAGCATGAAGGTGGGCCTGGCCTCGGGCGCGTACCCGACCAGATTACCCTAGAAAGCAACTTTGGGAGAGCGAGCCTAAGAGAGAAAGAGGAAGAGAGATCGCGGGCGCGGGTAGGGGTAGGTTTTGCTCTCGTAAGAAAGGAGAAGGAGAAGGCAAGGACTGAAGAGAAGAAGCTTGATGAGATCCTCATCATGAGCCCTAACTAGTACATTTTAACTGAATAAAGTGAATAAAAGCTCCTACATAACCTAAGGGAAGGCCTAATTTATGGGATTACTAATCTGGGAAGAAAACATAAAACAAGGGTTAAAATTGAATTTTACCATTGCAGTGCATCAACGGGATTTCTAAGGGTCTAGACATAGGCCAATTGGACTTAATAAGAGAAAAAGTGGGATGGTTCAGTCAGAAAAGAGTTATGATGAAATTTAGGAATTAAATGACAATCTATAACCATAAAATAAATCCACTTAAATTCACAAGGTTCTAGGTAAGATAAAAATCAACTAAACCCTCTAAAATTCATGGAAAAATATCCCTTAGGGTTTAGAACCTTCAATTTTGCCTTTGGAACCTATTTTGACTTAGATTGGGGACCAAGCCCAATATTTGACCTAATTTTAGTTTTTGTACAAAATATCTGGTCAAACGCAGTCGAACATAAAATCCAACTTCACCATTGGATTCCTTAGGTCCAAATTAGGTTTATACCAAAATTTGAACCTAAGGGAAGGTCATCTTGATTTACTTTGCAATTTAGTCCACCAAATTACATTTTGGCCCTTAACTTTTGAAAATCTTTGCAAAGATGCCCTCAACTTTCTCGTCACTTTTTTCACTTTGGTCCCTCTGCCATCCAAGCAGGGATCCATGCCTCCGGCGACTTTACGCGGAGGTTTTCTCCTTGATTTTATGAGGAGCTACTCACAGATTTGAAGGGGAGCTCCCTGCGAAGCCCCCTACCGCACGGGCAGCTCCCCATGCCCTGAAACGTCCCATACCTCTCGTGCGAACGTTTGAGAGGTATGGGTCTCACTCCGGCCTTACCTCCGGCGTGGTCTTCCTGCCACCTCCTTGCGAATTTCCCTCTGCCCTTGCCTATTTAGGGAAGCCCAAGCCCCTCCGCTTCCTTCATGCTTGATTTGGTTAGAGAAAGCCCCCCAAATTCGTCTCCTCCTCGCTCCGGCCAACTGCCCGCAGCTTTCGGTGACTCTCACTCTCTCTTCTCATCGCTCTGCCACCGTACCAGTGGCAGAGCCATCTTTGCCGTGCTCCTTCGCGCCGCGCCGTACCAGCGTGCGCTCTTCTCCTCTCTTCCTCGTTGCCGCTTCTTCACCACAGGGTCTTCGTCTTAGGCGGCGGCAGACACCCACCTTTCACCCTCCGCCTCCCCCCTTCGCTCTAAACACCCTTGATAAGTCTCTCTCACTCTCTACATTCTTTTCCCCTCTTTATTTCCTTTAAACAACTACTGCCGCACTCCACCACCATCATCCCCTTCACCTCCGGCCACCACTCCGGCTAGTTCGCTCCACCACCACGGACCACCTCCCTCCTCGCCGACCGGTCCTTAAGCACTGCCCCGACTCACTGATCATAACCCCCCATTCACAACACTCTGCTATGCACACAAATGCACCCCCGAACACACCCACACACACGGCCACAGTGTGCCCTAGGCATGCTCCCCCAGGCATTCCCATGCCTCGCCGACCACCTCTGCACATTCGTCATACCTTGGCGAAGCTCCCTGAGCTTTTTAACATGGCTGCGAGGCTGTTATCGTGATTTGAGTTCTAGGGGCTCACCGCCATTGACGCGTAGCTCGAAGGTTCCTTGCAAGCTTCTCCAGGCTGTACCCACTCCAGGACACAGTCCCAAGTCACGCGGAGAGCTTTCGTGAACATCTCCAGGCCTTTGATTGGAGTAGAGAGCAGTTGCAGCCTCATGATTTGAAGGATCACCTTTGCTACTGTTGCACGAAAGGGAGGTGGGATAGATAGTCCCACCTCGGAAACTGACGAGCGAGAGGCGCCACTTAAGTTGTTTTTGTGCTTTTAGCTTATTGCCTCAGATCCATGGGGTGAGGTCCCACTCACCCGACTCGGTCTCGTCCGCAACTCATGCCTCCGCGGACCTGGCTTAACCCGACTACCCGCGCACTCCTCGCCCACCACCTCACGTCGGTGGGCTTGGTCCCGGGCACGCATACCCAACCCGTTTACCTGAGAAAGGCTCTGGGAGAGCTATGTCCTGGGAGTGAAATAGAGAGAGAGAGACGCGGGGAGGGTAGGGGGTAGGTCTTGCTTCTTTGTGCTGTGCAGGGAAGAAGGAGGAGTTGCGGAGAGCAGCTGAAGGAAGAAGAAGCTGAGGACTTAGCCGCAGAGAGCAGCAAAGGAAGAAGAAGGCAGAGGGAGCCGAAGAAGAAGGAGGAGGAGGCGTTGCAGAAGAGAAGAAGAAGCCAAAGAGGAAAGCCAAAAGAAGAAAAGAGGAGGAAAGAGCTGCAACAGAGAAGAAAAGAAGAAGCCAAAGAAGGTTGAAGAAGCACTGTAGCAGAAGGCAGTTAAGGCGTTTGATTCAAAGAATCAGACGTCTGAGAGAGGAAAAGACAGAGAAAGAAGAGAAGGAAGAGAGAAAGCAAAGAAAAAGAAAGAAGAGAAGAAGAAAGAAAGAAGAGAAAATTCTATTTCTTTTACTCTCTGGATTATTATAAACACTACATTATTGTTGAGAATTGTGATATTGTGCTTCTAAAATACTGAATTGCTCTCTGAATTCGACCTCGGAATATTTTTAAATTTCGAGTAATAAAAATTGTTATTTGTTCATATGCTTTTTCAACTATACTACAACAAGGTTAATTTAAAACACGAAAAAGCGATACAAACATTTTGGCATCGTTGCTGGGGAGCAACAGACATTTTAGAAGCATTAATCACAATTTTTGATTCATTACTTAATTTCTCTCTTTTGTTGTGATTATTTCAGGAAAATCCGAGAAGAAGAAAAGCAGCCGCCAACAACCACACCAGGGAACTGGTAACCTTTTTAACCCTCTCTCTTAATCCCCTCAAAATCTGAAAAGGAGAAACAAAGAGAAAAATCAATCTAGAACTACCTGTTTTCCATATTTAGTAATCCACAAGAGTTGCCTGATTTTTAATTTCAACACATTTCTAATTGCATATCCACCTAAGGTAACTAGGGCTAAAACCTTCTTAATTGAGCCCTAGATATCTATTTCTGAGGCAACTAAATTGGACCAACTAGAGCCAACCAAAGGATTATAAGCTACGATTTTAGAGACACATCTTCTAAAAAAAGAATCAAAAATTCCAAAAAGGGGTGTGCCTAAGCCTTGTTTGAAGAAATCTATGCAAGAGAAACCCTAAGCAAATTAGGCTCTTAATCTACTTGAATCCTAAAAGAAAGGACCTAAGAAGCTCTCAAAGGAACAAGGAGGTGAAGTTGATCCTTTGGGTCAACCAACCTTTAAATTAGGTCACTTTGCACTTAAAAGGCTTAAAGTTCCAGTGAAACCCTAAGCACCTTGATTTTAACTAAAAGTGGTAGACTTAAGAGGTCAAGGTCCCCATTCTGGTCTACCTGGAATCTTAGTGACAAGAGAGGTCGGGTGGGGGAACTCTGTAACCCGTGGGGACGCTTTATCGTGTAGGGGTCTTCGCGGGACTCTCCCTCTCTGGCTGCCCAGGTAATTCTCAAGTGGACGACCTTTCTAACTAAGGGGTATCATCCACCCCGAACCTCTATAGTCACCCAACATATTTTAGGTGCCTTGATTGGGTCCAGCATATTCTGATCTTATCCAATCCATTGGTGTATGTTTGGTAGGAGGTCCTTGAAACTTCTTTTAGAAATCCACTCTTCCCGAGGCCAAGCCTCAGTACCTTTGTTTGTGCAGCAACCCCTCCACGTAGACCTTTCCTCCGATTTTGAACCTAGTTCTCCTTCTTCCAACATGGCATAGCCTGTTGAAGAAGAAAACAATCTTGAGCACCAGCTTCAGCGTCTAAATGACCTCTTCTAGAACTTCATGAACCCATCGCAGTGTCCCATGATGCGAGATCACTATAATCCTGCTACGGTGGCAATCGAGCCTTGAGTCCGAATCCCGACTGGAAGACCTGATTCTGAATTAAAGGCCAATATGATTCTTGCCATACCAAAATTCTATGGGCTTAACTCTGAAGATCCATTTCAGCATATTAAACAGCTTAAGCATCTGGTCCAGACCTTCGGGTCAGATGCGCAAAATTGGGTTATTTTACTCATGAAGATGTTCTCTTTCTCCCTCATGGACAAGGCAGCTCATTGGTACCAAACTCAGACCCGTCCGATCAACACATGGGATGTACTTCAATCCGAGTTTTTGAAGATGTTCTTTCTCGTTGGTTGGAAAAATGCCTTGCACCATCAGATTGCTCATTTCACCCAACAGACGGGAGAACCGCTTCATGAGGCATGGGACCGATTTTTGGATCTCATGCGAAAGTGCCCCCATCACGGAATTCCTAAAAGGGAATAAGTCCAACCTTTTTACCTGGGAATCCATAAGGACATTAGATTATTCGTCAATGAAACCTGCGGAGGAAATATCATGGGTCAGCATGAGGACACGGTGTGAGAGATTCTCGAGAATATGTGCAAGAACTCCATCACCAATGACTTCATGAGTTTATTCGATCGGACGAATGCTCGCGTATCAACAAGAATGACCCATTTTCCAACACTTACAACCCTGGATGGCGAAATCATCCCAATTTCCAGTGGGTGGGAAATTCTCAGACCCAAAGACACCTTATAAACCTCGTCCACAAGCCTCTCGTCCTTATCAGCTGCCTCAGCCTCAGCCCAACCCTACCTATCAATCTGGGCCAAGCCAAGACCAAATGTCTCTCATCCACCAAACACTGGCTGACATTCAAAGAACGAATGCGGCAATTCAAAAACAGCACAAGGACGAGATCACAGAGGTCCGCAACCAGCTCGCCCAGATGGCGAATTTTTGCCAGCCGAGCACACTTCCTTCACAACCTCTGTCGAACCCAAATAATGTGCCGACCTAGAGGTGCGTTATGAACCCAAATCCATGCCACTCACACATGATTTATCAAGTCCCTTCTGTTCTATCACTTGACGGTATGGAAGCTTCAATATCTTACGCGGGATATCAACAGCAGCCACCCATCTTACCAACCCCCAACCAGAACCAGGCAAGATTAAGCTCTGTAACAACCCGTAGTGGTAAAGCAACCCAAGACCCACTTTATCCAGACCACTCCAAGCCTGGTAGTGATCCAAGCCCTAGGATAGTTATCCAGGATGTTCCTGTCCCAAATCAGAAACTTGGACCTATTCTAGAGGAACCAACCAAGGTTCCATTTCTCGAGGCCTTGACCAAGGGAAAAAGGACAACCAAACCCGTGGCTCCTGAGGAAGACCTGATCAAGCTCTTTGAACAGGTTCAAATAAACATCTCTTTGATAGATGCAATCCGCCACGTACCGGCTTACGCACGATTCTTGAAGAACGTGTGTACACCCCAGCGTAAGCCGCGAACCAAAAGTGGGAGTCCAATTATATTGTCAGAGCAAGCCAGCTCTGTAATTTTTAGTAAACTCGCACCCAAGGCAAAAGACCCAGGCACTCCCCTGATCTCATGTAAAATTGGTGAAACCCAATTCGGTAGAGCATTACTAGACCTAGGTGCTTCCATAAACCTAATACCCACATCCCTGGTTAACCATCTTGAAGAATCCGAGCTTAAACCGACTGAAGTGACATTGCAGTTAGCTGATCGATCCATTAAGTCGCCTAAGGGAGTTCTCGAGGATGTTATTGTTAGGGTACGGGATTTTTATTTCCCAGTGGAATTCATAGTTCTAGATATGGATGCACCTGAGAACCCAAGGGATACACCAATTATACTAGGGAGACCTTTTCTGGCCACTGCTAGGGCCAACATACGTTGTGAGGAGGGCCAAATAGATTTGAAATTTGGAAATCAAACTCTTAAGATTGACATCTTTAAGGCCCAACAAGGGATTAATTGCGGGGTTGTAGAGAAAATATGTGATATTAAAGTCGTGGTTGATGAACCGCATATTGAGGACAACCTGATTATCCCCGATCAACCACAAGAAGATCAAAACTCGCAATTAGAGGAGTTTGAACCTGATCTAGATGCACCCATAACTCCTACCCTTGTTCCTCACACACACTCTGAACCACTCGCTGCTTCTGGTAATCTCGTCTTGGAACTCAAACCCCTTCCCGATCATCTAAAATACGTCTTTTTGGGTTCCAATCAGATGTTTCCGGTGATTATAAACTCCCAACTCACACCTGATTAGGAATCCCATCTGATTACTATTCTCCAGCAACATTGTAGAGCCATTGGATGGGCTCTTGATGATTTGACTGGCATAAGCTCCTTTTATTGCACCCACCACATCTATTCCGAAGAGGGCGCACGACCTTCGTGTAAGATGCAGAGACATTTGAGCCCTAATCTGGAGGAGGTCGTGAAAAAGGAGATCATTAAGTGGTTAGATGCAGGGATCATCTACCGAATCTCTGACAGTCGATGGGTGAGCCTAATCTAGGTTGTGCCTAAGAAGGCAGGGCTCACCACCATCACGATTGAAACTGGAGAGGTCATATCGATCCGTATATCCAACTCGTGGAGAGTCTGCATGGATTACAGAAGACTCAATTCCTCCACGAAGAAGGATCATTTCCCACTACCATTTATTGATCAGATCCTCGAAAAACTAGCGGGAAATAGATTCTTTTTCTTTTTTGACGGGTACTCCGGTTATAACCAAGTGGTAATCCATTCAGAGGACTAAGAGAAGACCACGTTCACCTGCCCCTTTGGGACATACGCGTTCCGAAGGATGTCTTTCGGTCTCTACAATGCACCCACAACTTTTCAGTGGTGCATGCTTGCCATATTCTCTGGTATGGTAGGTGATTATCTGGAAGTCTTCATGGATGACTTCTTAGTATTTGGGGCATCATTTGACGATGCATTGACGTGAATCTGGTTCTTTCATAGGAAAAGTGCCACTTCATGGCACCTGAGGGGATCGTCTTGGGACATCTGATTTCTGAAAGAGGCATCCAAGTTGATCGAGCCAATGTTAACTTGATTTCCAAGCTCCCTATGCCTAGCTTGATCAGGGACATCCGATCTTTTTTGGGGCACGTCGATTTTTGCCGTCGATTCATCCCTGATTTTTCGAAAATCGCGCGCCCCCTGACCACTATTCTCTCCAAGGATGTACCTTTTGAAATTTCCAAGGAATGCACTCAAGCATTTGAGATCCTTCGTGACCTAGTTACCCAAGCCCTGATCCTACAGTCCCCTGATTGGTCTCAACTCTTTGAGATCATGTGCGATGCATCTGACTTCGCTGTAGGAGCTGTTTTGGGGCAGAAAATTGACGGGAAACCCGTGGTCATTTACTATGCTAGCAAGACACTTGACGAGGCTCAGCGTAACTACACCGTTACGGAGAAAGAGCTGCTAGCCGTAGTTTTTTCCCTTGAAAAGTTCAGATCATATCTCCTGGGTTCCTGTGTTATTATTTACTCGGATCACACAGCTGTGAGGCATCTCCTTACGAAGAAGGACTTGAAACCTCGATTAATCCGATGGATCTTGCTATTGCAAGAATTTGATCTCGAGATTTGTGACAAAGCGGGAAGACAGAATGTGGTAGCTAATCGCTTGTCCCACCTTCCTTTTGAGATTATTGACCCTTCCGAACCCATCACGGAACATTTTCCCGATGAGCACCTCCTGACTATTGGTACAGTGCTTCCATGGTTTGCTGACATAGTAAACTACTTGGCATCACATCAGATCCCGTCCAATTGGCCGAAGGTCAAGAAGGACAAATAACGCTCCAATGCCATGTATTACATTTGGGAAGACCTGTACTTATTCCGCATTGGTGCTGACCAAATTATTCGGCGATGTGTCACGGAAGTTGAAATCAAAGACATACTCTCTTTCTGCCATGACCAGGCATGCGGTGGCAATTTTTCTGAGAACAAAACCACATCAAAAGTCCTCCAGTGTGACTTTTACTGGCCAACAATCTTCAAGGATGCATACAATCACTGTAAGGCATGCAACCGTTGCTAGACTTTGGGCAACATGGGCCATCGTGACATGATGCCTTTGTTGGTTCGTACTTGGAGGGGGTGAGATTAGCGTAACGTAAAAAATGCGGAATTGAAATATAAAGCAATCTCACAAAAATCAATCGCACAAGGTACACAAAGAATTTTTAGGTGGAAATCCAAACCGGGTGAAAACCACCACCTAACCCTCTCGAGTTAGGATTTTCCGATCAACCTAGTTGATCAAATCCACTAATCGAATCACTTTAAAACGAGGGTGATTCAACCTCAGTACAACCACGCTACAAGTACGAGGGTAGCGTTCCTCAACCCCTTCTCTCCACGAGAAGGATTTTGTCCCACGAAGGAGACGGGAATTCGCAAAGCGAATACCCAACAAAATAACAAGATAAAATAAAACAAGTAATCCTATAGAGCCAACAAAGTAATTTAAACCTAGCTTCTATAGGAAATAGGAAACTCCCCTTTGCAAGGAGTGCGTCGATGATGACGCGGTGCGTGTGCCACGCGATGGCGCTACGTCGCTCTTGTGAACAACAGCGGGAGAGCGGGTGCGCAAACGGAATTTAGCTCTCAAGATGTAGAACTTGAGCTTAGAGAGCAAGAGATTCTTGGACACAAGAGAGTGGAAGTATGTTGCTTAAGTGTGTCTTTTGTGTTTCTAAGTGTATTTGTGTTGCAAGGGTTCCCCTCTATTTATAGAGGCCTTAGGAAGGCTTTGGAAGGCTTAGAAAAGCTTCCATAGCAGTTGGGTACAAAGCCCAAGTGAATCAGCCCGAAATCAGGAACAATCATTGTTCTGACAGGCTTATCAGACGTCTAATTCTAGCATCAGACGTCTGATTCCAAGGTCAGACGTCTGATTTTGGGCGGGTCTCTCCCTGACTTGGATCAGATCTAAACAGGGTTTTTACGCAAGTCCATCAGACGACATACAGGACGTCTGGCACTATGTCTGGACGTCTGGAAACCTACTTTTACTGTGGGAATTGATTTCCAAACGTTGCAACGGCTAGAAAATCTCTGAGAAGAGATTTTGGGTCAGCCGAGGCAAAACGGTCAATTATCAAACGTCTGGAAAGGCCTAAGGACGTCTGATAAGGCTCTAACGGTCATATTCTGCAGTGTCTGCTAAGCTAGCCAACGGTCCACGATCTGGACGTCTGGCACGTCCATCAGACGTCTTCTAAGACGTCTGGATTAAGGTCTGGACGTCTGATTTCATCAGACAGAACTAGCTATGTCCAGCCTAACAGTTATCAGACGTCTGAAACAACAGTCAGACGTCTTAGAATACTTTATCAGACGTCTGATTTGGGAATTAGACGTCTGGAAGTGCTGTTTGAACCCTATATTGGTTTTCTAAGTATTCTACAGAAAACCTAAGTATCCTAGGGTTGTGCCGGTGTTCCTAGGACTACTGTTAGAGTTCTTTGAGGCTCTTTAACAAGAAATATCTAAGGAAATAAAGAGCAACAAAAGAAACGAAAAATACAACAAGTACAAAAGAAGGAAATCTATCCTATTCTTCATTTCCTTCCATCTTCAATCTGTCGCTCCACGCGAACCTCCTCTGTTTTCCGTCAAGCTCCTCCAATCCGTCCTGGATGCGAGCTCGAACTCCATCTAAACACGTCCACATTTGCAATTAACTTGAAATCTAGGACTCAAATTGCAAATGTTAAATAACACCTGTTTTGTTATCATCAAAACAAATGATCGTGGTGCTCTAGCACCAACAGCCTTTACAGCCGATTCTCGTATGCGAGATTTTTGACATTTGGGGGATTGATTTTATGGGCCCCTTCCCTATCTCGGACGGCTTCGAATACATTTTACTCACTGTTGACTACGTGTCCAAATGGATCGAAGCCATTCCGACCCGAACCAATGATCACAAAGTCATTATTAAATTCATTCACCAAAACATCTTTTTACGGTTCGGGATTCCTCGAGCAATCATTTCTGATGGAGGGACCCATTTCACAAATGCTCAGTTTAGGTCACTGATGACTAAATACGGGGTGTCACAACGAATCTCTACTCCCTATGATGAGAACCTCATCATGAACCCTAACTAGCACAATTTGATCCAAATAAGTGTGAAAAAGCTCCTACAAAACCTAAAGGGAGGCTTAACTCAGAGAATTCTGAGTTAAAGAATAAAACAAATCATAAGGGGTAAAACTGTAATTTCACCAATGCAATGCGCAAACAGGGTACTTAAGGGTCCAAACACTGGTCAAACGAGCTTAATAAGGAGGGAAGTGGGATGATCTAATCTGAAAAGGGTTATAGCAACTTCTAGGAATTAAATGACATTCTGTAACCCTAAAATAAACCTAATTTAATTCACGAGGTTCGAGGTAAGATAAAAATCAATTAAACCCTCTAAAATTCATATAAAAATACTCCCTAAGGTTTAGAACCTTCAATTTGGACTTTACAACCTATTTTAACCTAAAATGAGAACCATGCCCAATTTTTGACTTAATTTAGGTTTTTACGTAAATTGATCGGTCAAACATGATCCAACCTAAAATAAAATTTCACCATTAAAATCCTTAGGTTCAAATTAGTCTGGTATAAAAATTTGGGCCTAAGAAAAGACCATCTTGATCGACTTTACAAATTGGTCCTCTTAATTTACTTTTTGACCCTTATCTTTTGAAACCCTTACGATTTACCCCCTATCTTCTCATCGTTCTTTGCAGAATGGTCCCCCATGCCATTTCTGCGTAGCACCATAACTCCGGCGACCTTGCGCGGAGGATGGCGCCGCACATGGCAGGGCGGCCGTCCTCAGGAACAAGCAGGGAGTTCCCTGCGACATCCTCTATCGCAGGGACCCTCCCCTGACCTCTGCAACCAACCATGCCTCTCGTGCGAACGCACGAAAGACATGGGTATCCATTTCCAGCCACTCTCCGACGAGCTTGGCACGTCGTCTCCTCGATCTCCTCCCCTCGCCAGTGCCTATTTACGGAGCGGCAAGGTCTGCCGTCTCCTTCAAGCTTCCTCTGGCCGAGAGAAACCCTACATTTCGTCTCTTCCCTCTCCGGTCAGAACGCCCGAGCTTCCGGCGAACCTCCCTCGTCCTCCTCGTCGCTCTGCTGCCCTACCTGTAGCAGAGTCCACTCTGCCCCGTCGTCACACGCCAGGCCGTACCAGCTGGCGCCCTCAGACTGCCTCCTCGTCGCTGATAGCCTCCTCCTGGGCATCTTCGTCCTCAACTCCGGCAGGCACAAGCCGGACGCCTCCTTCTCCCCCTTCGTCGATTAAGTAGGTAGGAATCATTCTCTCTCTCTCCCTTACATTTTCCCCTTCCTAATTTACCCTTTTAATCCATCGACCGCCACTTCCACCTCCATCTACTCCATCTCCGATCACCATCTCCGGTGAGGACACTCCACCTCTACTGACCACCTCACCCCTCGCCGACAAGCCCAGAAGCTCCTCCTCACTCCACTCAACTGTTTCCCCCACTCCATTCACCGCCATTCACCGCCCGACCACCCCCCGAACAAACCCACTCCTGCACTCACAGTATGCCCTAGGCGCACCTCCAGAGGCACATCCGCGCCTCGCCGACCCTTGCACTGCCTGCGCCGCCCTCTGGCGAAGCTCCCTACGTTATCTGATGTGGCCGAGAGGCCGTCCTTGTGTTTTCAGGTCAGCGCCTCCTTGCCGCCATTGAAGAGCTGCTGAAGCTCCTTCGCAAGCAGCTCCAAGATGCCTCCAGCCTAGGCACGCGCTCCAGGAAGAGCGAGTTGGTTCCTCGAGCACGCCCAGGCTTGCGATTGGGGGTGCGAACGCTCGCTGCTGCCCTAATTGGCGGTATCTCCTCGCCTGCGGGTGCACGGATTGGAGGTGGGACTTTAGTCTCACCTCGTAAGTGTGTGGCCTCGCGCCCACACTTAAATTGAAAAAGTGTATTGGGTTGTTTGCCTTCATTACACAGGGGTCAGGTCCCTCACCCGCATGCAGCGCGCCACGCGCTCGCCCGCCCTCGCCCGTGCTCACGCCCCGCGGGTCTAGGCCGAATCCGACTACCCGACCAAGCACTCCTCGCCCACCACCACACGCCGGTGGGCCTGGTCCCGGGCGCGCAACCCTAACCCGATTACTCGGCTCTGGGAGAGCTTTCCTAAAGAGAGATTCAGAGAGAGAGAGAGACGCGAGGAAGGGGTAGGGGTAGGTTTTGCACTGATCTTTGTGTGTGCGCGCAAGGAAGAAGGAAAAGAAGAAGCAGGCGAAGAAACAAGAAAGGAGGAGCGGCTGAAAGACTTAGCCGCACTGAGCAGCTGAAGAAGAAAGGAAGGAGAGGAGCTGAAGAAGAAGAAGAGGGGCCGCACTGTAGCAAATGCATAGTTAAGTCGTCTGAGCACCGGGTCAGACGACGGAAGGTCAGCTGAAAGAAGAAGAAAGAAAGAAGACGTAAAGAAGAAGAAGAAGACAGGAAGGAGAAAGAAAGAAAAGAAGAGGGAACGGCTAGAGCAGAAAAAGAAGGAAGAAGGACTTAGCAGCTGAAAGAGAAAGAAGACAGAAGCTCTGCAGCCGCAAGGAAGAAAAGAAGAAAATCAGAGAGGAAGAAAGGGAAAAGAAGGCAGATTGAAGGAAGAGAAGAATCAGCTGCAAGAGAAGAGGAAGAGAGAAGAAGAAGCCAACAAAAAGACTTTTGCTTCCTCTCTCTCTATCTCTTAATTTTTGTAAAACCTTATATTGTGAATTTATGTTTCTAGAATTATAGTTGCTCCTTGAGTTCGACCTTGGGAAAACTTGTCATTCCGAGTAAAAAATTTGCATTAATCTGGTAGCTGTTTTGTCATATACCACAACGACTGTAAATAACAATAACTACAAAGACGAAACTTGCGACCACCCTACCACCCCCAAACTAATGGTCTAGCTGAGCTGTTAGACCGAGAGATCAAGAAAATCCTTCAGGTTATTGTTCGACCTGACAGGAAGGATTTGTCACCCCGACTTCCAGAAGCTTTGTGGGCTTATAGGATCGCCCAGAAGACCCAACTAGGCATGTCTCCTTTCAGACTGGTGTACAAGGTTAATCTAAAACACGAAAAAGCGATACGAACAAAGCTGAAGGAAGAAAAGGCTGAAGAAGAAGCCAAGGAAGGAGAAGGCGAGGACTGAAGAAGAAGCCAAGGAAGGAGAAGCCATGGACGGAAGAGGAAGGGCTGAAGAAGAAAAGAGAAGGAGTAGGAACTGAAGGCAGAAGAAAGAGGAGTCGCCAGAGAAGCTAAGGCACAAGCACGAGAGCAGAAGAAAAGAAAGAAAGGAGAAGGAAGGAAGCAGCCAGAGACAGAGATCAGAAAAGAGAAATAGAAGTACTATAGAACCATAAGTATAAGACATCTGATTCACAAATCAGACATCCAATTTTTGTGCTTGTCTTCATACATTGACTTCTTTATTCCCCTCTGCCTACATTTTTACATTACAACTGTAGTTTTCATTGCATATTATATTCAATTTCTCAAAGTTGTGCTCTTGATTTTTAAACACCAATTTGCTCCCTGTGTTCAACCTCAGACTTAAACATCGAGTAATAAAATCTATTTGTTTTCGAGCAATTTCGACCTATACTACGATGCATCAATTTTAAAACCTGACTTCACCTCGTTAAACATGGTGTTTACATTATTTAAGTGCAAGTAAAGTAAAAATAATAAGCAGGTTTAATTCTCATTTCTATTTATCTCATTTATATGTTTCTAGTTCATCTATCTCTCAAAGTATCCAACTATTTCTTGATCTTGCATGTTCCTCGTGGGAATGATCTTGATTGCAGTCTTTTCCGTGGTATAGAAGGCACACGTGGTACTCTCCTGGTCGGGAGAGTTCCCCACGATAGTCCTATACCCAGTCAACTACCCTGAGGTCACTGTCGCAACCTAGCGGTGACTACGGCACACGTGGTAAGCGCACGGGTAGCTACCCCGCACTAGCACGCGGTCAGTCATTTCCACTAGCGGGTACTCCCAAAGGTACAGCACAGCATAGGGCCTTGCCCTCTCAGAATAGAGCTCTCGCCCCTCAGAACAAAAAAGGGGTCTCGCTCCTCCACAGTCCATACCCCAGTTTACCCAGAGGGCCTAAAAAGTCGATATAGGTTGTCTAGCTTAACCCCGGACCCCATGGGGAGGCTGGCTCCCTCCCTACACTAGTTGTATGCCTCGGTACCATGTACGCGAGGGCCGACAGGAGTCGGTGTAGAGTGGCCAACCCTAACCCCAGGTCTCAACCCAAGGGTGACTAGCTCCGCTCTACACCAAAAAGGACAGTTGCTCCCCTTGGTACTGTGTACCAAGGACTAGCTTACTTCCCGTCTACATTTCAGATTCCTTTCATGTATAGGAGTTCTACTCCTAATTCTCCGTAAGGTTCATGCTCATTATTCATCTCATTTGTCCATATTCAGATCTCAGGTTTCATAACTCGTTCCTCATCCTATATTGGCAGCTTGTGTTTTCACAATTTAATTCTCAATCATTTACATGCAACTCGGGGTTTCACCATTCACTTTCTCATTCACATACAGGCAACTCGTATTTTAACATGCATCTTATAGTTACATTCAATACCATTTGCTAGTAATTTATTTTACCCATGCACTCAAGTAAACAGTACAGCTCAAAACATGCTCATACATTTCTACTCTAGGGTTCATTCCACATCCTAGGGCTCGATCCGATTATTCTAAATAGGTACGTTCTTATTTAAATGTTAACAACTGAATTAAATCACTCTACTAGGAAACATGGGAGTAATGGGGGCTCGAATTGCAGATCTAGATGTCTCTACATGCCCCAAACGTGCAGCAGACTGAAACCCTATACTAGGGGATACATCATAGAAGGAGAGTTCAGAATAGTGTATAATAGACTCTAGTATGTAGAGGAACTCAAGAGGAAAGTACAAGTATTTCATTTGCATAAAACGGACCCCAATCGGACCCTAAACAGATCAAAAACGTGCCTACTGTTCAAAATCAGACGTCTGGGAATAATCCCAGATGTCTTAAAAGACGTTAGACCTTACCTTGTGTCTCTTGCGGTATCCTCAGACATCTAGAGCCCTCTGCGATCATTTGAGGTGAGTTCCAGATGTCGAATCCTCCTTCCGATGATCTAGGAGGACCTTTAGACGTCTGGCGACGTGATCAGTCGTCCAAAAGTGCCTGAAGAAAGGCACCGCACGCCTTTCCAACTACCTTTACCTGTGTACAAAAGTCGCAGATTTAAATTAGGTCGAACAGATCTCTGCTGTGAGGCTTGCATAGCCGTAACCGCGCAAAAGCACGTACCTTAGCATTGCGCGTGCTTTTAGACGTCCAACCCTTGACCCAGACGTCCTGCTGCTGCCACGGACGTCTGGTTAACGGTCCAGACATTTGATACTGGGAAAAATCCTAGTATCAAAACCTCTCCTACAAGCTGTCTCCTTCTAGAGCTCACCCGCAGGAACTTCCGCAGTCCCTCCCACTGCTGCAGAGGGTCGGGAGGCCGCCTCCCTGAGCCCCTCCTCGCGTGCGTGCCTGCCATCGACCGCGCGTGCTCTGCCGAGCTCCCTCCGAAGCTCCTCCAAGCTTGGTCCTCCTCTCATGCTCTTCCTCTCTCTCCCTCTCACTCTCCCTCACCGACCCTCGCTCCTCCTCACCGCGGCTGCAAGGAGGGGAGGGAGGAAAGATGGAGGTGGTGGCTGGTGGTGAGGGGGTGAGGGTGGTGAGAAGGGGGTTTAAATAGAAGGGGGGTTAGGGTTTAAGGGTGAGGGGTGGGGAGGAGAGAGAAGCGCTGCATGCTGCCCGCATGCAGAGCGCAAAGGAACGTACGAAATTTCCCACTTTCAGATGTCCGGGGCTGTGTCCAGACGTCTGGATAGACGTCTGACTTAAAATTCCAGACGTCTTATCCGACCAAAAAGGCAAATGGTCATTTTTGTATTCGCCTCGATCTGATACGAGGTTCGGAGGAAACTTCGAACCTATCTACTATAGTTGGGGGAACTCTGAACCTTCGTGCTATGATTTTTCTAGAGTTCCTCTGACCTATGAGGATCTCCACACCATCCAGAATGACTCATTCTCCAACACCTACAACCTTGGATGGCGTGCTCATTTGAACTTCATGTGGTCGGGTAATAATCAAAACTCGAGACCGCAATTCCAATCCCAACCACAAGCTCAACGATCATATCAACTTACACAGTCCAGGCCCAACCCAAATTACCAATCCGATCCAAGCAAGGACGATCAAATGAGCATGATTCTGTAAGCCCTGGATGACATCTAGAAGACTAATGCGGCTATGTAGAAACAGCACAAAGACAAGATCGCAAAGGTTCGAAATGAACTGGCACAGATGGCATGGACTCACTAGCCTGATGCACTTCCTTCCCAACCTCTGTTGAATCCAAATAGGGTGTCAACCCAGAAACACATGGTGAATCAAATCTAGGGCCAATCTTGCTACACTCAGTCAGGCCCATCGACTCATACCTACATGTTTGGAGCTTCCACCTCCTCAGCTAATCCAAATCAAGGCTCAATGAATAACCCTACTGTTCGACAACAGGGTCCAATTCTCTCTCCTTTGCCTCCGCACCATGATTGCATTGTGATCAATGTTGTGGGCATGAGAAAAGACCACAAGACCAGGCCTCAAGGCCCATCTCCCAAATCTCACCCAACCCATGATCAACACAACAAGGTTGATGACAAAACCAAGAGGTGGAAACAGAATCCCGTCCCCAAGGATAGCCAATCCATTCTCCTATCCTAAATCTTATCCTACCTCCACACTAGAAGACTATCTAAATTTGACGTAATGGGACCATTGAGGAATGCACAAGTCACTATCCCGTTACTTGATATCCTCACTCTCAACTCCACCTCGCCTGACTCATCCAAAAAAGAGGTGGAGGAATCCTTGCAAAGGATGGTAGCACTATTTTAAATTGTGAGTACTATAATCCAAAGCAGTCTACGTCCTAAGAAATCTGATCTAGGCACCCCGCTGATTCCCTGCAAGATTGGTGGAACAAATTTTAAGCGAGTTGTACTGGATCTCGATGCTTCAGTCAACCTAATCTTGACCACCCTATTTGATAAGATATGGATAGGACAGCTAAAACTTGCTGATGTTACTCGGAATTAGCTGACCGAACTGTAATCACCCTGATTGCGTTGGTAGTTGGGTTGGAAGAGGATGTAGTAATTAAAGTCAAAGATTTCAACTACCTAGTTGATTTTCTTGTTCTTGACATGGACGTGCCTCAACAAGTACAAGATATACCCTTGATTTTGGGGAGATCATTCTTGGTTACTGCAGGAACCATAATCAATTACGAATCAGGGCATATGACATAATGTTCTAATGTACGATCTAAGTTGAACTCGAACCCACCTAATTTACAATGACGGCATTGCAAATCATAGACATGGGGGTATTAAAGTACAAAATGATGTGAAATTCGAGTCATGGAGGGGTTTCAACTAAAAAAAATGGGGAAAGGAGAAAGAAGAGGTTAATGTTGAGCTAAATTGAAAAAAAATTGTGGAGGAGAAAAGAAAAGGAAAGAAAAAAAAGAGCACTTAGGAGATCAGTGACAGATAAAAATCTTAGGTCTCTTGGGTCAATTGTAGGGCTTTAACACTCATGTATTTATTAAGATCCGGATTAATCCTTAAGAGGTTAAGGAAAGTGCGAACCTGATGTATTACGTCTAAGGCTTAAGGATTATGTGGCCCCTTTGCCTGCCCTTTGGTTTGTGGGACTGTGTAATCTAGGCAGCCAAAAATCACACACCAATCTTGTTCAGTTCGCTTAACGAAGAAATTATGCCAAAAGTGTTCCGTTCCAAAAAGAATTTTCTTGAAGATCTGGCTAAGGAGTGGCTTGAAGACATAAGTTGATTAGACGAGTTCCCGGCATGTAGAGGTGGAGTGAAAAATACTCTCCTCGAATATGCGTAATAAGATATCGTCTCTTCGGTGTTTGTCTCCTAAGATATCCAAAATATCCTACCCGGGGCATGTAAGCACCTTATGCTGATTCAGGTGCCATGGGCGGGATTATCCCGAAATGTCAATCGTTAGGGACTGAATTTAGCTGCAAAACGCTATAGGTGGTACTATCCAGAAGTGTCGAAAGCCAGGGTTCTGAGGGTTGCCATGGGCGGTGCAATCCCGAAGCATCGAAAGCCAGGGACCCTTCCAGAATTGATGGTAGGGACAAAGAATCCAATACAGACCGTGTTTAGGGCCAATCCAATGCTGGATTTAGGGGAATATATAAAGAAAAGAGAGAAAACTCTTAAAATGAAAAATCTCTCTCTATCTCTCTTACAGAAAATGCATTGGCAAATTGAACTTGGACTTGGTACATCTACATACTAGTGCTTTAACCATTGGGGTTAATGAACCTCTGGGTAGTTTTAGTGGGCTGTAGAAACTTTTTGATAACATCATCATGAGCTATAACTAGTTTTAATTAATCAGACTTAATTGACAAATTCTCCTACATAGTCTCCTGAGAGACATAATTCCCTACACATCCATTTTAAGAGGAATACACAAAATCAAGGTTAATTCTATAGTTTTAACATCATATTATGAAAGCAGAATAATCACAGGATTTTTCAAGGTTTAATTTAAGGTCTACTGAGCATTAAAGTCTAATAAGAGGGTCGACACAGATAGAAACAGGGTTTCGTGCATTTCGAGAACTGATATATTTCCTAAAACCCTAATTTTGTATCCGCTTGAATTACTAAGGTTTTGGTTAGGATAAAATCCATCTAAACCTTCTAAAATTCATAGAAAAATATTCCATGAGGTTTGGTACCTTTGTGTTGACCATTGGAACCTATTTTGACTTTAAACAGAGTTACAGACCCAATTGTGCCCTAATTTGGGTTTTCTACGTAAATTGCTCAATAAAACTTAGTCAAAACTGAAATCCGACCTCACCATCAGATTCATTGGATCCAAATTATGTTTGTACCAAAATTTGGGCCCAATTAGAATTTTTCTTGACCTAGTTTGCATTTTAGCCCAGTTAGACTCTTTCTCTCTGAATTAGCCCCTCAGCTTTTGAAATCCTTGCAGATTGGTCCCTAACCTTGTTATGTTGTTCAAGTAAAGGTCCCAGCAGCCATTGGAGGTCAATTAACCTCTAGGCTGGCTTTGACCATGTCTAAACCTACTCGAATCTTTATCAAATCTCACCAAATTTGGTGGGATTGATGTTTACACCCTGACATATCTATTGGGACAGATCGTACCTCTTGATTCACCCCAGGAAGCTCGTGCGGACGCACGAGATTCATGGGTTCTTCTTGAATCCTAAGCAAGCCAATTAGGCTTGTTTCCTGATATAGAGCCCGGTTGGTGCTCCATAAAAGCTCACTCATTGCAAATCCGTGTCTCTTAGCAAGGTTTAGGCCCCAAAATCCTCTTCAAGTCCTCCCCCGGTTGTCTCCAACCAAGCTCCGATGACACCTCCTCAAGCTCTTCCTACGACCAGCCAACAACCAAATTGGTTGGTTCTCCTTCATCCCCGACTTTGTCCGCTCCTCACCAGCCACAACAGGAGCTTCCTCCCCCTCTCCTCATCGCTGTCCTCCCCTTCAGGAGATTTACCTTCCCCGGCATCGACCAATCACAGCCGACTCCTCCCTTGACCTTTCGTCCATCAATTTAGGTCTTACCTTCTCCCTTTTCTCCTCCTTAGTCTCCCTAGCTCTTTCTTTTTTTGTTTCGATCACCGACGCCGCTGCTTGCCCTCCATCTTCTCCGGCTTTGGCCGAGCTCCGGCAAACGACCTCTGACTCATTTTTGATTCTCAAGCTTATAAATTTAAATGTCAATTTGATTTTTGTCACTATACTACAATGTGATATTTTTGTAAATACGACGATTTTTGACGCAACAATGGACCATGAACGCTCCAATACCTCTGGTGTGCCACCAACCATGGTAGGTGGGAGGAGCTGACCATCCTTCAGGCCAACTTGCACCTCTAGGTGGATGGAAGTCCTCTTATAGGGAGGTCACGATCAGGATATGGCTCTTTGTAGGAGGGGGTGCCTCTCGCGTGCGGATCAAGCTGAGTGGCTTATGCACGAGGATGGCCTCCCACAAGAGGAAAAGGGTCACGTAGTAAGGTTTTAGGCAAGGAGTGGCCTGCACGCCCACCTATCCTATTCCACGTAGAGCCTAGCTTTTTGTTGTTGTTTCCTATAAACGACGCCATTTGGTGAGCCCTGGAAGGCCATCAATGAATTTATAAGCACGGGGAACGTAACATAGTCACATGAGAATAAGAATATGTAAGCAATCCACATGCACAAGGTGATTGTTGACCTAGTTCCACCTCAAGAGGTGTACGTTTGAGGAGAGGATCTAACCCTCAATGTCTACTATTGGTGGGAATGATACATATTAAGTGGCCTAATATAGAGCCTTGGCATTTTCCCATCAGGTCTCACCCCACGGGGGTCCATCCTCCATACCATCTATAGGTAGGGGCTATTTATAGATTACACACTACCTTGGTAGTTACAAAATAGAAAAGTGTAACCGCTCCCATAATGTGGAGATAATGAACCATTATTTTAGAGATAATGATACAATCGGCATTGACTAGTAACCGCTTGGAGAATCCGCGCCTCCTCATATTCCTGCATGGACTGAGTCTAAGAATCGATTGTGCTTTATTTTGTGAGGATAATTTTCTCCCCACGTCAGATTCGAAATCAGTTTGATTCGAACTTGACCTGCCTCTTTATGGAGGTAGGTCTCAGATTCAATCCTTGGACCCACATGAACTCAATGATAGGATCCAATAAACTTGGATTGGACTTGCATGGACTCGTTGGACCTGTAAAGGTCCAATGGATCTAATAAAGAGGATCCTTTAGTCCTACATAGGATCTGATAGACCTGCACATATAGGACCTGATAGACCGACGGATCTGTTAGATTCGATTGATCGGCGGATCCATTAAACCCACTAGACTCGCATAAGACCTGACCAATATTGAGTTGAGTCAAGCCCATTAGTTTCTCCTAATAATTTACAGGTTATGTGACATTGGGACAATTAGATCAAATTAACATCGACCATCTCCCAAGTGGAAATCGATGCAAAGGCACAATTTTTATTTGGAAATTGTGACATTTTCATGTACAGTCCTTTGATCTGGCAATTTATGTATTGATTGGGCTACCTAATGTGTAGCCAGCTCAATCACTGGGGGCACCATACGCAGGATTTATTTTCATTGATGGATGTATTCGGCTACTCTAATATTGCGCTGGTAGAGAGAGTAAGGGTAATTGATGGGGGAAGAAAAGTTCTTTCATTGGGCCTTATGAATAAAGCCCATTAAAGATAACGAAGGTATCTTGGATGGCCTATATGGGCTCGATCGAACTACTCAGAAGGGCAGATTCAATCCGATTACCCGGTAAGTAGGTTCAATCTGACTGCCCAAGAGGCGGGTTGAACCCAACGACTGAGGAGACAGATGGTTTAGTTAATTAGTTGATTAAGTCTTACTTGCTTAAGCGTATTTACTAGGTTGTCTCGATGCTCCTGCCTGGCGGGCTTTGCTAGGCAGGCATGCTGATGATGTTTGGTTGAAAGCTTTGGCATGAAGGACGAGTAGGAAGACATCGTTTATCCGGTTGGTTTAGTCAGGTGGATTGACAAAGCCTAGTTAACAATTGTCGATAGAAAGGGTTATGTCTTCCCCCCGTCAGAGTAATATTACAGGGCAGTTGACATAGGTGGGACAGTTATTTAAACGACACGTAATCGTGACTTAAAGAGATCGTGATATCGTGGCCTTTGACCCACAATCGCTTGTATAATTGATCACGATCTCCATGTTTGAGGATCTCGTAACTTTTGTAAGTCGAGATTGTTCGGGTGAAAAAGCTTACGCAATATGAAAGAAAAAGAGTGATGAGTTTTTGTATCTTGTAGTCGAGGAGAAAAAGATAGTGACAATTTGAAAGTTATCACTCTTCTTGAACATACACCTATTTGAGTGAAATTGATTTGCCAATTATCTCATCTTTTATGTAATTATTTATGAGTTAGGTTCTCTCTATCATATATATATATATATATATATATATATATATATATATCCTAACGTCCTCAAAAGAGGTAAGTTACTCCCCATATAAAGGGGGAAGGCCAAACTCAGAAAATAATAAGATAAGAAATAAAAAAAATAAAAAAGAATCATATGAAAATTAAAAATTAGACGATCTTTCAACTCCACGCTCATAAAAATTATGGAGTCACATGCGATCCTCCAGCAAACCATAACTAAACTAAAAAAGTAAGACGGACGATCTCGGAACGCATCCATGTGTTAGATAACAGCCATAGATCACTAGCTCCAGCACAATCTCGGGACACCACAGCACTCGCCAGACAGCACGAACGCCGCAGCACTCACTAACCCCACTACGGCCACCGCGTCACGTCGTCACGCACGTCGGAACGCCCACCGCACCAACCACAGCCACCGTGACCGCCACGCACGTCTCAACTGTATGCGCAGCGATCATCGATCGCAATCAGATGCAACGAGCGGCGAGCAATGACACAATCGACTGCTGCAAGGTCTAGAAGCCGTGCATGTCGAAGACGAGCCCGGGACTATGAAGAGAAAGGTCCAGATGGAAAGAAAGAGTATCCGACGGTGACGAGGGACCCGATCTGCCATCGGCCATCGACGGCCGATCGGAGCCCCAACGAGGGCTAAAAGCTGAACACCGGAGAGGGGAAAAAAGAGGAGAGAGTGCGAGCGAAAACTTGGGGAGATCCACTTGTACTTTGATTCATGTGTGACAACGACCCGTGAACTCAGAACTGATTGTTGCAGCTTCCAGCAGACGATTGATTGTTACACTTTATTTCATTTTCGATCCAGATGTAAAAATATGAAAGTTGAATAATTTTATAATATAAAGGAGTATAAATTATTTTACATCGATATAAGATTATTCTATACTTATTTTATATTAACATAAAATCACTTATAATTATTTTTCATGATATATATATATATATATATATATATATATATATATATATATATATATATATATATTTTCCCCCCTTTTATTTTCGAATCGATTCATTGGATAACAAATATGCAGATTTGGTTGTTTCTCAGATATGCCGAGAAGGATTTCTTTTTTCTCCTGATCATAATTAATTTGCTTTGATGAAATCCATTTCGACGCAGGTGTAGATAGATAAGGGGGCAAAAAAAGGACAAAATGATAAATATTTAAATTTATACGGTTTATAGAGAGTAACTGCTATCTATATTATATCCACGTACACAAAAATAATTGGCTTTTTTCCTTGTAAGTTTTCACATACATACGGTAGATGCACGTTATATATAGGAATCAAAGAATAAGAAACCTGTTTTTAAGACGCTGGAATGTGAGGACGGAGATATCGTCCAATCCTGAAGGGTCCAATTTTTCAGCGTAGCTGTCCGCTGCGTCGTACACCGCATCTGCCTTCTCAAATGCCTCCGTGGCATCCTCCAGCTTGTAACTCCCATCTCTGTCCAAGTGCCCAAAAATAGCTCATATGCACATGATCGTACAACGTGCAGGCACATATATATATATATATATATATATATAGCTCTATGTATTACAGGAACAACACTTTAATTTGTGATGAAGCACAATGGCAAAGAACCTTCCAAATATACAACACGACCTGGTCTTTCTTGTTGGCGGTAATAGAACCAAAAAGAGGTGGTGACTATATGTTGACGAAGATACATACTTTTATGTGTCAAGAATATGCTTCTCAGAAAGTGCTCCAAAAACTATTCTTTCTACGTATAAGTGAACAAGTTGTACAGTGTGGGCTTCAAATTGCTGGTGTACACTCTTCGATCGGTAACGGTGCCGAAACATTGGAATTAATGCTCCATTAAGAAACACACACACACATATATATATATACACACACACACTTGAAATTAAACATTACGTGGTGCCTAAAAGTGTGCTTCGAAAATTGTGCCTTTTTCAAGTATGGTAAAAAAGAATAAAAAAAGGTGCTTTAATGACTTAACTTATGCTTTCAAAACAGTTCAGCATGCTATGGAAAGGATCTGCAGTTGGATCTGAGTCGCGGTGTTACTGTTTACATCGCTGTTCATTTATTTCTCCACTCAGAAAAGTTTGTCTCGGCATAACCGGTATCTGACAATTCTCACGCCCATCCCATTTCCGAATCGTCTCCCTCACACACGGAAAGTCTGACAACTTCCTTTTCTTTTTTATTTTCTTATTTTAGATTTTTGATCCCACAGTCGCTATATATATATATATATATATATATATATATATATATATATATATAAAAAGTAATATTAAGAAATATAAAATTATTGTTAACTTTTAATTGTATGTATTTATACAATGATGTCAACATCAACTTATGTTTACTTTAATTTGTGTTAAGTTATAGTGTTAATTCTTGTGTTATTTATTTATTAGTAAAGTTAAGAATTTAACTTAGAAATTATAAAAATATAACAAAATCATAAAACTTAAATATAAATTTATCTAACACAATTATAAACCGATGGTAGACAAACTAATGTTAAGAATTTTTAACTCGTATTAACTTAAAGAAAATTAATTCTCAAAGTAAATAAAGATTAATCCCTAAAAAAATTTAACCTTTCACGTAAATTAATCCTTAAATTTTTTTATCTATCTCTCTTTTTTCGTGCCTGTGTGGGGTTAAACTGTATCTCTCTATATATAAAAATATATATTATTGCATCAATTTAATTTTAACATTATTTCAACCTGTGTGTGCCATAAGGTGAGAGTACCTGATAACTTAAAATGCTTAAGATAATTGTGTTAATTTTTTAGTCTACGGAAAATAAAAGAGATTTTAAAAGTGATGATCTAAAAACTCCTTACAATGTCACATTTAACGGCAATATATATATATATATATATATATATATATATATATATATATATATATATATATATATATATTACCTAATAACACGTTGCAACAACGGTCGACATTGAGAGGGGTAGGAAGACATGGAAAAATTAATGCCTCATGGTTCCACGTAGGAAATGAAAGGAGAGAGAGAGAAAAAAAAGAATAATGAAAATGTAAAAATTAATGTATTTTAATTTGGATAATAAAAAATAAATTTAGAAGTTAGCGTCATGTCTTCCTAAAAAATGTAAATGCAAGTCTTATATAGTAAATAGGAGAGGGAAAAAAAGGTTTGTGAGTAAGGAAGCATAAAAATTAATATGTTTTATAACGGAAGGAAGTTGGGGGTAATTAATAAAGTAAATTTAAAAGGTGAGATTGCACATAAAAAAGTAAATGTAAAGTATTCTCACGTGACATGGATCTATCATCACTAAAAAGAATCATCATCATTTTTAAATTAACAATAAAATTATTTTTCATCAATATATTTTAATTTAAAGTGATGATTGCTTTTAAATAATATTATACAAAAATTTAAAAGTGATGATCAAGGGATATATATATATATATATATATATAATGATTATGGATATATAATAGTTCATAATATGTCCACCACAATTTTTATATGTATACTAAACAATGGAGCGTTTACATATTGTAGCAGTGGTTAAATGAGAAGAGTGGGAAGGGACGGAGGAATTGATCTCTGATGGGTCACATTTAGAAAATGAAATGGGGGGAGGAAAATATAAAAAAATGTGAGTATAAAATTATAAAATTAAAATTATTTTACAACATAAGGAGACAAGGGCAATAGAAAAAGGAAAATTTAGAAGTTAGAATCATGTCATATGTTTTTCTTTCACATAAATAAGTAAATTGAAAATACTGTTATATGATGAGATATACTATCGTTTAAAAAAATCATCACTTTTAAATTAATAATAAAATTATTTTACATCGATATATTTTGATTTAAAATGATTGATTATTTTCAAATAAGATTGTACATGTGTAAAATCATAAAATTTGAATTTTTATTTTAATTCATTGAAGCCTTTTACATGGTTTTAATTATAACTTTTTATTCTCTCAAGATGAAATTATATGATTATATTTAACATTTCATTTTTACTTTTTTTTGAAATTAATGCTAAAATCTAAAATTTTAGATACGACTTTGAAAGATCACTCCTCTCTTGAAGAGATTTGCTATACGAATTATAATCGTACACCAAAGTACATGTTAAAAATTAGTACTTATTGTTCTCGATGATTCAAGCATAAGAATTGAACATGTTTGCATGCTCTCTACCATAGATAAGTATCAAGTTCACTCATGTCATGTCTTGATGTACATATGCTTACTCTTGGGGTTGGTAAGCGTTGGCAGAGAGGTTATCGAAGTTGGAGTAGAAGTTTCGCAATTTAAGCTTTTGGACCATCTTCCATGCAGGATTCATTTGCTTGCCATTGGCACCTTGCACCCAATTGGCCCCGACCTCAACCTTGACGCCTGCAAATTCCTTTATGTGCATCCTTCCACCAATGTGACCTGTGGCCTCCAGTATCAGAAAGTTCTTTATGCCTGCATCTGACAGTGTCTTTGCTGCAGATATACCTGATGAAAGAAGAAACATCGTATTACTTACCATCGGGCCTCTACCATCAGAACTGCTACACTTGAGTTTGGATCAACTCAAAAAGGGCATTGGCTCCATAAGAATTAATATATGTGTCTATTATATTGTAACGCCTAATATAGTCGAAATTGTGATGCGTGATTATGAAAAGATCGTAAAGAACATTACTATTATATATAACACTTCGTAGATTATGTCAGTCATGTGCATGGAACGAAACTTACTATTCTACATCAATATTGTTCAAAATTCTTTCTATCTTTTTAGTTTTATTTGAGATTTAATTTGTATTTATTTTTTAGGTTTTTTAAACTACAATATTTGAATATTTAGTGAAGTTATCAAACCCAATCACGAGGATATTGAGCGTGAGCTTGTTAGAAAAAAAGCATAAATACATTAAGCATCCAATTTAAACTCAACCAAACTCAAGGTAGGGTTAGCTTAATTGATCTCAAGCTTAGGTCTAGTCTGCCTAGTTCTGTCAAGCCCAAGCCTGAGTCGAGTTTGACTCAACTCATTGGATTCAATACACAACCTTATAATTACATGTTACACATATTTGCACTTATATTTTTTCTAAAATACATGTTTACCCTTGTGTGTCGCATATTTACTTAGGCACTCCGAAAAAGCATCCATTTGCCTTCCTTACATACCCATACAAATTCTATAGACTAAATAATAGAGAATTTTTATATGTAGACCATTTTATTTTCCTTCTCTTTCACTAAACCCCCTCCTCTTTCGATGAATCCACCTCCTCTTCCTCCTCCCTGTCTCCTCCCCATCCCCTCCTCCACCGAAAACCTCCCTTTGATGACCTCCCTTCCCCTTTGCTGGCTCCATCTCCCTTACTGCCTACCCTTCTGCTACCACCCCCTTGGCCTCCTTGACGATCACTTGCCTTGACTCCTCTAGGGATGTAAGTTTTAGTCAACCTGATTTGAACCTGACTTAACTTAATTTGAAAAGAATGGATAAAACTTGATCTATTTGAATCTAGGTTTGAGTTTAGATTTTATTGAAAAAAAACTCAATTGGATTTAGGTATGGATTTTGATCCACATCTGTTCATTCGGCCCACATACGTGATATATATTATGTTTATATTCTTCATTCTTTATATTATGTATGGCATGTTATCTTTTTATTAGTGAAAAATTTTATATATGTTATAAATGATATGATTAAATCTTTTGAATTTTATTGTAAGGTAGCAATGCATAATATTATTTTATTTTATTTTTTTGTTATCTGGCTTTATTGTGAGTATGATGCGGTCGCAGGATCCATCTAGGCAAATGAGTACCCGATAGGCACGTAGATGGAAATATGGATAAGTGTTTGAATTTTTTCTACGTGACTGGTAAATAAATAAAATATGGATATAAATTTTATAAATAAATATACACATGGATTTAGTCAAACTTTAGCTCAAACTAAACTCAGTTTGCATCCCTAAACCTCCCTGGGATGTTGACAGGGAATAGATGGGTGGTGACCCAGTGGTGTAGCGCTTCGTCCTTTGCGCGTGTTTGGTACAATTGTTTGGGCCAGGCCATAAATATATAATACTGCGTCGTTTCTTCAACCTAACAACGACGAATGTGTCTTCTAAGATCTACCAAGTCCAAGGTTAAAAGGCTTAAAATTGCAGTAAAATTGACGATTTTACACTTCAACTACTTCTTCCTCCTTCCCACCCACAACTACAGGAGATCTTCCCTAGCCATTCCCAGAACCTCTCACAGGCCACTTAATTTGTTTGGCTCCTCCAGCGGCAGATCTTGCACTTGGAGGGGCCTCCATCCCAGAGTACACAGATGGTGGTGACCCTGGAAGTGTAGTGCTCCATCCTTTGCATGTGCAGGTGGGCACCCGGGCAATAAATAACATGCCTAGTTAGACCTACAGGTAATTAATTAAGTTCTTTTTATCGCTCTTTCTCAGGAGGATGGTTCTTTGAGAGTGTCGTTAACGTCTCATCTCGGGTCCACAATCTCATGCAAAGATTCCTGACTAGCGAAATATTCCTCCCTGAATTCCCCACCACTTGCATGGTAAGAAATTAATGTTAACTTACGATTATATTTAATTATAAAGTAATTTTAATATTAATTGATATTTACTTACAATTAAATTGATATTAAGGTGTGATGTTAATTTTTGATGGTAGTTGTTAAAAGTATAAGATATGAAAATTATTAGAGATATAAATGATGTGTAATTTCAATATAAATTTGATTAATATTAATTAAAATTAATATTAGATAAATTTATATTAGAGTGACTAAACTCAAGTTATCTAATGAAAGGTTAAATAATTAAATAAATAAAAATTAACAGAAGTTAACCCTCCAAGTAAATGTTAATCGACTTATTGATTGCTTGCTAACCACGTAGGGACGAGATTGCATGTGATTGTACAGGAATTTTTTGGGAAGCCTGGTAGTTATTAATGCAATAGATAGCCATGTGATTATAGAGGAATTTTTTTGAAAGCCTTGTAGTTAGTAATGCAATAGATAGCCATGTGGTCATACAGGAATTTTTTTGAAAGCCGTGTAGTTATTAATGCAATAGATAACTGGCCCGGCCCATTTTAGCTGGCCACGTCACCAGGATTTGAGCAAGGTGTCAGATACGATTTTTAGGAAATTTTAGAGAATATAATATACTAATATATTATATATTTTGAGGAACTTTTTTTTTAAATTTTTTTGAGAGGGTTCAAGGACTCATTGTGAGAGGGAGGGAGTCGGCATTGTAGGCATATGTGATGAATACATGACCTCGAAGGGCATTGGAATGGAAAGCTTGAGAAAATCATTGAGCATCATCGAAAGATCAAGAATTGGGTGCTCGATTTATTTTGATAGGTTTTATTTTTGGGTGGAATGAGATGCGTGCTGTTATTTTCTCCTCCTGGGGCGGATGGCATTTGAAGAAAGAAAAAGAAAAAGAAAGGAGAATGGTGGAAATGTTGGAGCACGGAAGATTTTTGAGGATGCCATCATTCGGCAAATTCAATTCGGTGGGGGTCACGTGTCGTATTCTTATGAAATTGGCCAGGCATGAGAACGTGCCCATTAAATTAAGGAAATGAGTACCAAAATATGTGTTAGCAATATATTTTGTAATGTACGATTCTCACTTATGTTTTTATTTAAAACAAAATAAAACATATCGATTGGAAATCAGAATCAACGGTTGAAAATTAAAATTTATCGATTGAAAATTAAAATATACTGTTGAAAATGAAAGTACATCGATGTATTTTACCTTTTCATCGGTAGAAAATAATTTTTCACTTGGAATGTAATTTTTCATCTATAGAAAGTAATTTTTTATTTTAAAAAGTGATTTTTCATATGTAGAAAGTGATTTTCAACAGTGAAAAATTAAAATACATTAGTTGAAAATACCATTTTCAGTTCGTACATTATAAAATATGTTGTAATGTGTGTTTGTTTACTTTTTAATTTAAATTAAAGAGAATTGCTATTTAGAGGGGGTGAGGTCCCTACCAGCCCCCTTTTCCCTCTACCCTATTCTCCCTTTGCTTTCTTAGATAAGTTAATTTAGTTTGGGCATGTCATTTTTTATATTTAAGATCTTGTTGACAACTTGTACTAGTTCATAGCTTGCATTTTGCTACGAGATCTTAGAATTCGTGCTTTGATATCTCTTGATGCCTACCATGTCTTTCCATACAATCAACCTAAAATAAACACAAAAAAAATCATCAAAATAACCTTTTTGAACTCATTGATACCAACTACCTTCACTTAGGTTCTTGATGTTTCACGAACTACAAGGCCTAAAAATAATTCTTAGATGAAATTTGATTCTCTCAAGAGATTTATCTCCCATTTCCATCTCAAAGAAATATGTACGTACTAATTTATATATCCCAAGTATCCTAATAATATCTATGATGTAGCCTACATTTTCACTCGTATTCATTTCTCTAGAGCCTAATGTTTTCTAATTCATTGATTTATTAATAATTGCTATTCGCCTGCTTAATGTCACTACAGCTTTAGACCTGGATTGGCACCCAAGTTGCTTGCAAATTAGTTCTCCATCAATTTGTTAAGGTACACATCTGTCTTAACTCCAAGACCATTGAGCACATATAGAACATCTTTCGTGGCATCGTTTCCTGCTGAGCCTTTGGCATAAGGGCATCGTCGAAGACCAAAAATAGAAGAATCAACCGTGCTGATTCCCATCTGCCCAAGATGAAGAATTTACATGCTGACAAAGATAAGGTAAGAGTTGCTGATACTGAAAGAAGGGGTCACTTGTATTACAGTTTTAACAACATCAAGGGATATAAGAATATATTAGAAAGAGCCTGGCCATAGGTGTCATGGAAATGAACAACGAGTTTGTAAACTGGGTTGATGGACATCACTGCCTCAAAGCATCAGAATTATATATAGTGCCTGATGCACCACGGCAAGAATTATGCCATCATATATAGTTTTTTAAGAAAAATTTTTAGAAACAAAAAGATGAGACAATATATTATCGAATGAGTAGATCAAAATGGTAAACTCATTAGGTGCCGGAGGATCAAAATGACAAACTATAATCACAGAAAAAGCGACAGATTATCTAGGATGTCCTTTGGCTATGGATGGAGGGCCCTCTATTACTTGCATGCATCAATTTTTTGCCACTGGCCATGAATGACATGCTTTTATCGGGTGCTTTGTTTCCATAAAAATAATTGGTTGCACATTCTTATCCGAATAGATTACATTAAGAAGATGGGACGGTACGTTTTTTGTTTTCGCAAAAGAAAAGGATGGGGCAATATATTATTGAATGAGCAGATCAAAATGTCAAACTCATTAGGTGCCGGCGGAGCAAAATGACGAACTATGTATAATCACAGAAACAGTGACAGATTATGTAGGATGCCCGTTGAGTATGAATGGAGGCCCTCTATTGCTTGCATGCATCACTTTTATGCCATTGGCCATGAATCGTATACTTTCATCGAGTGCTTTAGTTGTTTTCATAAAAGTAATTGGTTGCACATTCTTGCCCAAATAGATTACGTTAAGAAAATGATGGGCCAATATATTATGGAGTGAGGTGATCAAAATGACAAACTACAATCACGGAGAAAGTGACAGGTTACCAGAAGTGACAAATTGAAATACTATAACAAATAAGTGGCAAAGTTAGTTTTAGATTGCTCGGTATATTTTTAATTTTATTTTATATTAGTGTAAAATTATTTTAAAAGTGATTTGATAATTTTGTATTTGAGTAAAATCTTTTCGTATTTATGTAAATTGATTTTAATATATGAATTTTGAATTTAAGGTTTATGAATCATAAATAATTAAGATTAAATTTTAAATTCTAGGGTGAAAATTTATCTTTCAAGTGAATAATCATTTTTCATAGGTGAAAAAGTATTTGAAATTTAATTTCTCACAGGTGCAAAGTGATTTCGAAAGTGATTTGAGTGATTTGTACTCATGTAAAAGGGATTTGCTATGCTTTCAACAGTGGTGGATCTTATCACGTGCGAGTACTTTTTTTTACATAAAAAGGAGATACATTAAATGGGAACCACGCTTACAACCCTATACAATAATTTTTGTGTCATTTTTTTTATTTTCAAACTCGCGTCCATATGTATTATTTAATATTCTCGCAGAAACATATTTAATATTAATCTCGAATGAAAAAGCACAAGATGAGAAAGTTGACGACGAATACAAAATTCAAAACGGACGTACGTGATCAATAGTGTGCAAGAAAAATGAAATAATAAAATATAAGAAGGAAAGAGGAGAGGGTATAAGAAAAAAATTTTAGAAAATGACAAACGAAATAGGACATGCATTGTAGCATAAGGGAAAAATAAGAAAAAAGAGATAGATAAAGATAATTTGACATGAACAATGAAGTAACAGTGCATGTGTCCAAGTTGATAACTATCAATTTAATTATGTATTACTCCATACTTGATGTGTACATATTTATTTAGGATAAAATATCTGTTTATTATACATATTCCTAAATTAGTTAGATGCACCTAGCACTTTAAATATTGAGTAACATGCATCATATTACATTCAGATTGTAATGACCTGTTACACTTTTAGCCATTTAAGATGTCTACAGTTTCAGTCAAGCGTTTGGATTCGTTCCCGAACGTCTAAAAGTGAAATTTTTCGTATTGCGCTTTGCGCTCTGCGCGTAAAGGTTCTTCTCTCTCCGCACCCTCACCCAAACCCAAAACCCTCTCCTATATAAACCCCACCCTTCCCCTCTCCTCTCCTCACACCACAGCCACCGCCACCTCCACCTTCTCCTGCGACCATCACCTTTCCTTTCGCCTTTGCTGCAGTCGCGACAAGGAAGGGGAGCCATCAGCGAGGGAGTGAGAGCGGGAAGGAGCGTGAGCTAGAGAGCATGTGGGAGTGGGAGCAGGGAGGAGGAAGATAACCGCGGGAGCTTGGTGGAGCTCGAGGAGGAGCCGGTGAGGAGCAACTCAAGCTCCTGTGGTGGCTGGAGCTACCGCTGCGGGAGGAGGAGCAAGCGGAGCGAGCTGCGAGGAGCTCTTGATACTGGAAGTTTTCCAGTATCAGACGTTTGGAGTGGAGTCCAAACAACTAGCGGGATACCTGGACGTCTAGAGCTAAGACCAGACATCTGAAAGCACTTATATCGTAAGGTACGTATCTCCCTACGCCATGCATATCGCAACGCAGGGGTTGTTGTCGGCTAACCGCGCCTGTGTTTGCGTACGCAGGTGCAGCCTTGGGAAGGAGCACGGAACGCTTTTCCATGTGCTTTTGGACGTCTAATCACATCACCAGACGCCTGGAGGTGCTTCTAGACGACTGGAGACACTGTCCGACATTTGGAACTGTCTTCAGACGATCGTAGAGAAGTCTGGACGTTTGAATCAGCCGCAGAGAACATAAGGTAAGATCTGACGCCTTTTAAGATGTTTGAGATTAATCTCAGACGTCTGATTTTGAACAGTAGGCATGTTTTTGACCAGTTTAGGGTTCGATCGGGGTCCGTTTTACGCAAACAAAATACCTGTACTTTCCTCTCGAGTTCCTTTACGTACTAGAGTCTATTTTACACTATTCTGAATTCTCCTTTTGTGATGTATTCCCTGGTATAGGACTTTAGCCTGCTGCACGTTTGAGGCTCGCAGAGACGTTTGGGTTTGCGGTTCAAGCCCTCGTTACTCCCGTGTTTCTTGGTAGAGTGGTTTAATTCCGTGAATAATATTTAAATAAGAACGTGCTTTCGAAAATAGCCGAAGGAAACCCTAGGATGTTGCATGAACCCTAGGGCAGAGAAATTGTTAAGACTTTGGCATCAAACGTCTTTTAAGACGTCTGGGAGTTGGTCTAGATGTCTGGTCAGACGTCTGGAAGCCTTCCCAGACATCTGGAAATTAATTTTTTCGGCGTACGGTTTCGTGTCAGCGCGCGAATCGCCGCCCTCCTTTCTTCTCTCTCTTTCCCCTCCGTCCTACAGGCGCAGCTTTCCTCCTCTCTCTCTCTCTCCCCATGGTGCCTTCAAATACCTCCCCCTCTCCTCTCCCTCACCATCACTCCACCGCCTTCTTCTTCTCCTTCCTGTTAGCGTGGGAGTGAGCGGGCGAGAGTAGTAGCTGCTGCCGTGTGTGCGCGGGGAGGAGGGGTTGCAGTGAGAGGGAGGGAGTTAGAGCGCGAGGGTGTGAGCTCACCGGAGCAGCCAGGGCCGACCGGCGGGGGCGCAGTGGGAGCGTGGCGCTGGGGAGGTGCTGCTGCAGCTCAGGCAGCGGGCGAGAGCGGCGCAGCACGGCTGTGCACAACAGGCGGAGGGCGAGGAGGTCCTGATTTTGGGAAAATTTTCTAGAATCAGAAGTCTGGATCCCACGTCCAGACGACGCGGGAGACGTCTGGAGGAAGGTCCAGACGTCTGAAAGGTACAATATTTTCCATTCCTTCTTTCACGTGTACGTCCATGTAGCCGTTCCGCCGAAGGGTTCTGCCTCATTTCGTGTTGAGGACGGTCGCGTACGCGTGCAAGTTTCGTTCGGGAAGGCGCAAGGGCATGCCCTCTCACACAGATCGGACGTCTAGGCACAGCACCAGATAATGGAGAGGGTCTCCAGATGTCCGTAGTGACAGTCGGACATCCAGAACTAAGTTCAGACGGTTCAGCGGGATTCTAGACGTCTGAAGAACCGCATAGAGAGAAGGTATGACTTGAACCACCGTTTAAGACGTTTGGAAGATGTTCCAGACGTCTGATTTTGGGCAGACTTGTCGTTTTTGACCCGTTTAGGGTTCGTTCGAAGTTCGATTTTCGCGTTTGAAATTCCGTTCTTCTCAGAAATTATTCCTCTCTTGTTTAAAGCATTTGTATCATGTTATGAGTAGTTCCTTTTGTTTGATCCTTGTGTTAGGACCCCGTTCCGTTGCGGCTCTAGGGGTTGCGGAGGCGCGCGGGCTTGCCGATCACGCCCCTAGTACTCTCGATTTTGCGAGTAGAGAGGTTTCCTTTAATTATTTATCAACATTTATGCACTTGTGAGATAATTAATAGAGTCTAAGGTATGGCATGAATCCTAGGACTGGAAAACTAGATTGGATGATAGATCCTAAGGTATGGCATGAATCATAGGACTGGAAAACTAGATTGAATGATAGATCCTAGGGTGTGGCATGAATTCTAGGAACAGAAACACCAAAACGAATGTCGTGAATATATAAATTGCAGTCTTGGAAAAGTAGAAAGAAAAATGAAAATTGCTTGTAATTGGATAACAGTTGCTTGTTTATGAATGGATATTAACTGTTGAGAGCATGGGTTATATGAAAATGAAGCTGAAATGATGAAACCTAAATTGGCTTAGTTAAAGAAATATGAGCATGAACCCTACGGGAAATTAGGAGTAAAGCTCCTGAGAGGTGATTGGAATGGAATTGGGGAAGTGAGTTGGCCCTTGAGTACGGAGTACCAAGGAGAGCGACTGTCCCCCCTGTTTAGTGCAGAGCGGAGCTAGCTGCCCCAGGGACCTGGGGTTAGGTCTGGCCACTTGTACCGACTTTTAGCCCTCGTGTACACAGTACCGGGGAGAGCTACCAGTGTAGGGAGAGCACTAGCCACCCTACGGGCCCTGGGGTTCTGCTAGCCTTCCTACACCGACTTGTTAGGCCCACTGGGCAAACCAGGGTAGTCAGGCGAGGGTGTGCAGACTTGGAAGGGGTAAGACCCCTGTTTGGTTACTATAGAGGGGCTGGACCCCTATTGCTGGGAGGGCTCTGCCCTGTACTGGTTCTGTGTTGTGCTTTGGGGCGCACCCGTTAACGGAAACGACTGACCGCGTGCCAGTACGGGGTAACTAGCCGTGCGTTTATCGCGCTTGTCGTAGTCACTGTTACGTCTGTCAGTGACCTTGGAGTGGTTGACTAAGGGTAGGACCACCACGGGGGACTCTCCCGGCTAGGAGAGCACCACGTGCTACTTTTACTTTTCGGAAAAGACTGCAATCAAAATCCTTCCCACGAGGAACATTTAAGATCAAGGGAAAGATCTGAGAAATAATTCAAGAATGAGTAAATAGAAAATAAAGAAAGAAATTAAATATAACAGCTACTTGTTTACCTTACTGTTTTCCTAGCTAGTTAGTTTCCACTCTACTCAGTGTTTCGCTGACGTGTCTCCTCGTCACCTTTTCAGCACAGGTGTTGAGCAGCCGGAGCAGGCTGCAAAGGGTGCTGGGCCAAGTAGAGCCAAATAGTTTTACTTGTGTAGTACCTACTGTACTTTTTCTTCTGCTGTAGTGAGTATTTTCTGTTACCACTGTACTCTTTTATTGTAAGCATCATGTTCATGTACCTGTTTAATTCTCTACTGTTGTGGTGGTGTGTACTGTAGTAGTTCTTTTCTTTATTACTATACTTTTGTTACTGCTAGTTATATCCATGGTGAAAGTGGTTTATTTTACTGCTCTTTTGGTTACTTTCTTGTTGGACGACTGGGTCTGGGATCAGTCGAGTCGGTCTGATTCTCGTGTCTCGTAGGGATTCGGGAATCGGGTCGTAACAGAAATGAATGAGCCTGTTTGTACTGTATGGTTTACTTACATGCGTGATTAAGATAAATTGCTCAAAATGCCTGTATTATAATTATTAGCTGCTTATATTTAATGAAATTACCTGTGAAAACACCAGTTGCATGTTATTGAGAATTGAACTATGAAAACACGAGCTGCCTGTATATGGATGAGGAATGTATTATGAAACATGAGATCTGGATATGGATAATAAGGTGAACACGAGCATGAACCCTACGGGGAACTAGGAGTAGAACTCCTGTGGATAGACGAAAATATGAAATGTAGACGGGAAGTGTGCTGGCCCTTGAGTACGTGGTACCAAGGAAAGCAACTATCCCCTTTTTGTGTAGAGCGGAGCTAGCCTCCCTTGGGTTGAGACCTGAGGTTAAGATTGGTCACTCTACAACGACTCCTGTTGGCTCTCGCGTATGTGGTACCGAGGCAAGCTGCTAGTGTAGGGTCGGAGCTAGTCACACCACAGGGCTCGGGGTTCAGCTAGCCATCCTACACCGACTTGTTAAGCTCTTTGGGCAAACCGGAGTTGTCAGACGAGGGTATGCGGACTGTGGAAGGGCGAGACCTCTGTTTGATTCTGAGGGGCGAGACCCCTGTTCTGAGAGGGCAAGGCCCTATACTGTTCTGTGCTGTACTTTGGGCGTACCTGCTAGCGGAAATAATTGACCGCGTGTCAGTGTGGGGAGCTACCCATGCGCTTATCACGCGTGCCGTAGTCATCGTTACGTCTTGACAGTGACCTCGGGGTGGTTGACTGAGTGTAGGACTACCACCGGGGACTCTCCCGGCCAGGAGAGCACCACGTGTACCTTCTACTCTACGGAAAAAATTGCAATCAAGATCGTTCCTAAGAGGAACATGCAAGATCAAGAAATATCTGGATGCTTGAGAGAAATGTGGGAAACAGAAATATATAGAACAGATAAATAAAATGAGAATTAAACCTGTTGCTTTTACTATTTTGTACTTAGATAATATAGATACCACTCTACTCAGCATTCGCTGACTATATCTTTTCATAATACTGTTTAGGACCAGGAGTTGCGTAGCCCAAGTTTCCGACTACGGAGGTTGCTAGGCCCAGTCGAGTCCAGCCGTAGTTTTTCTTGAGCACTTCCTTACTTTTTCTCTACTGTTGTAGTAAGTAATGGACTCTTAGTTACTATTCTGCTACTACTGTTTCATTTTCGTTTTTCGTTGTTGTTGTGGTATGTACTGAGACAGCTGTTCTATTTCTTTTACTACTTTGCACGTTTCTTCTACTTAGTTATATTGCATGTGTGAATATGGTTTAATTTCCTGCTTTTGGCTATTTCTTGTTGGACGAGTAGGTCTTGGGATTAGTCGAGGTGAGCTGATCTCGGGTCCTATAGGGATTTAGGAACTTGGTCGTAACACAGATCGAATTCTGTAAATTGTGTATTAATGTGCTCTTTTATTGTCCAGGACATAGGGCGACATACTTGTTGGCTTTAGATTGTAGAGCTTACCATACCGATGTGATCAAGGTGATGATCATAGTCTAATGCCTCCAAAATGACCCTGATCAGATATCTGTAGTGTCTTTTACAAGCCACAAAAGACCGATGGCCATGGGGCAAGTTGATGCAAATCCAGACCTCAAATAAAGAATCCGATCGTATGGATGAATTCAGGTCGACGATCGCAGCCCAACGGGGTGAAAATTGACCAAATCCGACAGCTGTAGCGTCATCTATGAAGATCACAAGATGGATGGTCAGGATCGTGCCATGTGACGCCATCCGAACCACCTAGCACTGCATGTCACCTGGCCCTCACCTGTTGAAGGCCCCTCGATGTGCGTTGTCGGCTATTGGATCCTCATCCAAGGGCCACAAAGCACGCTACGCCGCTTGCCCCCTCTCCTCTCACAACGCCCTTTGATCATGGTCGTTGGATCTTTATCTCACAGCGACGATCGCTCGACCACTTTTGCATGTTTGCGACCAACTCGCTCACGTAGCATAGTGGTAAGACGCTCAAATCAGAGCAGATGACGCGTGGTCTAGCCGCAGTAGAGGGGTAAATTTGTTGCAGTGCGAGGAGATTAAATTCGGTCGAAGGATCGTGATCGAGCGACGCTGGGACCTCCATGTGGTGCGACGGATGGCGAGCACAGATAACGTGCGATTTGACGAACTTCTTCATGCAACCTTAGTGCGCCATGGCACGATCATAACCACCTGAGGGGAATCCTTTGGCCAAGATGTGGCCTCTGCTCGGTAGAGCGCGCGCAATGCGCGGATGTTGTCTAGATCATGGCTGTTCATCCTCAATCGGATGGCCTATGTTCGAACTCTGTCCCTATTGAAGTGTGGTTCATCATAACTAAAATGCCACAGTAAGGTAGAATCTAGGTTAAACACTATCTAATTAACATAATAAATAAGTTAAGTGTGAGAATTAACAGAAATAACATAAAACTCTAAGTTTGTGCTAAAAACACATAATTAGGTCATATTTTGAGAATTTCTATACATAAGACACGATATGATCATCCAAATGTCAATTGAACACATTCTTGAGCTCCAAAGTATAAATCAAGGGGTAAATCATGTTCTAATGTATTTAATTAAGCTTCAATAAAAATCTCGTGACATTTGGACAACACTAGGACTTTGCATTCATTAGTTTACAATTAGATCCTTCATGCAACACATTTTCTTCACCATAAAAGCTACAGGGGCTTACTTGTAAGCTGCCATGGACCATTTGGTTACAAAACCTTCCACTTATGGACCTCTTCTGCAAATGTCATATCGTTTCACCTTAAGGGTCTTCTTATAAGTGTCACAATATACTTGATACTGTTCATTCTCCTCTTCAACTCGTAATGAACAAAGAGTGCAACAGCTGTCCACCCACGAATCCATTAATCCAACCGTCGATCTTTGACCATTGATCACGTGCAGCTTCACATCACCTCACAGATCTGATCTAACGACTATTATTTAGTGTGAACTTTCTCGTGCTCTCCTCACCCTCATCTCCACCGTTAACCCCAAAATCGCTTAACCTCAAAATCGTTTAACCTCACAGCCTCTTCTCACCCAATACATCTTCAAGCTCTATAGTAGACCTCGGTTGACTCCTCAATGACTATATCTCCTCTTCACCTCTCCTAGCTAGAGTTGGGATCTTTATATAAGCTTGAGTGGGTAAAGGTCATAGGAAGAATGCAATGAGTTAAAATCTTTAAAGTAATAAGTTTTGCTTTATTTTTAGCAGAAAAACAACGAATCTTGTAAAATTTTAGGTTCTGTTTGATTGTGGGTTAGCAGTGGATACTGACCAAGTGTTAAGATGAGATAAGTGGTGGAATAATTTTTTCTAGGTTCCACATTTGTACTTTTATCTGTGTTTTTAGTTAAAAATAAGAAAAAAAGAAAAGAAAAGAAATGCTAGATGCATCGAGTTTCTTGATGGATAGAAATTAAGGCTCTCGCAGTATAAAGGGCTTGGCGTTACACGGGCACATGCTTCGCAGGGATTGTCATGCAATCACAAGCTTTACTGAGGGTTCCATCTACAAAATATGTGGATGTGATGTGACCACCCAGAGAAAAGTTGCGGCATAATTGATAACTCCTACTCAGCTACGTGGATGTATCTGGATTTCTATTGTATTCTAAGCAGTTGTTGGGCTTAAAAGTGAAGGAAGGAATCTCTCGAAACAAGGGAAAAGTAGTAGAGAAAGCGGGGCTAGTTAGCTAACCCTGGTGAATTGGGATATAGATATAGATATTTTGCCAAATAATTTTGGTGCAGCTAAAGTTAATCTTTACTTTTATTCAGTGTGCTTACCAAGTTAATGCATGACGAGTGTTAAATTGGCGGATCATCATGTGATGAGATATCTTGCAAGAGAAGCACGTATGGGTTATTATTCAACGCATGCTAACTTATTTTACTTCATGCTTGAAATGGGTTAACACTTGACCTTGGTTAAACGATGTTATCCCAAGTCACGCTGACCCAATTAACTTTCAGATAGCTAGGGATGCATGGCCCGAATGTTTTATTTGTAAGTTATCCCAGTTATCAAATCAGGCCCTACTAAGCTTTTCCTCCGATTAAATCCCCTCCATGAGAGGGTGAAAATTGTAGCGAACCTTTTTATGTGGCGAATGACAATCACATATTAGTAAGTCGAGGGATACCGGTCATTCCTCACATGTATATGAATCCCTCAAGTAACACAAGGATGGATGAAGACTCAAATCTAAACATGAGTCGGGGAGTCTTTATCGTTCAACCATATCCTGATTGCCAGCATATACTCCTTAGATGCTAAATGGTACCGTGGTAGCTCTATATATGTTAAGGGGATTGACCGAATCTAAGTAGATGTAACGCTTAAATTAGGAGCATCCAAAGCAAAACAAAGGAGACCGAAAAAAGTCCAATGACTAGCTGCTAACATATACGTAGAGAATTAAGCTCTAATTAAAACTTCTATATATCATGTCACATTTTATGTAACGTATATATATATATAGTCTTGCTCCTCTGCTGCAAGCTACAGGCGGCGAGCTTACCGGACAGTCCAGCACCAACGACGATCACGGAAGGCGAGTGATAGCCGCTTGCAGTGGCCACAAGAGAGGCCAATGCAATCGTCACAACGAGGAGGTCCCCCATGCTCTTCATCTCTCTCCGGCCCTCGCGCAACCACAGTCGCACGCAGAGATCCACGCCCTTGCTGTGACGACGGTATTGATGTGGAAGGGGGCACCGCTACTCCCCTTAAATAGGAGCCACACCCTGCCCTAATCCTGAGCGCAAAATTACGTAAAGGTCCCAACCCTGAGGTCCCCACCCCTTGCATGGGAGAAAATTGACATTAAAAAATATAAAATTAATATTAATTTTTAATTATATTTATTTGTAGAGTTATATTGAAATCGATTTGTACTTACTTAATTAAATTGATATTAAATTGTGTTGATTCTTTTGTCATTTACTCGATAGTAATTTTAAAAATATAAAATATGAGAATTTTTAAAGGTACGAGTCATTTATGATTTTAACATAAATTTAATTAATACTAATTGAAATCAATGTTAAATAAATCTATGTTAATTGATTAAACTTAAGTTACCAAACGAAAGATTAAGTAGTTAAATAATAAGAGAATATAATTCGTTAGTATGAATCTTATATTTTTTAATTAAATAAGTTATAAATAAGTAATATCATGAACGGTAAGAAATAAAAATATATAAAATAAATATATTATAATATCACCCACTAACACAAATAAATGAGAGATTAATCCTTCAAATAAATCAAACCTTAGATGCGAACGGAGGACTGTACCAACCAGCTGCTTGATTGATTTCCCAGCACGTGGGGACGAGAAAGCATGTGATTACACGGGATTTTTTTGGGAGCCTTGCAGCTATTACTGCAATAGATGACCATGCTGTTGTACCTGCAGGATTTATTTTTAAAGCCTTGTGGTTACCAATACAATAAATGGCTGGCCCCATTTTAGCCACGTCACCGGGATTTGAGGCCTTGCCGACAGCCTCGTTCCCCCTTAGGGGCAGAGCTAAGACTTTGAAATGGCGAGGGCCAAAATTGTAATTAACAAAAGATGCTTGATAACACTAAAATGTGAACGATTGAATGTGGAGGTAAAAAAATCTCTTTATAGTTGTTAGAGCACGGCCAAAGACACTTTGGCTGCATTTGATTGGTAGATTAAGTATTTAATTTATTATTTAATATATATTTTATTTATGTTGAGTTAAGGAGATTTAATTAAAATAAAATTATTTTAACTTTTTTATAAAATAACTTTAACTCGTCAGAATATTTAAATATATTAATTTACTTATTCTATCCTTTAACTTACTCCTTAAATTTATTTCCCATATTTATTTCTTTTAACAAACGGAACCTTAGATCTGAGGAGAGGCATGCTAAGGCGGCAACACAGGACTTTGTCAAGGAATTTATTTCTGGTCAATGATGCTATGTTGCATTGTTGGGCCAAGGCCAGATAAGAGGGACAAGAGAGGTAAGAGAAGCAGGACGTGGTGAATTGTCAGACGAGTGCCAAAATAAGAAGGAAGAGAGAGACGAGAGGAACAGAACGAGGGGATTAGTTTTAGTGATAGAATACCTCGTTGATATCCAGTCCGAAAAGAATTCCATCCACACTATATTTATAACTTCACAAAAAAAAAAAAAAGGGTTGGAGAGGGAGGATGCATTCGCCATTGGATATTTGAGAGCGAGCAATTAGTGTTGGACACCACTTTTAGGAAATTTTAGAGAATATAATATATTCGTATATTATATATTAGATAAGGACTCTTGATCCAACCGAGAGGAGGTTAAGTCTTCCACTTTCGTAGACCAACTTAATCTAGTCGGCTACTTTTCGATGCTCAGCAAAAGGCTTCAGAGGCTTGAGACGTTTTCCAAAAGCTTCCGCTCCACTGGTCTCCCACAAAAGTCTTGAACCTTGGCATTGATTAGGGTTCAAATCAGCTTCTTTTTTTATCAGTTGGGGCCCTCCTCTCTCCCCCTCCGATCTCCCTTCCTTTAGACCCTTGCTTGATGTTCTTTGGCCGTTGAGTTGCTTGTCGTCGCTCACCTTCGATCATGCTTGCCGCTTCGTCACGGGTCACACCGTGTTGATTACCAACGTTGTTTGGGTGGGGCATCTTGACGGTGGACCTACTGAGGCTTGTTGCCTAGTGGCATTACACCAATAAGCCCATCAATACTTATAGTTGGGGTGCACATTGAGGGACCACAATTTCCTTCCATGGTGGTGGAGGTCATGTTGCTGCGGTTGAGGTGGTGTTCATTGTGTAAGTTTTCCAATCGATTGTTGGGTTCTTCGAGGTAGTTGGAGATCTCTTTTTGTGTTTGAGATAACGTATGATCCCGTACTTATCACGATTGATATTTACCTAATTCTTTTCCGATATAGATGCCTATAAGTTTCTCGTTAGCACGGATCATGAAAATCACTGGGACTATGTCTTAGTGGTGTTGTCGTTTCTACAAATGTAGAGTTGCTGCTTTTTCGTATTTGAAGGAGCACAAATAGTTTCCCTACTTAGGATACTTTCTTTTATTTTTCTTATATTTTTTCTTCTTATTTTCTCTTATTTTGGTTTGGCTCCATCTAAATGGAGTTTCCCCATTTCTACATGAAGTAATCTTCTCATCTTCAGAGGGCGTTCAAATTCCTCTTCCTCCCTTTCCCATTCTACATTGCATTCTATTGCATCAGGTTCTTCTCTTATGGATGAATGCTTATCTTTAAAAGAAAAAAAAACTTTACCAAGTCAATTTCCATAATCGATACATCATAGATAAGATGAATAATATATATATATATATATATATATATATATATATATATATATATATATATATAAAAGGCAAAGTAACAATTACATAAAATAAATATAATAAATGTTGTGAATACAAATGATCAAATTAAATTACATAGAAATCTATAATAATTTTTCCTCATCGTACAACTTATTCTATGCATGTAAAGTAAAATTTATCCCCCGTCGAAACGCAATCGTAAATGTAATCCCAAATGTTTATAGGCCATAAAATGCAGAAGTGCCACTCGTGTTGGGGGTGTTTTGACCATCCTTGAGTTGGCTGGAAAAATTGGTAGCCTTTGAGCAGCACTAAGAATATATAATCTGGTATATTGCATCTATGTCGTCTTATCAACGCACTTTACAGGTAAATCTATACTCCTTACTAAGGCGAGTTTTCCCCTCTCTCTCTCTCTCTCTCTCTCTCTCTCTCTCTCGACGCTCCCTTAAGTCCATCAAAGCTTCGAGTTTACGTAACATCGTGGCCTCCAAGTTGGAATTCTTTTTTTTCCTTTTAAAAATGTTATGCTTCGATTACACGTTATTGTTGACCGTATATTGTTTTCATTCTGTCTCAAATTTTTTATCAGATATTATTATCTTAATTAAATCGTGAATTATTTAATATACAGTAAATTTATAGGATGATACGAAACTTATAATCACTTTATTAACCATGCCCCTCTCCCATACTTTTATTTTTTATTTAATTATAATTTTAAATATAAATTATATATTTTTATGTAATTATTTTATAAATAATTTTAACATATCCTAAAGATAAATTTAATTACATTACTCCATATTTCTAACTTCTCTCTTTCTCTCTCACTGTAATATCAAACATGCTAGTCTATGGATATATAAGTAAGTAGCATGTTTGCTCTCTTATTTACACAACTTCGAAAGTTTGTAAGGTCGTACATGAATGTGAGTCAGGAAACATACTTGGTAAAGTGTTATGTAATGCAAGCTTTCATTTAATGTAGAATATATGGATATATTTTTTTTTGCAATTGGTATAGTTTGGATGAAGTTGTAAGTTGTTAATTTATGTTTTAATTTAAAAATATTATTTTTTATTTAAAGGTAATTTTTTTATTAGTAGAAAATTAAAATATATTAATATATTACTGATGGATGACTTTAATAAAAAAAATTATTTTTTAATTGAAGGTAATTTTTTATTAATAAAAAATTAAAATACATCAATATATTTTACTTTTCTCTCAATAAAAAATAACTTGACTTTATCTAAAAATAAAATTATAAATTATCAACTCACTACCTTCATTTAAAAAAATTTATTTTTTATTTAATATTAACTTTTTACCGATATAAAATTAAAATTAATATATTTTAATATTTGATTGACGAAAAATAACTTTCCATTTTATCTATCAAAAATAACCTTTCAACAGTAAAAAAATAATATTTGGTTGACGAAAAGTAACTTCCCACTTTAGCTTTGAAAAATAACATTTCAACAGTAAAAAATAATTTTTTATTTATAAAAAATAATTTTCATCTATAAAATAAATTAAAGACATCAATCGAAACCGTCGGTTGGTATCATCGACGCGAACGAGGGTCTGCACGTTGCAAAAGCTGTTGTGTAAAGTCAAATTGATTGGTTAAAGAAAGGTTATCCCGGAGGGCCATTCCAACAGCCGGTGATGTTACCTTTTCGCATGACTCTTCTCGACATATATAATTTTAATAAATTTGGCTGTAGATGTGGTTATCGCATGTCAGAGTTAGTTAGAATATGGGTTATTAAAATAAAGATACCTGTTGGCATCTCACATTTCGCATACTTCGACAAGATTAACAACAAAAGGTAGTATTTTATTCCAAAACTGCAGCAACACCCTGCAAATATAGAATTTCATCGTAGCCCTACAATTTATTGAAATTATGATTTATCTTTTTTTTTTCCTCTTAGCTCAAATTTTAAAGATATATTTTAATTTATTAAATCTGTAAATATGATCTTCAAAATGAGGAATATTTATATAAATTACCTACCTAATGATTTATATTTATACTTTATGACTCGATAATTGATTAATTTATTTAAACACATATTTTATCATGAAACAATTAGAGTGTTCATTTGCAGCATGCAGCGAAGTTAAACTTCCTTTCTATAGGATTATATATTTATCTAAGAATATATTTAAGAATTTTGTTTGCTACAAAGGTGGATTTTTGATTTAGTACTCAGAAATTATTTCTCTTGCCCCTTGATCCATTGGATTTTTCCCATGATGTTTTTAGGACTACCTTTTCGATTCTTCTAGATTCTCTCCTCCAACACGGTCCTTCAGTTGAGGCACTTCCAAAGAGCCCTTACCAAGTCTCTCAGGCTTAGTTTACGGCACAAGTTAGCTAACTTGGGTTAACAAAGTTGCGACAGGAGTTAACCTTTGTTTGTATTTACTTGCAAACAGGGGTTAACCTCTCTTTATATTTACTGAATGGGGGTTAGGAATAAGGGTTATCCTGCGATATAATAGGAGGGTGTTTACTTGGGAATAGAGGTTAGAATAGAGGTAAAAGTGGCAAAAAATATGTTTGCCCTTGGGATGGTAGGTAAGTTAGTTGGATTTGTTTTTGTTTAAATAAAAATAATTTAATAATGATAAATAGAAAAGAGAATGAACTTGTATTAGAAATAATTTTCATTCAATTTTCATGTGAATCATCAACTTTATTACAACTGACATTGGTACATTACATATTACATCAAGAAATAAAAAGATAAATAATAAAAAGAAATTATTTGTTTACAAACAATGATTTGGATTTTCCTTCAAAAATGAAAGTTATGAGAAGTTCTGATCTACATTTAAGGTCTTCATTTTTGACATATCAGATATGGCAAATTCTTTCAATTCGATAAGTATTGTAGTCTAGGACCTTAAACAAAAATAAATATATTATGAGAAAAATCTGTATAAATGGAAAACATAGTAATTGTAGTGAATACTTTTAACTTATTTGCGAAATCATGAGAAGTTTTGGTATTGCCTTGAAGAAGTGATGGTTGATTGTAATTACTATGAAAGTCAAACCTATACAAATAAGTTAAATCCATTACGTATGAATCAACAGAGAGCTTAATTCATAAAAATATAAGACTAAATCTAAGTGTGACATTACTAACTTTGAATGGAATATCTAGTAACCAATAAAAGTGGATTGTTAAATTTGCAGTAAGTTTAGATTGTTTCATTGTAGAAGTTTTTAACGTTAGTCAATAGGCAAATTTTATCAACTATGGATGGTCTAAAGAATTTAGCCCTTGAAATTGGTGTTGCATGGGGTTGCTACATTGTAGCCATCCAAGCCATGCAAACACAATTAATCGTTACCTTTTCTGTTGTATAGGATTGCTGCACTGTTGCCGTCCAATGTATGCAAACACATTCAATGGGGTCGCCTGGTTTAATTTTCACCAGCCAGCTAAACCAACACTATCCAATTGGTTAACAGGTTTGCTATCAAGCGTTGGAAGCTATCATCATTGCCTATATAACCCTCATAAAGATTTTTGCAAAGCATCCTACAGGTGTATTAGAAATCTTCGGAGAGTAATATATTATTAATGCATATGAGAACATAAATTAAAAGAAATATTTAAAGAAAACCACATAACTTGCGAACAGAAAATAAAATCCAAAGAAAATAATATCGAAAGAAATCACATAAGATTCAAAACCATCCAATAATCAAAATAAACATAAAAGAAAACAATATCCAAAGTTGGTGATAAGAAATTATCGATCACCATGCTTATTACATAATAACCAGTAAATGAAGATATTTTTTGTCATCGAATTGTAAACAGATGAATAGATCCCACCAACAAACGAACGGACATGAAAACTAATCGACCAGCTCATCCATGATTTCCAGGAAAGGAAATTGAAGACCGTGTAACCTTCTGTACTTGATATTAATCTACAAAGTGAAAAGAAATGAAAACCTATCTTGGCAAGAAGGTCAATAAAGAGAGGGATGCTTAACGGAAGGTTTCCTACATTTTCCACTAAGTTGGATCATCTAGGATGATGACATGCTGTCCGATACCCCATGTCCATATCTCCTCAGCTAATAATTCCATGACCAACTGATAGCTCTTCTTCAGAAACTTCCAGCGGTTCATAATTTTAATTAGTAGGATTTCCTCAATGAAATGACAATCCATGTGATCCCTCAAAATGTGCGAGATACTTATCGTGAAAGTACTGTTAATATACTCCCCATCATCTTTCAAATTTCGTAATGCAGTGACGAGGCATGTATCCTTTCGAATGCTCCAACCCTTAGAAGATGCTATTTTTACGGCGAAAAGTTTTCAAAATGACATTGAATTAGATAATAGTCGAGAAATACTCATGAAGGAAATATTTATAAAAAATATCCGTTGTCCGAAACAGCGGTTGGATCTTTTACAGAAACATCTTCATCATACAGTACGTAACATTATCTGGTAGTTTGAGAGATGCATCTGCTCATTTGTAAGGAAGTAATTGATAAGAAAGAAATTAAGGAATTAACTTAAGTTCTAGACCACATTAAGAAAAGAAAAAGGAAAGTGCACAACAAGATTAGTAAGAACGCAAACCTTAGGCATTCTTGGATAGACTCTTAGTACCCATTAAGATCTAGATATTCCTTAAGAGGATGAGGAGAATGACAAGCTTAAGTATTAGGTCCAAGGCTTAGGGAGTATTCGACCTCGTTAACTAATTTTTGGTTTGCGGGACTCAGTAACCTAAGCACCCAAATTTACACACATAGTATGATTCAGTAAGCATAAGTATCAAAATCACACAGAAGTGTTTCAAAAATTCTAAAATGTCACCTAGAGTAGGAGCGGCCAATCAACACAAGTTGATTTAGACGAGTTCTTAGCGCGGAGAGGTGGGAAATTCTCCTCGAAGATGCGTAACAAAATATCATCTCCTCGGTACTTGTCTCTTAGGATATTTACATATCCTACTGGGAGCATGTAAGCACTCTGTTGGTTTAGATTCCATGAATGGCATTATCACGAAGTGTCAATTGCCAGGGTCTGAATTCAGCCACGGAACACCATGGATGGGATTATCTCGAAATCTCGAAAGTCAGGGTTCTGGGGGTTATCATGGGCAGTGCTATCTCGAAGCATCGACTGCCAGAAATCCTTGAGGATTGATGATGGGGACAAGGAATCCGATACAGATCATATTGTGAAGCCAACCCTAACCTAGAATTAAAAAGAAAAAGAGAGAGAAAACTCTCCAAACAAATAAATCTTCTACCTCTGTCTCTTACAAAACGCATTGTGAGCTGAACCAAGGCTAAAAATATCTCAAGCACGGGTGCTTTAACCACAAATTCCAATAAACCTTAAGTTAATTCCTGTAGGCTTTAAAAACTTTTGGTAAAGACTAAGGCTAAAGCTAGACAGATCTGGATCTTGGTTGGTACTAGAGTACCTTTTAGGCCTATAATTGGCATTCTTACCTAATCAAGGATATAGGAGAAAAAGCACTTATCTAAACTTGATAAGAAATTCATGGTCTAGAACAAAGGTTAAAACCTTAAAATTTTGCTAAGGGACTAGCAAAAGCTAGGCATGGGGGTATGATGAGAGCCTCATCATGAACCCTAACTGGCATAATTTGATCTAAATAAGTGTGAAAAAGCTCCTACAAAACCTAAAGAAAAGCCTAACTCAGAGAATTCTAAATTGAAGAATAAAACAAGTCATAAGGGGTAAAACTGTAAGTTTACCAATGTAGTACACAATCAGGGTGTCTAAAGGTCTAAACACAGGTCAAATGAGCTTAATAAGGAATGAAGTGGGATGATCTGATCTGAAAAGGGTTATAACAACTCCTAGAAATTAAATGACATTCTGTAAACCTAAAAATAAATCTACTTTAATTCATGAGGTTCTAGACAATGTAAAAATCAACTAAACCCTCTAAAATTTATGGAAAAATACTCCCTAGGGTTTAGAACCTTCAATTTGGCCTTTGCAACTTATTTTGACCTAAATTGAGAACCATGCCCAAATTTTGACCTAATTTGGATTTTTACGTAAATTGACCAGTCAAACGTGGTCAAAAGTGAAATCAAATTATACCATTAAATTCCTTAGGTTCAAATTAGGTTGATACAAAAATTTGGGCCTAAGAAAAGACCATCTTGATCGACTTTACAAATTGGTCCTCTTGAATTACTTTTTGACACTTATCTTTTTGAAACCTTGCATTTGACCCCCTATCTTCCCCTTCGTTCTTTGCAGAATGGTCCTCCCTGCCACCCTGCGCAGGCACCATACCTCCGGTGACCTTGCGCGGAGGATGGCGCCGCGCAGGGTATGGCAACCGCTCTCAGGAATGAACGAGGGATTCCCTACATCATCCTTTGTCGTAGGGACCCTCCCCTGTGACCTGCGGTTGCCCATGCCTCTCGTGCGAACGCATGAAAGGCATGTGTCTCCATCTCCTGCCATCTCCTGTGAGCTCCCCACGTCGCTCCCTCGAGACCCTCTCCTCGTCAGCACCTTTATAAGGAGCGGCAAGAGCAGCCGTCTCCTTCAAGCTAGCTTAGGCCGAGAAAACCCCCTATTTCGTCTCCTCTCACTCCGATCAGACAGCCCATGCTTCCGGCGATCTTTCCTCCTCCTCCTCGTCGCTCTGCTGCCTTACTTGAGCTCACTGACGCCAGGCCGCACCAGCTGGCGTCTCCAGATCCCTTCCTCGTCGCCGTTACTCTTCTTCTGGGCACCTTCGTCCCCAGCTCCGGCAGGCACGAGACGGGAGTCTTCCTCTCCCTCTTCGTTGATTAAGTAGGTAGGAACCTTCCTCCTTCTCTCCTCTCACTTTTCCCCTCTTAAATTGGCACTTTAGACCCCTCGACCGACACTACCACCTCCGTCTGCTCCACCTCCGGCCACCCTCTCCAGCGAGGTTGCTCCACCTCCACAGGCCATCCCACCCCTCACAGACAAGCCCAGAAGCTCCCCCTCACTCCACTCAAGCGTTTCCCCTACTCCATTCACCGCCCTTCACCCTTAGACCACCCCTCGAACACACCCACCTGCACCTCTGCAGTGTGCCCTAGGCACATGGCCACAGCCATTTTCCTGCCATGATGACCCCCGCACCGCCTTCGCCGTCCTCTGGCGAAGCTTCCTGAGTTGTCTGATGGGACCGTGAGGCCGCTTCGTGCTTTCAGGTCTCGGCCTCCTCGCTGCCATTGATGGACAGCAAGAGCTGCTTGGCGAGCAGCTCCAGGCCTCTTCAGCACTATGTGAAGGCTCCAGGAAACGCGGGGTACTTCCGCGAGTGTGCCCAGGCCTTCAATTGGGGGCGCGAAGCCTTCGCTGCTGCCAAATTGCCAGCAGCTTCTCGCCTGCGGGCGCACGGAGCAGAGGTGGGACTTTAGTCCCACCTCGGAAGTGTGTGGGTGCACGCCTACACATAAATTGTAAAAGTGACATTAGCTGGTCACCTCCGAAAGCACTTGGGGTGCGGTCCCTCACCTATCACTCCGCCCTCGTCCGTGAGCTCATCACACGGATTAGGCACGACCCGACCCGACACCCTCCTGTGCACTCCTCGCGCACCACCCACGTCGATGCGCCTGGACCCGGGCACGCGATCCGACCCGATAACCCGGCTCTGGGAGAGCGTACCCAAGAGAGATCCAGAGAGAGAGAGAGAGATGCGGGGAGAGGGTAGGGTAGGTTTTGCGCTGAGCTTGTGTGTGTGTGTGTGTGCAGAGAATAGGTGAGGGAGGAAGAAGCAAGGCGCCGCTGAAGAGAAGAAGGAAGGAAGAAAGAAAGAAGAAGAGGAAGAGTAGCGGCTGAGACTTAGCCGCAGAAAGAAAGAAAGGAAAAGGAAGGAAGGAAAGAAGCTGAAGAAAAGAAAAGAGTAGGGGCACTGTAGCAACAGCGTGGTTAAGACGTCTGATTTCTGAATCAGACGTCGAGAAGAAAGGAAGGTGTGAAGCAGAAGAGAAAAGCAGAGAGAAGCAGAGAAAAAGGAAGAGAAAAGAGGAGGGAACCTCTGCAGAAAAGAAGAAGAAGACGCAGAAGAAAATCAGAGAAGAGAAGAAGAAGGAAGAAGAAGGACTTAGCAACTGAAGAAAGGAAAGAAAGAAAAGGAAGCCTTCGCAACAAAGAAGAGAAGAAGAAAAAAGAAGACAAGCTGAAGAAGAGAGCTGGCTGAAGAGAAGAAGAAAAAGTCAAGAAGAGAATTTTTGCTCTCTCTCTTTCTTTCTCTCCTTTGTCTTAATTTTTTTGTAAAACATTATTTATTGTGAATTTATATGCTTCTGGAATCATAGTTTGCTCCCTGAGTTTGACCTCGGGAAACTTTTAATTTCGAGTAATAAATTGTAAACTGGTAGCAGCTTTTCGTGATTTACTACAACGTCTAGAATTGAAAACTCAAGCGACAAGTTTCCGCACCAGTAATAAATAATTACTTGATGGTACAATTAACCTTCATAATTAATGCTTTCTAATTTTTTCCTGAAGATATGTAATTGCTGCTCCAATTCAAACATTTTCCATTTCTCCTCTCGATGATCGTAGCAAAGTTCGTAATACATGCAAGCCAAGAACATTAACTTGACCTTTTGGTATTTCAACGTTGGCTGGGAGTTGTGAGGGGATTTTTGAAATCTGCATCCGTAAAGAGAAAAAGTCAACGTGGGATTTTATGAACAACTTTAATTGAATGATATTAATTTGTAAGCTGCATCTGACGCTATTACTGTAAAGGCACTTGTAATTCAACCCATCTAAGAAATTATTTATACTTGTTTCTTCCTCAAAGACAAGTTCTGCCAAATGTCCATAATTGCATCTCCTTTCAACTATTCTTAATCCTCGTGATGTAGACATTCTTGTGAGTTAAGAAGTTAGGTAATTTGACAATTGGGAAAGATACATAATTGTAGAGAGGTATTTCCCTTAATAGATCATGAGCAAAAGTCCTCAAGAAGAAGTTGGGGTAATGAAGAAAAGTAACACTTTCGAAATGCTTAATAAGTTTAATAAAACAGTACATTATGAATAGGAGGATGGATTAACTAATCGCAGTTAATGCGCTCAATGGAAGACACGAGATCATCGACCACGGTGTCTGTATCCGCTCTCAATTCCCACAACTTAGACTTTAGACGTTCAACCTCCACCTGTGCCCTTTGCAGTTCCGCATGCTACCTTAAGCTAGTTCTTGCCTCTAGCTTTGCATACAAGCGAGCAAAGAAGTTACGTTCGACGTTCAGTGTATGGAAGTTGGGGAAGTTCACTCACGTAGGTTGTCCGTAGTTGCAATCCTGGATTGAAATAAATAATAATTCATAAGCTTAATTCAACCTGTCTTATAAGGATGAATGGATTATTCGATTGACTTACTCCATTCCCCTGAGGACACATATAAAACAAACGGCCTAAGGGATCTTGACTTCGGACGTTTTCCAATTCGAAAACTAATTTGCATGGTTCATAACATAGGCACTGATGTTCGTGATACCAATCTCCTCCAGCGTAGTAAGGAGCAGTCTCCATACCTGAAATTGTGTCCTAACACATCCAATATTGGAAGTTGACACATTACACGCAAGTTCAAAAAATTATTTTGCTTTGCATACAACTGACAACCTATTACATTAGCGATTAAAGCACTACAACACGATAGAAGGACTGGAAAAATGTGACATACCCTAGATTACATTATCCTCGTGCATTTCTTATTTAGAGGTCCTCCCACATTACATCAGCTATGGACTCCTTATTCTGGCCACCCCTTCGAATATCTGCCTGACTCAATGTTATAGATGCATCTGGCGTTGTGTCACTGGGGTTATCAATCTTGAGTATAGCCGTTGCTCTCTAGAGTGGTCAGCCTGGGAAGCTTGATAGCTTTTGTTGTAAAATTCATTATGTTCCCCATCTCTCAATAAGAAGTTGTGAATCACGTAACAAGTAACAACTACATCTTGATGGACTTTAACGGAGCGGAAGAAGGGTAGTTCAACAAAAGGAATCTCTTCAATAAAACATCAAAACACCTTTCAACGCAATTCTGAATCTTTGCGAGATAGTGGTTGAAAAGCTCCTTCTTATTGTGATACTTGTTGCGTGTTGCCCTTGAGTTGCACTATGTTATATGATAACTTACATTTCGGTAAGGGGCGAGAAATTGATAGGTATTAGCATACCCACAATCCACAAGATAAACTCGACTTGGCGGTATTGGAATGTTGTCATCTTGCATTGCCCGCCGAAGTACCGTCATATCTGCAGTGGAACCTTCCCAGCCACTAGCAGCATATTGAATTAACAGATCCATCGATGCAACACACATTACGTTTAGTAAATACCAATCGTGTTTGTTTCGATGTCTCCCGGCTTTAGTAGAGTTTACACATAACCCAATGTGTGTTCTCTCTGTAGCCCCAATCATATCTTGCAAAGATTGGTGGCGAGAAATGAAGTTCATTAAAAATAAAAAATCCTACCGAAGTTTATGTAAAGCAGCTTACCTTGAAGTGTGGATATAGGTCCTTGCTCCTCCTTATCTTGTTGGGAACTGGTGCCGAATCCTTCAGAAAAGTAATAAACTCAAATTGAAGCTTCTTTATTGCTCCGACAACATCCTTGTAGTAATTACTTATGGTTCGTGTTGATCTCTCAAATTAACTTTGCATGTTACGATTTGTAGCACCTTGCCCAACTCCATATAAAAAGATTGCAAGGGTCTCGTTTGGATACATCTCCTTTGTGGGTTTTAGATATTCCCTCTATAGTAACATATCCCGTTACTTGATGAATTTGGAGCTATCCATTCGAAACATATCCATTGATCGCTCGTAATGTGCTTCCAACACTTTATTTACTCATACCAATCCCTTTAAATCTCTAGTATGCTTCGGTACGTGTGGAACATGGGTGGTTCGTTAGATTTCATCCACAACTTACTGCACAGTTTCTTGAGACATGACTTCCACAATCGAATTCCCCAACTCATCACTGTCAACAGAGTATCGTCGAGGTTTCATCTATTAGGAAGTACCGAAATGAGGGAAATGAGGTAAAGTTTTATCATTGGATAAACGTTTTGCACGTTCAATATTAAGGAAAAAAGATACTACAAATATAAGAAGATAGAGTTCTCATAAGGCAGATAATGACCTACATCACATCAACCACAACAAAAATCGAAACAAACATAACGAAGACAACTTAACACGAGTATTAGAAAGGGAGAATCAATGAAACATAAGATGGAACGATCAAACGATGTCAAATATCACCATTCAAAATCATCTTGACCAACTCACTCATATCATCTGCAATACCGCGTAGAAAGACCCTCATTATATCTCTAAAAGCTGGGTCTAATAGGTGAGCAGTCTTCCTTGATCTAGGAGCTACTGGTAAATTTGGTAACATCGTGTTCAATCCAAGAACACAAATATCAATCTCTTCTCACTCGAAGTCCCATAGTCATTTCCTCTTACTAAATGCAAGGAACTCATCCACCATAGACGTCACCTTCTCCACACCTTCTGAAGATGAGCCCCCCCTACGATGATGTTTCCCTCTACTCCTCAATCTGTACTTTGATGGTTTTGGTGTTACCCTCAAAGGTGGTGATCTACAACTAACATTTACATCTCCTTCAACATCACGGGACATCCTAGATTCTATAGATGCTCCTTGTGTGGGACTATAATTTCTCGAGTTGGGGGATTGTGAGGACATAGGCATGTTCTCGTTCTGAGAGTAATCCCTCTGCGATAGGTTCACATCAAGTTGGCAGTCGTACTCACCAAAATCATCAACGTCAGTATGCCTAAGGCTGGATGTCGCATTTACTCCCCTAGCAATCTCTCCACCAGCAATTCAATGAAGGTATTGTGCTTCTTCTTTAGGTTTTTAAATTGATTCTGCAATTTATTTTTGACATAACTTAACCCAGTCTCCGAGTAGAACTCTTGAACGATCTCAGTCCACCCATTTCTAAAGAAAAATCCATTAACAAAGTCATTATCATTGAGGTCATTGAGAAGTCTTATCAACATCCTATCCTGATCACCTATCCAGTTGCCAATTCTTGGACCTCCCCGTTGAAGCGAAAATTCTACGCAAAAAGGTTGAGTTTTGAAAACTCGTCTTTTTAGTGCGATTTGCAAAGAAATTCATCAACATATAAATTTTACCGAAACTCGAAAAGAATTCCGGGTCGAACACTAGGAGGCGGACGTTTAATTAAAAAGCGTGTTTGTTTTATTTGTCACGAAGCAAATTAATTGGTCAAATTGAATCTAAACTAGCTATCTACTTAAAGAAAAAATAATAAAAGAAAGAGAGAGAATATTACAAATAAGGAGAAAATAGAGATAGAATAAACATAGATTTCATTACCATAAAGTAATGTTCATTAAAACTACTTGCTACAACTACTCGCTACACTAGAAAGTAGGAAATATACACTAGAAAGTGGTAAAAGAAGATAGAGACAAGTTATCCTCCTTAACGGTTGCTTGGAGGGCGAGCCACAACGACGGAGCGCCCGGACGAAGGTGGTGAGATGCGAGACGAAGGAGAACGATGAGGGACGATGGAGAACGGGGCGGGACGACTTCATAGTAGGATCTGCTTCCCGAATGGCGCTGAGAGGACCACCATAGAATGCTCCACGAAGGGGGTGAAAAGGTGGAAAAATTACATTTTTAACTCTAATGGAGCAACCCGGGATTGGGACAAGATCTTAGAGCTTTTGAGAGGGTGAGAGAAGAGAGGAAGGGATGAAGAAAGTGCGGGGGTCGTAGGACCATTTAAAGGTGAAGTTTGAATTGGCAAAAAGATCATTTTATGCATAAAACATTAATTCAGGGCATTTAGTGATGGATTTAAACGTGACTAGAGCCCCAAAACGTGGGCGTATGTGCCGCACGTGCACGCCTCTTCTTCTCCTTGCGTCCAAATGCCTACGCAAGGGATCTCCTTGCACCCAAACTCCTTGGTTGATCTCCGATTCTAAGCCCTCCGATCAAGCAATCGGACGACTTTAAAGCCACCCTACTGCTTCTGCTTCAACGCGCCCAACGCCCGCATGTACGATTGCGCGTGGGCTTGGGCGTCCGATCTTGTGTTCGCTGGCCTGTGCATCTGGTGCGCCCACATAGTTGCCTTCACTGCTGCCCGATCGCCATCCAAGGAACGAAATCAACTGCGCCCTTCCTGCGCCTTCAATTTAAGGCGCGTGGGGGCTCGACCTCACGACCTCCGCTTTGCAAATGCGCGCTCGCCCAACGTGCTACGCACGCATTTAAGGTGAGTTTTGATTCAAAGCACGCTACTTCATGGCCGTTGGATCAAGATCCAAAGGCTTAGATCTAATCGTTCGTGAAAGGAGAGAGAGGGTGTGGTGGGTTCTCGCCATTTGGCTGGGCCGATTTGGGCAGCGGAGATGGCACCACATGGTGTCATCTTGGCCGTTCATCTTCATATGCTTGTAGGTGGTGCCACGGATGTCGGATTAAACTGATTTTCATGCCGTTGGGCTGCGATCATTGATCCAAATCCATCCGTGCGGTCGGATTTATCATCTGAGGTAAGGATTTGCATCTCCTTGGCCCTTGACCATGTAGAAAATCCATGTACACACCACCTAGACATAATTTACGGCGGTTAAAATCATTGGCTCGTAACCATCATTTTTTTTCAAAGATAATGCTTAATTTCAGAGTCAACTATAGCAATGATGATGCCAACTATTAACTAAGCCTAGGAGAAGAATCTAAATTACCATCGAAATCATGCGGGATGAGCTCTATGTAATGATTTATTGCAAAATTAATATTCATATAATTTTACATAACTCATCTATTCAATTCCTCAAGAAAGGTCTACATTGAATTGGCAAGGTTTCTCAATGAAATTCATTTCCTACTATACCTCGACAAGACTTTATCTTAAATATTAACAAAACTACAGCAGCAAAACGTCATTACTAAAATATTAAGAAAGGTTGAGGTGTCCACTCAAAAGCTTTATTGAAGTATTTCACATATCTACCATTTGTACTTATATAAAATCTTCAAGTGTAAATACTTAAATTACAATTTAAAAGGAATAAAAAACTTTATATCGTAGATGATAATTGAAATTAATGAACCATAGCAGCAAGCAAAACTCCAGCCAAATTGAAATTTAAGAGCTTGATATGTGCATATCCTACATGTGCACAACAAAACATGAATATGGAGAGGCACAAGTTCAAGAAACAATGGTTCCAAGCCGCAATCATGTACGTAGTTATTTCATTGCAGAACCACATGCAGCATTCATCAAGCAGAAGCAGAGCAACACATGTAAAAATGAAAAAAAGGATGTAGAAATCAGAAGAAGCAAAGCTTCTCCATGTAAAGCAGTCTAATAATGTAGGAGATTCCAGGTGGGATGTAGATACGCCAACTCCACAGGCTGGATAGAAAATGCATTTAAGGAGCAAAATCAGGATTCTTTTTAAAGTTATATAGATGAGTGATTTTACAAAAGAGTCCCTGAAAAATGCTCAAGATAGAAAATCAATTAAATGTCCGTAATATGGCATTCAAATGGTACAAATGGCATAGTTTTGGACTTCATTGCTATATGGATTTGTTGCTATGTAGGCAATTCCCTTGAAAACTTTGCAAGAATGGTAAAATAATCATGTAATGGTCCCTCAATTCCTTCGGCTGGAAAGCTTAATTCAGATCAATCGCCATTCATAATTTGAGTTTAAACCAGGTAATAAAGAAAAAGAAGATGATATTGCAAATTTGTCACCCAGATCTTGCACTAGAGAACAAGAAGCTTATTTACTGGCGTATCACCTAAATCTGGGCTATCTTGTTATGGTGACCCAAATGCAGCAATCATCAAGCAGGAGCAGGAGCACCACATGTAAAAAATGTAAAAAAGAATGTAGAAACCAGGACCAGCAAAGCCTCCCCATGTAATGCAATCAGTGACCCAAATGCAGCAATCATCAAGCAGGAGCAGAAGCACCACATGTAAAAAATGCAAAAAAAAGCATAGAAATGAGGAGCAGCGAGGCTTCCCCATGTAATGCAGTTGGTGACCCAAATGCAGACCTAAATGCAGAATTCATCAAGCAGGAGCAGGAGCACCACATGTAAAAAATTCAAAAAAAAAATGTAGAAACCAGGAGCAGCAAAGCTTCCCCTTGTAAAGCAGTCTAATAACGTAGGAGATTCCCAAACAATGGTTACAGGAGCAGTCTAGTACATGCAGCAATGGTTACTTGTAAAAGATGCAATGGTAGTAGTTGATTCCCCAGTAAAGGTTCTCCATGTCAAAATTTTGATTAAACGAGTATAAACACCACAACAAGGAGGTATAGCCAGTAAAACCATCAGAAGAAAAACTACCAACCAGTAGGAGATCATCAGATCAAAGCATTGACAGAAATAACCATCATGGTACACACTAGAACGAAAGTATAATCGAAGTAAAAATCACCAACTACTATCACAAGGAAACACACATTTGAAATTACTGAATAGGTTTGGTTACCTCACAACCAAGCCCCTCTCTAGCAAATAGAACCCAACACTAGCAATGCAACAAAAGCTGGGACATAAATCATAACAGGTAAGAACATCGTGAAATAGGGAAAAAGATCATAAAGGAAAAAAACAAAGAAGGGAAGCTAGACTTGATTAGGGTTCCAAAATCACATGGAGAGGTTGAACGGCGTCAAGGACCCTTTTATAGAGGTTTTGCGTATCGCTAAACCCCATCAATGTGTTGCACGACGATTGTAGTAAAGACAAGGAAAAATAAATAAAGGCGAAATCAAATCGTGAAGTCACGGGAAAACACCACCCAGATTTGTGGATGAATAGAGCAAGAACACCTCGAAACTGGCCATATCAGGGGAAAGCACTTTGGTAAAGACAAGGAAGCACTTCGGGAAAGCACTTCGGTATAAAGGGCACCTACCAACCTTTCGTTACAGGAAGAAGGCCATGGTGGCAGTAGGAATCCGAAGAGTAAGAGGGACTGCAACAAGCATCGAAGCGTGCCAAAGCCCTACATGCTTCCATAGTCCGACAATGACTGTGGAGAACGAGGATTTCGAAACTCGCCATCGCGAGCGGAGAGAGCGATGTGACAAAAAAATGATAAGGGCATCTTCGACAGAAAGGGAATGGCGAAGGATCACAAGTGGAGAGAGAGAGCACAAGTTAAATGGGGGGTTGAGGCAACCCTCTGTCACGACCCGATCCCAGATCCCTACAGGACCCAAGATCGGCTCGTCTTGACTAATCCCAAGACCCAGTCATCCAACGAGAAATAACCAAATAACATGCATCAATCCACAATCACACAAGTAATGTAGCTAAGCAGGAAGGAATTGGCAACAAAGGAGAAATAGAACAGCAAAACCAAAATATTACATGCCTTTAAGAACAGAAATACAACCATCACAACCAAAAACTAGTACATAGATGATGGGGAATGCAATGGAAAAGTACTAGAAAGTGTAAGTATAGAAACTCACTAGCAGCAGAAACTATAGCTGGGCTCGACTAGGCCCAGCGTCCTCAGCAGTTGGTGATTTGGGTTGCTCAAATCCCTGACCTGTAAAAGGTTATACATCTGGAGTCAGCTAACGCTGAGTAGAGTGGTGACTAAAACATAAAATGCATTTAACAAGTAGCTTAACATATTACTTTCTGATTCCAATTATCTTATGACGGTTTGCTGTGTAGAGATCTCTAATCAGGATTCATTACATTACTCAATCTTCTTATTCCCTAAAGCAACGATCTTGCTTGCAGATATCCCGTGATGTAGGTTGCACACGTGGCATTCTCTTAGCTGGGAGAGTCCCTCCATGGTAGTCCTACACCTGGTCTACTGCCCCGAGGTCATGGCCGCGACGTAGCGGTGACTACGACACACGTGATGAGCGCCCGAGTAGTTACCCCACACAGGCACGTGGTTAATCGTTTCCGCTAGCGGGTACGCTGATGAGAACCTCATCATGAACCCTAACTAGCTTACTTTGGTCAAATAAAATGAACAAAAGCTCCTACATAACATAAATGAAGGCCTAATTCAGGGAATTACTAATCTGAGAAGAAAACATGAAACAAAGGGTAAAACTGCAATTTTACCATTGCATTACATCAACAGGATTTCTAAGGATCTAGATGTAGGTCAATTGGACTTAATAAGAGAAAAAGTGGGATGGTTTGGTCAGAAAATGGTTATGGTGAAATATAGGAATTAAATGACATTTTGTAACCCTAAAATAAATCCACTTTAATTCACAAGCTTTCAGGTAAGATAAAAATTAACTAAGCCCTCTAAAATTCATGAAAAAATATCCTCCAGGGTTTATAACCTTCAATTTGACCTTTGGAACCTATTTTGACCTAGATTGGGGTCCATACCCAATATTTAACCTAATTTGGGTTTTTATGCAAAATATCCAATCAAACATGGTCAAACCTAAAATCCAACTTCAACATTGGATTCCTTAGGTCCAAATTAGGTTTATACCAAAATTTGGACATAAGGGAAGGTCGTCTTAATCCACTTTGCAAATTAGTCCTCAAAATTACTTTTTGACCCTCAACTTTTTGAAACCCTTGCAATCACCCCCTCAGCTTTCTCATCTTTTTGTTCATTTTGGTCCCTCTGCCATTCGCAGCAGGGACCATACCTTCGGTGACTTCCATGGAGGTTTACGCCTCATCTCCATGGGGAGCCGCCCCCAGATTTGAAATGGGAGCTCCCTATAGAGCCCCCTACCGCATGGGCTGCTCCCCATGCTCTGAAACCTACCATACCTCTCGTGCGAACGCACGAGAGGTATGGGTCTCCGACCGGCCTTACCTCCGGCGTGGCTTCCCCGTCGCCCTCGCATGCTTCCCGCCATGCCTGTGCCTATTTAAGGAAGGGCAGACCACGCCGCTTCCTCCAAGCTTGAATTGGCTAGAGATCTCCCTCGAATTCATCTCCTCCCAACTCCGGCTGACTGCCCGAAGCTTCTAGCAACTCCTCCGTCCTCTCGTCGCTCTGCCACCGCACCAGTGGCAGAGCCAGCTCCACCGTCCTCCTCCGCACCGCGTCGTACCAGCACGTGCACTCTGACCCCCTTCGTTGTCGCTGTCTTCTTCCTCTGGGCACCTTCGTCTCCGGCGACGGCAGTACCAGCCGCTCGCCATCCGCTTTCCACCCCTTTCACTCTAAACACCTCAGTTAAGTTCCTCTCACTCCCCCTTTTATTTCCCCTCTTTTAATTTGCACCTTCAACCCCTCGACACCACAGACCACCATCACCCTCTCAACCTCCGGCCACCAACTCCGGCGAGGCCACTCCACCTCCACAGGCCGTTTTACCCCTTGCCAACCGGTCCCTAAGCTTCACCACCTCCCACTGATCACCTTCTGCCCTTCCACTGACCACCATCACCTCCCTAAATGTCCACCGACCTAACCCACCTTCACGGCCACAGTGAGACCTAGGCACGCACGCCTAGGCCACCCTACGGCCAGCCAACCCCCGCCCCACCTAGGCACCCCTCCTATGATTTGGCGTGGCTGCCAGTCCGTTCTTGTGATTTCAGGGTCGTGTCCCCTTCCGCCATTGCCGCTGAGCTTGAAGCAAGCTTGGAGCAGAGCTCCAGGTTGCGCTCTGCTCCAGGAGACACCCCCAGGCAGTGCAGATTTGAGTCGCGCACGCATCCAGGCTTCTGATTGGCATCGAAAGACCCTGCAGCCACGTCAATTGACGAGACCATCTTCTGCAGGCGGTCGTGAAACGAAGGTGAGACATTTAGTCCCACCTCGGAAGTGGGTGAGCGGGCGCAGATAAATAAATTGAAAAAGTGAATTAAGCTCTTCACCTCAGAACACAGGGTAAGGTCCCCTCGCCCACTCACCTGCCTCATCCGCGCTCACCCTTCTGCGGACCTGGCTGACCTGACCCGATAACCATGCACTCCTCGCGCATCACCCACGTCGGTGCGTCGGGACTTGGGTGCGCTTGACCCAACCCGAATACCCGATTGGCTCTGGGAGAGTTGTGTCCTGAGAGAGAAATAGAGAGAGAGAGAGACGCAGGAAGGGTAGGGGTAGGTTTTGCTTAACCGTGCCTATGTAGGGAAGAAGGAAGAAGAGGAAGTAGTTGCGAGAAAGAAGAAGAAGAGAAGAAGAAGAAGACATGGAGGCTCAGCCTTAGCGAAAGAGAAGGACTTGGCCAAAGAAGAAAGAAGAAGGAAGAAGGAAGAGGAAGAGCAGCTGAAGGGAGGCAGCCGCAGAGAAAGAAAGAAAGAAGAAGAAGAAGTGCGGCAGAGAACCAAGGAGAAGAAGAAGAAAACGCTGGCACTGTAGCAAACGCCACTTAAGGCGTCTGATTCACAGAATCAGACATTTGAAGATAGAGAAAGAAGAGAAGAGAGAGAGCAAAGAAAGAAAGAAGAGAAGAAAAATTTATTTCTTTTGTCTCTAGCATTTATTTTTGCATCAGTATCAAACATAATTGAAATTGTGATATTCTACTTCTAAAGATCGAATTTGCTCCCTAAGTTTGACCTCGGAATGTTTTCAAATTTCGAGTAATAAATAAATAAAATATGATAATCGCTTTTCGTGACATACTACAACGCACTTATCTTCTTTTTAAAACACCGCGAAACCCTATTATCATCATACGCCCAAACGTACAGTACGAAACAGCACAGGGCCTTGCCTTCTAAGAACAGAATAGGGGTCTCGCTCCTCTACAGTCCGTGTACCCTCGTCCGACTATCCCGATTTGCCCAATGGGCTAACAAGAGACGGTGTAGGGTGGCCATGCCTAACCCCAGGCCCCCTTGGGCGGCTAGCTCCCCCCTACACTAAGTAGCTCACCTCGATACCACGTACGCGAGGGCCAACAGGAGTCGAAGTAGAGTGGCCAAACTCACCCCGGGTCTCAACGCAAGGGCGGCAAGCTCCCCTCTACACTACAAGGGATAGTTGCTCTCTTCGGTACTGCGTATGCGAAGGTCGGCTCACTTCCCTTGACGGTCGGCCGTGGGCGGCAATTCCAGAACCATCCGGTTCTCCGTGCTACGGTATTTTTGTCTCATTCTACATTCCCCGTAGGGTTTGTACATGAATTTCTCTACATTCGGTTTGATATATACAGAACATGCAGCTCAATCAAAGTACTGGTTGTTCATAATGTGGTCCATTCCAGATAATATAGACAGCTCATGATTTACTCAATCATTCACATGCATTTTCCTCTAGCCCTAGTGTTCTTGTCACAACCTAGGGTTCAATTGAATAGATGTATTCTAGAGCATACATTTATTGCTTCCTAGGATTCATCTCACATCCTAGGTTTAACTAATTGCATGCATTTTATTAATATGGAGGTTTATAGTTAGAACCACTCTACCAGGATAACCGGGTGAAATGGAGGCTCGTACAGCAGCTCCCAACGTCTCCGCATGTGATGAGAGCCTCATCATGAACCCTAACTAGCAAAATTTGATCTAAATAAGTGTGAAAAAGCTCCTACAAAGCCTAAAGAGAAGCCTAACTTAGAGAATTCTGAATTGAAGAATAAAACAAATCATAAGGGGTAAAACTGTAATTTTACCAATGCAGTACACAAACAGGGTATCTAAGGGCCTAAATGCAGGTCAAATAAGCTGAATGACGAAGGAAGTGGGTTGTTCTGATCTTAGAAGGGTTATAGCAACTTCTAGAAATTAAATGACATTTTGTAATCCTAAAATAAATCTACTTTAATTCACGAGGTTTGAGGCAGGATAAAAATTAACTAAATCCCCTAAAATTCATGGAAAAATATTCCCTAGGGCTTATAACCTTCAATTTAGCCTTTGCAACCTATTTTGACCTAAATTAAGAACCATGCCCAATTTATGACCTAATTTGGGATTTTACGCAAATTGACTGGTTAAGCATGGTCAAACCTAAAATCAAATTGCACCATTAAAATCCTTAGGTTCAAATTAAGCTGGTACAAAAATTTGGGCCTAAGAAAAGACTATCTTCACCGACTTTACAAATTGGTCCTCTTGAATTACTTTTTGACCCTTATCTTTTACAACCCTTACAAATAGTACCCTATCTTTCCCTTCGTTCTTTGCAGAACGGTGCTCCCTGCCACCCTGCGCAGGCACCATATCTCCGACGACCTTGCGCGGAGGATGGCGCCGCGCAGGGTATGGCAACCGTTCTCAGGAATGATCGGGGGGTGCCCTACGTCGTCCTCTGTCGCAGGGACCCTCCCCTGTGACCTGCGGCCGCCCATGCCTCTTGTGCGAATGCACAAAAGGCATGGGCCTCCATCTCCAGCCATCTCCGGCGGGCTCTCGACGTCGCTCCCTCGAGCCCCTCTCCTCGCCAGCGCCTTTATAAGGAGCGGCAGGGGCAGCCGTCTCCTTCAAGCTAGTTCTGGCTGAGAAAACCCCCCTCCTTTGTCTCCTCCCTCTGTGGTCAGACTGCCCAAGATTCCGGCGAACTCTCCTCCTCCTCCTCGTCGCTCTGCTGCCATACCTGTAGCGTCCCCAGATCTCTTCCTCCTTGCCGTCACTCTTCCTCTGGGCTCCTTCGTCCCCAGCACCGGCAGGCATGTGTTGGGCTTCTTCCCCTCCCTCTTCGTCAATTAGGTAGGTAAAAACTTTCCTCTCTCTCTCTCTCTGTTATTTCCCCCTTAATTTACTATTTTAACCCACCGACCGCCACTGTCCATTACCACCTTCCCCATCTTTGGCCGCTCTCCGACGAGGCATTCTCGCCACTCCACGCCTCCATCCGCCTCGTCAGCTACCCCTTAAGCTTCGTGACATCTCACTGACATCGAATCCGCCCTCCATTCACCACCTAGCACCTCCAGACCACCCCCCGAACACACCCACTCTCACGCACGTAGTGTGCCCTAGGTTCACGGCCACAGGCACGCTTGCTTCTCGCCGACCCCTGCACCGCCTTCGCCATCCTCTGGCGAAGCTCCCTGCGTTGTCTGACGTGGCCGTGAGGCCGTCTTCGTGATTTCAGGTCTCAGCCTCCTCGCCGCCATTGTCGAGTAGCAGGGGCTGCTTCGCAGGCAGCTCTAGGCCTCTTCGGCTCCAGGCACAGGCTCCAGCCAGCGCGGGATACGTCCACGAGTACGCCCAGGACTTCAATTGGGGGCGTGAAGCCTTCGCTGCTGCCCAATTGCCAGCGCCTTCTCACCTGTGGGCGCGCGAAGCAGAGGTGGGACTTTAGTCCCACCTCGTAAGTGTGTGGCCGTGTGGCCACACTTAAATTGAAAATGTGCTTTAGGCTCTTCGCCTCTGAAAGCGCTTGGGGTGAGGTCCCTCACCTATCACCGGGTCTCGTCCGCAGCACACCCACACGGATCTGACCCGACCTGACTTCCCACTCCTGTGCACTCCTCGCGCACCACCCATGCCGGTGCGCCTAGACCCGGGCACGCGACCCGACCCAATTACCCAGCTCTGGGAGAGCTTACCAAAGAGAGATCCAGAGAAGCAGTTAAGGCATCTGAGCGGTGAATCAGACGTCGACGAAAAAGAAGGAAGGTCAGCAGCAAGAAAAAGAAAAGAAAGAAGAAGAAGAAGGGCCAGAGCAGAAGAAAGAAGAAAAGAGAAAGAGGAACCGCAGCTGCTGAGAAAAAGGAGAAGACGCAGAAAAAAGAAAAATGAAGAAGAAAACAAGCTAAAGAAGAGAGCCGGCTGAAGAAAGAGAAAAAGAAAAATTCAATTACCCTCTCTCTCTTTCTCTCTCTCTTTCCTAATTTTTTGTAAAACCTTATATATATTGTGAATTTATATACTTCTGGAATTTTAGTTTGCTTCCTGAGTTCGACCTCAGGAAACTTTTTATTCCGAGTAATAAATTATATTAGACTGGTGATCGTTTTTGTCATATACTACTACGACTGTAATAACTACATCAACAACGAACGACACCAGTTTTTGGAGCCGTTGCTGGGGAGCAACGGCTATTCTAGAAGCTATTAATTCACAATTTTGATTTCCTATTGACTAATCTCTTCTCTTTTGTTGTGCAGGAATAGGAAATCAAGAGGAAAACAAGCAGTTGCACAACAACCACACGAAGGACAGGTAATTTTCTATCCTCTCATTTAAACCCCTAAATTCTAAAGAGGAAGAAAAAGAAAGAAAAAGCAATCTAGGAATAACCTGTCTTCCATACTTAGTAAATCACCAAAGTTGCCTGTTTTCAATTTCAACACAATATATCTGTGTATCCATTAAGGTTATTTAGGGCTAAAACCTTCTTTCTTGAGCCCTAATTACCCAATCGAGAGGCAACTAACTGGATCAATTAGAGCCAATATAAGGTTCAAAGCAAGGGCTTTAGAAACGCGCTTTTCTAAGAAAGAATGAAAAATTCCCAACAGAAGTGTGCCTAAGCCATTGCTTGAAAACATCTATCAAGAGAAACCCTAAGAAATTTGGCTCTTAAAAACACTTGAACCCTAAAAGACAAGACCTAATAAGCTCTCAAAGGAACTAATAAGTAAAGTTCATCCCCTGGGTCAACCAACCTTCAACTTAGGTCACTCTTTGCACTCAAAAGGTTAAAGTTTAAGTGAAAACCTAAGCACCTTGATCCTAACTAAAAGTGGTAGACTTAAGAGGTCAAGGTCCCCATTCTGGTCTACCTGGAATCTCAGTGACAAGAGAGGTCGGGTCGGGGAAACCCTGTAACCCATGGGGATGCTCTACTGTGCAGGGGTCTTCGCGGGACTCACCCTCTCTGGCTGCCCAGGTAATTCTCAGGTGGACGACCTTCTGATCAAGGGGTCCATCCGCCCCGAACCTCTATAGTCACTCAACATTTTGGGTGTCTTGATTAGGTCCAGCACCTGCTAACTCATCCTCTCCATCAATGTATGTTTGGTAGGAAGTCCTTGAATCCTCCTTTAGAAATTCACTCTCCTCGAGGCCGAGCCTTAGTACCCTTGCGTGTGCAACCAACCCTTCACATAGACCTTTCCTTTGATTCTGAACCCAACTCACCTTCTTCTTCCACAATGGCTCTGCCAGTTGAGGAAGAGAACAATCTGGAGCACCAGCTCCAGTGACTCAATGACCTCTTTCAGAACTTCATGCACCCACCGCAGCGTCCCATGATGCGGGACCACTATAATCATGCTGCGGTGGCTATTGAGCCTCGAGTCAGAATCCCGACTGGAGGACCAGATTCTGAACTGAAGCCCAACATGATTCATGCCATTCCTAAATTTCATGGGCTTAATTCTGAAGACCCCTTCCAGCACATTAAACAGCTAAAGCATCTGGCCCAGACCTTCGGGTCAAATGCGCAAAATCGGGATATTCTCCTTATGAAGATGTTCTCTTTCTCCCTTATGGACAAGGCCACCCATTGGTACCAAACATAGACCCGACCGATCAACAATTGGGAGGAACTTCAGTCCGAGTTCCTGAAGAAGTTCTTCCCTGTTGGTCGGACCAATGCCTTGCGCCATTAGATTACTCATTTCACGCAGCAAACGGGAGAACCCTTTCATGAGGCATGGGATCGTTTTCAGGATCTCATGAGAAAGTGCCCCCATCACGGAGTTCCTAAATGGGAACAAGTCCAATCTTTTTACCGGGGACTCCGTGAGGATATTAGACTGTTCGTCAATGCAACCTGCGTAGGTAATATTATTGGTCAACATGAGGACACCATGTGGGAGATTCTCGAGAACATGTGTGAGAACTCCATCAATAATGACTCCATGGGACTATTCGACAGGATGAATACCCGCGCAGCAACGAACATTAGGGGAGCACACGAGACGTAGGACCTATCCGCATTAGTCGATCTGGAATTAATGACTAGTCGATTGGACAAGGTCTCTATCATTGAGAAGAAGGTGGATGAGCTGACTCAGCACTTGCAGCGAGCCACCTCTGCGCAGAATTCCTTTGCACAACCTCCTTCTGCATGGGAGACTGTGCAAAACATTTTTCACCGACCTTCTCCTGGGATGGACTCGTATCCATCCCCATTTGACTCTAGAACTGGAGAAACCTCCGATCCTTTCTATTCCTGCGAGGACCTCAACGCCATCCAAAATGACCCATTTTCCAATACCTACAATCCTGGATGGCGTAACCATCCCAACTTCCAGTGGGCGGGGAATTCCTAGACTCAAAGACCACCCTTTCAACCCCGTCCACAAGCATCTCCTCCTTACCAGCCGCCTCAGCCACGACCCAACCCTACTTATCCATCTGGGCCAAATCAAGATCAAATGTTCCTCATTCTTCAGACTCTGGCTGACATTCAGAGAACGAATGCGGCTATTCAAAAACAACACAAGGACGAAATCATAGAGGTTCGAAACCAACTAGCCCAGTTGACGAATTCTCACCAACCAGGCACACTTCCCTCTCAGCCTCTTCCTAACCCTAATAACGTGCCAACCCAGTGGCGCGTTATGAACCCAAACCTGGGCCAAGCACACATAGTTTATTAGGCCCCTTCTATTCCTTCACCTGACGGGATGGAGGCCTTAACTTCTTATGCGAGTTATCAGCAGCAACCCATCCTATCAACCCCTAACCCGAACCAGGCAGGACTGAATTTTGTGACCACCTGTAGTGGTAAGGAGACCCAAGATCCACCTTATCCAGACCACTCCAAGCCTGGTAGTGACCCAAACCCTAGGACAGTAATCCAAGACGTTCCTATCCCTGTCCCAGATCAAAGACCTGGACCTATCCTAGAGGAACCAACCAAGGTTCCATTTCCTGAGGCCTTGACCAAGGGAAAAAGGACAACAAAACCCGTGACTCTTGAGGAGGACCTGGTCAAGCTCTTTGAGCAGGTCCAAATAAACATCCCCATGATGGATGCGACTCGCCACGTACCAGCCTACGCACGATTCTTAAAGAATGTGTGTACACCTCAGCGAAAGCCGCGAACCAGGGGTGGGAGTCCAATTGTACTATTAGAGCAAGCCAGCTCTGTAATCCTGAGCATACTCCCACCTAAGGCAAAAGACCCTGGCACTCCCCTGATTTCATGCATGATAGGTGAAATCCAGTTCGACAGAGCATTGTTAGACTTGGGTGCTTCTATAAACTTGATACCCACATCCTTACTTAACCACCTAGAGGAATCTCAACTAAAACCGACTGAAGTGATACTACAGTTAGCAAATCGATCTATAAAGTCTCTAAAATGGATTCTTGAGGATGTTATTGTAAGGGTGCAGGACTTCTATTTCCCAGTAGACTTTATAGTCTTAGACATGGATGCACCTGAAAACCCTAGGGATACACCGATTATTCTAGGGAGACCTTTTTTTGCCACTGCTAGGGCCAACATTAGTTGTGAGGAGGGCCAAATAGAACTAAAATTTGGGAATCAGACTCTCAAAATTGATATCTTTAAGACCCAACAAGGAATCAATTGCGGTGTCATTGAACAAATCTGTGATATTAGAGCTTTGGTTGATAAACCACAATTTGAGGATAACTTTATTATACCTCATCAACCACAAGAAGATCTTGAACCGCAATTAGAAGAGTCAGACCTTGATTCAGACAAACCCATAACTCCTATCCTTGAACCTCACACTCACCCTGAACCACCCGCTGCTGCTGATAACCCCATTCTTGAACTAAAACCCCTTCCCGATCATTTAAAGTACATCTTTTTGGGTTCTAATCAGACTTTTGCTGTGATTATAAATTCCAAGCTCACTCCTGATCAGGAATCCCGTCTGATTGCTGTTCTCCAGCAACATTGCAGAGCCATTGGTTGGACTCTCGATGACTTGACTGGAATAAGTCCCTCTTATTGCACCCACCGTATCTATTCTGAAGAGGGCGCACGACCTTCCCATGAGATGTAGAGACGCTTGAATCCTAATCTGCAGGTGGTCGTGAAAAAGGAGATCATTAAGTGGTTAGATGCAGGGATCATCTACCCGATCTCCGACAGTCGTTGGGTGAGCCCAATCCAGGTTGTGCCTAAAAAGACAGGGCTCACCACCATTACAACTGAAATCGGAGAGTCCATACCGACCTGAATAGACAACTCGTGGAGAGTCTGCATAGATTACCGAAGACTCAACTCCTCCACGAAGAAGGATCATTTCCCACTACCTTTCATTGATCAGATTCTCTAGAAATTAGCGGGAAATCGGTTCTTCTGCTTTCTTGACAGGTACTCTGGTTATAACCAAGTAGCTATTCATCCTGAGGACCAAGAGAAGACCACGTTCACCAGCCCCTTCGGGACATACACGTTCCGAAGGATGCCTTTCGGTCTCTGCAATGCACCCGCAACTTTTCAGCGGTGCATGCTTGCCATATTCTCAGATATGGTAGGTGATTATCTGGAAGTCTTCATGGATGACTTCTCAATTTTTGGGGCATCATTTGATGGTTGCCTCCAGCAGTTGGTTCATATACTCAGGCGTTGCATTGACGTAAATCTGGTTCTTTCCTAGGAAAAGAGCCACTTTATGGTGCCTGAGGGATCGTCCTAGGTCATCTCATTTTTGAGAAAGGCATCTAAGTGGATCGAGCCAAGGTTGATCTGATTTCTCGACTTCCTATGTCTAGCTCGATTAGGGACATCCGTTCTTTTCTGGGTCACGTCCATTTTTACCGTCGTTTCATTCCTGATTTCTTGAAAATCGTGCGTCCCCTGACTACTCTTCTCTCTAAGGATGTACCCTTTGAGATCTCCAAGGATTGCACTCAAGCTTTTGAGAATCTTCGTGACCGAGTCACCCAGGCCCCGATCCTACGGTCCCCTGATTGGTCTCAACCCTTTGAGATCATGTGCGATGCATCTAATTTTACTGTAGGAGCGGTTCTGGGGCAGAAAGTTGACGAGAAAACCGTGGTCATCTACTACGCTAGTAAGACACTGGATGAGGCTCAATGTAACTATACGGTTACGGAGAAAGAGCTGTTAGCTGTAGTATTTGCCCTCGAAAAATTCCGGTCCCATCTCCTAGGTTCCCACATCATCATCTACTCGAATCACACGGCTGTGAGGCATCTCCTTGCCAAGAAGGACGCGATACCTCGATTAATTCGATGGATCTTGCTGTTGCAAGAATTCGACCTCGAGATTCACGACAAGGCGGGAAGGCAAAATATGGTAGCTGACCATTTGTCTCGCCTTCCTTCTGAGATCATCAACCCTTCTGGACCCATCACGGAGCATTTTCCTGATGAGCACCTACTGACTATTGGTACTAGGCTTCCATGGTTTGCTGATATAGTAAACTACTTGGCATATCATCAGGTCCTGTCTGATTGGCCGAAGGCCAAGAAAGACAAATTGCGCTCTGATACCAAGTAGTACATCTGGGAAGACCCGTACCTCTTCCACATAGGTGCGGACCAAATATCCGACGATGTGTCCCGAAGGGTGAAATCATTGATATTCTCTCATTCTGCCATGACCAGGCATGCGGTGGCCACTTCTCTGGAGGCAAAATTGCATCAAAAATCCTCCAGTGTGGCTTTTATTGGCCCACTTTATTTAAGGATGCATACAATCACTGCAAGGCATGCAGTCGTTGACAAAATTTGGGCAACATGAGCCATCGCGACATGATGCCTTTGCAGCCGATTCTCATATGCGAGATCTTCGACATTTGGGGGATTTATTTTATGGGCCCCTTCCCTGTCTCGGACAGCTTCGAATACATTTTGCTTACTGTGGACTACGTGTCCAAATGGATCGAAGCCATTCCGACCCGAACCTGTGATCACAAAGTTGTTATCAAATTCATTCATCAGAATATCTTCTCACTGTTCGGGATTCGTCGTGCAATCATCTCTGATGGAGGGACCCATTTCACGAATGCTCAGTTCAGGTCACTGATGACCAGATATGGGGTGTCTCACCGAATCTCTACTTCTTACCACCCCCAGACTAATGGTCTAGCTGAGCTTTCAAATCGGGAGATCAAGAAAATCCTGCAGGTCACTTTTCGACCTGACAGGAAGGACTGGTCGTCCCGACTTCCGGAAGCTTTGTGGACTTATAGGACCTCCCACAAAATCCAATTAGGCATGTCTCCTTTTAGACTGATGTATGGGAAGACATGGCACCTTCCCGTCGAACTAGAGCACAAAGCCTATTGGGCAGTATGGAGCTGTAATTTAGATCTTTCTAAGGCTAGAACCCACAAAAAGCTTCAGATAAGCGAGATCAATGAATTACGCCTTGATGCGTACGAGAACTCGCGAATCTACAAAGAGCGGGTTAAAGCCTTCCATGACAAGCACATATCTAGAAAGATCTTTTATCTTAGTCAGAAGGTCCTACTTTTCGATGCTCGACTCAAACTCTTCCCTGGGAAACGTATGAGACGCAGAAAAAAGAAAAATGAAGAAGAAAACAAGCTGAAGAAGAGAGCCGGCTGAAGAAAGAGAAAAAGAAAAAGCCAATTACCCTCTCTCTCTTTCTCTCTCTCTCTTAATTTTTTGTAAAACCTTATATATATTGTGAATTTATATACTTCTGGAATTTTAGTTTGCTCCCTGAGTTCGACCTCGAGAAATTTTTCATTCCGAGTAATAAATTATATTAGACTGGTGATCGTTTTTGTCATATACTACTATGACTGTAATAACTACATCAACAACGAACGACACCAGCATGTCCCGTACACTCGACGGATTGGAGACCTAAGACATGGATTGACAAGTCAAAAGGGTTCAAGTGCTACAGACAAGGTACTATTACATGGAGAAAAGCGTATGGGAAACAAAGACGTTTCGTTCATAGAAAACCGACATCGTTTAGGCCTTGTACGGGCCTAAAAACACGAGGTCTGAGAGAAATCAGACGTCTAGGAGAGGTCCCAGACATCTTAAACTAACCCGTAGGTATACCTCTCTTGAGGTGCCTCTATCGGACGTCTGGAACGCAGTGTCGATGTCCGAGGGTTCCGTCAGACATCTGGAGATGCTTCTAGACTCCTGAAACTGTCTCGGTCCTCGCTCCGACGCGCCTCCCAACCTCTGACACATGCGCGTGCATTGTCAGGACATGGTAGAGAAAATATGGCAAAACAAATCTCTACCAGACGTCTCATATTACCTTCGGACGTCCTCCCCGAAGTCTGGAGGTCACTTCAGACATCTGATTCCGCGGAAAAATGACTTCCGCAGAATCGTTTTGGGCTTCCCTCGCCGCAGAAACTGCAGCAGAGCAGCATGGCGCCCTCCGCTCTCGCGCTCAGATCCACGATCTGCTCTCCGCTCTCCGCTCACTCTCTCCCTCTCTGGCTCAACTGTGATGGTGTGAGACAGAGAGGAGGAGGGGGGCTTATAAAGGGAGAGGAGGTGAGGGTAAGGGCATGGGCGAGGGAGTGGTGCGGAGTGGGCGTCGCGGGGAGGGGAGAGGCAGTGAGGGGAAAGGCATGGCATGCGTACGGTACACGCGGAAGAGAAAAAATATTTTCAGATGTTTGGCAATCTCCCCAGACTTCTGGACAGACGTCTGGTAACCATCCCAGACGTCTTAAACTACCCAAGGGTGACGGGTCATTTCACCCTCCAAACATGGGTTAGGATAACCCGTGTTATCTACCGAAAGATAGGTTCATGTATCCCCCTTAGTAAACGGGGTTAACCACCAAAAAGAGGGGTTAACCCTTCCCGTAAACTAGGCCTCAGAAGACACAGAACACCTCTCCTATCTTCTGCAACTTCTTTCCTCTTCTCTTTCTGTCTATGCGAAACCCAACCGGGAAGCTTTTGTACAGTCCTCGATCGGCCGGTTTGGGCTGATCGGGGCCCATGGCCCCTCCGATTCATCTCCTCCTCTCTCTAGGACTCTCCTCCCATATTGAGAGCGACATGCATGACCTCAGCAGCGTATTCGACGGGTTCGGTAGTGCCGGCGACGACTCTTAGCTGACGGCGTACGTGGCGGCGTTAAGCGGTGGCACGAGCTTCTTGTTCGTGGTCAGGGTGTTGCTGCTCTCCGATCGCAATTCGATGGTGTAGGCATGCTTCGACGAGGTGCTTCTTGCTTCGAGTGATGTCGTCGTGGGGCGTCATGGGCTGGCGTTGGTGGTTTGCAGGGTCTTGAGCGCCTTTATTGCAGGTTTGGTCGGTGGACGCTCTGCTTGTGTACGGTCAGCCATTGCTCGACTGCTATGCGTTCTGGCAGGCATCTTGCCCATTGGTTTCGTGTTGTGGATGTGTGTGTGCTATGTGTGGCTGGTGTTTTCCTTTCTTTTCTTGTTTTTTTTTTAGCTTAGCTTGGTTTTTATTTTGGGATCATGTGAGAAATCTAGCCTTATACAGTTGAGTTTTCTGACCTATGTCAGTAATCGTTCTCGGCCTTTGGTCGACCTAAATCGATTCACTCTTTGACATGTTCTTCGAGGTTCATGTCGTTAGCGTCTTGTTGTTTCTTTGAGTGTGGGGTTACCCTCCTTCGAGAGGATGATCGGTGCCGGATTTTGCGATGTGATTTTCTTTTTATTTCTCCTTTATTTCTTGCCTTCTTTTTGTGTTTTTCTTTCCTGGTTGCTACGGGGAGCAACCTCTCCCTCGTTGAGGGCGATAGATTTTTCTATCTTTCTTTCTTCTATGGGGTTGTCTTTATGTATCAGACGCTTCCTTTTAATGGAATGATTTTTTTCAAAATAAAAATATGTTCATTTATTTATTCACATATTACGTTATTTTTGATAGGTTACTTTTTTGCACTACGTGATCATACTTGTCTCTAAATAATTATCTACTTCTTGGATGGTCTTTTTGTAAAGTCTATTAATTTTTTTGTGTGATTTGTATAAGATTTTTTTTTTATTTTTTAAAACTCAATGACCCCAAAATCTTATTGGAGGAAGTGTAGAGAGATCCAACATCCCTATCTTATAGAGGGCCTATGCAGAGTTTTTCCTCACGAATGAGATATTTGAACGATGGATTGAGCATTTAATCTATCTCTTATAGAGTGGAGTGAATTTAATTTAAGATAAAATTATTTTAACTTTTTTATGTAATAATTTTAATTTTTGAAATATTTAAATAAATTAAATTACTTATTTCATTATTTATTTTAATTATTTCCTATTTCTTTATTTATTCCAAATTCATTCTTTCTTATCGGATGAGGTATAAATTTCTCATGAAAAACCTGTTTAATCCGGTGAGCACGGAGATCAAGGACACATCTACCCGTCATGGCCTGCAAATTAGGCACGTGAGAAAAAAACGAAATGCCCGACAAAAAGTGGACCCATACAATAATGCGATGCTACGAACAATAAAGGAAGGATAATGGCAAACACTTATTTCATTTAAAGGTGTTAACCTTCTTCTTGGGGGAGAATCGAGGTATTTATTTTTCTTTAATTTTTCAAGTAATGCCTAAGAATTTGAACCTGGGCGCACATTAAAATAATTTTTACAACTTACCAGCTGAACTAACTCAAACAGATGTTAATAATAAATAATGCGATATTTATTGTTACATGCGTTAGGTTTTTCTCAGCGATGAAAAGTGTCTAGTAGGGTTGGATTTTCCGATGTTCTAAAATATGGAACGCCAACAAATATTGTTTTGATTTCTTTGTCCCTTATGACCCTTCAAGCGGTGATGATATTAGCATATTTTCGTCATTAGCTTTAAAACACAACAACCAGAAATCATCTTTTTCTCTAGGGTAAAATACAGGAATATCTAGTGGGGGAGCCAATTGGTTACGTAGAGAGTTTATAACTCCGTCCATAGATTAATTCCACATTGTTATGAAACTTTAGGTATTAAAATTAATTAATTTAAAAATGATGTATTTTAAATTTTATTTAAATAAAAAATATTTAAGGTTTTTATCAAGTGAGGATGATTTTTCGTACTGTCTTTGTCATTGAAAATTTATCATTGCTGTTGAAGTTGAAGCTTTACATATTTCTTAGTTATAGTAAGATGATGATATCTTTAAAATTTTATGATGATATATAATTTATAGATAAAGTTAAAAGTGTTGTGGATAGGCAATTGACTCGGGAGAGAGAGTGAGATAAATGTTTGAAGATTTAAGAGGGTGGTCAAGGATGTTAAGATTAAAGTAAGACAAGCCCAAATTCTTGTAGAAAGGAAAATTCTTGAGGATGATAACAGTAATAATATGGAAGTGGACAGTAAAAGAAGATGTGTGCCCTATAATTGGGATCCGAGGCCTTCAGCAGCGGTGCCTAATCGGCTGCCATATTCCAAATGAATGTTCATATGAATATATTGGCATGGAATTATAAAGTTTGGGATTATTCTCTGCGGCTCATCATTTAAAATTTCTCATTAGAGCCTCCAATGCCGATATTCTTTTTATTTCGGAAATGCATGTGAAGAAGAGAAGGTTTGAGTCAACAGGGAGTTAACTTCATGGCTATAATTGTTTTTTAGTGGATGCTCAAGGAAGGTCATGGAGGATTAGGAGTTATTTACAAAGAATCAATAAGTATTGATATAATATATTCTGATCTTCCTTGTCTGATCTTAAAAATTATTCTTGATGGATTCTCTTGCCACATGGCTTACATTTATGTTACACGAAAACAAAATGTACGGAGGAAGTTTTGGAGTGGGAGATTACTCGAACACTTGGTCGAGAATCTTATTTCTATTGGAGACTTTAATTCTAAAATGTGTGCAGCTGTTTAAATTTATGGTGCTGCGGTGCCATCGAGGGAGTACTTTTACCATTTGAAGACCTTTATTACTAATATGGGGTTGTTAGATTTGGGATTTTTAGGTCAAGGTTATACTTGGTCCAACAAGTGTTAGCCAAATTTTCTAATTAAGGAAAGATTTAATAGAGTTTTTGCATCAGGCAGCTGAACCCTTCAATATCGAAATGTGGGTAAAGATGGTTATTAGGAAGTGGTAAAGAAGGGTTGGGAAGGGAATGAATGGGTAGGGTGGAGCGTTGGATTAGGTCTGGCCTGGCTGAAATTTGGAAAAGTCTATTTTAATTTTCAAAGTCTTAGGTTTGGTTCAAGGTTTAAAATTTTTACTAAATAAAGGCCGAGAATCAACCCAATGGCCATGTTTAAGGGCTTAGGGTGAGGTCAGGCTAGGCTCGATTTCAATGTTTCAGTTGGGTTTTCGAGTTGTATCCAAAAAAACACGTTATAAATCTATCAAGATTCATTTTCGTGGATTTTTAAATAAGATCTATCTTAGTCGATTAAGACTAATTTTTTATTATTAACAAGGTAAGGCCTAGTTTAATCATACAAATTCCTTTGATTGAACGAAATATATTAATGCTTTTATAATAATTTTACAACTTGATAGATACTACCACGGAAATCGTTGGATAACTCAACTAGTAAGAAAACTCATATTACTTTAGTGGGAACTGTAGGCCTCCAATTTACTTCCCAATTAATTTAGAGGGATAGGTTTGTGGACTATTTGTTTCCCTTGCTTAAAATGAGATACTACTACGAGTAAAATATACTATTACAAACGAAATATAACTCAACTAGTTACGTTATATTAAAAAAGGTTAAGGTGATTATGATTCTTGTGAATAAACCTAATACATTGTTCTATCAAAACGTTGGGGGAAGGTTAAAGATGGGGTGATATATTTTGTGCAGGCCTATTTTCGTGATCAGCTGATGCCATACCCAAAGTGTCGTATTTATATTGCTCTAGCCTTGAAATTACACTCTCCAAAACAGCCAAGTATTATGGGCCTATAAGCCTCACAAATATGCGGTACAAGCTAGTAGCCAAGATCGCAGTAAGGAGATTAAAGCCCATTTTGAATCGTGTGGTATCTCCCAATCAAATGTGATTTTTGATATAGTGCATAACATTGTATATGCAAAAGAAGTGGCTCATAATATGAAAAATACAGGAAGGTAAAAGAGTGAGATGATAATTAAGTTGGATATGAAAAGTTCTTTTGATCAAAAGATAGAATAAAAATTTGTACAATTTTATTTAATGCAGTTGCATGTTTCCTTTCCCTTGATCAATTTATTTAGATGTTGTATGTCATCGATGTCATTCCATGTACTTTTTAATGGATGATTCCATCTCGTGAAGTGAGAAAGGATGCCCCTTGAGACCAATGTATTTTTATTTGAGAAACGTTTTGACGAAGCTATTTTCCACGTTATAATGGATGGCTCCCTTATCGAACGAAAAAAAAAAGGGGGGGGCACTTACCCAGACGGTGAATCCTTTTCCTGGGAGGTAAAAGCAAGGGCCGGGATTGAAGGGCGTTGCAATTCTTATTGATAACGAGCAATAGCAGGGGCCGAGGATAGGAGAACCTCGCTGGTGCTGTCCAAGGAATGGTTAAATTTGCAAAAGAATTTGTAGATTTATTTGATGTAGCTGATGCTACTGGACAGGCTGATATTGCCCGTGAGGCACTTAAGAGGTTGGCTGTAGCAGCATCTGCGAGAGATGCATTGCAGTCAGGGCAAGGTGATAAGTGGAGCGGCCCTTCGCCTTACAAATCATGGAGTGCTCAGTAGATAATCGGGGTGTGCTTATACTTACTTGCTTAATCTTCTCAATTTTTATCAGGAAAATGCTATCTTCTCAATTTTTGCAGTAAGGATTTGCCTACCTTGCGATTCTTTCTTTCTTTCTTTCTATGAATGTTTCGTAATTTTCTTCTAATATACAAAAAAAAAAACTTGAATTAAGGTTGGTCTCCTGCCTAGTGAAAAGAATATTGTCCTCAATCTACTTCTCAACAGGCTATGCACATGCATTGATGCCTAGATAGGATTTTATTATTTGGACATTCATAGACTCGTCGATTACAGCATCTACTGAAGAACCTTCACATGATATATTAGTTTTTTTTTTCGATTCATGGCTAGACTGGCATAAGGTGTGTTAGAACTAAGTCCATGTAAATCTGTATTTGAACCAAAGGCATGTAAATCCATCGGTCAGGAAACACGTGCTTGCTGTAGTTGGATTTTGTGTTAGGTAGATATCCTTTTATTTGCTATGAAGTCATTTGTTTCTGCATTCACACAAAATATCCACACTCGTGGGCTGAAGTTTGATATGGAAATTTTTTTGGGATTAAACTTCTTGGACGTGATCAAAAGTTGCCAAATTTTACTTAACAATCCATAGTATCATTGGCGAAGACTAATGCCATACCAATTAGTTGCATAGAAATGCTACAGATTTTGGATTTCTTTTACTGATTATCTGATATTACCATTTTTATATCTGTTGATTTCTTTTAACAGTGTTTGTCTGGTTATACAAGTGCCATCCAGTCTATGACTTTTGATCATCTGGTGGCAGCAAGGGCAACTAGTGGTTCCTTAAAGTTGTGGGACTTAGAGGAGGAGTACCAACTCCATTTCACCACTTTTGCGGTGCAAAGAAAAGCTACAACAATTTTCACTGACCTAGATTTTATTTTTGGTTGTTTTGTAGTTGTTCACATGCTTACGAGCCACGGATCAAATTACATATCTGTTGACTTCCATTCTTATGAGAAGTTCTTTGCCTTTGGTTCCTTGGACACAAATCTGAAGATCTGGGATACAGGAAGGAAAGGATGCATTCATACATACTTGGGGCACACTTGATGGGATAATGCAATTAGATCTACACTAGATGGCAGATGGGTAGCTTTTGGTGGGGAAGATAATGCTGCAAAGGTACCCAACCGGAAGTTCTCCCATTTCTTGTTCGTATCATATAGAAATTCAAGGAATGCAAGTATCATTTAGAATTTTCCATTCACTTATGTGAAGTAATATAAATTAAGAAATTTCCTATTTATAGAAAATTATTAATATTACTAGGTGAAACAAAATTCTCTCCTTTAAATCGGCACTTTGTTGCTTTGCCATCTCAAATTTCCTTCTAACTCATCTTTTTACAGCTTTAGGAACTTACTGCTGGGAGGCTCTTGGATGATTTTAAGTGCCATGAGGGACAAATTCAATGCATTGATTTCCATCCACATGAATTCCTTTTAGTCACGGGTCTGATTTATTTATTTTGGAGTTCCATACAATGTTTACTGGTTCTCATTTCCCTTGAGCTGTGTCACCAATTAATTGGAATGCTGAGTTGGTAACAAGTAGATGGAAGTGAGGGAGCATGGCCATCGGAAATTAGGGGCTACCATTTCCATTAAGCCCATCTTTTGAAACAAAAGGAGATCGATGAGTGAGAGAGGGAGCGGAGGGGCGACCGTGGAAGGTGATGGTGGTTGGGTGGTCATAGGGTTCATGAGTTCCTAGAGAAGGAGGCTGAAGGGGGGGGGGGGTTAGATAGATGCTTGAAGTGTCTAGGGTAGGGGCATCTGGCTGAAGAGGTGGAGCATTTCTTTATGATAGGAAAAGGAGGTGTCTTGCCTCTATAGTATTTAGATTTGATGATCTCTGTAACGACCCGGTTCCGGAGCCCCTACGAGACACGAGAATCGGACCGACTCAACTAATCCCAAGACCTAGTCGTCCAACGAGGAAGTAACCAAAAGAGCAGTAAAATAAACCACATTCAACATGAATATAACTAACAGTAAAAAAATACAGCAGCAAGGAAAGAAACTACTACAGTATATACCACCACAACAGTAGAACAACATTCATACTAAATATGAACTGCAGGTAAAGAAAAGTACAGCGGAAACAAGAACTACTCACTATAACGGAACAAAAAGAGGTACAAGAAACAGTGGTAACTCTACTGGACTCTACTCGGCCCAGCGTCCTCTGCAGCCGCTGACCCTGGCTGCTCAACACCTGGTCCTGAAAGGTAACGAGTGTAACACGTCAGCAAAACGCTGAGTAGAGTGGCAACTAAAACTAAAGAAACAGTAGAGTGTACAGTAGCTGTTAAGTTCTGTTACTTTCTTTATTTAAGTCTTTCAATTATCTCACGATTTATCTATTTCTCAGATATTTCACTTGATCTCGAATGTTCCTCGTGGGAACGATCTTGATTGCAGTCTTTTCCGAACAGTAGAAGTAGCACGTGGTGCTCTCCTGGCCGGGAGAGTCCCCCGTGGTGATCTTACTCTCAGTCAACCACCCCAAGGTCACTGACAGACGTAACGGTGACTACGGCACGCGCGGTAAACGTACGGGTAGCTAACCCGCACTGGCACGCGGTCAGTTGTTTCCGTTAACGGGTGTGCCCAAAGCACAGCACGGAACCAGTACAGGGCAGAGCCCTCTCAGTAACAGGGGTCTAACCCCTCCACAGTAACCAAACAGGGGCATTGCCCCTCCACAGTCTGCGTACCCTCGCCTGACTACCCTGGTTTGCCCCAGTGGGCCTAACAAGTCGGTGTGGGAGGCTAGCAGAACCCCGGGGCCCGTGGGGTAGCTAGTACCTCCCTATACTAGTAGCTCTCCTCGGTACTGCGTAGACAAGGGCCAGCAAGTCGGTACAGAGTGGCCAGTCATAACCCCGGGTCCCTGGGGCGGCTGGCTCCGCTCTGCACTAAACAGGGGGACAGTCACTCTCCTTGGTACTCCGTACTCAAGGGCCAGCTCACTTCCCCAATTCTATTCCATTCACTTTCAGGAGTTCTACTCCTACTTCCCCGTAGGGTTCCAGCTCAGAACGTCTAGTTTCACCTTCCAGTTTTACGTTATCACAATCCATGTTCTCAAACACGTTTATTTATTCAACAGGCAACTGTTAATTCAAATATAGGCAGCTATTTGTTCCTTTCCATTTTTCCAAGACTGCAGTATTCATTCGTTCCACTAGTTTTCCCGTCCTAGGATTCATGCCGTATCCTAGAATCTATCATACAATCTAGTTTTCCAGCCCTAAGATTCATGCAACACCTATGATCTATCATTCAATCTGTTTTCCATTCCTAAGATTCATGCAATGTCTTAGGTTCTATTTATGATTCCACAATTTAACAGGTTATACTTAAAAGCCACTCTACCAGGTACGACGGGAGTAATGGGGGCGTGATCGAGAATCCCGCGTGCTTCCGCGACCCCCAAGACTGCAACAGAACGAGGTCCTATCACATGGATCAAACACAAGGAGTGTCTCAAAACAATGTATAGCTACTGTAGACGGGTAGAGGATTTAATTCCGGAAAGAACGCAACTCGAAACGTGGAAAACGGAACCCGAACGGGCCCTCAACGGGTCGAAAACGACGACACTGTGCAAAATCAAACGTCTGGAACTTCTTCCAGACGTCTTAAAAAGTGGATCAGAGAATTACCTTATTCTGCGTGGTTTCTCAGACGTCCAGAAGCCTGCGGGGGCGTCTGGCCTAGTTCCCAGACGTCCGATGGTCACCCCGGACGTCTGGAAGTCGTTCCCGCCGTCTGACACTGGAGCCAGACGTCTGATTCGAGTTGGATGGCGAATCACCGAACCTGCGCGCACCCATCTCTCTCCCTCAGTACGGTCAGTCGACAGGAAGGAAGAAGAAGACGGAAAACTCACCTTTCAGACGTCTGGACAGTCCTCCAGATGTCGTGCCCGTCGTCTGGCTACAAGCACAGACGTTTGATTCTGGAAATTTTTCCAGAACCAGGGCGCAACTCGCCCTCCGCTCGCGACGCCGCGCCTCGTCGCACCTCGTGCGCCTGCTGCTCGTACCGCAGCAGTCCCCGCCGCGTCGCCCCGTGCCCGCTGCGCTCCCTGTCGGCTGGCCGTGGCAGCCTCGGCGAGCTCGCCCTCACGGCTGAGCGTCGCTCTCGCATGCAGCACCTCCTCCACGCTCACTGCGGCCGCCGCTGCCGCTGCAACCTCGCGCTCGCTCTCGCGCACCTGGAGCTGAAGGAGAAGAGGAAGGAGACGGTGGTGACGGAAGCGAGGGGAGGCGCGGCCTTTTAAGGCCGTGGGAGGAGGAGAGAGAAGAAGCGCGGCAGGGGAATCTGCAGCCGCAGAGGGAAGAAAAGCGAATATGCGGGTCTGCGCGCTCAGGCGCGCAGACGACCCGCACGTGTCAAAGATAACCGATTTCCAGACGTCTGGAAACGATCCCAGACGTCTGGAAGTGACCCCAGACGTCTAGTACGACGTCTGGGCCACCTCCCAGACGTCTTGCGTTAACTAGGGTGCGGGAAAAGATGTCAAAATAACCATAACAAACTCAAAGAGGACCGATGCCGATCCGAAAGACGTACCCGCGAAAGCTCCGGGTACCGCTCCCGCATTACCGCCTCAGGCTCCCAGGTAGCCTCCTCGTATCGCTGTCTCCTCCACAAAACATTTACCAGGGGTACTTGCTTCCGTCTCAAACTGCGGACAACTCAGTCTAGAATCTGCACTGGCCGCTCGGGGTAGGTCAGGTCGTCGCCCACCTCGACGCTCTCGTGACTCAGTACGTGACTGGGATCGGCTATGTACTTCCTGAGGTTGGACACGTGGAACACGCCGTGCACACCAGAAAGCTACGGGGGGAGGGCAAGCCTGTAAGCAACGGGTCCAACCCGCTCCAGGACCTCAAAGGGCCCCACAAACCTCGGCGCGAGCTTCCCTCTCACCCCAAACCGCTGTAAGCCCTTCATGGGCGAAACACGAAGGAAGACGTGGTCCCCAACCTCAAACTGCACCTCTCTGCGTCTCCGATCCGCGTAGCTCTTTTGTCTGCTCCTAACAGTGCGGAGTCGTCTGTGGATCTGCTCAACTACCTCCTGACTCTACCGGATCAACTTGGGGCCAACCTCCCACTTGGTCCCCACCTCAACCCAACTCAAGGGTGCCGTACACCTCCGTCGCAAAGCCTCGTAGGGAGCCATGCCGATGCTCGAGTGATAACTGTTGTTGTATGCAAACTCCGCCAGGGGCAGGTGCTCCTCCCAAGAGCCCCTCCAATCCAGTACACAGGCACGCAAAAGGTCCTCAAGTGTCTGTATCGTGCGCTCAGACTGTCCGTCCGTTTGGGGGTGGTAAGCCGTACTAAACCTCAACCGCATCCCCAAGGCCTGCTGAAACTCAGCCCAAAACTGGGACGTAAAGCGGGTATCCCAGTCGGATACGATCTCCCGCGGAACTCCATGTAGTCGTACCACATCCCGGATATACCTCTCTGCCAACTGTGCTGGTCCCAAAGTGACTCAGATCGGCAAGAAACGCGCCGTCTTCGTCAGTCTATCCACTATTACCCAGACTGCGTCGTGTCCCCGCTGGGTAACAGGTAAGCCCACCACCAAGTCCATGGTGATGCTCTCCCACTTCCACTCTGGCACTGGAAGCGACTGAAGCGGCCCCGCAGGCCTCTGATGCTCGGCTTTCACCTGCTGGCACACTAAGCACTGCTGCACGAATTCACCCACATCCCGCTTCATCCCCCTCCACCAAAACTCGCGTCTCAAGTCGTGGTACATCTTCGTGTTTCCGGGTTGTATGGTGAATCTGGAACCGTGTGCCTCAGTCAGGAGCTCTCTCAACAGCTCCTCGTCTCTGGGAACGCACAACCGTCCCCTCAAGCGCAGCACCTGGTCTGTGGAAGAGAAGTCCCCCGGGTCTCCCGACAGTACTCTGTCACGCAAGGACTGCAAGTACGGATCGGCCATCTGTCCTGTGATGATGCGGTCTATCAGCTCTGGCCTAGTCTGCCGTGTCACCGTCACTGCCCCACAGTACCCTCGTAACTCTAGGGGTCGCCAACTGCCCACCTCCTCCAAAAGGCTCCAACTCTGTAACTGTAGACTAGCTAAGAGTGCGGGCGCCTTACGGCTCAAGGCGTCAGCCACCACATTAGCCTTTCCCGGGTGGTAGGAGATGCTGCAGTCATAGTCCTTCAAGAGCTCCCACCAACGTCTCTGTCTCATGTTGAGCTCCTTCTGATCAAAAAGGTATCTGAGGCTCTTGTGATCTGTGAAATTCTCGAAGGTCTCACCGTACAAGTAGTGCCTCCAGGTCTTCAGCGCGAAGACAACAGCTGCCAACTCTAGGTCGTAGGTAGGGTAGGTATGCTCATGGGGCTTCAGTTACCGCGAAGCGTAAGCGACAACGTGACCCCTCTGCATGAGCACACCTCCTAACCCCTGCAAGGAGGTGTCTGTGTACACAACGAACCCGCCACTACTGTCAGGGATGGTGAGCACGGGAGTCGAGGTCAACCTCTCCTTCAGCTCCAGATAACACGCCTCACAGGCGTCTGTCCAAGCGAAAGGCACGTCCTTCCGGGTCAACTGTGTCATAGGACGTGCAATCTGTGAAAATCCTCTGATGAATCGTCTGTAGTAGCCTGCCAGTCCCAGGAAACTGCGAATCTCAGTAACTGAACGCGGTCTCTCCCACCTGAGCACTGCCTCGACCTTGGCTGGGTCCACCGCCAAGCCGTCTCCAGAGATCACATGACCTAGGAAGGTCACCTCACTCAACCAGAACTCGCACTTGCTGTATTTGGCGTACAACCGGCGTCGTCTCAGAGTGTCCAGAACCATCCGCAAGTGCTGTCCGTGCTGCGTCCGATCTCTAGAATAGATGAGTACATCATCTATGAAAACCACCACGAACTGGTCCAAGTACGGTCTAAACTCCCGGTTCATCAAGTCCATGAAAGCAGCGGGGGCATTGGTCAGCCCAAACGGCATGACCAAAAACTCTTAGTGTCCGTACCGAGTGCGGAAAGCTGTCTTGGAGACGTCGGTCTCCCTGATCCTCAACTGGTGGTATCCAGACCTCAAGTCGATCTTGGAAAACACCGTGGCACCCCGCAACTGGTCAAACAAGTCGTCGATCCTCGGCAGCGGATATCTATTCTTGATGTTGACCCTATTCAGCTGTCGGTAGTCCACACAAAGGCGTAAGGTCCCATCCTTCTTCACAAATAGTACCGGGGCTCCCCAGGGAGACGCACTGGGCCTCACGAAACCCTTCTCCAGAAGGTCCTGCAACTGAGACTTGAGTTCTCGCAGCTCAAGCGGTGCCATCCTATATGGCGCGGTGGAGATGGGGCTGGTCCCTGGTACTAGTGAGATCTCAAACTCGATCTCACGCTCGGGCGGTAGTCCTGGTAACTCGTCTGGAAACACGTCAGGGTACTCTCTGATCACCGGGATGCTCTGAAAATCTGCCACAGGGCTGGGCTCTGCCACCACACAAGCTAGGAAGCCTTCACACCCCTGGCTCAAAAGTCTCGCCGCCCGAAGTGCCGAAATGCACCTGAAACCTCCGTCCACTGGCTGTCCGTGAAACTTGAAAGAAGGCAACTCCGGAATGGAGAAGATAATCTTCCTCTCAAAACAGTCCACCAAGGCGTGGTAAGCAGACAGCCAATCCATCCCCAGAATCACTCCAAAGTCCTCCATCTGTATCATAATCAGGTCAGCTGGCAGGCTATGTCCCCCGACGCTGACCTCGCAATCCATGTACACCTCCTCAGCTACAAACAGCTGACCACTCGGACATCTGATTACGAATGGATTCTCTAACAATGTATAATCCCGGTCCAAACTAACTGTGAAACAGGCTGCGACAAACGAGTGCGTAGCGTCGGAATCGAAAAGCGTGTAAACGAGTCTGCCGGAAACTGAAACCATACCTGCTACCACCAATCCCGAAGCTCTGGCGTCCCTGTGTGTCAGGGCGTTGATACGCCCTTCAGCCCTAGGTGCGAACGAAGCAGCCACACTCTGCGTCGGACGGGTAGGTGCTGGCCGGTACCCTCCGCGCGACTGCTGTCCTCCTCCTCGCGCTTGGGTACCGCGGCCTCCTGTGCGTCCTCCAGTGCTCTGCGCGGGAAGTATCTGCTGACCTCCTGCCCTAGACGGGCAGTCCCTCCTAATGTGGCCCGGCTGGCCACACTGGCAATAGAGGGGAACCCGGCTCCCACCCTCAGTGGGTCCCTGCGGTCGACTGGGCAGGGGTCCGGTGCTGGTGACTGGCCCCTGTCGAGGGCCCCCAAAGGCCACTGATGGACCTGTAAAACGTGACGGCTCTCCTGCGGACGCCACGTGTCTCCTCTCTCGCCGGCCCTGTGAAAAGTCTGGCTGAAAGGGCCTCTTCCGCCCGCCGTCAGTGTCTCGCGCAGATGGGTTGGTCTCCTCGTAAGTCATAGCTGCCTCCACCACCCTCGAAAACGTAGGCAACTTCACGGGTTTGACATACCCCCGAATCGCAGGCCGGAGCCCCTCGGTGAACCTCCAAAGGCTCTCCTCCTCAGTAGCTACCGCTGTCGCTGCAAAGCGGGACAGCTCCAGGAAACGCGTGCGGTACGCGCTCACGGTCATCGTCCCCTAGCGGAGAGTGTGGAACTCCCGCCTCCTCTGGTCCTGCCACGTCTGTGGAAAGTACTGTTCGCACGTTTCACCTTCCAGTTTCACGTTATCACAATCCATGTTCTCAAACACGTTTATTTATTCAATAGGCAGCTGTCAATTCAAATACAGGCAGCTATTTGTTCCTTTCCATTTTTCCAAGACTGCAGTATTCATCCGTTCCACTAGGTTTCCCGTCCTAGGATTCATGCCGTATCCTAGAATCTATCATACAATCTAGTTTTCCAGCCCTAGGATTCATGCAACACCAAGGATCTATCATTCAATCTGTTTTCCATTCCTAGGATTCATGCAATGTCTTAGGTTCTATTTATGATTCCACAATTTAACAGGTTATACTTAAAAGCCACTCTACTAGGTACGACGGGAATAATGGGGGCGTGATCGAGAATCCCGCATGCTTCCGCGACCCTCAAGACTGCAACGGAACGAGGTCCTATCACATGGATCAAACACAAGGAGTGTCTCAAAACAGTGTATAGCTACTGTAGACGAGTAAATGATTTAATTCCGGAAAGAACGCAACTTGAAACGCGGAAAACGGAACCCGAACGGGCCCTCAACGGGTCGAAAACGACGACACTGTGCAAAATCAAACGTCTGAACTTCTTCTAGACGTCTTAAAAAGTGGATCAGAGAATTACCTTATTCTGTGTGATTTCTCAGACGTCCAGAAGCCTGTGGGGCGTCTGGCCTAGTTCCCAGACGTTCGATGGTCACCCCGGACGTCTAGAAGTCGTTCCCGCCGTCTGGCACTGGAGCCAGACGTCTGATTCGCATTGGATGGTGAATCACCGAACCTGCGCGCACCCATCTCTCTCCCTCAGTACGGTTAGTCGACAGGAAGGAAGAAGAAGACGGAAAACTCACCTTTCAGACGTCTGGACAGTCCTCCAGACGTCGTTCCCGTCGTCTGGCTACAAGCACCGACGTCTGATTCTGGAAATTTTTCCAGAACCAGGGCGCAACTCGCCCTCCGCTCGCGACGCCGCGCCTTGTCGCACCTCGTGCGCCTGTTGCTCGGACCGCAGTAGTCCCCCCCGCATCGCCCCGCGCCCGCTGCGCTCCCTGCCGGCCGGCCGTGGCAGCCCCGGCGAGCTCGCCCTCACGGCTGAGCGTCACTCTCGCACGCAGCACCTCCTCCACGCTTATTGCGGCCGCCGCTGCCGCTGCAACCTCGCGCTCGCTCTCGCGCTCACTCTCGCGCACCTGGAGCTGAAGGAGAAGAGGAAGGAGACGGTGGTGATGGAAGCGAGGGGCGGCGTGGCCTTTTAAGGCCGCGGGAGGAGGAGAGAGAAGAAGCGCAGCAGGGGAATCTGCAGCCGCAGAGGGAAGAAAAGTGAATATGCGGGTCTACGCGCTCAGGCACGCAGACGACCCGCGCGTGTCAAAGATAACCGATTTCCAGACGTTTGGAAACGATCTCAGACGTCTGGAAGTGACCCCAGACGTCTGGTACGATGTCTGGGCTACCTCCCAGACATCTTAAAAGACGTCTGGGGCGTGCGTTCGTTACAATCTCCTTTGGTGAGGTTGGTTTGCAGCTACAGGTGTTTGTGAGTGTCATTGTTAGTCTGGCAATATTGAAAGTGCCAAGCTTTAGCGTCCCTCATTCGTTGTTAATTTTGGGTATACATACACTCTCCCAATTTGCCAGGTGAAGCTTGTTTTCCATAGTGTTTCCATTCCATAAGAAATTTCTCCCTATTTTGTCGATTTTGTTGATAATGCTCTTTGGAATTTTCAGAGCTGACATAGTGGTAGATGTAAGGGATGAGTTTAGAAGTCCCACCTTGGCAGGCATGGAAAGATATGCTTTTTTTCTAGCTAGCTAATTTTTTATGAAATTTATCAAGTAAAAAATTCCAATTCTCGGGCTTCAATTTCCCTGGGCTTAAGGGGAACCCCAAATAAATGTGGGGGAACTCGCCAACCTTGAAGTTTAATAAAGAAGAAAAGGTTTGCTTTTCTTGGGTGCCTAGATTAAAAGGAAATGAACTAGATTTGGGGTCGTTTGTTGAGAGGCCTGAGAGAGAGGGAGGAAAAAAGTTCGAAAATTATCAAAAGGTTTGTTATGCGTTGTGCAGTTGGTTTTATAAAGATTAGAATGTCATCAGAAAATTGAATATTCATTGTTTGTTGACTAAGATGTTTGATCGTAAAGCCTTCAATGAGATTCTTTTGTGTGACTCTATTGAGGAAACTATTTAGTAGGTTCGTGGCAAGGATAAATAGTAAATAAGATAGGGGGTTTCCTTGTCTGATGCCCCTTGTAGATTTGAAATACCCTGCATGGTTTTCATTTATCTTAATAGAGAGTTGAGTTGTTTTGAGGATAACTCTTATCCAATTAATGGAAGTGCTATCGGCACCCCATCTTGTGAGGCATGAATAGGAGGAAGTTCTAATCAAGTGTAGCAAAAGCCTTTTTGAAGTCTATCTTCAACATCAGAGCTTTGGGTTTGTCATAGTCCATTGGTGGATGATATGATGTGTTATGCCAAGACAATCAAGAGGGCCTCCATCTGGCAAGAAAGCACACTTGTCGGGAGGCAGAGTTTTGTTCAGTTGAGTAGCTAAACGTTTTAACAGCATATTTGTCATAATTTTTCAGGAGGTATTTATCAAACCAATTGGTTTATAGTTTTCAAGGTTTTCCTTGTCTCCCTTTTTGTGGGCAAGGGTTATGATGACATTGTTGAAGAAAGAGATTTCTAGCGTCAAAGTGATCGCTACAGCGATAATAGGTCAGGTGGCTTTCTAAAACTTGGTGGGAAAGTCATTAAGTGCCAATGCTTTCTTGTTTTTAAGTTTCTTACTGTCAAGGCTATTTCATCATTTGTGAAAGGTTGGGATAAGGAATAAGTTCACGGTGTTGGATTTTAGTCCAACGGATGAATTAATACACGTGCTATGTATTCATATAATCAATTAATATGATGTCCATCACTTAAACTGATCAAATTAGGATTTATCAAGGGTATGAAAATAAAATGCAAAAAGATAGTTTGGATTATGTATGTGCAGAGACTATTCAGTGATTTACAATTGTTTGATGGATGGATTTGTAAATCACTAAAATAGCAATTATTCTCTACTAATTATTAATTAGGGGGTTATGGTCCCCATCAGACCCACCACCCAAAACTATCGGTGGTTGTCACTCCCATCATGACCATAAGAGGAAGATTGGAGAGACTCCTAAAGGGAGAAGAAGGCAGGGTGGCTAGTGACGGTAGAATCATCTTCACGTGCAATTCCAAAGTGATTCAGGGTGGGGTCTGTTGGAAAACTTGTACCCTAGCCTTTTCTTTTCTATTTAAAATGAACATAGGTATAATTATCTTCTATACAAATAAATCAGGTTTAGATAGTACTCATGAAGCTGTTAATAAGGTAATGAGATGTGTCTACATGTTGATGTTTCAGATTTACAGGTAAATCTGTATTACATTCCTTATTTAACTTTTCGTTAATATTAGATCTTAGACTAACCTAGATTCATTAGATGGTTTAACTTTTCAGAAAGCTCCAAATACATCTCGTAACTGCAGATAGTACGATACCATTTGATGAATACTGGTACTCAAACATTACTATTTTAGACTTTTAAGTGTACTGTAGGTTGTTAGTACCGGTACATGCAAGCTACATATTAGCTCCAGGTCATCTTAAATCCAAAATTAGGACTTGCATATACCAGTACTCATGGTATAGATGAGTCCCATGTCAGATTCTGGACTTGAAGTCACCAGGACCTATAGTTTATAAGTACCGGTACTAGTCACTAGTACCGGTACTAGTAGGCTACAGGTAATGTATCCAGTACTCAACAAGTACCGGTATATTTCATGAGTACTGGTACTCGTTGAGATCAGTACTTTCCTGGAGTGATACCAATATTCAATGAGTATCGGTACTCAACATAAGTATCAGTAAATAGTGAGTACTGGATAAGTACTCATCTTGACATGAGTTCTAAATTGTAACCTATTGGTACCGGTATTTGACATCAATATCGATACTCATTAAGATATAGAACTCATACCTGTAACTTGAGGATACATGTATTGATCCATCAGTATCGATACTCAGTATATGTGATACCGATACTGATTTACCAATATCGATACCTAATCAGTATTAAATCTAGCTAAGACAAATTATTATACAAGTCTATTCCAAGTTAAAGATAAATTAATTTCAATTAAACCCGATGACTTGCTTTGTTATTCATTTTCCAAAGTTAAAAATGCTCCCATCACATATAAAAAAGTAATATTTGGTGGAATGCGCAGGGATCTTGGTCATTGGATGGCCATCCATTGGCCTCATGGTTTGGCCTGGACTGGACAGATTTTTTGGAAATTGAGGTGTTAAACTTTATTATTCCGATGTACTGCTATTCTTCATTGTTAACTCCCTAGGCAATCCCTTGAGTTCTCCTTAGCAAATATAACATCCTGAAGAATATTCTTGCATTCAACGAAGGGATGCTCGGGTAATTTCATTGATTTATTTATTTTTTTCTTTCACAGTTTACCTTTTTTTTATTTTCTAACTACTACAATGCCGCTCTCTTTTCTTTTCTTTTATTTTCATATGCAACAGTGTGGCTCTCTCTCTCTCTCTCTTTTCATTTTTCTCCTTTTATTTCAATTTTTTTATAAATTATTTAATATGTACGTCCACTTTTAATTTTATCTTCGCTATTAGCTTCCTCATCTTTTATTCTTCTATTATAAATCGATATTAAGTACATTTTTACGAGAATATGAAATAATACATATACAAAATTAGACAGTGTAAATACAAAAGACACTAATTAAAAATCAAAATACATCGATCAATATATTTTGTAATGCGTAGTGTATTTTGATTTTGGATCAGTATTTTTTATTTTTCATCACTTGAAAATCAAGATACATCATGTAATGTATTTTTCAATGTACGATATGTTAATTTTCTACTGGTTGAAAATAAAGATACATCGATTGAAAATTCTGTTAGATTTTTACATGATTATCTTTTACACTCTCTTTCATACTCTCATGACAATGTAAGAACATCTTAAAAACAAAGTGTTGGGCTAGTATAGCATATTTAGATGAAAAGTGATCGATCAAGTAATTGTACTTTTATTTTTTTATTCATCCTTCTCTCATTAAAAGATGAGCATAGGACTTAAGATAAAACCTACTAGGTACAAGGGTGGAGTAACATATAAGATCAGACTACAACCCATGACTTTGCATTAGAGAAAACAAATGAAATCCTAAGGCTAATGGTAGGTACATAAAAATAATCTTATTATACCTTGCAATTCGACAAACATAGAACAATATATGGGGACATGTCTTGTGTATATTGAGACTCTTGTTTGTTTATTCCAGGTGGAGATGCCAATTGGCCAATACAAGGCGCTTATAATGTCGGATGACCTCAAAATGGCAGCTAAAATATTTTCCTTTCCTGTACTTGCAAACCAATGTACGTGACTTACTCTTAACTGTCACTCAATCGTATTTATGGAAGGTGAAGTACTTTTATTTACCTCTTGTTCATATGTATATGATAATGATATTTTAAAATAAAAATAAAGGGTAATTCATCTTATCATACCTAATTTTTGGTAGCTGTCTTAGGCAAAACTTTAACTTCACATAGGCCACCCTTTATGCAACTAAGTAACATTGATGCTGAGTCAATACCTACAAATTATGCATGACACAACATCGTAAGAGTATAAAAGCTATGTAAAGAGATAATATGATATTAAATAATGTTAGGCGCCATTTATACACTTGCTTGGAGAAATTAATTCAACACAATTAATTCAGAGGAGCAAGGATAGGAAAGATGAACCTGAAAGGTATGCTCCATGTACATAACCATTGTAGTTCTCGCTGCTGTGCTCTCCAGTGAAGTAAATTCTTCCCACAGGCACCTTAGTTTAGAAGCAATTTATCGCTATGCATCGTTAGACTCCAAATTGGATGCTTTCCATTTAACTTTTTGATTGATATATCTTTGTATGAATTAGGTGAAATTTGAGAAGAAATTAAGACTTTAATTAATTACCCTAATCTGGTCATACTCATATCGGTTGACACCCAATGGCCAATTGGAAAATGAACCTCTGTAGAAGCGATCACTCCACCATTTAGGAACAAGTATATCAGTTGCATTAGGGATGTAGTCACCAAACATGTCCCTTAACACCCCCATGACTTCTTCCTTTGTCTCCTCATCTGATTGTTGCTCGATCCTCCTCGACTCGTCGTCTGTTACTGTAACTAGCAACACATTTGCCCCTGGATATTCCTCTTCAAAGTGCTGCCAACCAATGACATGGTAGTTTAGTAAACACTAACCCTCAAGCATACTTTACTTTGTAGATTTGAAAATCCCAGTTTTTATCTATGTATAAGGTTAGTTTACTTGGGAGATTAGGAACTAGTGTTAAGAAATATAAAATTGATATTAACCCTCATTTCTGTTTATTTGTAGAATAGTGTTAACATCAATTTATGTTTATTTGAATTAGTGTTAAGCCCTAATGCTAACATTTGTGGTATTTATTGGAACTGGTCTTAACACTAGTTTTTGAGGAGGAAAATTTGTGTGTGAGTGAGTTACGAAGTTAGTACCAGTTTTGCCAACACCTCTTAGAATTGTATCAACAAAATTGGTGTTAAAGACGCTTAACCTGGGTTTTCGTTATATGGGTTAACCCTTCAATTAAACAGAGGTTAACCCCTTGTTTGGAGGGTTAACTTCTTAAGTAAACTAATTCTTCAAATTATCCTGTGTTTGTATTTACTTTGTAAAGGGGCTGAAAAGAGATCAAGGAGGGATAAACTAGGGAGTATCTCTTCCCTAGTGGTGTTATATCCCATGAAGTAAACTAGTTGGAGTAATGATGAAAGACTTCTCTAAATCTTAGTTATGCTCCCCAATGAAAATGTTTAACTCACAAAATGATGTGATATCATTGAATTTATGTTTACTAGGTACCATAAAGTAGATTTTGAGATTTGTTCATATTTCTATGTTCATACTTGCCAAATTGGATAATAACCCCTCCTCTCGTTAGCGTAGAGAAAGAAATTGGTGCCTTGGCTAGTGGGCCAGAAGGACCTGTCAAACTTCAAGAAGATCTTCGTGTACACAGCCATGTCAAATTGGAAGACAGCAAAAATCTTCCACTCCTGTTATCAAGCAATACATCATCAATTGACAAAGGTAGTGAAAAGGTTTAGCTTAGCAAAACTTTTGGATGAGATATATAGATAATTGCTTTGGAGCACACACTTGTAGATATAGTTGTTTTGGAGGATTAGTACCTACCTTGATCCTACTTGGCATCAGTATTTGCGAGGGAAGGTAATTTGGGAATATAGCATCCATCCAAGTAAAACTTTGTTGCATCTTTGAGTTGGAATAATTTCTTTCTCTAATTTACAAAACAATCTAATTTTTGGTATTTTTACCCTCATCATACCATCTATTTTTAAAAATTAAATATCCTCTTGAACTTAATTATTCACGGTGGCATTTGGTTAGTGGAATTATCTAGGTGGAAGATTGGTGAAAAGTAAAATAAACAGGAGAATTGTAGATTTTTGGTGTTTAGGTCACCATATGTTACTTCAAGGAATTATTGTGAGGAGTAAATTAATTTCTTCTGTGAAATGGAATAAGTTTAGTCTAGGAACGAGAGGTGATAACAGAACAAATAGCTTTATTGACACATGAGGCAATCTTAACCATGTATCATGCATCCAAATATTATAAAGTTGGAATGAAACCTTTGCCTTGTACAAAGGTCTTCGTGCTTATCCCTCCATCTAAATTGGAACAATAAATACATATTTACATGTAATTATATGAGAAAAAGATGACACAATATATATATATATACACACACACACACATACATACTTACAGGTAAATCAGGAGTGAACTTGATGAGATTAGATTGAAGAACACCGATTGAAACAGAGAGCATGACATAACCTGCAGAATATGTCGAGCCATCCTCAGTCTTCACCACCACACCATTATCGGTTTGTGTAATCTCTCGCACCACCTGTGGCATTCAATATTCATTTTGAGTGTGTTCTAATAGTTCTAGTTAAGGGGAGCAAAACACAAACCTGAACTTATCTTGGAACTCCTATGTTGTTGATTCAAGGGAAGATGTTATATATATATATATGTTATTGATTTATGAGTTAATCCACTTTAATAAAAATAAGATAAAATCCGAAATGAATGGATACTGAGGGCGTTTAAGCCGATTAGGAGGATATGCATTCAAAGTCCGCATAATACGTGCAATTGGGAAGTCTGCATAGACAATTTTCCAGACTCAAATGAACACTGATAGTCATACCCAATTTAGGTCCATATCAATAAGGATCTTGTCTATGTTTCTCGGGAAATAATTACTGCTGTGATGCTTAGCTGAAGGTAAATTATCACAGAACAGCTTATATCTTGGTCCATAAATAATATGTTGGGATGAAATATTAAGTCACTGTTTAGATACGGGAATAACACTCCTTATCCTCTGTTGGGCGGAGGCTGTCCCGGAATCCATTTATTTCGAAAATTGGGTGACAATTCAACTAATTCCTCCCTTGATTTGATATTAATTATATCCCTTTACGCTATTGATGTGACACAAAAGATACTTTATCTTACAATTACTTCTTTTCATTTTAAGAAAATCTTTAATTATTTAAATTAAACATAAAGATGCGTTACGAATAGAAGTTTACGTGACTCCCTTCGAATTAAATTATATATGTGATATTTAATTATAAATATGTAAATTTAAAATTTTAAATTAAATTATACCGGTGAAAGTTTAGTTCAAAACGAAATATTACCTAAGATATATAATATAATAAATATTATCGGCAATGTCTACCCTTTAGCGGACGCGTGAATTTTCACATGAAATTGATCACAGCAAGTAATTTCCTGATACAAGATCACCAACGTCTAGGCAACAAAGGACTCCGGTTTCCTCTCTTAGATCTACCTTTGTGCTACGATTTTGGTTTCCCAATTCCCTTGCCCAAATTGATAGCCAAAGGTTGGATCTATTAGGTACCGCATATATTGCACATATGTGTATGTGTACATATGTATACGTACCTTGCGGAATCGAAGACGGGGATCATTGAACTTTTTTCCCTTGGAGTCGGTTGAGAGGAATTGCTTCGCGAGGTCACAGACGATGGCTTCATAACCCCTCTGATCAGCCACAAAGTAGTCGCCTTTACCAAAGTCGGCGTAGGTTGGGAGGGGTTGAGTGTTTCGTAGGCTTGTCAATCTTGGTGGCTCAGCAAACTCATAGTCATAGTTGAAGTAATCGATCGCCATATCCAATGGCGTTGATGGTACACTGTCATTTCACAAGCGTGCGTGAATGCACAAATATGTGTTTGCTTATACATATAAAATGTGGATGGATCATGGAGGCTAACGTCAAAGTCGTCGAGGGTTATCAAAAAAACTTATAAACGTGAGAAACTTAACATACCCAAGGAAATACAAAAATCGTCCATCATTTATATGATCACAAGAAATTATTACCTAATTTCACTTTCGATGGACATACATCTGAAGAGAAAATTTAACTCCCAATATCTATTATTCATAGGAATGATATAAGTAATGATAAATTATAAGCTAGACGTAAGCTTGCTTTATTTGTAACTAACACAAACTTAAGTTCAACTCAAAGTAAATGGGTTAAAGCCTATGCCACTCTATTTATTATTAAAACAAGAATGATAAAGTATGTAATAGAGTAGATAAAAATTTTAAAAATAATTAAAAAAAATTATTTAAGTTAATTTTAATAGATAGCAAATACAAAAACATTAATTATAAGAATAATAATTGATTAAAATTACAAACTTTTAAATTTAGTATACTCATATAAAATTTTAATATTATAGAGAAGAAATAGAAAATTTTCCAAAAGAAAATGAAAAATTATTTTTTCTAAGTTATTCCTAATAATTACTATTTTTAGGATTAAATACATTCCACATATATATATATATATATATATATATATATATATATATATGGGCCTTGGGGTAGGTTAGGCTTGAGTCAATTAAACCTTGACCTTGATCCATTTAATTAATGGTTAAAACTCTTGACCCTTAAAGTTATGGGCCCAAGTTGAATATGATGGGTCGAGCCTAGGGTTAGGCAAAGGTGACCTAACTTAATGCTAAACCCTACATGTGAAGCCTCTGGATGCTATCTATGTATCTACATGCACAAAAATAATTGACTTTTTGCCTTGTGTTTTACACACACGCACACTATATTTGAATCAAACCATAAGAAACCTGTTTTTAAGACGCTGGAATGTGAGGACGGAGATATCGTCCAATCCTGAAGGGTCCAATTTTTCAGCGTAGCTGTCCCCTGCGTCGTACACCGCATCTGCCTTCTCAATTGCCTCTGAGGTATCCACGGGCTTGTAACTCCCATCTCTGTGCAAGTGCCCAAAAATAGCTAATATGCAATCGAACATTAGGCACATACAGTTCCATGTATTACAAGAAGAACACTTTGTGATGAAGCACATGGACAAAGAACCTTCCAAGTATACAATATGATCAGGTCTTTTTGTTGACAGTAATAGAACCAAAAAGAGGTGGTGACTGTATGTTAACGAAGATGCATACTTTTATGTGTCAAGAATATGCTTCTCAAAAAGTGCTCCAAAAACTATTCTTTCTACGTAGAAGTGAACAAGTTGGATAGTGTGGGCTTCAAATTGCTGGTGTATGCTCTTCGGTAATAGTGCTGAAACATACTTGAAATCAAACATTAGGTGGTGCCTGTTGGATGGAAAATGTGCTTCGAAAATTGCACCTTTGAAAGGTGTGGTAAAAAATGGTGCTCCATGACTAATGTCTTCGAAACAATTTAGCATACTACGGGAGGGTCATAAGTTGCATCTACGGGAATAGTTTAGCACATGCATGCCATGTCAACACCTCGAGGAATCATTCCTTTGTGCTTGCTTTGTGGTCCTATTGTCTAAGCTATGAAAATATAGGGTGAGTCCACATGCTTAATTATTATTCTTGATGATTCAAGCAAAAGGATTAAACATGCGTATCCTCTCTACCAAAGATAGGTATCAAGTCCAGTCATGCCACGCCTTGATGTGCGTACATACTCTTGGGGTTGGTAAGTGTTGGAGGAGATGTAATCGTAGTTAGAGTAAAAGTTTCGCAATTTGAGCTTTTGGACCATGATCCATGCAGGATTCATCTGCTTCCCATTGACACCCTGCACCCAATTTGCCCCGAGCTCAACATTGATGCCTGCGAATTTCCTCTTGTGTATCCTTCCACCAATGTGACCTGTGGCCTCCAGAATCAGAAAGTTCTTTATGCCTGCATCTGACAATGCCTTTGCTGCAGAAATACCTAATGAAAGAAGACACATGCTATTACTCACTCATTGGGCCTCTAGTATCAAAATGCTAGACTTGAGTTTGCCTTAACTTAAAAAGAGCCTAGGCCCGATAAGAATTAACACATGTGTCTATTATGTTCTAACACGTAATATAATTGAAATTGTGAAGCACGATCATGAAAAAAATCGTAAAGAACATTCCGGTTATATAAGATTATGTAGATATGTGGATTATGTCAATCACGTGTATGGAATAAAACTTATGATTGTACATCAACATTGTTCAAAGTTCTTTCTATCTTTCCTAGTTTTATTTGACCTTCAATTTGTATTTGTTTTTAAAGTTTTTAAAGCTATAATATTTGAAAATACAGTGAATTTATCTAAGTGCAATCATGGGAATATTGAGCATGAGTTTATTAAAAACAAGCCTAAACTCATTAAGCATTCAACTTAAGTTCGTTGGGTTTAGCCTAATTGAGCTTAAGCACAAGTCTAGCTTGGCTAGTTCTATCAAGCCTGAACTTGAGTTGAGTTGGACTCAGTTCAATGGATTCAACAGAGAACCTTATAATTGTATATTATAAAGAGTTAATTATGTATATACCTCTATAATTTTTTTAAAAATGCATGTTTACTTTTGTGTATCCCATATTTACTTATCACTCCTGAAAAATAATCATTTGCCTTATTCACATATCCGTACAAATTCTATGAAATAAATAATAAAGAATTTTTATATGTAGACCATTTTATTTGCCTTCTCTTTCCCCCAAAACCCCTCTTCTCCTGAGGACTCACTTCCTCTTCCTCCTCCACCTCTCCTCCCCATCCTCTGAAAGCCTCCCTTTGACGACCTCCCTTCCCCTCTGTTGTCTCCATCTCCCTAGCTGCCTGCCCCTCCGCCACCACCCCCATTGGCCTTCTTGACGATCACTTGCCCAGACCTCTCTAGGGTTATAGGTTTTAGTCAACCTAACTCGAATTAATTTAACCTAACTTGAACAAGAAGGTATGGATAAAGTTTGAATTCGTGTTTGAGTTTAGGTTTTATAAAAAAAATCCTATTGGATTCAGGTAAAGATTTGGTTTCATTTTCATTAATCTGACCCATATTTCTTACTTATATTGTATATATATATTATTAATTTTTTATGTTATATATGATATATTGTTATTTTTTAATCGGTGAAAATTTTTTTGTTTTATGTATGCTCGGAATGATGTAATCATTATATAATTTGAATTTTGTTGGAAATTGACAATGAATTAATTTTTCTTATTTGGCTTTATTGTCGGATGATTTGGTTATAGGATCTATTCGTAGATAGATATATTCAATGGATAAATAGACATATAAGAATGAGTATATATTTGAATTTTCCTATCTAATGGGCAAATAGATAAGATATTTATATAAATTTCGTAAATAGATATACGTATAGATTAAGTCCCAACTCGATCGATACTGGACTCGTCTGCATCCCTGGACCTTCCTACGACGTCGACAGAAAATGGGTCACTTGAAGGCCTCCATCTTGGAATAGATGGTGCTGACCCAGAGGCGTGTAGTGGTTCGTCCTTTGCATGTTGTTTGGAACAATTGGGTGGGCCTGCAGGTCACAAATAACATGCCTAGACCTAAGCTTCGCTCGCACGTCATTCTTTCAACCTAAGCTCTGACTAATAGGCCTTTTAAGATCCACCAAGTCCAAGGTTAAAATACTTAAATTGAAGTAAAATTGGCGATTTTACACTTCAACTATTTCTTCCTCCTTCCCACCTACATAAGTTCTTCACTATCACCAAAGCCTCGTGGGCCACCATATTTGTTCTCCTCCGGTAGAGGTTCTTACGCTTGAGGCCTCCATCTCCGAACAGATGGTGGCGACCTTGGGATATTGTTTATTTTAAGGGATTTATTTTTGCAAGTGGCAAGATTGTGCGATAAATTTAGAATTATAGGTCTTGTTTGGTGTGATTTGAAGTGCAGGTGTTATCCTATTTGGCAATCATAAGTGTTAGTGTAAAAATTTTATTTTTCACTTGTCATATTTACCATTAACTATCATATATATTCCTCATCAATTAGGTTTATTTTCATTAACTCATTCCCACCTATCACATCTGCTTTTCACTAATCCACTCCTAATTTAAATAAAAATAAAAACTAATAATAATATATTAATTCAACCATCACATTCATACCAACTAACTTTCCCCTTACTTATCAGCTTATTCCTCACGAAACTTCTTAAACTTTAGTAAGCCCTAGACGTTAATCCTCTGCCAAATGAACCCGTAGATTTTTTTTGTTTAGAGGAAACATAGGTCAAATGAGGTGTTCGAAGAAATTAGTGGAATTATTTTATCACAAGAGGGGGGGATTATCCAATCCCAGAGGGGAGGATGGAATGGGATAATCTCAGGGAATGCTCTCCCTGTCCTGGGTTAAGATAATCGATCCTAGGATAAAGTTTATTAAACAAGGAATCATTACCCTAATCCTTTGAAACAAGAAGGTGCCTGGAAGTGCAGTGCTCCATCCTTTGCCTGTGCAGATGGGCGCCCTTGCAACAAACAATATGGTTAGATCTACTTTATTAGTCACGTTCTTGCACCGTTTGTCTAACCTAAGCTTTGACTTATGAGCGGGCTGGACGGGCTCAGCAGATGGAGACCTAAACGATTGGCTGTGATCTACCTCCCAGATGTGTTTTTCAAGATCCACCAAGCCAAAGGTCCAAAACACTAAAATCGGACCCAAAAGGTGGACTTTCCGATTCCCCAGACCTCACAGCCTCCTCCCCACCACCGTCGCCAACGTTTGTAACTTTTTCTGCATTTTGGTTAGAAGAAGAAAAAAAAAAGTACTCTAGATTCATGCAGTTCGTTATGTATGCACACAGGTACATGCTTCGTAGGGATGGTTGTGCGATCACAAGCTTTACTGGCGGTTCCATCTGCTAGGAGGAAAAATTAGGATGTGGATGTGATATGACCACCTAGAAGAAAGTTTGTGTCCTATATAGATGATATAGGCCTCGTACTCAGGTAATTCGTTTCTCTTATATATATATATATATACACACACACACACACACGAGATCAATGGAATCTAATAAGCAGTTGTAGCCAGGGCTTAAAACTGACAGAAGGAAGGAATCCCTCGAAACAAGTGAAAAGTAGCACAGAAAGTGGGGCCTTAGCTAGCTTGGTGAATTTGGGATATAGATCTTTTGTCAAATAATTTCGGTGCACTTAAGTTCATCTTTACTTCATGTTTAGTGTACTAGTTAAGTCTCATTTGGTAAGAAAAATAGGTAAAAAAATAAATAAGAAATAAAATAAAAGTTGAAATAAGTAAATTAATTTATTTAGATGTTTTGATTGATTAAAATTATTCTACGTAGAAGGTATAAAAATTTTACTTCACGGGTTAAGTCTACTTAACCTAATGTAAATAAGAGATGGATTAAATGATGGATTAAATATTTAATTCGAAGTAAACTTATTTAACCTACCAACCAAACACTTCTTTCATGTATGATGAGCTTTAAACTGATGGATTGTCATGTGATGAGATTTGTTGCAAGCAAAGCTAGTATGGGTTATTATATTCAACCCATGCTAGCTAACTTATTTCACTTCATGTTTGGGATGGGTTACACTTAAACATTGGTTAAGCCATGTTATCTTGAGTTGTGTTAATCAGACTTCCAAATAGGGAGGGATGACTCGAACTTTTTGTAAGTTATCCCAGTTATCAAATTAGGCCCTAGTAGGCTTTTTTTTCTTTTTTTTCCTGGTGACCCACAATCACATATGGGTAAATTGATAGAAATTAGTTATCCCTCACACATTAATCTTTAGGTGCAGAATGTAAGGATGAGAACTCTAATTTAGATCTCTGTAGTCGGAGTTGAAAGTCTTCGTTGTACAATCATTTTTTGGTGGGCAGCATATACTTCTTAGATACCAAATGATACCATGGTAGCTAATATTGAGGGAATCGACTGAATCTAAGTAGATGTAAGGCTCAAGCGAGGAGGATCCAAAACAAAACAAAGGGGATAGAGACAAATGCAATGACTAGCTAATAAATATGCAGAATTAAGTTCTAACTAAAGCCTCCATGTATCATGTCACGTTTTACGTAAGATACATATGGGGTTTTCCTCCTCAGCTACAAAGCTACGTACGGTAAGTGAGCTTACCGGACATTCCAGCACCAACAACAATCACAGAAGAAGGCGTGTTATCGCCGCTTGCATTGGCCACGAGCGAGGCCAATGCAATCAACACAACGAGGGGGTCTCCAATAATACCCTTCATCACTCTCCGGCCCTCACACCACACAGAACTCTACGCCTTGGCTGTGAAGACGCTGCCGGTGAGCAAGGCAGCACCGCTACTCCACTTAAATAAGAGCCACGCTTTCCGAATGGTGGGAGCGTAAAATTACGTAAAGGTCCCAGACTATAGATATATATATTTTGAGCGCAACTATCTATCTATATATATATATATATATAAATAAGCATTAAATAATGATCGTCATATTATGATTCTAGTGAAGAGATAAATACCGGCTCGACAGGGCAAATAAGAAATTTTTTAAAATAAAATAATTTCGTTGATAACATGATTGAATATATTTCTAAAATAGTGTAAGAAATCAAATCTAGTATATGATATAATCAGGAAGTGATTACAAATAAATTCTTGATGTAGAGAGTAAAGGTAGCAATAATATATTCCGTATATCATGTAATTTATTAATTAAAATAAAGGTATCCTAAGTATTAAAATAATAAAATATTATAACAATTTAGTCTATGATTTATAATATAAGATGAAGTTAATTATAATAAAGAAACTTTAATACTGTAATTGAAACAACATAAGTTAAAATAAATACGTAAACATGTAGCAGCTTACGAAATTCATTAAATTGTCAAATATTAGCTTCAAAAAATTAAATTAACATTGAAATATAATTTACATTAAAACGAAAAATGGAAACAGTGAAGTCTAATGATTGTATTTAAAATCTCAACACAATAACATTTCCTTAGTACATAGTACAAGTATATTAATATCGCACAAATTACGTAATTTATTCCATGCAGACGTCGTAACGTAATCATTACAAAAAAATATATTATAATAACTTAAAGGATGCATTGCAGTATAAGGTAACAAAAAATTGTTAATAATGTAATAAAAATAATATAAATTATAACAAATATATATACATGGTGTAAGTATTAATAATTATCGTAATTTTAATAGTTATTGAATTAAAAAAAAATTAACATTGTAATATAATTTATTTAATTAGTGATGTAGTTGATTTACTTCGGTACGTAAAAGATATCGATAACGAATTCAAATAGTGTAATACAAGAGTACTCCACATATTTATATTTAAAGTGATAATATAATTGTATCTATACAATAAAATATATGACAATATGAAGTTTAATATGTATAATACAAATTGTAATGATTTGTGGATTGCAAAAAAATGATGGTGAGATCGATGCAAGTAAACTAAATGAATATAACGTATTATATTTAAAAGAGTTCTCAAATGTAATAAAATAATTATTAAAAAAAAAAATTGTTAGAATTGTAATTAGTAAAACCTTTGAAATCACTGTATGATGTAGAGAGTGATTTTATCAGGATTAATTTGACACTCATTTTGATGTTTACTAACACTTATTCTTTAGATATATGCTCATAAGAAGGTAATCTTAGATGTAAAATATTGGAGCACTGTAAATTGCAGCCAACTCCCAGCCGCAGGGACGAGAAAGCATGGGAACATATGGGGGTTTTTTTGGAAGCCTTTCTAGCTATTTATATGATGGATAACCCGTCGCCAGGCTGTGACACCTTGCGGACAACTTGGTTGCACCTCAGGGGCGGAGCCAGGGATTTGAAATAGGACACCCATTGTAAAACGTAAAAAGTAGAATTACAAAGTGATGTGTGGGGAATTTTAAATGTGATTTTTATTTGATTATATTTTTTTTAAGTAAATAAAAAATATTTACATGGGATGGAATCCATCACTATTAAAATTAATAATAAATTATTTTTATACATATATGTAACAATTTAATTCCCGAACCCTACGAGATACGAGAATAGGAACGACTCGACTGATCCCAAAATCCAGTCGTCCAACGAGAAAGTAACTAAAAGAGCAGTAAAATAAACCACATTCACCATGCACATAACTAACAGTAACAAAATACAGCAGTAAAGAAAGAAATACTACAGTATATACCATCACAACAGTAGAGAATTAAACATATACATAAATATGAAGCTTACAATGAAAAGAGTACAAAGGTAACAGAAACTACTCACAACAACAGCAAGAAAAGTACAGTGGGTACTACAAGTAACACTACTGGGCTCTACTAGGCCCAGCACTCTCTACAGCCGCCGACTCTGGCTGCTCAACACCTGGTCCTGAAAAGGTAACAAAGGTGACACGTCAGCGAAACACTGAGTAGAGTGGCAACTAAAAGCTAAGAAGCAGAAAGGTAGACAGTAGCTGTTATATATATATATTTAATTTCTTTCTTTATATTCTTCCCATTTATTCATTATTGAATTATGTCTCAGATCCTTCTCTTCATCTCGAATGTTCCTCGTGAGAACAATCTTAATTGCAGTCTTTTCTGAAAAGTAGAAGTAACACGTGGTGCTCTCCTGGTCGGGAGAGTCCCCCGTGGTGGTCCTACCCTCAGTCAACCACGCCAAGGTCGCTGACAGACGTAACGGTGACTACGGCACACGCGATAAACGTACGGGTAGCTACTCCGCACTGGCACGCGGTCAGTCGTTTCCGTTAACGGGTGCGCCCAAAGCACAGCACGGAACCAGTATAGGGCAGTGCCCTCTCAGTAACAGGGGCCCAGCCCCTCCACAGTAACCAAACAGGGGTCTTGCCCTTCCACAGTCCGCGCACCCTCGCCTGACTACCCTGGTTTGCCCAATAGGCCTAACAACTCGGTGTAGAAGGGCTAGCAGAACCCCGGGGCCAGTGGTGTAGCTAATGCTCTCCCTACACTAGTAGCTCTCCTCGGTACTGTATACACGAGGGCCAAAAGTCGGTACAAAGTGGCCAGACCTAACCCCGGGTCCTTGGGGCGGCTAGCTCCGCTCTGCACTAAACAGGGAGATAGTTGCTCTCCTTGGTACTCCGTACTCAAGGGCCAGCTCACTTCCCCAATTCTATTCCATTCACTTTCCAGGAGTTCCACTCCTAATTCCCCGTAAGGTTCATGCTCTTTTAACTCGGCCAATTTAGGTTTCACCGTTCCAACTTTATATCCATATAACCCATGTTCTCAACAGTGATTATTCATTCTTAAACAGGCAGCTGTTAACCAATTTACAAACAGTTATCGTTTCCTTTCTACTTTTTCAAGACTGCAATGTATATATATTCAACTAGTTTTCCAGTCCTAGGATTTATGTCATACTCTAGGATGTATCATTCAATCTAGTTTGTCCTAGGGTTCATGTAATGCCCTATGATCTATCATTCAATCTAATTTTTCAGCCCTAAGGTTCATGTAATGCCCTAGACTCTATTAATTGTTTCATAAATGTACAATTTTTGATAAATAAATTAAAGGGCCACTCTACCCGCAAAATCGAGAGTATTGGGGGCGTGGTCGGCAATCCCGCGTGCCTCCGCAACCCCCAGAGCCGCAAATAAACGGGGTCCTAACACAAGGATCAAAATAAGGAGTTACTCAGAACAGTATACAATTACTGTAAATAGGTAGATGAATTAAATCTGGGAAGAACGAAACTTGAAACGCGAAAAACGGACTCCGAAGGGACCCTAAATGGGTCAAAAACAACTAGTCTGTCCAAAATCAGACGTTTGGAACTTCTTCCAGACGTCTTAAAAGGTAGCTCAAGTCATACCTTGGTCTGCGTAGTCCTTCAGACGTCCAGAAGCCCGCTGGAATGTCTGGATTTGGTTTTCAGACGTCCGATTGTCACCCCGGACGTCTTGAAGCCCTCTCCGTCATCTGGTGTTGTGCCCAGATGTCTGATCTATGTGGGATGGCGAGCCCTTCCGCCTTCCCGAACAAGTCCTGCACACACACACGCCCGCTCTTATCACGAAAGGGTGCAGAAGACCTCAGCGGAACGGCTGCATGGCCGTACACGTGAAAGAAGGAGAGGATAAAAATAACGTACCTGTCAGACGTCTAGACCTTCCTCCAGACGTCTCCTGCGTCGTTTAGACGTAAGTCCAGACATCCGATTCTGGGAAATTTTCCCAGAATCAGGACCTTCTCGCTCTCCGCCCGCAGTGCACGGCCGTGCTGCGCTGCGTCCGCCTGTTGCCTGAGCTGTAGCAGCTCCTCCGCGGCACCACACTCTCGCTGCTCTCCCGCCGGTTTTCTCTAGCTACCCCGGCAAGCTCGTACCCTCCCGGTCGAGCTCCTTCTTCCTCTCGCAACAGCTTCTCCTCCCCACACTCCCGCAGCAGTCGCTGCTGCTGCTCTCGCTCGCCCGCTCTCTCGCTGACAGGGAGAAGGAGAAGAAGAAGGCGGTGGAGTGAGGGTGAGGGAGAGGGGAAGCGTATTTGTAAGGTAGCCGCGGGGAGAGAGAAAGAGGAAAGGCGGCGTCTGTAGGGAGGGAGAGGAAAGAGAAGAAGGAGTGCGACGGGTTCAGTCTGCGTGCGCATGCGCGCAGACGCGAAACCGTACGTCGAAAAAATTTAATACCAGACGTCTGGGAAGGCTTGCAGACGTCTGGGATACTTCCCAGACGACTTAAACGACGCTTGATGCCATATTCGTAACAATATATAAATAATTTAAATCATCTTTACAATCACTTTATACTAATGTAAAATAATTATATTACTTTCGACATAATTTTACTTCAATGTAAAGTAAGATTACACAGGTACAAAATTAAATTCAAGTATTTTTCCACCTATAATAGGTGATTTTTTACTTGAAAAATTATTTTTTACCTTAGAGTTAAGGGTTTAATCATTAGTATCTAAATCTTAAATCATAAGATGAAAAATTACTTTTCAAGTGAAAATTACTTCTCATAGATGAAATCACTTTCTATAAATTTAAACCTTAAATTCTGAACTTATAGTTTAAAATTACTTTACACAGGTGCAAAATCATTTTGCACTGATACAAAATAATGAGATCACCTTTGAAATAATTTTATATCGATGTAAAATAAGATTGTAGTGTTGTAAAGTCATTTTAGAATAATTTATCATCAATATAAAATTAAATAAAATAATTTATCATATATGTAAAATAATTTATTATGGATGAAAAGTTATTTAACATTTGTGTATTTTAATTTAACGTAGTGTGATTATTTTTTTATGATATGATAAATTCATCGTGTAAAAAAGATTTATTTTTATATTTTTTTATTAAATATCAAAAAAAAATTACACTTAAATTATATTAGGTTACAAAATACATCACGTCGTATCTTTGCATACATTTTGACTTTTAAATAATGAGTACCAAACGACCGTACGATAGAATTGTAATTATAGAAAGACACTTGATGATATTAAAAGACGTGAGTAGTTAAAATAAAGAGAGGATAAGCAAGGTTCTAGAATATCCTAAAATCGAACCTCGAACGGTTGAACGACCAACGACGTTACACTATATTTTATCAAATCTCGGGAGCGAGGAGTCGGAAGGAATCTTTATAATTGTGAACGAGGCCAAGACGCATCTATACTAAAATGCCCAGATCTACCACATGGTCCCCAAGCTCCCTCACCCCCACCAATCCCACTCCCTTGCCCCCCACCCCCGCGTCTCTCTCTCTCTCTCTGCCTCTCTCTCCACCAATTGATTTTTCTTTTTTATTCTGTCATGAGCGCTCCCCCAACCCCTGCTCGCCCCTCCGCTCCGTCTCTCTCCCTCGGTTGATTACCTCTCCTTTCTTTATCTATCATCAAATTAAAGGTGATGAAAAAAATTTGACGGCATAGTAATACGTAATTTTAATACTTATTTTTTATTTGATCATAACTTAAAATATAAATTATTTATTTTTATATAAAATTTTCTCTGATAATTAATTTTAATGTATCTTAAAGATAAATTTAATTATGTTCATCCGTATCACAAATATTTTTCATTTATTTATTTATATATTTATTTTATAGATAAAATAACTATTTTTTAAAAAATAATTTACTTTGTATAAAATATTGTACATTATATAGTAATGATATCGAATATAGGAATGTAAATAAAGTTAAATGTGATTGATTTTATATATTTATTTTTTAATTTAATATCCATTCGTATATATCTTATTTACTATATGTGAGTTTCGATATCTTTCTTTCTTTCTTGTTTAACATCCTTTATGGAGTCAAACACACTATTTACTTATAAAAGTTGAGAGGGAGAGCTTAATTTAGTGGTAAATACCTCGTGACATCAAATTTCATGCCATCACATATATTTACCTACTTAGAGAAGCAGAGTTGGGGGAGGGAGGCCATACTTGGGCATCGGACATTTAAGACTCGAAACTTGGAGAGAAGGAGCGTCAACGGTTGATATGATCGTAGGAATTCTATTTTTCGAAAATAATGTATACATTTTAAGGACTTATTGTGAGGTGGAGGGCGTAGGCATCGTGGACATGTGAGACGAACGCATGACCCTGAAGGGTATTCGAATGGGAAACTTGAGAAATTCGTTGAGCATCTTCGAAAAATTGAAAACTGGGTGATTTATTTTGATAGATTGGATTTTTGGGTAGAATGCAATGTGCGGTGTTATTTTCTTATTTTTGGGGTAGTCGTGTGGTGATAATTTGAAACCCATGAATGAAGGAAGATGCTGGAAAAAAAGAAAAAGGACGAAGGATGGTGAGAATTTTGGAGCAGGCAAGACTTAGGAAGATTTTTTGGGGATGTTAGTACCATTACGTAGCTTCGGTTTAATCACGAGGGGTACACTGTTCTTATGGAATAATTGGTCATGCACGATTACGTGCCTGCCGAAAAGGATTGCAATGGGTGTCCTCTTGGATCTGAGAGCGCCAGCCTTCCTGGTTAAGTTAATTTCTTTCGGGCATATGCCATTTATTATATTTTAGACCTTGTAGACGGCTTTGCCATACATTGCATGCTGTTGTTTTCTCGGATAGCCTGATTCGAGAACTTCTGTTACCCTGCAAACACTCGATTTCATGTGTGATGTTTTCTAAAATTAAAAAGTAGGAATACGTAGTTATTGATGTAAAAGGTGATGTAGTAAAATATATGAATGTTGTTTTTGTATTTCACGTAATGTTTATAACATGGATCTATTTGATAATTAATATTTAATTTAAAAAATAAAATAATATAAAATTTGTTACGTCATGATTTTTATAATATTAAAAAAAATCATTACATTACTTTAATGTAAAATATACAGGTGATAAATAATTTTACATTAATGATAATTACTTTCTATTAGTGATAAATTATTCTAAATAATTTTACATCGGTACAAAAAATTTTTCCATCAATGTAATCTCACTTTACATCCGTGTAAAATTCTTTTATAAATAAAAAATAATTTTATATTAATGTAAAGTAATTTCAAAAATAATTTAAATAATTTACATCCAAACAAAAATATTTTATTGTTATTCAAACAATGATAAACTGCATCATATATTAATATTTTTTTATATAGAAAATAAAATACAGATAAAATCATATATATATATATACTGCTGCAAATTAATTTTTTTACTTTTTCCACTTATATTCATTCTTTTTATTATTTTTAAATGTGGGATAAGAAACTTGTCTTTGCCTCCCCCTCATGCAAAAAAGTATGCACCACTCAAAATATATTGGAGGAAAATAAAATTAATTATGAAAAATTAAATTATATTGATTAAGATTTAAAATATATCAATTGAAAATATTTTTTTTAATAAAAGATAATTTTTAACCTATAAGGTGATTTTTCCAATGCAAATATTAAAATATAATATTTGAAATTCAAAACACATTGAAATTATCTATAATTAAAAGATGATTTTTATCTATAAAAATTTAAAATATATCAATATATTTTATCTCTCCATTAATGAAAGATAATTTTGATTTTTAATTATGGGTAAAAAATAACTTTTTTATTTATAAAAATTAATTTTCCACCTAAAAAAGAAAGTTCGCCACTTTCGCATCAGTTGAAACCATCGGTCAACCAAAGTACACCGATCGAGACTTTTTTTTTATCTTGGCATAAAAAGCCTCCTTCGTAACAATGTGGGCTTATAGACAAGAAAACTCTGCTTGATAACTTATTAAATATGGCCATTGTGGATGCAAGGCAAAAAGAAAAAAACAAAATGTTAAGGCTTATATTATCCAGCAGTAATTTTTTATCTTCTATCACCAACCAATAAGTTCACCAAGGTTATAAATATGATATTTTATCAAGGGACGGTACAATTTTTTCCGCTTATAATTGTACCGTCAACAATAGCTCGACTAATGTATTACGTCGCAATAAAGTTTAATCATTTTCTCGTTAATAGAGTCCGTCATATAGCTCAACTACACAGGATGAGCGTCATCATTTACTTATTAATAGTTGCAATGGCTTGACCTCTTGGATAGTTGTGCTCTACCAGCTTCTTTCTTAATGGTAGCTTCATCTCACAGGTAATCATTTCTTTGGTAGTCCTCTTCGCGAGTTGTAACTTCATCTCTTAGGATTAATTTACGAAAAAGGATAATCAGTTCAGGTTAATTTCTTTACAATAGAATAGAAGATAATTTTTATTTTCATTTCCTTGAGAATAGGGGCTAATTCTTATTTATTTTTATTAAATAGAGGTTAGGAAAGTAGGTTATGTAAATAAATTTGAGATGATAAATAAGAGGATAAGTTAACTTTCCAACAAATATGGGTTAATTTTTCTTGAGATAAGATTACTGCAAAGGATTAAGTTATCCCATAACTTTCTCTGTAAACTAACCTTTAGGTAACTATTTTTTAATTATTCTTTTTCTCACGGGTGGTGACTTTAGCTTTATAATTTTGAGTATTCCTTCTTTCTACTAGGGTGATAATCTAAGTCTAATTTTGAGTCCAATCATAGAAAATAGCCTTAATAACTCGTTACATACGTGAACCCAATGGATCTAATGTGATCATTTAAAATAGTTAAACTTAAATTATCAAGTATGTATTTAAATCAATTATGATCCGCTACTCATTTGTCAAGATTATGAGGTCATTTTAGTTTCGAGAACGTCATACTTCCTCATGGATTTTTCATATAGAGTTTGAAAAATAGGATAGTCCCAATCTTTTCTAGAATCTATCGATTAAAATATAAATTATATTGGTTAAAAATTAAATATACAAATTAAAAATAACAGTAGTTGAAAATAGTTTTTCATCTATTAAAAAATTAAAGTATATAATTTGAAAATAAAAACATATATGTATATTTTACTTTTTTATTAATAAAAAATTATTTTACTTTTTTATTTGAAAATTGATTTTTTACTTATAAAAAATAGCTTTCAATGATAAAAAACTAAAACATATAAGTTAAAACGACCCCATACTCATTACATATTACGGAATGAATTGCAACATTTGTTTTTTTTTCTTTTTCCACTTTTTAAAAAACCCTCGGAGATGTTACACCGGTCCGATCGGTGATAGCCTTTATTTGTATGGATTCAAATCAACGAAGATTTATTAAGTAATGAATGAAAGTGTCAATTAAGTGTCACTTAGGCTTTATGGGAGGAGGATAAGGTTTATATTAGAATAAAATATTATAAAAATAAGTTGAAAATTATTTAATTGATAGTATAAAAATAAATAACATGATAAAATGATTGATAGTGTAATGTACTATTAGTAGATATTTATTTAATATTTTTTTATAAAAATAAAATTTTTTTTATATGATGTTATTGATCGGTAATTAATAATTAATTTTTCTCTCAATTTCATTGTAAATTCATACTAATTTTAATTACTACAATATATTTAATCTTAAATAATATTCTTATCCTACCTTAAAACCTCCTGACAAGTAGAATCTTAAGGTCATATATATCAAACTAATAAAACAAAACAGGAAACAATTGCTCTAAATCGGACCCTCCCAGTCCTATTGTGTCCTGTATTCCTAGTCGTTTTATTTCTTTGAACGATCAAAAGAAAATCGAGTATTACAAACATGGCCTTATATATGGATTGACTGATTGAGAGGAGGATCTTATAAATCTCAGTGACAAGATAATATGGGTAGATTTGGCGGATAGAACCAAGGAGAAAATCTGGGGGAGAAGATCGTGCGGATCACGCCTACATATAGCATATTGAATCGATCCCCTTACGTTCTACGAATTAAATTATTATAATTTTCATTAAATTATTAATCCCTACTTACCAAACCAAGTTTCATTATATACAACCTAATCATTATATATATATATGTAACGGCTTTCAGCCGGTGAGACTCTCTCACTCTCACGCTCACACACGGTACCTTTATTATTATCTTTTGTCCTTTTGTGTCCACACGCGCGCGCGCTCTCTCTCTCTCTCTCTCTCTCTTACCGCCATCTAATTTATCTATTTATCAATCTATTGTAAAATATATATAAATGATTTTATTTTTTAAAATAAAATATATAATGAATAAATTATGTACGTTTGACTTGTAATATATATATATATATATATTAAGATTTAAGAATTGTTTTTAGATAAATTCATAGTCGTGTTACAATGTATTTTTGAATGTACGTTGATTATTTAACAAAAATTTATAGGTATATTTTAAATTTTAATTAATTTTTATCAAGATAAAATGAATCTTCATCTGTAACAGATAATTTTTGACGTTTAGGTTGTAGAGCTACTCTTTAATGCTTAAGGTTTATAATATTAAAATTTAAAATCAAAGGTGAAAAATAATTTTATAAGTAAAAAATTATTTTACAAGTGAAAAAGTAAAATTATTTTTTATAAATTTAAATTCTAAATCTTAAATTTTAAATTTAAATCCTAAATAATAGATTAGAAATCAATAAAAATTGTTTTCACTTTTTTTAATGAGAATTTATTTTTCAACAGATGTATTTTTATTTTTAATTATTATATTTTTATTTTTAGCTGATGTATTTTAATATAAAATCAAAACACATAAATTCAAAATTAAATATATTTATAAATTTTACGAGTAAAAAATGCACATTGTATAACATATTGGAACACATATTTATTTAGTTTTTGACCTTTTTAACCGTACTTACGACGTATTTATATCTTGGGTTTGTCTTTCTAATTCCTTTCAGAAAAGTATATTTTAAAACGACCAGCTAAAGTTTCAGTGAGAAATCGGATCTACGACCAAGTAGTTATAGCTCCTCCGAACACCAACTAAACTTCAATTGAGAGAAAATGTCATAATATAAATTATTTAATTCAATCCCTGTGAAATGTACCACGAGCAGTTGCAGATCCACGCCTTTTTATATATAAATATAACTAGGAGAGGGTCTTGGAATATCAAAATAGTGGATTCCTGAAATCCAACCTGTGTTACGCTGTTTAACCAAGACTTCAGCTACTAGATGGAGGTTAGTGATCGCCCCTAATTAATCTCGTTCTTCTTCTCATCATATTTTCCTTTCAGGTCTTCCCTATAACTCGTGTTCTGCTTTCCACACCCTTCGTCTCTCCATGTTTCTTACAACGATATTAGGGTTGAATCATTTAGGTTTATCTAACCCAAGTTGGACAAGCCCAATCCGGCCCGTTATGTCTCCTTGTGGTCGGCTGAGATGAGGCCTACAATTTTTTAGCTTTAAGGCCTAGCTTAGACCATAAACCGGCCCTTTATATAGGGTGCAAGTTAAGTCTGCCCACATTGAATTGCAAATCCATACTGTCAATTATATGTCAGCTTACGCCCAATTGCCATCATTTAAGTGCATAAGATGGATCGAGAGCTAAGAGGTTCGCAACATATACGAAGCTTGAGATAATTCAATACTTCAAGTATGTCGAGATCTTTCGATACATAATTATTTTGAACTAGTTTGTTACATCATTAAGAATACCATTTTGGCCGATCTATAATAATTTATCCTAACAATAACCCACAATAGTATTGTCAAATGGTAGGGACTTTTGACTTTCATAAGGGAGGTTCAAATTTAAATCGCCATCTCGTGTATTTACCCGTAGGTTATAAAAGGACAAAAAAAAAACCCTAACAATGCCACTTATTCGTATCCATGATAACCATCATGCCTTATCCATGTAGGCCAATCCATCCCTACTCCACAAAGGCCCACTTATTTTCATAGCAACCATGTTATCTTTGATAAACTACCCAGATTTTCATACGTTAATTGTTGTTAACACTTGATATTTCATCTGCTAATTAAAATTTTCCAGCATCCTAATAATATCTATAGAATCAGCAGTAACGGGCAAGAACATAACGCATGAACGAACATAATCTATGATCAAATATATAGATGTGGCACAACATCAAAAAGGAAGAGAAAGTCCTAACCGTTTTACGTTGAAGCATCCCATCGTTGAGACTCCCCTCACAGAGGTGATGCCCCCACATCACCAAAGTGTTGGGTCCTTAGCATTCCACCTTCAAAGTTTGGACAATCCACCACCATGGCCGGTGCACTCTGCATGCAGTTAACCTCGAGCACCACCTTAACGCTTAGAGAATGTTGTTGACGCAAAGAAGATGAGAGGCTACCGCGATTGGTTCTCCCAGAGGAAAATCTAATCATCTTTGACTAATACCATTGGTGCTTGTTTCTGGATCGGGGCTGCAAATATATCGTCTATGTATTTTGCTAATTTGCTTACATCTACGGGATTCACCGACATTATCCAATTCTTTCTTGTGATCCTGCACTTTTATCACCAACTCTAACTCCTCTCAACTCATTAACCTTCCGTCCAAGATGGAAATTCATGATATTCTCTCTCAGATGCTCACGAACAAAACTCCTGGGCTCGATGATTTTAACGTTGAATTCTTTATTTATCTTTGGGATATTACTAAAGGGGATGTCACTGTAGCTATTTGCTATTTTTTCACAAATCAGGGAGTGCCCAGGACTTTAAACAATACTACTCTTATTCTAAAAATATGTGATGCTCATGATCCACCGGACCATCGGTTAATCAATTTACGCAATGTCATTTACAAAAGTTAAAAAGTGAAGAAATATATATTGTAATATATTTTGTAACATACGGATAAGAGTGATGGATTTAATTAGTGTATTGTGATTCTCTACTGGTAGAAATTACTTTTCATCGATGAAATATCACTTTTCAAGTGAAATCACTTCTTATAGTTTGAAAAATTATCTTCTAAGTTAAAAAATCATTTCCTATCGGTGAAAAGACGAATACACCTGTTTATTTTCATTTTCAATCCGTTTATTTTGATTTTGAATTAATATATTGTGATTTTTAACCAGTATATTTTGATTTTCAACTAATATATTATAAATTTTAATTGATTAAAAATTATTTACGATCAATATATTTTTGATCTATTTAGTTTTAAATTGATTAAAATTATTTTTAATAATATAATTTTAAATTATTAATGTTTAATTAATTAATTTTACAATTCAACCGATGAAAAAATTGATATCAGAAGATCATTACATTGGGAACGCTAATACTAGTGGGCAAAACGCGTGATACAGGTGACCTTTTCGGGCACGTGCCCCCAATATATGACCTCGTTTTAATCTCCCGACGTTTTAAAAAGTGACGAGGCACGTGTTCTCTATATATGACCTTCTCAGCATCATGTTGAAAGTAACTAGGCGTGTATTCCCAACGCAGTGTATTTTTAACCCAACGCTCTTGTGTTAATGGGCGGGAATCCACGTTATAAGATGCATTGCAACATGTACTTTTTTATCCATAACCTTTACAAAATTGCTTCTAATATTTTAACTAATAGGCTCCTTATCATTCTCTCGAAAATTATTTCCCTGAACAAGCGGATTTTATTCGGCATAGGTCTATATTTGACTACATTTCTACAACCTTTGAACTTACCTAAAGGATAAATCGTAAGGTTCATAAATCTAACGTTATCTTACGTATGGGTCTTGAGAAAGCTTATAACCAAACCGATTGGACTGCCATCTTCAAAATTTGACAAAATCTTGGGTTTTCCTCTCAATTCGTAAATCTTATCAAAAATTTTGTTCAACATAAAGGGTCCTCGATTTTGGTTGATGATGTCTCGGCTCCTTTTTTTAAGGCAACTTAAGAGCTTAGACAAGGGGACCCCTTTTCACCCTTTTTGTTTGACATTTTTATAGAATCATTTATTTGAAGGCTTAAAGAATTTAGTTTCCAAGGAAAACTCACTCCGTATTCTATCAAATGGGGTGTGCAAGTCCCTATAACCTTATTGTATGTTGACAACATTATAAATTTCCTTAATGGAAACATGAGAACCGTAACAAATGTTTCCCACTTTATCAAGTCCTTTGAACTTTCTTTTGGTCAAAAGGTCAGTTATACTAAAAGTTTCTGCTATGTTGGTGGATCCCCTTTACCTACCTTGGATGCCTCATATTTCTTAGAAAAAAAAAATTGCCTATTTCCACCACATCTTGGATAAAATTTATTCTAAATTGGCGGGTTGGAAGGCCGATTCTTTTGAATCAAGAAAATATCATCATTGGATTTTTTGGAAAAAAATTTCTAAACTCTACAATTTTGGAGGATTGGGGATTTGTGACCTTGCTCTCTTCCTCAAAGCCCTTAAGATGAAAAGAACATGCAATATCTACTTTGTAGATTCCTAATATTTTAAACTTATCAGGGGTATGTATAGAAATCTTACTACAACCCCCACCCCTTCTAGATTTCATGTCATTCGTGAGACTTATCTCCAAATGAAACCTTACATCAAGGGAAATTCACAAGGGAAATATTGACTTTTTGTTTGATGCATGGATTGGGAATTCGCCTCTTAATGAATTCCTCTCAACTAATTAGTGTCCGATCGCCATCTTGGTCAAAGAGATGATCCTCCATCATATGAATCATAATCTTCTAAATTACATTCCTCCTCGCATCATGTTAAAAATCCAAAATCTCTCGTTGGACGATAACAAAGATAAACCTATTTGGGAACTTGAAAACTTGGGTGATTTTACGGTGGCCCCTGCTTATAGTTTAAACTTGGTTGAGCCTCCCTTAGACCACCTTTTTTGTAGCATTTTGTGTGTTAAGCTCCCAGCTCATAATACTTCGGGCTCATGGAAAGCTTCTCACCATAGGTTGCTGATAACACCACGCAAGGGAGTAGTAATTAGGTTGAATATGGCCCATCTTTAGAATAAAAGGCACAACATAAAGTAGAATAGGAGCATTGCATGCATCAAGTACCAAGATTGCTTATAAACTGTATTAATGGCCATTTGTGTAAAGCATTTGTCAAAGCAGGCCTCAGATGAGCAATCGGACCGCACGGATGGATTCAGGATGACGAACGGAGTCTAACGGACTCAAAATCGGCCAAATCTGACACCCGGAGCTCCCACAATGGGCCCAAGAAATCCTGACCGTTGATCTGGAGATCAACGGCCTAGAACGCGCCACGTCGCCCCGCCCCCGCCGCCCGCACGCCCCCAAGCCAGCCAAGGACGCATCTCGGCCGTTGATCTTCGATCGAACGGCCGAGATCCGCGCGCTCGCCCGCGGTCGCCGCGACAAAGCGCGGGCGTGGCGCAACGATTAGCGCGCACGCCCGCGTTGCGGCGACGCGCGTTCGATTCGCGCGGAGCGAAAATCATTTGCGGGCGAAGGGCGCGGCAAAATTGAGCCGCGCGATCAGAAGCGAGCGGCCAGGATTGCGCCACGCGGCGCAACGACAGCGCCCCACCTCCCACGCGCGCGCGCACGCCGGGCGGAAACGCGCGCGCGCACGCACGCCGGAAGCGCGATCCTAGCGCAGGCGCGGGAGGATCTCAGCCGTCCGATCATCAATCGGACGGCTCTCGTTCGACGTCCACGGATCGCGCCTGAAGAGAGAGAGGGGCGGGCGGCTGACCGGCGGCAGAAGGCCTTCACCGACGTATATGGAAGCGGTTTTAGCGACGTTCTGGATGTCGCTAAAGCACATTCTTCTTTTAGGAAGCCCTTAACTCTATTTAAACCCCCTTCTACCACCATTCAAGGCATCCTCTCCCACTTGCAACTACTCCACTCCTCTCCTAGCTAGTCTTAGGCACTCTTGTAATCGCCGGAGACGACGAGCCGCCGACGGAGCCTCCTCCACCGCCGTGGCTGCCTCGTCGCTCTCCACTCTCTCTCTACCTCTCTCTCTCTCTTTTAAAGCTTTCATTTACTTTTGTTGAAGCATGTATTTAATATTGTAAACCATGAACTATGAATGCATGTTTAATGAAATTATTTTTCATTTAGTTGCCTTTTTAATTTCTGTTTAAAGTGCATGATCAAAACCAAAGAGCTTTCTAACCCTAAACTCTCTCTATCTCTCGCTTTTCAAAATCGTTTCTTTCGCAAGCAAAACTCCGCCTTTTTCGTGACAACAAGTGGTAAACAAAATCCGATTTCCACGCCTCCCTGAGATCGACACTCGGACTCACCTCCGTTTACTTCTTTTAAAATCGACGTATCAAGTGCAACTATAACGACACCTCTTAACACACACGCACGAAGGTACGTCAGTTTTTGGCGCCGTTGCCGGGGAGGCAACGGATTTGTTTTATCACCTCCATTCCACCTTCATTCTCATATCGTCTAATGCCCTATTTTCCTTTTTACTTGACGGATGCAGGAATTCGGCGCATGGATGGCGAAGCGACGCATTCCACTATGGTAGCAAGGAAGTAGACGCCTCGAGGACCGATAGTGAGTACTCTCTCTCTCTCATTGTTTGCTTGCGTGAAAAAGCTAAAAAAAATCATAAAAATTGAAAAAAATTGGCGTGGCGAATGATTGCTTGACCCACATTTTTAACACACCACCCTATAAAAAAATGTACACTCTAATATACTGGACAAATTCTTGGAGTGTTCTTTTCTTTCTCTCTTGAGTGGTGTTTGCGAAGCCACCGTGAGTTGACCTGGGCCGCACCACTCAACCCTAAAACTAACTCATCTAATAGAAGCTGCACGATCTTTAGGATGAGTACACTAGGGTTTTTAGAGCCTCTACAAAATAAAAGGAAATCTACTTTCACTAAGTTGTGTGCAGAACTTGACGTGCCCACTGAAACTTGTTTGAAAAAATTAAGACACGTCAACCCTAAAAAGTACTTAAGTAAGGATGAAACACTAAAAAGACACTATATTTTAACAAATCCTTGCTTGAAAATCATCTTTTGCTAGAAGCACACACTTTGAAAGTAGAACATTAAGAGGCACCACCCCAATCAACGCCTCATCACATCACCCTAAGCACAAGCACTATCCTAGCCCTTTAAAACTGAATAGACGTGCCCTAGGCAGGGCTGAGTTAAGTCTCAAAAGGTGAGGTTTTGTCTGCTAGGCACTTGGCTTTCATTCCCTTGGTAGAATCTGGTGACTAGGCTGCGGGGCAGTGTCAAACGACCGTGGTTGTGGGGTCTATGGAACCGGAGGCGCAAGCCAAAGGAAGAACCTTCCCTGCAATCCCCTCGTAATCAACCTGGCCAGATTAGCCTTGGGAAGGGGAGTCCAGTGTTTACGGACTTAATCAACCTTTGTGAGATTTCTAGGTCTCCTAAGGAATACACCATAAGGATTAGGCTTGTTTGTTTGATTGAGTGCACAACTCTCTCTCATCTATTCTTCCCGCATCCCTCCATTTCTTCCATGGATTTCAATGCCTATCCATCTTACCCAAATTACCCCCAACAGGATTTGTATGCTAACCCAAGTAGACCATACCCACAGCCGACTTGGGCTAACCAACCACCAAGTTGGGGATGCAACCTGGAATATCCCTCTTGGCCCAACTATGACCAAACCACACCAACCTCTTATTGGAATACACCCAACATAGCCACCCAAGGGTACGATTCAAATCATGGGGCTCCATATCTCGATTGTCCTCACGATGCCTCCTCATTTAGGTCTGACCCGCTCTACTGTGATAGGACCTACACTTTAGGAGAACACCAAGAACCCTACCCATCTCAAGATAATAACCAAGAAAGGTCATCTGAATTCAACAACCTTGCCTACTTGACCTTTGGATTAGAAGGAGTTCTAGACAAATGAAAATCAGAAAATGATCAGAAATCTAGGCAAGCCCAGGATCATCAACCTCTGATTTGGTCCCCTGATGAAGAATCTGACTGGGAGGAAGACTTAGAACCTCAACTATTCTGGAGTAGGACCAAACAGAGAATGGTTCCTCTTGAAGAACTGGACCCTGAACATGACAGAATAGAGGACCCACCCAAGAACCTAAACACCAATATGGATTCTGATCCACAACCTCAACCACACTCTCTTAACCTGGATTTCAAGGAGGAAATCCAAAGGACACCAAATGACACCATGTCAATTCTTGATAACCTCCAGTTAGAACTACACAGACAGAATCAAGAATTGGTTAAAGGGCAACATGCCATGTTGGAGTTGTTCCAACAATTGGGGGAAGAAGGCCAAAGAAAGCTGTTGCATACAACGCCATTCATGGAATTCATAAAGCAAGGACCTACCATGATCAATTGGACTACACCTAGTCATCCTGATTTGGTTCAGTCCACCATTGATACCCCTCAGGAGTTGGATAGCTCAGTGGATAAGGAAAGTAAGGATTCCTTGGAGCACAATTTGGGGAGCATTGAGAACAAACATCAGGAGGAAACTGAGAAGGTGAGGGGAGAGACCTTGGAATCTGAATCTAATCAGCTCAAGGCAAGTAATCCGGTGGGAGTAGCAGCCAACGTCGGAAATGGAGAATGGAGTTACAATTTCAAAGAAATTGATTATGAATTGGTTAGAATCCCCATCACAAATTTGGAGGAGGGCCGAGAGAAAGAATATGATCTAGAGGATGAAATTGACCCTACCTCTAATGCAACCCCAAACAGTGAATCTGATACAAAGGAGGTTGAAGAAAATATTCTTGAGATCAAGGGCTTGGAGGGAATGAGCAATGAAATCATAGTTGCGGAAGAGATGGATTCGTCTTTGAAGAGAAGACTGATGCTTGGTTGTAGGGCTCAGTATGAAACTCTGGACTTTGTTACTTGCCCTACCAGAATAAAGATCCCGCAACCCGAATGCACTAGAATTGATACACTTTCGATGGATTACAATTTTATGGGGACACAAGCTGAATATAAGACCTACATCTTTAGTGTTTGGCATGTCATATTTGGGGTGCGTTCGTCCACAGCAACTTGTTTGCATGCCCACAAACTAAGAGAGGATCTGACACGGGCATGCATGATATATCTGTTACAGAATTCCCGCCCCTTAGGAACGGGACTCCACCACAACCTTATCCGCATCTGTGGACTTCTGATTTTGGGTCTGGTTAATTTTGAACATACCTTCTTGACCCAAGTCATTCCTGTTTGTGCACCGCCCAGCTGGAGGCGTTAAACTCAGCGCTTCCTGGGAGGCAACCCAGCGGATTCAGACTGATCTGGTAGTTTACGTCACTCAGGTACTATCTTTTTGAACCCTTTTGCATCCATGCATCTGCCAATGAGGACATTGTCCAACTTAAGCATGGGGGGGATGGTAAACTGTATAATCCTGAGCTTAATTAATCAGTCTGAATGAATAAATTAATTGATTAAAAAGAAAAAAAAAAAAAGAAAAATGAAGTTAGGAAGAAAAACTTAGGCATTAGAAACTTGTCAATAGTGGGAAATAATACAAAAAGAACTTAAACACTTAGACTTTTCAGGCCTTCAAGCTTAATTAGCCCTGGTGTCCATTAAAATATGGATTTAGCGGCGAACCCTTGCAACTTTAAGCTATTCTAATCCACCTAATAAATAAGGTAATAAGTATACGACTTATTAACTCACCCTCTAACTCAGGAAAACTTTGAATCTAAGCATCTACACACATTTTTGCACAGACTCACTTCTCGGAGATTTTGACAGAAATTGGGTAGCTAATGAACTCTCTAGGGTGGTATGGCTGGCAAGTTGTCGTGGGTAACAGCCCATTGGCAGGTTGTCCAGAACCCAGCCACAGGCCATTTCTTTTTCACTGCCTCTAGGTATATTTGAGATTAGGGAAGCCACCTACGTAAAAAAAAATAATAATAATAATTAAAAAAAAAAGAAAAAGAAAATAAACCACACTTCACCGCACAAGTATGGCTGGCAAGTGATCGTGGGTAACAGCCCATTGGTCGGTTGTCCAGAGCCCAGCTCAATAATTGCACAAAAAAAGAAGACCAAAAACACCTAAGGAAGAAGCGGGGAAGTAGTACAAGCCGGGGAGATATACACTGGAAAATCCTTGTGTTGACCCCAAGTAAAATGAACGCAGGGAGAAAGCTACCAATCGAACAAATACACCTTCTGGCAAAAATTTATTTTCTTTTCCGGTCACCTAGAGGCGTAGAAACTCGAAGTCTGTCTCAATTACCGTTAAGTAAGTCTATCACAACATTCACACCAAGATGCTTAGCACTTAGGGTTTTGACCGAGTTTTGGGTGGGTTGGGTAGCCGTAAAAAGTTACCAACCCACACTGAATTTTAAAAATTCTAAAAAGACATATATAGATATATACGTATACATAAGTATAGTTATATATACAAAGCAAGGATTCAGGCGATTCATATTTTGGCAGACACCCGGGCGCTGCTTAGTCTTTGTAGATTAAGATCTTCGTATAGTTCCTCTTATTAACAAGTAACGAAGTGCCTAAGCAATTACTTCTTGAATTCGCCAAAGAAATAAAGGCTAGAATAAACCTTGCTAGGGACTAGCAAGGAGTAAGCATGGGGGTATGATAACACCACGCAAGGGGGTAGTAATTAGGTTGAATATGGCCCATCTTTAGAATAAAAGGCACAACATAAAGTAGAATAGGAGCATTGCATGCATCAAGTACCAAGATTGCTTATAAACTGTATTAATGGCCATTTGTGTAAAGCATTTGTCAAAGCAGGCCTCAGATGAGCAATCGGACCGCACGGATGGATTCAGGATGACGAACGGAGTCTAACGGACTCAAAATCGGCCAAATCCGACATCCGGAGCTCCCACAATGGGCCCAAGAAATCCTGACCGTTGATCTGGAGATCAACGGCCTAGAACGCGCCACGTCGCCCCGCACCCGCTGCCCGCACGCCCCCAAGCCAGCCAAGGACGCATCTCGGCCGTTGATCTTCGATCGAACGGCCGAGATCCGCGCGCTCGCCCGCGGTCGCCGCGACAAAGCGCGGGCGTGGCGCAACGGTTTGCGCGCACGCCCGCGTTGCGGCGACGCGCGTTCGATTCGCGCGGAGCGAAAATCATTTGCGGGCGAAGGGCGCGGCAAAATTGAGCCGCGCGATCAGAAGCGAGCGGCCAGGATTGCGCCACGCGGCGCAACGACAGCGCCCCACCTCCCACGCGCGCGCGCACGCCGGGCGGAAACGCGCGCGCGCACGCACGCCCGAAGCGCGATTCTATCGCAGGCGCGGGAGGATCTTAGCCGTCCGATCATCAATCGGACGGCTCTCGTTCGACGTCCACGGATCGCGCCTGAAGAGAGAGAGGGGCGGGCGGCTGACCGGCGGCAGAAGGCCTTCACCGACGTATATGGAAGCGGTTTTAGCGACGTTCTGGATGTCGTTAAAGCACATTCTTCTTTTAGGAAGCCCTTAACTCTATTTAAACCCCCTTCTACCACCATTCAAGGCATCCTCTCCCACTTGCAACTACTCCACTCCTCTCCTAGCTAGTCTTAGGCACTCTTGTAATCGCCGGAGACGACGAGCCGCCGACGGAGCCTCCTCCACCGCCGTGGCTGCCTCGTCGCTCTCCACTCTCTCTCTACCTCTCTCTCTCTCTTTTAAAGCTTTCATTTACTTTTGTTGAAGCATGTATTTAATATTGTAAACCATGAACTATGAATGCATGTTTAATGAAATTATTTTTCATTTAGTTGCCTTTTTAATTTCTGTTTAAAGTGCATGATCAAAACCAAAGAGCTTTCTAACCCTAAACTCTCTCTATCTCTCGCTTTTCAAAACCGTTTCTTTCGCAAGCAAAACTCCGCCTTTTTCGTGACAACAAGTGGTAAACAAAATCCGATTTCCACGCCTCCCTGAGATCGACACTCGGACTCACCTCCGTTTACTTCTTTTAAAACCGACGTATCAAGTGCAACTATAACGACACCTCTTAACACACACGCACGAAGGCACGTCAGTTGCCCACAGATGATAATATTTTCAATCTAGGCATTCCCTTCCCGTCTAAGCTCCTGCTGCCTAAATCTTCCTTAGGTTGAAACTTTTGATTACTTATTCTTACATAGTGATTGGTGCTGAATATCTCCAACTAGACATTTTAGAAGAATTATTCTATCTAGCCCATTTCAAACCTTTACTTAGGAGGCAAAGTACTTCCTATCTTATAAAAGACTGAAAGGGGCCATCTGCTTCATTTGGTATAACGTCTAGAATAATAGAAACAAAATCAAACATGATGGCATCACTTTCCCAAAGACCCCATATATTTTTGAGAACTTATGGAATGATCTTCAGCTGTTCAAGTGGTTCAAGAATCAACACCCCACTAAAATTCTTCTTAGCTAGGTTTATCTGGACTCAAGGTTTAACGCTAACGTTGCTGCTTACCATGATAATACTCACTCATATTTGAGTTGGGTTCTGGCGATAACAATAGAGATTTATTTATGGTGGCAGCAAAGAAACATCAAAAAATCAACCGCGAGAAGGCATTGGCCAAAGCCATATCTCATTTGCTACAGAATGCTCCTTCTAGTTGTACTCCTATCTAGATTGAGATGGATTCAACGCTTCTATTTTACTGGTGGAAAGGCAAAGTCTTTGTACCATGATCTATTAAAGGGGACTTCAACTAGATTAATGTTAGTAGTTATCACATTGAAAACTTGGATTTTGTTCACCCTATAGTCAAAATATTACCTATTAGGTTGCCGCTTTTGACACTGACGATTTTAGGTTCTTCAACACAGATAGGGAGCACACAAGTCTAATAAGAGGAACTATTCGTCTTGATAATATTCAAAGGTCATATGTGGTCTATTAGGGCTTTGCCACTCTGGCGATCCTTGTCCAACTTTGCTTCTTTTGAGCTTGCTATCTTCTTTTGTTTTGCCTCAAATATGATAAGTCACCATCCGTGATCCATCTTTTTTTATGTAGTTGACAAGTTTCGATTTAATTTCCCTACCTCCTTTCGTGCCTCTTGGGAGTGGTTGATAAATAATACCAACTCTCACCTTTTTTAAATAAACAAATGTACCACCGAAAATGATGTATATATATCATACACCCATGTACGAGGAGATGCAAATAGATTAATTTGGGGACAATGGGCACATCCGTTGTGGTGTAAGATCTGGAACCCAAACATATATAATATCTTTAAAAAATTACATGAAAAAAATAATTTGTAAGATTGAATTGAAACGGATCTCGCAAGAGGATGTAGATGTGCTACCATCCAACCGTACTCTTGACGGACGAAAAAATAAATTTGGAATGGGATAAAAAGTACTTGCATGTGCACCTAAAACTTATATCTTTTATATTTTCTCTATCTTTCATATTTAATAACAAAATATTTTAAATTTATAAATAACTTATATCTTCTAAAAAAATTAATAAAATAGGTAAAAAATAAATTTGATAGTTGTATAATAGTAATTACTTCTTTCATGTAGAAAAGTAACCACAAATGATAAGATGATTATTTTATCCATGTAATTTTTTTCATGGATGGCTAGTGAGGGGTGGTGGGCTGTGTTGTGGTGGTGAATTGGTGGTAGTGGGACAGCGGTTCTGGTAGTAGGCTCAGGTTGGGCAGAGGGAAGCTAGTGACGATAATGGATAGCCGGTGAGGGGGTGGTGGGCTGTGTGGTGATGGTGGTGGTGGTGGTGGCGGTGGTAGTGGCTATAGTGAAGGGAGGTGGTTGCTTTCATTAATGTAGAGGAAGAAGAGAGGAGGAAGATACGAGAGAGGTTGTGGCGATACGAGAGCGGAAGCTCGATTTAGGGCTTGCGACCGAGAGGGAAACTGAAGATAAATGCACAATAAAGAGCAAACAGGGAGAAGGAAAAGTGAAATTGAGGGAGTGGCGTGCGTTATTTGTGTGGATTTTTTTTGTGTCCTTTTAACTTTAAATGGGGTAGTTTTTTTTCCTTTAAAATTTTAATGGATACTCTTGTGTGTGTGTGTATTGGGTTAAATCGGGTTGCAGGTTAGGTTGGATTTATTAGATCTCAAACCCAACACAACCTATTTTTTATCGGATTGGGAAAATCTCAACCTATAACCCAATCGAGTTGGGTTTGGGTTGATCTCGACCCATGTACACCCCTACCAACAAGTGTATCCAGTATCTTGTGGGTTCAAACCAATCCATTCGCAACATGTAAATGCAAAGAGAATAAAAGCTCAAGGAAAACATTTAGTAGATACCAAAAGTGTTCATAAGTTTGTACACAAGTGCCACATAAACATCGTGTCACATGACATGTTTGCCACGTCATGTACCATACACTCTGTTAAGACCCGTGCTGTTTGAACGTTTTAAGACATCTGGACTGTGGGTCAGACGTCTGGTAAGACATTTGGACAACTTCCCAGACGTTGTTGTGGTGGTGATATGTAATGTAGCAGTTTTTACTTCTTTACTGTTGTACTTTTTTACTGTTAGTTGCTTAGCGTAGTGAATGTGGTTTACTTTCCTACTTTTTGGTTACTTTCTTGTTGGACTACTAGTTCTTGGGATTAGTCGAGTTTAGTCGACCTCGAGTCCTGTAGGGATTTGGGAACCAGGTCATAACACACTCCCCTTACGATAACCGGTTACATTAGCTAGGCCACGTCATGCGTTACGTCAACATGACCTGATATGTTCCATACGATATCATGTTTCACGTACTGTTGTGTATACAACGATATCTGCATATCACTACTCGGAGCTCAAGTGGAGATATTGCTTTGTTAACCTCTTTAAGTTCGATTTCCATCAAGTTTTAGAAAATATCAAAATAGAGGGCCTTTGATCTACATAGGACAACTTTTCTGAGGGCATCGGTCAATATGAAAAGAAATTAAGGAGACGGATGACGTCACAAATAACCTCAAGGACACCCGCATGAACACAAAAAAAAAAAATATTCCTACTTGTTTTCCATTGCCAAAGGTCATATTTGGCTGAGGGATAACTCATGGGTTATCTCCCGATCAAAAGATTACAGAAGGAAGTCAAATAATACAATTTATTTCACTCTAGTAATTAACATCAATATCAATATATAATAAAATATATCTACTTCAACATAATATATACATTAAAATATTTTTACTGAGTCAACCTTCTCACACCTATATCATAATATTAAAAATTTATCTATCAATATCGTATCACACTATTAATCATTTTATCTCACTAATTATTCTTATAACACCTTCAAACACCTCACAAGTTATTCGTACAATATTTTACCCTAATATAAATTTTATCCTCCAAAAGCAACCTAAACTTCCATTCATGAAATCCCAACTAACCGCCCGCCCAAGGCACCACCACGCACGCGGATTTCCACCCTATAAATAACCCCCTCGGGGTCCCAGCACCAACCCCAACCCCTACCCCTACCCCTCATTCTTGGAGTCTCGCTCTCTCTCGCTGTTCGCGATCACCAACAACTAGGGCTCTTTTCTTGATGGCTCTGGGGATCGCCGACGGGGTGGAGGACGACGCGGGGGGCTCGGAGCCGTTCGTGGAGATGGACCCCACGGGTCGGTTCGGGCGGTACGCCGAGCGGCTGGGGTCCGGCGCGGCGAAGACGGTGTACCGTGGGTTCGACGAAGAGGAGGGGATCGAGGTCGCGTGGAACCAGATCGACCTGCGCAGGATCCTCGCGGAGGGAGGCGCGGACGCGGCGGGGAGGATCTTCAAGGAGGTGCGGCTCCTGCGGTCGCTCCGCCACCGCAACGTCATACGCCTCTACGGCGAGTGGACGGACGACCGCAAGGGGATGCTCAACTTCATCACGGAGGTGTGCACGTCCGGGAGCCTGAGGGAGTACCGGGCGAGGCACCGGAACGTGTCCGTCAGGGCCATCAAGAAGTGGGCAAGGCAGATACTCGTCGGGCTCGACTACCTCCACACCCACGACCCCTGCATCATCCACAGGGACCTCAACTGCAGCAACGTCTTCATCAATGGCAACATCGGCCAGGTATAGACACATATATTTCTGCATGAAGTGGTTGTTTGTGCATTGTTAGGGTTAGGGTTATGGTTGTTGTTCTCGCGGTGTTTTTGGTTGGTGGTGGTGGGGTTAAAGACGAGGGCAACAAAGCCTCGTTTTAGCGTCGGATACGTAGCGAGTCGGTTGTACCTTCCGGTTCTTTTGCTCGCAACGCATCAACTCACGTGGTAAGGGTTGGTTGGGAAATCATGGAGTAGGGTTTGTTGTTCTCGGATGGGTTTTTATCCTTCTTGAATGCTCCTCAGAATTTTATATTTTGATGTGTATTCAAATTACATTGTTTGATTGTCGGGTAAAGGGACGTTACGTGCCTAACTCCTCGTTTAACTTGCTTATTGTTTATGATAAGTTAAGGTGGATTTAATAGGAGATAAAATTACTTTACTTTTTTTTTTTTTTATAAAATAACTTTTATTCAATCATTTTACTTCACACTTTTGCTATTTCTCTGTTTGTCCCACGGACTAATTCCACTTGTGAAACACCACCTTTGGTGACGATTTGGGTCTAGCGGCATGAGTCGAGACATGTCCCGCGTTAAAGTTAATCCAGAATGGGTACTTTATTTTGAGACGAAGGTTTTCGACCCCGTGACTGGAATGAATTTAGCCCTTGTATTTGTTACCTTAGGTGTCTCACTTATTTCTCTCAGCTTATGCGTCCCTCATTTTACTATTCGTTTAACCTTATCTGCGTGATTTAAGTATAAGTACTGATGTACACCTTTCCGCATGTCCACGTACCTTTGGAACTTGCTATTTTGTTCCGCCCGATCAATCATCCGACGATGTCACACTTTTTATCTGATGTGTCGGTGTTCAAGTTTAGAACATTTGAGTGTGCTTAAGCTCTAACTTATCATGTGTTGTTTTAATCCTGGAGACTTGTGCCCCATGGTCTGCGCATTATTTTGGAGGAAGTACTTTGTGGATTGGCAAATAGGGGATTTACCTATTTACCGAATGGGGCTCACATACCTAAATGTGTATGCTTTGTGAATGTGCTTGCTCTTTGTAGCTGGTCGCTCAAAAGTCAACTGGGTGACTAAGAATTACAACCATAGTCTCTCTTTGTAGGCAAAAAGGTGACTAGCTAATTGCAGAGATAGCTTATGATTCTGAGATTAAGGATGAACTTTATACATCTCTCTCTCTCTCTCTCTCTCTCTCTCTCTCTCTCTCTCTCCAAAGTAATTGGTTTTGTTAGTTGATTCAAATGTAAGTGTAACTAACAAGGATCAAGAGTTCTTTGCATGATTTTACACATAAATAGTTTTTAATTGCCACATTCAAATGTAAGACTATTAGATGATTCTGAAATGCATAAATTGGATTATGGATGGCACATTTGGACCAGCATATTAATTATTCTTGTTTCGAGCATGCATGCATGCTACCTTTTCAATAAATATTAAACGAGAGGTTGTTTGATAGATGCATGTATGGTCTCCTTGGCAGGTGAAACTGGGGGACTTTGGGCTCGCTGCGGTGGTGGGGAAGAGCCACGAGGCGCACTCGGCAATGGGGACGCCGGAGTTCATGCCGGCGGAGCAGTTCGAGGACAACTACACGGAGCACGTCGACATATACGCGTTCGGCATGTGCGTGCTGGAGATGTTCACCAACGAGATGCCATACAAGGAGTGCGACTCTCTCACGAGGATCTACAAGCGGGTCCTTGCCGGCGTCCGACCGGCCTCCCTCCAGAGGGTCGATGATCCCGAGGTCAAGGCCTTCATCGAGAAGTGCCTCGGCCCACACGGCAAGCCCCGCGACCGCCCCTCTGCCACGGAGCTCCTCCACGACCCCTTCTTCCACGGCCTCGACGACGATCCCAACCCAATTCTCCACCTCTAGCTAGCAGCAACCGTAGTAGTTTGGATTACTCTATCGCAAGTGTAAATATCATGGCGTTCTTCGTTGTAGTTAATTTGTTCTTCTGTTAGTATTCCTCGTTGTAGTGTTAGTTGGTGCTTCCAGCCATGGAGTTCATGAATTGAATTATTTCAGCTCAATGGAACAATGACAGGTTTGTCTTGTATTCTTTGTATGTTTCGCTTGCAGAATAATTGTGAGTCTTTATTCCGGTCTAACTTTGCCATTTGCTGACGTTGGTTTTCGATAAGATGGGAGTATAAGTCTATATATATATATATATATATATATATATATATATATATATATCCAGATGAAGATGGGTACTCGTTGATGCATGCGGGGATATTCACCTCACTGTCTATATACCAATCCCGGTCATATATCAATACCTGCAAATATATTTATGGCATTTTATGTCGCATCGAATTTTATTTGACAGTGTTCAACGTTTGATTGTAAATGCATGGTGCGTTATTCTTTCCAATTTGCTTGCTTGTTTGACTGTCCATAAGGGAATCGGGATAGTAAGTACATAGCCTACGAATTCAGATCTGTTTCCTGCGCCCTCAGATCTCTATAAAATTGCCTTCCGAATTTCCTATTAGGCTTGTCATTTGAATTTTTTTTTTTTTTTAAAAGCACCCTTTTAACTTTTTCATTTCTCACTTTCCCACCCAATCTGCAAATTCCTCCCTCCCAATTTCCCTACATTCTTTCTATCACAATTTCAGATCTACCCGGAGCCTCGAAGGAAGTTTGGATCTGGAACAACGTGTGTATGGTTTTTCTCTTGATTCATGTTTTTTTTTCCCAATTTTGTGAAATTACTCTTGGTTAAATCCTAATTTTTAAGATTTTTTAGTTACAACTAGGTGGTTTTCGTCTTGGGAAGTATTATACCTTGATGTCATTTTAAAAAGAAAAAATGTCCCAGAAAAATGTTAAATCAAAATGATCGGATGGACACAACAAATTAGCAAACAAAAAAGTGACATAGGTAAAATATGAAGAATGATGTGCAAAAGCATCTATTTAAAATCAAAATAAATTATATGTAGAACAATCTCCATATATATACATAAATAAAATACATTAGAACATAATCTTTTAGAATTCTAGAAAGATTAAAAATCACGAATCAAATATCATCAACGATATTTCAAATCAGATACTCTCAAGACCAATGGACCAACTAGTAAAGAGGGAAAGTTTTTGTAATGGTTCTTGGTAATATCTTTTCTCCCAGTGGCACTGTCTATTTGTAGTAGATTAGTATTAATGATATCAATTTAAAATTCTATGTCGATCGAAACTCGGACACGTTCGTATTAAGTGGTCGAGGTAAATATGTGATGATCATGACGACGTCTTTGTTTCAATCTGATTAACCTATAGTCTGTTGGAACGTAAATTGGAAAGAAGAGATACCTTCTTACGTCCGTTCAAACTGCAAAATCTTCAACAAGGCAAAAGGATCCTCGGCAGAAAAGTAAACAAGCTCAACCGAAAAGTTAATGATGGAAAGCTGAACTAATTCGAAACTTTGGCATATGAAACTGCAAAGCATGATTTTCCAGCCGAAGCCAAAATGAGTCCATTAAGAAACAAATCGCAATGTTATCTTCAAACTGTGATCCATTCGAATTTTTGTTGAATTGGGCCCTTGGGATTTCCAGCCCAATAAGAGTGAACTTGTTGCTACGGCCCTTGTGGACAGAAATCAGCCTGCACAAAGCACAGAAACGATCAGTAATAACATCAAGTATTTGGGAACCCCCTTACTAAAAATAAAAAAGAGAGGTATGCACTATGGCCCAAATTAACATTTGGATGCGAGTTAAAGAAGCGTGCGATGCACCACGCTATGCAACGTATGCCCCCACTCATGCTAAAAAAAGTACGTCCCATTCGTTAAGAAAAAGAAAAACACCATGGTTCACTTTAGAAAAGCAACCGAAGCTAAACGTGAAGTTCACCATCACCCAAAAAAGAAACTCAACACAAGTGTAAAAATCAAAATTAATTAATTAAAAATTAAAATAAATCAATTAAAAATAATTTTCATGTGGGGGGGGGGGGGGGGGGGGGAGGGGGTGGGGAAGGGGATCCTGAGGTTTTTGTGAAAGGGATGCTCTTATAATACATGTTTTTGCTAAACATACCACTTTCATTGGTGAAAAGCCAAACTCTAGTTAATGTCGATTCATCTACACTTCCATTCTTTAGTAGAGGAAATCCCACAACTTGCTGGCTGGGATCTGTATGAGCGGTAATGTCCACGTATGGCTCCGTGAGAAGGTGAAAGGAAATGGCCTTGTTGTACCTCACTCTCATCTTCAATGGGGTTTGCTCTTTGTTTTTTGGGCGAGTATGCCAATATGATCTTAATTGTGTGCAGGGCTTACGATGCATGAAAATTAAAATATATTAATTAAAAATAATTTTTTACTGGTGGAAAATAATTCTTGATCTCGGAGGTGATTTTCTACTGATGAAAAATTAAAACACACTCGTTGAAAAGAAAAACATATCGATGGAATTTGGTATTCACCTATGTGTGTAAGTTGATTTTCCATCGATGGAAACCAACACACCGATGTCAAATGAAATCATATCGATATGTCTTATTTTTTCATTGGTGGAAAATGATTCTCTACATGGAAATTAATTTTTCATATATCGAAAGTAATTTGTTTCCACTTTGAAAGTAAGTTTTCATCTTTAAAAATTAATTTTAATTAATAAAAAATTAAAATACTCCGATTGAAAGCATAAATTAAAATCGCTAGTTGAAACTTATGACGTAAATGAGGCATTATAGGTTGCAAAATACGTTGTAACGAAAGCTTCTTTACTTTTTCACTTTTGACATTTTAGGACTTTGAAGCTAGGATTAGCAGAAAGGATTATTACTAAGCTACCCAAAAGAAAGGAAGGGCACATTCATAGCTTAGTAAACAGCCTTCTCGGAGCCTAACATATACGGACAGTTTAGTTTCACTACGAGCAATAATTTGCAACCCAATTTGTGCCATTCTAATAATTTTTGTCAGAACAGACAATCATGCTTCCCATTAAAATTTTTAAAAAATATATACTGCATCACATGTAATGGAGTACACATCGGCTTGGGACAGGTTCCTAAACCTTTTTCGTAACCAGTTTTGCCTCCGGGGGAGTGGAGGGTTTCGAAAGGGCCAAATTTACGAGCCTCCAGCAGGGTCCGATGGTAATCGCAGATTACAGGGTGACGTTCATGGTGTTACTCAGCATCGCCATAGAAGCGTTTGCCAGCGAAGAAGTACAGACCTGGCAGTTTGTCGTTGGGTTGAGGAAGAACCTAAAGATCAAGTTGTCAGGGACACCGATAGAGATTAGCCCAAGTAGAGTAGCTGAAGGAGAATTGGCCATCGAAAGGGGTGTTGAATGGGGTACCCCGATAGGACCAGTCTCAGAGGAGGTTCGGTGGTCTGAATCGGTGCAATAGCCACAAGGGGGAAGAGATTTAACCTCACGACCAACGAGATCCCAAACGTGTGAACCCTTTTCCTCCGGTCAGGTTCAGACTATGTCAGTTCCCGAAGTCGTCACTCGGGACAGGCAAGGACGAAGAAAGAAGAAATTGGGAGATCAATGGAACAAGTTGCCAACCAAGATGTCGAAATTGCAGGAGGAACCACCCAAGGCAGTGTAGGCAACCACAGCTTTATTATTTGTGCCACCAACAAGGACACTTTAAGAAGGATTGTTCGATGGACAATCAAGCTGCAGCAACGACAGTGGGGCAGCCAAGTGGCAGGAAAGGTGAACGCAAACCTGACCATTCCATATGCAATAACTTGGTTGGGTGTAGCATCATCCAAGCAGTCGATGCCCAGTTGTTCTGTCCGAATAGCGAACCATGGGCTATCGGCATATTTGATAATGCTTGATATGAAAGGATCAATGCATTTCTGGGAATGGACTAGTTGGTAGGACGTCACATCTTCCAAGAATGTTTTCAAAAAAGAAAGTGATCCTTTCACCACAGAGACAACATCAATATGAGATCCAGATTTATTTTTTTTTTATGTATGTAATTTAATAAATAAAATATAAAATAATAAAGTAAGAGTTATCTTGGGGATAGATACAGGATGCAACAGTAGATATGACACATTAAAATTATAATTTCTATAAAATTACATCAGTACAGATGTAATTTAAAGTCTAAATAGAAATAAAATATAGAGGTAAGGAAAAAAGGATCATTGAAGGGATATCACACAAATAAAATCAACTAAAAATTTTAAGTTGTGGTTACTATGTCACCTTTCATTTTCTTATTTGAACTATCTATCTCTACAATTGTTTTGTATCTCTCTATAGGGAATTTTTTTATGTGCATTTGATCTCTCTTCGTGATGTTTATATTATTAATATGCTTTAAATGGTTGGATTTTCTTTTTCTTACTTTTATAACAGGTTTTTGAAATTTATCTCTCCCAATTATTACACACACTTTCCTAGTGATTTATTTAATTACATAATAATTTACTTGTAAAAAATGCATAAATTATTTTCCTCATAAATTCTAATAAACATTAAGTGAGATCATATTTGGTGGTGATTATCTATTCCACCCATTACATATCATTCTTTCCAAATTATCCTTTATTTTAACATTTGCATGCACCTTTATTTCACATTTCTTATCATATTTTATATACACCACATAATCATTCACACACCCCTCATAAGCACATATGTCCTTCAACTTGCACATATAAGAAAGCCACATACTTATCTAATGACTTTCTTGGGTTTCCTCCCTTGCATGTTTTTAGAACTTGTTACGAACGCATTCCAAGACATTTTTCTAAGACGACTGGGAGGTGGCCCAGACATCTGAATAGACGTTTGGAACCCCTTCTAGACGTCTGAGATTTTATTTGGGTGACACGCGGGGCTGCGTTCTCTCTCTCTTTTTCCCTCTCTCCTCCTGCGACCGCAGTCTGCGTTCTCTCTCTCTCCCTCTCCCCGTGCGGCTTTAAAAAGCCTCGCCCTCTCCCTCACTCTCATCACCTCCGCTCCTCCTTTTTCTTCTTCCAGCGAGTGCGAGCGCGAGCGAGCGACGGCAGCGACAGCCGCGGTGAGTGCGGGAGGAGGTCATGCGCGAGGGAGGAGGCGCTCGACCGTGAGGGCTCGAGCTTGCCAGGGCAGCGAGAGCCGGCCGGCGGGGGCGCAGCGGGCACGGAGTGACGCGGGAGGTCTGCTGCAGCTCGAGCAGCAGGCGGACGAGGCGCGGTGCGGCCGTGCGTTGCGGGCGGAGGGCGAGTAGCGCTCTGATTCTGGAAGTTTTTCCAGAATCAGACGTCTGGGTTTCCAACCAGACGACGGGGAAGACGTCAGGACTGTCCAGACGTCTGAAAGGTAAGTTATTTTCATACTTCCTCCTTTTCTTCGACCGTCCGTACTGAGAGCGAGGAATGGGTACGCGCAGGTTCTAAGATTCGCCATCCAACGCGAATCAGACGTCTGACTGCAGTGCCAGACGACTGGAAGGACTTCCAGACGTCTGGGGTGACCATCGGACGTCTGGGAACTAGGCCAGACGCCCCCGCAGGCTTCTGGACGTCTGAGAGACTATAGAGAGCGAAGGTACCATCTGATCCTCATTTTAAGACGTCTGGAAGAGGTTCCAGACGTCTGATTTTGCACTGTTTCGTCGTTTTCGACCCGTTTAGGGCCCGTTCGGAGTCCGTTTTCCGCGTTTCGAGTTGCGTTCTTTTCAGAATTAAATCCTCTACCCGTCTACAGTAATTATATACTGTTTTGAGAAAATCCTTGTGTTTGATCCTTGTGATAGGACCCCGTTCCATTGCAGTCTCGGGGGTTGCGGAGGCACGTGGGATTCCCGACCATGCCCCCAGTACTCCCGTTGTAACTGGTAGAGTGGCTTTTAAGTTTATTAGCATAATTTGTTAAACTATGGAACCATAAATAGAACCTAGGACATTGCATGAATCTTAGGGTTGGAAAACTAGATTGTATGATAGATCCTAGGGTATGGCATGAATCCTATGGTGAGAAAACTAGTGGAATATATGAATACTGCAGTCTTGGAAAAGTGGAAAGGAATAAATAGCTGCCTGTAATTTGATTTAACAGCTGCCTGTTATGAATAAATAAACGTGATTGAGAACATGGATTGTAAGAACGTGAAACTGGAAGGTGAAACCTAGATGTTCTGAGTTAAAAGAGCTGGAACCCTACGGGGAATTAGGAGTAGAACTCCTGGAAAGAGAAAGGAATGGAACTGAGAAAGAAAGACGTGGTAGCGTGCTGTCTCTTGGGTACGTAGTACCAGGGGAAGCACCTGTTACCTGTTTAGTGCAGAGCGGAGCCAGCCGCCACAGGGACCTGGGGTTAGGTTTGGCCACTTTGTACCGACTTGCTGGCCCTCGTGTACGTAGTACCGAGGAGAGCTACTAGTGTAGGGAGAGCACTAGCTACCCCACGGGCCCCGCAGTTCTGCTAGCCTCCTACACCGACTTGTTAGGCCCACTGGGGCAAATTAGGGTAGTCAGGCGAGGGTGTGCGGACTGTGGAGGGGCAAGGCCCCTGTTTGGTTACTGTGGAGGGGTTGGACGCCTGTTACTGAGAGGGCTCTGCCCTGTACTGGTTCCGTGCTGTGCTTTGGGCGCACCCGTTAACGGAAACGACTGACTGCATGCCAGTGCGGGTTAGCTACCCGTGCGTTTACCGCGCGTGCCGTAGTCACCGTTACGTCTGTCAGTGACCTTGGGGTGGTTGACTGAGAGTAGGATCACCACGGGGGACTCTCCCGGCCAGGAGAGCACCACGTGTTACTTCTACTGTTCGGAAAAGACTGCAATAAAGAACGTTCCCACGAGGAACATTCTAGATCAAGTGAAGGATCTGAGAAATAGATAAATTATGGAACAATAGAAAGATGTAAATAAAGGAAGAAAGAAAATAAAACAGCTACTGTACACTTTACTGCTTCTTTAGTTCAGCTGCCACTCTACTCAGCATTTTGCTGACGTGTTACACTCGTTACTTTCCAGGACCAGGTGTTGAGCAGCCAGGGTCAGCGGCTACAGAGGACGCTGGGCCGAGTAGGGTCCAGTAGAGTTACCATTGTTTTTTTATGCCTTTTTTGTTCCACTGTAGTGAGTAGTTTTTGTTACTCTCTGTACTTTTCTTTCCTCGCAGTTCTTGTTATGTTATAAATGTTGTTCTACTATTGTGGTGGTACATGCTGTAGTAGTTCTTTTTCTTATTGCTGTATTTTGTTACTGCTAGTTATATTTCATGTTGAATGTGGTTTATTTTATTGCTCTTTTGGTTACTTCCTCGTTGGACGACTAGGTCTTGGAATTAGTTGAGTCGGTCCGGTTCTCGTGTCTCGTAGGGACTCGGGAATTGGGTCGTTACAAGATGGTATCGGAGCAAGGTCGTCCCGAGAAGTGAATCAACTGATTGGAAAATAACCAATTCACATGTCTATAACTAGAGTAGCCACCACAACATATCTTTTGACATGAGCTCTTAGACGTTTCTGTTAGGTATCGTTCCATATTGACGTGTTCCGTTTTCTTTCGCGTCTCCTTGCAGGAGATGCCTCGTCGCGGGACTGGTGAGGCGGGCCGCGGGCGCGGTCGAGGACGAGGTCGGCGAGGTGGGCGTGCCGTTACCGACGCCTCAGTGGTTCAGCCACTACTCCCGGGCGTCCAGGCCCAGGACCTCGCCCAGCTGATACGGGATATTGTGCGAGAGGAGCTCCACCCACTACCCCGAGCACCTCGCCCTAGGGCTGCGGAGGGGGAGTCCTCTGTGGGACCACCCGACGGACGCGGCGCTGGATACGGGGGAGGGGATGGGCAGCCGCCGCCCCCACCTTCCTCCGACACTTCTGTGCATGAGGCACCTCTGCCTGGGGGTGCACCAGCATCCCCACTGCAGCGTCACTCCGAGCTCTTCGGGCAGTTCCGGAAGTTGAAGCCCCCCTCCTTCAAGGGGGATGAGGACCCGACCGAGGCAGAGGACTGGCTCGAACAGCTGGAGAAGATTTTCGACACCCTTCGCCCCCCGGTGGAGTGCCGCGTGGCCTTTGCTACGTACTAGCTGGAGAGTGCGGCACACAGGTGGTGGAGGGCAGTCAGGGGACAGGAGAGGGACGAGCCGACCTGGGATCGGTTCGTCGCCCTCTTCTACGAGCAGTACTTTCCCCAGATGTGGCAGGACCAGAGGAGGCGGGAGTTCCACACTTTCCGCCAAGGGACGATGACCGTGAGCGCGTACCGCATGCGTTTCCTGGAGCTGTCCCGCTTTACAGCAACAGCGGTAGCTACTGAGGAGGAGCGCCTTTGGAGGTTCACCGAGGGGCTCCGACCTGCGATTCGGGGGTATGTCAAACCCCTGAAGCTACCTATGTTTTCGAGGGTGGTAGAGATAACAATGACTTACGAGGAGACCAACCCGTCCGTGCGAGACACTGACGGCGGGCGGAAGAGGCCCTTTCAGCCAGACTTTTCACAGGGCCGGCGAGAGAGAAGGCATGTGGCGTCCGCAGGAGAGCTGTCACGTTTTGCAGGGCCATCCGTGGCCTTTGGGGGCCCTCGACAGAGGCCAGTCGCCAGCACCGGACCCCCGCTCAGCCGACAGCAGGGACCCACTGAGGGCGGGAGTCGGGTTCCCCTCTGTTACCAGTGTGGCCAGCCGGGCCACATCAGGAGGGACTGCCTGTCTAGCGCAGGAGGTCAGCAGATACTTCCCGCGCAGAGCACTGGAGGGCGCGCAGGAGGTCGCGGCTCCCAGGCGCGAGGAGGAGGACAGCAGTCCCGAGGAGGGTACCGGCCAGCACCTGCCCGTTCGACGTAGAGTGTGGTTGCTTCGTCCGCACCTAGAGCTGAGGGGCGTATCAACGCCTTGACACACAGGGATGCCAGAGCTTCGGGCTCGGTGGTGGCAGGTATGGTTTCAGTTTCCGGCAGACTCGTTTACACACTTTTCGATTCCGACGCTACGCACTCGTTTGTCGCAGCCAGTTTCGCAGTTAGTTTGGACCAGGATTATATGCTGTTAGAGAATCTGTTCGTAATCAGAGGTCCGAGTGGTCAGCTGTTTGTAGCTGAGGAGGTGTACACGGATTGCGAGGTCAGCGTCGGGGGACATAGCCTGCCAGCTGACCTGATTATGATACAGATGGAGGGCTTTGGCGTAATTCTGGGGATAGACTAGCTGTCCGCTTACCACGCTTTGGTGGACTATTTTGAGAGGAAGATTGTCTTCTCCATGCCGGAGTTGCCTTCTTTCGAGTTTTTCGGACAGCCAGTGGACGGAGGCTTCAGGTGCATTTCGGCACTTCGGGCGGCGAGACTTTTGAGCCTGGGGTGCGAGGGCTTCCTAGCTTGTGTGGTGGTAGAGCCCAGCCCTGTGGCAGACTTCTAGAGCATCCCGGTGGTCAGAGAGTACCCTGACGTGTTCCTAGACGAGTTACCAGGACTACCGCCCAAGCGTGAGATCGAGTTTGAGATCTCACTAGTACCAGGGACCATACAGGATGGCACCGCTTGAGCAACGAGAGCTCAAGTCTCTGTTGCAGGACCTTTTGCAGAAGGGCTTCGTGAGGCTTAGTGCGTCTCCCTAGGGAGCCCCGGTACTGTTTGTGAAGAAGGATGGTACCCTACGCCTTTGTGTGGACTACCGACAGCTGAATAGGGTCACCATCAAGAACAGATATCCGCTGTAGAGGATCGACGACTTGTTTGACCAGTTGCGAGGTGCCACGGTGTTTTCCAAGATCGACTTGAGGTTTAGATACCACCAGTTGAGGATCAGGGAGGCAGACGTCTCCAAGACAGCTTTCCGCACCTGGTACGGACACTATGAGTTTTTGGTCATGCCGTTTGGGCTGACCAATGCCCCCGCTGCTTTCATGGACCTGATGAATCGGGTGTTTAGACCGTACTTGGACCAGTTCATGGTGGTATTCATTGATGATGTACTCATCTATTCTCGAGATCGGACGCAGCACGGACAGCACTTGCGGATGGTTCTGGACACACTGAGATGGCGTAGGCTGTACGCCAAATACAGCAAGTGCAAGTTCTGGTTGAGGGAGGTGACCTTCTTAGGTCATGTGATCTCTGGAGACGGCTTGGCGGTGGACCCAGCCAAGGTCGAGGTAGTGCTCAGGTGGGAGAGACTACGTTCAGTTACTGAGGTTCGCAGTTTCCTGGGACTGGCAGGCTACTACAGATGATTCATCAGAGGTTTTTCACAGATTGCGCGTCCTATGACACAGTTGACCCGGAAGGACGTGCCCTTCACTTGGACAGACGCCTGCGAGGCATGTTTTCAGGAGCTAAAGGAGAAGTTGACCTCGGCTCCCGTGCTCACCATCCCTGACAGTAGTGGCGGGTTCGTTATGTACATGGATGCCTCCTTGCAGGGGTTAGGAGGTGTGCTCATGCAGAGGGGTCACGTTGTCGCTTACGCTTCGCGGCAACTGAAGCCCCATGAGCATACCTACCCTACCCACGACCTGGAGTTGGCAGCTGTCGTCTTCGCGTTGAAGACCTGGAGGCACTACTTGTACGGTGAGACCTTCGAGATTTTCACAGATCACAAGAGCCTCAGATACCTTTTTGATCAGAAGGAGCTCAACATGAGATAGAGACGTTGGTTGGAGCTCCTAAAGGACTACGACTGCAGTATTTCTTATCACCCGGGCAAGGCCAATGTGGTGGCTGATGCCTTAAGCCGGAAGGCGCCCGCACACTTGGCCAGTCTACAGTTACAGAGTTGAAGCCTCTTGGAGGAAGTGGGCAGTTGGCGACCCCTGGAGTTACAGGGACACTGTGCGGCAGTGACTGTGACATGACAGACTAGGTCAGAGCTGATAGACTGCATCATCACAGGACAGATGGCCGATCCGTACTTACAGTCCTTGCGCGATAGAGTATTGTTAGGAGACCCACGGGACTTCTCTTTCACAGACCAGGTGCTACGCCTGAGGGGACGGTTGTGCGTTCCTAGGGACGAGGAGTTGTTGAGAGAGCTCCTGACAGAGGCACACGGTTCCAGATTCACCACACATCCCGGAAACACGAAGATGTACCACGACTTGAGATGCGAGTTTCGGTGGAGGGGGATGAAGCGAGATGTGGGTGAATTCGTGCAGCAATGCTTACTGTGTCAGCAGGTGAAAGCCGAGCATCAGAGGCCTGCGGGGCCGCTACAGCCGCTTCCAGTGCCAGAGTGGAAGTGGGAGAGCATCACCATGGACTTGGTGGTGGGTTTTCCTGTTACCCAGCGAGGACACGACACAATCTGGGTAATTATGGATAGACTGATGAAGACGGCACGATTCTTGCCGATCCGAGTCACCTTGGGACCAGCACAGTTGGCAGAGAGGTATATCTGCGACGTGGTACGACTACGCGGAGTTCTGCGGGAAATCGTATCCGACCGGGATACCCGCTTTACGTCCCAGTTTTGGGCTGAGTTTCAGTAGGCCCTGGGGACGCAGTTGAGGTTTAGTACAGCTTATCACTCCCAGACGGATGGACAGTCTGAGCGCACGATACAGACACTTGAGGACCTTTTGCGTGCCTGTGTACTGGACTGGAGGGGCTCTTGGGAGGAGCACCTGCCCCTGGCGGAGTTTGCATACAACAACAGCTATCACTCGAGCATCGGCATGGCTCCCTACTAGGCTCTGTACGAACGAAGGTGTACGGCACCCTTGAGTTGGGTTGAGGTGGGGACCAAGTAGGAGGTTGGCCCCAGGTTGATCCGGCAGAGTCAGGAGGTAGTCGAGTAGATCCACAGGCGACTCCGCACTGTCAGGAGTAGACAGAAGAGCTACGCGGATCGGAGATGCAGAGAGGTGCAGTTTGAGATTGGGGACCACGTCTTTCTTCGTGTTTCGCCCATGAAGGGCCTGTAGCAGTTTGGGGTGAGAGGGAAGCTCGCGCCGAGGTTTGTGGGGCCCTTTGAGGTCCTGGAGCGAGTTGGACCCGTTGCTTACAGGCTTGCCCTCCCTCCCCAGCTTTCTAGTGTGCACGACGTGTTCCACGTGTCCAACCTCAGGAAGTACTGATGTAAACACATTTACACTACTTAAAATGTCTATTTATGCATGTTCTTAAGCATAGGATTGCATTTCATGATATAAATATTGCATTACATGCATCATCTTGCATTTAGAGTAGTTTGAATAAAATGGAGGTTAATTGTCTCCTTTTATGTGCTTGGACAGGGCAAATATTTTATCGGGGCCTCGGATCAAAGATCCAACCGTATGGATATGATCAGGGCGACGATTGGAGTTCAACGACTCCAAGATCGCCCTAATCAGGCATCCGTAGCATCAGATAGAGACCGGGGAACCCTAGAAGATCAAGGGCCAGGATGGTGTAAATCCACACTTCAGATGGAAAATCCGACCACACGGATGAATTCGGATCGACGATCGCAGTCGAACGACACAAAAATCGAGTCAATCCGACATCCGTGGCACCATCTACAACTTCCAGAAGATGGACGGCCAAGATGGCGCCACGTGGCGCCATCCCAGCCGCCCAATCGGCCGCAGGAGTCCTGTGAAGTCCGCGCAACGTCTCCTCTCCGCCGTTGGATCTCGATCCAACGGCTGCGGTCGCGCGCGTTTAAAAACGTCCGCGCGACCATTTCGCCCGCGTAGTGCAGCGGCGACGCAGCTGCGGGCGAAGCGGAGGTCGCGGGTTCGAGCCGCGGAGAGGGGGTCGAAGGCGCGGGCGAGCGGGCGCGCACGAGCGTCGGATGAAGATCCAACGGCCGCGCGCGCCCGATAGCGCCGACGCGTAATTGGACGCCCTGGTGGGCGCGCGATCGCACGCGGGCGGCGCGCTACGCAGCGGGCGCGGGCGCGATCGAAGCCGTCCGATCTCGCGATCGGACGGCTGAGACGACGCGGACGTGCGTCTGCGTTACGCGCGCAGGTAGCCGAGCGGGCGCGCGTGGCGCGGCGGCGACGGCGGGGCTTTAGCGACGGTTTTATCCGTCACTAAAGACCCCTTATTTATTATTTTGAAGATGTAATGTCCATTTTGCCCCCACTCCTTGCAACTATAAAAGGAGACCCCCTCCATACGAAATTTTCATCCCTTCCTTCTCCTCTCTACCTCTCCAAAGCTCAAGAGAAGCTTGTCCCACACCTGGGATGCTTCTCGCGAGATAAAGTCCAAATTTTCGTCCCCCTTCGGAAGTGGATCCCGCGACGCCGACGGCGTGCTGCTTCGTTCCCGTTCTTCTGCTTCGTCCTCCTTCGTCCCGCTTCGTTCTCCTTCGTCCAGGCGTCGTCCCGTCCGGCTCGTCCTCCAAGCAACCGTCGAGGAGGATTTCTCTCTCCCTATTCTTTTTACTGCTTTCTAATATAGATTTACTGCTTTCTAGAATAGACTATTCGTCCTCCGAGCGATCGTCGAGGAGGACATTTCTCCCTCCATTCTTTTAATGCTTTCTAGAGTAATTGTTTTATATTTTCTAGTTGTAACGAATGAACTCTTTTATGATTAATTTCTTGTCTATTCTACATCTCATTTTAATTTCCATGTGTAGTATTCTTTCTCTCTCTCTTACTCCCTCTCTCTCTTTTATTTGTTGTAGATACTTAGATAGTTTAAATTGAATTTCTTGGTGACAAAATAAAAAGAAACGCGGAGTTTTTAAATCAAACGTTCGCCTCCCTGTGTTCGACCCGGAATTCTTATTTCGGTATAAATTTTATTTGTTGAACACGAATCCTTCGCTTTCGAACTACAACGACGGGTTTTTCCAAAAACCAAACACGTTAGCGTAGATTCTCGCGCTCAACATTTTGGCGCCGTTGCCGGGGAGGCAACGCTCTTTGATTTCTCTTCGCGTTTTGTAACTTACAAATCATTTACCTCACTTTTCTCCTTTCTTATTGTAATTGCAGGTACTCTTTTGAGACAGGCAAAAGCGGTAGATCGGAGTAAAGTGCTGTGGAAGGTTTTGTAAGTTACCCCCCACCTCCCACCCATTAGATTTCATGTCATCACATAATAATTCAAACATCAATCAACCTAGGTGTTCTTATAAACTCTAAGGTTAGATTGTTTGTTGTTTGACATCCATACTCACTCCAACCCCCACATTAGAAAAAGAAAAAAATAAAAAAAAATCTCACAGAGGTACACAACCTCATCTGATTTTCTAACTCAACCGGTAAACCAATCTTAGGAGCCGGTACACACATCCAAGCACATAATTGAGTAAGAAATCAGATTAGGTAATCATTTGTGTGCCTAATTAGGTGGTGCATCAGGCCAGTTGTTTGAGTTGTTTGGGCCGCACCACTTCAAATAAAATCAACTCATCTAGTAGCTGCCAATTAGGTTCAACTCTTAGGGATCTACCAGGCACTCCACATTCTTTTTAAACTTTAAAGGAAAATATCTTCACCTGTGCTTGCAAAACCTGGTGTGCCAATGAAACTTGATTGAAAACACCTAAAGTTGAATCCTAAAAGCTACTAAGCAAGATTTGAACCTTAAAATTCACCACATCAAAAGTAATCTTGCTTGAAAACCACTGGTTGTGCACGCACACACAAAGCAATCAATCATTAAGGGCACAACCCATTTAAAGGGCCCATCACATTCCAAAGCACATTCAAACCTAGCCCTAAATAAAACAGAGTAGACGTTGGCCTTAAGGATTGAACTCGCTCTTCAGAACTCAGAACGAGATTATTTTCGATTAGTCTGTTTCTACTGTTCAATCTGATGTCTAGCTAGGGGAGCAGAGTCAAACGATCGCGGCTGGGGGGTACACTAGGAACCGGAGGCGCAAGCCGAAGGAAGAACCTTCTCCCCAGTCCCTCCTTCTAACTGGTTGGATTGAACAGACAGAAGTAGATCAAATCGTTCCTTTATCTCAAGACGGGTTTTGAGAGTCTGTAGGTCTGTAGGCTAACCCATTTAAGGACAGGTTTGATTGTTTGTATTGCAGGGCACCTTTCTTCCTCCCGTATCTCATGAATCCTTCCACATATTTCACGCATTCCCGCTCTTTCCCTCCTGTTGTAAATTATCCTCAACATGACGATTATCCCAACTCGTATTGTAATCGACCATCAGTTAGTTGGGATAATTCGGATTGGGGATACAATTCCGGACCCCCGTGTTTAGGGTCTAACCCTGAACACTTTGATTCTCAATTCTATCCTTCTCAGAGTTGCATCGATTATAGATCGTCCTCCTTTCATGAACAACCTAATGCGATCTACAATCAAGAAGGATACACTGATCCTTACCCATCCTCTGATTTCACTGCCTTTAGGTCATCTCCATCTTATGAACAATCTGAAATGATCTATTATCAGGATGGGTATAACGAATCTCAATTCGTTAATTCCTCTACATTGATGTCAAACCCGCCCAACCCTGAACCAACTCATTTGGTTCAGGTTAATCAGGTTCAAGATAGGGTTCTGGCTAACTTGAGGAATATCATTCAATCTTTAGAAGTTCAGCCAATACCTTGCATTGAGAGATTGGAGCCCCTGATTGAAATGATTGATGATTTAAACAAGTCTTTGTTGGATTGGCTCCAGGATGTTAAGGATAAGAACCCGGGTGAGTTTCTACTTGGGAAATTAGCGAAATTGAGGATGAGATTCGTGGTTGCTTTGATTCAATCTTGGAATAATTCCCAGGATGAACTCTCTTCAGGAAAGCCAATGACAGAACCCGCTCAGGCACCTGTTGGGGGGGACACGTGTTACGAAGCTGACCAGATTGAATTAAAACAACCAATTAAGGATGATTTGATTTCTTCACCTGAAATCCCTGAGCCAGGTTACGAGGAAACGTATGTCTCCTTGGAACGCAAAGTGACAAATGATTTTGGGACATACATTGATACGGATCCTGATGGTGAAGATTCAAGTTGCAAAGTCTCACACGAGTTTTCAGATCACGATTTTTGTGAGACGATTGGGCCTGAGGAATCTGATAGATCATTTGATAGCCCAATAACTGAGGAAACTGATCTTATTAGGGCACACGATACAGATCCAGAATCGCATTTTCTGGAGGAATTAATTCAATGCCCTGATTATCAGTTACACCCTGTTGAGCTTATTGATGATTCTAATTCTGAGATAATTAGACCCAAGTCAATTTTGATTTTACCACATCATCTAGACTTGGAGATTTCAGACGGGGTGATGAATATACAAGAGGTCATGGAATTTGATATGCCGAATGAGGAGGATAGGAGCTGGGAAATTCTGATTTGGGAAGTCAATTTTGGAAGAAATGGAAGATTGAGTCGAAGGGTTCCTTTTAAGCTGAAACCATCAAATCAGAACCCTTACGACATTTGTTTCGAGGATGTCAAACTCAAGCACACATTTAACGATTATCCTTTTGAGCTTCAATTCTCTGTAACCCGACATTTTGGCCTTGGGTTGCATCCTCACAAATCGCAGGCCCGACCCCGATTGCATTCTGATTTTAGGTTTTGGGTAATTTTTATCCAGAACCTAAGATATTCTCGATTATGGGGTGTGGGTCTGCACCACAATCTGGTCCACATCTGTGGACCTCTGCTGACAGGTCAGAGGATTCTTCTGTTCATTCTAATTCTGACCTGCACATGTGAATTCTTCATTTCTTTTCTTTGTATAGTGTGCCTAGCTGAAGGCACTAAACTCAGCACATATACAGTTCTTTTTCATTTTCATCTCGGAGCGGACCCGATATCCACGCAATTCAGGTGCTTTCTACGCTTTTCCTCTCTATTTTATGTCTTTTTAATACAATGAGGACATTGCATTAGATAGGCATGGGGGGATGGATATTTATCTTTGAATTCATTCGTCAGCTCCGTAGATTTGTTTTATTTTATATAAAAAAAAAAGAAAAAAAAAAATCAAAATTAGGAAAGAGAATTTGGGTTTAAGAAAATTTTCGATCTGAAGAAATACTATATTATGTTCTGAACACAAAGACCCTTCAGGTCTTTGGACTTAATCAGCCTATGTATCCACTAAAATGTGGATTTGTTTTTCGAGTTCTCGCCAACCTGAATTTTATTATAATTGGAATAAATAAGTTTGGGTGATAAGTACACGACTTGTCAACCCGCCCTCTGATTTAAGGGAATTTTGAGTTTTAAGCATCTACACACTTTCTTTGCACTGACTCGTTGTTTGGCGATTTTAACGGAAATTGGGTAGCTAATGAACCTTTTAGGGTGATATGGCTGGCAAGTTATCGTGGGTAACAGCCCATAGGTAGGTTGTCCAGAGCCCAGTCACTGACCTTTCTCTTTTTGCTGCCTTTAGGTAAATCTTAGACCAGGGAAGCCACCTACTTAAAAAAAAAAAAATCCAAAAAGGAGAAAAGAACAAAAAGAAATAAGCCACACTTCGCCGCACGAGTATGGCTGGCAAGTTGTCGGAGGTAACAGCTCATCGACCGGTTGTCCAGAACCCAGCTCAGAAAATGCACTAAAAATTCCCAAAACACTTAAGAAGAAGCGGAGAAGTAGAATAAACCGGGGAGATATACACTGGATTCACCCTTGTGTTGACCCCGTTAAAAAAAATAAAAGTAGGGAGAAAGCTACCGGTTGTAAAGATACACCTTTAGGCAGAATTCTTTTTGAGGTCACCTAGAGGCGTAGAAATCCGAAGTCCGTTTTAATTGCCGGTCAACGAGTCTATCACAATCACAATAAGATGCTTAAAACTTAGGGTTCTCATCAAATCTTGGGTGAGTTGAATGGCCGTAGAAAGCCACTCTTAAACCCTAAAATTTGAAAATTCAAAAAAAAAAAAAAAAAAAAAAAAAAAGAGAAAAAGAAATGTTTCTTTGAATAAGGCGAGGCTTGAGGCGGTCTGCATTTTGGCTGATACCCGGGCACTGTTGTGTCTTTGAAAGTTCAGTTCTTAAGTAGACAATTTCTTAATGATTGAAAATAACTCAGGTCCAAATAATCTAACCTAATTCTTTTATAAATAGCATATAGTTTTTGCTAGGGACTAGCAAAAGATAGGCATGGGGGTATGATGTAAACACATTTACACTACTTAAAATGTCTATTTATGCATGTTCTTAAGCATAGGATTGCATTTCATGATATAAATATTGCATTACATGCATCATCTTGCATTTAGAGTAGTTTGAATAAAATGGAGGTTAATTGTCTCCTTTTATGTGCTTGGACAGGGCAAATATTTTATCGGGGCCTCGGATCAAAGATCCAACGGCTGCGGTCGCGCGCGTTTAAAAACGTCCGCGTGACCATTTCGCCCGCGTAGCGCAGCGGCGACGCAGCTGCGGGCGAAGCGGAGGTCGCGGGTTCGAGCCGCGGAGAGGGGGTCGAAGGCGTGGGCGAGCGGGCGCGCACGAGCGTCGGATGAAGATCCAACGGCCGCGCGCGCCCGATAGCGCCGACGCGCAATTGGACGCCCTGGTGGGCGCGCGATCGCACGCGGGCGGCGCGCTACGCAGCGGGCGCGGGCGCGATCTAAGCCGTCCGATCTCGCGATCGGACGGCTGAGACGACGCGGACGTGCGTCTGCGTTACGCGCGCAGGTAGCCGAGCGGGCGCGCGTGGCGCGGCGGCGACGGCGACGGCGGGGCTTTAGCGACGGTTTTATCCGTCACTAAAGACCCCTTATTTATTATTTTGAAGATGTAATGTCCATTTTGCCCCCACTCCTTGCAACTATAAAAGGAGACCCCCTCCATACGAAATTTTCATCCCTTCCTTCTCCTCTCTACCTCTCCAAAGCTCAAGAGAAGCTTGTCCCACACCCGGGATGCTTCTCGCGAGATAAAGTCCAAATTTTCGTCCCCCTTCGGAAGTGGATCCCGCGACGACGACGGCGTGCTGCTTCGTTCCCGTTCTTCTGCTTCGTCCTCCTTCGTCCCGCTTCGTTCTCCTTCGTCCAGGCGTCGTCCCGTCCGGCTCGTCCTCCAAGCAACCGTCGAGGAGGATTTCTCTCTCCCTATTCTTTTTACTGCTTTCTAATATAGATTTACTGCTTTCTAGAATAGACTATTCGTCCTCCGAGCGATCGTCGAGGAGGACATTTCTTCCTCCATTCTTTTAATGCTTTCTAGAGTAATTGTTTTATATTTTCTAGTTGTAACGAATGAACTCTTTTATGATTAATTTCTTGTCTATTCTACATCTCATTTTAATTTCCATGTGTAGTATTCTTTCTCTCTCTCTTACTCCCTCTCTCTCTTTTATTTGTTGTAGATACTTAGATAGTTTAAATTGAATTTCTTGGTGACAAAATAAAAAGAAACGCGGAGTTTTTAAATCAAACGATCGCCTCCCTGTGTTCGACCCGGAATTCTTATTTCGGTATAAATTTTATTTGTTGAACACGAATCCTTCGCTTTCGAACTACAACGACGGGTTTTTCCAAAAACCAAACACGTTAGCGTAGATTCTCTCGTTCAACAAGTACGTAGCCGATCCCAGTCACGTACTGAGTCACGAGAGCGTCGAGGTGGACGACGACCTAACCTACCCCGAGCGGCCAGTGCAGATTCTAGACCGAGCCGTCTGCAGTTTGAGACAAAAGCAAGTACCCCTGGCAAAGGTTTTGTGGAGGAGCCAGTGGTACGAGGAGGCTACCTGGGAGCCTGAGGCGGCAATGCGGGAGCGGTACCCGGAGCTCTTTGCGGGTACGTCTTTTGGACCGGCTTCGGTTCTCCTTGAGTTTGTTATGGTTGTTATTACGTTTTTCGGCATCCTAGTTATCGCAAGTTTCGGGGACGAAACTTCCTTTGAGTTTGTTATATTGTTACGAACACATTCCAAGACATTTTTTTAAGACGTCTGGGAGGTGGCCCAGACGTCTGGGATTTTATTTGGGTGGCACGCGGGGATGCGTCTGCGCGCAGGCACGTGCAGACCCGCAATCGCCGCACCTCTCCCTTTTTCCCTCTCTCCTCCTGCGACCGCAGTCTGCGTTCTCTCTCTCTCCCTCTCCCCGCGCGGCTTTAAAAAGCCTCGCCCTCTCCCTCACTCTCATCACCTCCGCTCCCCTTTTTCTTCTTCCAGCGAGTGCGAGCGCTAGCGAGCGACGGCAGCGACAGCCGCGGTGAGTGCGGCAGGAGGTGCTGCGCGAGGTAGGAGGCGCTCGGCCGTGAGGGCTCGAGCTTGCCGGGGCAACGAGAGCCGGTCTGCGGGGGCGCAGCGGGCACGGAGTGACGCGGGAGGTCTGCTGCAGCTCGAGCAGCAGGCAGACGAGGGGCGGCGCGGCCATGCGTCGTGGGCGGAGTGCGAGTAGCGCTCTGATTCTGGAAGTTTTTCCAGAATCAGACGTCTGGGTTTCCAACCAAACGACGGGGAAGACGTCTGGAGGACTGTCCAGACGTCTGAAAGGTAAGTTATTTTCGTACTTCCTCCTTTTCTTCGACCGTCCGTTCTGAGAGCGAGGAATTGGTACGCACAGGTTCTGAGATTCGCCATCCACCGCAAATCAGACGTCTGACTGCAGTGCCAGACGACTGGAAGGACTTCCATACGTCCGGGGTGACCATCGGACGTCTGGGAACTAGGCCAGACGCCCCCGCAGGCTTCTGGACGTCTGAGAGACTATACAGAGCGAAGGTACCATCTGATCCTCATTTTAAGACATCTGAAAGAGGTTCCAGACGTCTGATTTTGCACTGTTTCGTCGTTTTCGACCCGTTTAGGGCCCGTTCGGAGTCCGTTTTCCGCGTTTTGAGTTGCATTCTTTTCAGAATTAAATCCTCTACCCGTCTACAGTAATTATATACTGTTTTGAGAAACTCCTTGTGTTTGATCCTTGTGATAGGACCCCGTTCCATTGCAGTCTCGGGGGTTGCGGAGGCACGTGGGATTCCCGACCACGCCCCCAGTACTCCCGTTGTAACTGGTAGAGTGGCTTTTAAGTTTATTAGCATAATATGTTAAACTATGGAACCATAAATAGAACCTAGGACATTGCATGAATCCTAGGGCTGGAAAACTAGATTGTATGATAGATCCTAGGGTATGACATGAATCCTAGGATGAGAAAACTAGTGGAATATATGAATACTGTAGTCTTGGAAAAGTGGAAAGGAATAAATAGCTGCATGTAATTTGATTTAACAGCTGCCTGTTATGAATAAATAAACGTGATTGAGAACATGGATTGTAAGAACGTGAAACTGGAAGGTGAAACCTAGATGTTCTGAGTTAATAGAGCTGGAACCCTACGGGGAATTAGGAGTAGAACTCCTGGAAAGAGAAAGGAATGGAACTGAGAAAGAAAGACGTGGTAGTGTGCTATCTCTTGGGTACGTAGTACCAGGGGAAGCACCTGTTACCTGTTTAGTGCAGAGCCAGCCGCCCCAGGGACTCGGGGTTAGGTCTGGCCACTTTGTACCGACTTGCTGGCCCTCGTGTACGTAGTACCGAGGAGAGCTACTAGTGTAGGGAGAGCACTAGCTATCCCACAGGCCCCGGGGTTCTGCTAGCCTCCTACACCGACTTGTTAGGCCCACTGCGGTAAACCAGGGTAGTCAGGCGAGGGTGTGCGGACTGTGGAGGGGTAAGGCCCCTGTTTGGTTACTGTGGAGGGGTTGGACCCTTGTTATTGAGAGGGCTCTGCCCTGTACTGGTTCCGTGCTGTGCTTTGGGCGCACCCGTTAACGGAAACGACTGATCGCGTGCCAGTGCATGTTAGCTACCCGTGCATTTACCACGCGTGCCGTAGTCACCGTTACGTCTGTCAGTGACCTTGTGGTGGTTGACTGAAAGTAGGATCACCACGGGGGACTCTCCCGGCCAGGAGAGCACCACGTGTTACTTCTACTGTTCGGAAAAGATTGCAATCAAGATCGTTCCCACGAGGAACATTCAAGATCATGTGAAGGATCTGAGAAATAGATAAATTATGAAACAATAGAAAGACGTAAATAAAGGAAGAAAGAAAATAAAACAGCTACTGTACACTTTACTGCTTCTTTAGTTTAGCTGCCACTCTATTCAGCGTTTCGCTGACGTGTTACACTCGTTACTTTTTAGGACCAGGTGTTGAGCAGCCAGGGTCAGCGGCTGCAGAGGACACTAGGTCGAGTAGGGTCCAGTAGAGTTACCAGTATTCTTTTGTGCCCTTTTTGTTCCACTGTAGTGAGTAATTTTTGTTACTTTCTGTACTTTTCTTTACTTATAGTTCATGTATGTTATAAATGTTGTTCTACTGTTGTGGTGGTACATGTTGTAGTAGTTCTTTTTCTTAATGCTGTATTTTGTTACTGCTAGTTATATTTCGTGTTGAATGTGATTTATTTACTGCTCTTTTGGTTACTTTCTCGTTGGATGACTAGGTCTTGGGATTAGTCGAGTCGGTCCGGTTCTCGTGTCTCGTAGGGACTCGGGAATCGGGTCGTTACAGAACTCGATGGGGTATGTTGCCACTTCACAATACTCAAGTACTATCCCTAAGTTCAGGATTGCTTAATTCTTTTGCAACATTTAATAACATCTTAGTTATTCTATTGGACTTGCATATGTTGTTGATCGTTAACGCGTACTTTTACGCCACAATGGCATTTCCTTCTACAAGCACCACCGATGCCGTTACCAAGATCATCTTTTCACATTTTTATCAACATCAATATTCTAATTGCTTATATGGGGTATTAAATTTGAATCGTTTAAAGATACTGTATTGAATTTTATTGCAGGTGAAGCAAGTTAGATTATGCATATTTAGCCATCATGGAAGTTTAGGAACCTTAAATCAGTGTTGCTTTTATAAATATTTGATCATATAGTTATAAATTGTAATTAATCAAACAAAATTATATGTCAAGATGTAGATCATTAGCCTAGCTAACTTAGATTTGCATTTTTTTTTATTCATAAGGGATTGGGTAGGAACATCCAAAATATATTAAACATATATGTAGATTCATTGAGTGGTTTGAAATATATATATATCTCTAGTAAGTATGGACAACACAACTTCTTTTGATGTATAGATTATATGTGATAAAGTTACATGATTTACCTTCTATAGTTTTCTTACAAATTATAAATGATTTGTTACTCTAAGCCTAAATCGGTGAATTTTATATTTTGCTTCATTTTTAGTGGCAAGTACAATTTTATTGCTATTGAAAAGAAAAGGGAGACCAATAGTAAAATATCTCATATATCCTGAATATTTACAAATAAGAGGATAAGTCATGCAATTACACCATTGATTATATACATGGGTATCGTTGTTTCAGGAGCAATGACAATCAACCTTTTTTCTTTTCACGTACATGAGATGATAGTTTAATTGTATAAATAAAATGGATTAGACATATGTCACCATGCTTGCTAATAATGCAGTTAATGCTTATTGGAAAACTTCTTTGTTGAATTAATTGCTAGTGTGACCTATTTTTATAATGCCATTAGTAAAGGCTATAAGTATGGTAATGGAACAAGTGAATGAATAAAATGGACCAAAGTGTAAATATTGCATTGGTATGTAAATTAGATTAAGGTATGGTGCAAATTTATTTTATTATTAAGAGAAAACCTTATGAGTCATTACTATTGAATGTTGACTTATTCACATAAATATTTTAACTAATAATGATTAATGCATCATTTAAAAATGTATATATATGTTAAGATACTTATTTACGTAAGACAGTTTTGTTATCTATTTATATCAAACTACGATTCAAGCATATAAATGATGAAGCTATCTTGATATTATTATGGAATGTGTTAAGATCAATGATTAGGATAAAAATATACTCCTATTCAATATTAAATGTGTATGAACTCAAGATTGGTGAATATGTTAAAACACTGACTCAAAGGAGTCTCATGGGTCCTAAGAAGGGTAACACCTTCCACGGGCGTATGGTTCTATGAAGAACGATGGCAAAAGATAAGTCTACCTCAGTTGTAGCTACATTGGCATGCATGTTATTATTTCATGATTCGCTTGTGCTAGTGGTTAAGCCATTAAAGTCACATAATGATATGTGAACTAAGGCAAACGTCTCTATGCAAGAAATGATTTAATAAAGTAAACCATTATCATGAAATTGTTATGAAATGCAATATGTACACTAAAGTAAATGTTTATATGCAAAATGGTTTAATAAAGTAAACAATTACCATGAAATTATTATTGAATGTCATGCAATAAATCATTTAAAACGAATACTGGCATAGAAATGCCATGGCATGTGTTATGCGAAGAATTTCCTTTGAATGTGATTGTAAAATCATGGATAAAGTTATGGAATATTTTTATGCATGCAACATGGTCATTGGAGCATCATTTGTATAGAAAATAAAATACACTCAAATTTTTATAAGGGAAAATTTTTGGATTTCTTCTATTCAAGTAAACTTTGAAAACTATAAGTTTGTAATATTGAAGGATTGAACGATTACATGAATTATGGCATTAATGGTGACTTATTCCTTGTGTTATTATAAAAGAATTATTTATGAAATAATGTCCTTCGTGCGTTGTGTTATCTTTTGCTTCATAGAAGTCTAGGACAACAATGCAATATAGAAAAAAAATAGTGTAATTAGTGTAAAGTACCATTATGACTTATGCCTTTTGTGTAATGGAAATTAAGTTCGGATGAGAGATGGTCCTTACTTTTTGATAATGTACAATTGGATAGAACAAGGTATCTATTGGAATTATATGATCATGTTATTTAATTATTTTAAAGGTTTTGGATCATTAATTGTTTCTTTTAATATTAATCTCTATAATTACTGAGTTTTACAACTTATAGATTTCATTTGAAACCCTACGAAATCGGGCACCATAGGTATCTTGTAGGAAATAGGATTATTCTATAGTGTACCGGATTAACTATGTGAATAAGGGTATGTGATCTTTATGTAAACTTATACTCACTGGAATTTTACTTTTGGCTCTTGTTAGAGGAATGTATGTAGCCCTACATGTCTAATGATTCAATAAATACATATGCTTTAAAAAAAAAAAAGAATACATGTAGACGTAGGTCGTTACACCTAGGCTCAACGGGATGACATCAAGAGGATCTTAGTGATAAAATCCTATAAGCTTCTAGCCAAAAGGTGGGAAGGGTACTTAACTTGCGTTGTGTTGGGAAAAAGGGGCAAATTCGAAATGGGAGAATATAAAGTCACATGGGCATGATGTTAAGACGATATGTAAGCCCAGTCAGCTAATTGACGTTATACATCAAGGAAGTAGGTTAGCTTCACAAGGTTCCAAAGGATATTGGCTCAAATCGAGATCCGGGGTTAATGTTGCACTTCTAGACCAATCCGTAAGAAGCCTTGGGCACAAGGATGATGTTTATCTCGACATATTATCCTTAGATTAATGAACAATCTGAGTAGAGCATCCAAACTCTTGAAGATATATTGAGATCCCATGCATTGGAATGGTGAGGATCATGGGAGGACTATTTGTTATTGGTTGAATTTGCCTATAGCAATAGCTAGCATGTTAGTATAGGTATGGTATGTTTCGAGGCATCGATCCTTTTTGTCCTACCGGGCATACCCCTTCTCCTATCCCATTTTCATCGATCTCAATTGATCCCTTTTCCCCGCCCCTCGTACCGTGCGTAGGGATGAAAGCAAAGGTACCGTGACATTTTTGACCGAAACCAAATGCGCTACCAAGCTACGGCACATCCCTTTCTCATATGATGCCTCGAAACGTGCAATGCCCATATGGGCAAAAGTGTTACTTGCCAATTAGTTGGGAAAAAATTGGAGAGAAATTTGTTCAAGACCCGCAGTTCGTGCATAGGGTCAGCTTCATCAGAAGAAAGCTTTTGGCCTCCAGATCCAAGCAAAATAATTACAACAACTATCACTGGCGAGATTTACAGTTTATGGCTAGGGACAAGGTGCTCCTTCATGTATCGCTTATGAAAGAGATTCATTGCTTTGAAATCGGAGGGAATCCAAGGGCATGTTTGTACCCAAAGAAGCTGCTTGTTGTATTTGCAACTACCTGGAATGAAAACAAAGATAAGTTAACCTTCCAGCTTTATTTTTAAATAAGTCCATCTTATTCATCTCTCCATGATGTTCAGAAATTTGACTCCTCAATTGCTTCTCCTCAGTTATGAGATTGATTAGTATATTTAACTCAATTTTAACTATATCCAACGGCACAAAACATTAAATATTAATGCCATTTGATCGCTATTAGCTTTCATCTTGGTTTGGGCTACCATTGCTGGGATTAACTAACTTAGTGGATTTCATTGAGAACCATTGCCTAATTTTGATGAACTTCATTCTTGGCTATACTAGGTATGTTCACACCACCTTTTAAGCTTAGCTTCAGCATGCTTCAATGTGTTTCCTTATCCTACTATCACAGGTTTTCAAAGCATTCCTTGGATAATAATGAAGTCATTATGCCAAAGCCCAAATGAAGTTATGTACGTCAACCTGAAAAAAATAAAGTTATGCACCATGTGCAAGTGTCTATGTTTTATCTCTCCGTAGGCTGTGTTAGATTTGTGTCACTCTATATATGGATTTAGCAAAAGTCATTTCTATCCATGTATATATTAGATATATGCACATATGTCAGCTCATTGTGCTATGTAACCTGTAGCTAAACTTCCCAAGATACGTACACGTTAAACAATTTCATCTTAATGAAAGTCTTCATCCTTCACATGTCCAACGGTAGATTAGAGTGAAGAATATGTATGGGATGCTTCGTCGTATTTATACCTTTTCCTTTGCTGTGCAAACTTCACTTAAATCATGTAGGAACCTTTTTTGGGGTAATAGACGTACGACATGCAATGTAGTATATATACTGCGCATGGATGGATTCGATTTGAAGAAAACCATTGAGGTACAGAAAGTTTGTTTGCTTGAGACTTCACTCGACCTACAAGCAACTTATCTCAAAAAAGTTATATTCTTTTTCCAACAATGCCTATGTCAAAAAACGGGTAATCGACATACTTTATCATTTACCTAGATACATACATACGTCTCTAGTACCATTATATGAGTACTCCTTGTATCTAATAAATAAAATATCAATGTTATACCAAGAATACATGCATTCCCCTGTTAGCCCTTATTCATTTCAGGCCAATTATGCATATATATCTAATTTAAGGTCGAAGTGATTAGGATGAGATGACCCACCAACAACCAATTATCCTCCTAAAACAATAAAGAACATTTCACCTCCAACCGATGGATAACTCACGCTTATTCTTTGATTTGATCAATACCATGACCAAACACAAATAACCACTTATTGCTTGCTTATCCCTTAAATCCCCCCATTGCCAAACTTATTCCTCCCGAGCCATTCCACCACCCAAGCAATTAATACCTCAGGATTAGTTTAAGGTAGAAAGTAACTAACATAGATTAACTTCTTTGCAACGGAAGATAATCTTTATTTCTATTTACTTGAGAATAAAGATAAATTCCTATTTGTATTTATTGAACGAGAGTTAGAAAATAAGATTATCATATAATATAACGGAAGGTGTAATTATATTTTAGAAAGATAAATCAAAAGGTAAGTTAATCATCCAACAAAGACATATTATCTTATTTCAGGATGTCACGAAGATTTAAGTTATCCCATAAAATTAATGAAGATTATCCCTTGAAAAATAGAATAATCCCTTCGTAAGATAGGAAAGAAAAAAAAGAAATTCACTTTTCCCGCAACGAAGTGCGGCTCTATTTTTATATTAAAAAAAGTAAAAATATCTCAATGTCAAGGGTCCATCTATCGACGTATATGTTCAACTTTTCGTAAAAGAGGAAAGAAAAGGTGATATTCCAAGTGCAGCTCCTGGTGCATACTAAACTGTAAACACACCCCATATATTATTGACAACCATAGAAGCGACCAACCACGATTTTCATGAATACGATTCTCAAGAGGCATCTCCAATCAACATCTCTCTCCCTTTTTTTCTTTTTCCCCCAAGAAATTAAATGCACTACCCGCATCTCCACCACTTGAGAATATTATGGCAGTAATCGAAGCCACGTTGCATCCCATTTGCCTGCATACTATGCTGCACAAATATTGACGGCGCGCAATAATCATCAAATAAATTAAAGGTTCTTTACTACAACATCCGTCACATCACTCTCTACCTATATTCCATCGTGAGGGACATCTAACACCTTAATTGATGTACGTGATTCCCTCGTGAAGACCCTTTTTTAAGAACTTTTTGGCTAATGGAAGCTGCCAAATTTGTGACGGGCAGCGCATGCTCCAAGGACGTGGAATGGAATAAGATCTCGACGACTACTGTACTCTGATCTAATCTCATGATTAAACTTGCATGCTTTTAATATACGCAGCATTCCCGTCGATGTGTCGCCATATATATATATATATAGGTATCGATCGATGGCATCTAGATTTATTTAGATGGAACAATGTTGCAATGTTGTTTCCTTTGTGGCCTTTCATGAAAGACGGACGCCTTCAGGTTGCTGTAGATCTAGATCTTATGGAGTTGGTATAGAGGACAAATTAATCTGTATTTAATAGTTCTGGGTATAAAACCTTAGAGCTACATAAGGGGGGAATCCACGGGGGGAGAATCCAAGGTATGACAATTGCTGTAAGCTTCGATTTGGCCAAAAATTTTAAACGGCGTACTGTGTGTCTATATATATATATATATATATATATATATATATATATGCTCTTTTCCCTGGCAATTAGGAGTGTTACACATGCTTTGAGAATTACCTTTGACATTAAAGTATTAGGCTTAGGTTAGATTTGGACTTTTCGGTTGATCTAGTTGCCTAAAAGTAAAGATGAACCATAGTGAATGTTTATTACAGCGACACTCGTTGGGGAACCTTGTTTTGTTTGGAGGAAGGGTTTATTTGAAGTTGGATTAATTCATGAGGAACCATAAGAAAAAATTTTGAGGAAGGATGTAACTATGATGGGGAAGAGAAAAGCAAGGTCTTAAGCAAGTGTTAGCTCTCGCGTGTGTTTGTGTATTGTGGATTGCTGATTTGCTTTACATTGCTTACATGAATTTGAAAAATTGTGATGATAATTTAGATTTTTGCAAAAATTAATGCAACCCTAATTTCTCATCTTAGAAATCTTGGATTCGATAATAGAATAGGAGGCTAGAGTGATGATGATCCCCCTGGATATTCACGTTGCTTAATTCCAGCTGATCACAGGTATGTAAATGTATATGATTTACGTGATTTTTTTCGATTAATTCTAGTTGGATGTACAAGTACTTTAAAATTAACGTCAAAAAGTAAAGAAACGTATGTTACAACGTATTTTGTAACGCACAGATGAGAGTGGTAATTTTAATCGGTGTATTATAATTTTCCATCGGTAGAAATCACTTTTTAACAATGAAAAATCACTTTCCAAGTGAAATCACTTCCTATATGTGGAAAACCACGTTCCAAGTTGAAGAATCATTTTCCATCGGTGAAAAGGAAAACACACCGGTGTATTTCCATTTTCAACCATTGTGTTTTGATTTTAAACATGTTAAAAATCATTTCCAACCAGTATGTTTTTTGTCTGCTTGATTTTCAACCAATGGAAAATCATTTCCAACTAGTATGTTTTTTGTTTGATTGATTTTCATTCGGTGGAAAATGGGTTTCCAACTAGTGTGTTTTGGTGTGCTTGATTTTCAACCGGTTGATTTTCCTTTTCAACCAAATTTTCAACCGATTGATTTTCCTCTTAAAAAGTGAAAAGTGATTTCACTTATAGGATTTCGATTTAGAACTAGGCAGAAATGCAGGTTGCAAAACATGTTACAATGCATGTTTCCCTACCCACATTTAATATTAATTGTCATCCTTAAATAAGGTAAAGAAGCTTCCGAATTGGATTCTCAATCATTAAAAGGAAGCTACATCACTTATACACGAGATAGAAAAAAATAGTTGTATAAATTGAAAGTCAAATCACAAGAATAGTATGTAAAATATATAGCGAATCTCACTCTAGGTAAGCCACTACGTAAGTCTCCTAATTTAAGATTTTTAATCATGATTCCCTCATCTCGAGAGAATCAATTTTGTTAATCATGAGATAATCAACAGGTTATCTCAACCCAATTATAAAATATAAAATAAAAAGAAATTTAGTAGAGGTGTAAGATAAGAATAACATCTTATAACAATATTCCTAAGCCTCTAAAAAAAAACATGAGATAAGCCTCTCAATAAAAACACGAGATAAGTCTCCCTAGGGATGGAGTAATTTTGCTTCCTAAAAACCTTTGCGTACACCTGAGAGTTCATCAAAATAAAGTGAAAAAGTGGAGAGTGATGAGAGCTAGAGGTATTTCTTGCTTCTTGTGTGCTTAGAATGAATCTAAGAGGCTCTATTTATAGAGTTAGAAACTTTAAGAGTCAAGTACTAGTTATAATTTAAATAATTACGTTAATAACAAAAATGCACTTATTTAGGCATTCAGATTTAACCCAATGAATATTTGGTATCAATACTAGAGGATGGTATTGATACTAATTACTCACAAACTTGATTTTTAATGGTGCAGCTAGTCACTTGTATCTTATGGATGTCGTTACTCACAGATTCCACATGAGTACACAAAAAAGAATTCTCTTTGCCTTATACAGCTTACCAATATCCAACATGTATGAGTACTAAGCATTAGTTTGTGTACTTGTTGTAGGTGCATAGCTAATTAGGCATCTGATTTATCCAAAATTAATGGTTTTGATGATAAGAAACATCTCAAATTAGAATATCTACATTGTGCTTGCAAGATTGATTTTCAACATAGTTATAAGGGCTTAGATTTTTAATACATTTAACTAGTTAATTAAATCTCTAATTAGATGTTTAATAGTAGGATTAGGGGCACAGGAAGCCTTATCTTTTTGATTTAGCTTGTTAAGGAAGCCATTCTCTTTTCGGCTTGCTTGAGAAGCCATTTATTTTTGGCTTGCTTGGGAAGCCACTTTCCTCCCCTTTCTTATACTCCAAGTCATCCTCCTATCATACTCCACAGACCACCTTCAGCTACCACCCGTTGCCACTGTTGCTGCTGCCGTTGGGGCTCCTGTGAGAAGAAGATGAGTGGTTGGGGTGACGCTGCTGCTACCATTGTTGCTGCTCATGTAGCTGCAGGTGTTGCTGCTGCGTGGGAAGAAGAGAAAGGGAGGAGTTTAATTCTAAAGGTAGGGATCTGATGGGAACACCATCATAGGCTTTAACTAGCCACTTTTAGTTAGGATTGAAAGATAAATGCTCCTACATAATCATCTGGGGGTTATAACTCTACATTATTTCGTTTTGATAAGAGAACAGGAAATTAGGGTTAATTTTGTAATTTTAATAGCATATCATGAACACATAATAACCACAAGTTTGTCAGGGGTAAAAATGAAGGTCAATTGAGCATTAAAGAGTAATAAGTGGGGCTACGCATGTTGGTGTTAGAGTACCACGATTGTTTATTTTGATAATAACAAAACTCGTGTCTTTTAACATTTGCTTTTGAGTCCTAGTTTTCAGGTCAAATTGCAAATGGAGACAGGTGTTTAGACGAAGTTCAAGCTCGCATCCATGGCGGATTAAGGAGCTTGACAGAGGCGGAGGAGCTTCGCAATGAGTAAAAGCTTGAAGATGGAAGGATAAGAAGAATATGATAGAATTCTTTTTATCTTGTTCTATATACTTTTGTCTTTTTATTCTTGCTATTTTATTTCCTAGAATATTTGTCAAAGAGCCTCAAAGAACCCTTAAAGTAGTCTTAGGAATACCTGCACTACCCTAGGATACTTAGGTTTTCTATATAGAACTTAGAAAATCAAAATAGGGTTCAGACAGTCTTATCAGACGTTTAATCTAAAAATCAGACGTCTGATAGTGACTTTTAAGACGTCTGACTGTTTGATCAGACATCCAAAACATCTAGGCTGGACTTAATAGGTTCTATCTGTTAGAATTAGTCGTCCAGACCTTAGTCCAGACGTCTTAGGAGACGTCTGATGCCTTTGCCAGACGTCCAATTAGTGGAACATTGGCTGCCTATGTGAACGTTGAGGAAAATGATCATTATCAGACGTCTGTAGAAGACCCCAGACATCTGATATGTGACTGTTTTGCCTCGACTGAGCCAAAATCTCCTTTGAGAGATTTTTTAGTCGTTGTACTCTCTTGGAAATTTATACTCGCTGTTAACCTAGTTTCCAGACGTCCAGATCCTGTGGCAGACGACCGATCTGTCGTCTAATCACTTAGACCTAGAACCTTGTTGACGCGTCCTTTCTCAACACAGTTAATTAAGTTAATTTTGCTTAATTATGTGTAGAAGAAAGTAACTTAGTTTAACTCGAATTTGTATTGGTTGAGTAGTATAGGGTCAAGTTAACCTAACATTTTAGATTTTATTTCTTTTAACTGGTTGAGTCCAGGTCGTTTGCTAGGAGGTATATAGCTTATTCAGAATTCACCAAAGTCTAAGCTACTCATAGGAGGTATAATTAAGTTAATTTTAACAATATGAATTTTACTTAATGATTTAAATTTAAGAAATATGCAAAATTTTGTAAGAAAACATATTTACTCAAATGATCTACTTTAATAGCAAGTAAACATGTTAATTCTCAATTTATTTCAAAGGAATTAAGGTAATAGAGAGTTCTTCTAATTAAAGCATGACTTATTACATCATTAAAAGCAAAAAGAAATTTAAAATAATGTGAGAAAGTAAATCCTTTATTCTCTTTTCTTCAGCCTCTCTCTCTCTTTCTTCTTCGTTCTTTCTCTTATTTTTCCTCTTATATTTCTTGAGCTCCTCTCTTCTTCCTCTTTTCTGCCTTCCTTCTTAATGCCTGTTCAGGCTTCTCTTTGCCTTTGCGAGTTCTCCTATCTTCCTTCTCTTCCTTTACTGCTGCCATAGACAGCAGAAGTAGTCGGTGGAGGTGGAAATGATTCAGGCGAATTAGTGATCAGATTAGTAATTAATGATGATAGAAATGATCGTGGAAGGCAGAAGAATGTGAACAGTGATTCAAAAAGACAAAATTAAAGCTCTTAGCAAGCTCAAGGAGCTCACCGGAGTTAAGGAAGATGAAGTCTAAATCTAACATTACGACTGTCTAACCTACCTAACTAACAAACTAAACTATCCTACTCCTACTCCTACTCCGACTCCCAGTCTACTGTTACCTGGACGAAGGGGATAGAGGATCTCCGTCGACGGCTCATAATGGAGGAGGAAATCAGAGGGTTGTCGAAAGATCTCCAGCGGTGGTGAAGCATAGGAGAGCTCCTAGTCAGTGCTTGTCAGAAGACACGGCTAACTTCGGCGGAGTTCTAGAGCTGATAAAAATGGATGGAGGAAGTCGGATAAGGTGGTGGAAGTTTGCCGGAGTTGCGGAGTGAATAGCCTATCGAAGTTGGCTGCAGTGAAGAAGAGGGAAGGGAGCCAACTTAGTGGAAATCGAGGGTGTCAAGGGGTATTTATAGTTGACGGCGATTGAGAAGGTGGAATCTAGACGCAATTGTGGCTAGGAGGAGGATAACCACCAGCGTCTTCTCCGACGCCGGTGAGGTTATCTCCAACCCTAGATTAAGATATAGGTGTCATCCAGACCAGTGGATGAAAATGGGATGGTGAGCGCAAGCTCCAGGGGCTTGGAGAAGAAGGTATGACGTCGGATTGGCGGTGATCAAGCGGTGGTTGCACCTTCAGTCGTCAGCCGTTCAGTCGGATGAAGAAGTGAGAAATAAGTTCAGGGACCTATTCGTAGTGAAACTTAAGGACCTAAGTGGAAAATAAGGACCCGATTGAATTAAAATGTAAGGACTAAAATGTAAACTCAGGATTTCAAGGTTTATTTAATTTAAATCTTTTTCAACCTTTTATGTATGATTGTAAATAAGGTAATTATTATATTTAGACCTTGAATTTACATTTTTGACCTTTTTAGATTAATTTATTTAATGTTACCTAAGTTATTATATACTTAGATATGTATTATGCTTAAGTTAGCTAACTCATTTATTAAATGAATGATTGATAATATTTCGAGTCCAAATATTAATTAGATTATTAGTAATATTAATTGGATGATAATATAGCATTTTTAACCAATTTTAAGGTCCTTTACTATTTAACCCTTATTTAATAATTAACCCATATATTCACATATTTCTAGTTAATTAACTAGGAAGACTAGTTAATTAGGGAAAATTAGAGACCATAATGAGCTTCTCATCACCTGTTTAGGTCTAGACAAAAATAGGAAGGATTCTCGTCTAGAATTAGACGTCTGACCTTATGTCCAGACGTCTTAAAAGACTTGTTTTGATGCCCGCTCTGATTCAACATCATCCAAGAAGATCAACCTACCTAGATCAGACGACTAACTATAAAATTAGACGACAACCCAGATGTTTGACATTAATCCAAGGCGTCTGATAACCCTGTCAGAGTCATGATTGATCCTGATTCCGACTTGATTTGCCTTGGATTTGCACCCAACGGTTATGGAAGCCTTCCAAGGCCTTCCAAAGCCTTCCTAGGCCCTCTATAAATAGAGGAGAACCCTTGCCTTGTAGAAATATACCTTGCAAGAATATTTCCACTCTCTTGTGTTAAGAAGTAGATGATCAAGTAGTAGAAGCTCTAGCTCTCCAAGCATCTGTTCCATATTTAGAGAGCTTCAGTCCTGTTGCGCACCCGCTCACCCTCCGCGTTACGAGAGCAACAAAGCTCTACTTCGTGGTTCATGCATCCGCGTCGTCACATCGACGCACTTCCACCAAAGGGAGGTTTCCTAACTCCTATAGAATCTAGGTTTAAATATTTGTGGCTCTATAGGATAGTTGTACATTTTATTGTTCTTTGGTTTGAGTATTCGCTTTGCGAATTCTCATCTCCATCGAGGGACAAAATCCTCCTTATGAAGAGAAGGGGTTGAGGAACGCTACCCTCGTACTTGTAGCGTGGTTATACTTGAGGTTGAACTACCCTCATTTAAGTAGTTAATATAGTGGATTTTATCGACTAGATCGATCGAAAAATCCTAACTCGAGAGGGTTAGGTGATGGTTTTCCCCCGATTTGAGTTTCCACCTAAAAATACTTGTGCCTATTGTGTGATTGCTCATTTTTGGGAGATTGTTATCTTTTTAATTCCACATTTTTTACGTCACGCATATCTCATCCCCTCCAAGTAGGGAATTACAACGCAGACAGAAACAGGATTTCACGTAGTTGGAGAAGTTATACAGCACCTAAAACCCTAGTTTCAAACCTGCTAAAATTACAGAGTTTCTGGTTAGGATAAAATTCATCTAAATCTCCTAAAATTCATATAAAAATATTCATTGAGGTCTGTTATCCTTGATTTAACCATATGAATCGATTTTAAGATTAAACAGAGATAAAGACAGAGTTCTGCCCTAATTTGGGTTTATGCGTAAATTGCCAAGTCAAACTTGGTCAAAAATGAAATATGACTTCACCATTAGATTCCTTGGATTCAAATTAGGTTGTTACCAAAATTTGGGCCCAATCAGAGTCCATCTGACCTATTTTACATTTTAGTCCATTTAAACTCTGTTTCTCTCAATCAAGCCCCTAGCTTTTAAATTTCTTGCATTTAGAACCCCAACTTTGTTATATTCTTTGAAAGAAAGTCCCTACCATAATTGGAGGTCAACTGACCTCCAAGATGCCTTTAACCTAACCTAAACCTACTCAAATCATCATCAAATCCCACCAAACTTGGTGGGATTGATGTTTACACTATGGGGAATTGATTGGGACTGATCTTGGCTTCCAAATCACAAGGAAAATCTTGTGCGAACGCATGAGATTTTTGTATGATTTTCCTTCACTCGCAAGCCTTGTACAAGCCCTTTCCTTGTCTAAAGCCTGCTTAAAAGCTCTATATAAAACACCAGAACTCAAAGCCTTGATCCTTCGCAAAGTTTTGAGCCGAAAAAATCCTTTCTTCCTCAACTCCAGCTGTCTGCACCTTCGTCTTCGTTGGGCCTCTCTGTCCTCTTCGTCGAGCCGGCCAACGGTCAAATTGACCGGCTCAACATCTTCCCCTCATCCTCGCAACCATTGACGTGCGGAAGACGTGTTTGTTCAAGAGGATCATTATAGTTTGTGCTCGCAGCATCGATTTTAAAAGAAGAAACAGACGTGAGTTTGAGTGTTGATCACAGGGAGGCGTAAAAACTGAATTTTCTTTGTCACTTAATGTCAAGGAGATCACGAGTTTTTGCTTGCACGAAGATGTAGTAGAAAAATGAGTGAGAGAGAGGAAGAGAGAGAGAGAGAGTAGGGTTAGAGTCTTTTAAATCATAGCCACTACTCAAAGTAACATCAACACTTTATTAAACTTGCAATTCAAGTATTACAAATACAATAGTAGCTAAAGGCTTGAATAAAAAGGAAGTAAAGCTAGATTAAAGGGAAAGAAAGAGAGAGAGAGGGGAGACGGTGAGGCGGCCACGGCGGTGGAGAGAGGCTCCGTCCACTGCTCGTCGACTCCGTTGACTACAAGAGGGGCTAAAGGGGGCTAGGAGGGTGTTACAACACTTGCAAGATGAATTCAATGCCTTCCATGGGTGGTTGGAAGGGGTTTAAATAGGGAGAAGGTCTTTCCAAATGAAGAAGGGGTTTCAGCGACGTCCGGGACGTCGTTGAAACGCCTCCCAAAACGTCGGTGAGGCACCCTGCCCATTGGTCGCTCGTGCAAGCTGTTCCTTCTCTTCACGCACGATTTGTGTGCGCGCGTTCGATCGGACGGTTGAGATCTTCGCGAAGGGTGCGCTTGGATCGCGCCTCGAGCGAGAGTGAGCGCGGGAGTCATCGACCGACGTAAGCGTGCGTGGTTGATTGATGCCTGAGGACGCTCCACGTAGCGCTATCGAGACTGCTTGATGGTGATCGGGCGGTCAAATTTGAGCGCGCGGGCGAAATCAGCGGATGGCTGCGGCGGGCGAGTCGAACCCGCGCCTCCTTCGTGTGAGGCAGGGGCACGACCGTTGCGCTGCGGGCGCGGATGGTCGCATCTCTTCACCAATCGTCAGTTGTTCGATGGAGATCGGATGGCTGTGGTTTGATCTTGTGTGATGGGGTGACGTCGTGTGTACAGGCGGGCACTCCTGATGCTGCCACGTGGCCACCTTGTGGCCGTTGATCATCAGATCAACGGTCAAAACTTCTTGGGTCATTTGTGGGAGCTCCGGATGTCGGATTTGGCCGATTTCGAGCTCGTTGGACTCCGTTTGTCGCTCTGAATCCATCTATGCGGTTCGATTGCTCATCTTAGGCCTGTTTTGTCATTAAATTATAGAAATGACCATTAATACTATTTAATAAGCAATCTCAATGTGCGATGCATGTCATTCTCCCAAGCCCATTTATGATGTGTTATTTGTGCGCATTACCCTTAGGATAAACTTCAATTGACAGAATTATTACCCCAAGATGTAGTGTTATCAATCGTCGCTAGGCAAAGCACGGTCGTCGTCTCCCTCTTCTTCCTCACTGCCATATCGCCATCGACTCCTCTGGTGCCGGCCTATCATAGTCGGTCGCATCCACTCGCTCTCTCCTTCTCTAACTTTCTATTCTCATCCTTCGTCCTGAAACTTCCTAACCCCTTCCTTTCCATTTTCGACGACTGACACAACCGTACCCACTTCGTCTTCTTCCGCTCCGACAATGCTCCGGTGAAGCCCTCTGCACGTCACACACCACCAACTTTCCTGCCATCGGTCCCAAAACGTTCACCGTCCCATGCCCACCAAAACCCCTCAAGAAATTGAGGGGATTGGCCACTCAACTCCACCAGACTCGAAGTCTTCCGCACCACCTCCTCGACTTCGCCAGCACACCGCATGCACCCTCACTCTACGAAGCCATCACCAGTGCGCTCACCGTGGCCCGGCGATCCTTCTGAGCATACTGATTAGGGCATTTAGCCAGTGTTCTCTATTTCAGGTACCTCGCCGAACAACCACAGCCGCCACCATCATCTCCGGCTCCAGCTGCAGATCTCCGGCCATGTTCATCTTCAATTCCCTCTCCAGGTTGTGCGGCCCAGTTCCAGGAAGTCTCTCAGGCATCCAATTGCAGCTGCCAGCTTCTCCTTAGCCTTCAATTGAAACTTCACCTCCTGCAGTTGTTGGGTGAAGAAGACATTGGAACTTAGTCCCACACCATGGACTGAAGTGCCTCTAGCTACGCATATAAGGAAAAAGTGCGTTGGCCTTATCGCCTTCGCACATTGGGGTCAGGTCCCTACCCCACGCCAGGGTACACACGCTCCTCACGTGCTTGTCCACGCCTTCACTCGCATTCACGCCTTGCGGGTCCGGGCTGTGGATCCATTTACCCGATATCTGAGTTTGGTCCATTTTGAGCTTGGAAAGGGAAGAAAGAAAATCTGAGAGAGGTGGGTGGGTTTTGTTGCCACGGGATTTAAGCCTTACTGATGTAAACACATTTACACTACTTAAGATGTCTATTTATGCATGTTCCTAAGCATAGGATTGCATTTCATGATATAAATATTGCATTACATGCATCATCTTGCATTTAGAATACTTTGAATAAAATGGAGGTTAATTGTCTCCTTTTATGTGCTTGGACAGGGCAAATATTTTATCAGGGTCTAAGATCAAAGATCCAACCGTATGGATGTAATCAGGGCGACGATTGGAGTTCAACGACTCCAAGATCGCCCTAATCAGGCATCTGTAGCATCAGATAGCGACCCGGGAACCCTAGAAAATCAAGGGCCAGGATGGTGTAAATCTGCACTTAAGATGACAAATCCGACCACACGGATGAATTCGGATCGACGATCGCAGCCCAACGACACAAAAATCGAGTCAATCCGACATCCGTGGCACCATCTACAACTTCCAGAAGATGGATGGCCAAGATGGCACCACGTGGCGCCATCTCAGCTGCCCAAACGATCGCTTGCATTTTGTGAAGGCCCCCGCCCGATCGCTCTCTGCCGTCAAATGGAGATCCAACGGCTGTGGTCGCTCGCGCTTAAAAGCGTCCGCGCGACCATTTCGTCCGCGTAGCGCAGCGGCGACGCAGCCGCGGGCGAAGCAGAGGTCGCGGGTTCGAGCCGCGGTGAGGGGGTGGAAGCCACGGGCGAGCGGGCGCGGACGAGCGTTAGATGGAGATCCAGCGGCTGCGCCCGCCCGATAGCGTCGACGCGCGATCGAACGCGTAATCAGACGCGTAGGGGGCCGTGCTACGCAGCGGGCGCAGACGCGATTTAAGCCGTCCGATCTCACGATCGAACGGCTGAAAGTGGCGAACGTGCATGGCCGTTGAGCGCGATAGCAGGCAAGGAGGCGCGCGCGAGCCGGCCACTACGCCCACGTTGGGGCTTTAGTGACAGATTTATCCGTCACTAAAGACCCCTTATTTATTGTTTTGAAGTTGTAATGTCCATTTTGCCCCCACTCCTTGCAACTATAAAAGGAAACCCCCTCCATATGAAATTCTCATCCCTTCTTTCTCCTCTCTACCCCTCCAAAGCTCAAAAGAAGCTTGTCCTACACCCGGGATGCTTCTTGCGAGATAAAATCCAATTTTCGTTCCCATTCGGAAGTGGATCCCACGACGACGACGGCGTGCTGCTCCGTTCCCGTTCTTCTGCTTCGTCCTGCTTCGTTCTCCTTCGTCCAGGCATCGTCCCGTCCAGCTCGTCCTCCAAGCAATTGTCGAGGAGGATAATTTCTCTCTCCCATTCTTATTTACAGCTTTTCTAGTGTAGAATTTTCTGCTTTATAGTGTAATTGATTTTCCGCATTCTAGTGTAACTTTTATAAACTATTGAAATATTGAATGCATGTTCTCTTTCTCTCTCTCTCTCATAGTTTGATAGCCCCATTGTAATTATAACGTCTTGCTTAAAGAAAATCCTAAAAAAATATAATTGCGAAAATAGATCAACGTAGCCTCTCTGTGTTCGACTCGGAATTATTTTTGGTATAAATTTTATTTGTTGAACACGAATTCTTCGCTTCCGAACTACAACGACAGGTTTTCCAAAACCAATCTCGTTAGCGTAGATTCGTAAACGTTTAACATTTTGGCGTCGTTGCCGGGGAGGCAACGATTTTCGATCTTTTCTTCGCATTTTTTTGCACTTTATTTGTTTTCTAACTAGCTTTCACTCGTATCTATTGTTTTGCAGAGACCTCCATCAAGGAATCAACAAGCGGTAGAATGGAGTAAAGTGCAGTTGAAGACAACTGTAAGTGCTCCCCCATTCTTTCCCCCTCCATAGAATTCATTCGCCACATTAAATCCAAATCCCAATTAACCTAGGTGTTTGCATAAATCCTAAGAATAGTTTGGTTGTTTGGATTTCCACTCACATTCATTCCACCCTCATCCATAAAAAAAAAATAACAAAAAGATAATTTTGTGGGGTAATATTCAACAAAAACACAACACACACCCATATTCAAGGCACTTGATCAACTTGATTTGTTTTCTACTCAACCATGTTCTGATCTGTGGAACCGGTACACACAAAGCAACACGTAACAGAGTAGAAATCATTCTAGGTTAATCATCTTTGAGTGCCTAACTTAGTTGTGCATTTGTGGCCAGTTGTTTGAGTTGTTTGGGCCGCACCACTTTATTTTAAAACCAACTCATCAAGTAGCTCCTCCTTGGGGTTTTCAATCTTGGTATATTCCAGGCACTCCACTTTCTTTTTGATTTTAAAGGAAAATAATCTTCACCCGTGTTTTACAACTTGGTTTGCCTAGAAACTTGATTGCAATTCACCTAATTTAAAACCCTAAAAGCTACTTAAGCAAGATTTGAACACTAAAATTCACACATTATCAATAATCTCGTTTGAAAACCTTGGTTGTGCATGCACTTACACAAATCTCAATCAATCATTAAGGGCACAACCCATTGTAAGGGCCCATCACATTCCATAAGCACCACAATCCCAGGCCTTAACAAAATTGAGTAGACGTTGGCCTTAAGGTTTGATTCGCTCTTCAGGGCCTAGTCTGAGATTATTTTTTATTAACCTACTTGTACTGATTAATCTGATGTCTAGCTAGAGGAGCAGAGGCAAACGATCGCGGCTGGGGGGTACACTAGGAACCGGAGGAGAAAGCCAAAGGAAGAACCTTCTCCTCAGTCCCTCCTTCTAACTGGTTGGATTAAACAGACGCAGGTAAAGTAAATCACTTACAGTCTTAAGGCTAGTTTTGGGAGTCAGTAGATCCTTAGGCTACCCCACTTAAGGACAACCTTATTTTGTTGTGCTGCAGGGTCCATATCCCCAGTCCTTCCGACCTTCTCCTAGTTTATGCTGGGAAGACGGTCATTAAATCCCCGATTGGAAGGACCGTTAAAACATTCTAGGAGGCGAAAGTTAGATTTTGGTCAGTTTGATCCCATGGCCGAACAACAGCCTCCTCTGCTTGAAAATCCACAGGAAGAATTTAGAAGGCAGCTGGAACAAATGCAGAGAATGCAAGAATGGTTCCAGAGAATGCAGGGCGCTCAGCCCTTGAGGGATTTTTATGATCCTTCGAATTACGGGGAACATCCCGACGTCCAGATTCCAGCCGGTGATGTAGAAATCAAGCCCCAGGTGTTAAGCTTGATTAAACATTATCATGGGCTTGGCTCCGAAGATCCGTTTCAGCACTTGGAGGATTTAACCACTTTGGTCCAGACCACCAAGGCTCGAAATGTTAACGAGGAGCAAATGATCATGAGGCTCTTCCCCCACTCTCTTAGGGATAAAGCCGCGCATTGGTATAGGACAATAGGAAGATCAATTACAACTTGGAATGAGTTGAAATCGGCCTTTCTGAAGAAATTCTTCCCAGTCGGTCGTACCAATGCTTTGAGACGGGCAATCACTACTTTTACCCAGTGGCCGGGGGAGCAGTTTCATGTGGCCTGGGAGCGATTCCAGGACTTATTGCGGAGGTGTCCACACCACGAGGTGCCGAAATGGCAACTCGTGCAGATCTTCTATCATGGGTTGAATGAGCAACTCAGAAATCATGTGGATGCTTCTTGCGGAGGCAATTTCCTCAATAAAGATGCAGATAGTGCACATGATTTATTTGAGGAAATGAGTGAGAATTCAATTAATCATGCCTCCATGGATACTTTTAACCGGTCCCAGCAACCCAGATCAAATGCCAATGAAGTCCATGACTCTCATTCATTTGATATGGAATTGATTTGTAATAAACTTGATAAGGTGGACTTGGTTGCTAAAAGAATGGAAGAGTGGATGGCTGGCAATTCTATGAACAACTCTCAATCCACTCAATCCCAAAATTCGGGATTCCATTCCTCACGAGCTCCTTCTGGACGGGAGTTCGTGAATCGACTCGATGCGACTTAATCTATGAGTTAGCATTTCACGGAACCCCATGGGTTCCCAACTGGGGCCTTTGATCCCAGTTTTTCTGATCCTTCCCTTTCTTTCTCTCCATCCTCACCCTATGAGGATGTCTATGCTGTACAAGAGAATGTTAGATCCAACCCCTACTCGAATGCCTATAATCCAGGTTGGAGAAACCACCTAACTTCTCTTGGAAAAATCCGGGGCAACAGACCCAATTCCGACCCAGCAACTATGCTCCGCAACGTCCAATGGGTCAGGGTCAAGTATATACTCAGTTGCCTCCGAATCAGGTCAATCAGCCAACTTGGAATGCCCGTCAACCTGCAGGGCAGGCTGATTTGAACCGTCAAATGGTAGAGATGCAAGGATCTATGCTCCAGCTTATGCAGCAAATGAAAAACTCACTGGACAACTTGCAATCCGGGCTCATTGCTAACTCTCGTCAACCCGGATCTCTACCATCCCAACCCGTACCCAACCCGCGAAACATTATAAATTCGGGCAATCAAGCCCAAGGGTACGGAAATCAGAGGGACCCGCACGCACACGCTCAGGTGGTTGAGTAGGGTTCCTCGTCTTCTTCTTCTGCTAATCAACAATTCATGGTCAATCAAGCTCCTCCAATCTTTCCTAACCCTCCCCAAGACCCAAATTCTTACGCTTCTGCAAATTCTGTCACTTTGAGGAGTGGTAAGAAGACTCAGGATCCACAACCACACTATTTTGGTCTTTTGAATCCTGAAGAATCTGAGGAGAGAGAGGAGAATTCTAGAGGAGAAATCAAGGCTCAGGAACCTGATTCCAAAGATCTGACTCATGTTCCTTTTCCTGAAGCCTTAGCCAAAGCAAAGAAGAAGAAGTCTGTTGATAGCAATGAGGAGCTTCTGAATTTATTTAAGAATGTTGAGATCAATATTCCGCTCCTTGGTGCTATCAAGCACATACCGGCTTACACAAAATTTTTAAAGGAATTATGTACACAAAAGTGTAAGTCGAGAGAATTTGTTCCGAGGAAGGTGGTACTCTCCGAGCAGGCTAGCTCCGTTATCCTGCACTACCTCCCTCAGAAAAATAGAGATCCTGGTGCTCCTTTGATTTCTTGCGTTATCGGAGATTACACATTTGATAGAGCACTTTTGGATCTCGGTGCATCCATCAACCTAATCCCGACTTCTCTTTATGAGAAGTTTGGGTTAGGTGAACTTCGGCCAACTTCAGTAACGCTACAGTTAGCGGACCGTTCGGTCACAAACCCGCGTGGCGTTATTGAAGATGTTATAGTTAAGGTCAAGGATTTCTATTTTCCTGTAGATTTCCTTGTCCTTGACATGGATGTACCAGATAATCTGAGGAACACGCCCATCATTCTAGGGTGTCCATTCCTGGCTATCGCAAAGGCCAACATTAATTGTGAAAGTGGTAGCATGGAAATCGCCTTTGAGGACCAACGAATGAAATTGGATATTTTTAAGGCGATAAACAAATTTGAGGATTGTGGATTTATTAAGGAACTTGATGAGGATAATGTTAATATTGAAATTTGTTTGATAGTTTCTTCAATTGAAAGTTCCTCTTTGGTTGATGAATTTAACCCGCAACCCTCTGACCTGACATCTTCGGAAGAGGTTACTGATTTTGTTCACTCAAAACCTCTTCCTCTTGTTGAATCTTCAGCATCTACCCTACCATCAATCATTATCCCACCCCAGCTTGAATTGAAACCATTGCCCGAGAATTTAAAATATCAATTTTTAGGACCGCAGAATACGCTCCCTGTGATTATTAGTGTTAAATTGACAAAGGAGTAAGAGATTAAATTGATTAAGGTCCTAAAGGAACATAAGGAGGCAATTGGTTGGACCATTCATGACCTCAAGGAGATCGAGCCATCTTACTGTAATCATAGAATATTTTTGGAAGATGGATCCCGCCCTTCTCGCCAGATGCAGAGGAGATTAAATCCAAATATGCTAGAAGTGGTCAAAAAGGAAATCATCAAGTGGCTCGATGCAGGAATTATTTATCCAATCTTTGACAGTCCCTGGGTAAGTCCCGTTCAGATTGTTCCAAAGAAAGCCGGGATTACTGTTGTGACTAATGAGAGAGGTGAATCTATCACAACTCGTTCAGCTTCCTCTTGGAGAGCTTGTATTGATTACAGGAAGTTGAACACAGCCACTAAAAAGGATCATTTTCCCCTGTCCTTCATTGATCAAATCTTGGAAAAATTAGCTAGGCAGAAGTACTTCTGTTTTCTTGATGGCTACTCGGGATATAATCAAGTTCCTATCCATCCCAAGGATCAGAAAAAACTACTTTCACCTGTCCCTACGGAACCTTTGCTTTTCGTAGGATGCCTTTTGGGTTATGCAATGCACCTGCGACTCTTCAAAGGTGTATGCTAGCCATATTTTCTGACATGGTGGGAGAGTTTATGGAAGTCTTCATGGATGATTTCTCTGTTTTCGGAGAATCATTTGACTCTTGTTTGGCTAATTTAGAAATGATTCTTAAGCGATGTATCAAGACACGACTGGTCCTTAGCTGGGAAAAGAGTCATTTCATGACCCAAGAAGGCATCGTTTTGGGTCATGTAATCTCTGAACGGGGAATTGAAGTGGACAAAGCTAAGGTTGATGCTATCGCTAAACTTCCTCATCCTATATCTGTTAAACAAATCAGATCATTTCTTGGCCATGTGGGATTTTATCGAAGATTCATCAAGGATTTCTTGAAGGTTGCTCGTCCTTTGAGCAATCTTCTTGCCAAAGAAACGCCGTTTGTTTTTGACGAATCATGCCGAAAGGCATTTGATTTTCTGAAAACGGCAGTCACCTGTGCTCCAATTTTGCAACCACCAATTTGGACAGCCCCATTTGAGATCATGACCAACGCTTCTGATTACGCGGTCGGGGCTGTCCTGGGTCAGAAAATTGACCGAAAGCCCTTTGTCATTTACTACGCTAGTAAAACTCTGGATGAAGCTCAGAGGAATTATACTGTTACTAAAAAGGAATTACTTGCTGTAGTATTTGCTTTGGAAAAATTTAGGGCTTATCTCTTGGGGTCTCATGTTATTGTTTATACCGACCACTTGGCCTTGAGACATCTCTTGGCTAAAAAGGATGCTAAACCCCGGCTTATTCGTTGGATTCTTCTTCTTCAAGAGTTTGATCTTGAAATCAAGGATAAAGTTGGGGTACAAAATGTGGTAGTGGATCATTTGTCGAGACTCCTAGGTGATTCTTCTTGTCCGGATATTCCGATTGCTGACACTTTTCCGGACGAAACCATTCTTACAGTTTTACGTGTCCACACCCCACGGTTTGCTGATATTGTTAACTATTTGGCCGTTGGTCAAATCCCCCAGGATTGGACCAAGCAACAACGGGATAGACTCAAATCTGAGGCCAAATACTACTTTTGGGAGGACCCTGAACTGTATCGCATCGGCTCTGATCAGATTATTCGCCGATGCATACTGGAGAATTAATTTAACAGTATACTCGAGTTCTGCCATGCATCTGGGTGTGGTGGACATTTCTCCGGGAGAAAGACGGCTGCAAAAATCTTGCAATCTGGCTTCTATTGGCCGTCTTTATTCAAGGATGCCCAGGACTTCTCAAGGTCATGTTCTCGATGTCAGTCACTCGGGAACATAACCAAGAGAGACATGATGCCCCTAAACCTTATTCTTCCTGTAGAAATTTTCGATGTTTGGGGCATCGATTTCATGGGACCCTTTATCCCTTCATTTGGACATCAGTACATTCTTGTTGCTGTTGATTATGTGTCCAAATGGATTGAGGCAATTCCCACCCGAACCAATGACCACAAGGTAGTCATCAATTTTGTCAAGAAAAATATCTTCAGTAGGTTCGGGATTCCGAGGCTATCATCAGTGATGGTGGCACTCATTTTACTAATGTCCAATTCCAAAATTTATTGGCCAAATACGGGGTTAATCATCGAATTTCCACACCTTACCATCCCCAAACGAATGGACAAGCCGATATCTCCAATCGAGAGATCAAGAACATTTTGCAAAAAATGGTTAGGCCTGATTGTAAGGATTGGACTCAAAAGCTTGAGAACGCTCTTTGGGCCTACCGTACGGCATATAAAACGCCCATCGGCATGTCTCCATTCCGTTTAGTGTATGGAAAGGCGTGCCATCTACCCGTAGAGATTGAACACAGGGCATTCTGGGCAATCAAACAATGCAATTTAGATCTGAATCTAGCTAGAAAGACCAGGAAACTCCAACTATCTGAGTTGGAGGAACTTAGAAATGATGCTTATGAGAATGCCAAGATCTATAAGGCTCGGACCGAAGCTCTACATGATCAATTGATTTCCCGCAATAGTTTTGAGCTAAACCAGAAGGTCTGGTTATTTGATTCTAAACTTAAGCTCTTTCCTGGTAAACTTAGATCTAAATGGAATGGCCCATTCATAATTGATCAGATTTTTCCTAATGGTGCTGTTCAGATTTCTGACCCAAAGATGGGTAACACCTTTAAAGTCAACGGTCAACGTTTAAAGCCTGTTGTTGACCGTAATCTTCCAGAACCCATCTCAGACTCTGTTGCTCTAGCCATTCTGTGACTTCTTTGGCTGGACTTCGCCTAGCTGACGGCATTAAACTCAGCAATTGTACATATGACACAAGGCTGATACGAGCTTCATATCCAGGTGACATCTTTCATATTCTACCCTTTCTTTCATGTCTCTTTTTCAATGAGGACATTGCATCAGCTAGGCATGGGGGGGTGGATTCATTCTTGAATTATTTGATCAGCCTTGTGAAATCCATGTAAATTGTTTCTCTTCTTAAAAAAAAAAAAAATTAGGAAGGATTAGTTGGACATTAGAACTTTTCAATCCTAAGAAATTTTACATTAGGATCTGAACACAAAGACCCCTCAGGACTTTGGACTTAATTAGCCTGGGTATCCACTAAAATGTGAATTTGTTTTTGAGTCCTCGCCATCTTAATTCTATTATAATCGGAATAAATAAGTTTGGGTGATAAGTACACGACTTATCAACCCGCCCTCCGATTTGAGGGAATTTTGAGTTTTAAGCATCTACACACTTTCTTTGCACTGACTCGTTGTTCGGCGATTCTAACGGAAATTGGGTAGCTAATGAACCTTCTAGGGTGATATGGCTGGCAAGTTATCGTGGGTAACAGCCCATAGGTAGGTTGTCCAGAGCCCAGTCACTGGACCTTTCTTAGTTTGCTGCCTTTAGGTAAATCTTACACTAGGGAAGCCACCTACTTTAAAAAAAAAAAAAAAGGGAGAAAAGAACAAAAAGAAATAAGCCACACTTCGCCGCACGAGTATAGCTGGCAAGTTGTCGGTGGTAACAACTCATCGACCAGTTGTCCAGAACCCAGCTAAAAAATGCACCAAAAATTCCCAAAACACTTAGGAAGAAGCGGAGAAGTAGAATAAACCGGAGAGATATACACTGGATTCACCCTTGTGTTGACCCCGTAAAAAAAAAAAAAAAAAAAAAGGAGAAAGCTACCGGCTGTAAAGATACACTTTTAGGTAGAATTCTGGTTAGGTCATCTAGAGGCGTAGAAATCCGAAGTCCGTTCTAACTGCCGGTCAATGAGTCTATCACAATCACAATAAGATGCTTAAAGCTTAGGGTTCTCATCAAATTTTGGGTGAGTTGAATGGCCGTAGAAAGCCACTCTTAAACTTGAAAATTTGAAAATCTAAAAAAAAAAAAATTAGAAAAGAGAAAAAGTGAAAAAGAAATTTTTCTTTTAATAAGGCGAGGGCTTGAAGCGGTCTGCATTTTGGCTGATACCCGGGCACTGTTGTGTCTTTGAAAGTTCAGTTCCTAAGTAGACAATTTCTTAATGATTGAAAAATAACTCAAGTCCAAATAATCTAACCTAATTCTTTTATAAATAGCATAAAGTTTTTGTTAGGGACTAGCAAAAGATAGGCATGGGGGTATGATGTAAACACATTTACACTACTTAAGATGTCTATTTATGCATGTTCCTAAGCATAGGATTGCATTTCATGATATAAATATTGCATTACATGCATCATCTTGCATTTAGAATACTTTGAATAAAATGGAGGTTAATTGTCTCCTTTTATGTGCTTGGACAGGGCAAATATTTTATCAGGGTCTCGGATCAAAGATCCAACCGTATGGATGTAATTAGGGCGACGATTGGAGTTCAACGACTCCAAGATCGCCCTAATCAGGCATCTGTAGCATCAGATAGTGACCCGGGAACCCTAGAAAATCAAGGGCCAGGATGGTGTAAATCTGCACTTCAGATGACAAATCCGACCACACGGATGAATTCGGATCGACGATCGCAGCCCAACGACACAAAAATCGAGTCAATCCGACATCCGTGTCACCATCTACAACTTCCAGAAGATGGATGACCAAGATGGCACCACGTGGCGCCATCTCAGCTGCCCAAACGATCGCTTGCATTTTGTGAAGGCCCCCGCCCGATCGCTCTCCGCCGTCAAATGGAGATCCAACGGCTGTGGTCGCTCGCGCTTAAAAGCGTCCGCGCGACCATTTCGTCCATGTAGCGCAGCGGCGACGCAGCCGCGGGCGAAGCAGAGGTCGCAGGTTCGAGCCGCGGTGAGGGGGTGGAAGCCGCGGACGAGCGGGCGCGGATGAGCATTAGATGGAGATCCAGCGGCTGCGCCCGCCCGATAGCGTCGACGCGCGATCGAACGCGTAATCAGACGCGTAGGGGGCCGTGCTACGCAGCGGGCGCGGACGCGATTTAAGCCGTCCGATCTCACGATCGGACGGCTGAAAAGCGGTGAACGTGCATGGCCGTTGAGCGCGCGAGCAGGCAAGGAGGCGCGCGCGAGCCGGCCACTACGCCCACGTTGGGGCTTTAGTGACGGATTTATCCGTCACTAAAGACCCCTTATTTATTGTTTTGAAGTTGTAATGTCCATTTTGCCCCCACTCCTTGCAACTATAAAAGGAAACCCCCTCCATACGAAATTCTCATCCCTTCTTTCTCCTCTCTACCCCTCCAAAGCTCAAAAGAAGCTTGTCCCACACCCGGGATGCTTCTTGCGAGATAAAATCCAATTTTCGTTCCCATTCGGAAGTGGATCCCACAATGACGATGGCGTGCTGCTCCGTTCCCGTTCTTCTGCTTCGTCCTCCTTCGTCCTGCTTCGTTCTCCTTCGTCCAGGCGTCGTCCCGTCCAGCTCGTCCTCCGAGCAATCGTCGAGGAGGATAATTTCTCTCTCCCATTCTTATTTACAGCTTTTCTAGTGTAGAATTTTCTGCTTTATAGTGTAATTGATTTTTCGCATTCTAGTGTAACTTTTATAAACTATTGAAATATTGAATGCATGTTCTCTTTCTCTCTCTCTCATAGTTTGATAGCCCCATTGTAATTATAACATCTTGCTTAAAGAAAATCCTAAAAAAATATAACTGCGAAAATAGATCAACGTATCCTCCCTGTGTTCGACTCGGAATTATTTTCGGTATAAATTTTATTTGTTGAACACGAATTCTTCGCTTCCGAACTACAACGATAGGTTTTCCAAAACCAATCTCGTTAGTGTAGGTTCGGAAACGTTCAACACTTCCCCTCTCTCAACACTTAGTAAGATTTTTAAAGAGGCATTTGAGCCTCTGTTGGTGCTGCTGTTGTGCCTCTTCTGAGGATTGAAGGAGAGAGGAGCCTTGTGATTCTCTTGAGAGGTCCTTGAGCCTCTTTGGTTAAGGCATCAAAAGCTTTTGGTTTGTCGTCTGAAGCCTTCTGCTAGTTACTATTGAATATCTACATACTTGACTGACGTGGATTATTAGTTATGGCTTACTATTGAAACATTTAAGTGGTTGTGAGCTTAAATTAAAAAGGTTTATTTGGTGATTTAAATCACCACTTTAACCTAATCTTTTTGCACCCTTCTTCTGATTTTTATTTAAATATCATTTTGAGTATTATTGATTTCAATTGTATATATGTTTCTTGTGATTGGTGAATTAAATTGCACACTTACTCCCTGTGAACGATCTCAAACTCCTTTCTAAATCTGAGTTTATAAATTTAAATGTTTTGAGCGGATTTGTCCTATACTACAACGCATTTCCTAAACAATGACGAATTCACCCGAACTTGATCCTCTCTCTTGTTTACCCCTCTTGTTTCCCCACGTGTAGGTGAAGTAAAGAGGATGTTTTGAGAAGTTGAAATCAGTATGTGCATGTGAGGTTTTGGTGTTGCTTGTGGTGGCTTCATGTCTTGGTGGGTTATGTTTGGGGAAATGGGGCTTTTCTAGTTAAAGGTTGCCCAAAGGTTGGATGGGGGATTTGTTTGTTTCAAAAGGTCCCTTGGGTGTGTGGTAGCTTGTGGCTTTTGTTTCATAAACTTTGATTGTGTTTAGGGAGTGTTTTAAATCTTGGAAACATGATTTGGTGGTTCTGGTATCGGCCTGCAGCCTTACCTAAAGTTAGGTAAGGGTTTCCTAACGTTAGCTAACAGGTCGCTAACGTTAGGTGTTCGACCGCGAGACGTGTTAAAAATTAGTTCTGTCATTGTAGTGCGAATCGCGATGAAACAAATAACATTTATAAAGATTTTGGTGAGTACCATGTCGTTCGTAGGGAGGAAAAACACGATTTTATGTGAAATATTTTCAGAAAGTCATTCTAAAAAAATATTTATATATGTATATATAGATATCAGATATCCAGAGAATCAGGGTTTATTGCTATTTGGAAACAATGTTTAAACTAGAAATCACTACGCTAAAGAATGGACAGAGAAATAGAGAGAGAGTGTAACGACCCGGTTCCCGAGTCCCTACGAGACACGAGAACCGGACCGACTCGACTAATCCCAAGACCTAGTCGTCCAACGAGGAAGTAACCAAAAGACAGTAAAATAAACCACATTCAGCATGAATATAACTAACAGTAAGAAGTACAGCAGTAAGGAAAGAAACTACTACAGTAGGTACCACCACAACAGTAAAACAACATTTATCATATAACAAGAACTGCAGGTAAAGAAGGTACAGTGGAAACAAAAACTACTCACTAGAACAGAAACAAAAGGGGTACAAAAGGCTGTGGTAACTCTACTGGACCCTACTCGGCCCAGCGTCCTCTGCAGCCGCCGACCCTGGCTGCTCAACACCTGGTCCTGAAAAAGGTAACGAGTGTAACACGTCAGCAAAACGCTGAGTAGAGTGGCAAACTAAGGCAACGGTAGAGTGTACAGTAGCTGTTATGTTCTATTACTTCCTTTATTCACATCTTTCAATTTTTCTCACTATTTCATTTATTTCTCAGATCCTTTACTTGATCTCGAATGTCCTCGTGGGAACGATCTTGATTGCAGTCTTTTCCAAAAGTAGAAGTAGCACGTGGTGCTCTCCTGGCCGGGAGAGTCCCCCGTGGTGATCCTACCCTCAGTCAACCACCCCAAGGTCACTGACAGACGTAACGGTGACTACGGCACGCGCGATAAACGCACAGGTAGCTAGCCCGCACTGGCACGCGGTCAGTCGTTTCCGTTAACGGGTGCGCCCAAAGCACAGCACGGAACCAGGGCAGAGCCCTCTCAGTAACAGGGGTCCAACCCCTCCACAGTAACCAAACCGGGGCCTTGCCCCTCCACAGTCCGCGCACCCTCGCCTGACTACCCTGGTTTGCCCTAGTGGGCCTAACAAGTCGGTGAAGGAGGCTAGCAGAACCCCGGGGCCCGTGGGGTAGCTAGTACTCTCCTAACACTAGTAGCTCTCCTCGGTACTACGTACACGAGGGCCAGCAAGTCGGTACAGAGCGGCCAATCCTAACCCCGGGTCCCTGGGGCGGCTGGCCCCACTCTGCACTAAACAGGTATAGGTACTTCCCTTGGTACTGCGTACCCAAGAGACAGTACAAACTACATCTCAGTTCCATTCCTTTTTCCTTCCAGGAGTTCCACTCCTAATTCCCCGTAGGGTTCCAGCTCTTTATCTCAGAACATCATATGTTTCACTTTCCAGATTCACGTTCTCAAATTCCATGATCTCAAACATGTTTCTTTATTCATAACAGGCAGCGGTTAATTAAATTTACAGGCAACTTTATATATTCCTTTCCATTTTTTTCAAGACTGCAGTAATATACATTCCACTAGTTTTTCCATCCTAGGATTCATGCCATATCCTAGGATCTATCATACAATCTAGTTTTCCGGCCCTAGGATTCATGCAACACCTAGGAGCTATCATTCCATATATTTCTCATTCCTAGGATTCATGCAATGCCCTAGGTTCTAGTTATGGTTCCATACTTTAACAGATTTTATTAATACTTAAAGCCACTCTACCAGGTACAACGGGAGTAATGGGGGTGTGATCGGGAATCCCGCGCGCCTCCGCGACTCTCAAGACTGCAACCGAACGAGGTCCTATCACAAGGATCAAACACAAGGAGTGTCTCAAAACAGTGTATAGCTACTGTAGACGAGTAGAGGAATTAATTCTGAAAAGAACGCAACTCGAATCGCGGAAAACGGAGCCCAAACGGGCCCTAAACGGGTCGAAAAAGACGATACTGTGCAAAATCAGACGTCTGGTTGTGATCCCAGACGTCTTGTCCGACGTCTGAGCCACCTCCCAGACGTCTTAAAATACGTCTGGGGCACACATTCGTTACAATATAACAAACTCAAAGGAAGTTTCGTCCCCGAAACTTGCGCCAACTAGGGTGCGGGAAAAAGATGTCCAAATAACCATAACAAACTCAAAGAGGACCGAAGCCGGTTCGAAAAGACGTACCCGCGAAAAGCTCTGGGTACCGCTCTCGCATTGCCGCCTCAGGCTCCCAGGTAGCCTCCTCGTACCGCTGGCTCCTCCACAAAACCTTTACCAAGGGTACTTGCTTTCGTCTCAACCTGCGGACGGCTCGGTCTAGGATCTGCACTGGCCGCTCGGGGTAGGTCAGGTCGTCGCTCACCTCGACGCTCTCGTGACTCAGTACGTGGCTGGGATCGGCTACGTACTTCCTGAGGTTGGACACGTGGAACACGTCGTGCACACCAGAAAGCTGCGGGGGAAGGGCAAGTCTGTAAGCAACGGGTCCAACCCGCTCCAGGACCTCAAAGGGCCCAACGAACCTCGGCGCGAGCTTCCCTCTCACCCCAAACCGCTGTAAGCCCTTCATGGGCGAAACACGAAGGAAGATGTGGTCCCCAACCTCGAACTGCACCTCTCTGCGTCTGCGATCTGTGTAGCTCTTCTGTCTGCTCCTGACAGTGCTGAGTCGTCTGTGGATCTGCTCAACTACCTCCTGACTCTGCCGGATTAACCTGGGGCCAACCTCCCACTTGGTCCCCACCTCAACCCAACTCAAGGGTGCCGTGCATTTCCGTCCGTACAGAGCCTCGTAGGGAGCCATGCCGATGCTCGAGTGATAACTGTTGTTGTATGCAAACTCCGCCAGGGGCAGGTGCTCCTCCCAAAAGCCCCTCCAGTCTAGTACACAGGCACGCAAAAGGTCCTCAAGTGTCTGTATCGTGCGTTCCGACTGTCCGTCCGTCTGGGGGTGGTAAGCCGTGCTAAACCTCAACCTCGTCCCCAATGCCTGCTGAAACTCAGCCCAAAACTGGGACGTAAAGCGGGTATCCCGGTCGGATACGATCTCCCGCGGAACTCCGTGTAGTCGCACCACATCACGGATATACCTCTCTGCCAACTGTGCTGGTCCCAAAGTGACCCGGATCGGCAAGAATCGTGCCGTCTTCGTCAATCTATCCACTATTACCCAGACTGCGTCGTGTCCTCGCTGGGTAACAGGTAAGCCCACCACCAAGTCCATGGTGATGCTCTCCCACTTCCACTCTGGCACTGGAGGCGGCTGAAGCGGCCCTGCAGGCCTCTGATGCTCGGCTTTCACCTGCTGGCACACTAAGCACTGCTGCACGAACTCACCCACATCCCGCTTCATCCCTCTCCACCAGAACTCGCGTCTCAAGTCATGGTACATTTTCGTGTTTCCGGGATGTATGGTGAATCTGGAACCGTGTGCCTCAGTCAGGAGTTCTCTCAACAGCTCCTCGTCTCTGGGGACGCACAACCGTCCCCTCAAGCGTAACACCTGGTCTGTGAAAGAGAAGTCCCCTGGGTCCCCTGATAGTACTCTGTCGCGCAAAGACTGCAAGTACGGATCGGCCATCAGTCCCGTGATGATGCGGTCTATCAACTCTGGCCTGGTCTGCCGTGTCACCGTCACTGCCCCACAGTACCCTCGTAACTCTAGAGGTCGCCAACTGCCCACCTCCTCCAAAAGGCTCCAACTCTGTAACTGTAGATTGGCCAAGCGTGCGGGCGCCTTACGGCTCAAGGCGTCAGCCACCACATTGGCCTTTCCCGGGTGGTAGGAGATGCTGCAGTCGTAGTCCTTCAGGAGCTCCAACCAACGTCTCTGTCTCATGTTGAGCTCCTTCTGGTCAAAAAGATATCTGAGGCTCTTGTGATCTGTAAAAATCTCGAAGGTCTCACCGTACAAGTAGTGCCTCCATGTCTTCAGCGCGAAGACAACAGCTGCCAACTCTAGATCGTGGGTAGGGTAGGTATGCTCATGGGGCTTCAGTTGCCGCGAAGCGTAAGCGACCACGTGACCCCTCTGCATGAGCACACCTCCTAACCCCTGCAAGGAAGCGTCCGTGTACACAACGAACCCGCCACTACTGTCAGGGATGGTGAGCACGGGAGCCGAGGTCAACCTCTCCTTCAGCTCCAGAAAACACGCCTCACAGGCGTCTGTCCAAGCGAAAGGCACATCCTTCCGGGTCAACTGTGTCATAGGACGTGCAATCTGCGAAAACCCTCTGATGAACCGTCTGTAGTAACCTGCCAGTCCCAGGAAACTGCGAATCTCAGTGACTGAACGCGGTCTCTCCCACCTGAGCACTGCCTCGACCTTGGCGGGATCCACCGCCAGGCCGTCTCCAGAGATCACATGACCCAAAAAGGCCACCTCCCTCAACCAGAACTCGCACTTGCTGTATTTGGCATACAGCCTACGTCGTCTCAGAGTGTCCAGAACCATCCGCAAGTGCTGTCCGTGCTGCGTCCGATCTCTAGAATAGATGAGTACATCATCTATGAAAACCACCACAAACTGGTCCAAGTACGGTCTAAACACCCGGTTCATCAGGTCCATGAAAGCAGCGGGGGCATTGGTCAGCCCAAACGGCATGACCAAAAACTCGTAGTGTCCGTACCGGGTGCGGAAAGCTGTCTTGGAGACGTCGGTCTCCCTGATCCCCAATTGGTGGTATCCAGACCTCAAGTCGATCTTGGAAAACACCGTGGCACCCCGCAACTGGTCAAACAAATCGTCAATCCTCGGCAGCGGATATCTGTTCTTGATGGTGACCCTATTCAGTTGTCGGTAGTCCACACAAAGGCGTAGGGTCCCATCCTTCTTCTTCACAAACAGTACCGGGGCTCCCCAGGGAGACGCACTGGGCCTCACGAAACCCTTCTCCAAAAGGTCCTGCAACTGACACTTGAGCTCTCGCAGCTCAAGCGGTGCCATCCTGTATGGCACGGTGGAGATGGGGCTGGTCCCTGGTACTAGTGAGATCTCAAACTCGATCTCACGCTCGGGCGGTAGTCCTGGTAACTCGTCTGGAAACACGTCGGGGTACTCTCTGACCACCGGGATGCTCTGGAAGTCTGCCACGGGGCTGTGCTCTGCCACCACACAAGCTAGGAAGCCCTCACACCCCTGGCTCAAAAGTCTCGCCGCCCGAAGTGCCGAAATGCACCTGAAACCTCCGTCCACTGGCTGCCCGTGAAACTCGAAGGAAGGCAACTCCGGAATGGAGATGACAATCTTCCTCTCAAAACAGTCTACTAAGGCGTGGTAAGCGGACAGCCAATCCATCCCCAGAATCACTCCAAAGTCCTCCATCTGTATCATAATCAGGTCAGCTGGCAGGCTATGTCCCCCGATGCTGACCCCGCAACCCGTGTACACCTCCTCAGCTACAAACAGCTGACCACTCGGACCTCTGATTACGAACGGATTCTCTAACAGTGTATAATCCTGGTCCAAACAAACTGTGAAACTGGCTGCGATAACGAGTGCGTAGCGCCGGAATTGAAAAGCGTGTAAACGAGCCTGCCAGAAACTGAAAACATACCTGCTACCACGGATCCCGATGCCCTGGCGTCCCTGTGTGTTAGGGCGTTGATACGCCCCTCAGCTCTAGGTGCGGACGAAGCAGCCACACTCTGCGTCGGACGGGTAGGTGCTGGCCGGTACCCTCCTCGCGACTGCGGTCCTCCTCCTCGCGCCTGGGAACCGCGGCCTCCTGCGCGCCCTCCAGTGCTCTACGCGGGAAGTATCTGCTGACCTCCTGCCCTAGATGGGCAGTCCCTCCTGACGTGGCCCGGCTGGCCACACTGGTAGCAGAGGGGAACCCGACTCCCGCCCTCAGTGAGTCCCTGCTGTCGGCTAGGCGGGGGTCCGGTGCTGGCGACTGGCCCCTGTCGAGGGCCCCCAAAGGCCACTGGTGGCCCTGCACAGCGTGACGGCTCTCCTGCGGACGCCACGTGTCTCCGTTGAGTTCTCCTAACATGCCTGGTGTGGCGGCGGAAATCTCGTTCCACCACTAACTCCCCTGTCATACGCTCGGAAGGGGGAGGGGGTGGCGACGTGGGTGGAAGCTGAAATTCTTCTCGAACCACCTCTCGAATCAATTGGACGAGGTCCCGAGACGATATACTCAGGAGAAGAGGAGGGGTAGTATGTATTCCAAGCCCGACACATCTGTCCCCCGGGCCCTGACCTCGGCCGCGCCTGCGGCCCACCCTCCTAGCTCCACGACGCGGCATCTCCTACAATGGAGACGCGAAAAAAAATGGAAACGTCAAAACAGACGGTACCTAACAACACTTCTAAGAGCTCATGTCAAGAGATATGTTGTGGTGGCTACTCTAGCTATAAACATGTGAATTGGTTATTTTCCAGTCAGTTGATTCACTTCTCGGGACGACCTTGCTCTGATACCATCTTGTAACGACCCGGTTCCCGAGTCCCTACGAGACACGAGAACCGGACCGACTCGACTAATCCCAAGACCTAGTCGTCCAACGAGGAAGTAACCAAAAGACAGTAAAATAAACCACATTCAGCATGAATATAACTAACAGTAAGAAGTACAGCAGTAAGGAAAGAAACTACTACAGTAGGTACTGATAGCGAAATGCGCGTGATTTGTAAAAGCAGTTTTTTTAACGTCGTTGTAACACGCGAATCCGCTTTCGCTTTTAAAATTTATATCCTAGATAGGGGAGTATCTAGGGTCGTCCAAGGAGGCAAAAATTGCAATAATGATTCTCTTGCTTGGAATACAATCTCAACTTTCTTTTTAATATTTTTCAATATGTAATTTTTTTGTATTTTGAAAAGACGAGGGCAAACGGCAGATTGTAGCGAAAAGAACTAACACCTACAAATGATTAAAATTCTAAAAGATAGAAATATCTTCTTCCTAAGCTCACTCTAGGCAAGTGTAGGCCTAGGGTAATTAGGAAGAAGAGGTGAAATAAGTGCTAGAACCAAAACAAACAACTGCAATAAAAAGCTTAAAAGAAGGCAATTTTTGATTGAGTAGAATGAGTGTTCTTTTCAAGGACAAGTAGAGGAAAGCTTCTACTAGAATTGAACAATTTAAAAGCAAGAAAAGAAACACAAATCCTCTTGTAACAATGGTGAAGAAGGTTGTCTTCTTGCTCCAAGCCTAGCTGCTCCTTGGCTTGAAAAGAGGGCCTCCTTCTTCTCCTTCCTTGAGAGCTCCTCCAAGGTGGAAGCTACCACCTTTAATGCTCTCTCCAAAGGGGTGGGCGTGCACCACCCTTAAAAACTCCTCCAAGGTGGCGTGACCACCTTCAAGATCTTCTCCAAGATCTTCCTTGCCTGGCTTCTCCTTTGGCTGGCGTGACCCAAGAGAGAAGGGAAGAGGGGAAGGCACCAAGGGGACAGAATATCCCCTTAATCTTCTTCTTCTTCTTCTCTCTTGGACGTGGGATTCTTGGTGGAATATGAGAGTGAAATGGCTAGCCAAGGATGGCTTGAATGGTGGTGGGTAGTGGTCTTTTTATAGGGTAGGATGGGGGGTTAAGGTGCCCCTTGAAATGGAGGGCTAGGATGGAAGAATGGAGGTGGTTAGTGATCCTATGGCTAAGGAGAGTTGGCGCCAACCCAAGAGGTGTTAAAGGGGGTAGTTATGGTGGTGTTGGTGTCTTTTGGTGGTGGAGAGACACCACCATGTTGGCGCCAACATGGGGTCTTCTAGAAGGGGGGTTAGGTGGATGGTGGAGATGGGTTCAAGGGAGATTGTGTGGTGGAGATGAGGGGAGATTTTGGAGGGAAAAGTGGCGCCATTAAGGGGTGGTTATGGGTAGTTTTTGGCGCCACTTTTAGGTGTCTTTTGGAGGTGGTGGGTAGGTTAGGTTGGTGCCAAGTAGGTTAGCTTATGTGGAGCTTAGGTGGAGCTAGTTGGGTAGAGTTGGTAGGTGGGTTTTTGGGGTAGTACAAGCCAAGGAAGTTGAAGCATAGCTAAGTTAAGCTAAGCTAAGGTAAGCTAAGCTAGCTTAGCTAATGGAGGAGTAGAGGAGAAGGTGTTGGAGCTAGGGTTTGGAGGAGGGAGCTGACTGCTGCTGAAGAGGCTGGCATGGGGCTACTCTAGCTGGCTTAGCTTGCTAGTTCTTTGCTAGTTGCTAAGCCAAGCTAAAGTGAGCTAGCTTCTACCAAAATGAGCTAAGGTGAGCTAGGTCTGGTGCTATCGGGGAGAATCAAGCTGGTTGAGGCAGCTAAGGTAGCTTAGCTCAACTGAGATGAGCTAAGCTGAATCCCCGGGAGCTGGACTTGAGCTTCCTGAGCTGAGATGAATTCTTCTTCAGCTGGCTGGAGTTGAGTGGAGCTGAATGTAGCTGGATCTGAGCTGGGGTGAACTCCTGTCAACTCAGCTGAGCTAGCTAGAGCTCCCTGTGAACTAGTGGGAGCTGAGGTGAGCTAGACTCAGCTAAGTTGAGCTGGATCTGAGCTGACTTGAGCTAGGGTGAGCTAAGGTGAACTCTCTTGAGCTGCCATCCAGCTGAGATTAGCTGAATGGAGCTGGGATGAGCTAACCCTAGTTCAAGTAAGCTAGGTTCCAGCTATGGTGAGCTGGATCAAGCTGGGTTCCAACTAGTCTGGGCTTCTCCTTCACCAATTGCCTTCTTGAGTGCTAGGGTTTTAGGGATCTGTGAATCTGTACATCCCTAACACTCACAAAAACACATTAAAACAATAATAAAAAATGCAATGCATGCCTATCCTAATTTATGCCTAAATGCAGCCCAAAAACCCATTTGCGGAGTAAAATCCTAAGAGCTAGGTTAGTTTTAAAGCATAAAAATGATGATAAACTGGCGTTTATCACACCCCCATGCTTATCTTTTGCTAGTCTCTTAGCAAAACATTAATTTTTTTGGAAAACGGAATTTTTGGGAAATCTAATTTTTTTTTTTTTTTTTTACTTTTGAGGAGAAAAAGAGATTAAGGGACCTTGGTAGATTAAAACACAGGAGATACGGGATTTGTTGAAGATAAACATCAGGATTTGTTTTTGGATCCAACCATTAGATAGAACAGGATCAATATATCATCAGAAAATTCACAAATTAACCCCTTGTTAATTCAGATGACTTGAAATGTTTGTTTTTAGGATTTTTCTGGCTCGTGAATCTGATTCGCAACTTGCAAATTCCTTTAAAACCTTGTGTCTGTGCTTGTGAAAAGCCAACCTTTATAAGGACGTGTTATTATTATTATTATTATTATTTTTTTTTTTTTTTCTCTCCCATGCTTATTTTTAGCTTAGTCTTACAACAGATGTGTCGGTATCATCATTCCCGTTACCATTCCTTGAGGGGGCTCTGGCGCCAGTACTTCGGGATAGCACTGTCCATGACACCACCCAGGAGCTCACAACCCCAAAACACGATGCGGTGAAAAGGGGCGCTCCAAGCAAACTCAAGCTCTTGCTCCGACGCTATAGGTAGAGCACCGTCCAAGACACTTGAGCTGCTGAAATGCGCTTTAATGCTCCGTCTAAAGATATGAAATATAGATATAGAGCAGCGCCGAGGCGGTAACATGTTGACATCGCGTCCTCAAGGAAGGTATTTTCCTTCTTCTCGGCGGTGGGAACTCAAACCAATGATCTACTTCAGACTTTTACTAAATCCAAACAAGGAAGCTTTTCAATTTTTTTTTTAGTTGTTTTTAAGTGTTGGCTTGTGTGTGAAAATTGACACAAGAAGTTTCTTGAGACCCGCAAGTTTTTGAATCAGAAACTAAGTCAAATACTTTCCATATTACAAAATAGGATCAAGTCACCTGAACTATCATGAGTTCAGGTGGAATTTTAGAGAAGGATATCTGATCTAGTCTAAAATAGACCCTGAAATTCTAATGATCAGATCCATATCCTCATCCTTAGTTTGTTAAAGATTAAATCCCATTGTACCAGAAGTGAATTTTACGACCTTAGTCCTGATTTCAAAATTTTTCCTCAAAAAGTTTTCAACATTTTTATTTTTATTTTTATTTTTTTGGGTATGCAAGCAGGAAATAAATTAAAGAAAATTGCATGTTTTTAGGTTTTGAACATCCTGAATCGATCATAAAAATTTAAAAACACCCCCCATGCTTAAGATATGCCATGTCCTCATGCATTAGGTGGGAAAAGGGATCACCTTAGTGATGACGGTCGGGTTTAGGATGATCAAAACCTGGAAAAAGAAGAAAAAAGGAAAGCAAGAAAATGATGGGTTACCTCCCATCCAGTGCTATCTTTTACGCCATTCAGCCGGGCGTGATGTGTACTAGTGATCAAGGGTGGTTGGCTCAGTAAAATTAAAAGATTCAGATGGAATTTTAGGCGTATGGTCAAAATAGGGCTTTAAACGCTGGCCATTGACTTGAAATATCGAATTAGTTTGTGGATCAAGAAGGTCAACAGCGCCGTATGGATATGTTTTATGAACAATAAAGGGGCCGGTCCATTTAGATTTTAATTTGCCAGGAAAAAGACGTAATCTCGCATCGAAAAGCCAAACACGTTGATTAACGTCAAAGTGTTTCCGAACAATATATTTATCATGAAATTTCTTTGTTCGGTCTTTATAAATCCTCGCATTTTCATAGGAAAAATTACGTAATTCTTCCAATTCAGTTAATTGTAATTTTCTATGGTTACCGGCATCAGATAAATCCATATTAAGTTGTTTTATTGCCCAAAAAGCCCTATGTTCTAATTCTACCGGGAGATGGCATGCCTTCCCGAAAATCAGACGGAAGGGAGACATGCCAAGCGGAGTTTTAAAAGCGGTACGGTAGGCCCATAAAGCGTCGTCCAATTTGGTGGACCAGTCTTTACGGTCGGACCTAACCGTTTTTTGTAGAATATTTTTAATTTCCCGGTTAGAAACTTCAGCCTGGCCATTAGTTTGGGGGTGATATGGTGTGGAAATTTTATGATTAACCCCATATTTAGAAAGGAGGTGACGGAATTGTGAGTGGGTGAAATGTGAGCCTCCGTCACTGATAATGGCTTTTGGTATGCCGAATCTTGAGAAAATATTTTTCTTAAGAAATTCGACAACCACACGGTGATCACTAGTGCGGGTGGGTATTGCTTCTATCCATTTAGAAACATAGTCTACTGCGACTAATATATACAAATACCCACCAGAGTTGATGAACGGTCCCATGAAGTCGATGCCCCAAACATCAAAAATTTCAACCTCTAAAATAGGATTAAGGGGCATCATATCCTTTCGAGTCATGTTGCCGATGCTCTGGCAACGCACACAGGACCGAACAAAGTCATGAGCATCTTTGTGCAAGCTGGGCCAATAAAATCCTGCATTAAGGATTTTAGCTGCAGTTTTCTTGCCCGAAAAATGTCCGCCACAGGCCATTGAGTGACAATGTGTTAAGATATCATGGATTTCAGAATCAGGGACACATCGTCGAATAACCTGATCGGCACAAATGCGGAAAAGGTCGGGCTCCTCCCAAAAATAATATTTAATATCAGCAAAGAACTTATCCCGTTTTGTTTTTGGCCAATCAGCAGGGATTTGTTCTGTTGCTAAGTAGTTTGCAATGGGTGCAAACCAAGGGAGGGTTGTAGCAGCTAAAATACTTTCATCAGGGAACTGATCTGGTGGGGTCATTATGTCATTTGTCATAAGACGAGAGAGATGATCGGCCACTACATTGTGCAATCCCGCCTTATCCTTGATTTCCAGGTCAAATTCCTGGAGCAGCAGAATCCAACGGATAAGGCGGGGTTTCGCATCTTTCTTAGTCAGCAAATATTTAATTGCTGAGTGGTCGGTATAAACAGTGACACGTGACCCCAACAGATAAGATCTAAATTTTTCCAAGGCAAATACAATGGCAAGAAGTTCCTTTTCAGTAACCGTGTAATTCCGTTGTGCGTCATCAAGGGTTTTGCTGGCATAATAGATCACAACGGGTTTCTTGCCAATTCTTTGCCCTAGAACGGCCCCTACAGCAAAATCTGAGGCATCTGTCATTAATTCAAAGGGACTATTCCAGTCAGGTCCCTGCAATATTGGTGCCTCAGTAACCTCTTTCTTCAACCTCAAAAAACTCTCCAGGCACTTATTATTAAAATCAAATGGCTGGTCTTTAGTAAGAAGCTGACTTAAAGGCTTGGAGATTTGGGAAAAGTTTTGTATGAATCGACGATAGAAACCCACATGACCCAAAAAGGATCTGATTTGTTTGACAGTAGTGGGCGGTGGGAGCTTAGATATAGCATCTATTTTTGCTTTATCTACCGCAATTCCTTGTTTAGAAATAACATGGCCCAAGACAATACCTTCTTGGACCATGAAATGGCTTTTTTCCCAGCTGAGGACCAGGTTAACTTCTATGCACTTTTGGAGGGTTCTTTCAAGATTTTTGAGGCAATGATCAAAAGAATCTCCAAAAATAGAGAAGTCATCCATAAAAACTTCTAAACATTCACCTACCAGGTCTGAAAAAATTGCAAGCATGCACCTTTGAAAAGTCGCAGGTGCGTTGCAAAGACCGAAGGGCATTCTTCGGAAAGCAAAGGTTCCGAAGGGGCAGGTGAAAGTTGTTTTATCCTGGTCCTCAGGATGAACCGCTACTTGATTATAGCCAGAATAACCGTCCAAAAAATAGTAAAATTCCCGTCCGGCTAATCGCTCCAAGATTTGATCAATAAAAGGGAGCGGGAAATGATCCTTCTTAGTGGCGGTGTTTAATTTTCGATAATCTATACACACGCGCCAAGAAGAAGCGGTTCGAGTGGCTATATTTTCCCCCTTTTCATTGGTGACAACTGTTAGTCCAGCCTTTTTGGGGACTACTTGAGTTGGACTAACCCAGGAGCTGTCAGAAATGGGGTAGATGATATCAGCATCCAGCCACTTAATAATCTCCTTTTTTACCACCTCCTGCATACTAGGATTCAAGCGCCTTTGTGGTTGGCGGGAGGGGCGAGAATCGTCCTCTAAAAATATACGGTGCGTACAATAGGACGGATGAATGCCTTTAAGATCAGAAAGGGTCCAGCCAATAGCTTTTCGATATTTACTCAAAACCTGGAGAAGTTTGTGCTCTTGTGCCCCGGTGAGTCCAGAATTTATAATCAGGGGCAGGGTCTGATTTGGACCCAGGAAAACATATTTAAGTGAATCGGGCAAAGGTTTTAATTCCAATTGTAGGCCCGGTTCCGAAAGAGTTTCTGCTTTGTGGGTTAGAGGTGAGGTGAGAGTGAAAGGGTCAGCTGGAATGTTAGCTGGTTGTGTAGTTGAGGTGGAAGGGTGAGAAAAAGTAGATTGTTCAGGAACCGTATTTACAGCAAAACAGGAACCTAATTGGGAAATCTGCAATGTTTCCTCCACAATGTTTTCTATTTCTGAATCCGAATCATCAAAGAAATCTGGTTCCTGGAATCGCCTAGAGGCTTGAAAAATGTCTAGGGTTACAGATTCACCGCCACACATGATCTTCATCTTTCCAGAATCACAATCAATATTGGCGCGGGCGGTGGCTAAGAATGGTCTTCCAAGAATAATGGGGGCAAACTTAAGTGCTTCAGGTACCTCTATGTCCAGGACTAAAAAGTCTACTGCGAATAGACAATCTTTGACCCGGACAAGAACATCTTCAACAATTCCCCTTGGTTTAATCGTAGATCGGTCGGCTAATTGGAGAGTAACCTCAACAGGTTTCAATTCACCGATCTTAAATTCCTCAAAAATAATTGTGGGGATAAGATTAATTGAGGCACCAAGATCCAACAGAGCGCGATCAAATGAGGTATCATTAATGATAACTTGGATTAGGGGGGCGCCGGGATCTTTTCTCTTAAGAGGCAGTCGGCTCTGCACAACTGAGCTGACTGTCTCTGGAAGAATCACCTTTCCTAAATTCTTGGGCTGCCTTTTTGGAGTACATAAATCTTTTAAGAATTTTGCATAGGCAGGGATATACTTAATGGCATCTAGGATAGGGATATTAATTTCTACTTGCCCAAATAAATCCATTAATTCCTTCTCAGTGGGCTCAGATTTTGTTTTTTTCTTTTTTGAAGAGTGGAGGGCTTGTGGAAATGGGGCAGGGTTGCCCTGTTTTGCGTGAATTGGTTCCTGAACAATAGGAGGGGAAGAGTTAATCTGTGTGTCATTAGAGCGGGTTTCTTTAACAGGCAGGGTATTTTGAGTGGTTTTCCCATTCCTCAAGGTAACTGCATTTGCAGTCTGGTTGTTTCTAGGGTGAGGACGGGGAGCCTGGCTGTTATTGAAACCCGGCGGATGCTGAGGTGCTGGATGAATAGGTTGACTGTGATATCCACCTTGGAATTGACTCCTTTGATTGTTTGGGTTGGGCATGGGTTGGGATGGTAAATTCCCAATAGGTCGATGATCAGGAGTAACCTTAACTTGTTGTTGTAAATTGGTAACCATGCGGGTTACTTCTGTCATTTGAGTCTGCATTCCTTGCAGAGTTTTCATGACCTGATTATTAATATCATCCTGGGATGGTCCAGGTTGATACAAAGGTTGCCCATAATTCCCAAAATAGTTTTGTTTGGGAAGAGAAATCGGATTCGGGTTTTTCCAGGAGTGATTCGGGTTAGTCCTCCAATTTTGATTGGAAATGTTGGAGGGGTTTCTAAATTGCTCCTGGAGAGCATAAATATTTTCCGAGGTGGAATCAACAATATTTTGGTCAAAATTCCCGGTTAAATCTTGCGGGAAATCAGCCGGGAATTGCTGGTCAACAGATGTGGCATCGATATTGTGCAGATTCTCTCTTCGGAGAATGTGTGGGGGGTTAGTGTGTGGAGAGTGGACGTGTGGAGCTTGTTTGTTTGTGAGCTTTTCTTCTATTTTCTTTTGGTGAATTTGCATCTGGTCCAGTCGTTGAGCTAACATATATAAATCATCTTGTGTGACTGGAACAGAGGTGGTTTTGGAGTCAATTTCATGGACTCCATGTCTGGGGTTTTGTGATCTGCCAAAAGTGTCCATTGAAGTCATGTTAAATGAGTTTTCACTCATTTCTTCAAAGAGAAGATAGGCACTTTCGGCGTCTTTGTTAAGAAAATTGCCCCCACATGAGGCATCCACAAATCGTTTTAATTGATCTTCTAATCCATGATAGAAGATCTGCACTAGCTGCCATTGTGGAATTTCATGGTGGGGACAACTTCTTAGAAGTTCCTGAAATCTTTCCCAGGCTTCATGGAGGGGTTCACCAATTTTTTGTTGAAAGGTCGTTATAGATCTTCTTAATGCATTTGTTCGACCGATCGGAAAAATTTTTTTAAGAAAAGCACTTTTTAATTGGGGCCAGGTGGTAATAGGACGCCCAACTGTTCTAAACCAATGTGATGCTTTGTCTTTGAGAGAGAGAGGAAAGAGTCTCATTAACCACATGTCTTCCTGCACATGGCGGGAACGAGTGGTTTGAGCGAGGACAGTTAATTCCTCGAGATGACAAAAAGGGTCCTCTCTTGGAAGACCATGAAAATGCTTGATAAGGTTTAGAATAGCGGGTTTGATTTCAAAATCCCCTTGTGGTATGACCACTCCTGGTCTTTCCTCATAATTGGAAGGATCATAGAAATCCTTAAGAGGAATGACAGGCTGTTGGCGAGGTGGTGGATTTTGTCCTTGATTAGCTAGGTTCGTGACAGTCCTAGCTAGATCTTCTTGATTTTGTTGTAGCCGAGCCAAATGGTCGACCATTAATGCAAAGGGATTTGTATTATGGGTTATAATTGGAGGGCCACCTGGCCCTGCTGATATTTCTGGTTGCTCCAAGTTAGGAAGGTGAGGGAGGGTGGAGTCAGCTTGTGGGTCGGCTGACGGGTTAGAAGTGGAAGCAGAATTTTTTTGACGGCTTCCTGGGTTTTCCATTTTTCTAGAAGACGAGGGGGAAGAAAACAATGATTTCTTGCTACGGGGGGCGAAATCAGATGGTCCCTCAAGGTGTGGCTTTTGGGACCGTCGCCCGTGCATGCACTACTTGGAAGAAATGGAGGGGAGGAGAAGAGATAGAGATGAGAGAAATGTGCACACAAGCAATCAAATTCTAGACCTAACTTAGTTGTGACTCCCTAAAAAATAAACCTAAGACTTGGTCTATGTAGGAATTAAGTAGTCAATAGTGAATACCCGTTCTATCAACAAATCTGGCCAGGTTGCTTAAGGGGAGGTTTGGGCCCAAACGTTTCCCAGGGAAAACCCCAGGTGCTTGTACAAACCCGCGCCTGGTCGTTTGACACAGCCCCTCAGCCTGAACACCAGATATAGATGACAAAATTGGTACTAACTAAAGAAAACTTAAGACCTAAATAGCAAGCCTAAGTTGATAAAGCCTTAGGGGTCAAGTTGCTACAAATTTTAATTAGGTCTAGGATGCTATAGTGCACATGGAATGTAGAGGGCGATTATTGGGTTGTTGCCCTGTTATTTGATTTTTTTGTGTGTGTGCAGGAATTGGAGAGTGGCTCCAATGAAAATCAAGTTGTCACACAATTTTTTTTTTTTATATTTTTGTCTTTTAGGATGTGATTTAATTAAATGAATTTTAGGGTTTTTCTCTTTAAGTTTTCAAACAAGTTTGAAAATTCACAATCAAAGGAAAGACAAGTTGTATGTGTGATTGTATATTTCCTTTTAATTGAGTCTCTAAAGAGAAAGAAGAAACCCTAAACCAATTATCCCTGAGACAGAAATTTAACTACCAATGAATTATTTTTAGCTTTCAGAATTAAGTAGTGGTCCAAACAAGTCAAACAACACCACTACTTTGAATAAAATCAAACAAGGATTCTAAAAAAGATTTTTGTAAGATTTTAGGAATTTGTTTGATAATAGTTTTGAATTTTTAATTGTACTGGTGTCAAAGTCCAAAAATAATACCCGTGGGTATTATAGACTTTTTAGTATTACCACTGACCTCAGAAAATTTTTATGATTTTATATGATATGTAAAATTTCACAGGGATTCCAACAAGACAAATTTCACAAAAATTGGATGAGTATAAAAATTCTGAAAATTCGCGGACAGTAGCAAAACAGGAAGATTAGAGGGTGTGACCCCTCTGTAATCCACGAATTTTTAAAAATTAAATACAAATCCAATTGATCTGAAATTTGGAACAGATGTTCCAAACTTAATTGGGAATCATTCTATGAAATTTTATGATTTTAGGAGGCCTGTGGTGTTAGTAATCGATTTTTCAAGTCTGGACAGAAATCTAGACCCGAAAAACAGAACACCAATACTTGCAATGGAATGGTGCTAAAGAAGCATACAAGCAAACGATGATTTTAAAATGCACCACTCCACTTAATTTAAGTGTTTAGGTTCCTGAAAGCCAAGTTTAATATATTTTTGGTAGTTTTAATTAATTATGTGACTAGAAAGAGGAACCAACCTGAATTTTCGCGGGAAGAAAAGGATCTTTAAGCTCTCGCTTCCAGATTCCCGCTTTCCCGCTGTCGTTCCTGCACACACAAAAGAAAGAAAGAGAAGGGGATGAGATCCACTTCAAGCAAGAGAAAATGAGTTAATGCAAAGCCGTGCCTCCCCGGCAACGGCGCCAAAAAGTGATAGCGAAATGCGCGTGATTTGTAAAAGCAGTTTTTTTAACGTCGTTGTAACACGCGAATCCGCTTTCGCTTTTAAAATTTATATCCTAGATAGGGGAGTATCTAGGGTCGTCCAAGGAGGCAAAAATTGCAATAATGATTCTCTTGCTTGGAATACAATCTCAACTTTCTTTTTAATATTTTTCAATATGTAATTTTTTTGTATTTTGAAAAGACGAGGGCAAACGGCAGATTGTAGCGAAAAGAACTAACACCTACAAATGATTAAAATTCTAAAAGATAGAAATATCTTCTTCCTAAGCTCACTCTAGGCAAGTGTAGGCCTAGGGTAATTAGGAAGAAGAGGTGAAATAAGTGCTAGAACCAAAACAAACAACTGCAATAAAAAGCTTAAAAGAAGGCAATTTTTGATTGAGTAGAATGAGTGTTCTTTTCAAGGACAAGTAGAGGAAAGCTTCTACTAGAATTGAACAATTTAAAAGCAAGAAAAGAAACACAAATCCTCTTGTAACAATGGTGAAGAAGGTTGTCTTCTTGCTCCAAGCCTAGCTGCTCCTTGGCTTGAAAAGAGGGCCTCCTTCTTCTCCTTCCTTGAGAGCTCCTCCAAGGTGGAAGCTACCACCTTTAATGCTCTCTCCAAAGGGGTGGGCGTGCACCACCCTTAAAAACTCCTCCAAGGTGGCGTGACCACCTTCAAGATCTTCTCCAAGATCTTCCTTGCCTGGCTTCTCCTTTGGCTGGCGTGACCCAAGAGAGAAGGGAAGAGGGGAAGGCACCAAGGGGACAGAATATCCCCTTAATCTTCTTCTTCTTCTTCTCTCTTGGACGTGGGATTCTTGGTGGAATATGAGAGTGAAATGGCTAGCCAAGGATGGCTTGAATGGTGGTGGGTAGTGGTCTTTTTATAGGGTAGGATGGGGGGTTAAGGTGCCCCTTGAAATGGAGGGCTAGGATGGAAGAATGGAGGTGGTTAGTGATCCTATGGCTAAGGAGAGTTGGCGCCAACCCAAGAGGTGTTAAAGGGGGTAGTTATGGTGGTGTTGGTGTCTTTTGGTGGTGGAGAGACACCACCATGTTGGCGCCAACATGGGGTCTTCTAGAAGGGGGGTTAGGTGGATGGTGGAGATGGGTTCAAGGGAGATTGTGTGGTGGAGATGAGGGGAGATTTTGGAGGGAAAAGTGGCGCCATTAAGGGGTGGTTATGGGTAGTTTTTGGCGCCACTTTTAGGTGTCTTTTGGAGGTGGTGGGTAGGTTAGGTTGGTGCCAAGTAGGTTAGCTTATGTGGAGCTTAGGTGGAGCTAGTTGGGTAGAGTTGGTAGGTGGGTTTTTGGGGTAGTACAAGCCAAGGAAGTTGAAGCATAGCTAAGTTAAGCTAAGCTAAGGTAAGCTAAGCTAGCTTAGCTAATGGAGGAGTAGAGGAGAAGGTGTTGGAGCTAGGGTTTGGAGGAGGGAGCTGACTGCTGCTGAAGAGGCTGGCATGGGGCTACTCTAGCTGGCTTAGCTTGCTAGTTCTTTGCTAGTTGCTAAGCCAAGCTAAAGTGAGCTAGCTTCTACCAAAATGAGCTAAGGTGAGCTAGGTCTGGTGCTATCGGGGAGAATCAAGCTGGTTGAGGCAGCTAAGGTAGCTTAGCTCAACTGAGATGAGCTAAGCTGAATCCCCGGGAGCTGGACTTGAGCTTCCTGAGCTGAGATGAATTCTTCTTCAGCTGGCTGGAGTTGAGTGGAGCTGAATGTAGCTGGATCTGAGCTGGGGTGAACTCCTGTCAACTCAGCTGAGCTAGCTAGAGCTCCCTGTGAACTAGTGGGAGCTGAGGTGAGCTAGACTCAGCTAAGTTGAGCTGGATCTGAGCTGACTTGAGCTAGGGTGAGCTAAGGTGAACTCTCTTGAGCTGCCATCCAGCTGAGATTAGCTGAATGGAGCTGGGATGAGCTAACCCTAGTTCAAGTAAGCTAGGTTCCAGCTATGGTGAGCTGGATCAAGCTGGGTTCCAACTAGTCTGGGCTTCTCCTTCACCAATTGCCTTCTTGAGTGCTAGGGTTTTAGGGATCTGTGAATCTGTACATCCCTAACACTCACAAAAACACATTAAAACAATAATAAAAAATGCAATGCATGCCTATCCTAATTTATGCCTAAATGCAGCCCAAAAACCCATTTGCGGAGTAAAATCCTAAGAGCTAGGTTAGTTTTAAAGCATAAAAATGATGATAAACTGGCGTTTATCAGGTACCACCACAACAGTAAAACAACAATTATCATATAACAAGAACTGCAGGTAAAGAAGGTACAGCGGAAACAAAAACTACTCACTAGAACAGAAACAAAAGGGGTACAAAAGGCTGTGGTAACTCTACTGGACCCTACTCGGCCCAGCGTCCTCTGCAGCCGCCGACCCTGGCTGCTCAACACCTGGTCCTGAAAAAGGTAACGAGTGTAACACGTCAGCAAAACGCTGAGTAGAGTGGCAAACTAAGGCAACAGTAGAGTGTACAATAGCTGTTATGTTCTATTACTTCCTTTATTCACATCTTTCAATTTTTCTCACTATTTCATTTATTTCTCAGATCCTTTACTTGATCTCGAATGTCCTCGTGGGAACGATCTTGATTGCAGTCTTTTCCAAAAGTAGAAGTAGCACGTGGTGCTCTCCTGGCCGGGAGGGTCCCCCGTGGTGATCCTACCCTCAGTCAATCCCCCCAAGGTCACTGACAGACGTAACGGTGACTACGGCACGCGCGATAAATGCACAGGTAGCTAGCCCGCACTGGCACGCGGTCAGTCGTTTCCGTTAACGGGTGCGCCCAAAGCACAGCACGGAACCAGGGCAGAGCCCTCTCAGTAACAGGGGTCCAACCCCTCCACAGTAACCAAACCGGGGCCTTGCCCCTCCACAGTCCGCGCACCCTCGCCTGACTACCCTGGTTTGCCCTAGTGGGCCTAACAAGTCGGTGAAGGAGGCTAGCAGAACCCCGGGGCCCGTGGGGTAGCTAGTACTCTCTTAACACTAGTAGCTCTCCTCGGTACTACGTACACGAGGGCCAGCAAGTCGGTACAGAGCGGCCAATCCTAACCCCGGGTCCCTGGGGCGGCTGGCCCCACTCTGCACTAAACAGGTACAGGTACTTCCCTTGGTACTGCGTACCCAAGAGACAGTACAAACTACATCTCAGTTCCATTCCTTTTTCCTTCCAGGAGTTCCACTCCTAATTCCCCGTAGGGTTCCAGCTCTTTATCTCAGAACATCATATGTTTCACTTTCCAGATTCACGTTCTCAAATTCCATGATCTCAAACATGTTTCTTTATTCATAACAGGCAGCGGTTAATTAAATTTACAGGCAGCTTTATATATTCCTTTCCATTTTTTTCAAGACTGCAGTAATATACATTCCACTAATTTTTCCATCCTAGGATTCATGCCATATCCTAGGATCTATCATACAATCTAGTTTTCCGGCCCTAGGATTCATGCAACACCTAGGAGCTATCATTCGATATATTTCTCATTCCTAGGATTCATGCAATGCCCTAGGTTCTAGTTATGGTTCCATACTTTAACAGATTTTATTAATACTTAAAGCCACTCTACCAGGTACAACGGGAGTAATGGGGGCGTGATCGGGAATCCCGCGTGCCTCCGCGACTCTCAAGACTGCAACCGAACGAGGTCCTATCACAAGGATCAAACACAAGGAGTGTCTCAAAACAGTGTATAGCTACTGTAGACGAGTAGAGGAATTAATTCTGAAAAGAACGCAACTCGAATCGCGGAAAACGGAGCCCAAATGGGCCCTAAACGGGTCGAAAAAGACGATACTGTGCAAAATCAGACGTCTGGTTGTGATCCCAGACGTCTTGTCCGACGTCTGAGCTACCTCCCAGACGTCTTAAAATACGTCTGGGGCACACATTCGTTACAGAGAGAGAGAAAGAGAGAGTGTGTTAAGACCCGTGACATCAAAACACTTTAAGACATCTGGGAGTTGGTCCAGACGTCTGGTCAGACGTCTGGACGTTGTCCTAGACGTCTGGAAATTAATTTTTACGTGCGTATCATCGCGAGTTTGTGCGCGTGCCGCGTGCAAACTGAAACCCCGCCACCCTCTTCTCTTTCTCTCCCCTCGCCGACCTGCAAACGCCTACAAATACCCCCTTCCCTCTCCCTCGTTCGCCACCCCACACCCATCCATCCCCTGTCTTCCTTCAGCGAGGGTGAGAGCGAGCAGCAACTGCGGCCGAGTGCAGCGGTGGAGAGGAGAGGAGCAGTGAGAGGGAAGAGGAGAGAGCCTGCGAGCCGTGAGAGAAGAGAGCTCACCGGAGCAGTTCGAGGCCGGTCGGCGTGCGCATGGAGGAGCATTGTGCTGGGGAGGTTTCCCCCAACGCTGCTGCAGCTCGAGCAGCCCGCGGATGAGCGCAGCGCGGCCGCGCGCAGTGGGAAGAAGATGAAGGAGGTTCTGATTCGAGGAAAATTTTCCCAGAAGCAGACTTCTGGACCAACATCCAGACGACATGGACGACGTCTGGAGGGAGCTCCAGACGACTGATAGGTACGTACTGTGCCTATACCTTCCTTTTTGCAGATACGGCCATGCAGGCCATTCCGCTGAAGCTCTGTCGTGTGCCTTGTTGAGGGACTTTTTGCGTACGTGTGCAAAATTCGCTTTGGGAAGGCGTGGGACACGCCCTCCCATGCGGTTCAGACGTCTGGGTGAGTCACCAGACGGTGGAGAGCGTCTCCAGACGTCCAGAAAGGTGGTCGGACGTCTGGAACTGGGTCCAGACATTTCAGCAGGATCTCTGGGTGTCTGAGGAGCAGTGCAGAGTGAGGTATGACCTGGACCCCTTTTTAAGATGTCTGGAAGATGTTCCAAACGTCTGATTTGAGTCGGAGTTGTCATTTTTGACCCGTTTAGGGTCCGTTCGAGGTCCGATTTCCACGTTTAAGATTCCGTTCTTCTCAAAATAAGTTCCTCTACTTGTTTGAAATACTTTTATTCTGTTCTGAGTGGTTCCTTGTGATTGATCCTTGTGTTGGGACCTCATTCTATTGCGGATTTGGGGGTTGCGGAGGCACGTGGACCTGTCGATCACACCCCCATTACTCCCGAGTTTGTGGGTAGAGTGGCTTCCCTTAGTTAATTACAAACATAAATGCGTATCTGAAATAAATGATAGATCCTAGGGTATGGCATGAATCCTAGGACCTGAAACCTAGATTGAATGATAGATCCTAGGGCATGGCATGAATCCTAGGACTAGAAACACTGGAACGATTGTATTAAATGCCTGAAATGCAGTCTTGAAATGAGTAGATGGAATAATAACTGCTTGTAACTGGATAACAGTTGCCTGTGAAATGTAGAGTACTGTTGTTGGTAACTACTACATGTAATTTCTATTGATTGAAATTAAATACAAGCTGCTTGTATATAAATTTGAAAGGAAAAGAAGTTTGAATGTTGGAAACACGTACTATATGCGAATAAACCTGAAATGATGAAACCTGGTATGGCTTGTTTTGAGAAACATGAGCATGAACTCTACGGGGAATTTGGAGTAGAACTCCTGGAAATAAATGGAATAGAACTGGAAAAGTGAATGGGAAAGTGTGTTGTCTCTTGGGTACATAGTACCAAGAGAAGCACATGTTACCTCTTAGGGCAGAGCGGAGCCAGCCGCCCTAGGGACCCGGGGTTAGGTCTGGCCACTTTGTACCGACTTTTAGCCCTCGCGTACACCGTACCGGGGAGAGCTACTAGTGTAAGGAGGGAGCTAGCCACCCCAAGGGGCCCGAGGTTCAACTAGTCGTCCTACACCGACTTGTTAGGCCCACTGGGAAAACCAGGGTAGTCAGGCGAGGGTGTGCGGACTGTGGAGGGGCAAGACCCCTGTTTGCTTACTGTGGAGGGGTTGGACCCCTGTTATTGAGAGGGCTCTGCCCTATACTGGTTCCGTGCTGTGCTTTGGGTGCACCCGTTAACGGAAACGACTGACCGCGTGCCAGTGCGGGGTAGCTACCCGTGCATTTATCGCGCGTGCCGTAGTCACCGTTACGTCTGTCAGCGACCTTGGGGTGGTTGACCGAGGGTAGGACCACCATGGAGGACTCCCGATCAGGCGAGCACCACGTGCTACTTCTACTTTTCGGAAAAGACTGCAATCAAGATCGCTCCCACGAGGAACATTCGAGATCAAGAGAAAGTTCTGAGAAATAAACCAAGAAAGAGTAAATAGATAAATAAAGAAAGAAATTAAAAACAACAGTTACTTGTCCACCTTTACTGTCTTTCGTAGCTAGTTGGTTGCCACTCTACTCAGCATTTCGCTGACGTGTCGTACTTACCACCTTTTTCAGGACCAGGTGTTGAGCAGCTAGAGCCTACGGCTGCGGAGGGTGTTAGGCTTAGTAGAGCCCAGTAGTTGTACTGGTGTTGCATCCGTTCCTGTAATAGTGAGTATTTTGTTACACTTTTGTACCATTTTATTGTAAATTTCATATTTCTATACTTGTTTTTAATTCTCTACTGTTGTGGTGGTGTGTACTATAGTAGTTCTTTCTTTACTGCTGTACTTTTTTTACTGTTAGTTACTTGCATGGTGAATGTGGTTTATTTTACTGCTTTTTGGTTACTTTCTCGTTAGACGACTGGGTCTTGGGATCAGTCGAGTCGGTCCGATTCTCGTGCCCTGTAGGGATTCGGGAACCGGGTCGTAACAGAGAGAGGGATAGAGATAGGGAAAGATAGTAGATGACGATGCCGCTTGTGGGATTGTTGTGTGAAGCGCAACAACACTTCAGATCTAGAGCGTCAGGATGACTGCTAAAGAGGAGTTGCAGAGAGAGAGAGAGAGGCTGGAGTTGTATCTGGTGGGAGTTGCCTATCAACTGGGGGGCCCTGGGACACTTTTTAGAGCTTTAATGAGGGGCAAGGAGGGCATTTTAGCCCTCCAACTCATGCAACAACCTAGGTATGATCAGATCCATCGATTAGGAGATCAATGGCTTAGATCGCACCTCAATCCGACCATTAATGCGCCTTATACCCGTAGAGGGCACCTGCAGCCGACCCGTGGAATGCTTGCAACCCTCTGATCCCGATCGTCCCTCCTCGCCCCCACCACATGCTCACCTCGCTTTGAATTCGTGTGTCGCATTTTGAAATCACATGCTAACGCTCTCAGCTGTCCGATCTCGCGATTAGATGCCTAAATTGTGTGCGCTGCCGCCTCTTGCTTGCGCATGAATCGGGGCGTTGAGTTGGGCATTCAACCACGTGCTCATCGCACCGCCACATCCAATGTCCATTCATGCACCACGTGGTCACATGTAGTTGTTGGATCTCCATCTAACAATCTAATTGAATCCGCGCGACTCCACTCGCCTTATTTTGCACGCCGTGCAACTCGAGCCCGTGCCTCACACTTGCTTGTGTGGGTACGAACCACTGAGCCATGCCTCCTTTTGTGTTCCATTTAGGATTTTAGGTACGACCGTTAAATCTCTTCTCAGTTGATGGAGAGTGGAGGCGGGGGTGACGTGGTCTCTTTGTGGTCGTTGGATGTCGATCCAATGGCCCACAAGGCACAAGAAGAGCTCTTCAGAGGTTGGGGGTGCGGCGAAGGGCAACTGTGATGGTGCCACATGGCACCATTGTGGTCGTCCATCTTCCTTGCTTTGTAGACGGTGCTTTAGGCCTCCGATCGAGATGATTTTTGCACCGTTGGATTGGGATCGTTGATCTGGATCCATCAGTGCGGTCAGATTTTTCATATGAGGCTTGGATCTTTTGCTCCTTGACCTCTGTTCTTCTATGGATTGTATGTGATGCTACGAATGTCTAATCAAGACGATTTCGGAAGCGTTAGACTCCCGTTGTCATCCTGATCAGATTCACATGGTTTAATCTATCATTTTCGGCCTCAGATTATCTGCAATCAACTTAGTCTCTCTTTTAGAGCATACAATGGTAATATTATCTCTGAGGCTGCTAAACGAACTATTATGTAAATTATGATACTTCTGCATGCATTATCTTATGTTATGTTAGATTCTAAATTAATTCAGGTAGATTAGGTCGTACGATTGCTATGCAATCATTAGGTAGTATGTTGGGGTTGCTAATTGGCTTGAAATTAGGTTTTCGAATGCTCAGAGTCCTATGGAATGTCTGAGCCTAATTTATAACCTAATTGGGGGTCTTGTACGTACCCTAATAGGTGAGAAAATCGTGAATTTTTTGTTAAACCCTAGATGGGTTTAGGGTGTCTTAAACTGAGCATAAAGCTCTCTAAATGGATTAAAAATAATCTGATTTGGCTAAGTAATAAATTGACCATTACATGATGACATAAATAACTCAATTTGCATCTAATAAGTGAAATGCTTAGATCGTAAGGTCATGGGTAAAGACCCCATGCGATCTACTAGGTTATTAAGGTTGTCTGATATGGTTCAAACTTGCGGGGGGGGGGGGGGGCAAGAAAAGGATTGAGAAATGATTTGGTCGAATAGGTGAGCTCGTAAGGTTGTACCCTTGGATTGGGTTAACCATGGGTTCATTGCTCGGGGAAGGGGACTCGAGGTGTTGCGGTGGCAAGAGGCTACCAAGGATTTTGACTATGGAACTTCAAGAGTTCCCGAGTGCGGTGACAGGCCATGGGCTGTTATTGGTATTTGGTACTTGGTTGTACCCAAATTCGACTTAATGAGGAGGTACTCGTGACTCTAAACTCTATAAGTGCCAGTATAGGCACTGGGGGACGTAAAGGGTACTTGGTACTTGTCGCTAGAGACTCACTTGGTGATTGTATGCACGGAATTCACCTAGGTACCGTGATGGATTGGTTGTGATCCCATCCGACGGCTTACTGAGAGGGCACACTCGAAGATTGTGCTCCAACAGGGAGTTGCTCCTAGCGGAAGTACTGGTGTGGCTCGACAATTTTGACCAGTCTTGCAATGATGATCTGGTTTTATCTATGACTGGTACTTGTTGGACACGAACTGAGCTTGCACTTTGTGGTCGCAAGGCATAGGCCTGGGTAGCTCCCAAGAGGCCCAACTCTTCTGAATGAAGTCAGCAACGTACTTGATACGTCGAGATCAAGCATGGCTTACTCTAGAATCAACAGACTTGCTAGCCTCTCCCCTTACTAGGGTGGGACTATCAAGCTGGAATTCAAAGAAAATGATGCATCACAATCTCCTCTGGTAGAGAGAGATGATTCCCAGAATCTGATCATTGAGGCGAGTGAGAGGATAAGTTATACTAATCAAATCTTGAGGATTTAGGGTACCTTGATGAATGGGTTTTTGGACCACGGTGATTAGTCAGGTTAGATCGTGTTGTAGAGTTAAAACCTGAGGTGTTGAGTTTGGGTTAAGGATTTAGCCGATTAGTGGACCGTACAATACCATGTGTTTTTTTATTGCAGTACGGTAGATGCTTGTTCCCTACTAAGCCGATTGACTCATCTCTACTTTGTGACCGACTTTTAGGTTGTTACCATCGTGTGTTGTTGACACTCGGGTTTTCTCGCTGCGTAGGTTTTTGCCGAGATTTCTGGCAGATAATCTTTCATGCTTTGTTTCCAATGTAATTTCATATTTAGCGCATGCTTAATTTCTACTTTTCTATATCAATTATGTGCCATCTTCTCGTACGTTCTTCCATTTTATGTATTAAACGAAACTCTTTTATAACTTGACTTAGTTATGTACAATCTGAATTAAATAAGCCAACATCTCTTCTATTGCCATTCCTTGGAACTCCGACCCTCACATAGGGCCCTAGGTTTTTAGGGCGTGACAATAGTTTTATGATTAGACCCAAATTCAAGAAGGTGTGGGACTTAATGCCAATATTTCAAGATAGAGATTGAACACCTGGAGAGTTCTTCAAGTTTTTAAGACTTAGGTCTTTTTCTAACTTAGGACAATGTGTTGTAATTATTATTTAATAGATTGTAAGGAGAGCCCTAATATATATCATAATAGATGAACAACAGGGGTCTCATTCATAAAATTCATGAGAGCACCCTTACTTGACCCAAATAGGTTTGATAAACGCTTAACCAGGTCATCAGGTGCTAATTAAGTGTAAATAATCATCTATATAATTTAGGGAATTAATTTGAAGTTGACTTCACTTTGGTAGGTAGAGGACAACTTATTTAACATTAAGTAAAAGCTAATGTTAGATTAGCAACTCTGGGCTGAGCCAGAGCCTTCCAAGAACTAACGAACCTTACAATGAACTAAAGATCTAACGTTAGATAGTTGATCTAATGTCAAATAACTTTTACCTAACATTAGGTAAAGCATCTTTTGACCAACTTATTAGCTATTGGCTAAACACGTGAGGGAGAGGATTTGAACGTAGAGAGCATGCACTTGACCTCATTTTGCCTCCAACTAACCCCTTTATATATAAGGCCTCCCACCATTTTGCAACCACTACGCATTATATGTATGTCATTTCTCAACAATCAAAAGCCTTACACACTATTTCTCAAATACTTGTGGCTTTAGAGCTCTTAAGGACAATCTCTACACTCTTGGAGCTCTTCCAAACTTCTCTCCCTGCTTTACTACTCTCTCATACAACTCAAGGGAGCAATTTCTTACTTTTCTAGATAGCTCACTTATATTATAATTGCTTATCTATTTGGGGTTGTTCTTAGGAGCTTATTGAGTTGTTGATTTCAATTCTATTCTACTTCATCAATTTGTAAATCTAAGGGCCTAAATTGTGGATCCCTATCGTCTCAAGGTAGAGGGGTTTTTGCTCTTGTTTTAGTAATCAATAGTGGTTGTAAGTAAGGTTTGATACCTCATAAATATCGATTAATATTATGAGATTTGCTCGGGGTAGAATTCTAGGTTGGAAGACCTAGGTGGTGGTTTTTTTCCTCTCGAGAGTTTTCCACTATAATTCTTATGCTGTGGGTTGTGTATTTCATTCCAGTTCAATTATATCAGTTTAGTTTTGCTCAATTCGAATCAGCTTTTAATTTCTGGCTTAAGCACTATTCACCCTGCTCTAGTGCTTTCACTTGTTACATACAGGTTTGCTTTCCATTTAAAGAAGCCAACACCTAAATGTCAAGTGTACTGGTACTAAGTGTTAGTGTTGGTACCTGTTTCATACAAGTTTGCCAAGGGTTCAAGAGAGACAAATCCTCCATGGGTGTTGGTGCTAAACATTACTATTGATACTTGTTAGGTACAGGTTCAGTTCTTAAAATTTAAATGTGAACTCAAAATATGCAACTTACATGTACTGGTACCAATACTTGTAAGTAACTAAACAAGTACCAATCTTAAATATGATATGATGGGTTCAATATTCCTATGTAGGTATCCTCTTTTGAAAAACAACCTTTGCTTTGTGATGGGCCTCGGGAGCCTCCGTCGGTCATCAAACAATTTCTAAACGTAGGGAGAGTCGTACAGCCACAAGACATCCATTGTTAAGGAAGTGTGGTTGAACCTCCTGCGCAATGTGAGGGTTCGATTCGAGGCATCTCAAGCAATCACAAGGGAGGCAAAAGGGATTTGGTGACTTAGTTCTACCGCAAGGGATGTACGTCTGGGGGGAGGGTGATGCTCTCAACTATGCATTAGAACTTGTAATTTTACAAGATTTTTCTCTCTTGAGACCCCCTTTACTTGGGGTCCTCTCTCGCTAGTTATAACATGGAGAGACCCCAAGCCTAGTGGCCTTTGGTATCCTTTTTGTTAGATTGCTCGTCTGCTGTTAGTTATAGGTGGTCACTTTCGTCTTGTCGTGATTCTGGCCCTGGTTGCACCGAAGTTTTCAGCAGTGTGGATGGATCTAATTTCGTGTTCGACTAGTCAAAGGTAGGTCGGGTGATTCCAGACCAGCTTATTTACTCCGTGGTCAGGTAGTCGGATCCTTTACTAGGTTACGCGTGGAGTTTTAAATTCAGGGACTATTTTTGGCCCTCATCACTTTGGAAAATTGACAATAGCAATTTTGAATTTGCAAGATTAAGTATCCTTTGAAGAAAAATAACTTTGTGAGTCTTAAACTTATCTCTAGATTATTTTTTCGTTGCTTATTGTATTACTAGTTAGGAGACATACATTCTAGAAAATGGAAATAAAAACTTTTTATGGCACCCAATTGTGATTATCTTTTCTTCAAGCTTGTCATCATTACTTCCAATTTACTTGTCATCTTCATTTTATTGCATCTTTATCACTTTTTCTCATCATTCATCACTTATGTCTTGCAAAGACATGCAATTTGCACTTATTAATCCAAGAGAGTTTTGTTAACATCAAAACTTAAGATGTTGATATTGAACATAGTTCCAATAAACTTAGCATCCGCCAGCATAGCAACATTTTTTTTTTAATAAAGAGGGTAGTTGTGAAAAACACCTCGTACCTGCTACCATGCATTGAATCCATGTCCCATCAATTTCAAATTCAAATTTCTACATTATACAAGAGTAAATAACAACTCTTCTCTCGCTCCTTCCTACCCCGACCCACCCAATCCACAACCAATGAAACAACCCGTGTACAACATTGTTATACGTGAAACATGATAGTCGATCCACCAATCTCCTTCAATGTTATGCCAATGACTTGCAACATTGTTCCGATGACCTCCAACATGATTAACATTTCGTATTAGCTCGCAGGGCAATGGAAATGTTCTCTAACACAGCTACAATTAACCCTGATTCATTTACTCATGAGCAATCCTCCACCTCCAAACCTCCACCACCTATCTATCAAGTATGCAAGTGTTGATGCACCAAAGTTACTAAGCGCATCTATGAGAGTATTTGGTAGATGAGGGTGTACACTGCTTTTGTAATGTTCTAGTGACATTTGAGATTAACGAACTAACCTACTAGGAAATGTTGAAGGACCAGATTAGGTACATGTGCAAAACAAGATAATATTTTTTTCTCGCAATTGATACCTATCAATAAAGTAACAATTGTCAAGCATAATTTCTTGCATATGGTATAATTACAAGTACAAGTTTAGGATCTACGGGAGTGCAAAATGATTAAAAGGTGGAATTGGCATCTTTTTTATTAGCATATTTTGATTTTATATCGGTGCAAAATAAGTTTTCACCAGTATAAAATGATTTTGATATTTTTTAGCATAATTTGGATTTACATCGATATAAAATAATTTAAAAATGATGGTAACTTTTTAAGTGGTGGTGAAGTTCACCATGTATAGTGCTTGTGTTTGATTTTTTGAGGATATTTTGAATACATCGTTACATTCCATTGATGATTTCCACCCACGTGGAAGAGTCCTCACTTGAGGGGGACACGTGAGGTGATTACTGCCTCTCCGTTACAAAGTACATTTGTATACTTTTGACTAAAATAATACTAAAGTTATTTGTACATTTTAAGAAACCAAGGTAGAGATTTTTTTTTTTTTTTTCCTCTCTCTCTTTGTAGTGCCTTACCTCTACTCTTCCCTCGGTACTTAACATGGGATTCTAAGTCAACCAGTCCTTGTGAAAAAATGGTGTACCATAGTTGCCTGCAGAGATCTGGGTCATCGAAAAAATAGAACTAACCCACCAAATTCAACTCCTTTCCCAAACGTGACCTGAGGCTGCCATGACCCAGGGATGGAGTTAAAACCCTTGCCAACCCGAGTAAGTTCTTGCAACGGAGGTAAACGTAAAAGTGAGGATAGTGGTGGGGTTGGATTTTGAGTCACGTCACCGTAGACCGCAGAAGACACAGCTGGTGCAGCTGACACCACCTGCAGATCACTGCATGCCGCAGGGGCGGAGGAGCTGCAGCAGCACCACCATACAAAGTTCACGGCGCAGTAACAAATGGAGAAAGCATTACATGGAAGCGCGGAAGCCGACAAAATTAAATTAGGGGGAGTTAGCGCCTGTGAGCACATCTTCTCGTTAATGGGCACGTATCATATGAAACGTCGAGGTATATCTGATCACGTTGTGGGGATTAAGATTAGAGCTGCCAAAAGATTAGAGCTGCCAAATGTCATGCCCCTCGTAGGTCAATAACTGTCCACATAATAATGTACGTAGTCCAAAGTCCACTTGGTGGGTGGTGGTGATGGACCCCGCGGAATCGGCAAATCTTGCGCTCTGCGTCACGCCATGCACATCCACGGGGCCCTGACGCGCAGGACACACAGACGCCCTCCAGCTCTTTCCCATTTCCTCCTACGATTCTACCATTTCTTGCCTCTCTTTTTTTTTGACCCCGTGGAAATTTGAAGATCCATTTACAACAAGAGCCCTAAACTTTGATCAATTTAACTCTGAAAACGATCCTATAAGGCCGATGCACATGGAAAATTGGATTTACCACAGGGTGGTGGTTGAAATTTAGGGACTATGGAGATGAGTAGTGATATCCAGATATCACAGCACACACAATTTCCTACGTGAAGCATGACATGTCATACCATGTTGATGCGATATTTATGTGGTGGAGACGTGTCGTGACTGATGTAATCTATTTCTATACGTGAGAGGATGTGCTAAACGACATGTCAAACATGACACGTGTGATAGCACTTATATGGTATGTGTGTACAAAATTACATACATTTTTGTATTGACTAAAATTATTCTCTACGTGGATATGCCTATGAGATCAAGGTCATATTGCAGGGACCTTCAAGTATTTTAACCAAGTTTAATTCTAAGCACAAGTTAGCACACCCTAATACAATAAAATAGGGTATGGGATTGAAAATTTTACTTCTCATGTCTGATTGGTATTGTCAGGGCTATGCACGCGATGAATAGCCAATTACCATATTTAATCAAGACTAAACTTGCACTATCCCAATCCTTCTTTATGATTTAATTTAGCTTTATTATAGAAGATAAATGTATGCAATCTCCAGTCGAAGAAATACCGAGGAAAACCTAATAAAAGGGAAATCACAATGAAATTGCACTAATGATAATCTATCATGTGTTCCAATGCAATTAAGGAAGAAGACAAATACAAAGTTAGAACTCAATTAGAGAACAAAGGAAGGGTCATGGCAAGGTGAAGGTTGACAGGAAGTGAGTTAAAAGCAAGAAATGTCTTGCAGAATGATTTCATACGAAGAAACAAAGAACTAATTGCAAGTGTCGATAAATCTTTGTGAAAAGAAGAAAATAATCTAAAGGAGTCAACCTTTGTTTCATCCAAATGTAAAGGGATCGCTTGGATGCTGGAATTGTTGCATAGTCAGAAATCAGATGGAAGGAGGGATAATATGTTGACGAATTCATTCTGATGGCTTCCATTATCTTAGCTTTTAGGTGATAATTAGTTGAGGACTTGTGAATCAAAATTTTTAACATTGGATGGTGTTGAGCATGCATTGAATAACCATGATCCGTTTACGATCTGACACATATAAATTAAATGGATCTTGGCAACTCGATAGGTGCAGGGGTAGAGCCCTTACGATACGGATTTTTTAGATCCAATTAAGGATCCATTTAATATATCTATATATGTATGTTCGGATTTTACAGATGAGTCACTCTAATTTTCTTCTTACTTTTTCAAGAAAACACTGGTGTAAAGAGGTTATTTTTAAAATTTTATAAGTTTGAGAGTTTATGCTACATCTTTCTCAATAATGAATTATCTCACTTTCTCTGCTCGTGATTTTTTTTACTTTACAGTGAAGAAATTTCTGATTTTACATGATTGTTGCGTCGTGTGATTTCCAACAGAAAAAAATAATTTTCCAGCTGTAGGAGAAGAAGACAAACGAAATTAAGCTTGAGTGATTGGACTTGTTGACATGACACGAGATCACGTCCAACAGAAGAGCCAATACGAGGAAGGTGACCTGGTCCTTTTCACCCTTGCGGGAAATTTAATGACGCGTACACAGGTGGAGTGTCGTCCTTTTTGCTTTTTCTTTTGTTTTTTTTTTTTAATAATGACACACAGCATCGCCCTTGTGTTTGATACTCGGGCTAACGGAGAGTCAATAGGTTCCACCTTCTGCTCATCTTTGGGGAAGATGTAAGCTGAGGCTTTGGAATGCAGTCCTCTGACTTATGTGTCTCGGAGGATGTTATGGAGGAGATTAACCATCTCCTTGCGAGTTTCTCTGCTGGTTTTTTAGTTTGACAAGCCCTTATTACTTCAATTTGATGGACATGACATTTCGGAAATTGTGCTTTGGTGGAGGGGGTCCGGTCATATTTTTACAGTACTTTCAAAAGTTTGGAGACGATGTCCATCTTTCAATGTGTAATATAAGCTTTAAGGATACCTCTCCCTCTTATAGGAATATCTTGCTCAATTGGGGGTTTTGAGATGTCAAAACCGCTTCTGGGATTCTCTGTTCTCCTTAAAGCCTAAAACTCTTCCATTTGCTTTTTGCTGAAGGGACATTCTGTTGGGAGTCCCCTTCTCCCATTTCTTTATTTTTGTAATCTTTATACCGCCTATCAATCTACTTACTTACCTCTCAAAAAGAAGAAGAAAAAAAAAATCCTGTCAAATATTTTAAATAAATTAATTTACTTGTTTTATCATGTCATTTCACCTTTTTTTTTTTTTTTTTTACGTTTTTCTACTTATTTCATGAATCTATTTATCTTTTTCACGAAAAATTCAGGAAAATACGTCACGAGGGTTCGCATCCTCCTATTGTAAATCAATGTCCTACATCACCTGACCATACCCTGACGCCTTGCGGTCTCACCTTTCCATTTTGCTGATTTAACTCCATTTTGCGGAAGGAAACTCACCTTCCCCACACGATCCAATGCATCTAAAATGCCCTTAGTTGCCCGTTACTACTTTGCCCTCAACTAATGTTAGGGACAAAAACAAAGTAATTATTGAGAGAATCTGATAGATTTTTTTCCAGTCGAACTGTTAAAGGAAAAAAAAAAAAGAAAAAATGTACGCGATTGCGGACATATCAGACACGATAACTGACTACGTAAAATAATTCGAGATGTCACCTTACAAAGTGGAAATCTATTTGTTTATTTTATTAATTCGTAACCAACCACTTTTAAATTTTACCCTCCTTTCCCTAAATAAAAAAAAAAAAAATTGTAACCCTTCAAAAAAATAATGACCAAGAGATTCTATGTAGGTTGGTGAAAGGAAACTAGTATGGTAGGGACAGTTTGGCATTTATATCCTTCAAAGACAAACCTCTTCTCTCTCCACTCTGGAAAGGGATACTTAAAATCAGGGTCTTCTGCTCCACTTTCCCTTATTTTAACGAAAGGGGATGGTTCCTCTTTTACCTTTTGATATTACGAAATGAAAAACAATTCTTTAAGCTTATATTTTTGTTATGTTACTCAAAAATAATTGATGATAGTCCGGTTGGCTATCTAAAGACAAATACCTTAGTCAATTTTCATATCAACCTTCTTAGGATGTTACAAATGATGATAAAGGCATAAATCGATTGGAAATGTAGAAAATAAGTATCTTGTAAGATTAAGTGCTACATCCTAACAGTGATGATTGAGGTTACATCTAGAACCTATTCGAGTTGCCTTTAAAATTTCACATATGCACCCTTAAGAGGAAGTTAACATTTTAAATAGAGAAGGCTTACACAAAAAGATAGTCACAAAGGGGAAACTTATGTATTTGGACAGTGAGATATCAAGGATCGGAAATTATTACTTGAGAATTCAATTTAAGCATTTTAAATAATTGTTTCAAGCAATTGGGTTTATACCTAATAAATTGTCAAGACTCATTTCTCTAAATTAGGTCCAGATAGGGTAAAAAGTGGACCAAAAGTCATACACGTCTTAGTTCTTAGTTCAAGGCTAGGAAAGATGAAGCCTAAGAAATCAAGATAGACCTTCTAGTTTATATATTGGTGTTGATCAATGCATGGACTTTTCTTGGGCTATAATTCCCCACTCATCAATTTGTGCTCCTTAGTATCTATTCTATGCTAAGGCAAATATAGAAATTAGTCTTAGTGGCTTGAGTATCTGAATGCTAAGGGACAAGGAATTCTATGAGTCATGAAACGTTATTGAGTTCTCCGTGACAGGGGAAAGGTCAAATTCTTTTCTTTTATGGCTAAATTCATTAAGAACCTCTTTCATGACAAGGAAATGACTGTTACTCTAATTATTAGTCAAATATATCATGGTTGACTTATCTATCATCTAACCAACAAGACTAGAGACGGTCTTTCTCTTTCCAAGATCAAGAAGAAAAGACCTCAATTATTTCACAATACTCAACTCAATAGATGTATGTCTTTGTACATTATTGATGGTTGCAAGACCCCACATAGGCACAATAAAATGTTATGGCTTGCCTTGTTAGTTTGGTTTATGTAAGGTCAAACAACATTTTCTTCAAACAAACACGTCATTTTAGCATGAGTTTCCATCTTAGATTTCTTGTTGCGTCATCAACATAGTTAGACGATTCTGAGGGAGGGTTTAATGAATTCGATGACTTTACAGGGGGTAGAGTTTTATCTGGACAAGGGTTTCCATAGTAAAGGGAATGTGAACTTTGTAGTCATCTCTACCAAATAGTTGTATCTTGAAAGTCCAATCCCTCCAGGAGACATACACCATTCATCCGGTCATCAAATTCTTCCATGTCTGTGTATGGGTTTATCGTTGCCTGTTCTCCCTTCTAATTAATGTGGAGATATGACAATCTTTTTCTCCCCTAGAATAGATGATTTAACTTTCACAGTTCTCCCGTAAAATTAATATTCTTATTAACTATATGGATATTGGGCCATATGCTATGATGTGTGGGGTATCCTAGAAGTTAATATTTTGATCCGTTCAAGGTAGGGCATGGCCTGTACACGTGCCTCCAATGTTTGCCAAAATGATCCATCTCGTTGACCACACCAAAAGATTCATATGATAAGTCGTTATGCAATACGTTATATGCACCATTCTAATAACCTTCCGGGCATCCTAAAGTCTCTCCCAAAAAGGTCAGAATTGGTGAAGATTCTAACAGTGAATACTTTTTTTAGCTACAATTGCGCATGAGGTGCAGTAGACGTCATGGCACTTCTACTTTACCATCAAAAAGCACGGGACTGGTAAATAAACAAACAAGAAAAGTAAATAAATTTATTTTAAAATTTATTTTGAATTGCATGTAAAAGGAACGGTGATTTTAATCGATTTATTATTTTTTTTTATGAAAATTATTTTTTATTGATAAAAAATTTCGTTTGAAATAAAAAATTATTTCTTACGAGTGAAAAGATAAAATATATTGATATGCTTTTAATTTTAATTAATACATTTTAATTTGTAATCAGTATTTTTTGATTTTTAATTAATTAAAAATTATTTTCAACCAGTATATTTTGATCTACTTGATTTTTAATTTGTTAAAATTTGACCATGCGTTGCAAAACACGTTGTAATGCGTATTTCCATAGTCGCAGTAAACAAACGTACTTTGCAACTCATTTTGCAATGTACGAATGAGAGTGGTGTGGTTTTAACATATGTATTTTAATTTTCTATTGGTAAAAATCATTTTTCGGGTGAAAAATTACTTCTTACAGGTGAAAAATTACGTTGTAAGTTAAAAATCATTTTTCACTAATGAAAAGGTAAAATACATCAATGTATTTTCATTTTCAATCGATGTATTTTAATTTTTAACCGATATATTTTGATCTTCAACTGATTGAACATCACTTTAAATCGATGTGTTTTAATTTCTTTAATTTTTAACTAATTAATTTTCATTTTCAAATCAATCGATTAATTCTCATTTCAACTAATTGATTTCAATTTTCAACTTATTAAATCTTAATCGTACGATATAAAATACATCACGGTACACATTTTTGTACTTATCTAAACAAATTATTTTGTGGAACATCTGCATGTTACATGGCAATTAATCTTCCCATGGCCATAGTGTTTGTTTTTATCCCATGGTCACAGCATACTTAAATTGTTTATATCCCAGATTTTACAGTATTCGGATAGGATTTGTTTCTTGGGATTGGCCCCGTAATCCCCCGTTTGCGTCCACTTTAATCCCAGGATTGCCTAATTCCACGTATATTTAGGAATGGCTTCTTCCATCATTTAGTACTGAGCTTCACCAACCATTTGGACTTATCCCACTGCTTCTTAAAAGTTGTTTCACTTTTCTGATCCCACAAAATAAATCGTGTCTTAGGCGTTTGCCAAAACTACTCATGCAATTACTAGTGATCCGAATATTGTGCCTTATTAGAAAAGCAACCCGTTGGTTTGGTCGAACCCGAGACGGAGAAAAAAAAATTTCAATGGCAACGACCTATAATTAGATCAGTTCCCCTCGACTTCCAATTATCTTATGTTTTGCCACATGGATGCTAACTAAAGTTGCAACACACGAAAAAAGGCTATACTTTCTATCATGCTTTACCATGAATGCCGACCATCTTGATAAAATTAGAAACTCGATTCCCTCGTTGCCTAATTGTTAACCATAACCCACTTTCCTCATCTCACCTCGCTAACCATTTTCACTAATCCCTCGTCACATTTATCTCCGACTAGCTCGCCACATCCATCTGCCATTCTCAAATAAAAAATAAGATTTTTTTTTATGTAAATATCGTTGAAATTATTTTAGATTACGTAAATATCATTCAATTTATTATATTTATATATAATCATTGAGAAAATAATGTCATTTTCATATTTATCACTCTGTTAGCAATAATAATTAAATTTAATGATTTTAAATTAAAATGTGATAAAAAATTATCCTTTAGTTCTCAAAATTTATTATTTAATCCTTAAATTTTTTTATTATCAAATTTTATTTTTTTAATTTTCACCTCCTCCCTCCCCCTCCCCTCGTCAATTCACCTCCCTTCTTCCTCACCTCCAACCACTTCCTCCATCTTCACTTTCCAACCTCTGACCACCTCCTTTATCCCCTCCCTAACGCCACCTCCTCTCTTCTCGAACATAACTATGAGAGTAAAAACTTGAGTCCAACCCCTTTACAAGAAGAGAGAAAATACGTGAGGGTCTTTACGTGGTTGAACAATGCGCAAAAACTATGGGAAGCCATTCAAAGTTTAGAGAATTCTTCTAAACTATGAGATACTATAAAAGACGTGTAGAAACCCCGGATGCTTAGAGGTCTACCACGTGACCCCCACGTGAGAGAGAGGGTGGAGGAGGTGGTCGGAGGTTGAAGAGTGGGGGTGGAGGTGGTCGGAGGTGAGGAGGAAGGGAGGTGAACTGGCAAGGGGAAGGGGGGAAAGAGGGGGTGAAAATTAAAAAAGTAAAATTTTGTAATTCCCTACGGGAGGGGTGAAATATGTGTGACGTATAAAATGCGGAATTAGAAAAAAAGCAATCACACAATAGCATAAAAGATTTTTAGGTAGAAACCCAACCTAGGTAAAAACTACCACCTAACCCTCTCGAGTTAAGATTTTCCGATCGACAAAGTCGATTAAATCCACTAAACGAACTACTTAAAATGAAGGTAGTTCAACCTCAGTACAACAATGCTACTTTATACTCGATGGTAGCATACCTCAAAACTACCCCTATTTACGATGAGTATTTTGTCCCTCGATGGGGACGAAAATTCGTAAAGTGAATACCCAACAAAAGCAAAAATAAAATACAATACAACCTATAGAGCCACAAAGTATATGGTTAAATATAGCTACTATAGGTAAGGGAACCTCCTTTTGCTGGAAGTGTGTCGACTTGAAGCAGATGCGTGAACCATGCGGCGGCGCTTCGTCGCTTGTGTAATCTTGGAGGGAGAGTGGGTACGCAACTAGAAGACAGCTCTCAAGATGTGGAATGGCGAAATGGAAAGTAAGATCTTCTTCTCAAGATCAATTTGATACAAATGAAGTGGAAATGCTAATGCTTGGTGTGTCTTTGTAAGGCAAGGGTCCTCCTCTATTTATAGAGAGCCTAAGAAGGCTTTGGAAGGCCTTAAAAGGTTTCCATAGCCGTTGGGGTTGAACCCAAGACAAAACAGGCCGTAATCAGAATCATTTATGATTCTGATAGAGTCATCAGACATTTAGTCCAGGTATCAGACGTCTGGAAAACTAGTTTAAGACGTCTGGTAACTAAGTCAGACGTCTGATTCTAGGCGGGTTCCTTCCTGACTTGATTCAGATCTACATAGGATTCTACTGTAAATCCATCAGATGATGTACAAGACGTCTGGCACTAGGTCTGGACGTCTAGAAACCTATTGTAGTACAGGAATAGATTTCCCAAGGTCTAAACGACTATATAATCCGACAAAGGTGATTTTAGCTCACAACGAGGCTCAACGGTCACATATCAGACGTCTGGGGTCCTTTATGGACGTCTGATAGAAGCGTAACGATTGTTTTCCTCAATGTTTTCTTTGTTAGCTAGCGTTCCACTAATTAGATGTCTGGCATAACCATGAGACGTCCTCTAAGACGTCTTAACTAAGGTCTGGTCGTCTGATTTCATCAGACAAAACCTACTAAGTCCAGCCTAACTTATTGGATGTTTAGGTCAACAGTCAGACGTCTTAAAAGTCACTATCATACGTCTGATTTCCAGATTAGACGTCTGATTAGGCTGCTAGAACTCTATTTTGATTTTCTAAGTTCTTTATAGAAAACCTAAGTAACCTAAGGTTCTTTGAGGCTCTTTAACAAGAAATCTAAGAAAGATAAGGAGCAACAAAAGAAATAAAGACAAATTACAATGAAAAAGAAGGGAAATCTATCATATTCATCTCCTTCCTTCTTCAGGTTTTTGCTCCTCATGACGCTCCTCCTCCGTAAAGCTCCTCCAATCCGCCATAGATGCGAGCTCGAACGCTGTTTGCACAGCAAAAATACACCAGTAAATATGCCATCTTGTGTTATTTCCTAGCACTGTCATTGCATCTTATGTAGCCGTAATTGCATTTGTAAATATACACCTACATGCATTTATAAAGAGGGGAGGAGAGTGAGAATAATTGGCCATCCAATCCACCTCTATTAATTAACATTTTCATTAAGTATGACATTGCAATTTCACCTTTTTCATATTTTTATTATTTTGTATTTTCTTCTCTCGCGCGGCTTCAGGGCATGGTGTGTGCGCGCCTCTCCTCCTGCAGATAGCATGGCTGGATGTGCGCACCTCTCTACCTGCGAGCAGCATGGCTAAGGCATGCCCTCTCCTCTTTATAAATCTCCTTGCTTTCTCCCTTGCTGGGGGGCATTACCTTTAGATCACCGTCGCCCTAGGCCAACCTCCTCCCCTCTCCCTCTCCATACACAGTACCTCTTCTCACAAGCTGAGAAGAGGCACACCGTGCGCAGGAGAAAACCTACAGTGGTCTCAGACCACCACTGTGAGTTCCACCATCGCTCAGCTCTTTCGTGAGCAGGTGGGCGTGGTGGCTTCACCTTTTGTTTCACTGCCTTTCATCTCCTCCGCCATTAGCCAGAGCTTCAAGCTCTCAAGCTCAGAAGCTCTAGAAGGCACGTGCCTACCTGCAGCCCCAGCCGGTCGCCGCTTGCTCACCAGCAGACCGTGCGCAACCTCTTTTCGCGTGTGTGGGCGCTTCACAGCACCCGTGCACGCAAAACCGCCTCCACCCGATTACCACTCCTCACAGCACTGTAACGCACTGTTCATGCCTCTCTGCGCAACACTATAACTACCAGCTCGTTTCTCACTTAGCCGGTGGCTCTGTGCTCTCTCTCCTCTGTGCTATGGCCTCCAGCCGGTCTCCCAGCACCCGTGCCTCACCCGCCCGTAGTGCTGTGCGCTGCACTGCGCAATCACGCTACGCCTCACCTGCCCGCGCCCGCCTGCTCAGCAAAGAGTGCTGCGCTTCACTCGGCACCGCGCGTGTGCTCTCTCTCCTGCGCCCGCGCACCCTTGCGCATCAGACGTCGGGGCAACGTGGTAGACGGCTTATCTGCTGCGCTCCCCTCCTCCTCCAGCATACGCACACACTTGTACACTTACACATGCACTGGTACACACACATTCGTACACACACACACATATAGTTTTAGATATATACATATATACATAAACATACTTACATATACATCCACTTACCCATATCCATCTATATACCTCACAACCACCACACATACTCCCGTGCACTAGTCCCTCCATCGTGCATTATATCGCGGGAATATCCGCACCAGTTGCTGATATTCCTCGATATCTGCGCAAAGCAAGCGCTTCCACACACACTCCTACATATCCGCTCCACACTTCATGTGGCACTTAGTCTTGTTGGTTGCGTTTTGCTAGACGTGAACCAACTTGATACTGTGCTACATTCCATTTCCACTTCCACCTCCATCCCTATATACATACTATATAACTATATACACATATATATTCTGTATCTACTATATTTCTATACATATATATATTAAGCTAAGTGTTTCTTTCTTTCCTAGCAACTTACTCTGTTTTCATTTATCTTTTATTTCTTGCTATTAAAAAGACAAGAAAAAGTAAAAGAGAAAAGATAATTCTTATCTTGCAGGTACTCGATCTTGCGAATAACAAGATCTATTTTTGGAGATCCCTAGTTGGCTACAAGCCAAGAACCATTTCGCTCAAGGTCAAAGACTTGATTTTTTAGAGTGTACCTCAAGGACAATATTATCACCAACAGAAATCTTAAAAATAGAAAAAAACCAAAACAATAATAAATGTAAGAAAGAGATACGTTTTAGGAAAAGCGTAGAAACTCCTTAATCTTCAAATTCCTGCCTCCCTGAGATCAACCCTCGGCCTAAAAACGACCAAGATAAAATCAAGTAGGCTAGGTTAAAAATTTTGTGAAGCTGGTTAGACTCGATTTAGGTTAACTTACTATACTAATTTCAACGATAATATCTCCATATTAATAAAACCTATTCGAGTCGCACCAAACGCTGTCTAAACACGTCTCCATTTGCAATTAACCTGAAACCTAAGACTTTAAATGCAAATGTTAAATAACACGTGTTTTGTTATCATAACGATTGTGGTGCTCTAGCATCAATAAATTTGACAACAAAAAATAATATTGAAGACTAAAAAATAAATTTTGAAGATTAAAAAATAATTTTTTATTACATTTTTAGTCTGAAATCATTAAGTTTAATAGTTATGGCTAATAGAGTGACAAATACAAAAACGACACTACTTTTTTTATTAAATATCTATAAATATAATGAATTAAATGATATTTAAATAATTTTAAAATATTTCAATAACATTCATGTAAAAAATCCTAAAAGATAATGTTACAATTGACCCACTAATTAAATAAAATAATATTATATCTTATGACACATCATTTTACTTATTAAATTAATTTTACTCAAGTCGACCACTTACTACTCGATCCAACCAAACCCTGCCATACTAAATTTCTAACAAGTATTTTCTTTATTACTCATCCAAATAGGACCTCTGGCCCATATTTGATCACTTGTATTGTCATGATAAATAGATGATAATAATAGGTATTTTCCGTTGGAGGAGGTATATGTGGTTGGATTTAGTCTCACATGATTGGTGTGAAATTTGTAGGGTGTATGATAGCATATAAAAAATCGTGTACCATCATCTGTTTTTTTGGAGGAGAATAGTGAAAATATCCCCCCATTGCATGGGATACTGCACTATAACCTTCTACGAACAGAGTGATTTTCGCTGTTGACTACAATCCATGCTTATGTTGGAGAACTACCATTAATGGCAATTGCTATTTTGTTAAATAGTAATAGAAGACAAATACCTACATGTGTGAAAAGAAACTTTAAGAAAATAAAAAATTAATAAAATTTAAAAAATATGGCTAAATTTTATGCAAAACAACCATAATTTGAGTTTAACAATTGGGTTAACATAAAACCTAGTCAAATAAGAGATAGAGATAGAGGTTACCTATACTTGTGAGTGGATTACAAGAGCATGAATGTCATAACTCGTACACAGAAAAAGAATAAGTGACACAACAAATCAACAAGATTAATAGGCTTGCAGCTTTGCAAACATGACATACAAAGTTCAAAGATATCAACTTACGAAGACATTCAAAGTTTTTCATGAAAAGTCCGGGAGATTTAAAGTTGAATTTTAGAGGGACACATAAAGAAGATATCAACTTAGCAAGGGAGATTTTAGGTAAAAGGTGAGAGTCAGGATCAATTTCGAGGCGTGAGTGAGTCTAGCAATTAATTACAAGAGATTTTATTAGAGCTATTTATTATACTGAATATATCAATTTATCTCAGGTTTGGTAAAATTTATCCCAAGATAAAATTACAAGCTTCAAAATTTGATATAAATTTATTCCAAGGAGAGGGGATAAGATATATTTATCTCCCTATCTTGTCAGATATCATCCCTACCTATCCCCCTAAATACTCTTATTTATTCCATAATTTAACTTATACCTCTCCCAAGTACTAAAATTAATTTATCCCATATTTATCTTTCAATTCCACCACATTCAGAATTTACCCTTCAAAATTTATGCTATAAAACAAACAATACGTTTGTGTGTGGGTAAGAACATAATATTGGAAGGAATTTAAAGGGTTGTAAACTGACCGTACATTCCAATGTTTCCAAAACTAATATACATGCATGTTTTGGACATATGAATTTGGAGGTACCCATCGCCATGCCCAACCGAGTTTGGTTCAGCAAACCCAGACTCATCCAAAATATCTAATGAGGCAAATTTTATGTGGTAGTACGATCAGGATGATTCAGGTGGATTCTCCGTCCAAGAGTTACCAAAATGACATACTTGCAAAAGCTTTAAATGCGATCTCAAGCAGACGGTGCCTCCCTTTCGATCGAAGGAGAGGACAACACCATCGAGTTGTGGGGCTTACTCTGAGGATTGTGCAGTGGTAGGGGTTAAGGATCAGCTGCATAAGGAGGCACATCCCTTTTCCATTTTCCTTTGAACCAAGACGTTAAACTATTCGGATAGAGAACGATGTTACCCGACGATACTCCTCTACGGGTCCGGTTACCAAACCGTACACTAAAAAGCCTCGGATTTCCTTGAAACCCCAACCAAACCGCGCGTCTCCACCCCACACCAAACCACACCCCCACCCCCACCCCCGGGGGCCTATATATCATTACCACCCTCCCGGTTAACAAACGGCACACGCAGTAGTTGTTTGACGTCACGTCTCCCAAACCATCCTTACTTCCAGTAGCATCTCCGCCAACTCCCCTCAACTAAAAGTCACCACCACCTCCTCCTCTGCTCTACTCCTTCGCTTCTTCTCCACCTCGAAATATGCCGGACTCACCCCTCCCCACCCACCGCAACCCGCGCCGCGAAGCCTTCGGCACCGGTGTCCCGCCGGCGAGGTACAAGCTGCTCTCCCCCGCACGCCTCCCGATCACCCGAGCACCCGTCGTCGCCTCGCAGCACAGCCCCAATGCTCTGCTGGAGTCCCCGGTGCTCCTCACCCAAGTTAAGGTTAGTAGTCTCTCTCTCTTGTTCGATCTCTCCCCTTCTCCGTTCCTGTTTTCCAAAATTTTCGTCTTTTTGTTTGGGGGGTTTTCACCCCCACCTTTTCACCGATTTTTCAGAAGTAAGAACGTTGTTTTCGCATTATTCTCGAGAGATTTACAATGCGGTCCCCAAGTTTGACGTGAATTTCTTCTGAAGTCTCTTGTTTGCATGTCGGTCCCCTGTCATCAGGTGGATCATGGTTTTCGCGTGACTTCCCACGGAAAGAGGGACCACCGCATTGAATTTTGATTCCAGGTTTTTCAGGGTCTACCTCGGAATCTTACGAAGTCCGGGACCCTGTTCGAAATTCAAATCTTAGCGCCGGAGAACTTCTTTTCAATTGTTAAATAACTCATGCAGCCTTGTAAATAACTTATGCGTCATGTCACATTAACATGTTATGTTCACACGACTTGTTATGAGACACGAGATACATCAATCGGAACATCTTAGCATCATGTATGCATGATGTATCATGTTAATATGACATGATATATTTTATACGATATTATACTCTACATAGGACCTTAAGTACAAAGTTGTATCCCTACATGTGATTATTGTCAACAAACCCCTCCGAGTCTTGGTAAGTGTTTGAGATCGATTGAAACTAGAAAGATAAAGATAACCTTTATTTTGTTTACCATTTTCAAGCACCTCTCTTCGTCCGGAAAAGGGTGAGGGTCTAGCAAAGAGTTTGTCTACGGGCTTTGGACCAATGATTTAAATGTTGGTGCCATATCGTTGAAATGATAGTTTTTGCAATAGGATCATATCGATATGTATTATATATCGACATGCAGGTGTTTCATCGATATGTTAGCGAAATTGTTGACATGCCATCGATAAGGTTGACTTGTCACCAGTATGTTGTTGTTACTGCTGTTGTTACTACTTATGTTATTACTTTACTCCTACTGTTGTACAAGTTATGTATCGGTATATCGCATATAAAGTAAAAGATAGGATTTAGGATTTAAATGAAAATATTTATCCGTTGAAATAGTTACTTTTCAAATTCTAAATATTTTAACTACTTCTACATTTTTGTCAACATGTGTAAGGCATGCCTCGGCATGTTGCCAAAATATACATTTGAAAATTTATTAAAATAACGTGAAAATCAATATTTCAAACCACATGTGTGTTGACTCTTTTCCCATTTGTCATAATGATTAATGTTAGTGGGGAATTAGACACTAGGGAGGTATCTTTTGATTTTACTGCTACCAGCTCCCTTCCAGGCATCTATCTTTTTAGTAAGTTCCTGTGATGGGGGGAGTTGCCGTCTTTTCTTGTCCTTGTAATCTCTATAAGCCTTCATTATTCTTCTATTTTGTATTTTTTCTCCTTCTAAGCCACCATGGATCATTTTCTCAAGGGATAACTTGTTAATGTCTTAATTCGATGGAGGACTAACATGCAACAAAAATAGATGTGTGATGGTTTGGAAGTCCAATTTTGTACTTTGGAGGTGCTGCATTTGGCAAGTGGATAGTATTATTCTGGGATCGAATAGGAGTGTAATAAGTATAGAAGGCATTTCATTGGTGGAATTGTAATCATGGTGGGATTGTTAATGATTTGTATGTTGATTTTGTGTGAAATGAGAGAGTGTTAGTGGATTTTGATGTGATGGATTGTAATTATTATGTAGTATTTTTTGAGTTATATGTGAGAAAAGAGAATTAGTAGGTTTTGATGTGATGGGAAGAGAAAATATATGTGGGAAGAGAGAGATCCTTAGAACCCGTGCACCCCCACCCGTATTCCTATCCGATCCCACCAAATAGTGCATATTCCGATTCTTATCCTGCTGCCAAACACGGGCTTAGATTGGTGGGCTTTGCCATTATTTACCGTCTTTTTTGTTGTTGGGAGTCAAGGGAGCAGTTTTGCTTTTGGTTTCTTTTAGATTTTTTATTTTTTAAAAGTTTCTTTTAGTTGCTTTGTCGACAATTAATTTCCTACAGATTTGATGAATCTTCTAGGGCTAATTTACTATTTAGTTTAGGTAATTGATGTTAGCATCTATGTAACAAGAGATAATCCCTATTTATGTTTATTTAAAAAGGGGGTCAACCCATTAGTTGTATTTACTAAATGAGAGCTAACCTGTGAATCAGGAATATTTACTTGATTTTGGAGGTTAGAATAAAGGTTAAGGTAACAAAATAGATGTTTGCCTTTGGGATAATAAGTATATTAGTTGATAAATTATTTTTTATATTAAATAAATATCATATAAGTCCATTGATGAATTATTTTTTATATAATATTATGCATGATTTTTTAAATATCACCAATGTTATTTCAACTCCAAACCAAATATCATGTGACAACTTGCATTATAGTTTGTATTCACGTAACAAATAAGTTTTAATTATTTTTTATTAAATGCTAATTATCTTATATTGCAATTGGTAATTATGTTGTAGTAGTAATTAAGTTATAATATTATGACTATTTGGTAATTAGGAAGCATGTACTAATTTCATTAATCAATGATTAATTTATAGTAATAATGATATGATTATTTGTTAATAAGGATATATCATTACTGCTTAACTATACGTTGAAATTATAAATAAATTAATACTATAGTTATGCAGTGACTATGGTAAAATAATTTTTAAATGAAATATGTCCAATAATATATTAATTATTGTAAATTAATTTAATAAAGAAGTAATAATTTTTAGAATTATCGTATGTTGCAAATGATAGTTACGTTGTAATAGAAATTTCGTTAAATGTTATGATTTATGTTAATTAAGAAGTATATACTAATTATAGTTGCCGTTAATTATTGTATAGTGGTAACAATATCATTGTTTGGTGTTTTTCAAAAAAATATCATTGTTTGGGAGGTTGGATATGTCATTATGGTTTACGTATATGTTAAAATAAAGTTTTCTATTTAATTCTGTACTAATAATTTTTAAGCGAAATATGTCAACCCATCAAATATGAGAAGAGAAAGGGTAGGATAGGATTGATATGTTGGGGGTGAGGAGGGAGAAAACTTGTGAAGGAGGTTATCTCAACCCGCTATCAATCTTAGGTTTTAGAGACAAAATGAGGTTGGGTTGACGTCTGAAGTAAATGAGGGTTAACTCATATCATAAACTAAGCCTTAGTGGTTCATTCCATCATTTGGATTGCAGGCAAATTTATTCTTGCACATTAATTGAGGTAGAAGGGATCGAAATTTTCTCATTTTTTTCTGTCATTACAATTGACTGAATAGAAGCACATTACTTCATCAGCATCGAAGTTTTGAAGATGGTGGAATTTTTACAATCCACTTTCCTTTCTCTTTAAGGATTTGATCTGATGAGCTTCTTTCTACAGTGAAACTTATTTGAGTTCACAATGTTAATGGACCACATGCATTACCTCACTATGTGATGTGCTTCTCTGTGCTTCATCTTGGCATAGTTATACTGCTTGAAGTACTTGTTTTTGTTGTTTTTTCTGATCTCAAGAAGCTCAAATTAAAACAGAAAAAGAACTTATATGATTGCAGACATTTTAGCTGCAACCTTCTTCCTGTTGATATGATTTGGCCTTAATGCCCGAAATATGCAAAATCTGTCATCCCCTAGAGTCAAAAGAAAAGGAAGAGACAGATAAACTTACTGTCAAAAACTCATAGTCAGGTCACCCAAGTTTTAAAATATAAAGAGTTAAATTTGAGACCTTTCTTTCAACAAATTCCAAGTATATAAAGAGTAGCCCTTCACTTTTCTGGCTTCTTGGTGTAGCTGGTGATTTCGAACGGGAAGAGACCAGAATTCTAATGTCAAATTTCGAGGACTGGTGCTGAAGTTTGGTTGCTTTTCCTTATGCTCCTTGAAATAATAAGAAATTTGGTTTTTATTTCCACGTGCATGTACAGTTTGCTGGATTTCCATACAACTTTGGCTTCAAAGTCATCTGATTTTTCTCCCCCCTTACAAATATTTTGCTTCAAAATTTTAAGCATTTCCGTATACGTTTGGCAACATGGTAATTTATGCAATGTCTCAATTCATCTTCTCAGGCAGAGCCCTCACCAACCACAGGTACCTTCTTTATGCCCATTTCATCACAATCCAACCCATCCTCATGTGCAGAATCCTCACCAACTACGCGGAATCTGCTTGAGATGTCTATCCTCAAGTGTAGCAGTGGATCATGCTCAGATTCAGCTAAAAGAGATGTGGTAGGTTCTGCCATCTGCATTGGAGATTTCATTTGCATCTCGTCATGAATGTACTCACATTTTGACTTTGATGGCTGGTCACAATGCTGGTCCCAACCATATTCATGTGCCAAAGTCATCAATTCATATGCCCTACTTGTTTAGATTTTGACCGACAACAACATTACTCGTTTCTCTTACAGGCAACTCTTAACCCAGACGAGCAGCAGCACAAAAAGCCCACACAGCGGGAGAATCTATCACCACATGATCTGACACTATCCATCTCTCCCAGCTCCATGTCCAATATGCAACTGCAAGCAGAAAATAGAAAAACTGAAGACATGACTGCTGTCGAGAGTTCATCAGATGATGGTTACATATGGACAAAATACGGGCAGAAGTTTGTTAAAGGAAGTGAACTGCCTCGAAGCTACTACGAGTGTGCGCATCCTGGTTGCCAGGTGAAGAAGCAATTGGAATGCTCTCCTGATGGCAAAATAACGGATGTTATCTACAAAGGTAGTCATGATCACCCTATGCCTCAGCCTGGCCATCAATCAGCAATTGACACAGTTCTCCCAAATCAAGAAGAGGAGAGAATTGATCCACCCTTCATGAACACAGAAGGTAGGTTGTACTGCCCTTAATTTCCAGACTGAAACTATGAATGGGCAATTTATGATGTTCTGTCTGTGATGCAGATATTCCTCATCAGGTGTCTTGTGTAAACGACTGTGGTGTCTCCTCCGGGCAATCTGCTGTCCCAGCAAGAAACGATGACATAGAAATCCTGGCAGCAACTAGCAGTATTAATGGCAATAATGTTCAAAGTGAGGATGATCCAGGAGTAAAGAGAAGGTAAGATATCAATTTGTAATTTCTGAATGAATCCTTTCTTTTCCCCCCATCAATCATGTGGTGACTAAACTCCAAAAAATTCAAAGGAGGGAAGATGCGGCTGGCCCAGATGATTCTCCAGTAGGCAAAGCAATACGAGAACCGCGTGTTGTCGTGCAAACTCTTAGTGAGATTGACGTCCTTGATGATGGCTACCGCTGGCGCAAATATGGCCAGAAGGTTGTAAAAGGGAACCCGAACCCAAGGTATGCTATTCAAGTCTAAATAGCATCAAACTTGTAGCTATGTTAGTCGATTAATTTTCTTCTGTAGATTCCTGCACCTGCAATTTGAAGAAGCTCATCCATATTTGGCTCCACAAGTTTATTCTCCATCTTTGCACAACATTGCTGTAGTTGAACTATGAAAAAAAAGTTTTAGGAGCATTCTTCACCTTGGATGATTGATTATGACTTCTGCACCAAGTATTAACTAACTTTTACCTCGATTTAATGCGTGCTGGCATCAGCATTTTCATGGTTATAGACCTGATTTAAATAGTTATAACACTATTGTAAGTCTTACTTTACCTTCATTTGCTCATGTATGGTTATATTTCATTAGCTTTTGATGGACATTAGTCCACCGCAATTCTGATTAGAGTTTCCTTTTGGCTATAAAACAGTGGTCTTGGTGATGTCCACAAGAGTTCTTGATTGACTTCAATGTATCATTGAAGAGTAATCCCCTGCCCACTCTTAAGCTTCTTGCCCCCTTTCTTTGCACTCTTAATGACCTTACATATCACAAATAGCATACTTGACTCTCAGAAATTGAAAATTGCATATAATCCCACTCCCTTTTTTTACCAATTGTTTTTCCTGAAATCAATCTGACCACTTCTCAAGCCTGTCATCACTTTCATCCATCCCCCTGTTGATGAAGCATATAATATCTAGTATGTAACTTGGTAACGGAAAATATCTCCTCAGGAGTCAGTGTTTCACCATCCTTTAGATTTCTTCAATACCAACCACGTGCAAAACTTCTTTGGCTTGCGTTTTTACACCACTTCAGCTTCCCCAACGAGTTTACATATTCAACTTGATGACAGTGTTAAGATGCATTACCAACCTCTTTGTATCATCAGTTTTACAGAGTTTTGCAACGCATGCAAATTAGATGGGGTAGGATTTAATTTTAGTAATCATCTAATTTCCGATTAGCCACATTGTATTCTAAAAATCATGTAGCAACTCATATCTATGAATGCAACACACCGTATATGACTTCTAAAAGCTTGGTACATTAAAAATTGAACTTCACAATAATTCGAGAGTTCTTGGGGAGTTATAAGAAATCTGTTTAGGGTGTTCATAATTGTGGTTGTACCTGTGAGGTGAAGGAGATGAATGGAATGGTGGAATTCTGAGGAGGAGAAAGGAAGCGATAGTTTTGGAAAGAAGAAATATGGGAGCAGGGGGGCATTGATGGAGGGGCTTTTACATATGTATTCCTGTAAAGATTGAGTATGACCCACGTGCCACTCTGAATTTTTTATATTTACACATTAGCCCTATAAAGTTCATACTTTTTATATAAATGTGCCTAGCATTTCACCACAAATACTAAAACCAAGTGATAAGACTCGCAAGCAAATTTCTGAGAAAGGGGCATTGTTCTCCCCTCTCACTTGATACCAGGGGATTCCTTCTGAAGATATACCCGTGTTTCCAATGATAGGAGCTACTACAAATGCACAAACGTTGGATGCGGCGTCAGGAAGCATGTGGAGAGGGCATCCCATGATCCAAAGGCGGTAATAACAACATATGAAGGTAAGCATAATCACGACGTACCTACAATGAGGAGTGCAAGCCATGACATGGGTGCATCGATGGCCAGTAGCAATGGCAATGATCAATTCAGCCAAGTATCAGCATTTCTTGGTGCACCGAGAATGTATGATGTAACGAGAGCCCTTCCTCTACAATTCCACCAACCAGGGGCAAGTGAGATCATTAGCCTTGATCTTGAAGTCGGCCTGAGTCCAAGATACAACAGTAGAGACAACAACATGCTGCAAGCACCACTAAGAAGACAGATACCACATTTCAGCATTCACATGGGTGGATCTAATCGTAACATACCGGTGCTTCAAGCCACAACAGTCCCACCATTTTACGAAGGATTAAGTACTCGACTGGACTCCTACATGCCACGAGACACAAGAGGAAGCCCGTCCTTCGATGTTGCGTCAACGAACCATTCTTGTAGTTCATACAAAACGAGCATCGGAAGCCTACTTGCAGGTCCATGACATTGCCTCCCAGAAAACAGCTATCTTTTACTTCTGTTCTCTTGTTAAGAAAAATAAAAGCTTTCTCCCTCTCTGTAGAATCTCATTCTATAGCATCAAGATTTTTATATCCACGCTTCTAATGTAACTATCTATTGCTAATCTGGTCTCCAGAGCTGGATATATTTCCTCTAAGAACTCAACAGAGAATTATTGCAGTTATGTGCCTGGCAAAGTTCACCATCAGTACATTGTAACCCAGATGGTTCGCCGCATCTCGTGTACATTGAACATCTATTACTGATGAAGTGGAATCTTGTGTCGTTTGAATTATGGAAGTTGATGCAGTTGTTCCTAGTGGATGTGTATGTAATTAAGGTAGTCTGTAGTCTTCTAATGTAAATTTGTTCAGAATACACAGAAAAGGAGCTGCTGCTTCTTCCAGACTAATTCCACAATTCTGAAATGCATGTTATAGCTGAATAAGATAAATAATGTGAAAGTATAATAACGTGATATCAAAAATATAAAAATAATTAAAGGAATACTTGAGTTTACGTGGAAATTTCACTCTCAAAGAGGGAAGAAAATCACAGGAAAAGTACTCGTATGGGTGTTTCTCTTTATTTCTCCTCAAAGAATAATTGAGAGGATACAAACCTATTTATAGGCTATCACATGCTTCAACAATTCACATTACTAGATGTAGCACTTTTTTCAACACTTTCCCTCAAGCTAAAGCATTGAATGCTCAACTTGTAATGAAACATAATGCTCACCCGACAGCAGAGCACAATACTCTCAACTAGTTCTCGCTTGTAGGTAGGAACACGGGCTAGAGTTGTTGAAGGAACTATTGATATCTCTGACAAGGGCCTGTCCTCTGGAGACGTTAATTGTAGCTGATGGTTCCCCATTCAGTATCCCTGACATGGGTCTTTTTCTGAAGACCTTCAAATTGGATCTCCCCTCTAAAGTCCAGCTCAAAATTAGATCTTCCTTTCTAGAGACCTTGAAACTCTGGACCTCCCAGTGTTTGATTTCTTATGTAATGATTTGCAAATAGAGGTGGCTACAATAGGCATCCACATTTTCCCTTTCTCCCATACTCATAGGGGAGAAATAAAAATAAAATAGAGAAGAGCTTCACCCCTCTTCTCTTAAATTCAAACTCTTTTCTTATTTTTTTTTCAACTATTGTCTTCTTTCTTTCTTATCCCCTCCTTTTATATATATCTATAAAGATAACAAGTAAAAAAAGAGGATAAAGTCAGAAAAATACTGAAATGACCCTTCCCAAGGGTCGTTCGAGAATTTTCCAAAATTGTAGGAGTGTTACTGCAATTTTAAAACCCCTTGATTTTTAATTTGTGGGCTCCACAGGGAAAAAGGAGGATTTGCAGGGGTAGCCTTGCAATTTTCCTCCACCCATGCACTCACACACCCAAAAATCCTAAACCCTCTTCTTTAAAAAGGCCCCCTCACCTCTCCACACCTCCAACGCCACCACCACCACCTCCACTTCCCCTCAACCACTTGCAGCAATTGCCCCTCCCATCTCCTCTTCTACCTTGCGACCAAGACAAGGAGAGGAAGGAAGCAAGAGGACCACGGAGGGCACCCCTCCGTCTGATCCACCACCCCCATCCACCTCCTTCCCTTCCCCTTGCAGCCGTGCGTGGAGAAGGAGAACAGGGGAGTCGGAGGAGCGTGCGGAGAGGGACAGAAAGAAGGCAGCAGGACAGAGTGTAAGGGAGGGAGAGCAGCTGCTGCAGCTCTATGAGCGGAGAGGAGTTCGCGAGAAGAGGGGCTTCATGAGGAAGCTCTGCGCATGGATATTTTTGCATTATTAGACGTCTGCAACCTCTGTCAGACGTCTGGAGGTGTCGTCGAACGTCCGGAGAGGGCTCAAGACATCTGACAGCACGTAGGGTGCCTAGATACGTACCATGCACGAGCTTGCATGCGTGTACGGTTATGTTTAGGTGTCGTACTTTAAGCTGCGCGTGCATGCGCAAGTACGAGGGCTTTGGAAAGGCACGTCGTGCGACCTTCCAGGCGCTTTAGGACCTCTAGAGACCATGTCAGACGTCTGACTACTCTTCCAGACGATCGGGAGCAGTGTTAGACGTCTGGAAACTCCCTCAAACGGCTGCGAAGGGGTTCAGATGTCTGAAAAAGGCACGGGAAAGCAAGGTGAGCTACTGCGTTCGTTTAAGACATCTGGGACTCATCCTAGACATCTGATTTTAGTCACAGTGCGTGTTTTCAGGCCGATTCAGGGCCCAAACGGAGTCAGTTTTATGTAAACAAAGCATCGTTGGTTTCCGTTCGGAATTCTCTACATGTTAGCGCCATACCTATGCTATTTTTAGCTGATTTGACATGTTAGTCGACAATATAGGTCTTCAGTCCGTAGTGTACACAGGACCTGCAGAGACATCAGGATTTACTGTACAAGCCCCCATTCCACCCGTATACCCTAGTAGAGTGGTCCTCTCTAATACTATGATTTAAATGATTAAAGGGCATGCTATATTAGAATGATATTATTGAACCTTAAGATATGAAATGAACCATAGGGCTAAGATTGATGAATGTACATTACCTGAATCCCACTGTTATACTCTGAAATGCATGTTAAAGTCTTTATTGTTAGCAACTGAATAATTAAGTGATGTGGTGATTGTTTAATTTATTAAATCACGAGCTGCCTGTTACACGATTAAGAACCAGAATGTGGATAGTGAGATATGTCGTATATGAAATGGAATGAGTACGATGCATGAACCCTACGGAGAATTAGGAACGGAACTCAAGTAAATTGAAACGAATATTAGTGGTATGATGGAACATGTTGCCTTTGGGCTGATTGGTTGTATAGACTTGGGTATGGAAAGTGAGTTGGCCCTCGTGTACGCAGTACCGATGTGTGCTACTGTCACTTTAGTGTAGGGGGGAGCTAGCCGCCCCTTGGGTTGGGACCCGAGGTTAGGAATGGCTACCCTACATCGACTCCTGTAAGGAGAGCTACTGTCACTTTAGTACAGGGGGGAGATAGCCGCCCCTTGGGTTGGGACCGAGGGGTTAGGAATGACCACCCTACACCAACTCTTGTTAGGTCCACTAGGCAAACCGGGATAGTTGGGCGATGATACGCAGACTATTGAGGGGTGTGGCCCCCTATTCTGTTCTGTGCTGTACGTTTGGGCGTACCCGTTAACGGAAAAGACTAACCACATGCCAGTGTGGAGTAGTTACCCGTGCGCTTATGTCGCGTGCCGTAGTCACCGCTACGTCGCAGCCATGACCCTAGGGTGGTAGACCCGGTGTAGGACTACCACGGGGTGTTCTCCCGACCAGGAGAGTGCCACGTGTACATCCTGCATCGCAGGAAAACTGCATCAAGATCGTTCCCTTAGAGAACAAGTGGATTAAGAAATGTTGTGGACCCTTACTAGAAATCGAATTAGAAGCACATAAATGTTTTAAACGAAAACAAATAATAATACATAACTGGAAATTGTACGGTTAATTAACTGCTTGTTCCTTTATGTTTAATTGCATGTAAATGACATATCCACCACTCTACTCAGCGTTAGCTGATCACATATTTATATAACCATGTTCAGGTTAAGGAGTTGAGTAGCCAGTGCCACCGGCTGCAGAGGGTACTAGGCCTAGTCGAGCCTAGCCATAGTTGTATTTTCTCTGGTTTCTGTTTCAGAGCCCTTTTGTTGGTAGTGAGTATCTTTAGCCTATAGTAACTATTTTTGTTATATCTCTAATTGTGATGGCTATGTCTATAATACTACCTTTCTGCTTATGGCATGTAATATCTTTGAGACATTCTGTTCTATTTTCCATTGCTTAGTTACATCACATGTGTGGTTGTGGAATGATTTATGCATTTGGTTATTTCTCGTCGGACGATTGGGTCTTAGGATTTAGTTGAGGCGAGTAGTTCTCGGGTTTAGGAGCCAGGATCGAGTCGTAACAAGATGATATCAGAGCAAGGTCGTCCTGAGAAATGAATCATATGGTCTGGAAGTAATCACTCATGTGCATGTAGCTAGGATAACCATCACAACGTGTTATCTTGATCTTCGCTTCCGAGTCTTATTTCTTTCTGGAAACTGGTATCATCAACAATCCTCGTTCATTTTTTTCGCTCTCTTTATAGGAGATGCCTCATCGAGGAGCTCTTGAGGCAGGCCGCGGATGTAGCCGTTGGCGTGGTTGTAGGGGCGAACGTGCCGGACCTGGGGCAGCAGTCGATCCACCCCTCCTTCTGGGCATCCAGGCCTAGGACCTCGCCCAGCTGATTCGGGACATAGTGTGGGAGGAGATTCAGCAGCCTCCTCCTTCGCCACCTCTCCCTTAGGACGTAAAGGGAGAGTCCTCTGTGAGACAGGGGAGCCGCCGCAGCGTTGGACGAGCTGGAGGGGGAGGGGGTGATCCTCCACCACCCCTACCACCCTCAAACACTTCTGAGCATGTGTCCTCCCTACCGGGAGGCGTACCTGTTCCCTTGTTGCCGCTCCACTACGAGCTATTCGCCCAGTTTTGGAGGATGAAACCCCCCCTCCTTCAAGGGGGAGGAGAGCCCGTCTGAGGCAAAGGACTGGCTGGAGTAGATGTCGAAGATTTTCGACACGCTCCACCCTCCTACAAAGTGTCGAGTGGCCTTTGCCACGTACCAGTTGGAGAGTGCATCCCATAAGTGGTGGAGGGCAGTCAGAGGCCAGGAGGGGAGAGAGCCATCGTGGGACTCTTTTGCAAGCAGTACTTCCCACAGACCTGGCAGGTCCAGAGGAGGCGGGAGTTCCATACTCTCCATAAGGGGCGATGACAATTAGCGCGTATTATATGCGTTTCCTGGAGCTTTCACGCTTTGCCTCGACGACTGCGTGTACAGAGGAGGAGCGCCTGTGGGGGTTCACTGTGAGCCTCCAGCCTACTATTCGGGGGTATGTGAAGCCCCTAAAGTTACCTACTTTCTCTCGCATGGTTGAGGCGGCCATGACTTATGAGGAGACCATCCTGACCGTTCGAAACACTGACGGTGGATGGAAGAAGCCCTACCAGCTGAAGCACTCACAGGGCCATCAGGAGAGGAGGTATGTGGCGCTCACAGGGGACTCGTCCCGCTCTGTGGGGCCACCAGTGGCCTTTGGAGGCCCCAGCCAAGGGCCAGCTGCTAGCATCGGACCCTTGCCCAGTTTGCAGTAGGGACAGACTGAGGGAGGAGGTCGTGCCCCTCTCTGTTACTAGTGTGGGCAGCTGAGCCACATGAGAAGGGACTACCCATCTAGGGTCGGAACACATCAGATGCTTCTAACACCGAGTACTGGAGGACGATCTAGTGGCCGCAGTTACCAAGCAGGAGGAGGAGGACAACAGTCATGATGAGGGTACAGGCCAGCTACTGCTCGCCTGGCCCAGAGCATGGCCGCTTCTTCTACACTTAGGGCTAAGGAGCGTGTCAATGCCTTGACTCACAGAGATGCCAGAGCTTCGGGTTCTATGGTGGCAGGTATGGTTACAGTTTCTAGCAGATTAGTCTATGTACTTTTCAATTCTGGTGCCATGCATTCTTTTGTCTCCACGAGTTTTGCCGTTAGCTTGGGGTAGAGCAGCATACTGTTAAAGGATCCGTTCCTGATCAGAGGCCCAAATGGACAGTTTTTTGCCACCGAAGTGGTCTTCACAAACTGTGAGGTCGTATAGAGGGACACAGTCTTCCCGCCGACCTGATCGTGATCCCGATGGAGGACTTTGGCGTGATCCTAGGGATGAACTGGCTGTCTGCCTATCACGCCCTGGTGGACTACTTTAGGAGGAAGATCGTCTTCTCCATACCAGAGCTACCTCCCTTTGAGTTCCACAGCCAGCCGGTAGACGGAGGTTTCAAGTGCATCTTCGCTCTTCGGGCAGTGAAACTGCTAAGCCAGGGGTGTGAGGGCTTCCTAGTTTGTGTTGTAGCCAAGCCTAGCCCAGTGGCCGACTTACAGAGTATCTCGGTGGTCCGCGAGTACCCCGACGTCTTTCTAGAGGAGCTGCCTGTAGATTTCTTACTAGGAGGGGGTGACGTAATAATTGCGGAAATAAATATAAACAATCTCACAAAATAGACAAACACACAAGTACACAAGTATTTTTAGGTGGAAACTCAAATCGGGTGAAAACCACCACCTAACCCTCTCGAGTTAGGATTTTCCGATCAACCAAGTTGATTAAAATCCACTAAACAAAAGCACTTTAAACGAGGGTGATTCAACCTCAAATACAACCACGCTACAAGTGCGAGGGTAGCGTTCCTCAACCCCTTCTCTTCACGAGAAGGATTTTGTCCCTCGAAGGAGACGGGAATTCGCAAAGCGAATGCCCAACCAAATAACAAAGATAAAATAAACAAATAATCCTATAGAGCCAACAAAGTAATTTTTAACCTAAGCTTCTATAGGAATTAGGATGCTTCCCTTTGAAAGGAGTGCATCGACGACGTGGATGCGTGAGCCACGGGACGACGCAACTTCGCTCTTGTGAACTATGGCGGGAGAGCGGGTGCGCGAAGGCTTGATGCTCTCAAGATGTAGAACTTGAGCTTTGAGAGCAAGAGAGACACAAAATGGTAGAAAGTATGTTCCTTAGGTGTGTTTTTTTGTTGTGTCTTAGGTGTGTAAAGGCTCCCCTCTATTTATAGAGGCCTTAGGAAGGCTTTGGAAGGCTTAGGAAAGGTTCCATAGCCGTTGGGTGCAAAGCCCAAGTGAATCAACCCGAAATCAGGAACAATTATTGCACTGACAGGGTTATCAGACGTCTGGAAGACCACTTTAAGACGTCTGATTTCAAGGTCAGACGTCTGATTTTGGGCGGGTTCCTTCCTGACTTGAATCAGATCTAAATAGGGTTCTTGTGCAAGTCCATCAGACGACATATAGGACGTCTGGCACTATGTCTGGATGTCTGGAAACCTACTTTCTCTGTGGGAATGAATTTCCAAACGTTGCAACTACTAGAAAATCTCTGAGAAGAGATTTTGGGTCAGCCGAGGCAAAACGGTCAATTATCATACGTGTGGAAGGGCTTAAGGACGTCTGATAAGGCTCTAACAGTCGTATCTCGAGTGTTCGCTAAGCCAGCCAACGGTCCAGAGACATCAGACGTCTGGCAGAGACATCAGACGTCTCCTAAGACGTCTGGTTTAAGGTCTAGACATCTGATTTCATCAGACAGAACTAACTATGTCCACGCTAAATGTTATCAGACGTCTGAAGCAACAGTCAGACGTCTTAAAACACATTATCAGACGTCTGATTTGGGAATTAGACGTCTGGAAATGCTGTTTAAACCCTATATTGGTTTTCTAAGTTCTCTACAGAAAACCTAAGTATCCTAGGGTTGTGCCGGTGTTCCTAGGACTACTGTTAGGGTACTTTGAGGCTCTTTAAAATGATTCTAAGTAAAAATAAAGAGCAACAAAAGAAACGAAAAATACAATAAGTACAAGAGGAGGAAATCTATCCTATTCTTCATTTCCTTCCATCTTCAATCTATCGCTCCTCACGAATCTCCTTTGTTTTCCATCAAGCTCCTCCAATCCATCCTGGATGAGAGCTCGAACTTCATCTAATCACGTCTCTATTTGCAATTTTCCTGAAATCTAAGACTCCAAGTGCAAATGTTAAATAACACGTGTTTTGTTATCATCAAAACAAATGATCGTGGTGCTCTAGCACCAACAATCTCCCCCTTTTTGATGATGACAAAATCGTAAATAATAATGAAAAAAAAAATCCTCCCCCTTTTTGACATTATCAAAAAGGTTTGATTGATTTTAAATTTTCTATAACTCCCCCTTAAAACATGCTCTTCTATAAATTTCTTTTAATAAAGGTAATGTCCTCCCCCTTTTTTATAACAACAAGATAGCTATTATTTTTCTCCCCCTTTCTAAAGGAAATTTAGCTACCTTATATCTCCCCCTTAAAAATTGACAATTAGCTTATAATTTTTTGCTCCCCCTATCTAAATGCTTATGATAAAAAGATAGGGTAAATGATTTTTACCTCACCTACCATGGCCAATAAAATGGCCCGAATGGTGGTGGTGGATGCCACATCGGATGGGGCTCCCATCCGTAGCTTGGAGGCCCGGGCATTGGCATCGGTCTCCAATCTGGTGGTCGACGTGCGACGGGTCCATCGTTTGTTCGCCGTCTCATCGGTCTTCTTATTCTCCTCCTTGGTCTACTCCTTGGTTCTCCCAACTCGAGTTGACCAGCCTTGAGTTTGTAGGTCCAGTCCTTTGTGTTGTAGTTATCCCTGAAACCTACAAAACAAGATTCCAATTCTTTTTTCGTTATCCAAGTGGGCTTGGATCCGAATCTGTTAGTAGGTCTCCTTGACGGAGATCCTTTCTCAACCTTAGGGCTATATAGGTTATCTACCCTATTTATCAATTTATTTAATTTCTCCCTAAGACATGCAAGTTCATTTTCTATAATATTCATCTTAGTCTTTAAATCAGAAATTTCTATTTTTAGACTAACATTTTCCTCAATCAATTTATTATTTTCATTGATGAGGTTATGATTTTCTAATAATAGGTTATCATTTTTAGGACTAGCTTCTAGATTCTTGAGTTTTATTTCTAATCTTTCATTTTCACTTTTAAGAAAACTAAGGTTCTTTTTAATGTTTTTATTTTCTATCTTAAGTGCTTTACTAACATCAAATAGTTCATTAAAAGCTTCTTGTAAATCGAGATTTACCTCGTTGTCGGAGTCGTCGCTGTCATTGTCACTTTCTCCGATTGCCATGAAACCAAGGCACGCGGTTTCCTTCTCCTCGAGATCTTCTTCCGAGCTCGTCTCCTCATGAGTGTCTTCTAACTTCCTCCATATCTCATGGGCGTTAGTGCACTCTTGGATTTGCTCAAACTCTTTCGGACTCAACGCGCAATACAAGGCATTCATTGCCTTTGCGTTGAGGTTGAGATTCTGATGTAAACACATTTACACTACTTAAAAGGTCTATTTATGCATGTTCTTAAGTATAGGATTGCATTTCATGATATAAATATTGCATAACATGCATCATCTCGCATTTAGACTAGTTTGAATAAAATGGAGGTTAATTGTCTCCTTTTATGTGCTTGGACAGAGTAAACATTTTATCGGGGCCCCGGATCAAAGATCTAACCGTATGGATATGATCAAGGCGACGATTGGAGTTCAACGACTCCGAGATCGCCCTAATCAGGCATCCGTAGCATCAGATAGAGATCGGGGAACCCTAGAAGATCAAGGGCTAGGATGGTGTAAATCCGCACTTCAGATGACAAATTCGACCGCACGGATGAATTCGGATCGACGATCGCAGCCCAACAACACAAAAATCGAGTCAATCCGACATCCGTGGCACCATCTACAACTTCCAGAAGATGGACGGTCTTGATGGCGCCACGTGACGCCATCTCAGCCGCCCAAATGGCCGCTGGCACTTTGTGAAGACCCCCGCCCGATCGCTCTCCGCCGTCAGATGGAGATCCAACGGCTGTGGCCGCCCGGCGCTTAAAACATGCGCTTGACCATCCGCGCCCCGCAGCGCAGCGGTCGAGCGCACTTACGCGAGCGCGGGGCGCGGGCTCAAGCCGCGGCGAGGGGATTGGAGGCGCGAGTAATTGAGGCGCGTGGAGCGTCGGATGGAGATCGTGCGGTTGCGGGTGCCCGATAGCGCCGACGCGCGATTGGATGCCTCGCGTAACGCGCGATCGCACGCGCAGGCGGGCGGGTTGCAGCAGGGGCGGACGCGTTTTAAGCCGTCCGATCTCGCGATCGGACGACTGAAAAGCGCTGGACGTGCGCGAACGTTGAGCAGCGGGCAGCCGAGGAGGCGCGCGTGGGTGCGGCAGCGACGGCCACGTCGGGGCTTTAGTGACGGATTTATCCGTCACTAAAGACCCCTTATTTATTATTTTGAAGATGTAATGTCCATTTTGCCCCCACTCCTTGCAACTATAAAAGGAGACCCCCTCCATACGAAATTCTGATCCCTTCTTGCTCCCCTCTACCCCTCCAAAGCTCAAGAGAAGCTTGTCCCACACCTGGGATGCTTCTCGCGAGATAAAGTCCAATTTTCGTTCCCCTTCGGAAGTGGATCCCGCGACGACGACGGCGTGCTGCTTCGTTCCCGTTCTTCTGCTTCATCCTCCTTCGTCCCTCTTTGTTCTCCTTCGTCCAGGCGTCGTCCCGTCCGGCTCGTCCTCCAAGCAACCGTCGAGGAGGATTTCTCTCTCCCTATTCTTTTTACCGCTTTCTAGTATAGATTTACTGCTTTCTAGATTAATCTACTCGTCCTCCAAGCAATCGTCGAGGAGGACATTTCTCTCTCCATTCTTTTAATGCTTTCTAGAGTAAATTTATCGCTTTCTAGAGTAATTATTTTATGCTTTCTAGTTGTAATGAACAATCTCTTCAATACAAAAATTCCTTGTTTATTCTACATCTCATTTTGATTTCTCTGTGTAATATTCTCTTTCTCTCTTACTCTCTCTCTCTTTTATTTATTGTAAATAATTAGATGGTTCTAAATTGAATTATTCTGTAACAAATAAAAGAAACGCGTAGTTTTTAAATCAAACGTCTGCCTCCCTGTGTTCGACCCGGAATTTTAATTTCGGTATAAATTTTATTTGTTGAACACGAATTCTTCGCTTTCGAACTACAACGACAGGTTTTCCAAAACCGAACACGTTAGCGTAGGTTCGTACACGTTCAACAGATTCCGAACCTGATCTTCTGAGTAACCTCTTGCGGGTTTCTTGGGAATCACAAATGCGGATTCCCATTTTTCCCACACCCGGAAGTCGTAGGCCTACAACCACATAGTCATACGATTTTTCCAATAAACGAAATCTACACCTGCAAAGTATGGTGGTCGCGAGGTATCGTGTCCTTCGGTGCACATGAATGCTTTTCCCTCCATATCTAGATCCTCGCCGGTTTGTAACGCCGATAACGCGAGACCTGCTATGATACCAACTGTTGATTTCCTACTAGGAGGGGGTGACGTAATAATTGCGGAAATAAATATAAACAATCTCACAAAATAGACAAACACACAAGTACACAAGTATTTTTAGGTGGAAACCCAAACCGGGTGAAAACCACCACCTAACCCTCTCGAGTTAGGATTTTCCGATCAACCAAGTTGATCAAAATCTACTAAACAAATCACTTTAAACGAGGGTGATTCAACTTCAAATACAACCACGCTACAAGTGCGAGGGTAGCATTCCTCAACCCCTTCTCTTCACGAGAAGGATTTTATCCCTCGAAGGAGACGGGAATTCGCAAAGCGAATACCCAACCAAATAACAAAGATAAAATAAACAAGTAATCCTATAGAGCCAACAAAGTAATTTTTAACCTAAGCTTCTATAGGAATTAGGATGCTTCCCTTTGAAAGGAGTGCGTCGACGACGCGGATGCGTGAGCCATGCGACGGCGCAACTTCGCTCTTGTGAACTACGGCAGGAGAGCAGGTGCGCGAAGGCTTGATGCTCTCAAGATGTAGAACTTGAGCTTTGAGAGCAAGAGAGACACAAAATGGTAGAAAGTATGTTCCTTAGGTATTTTTTTTGTTGTGTCTTAGGTGTGTAAAGGCTCCCCTCTATTTATAGAGGCCTTAGAAAAGCTTTGGAAGGCTTAGGAAAGGTTCCATAGCCGTTGGGTGCAAAGCCCAAGTGAATCAACCCAAAATTAGGAACAATCATTGCTCTGACATGGTTATCAGACGTCTAATTCTGGCATCAGACGTCTGGAAGACCACTTTAAGACGTCTAATTTCAAGGTCAAACGTCTGATTTTGGGCAGGTTCCTTCCTGACTTGAATCAGATCTAAGCAGGGTTCTTGTGCAAGTCCATCAGACGACATATAGGACGTCTGGCACTATGTCTGGATGTCTGGAAACCTACTTTTTCTGTGGGAATGGATTCCCAAACGTTGCAACGGCTAGAAAATCTCTGAGAAGAGATTTTGGCTGAGGCAAAACGGTCAATTATCAGACGTCTGGAAGGGCTTAAGGACATCTGATAAGGCTCTAACGGTCATATCTCGAGTGTTCGCTGAGCCAGCCAATGGTCCACTAATTGGACGTCTGGCAGAGACATCAGACGTCTCCTAAGATGTTTGGTTTAAGGTCTGGATGTCTGATTTCATCAGACAAAACTAACTATGTCCAGGCTAAATGTTATCAGACGTCTGAAGCAACAGTCAGACATCTTAAAACACATTATCAGACGTCTGATTTGGGAATTAGATGCCTGGAAATGCTGTTTAAATCCTATATTGGTTTTCTAAGTTCTCTACAGAAAACCTAAGTATCCTAGGGTTGTGCCGGTGTTCCTAGGACTACTGTTAGGGTACTTTGAGGCTCTTTAACATGATTCTAAGTAAAAATAAAGAGCAACAAAAGAAACGAAAAATACAAGTACAAGAGAAGGAAATCTATCCTATTCTTCATTTCCTTCCATCTTCAATCTATCACTCCTCGCGAATCTCCTCTGTTTTCCATCAAGCTCCTCCAATCCATTCTGGATGCGAGCTTGAACTCCGTCTAATCACGTCTCCATTTGCAATTTTCCTGAAATCTAAGACTCCAAGTGCAAATGTTAAATAACACGTGTTTTGTTATCATCAAAATAAATGATCGTGGTGCTCTAGCACCAACATTGCCAAGACTACCGCCTGAGCGTGAGATCAAGTTTGAGATCTCACTGGTACCGGGGACCAGCCCCATCTCTACTGCACGATACAGGATGACCCCCCCTGAGCTGCGAGAGCTCAAGTCTCAGTTACAGGACCTACTAGAGAAGGGCTTTGTGAGGCCCAGTGCGTCCCCATGGGGAGCCCCTGTTCTGTTCGTGGAGAAGAAGGACGGTACCCTTCGTCTTTGTGTCAACTACAGACAGCTGAACCAGGTCACCGTCAAGAACAAATATCAGTTGCCTCATATTGACGACCTCTTCAACCAGCTGAGAGACACCATGGTGTTCTCCAAAATAGACCTGAGATCGGGTTACCATCAGCTGAGGACCAGGGAGACTGACGTCTCGAAGACAACTTTCTGTATTCGGTATGGACACTACATGTTCTTGGTCATGCCGTTTGGGTTGACCAACGCCCCCACTACTTTCATGGATCAGATGAATCGCGTCTTCGGGACGTACTTAGACCAGTTTGTGGTGGTGCTTATCGACAACGTACTAGTCTACGCTCGAGATCAGGTGCAGCATGGACAAATCTACGTATGGTTCTAGATACTTTAAGATGACGCAGGCTGTACACCAAGTATAGCAAGTGCAAGTTCTGGTTGAGACAAGTTATCTTCTTGGGCCATGTGATCTCAGGAGACAGGATTGCTGTGGATCTGACCAAGGTTGAGGTCGTACTTAGGTTGGAGAGGCCACGTACAATGACAGAGAAACGTAGCTTTTTAGGATTGGTAGGCTACTACCAATAACTCATTAGGGGATTCTCTCAGATCGCGTGCCCAATGACTCAGTTGACCCAAAAGGACGTGCCCTTCACCTGGACAGATGAGTGTTAGTCGTGCTTTTAGGAGTTGAAGGTGAGACTGACTTCAGCTCCAGTACTCACCATACTGAACAGTAGTGGTGGGTTTGTGGTTTGCATTGACTCCTCGTTGTAGGGGTTGGGTGGTGTGCTTATGCAGCGGGGCCACGTTGTCACTTACGCTTTGCGGCAACCAAAGCCCCATGAGCATAACTACCTGATGAGTTGCGACTTATCATAGCTAAATCGCCTAAGTTAAGCTAGAAATTAGGATAAACACTATGGAATCAACACAGAAAAAGGATTAAGTGTGGGAAACAGAGAAAAAGACCTAAAACATCAATTTTGTGTTAAAAATGCATAATTAAGTCAATTATTGAGATATTTTATTGATAAATGTAAAATGGTGATCCAATTGCAAATTTAACACACAAATAAGCTCAAAATTTCAAATCAAAAGTAAAATTAACTTCTAATATGTTCAAGTGAGTTTCAATAAAAATTTGGTTGCATTTAGACATCATTAAGGCCTTGCAATTAAAGATTCTCATTTAAGTCCTTAGGTCATAACTTTTCAGCCTTAGAAATCTCTCCAAGGACCAATTTATAGGACGCAAGGACCTAATTGCAAGCTCATAGGGACCGCTCTGTAACTATTCCTAACCACTTATGGGTTTGATTGCACTTCTTCCACCGTTTCGCGCAGGGGCTTATTGTGCAAAAACACCATTAGATCCCAGAGCCACCTGCTACTCACGTGCTACTGTAGTCGCGAAGAACACCTTCCATTGTGGTCGCTCATTCTCTTGATCTCTTGATCTGTGGTTGCCAATCAATTGAACCTTCACGCGACTCCACATGTTTGGACACCTCTACCTCCAAATCTCATCCAATGGTCAACTTTTGGTTTAGGATCGCACGTGCTTCCCTCAACTCATCTTGATCGTAGATGACCTAAGCACCTATTTTCACCCCCGCAGTGAGCTCACTCACTGATCATTCTACTTAAGGAGCTCCCTTGCCTCCCACGCAAAGGATTGACCACATCTCTTACTTTCTTGAGGCAATCTCTTTGTCCTCACCAGTTCCTCCTCTCCACTCGACCCTGTTCTGGCACCATGAGCAAATGAACTCCATCTTCTCTGACTCTCCTCGCCGCTAAGGACCACATAGCACTTGAGGGCGACCCTGCATCCCACTAATGGACTTTCAATCTGTTGGAGATCCTCCCCCCTTCGTCGCTGCAGCCACCAACTGCAGATCTTCTTAACAGGTCCCATTCATCTGATTAGAATAAAATTTCCCTGTTTCCTAGTTAATTGTAGTAATAGGATTGTTACGATCGACAACGATTTGTATGAAAAAGAATCGTCGTTGTTGTTATATATGTCACAAATAAAAACCATTATCGTGTCTATTTTATTTATTTACATAATTTTTACTGGTTTATTCCAAGTTGCTTACTGGAAGGCAGTTAGTGATATACATCACTCTCTAAGTCCAACATTATTCTTTAATCCCAAAAAGATCAATTTTATGTACAATTTTGAATAAATGAATTAATGAATGACATAATAACTCAATTATGTACAACAAAATGAACTAAAATGCTTACAAGCTGGTATATACAAACAAGCATCAAACACTATGATTAAGTATTATATACTATCTATTTTTAACTTATAATACTAATACTTACATATATATGCAATAATAAGTAAAAATATATACTATATTATCTTAACTTAATATACTAACATATACAGTAACATATATAATATCTACAGTAACAAATATAAACGTCGCTACGCCCAAAAAAATATATACAAAATCTAAGGTAGAAACTAGGATCTGTAGCGACACTTATTCTATCTATAGTGACAGTTTATTCTGTCAGTAAAGCTATATGGTTATTTATGTATATATATAGCTCAAACATATCTATACTACGTATACTTAATATACCTATACTTATTATTTACAGTATACACTTATATATGCTATACTAATTTATGTATATACTTTTCTCTCATTCTTTCTTCTTCTATTAACACTTAACTCTTATCCTATATTTGTATGCCTTTTCTGCCTTACATTCAACACTTAACCATTTTCAAGTTCGATCTCTTCTCTTCTTTTCTTTCCTTAACCCTTCATTAAGCCTTACTTAATTCAACAATGGGTTTTAAGGTTGGCAGGCAACTCTTTTCGAGGCATATACAGCACCCGAGGTGGGTGGCACCATACCTCTACTAAGAGCCGCCCTAATTCTTTAATTAGGCCTCTTAATCTCAGTTTAAGCATAGTAATGGGCTTAATCAAGCCTTTTGCATAGTGCATGGCTCCCTGCCACACACCGCACACCAGTATCACATCACAACTCAATCCATGCCATATGCCATATCATGCTCGAAGGGATAAGGGGGTATTGTTTTGAGCGCCCGGTGTTACGACCCGATTCCCAAATCCCTACGAGACACGAGAATAGGACCGAGTCGACTGATCCTAAGAGCCAGTCGTTCAGTGAGAAAGTATCCAAAAGAGCAGTAAAATAAACCACATTCACCATGCATATAACTAGTAGTAACAAAAGTACAGCAGTAAAGAAAAGAACTACTACAATACACACCACCACAACAGTAGATAATTAAACAGGTACATAAACATGATGCTTACAATAAAAGAGTATAGTGGTAACAGAAAATACTCACTACAATAGAAGAAAGGGTACAGTAGGTACAACACAAGTAAAACTACTGGGCTCTACTAGGCCCAGCACCCTCTGCAGCCGCAGGCTCTGGCTACTCAACACCTGGTCCTGAAAGGATGACAAAGGTGACACGTCAGCGAAACGCTGAGTAGAGTGGCAACCAACTAGCTAAGAAAAACAGTAAGGTGGACAAGTAGTTGTTATTTTTAATTTCCTCCTTTATTTCTATTTACTCATTCTTGATATTATTCCTCGGATCTTTCTCTTGATCTCGAATGTTCCTCGTGGGAACGATCTTGATTGCAGTCTTTTCCGAAAAGTAGAAGTAGCATGTGGTGCTCTCCTGGCCGGGAGAGTCCCCCGTGGTGGTCCTACCCTCAGTCAACCACCCCAAGGTCACTGACAGACGTAACAGTGACTACGGCACGCGCGATAAACGTACGGGTAGCTACCCCGCACTGGCACACGGTCAGTCGTTTCCATTAACGGGTGTGCCCAAAGCACAGCACGGAACCAGTATAGGGCAGAGCCCTCTCAGTCATAGGGGTCTAGCCCCTCCACGGTAACCAAATAGGGGACTTGCCCCTCCACAGTCCTCGCACCCTCGCCTGACTACCCTGGTTTGCCTAGTGGGCCTAACAAGTCGGTGTAGGAAGGCTAGCAGAACCCCGGAGCCCGTGAGGTGGCTAGTGCCCTCCATACACTAGTAGCTCTCCCCGGTACTGTGTACGCGAGGGCCAAAGTCGATACAAAGTGGCCAGACCTAACCCTGTGTCCCTGGGGCGGCTAGCTCCGCTCTGCACTAAACAGGGGGACAGTCGCTCTCCTTAGTACTCCGTACTCAAGGGTCAGCTCACTTCCCCAATTCCATTCCATTCACCTCTCAGAAGCTCTACTCTTAATTCCCCGTAGGGTTCATGCTCATATTTCTTTAACTAAGCCAATTTAGGTTTCATCATTTCAGCTTTATATTCATATAGCCCATGTTCTCAACAGTTAATATACATTCATAAACAAGCAACTGTTATCCAATTACAGGCAATTATCATTTTTCTTTCTACTTTTCCAAGACCGCAATCCATATATTCACGACATTCGTTTCGGTGTTTCTGTTCCTAGGATTCATGCCACACCCTAGGATCTATCATTCAATCTAGTTTTCCAGTCCTAGGATTCATGCCATACCCTAGGATCTATCATTCAATCTAGTTTTCCAATCCTAGGGTTCATAATTGTTGATAAACAATTGAAGGGAGCCACTCTACCTGCAAAATCGGGAGTACTGGGGGCGTGATTGGCAAGTCTGCGTGCCTCCGCAACCCCCAGAGCTGCAACGGAATGGGGTCCTAACACAAGGATCAAACACAAGGAACTACTCAGAATAGGATACAAGTACTGTAAATAAGTAGAGGAACTAATTCTGAGAACGAAATTTGAAACGCGGAAAACGGATTTCGAACAGACCCTAAACGGGTCAAAAATAACCAGTCTGCCCTAAATTTGACGTCTGGAACATCTTCCAGACGTCTTAAACGATGGTTCAGGTCATACCTTGTTTCTACGCGGTTCTTCAAACGTCCAGAATCCCGCTGAACCGTCTGGACCTAGTTCCAGACGTCCGACTATCACTCTGGACGTCTGGAGACCCTATTCGTCGTCTGGTGCTGTGCCCAGACGTTCGATCTGTGTGGGAGGGCGTGCCCTTGCACCTTCCCAAACGAACCCTGCACGCGCACGCAATCGATCTCAGCACAGCAAAGAAGCAGATCCTTCGGCGGAACGGCCTGCATGGCCGTACACGGGAAAGGAGAAGGAAAAGAAATATTGTACCTTTCAGATGTTTGTATCTCACTCCAAACGTCCCCCGCTCCATCTGGACGTAGGTCCAGATGTCTGATTCTGGGAAATTTTCCCAGAATCAGGACCTCCTCGCCCTCTGGCTGCTGCGCATGGCCGTGCCGCGCCGTGCTCGCCTGCTTCCTGAGCTGCAGCAGCACCTCCCCAGCACCACGCTCCCGCTGCGCGCCCGACGGCCGGCCCTAGCTACTCCGGCGAGCTCACACACTCGCGCTCTACCTGTTCTCCCTCTCGCTGCACCTCCTCCTCCCCGCGCACACCCGGCAGCAGCTGCTGCCCTCTCCCTCTCACTCTCACGCTAATAGAAAGAAGAAGGAGGAGACGGTGCAGTGATGGTGAGGGAGAGGAGAGGGGGGAGGTATTTGAAGGCGCCGTGGGGAGAGAGAGAGGAAGAAAAGATGAGCCTACAGAACGAGGAGGGAAGAGAGAGAAGAAAAGAGGGCGGTGGGTCAGTTTGCGCGTGCATGTGCGCAGATGCAAATTCGTACGCCGCAAAAATTAATTTCCAGACATCTGGGAAGGCTTTCAGACGTCTGACCAGACGTCTGGACCAACTACCAGACGTCTTAAAAGACGTTTAATGCCAGGGTCTTAACACCCGGCGCCCGTGACGACTGGTAGCTATAGGAACAAATTCAATTTAAGCGCCTCAGTGTGCTTCGTGCCACACGATGTGGCGCTATCTTTAGCGGCTCTCAACATTGGAATCACAGCGCAGCAGGTCTGATCTTGGGATTTTCACCCTCGATTTGAGGGCCATAATTTATTATAAATTAAAAATAAATTATGTGATATTAAAGTATTTACATAGTACTACATAATTGTACAATTAATTTACAAAATTAATTACCTTTATTATATAAATAAATTAAGTAAAGTTTACAGTTTATTCATACTGTTTATTAGGTTTTATTTCTTAATTACATATAAATTATTTAATTTATGGTCTAATTGGCCTTATACAGTATTAATATACATATTAAGGTATTTAATAAAGATTTTTATTATATTTTACAGGTTTTATTTTGATTTTATTTACATTTAAATAGCTTATTTTGGACTATTTTATATATAAATTAGATATAACTAATATAATACATTATAAATATAGTGAAATTAGGTTAATTTACTTAAAATACTTTAATACAAATATACAGTATAAATTAGTTTAGTTTTAACTTAAATTACTAATTTATTTTAATTTAATCTAATAACTTAGCTAGTAACTTAATAAATTAATTATTTATTCTATATATATAATTAAATTATGGTACAGGGTTTATTATGTACATTATATATAGACATAAATACGTATGTGTGATATTAGTAGTAAATATGTTCATTTATAGGGTTTTATTAATTTACTTAGAGTATAATACATACAAGATAATATAGATAATAGATAATTATATAAATAAGTTATATATGGTTTAAGTTATCTTAAATATTTAAGTTACTTATATAATATACACATAAGTTTTATATATACATTATGTACATATTATGGATTATGTACAAAAATGGCTTGGTATATACTTATATTTACATGTATATACATAGTATATAAGGTGTTTTTAGGTATTTTTGAGGGTTTTTCTTCTTTTTAGGGATTTTGTGTGTTTTATAGAGGTAGGAGGTGAGAGAGAAAGAAAGAGATGAGATAGAGAGATTTTTTTTTTTTTTTGTATTAAGGGATTTTTATTGAGTTTTAAGGTAGACTAAATCGTCGGCTGGTATGATCTACCAAGCTGGGGTTTAGAATACCATAAAACCTGACATATGTGTAAAAATTTACCTAATCTTCACTAAGAGGTTTATTTTATTTTTTTAGATTTTTTATAGGATTTTTATTTATGTGCAAGTTAAGCACATTCTAGGCCTTTAGAGGATTTTCTAAGTGAACCTGTGACCTAGAATGGAATTATAAAGGCTAAATAGGCAGCGGACTGCCTCAAACATGCTCAACAAATGATAAGGAAGGAATAACAACAGTTAAGCATAAAATTCCACGTAGATTTCCATTAATTTTGATTTTAGACAGTTAGGCATGCAAGGTTAGTTGAGAAAGAAAGATTTAAGCATGAAACAAGCCATTCTAAATTGAATTTAAATCAAATAAAAGTACATGAAAGCTTGTATACATAAAATACAATATTAATAACATATCAGCTATTCTAAGTACTTGAACCTAGGCCTACAGTCCAAAGAGTCTTTAGCCTACTGTCCTGCTACAGCAATAGCAGCAACAGCCAAAAGCAATCATAATAGCAGCAAGACTGCTAACAGCAGTAGCAGCCACTGAACAACAACTAGTTGAACTATTGCAACAGCTCCAGACATCTTAAAAACAATCCAAGAGTTGCTGTAGAATTAGGATTTCCAATCTAACAATTAGTCCCTAATTCTATACATGAAAGTCCCAGTTCGGACTTGAGAAAGTCTGATCAGAGATGTAAAATGTACAAATCAGGGAGCAACTTGCATGGAGTGTAGGGTTGAGAAACCCTCGAAATGTAGCTGCTAATGCAGCACTTTAATGATGGAATGATATTTCAATAAAAATTCTGACTTAATGTTCCTACTGCTACTATAGACAGTAGAGTAAAAAAAATTAAGTCAGATCATGAGTTCGATTGAAAACCAAATTAAAATGTTCCAGTACTTGAAATAAGATTTAATCCCTTAAAATGTTGCTGCTGTGCAGCCTTTTTATGTACTGAGGTGGGAGAATTTAACACAAAAATCACACGTTTAAGCAATCGTTTAAAACATGATCAGTCTAAAATTTTCATTCAAAATCAAAATCAAGCGACAACTCTTCATTAAACACTCTCAAATCTCATGAAAGCTCATCTAAACATGCTTGAAAATCAAATTCACCTCCTACATCTTTAAAAATCATGATCTGAAATTATACCTTACACTATGGACAATGTAAGATACAATTTCATCTCACATACATGATTACCCTCTTAAATCTCATGAAGTCCTTCAAATCACACAGAAACAGTGAATCCAATAGAAATCAGAGTTCGTGAAATCCACACTAATATTGATTCAAAACTCCCCTAATGTCATAGACAACATGAAGAAGATAGATTAAATCAATATAGATACATATCAATCTGAAACCCTGATTTATGTTAAATCAAAACAAACCGAATTAAATCTTCCATTTAGCTTGATAAAGACCAGATCATGGGTCCTTTGGAAAAATCTGACATGAATGAAGAGACCTCTAGATGATTATGAGCGCTACCTAGATCTTGAATTCTTATAAATCCTGGATCTAGATATGCTCGTATGAAAAGGGGTGAAGTGTGAATTAAAAATCAAGGTAAATCAGAATGCGAAATAGTGATGTGAGGGGGAAGATAACAGTGATCAGTGAGTGGGATGAATTCATCTCCCCTGATCTGAATTGATTAGAGGAGGTGGATGTGATTTCTACACTAATCTACTCCTAGACTAAATTACAAACTAGTGAATTCCCTAATTGATCTACTCCTAACTAATCTACACTACATTAATAGTCACTACAACTATGCTACAACTAAAAAGCATTAAAGCCTAATCTAAATGCAAGAATGGGGCCTTTGGATCTCCACTCGGTGGATGGAGAGAAAGAATGGAGGGAGGGAGCGCTCCAGCGGAGAGAAAACCCTCTAGTGGATTTCAGGGTCGCCCTTAGGTGGTACGAAGTCCTTAGAGACAAGGAGTGTCGAAGAGAATGTGGATTTCACAATCGGTGGCCGTGAAAATAGGGAGAGGTGGGGAGAGTAGCTAGAGAGGAAGAATGATCGCTAAGAGATGTAGGAGGGAGCGATCCCTTACACGCGCGACTGTGGAACACCTTAAGTAGATGGATGAGTGAATCCAAGCACCGCGCGGGTGAAGTTAGGCAAAAAGGGCATTGGTGGCGAGGATGAGAGGAGAGAGCACGCGCGCCAGCCAAATCAACAAGCGACCGTTGGTTGGGATCTGGTTGAAAAGGTGGCCACACGCGCCGAATCGCGCGAAGGTTCGAATCAAATTGAGCCACAGATCGAGCGATCAAGAGAATGGACGGCCAAGATCACGCCAATTCCTCGTGGGGACAATGTTTGCGCGAGAGCTGCAGGTTGTGTTGGTGAAATTGCAGGGAACACCCCTCAGCGAAGTGGTAGAACAATTGCATACAGACCTATAAGTGATAAAGAATGGTTACAGAGAGACCCTTTTGGGCTTGCAGAAAGGTCCCTACGGGTTACAAATAGGTCCTAGGAGGTTTTCTAATGAATGATATGTAATGCACTAGGGACCTAAATGTAAATCTTTAATTTCAAGGCCTTAATGATGTCCAAATGCATCCAAGTTTTTATATAAGCTTAATTGAACATTTAAGAAGTTAATTATACTTTTGATTTGAACTTTTAAACTCATTTGTGTGTTCAATTTACAATTGCATCACCATTGTACATTTATTAATAAAATATCTCATTTGATGACCTACTTATGCATTTTTAACACAAAATTGTTTTAAGTCTTTTTCTCTAATTCCCACACTTAACCCTTTTTATGTGTTAATTTGATATTGTTTAACCTAGTTTCTAGCTTAACTTAGGCTATTTAGCTATGATGAGTCGCAACTCATCATTTAGTTAGTATAATTTAGAGTAGAATAGAAGTAGATCAGATGTAGGAAATTCGTTGGATTGATTGCTAGATAGGAGTAGATTGTTGTAGTGTAGAATTCACACTCCACCTCCTCTGATCATTTCAGATAAGAGGAGATGAATCCATCTCGCTCATTTGATCATTAATCTCTCCCTCACCACCTCACAAGTCCATGTTCTGAATTTCCTCGTGTTTTGTTTCGCAATTCACCCATCCATTAAGAGTCAAACCCTCATCTCTTTGCTCTCCAACTTTGAGATGAAGGTTTGCACTCAAATCCATTTAGGGGTCCCACATTCATTTCAAAAATCCACAAAGACCCCTGATCTGATTTAAAAAGGATTGGTTTACTTGATCTGATTTCAGTTTGATTTTCAAGGCAAGATCACGAGATTTTGATTAAATTGGGTTTTGAATGGATTTTTGATCAAGTAAATCAATTTGTTTTTGAGTAAATCAGTTCTTGGCAGTGAATCTAAGATGTTATAAGTGAAGAATTTTTTTTTTCAGATGAGTCATGTCTGAATTTGGCTTGAATTGGGGATTTTATGATTTTGAATGTGTGGAAAAGCCAAGGAGAATCAATCTTATTGATTTGAGAATCTACCACGAATTTTTATGTTGATTTGAATTTGAGATTCTGATTTTTAACCTATGGAATTGTCAATATTCCTTAAGGTTTAGAGAATTCGGATTCACAATTGGTTGAATTTAATGGCCTGTTCTAAGATCTTCATACATGTCTATAGCATTAGGAAGGTTTTAGATCAGTATGTCTTCTCTGATTTGAGCCTAGGATTGTTGTTTAATGATTTTTGATGAAGATTCAATGCTTCCAATTGTTTTTAAAGAGAATTTGATGTGTTATCAGATTTTAAAGTGTTTGGTGAATCCCAAATCAACACAGTAAAGTGCTGCAATAGTAGCTACATATCCATGGGAGTTTCAACCCTAAATTCAATGATCTGAAGGGGAGAATTTGGCTTGGACAGTAATGATTCAATATCAAACTTTCCAAGTCTGATCTTGAATGATTTTTGTACTGAAATCTCCAGTAGATCTGCTGAAATTGAGCCGAGGTTGCAACAGCAGCCACTGGATTTTTTTCATAAGACATCTGGAGCTGTCGCAGCAGATCAACTTAGCTGTTATTTCAGTAGCTACAGCTACTATCAGCAACTTAGTTGCTGCTGTGCTTAGTTGCTGCTGCTACTCTACTGATTCTAGCTGCAGCACTGCTACTGTTGTGTCTAGCTGCTGCTACAGCTATTGCTCCTGCTGTTTTGGTCTAAAATTCAGTAGGATAGTAAGCTTAATTATGATAATTGAATGGCTGACATGTTTGTAATGTGTGCAATAATTTGTAACAAGCATTCATGTACTTTTATGCCTTTTAATTACATTTGAATAACTTGTATTGTGTTTTTAATCATCCTTTGTCAGCTACTTTTGTGCCTAACTGTGTACATTGGGAATTTAATGGAAAAAATGAATGAAAATCATGTTTATTGGCTAAAACATCTGCCTTAAACTGTATTGAACACATTTGAGGTAGTTTACTGCCTATCCAGCCTTTAGAACCACTTCTAGTGCCTTAGGTTCCACTTTACAGCCCTTTGAAGGCCTTGAATTGAGCTAGATTTGTAAATAAATAAAAATGATATAAAAATTCCAAAAAAATAAAATGAAGTTGTAGAGAGTAGGATTAGTTATCTCTTTAAGTGCATGCCAAGTTTCAAAGCATTCTGAACCCCTGACTTGGTAGAACATACCAACCGACGATTCAGTCTGCCTTAGAACTTAATAAAAGACCTTAACCTACAAAAATACCAAAAACACATTCTCTCTCTCTCATCCATTTCTCTGTCTCATCCCCTACCTCTATAAAACATATAAAACCATAAAAAGAAGAAAAACCCTAAAAATACCCAAAAATACTATGTATATTATGTATATACTTGTAAATATAAGCTATATAGTAAGCTATATGTATATATATTGTAAAATAGGTATATAATAGGTATAAATAACTTATATATATTTTTTATAATGTAAATTAAATATTTAAGATTATTTAAACTGTATATAACTTGTAAAGACCCGTTCTGTTCTATACCTTTTAAAACGTCTGGACTGTCAGTCAGACGTTTGGATCCCTTCCCAGACGTCTGGAAATTGAAAATTTTGTATGCATGGTCGGGTCTGCGCGCTGGCAACGCGTAGACAACCTTCCTCTCTTCTCTCTCTCTTCTTTGCTCCTCCACCGAACCCTAGCCGCTCCCTATATATAACCCTTCTCCCCCTTCCTCTCTTCTCCACTCCACCACCACCACCTTCCTTCCTCTCCATTGCAGCGAGAGGGACGAGAGAGAGAGAGAGCGCGAGAGCGAGGAGCGAAGAGGAGAGGTGGCGTGAAGAGAGGAGGAGCTTGAGCTCGCGAGTTCGTGGGAGCTCGCCGGAGGACACACGGCCGGAGCTACGCGTGTGGGAGGAGTGCGTCTAGGGAGACGTCCCCGACACCCTACTGCAACCGGAGCTGTAGACGAGGAGGAGAAGCCACGGCTACCTGCGGCGAGGGGAGCAGGAGGTCACTCTGGTTCTGGGTTTTTCCCAAAATCAGACGTCTGGCATGTCGCCCAGACGATGGGTTGGACGTCTGGTGACGACACTGGATGTCTGAAAGCAAGGTTTCACGAAGGTACATTCCTCTTGCTGTTACAACCATGCAGGCTGCATCGCAAAGCCGATCTGTGCCACTAAAAGTGAAAGATTTGGTCTGTCGCGCGCAGGGATAGCTTTGGACAGCTTACTAGATGACCAGAAGCACTCCGATACGACTGGAAGAGAGGTCGGACGTCTGGAGCTGAGTCCAGATGGTGAAGTAGGGGTTCTGGACATCTGAAGGTGATGTAGGAACTTGAGGTGAGACCCTGGTGACTTTTAAGACGTCTGGACCTTGTTCTAGACGTCTGATTTGAGTCTGCAGTTCTATTTTTGACCCGTTTAGGGTCCGTTTGAGGTCCGTTTTACGCAAGCAAGTTATCTGTGGTTTCCTTGTGAGTTCCTTTACATGTTAGAAAGCCTTATATACTGTTCTGAACGTTCCTTTGTGATATGTTCCTTGGTATAGGACTTCGATCTATTGCGTGTTCGGGGCTTGCTGAGGCACGTGAGTCTGTCGTTCGAGCCCCTAGTACTCTCGGATTGTCTGGTAGAGTGGTTTCCCCCTATTTTAATTATAAAACATGAATGCATGTGTGAAAATTGACAACTGGAACCCAAGGATGTGGCATGAATCCTAGGACGAAAAACTGTTGCACTGTTTGTATGCTTGTTTGAGATTGCAGTCATAAATGAATAAGTAGAATTGGAAATAATTATTTGTTATAAATACAAGCTGCCTGTTGGAATATGAAATGTCTATGCTAGTTAAACAGTTACCTGTAATATCACTTGTCGCATATGTTAATTGTCAAAATACGAGTTGCATGTGTATAATAAGAGAATGGAAATGTGAACGATGAAACCTGGTATGGAACAGCATGGTGAAAATGATCATGAACCTTACGGGGAATTAGGAGTAGAGCTCCTGTGGATGAATGGAAAGGATCTGGAAATGTGAGTGGGGAGTGTGTTGGCCCTTGAGTACGTGGTACCAAGGAGAGCAACTGTCCCCTGTTTAGTGTAGAGTGGAGCTAGTCGCCCTTGGGTTGGGACCCGAGGTTAGGATTGACCACTATACATGGACTTCTGTTGGCCTTCGCGTACAATATACCGGGGAGAGCTACTAGTGTAGGGAGACAGCTAGCCACCCCACGGGACCCAAGGTTCAGCTAGCCACCGTACACTGACTGGTTAGGCCCACTGGGCAATTTGGGGTAGTCAGACGAGGGTGTGTGAACTGCGGAGGGGCGAGACCCCTGTTACTGAGAGGGCTAGCTCTATACTATTCCGTGCTGTACTTTGGGCGTACCCACTAGCGGAAACGACTGACCGCGTGCCAATGAGGGGTAGCTACCCGTGCGCTTATCGTGCATGCTGTAGTCACCGCTATGTCTGTCCGTAACCTCGGGTGGTTGACTGAGTGTAGGATCAGCACGGGGGACTCCCCCGTCCAGAAGAGCACCACGTGTGCCTTCTACTCTTCGGAAAAGACTACAATCAAGATCGTTCCCATGATGAACATGCGAGATCAAGAAAGAAATCTGAAAGTAAACCAATGGGTGAAAAGAAATGAGTTGTAAAATAAAATAATTGGAAAAGATAAATTTACCTGTTAGTCTTTACTGCTTTAGTTAGTTTGGTTACCACTGTACTCAGTATTCGCTGATTCCGTTTTACTCGTACCCCTTTATAGGTCCACGAGTTGAGCAGCCTGAGTCGTCGGCTGCAGAGGGTGCTGGGCCCAGTCGAGCCTAGCAGTAGTTTCCTGTTTTTGTTGTACTCCCTGTTTTACTCGTGAGTTTAGACTTTGCTACCATTTCTGTTTCTGTACCTTGTTATGATTTACTGTTGTGGTGGTGATATGTACTGTTAGCAACTTTTACTTCCTTTACTACTTGTACTCTTTTACTGTTAGTTACTTTACATAGTAAATGTGGTTTACTTTCCTGCTTTTTCGTTATTTCTTGTTGGACGACTGAGTCTTGGGATTAGTCGAGTCGAATCGGTCTCGGGTTCTGTAGAGATTCGGGAACCATGTCGTAACATAACTTAATCATATAACTATTTATTATTTATATTAATATACACTATAACTTAAGTAAATATATAAAGCCCTATAAATAACTATATTTACTAATGATACTGTACATACGTATTTATCTATATATAATGTACACTAATATACCTGTAACTTAATTTAATTATATATGTATAATAAATAATTAATTTATTAAGTTATTAGTTAGTTTATTATATTAAATTAAAATAAATTAGTAAATTAAGTTATTAATGAACTAATTTATACTGTACATTTTTATTATAGTATTTTAAGTAATTTAAACTAATTTAAATATATTTATAATGTATTATACTATTTATACTTAAATTATATGTATAATAGTCTGAAATCAATTATGTAAATGCATATAAATTAAAATAAAATATTTAAAATATAATAAAAATTTGTAATAAATACTTTACTATGTATATTAACTCTGTAATAAATCAATTTGATCATTAATTAACTAATTTAACCTGTAATTAAAATTTAAACAAGAATAGCAGTATATATAAACTCTGAACTTTTGTAAATAAACAAGAATAAATGTAGTTAATTTTTTAAATAAATTGTATAATCTTGTAGTCCTATGTAAATACTTTAATACCCTATAATTTAATTTTAAATTAGATTAATTTATGGCCCTCAATTCAAGGGCCAAAATTAGGCAATCAGGCACGCTGTGATGGATTGGCAGCGCTGGAGCTGTGGCATAATGGTGCCACATCGTGTGTGGCAAAGCCCCTGCAGGCGCTTAAATTATTTTTCTTTTTTGGATGATGTAGTCGTCACAGGTGCCGGGCACTCGAACACATGTCCCCTTATCCCCTCTTAGCATGAAACGAGTAAGGCATTGAGACATTTGAGTACGGTGTGAGCCGGGGCCTGGCACTTTGCGTAGGCCTAAATGGGCCTATTAACGAGCATAAATTGGAATTAAAAGGCTTAATAATGAATTATGGGTGGCCTTAGTAGAGGTCTGGTCCCACCCCTTGAGGGTGATGTGTATCTCTCGAAAGGGCTACTCACTAATTAAAAATCCTAATTTTTGTTAGGGATGAACAGTAATCATGCCTTAATCACCTAACGGGAGGGAAGAAAGAACCTTTAATTCAACTAAGTGTTGGAGAGGCCTTGTGCCTCTATGTGAGTTGTGTGTGGATGTGTATATTTGTAAGTATATAATATATATATATTCTGTTATATGCGTATATATCTGTAAGTAAATAAATAATAATATAATAATATGTATACGTAATATATAGAGTGTTTGAGTTCATATTTGCATATAAATAACATATGAGCTTTATTGACAGATAAATATGTTATTGTAGATATAATGTCACTGTAGACCCTAGTTTGTCCTTAGCTTATGTATGTACTTTTTCTTAAGTTTTTAGCGATGCTTATACAAGTCGTATATGTTACTATAGGTGTTAGTATATTAAGTTAAGTTAGTTTGATATATTTTATAACATATTATTGTATAGATATGTAATAATTATTATTATAACTTATAAATAGATAGAATATAGTATTTAGTTATAGTGTTTGATGCTTGATTGTATATAATTGTTTCCAAGCATTTATAATTCATTCTTTCATTCACTAATTCATTCATTCTTTCATTCACTAATTCATTCATTCATAATTGTACATAGAACCAATCTTTTTGTATTTAAAGAATAATATTGGACTTATAGAGTTATGTATATCAATAACTGGCTCCCAGTGAACGACCTTGAATAAACCAGTAAAAATTATGTAATTAAATAAAATTGATGCGATAATAGTTTGTATTTGTCACATATACTACAATAACGACATATTTTTATACGAACCGTAATCGATCTAAACCACTACCCTACCCATGACTTGGAGCTGGCAGCAGTTGTCTTCATGCTGAAGACATAGAGGCATTACCTATACGGTGGGACCTTTGAGATCTTCACGGATCATAAGAGCCTCAGGTATTTATTTGACCAGAAGGAGCTTAACATGAGACAGAGACGTTAGTTAGAGCTCTTGAAGGACTACGATTGCAACATCTCCTACCACCTAGGGAAGACCAATGTAGTAGCTGACGCCTTGAGCCGAAAGGCCCCTGCCCACTTGACCAGCTTACAGGCACAAAGTTGGAAACTCATGGAGGAGGTGGGCAGTTGGCGACACCAAGAGCCATGTCGGTATTGCAGGGCAGTGAAAGTGACGAGGCAGGCATGACCAGAGCTGATAAACCGTATCTTTATTGGGCAGATGGCCAATCCGTATTTGTAGACACTGCGAGATAGGGTGCTGATAGGGGACCCAAGAGACTTTTCTTTTACTGACGAGATCCTACGCATGAGGGTACGCTTGTGTGTTCCTAGAGATAAGGAGCTATTGAGAGAGCTCCTGACTGAGGCACATGGATCTAGGTTGACCATACACCCCGGGAACATGAAGATGTACCATGATCTATGACGCGACTTTTGGTGGAGGGGGATGAAGCAGGATGTTGGTGAGTTTGTTCAACAGTGTTTGGTATATCAGCAGGTGAAGGCCAAGCACCATAAGCCTGCAAGGCCCCTACAACCACTTCCTGTGCCTGAATGGAAGTGGGAGAGTATCACTATGGACCTAGTGGTGGGGTTACTAGTTACGCAGTGGTGACACAACGTAGTTTGGGTGATAGTGGACCGGTTGACGAAGATGGTGCAGTTCTTGCCGATCCGAGTCACCTTTGGGCCAGCACAGCTAGCAGAGCGTTACATCAGAGATGTGGTGCGCCTTCATGGAGTCCCTCACGAGATCATTTCCGACCGAGCTACTCGTTTCACTTCTCAGTTCTGGTCAGAGTTTCAGCAGGCCTTGGGGACTTGTGTGACGTTCAATATTGCCTACCACCCCTAGACCGACGAACAGTCGGAGTGCACCATTTAGACATTTGTGGACCTCCTATGCACTTGTGTGCTAGACTGGAGAGGCTCCTGGGAGGTGTATTTTCCCCTGGCAAGGTTTGCATACAATAATAATTACCACTCGAGCATTGGCATGGTGCCTTATGAGGCTTTGTACGTTCGGAAGTGTACGACACCCTTGAGTTGGGTGAAGGTGCGGACCAAGTAGGAGGTTGGTCCCACGCTAATCCGTCAGTGTTAAGAGGTGATAGAGCAAATTCACAGACGACTCCGTACTGCCAAGAGCAGACAAAAGAATTATGCTGATAAAAAGCACAAAGAGGTGCAGTTTGAGGTTGAAGATCATGTCTTCCTCTGTGTTTCGCCCATGAAGGGCTAACAGTGTTTTAGGGTGAAAAGGAAACTTGCACCAAGGTTTGTGGGGTCCTTTGAGGTCTTGGAGCGGGTAGGACCTGTTGTTTACCAGCTTTCCCTTCCTCCCCAGCTCTCTAGACTATACGATGTGTTCTATGTGTCTAACCTCAGGAGGTACATCACCGGTCCTAGTCACGTTTTGAGCCACGAGAGCATCGAGGTGGGAGACGACTTGACCTACCCTGAGAGGCCTATCTAGATACTAGACAGAGACGTCAGGAGTTTGAGACAGAATGAGGTGCCACTGGTGAAGGGCCTATGGAGAAGCCAGCGGTACGAGGATGCGACTTGGGAGCCTGAGGCGGTGATGCGAGAACAGTACCGAGAGCTTTTTGAGGGTACGTCGCTTCTGACCTACTTTGATCCTCTTTAAGATTGTTATGCGCACATACTTTTATTTCCGCACCATAGTTAGCTCAAGTTTCGGGGATAAAACTTCCTTTAAGTTTGTTATGTTGAAATGACCCTTCCCAAGAGTCGTTTGGGAATTTCCCAGAATTGTAGGGGTGTTATTGCAATTTTAAAACCCCTAGGTTTTTAATCTGTGGGCTCTACGGGGAAAAATGAGGCTTTGAGAGGGAAACCATGCAATTTTCCCCCACCCACACACAAACACACCCAAAAACCCTAAACCCTCCTCTTTAAAAAGACCCCCTCACCTCTCCACCCTCTCCACACCTCCAACGCCACCACCACCACCTCCACTTCCCCTCAACCACTTGCAGTCGTCGCCCCTCCCATCTTGTCTTCCACCTTGCAGCCAAGAGGAGGAGAGGAAGGAAGCAGGAGGACCATGGAGGGTACCCCTCCGTTTGATCCACCACCCCCATCAACCTCCTTCCCTTCCCCTTGCAGCCGAGCATGGAGAAGGAGAATAGGAAAGTCGGAGGAGCGCACCAAGAGGGAGAGAAAGAGGGTAGCAGGAGAGAGCGTGAGGGAGGGAAAGCAGCAGGAAGAGTAGCTGCTACAGATCGACGGGCGAAGAGGAGTTCGAGAGAAGAAGGGCTTCGCGAGGAAGTTCTGCGCACGAACATTTCCGCATTATCAGACGTTTGCAACCTTTGCCAAATGTCTGGAAGTGTTGTCGGATGTCTGGTGTAATGACCCGTTACCTTTTGGCCTTTTAAGATGTCTGAAGTTTCAGTCAGATGTCTATTCAGACATCTGGACACGTTCCCGAACGTCTGAAAGTAGAAATTTTCGTACTGCGCTTTGCGCTCTGCACGCGAGCGACGCGTAGAGGCCTTTCCTTCTTTCTCCCCGCAACCTCACCCAAACCCTAAACCCTATCCTATATATATATACACCCCCCTCCTTTCTCCTCTCCAGTCCTCACACCACAGCCATCACCACCTCCAATTTCTTGTGCGGCTACGGCGAGCCTAGACGAGAGCAGCGAGAGGGGGCCGAGCGAGGGAGAATGAGAGAGAGGATGGAAGCGAGCATGGAAGGTCAGAGTGTAAATCCCTACTTAGAGGGGATGAGATTAGCGTGACGTAAAAATGCGGAATTGAAAATATAACAATCTCACAAAAATAGACAATCACACAAAGTACACAATGATTTTTAGGTGGAAATCCAATCCGGGTGAAAACTACCACCTAACCCTCTCGAGTTAGGACTTTCCGATCAACCAAGTTGATCAAATCCACTAACGTACTACTTAAACGAGGGTAGTACAACCTCAATTACAACCACGCTACAAATGAGAGGGTATCGTACCTTAAACCCCTTCTCTTCACAAGAAGGATTTTGTCTCATGAAGGAGACGGGAATTCGCAACGCGAATACCCAACCAAATAACAAAGTAAAATACAACAATAATCCTATAGAGCCAACAAAGTAATTCTTAAACTAAGCTTCTATATGAGTTAGGATGCTTCCCTTTGCCAGAAGTGCGTCGCCGACGCGGATGCGTGAACTACACGACGGCACAACGGTGCTCTTGTGAACTATGGCGGGAGAGCAGGTGCGCAAATGATTGATGCTCTCTAGATGTAGGACTTGAGCTTGGAGAGCTAGAGCTTCAACTACTTCTCTTGGACACAAAAGATGTGGAAAGTGATTTTCTTAGTGTGTCTTGGTGTATATTTTAGTGGCAAAGGTTCTCCTCTATTTATAGAGGCCCTAGGAAGGCTTTGGAAGGCCTTAGAAGGCTTCCATAGCCTTTGGGTGCAAGCTCCAGGAAAATCAGGCCGAAATCAGGATTAATCATTACACTGACAGGGTTATCAGACGTCTGATCCTGGCATCGGACGTCTGGAAAACCAGTTTAAGATGTCTGGGAACAAAATCAGACGTCTGATTATAGGCGGGTTTCCATCCTGACTTGAATCAGATCTAAACAGGGTTCTAGTAAATTGTCATCAGACGACATACAGGACGTCTATAGTGATGTCTAGACGTCTGGAAACCTACTTTTTTGCGGAAATGGATTCCTAAGAGAGTGCAACGGCTATAAAATCTCTTAGAAGAGATTTTAGGTCAGCCGAGGCAAAACGGTCATGTATCAAACGTCTGGGGTCCTCTACGAACGTCTGATATGGGGCTAACGGTCATATCATTCATTGTTTGCTAAGCCAGCCAACGGTCCACTAACTGAACGTTTGGCAAAAACATCAGATGTCTTCTAAGATGTCTAGACTAAGGTCTGGACGTCTGGACGTCTGATTACATCAGACAGAACTAACTAAGTCCAGCCTAAATATAGTCGGGCATCTGAGTCAACATTCAAACGTCTTAAAAGTATTTATCAGACGTCTGATTTTCAGATTAGACATCTGAAAAGGCTGTTTGAACCCTATTTTGGTTTTCTAGGTTCTCTACAAAAAATCTAAGTATCCTCGGGTATTGCAGGTGTTCTTAGGACTACTGTTAGGGTACTTTGAGGCTCTTTATCATTATATTCTAAGTAACAAAATAAAGAGCAACAAAAGAAACAAAAATACATAGAGTACAAGCATGAAAGGAAATCTATCATATTCTTCATCTCCTTCCTTCTTCAAGCCATCACTCCTCGCGAAGCTCCTCTGTTCTCCGTCAAGCTCCTCAAATTTGCCATGGATGCGAGCTCGAACTCCGTCTAACCACGTCTCCATTTGCAATTGACCTGAAATCTAAGACTTCAAGTGCAAATGTTAAATGACACGTGTTTTGTTATCATCAAAATAAACGATCGTGAGGCTCTAGCACCAATACGGAGGACCTTTGAGAGCTCGGTGGAGATCGCACGGCCGGCGGTGGGTGCTTGTGCGCGTGGAGGACGTCGGCAGGGAGCTATCCCGGCTTCTGCAGCGGCTGGAGCTACCGCCACGGGCAGAGGCGCGAGCGGAGCGAGCTGCGAGCAGGTTTTAATACTAGAGGTTTTCCAGTATCAGACGTCTAGAGTGAGGAGCAGACGTCTGGCGAGGCACCTGGACATCCGGAGCTTAGGCCGGACGTCTGAAAACACAAGTTGCATGAGGTCTGTACGTTCCTACGCTGATCTCCACTATGCAGAGCATCTCAGCGCAAAAGTTGTGGGACTGATTTGGTTCCTACGTCCTTTGTACACAGGGCAGACTTTGGGAAGGCACACGGTGTGCTTTCCCAGGCACTTTTGGATGTCTGATCACATCACCAGACATCCTGAGGTGCTTCCAGATGATCGGAGACCTTGTCCGATGTCTGGAACTACTCCCAGACGGTCGCAGAGGGAGTCTGGATGTTCGAATCAGCTACGGAGAACATAAGGTGAGTTTGTCGTCTTTTAAGACGTCTGGGAAGAGTCCTAGACGTCTGATTTTGATCAAAAACTGCATTTTTGCCCTGTTTAAGGCCCAAACAGGATGCATTTCCTCAAACGAAGTATCGTTGTTTTCCACTCGTGTTCCTCTACGTTTTCGTGTTAAGTATCCACTGTTTTGACCTCATCTAATGTAATGGGTCGCTAGTATAGGATACCAACCAGTGGCGTGTTTGGGGCCCACGGAGGCGACGAGATCTGCGGCACAAGCCCCCATTCCTCCCGTTATACCCGGTAGAGTAGTTTAATTCAGTTATTAATAGTTAAATGAGAATGAACTTGGTTGAAATAGCCGAATGGAACTCTAGGATGTGGAATGAACCCTAGGGTAGAAAATGAATGAACCTGTTGTACTGTATGGTTTATTTGCATGCGTGATTAAGGTAAATTGCTAGCAAATGCCTATATTATAATTACGAGTTACCTGTTAGAATATGAGCTGCCTGTATTTAATGAATAAGTACCTGTGAAACCACCAGCTGCATGTATTGAGAATTGAATCATGAAAACACGAACTGCCTGTATATGGATGAGAAATGAATTATGAAAGATGAGATATGGATATGGATAAATGAGGTGAGCATGAGCATGAACCCTACGGGGAATTAGGCGTAGAACTCCTATGGATAAATGGAATATGGAATGGTAGACGGGAAGTGTGCTGGTACTTGTGTACGTGGTACCAAGGAGAGCAACTGCCCCCTTTTAGTGTAGAGCGAAGCAAGCCTACCTTGGGTTGTGACCTAGGGTTAGGATTGGCCACTCTACACCGACTCCTATCGGCCCTCGCGTACACAGTACCGAGGCGAGCTACTAGTGTTGGGAGGGAACTAGCCACCCCACAGGGCTCGGGGTTAAGCTAGCCAACCTACACCGACTTTCTTTGGCCCTTTGGGCAAACCGAGGTAGTAAGACGAGGGTGCGCCGACTGTGGAGGGGCGAGACCCCTGGTTGGTTTTGAGGGATGAGACCCCTGTTCTGAGAGGGCATGGCCCTATACCGTTCCATGCTGTACTTTGACCTACCCGCTAGCGGAAACGACTGACCACGTGTCAGTGTGGGGTAGCTACCCATGCATTTATCACACGTGCTGTAGTCACCGCTACGTCTCGACAGTGACCCTAGGGTGGTTGACTGGGTGTAGCATTACCACGAGAGACTCTCCCGGCCAGGAGAGCAACACGTGTACGTTCTACTCTACGGAAAAGACTGTAATCAAGATCGTTCTCACGAGGAACATGCAAGATCAAGAAAAACCTAGATGCCTAAGAAATAGAGACACATAAAGGAGATACATAGAAATGAGAAATAAACTTGTTGTTGCTTTTACTGTAATTGCACTTAAATAATGTAAACACCACTCTACTCAGCATTCACTGACTTTGTCTTTTTCGTAACCCTATTCAGGACCAGGAGTTGAGTAGCTCAAGTTTCCGGCTAGAGAGGGTGCTGGGCCCAGCTGGTGCGAAAAATCACGTGATTTGTAATTAGGGTTTTTAAAGTCGCTGTAACACGCGACTTCGCATACGCTTTTAAATTTATATTCCTAGATAAGGGAGTATTTAGGGTTGTCCAAGGAGGCAAATTTGCAATTCAAATCTCTTGCTTTAAAGGGAAACTCAATCTTTCTGTTTGGTATTTTAAATATATATTTTTTTAGTTTTGAAATAATGAGGGTAAAATGCGAATTGTGACGAAAAAGTAACTAACACCTATAATTACTAAGCTAAAACTTAAAAGATAAATCTGACCCCTCCCTAAGCTCACTCTAGGCAAGTGGAGGCCTAGAGTAATTAGGAAGTGGAAGTGAAACAAGTGCTAGATCAAAGACAAACAATTACAATAGAAATTAAAAAAAAGGCAAATTAATTTAGTAGAATTTATGTCCTTTTACAAAGACATGTAGAGGAATGCTTCTACTAGAAATGGAAAATATAAAAGTAATAAAAGAAACACAAATCCTCTTGCAGAATCTTTTGAAGAAGGGAGTCTTCTTGCTCCAAGCCTAGCTGCTCCTTGGCTTGAAAAGAGGGTCTCCTTCTCCTTCCTTGAAAGCTCCTCCATGGTGGATGCTCTCCACCTCAGGTCTTTCTTCCAAGGGTGGGCGTGCACCACCCTCAAGCTCTCCTCCAAGGTGGCGTGGACCACCTTCAAGACCTCCTCCAAAGGTCTTCCTTGCCTGGCTCTTCCTTTGGCTGGCATGGGCACAAGAGAGAAGGGAAGAGGGGAAGGCACCAAGGGGATAGAATATCCCCTTAATCTTCTTCTTCTTCTTTTCTCTTGGGCGTGAGCTTTAGGTAGAGTATGAGAGGTAATTTTCTAGGGAAGGATGGGTTGTAAGGTGGTGGGTGGTGGTCTTTTTATAGGGTAGGATGAGGGGTTAAGGTGACCCTTGAGATGGATGGCTAAGATGGAAAGATGGAGGTGGTTAGGTGATCCTAGGGCTAAGGAGAGTTGGCGCCACCTAAGGGATGTAAGGGGAATAGTTATGGGTAGCCAAGAGTCACCTAAAAGTGGTGCCAACCATGGAGAGGTTCCATGGGTTGGCGCCAACTTCTAGGCTTCTAGAAGAGGGTTGAAGTGGAAGGTGGAGATGACTTGGAGGGGTTATGTGTAGGGTGGATATGGGGGTTGAAGTTGGCGCCAAAAAGGGAGGTGGTTAGGGTAGTTTTGGCGCCAACATCTAGGTGTCTTTTGGTGGTGATTGAGGGGTGAAGGGTGGTGAGGAAGGTGGCGCCAACTTTAGTACAGGTGGAGCTAGCTTAACTAGGCTTAGGTGGACTTGGAATGGTAGGTTATGTAGGTGGAGTTAGGGTTAGGTTTTTGGTGCTAGGGAGGTGGATGATAACTAAGCTATAGAGTAGAGGAATATGCATGTGGAGCTTAGGGTTTGAGGAGAGGAGCTGGATATGCAGAGTCTGGAGCTGAATTGGAGCTGGCAGCTACTAAAGAGGTCAACATGGGGCTACTCTAGCTGGCTTAGCTTGCTAGTTCTTTGCTAGCTGCTAAGCCAAGCTAAAGAGATCTGGCTTCTATCGAATGGAACTTAGGTGAGCTGGGTCTGGTGCTCCCGGGGAGGATTGAGCTGGTTGAGACAGCTAAGGTAGCTTAGCTCAATTAGCTTGAGCTAAGCTGGGTCTCCGGGAGCTGGACTTGAGCTTCCTGAGCTGGAATGAATTCATCTTTAGCTGGCTCGAGTTGAGTGGAGCTAGATGTAGCTAGACCTGAGCTGGGGTGAACTCCAGTTAACTCAGCTAAGCTAACTAGAGCTCCCTGTGGACTAGTGGGAGCTAAGATGAGCTAGACTCAGTTAAGTTGAGCTAGATTTGAGCTGACCTAAGCTAGGGTAAGCTATGATGAGCTCTCTTGACTTGCCATTCAGCTGAGTTAGGATGAGCTAACCCTAGTCCAAGTGAGCTAGATTCCATCTGTGGTGAGCTGGATCAAGCTGAGTTCTAGCTAGTCTAAGCTCCTCCTTCACCAGTTTCCTTCTTTAGTGCTAGGGTTTTAGGGATTTGTATATCTATTCATCCCTAACACTCACAAAAACACATTAAAATGACAAGAAAAAATGCAATGCATGCCTAACCTAGTTAATGCCTAACTGCAGCCCAAAAACCCATTTACGGAGAAAAATCCTAAGAGCTAAGTTTATTTTAATGCCTAAGAATGATGATAAACTGGCGTTTGTCACTAGCCGAGCTCAGCCGTAGTTGTTCTTTCAGTACTTCCCGTTTTCCTTATTGTTGTAGTAAGTAATGGATACTTAATTTACTGTTTCCACTACTGTTTCCTTTCTATTTTTAGTTGTTGTTGTTGTGGTGGCATGTACTGAGACAGTTGTTTTACTTTCCTTACTGCTTTGTACTCTTCTTCTGCTTAGTTATATTGCCTGTGTCAATGTGATTTATTTTCCTGCTTTTGGTTATTTCTTGTTAGACAACTAGGTCTTAGGATTAGTCGAGGCGAGTCAGTCTTGGGTCCTATAAGGATCCGGAAATCGAGTCGTAACAAGATGGTATCAGAGCAAGGTCATCCCGAGAAATAAACCAACTGGCTTGAGAATAACCATTCACATGCATGTAACTAGGGTAGCCACCACAACATATCGCTTTGATATCTGTTCTGAGTTCTTTTTCGAAGAAATTAGATAGCGTTGACCTTTTGTTCTGTCTTTCGTGTCTCCTTACAGGAGATGCCTCGTCGGAGAGTTCCTGAGGCAGGCCATGGACGTGGCTGTGGACAAGGTCGAAGGGGCAGACGTGTCGAGCTTGGGATCAGTGCTGCCCCTTCTCTCCTCCTGAGCGTGCAGTTCCAGGACCTCGTCCAGTTGATTCAAGAGGTCGTCCGAGAAGAATTTCAGCTTCCGCCTACTCCGCTACCCTCTCATCTTCCTTCCGAGGGTGATGAGGGGGAGCCTTCCGTGGGACGGCAGAGTCACCATAGAGCCAGGCGAGTCAGGGGAGATCAGAGGAGGCCCTACAAGCTAACATACTCTCAGGACCGTTGGGAAAGGAGGTACACGACGCCCGCAGGAGAGCCGTGTCATTCTGTGGGCTCACCAGTGGCCTTTGGGGCCCCAGACAGGGACCAACTGTCAACATCAAACCCCCGCCCAGTCACCAGCAAGGACAGACTGAGGGAGGAAGCTGTGTCCCTCTCTGCTATCTGTGTGGCCAGCTGGGCCACTTGAGGAGGGACTGCCCCTATAGGACTGAGGCATACCAGATGCTCCCAGCATCGAGTATTGGAGACCGATCTGGCGGCCACAGCTACCATCCGCGAGGGGGATACTGTTGAATCAACGAGTTGCTACGCTAACGTATTTGGTTTTTGAAGAACCTGTCGTTGTAGTTTGAAAGCGAAGAACTCATGTTCAACAAATAATATTTATACCGGAATAGAAATCCTGGGTCGAAGTTAAGGAGGCGGACGTTTGATTCAAAAATACGCATTTGTTTTATTTGTCACGAAGTAAATTAATTTATTAAAAACTATCTAACTATTTACAATAAATAGAAGAGAGAGAGAGAGAATATTACAAACAAAAATCAAAAGAGATGTAGAATGAACATGGAATTCATCATCAAAGAGACTGTTCAGTACACTAAACATTACGACTAGAAAGCGGGAAAATGATTACACTAGAAAGTAATAAATCTACTCTAGAATGCAATAAAAAGAATGGGGAGAGAGATATCCTCCTCAACGGTCGCTTGGAGGACGAGCTGGACGCAACGACGCCTAGAAGACGGGGAACGGAGTAGGACGAAGGAGGACAAAGAGGGAAGAACGGGAACGGGGCAGCACGTCGTCATCGTCGCAGGATCCACTTCCGAAGGGGGGACGAAAATTTGACTTTATCTCACGAGAAGCATCCCAGGTGTGGGACAAGCTTCTCTTGAGCTTTGGAGAGGGAGAAAAGAGAAGGAAGGGATGAGAGTTTCGTGTGGAGTGGGTCTCCTTTTATAGTTGCAAGGAGTGAGGGCAATTTGGTCATTTTAATTTGAAAAACATTAAATCAGGGATCTTTAGTGACGGATAAAACAGTCGCTAAAGCCCCATTGTGGGAGTAGTGGGGTGACCACTCGCGTGCCTGCTCGCCTCCTCTACGCGCAATGCCTTCTCACATTCTACCGACGATCGGACGACTTAACTCGCCCCTCCGCCTGCCTCCTCAGCGCGTAATGCCCGCGCGCGATCTCGCGTGATTCGCAGGCGTGCGATAGCGTGTGGGCACTATTGAGCGCTTACGACCGCTCAATCGCAATCAGACGGCCGCTATGCCCTCTCACCCGCTCGCCTGTGCTTGCCTCCTGCGATTCGAACGCACGTCCGCACCTCGCTTAAGCTCTCTCGCCCACTATGCTACGCACACAGATGGGCGGGGACTTAACTTAAGCGCAGGTGCATCCCAGCCGTTGGATCTTGATCCAACGGTGGGGAAACGTTCATGCGGATGACTTCAGTGGGTGTGTGCGAATGATTAGGCGGCCGGGGTCGTCCATCTTTTGGATGATGTAGATGGTGCCACGGTTGTCGGATTGAGTCAATTTTCACGTTGTTAGGCTGCGATCGTCGATCCAAATCCATCCGTGCGGTCGGATTTGTCGTTTGAAGTGCGGATTCACACCATCTTGGCCCTTGATCTTCTAGGGTTCCTCGGTCTCTATCTGATGCTACAGGTGTCTGATTAGGACGATCTTGGAGTCGTTGGACTCCAATCGTTGTCCTAATCACATACGGACGGTTGGATCTTCGATCCGAGGCCCTGATAAAAATTTTACCCTGTCCCTGAACATAAAGGGAGACAATTAACCTCCATTTTATTCAAACTAATCTAAATGCAAGATGATGCATATTATGCAATATTTATTGTATGTAATGCAATCCTATGCTTAAGAACATGCATAAATAGACATCTAAAGTAGTGTAAACATGTTTACACCATACCCTCATGCCTATCTTTTGCTAGTCTCTAGCAAAAACTACATGCTATTTATAAAAGAATTAGGTTGGATTATTTGGACATGAGTTATTTTCAATCATTAAGAAAATATCTACTTAGGATCTGAACTTTTAAAGACACAACAGTGCCTGGCTATCTGCCAAAATGCAAACCGCCTCAAGCCCTCACCTTATTCAAAGAAAATTTTCTTTTTCTCTTTTTCTTCTTTTCTAATTTTTTTTGAATTTTGGAGTTTTAGGGTTTAGGAGTGGCTTTCTACGGCCATTCAACTCACCTAAGATTTGATGAGAACCCTTAGTTCTAAGCATCTTATTGTGAATGTGATAGACTCATTGATCTGCAGTAAAAACGGACTTCGGATTTCTACGCCTCTAGGTGACCTTAAAAAGAGAATTCTGCCTAAAGGTGTATGTTTACAACCGGTAGCTTTCTCCCTACTTTTATTTTCACGGGGTCAACACAAGGGTGAATCCAGTGTATATCTCCCCGATTTATTCTACTTCTCCACTTCTTCCTAGGTGTTTTGGGATTCTTCAGTGCATTTATTGAGTTGGGTTCTGGACAACCGGTCGATAAACTGTTACCACCAACAACTTGCCAGCTATAATCATGCGGCGATGTGTGGCTTATTTCTTTTTCTTTTCTGCTTTTTATTTTTCTTTTCTTTTTAACTTTTTTTTCTTTTTTTAAGTAGGTGGCTTCCCTGGTCTAAGATTTATCTAAAGGCAGCAAAAGGAGAAAAGTCCTGTGACTGGGCTCTGGACAACCTACCTATGGGCTGTTACCCACGATAACTTGTCAGCCATATCACCCTAGAAGGTTCATTAGCTACCCAATTTCCATTAGAATTGCCAATTAACGAGTCGATGACAAGATAGTGTGTAGATGCTTAAAACTCAAAATTCCCTCAAAACAGAGGGCAGGTTGATAAGTCGTGTACTTATCACCCAAACTTATTTACTCCAATTACAATAAAATTAAGATGGCGAGGACTCGAAAAATAATCCACATTTTAGTGGATACACGGGCTGATTAAGTTCAAAGACCTGAAGGGTCTTTGTGTTCAGATCATAATGTAGTATTTCCTAAGATTGAAAATTTTCTTAAACCGAGTTCTCTTTCCTAATTCCATAAATTTTTTTTAAATATAAATAAATGAAAATAAAACAAATCTACGGAGCTGACAAATTAATTCAGAGATGAATATCCACCCCCCATGCCTATCTAATGCAATGTCTTCATTGTATTAAAATGACATAAAACAGTGGAATAGAGTAAAAAGCACCTGAATTGTGTGAATGTCAGGTTCGCTCCGAGATAAAAACTAAAAAGAACTGTATACGTGCTAAATTTAGTGCCTTCAGCTAGGCACACTATACAAAGAAGAAAAATAAAGAATTCACAAGTGCAGGTCAGAATCAGGATAAAAAGATGAAACCTCAGACCTACCAGCAGATGTCCACAGATGTGGACTAGATTATGGTGCTGACCCATACCCAATAATAGAGAATATCTATGGTTCTGAATAAAAATTACCCAAAACCTAAAATCAGTATGCACTCGGGGTCGGGCTCGCAATTTATGAGGATGCAACCCAAGACCAAAAAGTCAGATTATAGAGAAATCAAGCTCAAAAGGATAATCATTGAATGTGTGCTTGGATTCGACATCCTTAGAACAAATGTCGTAAGGATCCTAGTTTGATGGCTTCAGCTTAATTGGAACCCTTCGACTCAATCTTCTACTTCCTCTGGAGCTTGCTTCCCAAATCAAAATTTCCTAGCTCCTATCCTCCTCATTCAGAATGTCAAATTCCGGGACCTCTTGCATATTAATCACCCCGTCTAAAATCTCTAAGTCTAAATGATGTGGCTAAATCAGAATTGACTTGGGTCTAGTAATCTCAAAAATAGAATCATCGATAAGCTCAATGGGGTGTAACTGACAATCAGGGCATTTAATTGAATCCTCCAGAAAATGTGATTCTAGATCCGTAATGTGAGCCCTAACAAGATCAATTTCCTTAGTTATTAGGCTATTAAATGATATTTCAGATTTCTCAGGCCCAATCGTCTCACAGAAATCGTGTTCTGTAAACTCGCGTGAGACTTCGCAACTTGAATCTTCATCATCAGAATCAAAGAAATCCAAATCCATATTAATGTATGTCCCAAAATCATCTGTCACTTTCTGATCCATGGAGACATACGTTTCCTCGTACCCTGGCTTAGGGATCTCGGTGAAGAAATCATATCATCCTTAATTGATTGCTCTAATTAAATCTGGTCAGCCTCGTAACACGTATCCCCCCAACAGGTGCCTGAGCGGGTTCTGACATTGGCTCTCCTGAAGGGGGTTCATCCTGGGAATCATCCCACAATTAAACCAAAGCAACCACAAATCTCATCCTCAATTTCGCTAACTTTCCAAGTAGAAACTCACCCGGGTTCTTATCCTTAACATCCTAGAGCCAATCCAACAAATACTTGTTCAAATCATCAATCATTTCAATCAGGAGCTCCAATCTTTCAATGCAATGTATTGGCTAAACTTCTAAAGATTGTATGATATTACTCAAGTTAGCCAGAACCTTATCTTGAACTTGGCTACCCTGAACCAAATGAGTTGGTTCAGGGTTGGGCATGTTTGGGATCAATTAAGGGGAATTAACGAATTGAGATTCGTTATACCCTTCCTGATAATAGGTCATTTCATATTGTTCAAAGGGTGGTGATGACCTAAAGGCAGTGTAATCAGAGGATGGGTAAGGATCAGTGTATCCTTCTTGATTGTAGATCATATTAGGTTGTCCATGAAAGGTTGACGATCTATAATCGATGTGGCTCTGAGAAGGATAGAAATCACAATCATAATGTTCAAGGTTAGGCCGTAAACACGGAGGTCCGGAACTGTATGCCCAATCCGAGTTATCCCAACTAACTGATGGTTGATTACAGTACGAGTCGGGATAATCGTCATGTTGAGGATAACTCAAAACAAGAGGGAAAGAGCGGGAATGCGTATAATATGTGGAAGGATTCATGATAAATGGGAGGAAGAAAGGTGCCCTGCAATACAAATAAGCAAACCTGTCCTTAAGTGGGCTAGCCTAAAGACCTACAGACTCCCAAAACCCGTCTTGAGATAAAGAAACGATTTGATCTATTTATGCCTGTTCAACCCAACCAGTTAGAAGGAGGGACTGGGGAGAAGGTTCTTCCTTTGGCTTGCACCTCTGGTTCCTAGTGTACCCCCAACCATGATCGTTTGATTCTGCTCCCCTACCTAGACATCAGATTGAACAATATAAACAGACTAATCGAAAATAATCTCATTCTGGGCTCCGAAGAGCGAGTCGAATTCTTAAGGCCAACGTCTACTCTGTTTTATTTAGGGCTAGGTTTGAATGTGCTTTGGAATATGATGGGCCCTTTATCTGGGTTGTGCCCTTAATGATTGATGGATGTGTGTGTGCGTGCACAACCAGTAGTTTTCAAGCAAGATTATTTTTGATGCGGTGAATTTTAGGGTTCAAATCTTGCTTTAGTAGCTTTTAGGATTCAACTTTAGGTATTTTCAAACAAGTTTTGTTGGCACACCAAGTTTTGAAAGCACAGGTGAAGATGTTTTCCTTTCAAACTTAAAAGAATGTGGAGTGCTTGGTAAATCCCTAAGAGTTGAACCTAAATAGCAGCTACTTGGTGAGTTGATTTTAATTGAAGTGGTGCGACACAATCAACTCATACAATTGGCCTATTACACCACTTAATTAGGCACACAAATGATTACCTAATCCTATTTCTACTCAATTATGTGTTTGGATGTGTGTACCAACTCTAAAGATCGGTTTACAGATTGAGTTTGAAAATCAGATGAGGTTGTGTACCTCTGTGAGATTTTTTTTTCTCTTTTTAAATGTGGAGGTTAAGGCGAGTGCATGCGTCAAACAAACAAACAAAACTAACCTTAGAATTTATAAGAGTGCCAAGGTTGATTGATGTTTGTGTTATTATGTGGTGAAATGAAAACTAATGGGTGGGAGGTGGGGGATAACTTACAAAACATTCAACAGCACTTTGCTCCAATCTACCACTTTTGCTCGTTTCGAAAGAGTACCTGCAATCACAATAAGAAAGGAGAGAAGTGAGGTAAATGATTCGTAAGTTGGAAAATGTGAAAAAAAAAAAATCAAAGAGCGTCGCCTCCCCGGCAACGGTGCCAAAATGTTGAATCGACGAGTTGCTACACTAACGCGTTTGGTTTTTGAAGAACCTGTCATTGTAGTTTGAAAGCGAAGAACTCATGTTTAACAAATAAAATTTATACCGAAATAGAAATCCTGGGTCGAACTCAGGGAGGTGGACGTTTGATTTAAAAATATGCATTTGTTTTATTTGTCACGAAATAAATTAATTGAATAAAAACTATCTAACTATTTACAATAAATAGAAGAGAGAGAGAATAAGAGAGAGAGAATATTACAAGCAAAAATCAAAAGAGATGTAGAATGAACATGGAATTCATCATCAAAGAGATTGTTTATTACACTAAACATTATGACTAGAAAGCGGGAAAATGATTACACTAAAAAGCAGTAAATCTACTCTAGAAAGCAGTAGAAAGAATGGGGAGAGAGATATCCTCCTCGACGGTCGCTTGGAGGACAAGCCGGACGCAACGACACCTGGAAGATGGGGAACGGAGCAGGACAAAGGGGGATGAAGCGGGAAGAATGGGAACGGGGCAGCACGTCGTCGTCATCGCGGGATCTACTTCCGAAAGGGGGACGAAAAATTGACTTTATCTCGCGAGAAGCATCCTGGGTGTGGGACAAGCTTCTCTTGAGCTTTGGAGAGGGAGAGAAGAGAAGGAAGGGATGAGAATTTCGTGTGGAGGGGGTCTCCTTTTATATTTGCAAGGAGTGAGAGCAATTTGATCATTTTAATTTGAAAAACATTAAATCAGGGTTCTTTAGTGATGGATAATACCATTGCTAAAGCCCAATCGTGGGCGTAATGGGGCGGCCGCTCGCGCACCCGCTCGCGTCCTCTGCGCGCAACTCCTTCTCACGTTCTACCAATCTCGATCAAACGGCTTAACTCGCCCCTCTGCCCGCCTCCTCTGCGCGCAACGCCCGCGTGCGATCTCGCGTGAGGCGCGGGCATGCGATAGCGCGTGGGTGCTATTGAGCGCTCACGATTTCTCGATCACAATCAAACGGCCGCTATGCCCGCTCGCCTGCTCGCCCATGCCTGCCTCCTACGATTCGAATGCACACCCGTGCCTCACTTACGCACTCTCTCCCACTGCGTTATGCGTGCGGATAGGCAAGCGCTTAACTTAGGCACGAGTGCGTCCCAGCCGTTGGATCTTGATCCAACGGCGGGGAAACGTTGATGAGGATGCCTTCAGCCGGTGCGTGCGGATGATTGGGCAGCCAGGGCCGTCCATCTTCTAGATGATGTAGATGGTGCCACGGTTGTCGGATTGAGTCGATTTTCACGTCGTTAGGCTACGATCGTCGGTCCGAATCCATCCGTGCGGTCGGATTTGTTGTTTGAAGTGTGGATTCACACCATCTTAGCCCTTGATCTTCTAGGGTTGCTCGGTCTCTATTTAATGCTACAGGTGTCTGATTAGGGCAATCTTGGAGTCGTTGGACTCCAATCGTTGCCCTAATCACATCCGAATGATTGGATCTTCGATCTGAGGCCCCGATAAAAATTTTATCCTGTCCCTGAACATAAAAGGAGACAATTAACCTCCATTTTATTCAAACTAATCTAAATGCAAGATGATGCATGTTATGCAATATTTATAGTATGTAATGCAATCCTATGCTTAAGAACATGCATAAATAGACATCTTAAGTAGTGTAAACATGTTTACATCAGATACCGACTGGCTGTCACTCACCCAGTCCCGGGATTGGCTGTTTTGTCTGCACCTAGGACTGAGAGGCATCACAACACCTTGACTCACGGAGGTGCCAGAGCTTCAGTTTCTGCGGTGGCAGGTATGGTTACGATTTTTGGCCTTTTGGATTACGTATTTTTCTTATTTCTGGTACAACATACCCCTTTGTTCCACAAGTTTATCGCTAGTTTAGGGTCCGATAGCACTCTATTAGGGGATCCGTTTGTGATCAGAGGCCAGGTAGCAAGTTGTTGTAGCCAAGGAGGTCTACACAGACTGCGAGGTCAGCATAGGAGGGACATAGCCTCCCTACTGATCTGATTGTGATCCAGATGGAGGATTTCAACGTGATACTGGGGATGAACTGGTTCTTCGCCTATCACGTCCTGGTGGACCGTTTCGGGAGGAAGATCGTTTCCTCCATGCCGGAGTTGCCTCCTTTTGAGTTTCACGGACAACCGGTGGACAGAGGTTTCAGACGCATCTCCGCGCTTCAGGCAACGGGGCTTTTGAGCCAGGGGTGTAAGGGCTTCTTGGCCTGTGTAGTGGCAGAGCCTAGCCCTGTGATTGACTTTCATAGTATCCTGGTGGTCTGTGAGTACCCCAACGTTTTTCCAGAGGAGCTGCCAGGACTACCGCCTAAGCGTAAGATCGAATTTGAGATCCCACTGGTACTGGGGACCAGCCCCATTTCTACTGCACCGTACCGGATGGCACCGCTTGAGCTGTGAGAGCTCAAGTCACAGCTACAGGACCTAATGGAGAAGGGCTTTATGAGGCCCAGCACGTCCCCGTGGGGAGCCCCTGTACTGTTTGTGAAGAAGAAGGATGGTACCCTACTTCTTTGTGTCAACTACCGACAGCTAAATAGGGTCATCATCAAGGACAAGTATCTGCTACTGAGGATTGACGACCTCTTCGACCAGTTGCGAGACGTCACAGTGTTCTCCAAGATAGATCTGAGGTCGGGTTTCCACCAATTGAGGATTAGGGAGACCGACATCTCCAAGTACAGCAAGTGCGAGTTTTGGTTGAGGCAGGCGACTTTCTTGGGCCACGAGATCTCAGAGGATGGTTTGGCTATGGACCTAGCCAAGGTTGAGGTCGTACTCAGGTGGGAGAGCCCACATATAGTGACAGAGATACGCAGCTTTTTGGGACTGGCAGGTTACTATCGGCGGTTTATTAGAGGATTCTCACAGATTGCGTGTCCTATGACCCAGTCGACTCGGAAGGACGTGCCTTTTGCCTGGACAAATGCATGTAAGGCATGTTTCAAGGAGTTGAAGGAAAGGCTGACTTCAGCTCCTGTGCTCACCATCCTGGACAGTAGTGGCGATTTTGTGGTCTACACAGATGCTTCGTTGCAGGGGTTAGGGGGTGTGCTCATGCAGTGGGGTCACGTTGTCGCTTACGCCTCACAGCAACTGAAGCCCCATGAGCATAGCTACCCTACCCATGACTTAGAGCTGGCAGCTGTTATCTTCGCGCTGAAGACATGGAGGCATTACCTTTATGGTGAGACTTTTGTGATTTTCACAGATCATAAGAGCCTCAAGTACTTGTTTGACCAGAAGGAGTTTAACATGAGACAGAGACATTGGTTAGATATCCTGAAGGACTACAACTACAGCATCTCCTACCTCCTAGGGAAGGCCAATGTGGTGGCTGACGCCTTGAGCCGGAAGGCACCCACCCATTTGACCAGTTTACAGGTACAGAGTTGGAGACTCATGGAGGAGTTGGCCAGTTGGCGACTCCGAGAGTCACAGGGGTACTGTGTGACAGTGAAGCAGCAGACGCGATCAGAGCTGATAGACCGTATCATCGCAGGGCAGATGATAGATCCGTACTTACAAACGCTGCGAGACAGGGTGTTGACAGGGGACCCAGGAGACTTTTTCATTACAGACGAGATACTACGCATGAGGAGACGCTTATGCGTTCCTAAGGACGAGGAGTTGTTGAGAGAGCTCCTGGCTGAGGCGCACAAGTCCAGGTTCACCATACATTCTGGGAACACAAAGATGTATCATGATCTGAGACGTGACTTTTGGTAGAGAAGGATGAAGCAGGATGTTGGTGAGTTTGTGCAGCAGTGTTGGGCATGCCAGTAGGTGGAGGCTGAGCATCAGAGGTCTGGGGGACCATTGCAGCCACTTCCTGTGCCAAAGTGGAAGTGGGAGAGCATCACCATGGACTTGGTGGTGGGTCTACCAATTACCCAGTGGGGACACGATGCAGTCTGGGTGATAGTAGACAGGATGACGAAGACGGCACATTTTCTACCTATCCGAGTCACTTTGGGACCAGCGCAGTTAGCAGAGAGATACATCGGAGATGTGGTGTGCCCACACCGAGTTCCATGTGAGACCGTATCAGACCGGGATACCAATTTTTCTTTCCAGTTCTAGGCTGAGTTTCAGCAGGCTTTGGGGACACGTTTGAGGTTCAGTACCGCTTACCACTCGAGGGATAGAGCCGTTTGGGGCCGCTATTGCCGTTTTATGTATATTGTAGTACAGTCGTTATAGTATAAGGCAACACAGCCACGGTTATCAAATAAAATTTGTCACTCGGAAATAAAAGAGTTCCCGAGGTCGAACTCATGGAGCAAGCTGTATTCTAGAAGTACAATGTTTCTTTACAAAAATAAGAGAGAGAGTGGGAAAGATAGATCTGAGTCTTGTGGCTTTTTCTTCTTCTCTTCTTTCTCTCTTTGCTTGTCTTCTTCTCTTCTTTCTCGGATCTTCTTCCTTGATCTTCTCTTTTCTTCTTTCTTCAGAGCTTCTTCTATTTCTTCTCTTCTTTCAGCTCTGTCTTCCTTGCGCTTCTCGTCTTCTTCTTCAGCTTCTCTTTTCTTTCTTCTTCTTTCTTTCTTCTTTGCGGTGCCTGCTCTTCTTTCCTTCTTCTCTTCCTCTGCAGAGCGTCGTCTGATTTTCCAATCAGACGACTTAAGTCGCCGCTGCTACAGTGCTGCTTGGTGCTCCTCCTTCTTCTTCCTTCAGTCTTTCTTCGTCGGCCTTCTTCTTCTCTGCCTCGCTTTTCTTCAAGCAGCCACAGCTCTGGCTGCTCCTTTCTTCTTTCTCCTCTCCTTCTTCCTCTGCAGTCTGCCTTCTCTTCTTCTTCCTCTATGCCTGCACACTCATAGATTGGTCAGGGAAAAAACCTACTCTACCCTCCCCCGCGTCTCTCTCTCTCAAATTTCGCTCGTAGGATAGCTCTCCCAGAGCTGCCGGGTATTCGGGTACGGGTCGTGCCCGAGTCCAGGCCCACCGACGTGCGGTGGTGGGCGAGGAGTGCAGGTCGGGTAAACAGGTCGGGCCAAGTCCGCGCGGGGTGGTCGCGAACGAGGCTGGGTGAGTGGGTGAGAGGGACCTCACCCCGTGTGCTGAGGCGATAAGCCTATAGCACTTTTTACCTTTATATGGGTGCGCAGCTGCAGAATCTTCCAAGGTGGGACTAAATGTCCCACCCCAATTGGGCGCCTGAAGCTGAGAGAGCTGCAGGCAATTGCCGCTGTGCGCGAGGCTCTCGCCCCAGCTGCAGGCCTGGGCGAATGCGAGAAGGCGAAGCACGCAGCTTGGAGAGTCGAGGCTGGGCAGGTCGAGGCTGCAGCTGCAGGCGGAAGGAGCTCCACCTGTTCAGCAATGGCGGCGGAGGACGGGTAACCTGCTCACTGAAATACGGCCTCTCGGCCTAGTCAGAAGGTGCAGGGACCTTCTCCGGAGTGCGGCGAAGCTCGTGCGGGTGGTGGCGAGGCGTGGGGCAGAGTGTAGGGGCTGCTCTAGGTCGGACTGTGGCCGGGGGAATGGGTTTGTTCGAGGGAGTGTTGTGGAGGTGAGGAGTGGCAGCGAAGGGGCGAAAATAGCTCAGTGGGATGAGGCGGAGGTTTTGGGTCAGTCGACGAGTCGTGTGGAGTGGCGGAATGATGGGAGTGACTCGCCGGAGGTGGACCGGAGGCGTGGAAGGTCATGGTGGTCGGGTCGGTCGAGGGTTTAATTGAACAAATTGAAATGGGGAAAAGAAAGAGGGGAGGAAGGGAAGTAGTTCTAACTTACTTGCAGGGTTGAAGGGGGAAGAGCAGGGCGGCAGTCGTATCGACTGTCGCTGGAGAAGAAGGTACCCAGTGGGGGAGGACGGCGGCGACGACGGGGCTGAAGCAGCGCGCACGGGTATTGCGCGACGCGGAGGAGAATCAAGAAGAAGTCTCTGCCACTGGTTTTGTGGCAGAGCGAAGAGGAAAGGAAATGGAGCTCGCCGGAGCTCGCTGGGTGTTTGCCGGAGTGGGAAGAGAGGATGGAGGGGGGTGTTTCTCCGTCACAACCGAGCTCCTGAATGCGGCAGACGGTGGCAGCTTTTATAGAGGCGAAATCAGAGAGGAGGGAGGAGGGAGATGACGTGCCTCCCTCACCGGAGGACGGCCGGATTGCAACCCATACCTTCCGCGCGTTCGCACGGAAGGTGTGGGTGATGGCCGAGATCGTGGAGGTGTCCGTGCGACAGCAGACGTCACAGGGAACACCCCGTTGTCTTGGCAGGGGGTCGCCCTCACCCTGCGCGGCGCCATGCCTTGCCGGAGCATGGCGCTGCTCAGGGTTTTGCAGGGATTACCCAAATGCAAAAATGATGAAGACTTAGGGGCCAAAATGCAAGGGTTTCAAAAGTTGAGGGTTAAAAAGTAATGGATGAGGACCAAAATGCAAAGTCAGCCAAGAAGGTCTCTTCTTAGGCTCAAGTTTTTATGCATGACTAAATGGGACCTAAGGATTCTAATGGTGAATTTTATTTCTAGGTCAGACCTTGTTTGACCAGCCAATTTACGTAAAAATCCAAATTAAATCATTAATTGGGCATGGTTCTCAATGTAGGTCAAAATGGATTCCTAAGGCCAAATTGAAGGTTCTAAACCCTAGAGATTATTTTTATATGAATTTTACAGGGTTTAGTAGATTTTTACTTTGCCTCGAACCTTGTGAATTGAAGTGGGTTTTGTTTTAGGGTTACAGATTATCTTTTAATTCCTTAGAGTTGCTGTAGCCCTTATCAGATCAGATCATCCCACTTTCCTTCTTATTAGGTTAGTTTGACCTATGTTTGGACCCTGAGTTACCCTGTTTGCAGATTGTGCTAGTAAAATTGCATTTTTACCCCTTATGACTTGTTTTCTTCTTAAGCTCAGAATTCTCTGAGTTAAGCCTTTCCTTGAGTTATGTAGGAACTTTTATCCTCTGTATTAGGTCAAAATGAGCTAGTTATGGCTCATGATGAGGTTCTCATCAATCGACATGGCACCTTACGAGGCTCTGTACGGATGAAGGTGTACTACACCGTTGAGTTGGGTTAAGGTGGGGACCAAGTGGGAGGTTGGCCCCAGGCTGATCCGGCAGAGCCAGGAGGTGATAAAGCAGATTCACAGACGACTCCATATTGTCAGGAGCAGGCGGAAGAGTTATGCTGACTGGAAATGTAGAGAGGTGCGGTTCGAGGTTGGGGATCTCGTCTCTCTCCGTGTTTTGTCCATGAAGGGCCTGTAGCATTTTGGGGTGAAAGGGAAGCTTCCATCGAGGTTTGTGGGGCCCTTTGAGGTCCTGGAGCAGGTAGGATCCATTGCTTACCGACTTGCCCTTCTTCCCCAGCTTTCTGAAGTGCACAACATGTTCCACGTGTCCAACCTTGGGAAGTACGTCGCCAATCCCAGTCACGTTCTGAGCCACGAGAGTGTCAAGGTGGGTGACGACTTGACCTACCTCGAGAGACAAATGCAGATACTAGACAGAGCCTTCCGGAGTCTGAGACGGAAGCAGGTACCCCTGGTGAAGGTCTTATGGAGAAGCCAGCGGTACGAGGAGGCTACCTGGGAGCCTGAGGCGGCAATGCGAGAGCGGTACCTGGAACTTTTGAGTGTACGATTTTTCGGACTTACTTCGGTCCTCTTTAAGTTAGTTATGCGTTTTATGTTCATTTTTCCATACCCTAGCTAGTTCAAGTTTTAGGGACGAAACTTCCTTTAAGTTTGTTATGATGTAATGACCTATCACCTTTTAGCCTTTTAAGATGTATGGAGTTTCAGTTAGTCGTCTGTCCAGACGTCTGAAAGTAGAAATTTTCATACTGCGCTTTGCGCTCTACAGGCGAGCGACAAGCAGAGGCCTTTCCTTCTTTCTCCCCGCAACCTCACCCAAACCCTAGACCCTATCCTATATATATATACACCCCCCTCCTTTCTCCTCTCCACTCCTTGTAAATTCGTCCCTACCAGGAGGGGTGACGTAATAAATTGCGAAAATAAAAATATAAAGCAATATCACAAGAAATTAAGCAATCACACAAGTACACAGGTATTTTTAGGTGGAAACCCAAATCGGGTGAAAACCACCACCTAACCCTCTCGAGTTAGGATTTTCCGATCAACCTAGTTGATCAAATCCACTAACCGAATCACTTTGAACGAGGGTGATTCAACCTCAATACATCCACGCTACAAGTACGAGGGTAGCGTTCCTCAACCCCTTCTCTCCACGAGAAGGATTTTGTCCCACGAAGGAGACGGGAATTCGCAAAGCGAATACCCAACCAAATAACAAAGATAAAATAAACAATAGTCCTATAGAGCCAACAAAATAATTAAACCTAGCTTCTATAGGAAATAGGAAACTCCCCTTTGCAAGGAGTGCGTCGACGATGATGCGGTGCGTGTGCCACGCGATGGCGCTACGTAGCTCTCGTGAACAACGCCGGGAGAGCGGGTGCGCAACGCTTGATGCTCTCAAGAGAATGGAGTTTGAGCTTGGAGAGCAAGAGAGTCTTTTCTTTGGACACAAAAGGTTTGAAAGTGTATTGCAAGGTGTGTGTGTCTTAGTGTGTATATGTGTTACAAAGGTTCCCCTCTATTTATAGAGGCCTTAGGAAGGCTTTGGAAGGCTTGGAAAAGCTTCCATAGCCGTTGGGTGCAAAGCCCAAGAGAATCATGCCGAAATCAGGACAATGATTGCATTTGACAGGGTCATCAGATGTCTAATTATGGCATCAGACGTCTGGAAGGCCACTTTAAGACGTCTGATTTCAAGGTCAGACGTCTGATTCTGTGCGGGTTTCCTCCTGACTTGAATCAGATCTAAACAGGGTTCTTGTGCAAGTCGATCAGACGACATACAGGACGTCGGGCACTATGCCTGGACGTCTGGAAACCTACTTTTACTGTGGGAATTGATTTCCAAACGTTGCAACGGCTAGAAAATCTCTGAGAAGAGATTTTGGGTCAGCCGAGGCAAAACGGTCATTTATCAGACGTCTGGAAAGGCCTAAGGACGTCTGATAAGGCTCTAACGGTCATAATCTTGAGTGCCTGCCAAGTTAGCCAACGGTCCACTAATTGGACATCTGGCAAGGTCATCAGACGTCTCCTAAGACGTCTGGTCTAAGGTCTGGACGTCTGAATTCATCAGACTGAACTAACTATGTCCAGCCTAACAGTTATTAGACGTCTGAAATAACAGTCAGACGTCTTAAAATGCTTTATCAGACGTCTGATTTGGGAATTAGACGTCTGGAAGTGCTGTTTGAACCCTATATTGGTTTTCTAAGTATTCTACAGAAAACCTAAGTATCCTAGGGTTGTGCCGGTGTTCCTAGGACTACTGTTAGGGTTCTTTGAGGCTCTTTAACATGAAATATCTAAGGAAATAAAGAGCAACAAAAGAAATGAAAAATACAACAAGTACAAAAGAAAGAATCTATCCTATTCTTCTTTTCCTTCCATCTTCAATCTTTCGCTCCACGTGAACCTCCTCTGTTTTCCGTCAAGCTCCTCCAATCCGTCCTGGATGCGAGCTCGAGTTCCGTCTAAACACGTCCACATTTGCAATTGACCTGAAATCTAGGACTCAAATTGCAAATGTTAAATAACACGTGTTTTGTTATCATCAAAACAAATGATCGTGGTGCTTTAGCACCAACACTCCTCACACCACAGCCACCACCACCTCTATTTTCTTGTGCAGCTGCGGCGAGCCTAGATGGGAGCGACGAGAGGGGGGCAAGCGAGGGAGAATGAGAGAGAGGAAGGAAGCGAGCGTGGAATGTCGGAGGACCTTAGGGAGCTCGGCGAAGCTCGCACGGCCAGCAGTGGGTGCGTGCGCACGTGGAGGACGTCGACGGGGAGCTATCCCAGCTCCTGCAGCGACTGAAGCTGCCACCGTGAGCTACGAGCAGGTTCTGATACTGGAAGTTTTCCAGTATCAGATGTCTGGAGTGAGGAGCAGACGTCTGGCGAGGTACCTGGACGTCCGGAGCTTAGGCCGGACGTCTGAAAACATGAGTTGCACGAGGTATGTACGTTCCTGCGCCGATCTTCGCCATGCAGAGTATCTCAGTGCAGGAGCTGTGGGACTGATTTGGTTCCTGCATCCTTTGTAAGTAGGGCAGACTTTGGGAAGGCATGCGGTGCGCTTTCCCAGGCACTTTTGGACATCTGATCACATCACCAGACATCCTGAGGTGCTTCCAAATGACCGGAGACCTTGTCCGACGTCTGGAACTGCTCCCAAATGGCTGTAGGGGGAGTCTGGACATCCGAATCAGCTACAGAGAACACAAGGTGAGTTTGTCGTCTTTTAGGACGTCTAGAAGAGTCCCAGGCGTCTTATTTTGATTAGAAATCGTGTTTTTTCCCTGTTTAAGGGCCAAACGGAATCGGATTTCTGCAAACGAAGTATCGTTGTTTTCCACTCAAGTTCCTCTACGTTTCGTGTTGAGTATCTACTATTTTCACCTCATCTAATGTAATGGGTCGCTGGTACAAGTTACCAGCCAGTGGCGTGTTCGGGGCCCGCGGAGGCGACAAGATCTGCGGCACAGGCCCCCATTCCTCCCATTATACTCGGTAGAGTGGTTTAATTCAGTTATTAATAGTTAAATGAGAATGAACTTAGTTGAAATAGCCGAATGGAACCCTAGGATGTGGAATGAACCCTAGGGTAGAAAATGAATGAACCTGTTGTACTGTATGGTTTATTTGCATGCGTGATTAAGGTAAATTGATAGCAAATGCCTATATTATAATTACGAGTTGCCTATTAGAATATGAGCTGCCTGTATTTAATGAATAAGTACCTCTAAAACCACCAGCTGCATGTATTGAGAATTGAATCATGAAAACATGAGCTGCCTGTATATGGATGAGAAATGAATTATGAAAGTTCAGATCTGGATCTGGATAAATGAGGTGAGCATGAGCATGAACCCTACGGGGAATTAAGAGTAGAACTCCTACAGATAAATGGAATATGGAATGGTAAACGGGAAGTGTGCTGGTCTTTGTGTATGTGGTACCAAGGAGAGCAACTGCCCCCTTTTAGTGTAGAGTGGAGCTAGCCTCCCTTGGGTTGTGACCCGGGGTTCGGATTGGCCATTCTACATCGACTCCTGTCAGCCCTCGCGTACATAGTACCAAGGCGAGCTACTAGTGTAGGGAGGGAGCTAGCCACCCCACAGGGCCTGGGGTTAAGCAAGCCAACCTACACCGACTTTCTTTGGCCCTCTGGGCAAACTGAGGTAGTAAGACGAGGGTGTGCGGACTGTGGAGGGACGAGACCCCTAGTTGGTTTTGAGGGGCGAGACCCCTTTTCTGAGAGGGCAAGGCCCTATACTGTTCCGTGCTGTACTTTGGTGTACCAGCTAACGGAAACGACTGACCACGTATCAATGTGGGGTAGCTACCCGTGCGCTTTTCACGCGTGCCGTAATCACCACTACGTCTTGATAGTGACCTTGGGGTGGTTGACTGGGTGTAGGACTACCACGGGAGACTCTCTCGGCCAGGAGAGCACCACGTGTACCTTCTACTCTACTGAAAAGAGTACAATCAAGATCGTTCCCATGAGAATCATGCAAGATCAAGAAAAACCTGGATACTTGAGAAATAGAGACACATAAAAGAGATACATAGATATGAGAAATAAACCTGTTGTTGCTTTTACTGTAATTGCACTTAAATAATGTAAACAACACTCTTCTTAGCGTCTGCTGACTTTGTCTTTTTGACAACCCTGTTCAGGACCAGGAGTTGATCAGCCCGAGTTTCCGGCTGCAGAGGGTGCTGGGCCCAGCCAAGCCCTACCGTAGTTGTTCTTTCAGTAGTTCCTGTTTTCCTTACTGTTGTAGTAAGTAATGGACACTTAATTTACTGTTTCTGCTACTTCTGTTTCCTTTTCATTTCCAGTTGTTGTTGTGGTGGCATGTACTGAGACAGTTGTTTTACTCTCCTTACTGCTTTGTACTCTTCTTCTGCTTAGTTATATTGCATTTGTGAATGTGGTTTATTTTCCTGCTTTTGGTTATTTCTTGTTGGACGACTAGGTCTTGGGATTAGTCGAGGCGTGCCAATTTCGGGTCCTATAAGGATCTGAAAATCGAGTTGTAACATCCGTAGAGGGCTCAAGACGTCTGACAGCACGTAGGATGCCGAGGTACGTACCATGCACGAGCCTGCATGCGTGTACGGTCATGTTTAGGTGTCACACTTTAAGCTGCGCGTGCATGCACAGGTATGAGGGTGTTGGAAAGGCACATGGTGCGACCTTTGAGGAGCTTTAGGACGTCTGGAGACCGTGTCAGATGTCTGACTGCTCTTCTAGACGATCGGGAGCAGTGTCATATGTCTGGAAGCTCCCTCAAACAGCTGCGAAGGGGTTCAGACATCTGAAAAAGACACAGGAAAGAAAGGTAAGCTACTGCATTCGTTGATTTTGGTCAGAGTGCGTGTTTTTGGCCTGGTTCATGTCCCAAACGTTGTTGATTTTACGCAAACGAAGTATCATTGGTTAACGCTCGGAATTCTCCACGTGTTAGTGCATAGCATCATACCTTTTCTATTTTGAGCTCATTTGACATGTTGGACAACAATATAGGTCTCCAGTCCGTAGTGTACATAGTACCTGCAAAGACGTCGAGATCTACAGTAGGAGCCCCTATTCCACCAGTATACCCTGGTAGAGTGGCCCTCTCGAATACTGTGATTTAAATGATTAAAGTACATACTATATTAGAATGAAGTGATTAAACTCTAGGATATGAAATGACCCTAAGGCTGAGAAGGATGAATGTACATTACCCGAACCCCACTGTTATACTTTGAAATGCGTGTTAAAGTCTTTACTGCTAGCAACTGAATAGTTAAGTGATGTGGTAATTGTTTAATTTATTAAATCACAAGCTACCTGTTACACGATTAAGAATCGGAATGTAAATAGTGAGATATGTCGTATATGAAATGAGATGAGTACGATGCATGAACCCTACAGAGAATTAGGAAGGGAACTCAACTATACTGAAACGAATATCGGATGTATGATGGAACATGTTGCCTATGGGCGGATTGGTTGCATGGACTTGGGTATGGAAAGCGAGATGGCTCTCGTGTACGCGTTATCGAGGAGAGCTACTATCACTTTAGTGTAGGGAGGAGCTAGCCGTCCCTTGGGTTGGGACCCAAAGTTAGGATTGGCCACCCTACATTGACTCCTGTTAGGAGAGCTACTGTCACTTTAGTGTAGGGGGTCTAGCCGCCCCTTGGGTTGGGATCCGGGGGTTAGGAATGGCCACTCTACAGCAACTCTTATTAAACCCACTAGGCAAACCAGGATAGTCGAGCGAGGATACACAGACAGTTGAGGGGTATGGCCCCATGTTCTGTTATGTGTTATACGTCTTGGCATGCCCGTTAGCGGAAACGACTAACCATGTGCCAATGTGAGGTACTACCCGTGCGCTTATCGTGTGTGCCGTAGTCACCGCTATGTTGCGGCCATGACTCCAGGGTGGTAGACCAGGTGTAGGACTACCATGAGGTACTCTCCCGACCAGGAGAGTGCCACGTGTACATCCTGCATCGCGGGAAAACTGCATCAAGATCGTTCCCTTAGGGAACAAGTGGATTAAAAAATGTTGTGAACCCTTAATAAAAATTGAATTAAAAACAAATAAATGTTTTAAACGAAAACAAATAATAATACATAACTGGAAATTGTATGGTTAGTTAGTTACTTGTTCCTTTATGTTTAATTGTATGTAAATGACATATCTATTGGTGCTAGAGCACCGCGATCGTTTGTTTTGATGATAACAAAACACGTGTCATTTAACATTTGCACTTGGAGTCTTAGATTTCAGGCAAATTGCAAATGGAGACGTGACTAGACGGAGTTCGAGCTCGCATCCAGGACGGATTGGAGGAGCTTGATGGAGAACAGAGGAGATTCGCGAGGAGCGATGGCTTGAAGAAGGAAGGAGATGAAGAATAGGATAGATTTCCTTCTCTTGTACTCTTTGTATTTTTTGTTTCTTTTGTTGCTCTTTATTTTTTGTCACTTAGAATCATGTTAAAGAGCCTCAAAGTACCCTAACAGTAGTCCTAGGAACACCAGCACAACCCTAGGATACTTAGGTTTTCTGTAGAGAACTTAAAAAACCAATATAGGGTTCAAACAAATTTTTCAGACGTCTAATTCAAAAATCAAACGTCTGATAACATGTTTTAAGACGTCTGACTGTTGATTCAGACGTCAGGGGTTTGAGTGAGATTCCCCCTAAAGCTTGGTGTATCTTGCCTTGCTACCCCGGGCTAGGGTGGTTGGTCTTCATCGAAGGTGCGAGGTCGAAGCTTCAATCGAGGGATTGAGTAAATCGAGGTGTAGGCAGGTACCCCCCTGCAGTATGTCTTCATCAAAAAAGCGGGCGGGAATTTGGGCTGATAACATTTAGGCTGGACTTAGTTAGCTCTGTCTGATGAAATCAGACATCCAGACCCTAGACCAGATGTCTGATGACTTTGCCAGATGTCCAGTTAGTGGACCGTTGGCTGCCTTCACAAACACTGAGGAATATGATCGTTAGAGCCTTATCAGATGTCCTTAAGCCTTTCCAGACGTCTGATAAATGACCGTTTTGCCTCGGCTGACCTAAAATCTCTTCTCAGAGATTTTCTAGCCGTTGCACTCTCTTGGAAATCCATTCCCGCAGAAAAAGTAGGTTTCCAGACGTCTAGACATAGTGCCAGACATCCTATATGTCGTCTGATGGACTTGCACTAGAACCCTGTTTAGATCTGATTCAAGTCAGGAAGAAACCCGCCTAAAATCAGACGTTTGACCTTGTTTTCAGACGTCTTAAACTGGTTTCCCAGACGTCTGATAACCCTGTCAGTGCAATCATTGTTCCTGATTTTGGCCTGATTCTCTTGGGCTTTGCACCCAACGACTATGGAAGCTTTCCAAAGCCTTCCAAAGCTTTCCTAAGGCCTCTATAAATAGAGAGGAACCTCTTGCACACAAACACACACCTAGATACATAAGACACACCTGGTAATAAACTTTCACACTCTTTTGTGTCCAAGAAAAATTCTTGCTCTCCAAGCTCAAGTTCTACATCTTGAGAGCATCAAGCCTTTGCTCACCCGCTCTCCCGCCGTAGTTCACGAGAGCGACGTTGCGCCGTCGCGTGGCTCACGCACCCGCGTCATCGATTCGACGCACTCCTTGCAAAGGGGAGTTTCCTAATTCCTATAGAAGCTAGGTTTAAATCTTTGTTGGCTCTATAGGACTATATTTGTTATTTTACTTTGTTATTTGGTTGGGTATTCGCTTTGCGAATTCCCGTCTCCTTCGTGGGACAAAATCCTTCTCGTGAAGAGAAGGGGTTGAGGAACGCTACCCTCGCACTTGTAGCGTGGTTGTAATTGAGGTTGAATCACCCTCGTTTAAGTGATTCGCTTAGTGGATTTGATCAACTCGGTTGATTGGAAAATCCTAACTCGAGAGGGTTAGGTGGTGGTTTTCACCCGGTTTGGGTTTCCACCTAAAAATAATTGTGTACCTTGTGTGATTGAATTTTGTGAGATTGCTTTATATTTTATTTCTGCAATTTATTACGTCACCCCCTCCTAGTAGGGGAATCTACAATATCCACCACTCTACTCAGCGTTAGCTGACCGCAGATTTATATAACCATGTTCAGGTCAAGGAGTTGAGCAGTCAGCACCACCGACTGCAGAAGGTGCTGGGCCCAATCGAGCTCAGCCATAGTTGTATTTTCTCTACTTTCTATTTCAGAGCCCTTTTGTTGGTAGTATCATTAGCCTGTAGTAACTGTTTTTGTTATGTCTCTAATTGTGATGACTGTGTCTATAATAGTACTTTTCCGCTTATGGCATGTAATATCTTTGGGACTTTCTGTTCTATTTTCCATTGTTGTCTATTATCTATTTCTGCCTAGTTACATTGCGTGTGTAGTTGTGGAATGATTTACACATTTGGTTATTTCTTGTTGGACGACTGGGTCTTGGGATTTAGTCGAGGCGAGCTATTCCCGGGTTCTATAGGGAGCTAGGATCGGGTCGTAACAAATACCCACACACACCTTCACACCTCAGGGTGTGAGTCGATGGAGGCAACTGCTGCTGATTCTTCATTGTCTAGGATTGTCGTACGAGCAAGAGACCACCTTCTCCCATGATCTTATGTGCTACCGCTCAGCTTCACAAAGGCCATGATCTCCTTATGCAAAGGAGGAGATTCCTTGCACTATTCCCATCGTGGTCGAACAAGTCACAGGCTCGCTGGAGATCATCCACACCTTCGACTCCTCCTCATCTCTTGTTACGATCCGATTCCCGGATCCCTACAAGACCCGAGACCAGCTTGCCTCGACTAATCCCAAGACCTAGTCATCTAGTAAGAAATAACCAAAAGCAGGAAAGCAGCACACATTCACATATGCAATATAACTAAGCAGAAGAAACATACAAAGTAGTAAAAGAAAATAAATCTGTTGCTTCAGTACATGCCACCACAATAACAATAACAACAGGGAGCGGAAGTAAACAATAGAAGTAGAACAGTAACTAAAAGTCCATTACTTACTACAACAGTAGAGAAAAGAAAAGGAAGTGCTGAAGAAAACTGCGGCTGGGATCAACAGGGCCCAATACCCTCCGCAGCCAAAAGCTCAGGCTACTAGACTCCTGGTCCTGAACAGTATTACGAAAAGACATAGTCAGCAAACACTGAGTAGAGTGGTATTTATATTATCTAAGTACAAAATAGTAAAAGAAACAGGTTTAATTCTCATTTCTATTTATCTATTTTATATATATTTTCGTTTCACCCATTTCTCTCAAGCATCCAGATATTCTTGATCTTACATGTTCCTCGAGGGAACGATCTTGATTGCAGTCTTCTCCGTAGAGTAGAAGGTACACGTGGTGTTCTCCTGGCCAGGAGAGTCCCCCGTGGTAGTCCTACACTCAATCAACCACCTCGAGGTCACTGTCAAGACGTAGTAGTGAATACGACACGCGTGATAAGCGTACGGGTAGCTACCCTGTACTGACACGCGGTCAGTCGTTTCCTCTAGCGGGTAGGCCCAAAGTAGAGCACAGAACAGTATAGGGCCTTGCCCTCTCAGAACAGGGGTCTCGCCCCTCCACAATCCACACACTCTCGTCTGACTACCCCAGTTTGCCCAAAGGGCCTAACAAGTCGATGTAGGGTGGCTAGCTGAACCCTGGGCCCCTTGGGGTAGCTAGCTCCCTCCCTACACTAATAGCTCGCCACAGTACCATGTACACAATGGCCAATAGGAGTCGGTGTAGAGTGGCCAATCCTAACCCTAGGTCTCAACCCAATGGAGGCTAGCTCCGCTCTACACAAAAGGGGACAGTTGCTCTCCTTGTACCACGTACTCAGAGGCCAGCACACTTCCTGTCCACATTCCAGATTTCTGTCTATCCACAAGAGTTCTACTCCTAATTCCTTGTAGGGTTCATGCTCATATTCACCTCATTTATTCCGACCCAGATTTCACCTTTCATAATTCATTTCTCATTCATATACAGGTAGCTCGTGTTTCTAGAATTCAATTCTTAATACATGCAACTGGTTATTTCACAGGTAATTGTTCATTAAATACAGGCAGCTCATATTCTAACAGGCAACTCACAACAATATTATAGCCAATTGCTAGCAGTTTATCTTAGTCATGCATGCAAGTACACCATACAGTATACACGGTTCATTCATTTCTCTACCCTAGGGTTCATGCCATATCCTAGGGTTTCATTCGGCTATTTCCACAGGCACATTCTTATTTAAATATTATTAACAGAATTAAACTACTCTACCGGGCAACACGGGAGTAATGGGGGCTCGAACCACAGACCCAGGCGTCTCTGCGAGCCCCAAACACGTAGCAAGCTGAAACCCTATACTAGGGAGTACATCACAAAAGGAGAGTTCAGAACAGTGTACAAAAGACTCTAGTACGTAGAGGAACTCGAGAGGAAAGTGCAGGTATTTCATTTGTGTAAAACAGACCCCGATCGGATCCTAAACTGGTCAAAAACATGCCTAATGTTCAAAATCAGACGTTTGGGACTAATCCCAGAGGTCTTAAAAGGCGTCAGATCTTACCTTAAGTCCCTGCGGTATTCTCAGACGTCCAGACCTTCTCTGCGATTGTCTGAAGACAGTTCCAGACGTCGGAAAATGCCTCTGGTCGTCTGGATGCACCTCCGGACGTCTGGTGATGTGATCAAACGTCTAAAAGTGCGTGGAAAAGCATTCCACGCCCCTTCCCAAAGCTACACCTGCATACAAAATCGTAGGCACGGTCAGCCGACAAATACCCCTACCTGTGATATGCATGGCACAGGGAGATACATACCTTGCTATAAATGTGCTTTCAGATGTCTAGCCTTAGCTCCAGATGTCCAGGTACCCCGCCAGTCGTCTGGACTCCATTCCAGACGTCTGATACTGGAAAACTTCCAGTACCAGGAACTCATTGCAGCTCTCTCCGCTCGCTTTGCCTCGCGTCGCAGCAGCTCCAGCCGCTGTAGAGAGCCGGGAGGCTGCCTCCCCGAGCCCTCTCCTCCTCCCACACGCGCCCGTCGGTGGCTGTGCGAGCTCCGCCGAGATTCCACCGAAGCTCCTCCGACATTGGCCTCCTCCTCCTCCCTCACCCTCCACCTTCCTCCCTCTCGCTATCCCTTGCTTGCCCCCTCTCGCCGCTCCCGCACAAACACTGAAGGTGGTGGTGGCTGGTGTGTGGAGTGGAGAGGAGATAGGAGGGGGGTTATATAGCAGGTGTAGGGTTTAGGGTTTCGCGAAGAATGAGGAAAGGAGAGATAAGAGGATGGTTCTACGCACTGCCCGCGCACAGAGCGCAGTGTGTAGTACAAAAATTTCATTTTCAGACGTCTGGGAAGGGGTCCAGACGTCTGGACAGACATCTGACTAAGACTCCAGACGTCTTAAAAGGCTAAAAGTGTGACGGTCATTACATCTCTTCTCTTGCTCGTAGCAGCAGCAACCCCCATGAGGTCCTCCACCACTTTGCCTCTCGCATCACCTAGACTGCAATGGCCTCTCAACATTGCACGTTGGCCCAGCAATTGCCACAAGGCAGTGCTACCCTTGGCTAGCTATTGTGCAACCCCACATGGCTGCAGCCAGCTTCTTAGCATGGTGTTGAAGCTCCCAACGTTGTCTCTTGCGATGGCAAAGGCTCAAGCGCCACTCGGATTGCCTCCTTTATTCCTTGCCACATGGCATTGCCATGTGACCCATCTTATTCCCAACAATACATGCATACGTACATACATACATACATACATATACACATACACACACACACACACTCTTCTAATGAATTTGAAATCGAATAGGTATTGCATATCAAACAAGATCCCATTCTTTCTTTTGCACAACATATTTACTAATATTAGCAACAATCATCGTAGCATAAATCCTTTTGCCACAAACGTAAAACATATTTTTATTGATGCATTGATGATAAGGTCATCATCAGCCATATCTAATTTTATTTAGTCATATTTCATCATTACATGCTCCTATATAAGAGTCAGTGGACCATAATTCATTGCAAATTCATTCTGAAGGAAAGATAGTAAAATAGGGGTAAAACTGTAATTTTAACAGCATATCTCAATTGTAGAACAATCACAGAATTTCTAAGGGGTTAATTAAAGGTCAAATGGTCTTAAAATTTTAGCAAGTAGGTCCGTGCAGACAGAAATGAGTTTTCACGTGTTTCGAGAATTATATGACATCTGAAACCCTAAAAATAGACCCTCTTAATCTACTAAGGTTTTGGTCGGGATAAAATTCACATAAACACTCTAAAAATAATATAAAAATATTCTCTAGGGTTTGGTACATTCAATTTGACAATCAGAACCTATCTTAACCTAAGACAGAGCCATAGACAGACTTTTGCCCTAATTTGGGTAACTATGCAATTTACCCAATCAAACATGGTAAAAACCTAAATGTAACTTCATTTTTGGATTCCTTGGGTCCAAATTAGGTTTGTAACAAAATTTGGGCCCAATCTAAGATCATCTTGACCAAGTTTGCATTTTGGTCCTTTCTGACTATATTTTCTCACACCCATGCCCCTAACTTTCGAAAAGTGTGCATTTGGATCCCTAAATTTTGTCATCTTCTTTACACGATGGTCCCTTCCTCCATTGTTATGAACGTACCTTGCTCCGGCGAGATTCGAGCAGAGATTTCTCTCTCGATTCTATATCAAACCTTCCAAAAATTGAACCGGAGATTCTTTGTGAAATTCCCTTTCACATGAATCCAGTCTTGAGCCCAACAACCTTCCCAATCTCTCATGCGAATGCATGAGAGATTTGGGTATCTCTTGAGTTTCCAACTCCGGCGAGCCTTCCAAGCTTGGGAAGCTTGCTTCCCAAGCTCTAATCACCCTCTAAAGACCTATAAAAGGAACCCCAGTGCACGTCATCCATCCTAAGCTTGATTCTGGCTGTGAAACCCCCCTTCCTCTCTCCGCTCTAGCCGAGAAGCTCCACAAGCTCCAGCGACTCCTCCTGATCTCCCTCGTCATCCGTTCCTAATACCAGCGGTCGGATTTCCTTCCTCTTTCTTGTCCGTTCTTGGCCGTACCAGCAAGAGCCTCCTTCCCATCGTCGTCGCCGCTTCTACCTCACCGGAGCCTTCGTCTTCTCCAAAGTCAGCATACCCCTGGTAAGGAGAATCCTCCCCTTTCGTCTGATTAGCTTAGGTTAAATTAGTTCCTTATAGCTCGTAGGTTAGTTTCCTACCCAAAAATCCCGAAAAAAACCCCTCGAATCCACCAATCACCCTTGTCTTCCCCATCTTTGGCCACTCCTCCGACGAGGCATCTCCACCGCTACACCCCACCATCCGCCTCGTCAACTACCCCAAAACCTTCGCCACGACTCCACCAATCAAACTCCTATCCTATTTCACTCCACCGCTCACCCAAACATGCCACCGAACTCCACCCTCACCACACTGACTCACCGAGGTCGTACGACCTCCACACACACATGCATGCCACCATGCACCGACCGTCACATTCGCCGTGCTACGGCGAAGCTGTTGAACCATTTAACGAGGCCGCAAGGCCATGTTCTCCATTTCAGGTTCCCCACCACCGCCACCATTACCAGAGCTACTTCAAGCAGGTTCAAAGCCATATTCTTGCGGCATCTACTCCAGGTGTCACCTCCAGGTGACGCGGAACAGTTCCAGGCACACGCCCAGGCGGTCAATTAGAGACCACACCACCCGCTGCGACTCCAATCGAAGACATCTTCATTCGCCGGTGCATGCGAGCAAACGGTGGGACATTTAGTCCCACCTCGGAAACCATTGGCGCTATAACCCTGCATAAAAGGAAAAAGTGACAGAGCCTTATTGCCTCAAGTCACTTGGGGGGTGAGGTCCCCCGTCACCCTCGCACACCTCACACGTGACACCACCAGATGGGCCTGGCTCTGACCCGCTTACCCCCCTATGCCCATGTACACCTCGGCTGCTACCCCACGTCGGCAGCCCTGGTCCAAGGTGCGCTCTAGACCGATTACCCGATAGCCCGATACCGTGTATGGCCCTAGGAGGGCGTGAAAGAGGAGAAACTAAAGAGAAGGAAAGAAAGGGAGTGCGGGGTTAAGGGTTTTGCTCTGTTGTGTATTGGCTAACACTTAGCCAAAAATCAAAGGTGCCCGCCTGTGCATGTAGTAAAAAAGAAGCAGAGGAGAAAGACAGAACGAGAAGAAATGTAGAGAAAAAAGAGGAGGTTGAAGAAGTACAGTACCCTCTTAGCATTGTAGCAAGGTTGACTTAAGCTGTCTGGTTAAAAACTCTGTCGTCTGATAAAGTGCACTATGCACTTGATTTGAATAGTTGACATTATTTGAGTAATTACTACATGTGTAAGACTAATAATTGATGATACAAATGACCATTATTTTGTCTAGATTACTTTTTATTCTTCATATACTCATGCCATATATTGCACATTAGATTTTGAGTAATTAAGTGTGCTCATTTACATTATATATTGAGATTAGCGCGTGAATTCCATATTTGCTCCCAGCGAACGACCTAGAACTTTCATTTGAGTTATAAATTTTATCTATTGTTCAAGATATTTTTGAGGAATTATTACTACAGCGAATGCATCTCTTTCAAAACCCTCGATCTAGCGCGTACAATATTTTGGCACCGTTGTAGGGGTGCAACGCACATTTCACCGCTATCTTGTTATATTTTGATTATACTTGAGCACTAACTTGCCATATTTGCTTTATTGTGATTTTGCGAGGTACGTCACAAGGAGATTGTTATGACCCGGTTCCTGAATCCCTACAGGACACGAGAACGGACCGACTCGACTAATCCCAAGACCCAGTCGTCCAACGAGAAAGTAACCAAAAAGTAGGAAAATAAACCACATTCAATAAGCTGAGCAACTAATAGTAAAAAAAGTACAGCAGTAAAGAAGTAAACTACTACAGTACACACCACCACAACAGTAGAAAAGTAAACGGGTACAGGAATAAAATGTTCAAAATGAACGAGTACAGAAGTGCAATAAACTACTCACTACAACTGGAAAAGGAGTACAACAAAAAGCTACAACTACTGGGTTCTACTGGGCCCAGCACCCTCTGCAGCCGTGGGCTCTGGTTGCTCAACACCTGAACCTGAGAAGGGTTATGAGTACACGAAGTCAGCGAACGCTGAGTAGAGTGGCAACCAACTAACTAAAGCAGTGAGGGTGGACAGGTACCTGTTGTTTTACAATTACCTTCTTTAATTAATTATTCTTTTTATCACCTGGTTTATATATCAGGTCTCTTTCTTGATCTCGAATGTTCCTCGTGGGAACGATCTTGATTGCAGCCTTTTCCTAAGAGTAGAAGTCGCACGTGGTGCTCTCCTAGCCGGGAGAGTCCCCCGTGGTGGTCCTACACCCAGTCAGCCACCCCAAGGTCACGGATAGATGTAACAGTGACTACGACACACGCGATAAGCGCACAGGCAGCTACCCCACACTAGCACGTGGTCAGCCATTTCCATTAGCTGGTGCGCCCAAAGCACAGCACGGAACCAGTAAAGGGTAAAGCCCTCTCAGTAACAGGAGTCTAGCCCCTAAGAACCAAACAGGGGTCTCGTCCCTCCACAGTCCGCACACCCTCGCCTGACTACCTTGGTTTGCCCAATGGGCCTAACAAGTCGTTGTAGAGTGGCTAGCTGAACCCTGGGTCCCGTGGGGTGGCTAGCTCTCTCCCTACACTAGTAGCTCTCCCCGGTACAGTGTACACGACGGCCAGAAAGTCGGTACAGAGTGGCCAATCCTAACCCCGAGTCCCATCCCAAGGGCGGCTAGCTCCGCTCTGCACTAAACAGGGGGACAGTCGCTCTCCTTGGTACTCCGTACTCAAGGCCGGTCACTTCCCCACTCACATTCCTGGTTCCATTCCATTTATTTCCAGGAGCTCTACTCCTAATTCCCATAGGGTTCATGATCATATATCTCAGGCCAAGCCATACCAAGTTTCATCATTTCTATTTCCATTCTCAGGTTATACACATGCGATTTGTAACTCTATTTCATATTCTGTTTATTCACAGATAGCTTGTGTTTCCAACATTCACCTTTCCATTTTCAAATTATATACATGCAGCTCATATTACGTCATTTCACGGGTACGACAGGAAAGTTATATTCAACAGTTAACTAACACAAATAATACATATTTCGCAGGCAACTATTATTCATTTACAGGCAATTGTTATCGTTCTATCTACTCATTCAAGACTGCAATTCATTCATTCAATACAGACATTCTAGTATTTTTAGTCCTAGGAATCATGCCATATCCTAGGTTCTAATCATTCATTACACACATGCATTTAAGTTGTAATTAAATTGAGGGGAAGCCACTCTACCATTAAACCCAGGAGTAGTGAGGGCTTGATCGGCAGGTCCATGTGCCTCAGCAAGCCCCAAACCCGCAACGGAATGAGGTCCTATCACAAGGATCTGTCACAAGAGAATACTCAGAACAGTATAGAAAGTATTCCAACAAGTAGGGGAAAACATACGGGAAACATTGGTATCTTAATTGCGAAATCGCACCTCAAACGGACCCTAAACGGGTCAAAAATACTGATCCTGACTCAAATTAGACGTCTGGAACACCTTCCATACGACTTAAAAGAGTCCAGAACTATACCTCAAGCCCTGCGCCACTCCTCAAACGTCCAGGAACTTCGTTGGACCGTCTGGATCCAGTTCCAGACGTCCAACCACCTCACCGGACGTATGGAAACGCTTCCCGTCATCTGATGCCTTGCCCAGATGTCTGAAACGCGTGGGAGGGTGTGTCCCGCGCCTTCCCGAAGCAACTCCTGCGTGAATCAACCGAATCTCCATCAAAAAGGCATGAAACAATGCCTCGGCGGAGCGGCCTGCATGACCGTATCCACAAAGAAGACGTACCTTCGCAAAATTTACTTCTCAGCCCTTTGGAACCTCCTCCAGACATCGGATACGTCGAGTGGACGTCACTCTAGACGTCTGATTCTAGGAAAAACCCAGAACCAGAACCTGCTTCCGCCCTCTCGCGTCGTGCGTGGCTGCACCGCGCCCTTTCGCCTGCTGCTCCAGCTGCAGTAGTGTCGGGGAGGACCTCCCCGACGCACTCCTCCGCCTTGCGCACGCTCCGCTCCGGCCATGAGCTCACCGGTGAGCTTGCAAGCTTACTTCTCTCCCTCTCACGCTGCTCCTCCTCTCCTTCTCACACCACGCCTGTGCTCTCTCTCCGATCTGCTGTGCTCTCTGGTGGCGACCTTCCTCTATAGTTTTATTATTCCGTCGTAGTATAGTATAGAGAGGTGATTACCAGTTTACTACAATTTGTTACTCGGAAATAAAGAGTTCCTGAGGTCGAACTCAGGGAGCAAGTTATATTCTAGGGGTACAAGTTTCTTTTACAAAAATAAAGAAAGAGAGAGAAAGAATTTGCTGTCTTTTCTTCTTTTCTCTTTGCTTCTCCTCGTCTCAGATCTTCTGTTATCTTCTTCTTCTTTATCTGCAGTGGTGATGTTCTTCTTCTTCTTTCAGCTGTTCCTGCTCTTCCTTTTTCTTCTGCAGAGCGGTCCTGTTCTTCTTCTTTTCCTTTCTTTCTTCTTTTCCTTTCTTCAGATCTTCTTCTCGTGCTCTTCTTCTTTCAGTTCTTCCCTTGGCCTCTCTGTGTTCTCCTCTGCCTCGCCTTCCTTCCACCGTCTTTGCCTTCAGGACGTCGTCTGATTTTTCAATCAGACGACTTAAACCGCCACTGCTACAGTGCCGCTCGGTGATCCTCCTTCCTTCAGCCTTCGTCTTCTTCCATGGTTCTTCTTCACCTGTGCCTGCACACTTACACAGCTTGATCAGAGGGGCAAAACCTATCTCTACCCTCCCCCGCGTCTCTCTCTCACAGAAACCGCTCTTAGGATAGCTCTCCCAGAGCTGCCGGGTTGCCGGGTACGGGTCGCGCCCGGGTCCAGGCCCACCGGCGTGCGTGGTGGGCGAGGAGTGCAGGTCAGTCTAAGTCGGGTCGGGCCAGGTCCGCGAGGCGTGAGCGCGGACGAGACCGGGTCGAGCGAGCGAGTGAGTGAGAGGGACCTCACCCCGTGCTCAGGAGGCAACGAGCATAAGGCACTTTTTGCCTTTATGCGGGCGCTCTCCTCTGAAAGGTTACGAGGTGGGACTACATGTCCCACCCCAAATTGGGTGCGTGCGCGGAGGAAGCAGCAGCAGCCGAGGCGAAGCGCGGGGGCTTCGCGCGAGAGCTTCGCCTCAACTGCAGCCTGGTACTTCGCGACGACGCCTCGCACTGTCTGGGAGGGTGACCTGGGCGCAGCGCACCTGGGGCAGCAGGTGAAGAAGCTGCTTCGCTTCAACAATGGCGGCGACGAGCGCAGGTACCTGTCCACAGAAAAACGGCCTCTCGGCCCAATCAGAAACGCTGAGGACCTTCGCCGTGGCACGGCGAAGGTGGTCGGGGGGTGTGCAGGCGGCGGGGCGGAGCCCAAGAGCTGCCCTAGGTCGGACTGTGGGTCGGAAGATGGGTTTGTTCGGTGGAGTTGCAGAGGGTGCTGTGGGGGAAGTGGAAGGGCGGAGGTTGATCAGGGTGAGGAGGCGGAGGTTCTGCGGTGGTCGGCGAGTCGTGTGGGTTGCTGGAGTGATGGGAGCGGCTCGCCGGAGGATGGCCGGAGGCGGAGAAGGTGAGGGTGATTGGTCGGAATCGAGGGCGACAGTAAATGTTTAAAGTGAGGAAAAGGAAGAGGGGAGGAAGAGGAGGAGTTCTACCTACTTAGCAGGACGAAGAGGGGCTGGAGCGGGCGACAGTCGTATCGACTGTCGCCGGAGAAGAAGATGCCCGGGGGAAGGGGCGACGGCGAGCAGAGAGCCGGAGAGGCGCCAGCTGGGTGCGGCGTGGCGCGGGAAGAGCGAGGGAGAGAAGTCTCTGCTACTGGTATTGCGGCAGAGCGAAGAGGAGGAGGAGGAGGAACCGCCGGAGCTGGTGGGCGTCTGCCGAAGTGAGAGGAGAGGAAAGTTGGGGGTTTTCTTCGTCAGATCCGAGCTGCCTCGAACGGTGGGGCGACGGGGGGTATTTATAGGGTAGAATCAGAGAGGAGGGCGGAGGGAGACGACGTGTCTCCCTCGCCGGAGGACGTCGGAGATGGAAACCCATACCGTCCGTGCGTTCGCACGGCCGGTATGGTGGGTTGCAGCGGCCAGGGGGTGTTCCTGCGACGGCTGACGACGCAGGGCACCCCCGGTTGACTTGCCAGTCCCTCCCCCTCACCCTGCGCGGCGCCATGCTCCGCGCAAGGTCGCCGGAGCATGGTGCTGGCAGGTTTTGGCAGGAGGGACCTGAATGCAAAGAACGAAGGAGAGTTAGGGGCATAAATGTGAGGGTTCAAAAGTTGAGGGTCAAAAAGTAAATATATGAGGACCAAAGTGCAAAGTTGGTCAAGAAGGTTTCTTCTTAGGCTCAAGTTTTTATACATGACTAATTAGGACCTAAGGAATTTGATGGTGAATTTTATTTCTAGATTAAACCTTGTTTGACCGGTCAATTTATGCAAAAACCCAAATTAAGTTATTAATTGGGCATGGTTCTCAATGTAGGTCAAAATGGGTTCTGAAGGCCAAATTGAAGGTTCTAAACCCTAGAGATTATTTTTCTATGAATTTTAGAGGGTTTATTCTATTTTTACTTTGCCTCGAACCTCGTGAATTGAAGTGGGTTTGCTTTAGGGTTACAGATTATCATTTAGTTCCTTGGAATTGCTGTAGCCCTTATCAGATCATCCCACTTTCCTTCTCATTCGGTTTGTTTGACCTGTGTTTGGACCCTGAATTAACCTGTATGCAGATTATACTGGTAAAATTGCATTTTTACCCCTTATGACTTGTTTTCTCCTTAAACTCAGAATTCTCTGAGTTAAGCCTTTCCTTGAGTTATGTAGGAGCTTTTATCCTTTGTATTGGGTCAAAATGAGCTAGTTATGGCTCATGATGAGGTTCTCATCATACCCCCATGCCTAGCTTTTGCTAGTCCCTTAGCAAAAAAAACTTAAGGTTTCAACCCTTGTTCTAGACCATGAAGTTCTTAATAACTTCAGATAAGTGCTTTTTCATTTGAGCTTAGATTATGTTAGAATGCTGACCATAGGCCTAAAAGGTACTCTAGTACCAATCAAGATCCAAATCTGTCTAGCTTTAGCCTCAGTCTTTAGCAAAGGTTTTTAAGGCCCACAAGAACTAACCTAAGGTTTATTGGACTTTGTGGTTAAAGCACCCGTGCTTGAAATGATTTTAGCCCTAGCTCAGTTCGCAGTGCGTTTTGTAAGAGAGAGATAGAAAGTTATTCTGTTTGGAGAGTTTTCTCTCTCTTTTTCTTTTTAGTTCTAGCCTAGGATTGGCTTTTCAACACGGTCTGTATCAGATTCCTTGCTCCCATCATCAATCCTCAAGGGTTCCTGGCAATCGATGCTTCGAGATAGCACCGCCCATGGCAACCCCCGGAACCCTGGCTATTGAGATTTCGAGATAATCCCATCCATGGTATTGCGTGGCCGAATCCAGACCCTGGCAATTGACACTTCGAGATAATGCCATCCATGGAATCTGAATCAGCAGAGTGCTTACATGCCCCCAGTAGGATATGTAAATATCCTAAGAGACAGGCACCGAGGAGATGATATTTTGTTACGCATCTTCGAGGGGATTTCCCGCCTCTCCGTGCTGGGAACTCGTCCAAATCAACTTGTGTTGATCGGCCGCTCCTATTCTAGGTGTTCTTTTCAGAATTTTGCGACGCTTCTGCGTGATTTTGATTTTTACGCTTACTGAACCAGGCTGTGTGTGAGGTTAGGGTGCTTAGGTTACTGAGTCCCGTAAACCAAAAATTAGTTAACGAGGCCAAATACTCCCTAAGCCTTAGACCTAATACTTCAGCTTTTCATTTTCCTCAACCTCTTGAGGAGTGTCCAGATCTTAATGGGTACTAAGAGTCTATTCAAGAATGCCTAAGGTTTGCGTTCTTACTAATCTCATTATGCACTTTTCAGTTATTTTCTTGAATGAGGTCTAGAACTTAGGTTAATTCCTTAGTTCCTTACTAATGACTATCACCTTTTCTTATAATTTTGTGCTCCTTCTTCATTTTGTTTCTCTTCTCCTTCACAAAATTTCCTTCTCCTTTTATTCTTTTTCGAAAAATTTTTAATTTTTATGGTGTTTTTGGCATATGTGAATTTTTTTGTTTGAAACCTTTTCTTACAAGTTTTGCACTTTCATACCCCCCCCATGCCTAAGATTTGCAATGTCCTCATTGTAACCTAGGGGGTTTTTATTTAACTTAGTTCATTCCTTAAGACAGAAATTTGAATGAGTGGATGGGTCGGGTTGAATTTTTGCGGATGATTTCTAATCCCAGATGCAAGCATCTGAGGTGGGGTCGGCTGTCTACAAGGGTGAACCTCAAGTGCAAAAAGGTGTCAGAACAAGTTTCAGGTTTTCAAAGAGAATGACGGGCTGCCTCCCATTAAGCGCTGAGTTTTACGCCATCGGCTGGGCGCAATAAGCTCAAGGGGAAAGGAGGATATAAGATGCTTCAGCCAAATCAGTAGAAGTTACATCAATGAACGGCTTGAGTCTCTGACCGTTCACGATGAAAGGTTCAGAATCGTGGCTGAGTGGACTGATTTCGATTGCTCCATTTCCAAAAACCTGTCGGACCAAATATGGTCCGACCCACTTGGATCTCAGTTTTCCTGGGAAGAGTTTTAGTCGGGCATCAAAGAGTAGGACCTTTTGACCAGGATGAAAGATCTTTCTCGAGATGTGTTTGTCGTGGAAGGCTTTAACCCGCTCCTTGTAGATTTGCGAGTTCTCGTACGCATCTAGGCGTAATTCATCGATCTCGCTGATTTGGAGTTTTCTGTGGGTCCCAGCCTTGGAAAGATCTAGATTACAGTTCCGTACTGCCCAATAGGCTTTATGCTCCAGTTCTACGGGAAGGTGGCATGCCTTTCCGTACACCAGTCTAAAGGGAGACATGCCCAATTGGGTCTTGTGGGCGGTCCTATAGGCCCACAATGCTTCCGGAAGTCGGGACGACCAGTCCTTCCTGTCAGGTCGAACAGTGACTTGCAGGATTTTCTTGATCTCCTGATTAGACAGCTCAGCTAGACCATTAGTTTGGGGGTGGTAAGGAGTAGAGATTCGGTGAGACACCCCGTATTTGGTCATCAGTGACCTAAACTGAGCATTTGTGAAATGGGTCCCCCCATCAGAGATTATTGCACGAGGAATCCCGAACCTTGAGAAAATGTTTTGATGAATGAATTTGAGAACGATTTTGTGATCACAGGTTCGGGTCGGTACGGCTTCGATCCATTTGGACACGTAGTCCACAGCCAACAGAATGTATTCGAAACCGTCCGAAACAGGAAAGGGGCCCATAAAATCAATCCCCCAAACATCAAAGATTTCGCATACTAGAATCGGTTGCATAGGCATCATGTCGCGATGGTTCATGTTGCCCAAAGTCTGGCAACGACTGCATGCCTTGCAGTGACTGTATGCGTCTTTGAACAGTGTGGGCCAGTAAAAGCCGCACTGGAGGACTTTTGATGCGATTTTATGCCCGGCGAAATGGCCACCGCATGCGTGGTCAAGGCAGAAAGAGAGGATATTGTTGAATTCCTCTTCCGGGACACATCTCCGGATGATCTGATCGGCACCTATGCGGAAGAGGTACGGGTCTTCCCAAATGTAATATTTGGCATCGGAGCATAATTTGTCCTTCTTGGCCTTCGGCCAATCAGACGGGATCTGATGAGATGCCAAGTAATTTACTACATTAGCAAACCATGGAAGGCTAGTACCAATAGTCAGCAGGTGCTCATCGGGAAAATGCTCAGTGATGGGTCCGGAAGGGTCAATTATTTCAGAAGGAAGACGGGACAAGTGATCAGCTACCACATTTTGCTTTCCCGCTTTGTCGCGAATCTCAAGGTCAAATTCTTGCAACAGCAAGATCCATCGGATTAATCGAGGTTTCGCGTCCTTTTTTGCAAGGAGATGCCTCACAGCTGTGTGATCCGAGTATATGATGACACGGGAACCCAGAAGGTACGATCTGAATTTTTCTAGGGCAAATACTACAGCTAGCAGCTCTTTCTCAGTAACCGTATAGTTACGCTGAGCCTCATCGAGTGTTTTGCTGGCGTAGTAAATGACCACAGGTTTCCCGTCAATTTTCTGCCCCAAAACCGCTCCTACAGCGAAATCGGATGCATCGCACATGATCTCAAAGGGTTGAGACCAATCAGGGGACTGTAGGATCGGGGCTTGGGTGACTCGGTCACGCAGGATTTCAAATGCTTGAGTGCATTCCTTGGAAATTTCGAAAGGAACATCCTTGGAGAGAAGAGTGGTCAGGGGGCGCGCGATTTTTGAAAAATCAGGGATAAATCGTCGATAAAAATCGACATGCCCTAAAAAGGAACGGATGTCCCTGATCGAGCTAGGCATAGGAAGGTGAGAAATCAAATTAACCTTAGCTCGATCCACTTGGATGCCTTTTTCCGAAATTGAGTGTCCCAGGACAATTCCCTCAGGCACCATGAAATGGCTCTTTTCCCAAGAAAGAACCAAATTCACATCGATGCACCGCCTGAGTATCTGGACCAAGTGCTGGAGGCAATCGTCGAATGATGCTCCGAAAACTGAAAAGTCATCCATGAAGACTTCCAGATAATCACCTACCACATCTGAGAATATGGCAAGCATGCATCGCTGGAAAGTAGCGGGTGCATTGCAAAGACCGAAAGGCATCCTTCGGAAAGCGTATGTTCCGAAGGGGCAGGTGAACGTGGTCTTTTCTTAGTCCTCAGGATGGATTGCCACCTAGTTATAACCGGAGTACCCGTCAAGAAAGCAGAAGAACCTATTTCCCGCAAGCTTTTCGAGAATTTGATCAATGAAGGGTAGTGGGAAATGATCCTTCTTCGTGGAGGAATTGAGTCGGCGGTAATCTATACAGACTCTCCACGAGTTGGCTAATCGGGTAGGAATGATTTCTCCGGTCTCAGTCGTTATAGTGGTGAGTCCTGCCTTCTTGGGCACGACCTGAATTGGGCTCACCCAACGACTATCGGAGATCGGGTAGATGATTCCGGCATCTAACCACTTGATGATCTCCTTTTTCACGACCTCCTGCAGATTGGGGTTTAAGCGTCTCTGCATTTCACGAGAAGGTCGTGTGCCCTCTTCTGAATAGATATGATGAGTACAATAAGAGGGACTTATTCCAGTCAAATCATCGAGAGTCCATCCGATGGCTCTGCGATGTTGCTGGAGGACAACAATCAGACGGGATTCATGTTCAGGACTGAGGTTGGAATTGATAATCACAGGAAGGGTCTGATTAGAACCCAAAAAGACGTATTTCAAGTGAGCAGGAAGGGGTTTCAGTTCGAGGATGGGGTTATCAGCAGCAGCGGGTGGTTCAGTATAGATGTGAGGTTCAAGGGTGGGAGTTACTGGGTTGCTCATATCTGGATTCGACTCCTCTGTTTGCGGGTCAAGATCCTTCTGTGGTTGATGAGGCATAATCGAGTCATTCTGGAGGTGTGATTCATCAACCAAAGTCTTGATGTCACAAATTTGTTCGATGACACCGCAATTAATTCCTTGTTGGGCCTTAAATATATCAATTTTCAGTGTTTGATCTCCAAACTTAAGCTCTATTTGGCCCTCCTCACAGCTGATGTTGGCTCTAGCAGTAGCCAAGAAAGGTCTCCCTAGAATGATTGGTGTATCCCTAGGGTTCTCAGGTGCGTCCATATCTAAGACTATAAAGTCCACTGGAAAATAGAAATCCCGCACTCTTACGATAACATCCTCGAGAATCCCTTTTGGTGACTTTATAGATCGATCTGCTAATTGTAATGTCACCTCGGTTGGTTTTAGCTCAGATTCTTCTAGATGGTCAAGTAAGGATGTAGGTATCAGGTTTATGGATGCACCCAAGTCTAACAATGCTCTATCAAATTGGGTACCACCTATCTTACAGGAAATCAGGGGAGTCCCAGGATCTTTTGCCTTGGGTGGGAGTCTACTAAGGATTACAGAGCTGGCTTGCTCTGACAAAACAATTGGGCTCCCTCCCTTGGTTCGCGGCTTACGCTGGGGTGTACATATATTCTTTAGAAATCGTGCGTAAGCTGGTACGTGGCGGATTGCATCCATCAAGGGGATGTTTATGTGGACCTGCTCAAAGAGCTTGACCAGGTCCTCCTCAGGGGCCACGGGTTTGGTGGTCTTCTTTCCCTTGGTCAAGGCCTCGGGAAACGGGATCTTGGTTGGTTCTTCTAGGATAGGTCCAGGTTGTGGATCTGGAACAGCGGTATCTTGGATAACTATCCTAGGGTCATGGTTATCAGGCTTGGAGTGGTTTGGATAATGCGGGTCTTGAGTTGTTTTACCACTACGTGTTGTTACAGAATTTAATCCGGCCTGATTTTAGTTTGGGTTTGGTAAGAGGGGTGGCTGCTGCTGAAATCCCGCATAAGAAGTTGAGGCTTCCATCTCGTCTGGAGATGGAGCAGTAGGGGCCTGATAAATCCATTGAGCGTGGCCTAAATTTGGATTCATAACGCGCTTCTGGGTTGGCACGTTATTTGGGTTAGGAAGAGGTTGGGAAGGGAGTGTGCCTGGCTGGCGAGAATTTGCCAACTGGGCCAGTTGAGTTTTAACTTCTGTAAGTTCGTCCTTGTGCTGTTTTTGAATAGCCGCATTCGTTTTTTGAATGTCAGCCAGAGTCTGAAGGATTAGGGACATTTGATCCTGATTTGGCCCTGATGGATAAGTAGGGTTGGGCTGAGGCTGAGGCGGCTGGTAATGATGAGAGGGCTGTGGGCAGGACTGAAAAGGTGGTCTTTGGGTTTGGGAATTTCCCGCCCACTGAAAATTGGGATGGTTTCGCCATCCAGGGTTGTAAGTGTTGGAGAATGGGTCATTCTGGATGGCGTTGAGGTCCTCGCAGGTCTGAGGAACCTCCTGAGAATCAGGGAAAGGGGGAATGGAGTTCCCCCGGCTGGTGTGGAAAGGATCGGATGATCCTCCGATCCAAGAATCAGATGGGGATGGATATGGATCCATCCTAGGGGAAGATCGGTGGAGGATGTTTTGCACAGTCTCCTGTGTGGAAGGAGGTTGTGCAAAGGAGTTACGCGCGGAGGTGGCTCGCTGCAAGTGCTGAGTCAGCTCATCCACCTTCTTTTCAATGATTGAGACCTTGTCCAATCGACTGGCCATTAATTCCAGGTCGACTGATGCGGACAGGCCCTGCGTCTCATGTGCTCCCTTAAGATTCGTCGCTGCGCGGGTATTCGTCCTGTCGAATAATCCCATGGAGTCATTGTTGATGGAGTTCTCGCACATGTTTTCGAGAATCTCCCATACGGTGTCTTCATGTTGACCCATGATGTTTCCTCCGCAAGTTGCATTGACGAAAAGGCGGATGTCCTCACGGAGTCCCTGGTAAAAAGATTGGACTTGTTCCCATTTAGGAACTCCGTGATGGGGGCACTTTCTCATGAGATCCTGAAAACGATCCCATGCCTCATGGAGAGGTTCTCCTGATTGTTGAGTGAAGTGTGTAATCTGATGGCGTAAGGCGTTGGTCCGACCAACGGGAAAAAACTTTTTCAAAAACTTGGATTGAAGTTCTTCCCAAGTGTTGATCGGCCGGGTCTGAGTTTGATACCAATGGGCGGCCTTGTCCATAAGAGAAAAGGAGAACATCTTCATGAGAAGAATATCCCGATTTTGCGCATCTGATCCAAAAGTGTGGGCCAGATGCTTTAGCTGTTTGATGTGCTGGAAGGGATCTTCAGAATTAAGCCCATGGAATTTAGGTATAGCATGAATCATGTTGGGCTTTAATTCAGAATCAGGTCCTCCAGTCGGGATTCTGACTCGAGGCTCAATGGCCACCGCAGTAGGATTGTAGTGGTCCCGCATCATAGGACGCTGTGGTGGGTGCACGAAGTTTTGGAAGAGGTCATTGAGTCGCTGGAGCTGGTGTTCCAGATTATTTTCTTCCTCAACTTGCTGAGCCATGATGGGGGAAGAAGAAGAACTTGGTTCTGAATCAGAAGAGAGAATAATGTGAGGGTGTTGCTGCACAAACACGGGCGTCGAGGCTTGGCCTTGACGAGAGCGAATTTCTAAAGGAGGTCTTAAGGGTGGTCTTAAGGACCTCCTTCCGTACATGCACTGTTGGAAGAGGTAAGTTTAGAAGGTGCTGGACCCAATCAAGACACCCAAAAATGTGTTGGGTGACTATAGAGGTGCGGGGCAGATGGACCCCTTGATCAGAAAGATCGTCCACCTGAGAATTACCTGGGCAGCCAGAGAGGGAGAGTCCCGCGAAGGCCCCTACACGGTAGAGCGTCCCCACGGGTTACAGGGTTTCCCCCACCCGACCTCTCTTGTCACTGCGGTTCCAGGTAGACCAGAATGGGGATCTTGACCTCTTAAGTCTACCAATTTTAAGATCAGGGTGCTTAAGGTTTCACTTGAACTTTAGTCTTTTAAGTGCAAAGAGTGACCTAATTTAAGGTTGGTTGACCCAAGGGGTCAACTTTACCTCTTGTTTTCTTTGAGAGCTTTTAGGTCTTGTCTTTTAGGGTTCAAGTGTTTAGAGAGCCAATTGTTTTAGGTTTTCTTTTGAATAGGTATTTTCAATCAATGGTTTAGGCACACTTCTTTTGGATTTTCTCCATTCTTGATTTAAGTAGTGTGTCTCTAAAACCCTAATGTTGAATCTTATGTTGGCTCTACTTGGTCCAGTTAGTTCTTTGTTGGGTAATTAGGGCTCAAGCAAGAATGTGTTAGCCCTTAAATACCCTTAATAGTGTGCAGGACTAATGAGTTGAAAACATGCAACTCTTTATGGTTACTAAGTATGGAAGACAGGTTAGCCCTATATTGCTTGTTTTTTTCTTTTCTTCCTCTTTAGAGTTTAGGGGTTAATAGCGAGAGGAAAAATTTACCTGTCCTCGGAGTGGTTGTCGTGCGGTTGCTTGTCTTCTTGATTTCCTGTAGCTGCACAAAAGAGGGGAGATTATCAGAAATTAAAAAGAAACAGGAATGTTTACCTCTAGAATAGCCGTTGCTCCCCGGCAACGGCGCCAAAAACTGGTGGCGACCTTCCTCTATAGTTTTATTATTCCGTCGTAGTATAGTATAGAGAGGTGATTACCAGTTTACTACAATTTGTTACTCGGAAATAAAGAGTTCCCGAGGTCGAACTCAGGGAGCAAGTTATATTCTAGGGGTACAAGTTTCTTTTACAAAAATAAAGAAAGAGAGAGAAAGAATTTGCTGTCTTTTCTTCTTTTCTCTTTGCTTCTCCTCGTCTCAGATCTTCTGTTATCTTCTTCTTCTTTATCTGCAGTGGTGATGTTCTTCTTCTTCTTTCAGCTGTTCCTGCTCTTCCTTTTTCTTCTGCAGAGCGGTCCTGTTCTTCTTCTTTTCCTTTCTTTCTTCTTTTCCTTTCTTCAGATCTTCTTCTCGTGCTCTTCTTCTTTCAGTTCTTCCCTTGGCCTCTCTATGTTCTCCTCTGCCTCGCCTTCCTTCTGCCGTCTTTGCCTTCAGGACGTCGTCTGATTTTTCAATCAGACGACTTAAACCGCCACTGCTACAGTGCCGCTCGGTGATCCTTCTTCCTTCAGCCTTCGTCTTCTTCCATGGTTCTTCTTCACCTGTGCCTGCACACTTACACAGCTTGATCAGAGGGGCAAAACCTATCTCTACCCTCCCCCGCGTCTCTCTCTCACAGAAACCGCTCTTAGGATAGCTCTCCCAGAGCTGCCGGGTTGCCGGGTACGGGTCGCGCCCGGGTCCAGGCCCACCGGCGTGCGTGGTGGGCGAGGAGTGCAGGTCAGTCTAAGTCGGGTCGGGCCAGGTCCGCAAGGCGTGAGCGCGGACGAGACCGGGTCGAGCGAGCGAGTGAGTGAGAGGGACCTCACCCCGTGCTCAGGAGGCAACGAGCATAAGGCACTTTTTGCCTTTATGCGGGCGGTCTCCTCTGAAAGGTTACGAGGTGGGACTAAATGTCCCACCCCAAATTGGGTGCGTGCGCGGAGGAAGCAGCAGCAGCCGAGGCGAAGCGCGGGGGCTTCGCGTGAGAGCTTCGCCTCAACTGCAGCCTGGTACTTCGCGACGACGCCTCGCACTGTCTGGGAGGGTGACCTGGGCGCAGCGCACCTAGGGCAGCAGGTGAAGAAGCTGCTTCGCTTCAACAATGGCGGCGACGAGCGCAGGTACCTGTCCACAGAAAAACGGCCTCTCGGCCCAATCAGAAACGCTGAGGACCTTCGCCGTGGCACGGCGAAGGTGGTCGGGGGGTGTGCAGGCGGCGGGGCGGAGCCCAAGAGCTGCCCTAGGTCGGACTGTGGGTCGGAAGATGGGTTTGTTCGGTGGAGTTGCAGAGGGTGCTGTGGGGGAAGTGGAAGGGCGGAGGTTAATCAGGGTGAGGAGGCGGAGGTTCTGCGGTGGTCGGCGAGTCGTGTGGGTTGCTGGAGTGATGGGAGCGGCTCGCCGGAGGATGGCCGGAGGCGGAGAAGGTGAGGGTGATTGGTCGGAATCGAGGGCGACAGTAAATGTTTAAAGTGAGGAAAAGGAAGAGGGGAGGAAGAGGAGGAGTTCTACCTACTTAGCAGGACGAAGAGGGGCCGGAGCGGGCGACAGTCGTATCGACTGTCGCCGGAGAAGAAGATGCCCGGGGGAAGTGGCGGCGGCGAGCAGAGAGCCGGAGAGGCGCCAGCTGGGTGCGGCGTGGCGCGGGAAGAGCGAGGGAGAGAAGTCTCTGCTGCTGGTATTGCGGCAGAGCGAAGAGGAGGAGGAGGAGGAACCGCCGGAGCTGGTGGGCGTCTGCCGGAGTGAGAGGAGAGGAAAGTTGGGGGTTTTCTCCGTCAGATCCGAGCTGCCTCGAACGGTGGGGCGACGGGAGGTATTTATAGGGTAGAATCAGAGAGGAGGGCGGAGGGAGACGACGTGTCTCCCTCGCCGGAGGACGTCGGAGATGGAAACTCATACCGTCCGTACGTTCGCACGGCCGGTATGGTGGGTTGCAGCGACCAGGGGGGTGTTCCTGCGACGGCTGACGACGCAGGGCACCCCCGGTTGACTTGCCAGTCCCTCCCCCTCACCCTGCGCGGCGCCATGCTCCGCGCAAGGTCGCCGGAGCATGGTGCTGGCAGGTTTTGGCAGGAGGGACCTGAATGCAAAGAACGAAGGAGAGTTAGGGGTAGAAATGTGAGGGTTCAAAAGTTGAGGGTCAAAAAGTAAATATATGAGGACCAAAGTGCAAAGTTGGTCAAGAAGGTTTCTTCTTAGGCTCAAGTTTTTATACATGACTAATTAGGACCTAAGGAATTTGATGGTGAATTTTATTTCTAGATTAAACCTTGTTTGACCGGTCAATTTATGCAAAAACCCAAATTAAGTTATTAATTGGGCATGGTTCTCAATGTAGGTCAAAATGGGTTCTGAAGGCCAAATTGAAGGTTCTAAACCCTAGAGATTATTTTTCTATGAATTTTAGAGGGTTTATTCTATTTTTACTTTACCTCGAACCTCGTGAATTGAAGTGGGTTTGCTTTAGGGTTACAGATTATCATTTAGTTCCTTGGAATTGCTGTAGCCCTTATCAGATCATCCCACTTTCCTTCTCATTCGGTTTGTTTGACCTGTGTTTGGACCCTGAATTACCCTGTATGCAGATTATACTGGTAAAATTGCATTTTTACCCCTTATGACTTATTTTCTCCTTAAACTCAGAATTCTCTGAGTTAAGCCTTTCCTTGAGTTATGTAGGAGCTTTTATCCTTTGTATTGGGTCAAAATGAGCTAGTTATGGCTCATGATGAGGTTCTCATCACTCGCTGGAGGGAAGGAGGGAGGTGGCTGGGAAGTGGGGTGAAACAAGGGAGAGGAGGGGGCTTATACAAGGGTGTGGGGTTAGGGTTTTCATCGGGCAGAAGGAGAGAGAAGAAGAAGAAGAAAACGAGGGAAGTGTACTGTCTGCGCACACCACGTGCGCAGACACGAACTCGTACTCAAAATTTTCAATTTCCACACGTCTGGGAAGGTCTCCAGATGTCTGACTAGACATCTTACCCAAATTCCAGACGTCTTAAAAGGCTCAGACAGCACGGGTCTTAACATCATAACAAACTCAAAGGAAGTTTCGTCCCCGAAACTTGAGCTAGCTAGGGTGCAGAAAAAGAACAACATACGTAAAACAAACTCAAAGAGGACCGAAGCCGGTTCAAAAAGACGTACCCTCAAAAAGCTCCGGGTACCACTCTCGCATCGCCGCCTCAGGCTCCCAAGTAGCATCCTCGTACCTCTGGCTCCTCCACAAGACCTTCACCAGGGGTACCTGCTTCCGTCTCAAACTCCGAACGGCTTTGTCTAGTATCTGCACTGGTCGCTCGGGGTAGGCCAGGTCATCACCCACCTCGACACTCTCGTGGCTCAGAACGTGACTAGAATCGACGACGTACTTCCTGAGGTTGGACACGTGGAACAAGCCGTGCACCCCATAAAGCTGGGGAGGAAGGGCAAGCTTGTAAGCAACTGGTCCAACCCGCTCCAGGACCTCAAAGGGCCCCACAAACCTCGACGTGAGCTTCCCTTTCACCCCAAAACGCTGCAAGCCCTTCATGGGCGAAACGCGAAGGAAGACGTGATCCCCAACCTCAAACTGCACCTCCCTGCGCTTCCGATCGGCATAGCACTTCTGTCTACTCCTGACAGTGTGAAGCCGTCTGTGAATCAACTCAATCACCGCCTGACTCTGCCGGATCATCCTGAGGCCAACCTCCCACTTGGTCCCGACCTCAACCCAACTCAAGGGTGCAGTACACCTCCATCCGTACAGAGCCTCATAGGGTGCCATGCCATTGCTCGAGTGGTAGCTGTTATTATATGCAAACTCTACCAGGGGCAAGTGCTCCTCCCAAGAGCCCCTCCATTCCAGTACATAGGCACGCAAAAGGTCCTCAAGCATCTATATCGTGCGCTCCAATTGTCCGTCCATCTGGGGGTGGTATGTTGTGCTGAACTTCAACCGTGTCCCCAAAGCCTGCTGAAACTTAGCCCAAAACTGGGACGTAAAACGGGTATCCCGGTCGAACACAATCTCCCGCGGAACTCCATGCAGACGTACCACATCACGGATATACCTCTCTGCCAACTGTGCTGGTCCCAAGGTGACTCGGATCGGCAAGAAACATGCCGTCTTTGTCAATCTGTCTACAATCACCCAGACTGTGTCGTGTCCTCACTGGGTAACGGGCAAGCCCACCACCAAGTCCATGGTGATGCTCTCCCACTTCCACTCTAGTAATGGAAGTGGCAGCAATAGCCCTGCAGGCCTCTGATGCTCAGCCTTCACCTGCTGACACACCAAATACTATTGTACGAACTCACCTACATCTTGCTTCATTCCCCTCCACCAAAAGTCACGTCTCAGATCATGATACATATTTGTGTTCCCGGGATGTATGGTGAACCTGGAACCGTGTGCCTCAGTCAGGAGCTCTCTCAATAACTCCTCGTCCCTGGGAATGCACAAACATCCCCTTATGCGCAGCACCTCGTCAATAAATGAGAAGTCTCCAGGGTACCCTGACAGTACTCTGTCATGCAACGACTGCAGGTATGTGTCTTCCATCTGTCCTGTGATGATGCGGTCTATCAGCTCTGGTCACGTCTATCGTGTCACAATCACTACCCCACAGTGCCCCAATAACTCCAGGGGTCGCCAACTACCCATCTCCTCCATGAGTCTCCAACTCTGTGCCTATAAACTGGCCAAGTGGGTGGGTGCCTTCCGGCTCAAGGCATCAGCCACCACGTTGGCCTTCCCCGGATGATAGGAAATGCTACAGTCATAGTCCTTCAGGAGCTCTAAACAACGTCTCTGTCTCATGTTGAGCTCCTTCTGATCAAATAAATACCTGAGGCTCTTATGATCTATGAATATCTCAAAAATCTCACCGTACAAGTAGTGCCTCCAAGTCTTTAGCACGAAGATGACAGCTGACAGCTCTAGGTTGTGGGTAGGGTAGCTATGCTCATGGGGCTTCAGTTGCTGCGAAGCGTATGCGACAACGTGACCCCACTGCATGAGCACACCCGCTAACCCCTGTAAAGAGACGTCCGTGTACACAACGAATCCGCCACTACTGTCTAGAATGGTAAGCACAGGAGCCGAAGTCTGCCACTCCTTCAACTCCTGAAAACATGCCTCACAAGCGTCTGTCCAAGAAAAGGGCATGTCCTTCTGGGTCAACTGTGTCATAGGACGTGCAATCTGCGAGAAACCCCTGATAAACCGACGGTAGTAGCCTGTCAGTCCCAAGAAACTGCGGATCTCTGTCACTATACGTGGTCTCTCCCACCTGAGCACTGTCTCAACCATGGCTGGGTCCACAGCTACGCCATTACCTAAAATCACATGACTTAAGAAGGTCACCTCCCTCAACCAGAACTCACACTTGCTGTACTTGTCATACAGCCTACATCATCTCAATGTGTCCAAAACCATCCGCAAGTGTTGTCCGTGCTGCGCCTAATCTCATGTGTAGATGAGCACATCATCGATAAATACCACCATGAACTGATCCAGATACAGTCTGAACACCTGGTTCATCAAATCCATGAAAGCAGCGGGGGCGTTGGTCAGCCCAAACGGCATGACAAAAACTCGTAGTGTCCGTACCGGGTGCGGAAAGCTGTCTTAGAGACGTCGGCCTCCTTGATCCTCAACTGGTGGTAGCCAGACCTCAAGTCTATCTTGGAAAAGATCGCGGCACCTCGCAACTGGTCAAACAAGTCGTCAATCCTCAGCAACAGATACATGTTCTTGATGGTGACCCTATTCAGCTGTCTGTAGTCCACACAAAGGCGTAGGGTACCATCCTTCTTCTTCACAAATAATACCGAGGCTCCCCACGGAGATGCACTGGGCCTCACAAAGCCCTTCTCCAGAAGGTCCTGCAACTGGGACTTGAGCTCTCGCAGCTCAAGTGGTTCCATCCTGTAAGGTGCTGTGGAAATGGGGCTGGTCCCCGGTACCAGTGAGATCTCGAACTCGATCTCTTGCTCAGGCGGTAGTCCTGGCAGCTCCTCTGGGAACACGTCGGGGTACTCTTTGACCACCGGGATTCTCTGAAAATCTATCACGGGGTTGGGCTCTGTCACTACACAAGCCAGAAAGCCCTCACACCCCTGGCCCAAAAGTCTCGCCGCCCGAAGTGCAGAAATGCACCTGAAGCCTTCGTCCACCGGCTGTCCGTGAAACTCAAAAGAAGGCATCTCCAGTATAGAGAAGACGATCTTCCTCTCGAAATAGTCCACCAAAGTGTGGTAAGCTGACAACCAGTCCATCCCCAGAATCACGCCAAAGTCTTCTATCGGTATCACAATCAGATCAGCGGGGAGGCTGTGTCCCCCAAAACTGACCTCACAGCCTGTGTAAACCTCCTCAACTACAAACAACTGACCACCCAGACCTCTGATCACAAACGGATCCTCTAACAACACACAGTCCTATCCCAAACTGATAGTAAAACTAGTAGCAACAAACGAGTGCATGGCGCCGGAATCAAAAAGTGTGTAAATTAGTCTGCCGGAAACCGTAACCATACCTACCACCACTGAACCTGAAGCTCTGGAGTCTCTGTGTGTCAGGGCGTTGATACGCCCCTCAGCTCTCGGTGCGGAAGAAGCAGCCACACTCTGCGTCTGACGGGTAACCGCTGGCCAATACCCTCCCCTCGACTGCTGACCTCCCCCACACGTCTGGCAACCATGGCCTCCTATTCGTCCTACAACGCTCGATGTGGGGAGCATCTGCTGACCTCCATCCCTAGACGGCCAGTCCCTCCTGATGTGGCCCGGCTGGCCACACTAGTAGCAAAGGGGAACTCGACTCCTGCCCTCAGTAGGTCCCTGCTAATGGCTGAGCGGGGGTCCAGTGCTGGCAGCTGGCCCCTATCAGGGGTCCCCATAGGCCACTGACAGCCCCACAAAGAGTGACGGCTCTCCTGCGAGCACCGCATGCCTCCTCTCTAGCCGAACTTGTGAGTAGTCTGGCTGGTAGGGCCTCTTCCGTCCGCTGTCAGTGTCACGTGCGGCCGGGTTGGTCTCCTCATATGTCATAGCTGCCTCCACCACTCTGGAGAACGTAGGCAGTTAAGGGGTTTGACATACCTCCGGATAGCAGGCCAGAGCCCCTTGGTGAACCTCCACAGGCGTTCCTCCTCAGTAGCCACAGCTGTCGCGGCGAAACAAGATAGCCCCAGAAAACACATGCGGTACGCGCTCAAGGTCATCGTCCCCTGGCGAAGAGTGTCGAACTCCCGCCTCCTCTGATCCTACCACGTCTGGGGAAAGTACTGCTCACAGAAGAGGGTGACAAACTGGTACCATGTCGGCTCGTCCCTCTCCTGACCTCTGACCGCCCTCCACCACCTGTGTGCTGCTCTCTCCAACAGGTACGTGGTAAAGGCCACGCGGCACTCCGCAGGGGGGCGAAGGGTGTCAAACACCTTCTCGATCCGCTCGAGCCAGTCCTCCGCCTCAGTCGGTGATGAGAACCTCATTGTGAACGCTAACTAACACATTTTGACCTAAATAAGTGTACAAGAGCTCCTACAAAACCAAAGGGAAAGCCTAAATCAGAGAATTATAAATTTGAGTATAAAGCAATACACAAGGGGTAAAACTGTAATTTTACTAATGCAATACATAAAAGGGATTTCTAAGGGTCTAAACACAGGCCAAATGGGCTTAATAAGAAAGAAAGTGGAATGATTTGGTCTAAAAAGTGTCCTAGCGACATCTAGGAATTAAATGATATTCTACAACCCTAAAAACAAATTCACTTTAATTCACGAAGTTTCAGGCAAGGTAAAAATCAATGAAACACTCTAAAATTCATGAAAAAATATTTCCTAAGGTTTAGAACCTTCAATTTGGCCATTGGAACCTATCTTGACCTAGATTGAGAACCATACCCAATTTTTGACCTAATCTGGGTTTTTGTGCAAATTGAATGGTCAAACGTGGTCAAACCTAAAATCCAACTTCACCATTGGATTTCTTAGGTCCAAATTAGGGTTATATCAAAATTTGGACCTAAAGAAAGTTTGTCTTGACCCACTTTACAAATTGGTCCTCCGTAATTACTTTCTGACCCTTAACTTTTTGAACTTTTGCGTTCACAGTTGTTTCCCTACTCGGAGGGGGTGAGATCAGCGTGACGTAGAAAATGCGAAATTGAAATATAAACAATCTCACAAAATAAGCAATCACACAAAGTACACAGATTTTTAGGTGGAAACCCAAACCGGGTGAAAACCACCACCTAACCCTCTCGAGTTAGGATTTTCCGATCAACCAAGTTGATCAAAATCCACTAAACGAATCACTTTAAACGAGGGTGATTCAACCTCAATTACAACCACGCTACAAGTGTGAGGGTAGCGTTCCTCAACCCCTTCTCTCCACGAGAAGGATTTTGTCCCACGAAGGAGACGGGGATTCGCAAAGCGAATACCCAACCAAATAACAAAGATTAAAATAACCAACAATCCCAGAGAGCCAACAAAGTAATTTTAAACCTAAGCTTCTATAGGAATTAAGAAAACTCCCCTTTGCAAGGAGTGCGTCGGCGACGCGGATGCGTGAACAACACGACGGCGCTACATCGCTCTCGTGAACTACGGCGAGAGAGCGGGTGTGCAAAGCTTAATGCTCTCAAGATGTAGAGCTTGAGCTTGGAGAGCAAGAGCTTATTTTCTTGGACACAAAAGAGTGGAACTATGTTGCTTAGGTGTGTCTAGGTTTCTCTTGGTGTATGTTGGTGTGTAAAGGATCCCCTCTATTTATAGAGGCCTTAGGAAGGCTTTGGAAGGCTTAGAAAAGCTTCCATAGCCGTTGGGTACAAAGCCCAAGTGAATCAGCCCGAAATCAGGAACAATCATTGCACTGACAGACTAATCAGACGTCTAATTATGGCATCAGACGTGTGGAAGTTCACTTTAAGACGTCTGATTTCAAGGTCAGACGTCTGATTTTGGGCGGGTCTCTTCCTGACTTGAATCAGATCTAAACAGGGTTCTAGCGCAAGTCCATCAGACGACATACAGGACGTCTGGCACTATGTCTGGACGTCTGGAAACCTACTTTTTCGTGGGAATGGATTTGCAACGGCTAGAAAATCTCTGAGAAGAGATTTTCGGGTCAGTCGAGGCAAAACGGTCAATTATCAGACTTCTGGAATGGCTTAAGGACGTCTGATAAGGCTCTAACGGTCAGATCTTCAATGTTTGCTAAGCCAGCCTAACGATCCACTAATTGGACGTCTGGCAAAGTCATCAGACGTCTCCTAAGACGTCTGGTCTAAGGTCTGGACATCTGATTTCATCAGACAGAACTAACTATGTCCAGCCAAAATGTTTTCAGACGTCTGAATCAACAGTCAGACGTCTTAAAACACATTATCAGACGTCTAATTTGGGAATTAGACGTCTGGAAACTCTGTTTGAACCCTACATTGGTTTTCTAAGTTTTCTACAGAAAACCTAAGTATCCTAGGGTTGTGCAGGTGTTCCTAGGACTACTGTTAGGGTACTTTGAGGCTCTTTAACATAATGTTCTAAGGAAATAAAGAGCAAGAAAATAAAGACAAAAGTACATGAAAGGAATAAATAGAATTCTATCCTATTCTTCTTGTCCTTCCATCTTCAATCTATCGCTCCTCGCGAATCTCCTCTGTTCTCCATCAAGCTCCTCCAATCCGTCCTGGATGCGAGCTCGAATTCCGTCTAATCATGTCTACATTTGCAATTGACCTGAAATCTAAGACTCCAAGTGCAAATGTTAAATAACACGTGTTTTGTTATCATCAAAACAAATGATCATGGTGCTCTAGCACCAACATTCACCCCCTCAACTTTCCCTTCATCTTCTTCATACTGGTCCCATTGCCACCTGCAACAGCAGGTCATACCTCCGGCTACTTTGCGCGGAGGATGGCGCCACATAGGCTATGGGAGCCGACCCCAGAAACGAGAGGAGGGTTCCCTGCGTTGTCCTCTTCCGCATGAACCTCCTCCCATGTCCTGCTGGCACCCATACTTCTAATGCGAACGTACGAAAAGTACGGGTCTCTTTTCCAACAAGCTTCGGCGACCAGCCCATGCCTCCTCCTCGTGTTTCCCTCCCTATCAGCACCTATTTAAGGGATGGCAGGGGCCGCCATTTTGGTCAAGCTCGACTTGGCCGAAGAATCCCCCCCTAATTTCATCTCCTCTTCCGGTCAAGAGTCCAGCGAGCTCCAGCGAACCCTCCTCTTCTTTTTCATCGCTCTGCCATAATACTAGTGGCAGAGCCGCCTTCACTGCCTTCTTCCACATCGTGCAACACCCGCGCGCGTGCCTCTAGCCCGTCCTCATTGCCATCACCCCTCCCCTGGACATCTTCGTCTCTGGTAACGGCAGGAACGAGCCGTCTGCCTCCTGCCCCCCTTCGATCGCTTAGCTAGTTTAGAATTATTCCTTTCTCTCCCCTCTTTATTTCCCCTATCTTTATTGCGATTTTTATCCCCTCAACGCCCAGTCCACCACCATCGTTCCCATCTCCGGCCGACCACCAGCGAAGGCGCTCCCGTTGCACCACGCATCCACATGCCTTGCTAACCACCTCACAAGCTCCGCCTCCATCCACTGTCCACTTTCCGCCCACTCACTGCCCGCCACACACGCTCCATACCTCCACTGAACAACCCCACAAACACAGCCACAGAGCGACCTAGGCACGCACGCCGAGGTCACCCCGCGGCCAGCCAACCACTGTCTCACCTTCGCCGTAACACTGCGAAGCTCCCCAAGTGATCTAATGGGGCCAAAAGGCTGTGTTCAATGATCGCAAGTTTCGACCCTCTGCAGCCATTGGAGTAGGAGCAAAGCTCGCACGCAAGCTCGCTCCAGGGAATCGAGTCCCAGGTGCACGGAAGCATTCCACAACTCTTTCGCACCTAGCAATTGGAGGCATCCACGACTGCAACTGCTTCAATTAGGCTGGCATCCTCCCTGCAAGTGTGAAGAAGCGGGTGGGACACTTTAGTCCCACCTCGGAAACACAGGTGAGCAGTAAGTCATTTATATTATTTTTGTGTCTTACGCTTATCGCCTTCGATACACAGGGGTCAGGTCCCTCGCCTAAGCACGCGCAGCGCGCCACGCGCTAGCGCCTGCCCTTGCCCGCGCTCACGCCCCGCGGGGTTAGGTCCAAACCCGATTACCCAACCAAGCACTCCTCGCGCACCACCCACACCGGTGCGCCTGGTCCCGGGCACGTTACCTGACCCGCTTACTCGAATAAGGCTCTGGGAGCGAACCTTGGAGTGAATTTGAAAGAGAGAGAGAGATGTTGGGCATGTAGGGGTTAGGTTTTGCCTAACCTTGTAATGTGCAGGGAAGGAGGAGAAGAAGAAAGGAGGAGGAGCGGTTGAGGACATAGTCGCACAAAGCAGCAGAAGTTGAAGAAGAAGCAGGAGGAGGGAACACAGCAGAGAGAAGAAGAAGAGACGCAGCTGAAGAGAAGAGAAGGAGAAGTAGCCAAGAGCTGCAACAGAAGAAGGATCTGAAGAAGAAAGCCAAAGGAAAGAGAAGAAAAGAGGGGGGAAGCCTGCCGCATAGAGGAAAGAAAGAAGAAGAAGGCCGAACAGAGAAGAGAAGAAGAAGAAGCCAAGAGGAGAAGAACCTGCAAAGGTACTGTAGTAAGAGGCTGATAAGGCGTCTGATTCAAAGAATCAGACGTCTGAGAAAGAAAAGGCAGAGAAAGAAGAGAAGAAAGAGAGAAGAGGAGAAAAAAAGAAAAAGAAAAAAAAAAGAAGAAAAGGATTTTTGTTCACTCTCTCTCTTTAATTTTTGTAAAGTAGTATATTATAATGAATTGTGAATTTTTATGCTTCTAGAATAAAGTTTGCCCCCTAAGTTTGACCTCGGAACATTCTAAATTTCGAGTAATAAATTGAAATAAATTGATAATCATTTTTTATGGTAATACTGCAATGAATATATTTTTAAAATCGACGAAAGACGGCTATCATATTTTTGGTGTCGTTGCCGAGGAGCAACGAGCATTCCAGAAGCTTTTAAATCACAATTTCTAATTGGCTACTAACTTAATCTCTCTTTTTGTTGTGCAAGCATAGGAAGGCAAAGAAGGAACAAGCAATCGCACAACAACCACACCAAAGGATAGGTAATCTTCTATCCTTTCTTTTAAGCCCCTTAAATTCTAAAGAGGAAGAAGAAAAAGAAAAGAAATCTAGGAATTACCTGTCTTTTAAACATAGTAAATCACAAGAGTTGCCTGCTTTTTAATTTCAACATATTCTATCTGCATATCCACTAAGGGTAATTAAAACTAAAACCTTCTTTCTTGAGCCCTAGTTACCTAATCCTGAGGCAACTAACTGGACCAATTAGAGCCAACCTAAGATTCAAAGCTAGGATTTTAGAGACACCTTCTAATCAAGAACTGGAAATTCCCAAAAGAAGTGTGCCTAAGCTATTGTTTGAAAAGACCTAATAAAGAGAAATCCTAAGCAATCTGGATCTTATGTCACTTGAACCATAAAAGAAAAGACCTAATAAGCTCTCACAGGAACTAATAGGTAAAGTTGATCCCTTGGATCAACCAACCTTTAAATTAGGTCACTTTTTGCACACAAAAGGATAAAGTTCAAGTGAAACCCTAAAGCACCTTGATCCTAATTAAAAGTGGTAGACTTAAGATGTCAAGGTCCCCATTCTGGTCTACCTGGAATCTCAGTGACAAGAGAGGTCGGGTGGGGGAAACCCTATAACCCGTGGGGGCGCTCTACCATGTAGGGGTCTTCGTGGGACTCAGCCTCTCTGGCTGCCCAGGTAATTCTCAGGTGGACGACATTCTGATTAAGGGGTATCATCTGCCCCGAACCTCTATAGTCACCCAACATTTTGGGTGTCTTGATTAGGTCTAACACCTTCTAAACTCGTCCAATCCATAGTGCATGTTCAGTAGGAGGTCCTTGAAACCTCCTCTAGAAATTCACTCTCCCCGAGGCCAAGCCTCGATACCCTTGTTTGTGCAACAACCTCTTCACATAGACCTCTCTTCTGACTCTAAACCTAATTCCCCGTCTTCTTCCACAATGGCTCAGCCCGTTGAAGAAGAGAATAATCTTGAGCACCAGCTCCAGCGACTCAATGATCTCTTCCAAAACTTCATGAACCCACCGCAGCGCCCCATGATGTGAGTCACTATAATCCCGCTGCGGTGGCAATTGAGCCTCGAGTCAAAATCTCGACTAGAGGACCTGATTCCGAATTGAAGCCCAACATGATTCATGCCATACCTAAATTCTATGGGCTTAACTCTGAAGACCCCTTCCAGCACATCAAACAGCTTAAGCATCTGGCCCAGACTTTTGGGTCAAATGCACAGAATCGGGATATCTTACTCATGAAGATGTTCTCTTTCTCCCTAATGGACAAGGCAGCCCATTGGTATCAGACACAGACCCGCCCGATCAACACTTGGGAAGAACTTCAGTCCGAGTTTTTAAAGAAGTTCTTCCCCGTAGATCGGACAAACGCCTTGCGCCATTAGATTACTCACTTCACGCAACAGACAGGAGAACCTCTTCATGACCGTGGGATCATTTTCAAGATCTCATGAGAAAGTGCCCCAATCACGAAGTTCCTAAGTGGAAACAAGTCCACTCTTTTTACCAGGGACTCCTTGAAGATATTAGACTGTTCGTCAATGCAACTTGCGGAGGGAATATCAAAGGTCAACATGAAGACACCGTGTGGGAGATTCTCGAGAACATGTGCGAGAACTCCATCAACAATGACTCCATGGGATTATTCGACTGAACGAATACCCGCAAAGCAACGAACCTTAGGGGAGCACATGAGACGCAGGGCCTGTCTGCATCAGTAGACCTGGAATTAATGGCCAGTCGATTAGACAAGGTCTCTATTATTGAGAAGGTGGATGGGCTGATTCATCATTTGCAGCGAGCCACCTCTATGCAGAACTCCTTCGCACAGCCCCCTCCCACACGGGAAACTGTGTAGAACATTTTCCACCGACCTTCTCCTGGGATGGACTCGTATCCACCCCCATCTGACTCCCGGACCGGAGGGACCTCCGATCCTTTCTACCCTTGCCAGGGGAGCCCTAATCCCCCATTCTCCGACTTTTCTGAGGTTCCTCAGACCTGCGAGGACCTCAATGCCATCCAGAATGACCCATTTTCCAACACCTACAATCCTGGATGGCGAAACCATCTCAATTTCCAGTGGGCAGGAAATTCTCAGAATCCAAGACCACCCTTTCAGCCCCGTCCACAAGCACCTCATCCTTATCAGCCGCCTCAGCCTCAGCCCAACCCCACTTATCCATCCGGGCCAAACCAAGTCAAATGTCCCTTATCCTCCAAACTCTGGCTGACATTCAGAGAACGAATGCAGCTATCCAGAAGCAACATAAGGACGAAATCACAAAGGTCAGAAATCAACTTGCCCAGTTGGCAAATTCTCGCCAACCTGGCACTCTTCCTTCTCAGCCTCTTCCTAACCCTAATAGCATGCTGACCCAACGGTGCGTTATGAACCAAACCCAAGCCAAGCATACATGGTATATCAGGCCCCTTCTATTCCTTCACCTGATAGGATGGAAGCTTCAACCTCCTATATGGGTTACCAACAGCAGCAGCCCATCCTACCAACCCCTAACCAGAACCAGCCAGGAATAAATTCGGTAACAACCCGTAGTGGTAAGGCAACACAAGATCCACTTTATCCAAATCACTCCAACCTGTTAATGACCCAAACCCTAGGGCAGTCATCCAGAATGTTCCTATCCCTATCCCAAATCTAAAACCTGGACCTATCCTAGAGGAACCAACCAAGGTTCCATTTCCCGAGGCCTTGACCAAGGGAAAGGAACAATTAAACCTGTGGCTCCTGAGGAAGACCTGGTCAAGCTCTTTAAGCAGGTCCAAATAAACATCCCCTTGATGGATGCAATCCACCATGTATCGGCTTACGCGCGATTCTTGAAAAACATGTGTACACCTCAGCGTAAGCTGCGAACCAAGAGTGGGAGTCCAATTGTACTATCAGAGCAAGCCAGCTCTGTAATCCTGAGTAGACTTCCACCCAAGGCAAAAGACCCAGGCACTCCCCTGATTTCATGTAAGATCGGTGAAACCCAGTTTGATAGAGCATTATTGGACCTAGGTGCCTCCATAAACTTGATACCCACATCCCTACTTAACCATTTAGAAGAATCTGAGCTGAAATCGACAGAGGTGACATTACAGTTAGTAGATCGATCTATCAAGTCAACTAAGGGAATTCTTGAGGATGTTATTGTTAAGGTGCGGGATTTCTACTTCCTGTAGATTTCATAGTTTTAGATATGGACGCACCTGAAAACCCAAGGGATACACCAATCATACTAAGGAGAACTTTCTGGCCACCGCAAGGTCCAACATAAGTTGTGAAGAGGGCCAAATAGAGCTAAAATTTGGGAATCAGACTCTCAAAATTGATATCTTTAAGGCCCAACGAGGGATCAATTGCGGTGTCGTTGAACAAATTGGTGACATCAGAGCTGTGGTTGATGAACCATAACTTGAGGACAGCATGATTATTCCTCATCAACCACAAGAAAATCTTGAACCGCAATTAGAGGAGTCAGACCTTGATCTAGACAAACCTATAACTCCTACCCTTGTACCCCACACTCACTCTGAACCACCCACTGCTGCTGATAACCCATTATTGAACTCAAACCCCTTCCTGATCATTTAAAATACGTCTTTTTGGGTTCTAATCAGACATTTCCTGTGATTATAAACTCCAAACTCACACCTGATCAGGAATCCCGTCTGATTACTGTTCTCCAGCAACATCGCAGAGCCATTGGTTGGACTCTCGATGACTTGACTGGAATAAGTCCCTCTTATTGCACACACCGCATCTATTCTGAAGAGGGCACACAACCTTCATGTGAAATGCAGAGACGTCTGAATCCCAATTTGCAGGAGGTCGTGAAGAAGGAAATCATTAAGTGGTTAGATGCAGGGATCATCTACCCGATTTCCAACAGTCGTTGGGTAAGCCCAATCCAGGTTGTGCCTAAGAAGGCAGGGCTTACCACCATCACGACTGAAACTGGAGAAGTCATACCTACCCATATAGCCAACTCGTGGAGAGTCTGCATAGATTACCGAAGACTCAATTCCTCCATGAAGAAGGATCATTTCCCACTACCATTTATTGATCAGATTCTCGAGAAGTTAATAGGAAATAGATTCTTCTGCTTTCTTGACGGGTACTCCGGTTATAACCAAGTGGCGATTCATCCAGAGGACCAAGAGAAGACCACATTCACCTACCCCTTCGGGACGTACGCGTTTCAAAGAATGCCTTTCGGTCTCAGCAATGCACCCACGACTTTTCAGCGATGCATGCTTGCCATATTCTCTGATATGGTAGGTGATTATCTAGAAGTCTTCATGGATGACTTCTCAGTTTTCAGGGCATCATTTGACGATTGCCTCCAGCACTTGGTTCACATACTCAAGCGTTGCATTGATGTAAATCTGGTTCTTTCCTAGGAAAAGAGCCACTTTATGGTGCCTGAGGGGATCGTCCTGAGATACTTAATTTCTGAGAGAGGCATCCAGGTGGATCGAGCCAAGGTTAATATGATTTCTATACTTCCTATGCCTAGCTCGATCAGGGACATCCTATCTTTTCTAGGGCACATCGATTTTTACCATCGTTTCATCCCTGATTTCTCGAAAATCACATGCCCCCTAACTACTCTTCTCTCCAAGGATGTACCCTTTGAGATTTCCAAGGAATGCACTCAAGCTTTTGAGAACCTTTGTGATCGAGTCACCCAAGCTCCGATCCTACAGTCCCCTGATTGGTCTCAACCCTTTGAGATCATGTGCGATGCATCTAACTTCGCTGTAGGAGCGGTTCTGGGGTAGAAGATTGACGGGAAACCTGTGGTCATCTACTACGCTGCAAGATACTTGATGAGGCTCAGCGTAACTACACGGTTACGGAGAAAGAGCTGCTAGTAGTAGTATTTACCCTTGAAAAATTCAGATCTTATCTCCTGGGTTCCTACGTCATAATCTACTCGGATCACACAGCTGTGAGGCATCTCCTTGCAAAGAAGGACGCGAAGCCTCGATTAATCCGATGGATCCTACTGTTGCAAGAGTTTGACCTCGAGATTCGCGACAAGGCAGGAAGACAGAACGTGGTAGCTGATCATTTGTCTCGCCTTCCTTCTAAGATCATCGACCCTTCTGGACCCATCACGGAGCATTTTCCTGATGAGCACCTCTTGACGATTGGTACCAGGCTTCCATGGTTTACTGATATAGTAAACTACTTGGTGATTAGCCCATAGTTGTGGGCTATTTAAGTATTTAAGTGCCTACACATTAGGTTAATTCTAACATTTATTTAGTATAAATTAGGATGTAAATAGATTAATTCATAGTTTTAATCTAATTACATAATCCATACATTGCATTCATATCTTAAGTGCATTTAGAATTAGCTTAGAATAGCATTCATCTAATTAGATAACCAATTAGGTATATTGTTTTTATTAACATAGAAGTTGAAGGTCTATACATAAATAACCCTAATATTTTAATAATATTTTCTTTATTCGTCTTCTTTCAGAACGGCTGGCTGCCGCTCCAACGCCCGCGTGATGCAGTGAAAGCCATTCAAGGGGGAGCGTATACGGTGGATCTGGTCGGCAGCTAATTTCAAAATTGTTCATGCCACTACAAAAGGAGCACGGAGGCAGCCGAGCAAAGGAGGCCTCCGCCACCGACTCACCACTGTGCAGAGAGATCCTCTCTCTTCCATCCACACTGCCGGCCTCTACCGTGGCGGCGAGTCTCCACCACCGTGGGCGTGTGGTGTGACAGGCCACACCGCCATCCGGAGCTCGCCCGCATTACCGTGAGCACATCAGCGTGCATCTTCCTCGCCGTCGTCGCAGACCACCACCACCTAGCTACTGATCAGCCACCCTCTCAGTAACTTAAGACGTCTGGGAAATTTCCCAGACGTCTGAAGTTACCCGCTCACCTCCACTTCCTCATCCTGCACTCTCCAACCGGCCACCAAACCGCCTGCGCCCTCCACCGCTCACCGGCTGCTGACCTGCGCACGCCTGCAGATCAGCCCGCGCTCTCCTCCAACGCCTGCAGATCAGCCCGCGCTCTCCTCCAACGCCTGCAGATCAGCCCGCGCTCTCCTCCAACGCCTGCAGACCAGCCTGCAGCATCCTCCAACAGCCTCTGCAGCTACCACCGCCACGCCTCCGCGCGCCAGCGCCCTCCGCAGCCCCTCTGCAGCTTCCACCGCACAGCCATCTGCAAACCACCGCGCAAGCGCCCCCTCTGCAGCTTCCACCGCACACGCCAGCGCCCGCCTGCAGACCACCGCAGCCACGCCTCCGCGCGCCAGCGCCTTCCGCAGACCCTCCGCGCGCCCACGCACAGCCACCTGCAGAACCGCCAGCAACCGACCTCTGCAGCTACCACCGCAGCCACGCCTCCGCGCGCCAGCGCCCGCCTGCAGACCACCGCAGCCACGCCTCCGCGCGCCAGCGCCTTCCGCAGACCCTCCGCGCGCCCACGCACAACCGCCTGCAGCACCTCCGCCGGAGCTCGTCCGGCCACCTCCGGCCGCCGCGCGACTCGCCGTCACCACCGATTCGAAGCCCTTGATCCAAGGGACCTCCGCCGAGCTTCCCGCGCCCAGCCATCGGCTCCTCGTCGCGCAAGACAACGGGGAAAAATTCCCCTGTTTTGCTACAGTAAAGCATTGATTAAAATTTACATTTTCTGCCATTGCCAGATTTTATTCATATTCTATTCACTCTGCATTGCGGAAAATATCCTGTAGTTTATCATAATTGCCATTTCAGCATTATTTCTTGCTTAAACCTTAATCTAAAGGCAATCTTGGCTTGGTTCTTGTCCAAATTGACTCCGAACAAACATTTTTAAGTGGCGCAAATTTTAATACGTTATTGCCTCCCTGTGGAAACGACCCGCTCCTCTGCGAGTGGTTATTTCTTATTAAAAATTGATTAGTCGATTTTTCCACCACATTAAACTACAAACGACTTAAAAGCGAAAGATCGACACGGTCACTTGGCATCACACCAGATCCCGTCTAATTGGCCGAAGGCCAAGAAAGACAAGTTGCGCTCCAATGCCAAGTACTACATCTGGGAAGACCCGTACCTTTTCCACATAGGTGCTGACCAAGTCATCCGCCGACGTGTCCCGGAGGGCAAAATCAATGATATTCTCTCTTTCTGCCATGACCAGGCATGCGGTGGCCATTTTTCTGGACACAAAATCGCATCAAAAATCCTCCAGTGTAGCTTTTACTGGCCCACTGTCTTCAAGGACGCATACAGTCACTGTAAGGCATACAGTCGTTGCCAAACTTTGGGCAACATGAGCCATCGCGACATGATGCCTTTACAGCCGATTCTCGTATGCGAGATTTTCGATATTTAGGGGATTCATTTTATGGGCCCCTTCCCTATTTCGAACGTCTTCGAGTACATTTTACTCGTTGTGGACTACGTGTCCAAATGGATCGAAGCCATTCCGACCCGAACCTGTGATCACAAGATCGTCATCAAATTCATACATCAGAACATCTTCTCACGATTCGAGATTCCTCGTGCGATCATCTCTGATGGAGGGACCCATTTTACCAATGCTCAGTTCAGGTCACTAATGACCATATATGAGGTGTCTCACCGAATCTCTACTCCTTACCACCCCCAGACTAATGGTCTAGCTAAGCTATCAAATTGGGAGATCAAGAAAATCCTACAGGTTACTGTTCGACCTGACAGGAAGGACTGGTTGTCCCGACTTCCAGAAGCTTTGTGGGCTTATAGGACCGCCCATAAGACCCAATTAGGCATGTCTCCTTTTAGACTGGTGTACGAGAAGGCGTGTCACCTTCCCGTCGAACTAGAGCACAAAGCCTATTGGGCAGTATAAAGCTGCAACTTAAATCTTTCTAAGGATGGAACCCACAGAAAGCTGCAGATAAGCGAGATTGATGAATTATGCCTTGATGCGTATGAGAACTCGCGAATCTACAAAGAGCGGGCTAAAGCCTTTCATGACAAGCACATATCTAGAAAGATCTTCCACCCTGATCAGAAGGTCCTACTCTTTGATGTCCGACTCAAACTCTTCCCTGGGAAACTGCAATCCAAGTGGGTCAGACCACATCTTGTCCGACAGATTTTTGGAAATGGAGCCGTCGAGATCAGTCCACTCAGCCACGATTCCGAACCTTTCGTCATGAATGGTCAGAGACTCAAACCGTTCATTGACGTAACCATTACAGATTTGGTTGAGTCATCATTTATCCTCCATTCTCCCTGAGCTTATTGCGCCCAGCTGATGGCGTAAAACTCAGCGCTTAACAGGAGGTAGCTCGTCATTCTTTTTGAAAAACCTGAAACCTTTTCTGACATTTCTTTGCACTTTAGGTTCATCCTTTAGGACAGCCAACTTCACCTCAGATACTCGTACCTGAGATTAGAAATCATCCGCAACAGTCACCTCGACCCATCCACTCACTAAATACCTGTCCTAATGCATGAACCAAGCTAAATAAAAACCCACCAAATGTACAATGAGGACATTGCAAATCTTAGGCATGGGGGGGTATGAAAGTGCAATGAAATGACATAACAAGAAAAGGTTTCAACAAAAAAATCCGCATATACGAAAAAAAAAATAACTTTGAAGGAGGAAGAAAATGCTGGAAAACTTTACAGAAAGAGGAGAAAAAGAGCAGAATGATAAAACGGAGCACAAAATGAAAGAGAAAAGGGATAGTCATTAGTAAGAAATTAAGGAATTAACCAAAGTTCTAGACCACATTAAGGAAAAGAAAAATAAAAGTGCACAACAAGATTAGTAAGAACGCAAACCTTAGGCATTCTTTGCTAGACTCTTAGTACCTGTTAAGATCTAGATATTCCTCAAGAGGTTGAGGAAAATGAAAAGCTTAAGTATTAGGTCCAAGGCTTAGGGAGTATTCGACATTGTTAACTGACCTTCGATTTACGGGACTCAGTAACCTAAGCACCCAAATTCACACACAAGCTGGTTCAGCGAGCATAAATATCAAAATTACGCAGAAGCATTGCAAATATTCTGAAAATGTCACCTAGATTAGGAGCGGCCGATCAACACAAGTTGATTTGGACAAGTTCCCGGCGCGGAGAGGTGGGAAATTCCCCTCAAAGATGCGTAACAACATATCATCTCCTCAGTGCTTGTCTCCTAGGATATTTACACATCCTACCAGGGGCATGTAAGCACTCTGTTGATTCAGATTCCATGGATGGCATTATCACGAAGTGTCAATTGCCAGGATCTGAATTCGGCCACGGAACACCATGGATAGGATTATCTCAAAATCTCGAAAGCCAGGGTTCTGGGGGTTACCATGGGCAGTGCTATCCCGAAGAACTAACTGCCAGGGACCCTTGAGGATTGATAATGGGGACAAGGAATCCGATACAGATTGTGTTGTGAAGCCAATCCTAAGCAAGAATTAAAGAGAAAAGAGAGAGAAAACTCTCCAAACAAATAAACATTCTGTCTCTCTCTTATAAAATGCACTGCAAACTGAACCAAGGCTAAAAATATCTAAAGCACGGGTGCTTTAACCACGGAATCCAATAAACTTTAGGTTAGTTCCTGTAGGCCTTAAAAACTTTTGCTAAAGACTGAGGCTAAAGCTAGACAGATTTGGATCTTAATTGGTACTGGAGTACCTTTTAGGCCTATGATTGGCATTCTGACCTAATCAAGGATACAAAAAGAAAAGCACTCATCAAAATTGATGAAAAAAATTCATGGTCTAGAAGCGAGGTTAAAACCTTAAAAATTTTGCTAAGGGACTAGCAAAAGCTAGGAATGGGGGTATGATGAGAACCTTATCATGAACCCTAACTAGCACATTTTGACCTAAATAAGTGTACAAAATCTCCTACAAAACCTAAGAGAAACCCTAAATCAGAGAATTATAAATTTGAGTATAAAGCAATTCACAAGGGGTAAAACTGTAATTTTACCAATGCAGTACATAAATGAGGTTTCTAAGGGTCTAAACACAGGTCAAATGGGCTTAATAAGAAAGAAAGTGGGATGATTTGCTCTGAAAAAGGTTATAGCGACATCTAGGAATTAAATGACATTCTACAACCCTAAAAACAAATCCACTTTAATTCACGAAGTTTCAGGCAAGGTAAAAATCAATTAAACCCTCTAAAATTCATGAAAAAAAATTCCCTAGGGTTTAGAACCTTCAATTTGGCCATTGGAACCTGTCTTGACCAAGATTGAGAACTATACCCAATTTTTTACCTAATCTAGGTTTTTGTGCAAATTGACCGGTCAAACGTGGTCAAACCTAAAATCCAACTTCACCATTGGATTCCTTAGGTCCAAATTAGGGTTATATCAAAATTTAGACCTAAGGGAAGTTTGCCTTGACCCACTTTACAAATTGGTCCTCGGTAATTACTTTCTGACCCTTAACCTTTTGAACTTTTGCGTTCACCCCCTCAAATTTCCCTTCATCTTCTTCATACTGGTCCCTCTACCACCCGCAATAGCAGACCATACCTCCGGCGACTTTGCGCGGAGGATGGCACCACGCAGGGTATTGGAGCCAGCCCTAGAAACGAGATGAGGGTTCCCTGCATTGTCCTCTTCCGCATGGACCTCCTCCCATGTCTTGCCGACACCCATATTTCTCGTGCGAACATGCGAGAAGTATGGGTCTCTTTTCCAGCAAGCTCGGCGACCAGCCCATGCCTCCTCCTCATGTTTCCCTCCCTACCAACACCTATTTAAGGGACGACAGGGGCCACCGCTTTGGTCAAGCTCGACTTGGCCGAAGAATCCCCCCTAATTTCGTCTCCTCCGGTCAAGAGTCCAGTGAGCTATAGCGAACCCTCTTCTTTTTCATCGCTCTGCCACAATACCAGTGGCAGAGCCACCTTCACCGCATTCTTCCACGTCGTGCAACACCCACACACCGCCTCTAGCCCCGTCGTCGTCGCCATCACCCCTCCCCTGGACATCTTCGTCTCCGGCGACGGCAGGAACGAGCCGTCCGCCTCCTGCCCCCCTTCGATCGCTTAGCTAGGTTAGAATTATTCCTTTCTCTCCCCTCTTTATTTCCCCTATCTTTATTGCGATTTTTATCCCCTCAACGCCCAGTCCACCACCATCGTTCCCATCTCCAGCCAACCACCGGCGAAGGCGCTCCCGTTGCTCCACGCATCCACACGCCTTGCTAACCACCTCACAAGCTCCGCCTCCATACACTGTCCACTTTCCGCCCACTCACTGCCCGCCACACACGCTCCATACCTCCACCAAACAACTCCACAAACACAGCCACAGAGCAACCTAGGCACACATGCCTAGGCCACCCAGTGGCCAGCCAACCACCGTCTCACCTTCGTCGTAACACGGCAAAGCTCCCCAAGTGATCTAATGGGGCCGAAAGGCCGTGTTCAATGATCGTAGGTTCCGACCCCTGCCGCCATTGGAGCAGGAGCAAAGCTCGCACGCAAGCTCGCTCCAGGTCACCCCGCTCCACGGAATCGAGTCCCAGGTGCGCGGAAGCATTCCACGACTCTTTCGCACCTAACAAATGGAGGCATCCGCGACTGCAGCTGCTTCAATTAGGCTAGCATCTTCCCTGCGAGCGTGAAGAAGCGGGTGGGACACTTTAGTCCCACCTCGGAAACGCAGGTGAGTGTTAAGTCATTTATATTATTTTTGTGTCTTATGCTTATCGCCTTCAATACACAGGGGTCAGGTCCCTCGCCTACGCACGTGCAGTGCGCCACACGCTAGCACCTGCCCTCGCCCGCGCTCACACCCGGCGGGCCTGGGTCCAAACCCGATTACCTGACCAAGCACTCCTCGCGTACCACCCACGCCGATGCGCTTGGTCTCGGGCGCATTACACGACCCACTTACCCGATTAAGGCTCTGGGAGCAAACTTGGAGTGATTTGAAAGAGAGAGAGAGAGACGTAGGGCTGGTAGGGGTTAGTTTTTTCCTAACCTTGTAATGTGCAGGGAAGCAAGAGAAGAAGAAAGGAGGAGGAGCGGCTGAGGAGAAGAGAAGGAGAAGCAGCGAAGAGCTGCAACAGAAGAAGGATCTGAAGAAGCCAAAGGAAAAGAGAAGAAAAGAGGAGGGAAGCCTGCCGCACAGAGGAAAGAAAGAAGAAGAAGAAGGCCGAACAGAGAAGAGAAGAAGAAGAAGCCAAGAGGTGAACCTGCAAAGGCACTGTAGCAAGAGGCAGATAAGGCATCTGATTCAAAGAATCAGACATCTGAGAAAGAAAAGGCAGAGAAAGAAGAGAAGGAAGAGAGAAGAGGAGAAAAAAAGAAGAAAAAAAAAAGAAGAAAAGGATTTTTGTTCACTCTCTCTCTTTAATTTTTGTAATGTAGTATATTATAGCGAATTGTGAATTTTTATGCTTCTAGAATTAAGCTTGCTCCCTGAGTTCAACTTCGGAATATTATAAATTTCGAGTAATAAATTGAAATAAATTGATAATCGTTTTTCATGGTAATACTGCAACGAATATATTTTTAAAATCAACGAAAGTCGGCTATCAATCGGGTCTTCATCCCCCTTGAAGGAGGGGGGCTTCAGCTTCCGGAACTGTCCGAAAAGCTCATAATGGCGCTGAAGTGGGGAAACTGGCACGCCTCCAGGCAGGGAGGGCTCGTGCTCAGAAGTGTCAGAGGACGGTGGGGGCAGTGGAGGACCACCCCTCCCCCACGTCCAGTGCTGTGTTTGTCTCGCTGTCCCACAGAGGACTCCCCCTCCGCAGCCCCAGGGAGAGGCGTCCGTGGAGGTGGGTGGAGCTCTTCTCATACGATCTCCCGTATCAGCTGGGCGAGGTCCTGGGCCTGAACGTCCAAAAGTAGTGGCTGGTCCACTGAGACGTCGGGCTCAACACGTCCGCCCCTCCGACCTCGACCTCGGCCGCGTCCGCGGCCCGCCTCAATGGCTCCACGTTGAGGCATCTCCTACAAGGAGACGTGAAAAATGGAACAGGAAGACGACAATTTCAACAGACACCCAACAAAAGAATCTCAGAACAGATGTCAAAAGGTACGTTGTGGTGGTTACTCTAATTACAAGCACGTGAATTGGTTATTCTTAAGCTAGTTGGTTCACTTCTCAGGATGACCTTGCTCTGATACCATCTTGTTACGACCCGGTTCCAGAATCCCTACAGGACACGAGACCGGACCGACTCAACTGATCCCAAGACCCAGTCGTCCAACGAGAAAGTAACCAAAAAGCAGGAAAGTAAACTGAAATTCCCTACCAGGAGGGGTGACGTAATAATTGCGGAAATAAAATATATAAAGCAATCTCACAAAAATAAGCAATCACAAAATGTACACAGGTATTTTTAGGTGGAAACCCAAACCGGGTGAAAACCACCACCTAACCCTCTCGAGTTAGGATTTTTCGATCAACCTAGTTGATCAAATCCACTAACCGAATCACTTTGAACGAGGGTGATTCAACCTCAATACAACCACGCTACAAGTACGAGGGTAGCGTTCCTCAACCCCTTCTCTCCACGAGAAGGATTTTGTCCCACGAAGGAGACGGGAATTCGCAAAGCGAATACCCAACCAAAAGACAAAGATAAAAGAAACAATAGTCCTATAGAGCCAACAAAATAATTAAACCTAGCTTCTATAGGAAATAGGAAACTCCCCTTTGCAAGGAGTGCGTCGACGATGACGCGGTGCGTGTGCCACGCGATGGCGCTACGTAGCTCTCGTTAACAACGCCGAGAGAGCGGGTGCGCAACGCTTGATGCTCTCAAGAGAATGGAGTTTGAGCTTGGAGAGCAAGAGAGTCTTTTCTTTGGACACAAAAGGTTTGAAAGTGTATTGCAAGGTGTGTGTCTTAGTGTGTATCTTGGTGTGTGTTTGTGTTGCAAGGGTTCCCCTCTATTTATAGAGGCCTTAGGAAGGCTTTGGAAGGCTTAGGAAAGGTTCTATAGCCGTTGGGAACAAAGTCCAAGAGAATCAGGCCGAAATCAGGACAATGATTACATTTGACAGGGTTATCAGACGTCTAACTCTGGCATCAGACGTCTGGAAGGCCACTTTAAGACGTCTGATTCCAAGGTCAGACGTCTGATTCTATGCGGGTTTCCTCCTGACTTGAATCAGATCTAAACAGGGTTCTTGTGCAAGTCGATCAGACGACATACAGGACGTCTGGCACTATTCCTGGACGTCTGGAAACCAACTTTTACTACGCAATGGATTTGCAACGGCTAGAAAATCTCTGAGAAGAGATTTTCGGGTCAGTCGAGGCAAAACGGTCAATTATCAGACGTCTGTAAAGTCTTATGGACGTCTGATAAGGCTCTAACGGTCATAATCTTGAATGTTTTCTAAGCCAGCCAACGGTCCACTAATTGGACGTCTGGCAAATCCATCAGACGTCTTCTAAGACGTCTGGTCTAAGGTCTGGACGTCTGATTTCATCAGACAGAACTAACTATGTCCAGCCTAACAGTTATCAGACGTCTGAAACAACAGTCAGACGTCTTAAAATACATTATCAGACGTCTGATTTGGGAATTAGACGTCTGGAAGTGCTGTTTGAACCCTATATTGGTTTTCTAGGTATTCTACAGAAAACCTAAGTATCCTAGGGTTGTGCCGGTGTTCCTAGGACTACTGTTAGGGTTCTTTGAGGCTCTTTAACATAATTTCTAAGGAAAATAAAGAGCAAGAAAAATAAAGATAAAAGTACATGGAAGGATTAAAAAGAATCTATCATATTCTTCTTGTCTTCTATCTTCAATCTGTCGCTCCACGCGAACCTCCTCTGTTTTCCGTCAAGCTCTTCCAATCCGTCCTGGATGCGAGCTCGAACTCCGTCTAAACACGTCCTCATTTGCAATTGACCTGAAATCTAGGACTCAAATTGCAAATGTTAAATAACACGTGTTTTGTTATCATCAAAACAAATGATCGTGGTGCTCTAGCACCAACATAAACCACATTCACGAAGCTAAGCAACTAACAGTAACAACAGTATAGCAGTAAAGAAGTAAACTACTACAGTATACACCACCACAACAGTAGAAAAGGAAACGGGTACAGGAATAAATTGTTCAAAATGAACGAGTACTGAAGTGCAATAAACTACTCACTACAACTGAAAAAGGAGTACAACAGAAAGCTACAACTACTGGGCTCTACTGGGCCCAGCACCCTCTGCAACCGTGGGCTATGGCTGCTCAACACCTGGACCTGAAAAGGGTTATTGGTACACGAAGTCAACGAACACTGAGTAGAGTGGCAACCAACTAACTAAAGCAGTAAGGGTAGACAGGTAGCTGTTGTTTTTCAATTACCTTCTTTAATTAATTATTCTTTTTCATCACTTGGTTTATTTATCAGGTCTCTCTCTTGATCTCGAATGTTCCTCGTGGGAACGATCTTGATTATAGTCTTTTCCGAAGAGTAGAAGTCGCACGTGGTGCTCTCCTGGCCGGGAGAGTCCCCCATGGTGGTCCTACACCCAGTCAAGCACCCTAAGGTCACAGACATAAGTAACGGTGACTACGGCATGCGCGATAAGCGCACGGGTAGCTACCCCGCACTAGCACGTGGTCAGTCGTTTCCGTTAGCAGGTGCATCCAAAGCACAGCACGAAACCAATATAGGGCATAACCCTCTCAGTAATAGGGGTCTAGCCCCTAAGAACCAAACAGGGTCTCGCCCCTCCACAATCCACGCACCCTCGCCTGACTACCCTGGTTTGCCCAGTTGGCCTAACAAGTCGGTGTAGGGCAGCTAGCTGAACCCCGGGCCCCGTGGGGTGACAAGCTCTCTCCCTACACTAGTAGCTCTCCTCGGAACAATGTACACGAAGGCTAAAAAGTCAGTACAGAGTGGCCAATCTAACCCCAGGTCCCAACCCAAGGGCGGTTAGCTCTGCTCTGCACTAAACAAGGGGATAGTCGCTCTCCTTGGTACTCCATACTCAAGGCCAGCTCACTTCCCCACTCACATTCCCAGTTCCATTCCATTTATTTCCAAAAGCTCTACTCCTAATTCCCCGTAGGGTTTATGCTCCTATATCTCAGGCCAAGCCATACCAGGTTTCATCATTTCTATTTCCATTCTCAGGTTATACACATGCGATTTGTAACTCTATTTCATATCCAGTTTATTCACAAATAGCTCGTGTTTCCAACATTCACCTTTCCATTTTCAAATTATATACATGCAGCTCATATTACGTCATTTCACAGGTACAACAGGAAAGTTACATTCAACAGTTAACTAACACAAATACTACATATTTCGCAGGCAACTGTTATTCATTTACAGGCAATTGTTATCGTTCTATCTACTCATTCAAGACTGCAATTCATTCATTCAATACAGACATTCTAGTATTTCTAGTCCTAGGATTCATGCCATATCCTAGGTTCTAATCATTCATTACAAACATGCATTTAAGTTGTAATTAAATTGAGGGGAAGCCACTCTACCAGTAAACCCAGGAGTAGTGAGGGCTTGATCGGCAGGTCCACGTGCCTCAGCAAGCCCCAAACCCGCAACGGAATGAGGTCCTATCACAAGGATTAGTCACAAGAGAACACTCAGAATAGTATAGAAAGTATTCCAACAAGTAGGGGAAAACATACGGGAAATATCGGTATCTTAATTGCGGAAATCGGACCTCAAACAGACCCTAAACGAGTCAAAAATAGTGATCCTGACTCAAATCAGATGTCTGGAACACCTTCCAGACGTCTTAAAAGAGTCCAGAGCCATACCTCAAGTCCTACGCCACTCCTCAAACGTCCAGGAACTCCGCTGGACCGTCTGGACCCAGTTCCAGACGTCCGACCACCTCTCTGGATGTCTGGAAATGCTTCCCGTCGTCTGGTGCCTCGCCCAGATGTCTGAAATGCGTGGGAGGGTGTGTCTCGTGCCTTCCCGAAGCAACTCCTGCCTGAATCAACCGAATCTCCATCAAAAAGGCATGAAACAGTGCCTTGGCGAAGCGACCTGCATGGCCGTATCCGCAAAGAAGACGTACCTTCGCGAAATCTAGTTCTCAGTCGTCTGGAACCTCCTCCAGACGTTGGATATATCGTCTGGACGTCGCTCCAGACGTCTGATTCTGGGAAAAACCTAGAACCAGAACCTGCTTCCGCCCTCTCGCGCCACGCCCTCTCGCCTACTGCTCCGGCTGCAGCAATGTCGGGGAGGACCTCCCCGATGCACTCCTCCGCTTTGCGCACACGCCGCTCCGACCATGAGTTCACTGGCGAGCTCCCACGCGAACTCGCAAGCTTACTTCTCTCCCTTTCACGCTGCTCCTCCTCTCCTTCTCGCGCCATGCCCGCGCTCTCTCTCCGACTTGCTGCACTCGCTGGAGGGAAGGAGGGAGGTGGCTGGGAAGTGGGGTGAAACGAGGGAGAGGAGGGAGCTTATATAAGGGTGTGGGGTTAGGGTTTTCGTCAGGTGGAAGGAGAGAGAAGAAGAAGAAAATGAGGGAAGTGTACTGTCTGCGCACGCGCCGCTTCGGCCATGAGCTCACCGACGAGCTCCCACGAGAGCTCGCAAGCTTACTTCTCTCCCTCTCACGCTACTTCTCTCCTTCTCGTGCCATGCCCGCGCTCTCTCTCCGGTCTGCTGCACTCGTTGGAGGGAAGTAGGGAGGTGGCTAGGAAGTAGGGTGAAACGAGGGAGAGGAGGGGGCTTATATAAGGGTGTGGGATTAGGGTTTTCATCGGGCGGAAGGAGAGAGAAGAAGAAGAAAACAGGGGAAGTGTACTGTCTGCGCGCAGCACGTGCGCAGACGTGAGCTCATACTCAAAATTTTCGATTTCTAGACGTCTGGGAAGGTGTCCAGACGTCTGGGAAGGTGTCCAGACGTCTGACTAGATGTCTGACCCAAATTCTAGACGTCTTAAAAGGCTCAAGCAGCACGAGTCTTAACAGAGATCTTCCACGCAAATCAACCACTTCAAGGCAGGTAACTTCTCTATTCTTCCCTAATCAACCTCCTGATATTGGGAAAACAAAAAGGAAACAATCCATTAGGAATCACCTGCCTTATTTTTCATAGTAACTATCATTTGAAAGACAAGTTTCCTGATTTGCGAAATTCTTTTTTTTCAAATCTAATTGAAGATTGAGATTATTTTGTTTAGAATTCCCTACCCCAAATTCCCTGTGCTTATTAGGGATCACGCTTAATTTCTTATCATCTTGAACTACTCACCTTCTTGTTTGAGTCCAAGGTGTACATGCTAAGATCAAATTGGATTTAGGGTTTGACATTAGAGTTTGGAGTGCTAGTACACATTTTTACCTGAATTAAAGGAAAGTTATCCTCCCGCATTTGTATACCATCCAAGCCCTTGATTGAAAAGATCTAATCAAAAAATCAAGCTCCATAGTCAAGGCCTTCCCAGTCAAAATACATAATTTTTAAATATAGGTGTTATCTGAAATATACATATGTCTATGCTGATACATATCGTTTTGCATGCTCTGATCTCATCAAAGACATTCCCATTTAATAAAAGAAATAAGTTTACAAAATAAACAAAGAAATAAGGACGAAATGAAATAAATTGTAGAATAAGTGAATTAACACATTTGAATATTTTGATGAATTAAAATTATTTTATAGAGGGGGTGGAATAATTTTACGTTAAGTTAAAACCCACTTAACTTGAAGCAAGTGGAGATCAGGTTAAGTAACGAGTTAAATATTTAACTTAACATAAACCTACTTAATCCGACAACCAAATACCACCTTTTTAAAGAATTCATAGGAAACCTTGGGGAAAAATACATTAAGTAGAACTGTATTGTCGGTAACTCATATCACCAAACTCCAAATCTCCCACCTCATGGATGTGTTGTAGGCCCTAAAGAACAATTTGGAGAGCTATTTTCCACATGACCTCCTTTCTCTCACCATGTTGTCATGCACATTCAAACATTCCAACTTCCTGTGGAGGTGAAAGTCAAGAACTACTACAGTGTACACTCTACAGCAACGTTCTTGAAATTTCAGGGATAGCGGTACCCTCCAAGTAGAGTGTTCTATCAACTTAGTCTTTCCTCAACAAAGCGAAATAGTCATCCCCACTTTCCTCTCACCAAAACTGGATTTCCGTGAGTTGGAATATTGTTTCCAAGCAGGCATCTCTCCAACATTCCTTCTTCCAAGGTCCAGTTCGACTTGTCAATATTCGGGTCTATCTCTTTGAATATGCTCTCGCAAAGTTAAAATCATCATCCACTGGCAAAAGGAGAAAATATCTGTAGACATGCTGCAACAGAGGAAAAATCATAAATTGCATATTTCTAGTTGAGAGGTCATAATACGCATATTAGGATAAAGCATATCCCATGTGCCAAACAATATTAAGCACATTTCATGTTCCATACTCCTATATAGCAGAGTTAACGAAGGAAACTTCTAGTGTAGCATCTTTTGGAACAATGATCGGAACTTACTGCTCTTTTATGATTGGCCAATCACATGACAACCATAAAGAAAAAGCAACAATATATGGGTAGCTACAACAAATCTACAGCAATGAACATCAGACAGAGCAGTTAATTGTTTTTTTCTGGATGACAAAATACAAACTACAGACAACTGAACCCAAATCATTTTGATACACAGGTGTTTTGGATTCACAGAAACTACTCAAGACTGAGGATTGACATAACTCAACTACTCAAATACCTAAATACTAACTTATGTGGACATCTTGAGTATCAACACCACGCACATGAAGTGACCAGCGCTCGGTTCTTCCACCCAAGATAAAGGGAGCCATCCTTCTCCACCAACCTGAAGTTTTCATTGTACTTGTCTAACAAAGACTTGATAGCAGAATTCACTAGTGGACTCAGTGGGTATGGCTTGAAACCAGCCATCGAAAACCGCAGCTTCCACTTCCCTAGAAGCTCGTGTCTCTCGACCCTCTCCTCACCCTCGCACGCTATGATGTTGACAATGTCCCTAGCAATGCAATGCTGCTCCACACTGATGCGTTTCTTGTCCTCCCTCGATAGTGTTGTTGCATCTATCGACTCAAACATGGCAGTGTAGTAATCCAATGTCTCCATAAATCTCGTAACAAATGGAGACGTATTTGTGTTCGATTCCTGTTCGACAAGGGTGACCACTCTTGGATTGAAGCTCTTGACCATCCGTATCAACCTGTCGCGATGATTCCAAGTGGTGACACTCTCATCTGGCATATGATGCAGCTGGTAGGCAAAGTTCACGGCCAAGACCTCCCCATATCTAACATGGAGATCTTCAGAGTTTACTTCACAGACATTAATAGCCACTGCATTGAACTCAAAGGGGACATTGTATTGTCGTGCTAGCTGATGCAACCTCTTTCCAACAATCTCAAGGCCCCCACCTCGTGCATATGCAGAGACAGCATCATCGATTCCCGTTATCCGCAACTGAGGCGGCCCACCAGGACTTGCTGCGAGAGCTTGAATCAGAGTCACCCACTGGGTTCCCATTGCAATCTGGAAGTCGATGATATGGACCCTGCTTTCGCCTCTCACAGCCTCAGCAATAGCACCATTGGCTGACATGTATCCAAACTTGAAGTACGGGCACACCTCGTAAAGAAGGTGCATGTAAGAGAGGAGCTCCGAACTCAGTGGCTCCTTACATTTCAAAGCCTTGTATATGGAACTACCAGTTGACTCCAACCTGGCTTTAAGGCCTTCCATCAGATAAGCTCCCAATCTCTGCAAAGGATCACCAGAAACAGAAACCATTCCCTCGAGCTCTTCTACTAGCCATAGTACCTGCACCATGTTACTGTCAGCTATAGCTTTTGTGCAAGCTATGAGAGTTTGCTTAAGATCGCCTCTAGGAATCTGTCTTAAGAAGGTCCACTTGTCATATTCAGATGGTGTAGATTGCAGGCATGTGTCCTGATAGCAGCTAACTATGTCGGACTCGTGCCCCAGCATCACGATCTCAAGCTCTCTTATTTTTAGTCTCAGGTCATTCTGATCTTCTGTTACGCTGGAACCTCCAATGGGAGATCCATACATGTTCTCTGATTGACACTCTTGATAAGATGGACTACCGCTTGTAGCTGTGCAGCTGGGATTCGATGAAGAGCTACGAACCGTGTTACCGGAGGTCACAGAGGAATCAAGAGTGCAGAACTGCTGTGGGGAGTCGCCCACTCGGCAAACATCATCAGTTGAGCAGTTTTCCAGATACTGGGAATGTTTCTGCGACTGCTGTGGTTTGGCCTCGTTCACTGTGATAGGTTCGTAGCCCTGCTGAGACCCATGTGGATATTGATGCCGATAAGTTTGCATGGATGAATAACCCACCGTTTGACTTGTATGGGAAGCAAGCATTAGCAATTCTCAGCCTATAAGAGGACAAACAGTAAGGCAGCAACTAGCAAGGTGTAGATGCTGCATTGCTTTCGCAAAGAAGATATTCTGTAGAGTATTGCAGGTGACAAGCAAATTCACGTCTATGGGTTACTAGAGCTGCAAAGAAGACAACATGTGAAATATTAGAATTTAGAAATAAAGCAACTTCGAATATTTGAACATTCCAGCATAGCCAAAGAAGAAACACAAAAATAATCCACTATCATGCTATCTATCAACGCAAGCACAGAGATCAAATTGAGTTGGTTGCCCACCAAGGCATGGTCAAAGAGTGAGGATTCCTAACCTTGATGAGACCCATGGCGCGTGGGGTAGAGCCAATTTCCCTCCAATATGCCCAAATGGGATTCTGGGTCATCATGGAGAAAAGGACAGGGATTCTTGAATGCAAAAACTCACACATGCAAGAAACACATGGTGGGCCCCACAACCCAAACCCCATTTCCCCACGCCGCCACACGTTTCATCCCCACCCCCAAGGAATGCAGCCCTTCGAATTCCAAAATCCCTAAACCGTAACTCACAACCTCCGCTCTCCCTTACACCCCCTCCAACGTCACCGGTGCACAACCAAGCTCATTATTCTCTCTTCCAACCAAAATCTTCATTCGCTAATAATTTCAAGAAAACCACCGATGCATTTCCATTTTGCACCAGTGATTTTCGTGCTCTGATTTAGCATGAAGGGCATGATATGGAATAAGGTTCGAAATGCCGATTTCAATGGCGTACTAATGAAATTCTAAGTGTGCATTTTGTGGGCATACCGAGGGCACATCGTGGAAACGCCTGCTTTTCGATGGGCATGCCAATGAGCATGCCAAGGGCATGCTGTTGGAAATGCCGAGGGCATGCCGATGCATGTCGACAAAAATGACAAAAGTAGTCAAAAAAACCAACAGCCTTGGAATGACCATCAATTTCGTCGACATGCTGACCATGCCGACGATATCCCAACATTTCGACAACTTTACTATATCGGCATGGGCTTTTCTCAAAAAAGACCTTGTCGACAGCATTTAAATCACTAATATGGAATAGTACATGTGCATTTCCATTTTGCACCAATGATTTTAAAATATCACCGGTGCCTTTTAGCTTTGCAGCGATGATTTTCAAGATCAAATTTTAGTTATAGAAGGATGTGATATAGAATATGTTGGGAATAAAAGTGCCACGTGGTAGCCATGTCAGGCCACATGGCAGCCATGTAGGCACCCAAAGGGACGTTAGCCCTATTGGATTTTTGGTATGTCTTGTGGTCCAAGTTTGGTGACCTTAGTTTGATAGATTTGATTTTAGAAAGTTTGTTTTAGAAGATTTGGTCTTTACTATTTTTAAAAGATTTGATTAGATGAGGATTGGTTTTGTTTCTTGTCTTAGAGGATTGTGATGCATTCTCTCTCTATAAAACAATCTTTGTAATCCTTTTATTTTGGAGTTAAAGAAACAATTCTTTCAACAATATAACTTCCCCTCCTCTCTTTCTTCCTCTCAACCGGCGACTGCACCCTCTCTCTCTTCCTCGTCGTGAGAATAGGGACTGTTGGTAGCACTTGTTGCTACCCATTATCCTCATGTGGAAGGGGTGTAAACAAATCGAACTTGAGCGAACCTACCTAGGTTCAATTCAGTTCGATAGCAGTTTTTTAATGGTCGTGTTCGATTTAGGTTCGATAAGAAAGAATAAGGGTGATGTTCAGTTTGATTCGTTTTTGTTATCGAAAGTTCAGTTCGATTCGTTTATGGTTCATTTAAGTGCAAAGTTTAAAATGTTGTTAATTTAGGTTCGATTCGTTTAAGGTTTGTTTATGATTCCTTAAAGTATAATGCTTTGTTATAAATGCAAACATGATAAATCATAATTAAAAAAATAAAACATGAAGCAAAAAATTTAAATATATATAAATTATGTTATAAACAATTTAAGGCATGTTTCTCAATATATAATTCACCCTCTCCTTCACATAGCCCTTCTGGTACGTGCTTTCAATCATGGAGCATCGATATATTAAATGGTATCTGTGTTTCTTAGTTATGAAATGCCAATTCTTTTTGTAAGCCTACTATATAAATGAATAGTATCAGTTCTTTTCAATACATCAATGCTATATACTTGGGATTTTTTGTGCATATGTGTGTATCAAATCTTTAACGAATCGAACCTAAACAAATCTACCTTATTCAGGTTCGATTTGTTTAACTAAACGAGCCTGAAATTAAGTTTAGGTTCGATTCATTTATTTACGAACTAAATCTAAACTGCACTTTTGACAAATCGAACCTAAACGAATATCAAACCTTAAATTCTTTTGACAACCCTACGTGGAAGAGCCTTCACACTTCCGAATCACAGCAAACTCAACATGGTATTAGAAACTTCAATCTAGGCTCTTTCCAAAGGATTCTCTACACACGTAGGAAGGAGGAGAAGAAAAGAAAAGACCACGTTGCGTGTGATTTTTCCTAGAGGACTAACTTCACCTTCTTTTGGTGACTTTATACACACTCGGAGAAACCGAGTGCCTTACACTGGCTCATGGGGTGTAGGAGCAACGGCACCGACTCAGATTAAGGGGGTGCGTGGAACCCTCTAACACGTCAGGGAACGCAAAGTTCAAGTGTGTGGCTCTCAGGTGTAGAAAAAATAGGCACAGAGACTCCTCTCAACCTTTTGGAATGAAGTGATGGCAAATTCGGAGATTCGTGCTACTTGAGAAATGCCTCAGACAAAAGATGCAGTCAAGAAGAAGTTGGAGAAGAGAGCCCATCAACTAATACAAAAACAAGACAGTTGCTCCAATAGCTACAACTTCATAAGTTGCCAAAAAGGCAATGACTACAAAGGTGACAAGAGGATGTGCATCAGGAGAAGATAGTGGAGTGTTTGGCCGCATCATCACCAGGTCAAGTTCGGCAAGTTATTGTCCTCCCGACCTCGACTTGAGGGGGGAGTGTTGGGAATAAAAGTGTCATGTGACAGTGCCACATAGCAGCCATGTTAGGCCACATGGCAGTGCCACGTGGCAATCTAGTGGGCACCCAAAAGGGCGCCAATCCTATGGAATTTTGGTATGTCTTGTGATTCAAGTTTGGTGGTCCTTTATTTGGTAAATTTGGTTTTAGAGAGTTTGTTTTAGAGCGTTTAGTCTTTCCTATTTTTAAAAGATTTGATTAGAGTAGAATTGATTTTATTTCTTGTTTTAGAGGATAGTGATGTGTTCTCTTTCTATAAAAGAGTCTTTGTAATCCGTTTATCTTGAGTTAAAAAACAATTCTTCCAACAATACAACTCCCTCTCCTCTCTTTCTTCCTCTCAGCTGGCAGCTGCACCCTCTCTCTCTTCCATGTCATGAGAACAAAGACTGTTGGCAGCACCTGTTGCTGCCCATTATCCTCATGTGGAAGAGCCTCCACGCTTTCGAATCGTGCCAAACGCAATAGAATATTACCAATGCTTTTCCATTTTTGAACCAGTGATTTTTGCCTAGATCAAATATGAGGTGATTTTGCTCGAATCACCGATGATTTTTACCCTGATCAAAGATTAAGGTGCTTCTTAGCTGGTGATATGCACGATATCACTAGTGATTTTTGCTCTAATCAAAGAGTGAGGTGTTTTTCAGCACTAATGACCAGTAATATGCACGATATCATTGGTGCTTTTTGACCTAATTAGAAACTAAGGTGCTTCCTAGCACGAATCACCGATGATATGCACAATATCATCGGTGATTAAGGCATAAACAAACACTTACTTAAAACCAAGAAGAAGAGGGGAGCGAAGAAGCGAACAATCTAATTGCGTGGATGTTCTTGAGTTGAGTGCAGAGAAAAGAGTGAGAGATATCTAAAATTCAAATCACACAAGGGAGGAGGAATGAGACCGGAGAAGAGGAAAAATATGATGTTGAGGAGAGAGAATAAGAATGTGGGGGAGGGAGGTTGAGAGTACAAAAGAATTGAGAATTAATCCAATTAAGTCTGAAAAAGTGGGACTTGGTCACATGCGTGAGATAGCGCATGACCAAGTGCACTAGTTTGCATTTAGTGAAAAAAAAAAAAGAAATGACAAGAAAAGAAAATTGAGTTTGTCGCTTTTAAAGTTCCATTCCACTGTAACAGATAAAATCTACCTTAGCATAAGAAACACAGCAGCAATTAAGAGATATATGTAGAACCAAAATTTCCTTAACTACCATAAACAATAAATCAGGAATCAGAAACTAGCTCTTGTTGCAAAAAATAAATCCAACAGAAGACAACCAGAACCTGTTTGCAGATGCAAATATCTCCATTTATGTCACAGAAACAAGAAAACTGCCCGCTATAAGTTCGATAATGAACAAACACAGCATTCTTTGTAATTTAGTGCCAAGATGCTGCAATCAGTAGCTCTCTTCAAACAGTGTATCGTTTAGGTTCCAACAATACCACCTTATCATATATAGATAACATCAGAAACCTAAACCCAAGATAAATCCATACCATTTTCCAACTAATTTTTGGTGGACTCCCAAAGCAAACTAGGGGTATGGCAGACTACGGATTCCATCCCAAGCGACACATTTCTAATCCTTACTGCTTTTTCCTCAAAGGAACACCAACTAACCACTATCCAACTAACAAAGTGAAGCTACGAGCTACTGCATAAGGAAGGGAGGGGGGGGGTTCCATGATGCACCTCAAAAATAGACACCAAGGCTCCGTTTGGTGAGAGGAATAAATTTGTGGAATAAGTTGAAGGCGTCAAATAAATGATAGAATAAGTGAAGATGTTTTGGCAAGTTAAAGTTATTGTGGAATAACTTTACCCCAAGTTAAATCCACTTAACCAAGTGTAAATAGGAAGCGAGTTAAGCGACGAGTTAAATAGTTAATCCGCCAACCAAACAAAACCCAAATGTCCATAAAAGGAACCGCCTTAAATACCTACTAGCAGCTAAACCTCACAACTAGGATACCCTCAAAACTTTTCCCATAAAAGAACTGGTTAAAAAGGGAAAATAAAAATAAAAGATCTTCTCTTTGAAGAACTCCAGACGTAAACAAAACTCTCCTTCTAAAATTACACCACCAAGAATCAACCAATCCAATCACACAAAACCAAGGCCAAACCCACAACACAATGCGATACCATCGTCCCCAATCCTCACCTCCTCTAAAGACCAAAAAAACCGGAAAAAAATGGAAAACCAAACACTTCTCACCAAAACCCACAGAACAGGAACCTCTGCCTCCATGACCAACATCACGACCCCCCTTCTCCAGATCCCCCAGACATTCAAAAAAAAAAAAAAAAAAAAAACGAACCTCCACAAAAACCCTATTCGGCAAATCCCAACTTCCATCTGAAAAACGCGGAAAGCTTCAATCTTGCGGCTAATTCGTGGGTACTTCTGGTTACCAAGATCCCAAAAACGGACGAAACGCACCTGAGAGCGAGCAAGCTGAGGGCTTTGACAGGTCTCAGCCGAGTCCACACCGGAGGTCGAGAGGGGTACAAAGATGCACGGAGGAATAGAACGAATGAACAAGAGATACCGCAAACAGCGAGTACATGATATTTAACAGCGGATCCTTATCAGAGTGCGTTTACTTGGAAGCGCTTTCTTTCCCCGAAGCTACGTGTGGGGATGCTGCCGTGGATTTACCATAATACCCTCGATATTGCGCCGGGTGCTTAGGGGTACTCACGTCCTTTGGTACTTGGAACTTCCCTTCTGGACGGGAAACGATCAGGGTGGTCCAATTTACGGGAATTTTGCATCGTTTTAACAAGAAAAGAGAAAAACTAATGGATGGCCTCTCGTCTTACTTGGTTGGAAGAGTGGAGGAAAAGAGATATCTCGTTTGCGGATAGGCGTTGACCGCTGCTTGTGTTTACTTCGGAAAGGAGGATCTCAAATGTTTAATTGCGTAAAAAGAGAAAATCTAACGTTGTGACATTAAAAAGAATAACTTTTTCCAAAGAAGAGACATTAAAAAGAATTAAAAAAATAAAAACTTCTTTATCTTGCATTCTTAAAATTAAAAAAAAAAAAAGTAAGATGTGAGTAAAGAAACATATGTTAAAATACACTTTACATGTAAGTTTCTGTTCAATAAAATATATCAATATATTTTATTTTATAAACAATAAATATATATATTATAACATATTTTGAAACATACAAAATTAAAATGATAACTTCAACTGACATATTTTATTTTTTCATATTCTTGAAAAAAAAATACGTATAATTAACAGCTCCAAATAATTCTAAATTGTGATATTCGTTGTATGCCTTCGTCAATGATTATCATTTCAGGGATATTAAGAGGAAGTAGTTAGTTGAAAAAGGTGAAGAATGAAAATGCCGCTCAAATATGATTTGAGATTGTTAAAATGTAGAAGCGGTAACGACTTATTTCTCCAACAAAGTTTGACAAACTGGATTTTGTTTCCTTTTATAACTCAAATCAAACGGAATAGAATGAGGTTTATGATTTAATAATCTCTGCAAAGTCATATTTTAATATGATCAACATAGTGTCCTGCGGGTTTGTTCACCTACCATGTATCGTGACTTTTGAGCAAGTATTTGGCAAAGTCGTAGAATATTCTTGGACTTTTAATTGAACAATTAGAGTCGATCTTTAGTCATTGTGTGCTTCTTAATTAGGAGTTATTCGATTTTCCTGTCCCTCTGTCCATTCTCTCATTTCGGTATGCTTTGTCATTCCTTGCGTAAGGAGGAAGCAAATTCACGTTATTGATTTAAGAGAGTTGACGAAAGACGTAAACTCCTACTCGTTAGTCAGAGACTGAAGTTGAATTCCAAAAATTCCTCTCGCGTCAATGCTGGATTTATGGTTCAAAATCAAAATTGGTAAATAATTAATATTTTTACGATTAAATGTGCCTAAGCTCATGAGAAGTCAAATTTGAAGTTTATATTAAATTTAATAATTTTCTTATTGCAAAATGTGAAGAAACTCAACTATATGCACATCTTTCCTTGCAGACCTTATTTTGGGGGGAATTTAGCATAGGGGCATGTCATGGGGTAAATATTAGAATAGGGGATAGGAAACATAAAAATAATAAAATGGGGTCATAATATCCCTCGTCGAGTGTAGATCGTCAGATGATCTAATGACTTTTGATAGAATCCAGCGACCTCTGGTTGACCTTTACATGTAGGCGAACGTTAGGCGGAGGTCACTTGATAATCCAAGGTCGCTGGATCCTATACCTAACTGTTCTATCCACCCTGCGCCCCCTCCTCAGCTCGCCTATATAAACACCCCCCTCCCTCTTCTCACCACACAACATTCTCCACTATCTCTTAAAAAATTTTCCCCTTCATCTATTGATCTTGTTGTGATTCTCTCCCTAACTTTAAATTTTCTTTCACTCCTCACTCTGACATTTATATTTAGCAGTAAAATAATTTTATTTTTTTTAAAGAATAATTAGTATCATGTATAGTAATTTTATATACATTTATACTGATTTATTTTATTTTGATTGCTATAATAATATATCAAATATTAAGAATTAATAAATTTATAAAATATAATAATATGTAGGATTATGTCACTCATGTGCAATAATGTTAAATAAAATTATTATTTTTTATTTGATAATAATAATGATTACAATGTAAATGTTGTTGGTAAATATGTAAAAATTTATTATTTTTTATTTAATTACAATCCAACTCATGTTGAAATACATAATTATCAAAATAATAATGATTTTAGTTAGCAATTATTAAAAAACTATTATTGTTAATATATTTATTTTCTATTAAGAAATAAATGTAAATTTTGGAAATCTTTTATCATATAAAAAAGTTTTTTTGAGGTTAAATTTTTTTTATTTAATAAATAACACCTCTATATTTTATTAATTATGCATGTACTAACTTTTTTCTTTCATTATATACTTTTTTTTTCTCTAATCATGTAATAATAGATGTCACAGCAAAACGTAGGTAATTTTGAGCTTATTAAAAGAAATCGTCATCATATCTCCAATCCGAATCAACGTGACGTTACGTAGGTATTGTAAATTTTATTATTTGATATTATTTATTTATATAAGAGATTTTTGAGAATTTTTTTTAATTATAACAACTTTTATGGTATGTGAGATTTACTAAGTATACCATAATGATGAATCAAGTATTGGGAAAAGAAACAATTTAGTAGAAGAACAGTTGGAGTTAGTGGGTTTTGGAGCGACCTCATGTTTGTCGAGGCCGCAACTTAATCATGCACTTATGCATGCTATGGTTGAGCAATAACGTCCTAAGACTCACACTTTCCATTTGCCGGAAGGAGAAGCTACCGTGACATTACAGGATGTCAGGATTTTGACGGGTCTTCGCGTGCATGATCCACCTATGACAGGTGTTGTACAACGCGGAGATTGGATGGAAAAGTATGTAGAATTACTTAGGGAAGACCCAGAAGAGAATCTAAGTAAAAAGAACTTAACTTCTAAAGGGTTAAGGATAACATAATTGAAGTCTAAGTTTGTAGATGACCTCAAGTTTGTAGAGACAGAAGATAACGCGATTAGATATGCACGAAGCATCATTTTAATTTACTTGGGAGCTAGTATCCTTTAGGATTCAACAAAAAATTGGGTCCTAATTAGGAATTGTGAATAAAACACATACAATATTCTAGAGTAACGTTTTTATTCATACTTGACCAATATTTTTATACATTTACAGGTATTTATTACTAGTATAAGATCTTGGACTATGCAGGCAACTAACCTGGAGAGTTGCTTCACTTACTCAGTTGTACCACCAATTAAATGAAGCAACACAATGTTCAACAACAAACGTATATGCTTTTTTTATGATGTTACAAGTAATTTTTACATTAATTTATATAAACTTTATAAATTTCTTCAAATATACATTATAATATTTAAATTGTATTTGTAGTTATGGATTTAGGAACACCTTCATATTAGGAAGCCAAAAGAAATGTCATTTCCTCCTCATTTGGTATATATTGCACCGTTAGGTGTATGATAAGTTCAAAATATTCAATATAGTAATAATTATTAAATTCATTACTCTTTTCTTAACATGATAGTTATGCTTCAGGTGGAGTGGTAGTAAAGAATTTAATAACAATATGAGAACAACAAATTATATTTACTACCAAAAAGAGTTAAATACACAACGCACTCATCAGGTAGCATACAATTACTCTAACTAAATTCCATATTTATCATAAATTCTTGATTTATTATGTAATAACAATATTCAAAATATTTTTGTTCGTATTATAGGTGATTTAGAATCCGTACACAGATAAGAGGACACAGTACATTCACTACATCTGCTTAGTAGATGCAGTGGTTTAGAGATCCAAAACGTGCTTGATTTGTTATAATATGGTAGTCATGCACGTTCCTGATCATGTTATGGCACAGTCCAGGGTGAAGCAACACATATCTGAACAGATGAACCGAATAAGATATGTTGACTGAAGAGTAAGGGGTATCTCTTCGTGGACGACATATCATCACGTGGTAGGTGTAAATTTCGTGATGAAAATTAGGGTTTTGGAGAACCTATCGTCGTAGTCGCAAAATTCACTAACCAAATAAAATTTATATCGAAACTCAAGTTGAGCCCTGGGTCGAATACAGGGAGGAGACGTTTGTTTCTTTGAAAATCTGCGTTTCTCTTTGTTTCTTTTTGGTATTTTTAGGGTTTTGTTATTGTTTTGGTTTTTTATGAGTATGATAATAGAATATCAGAACAAGGAGCAAGCTAAGCTAGTCTAAAACTAAATGCAGAGAAATGAAACTAATATAATGAGAATGTAATTTATTACAATTACACTAAGTAGAAATATAGTAAGATAGATAAAGGAAATGGAGGTAAGAGGAAATCTCCTAAAGTGGACGTTTGGCAGGATAATGGCGCTTGGTGGCGGCTTGGATGGAGGAGATGAGGTGCTGGACGTCAGGGATGAGGTGTAGGAGGAATCCAAGTAGATGGTCGCTTGACCGAGCTGTAGGAATGGTGATGAGGAGGTGGAGGTGATCGTCTACCTAAATGGTGGTGAGGGGATGGCTCTAGAGTTCACTATGAAGATGATGTGAAGAGGGAGAACTATTTAGTGGAGGTTTAGGATTCTACACTAATAGGGAGCCTTTGGAGCTTGGGAATAGATCTTATGGGAGCTTAGAAGGCTTCTTGGAGCTCTTGAGTAGGTGGGAATAGCATAGGTAGAGATGGTTAGGCAAGGGGGGAGTGTAGGTCCATATATAGTGGATGAGAGTGGGCTCAAACGAGCATGGGACAATTAGTGACATCGAGGACATCACTGTAGATCCTGCTCATTCTTTGCTATAGCCAACTCACGTGCAAGCTGGCGCCTGCTGAAGCGAACCGCGTTGGATCGCGCTGAGCTGCGCTGGTCATCGATCTCAAGTGCTAATCGCACTGGTACTGCACTGGCCATCGATCTCGTGTGCTGCTGCTTGCAGCTGGTGTTTGCTGGCGCTTGCTGAGCCGCAGTGGAGTGGATCGCAATCGTAGGATTGTGGATGAACGACTCTGATGGCACGGGAGACGATGCTTCAAATCGCGCCTCACTCAATCAAACGATGGAGATTGCGTCAGACGACTTAAGCATCATGCACCCCCTGTGCGCATACGATCGCGCGTCCGCTCGAGCATCGGCTCTCGCATGTGTGTCACTCGCATTGAGTGACGCAACGTACCAACTTCCTTCGCTGCTCAATCGCCCATCGACGGCTCAATTTTCACCTACGCACGCTCAATGGATTAAATGCTTGTGCAGGGCATCAATTGGTCGTCTACGCGTTGCAAGTGGGGACGTTGACCACTGCGTTGAGGGTAAGTTTGCGTCGAGTTTTGGAATTAAACCTCATGCACCCACGATCATTGGATCTTCATCCAACGGCCGAGATTGCGTGAAGTTCTTCTCTGCTTGGCTTCAGACAGGCGACGTGGCCTCTTGACGACCATTGGATTTGCATCCAACAGCCAAGATTTCGCAAGTGTGGCTTGGGAGGAGCGACTGTAGTCAAGCTGGAGGGTTGCAATGGCACCACGTGGCGCTATCTTAGCCATCCAACTTCTTCTTGTAGAGGGTGTTATGGAGCTCTAATCGGAGTGGTTTTTGCACCGATGAACTGCGATCGTCGTCCCGGATCCATCAGTACGGCCAGATTTTTCATTTGAAGCCCGCAAAGATGTCACATTGCCCCCTGGCCATATAAATGTAGATATTAATATATAAATTACACAAATTATCCTAAATGCAATGTAATGAATATTATGCATTATTCACAATGCTACATATAATATTAAGCTTAAGAACTATCATAAGTCGGTATTTTATCATGAATAAATGCGTATTTATCATCAGAGCTACATTAAACGGTGGACTCGGAGGTTCGAAACAATTGTTAAAGAACATGATTTACAAGGCACACATAGAGAAGTGTGAGATTGTTAGTTGCGATGATATTGGAGGAAGACAAGAATGTGGGTGCAAGAATAGATGCCGCAACCTGTAGTTGTGTACGAACCTCGAGGCCCAATTGAAAGAGACTTGATAAGAAAACTATATTTTAAATGAATTACAAAAATTTTAATTTATATTTTTTTATATAATAATAACCATTTATTTTGCTTAATATTAGGTATGCCTTGTCTTCAAAGCAAACAAACAGATGACATGTGGTTAAATACACCTCATTTACAGTCAAACATATGAGAAAAGGAAATGAAGGACTTACTTGACCAACATACCAAGAAGATAGAAGAGCATGGGTTGCATGATATTCAAGATCATGAAGTTGGGAATGAATTTGCGGATACTGTTTCCGAGGAGGATGTCAACCCACCTCCTATGCAGTATACCCAACCTCCAATACACTTTACTCAGCCTCCTCCGACGCTGTTTACCTAGCTTCCTCCGACGTTTACTCAACCTCCTCTGATGGATTACACCGAGCAACCAATGGATCATACTTACAACCCTACGTAGTCTACCCAACCATTGTATGCTTACAATCCATTTGGAGAAGGATCTTCACAAGTTCCAATTTTGATGCTTTTGAGAGTCAGTCAGGTAGTTTGGTAGATTTGCTTTTTTCAGATCTGATGCAAAATCCATACTTCTTAAGGTATTCTGTATCGGGTCCATGCCCATCTAGACCACCATCTCAACCTCCTCTAATGCCTACCTATCAACATCTGAGAACTCCACATATTTGGAATGAACCGCGAATGCAACAACAAAAAGGCGACGATACTAAAAGTGATAATGAGGGTTATGCACCCGGCATTAGAAATGTGCATGGCCGATCCAATGTTGGCAATAGGTCTATTCACCTAGATCGTGACGATCTTGAGAAAGAAAGAGGAAGGGTTACACAAAAAGAATCATCATAAGGTAGGAGTGAACGTGGATGAAGAGAAGATAGGTGACACAGAGGAATTTTTAGTGCACTTAGTAGTGCTGTAAGTAATGTTGTTCGACAATATTAATTGTAAATAATATGAATTGTAAGACATGTTTAGTTAAATGTCTCAAATGTTGTATTTGATGATTTATAATTTATTAGCAATTACTCTTTTCTTCGATGAAACAATTACATGTGCATTCCTCAAGTTATGTACTTACGTAGACAAATTATGTTGATTGTTCGTATAGTCAATATGCTAAATTATCATTATAAAATCCTGAGATATTACTATTATTAAAGACACAAAAATTAAAAACTTTAATTCTAAAATTCAATTTAACCATTTCCAGTAAAACACAAATGCAAATTACAGTGCAGTCACCACTAAAGTTGCAGATACAAGTCGACTAAATGCACATTAATATGCACTAAATGCAACCAAACAACACCTACTGATAATACATTTTAATTGCAATGCTTATGATAATGTACATTACACCCACTTTCACATACAACATTAACTCCTATAAGGTTTTCTGCAACTCCACAACTCTTATGTTGGTGTCATGGACCATGTGCAGCATATAATCAAAATCTCTTCCTAACCCAATGTTCTCTTCTTGCATGATTTGCATTAGGTGATCTTCCTCTTCATGCTCCTCTCTCATATTCACCCATTTGAAGAATTTGCAAGTATTATGTAGACAAGAGTAAAACCTCCGACCTCTGCCCCATGGCCATCTAGAAACTCTAAGTGCAATTGAAATTCTATATAAGCATGTCATACTCCTTGAATTCGCACATGGGACGTTGCTACTTGGTTGGCGATGGATTGAAGATTGAGAGGGAGCTTTCACTGTATCTGTAAGAGTAGTTAACCCTGTAATAATTACATTAAAAGATATAAATGAATTTCATTGTAATCATTTTTTCCTCTCTTGAGTTGTAATAATCAAATGCACATTCTTTAAATGTGTAAGTGATAAGAATCAATTTTTCCTTTGTTGAGTTTCTGTATCTAAACATAATTACCAAGATTATAAGGGTATAAACATAATATACAAAGTTAATAGGGTCATGTATGTAAAAATCCCTTAAAATAATTGCAAGATAAAATTCAATCATAGAAATGGAGGCACAAGATTTTTAGGTGGAAACCCAAACCGAGTGAAAACCACCACATAAGTCCATCCCTTGACTTAGAATTTACAATCACAAAGTGATCAATCCACTAACCACACAACTTCAACGAGGGTAATGTACCTTAATTACAAATCCCACCTTCGATCCCTAAATGGTTGTTTCCCCCTTCACAATGAAAAGATGGAGATCCAACAGGCCAGATACCCAACAACATCTCTAGACTCAATTAAAAAGAAGATTACAACGTTTTGAAAGTGTACAATAAAAAGTCGTAGGCCTATGAAAAAATGCATCTTCATGCTCCTTATCATCTATCTTGGAAAATCCACGAAACCTGCAATTTTGTTACAATAGAGAAAAAAATATGACATTTCCATGTTTTATTCTTTTGACTTTATTTTGTTAAAAAACTTAGCTTATTTATCTAATATAGTAATGTGAAATAAAGTGGTTATTGAATTTGGATGTAGCGCGGGTTAGCTCAACCGACGTTTACAGAGACATGATCGCCGCTAATAATGCGATGTGTGAGATATGGAATGGACGTGTGGGCGTGTGTATGTGTGGAGGCTTAACGTGCGTGGGTTACCACGTATGTGCATACAACTCGTGCACGCACACACATGATATCATGCATGGAAATGTAAAGTACTGCACGTGATGTGTGAATATAAGTTTATCTATATACTAGGTCGTTTAGTTGGCACCTCTGTTAGGACATAATTTTCTGTTATGTCCTTATTGCCGACATTTCGTGCATCAAGGAATACGACGACTACTCATTTCATCCATTTCATTTTTAATCCTTTCAATACGTGGTCTACCCCTAGAATATCAGATATCTAGTGGTAGTAACTCCGGAAATTCTCTCTGTCCCCAATATCTCTTATCACGGATTGGATTAAAGGATTCTGCATACGCTAATCGATAATTTTCTATTTTATAACACTCTGAGCAAAGCGAAAGATGATAAATCTAATATGTGCATAAGCAGCTAACACATGCCTGCAAACAAGATGCTTTAATTGAATATAATCGTAAGAACATATTATGTTATTTATTCCATTGGTAGAAGTAATCTCAACCTCATATGAGTAAAGTTGCTCTCCATTTTAAACTTTGTTTAACAAAATTTAACAAAATTGTAATCTTTGAGAGCTTGAAATTTCTCTATTCACAACTCGATCAAAATTCGGAGTAAGAATTGTTATCATGACTTCTCCGCTATCGTAACGCTCAATAAAGTACTTGTTCAAACGAAAGTAAGTCGCTGTAACAAGAGCAATAATTGGTAATCCTCGACAACCTTTCAAAACATTATTCGAACATTCAGATGCATTTGTTGTCATACTACTATATCTCTTTCCCCCATCGTAGCATAATGCCCAGTATGATAGATTACAGTCATTCTGTTGTATAATCCATCTATATGCTTCATCACATATGCATTGGATATCCCCTAATATCCGTATGTGATCATACGCTGTTAATGTACAACCAGATGCATAAAAGTGTCTCTTTAAATCCTTATGTTTCAATCCCTTTCTATGCATGTTTGATTTCATATGTCTTAAACAATGTCTATGTGAATGATCTGATTCCAGGCTAAAATATTGAGGAAGTAAATTTCCTAATCCAGGGAAACGATCACTTATGATGCACATACCATTCCGATTAACAATTTCAGAGAGATACATCAAAAATCAAGCTTAACTGGTGTTATCCTCCCCTCTTTCCAAACCTACAAAAGCTAATGGAAATAATTGACCGTTTGGATCGATTCAAGTTGCAATTAACAAATGTCCAGGATGAGAACCATATAAATGTGTACCATCCATTGAAAGTACTGGACGACAATACTGAAATCCTTTAATTGATGGACCGAAAGCCTAAAATAAACGACGAAATTTCATTTTTCCTACTAAAGTTGATGATGGTACATCCATAACATGGTAAATAGTATCCAGATTTCTCCGAAACATTTCTCTGATAAACTATTTCAAATCTAAGAAAGATTCCTTTACGTTGCCATATACATGTGCTAACATTTTTTTTTAAGCATACCAAACCTTGACATAACTTATTTTTACCTTATCTTCGTTGTCAATTAAAACTTAGATTTGTTTCGGATATCAAATAAGATTTGAAATAAAATGTGGCAATATGCGATGGAATATGAACTTTGTATTACATTGTTTATGATCTCCTAAGGTATTCGCTATGTACCTATGCTCCTAATCGTATCTAGTCACTGTCCAATCATTAAAAGACTTGTCTATAGATGCATGCAATCGCCACTTGCAGCTATTAACGACACATGCAACTGTTAGGAGTTTTTTCTTCGATGAAATGTTCTTGTATTGCACATCTTTCTATACACTCCACTTCCTTAAGTCTCGTTATAAATCTTCTTTAGTTTTCCATCTTCTCATCATCTAATTCTTTCTTTCTCCTCCTTCTTGTTGAGGAAAAAATGACGTCTCATCTTAATCTACCATCCGATTTATCCAATCATTATCATTAGGCAGATAAGATGCTCCATCCATTGGTTCCTGTTAAGACCCGAGGCATCAAAACACTTTAAGACGTCTGGGATTTGGTCCAGACGTCTGGTCAAACGTCTAGACGCCTTCCCAGACGTCTGGAAATAAATTTTTACATGCGTACGATCGCGAGTCTGAGCGCATGCCACACGCAGACTCAAAACCCGCCGACCTGTAGCACCTTCCCCCCCCCCCCCGTGCCTACTTATATCCTCTCCCCTCTCCCTCATTCACCACATCCACCTGTCTCCTTCCTCCAATGCGAGCACGAGAGTGAGATTGAGAGCGAGCCGCCGCTGCTGCCGGGTGCAGTGGCAGAGAGGAGAGGGGCAGTGAGAAGGAAGAGGAGAGAGCACGCGTGTCGTGAGGGAGAGAGCTCGCCGGAGCAACTCGAGGCTGGCCAATGGGCGCGTGGAGGAGAGTGGTGCTGGGGAGGTTCCCCTGATGCTGCTGCAGCTCAGGCAGCGGGCGGACAAGCGCAGCACGGCCGCGCGCAGCGGGAAGAAGACGAAGGAGGTTCTGATTCTGAAAATTTTTCCAGAATCAGACATCTAGACCTACATCCAGACGACGTAGGCGACGTCTGGAGGGAGCTCCAGACGACTGAGAGGTACATATTTCCTCCTATACCTCCTTTTGCGGATACGGCCATGCAGGCCGTTCCGCTGAGGTTCTGAGACGTGTCGTGTTGAGAAGGTTTTCATCGCGCGTGCAGGATTCATTTCGGGAAGGCACGGGGACACGCCCTCCCACGTAGTTCAGACGTCTGGGCAAGGCACCAAACGGCGGAGAGCGTCTCTAGACGTCCAGAGCGGTAGTCAGACGTCTGGAACTGGGTCCAGATGGTTCAACAAGATCCCTGGACGTTTGAGGAGCAGCGCAGAGTGAGGTATGACCTGGACCACTTTTTAAGACGTCTGGAAGGTGTTCCAGACGTCTGTTTTGAGTCAGAGTTGTCATTTTGACCCGTTTAGGGTCCGTTCGAGGTCCGATTTTCGCGTTTAAGATTCCATTCTTCTTAGAATTAGTTCTTCTACTTGTTTAAAATACTTGTATCCTATTCTGAGTGGTTCCTTGTGATTGATCCTTGTGTTAGGACCTCGTTCTGTTGCAGCTTTGGGGTTGCGGAGGCACGTGGACCTGTTGATCATGCCCCCATTACTCCCGATTTTGCGGGTAGAGTGGCTCCCCTTTGTTAATTACAAACATTAATGCATCTCTAAAATAAATGATAGATCCTAGGGTATGGCATGAATCCTAGGACCTGAAAAACTAAATTGAATGATAGATCCTAGGGTATGGCATGAATCTTAGGACCTGGAAACTAGATTGAATGATAGATCCTAGGGTATGGCATGAATCCTAGGAACGGAAACTCTGAAACGAATGTCTTGAATACCTGAATTGCAGTCTTGGATAAGTAGATAGAATAATGATAATTGCCTGTAATTGGATAACAGCTGCCTGTGAAATGTAGAGTACTGTTGCTAGTAACTGCTACATGTAATTCCTGTTGTTTGGAAACTAAATTCGAGCTGCTTGTATATAAATTTATATTAAATGTTGAAAACACGGGCTATATGCGAATAAAACTGAAATGATGAAACCTAGTATGGCTTGGCTTGAGAAATATGAGCATGAACCCTACGGGGAATTAGGAGTAGAGCTCCTGGAAAATAAATAGAACGGAACTGGGAAAGTGGATGGGGAAGTGACTCAGCCCTTGAGTACGGAGTACCAAGGAGAGCAACTGTCCCCCTATTTAGTGCAGAGCGGAGCTAGCCGCCCCAGGGACCCGGGGTTAGGTCTGGCCACTTTGTACCAACTTTTGGCCCTCGCGTACACCGTACTGAGGAGAGCTACTAGTGTAGGGAGGGAGCTAGCCACCCCACGGGGCCCGGGGTTCAGCTAGCCGTCCTACACCGACTTGTTAGGCCCACTGGGCAAACCAGGGTAGCCAGTCGAGGGTGCACGGACTGTGGAGGGGCAAGACCCCTGTTTGGTTACTGTGGAGGGGCTGGACCCCTGTTACTGAGAGGGCTTTGCCCTATACTGGTTTTGTGCTGTGCTTTGGGCGCACCCGTTAACGGAAACGACTGACCGCGTGCCAATGCGAGGTAACTACCCGTACATTTATCGCGCGTGCCGTAGTCACCATTACGTCTGTCAACGACGTTGGGGTGGTTGACTGAGGGTAGGACCATCACGGGGGACTCTCCTGGCCAGGAGAGCACCACGTGCTACTTCTACTTTTCGGAAAAGACTGCAATCAAGATCGTTCCCACGAGAAACACCCGAGATCAAGAGAAAAACCTGAGAAATAAACCAAGGAAGAGTAAATAGATAAATAAAGAAAGAAATTAAAAACAACAGCTACTTGACCACTTTTACTGTTTTTCCTAGCTAGCTGGTTGCCACTCTACTCAACGTTTCTCTAACGTGTCATACTTGTCCCCTTTTTCAGGATCAGGTGTTGAGCAGCTAGAGCCTACGGCTACGGAGGGTGCTGGGCCTAGTAGAGCCCAGTAGTTGTACTTTTGTTGTACCCATTTTTCTGTAGTAGTAAGTATCCTGTTACACCTTTGTACTCTTTTATTGTAAACTTCATATTTCTGTACCCGTTTTTAATTCTCTACTGTTGTGGTGGTGTGTACTGTAGTAGTTATTTTCTTTACTGCTGTACTTTTGTTACTGTTAGTTACTTGCATGGTGAATGTGGTTTATTTTACTACTTTTTGGTTACTTTCTCGTTGGACGACTGGGTCTTGGGATCAGTCGAGTCGATCTGATTCTCGTGTCCTGTAAGGATTCAGGAACCGGGTTGTAACAGTTCGCCTTCCAAGTCATCATCTTCTAAGTCATCATTGTCATCGTCGTAATTGTCACTCTCATCGTTATCAACATCTTCATTGTTTTCTACAAAATTTTGATGAGGTTCCTCGTTAGCTACTACATTCATAATGGTTGATATACCATGATCATCAAGCCTATTATTTTCATTTTCATCACTTTCTTCATATAAATTACTTTGATGAGCCTCAATGTTAAGATCAATATTTCTGTGTTCTAAAGTAACTGCTTCTTCTACTAGATGTAACTGTTCTTCTGATATATGTCTCGCTTCATCCATTAGAATATGTTGCGAGGAACTTAACACCCCATAATATAATGAATACGGGTCACTACTAAAGTCATAATTTGAACATGAACTTATGTTTTCATATTGAAAGTATAGTGGTTGACTTTCTAATGGATCTGCTAGAACATATAAGTCGATTGTACTCTACATACTTCCTAATAACTCTAACATCATTTAAGTTGATCCATCATTCTTAATATCATAAAGAAATGATCTACCATCTTCGCTTGTCCACTTGTATATTAACTTAAGCTTATAATATGATTCAAAATATCCATTAATATTGTATACAATAGATAACAAATTTTCGAATGAAGTATGGCAGCTAATTGATGTATTTATCGAATAACTATCAATATAGTCAATATCAGAATAAGTAGATATTACTCTGCCACACCAATAAATCCTAAGTAGCACAATATTATCTGTTATGTTGCATAATCAATAAAATATAAAAGTGTTATTTACTAAAAAAGAAAGTTAACATCAAAAAGATTTTTCTTATAGAAACTAACTACAACTAATTATTTTTTTTAAAAAAATTAAGTTACCATTCTGCTAAATGTAGATGTAGGAGTGGAAAAAAATTTAGAGTCTCAACAAGATTGCAATCTCAATTTCAGAATTTTAATGAAATTATAATACAGAATTTTAACGTAATCGTGATCTCAAATCTCAACAAGATGAATAAAGAGGAGAATTTTTAAAAAAGAATGGAGGAGAATGTATGACAAGAAGAAGGAAATGGGTGTGTTTATATAGCCGAGCGGAGAGGGGAGCAGTGGGGTAGGGTAACGGTTGGTCAGAGTCGCTAGATCATCGAACGACCTTTGCCAACGGTCACCCGGGATAGAACAACCAGTCAAAGGTCGCTAAATGATGAAGCAACCTGTTGAAGGTCGCTGGATCATCAAGCAACCTCCGCAAATGGTCGTGCAAGGGACGGAGGTCGCTAGATGATCCATAACTTGTCGAAAGCCATTCAGTGGAATAGGTCACTGGAAGATAAAACAACCTCTAATCCCATTTTATTATTTTTGTGATTCCTATCCCATATCCTAATATTCCTCCCAACCCATGTAACACTAAAATCCCCTTATTTTACGGACACCCTTCTATTTCTGCCCACACTGACGTCAACACTAACATCATCATATGTTTCTACCCACGCTGACGTCAACGCTAACATCATCATATGTTTCTACCCACACTGACGTCAACTCTAACATCATCATACGTACCATAGCAAACATTGCTACGTAGCGTTGACGCTGTGAACAATCGACGGTAGTGACAACATCATTTGATACTACGGTATCTATATTATTATGTTATAACATTAATGTTATAAAATTTTTTTATAGATCATGCTATCAACGTTATCATAGTTCATAACATCAATATTATATCTTACCATACTAATGCTACAACAATATTACTGTAACATAAGTGTCATAGCACCAAATATTATAAATCATCCCATTATTTTCTTCATCTTTCCGTTGCATCCTCCTCTAAATCACCTCCTTCGTCCCCTCCACCTCAAGGTACAACCCTCTTCATCTAGGGATGAAGCCAAAATTTGATGCTAGTGGAAAAGGGGAAACGATTAAATATATGCTTATATTATGTTTTTCCTGATGTGATAAAATAATAAAACATTCATGCAGTAATTGATGAAAGTTAATTGCACCTTTTACCAAGGGAAAATGGTATAGCTTGGGCTTTTCTTTTATGAATAGTCTACCTCATCTTATGTAATCCTAAACAACTTACCACTACAACATATATATCTTTTGTCGTCAATTAAAAATCTACATCAAATCTCAAATAATCGATGACAATCAGCGACATCGTTAATACCATCGCTGTTTTACTTTATTGTTAACTACAAGGTTAATCTGACGTCAAAATAATATTTGACCATCGAACGAATTGCTGATTGCGACACCGTTTCACAACCAACGACACTTGTTTTTGACATCGGTTGTTTAATAACTGACGATATATGTAAGTTACTATTTCTCACCTTTATGCATCCATTTTTATTTTCGCCGTCGTTTACGTAACTTTACCGTCGCTTATTCAAATAAGCGACGGTGAATATGTGACGATAAAAATAATTTAACCATCACTTATTCATAAAATGGGAAATAGTGATTTTATCACATCTTCTATGCCGTCGGTTATTACATAAATGATGGTAAAAATATTTATACCGTCACCTATATGTCGTCCCATATTTGAATAAGCAACGTCAAATGTATAGATTCTTTTTTTTTTGTTACCAAATGATAGAAACTACTTACTAACTAATCGATTTTGTTTCACAGTTTAAGAAGATATGCGTTGTAATATACCACGAAAAATGATTATCAAATTTTATTTCTCGAAATTTAAAAACTTCTAAGGTCGAACTCAGGGAGCAATTCGGTATTTCAGAAGCAAAATCACAATCTCAAACTTTTACTTGAAAGATGTTCAGTAATAATGCAATGAAGATAAATGTTAGAGAGAAAAAAAATGTAAAAGGAAATAGATTTTCTCTTTTCTTTCTTCTTCTCTTCTCTCTTTCTTTTTTTTCTTTCTCTGTCTTTTCCTCTCTCAGACGTCTGATTCTTTGAAACAGACGCCTTACTGCCTTTTGCTACTGTGCCGAGCCTTCTTCTTCTTCGTTACTTGATGTAAACACATGTACACTACTTAAAATGTCTATTTATGCATGTTCTTAAGCATAGGATTGCATTTCATGATATAAATATTGCATAACACGGATCATCTTGCATTTAGAGTATCTAAATAAAATGGAGGTTAATTGTCTCCTTTTATGTACTTGGACAGGGAAAACATTTTATTGGGGCCTCGGATCAAAGATCCAACCATATGGATGTGATCAAGGCGACGATTGGAGTTCAACGACTCCAAGATCGCCCTAATCAGACATCCATAGCATCAGATAGTGACCGGGGAACCCTAGAAGATCAAGGGCCAAGATGGTGAAAATCCACACTTCAGATGACAAATCCGACCACACAGATGAATTTGGATCGACGATCGCAGCCCAACGACACAAAAATCGAGTCAATCCGACATCCGTGGCACCATCCACAGCTTCCAAAAGATGGACGGCCAAGATGGCGCCACGTGGTGCAATCTCAGCCGCCCAAACGGCCTCCAGCACCGCCGCACATTTTCTTCTTCAATCAGCGCGTCGATTCTCCGCCGTTGGATCAAGATCCAAAGGCTGTGGATGCGGTTGGCTAATTCATCCGTGCGACCATTTCGACGGCGTAGCGCAGCGGAGACGCCACCGCGGGCGAAGCAGAGGTCGCGGGATCGAGTCCCGCGAGCCTCAAATTGGGTGCAAGCAAGCAGGCGCGTGAAGCGTCAGATGGAGATCGGACGGCCGCGCGCGCCCAATAGCGTCCATGCGCGATTGAACGCGCGGCGCGGACGCGCGATCGCACGCGGGCGGGCGCGCAACGCAGCTGGCGGAGACGCATCTTAAGCCGTCCGATCGCTGAGGATCGTTGAACGTGCGAAGCCGTTGCACGCGTGGGTAGCTGAGCGGGTGCGCGTGGGCGCGGAAGCTACGCCCACGTTGGGGGCTTTAGCGACGGTTTTATCTGTCACTAAAGACCCCTCATTTATTGTTTTGAAGTTGTAATGTCCATTTTGCCCCCACTCCTTGCAACTATAAAAGGAGACCCCCTCCATCGAAATTTTCATCCCTTCCTTCTCTCTACCCCTCCAAAGCTCAAGAGAAGCTTGTCCCACGCCCGGCATGCTTCTCGCGAGAAAAAGTCCAATTTTCGTTCCCCTTCGGAAGTGGATCCCGCGACAATGACGGTGTGCTGCTTCGTTCCCGTTCTTCTACTTCGTCCTCCTTCGTCCTGCTTCGTTCTCCTTCATCCAAGCGTCATCCCATCCAACTCGTCCTCCAAGCAACCGTCGAGGAGGATTTCTCTCTCCCTATTCTTTTTACTGCTTTCTAGTATAGATTTACTGCTTTCTAGTGTAGTTTTGCTTGTCCTCCAAGCAATCGTCGAGGAGGACATTTCTCCCTCCATTCTTTTAATGCTTTCTAGAGTAAATTTACCGCTTTCTAGAGTAATTATTTTATGCTTTGTAGTTGTAAGAGTGAAATGAACAATCTCCTTAATGATAAATTCATTGTTTATTCTACATCTCATTTTGATTTCTCTGTGTAATATTCTCTCTCTTATTCTCTCTCTCTTCTATTTATTGTAAATAATTAGATAGTTTTAAATTGAATTATTCCGTGACAAATAAAAAAAAACGCGTAGTTTTTAAATCAAACGTCCGCCTCCCTGTGTTCGACCCGGAATTTTAATTTCGGTATAAATTTTATTTGTTGAACACGAAATCTTCGCTTTCGAACTACAACGACAGGTTTTCCAAAATCGAACACGTTAGCGTAGCGATTCGTAAACGTTCAACATTACTTCTCCTTGGCCACTGCCTCTGTTTCTCTCTTTCTTTTGCTTTCTTCTTTCTTCTCTACTGCTGCTCCTTCTTCCTATTTTCTTCTCTGCTTGGCTTTCCTCCTTGGCTTCTTCTTCTCTTCTTGAGCTGTTGCGCCTCCTCCTTCTTCGGCTCCTTCCTCTACCTTCTTCTTTCTCTGCTCTCTACAGCTAAGTCTTCAGCTCCTTCTTCCTTGGCCTCTACAGTTCTGCAGCTAAGTCCTTGCCTCCTCCTCTTTCTCTTCTTCTTCTCCGCTTCCCTGCAACTACTTCCTCTTCCTCCTTCTTCCCTGCACAGCATAGAGAAGCAAAACCTACCCCTACCCTCCTCGCGTCTCTCTCTCTATTTCGCTCTTAGGACACAGCTCTCCCAGAGCCTTCCTCGGGTAAACGGGTAGGGTATGCGTGCCCACGACCAGACCCACCGGCGTGCGGTGGTAGGAAAGGAGTGCGCAGGTAGTCGGGTCAGGCCAGGTCTGCGGGGGTGTGGGTCGCGGACGAGACTGGGTCGAGTGAGTGGGAGCTCACCTCATGGATCTGAGGCGATAAGGCTATGACACTTTTACAATTTATGTCGCGCCTCCCGCTTATCAACTTCTGAGGTGGGACTAAATGTCCCACCTTCTTCTCGCGTGCACCCGCAAAGGTTGAGCTCTCAATTGCAGCTGCTGCGAGGGCCTTTGACTTCAATCGAAGGCCTGAGTACGTGTGCGAAGGTATTCCGCGCAACTTGGGGGTATAGGCCTGGAGCTGCAGCAAGCTTGCTTCAAGCTTCCTCGTCAATGGCGGAGGGACATCAGAACCTGAAATGCATGAATACGACCATGCGGCCCTGTCAGACCATAGGAAAACCTTCGTCGTATCACGACGAAGGTGAGGCGGGGATTGGCTGGCCACGGGGCGGCCTAGGCGTGCTTGCCTAGGTCGCACTGCGGCCGTGAAGGTGGGTTAGGTCGGTGGAGGTGTGCAATGTGTGTGGCAGTTGGTGAAGGTGCGGAGGATGATCAGTGAGTGATGGCGATGCTGTCAAGGTGGTTGGCGAGGCATGTAGAGTGGTGGAGTGATGGTTGCACCTCGCTGGTGGTCTGCCGGAGGTGAGGGAGATGGAGGTGAATGGCGACTGTCGAGGGGTCGAAAATAAAAATTGATAAGGGGGAAATAAAGAGGGGAGGAAGAGGTACTTATCTAGGGTGTTTAGAGCGAAGGGGGGGAGCGGAGGGTGAGTGGCAAGTGTCTGTCGTCTCCGGAGACGAAGGCCCTATGGTGAAGAAGCGGCGACGAGGAAGAGAGGTGGAGGGTGCGTGCTGGTACGGAGCGGCGCGAAGGAGCACAGCGGAGATGGCTCTGCCACTGGTACGGTGGCAGAGCGACGAGAAGAGGGAAGGAGAGTCTTCGGAAGCTGTGGACAGTTGGCCGAAGTGAGGAGGAGACGAATTTGGGGGGCTTTCTTTAGCCAAATCAAGCTTAAAGAAAGCGGAAGGATCTGTGCTTCCTTAAATAGGTGTGGGCAGAGCGGGATTCGTATGGAGGTGGCGGGCACACCACGCCGGAGGTATGGCCGGAGGAGACCCATACCTCTCGAGCATTTGCACAAGAGGTATGAGGCATTACAGGGCATGGGGAGCTGCCCATGCAATAGGGGGCTTCGCAAGGAGCTCCCCTTTCAAATCTGGGGTCGGCTCCCCATCAAATCGAGGAGAAAACCTCCGCGCAAAGTCACCAAAGGTATGGTCCCTGCTGCAATGGTAGAAGGACCAAAATGAAGAAAGTGACTAGAAAGCTGAGGGGTAATTTGCAAGGATTTTCAAAAGTTAAGGGCCAGAATGTAATTGGGTGGACCAAATTGCAAAGTAGGTCAAGATGACCTTCCCTTAGGTCCAAATTTTGGTATAAACCAGATTTGGACCTAAGGAATCCAATGGTGAAGTTGGATTTTAGGTTTGACTACGTTTGAATGGTCATTTTGCACAAAAACCTAAATTAGGTCAAATATTGGGCTTGGTCCCCAATCTAGGTCAAAACAGGTTTCAAAGGTCAAATTGAAGGTTCTAAACCCTAGGGGATATTTTTTCATGAATTTTAGAGGGTTTAGTTGATTTTTATCTTTCCTGTAACCTTGTGAATTTAAGTAGGTTTTTTTTAGGGTTATAGAATATCATTTAATTCTTAAATTTCACAATAACCCTTATCTGACTAAATCATCCCACTTTTTCTCTTATTAAGTTCAATTGACCTATGTTTAGACCCTTATAAATCCCGTTGATGCACTGCAATGGTAAAATTACAGTTTTACCCCTTGTTTCATGTTCTCTTTTCAAATCAGTAATCCCCTTAATTAAGCCTTCCTTTAGGTTATAAAGGAGCTTTTTTTCACTTTATTAAGTCAAAATATGCTAGTTAGGATTCATGATGAGGATCTCATCACTAACCTACTTAAAAGTCTTGCTTTTATAGTAAAATAAGTAATAAAAATGAACAGAAATTTATATTTCATAAATATAAAATCTAGTTCATTAAAAGTTTGAAAATGAAATATTTACATAAAAAAGGTTACATGAAAAACATAAGAAAAGAAAATGGTTATAAATCAAGATACAGCTGCCCCAATGCTACCAGCTCCACCTGCACCACCCATGGAGTCATCATTGTCTCGCCTATAGATGTTGGGATCTGTAAAAGACGGATGCTTTGACTGACCCTTATTCTAAATAAGGGCTATAAGCATCTGAAGCTTATCATCCATAGAATTTACTTATTCTTACCTCTACCTCTTTCTTCTCCTTCTCCCCTCGTCTCTATAGTGTGTCGATCTTTCAATGTAGCTGATTGACAATACTAGATGAGATGACACATTTCCTCTCATACCAGGTGGATAATGATGAGAGCCTCATCATAAACCCTAACTGGCACAATTTAATCTAAATAAGTGTGAAGAAGCTCCTACAAAACCTAAAGAGAGGCTTAACTCAGAGAATTCTGAGTTAAAGAATAAGACAAATCATAAGAGATAAAACTGCAATTTCACTAATGCAGTGCGCAAACAGGGTAATTAAGGATCTAAACAAAGGTCAAATGAGCTTAATAAGGAGGGAAGTGGGGTGATCTGATCTGAAAAGGGTTATAGCAACTTCTAGGAATTAAATGACATTCTGTAACCCTAAAATAAATCCACTTTAATTCATGAGATTTGAGGCAGGATAAAAATCAACTAAACCCTCTAAAATTCATGGAAAAATATTCCCTAGGGTTTAGAACCTTCAATTTGGCCTTTGCAACCTATTTTGACCTAAAATGAGAACCATGCCCAATTTATAACTTAATTTGGGTTTTTGCACAAATTGACCGGTCAAACATAGTCCAACCTAAAATCAAATTTCACCATCAAAATCCTTAGGTTCAAATTAGGTGGGTATAAAAATTTGGGCTTAAGAAAAGACCATCTTTACCGACTTTACAAATTGGTCATCTTGAATTACTTTTTTACCCTTATCTTTTGAAACCCTTGCAAACGGCCCCCTATCTTTCTCGTCGTTCTTTGCAGGACGGTCCTCCCTGCCATTTCTGAGCAGTGCCATACCTCTGGTGACCTTGCGCGGAGGTTGACGCCGCACAGGGCATGGCTCCCATTTTCAGGAACGAGCGAGAGGTTCCCTGCGTCGTCTTCTATCGAAGGGACCCTCCCCTGACCCCTGCAGCCGGCCATGCCTCTCGTGCGAACGCACGAAAGGCATGGGTCTCCTTCTCCGGCCATCTCCGGCGTGCACTGCACGTCTTTCCCTCGGGCTGCTCTCCTCGCCAGCGCCTTTATAAGGTGTGGCAGGGGCGTCCGACCAAGGCAAGCTAGTTTTGGCCGAGAAAAACCCTCGATTTCATCTCTCCCCTCTCCGGTCAGACAGCCCAAGCTTTTGGCAATCTTTCTTCCTCCTCCTCATTGCTCTGCTGCCACACCTGCAGCAGAACCCACTCTACCCCATCTTCCCACGCCAGGCTGCACCAGCTCGCATCTCCGAATCCCCTCCTCGTCATCGTTACTCCCCCTCTGGGCACCTTCGTCCCCAGCTCCAGCAGGAACGTGCCGGATGTCTTCCTCCCCCTCTTCATCGACTAAGTAGGTAGGAACCTTCCCCCTACCCTCCTCTCACTTTTCCCTTATTCAATTAGCATTTCAGACCCCTCGACTGCCACTACCACCCCCATCTGCTTCACCTCTGGTCGCCATCTCCGGTGAGGTCGCTCCACCTCCACAGGCCATTTCACCCCTCGCCGACAAGCCTAGAAGCTCCCCCTCACTCCACTCAAGCGTTTCCCCCACTCCATTCACCACCCTTCACCTCCCGACCACCCCCCGAACACACCCACTTCCGCACACACAGTCTGCCCTAGGCACATGGATACAGGCGCTCTTGCGCCTTGCCGACCCTCGCACTGCCTTCGCCACACTCTGGCAAAGCTCCCTGTGTTGTCTAACATGGCCGAGAGGTCATCTTCGTGATTTCAGGGTTCAACCTCCTCGCCGCCACTGACAAGCTACTGGAGCTTCTTCGTAGGCAGCTCCAGGTCTCCTCCTCTCCAGGTGTGAGCTCCAAGTGACGCGGGGCAAGCCAATGAAGGTGCCCAGGTTCTCGACTGGGAGCGCGAAACCTTCGCTGTTGCCCAAATCAACGGCTGCTTCTCGCCTGCGGGCGTGCGGAGCAGAGGTGGGACTTTAGTCCCACCTCGTAAGTGTGTGGCCTCGTGCCCACACTTAAATTGAAAAAGTGACATTAGCCATTTGCTTCCAGTCACACAGGGGTGAGGTCCCTCACCGATTAACGCGCCTAGTCTGCGGCACTGCCCACGCAGACCTGGTGACCCGACTATCCTGCCTGTGCACTCCTCTCGCACCACCCACGCCGGTGCACCTGGACCCAGGCGCGCAACCTGACCCGATTACCCGACTCCAGGAGAGCTTTCCAAAGAGAGATCCAGAGAGAGAGACGCAGGGAAGGGGTAGGGGTAGGTTTTGCACTGATCTGTGTATGTGTGCGCAGGATTGAAGGAAGGAGCAGGCGAAGAAGAAGAAGAAGGGAAGGAAAGGAGCCGAAGGAAGAAAAGAGGAGCCACACTGTACCAAACGCACAGTTAGGCTGTCTGAGTGCCGAGTCAGACGTCGGAGGGTCAGCAGCCAGAGCAAAGAAAAACTGCAGCTGCTGAAGAAGAAGACAGGAGAGAAAGAAAGAAAGAAGAGGAATGGATAGAGCAGAAGAAAAGAAGAAAAGAAGAAAGAAGAAAACCAGAGATGAAGAAAGGAGGAAGACTTAGCAGCTAAAGGAAATTAGAGAGAAGGCAGAAGCCTCTGCAGCCGCAAGGAAGAAGAAGAGAAGAAAATCAGAGAGGAAGAAAGGAGAAAGAGAAAGAGGAACCACAGAAGCAGAGAAGAAGAAAGAAAAAGAAGACAGGAAGAAGCAAAGAAGAATACAGGAAGAAGAAAAGAAAGAAGAGAAAGCAAAGAAGAAGACAGAAAGAGAAGTAGAAAAGCCAATTCTTTCTCTCTCTCTTAATTTTTGTAAAACCTTATATTGAGAATTTATAGGCTTCTAGAATTATAGTTGCTCCCTGAGTTCGACCTCGGGAAACTTGTCATTCCGAGTAATAAATTGTATTAAACTAGTAACTGTTTTGTCATATACCACAACGACTATAATAACTATACAGACAAACACAGCGCCAGATAACAAGTATACCCTCCCCGCACTATGAACGAAACCACCGTAGTCCGGTGGCATCACTCCCGTAAATGCCTCATCTGCATCTAAAGGCTGCTGGATGCTATCAGAGGTCTCGACAGCAAGGAATGTACTAATTGTACCACTTAATCCAAGATGTAATAAAAAATATTATTATAATATATATATACAAAGTTATAAATTTTTTGAGTTTAGGAAACTTGCGTGTTTCTCCTGGTATGACTCATGAATCCACTTACGAGCACCATCGGCTGCTGGCTTATTGTGGATGACCTCATAGATCTCCATCCTAGTCATTTTCATCCCATCATATGCAGCGGACTGAAAATATAAAAATGATACAATTAGGTTAAAATAACTTTAAAATTAAGTAATATTTAATTGAAAAGTAACTTTGTTACGACCCGATCCCATATCCCTACAGGATCCGAGATCAGCTCGCCACGATTAATCCCAAGACCCAGTCGTCCAACAAGAAATAACCAAAAGCAGAAAATATATTACAACCACACATGCAATGTAATTAAGCAGAAGTAAATAAGAGATAGTAAGGGAAAACAGAACAAGAAATCTAAAACATATTACATGCCACTAGCGGAAGAGTACTACAACATACATAACCATCACAACTACAACAGAAGGAAATATAACATGAACAGAAATATAGCAGAATAGCTAATACATACTAAAAGTACTCACTACTACAAAAGAGCTCTGGAACAGAAAAGGGAACAACACTACGGCTGGGCTCGGCTAAGCCCAACACCCTCAGCAGCCGGTGGCGCTAGCTGCTCAAACTCAACTCCTTAACCTAAACATGGTTATACAATCCGTAGTCAGCTAACGTTGAGTAGAGTAGTGGTTAAGTCATTTACATGCAATTTAACCTAAAGAAACAAACAAGTAACTAATCATTCATTTCCATTTCTCTCAACTAAGTGTTTCTATTTCGGTTATTCTAATAAGGATCCATAACATTTCTTAATCCTCTTGTTCCCTAAGGGAACGATCTTGATTGCAGTTTATTCCGTGACGTACGATGTACACGTGATACTCTCTTGGCCAAGAGATCCCCCGTGGTAGTCCTACACCCGGTCTACGACCCTGAGGTCATGGTCGCAACATGGCGGTGACTACGACGCACGCGATAAGCGCACGAGTAGCTACTCCGTACTGACACGCTGTCAGTCATTTCTGTTAGCAGGTACGTCCAAACGTACAACACAAAATAGAATAGGGGTCTCACCCCTCAAAAGTCTGTACACCCTCACCGACTATCCTGGTTTGCCTACCGAGCCTAAAAATAGTTGGTGTAGGGTGGTTAGTCCTAACTCCGGGCCCCATGGGGCGGCTTGCTCCCCCCCTACACTAAAGTAACCAGAGTCGAAGTAGGGGGTCATTCCTAACCCCGGATCTCACCCCAAGGGCAGCTAGCTCCCCCTACACTAAAGTAAAGGTAGCTCTCCTCGGAACCGCGTACACGAGGGCCAGCTTACTTTCCATGCAAAAGGGACAGTTGCTCTCCTCGGTACTGTGTACTTGAGTGCCAACTCACTTCCCTCCTACATACAATAATCATTCCATACATGCGAGTTCCTTTCTAGTTCCCCGTACGGTTCGTACATAGACTTTCCCATTTCACATCTGATTCATTAAATGCAAAACAAGAAGCTCAAGATTTCACGATCGATTATTCAGTACACCGCAGATATTTTCATTCATTTCATGCTTCATTAAATGTGGTATAGGAAACTCATGATTTACTACTTTCAATAAGCATCATAGCAATTTAATCATTCCATACATGCGTGATTGCGCAGCAATCATAGGTCTTAATTGACCTAGACTAGGCTAGAACTTAGCATAAGTTAGGGAAATTCATGCATGCATACGCATTATTTGCATCCTTACTGCTTTACATTAGCTATGCATAAAATAATTTTATAATATGCTGATTAAGTGCATTATGTTGATTGCAGGCAATAAGCAGATCTGGAGCAGGATCTGGAGCAGGATCCGAAGCCGGATCTGAAATAACGGGAGTTGTAGCAGAGCTGGAGCAGAAGGCCTAGTTTAGATATAGGAATAATAATGTAAGGGGGTTAAAGATTTTATATTCTATTAAGTAAAAATAAAGCAGTAAAATGTGAAGAGCATAGGTCCACCCAAGCCCTAGGGTAGCCTAGAGACCTCCCCAAGCCTTGGCTACCCTTAGATTAGGTCACAACACCCTAGGAAGCCCTAAAACCCTAGTTCCAACCCTTATCTGGATGTCCAGATAAGTTATAGGACGTCCAGGACCCTTAGCCATCTCCTGCACACTTCAAACCCACTTCTGCAGTGTTATTGGACGTCCAGACACTTTGTCAGACGTCCAATTTCTGCAGAATACCCAAAACAGAACCCGAAATCCTTCCTGACTCTGATTGGACGTCCAGACAACAAGTCTGGACTTCTGATTTTTGAGTATAAGATGTCTGATTCTATTATTAGATGTCTGATACTACTCTCCAATTCCTGTTTTGAGATTTAAGCCTTGATCTTGGATCTCTAGGTCCCTAAATCCAATTCCAACCCCATAGGAAACTAAATTAAGGTGCCCTAACCCTAGTACATAACCTCTAGACCTCCCTAAGGACCTAATTAGGTCCTCACTAAACCTAATTGGCTTGGATCTTAGTCAATTCCATCAGCCAATTCAATTGAACTCATTGAGTCCAATTGAGCCCTGATCTCAGCACACACCGTCCAATTGGACTCAGTGAGAGTCCAATTGACCTAGACCTAAATAAATTGAGTTATTTTACTCTCAATTAAGTTTCCACACACCCAATTAAGTTTAATTGCACTTTACCTTAGTGAATTAGGGTTTATAACCCTAATTTGAGACATACCTTGACCTAAACCCACTAGAACCTAGCCTAATCAACCTATCCACCTAAGTTTCGACCCACACACACCCACACACACCATCCACACGAAAATACCTAGCCTAGAGTTCTCTAGAACTCTTTACCATGTGTGGTTGCCTTGGTTGCCAAAAATAGCAACCAAGAGCCATTCAATTTTTAGATCAACATTTGGTGGATCTAAAAACCACCATCCACCCTCTCTCTCTCACTCTCCCATGAGCTCCCACCATAGGCCTCTCTAGAGAATTCCATAATTCTCTAGAGAGCTTCCCTTAGGTCTTTTTATAGACCTAAGGGGTGGCCATTTGCACCCATTCACTTCCTTGGCATTCATTCCACTTTGGCTAGCCACTCCCATCTCCACTCCACCTCCACGAGTTGAGCACAACCATGGAGGCCACCATCTCCACGCCAGGAAGCTGGATCAGTTCCCCAACCTCTCTCCAAGGGTCGGCCTAAGCTCCATTGGCCGCCCCTCCTTCTCTCAGCCACTCAAACGCCATCGGAGACCATCTCCGAATGCCCTTCCTTCTACGAGATTAGTAGCTTAGCACTTCGTATATTTACTGCTTAGTAGTATAGTCCTACTTCTCCCCCAATAATGCATGCGAAATCCCCCCATCGATTCTTGTATGCAATCGTTTTCTGGTAGCTAGGTTTAATTTTCAAGCATTTATGTACAACCTTTCCTCTACGTTTTATGTTGCAAACGACTCTCGCGCTGAATGAATGAAAAATGCATTTATATATATTTTTATCTCTATACGTTTGAAATCACCATGAGCTTAATAATTGTCATTCTTTTTGTGTGATTCAAGTTGCCTGTTTCTGATTCCTAGTATTCTTGCAACTAAGCATGTCATACCTAAATACGTAATAATCACGAATTGGCATGCGATTCAAAACAAAGTAGAGTAAGATCGATTTCAAAAGTAAAAGCAACGCCTCTCAGAGACGAACGACCGGGACTCAAGTCTCGCTATTTTTCACAAAACAATATCCTGTTTGAAACGTATTTCGCAACTATACTACGATGCTTTTATCAAAAATGCGAGCTACGATTTTCTCCCAACAAAATGGCGTCGTTGCCGGGGAGGCAACGTCATTTTTCTTGAAATCGATCTATCACTGACAAATCTGCCTCTACTTTGTTTTTGATGTGCAGGACAACACGGAAGGAAAACAGAATCTGCGCACACATCGATCGCGGTGAAGAAAATCAGGTGCACATCATCTACCTTAAATTAGGTTTATTTTCTGAACCCTAGGATTAGATCTACTTCCTGCAATCTCTTGTGTGAAAAAAAAAAAGGATTTTACTCATTTTCGTGAAAAAAGAAAAAAAAAATTGAAAAAAATCTAGATTAGATTTCTTTTCAAGCATAGGTTAGTTTGAGAAAAAAAAATATGTTTTCTATGAATCTTTTGAAAATTTCTTTTTGAAAAAAAAAAAACGTGTAAAATTTTTTAAAAGAAAAACATCCATTTTGGTGGAAAGCCTAGATTTCAATTCAAACCTCTTTAAAAAGCTTTTCCACTATTTCCTGATTTTCGGCCAGATTTCAAGCTTAACTTAAAAATTCGATTGCCAAAAAAATAGTAAGCGAAAAATTCTAAAATTCAGGCTAAACCTTTATTTTCAAACGCCACTGTTATTTTGAAAAGATTCCAAGTAAATAATTTTTAAAAATTCGCGAAGTACACAATAGTCAAACTGACCCAGATTCAAAATTTTTCAAATTTCAAAAAGCGATTCCTAGCAATCTGCGAATCTGTTTTGACTAAAAATAGGGGGGTTTGAAAGTTGATCTCATTCGCTTTATTTTCCATATTTTTCCCAAATTTTTGAAGGTCAATTGATATTGTTTTGAAATGAAAAATCGACCAGGGGTCAAAATTCTAGATTTGACCCCCTAAATTTCAAAATTCCCTAAAAATTCAGTTGAAATGGTAAAAATTCCAAAAAAATATTATCTGAAAAACTAATTGAAAAAAGGATCTACTCGCAAAATTTCAAATTAATTTGATTCCAATTATTGTCAGAAAATCAACATTATTTTTGTGGTCTGCTGAAACAGAGAAAAACCCTAGAAGTGCATGCAACTTAGGTTAAACCCTTAGGGTTACAACTAGAGATCACACGTTGGGCTAACTTAGACTTAATCAAATCTAGTTAGCCAGTGATCTTGGTCACCTTGTGGGCCACTCACCACAAACCCCACTGAAGAAAACGGGTTAAAATTAATTTTAAAACATGAAATCAACCCGAGTTCGTTGTCGTACTACTGGGTAATTTTAATCTCTCTTGCCAAACCTGGTGACTAAGTCTGCGAGGTAGTGTCAAACAACTGCGGCTCGAGGGTCAACGGAACTGGAGGCGTAAGCCAAAGGAAGAACCTTCCCCTTAGTCCCCTCGTAACCAGACTGGCTGGGTTAGCTTGAGAGGCGGGATTCACTTTCAGTCGGTTGTACGACGAACTTATCTTCAGGAATTCAAATCCCTAACAAAAAATCTGGTCACCTTATCTATAAGGACCATTTGATTGACAGGGCCTTAGCCTTGTCCTGCTTGGTTACACCAACCCAGGGGATGGGTGGTGTATGCAAGGAAGGAGGTCACTCAGACCTCGACTGATTGGACCTTGGGAGTCGCTCCCAAGGAGGCGAGTCACTTCTTCTATCTGCTAAGCCGCAATGGCTAACCCTGGATCTGGACCTAATCAGGATCCAGAAGAGCTGGACCCACGAGCTTATCTGAGAGCTCGGGTCACTGAATCAGCTCAACCTTTGGATCAGAACCCAAGGTGGCGAAGATGACTTTTCGCTTCGCCTGATCCTTCTCCTCGGGTTACCGAAATGGTTAACCCATATCCTAACCCTGGATATTATGACCCATACCAGTCGGTCCCTCAAAGGACCGCATCTTATAACCCAGGATATGGATTCCATACTCCTGCTTCTCACCCATGGAATATGGGTAGACCTAATTCACCCCCTGGAACCCCTGAAGAGCTACCGGTGCATATGCGGCCACATTACAGAATACAAAGAGCTATAGCGAGAGCTAAGGAAAAGGTTGCATCCTATCTACACGAAATCCAGGCTATCATTGAGTTGAACCAAAGACAAAGTTGGATTCCGCATTGTAACGACCCGGTTCCCGAGTCCCTACGAGACACGAGAACCGGACCGACTCGACTAATCCCAAGACCCAGTCGTCCAACGAGGAAGTAACCAAAAGACAGTAAAATAAACCACATTCAGCATGAATATAACTAACAGTAAGAAAGTACAGCAGTAAGGAAAGAAACTACTACAGTAGGCACCACCACAACAGTAAAACAATATTTATCATATAACAAAACTGCAGGTAAAGAAGGTACAGCGGAAACAAAACTACTCACTAGAACAGAAACAAAAGAAGGTACAAAGCTGTGGCAACTCTACTGGACCCTACTCGGCCCAGCGTCCTCTGCAGCCGCCGACCCTGGCTGCTCAACACCTGGTCCTGAAAAAGGTAACGAGTGTAACACGTCAGCAAAACGCTGAGTAGAGTGGCAAACTAACTAAAGGCAACAGTAGAGTGTACAGTAGCTGTTATGTTCTATTACTTTCTTTTATTTACATCTTTCAATTTTCTCACTATTTCATTTACTTCTCAGATCCTTTACTTGATCTCGGATGTCCTCGTGGGACGATCTTGATTGCAGTCTTTTCCAAAAGTAGAAGTAGCACGTGGTTCTCTCCTGGCCGGGAGAGTCCCCCGTGGTGATCCTACCCTCAGTCAACCACCCCAAGGTCACTGACAGACGTAACGGTGACTACGGCACGCGCGATAAACGCACAGGTAGCTAGCCCGTACTGGCACGCGGTCAGTCGTTTCCGTTAACGGGTGCGCCCAAAGCACAGCACGGAACCAGGGCAGAGCCCTCTCAGTAACAGGGGTCCAACCCCTCCACAGTAACCAAACCGGGGCCTTGCCCCTCCACAGTCCGCGCACCCTCGCCTGACTACCCTGGTTTGCCCCAGTGGGCCTAACAAGTCGGTGAAGGAGGCTAGCAGAACCCCGGGGCCCGTGGGGTAGCTAGTACTCTCCTAACACTACTAGCTCTCCTCGGTACTACGTACACGAGGGCCAACAAGTCGGTACAGAGCGACCAAGCCTAACCCCGGGTCCCTGGGGCGGCTGGCCCCACTCTGCACTAAAACAGGTACAGGTACTTCCCTCGGTACTGCGTACCCAAGAGACAGTACAACCTACATCTCAGTTCCATTCCTTTTCTTTCCAGGAGCTCCACTCCTAATTCCCCGTAGGGTTCCAGCCCTTTATCTCAGAACATCATATGTTTCACTTTCCAGATTCACGTTCTCAATTTCCATGATCTCAAACATGTTTCTTTGTTCATAACCGGCAGCTGTTAATTAATTTCACAGGTAGCTTATATATTCCTTTCCATTTTTCCAAGACTGCAGTAATATACATTCCACTAGTTTTTCCATCCTAGGATTCATGCCATATCCTAGGATCTATCATACAATCTAGTTTTCCGGCCCTAGGATTCATGCAACACCTAGGAGCTATCATTCCATACATTTCTCATTCCTAGGATTCATGCAATGCCCTAGGTTCTAGTTATGATTCCATACTTTAACAGATTTTTTTAATACTTAAAACCACTCTACCAGGTACAACGGGAGTAATGGGGGCGTGGTCGGGAAATCCCGCGCGCCTCCGCGACTCTCAAGACGGCAACCGAACGAGGTCCTATCACAAGGATCAAACACAAGGAGTGTCTCAAAACAGTGTATAGCTACTGTAGGTGGGTAGAGGAATAAATTCTGAAACGAACGCAACTCGAATCGCGGAAAACGGAGCCCAAACGGGCCCTAACGGGTCGAGAAAGACAATACTGTGCAAAATCAGACGTCTTGAACTCCTTCCAGACGTCTTAAACGGTGGATCAGAGAATTACCTGTTCGGCTTGGTTCCCCGGACGTCCAGAAGTCTGTGGGGACGTCTCTCCTAGATCCCAGACGTCCGATGGTCTCTCCGGACGTCTGGAGGTCACTCCCGCCGTCTGGTACAACTTCCAGACGTCTGATTCGCAAAGGATGACGAATCCGAGCACCTGCGCACAGCCAACCCTCCTCCCTCAGTACGGTCAGTCGACAGAAAGAAGGAGAAAGCGGAACTCACCTTTCAGACGTCTGTATGATCTCACAGACGTCGATCTTGTCGTCTGGATATCAGTCCAGACGTCTGATTCTGGAGATTTTTCCAGAATCAGAACCTCGCTCGGCCTCCGCTCGCGACGCCGCCCGCGTCGCACCTCGCGCGTCCGCTGCTCCGCCCGCAGCAGGTCCCTCTCCGCGACGCTCTGCGCCCCCTGCGCCATCCGCCGGCCGGCCAAGCCGCTCCCGGCGAGCTCGCCCTCACGGCAGAGCCCCGCCCTCGCACGCCGCAGCTCCTCCGCGCCTACTGCGGCCGCCGCTGCCGCTGCGCCCTCGCGTCCGCTCGCTCTCGCGCACAGGCAGGAGAGAAGGAGGAAGATGGTGGAGACGGGAGGGGAGGCGCGCCCCCTCCCCCTTTTAACGCCGCGCGGAGAGGAGGGAGAGACGGCCGCAGTCGCCTGCAGCCGCAGAGAAGATGCGGATCGCAGGTCTGCGCGCACAGGCGCGCAGACGAATATCCCGTGCGAGCATAACTGTTCGCCAGACGTCTGTAAACTATCCCGGACGTCTGGTCAGACGTCCGGATGTGATCCCAGACGTCTTTACAGACGTCTGGGCCACCTCCCAGACGTCTTAAAAGACGTCTGGGGCACGCGCTCGTTACAATATAACAAACTCAAAGGAAGTTTCGTCCCCGAAACTTGCGCCAACTAGGGTGCGGAAAAAGGATGTCCAAATAACCATAACAAACTCAAAGAGGACCGAAGCCGGTCCGAAAAGACGTACCCGCGAAAAGCTCTGGGTACCGCTCCCGCATTGCCGCCTCAGGCTCCCAGGTAGCCTCCTCGTACCGCTGGCTCCTCCACAAAACCTTTACCAGGGGTACTTGCTTTCGTCTCAACCTGCGGACGGCTTGGTCTAGGATCTGCACTGGCCACTCGGGGTAGGTCAGGTCGTCGTTCACCTCGACGCTCTCGTGACTCAGTACGTGGCTGGGATCGGCTACGTACTTCCTGAGGTTGGACACGTGGAACACGTCGTGCACACCAGAAAGCTGCGGGGGAAGGGCAAGTCTGTAAGCAACGGGTCCAACCCGCTCCAGGACCTCGAAGGGCCCCACGAACCTCGGCGCGAGCTTCCCTCTCACCCCAAACCGCTGTAAGCCCTTCATGGGCGAAACACGAAGAAAGACGTGGTCCCCAACCTCGAACTGCACCTCTCTGCGTCTGCGATCTGCGTAGCTCTTCTGTCTGCTCCTGACAGTGCGGAGTCGTCTGTGGATCTGTTCAACTACCTCCTGACTCTGCCGGATCAACCTGGGGCCAACCTCCCACTTGGTCCCCACCTCAACCCAACTCAAGGGTGCCGTGCATTTTCGTCCGTACAGAGCCTCGTAGGGAGCCATGCCGATGCTCGAGTGATAACTGTTGTTGTATGCAAACTCTGCCAGGGGCAGGTGCTCCTCCCAAGAGCCCCTCCAGTCTAGTACACAGGCACGCAAAAGATCCTCAAGTGTCTGTATCGTGCGTTCCGACTGTCCGTCCGTCTGGGGGTGGTAAGCCGTGCTAAACCTCAACCTCGTCCCCAAAGCCTGCTGAAACTCAGCCCAAAACTGGGACGTAAAGCGGGTATCCCGGTCGGATACGATCTCCCGCGGAACTCCGTGTAGTCGCACCACATCACGGATATACCTCTCTGCCAACTGTGCTGGTCCCAAAGTGACTCGGATCGGCAAGAATCGTGCCGTCTTCGTCAACCTATCCACTATTACCCAGACCGCGTCGTGTCCTCGCTGGGTAACAGGTAAGCCCACCACCAAGTCCATGGTGATGCTCTCCCACTTCCACTCTGGCACTGGAAGCGGCTGAAGCGGCCCTGCAGGCCTCTGATGCTCGGCTTTCACCTGCTGGCACACTAAGCACTGCTGCACGAACTCACCCACATCCCGCTTCATCCCTCTCCACCAGAACTCGCGTCTCAAGTCATGGTACATTTTCGTGTTTCCGGGATGTATGGTGAATCTGGAACCGTGTGCCTCCGTCAGGAGCCCTCTCAACAGCTCCTCGTCTCTGGGGACGCACAGCCGTCCCCTCAAGCGTAACACCTGGTCTGTGAAAGAGAAGTCCCCTGGGTCCCCTGACAGTACTCTGTCGCGCAAAGACTGCAAGTACGGATCGGCCATCTGTCCCGTGATGATGCGGTCTATCAACTCTGGTCTGGTCTGCCGTGTCACCGTCACTGCCCCACAGTACCCTCGTAACTCTAGAGGTCGCCAACTGCCCACCTCCTCCAAAAGGCTCCAACTCTGTAACTGTAGACTGGCCAAGCGTGCGGGCGCCTTACGGCTCAAGGCGTCAGCCACCACATTGGCCTTTCCCGGGTGGTAGGAGATGCTGCAGTCGTAGTCCTTCAGGAGCTCCAACTAACGTCTCTGTCTCATGTTGAGCTCCTTCTGGTCAAAAAGATATCTGAGGCTCTTGTGATCTGTAAAAATCTCGAAGGTCTCACCGTACAAGTAGTGCCTCCATGTCTTCAGCGCGAAGACAACAGCTGCCAACTCTAGGTCGTGGGTAGGGTAGGTATGTTCATGGGGCTTCAGTTGCCGCGAAGCGTAAGCGACCACGTGACCCCTCTGCATGAGCACACCTCCTAACCCCTGCAAGGAAGCGTCCGTGTACACAACGAACCCGCCACTACTGTCAGGAATGGTGAGCACGGGAGCCGAGGTCAACCTCTCCTTCAGCTCCAGAAAACACGCCTCAAAGGCGTCTGTCCAAGTGAAAGGCACATCCTTCCGAGTCAACTGTGTCATAGGACGTGCAATCTGCGAAAACCCTCTGATGAACCGTCTGTAGTAACCTGCCAGTCCCAGGAAACTGCGAATCTCAGTGACTGAACGCGGTCTCTCCCACCTGAGCACTGCCTCGACCTTGGCGGGATCCACCGCCAGGCCGTCTCCAGAGATCACATGACCCAAAAAGGTCACCTCCCTCAACCAGAACTCGCACTTGCTGTATTTGGCGTACAGCCTGCGTCGTCTCAGAGTGTCCAGAACCATCCGCAAGTGCTGTCCGTGCTGCGTCCGATCTCTAGAATAGATGAGTACATCATCTATGAAAACCACCACAAACTGGTCCAAGTACGGTCTGAACACCCGGTTCATCAGGTCCATGAAAGCAGCGGGGGCATTGGTCAGCCCAAACGGCATGACCAAAAACTCGTAGTGTCCGTACCGGGTGCGGAAAGCTGTCTTGGAGACGTCGGTCTCCCTGATCCTCAACTGGTGGTATCCAGACCTCAAGTCGATCTTGGAAAACACCGTGGCACCCCGCAACTGGTCAAACAAATCGTCAATCCTCGGCAGCGGATATCTGTTCTTGATGGTGACCCTATTCAGCTGTCGGTAGTCCACACAAAGGCGTAGGGTCCCATCCTTCTTCTTTACAAACAGTACCGGGGCTCCCCAGGGAGACGCACTGGGCCTCACGAAACCCTTCTCCAAAAGGTCCTGCAACTGAGACTTGAGCTCTCGCAGCTCAAGCGGTGCCATCCTGTATGGCGCGGTGGAGATGGGGCTGGTCCCTGGTACTAGTGAGATCTCAAACTCGATCTCACGCTCGGGCGGTAGTCCTGGTAACTCGTCTGGAAACACGTCGGGGTACTCTCTGACCACCGGGATGCTCTGGAAGTCTGCCACGGGGCTGTGCTCTGCCACCACACAAGCTAAGAAGCCCTCACACCCCTGACTCAAAAGTCTCGCCGCCCGAAGTGCCGAAATGCACCTGAAACCTCCGTCCACTGGCTGCCCGTGAAACTCGAAGGAAGGCAACTCCGGAATGGAGAAGACAATCTTCCTCTCAAAGCAGTCTACCAATGCGTGGTAAGCGGACAGCCAATCCATCCCCAGGATCACCCCAAAGTCCTCCATCTGTATCATAATCAGGTCAGCTGGCAGGCTGTGTCCCCCGATGCTGACCCCGCAACCCGTGTACACCTCCTCAGCTACAAACAGCTGACCACTCGGACCTCTGATTACGAACGGGTTCTCTAACAATGTATAATCCTGGTCCAAACTAACTGCGAAACTGTCTGCGACAAACGAGTGCGTAGCGCCGGAATCGAAAAGCGTGTAAACGAGTCTGCCAGAAACTGAAACCATACCTGCTACCACGGATCCCGAAGCTCTGGCGTCCCTGTGTGTTAGGGCGTTGATACGCCCCTCAGCTCTAGGTGCGGACGAAGCAGCCACACTCTGCGTCGGACGGGTAGGTGCTGGCCGGTACCCTCCTCGCGACTGCGGTCCTCCTCCTCGCGCCTGGAAACCGCGGCCTCCTGCGCGCCCTCCAGTGCTCTGCGCGGGAAGTATCTGCTGACCTCCTACCCTAGATGGGCAGTCCCTCCTGACGTGGCCCGGCTGGCCACACTGGTAGCAGAGGGGAACCCGACTCCCGCCCTCAGTGAGTCCCTGCTGTCGGCTAGGCGGGGGTCCGGTGCTGGCGACTGGCCCCTGTCGAGGGCCCCCAAAGGCCACTGATGGCCCTGCACAACGTGACGGCTCTCCTGCGGACGCCACGTGTCTCCGTTCTCGCCGGCCCTGTGAGAAGTCTGGCTGAAAGGGCCTCTTCCGCCCGCCGTCGGTCTCTCGCGCGGACGGGTTGGTCTCCTCGTAAGTCATGGCTGCCTCTACCACTCTCGAAAACGTCGGCAGCTTCAGGGGTTTGACATACCCCCGGATCGCAGGCCGGAGCCCCTCGGTGAACCTCCAAAGGCGCTCCTCCTCAGTGGCTACCGCTGTCGCTGCAAAGCGGGACAGCTCCAAGAAACGCGTGCGGTACGCGCTCACGGTCATCGTCCCTTGGCGGAGAGTGTGGAACTCCCGCCTCCTCTGGTCCTGCCACGTCTGGGGAAAGTACTGCTCGCAGAAGAGGGTGACGAACTGGTCCCACGTCGGCTCGTCCCTCTCCTGTCCCCGGACCGCCCTCCACCACCGGTGTGCCGCACTCTCCAGCTGGTACGTGGCAAAGGCCACGCGGCACTCCACCGGGGGGCGAAGGGTGTCGAAGATCTTCTCCAGCTGCTCAAGCCAGTCCTCTGCCTCGGTCGGGTCCTCATCCCCCTTGAAGGAGGGGGGCTTCAGCTTCCGGAACTGTCCGAAAAGCTCGAAGTGGTGCTGTAGGGGAGGTGCTGGTGCACCTCCAGGCGAAGGTGTCTCGTGTACAGAAGTGTCGGAGGAAGGTGGGAGCGGCAGGGGCCCATCCCCTCCCTCGTGTCCAGCGCCGCGTCCGTCGCGTGGCCCCACAGAGGACTCCCCCTCTGCAACCCCAGGAGGAGGTGCTCGGGGCGGTGGGTGGAGCTCCTCTCGTACAATATCCCGTATCAGTCTGGCGAGGTCCTGGGCCTGGATGCCAGGGAGTGGTGGCTGGTCCACCGAGACATCAACGACAGCACGTCCACCTCGCCGACCTCGCCCTCGGCCGCGCCCGCGGCCAGTCTCGCCAGTCCCACGACGAGGCATCTCCTGCAAGGAGACGCGAAACAAAACGGAAACGTCAAAACAGACGGTACCTAACAACACTTCTAAGAGCTCAAGTCAAGAGATATGTTGTGGTGGCTACTCTAGCTATAAACATGTGAATTGGTTATTTTCCAGTCAGTTGATTCACTTCTCGGGACGACCTTGCTCTGATACCATCTTGTAACGACCCGGTTCCCGAGTCCCTACGAGACACGAGAACCGGACTGACTCGACTAATCCCAAGACCCAGTCGTCCAACGAGGAAGTAACCAAAAGACAGTAAAATAAACCACATTCAGCATGAATATAACTAACAGTAAGAAAGTACAGCAGTAAGGAAAGAAACTACTACAGTAGGCACCACCACAACAGTAAAACAACATTTATCATATAACAAAACTGCAGGTAAAGAAGGTACAGCGGAAACAAAACTACTCACTAGAATAGAAACAAAAGAAGGTACAAAGCTGTGGCAACTCTACTGGACCCTACTCGGCCCAGCGTCCTCTGCAGCCGCCGACCCTGGCTGCTCAACACCTGGTCCTGAAAAAGGTAACGAGTGTAACACGTCAGCAAAACGCTGAGTAGAGTGGCAAACTAACTAAAGGCAACAGTAGAGTGTACAGTAGCTGTTATGTTCTATTACTTTCTTTTATTTACATCTTTCAATTTTCTCACTATTTCATTTACTTCTCAGATCCTTTACTTGATCTCGGATGTCCTCGTGGGACGATCTTGATTGCAGTCTTTTCCAAAAGTAGAAGTAGCACGTGGTGCTCTCCTGGCCGGGAGAGTCCCCCGTGGTGATCCTACCCTCAGTCAACCACCCCAAGGTCACTGACAGACGTAACGGTGACTACGGCACGCGCGATAAACGCACAGGTAGCTAGCCCGTACTGGCACGCGGTCAGTCGTTTCCGTTAACGGGTGCGCCCAAAGCACAGCACGGAACCAGGGCAGAGCCCTCTCAGTAACAGGGGTCCAACCCCTCCACAGTAACCAAACCGGGGCCTTGCCCCTCCACAGTCCGCGCACCCTCGCCTGACTACCCTGGTTTGCCCCAGTGGGCCTAACAAGTCGGTGAAGGAGGCTAGCAGAACCCCGGGGCCCGTGGGGTAGCTAGTACTCTCCTAACACTACTAGCTCTCCTCGGTACTACGTACACGAGGGCCAACAAGTCGGTACAGAGAGGCCAAGCCTAACCCCGGGTCCCTGGGGCGGCTGGCCCCACTCTGCACTAAAACAGGTACAGGTACTTCCCTCGGTACTGCGTACCCAAGAGACAGTACAACCTACATCTCAGTTCCATTCCTTTTCTTTCCAGGAGCTCCACTCCTAATTCCCCGTAGGGTTCCAGCCCTTTATCTCAGAACATCATATGTTTCACTTTCCAGATTCACGTTCTCAATTTCCATGATCTCAAACATGTTTCTTTGTTCATAACCGGCAGCTGTTAATTAATTTCACAGGCAGCTTATATATTCCTTTCCATTTTTCCAAGACTGCAGTAATATACATTCCACTAGTTTTTCCATCCTAGGATTCATGCCATATCCTAGGATCTATCATACAATCTAATTTTCCGGCCCTAGGATTCATGCAACACCTAGGAGCTATCATTCCATACATTTCTCATTCCTAGGATTCATGCAATGCCCTAGGTTCTAGTTATGATTCCATACTTTAACAGATTTTTTTAATACTTAAAACCACTCTACCAGGTACAACGGGAGTAATGGGGGCGTGGTCGGGAAATCCCGCGCGCCTCCGCGACTCTCAAGACGGCAACCGAACGAGGTCCTATCACAAGGATCAAATACAAGGAGTGTCTCAAAACAGTGTATAGCTACTGTAGGCGGGTAGAGGAATAAATTCTGAAACGAACGCAACTCGAATCGCGGAAAACGGAGCCCAAACGGGCCCTAACGGGTCGAGAAAGACAATACTGTGCAAAATCAGACGTCTTGAACTCCTTCCAGACGTCTTAAACGGTGGATCAGAGAATTACCTGTTCGGCTTGGTTCCCCGGACGTCCAGAAGTCTGTGGGGACGTCTCTCCTAGATCCCAGACGTCCGATGGTCTCTCCGGACGTCTGGAGGTCACTCCCGCCGTCTGGTACAACTTCCAGACGTCTGATTCGCAAAGGATGACGAATCCGAGCACCTGCGCACAGCCAACCCTCCTCCCTCAGTACGGTCAGTCGACAGAAAGAAGGAGAAAGCGGAACTCACCTTTCAGACGTCTGTATGATCTCACAGACGTCGATCTTGTCGTCTGGATATCAGTCCAGACGTCTGATTCTGGAGATTTTTCCAGAATCAGAACCTCGCTCGGCCTCCGCTCGCGACGCCGCCCGCGTCGCACCTCGCGCGTCCGCTGCTCCGCCCGCAGCAGGTCCCTCTCCGCGACGCTCTGCGCCCCCTGCGCCATCCGCCGGCCGGCCAAGCCGCTCCCGGCGAGCTCGCCCTCACGGCAGAGCCCCGCCCTCGCACGCCGCAGCTCCTCCGCGCCTACTGCGGCCGCCGCTGCCGCTGCGCCCTCGCGTCCGCTCGCTCTCGCGCACAGGCAGGAGAGAAGGAGGAAGATGGTGGAGACGGGAGGGGAGGCGCGCCCCCTCCCCCTTTTAACGCCGCGCGGAGAGGAGGGAGAGACGGCCGCAGTCGCCTGCAGCCGCAGAGAAGATGCGGATCGCAGGTCTGCGCGCACAGGCGCGCAGACGAATATCCCGTGCGAGCATAACTGTTCGCCAGACGTCTGTAAACTATCCCGGACGTCTGGTCAGACGTCCGGATGTGATCCCAGACGTCTTTACAGACGTCTGGGCCACCTCCCAGACGTCTTAAAAGACGTCTGGGGCACGCGCTCGTTACACGCATCAATAAGCTGTGATGGAGCTTCTTCGGGAAACAGTAGAGATAACAAGGCTAATGAGACAAAATCGGGAAACTCAAGAACTACTACTTTTGAGATATCAAGTGCTGAATAGCCTTGAAGACCTTGAGGAATCCAAAACGACCACGCCGGAAGGACACACAGAAGATTCTTGGGAGCAGATGCTACAAAATTACTTAGGGGAAAAAGAATCTAGCATGGATATGAGACAGGAGCAGGAAGTATGCCGAATGGGTTCATCTGAAATTGAGGAGGAAAGGACCGATATCTCCAAGACTAAGCCGCAATCAGATTATCCTGAATCTTGGGAGACACCTCTCTGGTTAGATAACCCAATCGAGACAAGGGAAGTAGATCCAATTGAGGATATGGATCTTGAGGCAAGCATTACATGCAACACTACTAATCAGCCTAAGCCACTTCCCATTGTAAGTGAACCTATGCTGGAGCCAACATCTTTTGATCTGCACTCTTCTTCTTTCACCTACATCCCTAATTCGGATGCTAGAGATTTTGAGATGACACTTTCTATCCCCGAGCATGACATCCGAAGACCAGAAATAGCTATGGATGCCGGAATTACTGAGGAACCCAATGCATATGAGGGTGAAGCTTTGAGCAGAAGGAGCTGGGGATGCACCTATCATCCTAGTCAATCTAATAGATGGCTCAACTCTGAGCCTGAGGAGACAGCCTCTGATGAATTAGAGATGGGTACTGATGAGGACGAAGTAATTTTTGACGAGGATTTCAGTGACCTCCCCATAGATCTTCTACTTTCACGAATACCCCCGTATGACCTAGAGCCTAGAGAGGGCATGATCTTTGATGTCAATTATCATTATGAGGATCCCTACGACTCAGATTCTGGTTCTAAGGTACATTTAGATCTACTCCCTCAGCAACTTCCTGCTGAATTGTGGGACATGATAAATCAGCTCAATCAACATCATGATCCCTCCCCTGATTATCCTCTCTTTCCCACCACCACTCCACACTTTCTTATAGCTAGACTTTTTGGAGTAGGGGTGCACAATCAGCTGGTTCGCATCTCCGGACCACTGATTCTAGGAGAGTACGAGCATATCTTTCTCTTAATCTTAGTCAGCTCCTATGCTACAAATGACACATCTGATTGAGTTTTCGCCCAGCTGGAGACGTTAAACTCAGCACGTATAGATACCATTCACTCCACATTCCACCATCATTTATATATAACCATTTTTATACATAGCATATTTTGTTTTAGCATATGTCCCTTTTGTATAATGCACGTTAACAGGTTGACCGATGCTGAATATAATTTCAGGAGCAATTTCAGGTAACTTCTACCCACTCATCCTCTGTCAGATTTATTTTCTTTTATATTCATGCATGAGGTCATGCAAGAACTTAGGCATGGGGGGGTAGATACATCAAAACTGAAAATTTTTTATGCCAACACTTAGGAAAACCTCGGAGCTGCATGTAAAACGTACTTTAGGACCTTAAATAAAGGAACAACCGACTCCACCTCCAGTGCTCGTATTAGAGCTAGAAATCATCCGCAACAGCCACTTCCGACTCACCCGCTCACCTATTGTTCTAAATTTAGGGTCAAGCTAATTGTAACCCGATACGGGAAATTCACAAAGTACAAATTATATGAGGTTACATGTTTATAGCATATATAGATATTGCATTCATGAATAAGATTATTTTATTAAGGGAATGCATTAGGGATTTTATCCTTTAGTTGATTCTTGTAATCTGGAATCCAGTACAACTTTTCACACACACGTAGAATTTGCAATGGATTCATGGTGAAGGCTGATAAATGTCTTCAGTCTGTCGAGAAGAAGCAGTGCTCATTTTCCTAAACCCCTGGACAGTGTTTTGGGAGTCAAGCAGATTTTCCTCCAAAAATCCACCAAATAGTGTGAGATGAGAGTAGAGTGTACTGGTGCTCTAAGATTAGTGCAAGGAATCTGGAATCCTAGATAATTAGGAGATGATGCTCTGAGATGAGACATAGTTTTCGCTCTCGGTTCCTACGTATGCATTTTGTGCGAAATTGTGAGAGCCACCGAATAAGGCAAATACGCGGAGAGCGAGTTTTCATAAAACTAGGACTAAGGTGGATGGTTACGACCATTCTTTACGGAATCCTCGGCTAAAGGAGGGTATTAATGTCAAGGTCAGAAATACACCATTCTATCCATCTTTCCCAGAGCCATGAGTAGGCACTTCCACTAAATAAGCTACCCAATATCTCTTGAGTACCACCAATCCCTAATACTGCCTCCTCAATAAAGTTCATGGATGTATGTTAGTTGTGTTATGTTGAAAAAAAAAAATAAATAAAAATAAGAAAAGATGAAAAGAAAGAAAAAATGAAAAAAAAAAGAAAAAAAAGAAAAAAAAGAAGACAAGAATGAATATTTAGTGTTTATCTCATCGAGGCAATACCACTAAATAAAATTGAGCTTCACCAAATATGGCCTTAACCTATTTTTCTTGTGTTTCCGGTCGCCCGAATACTGGCTGAGGAATCCCGACTTAGTGTTAGGGTTATGAGAACTTAATTAAAGTGTTAATGTTTAGTGAGACCACCAAATACAGATCATATGTGTGAATCTGGTGAGGTTGTGAGCTCTAAGAAAAAGAAAAAAAAAGAGTAAGAGAGAATGAATACAAATGAATCAAAGAGAGCATAGTTTTTCTCGTCTTTCTCTAAGTTGAGTTACTTAGTAATCCGGGAATTTGGACTTTGTAGTACTAGTTTCTATGTAGCACCAAGTGAGAATGAGCCACCAAATATATAATCCTGTCTCTCAGAGATTCTCTACCTAAGCCCAAAGCCAGGGTGAAATTCATAGAATATCTTGAATACCCCGAGGGAAGAAGTCCGCCTATCCTACTAGAATTTCTACTACGGGTCAAGTATAGACTTTAGAGGTGTATTAGTTTTCACTCGAATCCGTTGCAAAAGCTACGTAGCTGCACTTTCATGATTGTCTGGAGCATAGGATGAAAATAAAAAGGAAAAAAATCTCTACGCATACGCTTGATAAAATAATCAATCCCGTAGGGACCCTTGCTGTAAATAATTTAGTCTTGCATTTACTAGGAACTAGCAAGATTTAGGCATGGGGGTATGATTGCGCAGCAATCATAGGTCTTAATTGACCTAGACTAGGCTAGAACTTAGCATAAGTTAGGGAAATTCATGCATGCATACGCATTATCTGCATCTTTACTGCTTTAATTTAGCTATACATAAAATAATGTTATAATGTGCTGATTAAGTGCATTATGTTAATTGCAGGCAATAAGCAGATCTAGAGCTGGATCTGGAGCAGGATCTGAAGCTGGATCTGAAATAACGGGAGTTGTAGCAGAGCTGGAGCAGAAGGCCTAGTTTAGATGTAGGAATAATAATGTAAGGGGGTTAAAGATTTTATATTCTATTAAGTAGAAATAAAGCACTAAAATGTGAAGAGCTTAGGTCCACCCTAGCCCTAGGATAGCCTAGAGACCTCCCCAAGCCTTGGCCACCCTTAGATTAGGTCACAACACCCTAGGAATCCCTAAAACCCTAGTTCCAACCCTTATCTGGATGTCCAGATAAGTTATAGGACGTCCAGGACCCTTAGTCATCTCCTGCACACTTCAAACCCACTTCTGCAGTGTTATTGGACGTCCAGACACTTTGTCAGACGTCCAATTTCTGCAGAATACCCAAAACAGAACCCGAAATCCTTCCTGACTCTGATTGGACGTCCAGACAACAAGTCTGGACTTCTGATTTTTGAGTATAAGACGTCTTATTCTATTATTAGACGTCTGATACTACCCTCCAATTCCTGTTCTGATATTTAAGTCTTGATCTTGGATCTCTAGGTCCCAAAACCCAATTCCAACCCCATAGGAACCTAAATTAAGGTGCCATAACCCTAGTACATCACCTCTAGACCTCCCTAAGGATCGAATTAGGTCCTCACTAAACCTAATTGGCTTGGATCTTAATCAATTCCATCAGCCTATTCAATTGGACTCATTGAGTCCAATTGAGCCCTGATCTCAGCACACACTGTCCAATTGGACTAAGTGAGAGTCCAATTGACCTAGGCCTAAATTAATTGAGTTGTTTTACTCTCAATTAAGTTTCCACACACCCAATTAAACTTGTATTAAGTTTAATTGCACTTTACCTTAGTGAATTAGGGTTTATAACCCTAATTTGAGACATACCTTGACCTAAACCCACTAGAACCGAACCTAATCAACCTAGCCACCTAAGTTTCGACCCAAACACACCCACACACACCCACACACACCATCTACACGAAAATACCTAGCCTAGAGTTCTCTAGGACTCTCTACCATGTGTGGTTGCCTTGGTTGCCAAAAATAACAACCAAGTGCCATTCAATTTTTAGATCCACATTTGGTGGATCTGAAAACCACCATCCACCCTCTCTCTCTCACTCTCCCACGAGCTCCCACCATAGGCCTCTCTAGAGAATTCCATAATTCTATAGAGAGCTTCCCTTAGGTCTATAAAAAGACCTATGGGGTAGCCATTTGCACCCATTCACTTCCTTGGCATTCATTCCACTTAGGCTAGCCACTCCCATCTCCACTCCACCTCCACGAGTTCAGCACGACCATGGAGGCCACCATCTCCACGCCAGGAAGCTGGATCAGCTCCCCAACCTCTCTCCAAGGGTCGGCCTAAGCCCCATTGGCCGCCCCTCCTTCTCTCAGCCACTCAAAGGCCATCTGAGACCACCTCCGAATGTCCTTCCGTCTGCTAGATTAGTAGCTTAGCTCTTCGTATATTTACTGCTTAGTACTATAGTCTTACTTTTCCCCCAATGATGCATGCGAAATCCCCCCATTAATTCTTGTATGCAATCATTTTCTGGTAGCTTGGTTTAATTTTCAAGCATTTATGTACAAGCTTTCCTCTACGTTTTATGTTGCGAACGACTCTCCCGCTGAATGAATGAAAAATGCTTTTATATATATATTTATCTCTATACGTTTGAAATCACCATGAGCTTAATATTTGTCATGCTTTTTGTGTGATTCAAGTTGCCTGTTTCCGATTCCTAGTATTCTTACAACTAAGCATGTCATACCTAAATACGTAATAATCATGAACTGGCATGCAATTCAAAACAAAGTAGAGTAAGATCGATTTCAAAAGTAAAAGCAACGCCTCCCAGAGACGAACGACCGGGACTCAAGTCTCGTTATTTTTTACAAAGCAATATATTTGTTGGATCGTATTTTGCAACTATACTACAACGTTTTTATCAAAAACGCAAGCTAAGATTTTCTCCCAACAATGCGCATTCATCTGTTTCATCCCTAGTGTTCATTTCACAACCTAAGGTTCAATTTAATATTTCAAAAATAGCATGCATTCATGAAATGACCCGTTGCCTTTTTAGTCGGATAAGACGTCTGAAGTTTCGGTCAGATGTCTGGACACAGGCTCGAACGTCTGAAAGTGAGAATTTTCGTACGTTCCTCTATGCTCTGCGCGCGGGCGACACGCAGAGCTTCTCGCTCCTCCACACCCCTCACTCCTTAAACCCTAAACCCATTCTATTTAAACCCCCCCACCCTTCTCTTCTTCTCACCACCCTCACGCCACTCTCCAGCCACCACCACCTCCAACGTCTCTCTCTTGCGATCGTGGAGAGGGAGAACGAGAGTGACGAGAGAGAGGGAGAGTGAGGGAGAATGAGAGGCAGAGAGGGAGAGAGGGGAAGAAGAAAGCGTGAAGGTCAAAGGACCTTTGGGAACTCGGCGGAGCTCACCAAGCCAGTGGCAGGCACGCGTAAGAGGAGGAGGGGCTCGGGGAGGCAGCCTCCCGGCCCTCTACAGCTACTGAAGCTGCTGCAGGCAGCATTACGAGGAGAGGAGCGTCGCGGAGGAGGTTCTAGTACTGGAAGTTTTCCAATATCAGACGTCTGGAGCATCGACCAAACGTCTGGAGAGGTACCAGGACATCCGAAGCTGAAGCCGGACGTCTGAAAGCACAATATCACGCGAGGTACGTATCTTCCTACGCTACTTTCCGCCATGCAGATTGTAGCACCGAAGATGTTGGGCTAAAGATGTGCCTGCGATTTGCGTACGTGAGTGAGGGCATTGGGAAGGCGCGTGGTGTGCTTTTCCAAGTACTTTTGGACATCTGATCACATCACCAGATGTCCAAAGATACTTCCAGACGATCGAAGGACCTGTCCGACGTCTGGAGCTACCCCCAGATGATCTCAGAGGGAGTCTGGACATCTGAAGCAGTCGCAGGAAGAGCAAGGTGAGATCTGACGTCTTTTAAGACGTCTGGGACTAGTCCCAGACATCTGATTTTGGGCAATAACCGTGTTTTTGGCCCGTTTAGGGTCCAAACGGAATCAGATTTTCGCAAACGAAGTACCGCTGTTTTCCACTCGAGCTCCTCTACGTGTTCGTGTTGAGTATCTACTGTTTTGAGCTCATCTAATGTAAATTAGTCACTGGTACAGGTTACCAGCCGGTGGCATGTTTGGGGCCCACGGAGACGACGAGATCTGCGATGCAGGCCCCCATTCCTCCCGTGATACCCGGTAGAGTGGTTTAACTCAATTGTTAATATTTAAATAAGAGTGTACTTGTTTGGAATAATCGGATTGAACTCTAGGATGTGGAATGAATCCTAGGATAGAAATGTATGAGCCTATTTTGAGTTATACTGTTTACTTGAGTGCATGTTTAAAATAAATTGCTAGCAAATGACATTAGTGTAATTATGTGATGCATGTTAAAATATGAGTTACCTGTATGTGAATGAGGAAGTGAACTGTGAAATCACAAGTTGCATGTATATGATTGAGAATTAAATTGTGAATACACGAGCTGCCTGTATATGGATGAGAAACAAGTTATGAAACATGAGATCTGAATATGGATAAATGAGACAAATATGAGCATGAACCCTACAGGGAATTAGGAGTAGAACTCCTGTGTATGAAAAGGAATCTGGAATGAAGATGAGAAGTGTGCTAGCCCTTGAGTAAGCGATACCAAGGAGAGCAACTGTCCCTTTCTACTATAGAGCGGAGCTAGTAGCCCTTGGTTGAGACCTGGGGTTAGGATTGGCCACTCTACACCGACTCCTGTTGGCCCTCGCGTACGTGGTACCAAGGCATGCTACTAGTGTAGGGAGGGAGCTAGCCACCCCACGAGGCCCGAGGTTAAGCTAGTCACCCTACACCGACTTTGTTAGTTCCTTTGGGCAAATCGGGACAGTCGGACGAGGGTACGCAGACTGTGGAGGGGCGAGACCCCTGTTCTGAGAGGGCAAGGCCCTATACTGTTCCATGCTGTACTTTGGGCATACCCGCTAGTGGGAGCGACTGACTGCGTGTCAGTGCGAGGTAGCTACCTGTACGCTTATTACGCGTGCCGCAGTCACCGCTACGTCTCGACAGTGACCTTGGGGTGGTTGATGTTGGGTAAAAAATCATAGATCGCATTTTTTATAAAAGCATCGTAGTATAGTTGCGAAATACAATCCAACAAAGATATTATTTTGTAAAAATAACGAGACTTCGAGTCCTGGTTGTTCGTCTCTAGGAGGCATTGCTTTTCCTTTTGAAATCAATCTTACTCTACTTTGTTTAGAATCGCATGTCGGTTCGTGATTATTACGTATTTAGGTATGACATGCTTAGTTGCAAGAATATTAGAAATTGGAAACAGGCAACTTGAATCACCCAAAAAGAATGACAATTATTAAGCTCATGGTGATTTCAAACATATAGAGACAAATATATATATAAAAATGCAATTTCATTCATCATTGGAGAGTTGTTGCACAAGGAAATCTAGAGGAAAGCTTATACATGAATGCTTAAAAATTAAAACTAGCTACCAAAAAACGATTGCATACAAGAATCGATGGGGGGATTTCGCATGCATCATTGGGGGAGAAGTAAGACTACACTACTAAGCAGTAAATAAAAGCAGTAAATATACGAAAAGCTAAGCTACTGATCTAGCAGAAGGAATAGCATTCGGAGGTGGTCTCCAATGGCCTTTGAGTGGCTGAGAGAAGAAGGAGGGGCGGCCAATGGAGCTTAGGCCGGCCCTTGGAAAGAGGTTGGGGAGCTGATCCAGCTTCCTGGCGTGGAGATGGTGGCCTCCATGGTGGTGCTCAACTTGTGGAGGTGGAGTAGAGATGGAAGTGGCTAGCCTAAGTGGAATGAATGCCAAGGAAGTGAATGGGTGCAAATGGCCACCCATTGGGTCTTTCTATAGACCTAAGGGAAGCTCTCTAGAGAATTATGGAATTCTCTAGAGAGGCCTATGGTGGGAGCTCGTGGGAGAGTGAGAGAGAGAGGGTGGATGGTGGATTTTAGATCCACCAAATGTGGATCTAAAAATTGAATGGCTCTTGGTTGCTATTTTTGGCAACCAAGTCAACCACACATGGTAGAGAGTTCTAAACAACTTTAGGCTAGGTATTTTCGTGTGGATGGTGTGTGTGGGTGTGTGTGAGTGTGTGTGGGTCGAAACTTAGGTGGATAGGTTGATTAGGCTAGGTTCTAGTGGGTTTAGGTCAAGGTATGTCTCAAATTAGGGTTATAAACCCTAATTCACTAAGGTAAAGTGCAATTAAACTTAATACAAGTTTAATTGGGTGTGTGGAAACTTAATTGAGAGTAAAATAACTCAATTTATTTAGGTTTAGGTCAATTGGACTCTCACTGAGTCCAATTGGACAGTGTGTGCTGAGATCAGGGCTCAATTAGACTCAATGAGTCCAATTGAATATGCTGATGGAATTGACTAAGATCCAAGTCAATTAGGTTTAGTGAGGACCTAATTAGGTCCTTATGGAGGTCTAGAGGTGATGTACTAAGGTTAGGGCACCTTAATTTAGGTTCCTATGTGGTTGGAATTGGGTTTAGGGACCTAGAGATCCAAGATCAAGACTTAAATCTCAAAACAGGAATTAGAGAGCAGTATCAAACATCTAATAATAGAATCAAACGTCTTATACTCAAAAATCAGAAGTCCAAACTTGTTGTCTGAACGTCCAATCAGAGTCATGAAGGATTTCGGGTTCTATTTTGGGTATTCTGCAGAAATTGGACATCTGACAAAGTGTCTGGACATCCAATAACATTGCAGAAGTGGGTTTGAAGTGTGCGAGAGATGGCTAAGGGTCCTGGATGTCCTATAACTTATCTGGACGTCTAGATAAGGGTTGGAACAAGGTTTTTAGGGCTTCCTATGGTGTTGTGACCTAATCTAAGGGTGGCGAAGGCTTAGGGAGGTCTCTAGGCTATCCTAGGGCTAGGATGGACCTAAGCTCTTCACAGTTTACTACTTTATTTCTACTTAATAGAATAGAAAACCTTTAAACCCCTTACATTATTATTCCTACATCTAAACTAGTCCTTCTGCTCCAGCTCTGCTACAACTCCCGTTATTTCAGATCCAACTTCAGATCCTGCTCCAGATCCAACTCCAGATCTGCTTATTGCTTGCAATCAACATAATGCACTTAATCAGCACATTATAACATTATTTCATGCATAACTAAAGAGGGGCAATAAAGATGCAGATAATGCGTATGTATGCATGAATAGCCCTAACTTATGCTAAGTCCTAGCTTAATCTAGGTCAATTAAGACCTATGATTGCTGCGCAATCAGTTGACTGGGCGTAAGACTACCGTGGGGGACTCTCCCAACCAGGAGAGCACCACGTGTACCTTCTACTCCACGGAAAAGACTGCAAAAAAGATTGTTCCCACGAGGAACAAACAAGATCAAGAAATACTTGGATACTTTGTGAAATAGATGAATCAGAAATACATAGATGAGATAAAAAGAAATGAGAATAAAACCTGCTTGTTTGTTTCTACTTTACTTGCACATAAATAATTTAAACACCACTCTACTCAGCATTCGCTGACTCCGTCTTTTCGTAACCCGTTCAAGACCAGGAGTTGAGCAGCCCGAGTTTCCGGCTGCAAAGGGAGCTGGCCCAGTCGAGCCCAGCCGTAGTAGTTTCTTTTCAGTTCTTTGTTTCTATTGTAGTTGTGAGTACTATACTTTAAAATTTCTATTCTCGTTACTTTCTATTCTCTATTGTTGTTGTGGTGGCATGTAATATTTTGAGACAGTTGCTCTACTTTCCTTTACTGTTTCGTTTTCCCTTCTGCTCAGTTATATTGCATGTGTGAATATGATTTATTTTCCTACTTTTGGTTATTTCTCGTTGGACGACTAGGTCTTAGGATTAGTCGAGGCGAGCCGGTCTCAGGTCCTGTAGGGATCTGGGAGCCGGGTCGTAACAATTCATCTCTTTCAACCCTAAGGTTCACCTCACAACCTAGGGTTCAATCTAATATTTCTAAAGCATGCAATTAATTATTAATTCTAGGATTAGAGAGAAAACCACTCTACCAAGATATACGGGTGGAATGGGGGCTTGAATCATAGATCCCGTCATCTCCGCGGGCCCCGTATACTCAATTGGCTGAAGACCTATATAATTGTCCAAACACATCACACGAGTTCAAAATAGTATACGAGTGATACTAACATGTAGAGAAACTCAAACGGAAACCAACGATACTTCGTTTGTGCAAAACGAACTCTGTTTGGGCCCTAAATGGGCCAAAAGAGTTCATACTGGCTAAAATCGGATGTCTAGGACTAGACCTAAACGTCTTAAATGACCTCAGAATCTCACCTCGCTTTCCTGCGGCTTCCTCAGACGTCTAAACCCCTCCGCAATCGTCTAAGGGAGATCCCAGACGTCTAATACTCCCTCCGGTCGTCTAGGAGTGCAGTTAGACCTCTGGCACTGTCTCCAGACGTCCTAAAGCACTTCGAAGGGCGTGCAACGTGCCTTTCCCATGTCCTGTACCTGGGCATGCACATGGGTTTAAAAACACTACACGTAAAAAGGAGATGTACGTGCATGCGGCACATACAGAGCACATACCTCGGCACCCTGCGTGCTATCAAACGTTTGGCGCTAGCTCTGAACGTCCCAAGGATCCTCCAGACGTCTAGATATGGTCCCAAACATCTGATACTGCGGAAAATGGTTCCACAGTATCCCCGGAGAGCTTTCTCCTTACGCTCCCCTCCGCCCGCAGAGGCTACAGCAACTCCTCCAGCGGCTGCAAGAAGTCATAGAGCTTCTCTCCACAAGCTCCCTTGGCTGCAACTCCAACCGCACCTCCTCTCCCGAACTCCTCCAAGCTCCTCGCTCTCCCGCTCCCTCGCTCTCCCTCTCTCTCACTCACTCTTCTCCCTCTCTCCTACTCCGTCTCAAGCTTCCTTCCTTCCCCTACTCGTGGCTACAAGGGGATGGGGAAGGGGAAGAGGTCGCCAGCAGGTGGTGGAGGACGAAGGTGGAGGTGGTGGTGGAACCAAGGTGGAGGTAGTAGTGGTATGGAGATGTGGTGGAGATGGTGAGGGTGGTAGGGGGTTAAATAGGGAGTGGGTGAGGGTTTGTGAGGGGTGTGTACATGGGTGTGTGCGTGGGTATGTTGTGTGGGAAGAGAGAGATAGTGAAAAATTGTGGAATCTCCCCCGCAGAACCTTTTTCTTCCCACAAGGCCCACACACCTAGATCCAGGGGGTTTAAAATTACACTTACACCCCTATCTTTCTGAAAAACTACGAACGACCCTTGAGAAGGGTCATTTCAAATTTCAATACTTACATAATAGCTCATGACTGTCTCGATGCTCCTTCGAGGTGCTAGAGCACCACGATCATTTATTTTGATGATAACAAAACACGTGTTATTTAACATTTGCAATTTGAGTCCTAGATTTCAGGTCAATTGCAAATGTGGACGTGTTTAGACGGAGTTCAAGCTCGCATCCAGGACGGATTGGAGGAGCTTGACGGAAAACACAGGAGGTTCGCGTGGAGCGAAAGATTGGAGATGGAAGAAAAGAAGAATAGGATAGATTCTTTTTTATCCTTTCATGTATCTCTTGTATTTATTTTCTTGCTCTTTTTGATTCTTTAGAACATTATGTTAAAGAGCCTCAAAGTACCCTAAAAGTAGTCCTAGGAACACCTGCACAACCCTAGGATACTTAGGTTTTCTGTAGAATACTTAGAAAACCAATATAGGGCTCAAACAGCACTTCCAGACGTCTAATTCCAAAATCAGACGTCTGATAAAGAATTTTAAGACGTCTGACTGTTGTTTCAGACGTCTGATAACTGTTAGGCTGGACATAGTTAGTTCTGTCTGATGAAATCAGACGTCCAGACATTAGACCAGACGTCTTAGGAGACGTCTGATGACTTTGCCAGACGTCCAGTTAGTGGACCGTTGGCTGGCTTAGAAGACACTCAAGAATATGACCGTTAGAGCCTTATCAGACGTCCATAGGACTTCACAGACGTCTGATAAATGACCGTTTTGCCTCGGCTGACCCAAAATCTCTTCTCAGAGATTTTCTAGCCGTTGCAACGTTTGGAAATCAATTCCCACGGTAAAAGTAGGTTTCCAGACGTCCAGACTTAGTGCCAGACGCCCTCTATGTCGTCGGATGGACTTGTACAAAAACCCTGTTTAGATCTGATTCAAGTCAGGGAGAAACCCGCATAGAATCAGACGTCTGACCTTGGAATCAGACGTCTTAAAGTGGCCTTCCAGACGTCTGATGCCAGAGTTAGACGTCTGATAACCCTGTGAAGTGTAATCATTGTCCTGATTTCGGCCTGATTCTCTTGGGCTTTGCACCCAACGGCTATGGAAGCTTTTCCAAGCCTTCCAAAGCCTTCCTAAGGCCTCTATAAATAGAGGGGAACCTTTGTAACAAAAAACACAACATAAGAGACACTTAGAAATACACTTGGATACACTTAGCTACACATTTTCACACTCTTGTGTCCAAGAAGTTCTTGCTCTCCAAGCTCAAGCTCTACATCTTGAGAGCATCAAACAGTTTGCGCGCCCGCTCTCCCGCTGTTGATAACGAGAGCGACGTAGCGCCATCGCGTGGCACACGCACCGCGTCATCGTCGACGCACTCCTTGCAAAGGGGAGTTTCCTAAATCCTATATAAGCTTAGGTTAATTACTTTGTTGGCTCTATAGGTTTGTTGTTTTACTTTATCTTTGTATTTTGGTTGGGTATTCGCTTTGCGAATTCCCGTCTCCCTCGTGGGACAAAATCCTTCTCGTGGAGAGAAGGGGTTGAGGAACGCTAGCCTCGTACTTGTAGCGTGGTTGTATTGAGGTTGAATCACCCTCGTTCAAAGTGATTCGGTTAGTGGATTTGATCAACTAGGTTGATCAGAAAATCCTAACTCGAGAGGGTTAGGTGGTGGTTTTCACCCGGTTTGGGTTTCCACCTAAAAATCTTTGTGTACATTATGCGATTGCTTATTTTTGTGAGATTGCTTTATATTTTTATTTCCGCAATTTTATTACGTCACCCCTCCTGGTAGGGACGAACCTACAATTGGTATCAGAGCAGGTCTCGCATTTTCGGCGTTACAAACCGGCGAGGATCTAAACATGGAGGGAAGCTGTTCCACAAGTAGGATTTCCGAGGGGCAGTCCACAACCCGTCCGCCCTACTTTGACGGGAACAACTACAGCTACTGGAAGCTGCGGATGAAGACATGGCTTCAAGCCACCGACTTCACAGTCTGGGAGAGATGCGAGACGCCATTTGAGATCCCAGAAAAACCCGTGGGAGGCTACTCGCAGCAACAAATCCGTGAGCTCTCTTTAAACGCAAAGACCATGAACGCCCTTTACTGCGCGCTCAGCTCGGAAGAATTCAATAGAATCTCGCAGTGCGCCACCGCATACGAGATTTGGCACACACTCGAGGTAACTCATGAAGGTACCTCTAAGGTAAAAACCTCAAAAATTAATTTACTTTCTCAAGAATTTGAATCTTTTTCAATGAAATCTAACGAGTCTTTAAGTGAGATGAACACTAGGTTCACTCTCATTGTAAATAACTTGAAAGCTTTAGGAAAGACTTTCATCAAGGGGGAGCTTCAAGGGAAGCTTCTTCGTTCCCTTGGACCGGAGTGGGAACAGAAAGTCACCGCCATCGAGGAAGTGAACGAAATGGAGGAGCTCAACATGGAAGATCTCCTAGGTAATCTGATGGCCTACGAGACTAAGTTGAAGCAGAAGAAGAAGGATACACCGGAGCCTAAACTAAAGAAGACTCTCGCCTTCAGAGCCGCGTCGGATAGCGAGGTAAGTTCCGACGACGAAGACTTTAGAATTTTACTTAAAAATTTTTCCAAGTTTTGTAGGGAATTAAATAAAGAGAAAAAGGAGAAGGAAAGCCCGAGACGTTGCTACCATTGCAACGAGAAAGGGCACCTACGACCAGAGTGCCCTCTTCTCAAAAAGGAGAAGAAAAAGGAAAAGGAAAAATCTAAGAAGAAGGCGTTCCAAGCCACTTGGGACGATTCCAGCTCGGAGGAAGAAGAAGAAGAAGAAGAAACCGCTTGCTTTGGTTTCATGGCCAGAGGAAGCAATAGCGACAGCGAAAGCGGAAGCGACAGCGACAATGAGGTAATTTATGATCCTCAAGAAGCTTTTAATGAACTTTTTGAGATTAGTAAATCACTTAGGGTAGAAAATAAAAGCATTAAAAAGAACCTTAGTTTTCTTAGAAATGAAAATGATAGGTTAGAAAAACAACTCAAGGATATAGAGACTAGTCCTAAGGATAATAACCTGTTATTAGAAAATCAAGACCTCATCAATGAAAATAATAAATTGATTGAGGAAAATAATAGTCTAAAGTTAGAAATTTCTGATTTAAAGACTAAGATGGATACTATAGAAAGAGAAATTGCATGTCTTAGGGAAAGCTCTAACAAACTAATCAACAAAGTAGATGATTTTTATAGCCCTAAGGTTGAGAAAGGATCTCCATCATGGAGACCCGCTAACAAATCCGGATCCAAGCCCACTTGGATACCAAAGAAAAAATTAGAATCTTGTTTTGTAGGGTTCAGGGATGACTACAACATAAAGGACTGGACCTACAAGCTCAAGGCTGGTCAACTTAAGTTGGGAGAACCAATGAGTAGACCAAGGAGGAGAAGAAGAAGACCGACGAGACGGCGAACAAACGACGGACCCGCCGCACGTCGACCACCAGATTGGAGACCGGCGCCAATGCCCGGGCCTCCAAGCTACGGATGGGAGCCCCATCCGATGTGGCATCCACCACCACCATTCGGGCCATTTTATTGGCCATGGTAGGTGAGGTAAAAATTCTTAACCCTATCTTATTATCATAAGCATTTAGATAGGGGGAGTTAAAAAATGATGAGCTAATTGTCAATTTTTAAGGGGGAGAAATAAGGTAGCTAAATTTCCTTTAGTAAGGGGGAGAAAAATAATAGCTATCTTGTTGTTATAAAAAGGGGGAGGACATTACCTTTGTTAAAATAAATAGAAGAGCATGTTTTAAGGGGGAGTTATAGGAAATATAAAATCAATTAAACCTTTTTGATAATGTCAAAAAGGGGGAGGATTTTTATGCATTATTATTTACGGTTTTGTCATCATCAAAAAGGGGAGATTGTTGGTGCTAGAGCACCACGATCATTTATTTTGATGATAACAAAACACGTGTTATTTAACATTTGCAATTTGAGTCCTAGATTTCAGGTCAATTGCAAATGTGGACGTGTTTAGACGGAGTTCAAGCTCGCATCCAGGACGGATTGGAGGAGCTTGACGGAAAACACAGGAGGTTCGCGTGGAGCGAAAGATTGGAGATGGAAGAAAAGAAGAATAGGATAGATTCTTTTTTATCCTTTCATGTATCTCTTGTATTTATTTTCTTGCTCTTTTTGATTCTTTAGAACATTATGTTAAAGAGCCTCAAAGTACCCTAAAAGTAGTCCTAGGAACACCTGCACAACCCTAGGATACTTAGGTTTTCTGTAGAATACTTAGAAAACCAATATAGGGCTCAAACAGCACTTCCAGACGTCTAATTCCAAAATCAGACGTCTGATAAAGAATTTTAAGACGTCTGACTGTTGTTTCAGACGTCTGATAACTGTTAGGCTGGACATAGTTAGTTCTGTCTGATGAAATCAGACGTCCAGACATTAGACCAGACGTCTTAGGAGACGTCTGATGACTTTGCCAGACGTCCAGTTAGTGGACCGTTGGCTGGCTTAGAAGACACTCAAGAATATGACCGTTAGAGCCTTATCAGACGTCCATAGGACTTCACAGACGTCTGATAAATGACCGTTTTGCCTCGGCTGACCCAAAATCTCTTCTCAGAGATTTTCTAGCCGTTGCAACGTTTGGAAATCAATTCCCACGGTAAAAGTAGGTTTCCAGACGTCCAGACTTAGTGCCAGACGTCCTCTATGTCGTCGGATGGACTTGTACAAAAATCCTGTTTAGATCTGATTCAAGTCAGGGAGAAACCTGCATAGAATCAGACGTCTGACCTTGGAATCAGACGTCTTAAAGTGGCCTTCCAGACGTCTGATGCCAGAGTTAGACGTCTGATAACCCTGTGAAGTGTAATCATTGTCCTGATTTCGGCCTGATTCTCTTGGGCTTTGCACCCAACGGCTATGGAAGCTTTTCCAAGCCTTCCAAAGCCTTCCTAAGGCCTCTATAAATAGAGGGGAACCTTTGTAACAAAAAACACAACATAAGAGACACTTAGAAATACACTTGGATACACTTAGCTACACATTTTCACACTCTTGTGTCCAAGAAGTTCTTGCTCTCCAAGCTCAAGCTCTACATCTTGAGAGCATCAAACAGTTTGCGCGCCCGCTCTCCCGCTGTTGATAACGAGAGCGACGTAGCGCCATCGCGTGGCACACGCACCGCGTCATCGTCGACGCACTCCTTGCAAAGGGGAGTTTCCTAAATCCTATAGAAGCTTAGGTTAATTACTTTGTTGGCTCTATAGGTTTGTTGTTTTACTTTATCTTTGTATTTTGGTTGGGTATTCGCTTTGCGAATTCCCGTCTCCCTCGTGGGACAAAATCCTTCTCGTGGAGAGAAGGGGTTGAGGAACGCTAGCCTCGTACTTGTAGCGTGGTTGTATTGAGGTTGAATCACCCTCGTTCAAAGTGATTCGGTTAGTGGATTTGATCAACTAGGTTGATCAGAAAATCCTAACTCGAGAGGGTTAGGTGGTGGTTTTCACCCGGTTTGGGTTTTCACCTAAAAATCTTTGTGTACATTGTGCGATTGCTTATTTTTGTGAGATTGCTTTATATTTTTATTTCCGCAATTTTATTACGTCACCCCTCCTGGTAGGGACGAACCTACAGTCGCCAGCAGGTGGTGGAGGACGAAGGTGGAGGTGGTGGTGGAACCAAGGTGGAGGTAGTAGTGGTATGGAGATGTGGTGGAGATGGTGAGGGTGGTAGGGGGTTAAATAGGGAGTGGGTGAGGGTTTGTGAGGGGTGTGTACATGGGTGTGTGCGTGGGTATGTTGTGTGGGAAGAGAGAGATAGTGAAAAATTGTGGAATCTCCCCCGCAGAACCTTTTTCTTCCCACAAGGCCCACACACCTAGATCCAGGGGGTTTAAAATTACACTTACACCCCTATCTTTCTGAAAAACTACGAACGACCCTTGAGAAGGGTCATTTCAAATTTCAATACTTACATAATAGCTCATGACTGTCTCGATGCTCCTTCGACCCAAACAATGGGTCTGTGGTGAAGATTTAGCTCTATTAGCCTTATTTTTCTTTTTCTTGCTCCTATAGACATACATAATAATATGTTTTATTAATTTAAGATATATGAAATTAATAAAATAATCTGTAATCGTTTACAAACCTCCATTTTTGGATTCATTCAATGTTCGCATGCCTTCTTCCAATTGTCAAGCATAACATCAGGAGGAGCATCACCCATTGCCTCCTTGGGTGAACTCCTGTTCGAGAACCACTAACTACCAAATATAAATTTTTAGAAATAATATAAGAAATTATGTATAGAATGAAAATGTAAATGTTTAAAAATTCTTACATTTCTCTTGGTCTCCGTCCTCTAATCCCTATGGATTTTGGCAGCATGCTTAAGGATATATCGGGAGGCATTGGGGTCGTCAACCCAATCGTAATTTTGCTACATTAATTTTAAAAAAATATATGTCAATGTTACTTTAAAACAATTTTAAGATAAAGTTATAAAAGAAATAACTTTTGTAAATGAAATTACCTCCAACTAACGGATGAACTGCCTCTTCAACTCTGTGGGCACCTTCCTCCAGTCGAACTACGAAATGGGCATAATGATCTGATCGTTAAATTCCTCAACAAAGTTAATTAAATTATTTTGACTTAATTAATCGCATAAGAAAGTAACTTAGGTTAACTTGATTTTATATCGGTTGTGTAGTATAAGGTGAAGTTAACCTAACATTTTAGATTTTAAGTTCGTTTTAAGTGGTTGAGTCCAGGTCGTTCACTGGGAGGCATAATAGTAAATTAATTCACCATTTAATTCCTAAACATAAATTAACAACTACTTAATCAATCAGGATTATAATTAGATTATTTTAAGCTTATGAATAATTACACAAGAGATAGATGAAATTAATACATGCAATCATTCCAAATAAGAAGGAACATATTTACATATGAAATTCGTCATTAAGAATCAAGTAAACATGTCTATTACATCAATTACTTCTTACTACAAGAGATTAAGGCAAGAAAATGTTAATCAAATGAGTATAAATGCCTTATTACATCAATTAAGCTCAAAACAACAAGAGGAAACATGTTATAGCAATAAAAGTACAAATTAGACGTCTGAAAATAATATTGGTCATCTTAAAAATAGAAATTGGAAGTCTGAAATGATGGCAAGACGTCTGATTCTTTCTTTACATTTCTTAATTTCCTCGGCCCTTCTCTTCTCTCTTTTATTTCTCTGTCATTATTCTCTCTCTCTCTTTTATTCTTCTCTTTTTCTCTTCTTTCTCTTCTTCCTCTAAACCCGTTCTCTTTTCTTAACTTTCTCCATAGGTTTTCTCTCTTGTAAATCTCCCTTAGGATTGTGCATATATGCTCACACTTAACCAAAAATTTGGTTTTTATAGTTGGCGACTCAGATCAATCGAGGATACACAGCACCCCCTAGAGGGTGGGACCATACCCTACTAGGTTCGAGCCTAGTTTATGTTAGGTGTTTTATTTCCATTTCAAGCCAATGCACAATCTTCGGCTTCCCAAGCCCACACACACCCACTCAAGCCCACGTGCTCACACCCACAAGCGCACGCACACACACATGTGCACATGCACGCACCCACACCCAAGCTCATTTCCTTGCGCCCTATGCTGACGACCGATAAGCCCATTGCAAAAATTCATATTATACCATGCGACGCATCTGCAGACTCCCGAGGTGGGACTATCTTAGTCCACTCCAAGCCAAACTTTAGCCGATGATTCCAGCCGATTGGCTAGGCCAAATCAAGTGTTCTAAAGCTTGATCGAAAGCTCTTAAGATGATCTACCTAATTGTAACAGCAATTTAGTGTTCTGATTAATTTTAGCCCTTCGATTTGAAGAGCGAAACTAGAGGGAACGCACGGCCATTCATGGCCTGCAGAAGGTGAATCAGGTCTAGGGACCTATAGGGAAGGCTTTTGACCTCAGATGAGGTCCAGGACCATCTTAGAAGATGATTCTGCATCCAATGGTGAAGGAAAAGAGCTCTGTATGGTTTCAGGAAGAGGAAGAAGATTATGAGCTTCGTTCTGGAGCTCTGAAGCTCAGAATTAAGTTCCAGTTCATCCATCGAGAGAAAACAATCTCAACAGGTGATCTAAACTGATTCATGAGGCTAAAACAATAGATCTGGGTGGAATTCAAGTTTGAATCTCAATAGAAACGTTGTGAACAGTATTAGGCTCCAAAACGACCTAAAGCACACAGTAGATTAAACCTCCTTTAAATCTCAATTAAACATATTTAGATCAACTCGAGCACACTATATATCATCCTAGATCTCCAACGCACCTCTCAAAACACAGAATCAATCTTTAAATCCTCAAATTGAACCTGGAGTTGACCAAAACCATCTCAGAGTTGACTTTCTATCCTAAGCTTCCTCAGATCAAATTGAAACCTTGAATCTACTTAATTCTTCATTAGGAATTGGTCGAAGACTTCAAAACCAAATTTTGATCAGATCTACTATGAATTCAATCTTTGTCGCCTGAGGTCAGAATGAGGTTTGTTCGGTGGAAGATCCTAAAGATTCTTAGAGCAATTAAAGATCAAGATGATCTTCTACAAGTTCTTCTCAAGATTTTGGATCAAATTTTAAGACCTAAACCTCGTCAAAGCTGTCTCTCCAACTCCGTCGGAGTTGGAGAAGATAGAAATCAATAAGGAGCTCCAGACCTCAAAACGTAATATAAATCATCAATTTCTGATCCTTAAGCCTTATAGATGTATTCTGGAGCTTCTCAGGTCAAATCATGGGCTGAAGCTCAAAAATGACTCGTCGGAGCTCACTGGAGTTCTGGTGAGTCCAATTTTGATACACAGAAATGAAAAACACAGTAATTGAGGTCATTATTGACCTATGGAGATTCCTAGGACCTAGACAGATCTTAAAATCTCATCAATTTGTTCAAAGAATGATCAAGACATAAGATTGTTCATGGAATTCAAGAATTTGACATTTTGAGTTCTGTCAAACACAGAATGCCTCCTCTCACTCAATTGAGTGAGGGAAAATATTCTAAGGGGTGAAGCGATGTTAGTGGATTAGGTAATTGGATGGTTAACTCATCTCTGAGCCGCCATTGACAGCAAGCTCAGAAATGAGGGGAAAATTAGGCGTTTCTAGTAAATTGCTCTGTAGGAGCAATTAAGTGAATGGCGAAGTTCCTTAGGTGTTAGGGAAGTGATGAAGAGCCTCAATTGAAGGTGTATTAGGTTATGGACACCTCACCATGGACTGTGAGCTATCCAGGTGAGTGTGACTGGAATTAGGCGAATAGGTGAGTAATTAGGATGCATCTGAGGTTAATTAAGGTCCTAAGGTAATGGCTTGATGATGATAGACCATAATTGAGTGTGAAATAGCCTCAGAGACCTCCACCATGGACAGTGGAGGTCACCGGTGACAGTGATGTGGTTTAGGTGGTTTAGGTGGTATTTGTGAGTGGAAGAAGATGGAAATGGATTGTGGAGAGATAAGGAGAGTGAAATAATTTCTGGAAGTGTGAATGAAGGCCTAGCGAGGTTGGACTTGGCCTCGCCGGAGCAGAGGAAGGAAATACTAAGTCTAACTACACTAATCTAATTAAGCTAATTACTCTAATCTAAGATACACTAAGTAATCTACGATTACCTGGACGAAAGGAGGGGGAAGAATCTCCGTCGAAAGGTGCATAACGGAGGACGAAATCAGAGGGTAGGGAATAAAGCTCCGGCAAGAAGTTGAAGGCGGCAAGGAACAGGAATTGGTGCTCCGAGGTTTTGTCACAACCGTTCGGAGAGGAAGAGGAGGTGAGAGAGGCGAGTCCCTCGCGTGGAGGAGCTCCAATAGGAGGATGAGAGGTCGTCGGAGGTGAGCGACGAATAGCCTATCATCGGCTACAATGGGGGAAGAGGGAAGGGAGCCGACTAACAAAATCGAAGGGTTTAAGGGGTATTTATAGGGTTCGGCGGCTGTGAAGGAGCTCGAATCTAGATGGAATTGTAACTAAATTCAAGGTAACCACCGACATCTTCTCCGACGCCAGTGAAGTTAACCTTGAGTCCTAAATAGGATTTCAAGTGCATCTAGACCAAGGGATGGAAAGATGATAGTGAGCGCAAGCTCAAGGAGCTTGGTGAGGGTGGAATGGCGTCAGATGGACGGTGATCAGGTGGTAAACACACCGCCATTCCTCAACCGTTGAGCGACTGAAGAAGAAATGAAGAAGAAGAAAGGTATTCACAGGGACCTAGGTGTAAGAAAAGTTAAGGACCTAAGTGAATGAAAGGGACTCAAAAGTGATGAAACCTAAGGACTAAAACGTAAACTGAGGTTTTCAAGGCATCTTTTAATTTAATTCGTTTTAAACTTTTTATATATAATTATAAATTAGATAAATATTATATATCTACCCTAAATTTACGTTTTTGACCATTTTGGTTTAATTTATTTAATTAAGTTAAGTTACTTAAGTTATTATATACTTAAGTATAAATTAAGCTTAAGTTAAATTAGATATTAATTAGGTAACCAATTAACGATATTTCAAGTTCATTTATTAATTAAATTATTAATAATGTTAATTGACTTTTAATTAAGCATTTTTAACTTATTTTTAGGTCCTTTATTGATTTGTCCCTTATTCTATAATTATCCCTTTTATAAACATATTCCTATCTAATTAACTAGGGAAACTAGTTAATTCGAGGTAATTAGAAGCCATGATGAGCCTCTCATCATGGTCTTAACAATTTTGTCCACTCGACTGATAAAGATCGGATAATTCTCCACTCCCTTGTGGATCTAAGCCTAGTCGTTAATCTGACGCCCTCGGGGATACGTTGAAGGTCTAGATTTTTTGTCTTCCCCCGTCCTCTTCTTAGTCTACCTGCATAAACATTAATCACATTCATTATATATTTTTGAAGGTATATAATTTACTTCTTAAAGTTATATGATTTCTTACCCAAACTTGAGCCCACCGGTGAGTTGTCGACATGAACTGGGGATGTATTCCCCACCATCTCATCCTCCTCCTCCTCGCCCTCCTCCTCTCCTACCTCCTCCCCCTCAACCTCCTCTAATCCTCCATAATCTGGATCATCTTCCACTCGGTCTGGGAAGGTCTGAGCAATCTCCTTCCCCTTTCCCTCCCCCCGCATGTAGTAAACGTGACATCTCCCTTGGCCGTACGAAATGTGATTGCGGAGGTGGCTGAACCTACTGTTGAAAAGGTGGTTGAGCTTACTGTGGGGGGGTAGCTGAGCCTGAGGAGACGAATCGAGCTGCGAGGAGGGCTATGTCTCAAGAGGACCCTTTTCTCCAGATTTTTTCTTAAACAACTTCATCTGTAACAAGTAGAAAATGTAATAATTAATACAGTTATAAATCATTAATATATAAATTATCAATGAAAAAAACTTACAAAATAAAAAAGAAATATTTAAAAATTTCGGCAGAGTTTCCCCTTACATTTGGAGGTTTCTCTATAAACCTGCATATTAAATTAAAGTGGACACACCTTACATAAAAAAAAGTGTAAAGACATATCATAAGTGGGTACACCCTACATCTATTCAAATAAAATATGCAACACAAGTGGGACACCCCACATCTATTTAATAAAATAAAAAATAATATGTGGGCACACCCCACATCTATCAAAAACCTATAATTTCATCCAATTAAATTTAAGACATTGAAATTATACCTCTAAATACAACAACCTCCAAGTATGCCCATCACCGATAACCTATAATTTGAAAAACAAAAGTAATTAAAATGCCAGTAGAGTAAGAGTAAAAAAATTTGAACATGTGTGTGATTGGTTTAAGTTTAGATATTTATAATGTATAGAAAATGCTACTTGTAGTTTAGGTTTCTTAAATTTGAATGTGAATTTGATATAAACAAAAACGGAACAAAGTAAAGAAATTGTTACTAACCTTAAATGTCCACATCTACTGCAATCAAATCTATATGACCTGTTAATTCTTGGTATGCTTAAGACTGTGAGTCAAAATGGTTGCACTGTATTGTTCTTAGGGTATAACCCATACTCTTTGGCAATTATCAAGGACATAAAAAACTTATGCCACTTGACATGCCAATGTGAATGGTTCATCAGACTAAAGAATTTGACGATTAGGATTTAAACTCAAGAAAATGTGTTTCTTATTAATTTTGAAACCGATGCCCTCTTTAAAAACATCAAACCAATGACATTTAAATAGGACAACTCTACGATCATATCTGAAGCTCATCTCCATAATTTCTTTGATTTTACCATAATATCCATCTGGACCGGTGGAAAGATCTGAATCAACAACTCCAGCCTGTTGTGTCACCTTCCTATCATCAATTTCTTTATTTTGAATCTAAACCCATTTATTATATATCCAGAGTGATAATGTATATAATGTAATGGTGAATTGGCAATTACATCAAAATCTGGTACCCATCATGGGTCCTTATCCTCTTTCAATTGATGAACATGGTCTTTAAACTAATCTAAGAAGCCAAATTCGTTTGTCCTAGAAAGAGATAATCGTTTGAATTCCTCATAAAATGGATCAATTTTAGGAATTTATTTTAAAATATATAAATGCGTCCAACGTTTGTCATTTTCTGAAATAGTCTTGTACTCTGTATGAAGGATCGACCTTCCTTTGATATCAGAAATTGACAAACATTCTTCATCACTATCATTATATTCCCCCTCATAATTCCTTTTAAGTTTATTAAAGCGATTGTCTGTTTCATTCATATACATTGATGTAAAATTAATACACTCCTTCACGAGATAACCTTCTACAATTGATCCTTCCAGTTTTGCCTTTGTTCAAAACAAAATCTTTAAGCTTTTTCAAAAATTGCTCCATATGATACATCCATCTGAATTGTATAAGTTCACCAATTCTCACTTCATTTACAAGATGTAGCGTGAGATGAACCATTACATCGAAAAAGGCTGGGGGAAGAATATGTTCCATCTTACAGAGAGTAATGATTATTTGCTTATCCCAGTAATCCAATGTATCATTTTATAGCATCTTCAAACAAACATCATTGAAAAACTTGCTCATCTCTATGATTAAATCAACAACTGGCTCTGGCAATATCCCCCATATCACAAGTGGAAACAATACTTGCATATAAATGTGTGAGTCATGACTTTTCAAGCCAGGTATCTTTTTCTGCGCTTCATTCACACAACAGGAAAGCTACCAGGAAAATCCATCTGGCACCCAAATTTCCTTTAAGAAGGAGAGTAGTCTACTCTTCTAATCATGATTTAAGTTGTAAATAGCAGGTGGGAAATAGCCATCATCCTCATAAATATGCAACTTCGGACGTACCAAACTCTTCATGTCTTTTCTTATTTTCACCGTATCCTTTGGATCATCAATCAGACATAATACGTCTAAAATGTTCTTTTTGATGTGCATAATATCTAAATTATGACCTACTCTAAGATCTTTTCAATATGGCAGCCCCAAAAAGAAAATGCTTTTCTTTTAAAATCTAGAATTCCTCGAGGTCGTCTGGTCTTGTTTGAATGGTCGACCCAACCATATCTCACCCATTTCTTGTAATCTCTCTATTATAACCTGACCCGACAACACGATAGAATATGTACTAAGTTTATTTTTTGAATTTTTCTTTGAATACAGACACGTCCTGCCATCAAATTTACTCATGAACTGTGACATTCGCCTTCTATGTTCAATAGGTAGAAATCTACGATGTCCTAAGTAACAGAATTTCTTACTTTCCGACAATTGTAGGTGATGAGTATCTTCCATATAAACTGGGCAAGCATGCTTTCCTGTAGTACTCCAACCTTACAAATTTGCATACGCTGAGAAGTCATTTATGGTCCACAACAATGCTGCATGCATATTGTAAAATTCCTTCTTTTCTTCATCATACGTCATCATGCCGGTGAACCACAACTATTTTAGTTTATCGATTAATGGTTGGAAATAAACATCTATTGCATTTCCTGGTTATTTTGGACCGCGGATTAATAGGGTCAGCATCATGAATGACGATCTCATACACAACCAGGGAGGTAAGTTATAAATGACCATTACCACTGGCCATATAGAGTACGACGGGAGCATACTCTTAAATGGATTGAATCCATCGCTTGCAAGACCCAACCGCACGTTCCTTGTTTCTAAAACGAATGAATTATTTTTTTCGTCAAATCTCTTCCACTCCTCTGAATCAGTAGGATGACATATTCTTTCTTCTTGAGATTTACAATCCTGGTGCCATGTCATCAACTGTGCAGTTTTACTTAATATAAAAAGGCGTTGAAGCCTAGGTGTCAATGGGAAGTAACGAAAAACCTTCTGAGATTGTTTCCTGTTACTTTCATTTTGACCTTCCTTATATATCTCAAGTTCACATTCGAGACAGTTACTCAAGTTTGCAAATTTCATTTCTGAAAAGAATGCAGTCATTCAGACATGCATCGATCTTCTGATAGTCCAAACCAAGCTTAAGAATCTGTTTCCTTGCCTCATACCATGAAGTCGAAAAACCAGTAAGATTATTCAACAGCTCAGTAATAAACTGAAGTATTTCTGACATGAATTTAGCACTAGCTCTATTCATAACCTTCAGTTGAAACATCTTCAACAAAAATGACAACTTTGACATTTTTGTAACACCGGGAGAAATAGGATCCTCAGCCGCCTTAACAGCATCATAGAACAAATCACAACTGAACGGATCTTCCTCATCTGTATTTATATCCTCTTCTGTTCTCATCTCGTTCAACATGTCCTGTATTTCTTCACCTCCATAATCACCAATTTCCTCGTCGATCTCTTCGTCAATAGTGTTCTCATTGTTTATGACTTTCTCAGCCAACTCCTCTCCATGAGCTACCCAAGTAGTGTAATGCTGCCAACACTCATCACAAATCAAGTACTTGAGCACAGTATTACGATCATGCAAGGAACCATTCAAACATCTTCTGCATGAGCAAAAGATATTCTCAAATTGACCTCCTCGCCTAAATATCTTCTTATCATCATCAAAGGCCCAATCCAAGAATGAAATTACTGCATCCTTATATCTGGTGTAATCTGAACCCTGTAATCCAATCCAAGATTTATCCATTGTAACCTGAAATTTAATATAAACAAATCACCTACTAAGAAGGGAAAGGACCGAATGATTGTATCTTGATTAAGATTTTCACTTTATAGCTCATCCTCAAAGATTTGATCACAGCTTAGGTCTGCTCGTTACATGTAACCTTAGTGCGGTGAAATTTCGACAGCATCTCCCCGCACTTCTCCAATATACCCCCCAATACTAACCTTAGCTAGATTTCCTTTAATACCCAATTAAGGGCACCGCAGGAAACTAGATAAGATTAGTTGGTATACCAAAGAAGAGCAGGAAGAAGTAACTAAAATTTCACCGCACAAAGTTACATATAATGAGCAAAACTAAGTTGTGATTAAATCTTTAAGAACATTCTTTAGTTCGGTACTTCACCGAACTAAAGTCGATCGAGCCTTATGGCATGCTACAAAGACAACACATCATGAATGTAAGTGAGGTATACATACACTTCCTGCATTGTCCCTATAACATGATCATAAATCTCGACGGACGAATAATTTGGACACAATTTGACTCTGAGGACTTTTACCCTAGGGGTTAGAATACCTAATGTTTAGCCTCGCGTACATATATCTTCTTTAGCAAGTGTGTGCATCTAAAAATAACTAATTTAAACATTAAAAAAATTTACCAAAAAATTAAAATATCATTCAATTAAATTAAAAAGATTGAATGTATATAACCTGCAATTTCAAAAGTAAAATTAATTAAATAACAAATTCTAATCCTAAACCCCAGGAGGAAACGCTTAAATGGAAGACAAAAGGATAATTTAAGAATGATTTATCAACCATAACACAACCCGAACCTACCCATCACAACCACATTCTCAAACCCTAACCCAAACCAAACATGCAAACCATAACTCAAGTCAAATCCTAAACCCTAAACCCTAACCCAAACCAACCATCCAATCCCTAGGCCAAGTCAAATCCTAAACCCTAACCCAACCCAACCACCCTAACCCTCCCCCAACTTAAACCCTAAAACCCTAGCCCAAGCACCATATACACAACATAATACCAAACCTAAACAACATATATTAAACCCAACTAAACCTAGGGAACGCAATGTTCCAAGTCTGCCGACTAAATTCTAAACATTAAAACAATTTTGAAAAAAATTTGACATAGTTTCCCCTTATATTTTGAAGTTTTCTATATGACTACATAGCAAAATAAGACTCATCATAAAAGTGGGCACACCCAACATTAAATTTTAATTTCAATCAAACAAGTGGGCACACCCCACATTCACAATATATCATACATCCATTTAATGAAATTAACAACAGTATATGGGCACACCCCACATCGAACAAAAGCCTAAAATATCGTTACAATAAATTAAAAATATTAAAATTATACCTCGAACGATAACCTGGAATTTTATAAACATAATTATTTAAATAACATATTATCATGTTCTTTTCAAAAAAAAATTATCATGTTATTCAGAAAATTAGAACTTAAAAAATAGAGGCGACAGTGGCAGCAATAGGAGGAACGCGATAAGAGAAGGAGGATGAGGAGGGGGCAGCAAAACGAGGAGGAAGATAAGGAGGTCGACAGTAGGGGAAGGAGGAGGAGGGCGGCAACAGGATGGAGAGGAGGAGGAGGGGGGGAGGGCGATAGGATAGGGAGGAGGAGGGGGAGTAGCTGCCGAGGAAGAGGAGGGGGAGGAGGAAGGGCTGATCGCAGGAGGAGCGAGGAGAGGCGGAGGCGGCTACAAGAGGAGGACGAGGAGCAAAAGCGGCGAAGGGGGCGAGAAGGAGCAGGGTGACGCTAACGGAAGCGGAGGAGGGGGAGGTGCCCGACCACACGAGGATGAGGAGAGGCGGCCACCCAAGGGGGAGGAGGAGGAGGAGAGCCAGAGGGGGCCGGGAGAACGATGGTCGAGGAGGAGGAGAGGCAGAGGGGGAGAGGAGGAGGAACGGAGGCAGGGAGGAGGGGTCTCACCTGAGATGGCGAGGAGAGGTAGAGAGTGTAGGTTCCGACCCTACCAGGAGGGGGTGACGTAATAATTGCGGAATTGAAATATAATCTCACAAATAAACAATCACACAAGTACACAAGAATTTTTAGGTGGAAACCCAAACCGGGTGAAAACCACCACCTAACCCTCTCGAGTTAGGATTTTCTGATCAACCAAGTTGATCAAAATCCACTAAACCGAATCACTTTAAACGAGAGTGATTCAACCTCAATACAACCATGCTACTTAAACGAGGGTAGCGTACCTCAACCCCTTCTCTCCACGAGAAGGATTTTGTCTCGCGAAGGAGACGGGAATTCGCAAAGCGAATACCCAACCAAATAACAAAGATAAAATAAACAAGTAATCCTATAGAGCCAACAAGGTAATTATAAACCTAGCTTCTATAGGAATTAGGAAACTCCCCTTTGCAAGGAGTGCGTCGAGTTGATGACGCGGTGCGTGAGCCACGCGATGGCGCAACTTCGCTCTCATGAATTACGACGGGAGAGCGGGTGCGCAACAGCTTGATGCTCTCAAGAGAATGGAACTTGAGCTTGGAGAGCAAGAGCTAGCTAGGACACAAGAGAGTGGAAAGTGTATTACAAAGTGTTTCTTGTGTATCTTGGTGTCTCTAGGTGTGTGTTTGTGTTTCAAAGGCTCCCCTCTATTTATAGAGGCCTTAGGAAGGCTTTGGAAGGCTTAGGAAAGGTTCTATAGCCGTTGGGAACAAAGCCCAAGAGAATCAGCCCGAAATCAGAAACAATCATTGCTCTGACAGGCTTATCAGACGTCTAATTATGGCATCAGACGTCTGGAAGTTCACTTTAAGACGTCTGATTTCAAGATCAGACGTCTGATTTTGGGCAGGTCTCTTCCTGACTTGAATCAGATCTAAACAGGGTTCTAGCGCAAGTCCATCAGACGACATATAGGACGTCTGGCACTATGTCTGGACGTCTGGAAACCTACTTTTTCTGTGGGAATGGATTTCCAAACGTTGCAACGGCTAGAAAATCTCTGAAAAGAGATTTTGGGTCAGCCGAGGCAAAACGGTCAATTATCAGACGTCTGGAAAGTCCTATGGACGTCTGATAAGGCTCTAACGGTCACATTCTTGACTGTTTGCTAAGCCAGCCAACGGTCCACTAATTGGACGTCTGGCAAAGTCATCAGACGTCTCCTAAGACGTCTGGTCTAAGGTCTGGACGTCTGATTTCATCAGACAATACTAACTATGTCCAGCCTAACAGTTATCAGATGTCTGAAACAACAGCCAGACGTCTTAAAATACTTTATCAGACGTCTGATTTGGGAATTAGACGTCTGGAAACTCTGTTTGAACCCTATATTGGTTTTCTAAGTTTTCTACAGAAAACCTAAGTATCCTAGGGTTGTGCGGGTGTTCCTAGGACTACCATTAGGGTACTTTGAGGCTCTTTAACATAATGTTCTAAGGAAATAAAAAGAGCAAGAAAAATAAAGATAAAAGTACATGAAAGGATTAAACAAAATTCTATCCTATTCTTCTTGTCCTTCCATCTTCAATCTAGCGCTCCTCGCGAATCTCCTCTGTTTTCCATCGAGCTCCTCCAATCCGTCCTGGATGCGAGCTCGAACTCCGTCTAATCACGTATCCATTTGCGATTGACCTGAAATCTAGGACTCAAAGTGCAAATGTTAAATGACACGTGTTTTGTTATCATCAAAACAAATGATTGTGGTGCTCTAGCACCAACAATCTCCCCCTTTTTGATGATGACAAAACCATAAATACTAATGCAAGAAATCCTCCCCCTTTTTGACATTATCAAAAAGGTTTAATTGATTTTACATTTCCTATAACTCCCCCTTAAAACATGCTCTTCTATGAATTTATCTTAACAAAGGTGATGTCCTCCCCCTTTTTTTTTATAACAATAAGATAACTATTATTTTTCTCCCCCTTTCTAAAGGAAATTTAGCTACCTTATATCTCCCCCTTAAAAATTGACAATTAGCTCATAATTTTTTAACTCCCCCTATCTAAATACTTATGATAAAAAGATAGGGTAAAGGGTTTTACCTCACCTACCATGGCCAATAAAATGGGCCAAATGGTGGTGGTGGATGCCAGATCGGATGGGGCTCCCATCCGTAGCTTAGAGGCCCGGGCATCGGCGCCGGTCTCCAGTCTGGTGGTCGACATGCGGCGGGTCCGTCGCTTGTTCGTCGTCTCATCGGTCTTCTTGTTCTCCTCCTTGGTCTACTCCTTGGTTCTCCCAACTCGAGTTGACCAGACTTGAGTTTGTAGGTTCAGTCCTTTATGTTGTAGTTATCCCTGAACCCTACAAAACAAGATTCCAATTCTTTTTTCGGTATCCAAGTGGGCTTGGATCCGGATCTGTTAGCGGGTCTCCTTGACGGAGATCCTTTCTCAACCTTAGGGCTATATAGGTTATCTACTTTATTAATTAATTTGTTGGAGTTTTCCCTAAGACATGTGATTTCTTTTTCTATAGTTTGCATCTTAGTCTTTAAATCATAGATTTCTAACTTTAGACTATCATTTTCCTCAATCAATTTATTATTTTCATTGATGAGGTTATGATTTTCTAATAATAGGTTATCATTTTTAGGACTAGCTTCTATGTCCTTAAGTTATTTTTCTAACCTATCATTTTCATTTTTAAGAAAGCTAAGATTCTTTTTCGTGCTTTTGTTTTCTATTTTTAGTGATTTACTAATCTCAAATAGTTCATAAAAAGCTTCTTGTAAATCAAAATTTACCTCGTTGTCGGAGTCGCTTCCACTTACACTGTCGCTATTGCTTCCTCTGGCCATGAAACCAAAGCAAGCGGTTTCTTCTTTTTCTTCTTCTTCTTCCTCCGAGCTTGAATCATCCCAAGTGGCTTGGAACGCCTTCTTCTTACATTTCTTCTCCTTTTCCTTCTTCTCCTTTTTGAGAAGAGGCCACTCTAGTCGTAGGTGCCCTTTCTCGTTGCAGTGGTAGCAACGTCTTGGGCTCTCCTTCTTCTCCTTCTTCTCTTTCTTTAATTCCCTACAAAACTTGAAAAATTTTTTAAGTAAAATTCTAAAGTCTTCGTCGTCGGAACTTACCTCGCTATCCGACGCGGCTCTGAAGGCGAGAGTCTTCTTCGGTTTAGACTCCGGTATATCCTTCTTCTTCTACTTCAACTTTGTCTCGTAGGCCATTAGATTGCCTAGGAGATTTTCCATGTTGAGCTCCTCCACTTCGTTCGCCTCCTCGATGGCAGTGACTTTCTGTTCCCACTCCGGTCCAAGGGAACGAAGAAGCTTCCCTTGAAGCTCCCCCTTGATGAAGGTCTTCCCTAATGCTTTCAAATTATTTACAATGAGAGTGAACCTAGTGTTCATCTCACTTAAAGACTCGTTAGGTTTCATAGAAAAAAATTCAAATTCTTGAGAAAGTAAATTAATTTTAGAAGTTTTTACCTTAGAGGTACCTTCGTGAGTTACCTCAAGTGTGTGCCAAATCTTGTATGCGGTGGCGCATTGCGAGATTCTGTTGAACTCCTCCGGGCTGAGTGCTCAATACAACGCGTTCATTGTTTTCGCGTTGAGCGAGAGTTCCCGAATCTGCTGCTGCGAGTATCCTGCGTCGGGTCGCTCCGGGATCTCGTATTGGGCTTCGCAACGTCCCCATAGAGCGAAGTCCGTGGCTTGAAGCCACATCCTCATCCTCAGCTTCCAGTAGCTGTAGTTGTTCCCGTCGAAGTAGGGTGGTCGGACGGTGGACTGCCCCTCGGATATTTTGATCGCTGATGTGCTTCCCTCCATTTGATCTCTTGCCGGGTGTTACTCCGATCTCGCAAGACCTGCTCTGTTACCAACTGTAGGTTCCGACCCTACCAGGAGGGGGTGACGTAATAATTGCGGAATTGAAATATAATCTCACAAATAAGCAATCACACAAGTACACAAGAATTTTTAGGTGGAAACCCAAATCGGGTGAAAACCACCACCTAACCATCTCGAGTTAGGATTTTCCGATCAACCAAGTTGATCAAAATCCACTAAATCGAATCACTTTAAACGAGGGTGATTCAACCTCAATACAACCACGCTACTTAAACGAGGGTAGCGTACCTCAACCCCTTCTCTCCACGAGAAGGATTTTGTCTCGCGAAGGAGACGGGAATTCGCAAAGCGAATACCCAACCAAATAACAAAGATAAAATAAACAAGTAATCCTATAGAGCCAACAAAGTAATTATAAACCTAGCTTCTATAGGAATTAGGAAACTCCCCTTTGCAAGGAGTGCGTCGAGTTGATGACGCGGTGCGTGAGCCACGCGACGGCGCAACTTCGCTCTCGTGAATTACGACGGGAGAGCGGGTGCGCAACAGCTTGATGCTCTCAAGAGAATGGAACTTAAGCTTGGAGAGCAAGAGCTAGCTAGGACACAAGAGAGTGGAAAGTGTATTACAAAGTGTTTCTTGTGTATCTTGGTGTCTCTAGGTGTGTGTTTATGTTGCAAAGGCTCCCCTCTATTTATAGAGGCCTTAGGAAGGCTTTGGAAGGTTTAGGAAAGGTTCTATAGCCATTGGGAACAAAGCCCAAGAGAATCAGCCCGAAATCAGGAACAATCATTGCTCTGACAGGCTTATTAGACGTCTAATTATGGCATCAGATGTCTGGAAGTTCACTTTAAGACGTCTGATTTCAAGATCGGACGTCTGATTTTGGGCGGGTCTCTTCCTGACTTGAATCAGATCTAAACAGGGTTCTAGCGCAAGTCCATCAGACGACATATAGGACGTCTGGCACTATGTCTGGACATCTGGAAACCTACTTTTTCTGTGGGAATGGATTTCCAAACGTTGCAACGGTTAGAAAATCTCTGAGAAGAGATTTTGGGTCAGCCGAGGCAAAACGGTCAATTATCAGACGTCTGGAAAGTCCTATGGACGTCTGATAAGGCTCTAACGGTCACATTCTTGACTGTTCGCTAAGCCAGCCAACGGTCCACTAATTGGACGTCTGGCAAAGTCATCAGACGTCTCCTAAGACGTCTGGTCTAAGGTCTGGACGTCTGATTTCATCAGACAGAACTAACTATGTCCAGCCTAACAGTTATCAGACGTCTGGAAACTCTGTTTGAACCCTATATTGGTTTTCTAAGTTTTCTACAGAAAACCTAAGTATCCTAGGGTTGTGCGGGTGTTCCTAGGACTACTGTTGGGGTACTTTGAGGCTCTTTAACATAATGTTCTAAGGAAATAAAAAGAGCAAGAAAAATAAAGATAAAAGTACATAAAAGGATTAAACAAAATTCTATCCTATTCTTCTTGTCCTTCCATCTTCAATCTAGCGCTCCTCGCGAATCTCCTCTGTTTTCCATCGAGCTCCTCCAATCCGTCTTGGATGCGAGCTCGAACTCCGTCTAATCACGTATCCATTTGCGATTGACCTGAAATCTAGGACTCAAAGTGCAAATGTTAAATGACACGTGTTTTGTTATCATCAAAACAAATGATCGTGGTGCTCTAGCACCAACAGAGAGGAGGGTTTTGCGAGGAGAGGTGACGGGGAGGGTTTACAAGGAGAGGCGCTGGGGAGAAGATGAACAGTGATAGGAGGTCAGTGCCACGAACAATAGATGAAGCAAGATACGCCATCAGTTTAACTACTAATCGACGGCGAAAGATAAATTAATTCCACTCTCGATCGCGCCAAAATTTTGGGTGCTAAATTTAACATACTTTTTACCATCGCTTATTAAAAAAATCGATGGCAAAGGATAACTTTAATTGCTCCTCCATCGAGCCCAAATTTTGGCCGCTAATGTTAACCTACTTTTGCCGTCGCGTATTCAGAAACTGACGGTAAAGGATAAATTGAATCCCCCCTCCATCGCGCCTAAATTTTGGCTGGAAATTTTAACCGCCATTTCATCGTCTCTTCTTCTTAGAACCGATGGTAAAGCTTCAATTATAAGACGTCTGGGATAAATGTCAGACGTCTAATCCTAAGATGCTTTCCTTTCTATTCTCACAAGATCGAAATAGGGTTCTAGAATAAGTTGCCTAGACGACAGGTCGGACATCTGACAATATATCCAAACATCTGAGAAGACAAAAATGCATTCACCATCGCTTATCTAAAAAAACGGCAGCAAAAACACAATTAAAACTCCATCACTCTTTGAGGAGTTAGTGAGGAGGGGAGGGGTACGTAATTGTACACTACTCCTTTGTTGTCGCTTAATACTCTAACCAACGGTAAAAATATATTTATCGTCGCGTATTCTACCAACCTACGGCAAAAAAATATTTGCGTCGCTTACTATAGCGACGGCAAAAAAATATTTGCGTCGCTTACTATAGCGACGGCAAATATTAATGACAACTACGCGTCCAATCATTTTTCTTCAACCGATAGATGGTCGAATACAGGGTTTCACCGTCACTTAGTTTAATAAGCGATGGTAAAAATAATATTACCGTCGATTTTATTAACCGATGACATATCACATTTTCCAAGTACCATACATCAATATTCTCGAGTATATTGTCCATTGTAGGATTTAGTAGGTGAGGGATATTTGATTTAAAATACATGCACACTTTTTTTGCTGACTACAAGGTTGGATATATGAATAGAAAAATCAATTTAAAAGTTAAGTATTTCTTTTACAATTAGAAAATATCCTTTCTGGTGATCTTGTGAAATGCAGGGAACAAATTCACTTGGTTGAGAGAGAGAAAGAGAGAGAGAGAGAGAGACTTTTTGAAATTAAAAAAAATGATCTATTGACAAACTCTTATTAAAACTACCTCACCCTTAATCCAAGTATGAAATGGAACATTCTTCTATGACGAGAGAAACGAACACTAGTGCATTGGGAGATATCAAGAGAGAAAAAGTGGCGGTCGTATTTCTTATGAAAATTTTTTATCTCCTCTATAGTTCACAAATAAGAAACTTTTATTTTCCTTCCAGGTTAAAATATTTCTTATTGGTTGTCATTAATGATAGTCAACATTGCATCCCACCTACCAAGAAAGACCTGGAGTTGCTAGAAAGCAGTGTTATCTATGTGATGGTAGAGCTTCTACAAGGTTTGGATGAAGAAAATTTTATAAGGAGCACTAATCAAGATATGGACTTAAATTATAATTTGCAAGGAGAGATAATGAACTTAATCAATCCCTTTTCTCCATATGCGAATTTCGGGACTCAGCAGTAGCCTCCTATATATGACACCTGAGGAGACTTTGAGGACTTTCATGCCTCCGGAGCATGGACGCTTCATTCGTAATGGGAGAAGCTAGACGATCTTCAGCTGATATGGATAAAAGGGGTCTTCGTTGATAGCCGTAGTTGAGCAACTACAAACACAAGTTCCGATGTTGCAGCAGAAAAACCAGCAAACGCAGTAGTAGCTCCAAAATGTCACTTCACAGCTACAGCAACAAACACAAGCATGGCAGGATGCCAAACAGTTTATGAAGCAACAAAGGTTGGCGATGGAGCAACAAAGAGATGAGATGCAAGAGCTGATGCGGCTTATACGAGGTAGGCTGACCAAGCCAAACTTCTTATTATTTCCAACCTCGCAGAGACGACAATGATTTTGATGATGGTGGAGCACGTCATCGGATTGGAGTAGAAGTTTAATTTTATTTGTGTTAGATTTACATTTATTTACTCTATATATCGATCCATTCATGTTATGAGAACTTTTATTATGAATGAAATTTTATTTCATCTTATCAATTGTTGTGTTTGAAATAGTTTCTATATATATATATATATGTATGTATGTATATTGAAATTATAGATAACTTACCTATATATATACATAACATCTAAAAAGATTAAAATATTAAAGGTGACAGTATGTGTTGTATACAACAGTTTTAAAATCATCGCCTATGACGAAAGATGCTTTTAAATTTCGTGCTTAACATTATCGACGATAACCTCTATAATTGACGTATATCTTTATAGATGATAGTTTAATTAATAACCATCATTTAAACATATCACATGACAGTTGTTAAAACTGTCATGCATAATCACACATACATAATGATTTTAAATGAAAATCGTCGCATAAACACAGTAGCGACACACTTTTGTGACATCATATTGTGAGGGTTCAATGGCTTTTAACGACGATTTTGAACCGTAGCGAAAATCAATTTGTCCTGCAAGAAGTCATGGCAGAAAGGGAGCGGTTTGACATGAGATGTCTAATCATAAAGTCCCTCACCGAAAGCGACATGAATGGCAAATAGAGCCAATTCTCTCATCCCCTACATTTACGTCAAGGGCAAGCTTCACTTAACATTGACCCCTTCTAAGATTACGGGGAGATGGGCTACTCCAACCAAAGTGCCCATCACCCCAAGGGTTTGCCCATGGATGTCCAAATTTGCAATTCTACTTGATATAAAAAGATGTTGAAGTCTGATGTTATCGTTATCATCCTCTATATTTAGTTTAATTGACTAAGTATTAAGGTTAGAGTTATCTAATTAATTTATAAAAGAGTATAATTCAATTAGGGTTGGAGAAAGAAGAAATAATAAAAAAAGGATTAATTATGTAATTTTTACGAACAATTATAAATGTAGAATGAATAAGGGTTGAACTTATGGTTAATCAAAAGTCAATTGAGCTTTAATTTCTTAAAAGTGGGTTAATACTGAGTAATTCAAGATTTACATTCAATTTAAATGTTAATTCTTAATTAAAAAATCCTAATTTCGACCTTACTTCAATTAAAATGGTTACGATGGAGCTAAATGTAATCTAAACCTTCTAAAAATTATTTAAAATTATTTAATAAGGTTTGGAACAGTCAATTTGACAATCGAAACCTGTTTCGACCTAAAATAGAGACTGGGCAGGTTTTTAATATATTTTTGGGTCATATTGCAAATTGACTATGCAAACAATATCATAACACAAAATCGAAGTCGCCATTAAATCTTTTCAACCTAAATTAGGATATCATAAAAATTTGGATTCATTCGGATTTCATCTGGGCCTAGTTTGCTTTGACCCTTGAAAACCCAATTTCATGCGAATACGCCGCTATCTTTCGAGTTTTCTTGAAAATGGCCCCTTAATAATTCATCTTCTTCACAAAAAGATCCCCGCCAACATCTCAGGCATTGACACCCTCCACATCAAGCTTCAAGCTTGACTTCCGGTCGACCCATGCCACGGTTGGACATGAGCTCTAAAGAGGAATTGGTCCTCGGTTAATCCCACATCAAACGGAGGTGGTTTCATCATGGGAGACCACGTCTAGAACTCGTTCTTCATGATCAAAGGTGGAGCGCATCCTTCGCTTTCAACCGTGCTTTTCCTTGCACAAATGAGCTCATCTCGCGCTCCAAGTGCCCTATAACGCTTCGTCGAGCTCCTCTCTTCTTCGTGTTCATTTGGACATGAAACACCTCCTCCCTCTTCTCCCCCACTCACGCCAATAGAGCACCTCGGAGCTTCACTCAACCCCTTCGTCCGCCACTCTTCCGCCAAAATTGGGAGAGGGTTTCTCTTCCCCACCCTCGCACAAAGCTTCACGCGAAGCTTCGAAGCTACTCACCTTCTCCTTCACTCCGACCAACCCCCTTCAACGCCCACTTCCTCCTTGTGTTCGCTAGGTCTCCTCCCTTCCCCATCTCTAAATTAGTTTAGGGCTTTAGTTTCTTTAGCATCCAATTGCATTTCTGGAGCATCTTAGCTCCATCCATCCACGCCATCTCCCTTAGCTTCTTTGCCGAGCTTCTACACACATGCCCTCTCACAATCAAGAGAGGGATTTGATTTGGGAAGGTTTCCCTAGTCTTCCCGAGTCTTTTGAGACTAACTAGAGGTCGAAAGAGCTCGTATTTTGAGTATAAGGCCTCACTGGAGAGGACGCTAACGCCGAGCTTCTTCCCCATCTCTAGCATCCTTGTTTGTCGTCATCTTCACCAGACATTGCCGAGCAAACTCCGCCATCACCTCAGCAAGCAATAGGACTCTCCCCAAGCCCTTCACCATCCCCATCTACCGTGTGGATCCCATCTCTGGCGACCCTCGTTGGAGAAGAAGAGAAGAGGTCTACTAGTATGGACCTAAATGAAAGAAAAATAAATCTGCATGACCCATTTGGTAAGACAGCAGGGACCTCTTTGCGACAACTCAAGAGCAGATTTGCGAATCTTGTTGGATTTACTTCAAAACTTGTTTCTACATGGTTTTTAGTGCAATATCTTGTTGAACATTCTTGTTAATGCTCATTTAGGTCCAATTAGATAAATATTTGATTATCATTGTGATCATTAACTCTTATTGAGCATTTAATAAGCATTTAATTAATTTTTTTTGTTGCACTCAAAATCATTTTCTTAATCTATAATTCGAGTGCTAATGAGAACTTGTTTGATTTTTAAAGCTTGATTCCGTATAATAAGTTCACCCAAGTAATTTGTGAATATTTCAAATAGTGATAGTTACGCATTTTTACTCCCTACGAACGACCTTGATTACTCTTTTAATTCAAGCAATATAAATTTAAATGTTAATTAAAATAGTCGATAGTACTACAATGTGATTTTAAACACGACTTAAGCCAGTTCAAAAAGCCTAGAAATTAATGGAAAGTAACGCAAAACCTTCTCAAGTTGTCTTCTAACACTTGTATCTAATGATTTCCACACCACACTGTGGACAAGTACTCAACTCTACATATTCATTTCTATATAACACACATCAATTTTTTAACAATCTAATCCAAGGACACAAATTTACTTCTTTACCTCATACCATGTCTCAGGATAACCTTTCAAATTATTTAAAAGTTCTCTAATGAATTGAAGAACCTCAGACATCAATTTAGACATCTCTCTATTCATAACCTTCATCCAAAATAATTTCATAAGAAATGACAATCTCAACATGGATGTGATATCAGAAGCAATAGGTTCTAGGTTCATCTGCTACCTTAATAACATCATAAAATTTATTACAAGTTTCTCAACCATCCGGATTGTCACCTGCCACTCTCATTTCACCAAGTATTTTATTGATGTCATCAACTTCAATATCCAAAGCTAACTCATCAAAATCTATCTTATCTCGTCTGACTTCCTCTATAAAATTCTCTCCATGAGCAATCCACTTAGTATAATGCAACCACCAATCGTCGCAAATTGTGTGCTTGAATACAGTATTCTGATCCTGAGAATATCCATTTAAGCATCTCCTATATGGGCAAAGAATCCTATCGAACGATTCTCCTCGTTTGAATGACTTCCTATTGTCATGAAATTCCCAATCAAGGAACTCTCTCACTCCATGCTTGCATCGGGAGTAATCTAAGTTCATCAAACTAATTCAAGACTTGTTCATGATAATCTACAAAAATAAAATAAAATCACTCAATAATTACAATTAAATATTAACGGTGTTTGTATTTTAATTAAGGTTTTCACTTGATAGCACATCCTTAAATATTTGATCACAACATTACTAGTTACAAGCAACTAGTGTAGAGAAATTTTGCCGGCATATCTCTGAACTTCTCCAGTATACCCCCAAGACTACCCTTAACTTGATTCCTTCTAACCCCAAATTGGGGGCACTTTAGGAACCTAGTTAAGATCAGTTGGTATACCGAAAAAGAGCGAGAAAATGCAACTGAAATTTCTCTGCACACTAGTTACATGTAACAAGTAATTCTAAGTTGTGATCAAATATTCAAAAACCCCCTTTAGCCCAGTACTTCACTAAACTAAAGACGATCGAAACTTATGACATGCTATAAAGACAATGCTTTGTGCATATAAGTGAAGTATACGCACACTACTACATTGTCCATGTAACATGATCATAAGTCTTGATAGGTGAGTATTTTAACACAATTATCTCCTCCTAAACCCTATAACCTAGGGGTTTAAAGTTGTACTTAGGTGCATCCAAATTTGTGTAAACATATATATCTATAAATTCATTAAAATGATATAATTTGCAGTTAAAATAAATAAGTTATCCATACAAAATAAATTCTCCTAAATTCTTAAATTATTAAAATTTTCGACAAAGTTTTCCTTTAATATAAGCTTCTTCCCATAATAAACACACACAATTAATGATGTAATTAAACATTCACAACAAGTGGATACACCTCACATTTATCCGGACAAATTAAGTCAATACTTCCCACATTCTACTCAAACATATAAAATATAATTAAAGTGTATGCACCCTACATTCATTCATAAAAAATAACATATAATTAAACAAATTTAAGTGGGTGCACCCCACATTCATTCGCATCTACAATATATATAACAGAATAAAGTGGGTACAACACACATTAACAACATAATTAATCTAAAAATTGACACATTTATACCTCGACGAAACATGAAAATCGACGATGACCAGTCTGACAACCAACCTACCCTAAATTGAATCATACAAATCAAACATAATTAATATAAATTTTAATAAATCTAAACCCTAAAAAAATCAAAAACAAAAAGTAGCAAAGGGTGGGAGGGGGAAGGGGTGGAAGGGGAGGAGGAGGGGTCAGATGGGAGAGGAGGTGGTGGCAGGGTGAGGAGGAGGGGTTCAGTCGACCGATTGAATAGGAGGTTGTGGCAAGGGGAGGAGGAAGGGGTCGGCCGGTCGAATGGGGGGTGGTGGTAGGGGGAGGAGGAGAGGCTGGATAGGGAGGAGGAGGATGAGGGTTGTTACAGACAAGGAAGAGGTGGCAACAGAAGAGAGGGAGGTGGATGAATGCTGAAGAAGTGGGGAGGAGGTGTCCAAAGAGGATTTTGGAAAGGAGGTTGATCAAGGAGGAGAGTAAGGGTAGAGGGGAGCGGTCAAGTCGTGCAACACCTCAAATGAGGGCATTTACGATGATTTTGAAAAAATTCGTCGTCTAAGGTAAGATAAGATACGAAAAATGTCACCTGACCAAATTTTCAAGTTTAGTACATACGACGGTCTATCCCTAAATCGTCATGTAATATAATATATGATAATTATTACAACTGTCGTTTATAATGCATAACGAGATGTCCCTTCGTATTGTTAAGGGTGGTTTTTCAAATTTAGTTTATAAGATGGTTTAGTGTAAAACAGTCATTTATATAAAGAATACAACGATTTGAAAGCCGTCATGTATATGATCCATCAATGCTCGATGAGGGCCTGGGGAATACTCAATGGAGATGATGGTTTTAGATGGAACTGTCGTGTCAAGAACGTCGCAAATACATATTTTGATAAAAAAAAAAGGAAATACTTAATGAACCCTAACTAGAGTCCATTAATGTAAATACTTAAATTATGATGGATATTATGTAATTTCATAAGTTTGATACGACATTTATGTAAAATTTAGAAAAATAAGGAAAAAAAAGATAAAAAGAAATCTCCACGCCCACTACACTCGTACAGATGAGCAGGTCATTTTCGTTCCCCTCGCTGTATACGGTAAAATATAAAAAATAAGATAAAAAGTAAAGAAAATAGAAAAAGAAATACGTCACAAGAATGGAAATTAGACGACCTCCTGAAGGAAGGTAACCCCACTCTCGTAAGTACGGTAAATCATTAACTAAACGAATCTCGAAGATCGCACCAACGAGTTAATCGTATAAATCGACCAATAGGCCAAAAATGATTGGAAACTCCACTGTATCCGCCAAGGGTCACTGTGGTCCCCAACAAAATTTAAACAACAGTATCAAAACAAGAAAAAGAATGATGAAGCCACCAACAACGAACAAAACATGCAACAGCAGTAACATGCGACTAGCACGCAAAATCGAGCAAATGCACCGACACATCGCAGCTCCCTCCTCAATCAACTCTGCACACGCCTCTCGATGAACGGGAAGCTCCCTCCAACCACCGCATAAGCCTCCCAAGGAAGAACACCGGCTGCAGTGCCTTTGCATCCTCACTCGCATCCAGTAGCTACCAGTCACCAGGGGCCATGCATGTCAAGATCAAAGATATTGGCGAGATCCGAAGGGAGGAGAGGTGACGATAGTGGCCACTTTTAGTCAGGTTTGATGGATAAATACTCCTACATAATCATCTAAGGGTCATAATTCCATAATATTCTGATTTACGAAAAAAACAAGGAATCAGGGTTATTTCTACAATTTTCACAACATATCATAAATATAGGATAACCATGGGATTTGTCAGGGATAAATTGAAGGTTAAATGAGCATTAAAGAATAATAAGTGGGTCCATAATGACAGAAACGGGGTTTCAAACATTTCGAGAACAAAATCATAACACAAAACCTTAATTTCAGAATCACTTAAATTAATAAGGCTCTGGTCAGAATAAAATTCATCTAAACCTCCTCAAATTCATAAAAAATTATTCTACGAGATTTGGTACCTTTTTTTTTACCATCTGAACCTATTTTGACCTTGAACAGTCTCAAATGGAAGTTTACCCTTATTTGGGTTTTTATGCAAATTTCCTAGTCAAACTTGGTCAAAACTGAATATGACTTCACCATTAAATTCCTTAGTCCAAATTAGGTTTGTATCAAAATTTGGACCTAATCAGAACCCATCTTGACCTAGTTTGCAATTTAGCCCTTTAAAATTCTATTTCTTACATTTAACCCCTTAGGATTTGAAATCCTTACATTTAGCCATGTAACTTCTCATCATTTTCTTCATAACAATCCCTGACACCATTAACAATGTGAACCCAAAGCTTGCGACCTTCAATCTGGGATTTCTCCTTGATTTCTCGACCAAATCCCTCCAAAATTGGAGGGATTAATCTTAAGAACCTTCCCAATCAATTAAACCACATCTTGGATATGGTTTTGGACCATAAAGCTCATGCGAACTCCTCGAATTCCAGGATCCTCTTCCCTGAAATTTCAGGGAAGAGCTTCTCGAGCTTCTTCAAGCTTGAAAACCACTGTTACAACTCGAACCCAATTCCCTACGGTACCCGAGAATGGCCCGCCTCGACTAACCCAAGACCCAGTCGTCCAACGAGAAACAAACCAAATGCAAGGACAAACATTTCCACAAACCACACATGCAACGTAGCTAAACAAATAAGAAAAGGCAGCAACGAAAAGTATAACAGAGTTCAAAAGGAACAGTACTCCACAGGCGGAAAATAAAGTTCGCTAGCTAGCCATCACAACTAAAACAGAAAGGACATAAACAACAGCAGGTTCCAACATATACCAGAACTACTCACTAATAGCAACTAAAGTCCCTGAAACAGAAAGGGGGAAAGAACGAACTACTGCTGGGCTCGACTGGGCCCAACACCCTCTACAGCCAGTGGTAGTGGATGCTCAACTCCCTGACCTGAACATGTTTACATATATAAGTGGTCAGCTAATGCTAAGTAGAGTGGCACATAAGAACATTAAATGCATTAAACATGAAAGAAAAGCAGTAAACTATTCATGCATCTTTCCAGTTATTCATTATTATCCGTTACCATTTATAATCAACTATGTGTTTCTGATTCAGTTATTCTAGTAAGGGTCCATAACATTTCTTAATCCACTTGTTCCCTAAGGGAAAGATCTTGATGCAGTATTCCCATGATGCAGGATGTACACGTAGCACTCTCCTGGCCAAGAGAGTACCCCATGGTAGTCTTACACTCGGTCTGCCACCCAAGGGTCATGGTCGCGACATAGTGGTAACTACGGCACGTGCAATAAACACACGAGTAGCCACCCCTCACTGGCACGCAATCAGTCCTTTCTACTAACGGGTATGCCCAAACATACAGCAAAGAACAGAACAGGGGCCACACCCCTCAACAGTTTGCGTACCCTTGCCTGACCATCCCAGTTTGCCCAGTGGGCCTAACAAGCCGGGTCCCAACCCAAGGGGTGGCTAGCTCTCTCCCCACACAAAAGTGACAGTAGCTCTCCTCGATACCACGTACACGAGAGCCAGCTCACTTTCCATACCCAAGTCTAAACAACCATCCAACATGCCCATAGACAACATGTTCCATCATGCGTCAGATGTCTATATCACTATACGTTGATTCCCTTTCCAAGTTCCCCGTAGGTTTCATGCATAGGTATTCGTCTCATTTCATTACGTGGCATGTATCTCTATCACATTCTGGTTTCTAATTCATATAGCAGGCAGCTCGTAAATTAACCGGATAAGCAATCATCACATCACTTTAAATGTTCTATTTCTCATAGTAGGGAATTTAACAACATGCATTCTCAGATTTTATAACAAGCAAAGTTCAAGTAATATACATGCACCATTCTCATCCGAGGGTTCATCTCATATCCTAGGTTTCAAGCAAATATTTCTAATTTAACATGCACTTTAATAAATTGAATCACATGGGTAAAGAGAACCACTATACCAAAGTGTACGGGTGGTATAGGGGCACGAACGGTGGATCCCGAGGTCTCCGCGAGTCCCGTGTGCACTACGGATTGGAGACCTATTCCAAATAGTTAGTCAAATCAAACATTAACATTGTTGACCAATATTCCATTATGTCAAACAAACTCAAAACAGTAAAAAAACGACCCTAACACGTAGGAAATTCTAAAAGAAAACCAATAGTACTTTTTTCCACAACCGACTTCGTTAGGGCCCTGAACTAGCCCAAACACGCGCACCTTAGCCAAAATCAGACGTTTGGGGTGAGTCCCAGACATCTTAAACGAGCTCAGGATCTCACCTTCCCTTGAGGACCAATTTGTAAAGTAATTCTTGAGGACTAATTTGTAAAGTAGGTCAAAATGGCCTTCCCTTAGGTCCAAATTTTGGTACAAACCTAATTTCGACCTAAAGAATCTAATGGTAAAGTTTGATTTTAGGTTTTACCACGTTTGACAGATCAATTTGCATAAAAACCTAAATTAGGTCAAAAATTTGGTATGATTCCAATCTAGGTCAAGATAGGTTCCAATGGCCAAATTGAAGATTCTAAACCCTAGGGGATGTTTTTCATGAATTTTAGAGGGTTTAATTAATTTTTATCTTACCTGGAACTTCGTGAATTAAAGTAGGTTTGTATTAGGGTTACAGAATGTCATTTAATTCATAGAAATTGCTATAACCTTTTTCAGATCAAATCATCCCACTTTCTTTCTTATTAATCCCATTTGACCTGTGTTTAGACCCTTAGACATCCCGTTTGTGTACTGCATTGGTAAAATTGCAGTTTTACCCCTTGTGAGTTGCTTTATGCTCAAATTTATAATTCTTTGATTTAGGCTTTCCCTTAGGTTTTGTAGGAGCTTTTGTATACTTATTTAGGTCAAAATGTGCTAGTTAGGGTTCATGATGAGGCCCTCATCATCTCACCTTGCGTTCCTGCATCTTAAACACCTCTCTCGGTCATCTGACACCTCTCCTAATCGTCTAAGAGAGCAGTTAAACGTCTGGGTGACCTCCTCTCCCTCGTTTCGTCAGTCTGCCACCATACCAGTGGTAGAGTCCTCCCCGCCGTGCTCCTCCACATCGCACCGTACCCGCGCGAGCCTCTCCGACCCCTTCCTCGTCGCCATCATCCCCATCTCAAGGCCTTCGTCTCCGGCGACTGTAGGAACGAGCCGTCTGCCTCCTACCCCCCTTTCGTCCCCTAAGTAGGTTAGAACTCTTTCTCTCCCTCTACTCGTCATTTTCGCGCATTCAATTTCGTAAAACACCCCTCGATAGCCACTGAGAGGAGGTCGCTGGAGCTTGCGGGTGTCTGACCGGAGATGAGGACGGAGGAGATTTTGGGGTTTTCTCAGGCCAGGACAAGCTTGCCCCAATCGGCTGGACCTGGATCTTCTTATATAGGAACAAGTAGAGGGAGAGTCGCAAGGAGGCGGCCAAAAGTCTTCACCGGAGGCATGGCCGGAGGGGATACCCATACCTCTCGAGTGTTCACACGAAAGGTATGGGGCGATTCAAGGCAGGGGGAGCTGCTCATGTAGTAGGGGTTTTCGCAGAGAGCTCCCCTTTCAAATCTAGGAGCAGCTCCCTGGGGAAACGAGGAGAAAATCGCCTCGAAACCTCGCCGAAGGTATGGGTCCTTGCTGCAATGGCAGAGGGACCTGAATGTATAAAGTGACGAGAAAGTTGAGGGGGTTTTTGCAAGGGATTCCAAAAGTTAGGGGCCAGAATGTAATTGGGTGGACTATTTTGCAAAGTAGGTCAAGATGATCTTCCCTTAGGTCCAAATTTTGCTAAAACCCTAATTTAGACCTAAGGAATCCAATGGTGAAGTTGGATTTTAGGTTTGACCACGTTTGACTGTATATTTTGCACAAAAACACAAATTAGGTCAAATATTGAGCTTGGGTGCCAATCTAGGTCAAAACAGGTTTCAAAGGCTAAATTGAAGGATCTAAACCATATGGGATATTTTTCCATGAATTTTAGAGGGTTTAGTTGATTTTTATCCTATCGAGAATCTTGTGAATTTAAGTGAGTTTGTTTTAAGGTTACAGAATGTCATTTAATTCTTAAATTTCACAATAACCCTTTTCTAACTGAACCATCCCACTTTTTCCCTTATTAAGTCCAATTCACCTATGTCTAGACCCTGAGAAATTCCATTGATGTACTGCAATAGTAAAATTACAGTTTTACCCTTATTTCATGTATTCTTCTTAGATCAGTAATCTCTTGAATTAGGCTTTTCTCTTGGTTATGTAGGAGTTTTTGTTCTCTTTCTTAGGTCAAAATAAGCTAGTTAGGGCTCATGATGAATGATGCCCATAGAAAATCCTTATGAGCTCTCCTCTACTTGTGAAGCTCTCTGATGATAATATCATCATCAGCTATATCTAGCTTTAATTAATCATAATCAACAGATAAATGCTCCTACATAGCTGCCAAAGAGCCGGAATTCATTGCAAACTACAGTTTTAACAAAATATCCTAAATGCAAAATAATTACGGGATTTCCCAAGAGTTAATTAAAGATCAAATAGTCATAAACGCCAAATAAGTGGGTTCATGCAGACAGAAACGGATTTTCATGTGTTTTGAGAATTAATGACATCTAAAACCCTAAAAATAGACCCGCTTAAATAATTGAGGTTCTTGTCAGGATAAAATTCACCCAAACCATCTAAAAATCATAGAAAAGTATTCCCTAAGGTTTGGTACCTTTGCTTTGACCATTATAACCCATTTTGACGTAAAACAAAGTCTTAAACAGACAATTGCCCTAATTTGCGTTTCTACATAATTTTCCCAGTTGTAATGACCCATCACACTTTTATCCTTTAAGACGTCTGGAGTCTCAGTCAGACGTCTATCTAGATGTCTAGACCTTTTCCCAGACATCTGAAAATGAAATTTTTGCACTGCACACTGCGCTCTACGCACGGGCAGCGCGTAGAGCCCTCCCCTTCTCTCTCCCTTCCTTTTCTTCCCCCAAACCCTAAATCCCACGCCTTCCATATAAGCCCCCCCTCCTATCTCCTCTTCACTCCACACACCAGCCACCACCACCTTCAGTGGTGTGTGGGACTGACAAGAGGGGGCGAGCGAGGGAGAGCGAGAGGGAGGAAGGAGGAGAGCGCGGGAGGAGGAGGCCGAGGTCGGAGGAGCTTTAATGGAAGCTCGGCGGAGCTCGTACGGCCACCGCTGGCGCATGCAAGAGGAGGAGAGAGCTCGGGGAGGAGGCCCCCCGGCCCTCTATAGCGGTTGGAGCTGCGGCAGCACGAGGCAGAGCAAGCTACGAGGAGTTCCTGAAACTGGAAGTTTTCCAGTATCAGGCATCTGGAGTGGAGTCCAGACGGCTGACGGGGTACCTGGATGTCTAGAGCTAAGGCCAAACATCTGAAAGCTCATTTACCACAAGGTACGTATCTCCCTGCGCCATGCATATCGCAGCACAGGGGTATATGTCGATTGACCGTGCCTACGACGTCGTACGCAGATGCAGCCTTAGGAAGGAGCGCGGAACGCTTTCCCACGTGCTTTTGGACGTCTGATCAGATCACCAGGCATCCGGAGGTGCGTCCAAACGACCGGAGGCATTGTCAGACGTCTGAAACTGCCTTCAAACATCGCAGAGAAGGCCTGGACATCTGAGGATACCGCAGGGACTTAAAGTAAAGATCTGGCACCTTTTAAGACATTTGGGAGTATTCCCAGTCATCTGATTTTAAACAGTAGGCACGTTTTTGACCCATTTGGGGTCCAATCAGAGTACGTTTTACGCAAACAAAATACATGTATTTTCCTCGTGAGTTCCTCAACGTACTAGAGTCCTTTGTACATTGTTCCGAATCCTCCTTTTGTGATGTATTCCCTGGTATAGGGTTTCAGCCTGCTGCGTGTTTGGGGCTCGTAGAGACACCTAGGTCTGCAGTTCGAGCCCCCACTACTCCCGTGTTGCCTGGTAGAGTGGTTATTTCTGTTAATAATATTTAAATAAGAATGTGCTTGTGGAAATAGCCGAATGGAATCCTAGGATGTGGCATGAACCCAAGGATAGAGAAATGAATGAACTGTTTATGCTGTATAATGTACTTGCATGCATGATTGAGATAAACTACTAGCAATTGCATGTATTAAACTTGTGAGTTGCCTGTTAGAGTATGAACTGCCTGTAATTAATGAACAATTACCTGTGAAATCACCAGTTGTATGTATCAAATTATGGAAACACGAGCTGCCTGTATATGCATCAGAAATAAATTGTGAATGGTGAAATTTGGATCAGAATAAATGAGGTGAACATGAACATGAACCTTACGGGGAATTAGGAGTAGAACTCCTGTGGATAGATGGAAACCTGGAATGTAGACGAGAAGTGTGCTGGCTCTTGAGTACGTGGTACCAAGGAGAGAAACTGTCCCCTTTTTGTCTAGAGCTAAGCTAACCTCCCTTGAGTTGAGACCCGAGGTTAGGATTGGCCACTCTACACCAACTTCTGTTAGCCCTCGAGTACGCGGTACCAAGGCGAGCTACTAGTGTAGGAAGAGAGCTAGCCACTCCACGGGGCCCGGGGTTCAGCTAGCCACCCTACACCGACTTGTTAGGCCCTCTGGGCAAACCGGGGTAGTCAGAAGAGGGTGAGCGGACTGTGGAAAGGTGAGACTCCTGTTGCGAACATGGGCATCAGACGTAGTTTAAGACGTCTGGAACCCCTCCCAGATGTCTGGTATTAAATTTTTTCGGCGTACAGGTTCACATCTACGCGCCTGCGCTCGCAGACTAAACCCGCAGCCTTCGTTTTTCTCTCCCTGCAGGCGCAGCTTTCCTTCTTCTCTCTCCCCGCGGCTGCATTATAAGAACGCTCCCCCTCTCCCTCACCCTCACTCCACCGTCCTCTCTTCTCCTTCTCCCTACCAGCAAGAGCGCAAGCGAGCGAGTGAGCGAGTACGGCAGCAGTGGCTGCTGCGAGCGTACGGGAAGGAGTGTTGCGAGAGGAAGAAGAAAGCTCGACCACGAAGGTGCGAGCTTTCCAAGGCAGCTAGAGCCAGCCGGCGGGAGAGTAGCGAGCGTAGGGTGGCGCGGAGGAGCTGCTGCAGCTCGGGCAGCAGGCGGACGCGGTGCGGCGTGGCCACGCGTCGCGGGCGGAGAGCGAAAAGGGTCTTGATTCTGGGAAAATTCCCAGAATCAGACGTCTGGTCTTGTGTCCAGACGACGCCGAAGACATCTGCAGGAAGGTCCAAACGTCTGACAGGTACACTATTTTCCTACCTTCTCCTTTTTACGCATGTACGGCCATGCAGCCGTCCGCCGCGTTCTTCTGCGCCTCTTTGTGATGAGAGCAGGTGTGTGTATGCCCAGGTTCTGTTCGGGAGGGCGCGAGGGCTCGCCATCCCACACGGATCAGACGTCTGGCCACAGTACCAGACGACGGAGAGGACCTCCATACGTCTGGGGTGACAATCGAACGTTTGGGAACTAGGACCAGATGATCCAGCGGGCTTCTGGGCGTCTGAAGGACTGCGCAAACCGAGGTATGACCTGATCGACCTTTTAAGACATCTGGAAGAAGTTCCTGACGTCTGATTTTGGGTAGACTCGTCGTTTTTGACCCGTTTAGGGTCCGTTCGGAGTCTGTTTTCCGCGTTTCAAGTTTTGTTCTTTCCGGATTTATTTCCTCTACCTGTTTACAGTAATTGTATACTGTTCTGAGAAACTCCTTGTGATTGATCCTTGTGTTAGGACCCCATTCCGTTGCGGCTGTGGGGGTTGCGGAGGCACGCGGGATTGCCGACCACGCCCCCAATACTCCCGGTTTCGCGGGTAGAGTGGCCCTTTAATTTATTTAACAAAATTCGTACAATCATGAAACTATTAATAGAGTCTAGGGCATTGCATGAACCCTAAGGCTGAAGAATTAGATTGAATCATAGATCCTAGGGTATTGCATGAATCCTAGGACTGGAAAACTAGATTGAATGATAGATCCTAGGGTATGGCATGAATCCTAGGACTAGAAAACTAGTTGAATATATACATTGCAGTCTTGGAAAAGTGGAAAGGAAATGATAACTGCCTATAAATTGGTTAATAGTTGACTGTTATGCATGAATAAATACGGTTGAGAACATGGGTTATATGAATATAAAGCTGGAACGATGAAACCTAAATTGGCTGAGTTAAAAGAGCATGAACCCTACGGGGAATTAGGAGTAGAACTCCTGGAAAGGGAATGGAATAGAATTAGGGAAGTGAGCTGGCCCTTGAGTACGGAGTACCAAGGAGAGCAACTGTCCCCTTATTTAGTGCAGAGCGGAGCTAGCCGCCCCAAAGACCCGGGGTTTGGTCTGGCCACTTTGTACCGACTTTGGGCCCTCATGTACATAGTACCGAGGAGAGCTACTAGTGTAGAGAGAGCACTAGCTACCCCACGGGCCCCGGGGTTCTGCTAGCCCTCCTACACCGACTTACTAGGCCCACTTGGCAAACCAAGGTAGTCAGGCGAGGGTGCACGGACTCTGGAGGGGCAAGACCCCTGTTTGGTTACTGTGGAGGGGCTGGACCCCTGTTACTGAGAGGGCTCTGCCCTATACAGGTTCCGTGCTGTACTTTGGGCGTACCCGTTAATGGAAACGACTGACTGCGTGCCAGTGCGGGGTAGCTACCCGTGCGTTTATCACGCGTACCGTAGTCACCGTTACGTCTGTCAGCGACCTTGGGGTGGTTGACTGAGGGTAGGACCACCACGGGGGACTCTCCCGGCCAGGAGAGCACCACGTGTTACTTCTACGTTTTGAAAAAGACTGCAATCAAGAACGTTCCCATAAGGAACATTCAAGATCAAGAGAAGGATCCGAGGAATAAATCAATAGTGAATAAATGGAGAAATATAAAGAAAGAAAGTAAAAATATAACAGCTATTGCCCACTCTACTACCTCTTCTAGCTTTTAGTTGCCACTCTACTCAGCGTTTCGCTGACGTGTCACCCTTGTTACTTTTCAGGACCAGGTGTTGAGCAGCCAGAGTCGGCGGCTGCAGAGGGCACTAGGCCTAGTAGAACCCAGTAGTGTTACCTGTAGTACCTTCTGTACTTTTCTTTCCGCTGTAGTGAGTAGTTTTCTGTTACTCCCTGTACTCTCTTTATTGTAAGCTTCATGTTATGTACATGTTTATTTCTCTTCTGTTGTGGTGGTGTATACTGTAGTATTTCCTTTCTTTACTGCTGTATTTTGTTACTGCTAGTTATATACATGGTGAATGTGGTTTATTTTACTGCTCTTTTTGTTACTTTCTCGTTGGACGACTGGGTCTTGGGATTAGTCGAGTCGGTCCGATTCTCGTGTCTCATAGGGATTCGGGAATCGGGTCGTTACAAGATGGTATCAGAGCAAGGTCGTCCCGAGAAGTGAATCAACTGACTGGAAAAAAACCAATTCACGTGTCTGTAACTAGAGTAGCCACCACAACGTTTCTTTTGACATTAGCTCTTAGACTTCTTCGTTAGATATCGTTCGTTATTGACGTATTTCCATTCTGTTTCGCGTCTCCTTGCAGGAGATGTCTCGAGAGGGACTAGTGAGGTGGGCCGCGGGCGCGGCCGAGGACGAGGTCGGCGAGGTGAGTGTGTTGCAGTCGACGTCTCAGTGGACCAGCCACTGCTCCCGGGCATTCAGGCCCAGGACCTCGCCCAGCTGATACGGGATATAGTGCGAGAGGAGCTCCACCCACCGCCCCGAGTGCCTCTCCCAGGGGTTGCGGAGGGGAAGTCCTTTGTGGGACCACTCGACGGACGCGGCGTTGGACGCGGGGGAGGGGATGGGCCGCCACCACCCCCACCTTCCTCCGACACTTCTGTGCACGATGCACCTTTACCTGGAGGTACACCAGCATCCCCACTGCAGTGCCACTTCGAGCTTTTCGGGCAGTTCCGGAAGCTGAAGCCCCCCTCCTTTAAGGGGGATGAGGACCCGACCGAGGTAGAGGACTGGCTCGAGCAGATCGAGAAGGTTTTCGACACCCTTCGCCCCCTGGTGGAGTGCCGCGTGGCCTTTGCCACATACCAGCTAGAGAGTGCAGCACACAGGTGGTGGAGGGCGGTCAGGGGACAGGAGAGGGACGAGCCGACCTGGGACCGGTTCGTCACCCTCTTCTATGAGCAGTACTTTCCCCAGACGTGGCAGGACCAGAGGAGGCGGGAGTTCCACACTCTCCGCCAGGGGACGATGACCGTAAGCGCGTACCGCACGCATTTTCTGGAGCTGTCCCGCTTCACAGCGACAGCAGTAGCCACTGAGGAGGAGCGCCTTTGGAGGTTCACCGAGGGGCTCCGGCCTGCGATTCGGGGGTATGTCAAACCCTTGAAGCTGCCTACATTCTCGAGGGTGGTGGAGGCAACTATGACCTACGAGGAGACCAACCCGTCCGCGTGAGATACTGACAACGGGCGGAAGAGGCCCTACCAGCTAGACTTTTCACAGGGCCGGCGAGAGAGGAGACACGTGGCGTCCGCAGGAGAGCCGTCTCGTTTTGCAGGGCCATCAGTGGCCTTTGGGATCCCTCGACTGGGGCAAGTTGCAAGCACCGAACCCCCGCCCAGCCGACAGCAGGGACCCACTGAGGGCGGGAGTCGGGTTCCCCTCTGCTACCAGTGTGGCCAGCCGGGCCACATCAGGAGGGACTGCCCATCTAGGGCAGGAGGTCAGCAGATACTTCCCGCGCCGAGCACTGGAAGGCGAGCAGGAGGCCGCGGTTTCCAGGCGCAAGGAGGAGGACAGCAGTCACGGGGAGGGTACCGACCAGCAACTACCCGTTCGACGTAGAGTGTGGCTCCTTCGTCCGCACCTAGGGTTGAGGGGCGTATCAACGCCCTGACCCACAGGGATGCCAGAGCTTCGGGATAGGTGGTGGCAGATATGGTTTCAGTTTCCGGCAGACTCGTTTACACACTTTTCAATTCCGGCGCTACGCACTCATTTGTCACAGCCAGTTTCGTAGTTAGTTTGGGCCAGGATTACATGCTGTTAGAGGATTCGTTCCTGATCAGAGGTCCGAGTGGTCAGCTATTTGTAGTTGAGGAGGTGTACACGGGTTGCAAGGTCAGTATTGGGGGACATAGCCTTCCCGCTGACCTAATTATGATACAGATGGAGGACTTTGGTGTTATTCTGGGGATGGACTGGCTGTCCGCTTACCACGCTTTGGTGGACTGTTTTGAGAGGAAGATTGTCTTCTCCATACTGGAGTTGCCTTCTTTCGAGTTCCACGGTCAGTCAGTGGACGGAGGCTTCAGGTGCATTTCTGCACTTCGAGCGGTGAGACTGTTGAGCCAGGGGTGTGAGGGCTTCCTAGCTTGTGTGGTGGCAGAGCCCAGCCCTGTGGCAGACTTCCAAAGTATCCCGGTGGTCAGAGAGTACCCCGACGTGTTCCCAGACGACTTGCCAGGACTACCGCCTGAGCGTGAGATCGAGTTTGAGATCTCACTAGTACCAGGGACCAGCCCCATCTCCACCGCACCATACAGGATGGCACCACTTGAGCTGCGAGAGCTCAAGTCTCAGTTACAGGATCTTTTGGAGAAGGGCTTTGTGAGGCCTAGTGCGTCTCCCTGGGGAGCCCCGGTACGGTTTGTAAAGAAGAAGGATGGTACCCTACGCCTTTGTGTGGATTACCGACAGCTGAATAGGGTCACCATCAAGAACAGATATCCGCTGCGGAGGATCGACGACTTGTTTGACCAGCTGCAAGGTGCCACGGTATTCTCCAAGATCGACTTGAGGTCTGGATGCCACCAGTTGAGGATCAAAGAGGCAGATGTCTCCAAGACAGCTTTCCGCACCTGGTACGGACACTACGAGTTTTTGGTCATGCCGTTTGGGCTGACCAATGCCCCCACTGCCTTCATGGACCTGATGAACCAGGTGTTTAGACCGTACTTGGACCAGTTCGTGGTGGTATTCATTGATGATGTACTCATCTATTCTCGAGATCAAACGCAGCACGGACAGCACTTGCGGATGGTTCTGGACACACTGAGACGACGTAGGCTATATGCCAAATACAGCAAGTGCGAGTTCTGGTTGGGGGAGGCGACCTTCTTAGGTCATGTGATCTCTGGAGATGGCTTGGCGATGGACCCAGCCAAGGTCGAGGTAGTGCTCAGGTGGGAGAGACCGCATACGGTTACTGAGATTCGCAACTTCCTGGGACTGGCAGGCTACTACAGACGGTTTATCAAGGGTTTTTCACAGATTACACGTCCTATGACACAGTTGACCCAGAAGGACGTGTCCTTCACTTGGACAGACGCCTGTGAGGCGTGTTTTCAGGAGCTGAAGGAGAGGCTGACTTCGGCTCCCGTGCTCACCATCCCTGACAGTAGTGGCGGGTTCGTTGTGTACACGGACGCCTCCTTGCAGGGGTTAGGGAGTGTGCTCATGCAGAGGGGTCACGTTGTCTCTTACGCTTCGCGGCAACTGAAGCCCCATGAGCATAGCTACCCTACCCACGACCTAGAGCTCGCAGCTGTTGTCTTCGCACTAAAGACCTGGAGGCACTACTTGTACGGTGAGACTTTCGAGATTTTTACAGATCATAAGAGCCTCAGATACCTTTTTGATCAGAAGGAGCTCAACATGAGACAGAGACGTTGGTTAGAGCTCCTGAAGGACTATGACTGCAGCATTTCCTACCACCCGGGAAAGGCCAACGTGGTGCTGACGCCTTGAGCCGGAAGGCGCCCGCACACTTGGCCAGTTTACAGGTGCAGAGTTGGAGCCTTTTGGAGGAGATGGGCAGTTGGCGACCCCTAGAGTTACGGGGGCACTGTGGGGCAGTGACTATAACACGACAGACAAGGCCAGAGCTGATGGATCGCATCATCACAGGACAAATGGCTGACCCATACATGCAGTCCTTGCGCGATAGAGTACTGTCAGGAGACCCGAGGGACTTCTCTTTCACAGACCAGGTGCTGCGCCTGAGGGGACGTCTGTGCGTTCCCAGAGACGAGGAGCTGTTGAGAGAGCTCCTGACTAAGGCACACGGTTCTAGATTCACAATACATCCCGGAAACACAAAGATGTACCATGACTTGAGATGTGAGTTTTGGTGGAGGGGGATGAAGGGGGATGTGGGTGAATTCGTGCAGCAGTGTTTAGTGTGTCAGCAGGTGAAAGCCAAGCATCAGAGGCCTGCAGGGCCGCTATAGCCACTTCCTGTGCCAGAGTGGAAGTGGGAGAGCATCACCATGGACTTGGTGGTGGGCTTACCTATTACCCAGCGAGGACACGACGCAGTCTGGGTAATCGTTGATAGATTGACGAAGATGGCGCGATTCTTGCCGATCCAAGTCACTTTGGGACTAGCACAGTTGACAGAGAGGTATATCCGCGACGTATTACGTCTACACGAAGTTCCGCAGGAGATCGTATCCAACCGGGATACCCGCTTTACGTCCCAGTTTTGGGCTGAGTTTCAGCAGACCCTGGGGACGCGGTTGAGATTCAGTACAGCCTACCACCCCCAGACGGACGAACAGTCTGAGCGCACGATATAGACACTTGAGGACCCTTTGCGTGCCTGTGTACTGGACTGGAGGGGCTTTTGGGAGGAGCACTTGCCCCTGGCGGAGTATGCATACAACAACAGTTATCACTCGAGCATCGGCATGGCACCCTACGAGGCTCTGTACGAATGGAGATGTATGGCACCCTTGAGTTGGGTTGAGGTGGGGACCAAGTGGAAGGTTGGCCCCAGGCTGATCCGGCAAAGTCAAGAGGTAGTCGAGCAGATTCACAGGCGACTCCGCATTGTTAGGAGCAGGCAGAAGAGCTACGCGGATCAGAAACGCAGAGAAGTGCAGTTCAAGGTTGGGGGCCACGTCTTCCTTCGTGCTTCGCCCATGAAGGGCCTGCAGCGGTTTGGGGTGAGAGGGAAGCTCGCGCCGAGGTTTGTGGGGCCCTTTAAGGTCCTAGAGCGGGTTGGACACATTGCTTACAGGCTTGCCCTCCCTCCTCAGCTTTCTGGTGTGCACGACGTGTTCCACGTGTCCAACCTCAGGAAGTATGTCGCCGATTCCAGCCACGTCCTGAGCCACGAGAGCGTCGAGGTGGGCGACGACCTGACCTACCCCGAGAGGCCAGTGCAGATTCTTGACAGAGCCATCCGCAGTCTGAGACGGAAGCAAGTACCCCTGGTGAAGGTCTTGTGGAGGAGCCAGCGGTATGAGGAGGCCACCTGGGAGCCTGAGGCGGCGATGCGGGAGCAGTACCCGGAGCTTTTCGCGGGTACGTCTTTTCGGACCGGCTTCGGTCCTCTTTGAGTTTGTTATGTATATATTGCTCTTTCTCGCACCCTAGTTAGCGCAAGTTTCAGGGATGAAACTTCCTTTGAGTTTGTTATATTGTTACAAACATGGGCATCAAACGTAGTTTAAGACGTCTGGGAAGTGTCCCAGACGTCTGGTATTAAATTTTTTCGGCGTACGGGTTCGCGTCTGCGCGCCTACACGCGCAGACTAAACCCGCAGCCTTCGTTTTTCTCTCCCTGCAAGCGCCTCTTTCCTTCTTCTCTCTCCCCGCAGCTGCCTTATAAGAACGCTCCCCCTCTCCCTCACCCTCACTCCACCGTCTTCTCTTCTCCTTCTCCCTACCAGCGAGAGCACGAGCGAGCGAGTGAGCGAGTGCGGCAGCAGCGGCTGCTGCGAGCGTACGGGAAGGAGTGTTGCGAGAGGAAGAAGAAAGCTCGACCACGAAGGTGCGAGCTTGCTGGGGCAGCTAGAGCCAGCCGGCGGGAGAGCAGCGAGCGTAGGGTGGCACGGAGGAGCTGCTGCAGCTCGGGCAGCAGGCGAACGCGGCGCGGCGTGGCCGTGCATCGCGGGCGGAGAGCGAAAAGGTCCAGACGACGTCGAAGATGTCTGGAGGAAGGTCCAGACGTCTGACAGGTACAACATTTTCCTACCTTCTCCTTTTTACGCGTGTACGGCCATGCATCCGTCCGCCGCGTTCTTCTACGCCTCTTCGTGATGAGAGCAGGTGTGTGTATGTGTAACGACCCGATTCCCAAGTCCCTACGTGACACGAGAACCAGACCAACTCGACTAATCCCAAGACCTAGTCGTCCAACGAGGAAGTAACCAAAAGAGCAGTAAAATAAACCACATTCAACATGAATATAACTAACAGTAAGGAAATACAGCAGTAAGGAAAGAAACCACTACAGTATATACCACCACAACAGTAGAACAACATTCATAACATAATATGAACTGCAGGTAAAGAAAAGTACAGCGGAAACAAGAACTACTCACTATAACGGAACAAAAAGAGGTACAAGAGAACAGTGGTAATTCTACTGGACCCTACTCGGCCCAGCGTCCTCTGCAGCCGCTGACCCTGGCTGCTCAACACCTGGTCCTGAAAGGTAACGACTGTAACACGTCAGCAAAACGCTGAGTAGAGTGGCAGCTAAACTAAAGAAACAGCAAAGTGTACAGTAGCTGTTTTAAATTTTCTTTCTTCCTTTATTTACGTCTTTCTATTGTTTCACAATTTATCTATTTCTCAGATCGTTCACTTGATCTCGAATGTTCCTCGTGGGAACGATCTTGATTGCAGTCTTTTCCGAACAGTAGAAGTAGCACGTGGTGCTCTCCTGGCCGGGAGAGTCCCCCGTGGTGATCCTACTCTCAGTCAACCACCCCAAGGTCACTGATAGACGTAACGGTGACTACGGCATGCGCGGTAAACGCACGGGTAGCTAACCCGCACTGGCATGCGGTCAGTCGTTTCCGTTAACGGGTGCGCCCAAAGCACAGCACGGAACCAGTACAGGGCAGAGCCCTCTCAGTAACAGGGGTCCAACCCCTCCGCAGTAACCAAACAGGGGCCTTGCCCCTCCACAGTCCGCGCACCCTCGCCTGACTACCCTGGTTTGCCCCAGCGGGCCTAACAAGTCGGTGTGGGAGGCTAGCAGAACCCCGGAACCCGTGGGGTAGCTAGTACCTCCCTACACTAGTAGCTCTCCTCGGTACTACGTACACGAGGGCCAGCAAGTCGGTACAGAGTGGCCAGTCCTAACCCCGGGTCCCTGGGGCGGCTGGCTCCGCTCTACACTAAACAGGGGGGACAGTCGCTCTCCTTGGTACTCCGTACTCAAGGGCCAGCTCACTTCCCCAATTCTATTCCATTCACTTTCCAGGAGTTCTACTCCTAATTCCCCGTAGGGCTCCAGCTCTTTTAACTCAGAACATCCAGGTTTCACTTTCCAGTTTCACGTTCTTACAATCCATATTTTCAATCACGTTTATTTATTCATAACAGGCAGCTGTTAATTCAATTCACAGGCAGCTAGTATTTCCTTTCCACATTTTCCAAGACTGCAGTATTCATACATTCCACTAGTTTTCCCATCCTAGGATTCATGCCACATCCTAGGATCTATCATACAATCTAGTTTTCCAACCCTAGGATTCATGCAACACCCTAGGAATCTACCATTCAATCTATTTCTCATTCCTAGGATTCATGCAATGTCCTAGGTTCTATTTATGGTTTCATAATTTAACAGATTATACTTAAAGCCACTCTACCAGGTACAACGGGAGTAATGGGGGCGTGGTCGGGAATCTCGCGTGCCTCCGCGACCCCCGAGACTGCAACGGAACGGGGTCCTATCACAAGGATCAAACACAAGGAACTTCTCAAAATAGTATACAGCTACTGTAGACAGGTAGAGGATGTAATTCTGAAAAGAACGCAACTCGAAATGCAGAAAACGGAGCCCGAAACGGGTCGAAAACGATGAAACAGTGTCAAATCAGACATCTGGAACTTCTTCCAGACGTCTTAAAAAGTGGATCAGGGAATTACCTCGCTCTGCGTGGGCTCTCAGACATCCAGAAGCCTGCGGGGGCGTCTGACCTAGTTCCCAGACATCCGATGGTCACCCAGGACATCTGGAAGTCGTTCCCGCCATTTGGCACTGGAGCCAGACGTCGGATTCGCCTTGGATGGCGAATCACCGAACCTGCGCGTACCCATCTCTCTCTCTCAGTACGGTCAGTCGAAGAAAAGGAAGAAGACGGAAATAACTCACCTTTCAGACATCTGGACAGTCTTCCAGACGTCGTGCCCGTCGTCTGGCTATCAGCCCAGACGTCTGATTCTAGAAAAGCTTCCAGAACCAGGGCGCCACTCGCCCTCCGCTCGAGACGCCCGGCCGCGCCGCGAGTACTCCGCCTGCTGCTCGAGCTGCAGCAGTCCTCCCACGTCGCTCCGTGCCCGCTGCGCTCCCCGCCGGCCGGCCCTAGCAGCCCCGACGAGCTCGCCCTCACGGCCGAGCGCTTCCTCCCCCACGCAGCACCTCCTCCCGCACCCGCCGCGGCTGTCGCCGCCGCCGCTGCACCCTCGCACTCGCTCTCGCGCACTGGCTGGAAGGAGAAGAGGAAGGAGACGGAGGTGACGGGAGTGAGGGAGAGGGCGTGGCCTTTTAAGGTCGCGCGAGGAGGAGAGAGAGAGCGCGACAGAGGGCGTAGGAGGGAGAGGGAAAAAGAAGAGGCGGAGTAGGTCTGCACGTACAGGCACGCAGACGCAACGGTGTGCGCGCAGAAAAATGAATCCCAGACATCTGGAAGTGATACCAGATGTCTGGAAAGACGTCTGGGACACCTCCCAGACGTCTTAAAAGATGTTTGAAAGCACGGCTCGTAACAATATGTGCAGGTTACGTTCGGGAGGGCGCGAGGGCTCGCCATCCCACACGGATCAGACGTCTGGCCACAAAACCAGACAACGGAGAGGACCTCCATACGTCCAGGGTGACAATCGGACGTCTGGGAACTAGGACCAGACGATCCAACGAGCTTCTGGACGTCTGAAGGACTGCACAGACTGAGGTATGACCTGATCGACCTTTTAAGACATCTGGAAGAAGTTCCCGATGTCTGATTTTGGGTAGACTCATCGTTTTTGACCCGTTTAGGGTCCGTTCGGGGTCCGTTTTCCGCGTTTCAAGTTTCGTTCTTTCCGGATTTATTTCCTCTACCTGTTTACAGTAATTGTATACTGTTCTGAGAAACTCCTTGTGATTGATCCTTGTGTTAGGACCCCATTCCGATGCGGCTGTGGGGGTTGCGGAGGCGAGCGGGATTGCCGACCACACCCCCAGTACTCCCGATTTCGCGGGTAGAGTGGCCCTTTAATTTATTTAACAAAATTCGTACAATCATGAAACTGTTAATAGAGTCTAGGGCATTGCATGAACCCTAGGGCTGAAGAATTAGAGTGAATGATAGATCCTAGGGTATTGCATGAATCCTAGGACTGGAAAACTAGATTGAATGATAAATCCTAGGGTATGGCATGAATCCTATGATTGGAAAACTAGTTGAATATATACATTGCAGTCTTGGAAAAGTGGAAAGGAAATGATAACTGCCTGTAAATTGGTTAACAGTTGACTGTTATGAATGAATAAACACGGTTGAGAACATGGGCTATATGAATATAAAGCTGGAACGGTGAAACCTAAATTGGCTGAGTTAAAAGAGCGTGAACCCTACAGGGAATTAGGAGTAGAACTCCTGGAAAGGGAATGGAATAGAATTAGGGAAGTGAGCTGGCCCTTGAGTATGGAGTACCAAGGAGAGCAACTGTCCCCCTGTTTAGTGCAGAGCGGAGGTAGCCGTCCCAGGGAGCCGGAGTTAGGTCAGGACACTTTGTACCGACTTTGGGCCCTCGTGTACACAGAATCGAGGAGAGCTACTAGCGTAGGGAGAGCACTAGCTACCCCACGGGCCCCGGGGTTCTGCTAGCCCTCCTACACCGACTTACTAGGCCCACTGGGCAAACCAGGGTAGTCAGGCAAGGGTGCGTGGACTGTGGAGGGGCAAGACCCCTTTTTGGTTACTATGGAGGGGCTGGACCCCTGTTACTGAGAGGGCTCTACCCTATACTGGTTCCATGCCGTGCTTTGGGCGCACCCGTTAACGGAAACGACTGACCACGTGCCAATGCAGGGTAGCTACCCGTGCGTTTATCGCGCGTACCATAGTCACCGTTACGTCTGTCAGCGACCTTGGGGTGGTTGATGAGGGTAGGACCACCATAGGGGACTCTCCCGGCCAGGAGAGCACCACGTGTTACTTCTACGTTTTGAAAAAGACTGCAATCAAGAACGTTCCCATGAGGAACATTCAAGATCAAGAGAAGGATCCGAGGAATAAATCAATAGTGAATAAATGGAGAAATATAAAGAAAGAAAGTAAAAAAACAACAGCTACTGCCCACTCTACTGCTTCTTCTAGCTTTTAGTTGCCACTCTACTCAGCGTTTCGCTGACGTGTCACCCTTGTTACTTTTCGGGACCAAGTGTTGAGCAGCCAGAGTCGGCGGCTGCAGAGGGTGCTGGGCCTAGTAAAGTCCAGTAGTGTTACGTGTAGTACCTTCTGTACTTTTCTTTCCGCTGTAGTGAGTATTTTTCTGTTACTCCCTGTACTCTCTTTATTGTAAGCTTCATGTTATGTAAATGTTTATTTCTCTTCTGTTGTGGTGGTGTATACTATAGTATTTCCTTTCTTTACTACTGTATTTTGTTACTGCTAGTTATATACATGGTGACTGTAGTTTATTTTACTGCTCTTTTGGTTACTTTCTCGTTGGACGACTAGGTCTTGGGATTAGTTGAGTCGGTCCGATTCTCGTGTCTCGTAGGGATTCGGGATCGGGTTGTTACAACTCCTGTTTGGTTCTAAGGGGCGAGACCCCTGCTCTGAGAGGGCAAGGCCCTATATTATTTTGTGCTATACTCTGGGCATACCCGATAGCGGAAACGACTGACCGCGTGTCAATACAAGGTAGCTACCCGTGCACTTATCACGCATGCCGTAGTCACCACTACGTCTTGACAGTGACCTCGGGGTGATTGACTGGGTATAGGACAACCACGGGGGACTCTCCCGGCCTGGAGAGTACCACATGTACCTTCTACTCTACGGAAAAGACTGCAATCAAAATCGTTCCCACGAGGAACACATAAGATCAAGAATATCTGGATGTTTGAGAAAAATGGGTGGAAAGGAAATACATATAAAATAGAGAAATAGAAATGAGAATTAAACCTCTTGCTTTTACTGTTTTTAGATAATATAGATACCACTCTACTCTGTGTTCACTGACTCTGTCTTTTCATAATACTGTTTAGGACCAGGAGTTGAGCAGCCCGAGCCTCCGACTGCGGAGGGTGCTGGGCCCAGTCGAGCCCAACCGTAGTTTTTCAGCACTTCCTTTTCGTTCCTTTACTGTTGTAGTAAGTATTGGACTGTTAGTTACCGTTCTACTTCTACTATTTACTTCCGCTTTCCGTTGTTATTGTTGTTGTGGTGGTATGTCCCAAAACTGCAGTTTTCTTTTCCTTTACTGCTTATACGTTTCTTCTGCTTAGTTATATTGCATATGTGAATGTGGTTTACTTTCCTGCTTTTTGGTTATTTCTTGTTAGACGACTGGGTCTTGGGATTAGTCGAGGCGAGCCGATCTCGAGTCCTGTTGGGATCCGGGAATCGGGTCGTAACAAGATGGTATCAGAGCAAGGTCGTCTTGAGAAATTAACCAATTGGCTTGAGAATAACCGTTCACGTGCATATAACTAGGATAGCCACCACAACGTATCGCCTTGATATTCGTTCCAAGTCTTTTCTCGAAGAAATTCGGTATCGCTTACCTTCTTGTTCTATCTTTCGCGTCTCCTTGCAAGAGATGCCTCATCGGGGAGTTCTCAAGGCGTGACATAGTTGCGGCCGTGGACGAGGTACCAGTTGACCCACCTTTTCTCCCAGGCATTCAAGCCCAATATCTCGCCCAGCTGATCAGGGATAATGTGCGAGTGGAGCTCCACCAGCCTCCACGAGCATCTCTCCCTGAGGACCTGGAGGAGGAGTCCTCGGTGGGACAAAGAGATCGCCGCAGCGCCGGAGTAGATAGAAAAGGTGTTCGACACCCTTCGCCCTCCCACAAAGTGCCGCGTGACCTTTGACACGTACCAACTAGAGAGCGCAGCACATAGGTGGTGGAGGGTAGTCAGAGGCCAGGAGAGGAGAGAGCCGACGTGGGACCAGTTCGTAACTCTCCTGTGAGCAGTACTTTCTGCAGACCTGGCAAGACCAAAGGAGCAGGGAGTTCCACACTCTCCGCCAGGGGACAATGACTGTTAGCACGTACAGCACGCATTTCCTAGAGCTGTCACGTTTTGCCTCAACAGCCGTGTCTACCGAGGAGGAGCGCCTGTGGAGGTTTACTGAGGGGCTTCGACCTGCTATTCGAGGGTATGTCAAACCCCTGAAGCTGCCCACCTTCTCACGAGAGGTTGAGGCAGCCATGACCTACGAGGAGACCAACCCAGCCGTACGAGACACCGACGGCGGACAGAAGAGGCCCTATCAGCCAGAGTACTCTCAAGGCCGACAAGAGAGGAGGCACACAGCACCTGCAGGAGAGCCATCTTGTTTTACGGGGCCATCAATGGCCTTTGGGGGCCCTAAACAGGGGCCAGATGCCAGCACTGGACCCCTGCCTAGCCGCCAGTAGGGACCTACTGAGGGAGGAGGTCGTGTCCCCCTCTGCTACCAGTGTGGCCAACCAGGTCACATCAGGAGGGACTGCCAATCTAGGGCCAAAACACAGCAGATGCTTCCCGCACCGAGCACTGGAGGCCGAGCTAGTGGTCATGGTCCCCAGGCACATGGGGGAGGGCAGCAGTCATGAGGAGGGTACTGGACAGCGGCTGCTCATCCGACCCAGAGTGTAGCTGCTTCGTCTGCATCGAGGACTGAGGGGCGTATCAATTCCCTGACACACAGAGACGCCAGGGCTTCCGGTTCAGTGGTGGCAGGTATGGTTACCATTTCTGGCAGATTAGTGTACGTACTTTTTGATTCTGGTGCCACACACTCTCTTGTTACCACGAGTTTTGCCATCAGTCTGGGACAGGGCAGTGTACTGTTAGAGGATCCATTTGTGATCAGAGGCCCAGGTGAATAGTTGTTTGTAGCTGAGGAGTTCTACACAGACTGCGAAGTCAGTATAGGGGGACACAGCCTCCCCGCTAACTTGATTATGATACAGATGGAAGATTTTGGCATGATCCTAGGGATGGACTGGCTGTCTGCCTATCACGCCCTAGTGGACTGTTTCCGGAGGAAGATCGTCTTCTCCATACCAGAGTTGCCTCCCTTTGAGTTTCATAGACAACCGGTGGACGGAGGTTTCAGATGCATCTCCGCACTTCGGACGGTGAGGCTTTTGAACTAGGGGTGTGAGAGCTTTTTGGCATGTGTAGTGGTAGAGCCTAGCCCCGTGTCTGACTTTCAGAGTATTCCGGTGGTTTGCGAGTACCCCGACGTTTTTTCCAGAGAAGTTGCCAGGACTACCGCTCAAGAGCGAGATTGAGTTTGAGATCTCACTGGTACCGGGGACCAGCCCCATTTATACAGCACCGTACCGGATGGCACCGCTTGAGTTGCGAGAGCTCAAGTCACAGCTACAAGACCTGTTGGAGAAGGGCTTTGTGAGGCCCAATGCGACCCCGTGGGGAGCCCCTATGCTGTTTGTGAAGAAGAAGGATGGTACCCTACGACTTTGTGCCGACTACCGACAGCTGAATAGGGTCACCATCAAGAACAAGTATCCGCTATCGAGGATTGACTACCTTTACGACCAGTTGCGAGACGCCAAAGTGTTCACCAAGATAGATTTGAGGTCGGGCTACCACCAGTTGAGGATCAAGGAGACCGACGTCTCCAAGACAGTTTTCCGTACCCGGTACGGGCACTACGAGTTCTTGGTCATGTCATTTGGGTTGACCAATGCCCCCGCTGCTTTTATGGATTTGATAAACCGAGCTTTCTACTTGGACCAATTTGTGATGGTGTTCATCAACGACGTACTCGTTTACTCACGAGATCAGGCGTAGCACGGGCAACATCTACGGATGATCCTGGACACTTTGAGGCAACGCAGGCAGTATGCCAAGTATAGCAAGTGCGAGTTTTGGTTGAGGCAGGTGACTTTCTTGGGCAACGTGATCTCAAGGGATGGTTTGGCTATGGACCCAACTGACGTGTGCAAGACGTGTTTGTTTAAAAGGGTCGTTATAGTTCGTACTCGCAACGTCAGTTTTAAAATAAGAAACGAACGTGAGTCCGAGTGTCGATCACAGGGAGGCGTAAAGATCAGATTTTCTTTGTCACTTAATGTCACGGAGATCACGATTTTTGCTTGCACGAAGACGTAGTAGAAAAATGAGTGAGAGAGAGGAAGAGAGAGAGAGAGAGCAGGGTTAGAGTCTTTTAAATCATAGCCATTGCTCAAAGTAACATCAACACTATGGTAAACAGGCAATTCAACTTTTACAAATACAATAGTGGTTAAATGCTTGAATAAAAAGGAAGTAAAGCTAGATTAAAGGGAAATAAAGAGAGAGAGGGGAGACGGCGAGGCAGCCACGGCGGTGGAGGGAGGCTCCGTCGGCGGCTCATCGACTCTGTTGACTACAAGAGGGGCTAAAGGGGGCTAGGAGGGTGTTACATCACTTGCAAGATGAATTGAATGCCTTCCATGGGTGGTTGGAAGGGGTTTAAAGAGGGAGGTCTTTCCAAATGAAGAAGGGGTTTTAGCGACGTTCAGGACGTTGCTAAAACCCTTCCCAAAACGTTAGTGAAGCACCCTGCCCAGCGATCGCTCGCGCGTGCTGTTCCTCCTCTTCATGCACGATCCGTGTGCGCACGTTGTAGGCTGTCCGATCAAAGATCAGATGGCAGAGATCTTCGCGAAGGGCTCACTTGGATTACGCCTCGCGCACGTGTTGCTGCGCATCATCGCACGCATTCAGCCGAACGCGCCTGATTGCTCCGCATGGCGCAGCCGCGACAGCTCGATGGTGATCGGATAGTCCAATTTGGTCGCGTGGTCGATTTATGCGCTTAATCCCACTACAGGCGCTTCGAACGAGCATCTTGAGGGCGTGTTACGAGGGCGCGACCGCTACACTGCCCTCGCAAATGGTCGCGCGAAGAAACTCGGGCGCGGCTGCTGCCGACCGTTGGATGAGGATCCAATGGTTAGATCTTCGTGTGAGGTCGGGCGTGTAGACGCGACGAGCACAGCTTAAAGTGATGCCGCGCGATGAAGGGAGGTTGAGGGTGCGGTAGGGCTGACACGTGGCGGCCTCATGACCGTTGATCATCAGATCAACAGTCAGAACTTCTTGGGCCAATTATAGGAGCTCCAAATGTCGGATTTAGCTGATTTCAAGTTCGGTGGACTCCGTTTATCGCTCTGAGTCCACCTGTGTAGTCCGATCGTTCATCTAAGACATGTTTTGACATGCACTTGTACACATGGCCATTAATAATGCACTATAAGTAATCTTGATGTGCGATGCATGCAATGCTCCCATTCCTGCGTCTTCTGTGCATTTTACCCTTAAGACTGACCCCTTTTGGCAGAATTAACATTGTAAAATGTAGTGTTATCATACCCCCATGCTTACACCTTGTTAGTCCCTAGCAAGGCTTATTCTAGCCATTATTTCCAGTCAGAATTCAAGAAGTAATTACTTGGACATTTCGTCACCTGTCAATAAGAGGAAATATACTAAGATCCTGATCTATAGGGACTAAGTAGTGCCCGGGTGTCTGCCAAAATATGAATCGCCTGAATCCTTGCTTTAAGGCATATATATATATATATATATATATTTCTTCTCTCATTTTTAGATTTTTGGAGTTAAGAATGTGCTGATAACTTTTTACAGTTACCCGACCCACCCAAAACTTGGAAAAAACTCTAAGTGCTAAGCATCTTGGTGTGAAGATCGTGATAGACTCACTCAACGGTAATTTAGACAGACTTCGGGTTTCTACGCCCCTAGCTGACCGGAAAAGGAAGTGTTTTGCCTAAAGGTGTATTTGTTCGATCAGTAGCTTTTTCCCAACATTTGTTTTACTTGGGGTCAACACAAGGATTTTTCCAGTGTATATCTCCCCGACTTGCTCTACTTCCCCGCTTCTTCCTTAAGTGTTTTGGTTCTTTTTGTGCATTTACTGAGCTGGGTTCTGGACAACCGACCAATGGGCTGTTACCTACGATCACTTGCCAACCATACTCGTGCGGTGAAGTGTGGTTTATTTTGTTCTCTTTTTCCTTCTTTATTTTTTTTTTATTTGGTAGGTGGCTTCCCTGATCTCAAATTTACCTAGAGATAATAAAAGAAGGTGATCCTGTGGTTGGGCTCTGGACAACCTGCCAATGGGCAGTTACCCATGACAACTTGCTAGCCATACCAACCTAGAAAGTTCATTAGCTACCAAATTTCTATCAAAATCTCCTAGGAGTGAGTCTATGCAAAAAAGTGTGCAGATACTTAGACTAAAAGTCCTTCTGAGTTAGAGGGTGAGTTGATAAGTCGTATACTTATCACCTTATTTAGTTGATGGATTAGAATAGATTAAGGTTACAAGGATTTGAAGCTAAATCCATATTTTAACGGACACCAAGGTTGATTAAGCCTGAAGGCCTGAAAAGTCTAAGTGTTCAAGTTCTTTCCGTATTATTTTCCACTATTAACAAATTTCTAGTGCCTAAGTTTTTCTTCCTAAATTCAATTTTTTTTTAATTTTATTTTATTGTATTCAGACTGATTAAATGAACTCAGAATCATACAATTTACCACCCCCCCATGCTTAAGCTGGACAATGTCCTCATTGACAAATACATAGATGCATAAGGGTCAAAAAGATATTACCTGAGTGAAGTAAAGTACCAAATCAGTCTGAATCTTCTAGGTTGCCTCTCAGGAAGTACTGAGTTTAACGCCTCCAGTTCGGTAGCTCTTCATGTCATCCCTCAAAGAGGGTGACAACCTCCTTCGAGGGAACCTGGGTGAGGAAGTGTTTCAATCTCTGGCCATCGACTGTGAAAGTGTGCCCAGTATTCGGATCAGCGATTTCAACCGCCCCATTAGAGTAGGGCTTGACTACCCTAAATGGTCCTATCCACTTGGACCTAAGCTTCCCTGGAAAGAGTTTTAGACGGGCATCAAAAAGCCAAACTTGCTGATTAGGCTCGAAGGTTCTTCTATGGATGAGTCGGTCGTGGACGGCTTTCATTTTCTCCTTGTATAGCCAACTATTCTCAAAAGCATCCCGACGAATTTCCTTGAGCTCGGAGAGTTGGAGATCCTCTGCGCACCTACTAACTGGGGATCCATGTTACACTGCTTGACGGCCCAGTAAGCCCGGTGTTCCAACTCGATAGGAAAGTGGCAAGCTTTGCCAAAGACCAGGCGATAAGGTGACATGCCGATCGGGGTCTTGAAAGCGGTCCGATATACCCACAGGGCATCATCCAGTCATGCGGGCCAATCCCTCCTGTCAGGTCTCACTGTCTTCTGTAGAATATTCTTGATCTGCCTGTTTGAGACCTCTATCTGCCCATTTGTTTGCGGATGATATGGGGTAACAATGCGGTGATTAACCCCGTATTTTCTGAGTAGGGCACGAAATTGGGTGTGGATAAAATAACTTCCTCCATCACTGATCATGGCCTTTGGTATTCCAAACCGGGAAAAGATGTTCTTCTCAACAAAGTATATGACAGCCTTATGATCGCATCGGCGGGTGGCGATGGCTTCAATCTATTTAGAGACATAGTCTACCGAGACTAAGATGTACTCAAAGTCGTTGGATGGTGGGAAGGGGCCCATAAAATCAATACCCCAAACGTCGAAGATCTCGACAATCAAAATGGGCTGAAGGGGCATCATATCTTTTCTGGTCATGGTCCCCAGAGTCTGGCAGCGAGAGCAAGTCTTAGCGAAATTGTGTGCATCCTTAAATAAGGAAGGCCAGTAAAATCTGGACTGCAGTACCTTTGCAGCCGTTTTCTTTCCTAAGAAGTGGCCACCACAAGCTTGGTCGTGACAAAAAGATAATACACTCTGAACTTCATCCTCAGGAATACACCTCCTGATTATCTAGTCGGCACAAAGGTGAAACAGCATGGGATCATCCCAGAAATAATGCTTGGCCTCAGCCAAGGACTTGTCCCATTGCTGTCTGGACCAGCTATGCGGGGTCTGACCGACAACTAGGTAGTTGACATAGTCAGCATACCAAGGTAGTTTCTTGTCTTGCACAGCCAGAATGTGCTCATCAGAAAAGGTGACGGATAAAGGCAAGGAGGGTCCAATGTGGTCTGGGTGGAGTCTGGATAAGTGGTCAGCCACCACATTCTTTGATCCGGCTTTGTCGCGGACTTCCAGGTCAAATTCCTGCAAAAGCAGGATCCATCTGATGAGCTTGGCCTTCACATCCTTTTTAGCCAATAGGTGCCAGATGACTGAATGGTCCGTATAGATGGTCATGTGGGATCCCAGAAGGTAAGATCGGAACTTTTCAAGTCCAAAAACTACAACGAATAGTTCTTTCTCTGTGACCATATAATTTCGTTGGTCCTCGTCCAACGTCTTGCTCGCATAGTAGATCACCACGGATTTCTTGTCTTGTCTTTGTCCTAGGACGGCGCCTATGGCAAAATCTAATGCATCACACAAGATCTCAAAGTCCTGGGACCAATCCGAGGGCTGAAGTACAGGTGCTGTGGAGACTAAGTCCCAGAGAGCCTGGATGCAATCAGAGGTCATGTGGAATAGGGCGTCATTGGCCAGAAGGTCGGTCAAGAGTTTGGAAAGCTTGGAGAAGTCTTTGATGAACCTTCGGAAGAAGCCAACATGTCCAAGGAACGAACGGATCTGCCGAACCGAAGTTTGGAAATCAAATCAACCTTAGCTCGATCCACTTCAATGCCCCTATGTGATACGATGTGACCAAGGATGATTCCTTCTTGAACCATGAAATGGCTCTTTTCCCAACATAACACCAAATTAACCTTGATACATCATTTCAGGATTTTCTCCAAGTTGCTCAAACAGTGGTCGAATGAATTCTCAAATACAGAGAAATCATCCATAAAGACCTCCAAGTATTCACCTACCATTTTTGAAAAAATGGCTAGCATGCAACGCTGAAAGGTAGCGGGTGCATTGCATAACCCGAACGGCATATAACGGAATGCAAGCATGTCGTATGAGCAAGTGAATGTGGTCTTCTCTTGATCTTCAGGAGCAATTGCGACTTGGTTATATCCTGAATATCCATCCAGGAAGCAAAAATACTTTTGCCCTGCCAATATTTCAAGAATCTGGTCGATGAATGACAGGGGGAAATGTTCTTTCTTGGTTGCTTCATTGAGTTTCCTGTAATCAATACACACCCGGCACGCGGTGGTGGTGCAAGTGGGGATGGATTCACCATGTTCATTGGTGATAATGGTGAGCCTGGCTTTCTTCGGAACAACTTGAGTGGGACTCACCCAGGGGCTATCGGAGACGGGATAGATGATGTCGACGTCAAGCCACTTGATAATTTCCTTCTTAACGACCTCCCACATATTTGGGTTTAACCGTCTCTGCATCTGACGAGAGGGTCGTGCCCCATCTTCTAGGTAGATCTTGTGGGTACAATAAGTGGGGCTAATTCCTCTCAAATCTGAAATAGTCCAGGCAGTGGCAGCCCTATGTTTTGATAGGGTTGCTGTAAATCTAAGTTCCTAATCCCTAGTTAGGTTGGCATTGATAATTACAGGGAAGGTCTAGTCAGGTCCCAGGAAGACATACTTGAGATTCTCGGGTAGCGGCTTCAATTCAAGTGTGGGTGGAACAATGTTTGATGGAAAGGGGAAAGGTGGGAGTTGATCAACATCAATTTCCTCGAATGGTGTTGGTTGATGATAATCAGCCCTACAAAGGTCCATGCACGTAGATGGTGATGGGTCAGAACAGTTGTTATAGGATTGATAGTCCGAGATAGAAATAAGGGTGAGACATTCCTCGACCAAAGGTTCCACGAGTCATGTTCCTCGATACAGTCGCAATCAAAAGACTTGGTCTCCTGGAAGATATCCAACTACATTTTCTTATCTCCGAAGGCGATTTCCATGCATCCTGTGTCACAATCGATATTTGCCTTAGCCGTAGCTAAGAAGGGTCCGCCTAGGATGATGGGTGTGTTATGTAGATGTTTAGGGACTTCCATGTCGAGCACCAAAAATTCGACCGGAAAATAGAAGTCCTTGACCCGCACAATTACGTCCTCGACAACCCCCTTTGGGGTTTTCACAGATCTATCAGCCAATTGGATGGTAACAGGTGTGGGTGTCAACTCTCCGAATTCAAATTGATGGTATAGAGTTGTCGGAATCAGATTGATGGAAGCACCTAAGTCCAGGAGCGCTCTATCAAATGTCATGTCCCCGATATTGCAGGATATCAAGGGTGCTCCTGGGTCAGTTCGCTTGAGCGGAAGGTGGCTTGATATCACAGAACTTGCTTGCTCTAAGAGCACAACCTTTCTAGGTGCTTGAGGTCTTGGCTTACATCTTGGTGTACAAGCATCCTTTAGGAACTTGGCGTAAGCCGAAAAGTGCTTGACGGCTTCGAGGAGTGGAATATTAATCTAAACCTGCTTAAAGATATCGAAAAGATCCTCAGTTTCTACAACACTTTTCTTCTTCTTGATTGTCTCCAAGTCCCTGGGATATGGTGTCTGAATATGGATAGGATCTATTTCTGGGTCCTTGGGTTTTTCCTGTGCTTCTTCTGAGTCGGGTGTTTCAGAAGGTGAAGTCTCAGGAAGAGTCGGCCATTTGGGATCCTGGGCTTTGGTGCCGCTTCTCAAGGTTACCACATTTGCAAAGGCATTGGGACCATGGGTTGATCCTTGAGATGACGAGGACAAAGAAGCACCAAACCCAGGGGGTGTTTGTGGGGCTGGCTGGACCATGTGAGCCTACCTGGGATTGCCTTGGAACCCTTGCGAATTGGGGCCTCTGTTAATCATGTTTCACGTGTTCGGTTGTGGCTAGGAAGGCAAGGATCCTTTTTGTTTGCAGTCCAACAGCTGGCTTAACTGTCCCTTTACTAAAGCCATTTCTTCTTGATGTTTTTGGTTCATTTCAGCCATCATCCTTATCAGGGTGTCCATTTGGTTTTGTGGGGGAGGGGCCGCCCTATTCGGATTATATGGGGGTCTAACTGATGGTCCTTGCTGATAGGGTGCAAGTTTGGCTGTTGGTTTGGCCTGGGCTGGTTCTAGAATTGAGGTGGTTTATGGTTTGTCCAACCAAAGTTTGGGTGATTACACCAGCCAGTGTTGTAAGTGTTGAAGAAAGGGTCAGGTTTAGCATAACCTTGGACAGCCCGCACATCTTCAAGGATAGCAGATGTCGAGGGGGAGGGAAGAGAGTAATCAAGGGTTGAGGGAGCAAAGGTCCCTCCCTAAAACATGGCTAGGGGTTGTTCCAGGTTCATTTGGCTTAAGGGTCGAACCAGGTCAACATTATGAGCTCCCTTTGCTAGGGAGAAGGTCTGTAACGGGCTCCTAGTCTGGTTCAGTATCTCATCTATCTTTTTATCCACCAATTCCACTCGATCCAATTTCTTAGCAATGATATCTATGTCAACCATTCCAGAATTTGCTTGTACCTCATAAATCCTACCACGGGGTTGACTGGATTGGCTAAACTGGGTCATGGAGGCATTGTTGAGCAAATTTTTGCTCATAGACTCAAAGATCTCAAACACGCTCTCCTCGTCTTTGTTTAGGAAGTTCCCCACGCATGAGGTATCGACGAAATTCCGTAGGTTGCTGTCCAGACCGTGGTAGAAGATCTAGGACAATTGCCACCTTGGTACTTCGTGGTGTGGGCATTTCCTCAATAGTTCATTAAATCTTTCCCATGCCTCATGGAACTGTTCCCCGCCCTGGAGTGTAAAGGTAGTAATGGCTCTTCTGAGGGCATTGGTCTTTCCTATGGGGAAGAATTCCTTTAAGAATGCATGTCTCAGTTCTTCCCAGGTGGTGATGGGTCTACCTAGGGTTCTAAGCCAGTGAGATGCTTTGTCTCTCAGCGAGAAGGGGAACATCTTAATAAAAACAATGTCAAGGCTAATGTTCCTAGGTTTCACAGTTCGAGCGATCCGGTCAAGATCCTCTAGGTGTTGGAAGGGATCCTCATTTGAGCTTCCATGGAAGTGGCTCTGAATTAGACTTAGGACATTTGGTTTCAGCTCAAAATCATCTCCCCCTTCGGGGATCCTAAGGTGCAGCTCGACTCGAATAGCGGAAGAATTGTAGAAGTCGCGGAGGGGTCTAGGTTGGTCCTGGAATGGTGGGGGGTCAAGTGGCGGTTGCTCTTGTGGGCCTTGGAAAGGGGGTGGTGGCTGCCCCTATGGGTTTTGCAACCGGTGTATGACTTGCATGATAGTGTGGATTTGTTGCTCCTGAAGCCGGTGGTTTGCATTGATCTGGGCCTGGATGATGGCCATTGTGTCTGGTGGGGGTTGGTCCTCAACCTCATCTACTCTAGGTTCAGCCATGTCTCTAGCAGAATCAGGTCGCCTGGATTCCCATACCAAAACAAACAATTCGGGATGAAGTGATCGTCTCCCGTACATACACTAGAGAAGAACAGGAGGGGATGCGGAGAGCGACAGATGGGAGAAGTGTGTGTGTACAATCAAGCAGACAAGCCTAGTCCTTATGGTGTATTCTTTAGGGGACCTAGAAATCTCCAAAGGGGTGATCAAGTCCATAAGCACTGGACCTCCCTTCCCAAAGCTAATCTGGCCAGGTTGATTACGAGGGGATTGTATGGAAGGTTCTTCCTTTGGCTTGCGTCGCCAGTTCCATAGACCCCACAACTGGAGTCGTTTGACACTTTCCCGCAACCTAGTCACCAGATTCTACTAAGGGAATGAAAGCCAAGTGCCCAGCAAATAAAACCACGCCTCTCGAGACTTAACCTAGTCTTGTCTAGGGCACGTCTACGCTGTTTTAAAAGGGCTACGATAGTGCTTGTGCTAGGGTTATGTGATGAGGCATTGATTGGAGTGGTACCTCTTAGTTTTCCAATTCCAGTGTTTGTGCTCCTATCAAAACATGATTTTCAAGTAAGGATTTTTTAAGATGTGGTGTCTTTTAATGTTTTGTCCTTACTTTTGTGTCTTTTAGGGTTGACGTGTCTTAATGTTTTCAAACAAGTTTCAAGTGGGTATGCCAAGTTTTGCACACAATTGGCGAGAATAGATTTCCTTTGATGTAAAGAGGCTTTAAAACCCTAGAGTGCTCATCCTAGTGTTCATGCAACTGCTCTTAGATGAGTTGATTTTTAGGGTTGAGTGGTGTGGCCTAAGTCAATTCAAGGTGACATCGCAAACACCACTCAAAAAGAAAGAAGAACACTCCAAAAAGCTTAGGTCATTAAGAATGTTAGAGTGTTTTTTTTTTGTTGACTGATGTGTTAAGGATGTGGATCAGGCAATCATGCACCACGCCAATTTTTTTTCGATTTTACAATTCTTTTTAGATTTTAAGGCAAGTAAACAACCACGGGTGAAGAATTAGTCACGACCAATCCTTGTTACGCTTACTCCCCTTTACCGTCACGAGTTGCACTGCTTCACCGTCCAAGCACCGAATTCCTACAACCATCAAGTAGAAGGAGAAAAGGCGTTAGATGATGTGAGCATGGATGTAAAATGGAAGTGACAAAATAAATCCGTTGCCTCCCTAGCAATGGCGCCAAAAACTGACGTGCGCAAGATGTGTTTGTTTAAAAGAGTCGTTATAGTTCGTGCTCGCAACGTCGGTTTTAAAAGAAGAAACGAACATGAGTCCGAGTGTTGATCACAGGGAGGTGTAAAAATCGAATTTTCTTTGTCACTTAATGCCATGGAGATCACGAGTTTTTGCTTGCACGAAGACGTAGTAGAAAAACGAGTGAGAGAGAGGAAGAGAGAGAGAGAGAGAGAGAGTAGGGTTAGAGTCTTTTAAATCATAACCATTGCTCAAAGTTACATTAACACTATATTAAACATGCAATTCAAGTTTTACAAATACAATAGTAGCTAAATGCTTGAATGAAAAGGAAGTAAAGCTAGATTAAAGGGAAATAAAGAGAGAGAGAGGGGAGACGACGAGGCGGCCACGGCGGTGGGGGGAGGCTCCCTCGGCGGCTCGTCGACTCTGTTGACTACAAGAGGGGCTAAAGGGGGCAAGGAGGGTGTTACAACACTTGCAAGATGAATTGAATGCCTTCCATGGGTGGTTGGAAGGGGTTTAAATAGGGAGAAGGTCTTTCCAAATGAAGAAGGGGTTTTAGCGACGTCCCGAACGGGTTTTAGCGACGTCCGGGACGTTGCTAAAACCCTTCCCAAAACGTCAGTGAAGCACCCTACCCAGTGGTCGCTCGTGCGCGCTACTCCTCTTCATACACGATACATGTGCGCGCATTGTATCTTCGCGAAGGGCATGCTTGGATCGCGCCTCGAGCGTGCGTTGCTGCGCGTCATCGCACGCGTTCAGCCGAACACGCTTGATTGTGCAGCGTGGCGCTACCGCTGCCGCTCGGTGGTGATCGAGCGATCCAATTTGGTCGCACGGTCGATTTCTACGCTTAATCCCACTGCGGGCGCTTCGAACGCACGTCTTGAGGGCGAGTTGCTGGGGCGCGACCGCTGCGCTGCCTTCGCGGATGGTCGCGCGGAGAAACTCGGGCGTGGCTGCTGCCTGTTGATGCTAGAGCACCACGATCATTTGTTTTGATGATAACAAAACACATGTCATTTAATATTTACGTTTTGAGTCCTAGATTTCAGGTCAACCACAAATGGATACGTGATTAAACGGAGTTCGAGCTCGCATCCAGGACAGATTGGACGAGCTTGATGGAGAACAGAAGAGATTCGCGAGGAGCGATATATTAAAGATGGAAGGAAATGAAGAATAGGATAGATTTCCTTCTTTTGTACTTGTTGTATTTTTTGCTTCTTTTGTTGCTCTTTATTTCCTTAGATAATTCATGTTAAAGAGCCTCAAAGTACCCTAACAGTAGTCATAGGAACACCTGCACAACCCTAGGATACTTAGGTTTTCTGTAGAATACTTAGAAAACCAATATAGGGTTCAAACAGAGTTTCCAGACGTCTAATTCCCAAATCAGACGTCTGATAAAGTATTTTAAGACGTCTGACTGTTGTTTCAGACGTCTGATAACTATTAGGCTGGACATAGTTAGTTCTGTCTGATGAAATCAGACGTCCAGACCTTAGACCAGACGTCTTAGGAGACGACTGATGGATTTGCCAGACGTCCAATTAGTGGACCGTTGGCTGGCTTAGCAAACACTCAGGATATGACCGTTAGAGCCTTATCAGACGTCCATAGGACTGTCCAGACGTCTGATAATTGACCGTTTTGCCTCGGCTGACCCAAAATCTCTTCTCAGAGATTTTCTAGCCATTGCAACGTTTGGAAATCCATTCCCACAGAAAAAGTAGGTTTCCAGACGTCCAGACATAGTGCCAGACGTCCTATATGTCGTCTGATGGACTTGCACAAAAACCCTGTTTAGATCTGATCCAAGTCAGGAAGAGACCCGCCCAAAATCAGACGTCTGATGCTAGAATTAGACGTCTGATAAGCCTGTCAGAACAATGATTGTTCCTGATTTCGGGCTGATTCTCTTGGGCTTTGTTCCCAACGGCTATAGAACCTTTCCTAAGCCTTCCAAAGCCTTCCTAAGGCCTCTATAAATAGAGGGGAACCTTTGCAACACAAATACACTAAGAAACACCTAGAGACACCAAGATACACAAGAAACACTTTGTAATACACTTTCCACTCTCTTGTGCCCTAGCTAGCTCTTGCTCTCCAAGCTCAAGCTCCATTCTCTTGAGAGCATCAAGCTGTTGCGCACCCGCTCTCCCGCCGTAGTTCACGAGAGCGAAGTTGCGCCGTCGTGTGGCTCACGCACCGCGTCATCAACTCGACGCACTCCTTGCAAAGGAGAGTTTCCTAATTCCAAGAGAAGCTAGGTTTAAAATTACTTTGTTAGCTCTATAGGATTACTTGTTTATTTTAACTTTGTTATTTGGTTGGGTATTCGCTTTGCGAATTCCCGTCTCCTTCGCGAGACAAAATCCTTCTCGTGGAGAGAAGGGGATGAGGTACGCTACCCTCGTCTAAGTAGCGTGGTTGTATTGAGGTTGAATCACCCTCGTTTAAAGTGATTCGATTTAGCGGATTTTGATCAACTTGGTTGATCGAAAAATCCTAACTCGAGAGGGTTAGGTGGTGGTTTTCACCCGATTTGGGTTTCCACCTAAAAATACTTGTGTACTTGTGTGATTGACTTTTTGTGAGATTGTTTATTTTATTTCCGCAATTATTACGTCACCCCCTCCTGGTAGGGCCGGAAATTTCAGTTGGTACCTGTTGTCAACGTTTTTGTGCGAATTTAAAGGCGTATTACGTTGCAGTAGAACCGACAAAACGTTTAAACAAATATAAATAATTTTATTACTCGAACAACTAGAGTATCCGAGGTCGAACACAGGGAGCAAACTCAGTACTTTGTAAAACCCAAGAATACAACTGTTAAATGCAAATATAATTGATTCAAAGAGTTTTTAAGAAAGATGTAAAAAAAAATAGAATTAGACGTCTGATTTATGTATCAGACATCTTAAATGTGATCTTTCTTTCTCTCTTCCTTCTTCTGCTTTGCCTTTCTGATCTCTTTGCAATCTTCCCTTGTCCTTCTTCTTCTTCTCTGCGAAGACTTCTAATCTTTCTGCTTTCCTTCTTCTCCTGGGAAGACTTCTTTCTTTCTTCTTCTTCTGTCTTGCTCCTCCTTTCTTCGTAGCCTTCTTCTTCTTCTTTGGCTTGCTTTTCCTTCTTCTGCAGCGGCCAAGTCCTTCTCCTGCGATCAGCCTGCCTGCACAGGAGCAAAACCTAACCCTTCTCCCTCTACCCGCGCGTCTCTCTCTCTCAAGCAATCACTCAAACCGCTCTACCAGAGCCACAGTCTTAAATCGGGTCGGATCATACCCGGGACCAGGCGCACCGGCAGGTGTGTGGTGCGCGAGGAGTGCGGAGGTCTAGGTCGGGTCGGATCCGCCAGGTCCGCGTGGTCAGGCCGCGGACGAGGCGGGTGGGGTCAGTGAGGGACCTCACCCCTGTGCTTACTGAGGCGATAAGAGTAGAACGCAAAAACAACTTATATGGTACCTGCCGGTTGCAATCCCACGATGTGGGACTATCTGGCCTCGCCTTCACGCGCGCCTGCAGAAGCCTCGTCGTGCGATTGCCCCGCAGCTGCTGGCTCTGCTAGCACTCCTTGGCTGGACTCGTTCACCTCGCGACACCCGCGCTAGTATGCAGCACCTGTAGCCTGGAAGACCGGGTGCCTGGACCTTCGTGGGAGCTTCATCAGAGGTCGTCCATGGCGGCAGCCGCTCAAATCCTGTCGTACACAAAACGCGCCTCTCGGCCAAATCAGAATAGCTAGAGACCTTCGCCGTGGCACGGCGAAGGCGGTGGGCAGTGCTGCAGGCCGCAGGTCGGCCTAGGCGTGCGTGCCGAGGTCAACCTGTGGCCGGAGATGGTGGGTTGGTCGGGGGGTGATTGTGGAGGGATGGAGTGGCAGTGGTAGGGTGGAGTGTGTTCCTGGAGGTGAGGCAAGCTTTCGAGGTGGTTGGCGAGCCGTGTGGAAGGCTGGAGTGGTGTGGGCGGCTCGCCGGAGTGTGGTCGGAGGCGAAGATGATGGAGGTGGTTAGCGTCTGTCGAAGGTCGATCAAGGGAGATAACAGGGGGAAAAGAGAGAGGAGAAGGTGGAGAACGTATCTGGGGTTGTCTGGAGGGAAGGGAGGCGGCGGAGAGGACGGCTCGTAACTGCCGTCGTCGGGGAAGAAAGACCCTGGGGGAGGAAGCGGCGACGAAGATGAGGTCGGAAGCTTGCGCGCAGGGTACAGCGCGCCGCGGGAGGAAGAGGCGGAGAGGACTCTGCTGCTGGTATGGCAGCAGAGTGACGAGAAGGAGGGAAGGCGGTCACCGGAGCTTGTGGGTCGTTTGGCCGGAGATGGGAGAGAAGAAATTTGGAGGGGATCTCCGTCAAAATCAAGCTTAAGATGAGCGGCCGGGTCCGGGGGGTGTTTTATAGGTGCTGGCCGCTCCTATCAGTGCGTGAAAAACGCGCAATTAGGTCAGCCGGCTCGCCGGAGTTGGAAGGAAGAAAGATACCCAAATCTCTCGTGCGTTCGCACGAGAGATTGGGTTCACGCCAGCGAATTTGATTGGCTTTAGAAGGAAGGGAATTCCTCAGAGAATCTCCCTTCTATTTCTGGGAGAGAATCTCTGAGGAATTAGAGAGCAATCTCTCTCGAAACTTCGTCGGAGCTCGGTTCTGCCCTAGCAATGGCGGCAGGACCGGTTTGCAAAGAAGGCGAAGAACCTAGGGGGCTCTCTGCAAGGATATTCAAAAGATAGGGACCTATTTGTGATTTGGGTGTAATAACTTGCAAAGTAGGTCAAGATGACCTCCCCTTAGGTCCAAATTTTGGTACAAACCTAATTTGGACCTAAAGAATCCAATGGTAAGTTGGATTTTAGGTTTGACCTCGTTTGACTGGACATTTTGCGTAAAAACCCAAATTAGGTTAATTGAAGAGTTAAGACCCTATTCTAGGTCAAATTAGGTTCCAAAGGCCAAATTAAGTGTTCTAAACCCTAGAGGATGTTTTTCTATGATTTTTAGAGGGTTTGCTTGATTTTTATTCTGATCGGAACCTTGTTAATTTAAGAGGGTCTGTTTTAGGGTTACCAGGTGTCATTTAATTCTTAGATTGCACATAAACCCATTTCTGATTAATTCAACCCACTTTTTATCTTATTTGGACCATTTGACCTATGTTTTGCTTCTGAGAAATCCCGTTTATGTACTGCAATGGTAAAATTACAGTTTTAACCTTTATTTCATGTTTTCTTCTCAGAGCACTTGTTCCTTCAGTTAAGCCTTCTTCTAGGTTATGTAGGAGCTTTTATCTTCTTTATTGGGTCAAAATGAGCTAGTTATGGCTCATGATGAGGCTCTCATCATACCCCCATGCCTAGCTTTTGCTAGTCCCTTAGCAAAATTTCAAAGTTTTAACTTCCATTCTAGACCCAAAGTGTCCTTAGTTATGATAAGTGCTTCTTTTGTGATTAGGTAGAAATGCCGACAATAGGCCTAGAGGTACTCAAGTACCAACCAAAATCTGGACCTGTTCTGCTTTAGCCTCAGTCCTTCGCAAAGGTTTCTACGGCCCACAAAAACTATCCTAGGGTTTGTTGGACTCTGCGGTTAAAGCACCCGCGCTTGAGACATTTTTAGCCTGAGCTCAGTTTGCAGTGCGTTTTTTTTTTTTTTTTTTTGTAAGAGAGAGATAGAGGATTTATTTGTTTGGAGAGCTTTTCTCTCTCTTTTCTTTTTATTTCTAGCTTCGGATTAGCTTCTCAACACGGTCTGTATCGGATTCCTCGTCCCCATCATCAATCCTCAAGGGTCCCTGGCTTTCGAGATTTCGAGATAATCCCGCCCATGGCAACCCCCGGAACCCTGGCTTTCGAGATTTCGAGATAATCCCGCCCATGGCGTTCCGTGGCCGAATTCAGACCCTGGCGATCGACATTTCGTGATAATGCCACCCATGGTATCTGAACCAGCAGAGTGCTTACATGCCCCCAGTAGGATATTTAAATATCCTAAGAGACAAGCACCGAGGAGACGATATGTTGTTACGCATCTTCGAGGGGAATTTCCCGCCTATCCGCGCTGGGAACTTGTCCAAATCAACTTGTGTTGATTGGCCGCTCCTAATCTAGGTGACTTTTTCAGAACATTAAACGCTCTTGCGTGTTTTGAATATTTATGCGCACTGAACCAGACTGTGTGTGAATTTGGGTGCTTAGGTTACCGAATCCCACAAACCGGAGGTCAGTTAACGAGGCCGAATACTTCCTAAGCCTTAGACCTAATACTTAAGCTTCGCATTTTCCTCAACCTCTTGAGGATTATCCAGATTTTAACGGATACGTGAATTTTTAAGCTAAAAATCTAGCCCAAGAGGCCTAAGACCAGCGTTCCCGCTAATCTCTTGTTATATCTCCGTAGCACTTTTCTTTTCTTTTTCTTGACTCGGTCTAGAACTTCAGTTAACCCCTTAATCTTTTACTAATGACTTTTTCTTTTTCTTTTCCTTTTGTGCTCCTTTCTTCATTTTTGCTCTTTTTCTCCTCCTTAACATTTTCTCCCTCCCCCTTTTTTTTTTTTTTTTTGTCATTTTTCTTTCTTTTCCTCCTCTCATTTGTATGACCCTGAATTGTTCCTCCCCTCTATCAAGTCTTTTTTTTTTTTTTTTTTTTTTACGTGAAACCCTTTCTTGATATGAATTTTCTGACATTTTGCACTTTCATACCCCCCCATGCCTAAGATTTGCAATGTCCCCATTGTAAATTAGGTGGGTTCGAATTGAGCTTAGTTCATGTATTAGGACAGGTGTGTGGTGAGTGAATGGGTCGAAGCGACTTGTTACGAACGATTTCTAATCTCGGGTAGGTATACCTGAGGTGAAGTCGGCTGTTCTAATGGATGAACCCTAAAGTGCAATATGAGTTCCGCATAGCGATGTCAGAAACGGTTTCAAGTTTTTCAAAGAATGACGGGTTGCCTCCCGTTAAGCGCTGAGTTTTACGCCATCGGCTGGGCGCAATGAGCTCAAGAGGAAAGGAGGGTAAAGGATGACTCAGTCAAATCTATATCGGTCATGTCAATGAACGGCTTGAGTCTCTGCCCGTTCACGACAAATGGTTCAGAATCGTGGCTGAGTGGGCTGATTTCAATAGCTCCATTTCCGAAGATTTGGCGGACTAGGTAGGGTCCAACCCACTTGGATCTTAGCTTTCCTGGGAATAATTTGAGTCGAGCATCAAAGAGTAAAACTTTTTGACCAGGATGAAAGACCTTTCTAGAAATGTGTTTGTCGTGAAAAGCTTTAACCCGTTCTTTGTAAATTCGCGAGTTCTCATACGCGTCGTGGCGTAATTCATCGATCTCGCGCATTTGAAATCTTCTGTGGGTTCCAGCCTTAGAAAGGTCGAGATTACAGGTCCGTACTGCCCAATAGGCTTTATGCTCCAATTCGACGGGGAGGTGACATGCCTTCCCGTACACTAGTCTGAAGGGAGACATTCCTAATTGGGTCTTGTGGGCGGTCCTATAGGCCCACAATGCTTCCGGAAGCCGAGAAGACCAATCTTTTCTATCAGGTCGAACAGTAACCTGAAGGATCTTCTTGATCTCTCGGTTAGATAGCTCAGCTAGACCATTAGTTTGGGGGTGGTAAGGAGTAGAGATTCGGTGTGATACCCCGTATTTGATCATCAGTGACTTGAACTGAGCGTTCGTAAAATGGGTCCCTCCGTCGGAAATTATAGCACGCGGAATCCCGAACCTTGAGAAAATGTTTTGATGAAGGAATTTTATAACGACTTTATGATTGTTGGTTCGGGTCAGAATGGCTTCTATCCACTTGGAAACATAATCAACTGCAAGTAAAATGTATTCGAAGCCATCCGAGGTAGGAAAGGGTCCCATGAAATCAATCCCCCAAATATCAAAAATTTCGCATACCAAGATCGGCTGTAGAGGCATCATGTCTCTATGGCTCATGTTGCCTAGAGTCTGGCAACGGGAACATGCCTTACAGTGATTGTATGCATCTTTGAAAATTGTGGGCCAGTAGAAACCACACTGGAGGACTTTCGATGCGGTTTAATGTCCCGAAAAATGTCCACCGCATGCCTGGTCATGGCAGAATGAGAGTATGTCTTTGATTTCCACTTCCGTGACGCATCGTCGGATTATCTGATCAGCACCAATGCGAAAGAGATACGGGTCTTCCCATAGGTAATACTTGGCATCGGAACGCAATTTGTCCTTTTTGGCCTTCGACCAATCGGGCGGAATCTGATGTGATGCCAGGTAATTAACAATATCGGCGAACCATGGAAGACTTGTACTGATAGTCAGGAGGTGCTCATCAGGGAAATGTTCTGTAATAGGTCCGGAAGGATCAATAATTTCAGAAGGAAGGCGGGATAAGTGATCAGCTACCACATTGTGCTTTCCCGCCTTGTCGCGAATCTCGAGGTCAAATTCTTGCAACAGCAAGATCCAGCGGATTAATCGAGGTTTCGCGTCCTTCTTGGCCAGGAGATACCTCACAGCTGTGTGATCCGAGTATATGATAACACGGGAACCCAGAAGGTATGATCTGAATTCTTCCAGGGCAAATACTACGGCCAGCAGCTCTTTCTCAGTAACCGTATAGTTACGCTGAGCCTCATCCAATGTTTTGCTGGCGTAGTAAATGACCACAGGTTTCCCGTCAATTTTCTGCCCCAAAACTGCTCCTACAGCGAAGTCAGATGCATCGCACATGATCTCAAAGGGTTGAGACCAATCAGGGGACTGTAGGATTGGGGCTTGGGTGACTCGGTCACGTAGGATCTCAAATGCTTGAGTGCATTCCTTGGAAATTCCGAAAGGCACATCCTTGGAAAGCAGATTGGTCAGGGGGCACGCGATTTTGGAGAAATCAGGGATGAATCGACGGTAGAAACCGACGTGCCCCAAAAAAGATCGGATGTCCTTAATCGAGCTAGGCATAGGGAGCTTGGAAATCAGGTTAACCTTAGCTCGATCCACTTGGATGCCTTTCTCTGAGATTAAATGTCCCAGGACAATTCCCTCAGGCACCATGAAATGGCTCTTTTCCCAGGAAAGAACCAAATTCACCTCGATGCACCGCCTGAGTATATGGACCAAGTGTTGGAGGCAATCGTCAAATGATTGTCCAAAAACTGAAAAGTCATCCATGAAGACTTCCAGATAATCACCTACCATATCTGAGAATATGGCAAGCATGCACCGCTGAAAAGTTGCAGGTGCATTGCAGAGACCGAACGGCATCCTTCGAAACGCGTACGTCCCGAAGGGGCAGGTGAATGTGGTCTTTTCTTGGTCTTCTGGATGGATTGCCACCTGATTGTAACCGGAGTACCCGTCAAGAAAGCAGAAGAATCTATTTCCCGCTAGTTTCTCGAGGATCTGATCAATAAACGGTAGTGGGAAATGATCCTTCTTCGTGGAGGAATTTAGTCTTCTGTAATCAATGCAGACTCTCCACGAATTAGCTATTCGAGTAGGAATGACTTCCCCGGTTTCAGTCGTGATGATGGTAAGTCCTGCCTTCTTAGGTACCACTTGTGTTGGACTCACCCAACGACTGTCGGAGATCGGGTAGATGATCCCTGCATCTAACCACTTAATGATCTCCTTTTTCACGACCTCCTGTAGGTTAGGGTTTAGTCGCCTTTGCATTTCTCTTGAAGGTCGTGAGCCTTCTTCTGTGTAGATTCGATGCGTGCAGTATGAAGGGCTTATACCAGTCAAATCATCTAGAGTCCATCCAATGGCTCTACGATGTTGCAGGAGAACAGAAATCAAACGGAGTTCCTGGTCAGGTGTGAGTCGAGAATTGATAATCACAGGAAATGTTTGATTTGAATCCAAAAAGACATATTTTAGATGTTCGGGAAGGGGCTTGAGTTCCATGACAGGATTGTCAGCAGCAGCGGGTGGTTCAGGGTTTGTATCGGGAGCAATGGTAGGAGTCATAGGTGTGTCTAGATCGTGTTCGCACTCCTCTGTTAGTGGTTTTTGATTTTCTAGTGGTTGATCAGGAATAATCAGGTTGTCCTCTATATGCAGTTCATCAACCACGGCTTTGACATCACAAATTTCCTCTATAACCCCGCAATTAATCCCTTGTTGGGCTTTGAAAATGTCAATCTTCAGATTTTGATTCCCAAATTTTAATTCTATCTGGCCCTCTTCGCAGTTTATATTGGCCCTAGCAGTGGCCAAAAAGGGTCTCCCTAATATGATTGGTGTGTCCCTTGGGTTCTTAGGTGCATCCATGTCCAGTACTATGAAGTCCACTGGGAAATAAAAATCTCGTACCCTAACAATGACATCCTCGAGTATTCCTTTGGGTGACTTGATAGATCGATCGGCTAACTGCAATGTCACCTCAGTGGGTTTAAGTTCAGATTCTTCAAGGTGGTCAAGGAGGGATGTAGGTATTAAATTTATGGAGGCACCTAGGTCTAGTAGGGCTCTATCAAGTTGGGTTTCACCAATTTTACAAGAAATCAAGGGGGTTCCTGGGTCTTTAGCCTTGGGTGGGAGTTTGCTCAGGATGACAGAGCTGGCTTGCTCTGACAGTACGATCGGATTCCCATCCTTGGTTCGCGGCTTACGTTTAGGTGTACATATGTCTTTCAAGAATCTTGCGTAAGCCGGTATGTGGCGGATTGCATCCATCAACGGGATGTTTATCTGGACCTGTTCAAAGAGCTTGACCAGATCCTCCTCAGGAGCCACAAGTTTGGTTGTCCTTTTTCCTTTGGTCAAGGCCTCAGGAAATGGGATCCTAGCTGGTTCCTCTAGGATAGGTCCAGGTTCTTAATCTGGGACAGTAGTATCTTGGATGACTACCCTAGGGTCTTGGCGATTATCAGGCTTGGAGTGGTTCAGATAATGTGGGTCTTGTGTTGTTTTACCACTACGTGTTGTTACAGAGTTTAATCCAGCCTGACTTTGGTTTGGGTTAGGTAGGAGAGGTGGCTGCTGCTGAAATTCTGCATAAGATGTAGAAGCCTCCATCCCGTCTGGTGATGGAGTAGCAGGGGCCTGATAAATCGAATGTGCGTGGCCTGGATTTGGATTCATAATGCGCCCCTGGGTCGGCACATTATTTGGGTTGGGCAGAGGTTGCGAAGGAAGGGTGCCAGGTTGGCGAGAATTTGCCATCTGGGCCAGTTGGTTGCGAACCTCTGTGATCTCGTCCTTGTGCTGCTTTTGCATTGCCGCATTCGTCTTTTGAATGTCAGCCAGCGTTTGAAGGATAAGAGTCAGTTGATCCTGATTTTGCCCGGATTGGTAGGTGGGATTGGGCCGAGGCTGAGGCGGCTGATATGGACGAGGAGCTTGTGGGCGGGGTTGATATGGTGGTTTTTGAGAATTTCCCGCCCACTGAAAGTTAGGATGATTTCGCCATCCAGGGTTGTAGGTATTGGAGTATGGGTCATTCTGGATGGCGTTGAGGTCCTCGCAGTTCTGAGGAACCTCAGGAAAGTCAGAATACGAGGGTTCAGAGTTCCCCCAACTCGAGTAGAAGGGATCGGAGGTCACTCCGGTCCGGGAGGTAGACGGGGGTGGATAGGGGCCCATCCCCTTGGCAGGTTGGTGATAGATGTTTTGCACTGTTTCCCTTGCCAGAGGAGGTCGTGCCAAAGAGTTTTGTGCAGAGGTGGCTTGCTGCAAATGTCGAGTTAGCTCGTCCACCTTCTTTTCTATGATAGAGACCTTGTCCAACCGACTGGCCATCAATTCCAGGTCAACAGAAGTGGACAGGTCCTGCGTCTCATGTGTCCCTCTTAGATTCGTCGATGCGCGGGCATTCGTCCTGTCGAATAAGCCCAAGGAGTCATTGTTTATGGAGTTCTCGCACATGTTTTCGAGAATCTCCCACACCGTGTCCTCGTGTTGGCCCATGATGTTTCCTCCACATGTTGCATTGATGATTAGACGAATATCCTCACGGAGTCCCTGGTAAAAAGACTGGACTTGTTCCCACTTAGGAACTCCGTGATGGGGACACTTTCGCATGAGATCTAGGAATCGATCCCAAGCTTCGTGAAGAGGTTCTCCCTGTTGTTGAGTGAAATGAGTGATCTGGTGGCGCAAGGCATTCGTCCGGCCAACAGGGAAGAATTTTTTCAAAAATTCGGACTGTAATTCCTCCCAAGTGTTGATCGAGCGGGTCTGAGTCTGATACCAGTGCGCGGCCTTGTCTAAGAGGGAGAACGAAAATATTTTCATGAGTAGGATATCCCGGTTTTGTACATCTGACCCGAAGGTCTGGGCCAGATGCTTGAGTTGTTTAATGTGTTGGAATGGATCCTCGGAGTTAAGCCCATGGAACTTTGGTATGGCATGAATCATATTGGGCTTTAGATCAGAATCGGGTCCTCCAATTGGGATTCGTACTCGGGGTTCGATTGCCACCGCAGCGGGATTATAGTGATCTCACATCATAGGTCGCTGTGGTGGGTTTACAAAGTTCTGAAAGAGATCGTTCAAGCGTTGAAGTTGGTGTTCAAGGTTATTCTCCTCTTCAATGGGTTGTGCCATGATGGGAGAAGAAGGAGAATCAGGGTCTGAATTAGATGAAAGATTTATGTGGTGGGGTTGCTGCACAAACAAGGGCATCGAGGCTTGGCCTCGGCGAGAATGAATTTCTAGAGGAGGTCTTAAAGGTGGTCTTAAGGACCTCCTACCAAACATGCACCGGAAGATGTGATGAGATTAGAAGGTGCTGGACCCAATCAAGACACCCAAGAATTGTTAAGTGACTATAGAGGTTCGGGGCAGATGGACCCCTGGATCAGAAGATCGTCCACCTGAGAAATACCTGGGCAGCCAGAGAGGGAGAGCCCCGCAAAGACCCCTACACGGTAGAGCGTCCCCACGGGTTACAGGGTTTCCCCCACCCGACCTCTCTTGTCACTGCAGTTCCAGGTAGACCAGAATGGGGATCTTGACCTCTTAAGTCTACTTTTTTTATTTTAAGATCAAGGTGCTTAATGTTCCACTTGAACTTTTAAGTATTTTGAGTGCAAAAAGTGACCTAATATTAAGGTTGGTTGACTCGAGGGATCAACTTCACCTCTTGTTCCTTTGAGAGCTTTTAGGTCCTTCCTTTTATGGTTCAAATGGATTATCAGCCTGATTTGCTTAGGGTTCCTCTTGTATAAATCTTTTCAAACACGGTTTAGGCACACTTCTTTTTGGAAAGTTTGTTTCTTTGTTTTAGAGAAGATGTGTCTCTAAAAACCCTAGCTTTGCAATCCTAACTTGGCTCTAATGGGTCCAATTTAGTTGCCTTAGAAATTAGCACCTAGGGCTCAATCAAGAAAGTTTTAGCCCTAGTTACCTTAGTTGGATGACAGACAAAAATATGTTGAAATGAAAATCAGGCAACTTGATGAGTTACTAAATATAAGACAGGTAGCCCTAAGTTGATTTCTCTCCTTTTTTTTTCTTTTTTTTTTTTAGATTGTGCGAGGGTTAAGGGAGAGGGCTTATGGAAATTACCTGTTCCAGTCTGTTGTGCAGTTGCTATTCTTTCCTTTTTGTTTTGCTTTCCCTGATTGAACACAACAAAAGAAAAGTTAAGTCAGATATTAGATAGAAAAGTTGTACTCAAAAGCTTTAAAAGTGCCCGTTGCTCCCCGGCAACGGCGCCAAAATGTTGTCAACGTTTTTGTGCGAATTTAAAGGCGTATTACGTTGCAGTAGAACCGACAAAACGTTTAAACAAATATAAATAATTTTATTACTCGAACAACTAGAGTATCCGAGGTCGAACACAGGGAGCAAACTCAGTACTTTGTAAAACCCAAGAATACAACTGTTAAATGCAAATATAATTGATTCAAAGAGTTTTTAAGAAAGATGTAAAAAAAAATAGAATTAGACGTCTGATTTATGTATCAGACGTCTTAAATGTGATCTTTCTTTCTCTCTTCCTTCTTCTGCTTTGCCTTTCTGATCTCTTTGCAATCTTCTCTTGTCCTTCTTCTTCTTCTCTGCGAAGACTTCTAATCTTTCTGCTTTCCTTCTTCTCCTGGGAAGACTTCTTTCTTTCTTCTTCTTCTGTCTTGCTCCTCCTTTCTTCGTAGCCTTCTTCTTCTTCTTTGGCTTGCTTTTCCTTCTTCTGCAGCGGCCAAGTCCTTCTCCTGCGATCAGCCTGCCTGCACAGGAGCAAAACCTAACCCTTCTCCCTCTACCCGCGCGTCTCTCTCTCTCAAGCAATCACTCAAACCGCCCTACCAGAGCCACAGTCTTAAATCGGGTCGGATCGTACCCGGGACCAGGCGCACCGGCAGGTGTGTGGTGCGCGAGGAGTGCGGAGGTCTAGGTCGGGTCGGATCCGCCAGGTCCGCGTGGTCAGGCCGCGGACGAGGCGGGTGGGGTCAGTGAGGGACCTCACCCCTGTGCTTACTGAGGCGATAAGAGTAGAACGCAAAAACAACTTATATGGTACCTGCCGGTTGCAATCCCACGATGTGGGACTATCTGGCCTCGCCTTCACGCGCGCCTGCAGAAGCCTCGTCGTGCGATTGCCCCGCAGCTGCTGGCTCTGCTAGCACTCCTTGGCTGGACTCGTTCACCTCGCGACACCCGCGCTAGTATGCAGCACCTGTAGCCTGGAAGACCGGGTGCCTGGACCTTCGTGGGAGCTTCATCAGAGGTCGTCCATGGCGGCAGCCGCTCAAATCCTGTCGTACACAAAACGCGCCTCTCGGCCAAATCAGAATAGCTAGAGACCTTCGCCGTGGCACGGAGAAGGCGGTGGGCAGTGCTGCAGGCCGCAGGTCGGCCTAGGCGTGCGTGCCGAGGTCAACCTGTGGCCGGAGATGGTGGGTTGGTCGGGGGGTGATTGTGGAGGGATGGAGTGGCAGTGGTAGGGTGGAGTGTGTTCCTGGAGGTGAGGCGGAGCTTTCGAGGTGGTTGGCGAGCCGTGTGGAAGGCTGGAGTGGTGTGAGCGGCTCGCCGGAGTGTGGTCGGAGGCGAAGATGATGGAGGTGGTTAGCGTCTGTCGAAGGTCGATCAAGGGAGATAACAGGGGGAAAAGAGAGAGGAGAAGGTGGAGAACGTATCTGGGGTTGTCTGGAGGGAAGGGAGGCGGCGGAGAGGACGGCTCGTAACTGCCGTCGTCGGGGAAGAAAGACCCTGGGGGAGGAAGCGGCGACGAAGATGAGGTCGGAAGCTTGCGCGCAGGGTACAGCGCGCCGCGGGAGGAAGAGGCGGAGAGGACTCTGCTGCTGGTATGGCAGCAGAGTGACGAGAAGGAGGTAAGGCGGTCACCGGAGCTTGTGGGTCGTTTGGCCGGAGATGGGAGAGAAGAAATTTGGAGGGGATCTCCGTCAAAATCAAGCTTAAGATGAGCGCCGGGTCCGGGGGGTGTTTTATAGGTGCTGGCCGCTCCTATCAGTGCGTGAAAAACGCGCAATTAGGTCAGCCGGCTCGCCGGAGTTGGAAGGAAGAAAGATACCCAAATCTCTCGTGCGTTCGCACGAGAGATTGGGTTCACGCCAGCGAATTTGATTGGCTTTAGAAGGAAGGGAATTCCTCAGAGAATCTCCCTTCCATTTCTGGGAGAGAATCTCTGAGGAATTAGAGAGCAATCTCTCTCGAAACTTCGTCGGAGCTCGGTTCTGCCCTAGCAATGGCGGCAGGACCGGTTTGCAAAGAAGGCGAAGAACCTAGGGGGCTCTCTGCAAGGATATTCAAAAGATAGGGACCTATTTGTGATTTGGGTGTAATAACTTGCAAAGTAGGTCAAGATGACCTCCCCTTAGGTCCAAATTTTGGTACAAACCTAATTTGGACCTAAAGAATCCAATGGTGAAGTTGGATTTTAGGTTTGACCTCGTTTGACTGGACATTTTTCGTAAAAACCCAAATTAGGTTAATTGAAGAGTTAAGACCCTATTCTAGGTCAAACTAGGTTCCAAAGGCCAAATTAAGTGTTCTAAACCCTAGAGGATGTTTTTCTATGATTTTTAGAGGGTTTGCTTGATTTTTATTCTGACCGGAACCTTGTTAATCTAAGCAGGTCTGTTTTAGGGTTACCAGGTGTCATTTAATTCTTAGATTGCACATAAACCCATTTCTGATTAATTCAACCCACTTTTTATCTTATTTGGACCATTTGACCTATGTTTTGCTTCTGAGAAATCCCGTTTATGTACTGCAATGGTAAAATTACAGTTTTAACCTTTATTTCATGTTTTCTTCTCAGAGCACTTGTTCCTTCAGTTAAGCCTTCTTCTAGGTTATGTAGGAGCTTTTATCTTCTTTATTGGGTCAAAATGAGCTAGTTATGGCTCATGATGAGGCTCTCATCAGTACCAGAGCAGGTTCTTGCGAGTTCGGAGTAACACCCGGCAAGTAGATCATGGAGGGAAGCATAGCCACAATCAGAATCTCCGAAGGGCAGTCCACCGTCCGACCACCCTATTTCGACGGGAGGGACTTCGGATATTGGAAGTTGAGGATGAAGACGTGGCTCCAAGCCACTGAGTTTGAGATATGGGGATGTTGCGAAACCCCATACGAGATCCCGAAGCGACCCCAAGGAGGCTACTCGCAGCTGCAGATTCGAGAGCTTTCACTCAACGCAAAGGCAATGAATGCCCTGTATTGCGCGTTGAGTCCGAAAGAGTTCGAGAAAATCCAAGAGTGCACTACCGCCCACGAGATATGGAGGAAGTTAGAAGACACTCATGAAGAGATGAGCTCGGAAGAAGATCTCGAGAAGGAGGAAACCGCTTGCGTTGGTTTCATGGCCAAAGGAAGCAATAGCGACAGCGAAAGCGGAAGCGACTCCGACAACGAGGTAAATCTCGATTTACAAGAAGCTTTTAATGAACTATTTGAAGTTAGTAAAGCACTTAAGATAGAAAATAAAAGCATTAAAAAGAATCTTAGTTTTTTTAGAAGTGAAAATGAAAGATTAGAAAATAAACTTAAAGATCTAGAAGCTAGTCCTAAAAATGATAACCTATTATTAGAAAAACATAACCTCATCAATGAAAATAATAAATTAATTGAGGAAAATGTTAGTCTAAAAATAGAAATTTCTAATTTAAAGACTAAGATGAGTATTACAGAAAAAGAAATTGCATGTCTTAGGGAAAACTCTAACAAATTAATCAACAAAGTAGATGATTTATATAGCCCTAAGATTGAGAAAGAATCTCCATCAAGGAGACCCGTTAATCGATCCAGATCCAAGCTCACTTGGATACCGAAGAAAAAATTAGAATCTTGTTTTGTAGGGTTCAGGGATAATTACAACACAAAGGACTAGACCTACAAGCTCAAGGCTGGTCAACTCGAGTTGGGAGAACCAAGGAGTAGACCAAGGAGGAGAACAAGAAGACCGACGAGACGGCGAACAAGCAACGGACCCGCCGCACGTCGACCACCAAATTGGAGACCGGCGCCAACACCCGGGCCTCCAAGCTACAGATGGGAGCCCCATCCGATGTGGCATCCACCACCACCATTCGGGCCATTTTATTGGCCATGGTAGGTGAGGTAAAAACCCTTTACCCTATCCTCTTATTAGTAGCATTTAGATAGGGGGAGTTAAAAAATTATGAGCTAATTGTCAACTTTTAAGGGGGAGAGATAAGGTAGCTAAATTTCCTTTAGAAAGGGGGAGAAAAATAATAGCTATCTTGTTGTTATAAAAAAAGGGGAGGACATTACCTTTATTAAAAGAAACTCATAGAAGAGCATGTTTTAAGGGGGAGTTATAGGAAATGTAAAATCAATTAAACCTTTTTGATAATGTCAAAAAGGGGGAGGTTTTTTTTGCATTATTATTTATGATTTTGTCATCATCAAAAAGGGGGAGATTGTTGGTGCTAGAGCACCACGATCATTTGTTTTGATGATAACAAAACACGTGTCATTTAATATTTGCGCTTTGAGTCCTAGATTTTAGGTCAATCGCAAATGGATACGTGATTAGACGAAGTTTGAGCTCGCATCCAAGACGGATTGGACGAGCTTGATGGAGAACAGAAGAGATTCGCGAGGAGCGATATATTAAAGATGGAAGGAAATGAAGAAAGGATAGATTTCCTTCTTTTGTACTTGTTGTATTTTTCGTTTCTTTTGTTGCTCTTTATTTCCTTAGATAATTCATGTTAAAGAGCCTCAAAGTACCCTAACAGTAGTCATAGGAACACCCGCACAACCCTAGGATACTTAGGTTTTCTGTAGAATATTTAGAAAACCAATATAGGGTTCAAACAGAGTTTCCAGACGTCTAATTCCCAAATCAGACGTCTGATAAAGTATTTTAAGACGTCTGACTGTTGTTTCAGACGTCTGATAACTATTAGGCTGGACATAGTTAGTCCTGTCTGATGAAATCAGACGTCCAGACCTTAGACCAGACGTCTTAGGAGACGACTGATGGATTTGCCAGACGTCCAATTAGTGGACCGTTGGCTGGCTTAGCAAACACTCAGGATATGACCGTTAGAGCCTTATCAGACGTCCATAGGACTGTCCAGACGTCTGATAATTGACCGTTTTGCCTCGGCTGACCCAAAATCTCTTCTCAGAGATTTTCTAGCCATTGCAACGTTTGGAAATCCATTCCCACAGAAAAAGTAGGTTTCCAGACGTCCAGACATAGTGCCAGACGTCCTATATGTCGTCTGATGGACTTGCACAAAAACCCTGTTTAGATCTGATCCAAGTCAGGAAGAGACCCGCCCAAAATCAGACGTCTGATGCTAGAATTAGACGTCTGATAAGCCTGTCAGAACAATGATTGTTCCTGATTTCGGGCTGATTCTCTTGGGCTTTGTTCCCAACGGCTATAGAACCTTTCCTAAGCCTTCCAAAGCCTTCCTAAGGCCTCTATAAATAGAGGGGAACCTTTGCAACACAAAGACACTAAGAAACACCTAGAGACACCAAGATACACAAGAAACACTTTGTAATACACTTTCCACTCTCTTGTGTCCTAGCTAGCTCTTGCTCTCCAAGCTCAAGCTCCATTCTCTTGAGAGCATCAAGCTGTTGCGCACCCGCTCTCCCGCCGTAGTTCACGAGAGCGAAGTTGCGCCGTCGCGTGGCTCACGCACCGCGTCATCAACTCGACGCACTCCTTGCAAAGGGGAGTTTCCTAATTCCTATAGAAGCTAGGTTTAAAATTACTTTGTTGGCTCTATAGGATTACTTGTTTATTTTATCTTTGTTATTTTGTTGGGTATTCGCTTTACGAATTCCCGTCTCCTTCGCGAGACAAAATCCTTCTCGTGGAGAGAAGGGGTTGAGGTACGCTACCCTCGTCTAAGTAGCGTGGTTGTATTGAGGTTGAATCACCCTCGTTTAAAGTGATTCGGTTTAGTGGATTTTGATCAACTTGGTTGATCGGAAAATCCTAACTCGAGAGGGTTAGGTGGTGGTTTTCACCCGATTTGGGTTTCCACCTAAAAATACTTGTGTACTTATGTGATTGACTTTTTGTGAGATTGTTTATTTTATTTCCGCAATTATTACGTCACCCCCTCCTGGTAGGGCCGGAAATTTCACTCCCGACCGTTTGATAAGGATCCAACGGTCAGATCTTCGTGTGAGGTCGGGCATGTAGACGCGACGAGCGAGGGCGAGCGTGCTTTTCAGCTGTCCAATCTACGATCGAACGGCTTAAAGTGATGTCGCGCGATGAACGGAGGTTGAGGGCGCAGCGGGGTTGACACGTGGTGACCTCATAACCGTTGATCATCAGAACAACGGTCAGAACTTCTTGGGCCAATTATGGGAGCTCCGGATGTCGGATTTAGCTGATTTCGAGTCCGGTGGACTCCATTCATCGCTCTGAGTCCATCCGTGCGGTCCGATCATTCATCTGAAACCTATTTTGATGTACACTTGTACACATGGCCATTAATAATGCACCATAAGTAAATTTGATGTGCAATGCATGCAATGCTCCCATTCCTGTGTCTTCTGTGCATTTTACCCTTAAGACCGACCCCTTTCGGCAGAATTAACATTGTAAAATGTAGTGTTACCACCAACCAAGGTTGAGGCCGTACTCAGGTGGGAGAGGCCACATACAGTGACAGAGATATGCAGCTTTTTGGGACTAGCAGGTTACTATCAGTGATTTATCAGAGGATTCTCTCAAATTACGCATCCTATGACCCAGCTGACTCGGAAGGACGTGCCCTTTGCTTGGACAGATGAGTGCGAGCCATGTTTTCAGGAGTTGAAGGAGAGACTGATTTCAGCTCCTATGTTTACCATTCCGGACAGCAGTGGTGGTTTTGTGGTTTACACAGATGCTTCGTTGCAAGGGTTAAGGGGTGTGCTCATGCAGCGGGGTCACGTTGTCACTTACGCTTCGCGGCAACTGAAGCCCCATGAGCATAGCTACCCTACCCATGACTTAGAGCTGACAGCTGTTGTCTTCGCGTTGAAGACATGGAGGCACTACCTTTACAGCGAGACTTTCGATATTTTCATGGATCATAAGAGCCTCAAGTACGTGTTTGACCAGAAGGAGCTCAACATGAGACAGAGATGTTGGTTAGAGCTCCTGAAGGACTACGACTGCAGCATCTCCTACCATCCAGGGAAGGTCAATGTGGTGGCTGACGCCTTAAGCCGGAAGGCGCCCGCCTACTTAGCCAGTCTACAGGCACAGAGTTGGAAACTTATGGAGGAGTTGGGCAGTTGGCGACCCTGGGAGTCATAGGGGTATTGTGGGACAGTGACAGTGACGGGGCAGATGCGACCAGAGCTGATAGACCGCATCATCACAGGACAGATGACAGATCCGTACTTACAGACACTCCGGGACAGGGTGTCGATAGGAGACCCAGGAGACTTTTCCTTTATAGATGAGATACTGCGCATAAGGAGACACTTATGCATTCCTAGGAACGAGGAGTTATTGAGAGAGCTCCTGGCTGAGGCGCACGAGTCCAGGTTCACCATACATCCCGGGAACACAAACATGTATCATGATATGAGATGCGACTTTTGGTGGAGAGGGACGAAGCGGGATGTTGGTGAATTTGTGCAGCAGTGTTTAGTGTGCCAGCAGGTGAAGGCCAAGCACCAAAGGCCTGCAGGGCCATTGCAGCCACTTCCTGTGCCAGATTGGAAGTGGGAGAGTATCACCATGGACTTGGTGGTGGGCCTACCAGTTACCCAGCGAGGACACAACGCAATCTGGGTGATAGTAGACAAGTTGACGAAGACAGCACGTTTCCTGCTGATCCGAGTCACCTTGGGACCAGCACAATTGACAGAGAGGTACATTTGCATTGTGGTACTCCTGCACGAAGTTCCACGTGAGATTGTATTCGACAGGGATACTCGTTTTACCTCCCAATTCTGGGCTAAGTTTCAGTAGGCTTTGGGGACACGTTTGAGGTTCAGTACCACGTACCACCCCCAAACAGACGAACAGTCAAAGCGCACCATAGAGACACTTGAGGACCTTTTACACACCTGTGTACTAGACTGAAGAGGCTCCTGGGAGGAGCATTTACCCCTGGCAGAGTTTTCATATAATAATTACCACTCGAGCATCGACATGGCACCTTACAAGGCTCTGTACGGACAGAGGTGTACCACACCTTTGAGTTGGGTCGAGGTGGGGACCAAGTGAGAGGTTGGCCCCAGGCTGATCCGGCAGAGTGAGGAGGTGATAGAGCAGATTCACAGACGACTCAGCACTGTCGGGAGCAGGCAGAAGAGTTACGCTGATCGGAAATGCAAAGAGGTGCAGTTTAAGGTTGGGGATCACGTCTTTCTCCGTGTTTCGCCCATGAAGGGCCTGCAGCATTTTGGGGTGAAAGGGAAGGATGCACCAAGGTTTGTAGGGCCCTTTGAGGTCCTGGAGCGGGTGGGACTTGTTGCTTACCGGCTTTCCCATCCTCCCCAGCTTTCTGGAGTGCACGACATGTTCCACGTGTCCAACCTCAAGAAGTACGTCGCTGATCCTAATCACGTTCTGAGCCACGAGGGCGTCGAGGAGGGTGACGACCTGACCTACCTCAAGAGACCAATGCAGATACTAGACAAAGCCGTCCGGAGTCTAAGACGGAAGCAGATACCACTAATGAAGGTCCTATGGAGAAGAGAGCAGTACGAGGAGGTGACCTGGAAGCCTGAGGCGGCGATGCGAGAGCGGTACCCGGAGCTTTTTGAGGGTATGTCTTTCAGACCTATTTCAATCCTCTTTAAGTTTGTTATGCGTTTTATGCTCCTTTTTCCGCACCCTAGCTAGCTCAAGTTTCGGGGAAAAAACCTCCTTTACGTTTGTTACGATGTAATGACCCGTCACACATTTAGCCTATTAAGAAGTCTAGAGTCTCAGTCAAACATCTGTCCAGACGTCTGGACCCTTTCCCGGATGTCTGAAAATGAAATTTTTGTACTGCACACAGCGCTCTGCATGCGGGCGGCACGCAGAGCCCTCCCCTTCTCTCTCCCTTCCTTTTCTTCCCCCAAACCCTAAACCCCACGCCTTCTATATAAGCCCCCCCTCCTATCTCCTCTCCACTCCACACACCAGCCACCACAGCCTTCAGTGCTGTGTGGGACTGACGAGAGGGGGCGAGCGAGGGAGAGCGAGAGGGAGGAAGGAGGAGAGCGTGGGAGGAGGAGGAGGCCGAGGTCGGAGGAGCTTCGGTGGAAGCTCGACAAAGCTCACACAGCCACAGCGGCATGTGCAGGAGGAGGAGAGAGCTTGGGGAGGTGGCCCCCTGGCCCTCTGCAACGACTAGAGCTGCGGCAGCGCGAGGCGGAGCGAGCTGCGAGGAGTTCCTGATACTAGAAGTTTTCCAGTATCAAATGTCTGGAGTGGAGTTCAGATGGCTAATGGGGTACCTGGACGTTTGGAGCTAAGGCCAGACATCTAAAAGCCCATTTATCGCAAGGTACGTATCTCCCTACGCCATGCATATCACAGCACAGGGGTATATGTCAGCTGACCACGCCTGCGATGTCGTACGCAGGTGCAGCCTTGGGAAGGAGCGCGGAATGCTTTCCAACGTGCTTTTGGACATCTAATCAATCACCAAACGTCCGAAGGTGCATCCAGACGACCGGAGGCATTGTCCGACGTCTAGAACTGCCTTTAGACAATCGCAAAGAAGGCCTGGACGTCTGAGGATACCACAATGACTTAAAATAAAGATCTGGCACCTTTTAAGATGTCTAGGAGTATTCCCAAACGTCTGATTTTGAACAGTATGCACGTTTTTACATGTTTGGGGTCCGATCGGAGTTTATTTTACGCAAACAAAATACCTGTATTTTCCTCACGAGTTCCTCTATGTACTAGAGTCCTTTGTACACTGTTCTGAACCCTCCTTTTATGATGTATTTCCTGGTATAGGGTTTCAGCCTGCTACGTGTTTAGGGCTCGCAGAGACGCCTGGGTCTGCGATTCGAGCCCCCATTACTCCCGTGTTGCCTGGTAGAGTGGTTATTTCTGTTAATAATATTTAAATAAGAATGTGCTTGTGGAAATAGCCAAATGGAATCCTAGGATGTGACATGAACCCTAGGATAGAGAAATGAATGAACCGTTTATGCTGTATAATGTACTTACATGCATGATTGAGATAAACTACTAGCAATTGCATGTATTAAAATTGTGAGTTGCTTGTTAGAATATGAACAGCCTATAATTAATGAACAATTACCTGTGAAATCACCAGTTGCATGTATCGAATTATGGAAACACGAGCTGCCTGTATATACATGAGAGATAAATTGTGAATGGTGAAATCTGGATCGGAATAAATGAGGTGAACATGAGCATGAACCCTACGGGGAATTAGGAGTAGAACTCCTGTGGATAGATGGAAACCTGGAATGTAGACAGGAAGTGTGCTGGCTCTTGAGTACGTGGTACCAAGGAGAGCAACTGTACCCTTTTTGTGTAAAGCGGAGCTAGCCTCCCTTGGGTTGAGACCCAGGGTTAGGATTGGCCACTCTACACGGACTCCTGTTGGCCCTCGTGTATGCGGTACTGAGGTGAGCTACTAGTGTAGGGAGAGAGCTAGCCACCCCACGGGGCCCGGGGTTTAGCTAGCCACCCTACACCGACTTGTTAAGCCCTCTGAGCAAACCGGGGTAGTCAAATGAGGGTACGCAGACTGTGGAGGGGCGAGACCCCCATTTGGTTCTGAGGGATGAGACCCATGTTCTAAGAGGGCAAGGCCTTATACTGTTCCGTGATGTACTCTGGGCGTACCCGCTAGCAGAAACAACTGACCGTGTGTCAGTACGGGATAGCTACCCGTGCACTTATCACGCGTGCCATAGTCATCGCTACGTCTTGACAGTGACCTCGGGGTGGTTGACTAGGTGTAGGACTACCACGAGAAACTCTCCCGGCCAAAAGAGCACCACGAGTACCTTCTACTCTACGGAAAAGACTGCAATCAAGATCATTCCCACGAGAAACATGCAAGATCAAGAATATCTGGATGTTTGAGAAAAATGGGTGAAAAGGAAATACATATAAAATAGAGAAATGGAAATGAGAATTAAACCTGTTGCTTTTACTGTTTTCAAATAATATAGATACCACTCTACTCATCGTTCGCTGACTCTGTCTTTTCATAATACTGTTCAGGACCAGGAGTTGAGCAGCCCGAGCTTTCGACTGCGGAGGGTGCTGGGCCCAGTCGAGTCCAGCCGTAGTTTTTCAGCACTTCCTTTTCGTTCCTTTACAGTTATAGTAAGTATTGGACTGTTAGTTACTGTTCTGCTTCTACTGTTTACTTCCGCTTTCCGTTGTTATTGTTGTTGTGGTGGTATGTACTGAAACAGCAGTTTTATTTTCCTTTACTGCTTATACGTTTCTTCTGCTTAGTTATATTGCATATGTGAATGTGATTTACTTTCCTAGTTTTTGGTTATTTCTTATTAGACGACTGAGTCTTGGGATTAGTCGAGGCGAGCTAGTCTCGGGTCCTGTAGGGATCCGGGAATCGGGTTGTAACACCAGTCAAACGTGATCAAAACCTAAATCCAATTTCACAATCAGATTCGTTGGGTCTAAATTAGGTTTCTACCAAAATTTGGACCCAATCAAAGATCATCTTGACCTAGTTTGCATTTCAGTTCAGTCTGACTCTTTTTCTCACATACATGCCCCTAGTTTTTTGAATTCCTTACAAATAGGTTCCTAAGTTTGTCATCATCTTCACAAATAGGTCCCTCTGCCATTATCGCGAAGGAACTCCTACTCCAGCGACCTTCAATCAGAGATTTCTCTCCGATTCCTTGACGAAATCCTTCTAAAATTCGAAGGAGAACTCCTGAGAGAATCTCCTTCCATTTGAGCCACTCATTGGGCTTTCTTTTCTTCTCAAATGCTCATGCGAACAATTTGATTGTAGGTATACCCAATTTTGTGTGTGAGTCCCAAGTTCGCAAGCTTGTTTCCAAGCTTGGGACTCCATCCTTAGGCCTATAAAAGCATGCCCCTTACATCACCGATCTCCTTAGTAAGGTTTGGGGCCAAAAACATCTTCCTAACCCTACCTCCGGCCTCTCTCCGACCAAGCTCCGGCTATGCTCCTTTCCTGTCTTCCTAGAGGCAGCCAACGACCAAATTGGCTTGCCCATCCTCTTCCTCGTCTTCCTCCGTGCCTCGCCAGTCAAAGTGTGGGCTATCTAACCCCATTCCTCGTTGTCGTCCCCCTTACGGAGACTTCATCTTCCACGACACCAGCTTGCCAATGCCAGTGCCAATCCTATCACCCTTCATCCCCTTAGAATAGGTAGTTAGGTTCTTTTAGAGTTTTAAGTTAGTTTTCCTATTCAAAAACCTAAAAATACCCCTCGATGCACAACTCCATAACCTCCGCCACATCATCACGATCAAAACCCCTCTTCTTATTCGCCATTCCACCCACTTACACGACCCACCTAACACCGCACCTTCACGCTTCCTTCTCCATCACCAACCACCCTCCACACACACTCTCACACCACGAAACCACCGCCACTACACTCGTCGTGGTCCAGCGATGCTTATGAGCTATTCTTGTGTGGCCATGAGGCTATATTTGTGATTCTCAGGTTCCGCCGTTGCCATCGCTTCGCTCGATCGTGTTCACAGTCCTCTGGTCGTGATTTTTTCCCAATTCGTCCTCCAGGTGCTGTGGAATAGTCCCAGGAGTCTTCCTGGGTAGTTGGTCGAAGGACCCAACTGCTGCCTCACGCCAATTAGACGAAGACCCCTCTGCCGTGCGCAACGAAGAAAGGATGGGACTTTAGTCCCACATCGGTGGGGAATAAGATAACGAAGTTGCATAAAGGTTTTTTGTGCTGAGGGCTTATCACCTCAAGCACACAGAGGGTGAGGTCCCCAGCACATTCCCGCACATGATCCGACCCGCCTAAGCCTCTCTCACTCCTCGGCTGCGACCCACGCACGTTGCTCTGGACCCGAGTTACTGCATACCGGATTACCTATTAAACCTAGATCAGAGAGAAGAGAAGGAAGGAGAGAGAGAGAGAGAGAGAGAGAGAGGAGGGAGGGTTTTGCTCTAAAGAAAGGAGGCTCAACACTTAGCCGCGAGGAAAGGTACGAAGCCCTTATGCGTCAAGAGAAGAAGAGAAAGGGCTGAGAAAGAGAAGAGGGAGATGCTAAAGTAAGGCAGAAGGCTAAAGAAGAAGAAAGAGGCCTGTGCGTGAGAAGAAGAAAAGGAAAGAGAGGCCTTAAGGAAGGCTTCCTGAAGAGGAAAGATACAAGAAAAGAAGCTGAAAAGAAGAAAATCAACACTGTAGCAGATGACATTTTTAAGTCGTCTAATTATCAAATCAGACGTCTGAGTACTGTTCATTTATTTAACATCATTTTAGTAATTGATATACATGTGCTTAGGCTAATAATTGTTGATCTAAATCACTATTATTTTGTTCTAGGTATATTTTTAGTCTCTTTAACTCTTTAAATACTTATATTATTCATTGAATATCTAATGTGACAGATTATCATTTCATTGAACATCATTATTGACTTATTTCTGTGCTCATTTATATGATTGATTAAAGATTAGCACGTGAATTCCTATTTGCTCCCTATGTTCGACCTCAGATTTCATTTCTAGATATTTAAGTTCATAAATTGTATTTGTTGAAAAGCTATTTAGGAGACTTTACTACAACGAGACATTTAAACTCCTAAAATGCCCCTTCAACACTCTCCTCCCGCGCCTGAGGCTCCAGTAGCTCCCCGCAATGGCACCGCAGCAATCTCAGGACCTCACGAAGCCCTCCCTCACGAGCTCCTCCGGCCGCTCCTCAGGCTCGGCCTCACCCTCTCCTTTGCACTCCTTTTTCCTGCTCTCCCTCTCTTTCTCCCTCACTCACACCAGCTATAGGGAATGAAGGAGAAAGTGGAGGGGGGGGGGGCAGGGAACAAGTGCCGTTGGGGGATGGAGAGAATGGGGGAGGGGGGGTGTTTTATAAAGGAGGGGTAGGGCTTGGGGGTATGGTGCAGTAAGGTGTGGGGTAAGGTGGGGCATGGTGGGGGGTAAGGTAGGGTCAAGAAAATTGCACCTGGCCTTGCAGAAAGATCTCAAGGGTGTTGGAATTGCGTAAAACCCCTCCCAAAAGTCACAAACTCCGCACGGGGTCTTTTTGGCATATAGGAAATTATGAGAAAACCCCTAAAATTCCACAAAAATCCAAACGACCCTTGGGAAAGGTCATTTCAACTGCCCTTGGACCTTTAAAAGGAGCCCCCTCTCAAATCCTTGCTCCTTAACGAGCTTCTGGCCCAGAAAATACCTTCTTCCTCTACCTGCGGCCAGCTCTAACTCGACTCCGGCGACCTTCCTCCGGCTACCTCGCCCGTTGCAACGTACAATAGGTAGTGGGAATCACTTCCTTGCTTCATTCCACACCTCGCCATATTTGCAAGGAGCTCTCTGGCCCCTTCCTTGTTGCCATCCTCATCTCCAGAGCATCTTAGTCTCTAGTGCCGGCCAATCATAGCCGACATCACCTCCGCCCGCTCTTCGTCTGCAACTACCCCCCTTCAAATCCTCTTCTTCCCATGACTCTATTCACTCCCTTAGACTTTAGGTTTGTATGCAAATACACCTGCCCCACCATCACCTTCCTCAGCTCCGGCCGCACTCCAGCGAGCACGCATGCCTTCCACAGACCACCAACTGCTCCACCAACACTCCCAAAACCTCCGCCACTCCATGCTCACCAAAACCCCTCAAGAAATTGAGGGATTCAGACCACCAAAACCTCCACCGAACTCCACCTCCTCCGCACTCCATCTCCAACTACATCAACCCTCCACACGCCTCCTCATAGCACGCAACACCCACCAACACACTCACCACCCTCAGGCGAAGCTTCTAAACTATTTTGACAAGGCCAAAAGGCCGTACTTTATGTTTCAGATCTTCGTCGGAGCTCCGCCGCTACAACCTTCTTCTCCGACCTCCGTTGTAGTTCTCCGACCGTGTTCTTCAGCACTGCCACCACAAGTGCTACGGACCATCCCCAGGAGTCTTCCCAGGCCCTCAATTGAAGATGCAGGGGTCGTCTTCCACCCCAATTAGAGGCAACATCAGCTGCAGCTCACGCGAAGAGAAGACGTGGGACATTAGTCCCACATCGTGGACCGAGGACGCTTCAACCACGCATAAAGTGTTTTCGTGCCTTCAGCTGGACAAGCCCACGCACGCGCACTCCTCACCCGCCTGCACACCAGCGGGTCTGGACCCTTGACCATTTACCCGATTAAACCCGGTACTGTACACTCGGGTTTGAGCTGAGAGAAGAAAAAGAGAATCATAGAGGGGAGCGAGTTTTGCTCTACCTTGGCATCCGTGCCCTCTCCCTCTATCAACACTTAGCCTCTGCAGGTTCTGTGAGAGGCCCTTGTGCCTCTATTAGGTGCTGCTGCTGTGTCTCTTCTACAAGGCTTAAAGAAGACCCTTCTGCCTTGTGAGCTATTGTTGGTTAAGGCATCTGAGGCCTTTTGATGTCATCTGATTTGACATATGAGTGGTTCTGATTGTGACAAGTGGTTGAAAATACTATTCAATTATTTGAATTAATTGTAAGCTTAAACTTATGGGTTAATTTAGTGATTCAAATCGCCATTTTAACCCAATCTTTTTGTACTCTCATACTTGATTTCATTGATATATTATTCTGAGTAAAGTTTTGATTATATTTTCATATCTTTCTAAAGTAAATTGTTATTAGTGAATTGAATTACCATCATTGCTCCCTACGAACTACCTCGGATTCCAACTAGATTCTGAGCTTTATAAATTTAAATATTTTATACAATTTTGTCAACTATACTACGACACATTTTCTAAACAACAATAATTTTCACCTAAACAAGAGGATCATCCGATAAAAAGGGGGTGTCGATTGGCCTTAGGTGTCCAACCGAGACCCATACAAAAGCATGCATCAGTCGAAATAGAAAAGGAATGGGGGAAAGGGTGCTTTGGCAAACCCTTTTTTTTTAGAACCTTGTTATACCAACGTTTTGACTGCCATCTTCAGCTTGACATGTTGCGCAATAATTGACTAAGAAACTTTCGTGATTTCTTCGAAGCCAGAAAATATCATATTATCTTCCTTGCTGGCAACTTGCTCATGAACAAGTTGTTATAGTCAACACCAAAGCTGAGCTTTCATGATAATTACATGACATAGATAGTATCTACACATATGCACCTCAAAGTCTAAGAAGCTTCCCAAGATAAAGGACAGAATAGAGCTAGCGCCAATATTTAGTGCGTTATATATGACGTAGGAGGTCGAAGACTCATATCATGGATGCTAGCGGTATAAATGAACTAAATCTAAGCCAACCTATTCAGTTCGATTCAATAATAATATTTTTAAGTTAGGGTTCATTGAGAAAAAGTGAAGATATAGTTCGGTAGGTTCTATTCAATTTGTTACAATCCATTTAAGTATAAAGCTCAACGTTAATATTGTTAATTTTGATTTGGTTCATTTTGAGTTCAAGCAAGGGTTCATTTAAGTATAAATACTTGGTGTTATTTTGCTATACGTTCAAGCTAGCTTCTTGTAGTTTTATTTAACTTACGTCCATAACATTAAGTAGAATGTTCAAAATATATAAGTCATAATTCATTCCGAGCACTAAAAAGTATAAGATGCAACTATAGAAATGGTAAAAGTTGACATGTTTGCAATACGCAGGATCATTTTATACCAATATAAAATCACCTTATGATTATTTTGTGTTGATATAAAATTATTTTACATCAATACTACATTACTTTATAATCATTTTACACTAATATAAAATTACCTAGAATAATTTGAAACCAATGCAAAACTATTTTACCTCAATGCACCATGTCTGTATTGCAAAATAAATCACATCATATATTTATGTACATTTACTCAAAATTTTAAATTAAAAAAAATACCTCTATGATCCACAAGTTAGTGCATGTGTCATGATATGTAATAATAAAAATTATATATGTATACCTCATTTTTTGAATTATATATATATTTATTTATTTGTTTACTAAACCTTTAACTAATCAAACTTAAGGTAAGGTAGGTTTGATTCTTTTATTCAAACGAGCCTAAATCTAAATTTAAGTTCAATTCATTTATTTGCAAATCAAATTTACATCGAGTTCTTTAACAAATAAAATATAAACGAACTTCGAATCCAAGAATTTTTTAACAGCCCTACACATGTCCCAAACCTCCCAACAAATCGAAATTAAACTAACGACTGTGATCCGTTAAGATCCCCGTTATTAGGGTGAGTAAGATTGTAAATAGTTCATTTTTCAAGTTATTAAGACAATGGTGATTAATTAACCTTAAGATGTCACATTTATACATGACATATTTTCATGGTAACAAGTAACGAGATATAGTAGAATGTGAGGTTAAATGACTTACAAATAATTTTAAAGCTGACTAAGCATTATTGATAACCTACATTGTTCATCTACAACATTTATAGATGTCATAAGTTATTTATGATTTAGATTTACAACCGAAGCGGGGCCAGTTGAGATATATACATATACAAAAGGGGCTACAACCAAAAAATTGACGCTTATGCTCCTATCTGGGCTTAAAAATCTTAAACCGACTAAAACTTTGAATTGCTTAGAAATCAAATCGAATAAAAGTAGAAATAATCATAAATTTTTAACATATTTAAAGCGTGGACTCCATAACCAATCTCCTCCGGATCCAAGCCCTGTGTTGAGCTGCTTGAGATAGGAACCCCGTCTCCATTGTTGACGAGCCGAGGGTCGAACCAAGCCAACAGTTCACACAACACTGTCATCGACTATACAAATCGATGCTACATATATATATTAATTAATGAATGAACTTGAGAAGATTCTAAATGCAGTTTACATCATGCATCACTTTGAAAATAATCAAAGTTTTGAAGTGGACCACATTTGACAAAAATCCAAGTATTTTGATGGGGCTTCCGACGACACCCAGTTTAGAAACATGGAATCTGTGTCCAATCAGGTATGGGTGGAATTAAATGATTACATATACATCTGGTAATACAGTTAACACATCAGAATCGTCTAAATTTGGGTTTTTTTTTTTTTTTTTTTTTCTCTTTGAAGGTTAAAGGAGAGATCCATTAATACCACAGAGAAAACAAGGAAGGTGTGTAGCCTTCAGCCAACACCAGAGTTCAGAAGCAGAAAACAATGTTCACGGGAACAAAGCAAGAAAAAGAAGCATTCCAGCGACCATAAACCTTCCATCCAGACTCTGCGGTAAGAACTTCAGGAAATTGAGCAATAGCGTGAAGGATCTCCAAGGGCTCGCACTGAACAGAATTTGACCCACTGGGATAGGAGCTTCGTAGAAAGCGAAACCAACATCGAAGGTCAAATAAAGGCAACTGAATGCCTCAGAGAATGCAATCAAATCGCTTCGTTGCAGACAAAGGCTTGCTATTGTGTTGAGTGCACATCGTAGGAAATTTGCACTTCTGAAATTATAGCTAGCGCAGCCCATAATGCAATTGCATCCTTAGCAACAACAACGCGAATATGCACTCCTTACAAAGGGCATGGGAGAGAGTTACCATCCCAAGTCTCAACAAAACCCTTCTCTATACAGAACTTTGCGAAGTTATGGACCAAGGATACCACCTATCTTCCCGCGCGAACAATCTTATTATGAGGAGAATCTCTAAGAATTTCATGACATGCAGATATAGCGTGGAGGGATCGCCAACGAGGTTGTATGGATCCATGATTTGACTTATAGGGGACAAAGCGTCGCTTAGGATTTGTCCGTGATAATGAGCCAAATTCAAGGCTAACTTCAAGCCCTGCAGGATCGCAAATGATTAAGCTTCGTCGCTGTCAACTATGGTAATCTGCACAGCCTGAGCCACTAATACCAAGCCTTGTTGATCAATCGCTACAGCCACCACCAGAGAGTGCGTGGAACGCACAGCTGCATCTACTATAATAGAAGGCTAATAAGGCACCGACCTTGACAGTCACATAGTTTGGGGAATAGCTGAAATCGATTGAGACTGTGTGAGAGGAATATTTCTAGAAGAAACATTAATAGATCCTTGTTGCTGTCATGCGTTACTGCTTGAAGGAGGCCTGCTATGAGTTTCTGGATGCTGCTGCAATTCATGAGCAGAAAGTAATCTATCTAGCCCATTTAAAGTCTGCTGAACAATATGGCAGGTGAGTGAATATTGTAGATTTCTGTCTGAATTTGTATTGGTGTAGAAATTCATAGACGTGAGGATGTGATTTTTAACATGCAGCATCAATGCATTAGATACAGCTTTCCAAAGGAATAATTTTATTTTTGGAGGAATGTGGAGAGACCAAATTTGTTTACACGTGACTACAACAGATCTATCTGTGTTTCCTCTACCGAACTAATCTATCATATAGTGATAAGCTGACTTGATTGAGAATGTGCCCCTTGGATGTGCAAGCCAGATTAACTTATCTGACTGACCCTAGTGTATTGGAGTTCTTTGAATTTTAGATGCCACTGCAAGGGAGAAAGTGCTATCAACCAATTGAGCATTCCAAGTTCTTCCATCCACATTAAGGAGCTCTTATACAGATTGAATTAAATAGAAGGAAGTATCTTTTGGAACAATGATCTCATCCAAATCTCTAAACCAGTTGTCTCTCCATAAATCTGTCTTCTCTCCATTACCAATGAGCCAACAGAGACCATGAAATAGGTGACCTTGAATGGAGTAAAGCACCTTCATTATAGGGGAATCAGCTACCTTTGGAATATAATCCCAAAAGGTAAAGTATTTCACTTTCAGTTGAGATTTCCAGAAACCATCCTCCTGAGTAATTAATATCCACCCCATCTTCATCAAAAAAGCAAGGTTTGTAATCTCAGTATCCTTGAATCCTAGACCTCCCATATGCTTAGGAAGTGAAATAGACTGCCACGACTTAGGATAGAAATGCCTTCTATCATCATCATATACCCACCAAAAATCTCACGCCCATCTATCTTTATCTGCACATAATTTTTGGGGAAAAACATGAGTGAACATCAAATAGTTGGGAATAGCTAGTAAGGAGGATTGTAAGGGAACCCCCCTTGCTTGTGAAAGACACCTTTTTTCCCATCCTGCCAACTTCTTTTGGCACTTGCCTCTGACAAGATCAGATAAAGCTTTATGACCTTTAGCATCAATTATAGGATTTCCAAGATAAATCTCCCCTTTTGACATGATGTTCATATTGAACACTTGCATGATAATTTTTTTTTCTTCAACAGATACTCCCCTTCCAAAGGGGATTCTAGATTTATAGAAACTAACTCTTTGTCCTGAGATATTCTCATAAGAGTGAAGAATCTCCTATAGCTTATATGCTTCTCTAACAATAGTAATTGTGAACAAAATGGTATCATACATCAGATGAGTGATTGGTTGAGCGTGCCTTGCAATCTTTATACCTAAAATCTAGTTAGAATATAGGGAGGAAGAAAAGGATCAAGATAAAAATTTTGAACATAAGTTGAATAGATAAGGAGAAAGTGAGCATCCTTGTTTCACACCACGAATAGGATGAATAGATGTAGTAGTGTTGCCATTTACAATAATCTCAAAAGACCCACGAGTGACATGGATTTCATGGGACAAATAAGAACTATTTGAAAATATAGACCAACATTGCAGAGGAAACTTTAAAGAATTGACATTTTGGATCAGATAAATTTGGGAATTTTCCATTCCAAATTTGGACTTTATGATATTTGGAATTTAGGTGAGAAGAAAAGGTACTAGACGAGTTGTCCTCCTTTTGTTCAAAAAGTAGTGATTTCTGTGAAATGGATTATATTAATGGTCTTAATGTTGCTATAAAGTCTTTTGTCCAACTTATCAAAATAGTACAATATAGTTGCACATGTAACCTTTCCAATGTCTACCTCGGAGCCTATAAGTAGATAAAGTGACTACACCTTGGATGGTCAAGAGGAATAGGTCATAAGCAGCCACCAAAGGGCTGACAGAGGGGTCAAGCCTCCCCTTTGGCATCAAAAAATTATGGGATCAACCATGACCAACATATTTACCATTCTTGAAATTAAAAAAACCTTAAGCAACTTGAGCCATTTTTCAGATGATGGATACATATAGGAAATCATTGCCCAATAGGCAATCATTTTTAGTCCAATTTGAAAGGACTAAGCCAATTGTTGCATGCAAGAAGGCTAAGGAGAACATTTCAAATATCTGATCTTTTATGTTACACTAGGGTTCAAAAGGTTCACCCATTTGGAAATTAAAACTCCCTAAACATGTACTCTAGGTAAAGACATTTCCATTTCTTGGTGATACCTCCCAAGAAAAATCCTGAATTGGATCTAAAATGAACGAGTTGACGTGAGATTATCTCCATTAAGAGCTACACACGGGGTACAGTAGAATCGGATGTGAGATCTGAACCTTCCCGATACATACTCACGTGCTGCCTCTACACGCCCACTCCCCCAATCGAGGCATTGCACTGCAAGGTGTCATGCACAATCTCTTGAATATATTTTCTAGCTTGTTTGCATGGTGCTGGTGTTGTAGCACTAGGCTTTTGATACCCTTTGAATATGTTCCATTGGCACTAATGTTGTAGCATTATTCTATGCTCTTTGAATATGACATTTCAACATTAGTGCTAGTGCTATCCTCTTTGAATATGGACGTTCAACACTAGTGCGAGTGCTATAGCAGTAATGTCTAGCAATGCATAGTAATCTATTTATTGATCCCTCTAATAGCAAGACCATGGACCATACGCCCATGTAACTCCTGGTTATTGTAAATCGCACCCACATACTGAAGTTGTACATATATGGTGCAGACATTTTTCAATTTATGTAATGTCTATCGTTCGTTATCTCTATTCGTAAACCCTTCCTCTTCTTCATCGAAGACCTTCGAATGAATTCCAAGAATCCAACTTTCATCTCTACTTGTATCTCACCTGCTCCTCCTTTAGACCTCCATACCTCCTATCCTTCCTCCACGCATCCTCCACTTCCATACACCCATATCACCGGAGAAGGGGGTGTGCGGACATGGTAAAAAGGCACTTTTTTGAAATATCACTAACGTACTTGTAAAATTTTCTCTCTACAGTAATACGCAGTTCCGAAACCTCTTAGCAAATTTCTCTTTCCTCGTAAAAATATACTACTTCAAAGCCTTAACATTCTTTGCCGTCACAAATGTTATGCAACGTACTTGACTCTTAGATATGCGGATTCCACATTCTCAAACCAGCAAATAACCAATAACCGAGTCATATGGTTGGACGGACCCACAACCCCTGACTTCGGTAGTAGGGGCGTCCATTTGAACCTAACGTTACAATTACCCAAAGACATGTCACGTAGGAAACATGCCTTTCTCAATTTACCTGTAAAGAATTTTGGATTATCAAAAGAGAAAACTCATATTGGTAACAGTCCTTGTGGAAAGTTTCGGTAGTTGCAGACCTGTTAAGTTCGAAAGATAGCGCTTAACAGTGAGGACAATTGGCCGGTAGAGGAGAAATTTCGAGACGCTGAAAGAGATTTCCGGCTACATCCCAAATCCTTTGAGTGACATAAAGGGCAAGCCCTGCACATACTGTGGGGATCACTTCACAAAAATATATACACCAGCACCAGAATATGAATTATATTCTACAAAGAGGATATTAGAATTTACAATGCCCCAGTCTGCGGGCTTTCTTCTTCTTGGTAGTTTCTGTTGCGATTTTTTCCCTATCAGAACTACGTATACCAAAACATCCAAAATGCTAAATGGGGAACTTGAACTCAACTCCATCACCAAATCAAAATTCCAAAGTCTGAACATCCTGAACTTCAACCTGTGAAGAACCTTTTCCACGATTGCCATGGTAAAAATCCCCCTGCAAGTGACAAACAAGGATCAGATTGCAAGAAAAAAACACTAATAAATTTGTAAAGAGCATATATGATGAACGGAAATAAAACTGCTTTTACAGTAATACATCACACCTACGCATAGTTTGAATGCATAGGGATTCAAAATGACTAGATCATAAATATGACTAGGTCATGAAATAAATGATTGACTGCATCAAGTCCAAAACCTAAAATGCAGCGATGATAAGGAGGATTCTAGAGGTAGCTGAGGTCTGTAGGTGAATATTTGGAGGGAAAAGGGAATCTGCAGTGCAATTGCATAGCCTAACAGAGATTTACGTGGAAGATCTGTTCAATTCGAAGAGTAAAACCATGGGAGAAGAACAATTCCACTATGTGAAGATAAATAATACTTTGTAGATAACATGTATATAGATCGTAGGGCACCATCATCCACATGTAAACCCCAATAGTCTTGAGATTTGCAAAAGTCTCAATGTAACTGCTTGTAACCACCCCAGAAATTAGGACTTGACTAATGGAATTATCTCAACTGGATCTTAACGATCCCAAGCATTTTTAAGGTCACTGAAGAACCATTTGATCAATTTTAGAGATAGCTGTGAAACAGTGGCCCAGCTGTCCAAGCAAGAAAGGACTAATAGGGTTGGGTCTAGGGTTGTAGATTTCTACGGGAACAGTTGGCAACAAGCACTCTGGCAATTCCAGTGCCTTCTAACAACCTCTTCTCTGATAGCTTCTGGTCTAACTTTATGGTAGTGTTTATTTAGTGGAATAAGGCCGTTTACTCCACATTTGGTTGGCTTAATTCTGAAATTGGCCAATTCTAAAATTAATCCCTCAATTCAGGAATAAACTTATTCCATCTCAAGGATGATCTACTTTATTCCTCACAACAATTCATTATTCCTCGATTCCTTGAAGTCCAAACACCAAATCCCCATGATTCTCTTGTTTATTTCACTTCGGCCCAAGTCCTCCATTTGTTCCACTTTCTTAATTCCATTAACCAAGCATCACAGAAAAATGAGATTTGTGACTTGTCAACATCCAGAGAGTCCTATCATTCATGAAAGAGCAATAAAAGAAAGCCTGTACTCTATGCCTGACCTTTCATGCCTCTGTCCGTGACTCAATTCAAAGAATGCTGTCAATAACAAAATGATTGCTATTTGTGGATGATCTTTCTTTTCCACCTTCTTGCCCCTTTCTTTCCTGGTCTTGTATAGATGAACGTCTATCTACTGGACGCAAGCCAGTAGAGGCAATGGATATTTAACTCCTTCGCTTTCTCTTCATTCTTTATTCCTTTTTTGTTTTTCCATCTCCACTATCTAATCTTGCTACTGGAGACCAGCCTGTGGTTAAGGAGCCTTGCACCAGACCACCAGCAGCCAACCCAGGCCTCTGTCCACCAGATCAGACTGCCATTAGACCACCAGCAGCCAACCCAGGTTGCCAGAAGCCAGATCAGGCCACCACATAATGTGGGATCAAATGTCAAAATGTTGCATACTAAAAATAACCTATTACATACTTAATATAACCTATAAACAAGAGACTTGCTTTGCACATGCTTGGATTTGATTCATATATGTCGAAGTAGTTTATCCTTCTCATCATTCTTGATGTACTAGAGCAATTTCTTTACTCCAAACTCTATCTGCGTTCAGCATGTAGATTTCCCCATCTTACCAAGAATAATTACAAAAGCAAAAAAAACCCATATATCCTAACATATACTATTTTATTCTCTTCAGATGCGAAACACATGTTGCACACCGTAGGACCAGAGGATTTTGTTGCCATTATATTTGCTGCACCAACCTAGCAAATGCTGTGGGACCAACAGGTGTTAGTATATCTACAAACCAAGTGCTCTAACAACTAACGCCATTTGCATATGCCAGGACCCAGGATGAAGTATTTATTCCAGAACAAACTAAAGTCCCGCCAACGGTAGGTGTTTGAGCCCCAAGACTTTCAAATTTCACAATCATTTACGTTGAAAGAAAGAGGTTGCATTAGTCAAAAATAAAAAACCCTAACCCTTTTTTATAAGAAAGAGGATTGGATTAATTACATAAATACCTCCTCCAGATAAATAAAATACCAACACCCCCTTACAACTCATCACTTCTCAAGTTGGGGCATATATGTCAATGAGCCCTAACTTGTCGCTCAAGAAATCGTAGCGTTTCTTCTTAAGGGACTTGGTAAAAATGCCAACAAGTTGTAGCTCAGAAGAAATATAAGTGGTACTTATCTTGCCTTCCAGAACAGCATCTCATATGAAATGACAATCAACCTCTATATGCATTGTCCGCTCATAAAAAACAGAATTGGAGGCAATATATGCCGCCAATTTATTAACACAGTAAAGGATCACTAGGCTATCCATTAGCACCCCTAGATCCTGCAGAAAACCAACCATCCACATGATCTCACATACAACCTGTGCCATGGACCTGTAGTTAGCCTCTGCACTAGAGTGGGCAACAATGCTTTGTTTCTTGCTCTTCCATAAAACAAGATTTCCCCCCAAATAGACAGCAAAACCAGATATAGACCTCCTGTCTTCTACTAATCCAGCATAATCTGCATCAAAATAGGCCACAAGATCTAGAGTGCCACTCATACGGTAGTACAAACTTCATCCTGAGGTGCCCTTCAGATCTCAAAGTGAGACATACATCATGCCAACGACTGTACCTGGGATTCTACATAACTTAACTGACACAATTAACTGCAAAGTTAATGTTTGGACATGTAATAGTCAAATATAATAAACGGCCAATAGTACTACGGTACCTGGTAATATCCTCAAACAGGGTATCTATCTCATTTGAGTGGTGACTAGTAGATGCCTCTACTAGTACCCTGATGGTTTGGACCAAACAAATCTAGCCTCTAGAATTTGCAAAGTATACTACCTCTGAGATAAAGACAAACCTCCCTCCTAACGAATAGCCTATCCCCAAAAAGTAGCGAAGATCATCTAGATCTTTGGTGACAAAGGTGGACTGGAGAAAAGCTTCTACCTCTACTATGCCATCAATATCATCACCTGTCAGGATCACATCATCAACGTAGACTGCCAAAATAATCACTCTCCATATCCCACCATGCTCAATCCATCTAATGAAATGGCCAGTGGTAGACCTCTGAAAGCCAGTTTCTTGATCTCTACATTAAGCCTCTCAAACCAGACTCGTAGACCCTGTTTCAAGTCATAAATGGTCTTCCACAAATGACAAACAAGCTCCCCTTAGCTGTCATAACCTGGTGGCTGTCTTATATATATCTCCTCAGTCAGACATCATATAGAAAAGCATTCTTTATATCAAGTTGATGCAAGGGCCACTCTCAAATCATTGCAAGTGACAAGATAATTCTGATGGAGGTAATACGTGCAACATATGAGAAGGTCTCAAAGTAATCCACCCCATATGTCTAGGTAAATCCCTTGGCAACAAATCTAGCTTTATATCTCTCTACAGTCCCATCAAACCTATACTTGATGATATACACCCATCTACAACCGACAACAGTGACACATTCGGGACATGAAACAAGATCCCACATTCCTCTAATCAGAAGAGCCTCCATTTCCTCATCTATAGCGGCCTTCCACTTCTAATTACGAAGTGTCTGCACAAAATCTCTGGAAATAACTGTAGTAGCTATAGCAGACGCAAACTATCTAGCCTCCCCCTAGAGATGAGAAACTGTAGTGTAGCGAGATATAGATGAAGAGTAATATCAGATCTCTTCTACACAATCACCTCTTCTATGTCTGACTCACCTCTATCTGAAGAGATAACAAGCTGAGTAGGCTCCTCACATGCAAAATCCTGTACCTGTGATCTCCGATGATATACCTGTGTATCCTCTATGGCAACCTCTATGGATGATCCTTCTTCTGAGAAATACAGAATCTTCTCAAAGAATGTCACATCCGCAATAACAAGGTATCTCCTACGAGCTGGATCATAACACTTGTAGCCTTTCTAGGTCATAGAGTAGCCCAGAAAGACATACTTCATGGCACGGGAGGCAAACTTATCATGGATGCCATAATTCTGAACGAAACACACATCCAAACACTCACAGTGGCACAGGAAAAAACCTACTACAGTCAGGATGTATAATCTAATATGAGATTTGACCCTAAAGCACAGAAGATGGTTGCCGGTTGATTAAATATGCTACTGAGAGTATGGCATCTCCCCAGAATTGCCTAGGAACCTTCATATGAGACATCAAGGTCCTAGCAATATCAAGCAAATGTTGCAACTTGCACTCTGCAACTCTATTTTGCTAAAACGTGTGAGCATAAGATGTCTGATAAATAATCCCTTTGGCCCGAAAAGCTTCCTACAAGTCACTATGCATGAATACTAATTGCATTATCACTGCGAAAAACGTGAACAATAGTACCATACTATGTCTGCATCTTAGACAGAAAATGCTGAACAATAATAGAAATCTCACTACGAGCTTTCATCGAAAACACCCATGTAAGTCTACTACTGTCATCCACCATAGCTGCAAAATACCTATATCCACTAGTACAGACCACTCTAGACGCTCCCCGAACATCACAATGTATTAGGGAAAATGAGCCTGAACTCACACCAGTATCTCTCCCTGGATAGCTACTCCTGTGATGTTTCCCCAGTTGACAATCTTCACAATCCAAAGCTAAGAAATTTGATAACTGTGGGTACATTTGACACATCTTCCTCACAGAAGGATGCTCAAGTCTTCGATGCCAAAACAAATAATCACGAGAGATAGGCACTGCCCCAGCAAACAACATGGGTGTGCCCAGATAATAAAGACCATCCCCCTCTATGCCACTGCCAACAATTTCCCCCGTGTTTCGAACTTGGAAATAACAATGCCTCTCATCAAAAATAACACGACATCCAAGATCTTTGCAAATCCTGCTCACTGACAAAAGGTTCATAGGAAATTCAAGGGAGTAATATACCTCCTCCATCTTCATCCTAAGCGTAGCATCTACATATCAAACCGCAGTCACAAGAGAGGTCTTTCCATTAGCTATCTGCACTTCTCGCAATCCTTACGGGATCACAGAATTCTTCAAATGGTCCCGATCTCCAATGAGATGCACTGAGGCTCTGGAATCTATCACCCAAGCACTTTTGTATCTTTTCTTCTCAACTTCTTGGACTGCAACACGCTAGTCCAATTGATCCTAAAGTTGCTTTTGTTAAATCAACTTTCTTCCACATATGCGAGAGAAGACTCATCAGCATCACGATAAGGCGTAAGAGAAGACTCATCATGCAACAAAAAGCCCCACTTGCAGAGGACCCCCACCCCCAACTGGCTATCCTGTTGGAGGACTGTCCACTATAGTGGCGAGCAACAAGACCTGCACCCTGTAGGCCAATAACGTGGAGGCAAGGAGGCTACAGCAGGCAACGCCGATTGGCGGTGGACCACCATGGGGCCGCTGCAGTGGTGAGGTAGGCCAGCAGCGGCTTGGGGCAGACATGCAACGGTGGCAATGGTGATGAGGAGGGGATCTTTGTGATCTCCCATTGGATCACCTCCACGTGGGTGATGATGTAAACACATTTACACTACTTAAAATGTCTATTTATGCATGTCCTTAAGCATAGGATTGCATTTCATGATATAAATATTGCATAACATGCATCATCTTGCATTTAGAGTAGTTTGAATAAAATGGAGGTTAATTGTCTTCTTTCATGTGCTTGAACAGGGCAAACATTTTATCGGGGCCTCGAATCAAAGATCCAACCGTATAGATGTGATCAGGGCGACGATTGGAGTTCAACGACTCCAAGATCGTCCTAATCAGGCATCCGTAGCATCAGATAGTGATCGGGGAACCCTAGAAGATCAAGGGTCAGGATGGTGAAGATCCGCACCTCAGATGACAAATCTGACCACATGGATGAATTCGGATCGACGATCGCAGCCCAACGACACAAAAATCAAGTCAATCCGACATCCGTGGCACCATCTACAACTTCCAGAAGATGGACGGCCAAGATGGTGCCACGTGACGCCATCTCGGCCACCCAAACGGCCGCACGCATTCTACGAAGGCCCCTCACCCGCTCGCTCTCCTTGCGAATATAGATCAACGTAGCCTCCCTGTGTTCGACGCGGAATTCATTTCGATATAAATTTTATTTATTGAACACGAATTCTTACTTTCGCTACAACGACAGGTTTTCCAAAACCGAACACGTTAGCGTAGCCATTCGTATACGTTCAACAGGTGATCCAATCATGTTTTAGTGGATTTTTGGTGGGATATCGGAACACCGATCTAGGACCGCTACTCTGATACCATATTAAAACAAAGAGGTTACATTAGTCACAAATGAAAAAACCTAACCCTCTTTTATAAAAAAGAGGACTGGATTAATTACATAAGTATCCTCAAGATAATTAAAAATATTAACATTCCCTTACAACTCAACAATTTATATCAATGGCAATGTTGTACCTCCATTAGCATGCTGTTATAATGCTGTCCATGTCGATTTAGCCCTACCTTTCTTTGTCTTCAGAACCCTAAGAAACATAAAATTGCTTCCAGAGACAATGCCATCCATCTCTTATGTCCCAGCCCTCCTGTGTATTGACAACAGTGCTTTAAGCAGTAGTGTGGTAGCCTGCCACGGTGCTACCACCAGCACCTGTCATCATTTCTCTTGGATCCCTCCTCCAGCCACCCATATCATTGTTATCCTTTAAAGTAGATAAAGTTGATGGGTGCACGTTATTTGGTTGAATATAATCATACTAAAATATTGATCAAAATCAGTAGGGATCAAACAGATGATTTGCGGAATTCTCCGCCGAGAGAACAAAAATAAGGTCGGTGTTCCTGTTTCATCACGCCACTCAGTTCACTACCTCTTTAATACAAATCGGTTAAGCACTATCAAAACTGCAACAAAGGGTAGATAGTTGCCAGCAAATTAACAACCAGTATGTCCACAATCTCATGAAGACAATATGATCAGTTAACCTGCATTTTTCTTTCACAACCAAGAGATCAATTGTTAAATGTTTATTGCCAAGGAGAGCCAAGAGTGGACCATCAGATTCTCATTTCATCTCTGAGGTTGCCTGAGCATTCTTTTACCTCGTACTGTTACTAAAAGTGTTTTTGAACGTGAATTTCATAATCAACTAGCAATGTATAATAGTATTTTCATGTGGATTTGAGCTTGGGATTTCCTTGAGGATTTTTTTTTTTTTTTAAGATCTTTAAGGATCTTTAACATTTAGGTTTTTGCATATTATGTTTGGTAGAATGGATTAATGAACTAGATTTAAAGAATTCAGCATCCAACTTAACAGATCTTTCAACATGGATTTTGTATTCTTAAAACTTCATTCCTTAAAAGTACAAAAGAACGAGTTATAAAAAGAGTGCAAATATCCGAGAATACCTAAAAGCATGATTGTAAAAGTCGGTAGCCGGTATTTAATCAGCCAGGCCACTGACTAAGGTGTATACAATATGCAGGGGAGTACTCGGTCGGGTATGATATATATATATATATATATATAGACACACACATACATGATACATCAGGAAGTAAAATATATTATTGCATAAAAGTAGACTATTTTCAAGCTTACAATAATACCAAGTTACCAACAAAACAAAAGTACTAATTCAAAATAAAAGCACAAGTTTCAAATAAAAAGTACAAGTTCCTTTGCTTTAATCAACAAAACAACAGAAAACACATCTGAAGTCAAAATTAATCATCTTGCATCGCACATCTTGCTTCGTCGCCTCCGATCGGAGAGGGAGAGGAAGGGGCGATGATTGAAGGAGGGTTGTCGCTCGCAACTTGGAGGAGGGGCGGTGATCGGAGAGGGAGAGCTTCGCTAGGGTTCGGAGGAGAGCTTCGCATGGGTTCGGGGGAGAGACTTCATCGGGTAGGAGTTGGGGATTTGGGGGGTCGATCAAAGTAGTGAGTCTAGTGACTTAAACTTTTTTAGGTTTAATCCTCTATGTAAAACTCGGTCGATTACTCAACCGACTACACCGACTACTCGGCCGAGTAGTTGGTGTGGCCGACTATGGCACCGACTATTGACTATTCAGTCGGTTGGAGGCCGACTACGATTATTCGGTCGAGTAGACTGATTTTCACAACACTGCCTAGAAGTTATTTTGAAAATCAGTATCCTTAAAATCATTTAAAAATTTACAATAAGGAGACCGTATAGGTTTAATTATGTGATCTTGCCCTGGGCCATCATTCTCCATTGGTAATGTCAGGCCTGTTCATTGCAGCAACACTGCAAAATTTGATGAGCCTTGATAGTGAGAAAGGATTGCTTTGTTGCGTTACATTATATTTTGCAGGCCTTTATGTCTTTTTATTATTTTATTGGACTTATGTTATAATTTTTTCCTCGCATCTCTCTATATAAAGAGGTGTAAAGACAGCTTAATAATTATGAAGTTTCATTTTCTTCAACTTTGTATCAGAGTCAAGTTAGGGACTCTACCAAGAAAACCCTAACCCTACCACACAGCCCCACCACCACCGTCATCACCAGCAGCAGCACCGGCCAGCAACAATGCCACCGCCCAACCACTGCAGCAGTAGGAGGGTCGATCCAACCCCGTCCTCTTCTCCAGCGCCTGCTCCTTGTTGCCGAGTCTCCTCCGGCGGTAGGGAGAGGGCAGTAGGCCCTATTTTTCCCTTGCAACAAGGTCTAGGAAGGTCCTTGGCACGTTGGTAATGGAGTTCTAAGGCAAGGACCTTCCAAAAGGTGTTTGAAGATTCATCTTTGATGGTATGATCAAATCAATATTTTGATTACTGTTTAGGATGTGTATTCCCTTGTTAATGTATGCTTTGGGTTGTATATTCTCCTTGGATTGTTGACAAACATTGGAACCGCATGTGAACAGAGTTTTTGGGGTGTGTATTTCCCGGTTGATGCATATTTTGGAGTGTGTATTCCCCTTTTATGTTAGAATTCAAATCTGTGTTTGAAGGTGTTTATGGTGTAATTTCACTATGGCCTCATCTTCGTCAAAGACCAAAGTGACATTAAAATAGACTGGAGAAAGTGTAGTCTACAAGAATCCATTTTTTGCACCTATTGTGTAGCTTGACAAGACCAATTACCTCCGTTGATCTTAGACATTTCTTGTCACTGTGGAAAGACATGAGAAGCAACATATCCTCACCGAAGCACCACCAGAGCAGAAGACAAGGAAGTATGCAACCTGGAATAGAGATGATGCTATGGTAAGAACTTGGATACTAAATAGTGTGATTCGCCGCATTGCAGATGAAGTCATATACTACAAAACTGCCAAACATATGTGGGATGGTCTGAAGGATGCATATTCTCATGAACTCAACTCCACCCAGGTCTTCCAGATCCACTATGATTTGTGTCACTTGAAGCAAGAGTCCATAAGTCTCCCGCAATATTACTCCACCATTAAGGGACTCTTAGAAAAGTACAATGCGTGCAAACCTATGTGCACATCACTCACATGTAGGAATCAGAGAAAGGAGTTCTCAGCTCACATGTTCTTGGCAGGGCTTAATGATGATTCTTCTGCTGCACATTCATAGATATTGACACTTTCTGAGCTTCCTTCCATTGAGGAGATCTACAAGAGACTAAGCAGGTTGCATGTCCAACCCACTCTAGAGACTATTACCAATAATGCCGCTTCTGCTCATGCAACCATGAGTACACGAGGGCAAACTGAAGTCTTTCGAGGCAAAGGCAGTGGGTGTGCTAATGGTGGTCATGGCAAGCCTACCTGTTCATATTGTGGCAGAATTGGCCACATTGAGGCCAAGTGTTGGAACAAACTTGGACGACCTACTGTTGCCAACTAAGTGTCTGTGACTGCTCCACCAGTTGTGTCTACTCATACAGTGACCCTTACAGAGGCAGATTATGATGCAGTTGTACAGCGTTTAGATTAGTTAACCCATGATCAACCTCAGTCTTCAAGCACTGCAGCTTTTGCCTTCGCATCAGGTATGAATAGTTCATGGTTGATTAATTCTAGTGCATCAGATCACTTGTCAAGAAATCCCTAGTGTTTTGGGAATATGCAGGTGTCACAGGATCACTCAATACAACTAGCAGATGGTAGGCATGCCCCCATCTGTGGTAAAGAGGGGGTATATATCACTCCTACTATACATCTCTCTGATACTTATTATGTGCCTAACATGGCAATGTAGTTGCTATCTATTAGTACTATCACTAAATAACTGAATTGCCGTGCTATTTTTGATGCAGTTGGGGGTACGTTTCAGGATCGAATAACAAGGAAGACGGTTGGTGGTGGACATGAGGAGGGGGTGTTTACCATTTAGTTCAAAGTCCAATTGCTGCAGCTTGTCAGATGAGTACTGCTACGGGGAGTGCCTTGTAGTAGCACAGATGACTAGGCCATTCTTCATTAGACAAACTACATTGGATCATCTCTCATCTTTTGACTTCCATGAAGATTCAGTGTGATGCCTATCAGCTAGGGAAGCATCACTGAGCCAATTTTCCAGCTTCTATCCAGTCCAGTAGTTCGGCTTGTTTTGATTTGGTGCATTGTGATGTCTGGGGTCCTAGTTGTGTGGCAGACCGATAAAACTATCGTTGTTATTTGTTGATGACTTCTCCCGTTTATCATGGATATTTTTTATGCGCAATAAATCGAAGGTTGGATCTATTATTCAGCAGTTTATAGATTTTGTGAAAACTCAGTTTGGTATTTGCATTAAGAAGATCAGAACTGATAATGCTTTAGAATTTTGTACTAAACACCTAGCTTCCTTCCATGGATCACTTGCATTGTACATCAAATGTCTTGCCCCCACACATCACAGCAAAATGGGGTTGCAGAACGGAAACACCGTCATATTCTAAATACAACTAAAGCCTTGCTTATTAGGAATAGTGTCCCACGTAGCTATTGGAGAGATGTTGTACTCACTGTCTGTTATCTCATCAACAGGCTTCCTTCCTCTATTCTTCATGAGTAGATTCCATGAAATATTTTATACCCAGACTCTAACTTGTTTCCAGTACCGCCAAAGACATTTAGCTTTGTGGCATTTGTACACCTTCTTGAACCTGGTCGTGATAAATTAGCTCTTAAGGTTGTTAAATGCATGTTTCTTGGTTATTCACGCACTCAATAATGATACAAGTGTTTTGACCCTGTACACCAGAGGCACTATGTAAGTACGGATGTGACTTTTCATGAATCTATTCCGTATTTTTCTACTTCAGGCCATCAATTAAAGGAGGTTGAGATGGTTGTACCAATGCCTGTGCCTCCTGTAGCCATAGAGGATTTCTCTCAGAGCAGTGGTGTACCTACTATAAATCAGTCATTGAGCACATTCAAAGTTATACCACCAGATGAGAAAACCTTTAAGGGTGTCACATATCAGCTTCCTATCAGTTATAAAGAGAAGACACACCCCCCCTCCTCCTTAGTTCCAACTGAGACACCACAGTCCTCTCCTACTCAGGTATGCGTTAAGGATATTGACAGTACTTCTCCTGATGATGTGTCTCCAAGTTCTACCTCCATGACCATAGATGAGGATATTCCTATTGCTATCCAAAAGGCTCCTCGATTTTGTGTCCAATATCATGTTGCTAGGAGTGTTGTTTCTGCTGACTCTCTGGGTCTGGAGCTTCATATGTTCACTGTTGCAGTTTCCGGTGCTGAGATTCCTACCTCTTACCAGCATGCTTTACTACATCCACACTGGAAGGCAGCTATGAAGTAGGAGATGTCTACTCTTACTAACAAAAGAACCCAGGAGCTTACTACTTTACCTTCTGGTGCACCCCTAGTTGGAGCTCAATGGATCTTTGCCTTGAAATGCAACCCAGATGGGTCTGGCCAAAGGATTCACCCAGACCTATGGGGTGAATTTCTTTGACACATTTTCTCTGGTTGCTTGACTCTCCACAATTTGTATACTTATACCTGTTGCAGCTCATTATGAGTGGCATCTATACCAGCTGAATGTCAAAAATGCATTCCTCTATGAAGATTTACAAGAGGAAATATATGTGCAGCAACCTCCTGGATTTAAGGTTCAGGGAGAGTGTGTTTATAGGCTTCGTAAGGTCATTTTTGGTCTTAAACAAAGCCCCCGAGCCTGGTTTCAGCGCCTACCTGAGGCAGTCTGCTATTTGGATGCAAAGGTCCTCATCTGATCATTCACTGTTTGTGAGGAAGACTAGTAGTGATACTGTGGCTCTTCTAGTGTATGTGGATGACCTTACGCTCACAGGTGATGATGCAGCTGGTATTTCTCAAGTGAAGGAGTACTTGGCACGCTAATTTGTCATGGAAGACCTTGGGAAGCTAAGATATTTTTTGGGCATTGAGATTGCCATAAACAAGGGATAGTTATGTCGCAAAGAAAATATGCTCTTGACATTCTTCAAGAAACTGGCATGCTTAATCCAAGGATGCCAATATTCTTATTAATCCAAGGATGCCTATATTCACCTCTTTGATGATACTATGAAATTGAAGGATAAGAAGCCATCGACAACTGGTGGGGAAACTTTTATATATGACCATCACTAGGCCAGATATTAACCTTGTAGTAGGTAAGATAAGTCAATTCTTAGACAAACCTACTGACGATTATTGGTAAGCTGTGATGCAAGTATTGAGGTACATCAAGAGATGTCCAAGTAGAGGCATCCTATTTCATAAGAAGGCTCCTATGTCTATTATTGCCTATTCAAATGTAGATTATGCAAGAGATGTTCAAGACAGGCAATCTACCACCGGCTTCTACACTTTTATAACCAGAAATTTGGTGACCTAGAGGAGCAAGAATCAAAGTATAGTTTCACGCTCTAGTGCTAAGCCTGAGAATCGTGCCATGGCACATACTGCAACTGAGATGATATGGATAAGATCTTTGTTACGAGATCTTCATGTTACTATTCAGGAGCCAATGGAAATGAATGGTGGCAACCGAGCTACAACATACATTGCCAATAATCTCATGTTCCACGAGAGAATCAAACATGTGGAAGTGGATTATCATTACACCAAGAGTTTGATTCAGTAGGGTATGATTCGTACTACTTGTCTTGCCTCTTCAGACCAGACTACCAACATGTTTACTAAGTCGTCGTCTCGCCCTCAATTTGAGAAATGTAGAAACAAGCTGAACATGGTGGATATATATGCTCCAACTTGAGAGGGAATGTTGCATTACATTATATTTTGAGGGGTTTTATATCCTTTTAGTGTTTTATTGGACTTATATTATATTTTTTCCCTCACCTCTCTCAATATAAAGAGGTGTAGGGACCGCTTAGTAATTATGAAGTTTTATTTTCTTTAACTTTGATGAGTTTGCGATCCATCATACCCATTGGTACAAGGACATCTTTTCAATCTTTCAGTGCAAAGTCCAATACCATTGTCCCACCTCCTTTGACTGAAAATTTGAAGAAAACCTAAATCTACATGGGGAGCTTAATGTAATTTCACTCTCACCCTAGTCATAAAGCTCTAATAAAAGACTTGAAGTTGGAGAGTTGGAGTTAAATTTCTAAGCAAGATTTTATGCATCTTCCTATGTCAACTTGGCATACATGTCCAACAAACCTTAATAAGTGTGATAGAATAGAGAACTAGAGAGAGAGAGAAGAGCACGGAGAACTTTTTTATTATGGTAGAGAACTCAAATAAATATGGTGGGTATTGATCTCTATATATCGAGATCCAATCCCATAATAAATAGGAATGAGTAATTCTAATAATTCTGTTGGGAATAAAGTGGGCCACGTGGCAGCCAGTCAGGCCACCTGCCAGCCAGTCAGGCCACATGCCAGTGTCCGTGGTAGCCGATTAGGGGCCCACTTGGATTCCAATTTTGGTAGTCCTTGAGTTCTATTTTAGGTCTTGCTTTAGTTGCAAGTTTTATTTATTTGGTATATTTATTTTTAGTAGATTTGATTTGTTAATTAGGATTTGTTCATTTCTATAATTAGGAGATAAGATTTGATTAGTTACTATTTTTAGAGGATTGCGATATGTTCTCTCTTCTATAAAAAAAGTCTTTATAATCCTTCTTATTTTTTAGTCATAAAATAATTCCAAAACTACTCTCCCTCTCTTCCAATCACTGTCGACCACCCTCTCTCTCTAGGCAACCGATTGCTGCTACTCTCTCTGTTCAATGTGGAACATTCTACCCCTTAGACTATTTTTCCACATGCCTAGTGATAGGTCCACTTTAATGGACTAAAATTAAGCCTAAGTACACTATTATTTTGATAGGAATTTAATTTAAAGCATGTATTACATTGATAAAATTATTTAAGTTGTAGAATTATCATCACCTTTAATTTATTGAATTGTACATAATTTGATTAGTTATTAATGTTGATGTAGGGTCATTTTGGGAATGATAATAGCATCATAACAATTGGAAATGCAACCTAGCCAATTAAATTCCTTGCCAAAGAGAATTTTTTTTGGAAAAGTCAATTCACTTCTTGTCTCGCAATCAAGAGATTACGGCCATCCACCATCATATTTATTTTCCTTTTTCTACGTTGATTACCAGCATCACCACCGTCCCTAATTTTTCTCCATTTCTTTCTTTCCAACACGGAGATATAAAAGGGGCGGCACAGACCACACCCTAGATCTCGACCCTGAACCTTCTTAACCCACACGCATGCAAGACCAGGGGGGAGGACTTAAGCTATCTGGGAGCCTCCCCGGACGTCCAAGCAAACACACCCCCTTTGTCCTCCCCTCTCCCTTACGCAAACATTCACCTCCTCTCATCCACGACCACGAGCCCCCACAGCAACCGCACCTGCTCTCTGTGTCCATCAGCAGCAGCGACCGCACCTCCTCTGCAACTGTCTCCTCACGTCCACGACCGCAACTTCCCACCACCACACTCGCTCCTCAGCCTCCTTCCCGCGAGCTTCCATCTAATGACCTCCGACCACGACAAGCCACACGATGACAACGCATGGCTTGCGCCGTGACCATCACTGTGAGTTCCTCTCAACCACCACGCTCCGCTCGTCCTTTTCAACTAACCATCGTGTCGTCTCTACTGCAACAACCGCCACCGCGGCCACAAGAGCACCGTGCTCCACCTTCTTCCCTAACAGCGAACCACCGCGACCGTATGCCTCCTTCCCGCACCCATCCTCATCATCTTCCTCGACTCACCACAGCATCACCGCACCATCGATCCTCCTCGACACCGCGAGCCACCGACACCCAGCCGCCACCAAGACAGTGCACCTCTCAACCACAGCCACCAACCGCATCGCTGCCATGCTTGTCTTCTTCATCTTCACCACCAAAGAACCCATCACCAGCGCATCCCCCCTCCATGTAGCAGCCACCACCGGCCTCCGTTCTCCGCTCTGTCGACTCCATCAACCTCGCCTTGACACCTTGCGTCTGCCCACGCCCTTAAACACACCGTCCACAACCCATGCATGTGCATGGACATCACCATCGCCGACGAGCATCTCTTCGCCGTCCGACCGCCTCCGTCGATGCCGTCACAGCCATCAGAATCCCCACACCACCGGCAACCTCCTCCAAGCTCCTCACCGTCAACTGTGCCTCCCTCTCCTCACGTGAGCAAGGGGAGTATTTCCCTTGTTTTGCTACGGTCCAAGGCCCTATTAAAATTTACATCTCCATGCCATTGCCGACTTTTTTATTTTTATTTTTGTTATTTTATTGAGGTGAAAATTGCGGCATCATACTTACTCTTTCACGTTATTGCTCAACTCTTTTATTCACCTTATTTCACACTAGATTTGGATACGGATTACGCACCTATGGCCAGGATTGATATATGTCGATGCTTTTATTGCATTTATGCCTCCCTGTGATACGACCTGAAGTTGTAGCATAATTTCAGTGTATTTTTATTAATTTTTTATTGAGGATTTTCCACCACATGATTACTGCGATGACACATCTGACTATCATTATTTCTAGATCTTTAAAGCGAAATTTTTCTCAATCACCTAGGAGCCTCCATGCTCTACGCTTGCGCCAAGCTTGACATGGTATTAGAGACTTTGGTTTAGGCTCTCTTGGACGTGTGGGTTTTTTAGCACATGTGGGTGGTCTTTCGTCTCCAACAAAGAATCTTCCTCAACAAATCCAATGCCTTATGTAGAGAAGGAAGATAGTAGAAGATGATAGAAGCCTCCACGATGATTGCTGACACCACATTGTGAACAAAGATGGAGTTTGAAGCCTGGAGAAGAAAAGAGATCTATCAAGTTATCTTCATTTTGATGCTTTATATCTGATTTTTTACTTTCTTCAAAATAGGAGATTTTCCCAGATAAAAAATGTCAAATATTATGTTGATCGCTCCAAGAAGAGGACATCACAGTCCACGCAACGACTTTCGAGATTGCCAAAAGGAGCAACGACCTCTCAGGTTGCAAAAAGACTAGTGATTAATCAAAGAAGCTTCTTCCCTAAAGATCCAGGCAAGGTGCAAAAACCACCACGTGAGGCTACTAGCACCTCACACGTGATTTCTCTTACGTCTGTCGATCTTGAAAAGATAAGTCAACAGCGGCTGTTGTGACGACTATTCAGGTTGTCACAAATGCAACGACTCGAAGGTTGCAAGAGGCTACGCCATTGACTCATCCAAAGAGAAGACCAAGAGCACGACTCTCAAGGAAGAAAATGGTGGGGCATCTAGCCTTACGAGTTGAAGACCAAGTTGTCGACCTCCCAGCCTTCGACTTGAGGGGGAGTGTTAAGAATAAAGTGCCACGTAGACCTGCTACGTGGCAGCCAGCAAGCCACGTGGCAGTGCCACATGGCAGGCTGTCAGGGGCCCTCAAGGCCGACGGTAAAGAGGTTCAAGGGACCAAGTTGAGCCTTTTTCTTTAATGTTATGTTTACTATATTTAGTATTTAGGAAAAGTTGTTTTACCAATTAGTTGTTTGGGATTTGGTCTTATTTTAGAAGATAAGATTTGTTTCTTATTTTGTTGGTATATATTCTCTATATATAAAGAGTCTTCCCATTGTATTTTCTTCTTGAGTCAATAATAATATTTCCTATTCATCTGAGGTTCCTCTCTTCTCTCTACTTCTCTCCACAACCGACCACCATCACCACCAACGCTGACTACCCTCACTGACCAACAAGGGCAGTCAATGGCTACTCCTCTTCTCTTTGTTTTCCCACGTGGACTATTTTCCCACGCCAAGGGAGCCTCCACGCTCCACATTGTGTCAATCTTGACATGGTATCAAAGCCTACAATCTAGGCTCCTCGATATGCGTGTTCTTTAGGCCACCGTATGGTCCTTATCTCCAACAAATCATCCTCCTCAAATCCAATGCCTTACACGGAGTAGAAGAATCGTAGATGGAAGAAGATGACGAACGCCACCGCCACCACCGAAGCCACATTATCAGGAGAATGCAAGATAGTTGTTCATGCAACCAAGAAAAAGAAGCTTAAGGAGGAGATTTATCAAAAGGTATTTCAGTTTATATGGTGCATTTGTATTCGATTTTTTACTCCTCGAAAGAGGAGGTTCTATAGGAACCAAGGGCACCAAACACTTCAAGAAGATCAAAAGGTGCCAAAGGTGCAACGACTACCGAGGGTGCGTCAAGACAAATGGTTGCCGCATCGACTCTAACTCAAGAGTAAGAAGAAGAGGCATGGTGTAGCCTCTTCACAAAGACTACATCGACTTCTCCACTTTCTTTTGATGACCTTGACTCAAAGAAAAGCTAAGGGTCTTTTTCGGATCATGAGCAAGGTGCCATACCATTCGAGGAGGCATATGGAACCCTCTAACGCATCAGGGAACGTCAAGATAAAAGACTCAACTCTCAAGTATAGAAGAGACACAAAGACCATCCTCAACTCTTGAGAAAAGAACGATGTAGCAACATCATCATCAAGTTCAGCAAGTTATCGTCCTCCCGGCCTCAACTTAGGGGGAAGTGTTGAGAATAAAGTGGGCCACGTGGTAGCTAGTCAGGCCACCTGGCAGTGTCACGTGGTAGTCAGTCAGGAACCCACTTGAGTGCCAAGTTTGATAGTCCTTGAGTCCCATTTTAGGTCTTACTTTAGTTACAAGTTTTTTTTATTTAGTATATTTGTTTTTAGTAGATGTGTTAATTAGGATTTGTTCCTTTCTATAATTAGGAAATAAGATTTGATTAGTTACCATTTTTAGAGGATTGTGATATATTCTCTCTTCTATAAAAGAGCCTTTATTATCCCTCTTTTTTGTAGTAACACAATATTTCTTCCAACTCAACTACTCCTCTCCCTCTCTTCCAATCATTGCCGACCACCCTCTCTCCTCTAGGCAACCAGTTACTGCTTTCTTTCTCTCTATGTTCAACGTGGAACAGTCCACCCCTTGGGCTATTTTTCCACATGCCTAGAAGCCTTCACACTCTACACTTGCGCCAAACTTGACAAATTCGATAACAAAACTTGCCTAACAATCTTTCCTAACAAACCATAACTTGACTCTTATAAACTAATTAGTTGGCTAACAAGCCAACTTAAGAAAATCGGCAAGGGGACTTCTTGCCACTTGATGTTGACGAGATCACATAATCTCTTAGTAGAGATCACGAGATCTCCACGATCTTTGGCACTCCCTTTCAAGTTGGATGTCTCCAACTTGCTAGGGACTACGGCAACAGTAATGATGTAAGCTTCAATAAACCCAACTCGAACCCGACCCAAAAAGAATGGGTAAAACTCGACCCGAACTTGATTGAGTTCGGGTATGGGTTTTATCCCAAAAAACCCGACAGGTTTGGGTATGGGTATGAATCTATACCTGATTATTCTACCAGAATACTCAAATAAAATTCCCATTTACCTGAGATATATAAGTCCCACCTTAAGTCCCTCATTCCCCCAACCTTAATCTACATTATGATTCTCTCCATGATTTTGAAGGTTGGGAATGCTTCTGAAGCTTCCATTGAATATTTATTTCGGAGATGGGGATTTTTTGTTTGAAAGGCACTTGTATTTAGTCTTTCTTTGTATTTTTATTTTTTATGTATTTCCCTTGTAGGGCTCTTTTTGAAATAATTTTAGTGGAGATCAGTAAAATTAAAGTAACCTAAGCTCTTCTATTTAGAACTTGTTAAAAATAAATAATTAATAAATTATGTTATAAATTTATTTTCTTCTATGACTCTAATTTAACACGATTTGATTGTAAAATCAATTTATAAATAAATATCCGATGGGTAAATGAGTATTCAATGGGTAGAGATGGGTATCGGTATGGGTTTAGATTTTTGTACCCAATAGGTAAATGGGTAAGGTATAGATATAGATTTTGTAAATGGATATAGGTATGAATTTGGCCGAACCCAACCTGTTTGCATCCGTAGGCAACAGTAACAGTAGTTAATGTAGTAGTCAGGCTCAAACAAAAACCACAGACAGAGATTTGGGCATGTTCCTAAGCATTATGATGGCTGCCTTGTTTTCCGGGAAAATCTTCCCCCTTGGAGGAGAATAAAAAATCGGATAAAAGACTCTCATCAATGGGGCTTAGTTCTCCCACCATTGTTCTTCATCCTCCTCATGAAGGACATGGCCCGAAGCTTTGGCTTCCTCCCACAGACCAATTAGATACGCGTAGATGCTTGGTCACGCATGGACTATAGCAAGAACTTAGGTGGGGACCGTAACAGAAGTAGCAATCACACACGAGAGGCGTTCCTAAGCAGTAGAGGAGACCTTGCTCTTCTTTTTTCTTCTTCAACCGAGATCCCAAACGAGGTCCAGGGAACCCAATAGTTTCATGGTTCCTTGAACATATACGAAGGCCCAGACTTTGGCCTCGGAGATCACCATCAAAGATTCTTCATCAGCCATAGCAAAGGTAGTCCAATCTTCGAGGCTTGGCAATCCTTCAAGCAAGATAAGAATCATCGTAGAGAGTAGCACTATGCAACACATGGTGTTGCACACAAAAGTTAAGGGGTTGCGCATGCACCCCATGGTTTATGTATAGAGGACTCTACGCAAGGATCGAAAGGAAATCCGAGGTAAGACTCGACCTCCAATCATGTGTAGAAGAACCAAAAGCATGTGGGCTCTTCCATGCACACAAGAATATGAGAGCGTAGCAGGTACCCCTCCTACTTGCAACAATGCAACAGGGGCCTAGGGGTAATCCTGTTTACGCACTAAATCGGGGTTTTAAAAACACTTCGTTGTAATATAGCCGAAAATAATGCGTGAACAAATACAATTTATAGCTCGAAAGAAATCCGAGATCGAACGCAGGGAGTAAGTGTTGCAGTAAATCTCAAAATTGCAATTCTTCTACAAATATAAGTAATTATAACAAGAATAATCAGAAATGATATATGAGATATCTCAAGTTTGAAAGTGCAAAAAGATTAAAGTAAAATAATGATTTGAATCACCAAATTACTCTTATAAGTTCACAAGCACACTTAATGTATGAACGTTTTAACCACAATATCAGAAGCAACTCCCTCAGAATATTAGACGACAGGAATAGGCACTCAGACGCCTTAAATGATACCCAGCTATAGTGCTTTCGCACTGTTCCCTTCAGTAGTTCTTCTTTAGGCCTTCACGAACAAGGCCAAGCACAGCACAGAGCTCAACACCAATACTAGCAGAAGCAAAGGCCTCCCTCAGAATTCACTAAGTGTCGAGAGGTGGGCAGCAGAGCAAAACCCCCTCCCCTCTCTCTTTTCCTCTTCCTTTCCCTTTCTTTCTCTTCTCTCAGAGACAATCAGATCCATGTATGCAGGTAAACGATTCAGAGCCCAGACCCGCGTGGCGTGGCCGCGGGCGAGGGCGTGTGTGGGCACGTGCGAGGGGACCTCACCCTGTGCTTACTGAGGCAACAAGGTAGAGGAGTAAAAATAATGTCGCGCGGGCACTTCAACAATTTCCGAGGTGGAGCTATCCCACCCGCTTCCTTCGTGTGAAGCTGTAGAGGAGACTTCCTCCCAATTGGCGAAGGTGCTGCAGCTGAAGCCTTCAATTAAGGTTCTAGAAGGAGTCCTGGGGTGCAATCGCAGTGTCTGGGAACAACTCCTAGAGGTCTTGTGGCCGGAACATTGAAGATGAAGTCGGAGGAGTCGCGGTGGCAGTGGAGCTCCGGTGGGGTACCTGAAAACCACAACACGGCCTCGCGGCCTCGTCAAAATAGCTTAGAAAGTCAGTCGCATCACGACAAATGTAGTGGTGACGATTTCGTGCCGTTTGGAGGTGAATGTGCGTATGGTAAGATCAGGGAGCTGCGAAGGGGGTGGAGTTCAGTAGGGTGGTTAAGCGGTCGTGGAGAGGAATTGGTTGAGGGCTTTTGATGTGGGAATCGAGGCGAAGCTAACGGAGGTGGTGGCAACGAGTTTCATGTGGTGGAGCGAGCTGGAGGCGTCACCAGAGGTATGCCGGCACTGAGGAAGATGGAGATGATGTGGGCAGTGCGTAGGTCGTGAGTGAGTTGTGGGAGAGTAAAAGGAAAATAGAGGGAGAAGGGAAGTGATAGAGAGCCTAAAAGGGATAATGGGTGGAAGGCTCCGATGTTGGTCGATCGGAGCCGAAAATGAAGAGGGCGGCGAGACTGTGACGAGGAAAGAAACAAGGAAACGCCCTCTCTTTAACCGGAGAGGCGCATGACGGGGAGAGGAAGGCAATAGGCCATCCAATTTGACTGTTGGACGGCCGGATGAGGGGAGCGAAGAAGGTTGCTGGAGCAAAATCTGAAGGAGGCCAGAGAAGAGGGTTTCTAAAGCCAAGACTTGCTAAGGAGCTAGGGTTTTGGCCCCTGCTCCTTTTATAGGCCATGGGAAGGAGTTTAAAGCTTGGCGACCAAGCTTCCAAGCTTGGTAGGCTTGCCGGAGAAGGATACCCACATCTCTCAAGCGTTAGCATGAGAGATTGAGAAAGAATTGGAGCTTACGAATAGGTTTGATTTGAAGATAATTACTTGACAAATCTCCCTTTCAATTTTGAGAGGAATTCGTCAAAGAATCAACAAATTCTTGCCAAGCAAAGCTCGCCGAAGTAGGATTCCTTTACGAAAATGGCGAGATGACTTATTTGCAAAGAGTGACGACAAAGATAGGGAGATTTTTGTAATAAATTCAAAAGATGAGGGGTTATTTGGGATAATAGGAGTCAGACTTGGACTAAATTGCAAACTAAGTCGAAATGATCTCAGATTGTGCTCAAATTTTGATACAAACCTAATTTGGATTCAAAGAATTTGATAGAGTCAGATTTAGGTTTTGACCAAGTTTGACTGGTTAAATTGCACAGAAACCCAAATTAAGGCAACTGTCTGTCTGAGACTTTATTATAAGTCAAAATTGGTTCAGATGGTCAAATCAAGGATGTCAAACCCTAGATAATATTTTTCTATGATTTTTAGAGGATTTAGATGAATTTTATCTTGACCAGAACCTCAGTTAATTAAACGAGTGTGTTTTTAGGATTTTAGATATCATTTAATTCTTGAAATGAGTGAAAACTTATTTATGTTCGTATTAACCCACTTATTAGACATTTATGACAATTTGACCTTTAATTAACCCTTAAGAAAACCCACAGTTGTTCTGCATTCATGATATGATGGTAAAATTACAGTTTTAACCTTGGTTTCTTGTTATTCTCTTAAAAAGGATGTGCAATGAATTACTGTCTTCTGACAGTTATGTAGGAGCATTTAATAATGGAATATGACTAAATAAAGCTAAATATGGCTAATGATGATGTTATCATCAGATCTCCAAAATATGTCCCCTCACCCGTGGAAATTGGCTTCCATGTAGAGAAAGATCCCACATAGATCTCTAGGTACACGGTTTTGGAGCTAGGCACTCAGGAAAGTCTACTTTAATACCATGTGATAGAATAGAGAACTCATGAGAGAGGGAGAGAGGAGCATGCTGGAGAACTCGTTTTTTATTATTGTAGAGAACTCAAATAAACATAGTGGGTATTGGTCTCTATATAAAGAGATCTAATCCCATAACAAATACGAAAGAATAATCCTAACTACTCAAAAACAAAGCATGAAACCATAACTTGACTCTTAAGTAAACTAATTACTTGGCTAACAAGCCAACTTAACAAAACTAGCAAGGGGACTTCTTACCACTTGATATTGAGATCTCGTAATCCTTTGGTAGAGATCACAAAATCTCCACAATCTCTAGCAATAAGTTTTTGTATATATAAAAGAATGTTGAATGCATACCACAGCCTGGGCATCGTACATACTGCTCATCCTCCATGAGAACAAGTCCCGAACCCCTGCAGACTTCACATCTTTTCTGCGCAGCCTGGTGAAAAAATGTGAAGAAGACATGAACTCAGATCAAGGCATACAAAATTTTAATGAAGCAGCTTTATGGCATATGACCCAGGTGCATTTATTGAGGATATGTTTGGAAGTAGCATTATAAAAACTAGGATGGTGGGACTTGGAAGAGACTCTAAATGGAGGTTAGGGTTGAAAATAATTTGCAAATTGAGGCAGGATTAAAATGAAAAAGGTCAATGAAGCAGCACAATAAAGATACATTTTAGCCAATTTGAATTTTGTATGTAAAACTAATGCTGCATGTGCTTTACAAGCCGAAAATGCATTCAATCCCCCAACCCAACATGCACGTTTAGCACATCACTGCAACCAGCACCTCTGCCTTGCATTCTCCATTGTACATCTTAGTTTATAATTAGGGCGTTTACCCTTTAAAAAAGCAGTTTCCAATTGCATTTCCAGAGAAGATAAGCTTGAGGGTGGCAAAGTGTTTCTCTTTTAAGGAGCCATTACAATCTTCATGCTCCTTACATGAGGCAGGCATCTAGTTGTTTGAGCCCAGCTTGGAAGGTCTTGCTTTCTAAGATATGTAATTTACTCTGAATGATGCATTCATGTTGTCTTGTATTAGTTGAGCACCAGGAATAATGACCACCAAATAGGTTGATTATTTTATATATTTTGCTTGCTCATTTTTCTCGAAGAGTGCTAGAGTGTTTGGACTATGCTTTTAATGTTTTGTTCCTGGTAAATGCTGTTCAAAGAGACTACAACATGACTGCATTTAGAAAAGTTGAAGGGTCTGGTTTTTCTTCGTCAGATGGGAATGCATTTTTTTGAAATGTGTTGTCTATACAGAAGTATTGAAATTCATTTGCTTGCGAAACAAAATGTATTTTCTAGAATGCAAGCTGAAAACACATTTATAATGCATTTTTTACATTTTCTGCCAGATGGCTGATTTCTTTAAATAAGTTGCAAACAACTTTAGAATTGTCCCTTTCAAAAAACATCTAGAACTGTACTTTCTCCATAGACATTTGAAATATGTTTTCTTTATGGGCACTCAGATGTGTGGTAAATGCAGCCTGAAGATGCGTTTTATTTACCCATTACAATGCATCTTAGAATATTGTTTGTTTGTTAAAACAGTAGTTAGATGAATGCGATTTATGTGTTCTCTTTACATGTCACATATTACAATGCATTTTAGAATGCCGGCGATGTTTCATTTAGAATGCCGGCGATGTTTCAAATGAATTCTAATGCTTTTTCTTTGAAAATGCCGACCACATAGAAAAGATCGAATTAGATTATCCGTAGATCCTCTAGCCTCTTTACATATAGAGAGGCAAGAGGGAAAATTACATAACAGTCTAGCAAGAATGAGAATAATAAAGTGCATATTCCAATACTCACACTTAAGTTGGAACATAGATATCGATCATGTCCAACTTGTTGCATAAATAAGCATGACACTTTCGTGGAAGGGCCTTCATAATAATATCTGCCACCTATCGCTTGGAGGATATGCAAGGATTGCAGATTTTTCCTTCTATAACCATATTCCTGACCAAGTGGCAATCAACCTCAATACGTTTAATATATTCATGAAATACTGAATTGTAGGAAATAAAGGTAGCAAACCAATTATTACAAAACATAGGAACCGGTAACTTCACTTTTAGTCCTAAATCAACAAAGAAATTGACCATCCGCATAATCTCGCATGTTGTATGAGCCATAGCTCGGTATTCTGCATCAACGCTAGAACAAGCCACCATAGTTTGCTTCTTACTCGTCCAAGTGACTAAATTGCCTCCAAGAAAAGTAGCATATCCATTTGTAGATTTTCTATCCTTTGCAAATCCAACGTAATCTGCATCAGCATAAGCACACAAATCCAAGTGATTATTATTCTTCACATATAAGCCCTTTCCAGGAGAGCCCTTCAGGTTGTTAGTATATATTGTTCTTATATGTTTTATCTTATGGGTGTCTAGCTCCTGAGGGGCAATTCTGTCCTTGTAACCATTTGGTTTCTCATTATATAAGAGAGCCTAGGGTTTTTTATAATGAGTTGAGTCATTTTATCCAAGTTGGTATTAGAGCACCGATTCTAAATCGTAGCTCTAGATATCCCATCCTTCAAGGCCTCTGAAACCTACCACCACATCCAACTCCTCTCTCTCTCTCCCTCCACCGGCGGCACACAGGGCCACCTTCCACCACCAGGTGCACCTGCGACTGTCTACGGCAGCAGCAGCACCCTGTGAGGGGGGTCCAGCAACAGTCTGTAGCAACCAACGCACCGGCGGTTACCTGTGATTGTCTGCAACAGCGGCGACAACCTACGGGGGGGTCTGGCGGCAGTCTCCAACAGCCGGCAGCGGCGGCCACGACTCGCAGAGGTGGCGTTGTAACCTACAGAGGCTGCACAAGGCAACCCTAGGCAACAAGCGGAGGCTGGGAGGGGCTTGTAGCCCTGATCTAAGGGGTTGCACTCCTCGTAGCCTCAGAGAGAGGGAGTCAATGTCTCCTTGGGGTCATCTCGGGTGTTTTCCTTACACCCAAGTTAGGTCGATGTTCGTCTAAGGAGGCCTCTTATCAATCATGCAGATCTGAATTTGTTATGTTTCAGACCTATTGGTGTTCGCCAAATAGTGGTATGGTTTGTCTAGTTTTATAGACTATTTTTGGGGTGTATTCCCCTTATTGATGGTTGATTGGGGTGTGTATTCCTTGTATGGCATGATTCTTGGGATGTGTATTCCCCATTTTCTTTGGATGTGGTCTGCTTGACACCTATGGCAAGATCTGTGAGTCTGGTGCATCAAGAGCATTACAGGAGCCACCATAGAGCAGGGTGGCTAATCGACTCTGGTGCGTCATAGCATCTATATGTGGTGATCAAACCTATTTTCGTTCTCTACAATCTGTTCCCCCAAGAAGGACTATACAGGTGGCTAATGGTAGATACACCCCAGTTAGGGGTAAAGGGGAGGTGCCTGTGACCCCCAGTTTGCAGCTATCTGGTGCATTGCATGTGTTAGAATTCCCACTGAGTCTGTTGTCGATGAGCAGAATCACGAAGGATCTCAACTATAAAGTGATCTTCGATGATGTCGGATGTGTTGTTTAGGACAAGCTCATCAGGAGGATTGTTGTCAGAGGTACGGAGGAGAATGGCATTTACCGTCTAGGACAGGAGTCATTTGCAGGAGTTACTCACTATGGTAGCGGGAGTGTTCTACAGTGGCATGTTCGTCTTGGCCACTTGTCTCTAGATTACCTCAGGAAGGTGATACCACATATTTCCTCAGTTGCTACCATATAGTGCGATGCTTGCCAATTGGGTAAGCACAATCGATCCTCTTTTCCAACTAGCACATCTCCAGGATCCTCGGCATTATTTCAGTTGCTCCATATGGATGTATGAGGACCGAGCAAAGTCCCAGATAAGATGGGACACCGGTACTACCTAGTTGTCTAGATAATTTCTCTAGAGCCACATGGGTGTTCTTGCTAAAGAGCAAGGCTGAGGTTGGAGGATGCATAGAGACTTCTTCTGAAGATCAACACACAGTATTCAGCCACAGTGAAAATGGTGCAAACTGATAATGCTCTTGAGTTCTGCACTGCCAGACTTAAGGAGTTCTACAGGACTAGTGGGATTGTCCACCAGACCACTTGCCCTCACACTTCACAGCAAAACAGGGTCGCAGAGCAGAAGCACAGGCACTTGTTGGATGTTACCCGTACACTATTAATTCATCACAATGTGCCACAGAGATACTGGGGAATGCAGTTCTGACAGTGACTTATCTCATCAACAAGATGCCCAACTCAGTTCTTCACGAGCAAATACCAGTTCTTCTTCTGCATTCAAACGATGAGTTATTTCATGTGCTTCCCAGGACCTTTGGATGTGTTACACTCGCCCATATGTCGTCACCTGGTCGTGACAAGCTGGCTCCTCACGCTATCAAGTGTGTATTTTTGGGGTACTCTGGGACACAAAAAGGATACCGTTGCTATGATCCTCTGCAGAACAGACACTATGTTAGCGTCGATGTGACTTTCCACGAGGATACACCATATTTCTTAGTCACTGGACAGAGGAGCTCTTGTGATAATGTTGCCTTTCTTCCCCTGCCTGTTCCGTGTGCAGAGACTCAGGTGTCTACTTCTCAGTCGAGACCTCCAGTTGATGGATAAATAAGCTCTTCATCCCTGGATGACTTTGAAAGATTACACGGGTCATTACGTACCTATCACAGGCATCACACTACTTTTCAGAGGCCTCCTACCTCACCAGCGGTTGATGGTTCACAGGTAGTTGAGAGGGTATCTGATCCCAGTGACAATTTGGTTAGACCTGACTCCCCAGACAGTGCAGATCACCATAATGGCGAGGCTCCTTCTACAGCGACTCAGTTAAAGGTACCAGATGATTCAGATCTCCCTATTGCAATTAGAAGGGCACCTCGCACCTGTGAGTCCAGATACCGAGTCGCAAGCAGTTTGGCTACCGATGGTCTTGCTCCTCAGTTTAGCAGCTTCTGTCAGGCACTTACAGCATCACACATTTCGTCTACATGCCAGCAAGCCATGCTTGATCCAAAGTGACGTCAAGCCATGGAGGATGCGATGACAGCACTTCAGAATAGATAGACTTGAGATCTCATTTCACTTCCTACTAGCGCACGACTAGTTGGCTCCCGATGGGGTCTTTACCTTAAAATACAACCCTGATGGGTCTATTTCGGGGTATAAGGCTGAGCTAGTAGCAAAGGGGTTCACTCAGACATATGGGGTGAACTTCTTTGATATTTTCTTCCCTGTTGCGTGGCTTGCCACTGTCTGGATGCTTCTTTTTGTTGCTGCTCACAAAGATTGGCCGTTATACTAACTTGATGTGAAGAACACCTTTCTCTACGACGATCTTCAGGAGAAGGGTTACATGTAGCAACCCTCGGGTTTCAAGGTTCAAGGGGAGTGTGTATACAGACTGAGGAAGGTAATCTATGGATTGAAGTAGAGTCCCAGGACTTGGTTTCAGAAGTTATCAGAGGTGCTCCACCAGATTGGTCTGAAGCGCTCTACTTCAAATCACTTCTTATTTACCAGGAAGACTGACAAAGGGACTGTAGCACTCCTGGTATATGTTGATCTTATCATCACCGGGGATGATAGAGATGGGATAAATGAAGTCAAGAGACACCTATCAGAGAAATTTGTCATGAATGATCTAGGACAGTTGAGGTATTTCTTAGGCATTGAGGTTGCACCTGGCAGAGATGGAGTGGTGCTCTCGCAAAGGAAGTATGCTCTTGATCTTCTTCAGGAGACTGGCATGTTAGCAACTAACGCTGCAAATATTCCCATGAATCCCAAGGTCTATTTATATGATGAGATATCTAAGGTGGTTGACAGTAGGGCTTACAGGCAGCTAGTGGATAAGCTCATTTACTTCACCATCACTCGTCAAAACTTATCTTTATCTGTTGGTAGGTTTAGCCAGTTTATGGATAAGCCGACTAGGCAGCACTGGGAGGCTACAATGCAGGTGCTTAAGTATGTGAAAAAAGCACCAGGACGAGGATTATTGTTCCATAAGGGAACGCCCATGGGGATTATAGCATACTTTGATGCTGATTATGCTGGCTGTGTTGGGGATAGAAAATCTACCACAGGGTTTTACACTTTGTTGCAGGAAATCTGGTTACCTGAAGGAGCAAAAAGCAAGTAGTTGTATCTAGATCCAGTGCGGAGTCAGAGTATAAGGCCATGGCCCAAACAGCCGCTAAGATGGTTTGGGTCAAGTCGATTTTGTCAGATCTTCATGTTCCTCTGGATAGCTCTATGGAGATGCGGTGTGACAACAAAGCAACAACCTACATTGTTAATAACCCTATGTTTCACGAGAGGACAAAATATGTAGAGATTGACTGCCATTACACTCAAGATCTCATTCAGCGTGGAACATTACGTACCACAAGTGTCACTTCTGAGGAGCAGGCTGCAAATGTCTTCACAAAGCCCCTAAAGAGATCTACCTTTGAGACGTGTTGTGCTAAGCTGAGCATGATAGATATTCATTTTTTAGCTTGAGGGGGAGTGTTAGTATATATTGTCCTTATATGTCTTATCTTATAAGCGTTTAGCTCCTCAGGGGTAGTTTTGTCCTTGTAACCCTTGGGTCTCTCCCTATATAAGAGAGCCTAGGGTTTTCTATAATGAGTTGAGTCATTTCATCCAAGTCAGGTATTTTTGAATCAAGCAAACTACATACCAGTGTAGCAATGATTCTCCATGAACTAGCTAAATCGACTAATTGCAAAGCTGATGTTTGGTCTAGTAATTGTCAAATATAGAAGCTACCCAACAATGCTCCTATATCTCCTCTTATCCTCAAATAGAGGATCATCTTCATCCTTCATCCACTCATGTGCCTCCGTTGGAATAGATGATGGCTCGGTTCCCAGCTGACCAACTTACTCAAGGATCTCCATAACATACCTCCTTTGTGATAGAACCATACCAGTAAAGTTTCTAACCACCTCAATGCCAAGCCTTTAATTAGAAAAGTCTTCTACAAGAACTCTTTGGTTTCATAAATTCCTACACTATTGTCACCAACTAATGAGGATTATATCAACATAAACAAGAAGAATGATCATACCAAGCTCTCTAGGACCATACCAAACTCTCTATAGTCTATCAAAGACAGAATGGTCTGAAGTAGATCTAACAAAGCCAATCTTCTGGACTTCACAACTGAGTCTCTCAAACCATGCTCTAGGGCTCTGTTTCAGGTCATATAACACTTTCCTGAGTCTACATGCCTTCTCCCCCTTGAGTCATGTAGACTTCTCGCAGGTTGCCATAAAGAAAGGCATTCTTTATGTCTAATTGGTGTAAAGGCCACTACTTGTTTACTGCCACAAATAAATATGATACAGATAAAGCTAAGACGAGGTACTAGAGAAACTATATCAAAGTAATGAACTCTATATGTCTGTGTAAAGTCCTTGGCAACAAGTCAAGCTTTCAATCATTCAATTGTTCCATCTAGTTTATACTTTATTATATAAATCTATCTATAGTCAACCACCTTCGCTCTATCAAGAAGAGTAAACTCCCATGTGCCTCTGGTAACAAGAGCATTAATTTCTTCCTCCATAGCTTGTCTCCAGCTACAATCCTGCACAACCTCATAGTAGTTCCTCGAAACCACCATACTAGATGCCGCTATAGAAAACTTTCTTAAAGTAGGACTAAGTTTGTCAACAGTAGCATAATAGGACAAAGAATGAAAAGTACAACTTCTTACAGCCTTTCATAGACCAATAGGCAGGTCATCAAATTGTTGTGTGAAAGGAACATCTGGATCAAATTCTAGTGGGGGTTATAAGACAAATGTGTTATCTTCAAAAGTATCAACCAGCATGGGTGGAAGAGGAACACGCACAAGATCCTTACAACAACAATGATATGTACACAGAGATAGGCCATCCCATCACATAGAAGTACCCTCATAAAAAGAGAACAATGCCCGCTTAAAAAGAGAAACATCAACAGTAGCATGATATCTCTTCCCAATAGGATATAATAACGATCCCCTTTTTAAGAATAGGCACAGCCAAAAAATCACATTTTACAGATCGAGGAGAAAGCTTTTCAGCGACCCCAAAGAGGTGAACAAAATAGGTACAACGAAAAATTCGCAATGATACTTCAAAATCAAGTTGTAGGATTCTGAATGGTATTTCACCTTTAAAGATGGAGAAAGGAACCCTATTTATTAGATATGTAGTAGCAAGAATGGCATCCCCTCGGAAATGTTTAGGCAATCTCATACAATAAGAAGGGTCCGGCAAACATCAAGAATGTAGCAGAGCTTTCTCTCAACAACACCATTTTGTTGAGAAGTATAAGTGTAAGATGTTTAGTAAAGGGTGCCATTATTCGCAAGAAAATCATGGATATCACAATGCATGACCTCAAGAGAATTGTCATTGTGGAAAATTTTGATAGTGGTAAAATAAAAATTTTGGAGTTTCATCAAAAATACCCAAGATAAACGATTGTAATCATCAACAACAACAAAATAGCGAAATTCAGACCCACAACTTACTTGGCACAGACCCCAGATATCACAATGAACTAGATGAAACGGAGGACTCTAATTATTCTCTTGATGGAAAAGAAACCATGTGTTGTTTCCCCAATTTACAAGCTTCATAGTCAAAAGAAACCGAAGTAAAGGAGTCTAGAAACATCTGTCGAAGCCTAAAAATAGAAGGGTGACCAAGATGAGATGCCAAAGCTTTGGATCGATAGATGCAGCACCAGCAAAAATCCAAGAAATGTTGAGGTAGTGCAACCCATCATTTTCAATCCCCCCACCAACCCTATATCTCGTCCAAATGTCCTAAAAGAAAACATAGTGCTCATCAAATATCACACAACATTTCAAATCCTTACATAATCTATTAACTCATAACAAGCTCAGTAGAAACTCAAAAGCACAATAAACATCTAACAATCGAAAACTAGATGTAAAACTGCCATCACCAATAGCAATAATGGCAGAATATGAGCCATTAGCTAATCTAACCATAGTAGTACTAGTATATTTGCGTAGAATGATAAGATCATCCTTCTTATCAATTAGTTGGTTGGATGCGCCACAATCAACCACCCAAGAAGTAGAGGATGTCGTGGCTAAATTGGGCCTAGTACTGAAGACTCAGTAAAGGAGGTAGAAACAGCCTGAGGCTTTGTGGACACCATTGTCTACCAAAGGAGCTGCAACAGGCATGCATAGACTTCTGTGGATAGTGATTTTTTTTTTTTGAAAAGTTGTGTATAGTGAAATTTGAGAAGGAATAGTAACATAAGTCTCTTAAGCAACAACAAATCCCAACATTGCTCAAAGGGATGGTTAGTCCGCTTGCAGTGAATGCATGGCTTATAAACTTGTCCACGTCTACAGTCGCGTCCACAACCTCCTGCTCTCCCTCCACCCACTGGAAGCAACGAAAGCAAATGTCTCTTTAGTAGTAGCAACAGCTTGAGGCACAGGTTGTGCAACTATAGTTATATCAACAACAATCTTTTCGAGCTCATAAAAGACAATAAAGTGCCTCTGAGCATCATAGTAAGAAGGCTAAAAGACATTCAGCTCCTCATAAAGTGCCTCTATATTAGTATAATAGTCAACTACTAAGCACTTCCCCTAGACAATAAACCAGATGGAACGATAAATATTAGCCAAACGAACATGATTGGTCTTCTGTGAGAATTTCTTAGCCAAGTTGTCCCAAATCGCCATGGTTATCTCCTCAAATAGAAGGTTGGCCACAATGTAAGGCTTTATATTATTCATCATCCAATTCATAATTAGGTAATTGTCATGTTCCCATTTATCATATTCTAGTGTTTGGGAATTAGGAGCCAACTTTGCCAAAATATGCAGCTTCTTCTAACCTCCTACGAAGATCTTAAATGCCTAAGACTAGAGAAAATAGTTTTGGACATCATTGAGTTTTATATAGGTGCCTTAAATCAGCATGGAAGCCGATGAAGCCATCGACTAGGCTTCAGTAGCATTAGATGGCCCTAACGTAGCCATGTAGGAGTAGAAGCAATCACATAATCACTTTGTTCTTAGAATGGGCTTAACACATCGAAAAATCTCTTAAATCACACGAAGCAAGGCATGAATCAATGAGTGTGGATCCCCCATACACAAGAAAGAGGCATTGGCTCACGACAAGTGGCACCAGGTGACCCAAGGCCTTGCTGGCGACACTGCTAAAGCTCCTAGCAACGTTGCTAGTGGCCCTAAGCAGTGCTAATGGCACTACTTAGGGCCCAACAGTGCTAACAGCATGCCTAGTGGTGATTGGGAACCCCAGCCAATGCCTAGTGTCTTTGGATCCAATTAATTTGGACACAGCACCTGTTAAGGTTCTAGCGAGGGTAGTGGTAGTCCAATGAGGCGATGACGACGATCCAGTGAATGGTCCACAAATGGTAGAAGAAATGAGGAAGGAAAGGAAAGAGAGATTTCTCTCTTTTCCTTTTATTTTGGTGGAGGATACCAGAGCACGAAGAGCCCAAGGCCACCCTTCTCTTATACCGTGTTAATAGAAAAGGCAAAATTAGATTGTTCATAGAAACTCTAGCCTCTTTACATAGAGAAAGGCGATAGGAAAAAGTACATGGGAGTCCAACAGGAATGAGAATAAACAAAATAATAAAGCACATATTCCAACATGTTGAAAACCAAATTTTCAGGTCAAAACCCCATTAGATGCCCAAAGTTCTTTTGACAAATTAAAATGTATGTTCTTCAAAGAAGAAAATGCATTCTGAGGATACTTTTGCTTTGCAGGTGCTGGGTTTAAAATATGGACTTTTATGAGAAAATGTTTATCAGGTGGGAAGACACTTCTTTTAGTTGATGCATTTTGAAGACGTGTTTTTTTTAGATAATATAACATGAATGCTGCCCTCCCCCCAACAACACCCCCCCCCCCTCCCCACCCTCCCCCCCACACACACACCTCGGTGCAACTTTTTCTACAGCTCCCTCAAATAACTTTTTCTACATCTCACAAGTGGTGCTTTGGGAATCTACCTTGTGAATCTGTTGTAAACCGATTTTTTGGATGAAATGAATTTGGGTGGTTATCACTTAGATAACCGCCTTCTGGCAGTTAAAAAAAAAATGATGAAAAGCCTTATAATATTTTTTTTGCATCCCCTCACAAATAACATGAAATTCATATACTATAGAAAGCAAAAGGCTTCTAAAAGGTTTAGCAGCACATGTTACCATATTGTTAAATGTTTAATGAAGAAGATATTATGACATTTATGTTATCAGAAATTGTGTTGCAACTAAAAAGAAAGAGGTTACATTTTGAGACTTTTGTTACCCTTGAATTAAATGAGGATTCATTTTTTTCATAGCTGTCTTTGGCATTTCAAATTTAGGTTTTCCCTCTCTGCCATATTATTGGTGGCTTGATAATTTTGGCCCCTCCTCTTGTACATTTCTGGCTGTGCCTCTGGTTAGATCTTTGGTTTGTGCTCTTTACAGTATCACAATGTGAATGTGTTTTCTTCATTATATGTTACAAGACGTTTGAGAATGTTGATATTTCTCAGACTAAATGCATTTTCAGAATGTTTTCATGACACATTAACTGACTTTGAAAGGCAAAAAATGCTTTTGTTTCAAATCACAGACTTCTACTTTACAAAATATTTTTGCCCAACATCACTTTGCAAATTATTTTGTGCCAAAGCTGCCTTAAGAATGTCTTTCATCCAATTTGAGCAAACGAAAATGCACAAATTTGTCCATCAAATGTGCAGCAGTGAAGAAAGAAAATTAGATTATTTTTTTAAAAAGTCTCTTAACTTCAAATGTATTTTAACCTGGAAAGCAAGACGTTTGAAAAACTTCTACCAAAAGAACTCACAAGGTTCATAGCCCTGCAGTGGCAGAGGCAGAGATCTTACACAGAATAGGCACACAAAAAATAGTAACTCATATAATATAACATTCTAGAAAAATGACAATGTGAATGTAAAAGGCATTTTATAATTTACCTTGATTTCAACTTTTGAGATTGATTCATAACTACTTTATTGTTGATGATATTAAAAATCTTTTTGGATGTTTGCGATGAAAGCATCATGTATCTAGATATCTCCATTCAATTTTGCAAGCTAGTCTTCATAATACTCACAGCTGAAAAAATCTCTTGTTATACTTGCTAAAACAAGTAGGAGGACTATATCAATTATTTAAAGAGAAGGTACATTCAATTCCAGTACATTTGATAACAAAGTACACCTAGACAGGCCTTATGTATATGTGTTGATAGAAAAAACAAAAAACATAGAAAAAATTCAAATGCATTGCTTAAAGAAAATCAATTGTGTGGAGATAAAGCATATATGGCAGAGCTTAATAGTGTAAAACATGATCAATTGCTTTGGAAACCAAAAGAAATAATGTTGAGATTAGGCTATATAATCACATAACCACATAAGTGAGAGAGGAAAGGAGTAAATACAAGTATCTATAGAAGGAAAGGCCGAAGAGGATGTTGAGAGGGGAAATGGATGGGAAAGTCTATATCTATTTACATAAGGGCATGGTTCTTTGTGGGTAGTGGAAGGAAGGTGGGCACCTCCCTTTTTACTTTGACTAAGTCCAAGGATACAAGTTTGTTTTGCTTGATAAATGTAATGAGATTTTAGAATTGAGGGTGGGCAAGTGCCCAGACTCACCATAATCTCCCTCCGCCGCTGCGGCAGCAGTTGTTGGAAACAAACAACCCCATAAGTAAGACAAATGAACATTCATGGCAGATGTCTCCAGATGTACCAAGGATTTTACACCCTCATCTAAACCTTGGAACTAAAAGACTACAAGACAATGGAACTGTACATGACCCAACTTTGAGGATTCCAAGGATCAAGATCAAGATCCATAACTTAATAGCCCCATCTATGTAGCCTATATCTCAATGGAATTACTAATTTGTACTTGTTTTTTAAATCAAAATTCATGGCATGAGACAAGAATGGTAATATCAAGCAAAAATCAGGGCCAAGATAAAATAAGAGGGAAAGAAAAGAAAATATATATATATATAAACAGAAAAAGAAAATAGAATAACCAATATGAAGATTATTGCAAGTCTAATATAGAGGTGATTACATTGACACAGCATGATTTCCATAATTTCACACCATGAGAGCTATCCAGGAATTTTTCTCAGATTTGAACTTGCCCCAGATAGATTGATACATAATGACTGACACTGGCACAAAAATTAAGTAAAATTAGTTTACTTATCCTTGTTAGACCACCCTATTATGATGGGATCCAATGCATTAGTGCAGGTGTGATTGCACCCTTAGACCTCCCTAGTGGAAGATTGACCAAATTGCCTAGACTTGATCTTGTTTGTCTAAGCTAGATCAAACCCAGTCCCCTTGCTCTAACAAGGTTTAGTTCGTGGATGTTAGGGTTCACAGCCAAGTGGACAAACTGTGGTAAATATAACAAACTAAGGCATTGTACACATAAATGGTGAATGTTATTAGTAGCCAGCAGTAAGAGAGGCTATACCCAATAAAATGATTGCTGGTGGCATGAAACTATCGTGTGTGTGCATGGGTGCATGTGTGTATGTACCAGTGATTTAAATGCCGTCGATAAGGTCTTTTTTAGAAAAAGTCATGCCGACATGGTAAAGGTGTCGAAATGCAGGGATATCGTCAACATGATCGACATGTCAGCGAAATCAATAGTCATGCCAAGGCTGCTGCTAGTTTTTTTGACTACTTTTGTCATTTTTATCGGCAAACATCGGCATGCCCTCGGTATTTCCACGGTGTGCCCTCGACATGCCCACGAAATACACACTTAGAATTTCATCGACATAGCATCGAAATCGACATTTCGAACCTTGGTATGTAAGCTCCACTATACTCTTCATCTTCTAATAATAGACTTGTACATGGGTGCATGTGTGTACGTAGACTTGTAGCTCCATTGTATTCTTCATCTTCTAATAATAGAATTGTTCCCTTTTCCCATTGTTTTTATCCTTTATTTTGAAGGAGTTTTCCATGTAAAAGTTTGTGTTCCACGAATACTTGGTCAATCACTTATTCTCATTTCTTGAACATTATTTGGTTGCGCAATTCACTATTGATCTCAACACAAACAATGCCTAAAAGTTTACTTGTATCAGTTATTATAACTTACATTACACATGTTAATGTATCAATTATTATTTATGCTCATTGAGTGCATTAAAAATTCCAAGGAACAGTACTGCTTAAGTTTTTTGTGGAATTCAATTTCATACTATATACAAACAATATCTTGATCACTTAAAAAGATATTGGTTGAAAATTCTGCATTCACACCATATCTTAACAAATTATGGTTGCCTTTACAAAACTTTTGATAAATTTCAGTTGTACTTATGGTTGATCACAATCTCTTAATCGAATTCAATTTAGTTGAAATTCAAAATAATCAGAAATGAATAATATCAAAGCATAAAAAAATCAAGAATACTTGAATTTACGTGGAAACTTCACTTACAAAAAGCAGGAAGAAAACCACAGGAGAAGGCCCCGATGAGGCTGAGATCTATATTGATTTTCTCAAAGAAATAAGTAGGAGGTACATGACAAGTTATGAACCACCACAAACTCCAACAATTCACATTACTAGATGTAGCACTAAACACCACATACTCCTCTCAACACTCCCCCTCAAGCTGAAGCATAGAATGCTCAGCTTGTAACAAAACACAATCATCACTTTACAACAGAACACACTCCTCTCAATTGGTTATCACTTGCAGGTAGGAAAACAAGTTGGAGCTGCTGAAAGAACTGCTGATGTCTCTTCCAAGGGACACTCCTCTACAAACCTCAACTGGTGCTAATGGCTCCCCATTCAGTATCCTTGTAATGAGTATTCCTCTGAAGACCTCGAAGTTGGATCTCCCTTGTGGAGTCCAAGAAACTGTATCTCTCACATAGAAACCACTAGACCCTTCCTCTGAGGACCTCGAATTGGATCTCCCTCTCTAAAGACCTCAAAACTTTGGACCTCCCAGAGTTTGGTTTCTCATGTGATAATCTTCAACTCCCAACGACCGTAGCAGTATTCAATGTCATCTCATAACTGCCGGAGGATGCCATCGTGCCTTGGAAAGAGAGACACACAGATCTGAAAATATGCAACAAAGGGACTCCAAAATGGGAGTGCTACAATAGACATGCACACTCCCCCTTTCTCCCATACTCATAATGGAAAAAGAAACAAACATAAAGAACTATAAATAAAATAGAGGAGAGCTTCTCCCTCTTCTTCTCTTAAATTCAAACCCTTCCTCCCTTTTTTTCTTCCTTTTTTTCTTTTTTTATTTTTCTGTCTACCCCTTTTTTTTCCTCTCCTTTTTCTCTCATTCTCTCCTCTCTCTTTTTTCTTCATATTTTTTTTCCTCTACTCATTATATCATTTCTCTTTAACTAAGAGGTATAAAGGCTAAAAGGAATTAAAAAAAACATAACTCATGAGTTTCATTTTTTCTTCTCCAATGTTAGGTCACGCTCTCATGCAAGAGCATTGCCATGATCATCACACACATCATCGTCATGATCTTCGTCGTGATCTCGCTATGCTCCTCTCTGATCTTCCTCTTCTTCTTCGGCTTCAACCACACACCATCGCCTCGTGACATCCACCGCCGCCAGTCCTCTCCATTGACCACTTCTTCCTCCTCGTTAGCTTCATCACCACCTCACACGCCGCTTCTATTGAGTTGTGGATGCCATGAACATGGCAGATCCACGTGAAAAGCGCAAAAAGATAAAAACTTGCCAATAAACACAACGATAATATAGAGAATAAATGAACCGAAGATTGACTTACTATAATACCAAGTTGAAATTCAAAATAAGTAGAAACAAATAATATCAAATCATAAATAAATCAATAACATTTAAGTTTATGTAGAAACCTCACTCACGAAGAGCGGGAAGCAAACCACATGAGAAGGCTCCGATAGGCCTGAGATATGTATTGATCTTCCCAAATAAATAAGTAGGGGGTGCATGCTTAGTTATAGGCCAACACACACTCCAACAATTCACATTACTAAATGTGGCATTAAACACTACACACCTCTCAACAAATTCATTTTGTAGACTTAGAGAGTTGACGGTACTTGTCACCAGTTAGCAGAGCCAATAACCCAAGAGTTAAATGGTGCTACTAACAACAAATAATCCACAACTATAATTATTCGTGCCTCTTTTACCATGGAATGGATCCAAGCATATTCTAAACAAACATCTAAAAGTGACCATGACTTCAAAAATCAGCCAATTCAGACCAACTCAATCTACATGCCTTATACAGAGAGTAAACAACTTTCGGTTTAGAAAGCTGGGAAAGAAATCTCCATTCTAGCATGCGGCATACTTACAATTCGTTTCCCGAATTCAATTCCTGCAACCACGAATGGCATAACTCCAGCTGCAAAAATTCATCCACAATCGACACATCACATAGAGGAGAAACAAAACAAAGAATCATTCTTGCAGATAGATGGTGTCAACAAGAGAGATAGAAACCATAAAAAAGAGCCATTCAGGCATTTTCCCTCTGTCCAACAAATAAAAGGCAAATGTAATTGAACATCACAAGAAAATAATAATATTTTCACATTCTGTAAAGCATCAAAAAGGAGGACCTTCGTAGAGCAAGTTTCCCTTTGACTTTAATGAATGGTGAAACAGTCACATCACAAAATGATTTCCAACTCAAACTAATACAAAACCAGTTTAGATTAACCTTTTCTTCCATACAAATTTAGATTGTTTTTAGCGCAGCCAATTCACTTTCCTAAAAAATTCAGGCACTTTTCCTACTATTGAGTATTGGCCACTTCACAAGTGAACATGAGCATGCTGATATGGATTTGATATGATTGTGACCACGTCCATATCACGTCTTCTTTCCAGAAACGTATAAACAAAATATGTTACTGGGTCCTTACTCACTGAACGCACATACCAATTGTTTGCAGAAAATCTAAGTTATAGCAGACAGATTGATCGTAAATCATCCAAGTACCAGAAGCAACTAATACCTACAAATCCTATATTAAATATACCCTTTTTTTTTGGGAGAAACTTATATCAAAGAATCTTAGGCATAGCATTGAAGATGCTCTTATATGCTTATAAAGTATAATGATATAAACAAGGATACTTGAATACTAAAAAGCCATACCAAATATCCGTGTCCATTTTCTTCCACGTTGACAAAATCGAGTTGATATGTTACCATTCTTAAAATGGCATATTGCATCCCTACTTCTAATTGCCCATCAATTTCCATTCTACTATCTCCACTCACTGCTTAACCACTAACTAACTCCAATCCCAAACTGTCGACAAGAACAACAAAAAAAACATACCTAAGGCACCGACGACGATTTGCCAGCTGACATCTGGAGTCGGGGAGCTGAGGTTGGCGGCGCCCTCGATCGCACGTACTCTCTTAGGAGCTCGTGAACCGTTGATCCGGAGATCTGCGGTGAGGGTGTGGGAGAGGAGAAGGGTGCGCTTGGGCCTCGGGGAGATGTGGAGACTTGGAAGGGGAAGAGCCATGGAGGTGGGCAGGTCACGAACTCAACTCGACTGCTGGGGAAGGGAGGGATTGGCGGATTAGGGGTAGTGCCGTTTATAGTGTTGCAGCGGCGACGTGTCCTTGCTGTACGAAGGCACGTGGCGTCAAAATCGCTTTCCCACGCTCCCTTTATCGTGGAGATGGCGTGCAGCAAGCGGGATAAGGTTCGGTCACGTTAGGCATTGCACAATCCAAACCCATCCAGTAAAAAGGAGGAGAGTTCGCGTCATTTGGGATGGAACTTTTCTCACCTAGGCTCGTAACGAAGGTGATCAAAGATTAAATATCGATATTCATATCATATTTATAAATTAAAAAGATATATTAAGGATACATTAAAGATATATTGTCGATATCAATAAATTTTTAAGAAATCATTCTGAAATGTATAAAATATCATAAAATTTAAAGGTTAACATTTTTATGAATAATATATCATGAAAGAATATCTGAAAAACATATATATATGTTATATCAGGAGATATATCACCGATATCAATATTTTTTTTACTTGTGTGTGTCCAGACTGGTCCAGTACTTAACCCAAACCTCTGTCAAACCTCCCACGTAGACTGGTCCAGCAGCAACTCACAGCTCCAACAGCACCCAGACCTCCCACCCAGCATTTCAAATTTAGAACCCCCTTCCCAAACATAGCGCCAACAGCTCTCATATCGTCAATATCTACCCATATCAGTGATATATCGTCGATATCCGAAAAAAATATATTTTAAGGGTATCGATACCACTCATCCCATCGATAGCGATATATCGACGATATATCGTTGATATTTGAAACCCAAAAAAAGTATAATGAATTAAAACAACAAATACAACTTATGATGTCGCTCGATTATTGGCTATGATCATCAACAAAGCTCAACTACTTTGTTGGATCATAGAAAGACCAAATGAAAGATATATAAACACTTATTTTTAACACATAAATTATAAATATAAAAGACATAAGTCACAAAACTGATCTAAATCATTATATTGTATTCATTACAAACAAGATCCATATCTTGTAACAAATTTAATAAGCATATATCAACCTGCATTATCATCAATACAATGGAGATCTAGAATATTAAACCAATTATCAAAATTCACATAGAGGATATTTTATGTATAGAAAAAATCCGACAAGATTCAAGATATAATGAGAATATATGCACATGCATCATCAAAATCAAATGAAACAAAATGAAGGGAAATAGGTTAGGAAAAATGGTTGAAATTGAAGTGTTCATATGGACTTCTTCAACAAAGTATATGTTCGCTAGAAGACTAACATAACAAGATTTGATAAGTTCCTCTCAAGATAGGAAGATCCACGGCTACAAATAGCACACTCTATTTGCAAGCGTTATGGAAAAAGTACCCATATCTTTGAATCTTTGACTTGCTTCTTGTAGCTACCAGATCACTTTTTGTAATTGTATGTATTGCGATCCAAGTTTTGCAACGACTTAAACTTTGAGAACTACATGAGCTGATGTAATTGATGGTAGTGGTTTGTAAATATAATTGTGGTGATGTATGGTTATATAAATCTCTCTCACTATTTTTGTATTTTGTATTAATGTATGTGAATAAAAATAGGTACACATAATCTATAGGTTTGCGTGCTAGAATGAATTTGAGAAACCACAATATGAGCCTAATGGATCCATGAAAATCACCTTAAATGATTAAGCCTAAATTGTCAAGTTATTCTCAATCCTTTAAGTTTCACTCTTTAACTTTATGAGTTTTATGTGTGGAACTACTTTTGAGCCATCATAATCTCCCTTATTTGAAATCTTGACACTCTCTTCGAGGTCCATACAATTAATCACTCAATTACCAGGCAACATGGGATTCTAGAGATAGCTCCCACTACCACTTTTATACTGTATCATTTAGTTCACATAGCACATGATTCACACCCTTTTAGTTGTAACTTGACTCTGATATCATTTGTTATGATTCACATCTATATAAATCTAATTGAGAAAAAATAAATTTGATAAGTTGTTAGGTATAAGCCCAATAAACCCTCTAACAATCACCCAAATGCTTAAAGTCTTAGTTGTTAAGTGGTAATTTTCAATCTTTAAATCATACTAATCAACTTCATGATTTTTCCATGTGGGACTATTTTTGAGCCATTGGGGGAGGGGGGTTAAGTGTTTTTTTGGAATGATTAGGCATTAAGGATACTTTCATTGTATCATTTCTTGGTGAGCACTCTTTTGCCACAATTATACTGCTAAAAGAATTTTCTCCTTATCAACAACATCTACCTTGTTGGAATATCTCTCCCCTTCCTCATCAAAGCGGAAAAAGCGATTAGGTTGAGTAGAGGTGTCAACTCTTGCTTTCCTTCATGATATGGAAAACTCTATTGAATAACATTTCAATCAAGTTGTGAGCTTCAATAAATTGGATGGCATTATGTTTTGACCAATGGTTAACAAATTATGTTGCATTGGAATGACAATCCAATCCAATTGAACTTGCAACCTATGTTATTTTTTTTACTTTTAAAAATATTTTAGGTACATTATTTTTTTTGAAAGAATATTGTAGGTACATTATTTTTTTTTGAAAGAATATTCAAGGTATGTTATTAATTAAGAAATTGAAAATTATCTACCATTTTTTAAATATTCGATTGGGTGATCCTCGATTAGGTGTGGTCTCCCACGTAGGCTAGGCAGTTGCTTTCTAGTTGGTAATTTATTATTAATACTTGAAAAGAGCTGCTATCTCGTCACTTGATTCATAGACTCACGTTACCTTCATCATCTATTGCCTTTTTTGTCGTTTGTCTGTGTTTGGTTGTTTTTTGTTTTGCCGTGGTTGGTGTATTGTTATGCCATTGTCGGTCCTATAATGTGGTTTGGTTGGAGATGTGCGTGTATTAAGGCTTCAGATGTCATTGTACACATCTTTTGGTTGACATCTCCAAGTAGGATTTCCTTACCTGCAACTTGTAGCCTCCTTTGGAGGATTCTCTTTTACTTGGTTTTTCCCTTACAGTTTCGATTGTGAACTCTTAGGCTGCGTTTGACAAGAGGATAAAAGTAATCTATGGTTAAGTGGAGAAGAGTGCTTGGTTAGAGTATAAAATGAAGTGATGAGATAAAATGAATGATATTGTGATATGATGTTGGTGAATGATTTTTTAATATTACAATATATGTATAAGTGGGTTGATATGATATAGTAAATATATTTTAATAGGTATATGATATTGAAGTAGATATATTTTGATATATATTAATGTTGATATAATGTAGTGGGATAGTTTGATATTGATGTTAATTGGTGGAGTATAATAAGTTATATCATTTAACTTTAGAATTAATTCCTTTGATAACCCTTTGACTGAAGGATTATCCCCAACTAAACAGAGACTTAGGAAGTTATAATATTATCTTTAGGGTTTATTGTGAAAACTTAGTTTTGATATGGTTGTTTTTATTGTGTTGCTCTAACTTTTATTAGTTTAGCTTTTTATCTCAATTGATATTTTCCTTTGATATAATTTTATTTTTTTTAAATTAATTTTAAAAGTATAATAAATACATGTAGTCATGGACATTGAACTCAAGTTATAATCTCAATTTTCATAAGCATCAATTATGACATTTAATCTTCATGCTATGTTTGAAAGTAGATATGATTTTCACAAGATGTATATTAATATCTTCATACACATACAATTTGAGAAATATATGCAAGTGTTTTTGAAAAGTAGAAACTTCCATCAACAAGTTGTGATAGATATAACATGACACAATAGGAAAGGAAGAGCGCGATGTTTGAAACGCTCCCTCAGAGAGGAAGACACCTTCGCCCCCTCAAAGAAGGGAGATAGCAAAAATTAAGACGAAACTATCAAACACAACAAAATAAAACAAAATAAAAACAAAAAGAGGAAAATATACATCCAAGTAATAATATTCCAAAGTAGACATGAATACCTATTCCACATAACTGGATACGATAGTGTCACTGAAGTCGTTGATGATCAACATGTCTATATTAACAAGTGTGTAAAGGTCGAGATACTAGGCAATAGCTCGATTGTAATGGAGTTCAATTTTAAGCATGATCGTGAAAGTCGCCAGAACAAAAAAGCAAATTCTTGAAAGGAAATATGAAAGTTGTGAAAATGGTAGATGAGGCGAGGAAATTAGAGGCAAGGGTTGTGAAACATCGACGATGCTCATTTTATGGGAGTCTGTTGAGTAACTTATGAGCAAATATAAAGAGAGAGTCTAGTAGAGAATTAATAACCAAATAAGGAAGAGACTGCATCATTACACCTTAAGACTCTTTCAACTTGTTATACTGAAAACTACTTGTTCACAAGAGGAAATTAACAGAGACGAAGAATGATAAAAGATAATAGTAAAAGAAGAAAAGTTAATAATAATACATCATATAAATAATAAAAATAAATAAATTTATAAAAAATATCGATAATCAACCAAAATCTCCACCAACACTTGATAGGTTATACCAAGGAAAAAAAAAAAAACAATTGTGCCAAAATGTCTAAAACCTAAATTTCAAATATTGTCATCCCTACCATCCCTCTCTGTGTCCGGGTCTGGACTGGCTTTCTGCGTCCGCTTAGCCATTTGAAACGAACTTTCCACTCTCCACCTCCACCGGTGGTTCAAATCGAGCACCCAAAACCCTAACCCCCACGAAACCACAGTTCTTGCCTTCCAATCTCGGATCCCATTCGGTGATCTAGAAAGGTTGGAACCGGGAATCCTCCCAGTCCGATCGATGTTCACTCCGGCCTCCAGGAAGCATCACTTGGCCGCCGCCAAGGACCGGGCGTCGCCGGGATCGCCCTCGACCCCCGGCGCTGATGGCTGCACCCCGCCCATTCCCAACCGCCCCGCCACCGGCACCCCGGCGCCGTGGGCCACGCGGCTCTCCGTCCTTGCCAGGTGAGAGCCGAGCTGGTAGTGTTGGTCGAGTTCTCATGCTTCCATTCTTGCTGCACGAGGCGTTTGCTGTTGTAGGCTGTGCAATTGCGTGTTTCGTGGTGCGATTGTTCGATATCTTGTCGCGATTCTCCATCTTTCGGAATAGTTTGTTGGAGACCCTTAGGCCGTTGGTGCGAAGTGCAATGCCGATTGTTGCCTGTGAATTGCTTGCTCCTGTTTAGTCTTTATGCTTTCTTGCTGCTGGATTTGTGCGGAAGTGTCCCGCGGGAGCATCGTTAATCGAGGACATCATCAGTTGTTAGTCATTTGGTTGTTTCTTCAATGTAACGAGGGTTCAGTCTTCGTGCTTCTTGGTGTCTTTTGGGATGAAAGAATTTTCCATTCGTTCTGCAGTTCTATAATGTTGACTGAGTGAGGTGGGAAAGGGAGTCCAGTTAGTTACGGTGTTGGAGGTTTGTGTTAGATTAACCAAGTGACATAGAATGTTTGGTAACTGAAAGGGGTTGCTCGTTATTGATGCTGAAACTCATGCACCCCAAGAATGTGTAATGATATAGGTAGTGACAGAGCCATATGCATTAGATTCAGCATGGGGATAGTGGGTGATAATGCAACTGCCACCCCAACCCCAAAATTTGGAAAATTATTTGCATATTTTTTGCACTCTTTAGCATTGTCCCACTCCAATCTACCAATTCATATGATACACTAACACAGTAAAATAAAGTTACTTCATTCACACATGTAGCACACTATCACTGTCTACATTCGAAAATCTAAACTGGCCTCTAATGTTTGGTTAATTTGGCTTCAGAAAAAATCCTAGGTTCCAATTCAATTCCAGCTGCTTCAGTCACCTGGCCACCATCCTGGCTCATTGTTATCCCAGGTTGCCCTTGCCTTGTAGTCCAGGCTACTGTTTCTAGTCAATGCTTGGCATGCGTGCTACACACATGCATGCACCTGAATGGTTCTCTCATTTGCATATGTCCCATGCCTCAGAAAATGAGATGAAGTTAGAGGGTCCAAGTTGGACCTCTATGTTGGGGTTGCCATTGTTTCTACGTTAGAGATTTTTTGTCAAACTTGTCAGATGTCCTTTGTTTTGTGAAGCATTAAGTTGCCTTTCAGGTTTATTTTTATCAACTCTACTCTTGCTCAAAGGTGTCATTGGAACAAGATTGGCAACACACGTGTTACCTTGCTAAGAGTACATGGTAGACGACTTGTATCGTGAGGTTAAATCTCATGATTACCTCACATAATTGTAGATGGTATTCCACGGCTTTTTTTTTTTTTTTTGGAAAAGGTATTATACGGGAAGCCATAAACGCAAAAAAATGTGATAAATTGTAGAAGCCAGTTTTTAATATACAGACTATGACAAGCATATATCACTGATGGCCAAGATATTGGCGAATACCACAGGGGAGGAGTGAAAGTTATAGAGGTTGTAGGTGAAAAAGAAAGAGCTGGGTTTTCCTTTCACCGATGGCCTGAGGAGTCATCTAAAAAAAACCCTCCCTGCCGTGCACCCCTCCTCGAATTATTTGGTCATGCAATACTGGATGAATACAAAGAATTGGGGTTGTTGGTTCGTCTTTCTTCGAAAGCAAAACATAATCAACTTGAATTTGGGTTAGCTATTCTAAATCTCAGGGAAACACTTGATATGTTATCACATGTTTGCTTTTTGTGAAAAAAGATCAATGCTAGCACAAGGGTGAGGGATGGTGCAACATGGAGCCTACGTTCCACAAGGGTATGAAGTAAAGCAAAGCAGAATGAGTGTAGCTCGTTTGGAGATTGGAGTTGCGTAGCAAGATAGTCTTGATTCCGAGAAAGAAGTATGAAGAGTTACTTAACCTCCATGCTGGTACCCTGGCAGCTTCTTATGAGAGTTTAGAATCTTTAATGTAGCCACCGTAGAGTTTGCTACTCCTATATCCATATTGTAGATCTAGAGCGAACTAGCATTATTGGTATAGATAAGCGTACGCATGTCTAATGTCAGCACCTCATGTATAGGCTCTTGAATGGCTTATTGATTTCGGAGCATCAAGGCATCCACATGGAGACGTCTGCAGATTCGCCACTTGTCAACCATTAGGAAAGGTGCGTACAATGCAATTAGTAGATGGCTTGTTGGTCAAGGAGTTGTCCATATGTCACCAAAATAGTAGTTGTTGATATTGCATTGGAGGAGGGTTATAGTGCTCTATGAAATGATAACAGCAAATAAAGCAGTACAAACAATTAACCACAAAAGAAAGAAGATTTTAGGCAGTAATCCAAATTCAAGAGAAAATTGTCATCTAGATATCCCTGACTTGGTTCTTGACCCTAACTTGTTGGCAAGCGCTAAGCATGCTACTTTCAATAAGGACAGGGTTCCTCAGTACATCAACTTCTTGGATGCCTAAGGGCCATTGAATCTTCTTTTGTTTAGAGAAGAAGGAAGGGACTCCTAACAACCTGGGTACCTGATACAAAGTAATATAACAATATAACAAAATATTACAAGATCCTATGCATTCCAAAATAAACAAATAGAGACTTAAGAATAACTCTTTGATTCATGGAGTGGAATCATGCAGACTTGAGAGTGAAAGCTCCAAGGGCTGAGATATCATGTGAATGTGCAGATGTGTTGAATGCAAAAGAAATGCTCAACAAAATGTCTTATTACTTAAATTTCTTTTGGGTGTATGTTGAACAAAGGAGAGGCTCTTGGGTATATTTATAGGTATCATTATATCAAAGGATACCTTCAGACTTTAAATTTAATGCTGCTGAACTAGTAGAAATTGAAATAATCATGATGCAAAGATCATCTAACTAGAAAGAATATTGGATGTTTGATATTTGACAATTGTTCATCCGAAGATAAATTTGAGTCAGAGGAGGATGGCTGGTGACTTGTGGGTGGGGGCGAGAGAGGGAAGGGGTTGCTCTTGTGGCCTTTCTAGCGCAAGAAAGATTCATTGAGAGATTGTTTATTTTAGATGTAGGATGCATGGCCATGTTGCGTCCATCTGTAGAGATCCCGTGGTCTGTTTGGCTTATTGAGTAGGCCATAAATGTGACTTGTGTAAGAAGGTTGTTTCATGCACGGGGAAGATGGTGGGGGTCTCATCAATCCTGCCACCGTCGGTGAGTTTGAGGCACCATGGTCCCCGTCGGTGAGTTCAAATGACTTTGCTTTATCTAACTCGCTGGTGGGCGATGTTTTGTAGGTCTGTTTTTCCCTTAATAGTTTGAAGCTTGCTCTATCTGATAGTGGTCTTCAATCCAAAGGTTGGGGGGTTGCTTCTTTAGCAAAGAATTTGATTCTTCCTTTTGGGTTCGATGAGGTGGATCTCATAAGGTTGAAGGGCAAAGTGTTGGTGGTGGGTGAAACTACTCTCCTTTGGAGATCCCCTTCAGTTCATGAAGGAGCTTTGGACGTTAAACCCTCTGTAAGGTTGGATCTAAAAACTCAGATTTGGGGCATCCCTTTGAGGTTACGTATTATGGAGGTTGTATGTGATCTGTGTCAGTTTCGTGAAGATTAAAAGGTGTGTTGGAATTTGTTTGGAAGAGGGTGATTTATCATGTGTTGAGGTGATTAGTGAGTCTTGGTGATCGAGAAAGGCCATAGGAGGCGGTTTCAAAGCTTGGAGGCTCTTCTTTTGTTATTAAATTTGAGTATGTGGATGATAATGGGGTTTGTTTGAAGAGTAGATTTTCTTCGAAGGTGGTGGGTGGTGGTGGTCTTGTGAGGTCACCAGAGAAGAAGCGTGCTTGGCAAGAATGGAGGCTGATAGCCAAGCACCAAGTCCAACATTTTTCAAATTTTGAAATTGAGCACTAATTCCCACTTTCAAATTTCAAAATTGTTAAGCATGCTAGCTATTCACCCCCTGATTTTGTGGGATTCTGCAGCCGTTCAAATTTGGATTTGAGGGAGAGCAGGTTGGGATTGGTAATTGCCAATGTAATTTGCTTTTTTGGGTGCAAAAAATCAGGTAGGAAATTAGGCCCCAGTTATTGATAGTTATGGGAATGGGTTTTGGGTGGATATTTCCAATTTTGGTGGTTCTTTTGGAAAAGATTTTAATGGCAAACTCCACCTGGGTCCTGTTGGGATCTTTGATCAATGAGTTAACAGCAGTATAAGAGTATAAGTTGGAGATGCTTTCTTGGATATTTATCCTAATTTATTTGTGAACTCAGATAATGTGATGGTCAATAATCAAGAACCATCTCTTCTCTTCCCTATGGTGGTGCTAGAGGTGCTCATGTTGAAGGAGTTTGAAAGTAGTTGTGGCTTAATTTCAATGGAAGGTCAGTTTGTTAATAGTGATTTAGATTCAACTGTGGGTTTATTGACCTCTACGTTTGTTCAACGTAAAGAAACTTGAAAGCACTTGTTTCCCTCCCGTATTGGAGTAAGATACATGTCCTCTTACGATTGTTCTCTCCACTGCATCGTTGGTGGTGGAGGTTGAGGTTGGGTGTGGTTCGGTTTTAGATCCAAATGTAACAGAGGAGGTGGGTGATGGAGAGGCTTTTGATTGTGCATCTGCAGCGAGTCGACAAACTCCATGTAGCATTTGTTTATGAAAGTCTATTTTCCAAAGACAGAGGTTGGTGTATCGTACTAAGAAGCAACGACTGTGGGCTCAGATGGAGATGGAGAGTAAAGAAACTTCTATCAAACGATCATGTTTTTGTGTTTGTTGGGAACTTCTTCTAGGTGTAGGGATTGGTTTTTGATGTAAGGAGTCTTCTTGGCATTTTATTTGAAAGTGATATCCTAGTGGGTGCTTGCGTTGTGGTGTGTCTTGTGTTGGGTGCTTTTTTCTGATATGGGTATGGGTGAGTCCTTTGTTGGTGGGTCTTGTGGTTCTTGCATATTGTATTTACCTTTGTTTTAATTTTTAATAAAATTTGGATGGCTATTGAATGCTTTCCTATTTTCCTTCAAAAAAAAAATGATCGTCCAAAGAAGATTGTCCAAAGAAAGAGATTGGATGCACTCTACACCATTCCATCATGGAGCATCTTACTGGTAAGAAGTGAAATTGATTAGGGTAGTTTGAGAAGATTATCACCTGGCAGCAAGCTTTTAGGCATCTTGCAAAGAGGTCAAGCATCTCCTAAGCTGTGGATAAAGTAACTTGTGGCTATTGGAAATGAGGCAAATTTGCATAGCATATTACACTTCTCATATAAGTTTCAAAGCAAAAAACTTTCTCGTTGTTAAGTTATGTTTTTGTTGTAAGGGATGTTTTGTTATTTTTATTTTAGTAGTGGGGTTATGATGTAACTTTTTCCTCACCTATATAGAGGTGTAGGGACTACTTGGTAAACTAAGAAGATTTATTTTCAACTTGGTATTAGAGCCAAGTCGAGGACTTCACCAAGAATACCCTAACCCTACCACCAAGCTCGCCGTCATCACCACCTCCAGTAGCAGCGCTGGCCAATAGTAGCACCGCCACTGCCAGCCAGCATTATCGCCACTGGCAGTAGCAGCACTGCCTCCTGCCACCACCGCTGCCGCCGCTGGCAGCGACAGGAGGGTAAAGGGGGCAACGTCGCCTCTCTTACCCTTCTCCACCACCCTCTTCTTGCTGCTGGACATATTCCGGCAGTAAGCAGAGGGTTGTAGATCCTTATCTTCTTTGTTTCGGGGTCTAGGAAGATCCTCCACGTGTTGGTGATGAAGTTCTAGAGCGAGGATCTTCCGGAAAGGAATTTGAAAGGTCTTCCTAGATGGTATAATCAAATAAGATCTTTGTGTCCGTTTGTTTTGGAGTGTGTATTCTCTTTTGATGCATGTTTTTGGTGTGTTTATTCCCCTTGAGTATTGACCGCGTGTGAGTAGAGATTTTTTAGGTGTGTATTCCCCAGTTGGTATATTTGTTGGGGTCTGTATTCCCCATTTTCTATCAATTTTCAGAACTGACGTGTGAAGAAATTCAAGGGTGTGTACCCTTTTTGTGGCACATTGAACTTAGTTTGTGATTGTGAAGAAATTCAGGGATGTGTACCCTTTTCTGCGGCACATTGAACTTAGTTTGTGGCAGTGTATTTTAGTGAATATGGCAGTATCTCAGTCAGAGATTGCGCTACGAACCGCCGTGGGTGATACTCCAACTACTGGTGTGACGTGGTTGATTGATTTAGGTGCTTCCAATCATTTATCCGGGAATTTACAGTGTTTTGGACAGATTCAACCTGTCTCTCGAGGTTGTACAGTACATGTGGTTGATGGGCGACTTGCTCCTATTAGTGGTTAAGGGGAAATTAATGTTACCACTTTTATGCAGCTTAATCATGTCCAGTTTGTTCCAGATTTTTTCATGAACTTGCTCTTGTCAGTGAGATCATTAAGCAGATGAATTACCGTGTCATCTTTGATGAGCGTGGATGTATTTTTCAAGATAGAATGACAGAGAAGATTATTGGTAGTAGATATGGAGTTTACTGACTTCAGCAGGGTCCTATGGCTGCAGCATGTCGGGTTAGTACCACATCTGGGAGTGCTTTACAATGGCATAGACGGTTGGGCCATTCTTCTTTGGAAAAATTACGCAGGCTTATTCCTCATGTATCCCCAACAACACAACTTTCCTGTGATCATGTCAACTTGGGAAGCACCATAGATCTTTTTTTCCAGCTGCTATAGGATCACGTTCGACTTCATGTTTTCAGTCAGTGCATCTTGATGTTTGGGGTCCTAGTAGGACTCTTTATAGAGCAGGACATCGATACTATTTGATTGTGGTTGATGATTTTTCCAGATTGTCCTGGTTATTTTTCATGAAGAATAAGTTTGAAGTGGATCCACTGATTGAGAAGCTTGTGTTGATGATAAAAAATCAGTTTGATGTTTGCATTAAGACTCTTAAATTTGATAATGCACTGGAATTTTGTACTCGTCGGCTGGTAGAATTCTATGACTTACATGGCATAATTCATCAGACCTCCTGTCTTCACACCTTTTAGCAAAACTGAGTCGCAGAAAGGAAGCATAGACATATCCTTGATATGGCTAGAGCGCTTCTTATCCATAACAGTGCTGCAAAACTATTGGGGAGATGCAGTTCTCACAGCTTGCTACCTTATTAATAGATTACCCTCCTCAGTGATTCACGAGCAGATACCGTGGTAGGTGCTTTATCCAAATGATGAGCTGTTTGATCTTCCACCCAAGACATTTGGGTGCGTGGCTTTTGTATATCTCCTTGAACTTAGGCGCGATAAATTAGCACCTAGAGCAGTCAAGTGTGTGTTTCTTGGCTACTCTCGTACTCAAAAGGGGTATCGGTATTTTGATCCCCTACACTAGAGACATTATATCAGTGCTGATGTCACCTTTCATGAAGTTGTGCCTTATTTTTCTGTTGCTGTCAGGCAGGTGCAGAGTGTGTCGGAGTGTGCGCTTGTACCAATTGCTCATATATCATTTGGTATATTCATAGATACTAGTAGTCCTTGCCACCTACTAGCACATTCAGGCCAATATCAACGGATGAAGGGACCTTAAAGGGTCACACTTATCAGTTTCCAGTTGTGTATAGGGCAAAACCCTTTTCATCTATTCCACATACTCCTCAGACTAGTGTTAATAACCTAGAGGTGGTTTCTACTCAGGAGGCTTCTTCAGATACAGTGTCAGGAGATGTAAAGGGTGAGAGTTTGTCACCTGTGGATGGTTCTCCAGGTCTTGATTCCATGAGTACTGATGAGGATATTCCTAATGCTATCAGGAAGGCTCCACGATCTTGTGTTTAGTATCGTGTTATTGGGAGTGTTGTTTTTGCTGATTCTCTAAGTTTGGAGTTTCATACATTCACAACTGCTATATCTAGTGCTGAGTCACCTACCTCATACCAGCAAGCTTTACTACATCCACACTAGAAGGCAGCTATAGAGGAGATGTTTGCATTTACTACCAAAGGTACCTGGGAGTTGTCACCTTTACTGTCTGGTGTGCACCTTGTTGGAGCCAGATGGGTTTTTGCCTTGAAATACAATCCGGATCGGTCTATTTCAAGGTATAAGACCTGCCTAGTGGCCAAAGGAATCACCCAGACATATAGGGTAGGTTTCTTTGACATGTTCTCCCTTGTTGCACGACTTTCGACTATTCGCATCCTTATCTCTGTTGCAACTCATTATGGATGGCAGTTACATCAGTTGGATGTCAAAAATGCATCTCTATATAGGGACTTGGGGGAAGAGATATATATGCAGCAGCCACGTGGCTTTAAGGTTCAGGGAGAGTGTGTATGCAGGCTTTGTAAGGCCATTTATGGTCTTAAGTAGAGTCCCCAAGTCTGGTTCTAGTGCCTGTCTAAGGCATTGTCTGTTCTTGGGATGTAGAGATCTTCATCGGATCATTCACTATTTGTGAGTAGGGGTACGATGGCTTTACTTGTGTATGTGGACGATCTTATTCTTACAGTTGATGATGTAGAGGGTATATCTCAGATGGAGTACTTGGCAGACCAATTTGTCATGAAAGATCTTGGCAAGCTGAGATATTTTTTAGGCATTAAGTTGCTACAAGTAAGCAAGGGACAATTATATCGCAGAGGAAATGTGCCCTTGATATTCTTCAAGAGATAAGCATGCTAGGATCCAAAGATGTTAATATTCCTATGGATCATAAAATTCATCTTTTTGAGGATAATGTAAAGCTAAAAGACAAGTATATCGACAGTTGGTGGGGGAGCTGTTATATCTGACTATCACTAGGTCAGATATTAGCTTTGCCATGGGTAAGCTGAGTCAGTTCTTATATAAGCCCACTGAGGTTCATTAGCAGGCTGTGATGCAGATGTTGAGGTACATTAAGGGATGTTCAAGTAGAGGTATTTTTTTTCAGAGAAAGGCACCTAGTCTATTGTTGCATACTCAGATGTAGATTATGCATGTGATGTTGGTGATAGGTGGTCTACTACTGGTTTCTGTACCTTTGTTGCTGGGAACTTGGTAACTCGAAGGAGCAAGAAACAAAGTGTTATTTCACGCTCTAGTACTGAGTCTGAGTATAGGGCCATGGCACATACTGCAGTTGAGATGATATGGATTAGATATCTGTTACAAGATCTTCATGTTAATGTTCAGGAACCTATGGAGATGCATTGTGACAATCGGGCTGCCACCTATATTGCAAATAATCCTATGTTTCATGAGAGAACAAAACATGTGGAAGTGGATTGTCATTACACCAGGAGTTTGATTCAACAGGGTCTGCTTTGTACTACTTGTCTTGCCTCCTCAGACCAGATTACTGACATGTTTACCAAGTCATTGTCTCGCCCCCAGTTTGAGAAGTGTAGAAACAAGCTGAGCATGATGGATATATATGCTCTAGCTTGAGGGAGAGTGTTGAGTTATATTTTTACTGTAAGCAGTGTTTTATTATTTTTATTTTAGTAGTATGGTTATGATGTAACTTTTCCTTCACCTATATAGAGATGTAGGGACTACTTGGTAAACTAAGAAGATTCATTTTCTTCAACTCTCGTATTTGAATCCTTGAGATATTTGTTCCTCGCAACATATGAACATCTAGGTGAAACATATTTCGTTAACAAAAGAATCGCATTAATTAGTACAACATTTTGCTCTGTGCACTAAAAGTTGTTAATTATTCCTTCCGAACCTTTTACATCTTATTCATATTGCCAAGGAGCTTAATTATAAGGTGATACTTGATCCAATTTGCTATATTTTTCATGATTTATTGATCGGGAGGATAATTAGTGGTGGTCATGAAGGTGATATGTACCACCTCTATGTCTACCGATTCCACTTGTTTAATTGGTAGTTTCAATTGGAATTATGTGCACTTGGTGAGTCAACTTGAGTGGGATCACTTGATCGGTGATTTGGATCTGAATGTTAGATCTTGTGGATGCACCACTATGGTTAGTTAGGTCTCTCAGTATAATTAAGAGAATGTACTATAACTATGTTGGATATAATCGATGACGGATATTGAAGATCAAAATAGTTTGGATCAAGGATTTCAATAACTCATCAAGAATCATCATGATATTCAACAATTATCTCTAGTATGAGAAGAGATGTTAATCTTCTGGAGAGATTGTTGCTTGATGATGCCCTTGATACACATTATTGGCATAGGAATGGAGATTTGGGGTTGTCACGCAGGTTAAGTCAATGGGTTGACTCAATGAAACGAAGATGAGGGAAGTCCTCTTACTACTGTCATGGAAAAGGTGCATCATTTGACTTGAGATGGATATGTGTTTCTGTGCTTTAATATACACATTTGGTGGATTGATAGTTGATGCACTCATCATGGTGTTGAGACTGGAAAGCTCATGTGTATCTGAGAGCATGAGAGACATGATCTTTTTAAGAGATTGCACAGATCTACTATTGTAAGTGTACATAGTAGATCAGAAGACAGGCTCGCTTTGCATGTATTAGGATGTATGAAATTCTATGTATGGTCGTACGAGTCCTGATTAGACCCCCACATGAACGAGAAGACAATTTTTTTGGAAAGGAGTTGATTTTCGTTTTCATCCCAATGATACAAGGAAAACATGAATATATGTAACCAACCATGGAAAGGACAATGGATTTGAGAATTAATTCTCCGGGTTACACATGTCTTCTAGTGTGAAATATTCATTGATATTTGGAATACCTAAGGGAGGGATAGTGCTATAAATCTTAAATCCTAAATATTTTGCGTGATAAAATCAATAATGATTTTGGTGGATTTCTAATTGTAGAGAAATTATATATTATTTAAGGAATTAAATAATATTTGATTTGGCAATAATTGGGTCAAATATATTTGGTCTTGATTTGGATTGAAATTAAATGTGTTTGGGTATTAAAACTTAAATTGGCTAAATTAGTCAAGGGTTAATAATGTAAATTTCAATTAAGATTTAATCCCAATTATTGGATTTGATCCAATAGTCCCCATCATTTTAGGAATATAAGGATTTCCTATATATGTCTTTTAAAGGCAAGCATGAAACTTTAATCAATCATTGATTTGTGTGCAACTAAGGTTTCCATCGAGAGGGAGAGGGAGAGGGAGAGAGAGAGGTGAGGGAGAGAGCTGTTGTTGGGCTTTCTTCCTTCTTCCTGTTGGATGTCCAGGCACTTATCAGAAGTCTTGGGCTTCGATAAGAGGTCCAATCTTCATTCTGGATGTCCAGTGCCTGTTTATCTTGACTTTCCTATTAGACTTCCAGGAGTGTCTTTGGATGTCCAATAAGTTGGTTGGATGCCCATATTCTATTGGTCGTGGATTTGGAATCTTTCATGGACCAATCTTTGGAGGAGTAAGGTGAGCGTCGCCTCAGGATTTGTGAAGGGTTCGCGACGCAAACACGTGGTTGAGTGTTCTTGGTGCAAATGGCCTTGTTCAATTGCTAAGAAGGGAGTCTCAGCAAGATGAGACTTATAGTTGAAGGCGTAACATGTGGAGTGCTGTGCTACTCCACCCTAAGAGGTATTTCTTGATATTTGTGGGAATCCCTGAACATGAAGAAGTTTGTTCTTCCCACGTGATTCCGGTTCAGGTCATTTATTCGATTCCTATTATTCAATTTTTTGGGCATTGCATCGTTTATTAAATGAAAATTTTAAAACAATTGTAATTTCATGCTTCCACGATAAGGCAGGATGAATTGTTCATTCCTAACAGTTTTGCCACCTCATATCTATAGTGCCTTCTCCTTGATAATATGCCATGCCAAAAGGCTCCATTGGTTGCTTCCTCAATCTGATTATTGTCATTATGTAATTGTGAGGCATGTTGACTAGGAAAATGCATTCATGCCACTTTTCCTTACTAGAGCAATGCTAATTTGAAGTTGTTTGATCTTGATCATTCGATGTGGGGACCAAGTCATCTCCTTAATTACAAGGATATAGATATTGTTTTGAGCATTATTTATTACATCTCTTGTTTATCCTAAGTGTTTTTTTTTGTTGGAGGAGAGAGCATAAGCTGGAGTTGTTTCCTTATAACTCAATTTTGAAATAAATATGCAATTTAAATCTATCATCAAGATAGTTTTCCTAACAATGCTCTTGAGTTTTGTGGTAGAATGTTATGGGAGTTTTCCCATACCCTTAGGACAATTCATCAATCACATTCTGTCGTACCTTAAATGAAGCAAGGTTGCAAAAGGAAACATAGACATTCTTCGATACTACTTATAAAGTCCTATCATATGCTTGAGTGCCTTTGTCCTATTGGGTTGATGCCAATCGTATTGCATACTTTTTTATTAATGTGTTGCATTTTTTTCCCTGTGTAAATGTCGTATAGTTTCATTAAAGGTCTTTAGGGGTAAATATGGATTGTGGTTCAATATACTGATTTTGACATTGATTCGACAATTTTGAAGGCATGCAAGAGGTATGATGAAGAACTGGATGTAAAAGAATGTTGCTATTTCAATGGTTTTGGTAATAAAAAATGGAGGCATGTCAATTAAATTGTAGAAGATAAGAAATTTGCTTTGACATGCAAGTACTTAATTAATACTATCTAATGGCAACAAAGTTTGTCATTCCAATTTTCATACATGAAACAAAGATTACATTACCACTTCTCTGAATCAAGAATTTACTATTTAGTAATTATGCCAAACTATTTAGTAGTTATTTTTTCAAAAAAAAAGGTTGTTATAATAGTACCAAGTATTACTTTATTAGTGATTCCATGTTTAATACTACTTAATTAATACTTCTTAGTAGTTTGTATTGGTACTTGGTACCAATAATTGGTGATTGTGACGGTAGTATGGACCACCATCAAGATGTTTATGTTAATATACAAAAATAACTCATAATGCTTTTACTTTGTTCCTATCATTGAGACACTCATGCTTATCAACTAAATTGGGTTGAAATCAAGCAAACTCGGCGATAGATATCTTAATTTTAGTCAAATAAGACCTTTTAACCTTGATTTTGATGACATGACATCATATTGACTAATTTTGCCAATATGTAGTCAATTTCTTGTAATTTCGTTGTGGCATCTTGCAAATATCGGAGGCATGTTGTGGTTGTGAAATTCCATGATATGGATAAGCTTGTTATTCATTCTATTAGATATTTATTATTAAGAAAATAGCTCTTTAGCTTCTTTGCCCCAAATTATTGAGGATCAACTTTCTTTTAGTTGGGAGGCGAGGAATTGGTGGAGGGGAAGCCGTCATTGGGTGTCATGAGACTAACACTAAAAGGAGGGAGTTTCATACCCTTCTCCACCATCACCCGACTTGCTTGTTTTTCTTCTTTGCGAGAGGGGCTAGTCCCTTAACTCATACCCAAATGGGAGGTCCTGTTTAGATGCTTGATTGATGTGTATCATATGAGGGGAACTTGGCCTTAGTTCACATGTTCATATGAAACCTATGATCTTTGATCCCACCATTTTAAGTCGAAAGGTTTGATCCTGTTGGTGGGGGGTGGGGGGGGGGTATATCAAGGAAGATGTGAACTTTTTTGAGTTTGCTTTCTAGGGCATGGAAAAATAGTCTACGTGTGTGTGGTCCGGAGGCGTGGAGGAGCTTCACTGGCTGGCTGGTGGCCGACAATTGGCTAAGGTGGTCGGCGGTTGAGAAGAGAAAGAGAGAGAGAGGAGAGGAGCCTTGGATAGTTGGAAATGTTTGTATTGCTCAAAATAAAATACAATGGGGGACTCTCTTTATACAGAGAGAACATGTCCTAATATTTGTAAACAAAAGATCTTATCCTTAATAAGAAAAGATCTTATCTCTAATAAAAAATAATTCCCAATATATTTTCCTAAAACCACATTTAATAAAAATAACCAAACTTGCATCTTAAGCAAAAAATACCAAAATTAGTCCTTTCACCATGACCGTCGGCCCCCTATGGGCCCTTTATTGCATGCCCACGTGGCAATGCCACCTAGTCTATCTTTATTTCCCAACAACATTTATCTTACCAACGCCCTTGTGATTGATTTAGGTTTAACTTTCGTACTATTAATTAGAGTTACGTAAATGTGCTAAAAAGAAATTGTTGATTCATGTGTTTGAGATATTATTCTCTCATATTCATACAAGCTACTAGGCTAAAGATTCGACATATTACTTAATTTTGCGGTTAGGTTATCAACATGTTTGTAGATTGATGTAAATAATGATAGATGTACCAATTGAAGATATTGGCCTCGTGTTGCTCCATACGAGGATCAAATTCTCCATCCTTGTATTTACCATTCTAATTGAAGGAATAATATTTGTTTATTGATATAATAAATATGATCATTTATAGTTGTAATTCTACATTAAAAAAGAAATCATTTATAGTTGTAATTGTCTAGTTTCTAAACAATTTTGGCCTTGTATTGCTCATTTTGGGGTATCCTTATATTTCTTATTGAAGAGATACAGTTGATAATTTTGTAAGTTCTAAAAATTTACACTTTAAAAGTATACATTTACATCTAAGTTTAATTTTCTGCTGAAAAGTAAGGCTTATGCTTTAACCATCTCGAGGCTTACACTTCGCCTCAATAATAGAAATTGCCTCGATAAACCTCACATTTTTTAAAACATTGTCAAGGCCCTCTCTTCTTCTACCTCTTTTTATGATTTGTCTCCTTCATTTGCATTGAACACTCACTATCAAAGCATGTATCATCACTTTATTGTCTAATCTTCATTTTGTCATCCTCGTATCAATCATTAGTGTCCACCATGTACTTCACAACAAGTCATAAATCGTCTTTATTAACGGAGCTTTAACATGAGATGGGACTTGTGTTTAGGATGACAAGAAGACTAGTAATGAGAGAGGGATTCATGTGGATCTGGATATTTCTGTTGCTTTGCAAGGGTAATGGCAATGTACTAGGCACGCCATATCTTATTTTGTTTTTTATGATCACCTTTAAGGATGCAAACGGGTTAAGTTTGGTTAAACTCATATCCATATCCATTTATAAAATCCATACTCATATCCTATCCATTTACTTATTGGGTAGGAAAACTCATACTCATACCCATTAGCTCATTAGGTACCCGTTTATAAATGGACCTTACAATTAAACCATGCCCACAATAAAGTCAAGCAAGAAAAAAATGATAACATGATTCATTTTGCCAAATCTGCATTCATCCCCCTCCACATGATGATAGAGGAGGCATCTCGGTGCAGCTTGGAGTTGAGGACAGGGGAGAGGTGCTTTTTGCTTTCCTATCTTGGCCTCCCCATTCAACAGGAAGATCTCAGCTCAGGAATGGATACACCTCTGGTTGACAGGTTGGAGGGGAGGTTGGTAGGGTGGGCCTCCAAGATTCTTTCTCGGGGGGGAGGGGGTTGGTCCTCCTCAAGGCAGTGCTTGCCTCTATATCGTCCTATTTCCGTTCGGTCTTTAGATCACCACAGCAGATAACGAAGATTTCTGGTCGGATGAGAGATTTTTTCTGGATGAATTTCAAACAATCTGCGAATGGCGCTCGATTGGTTGCATGGGAGGAGGTGTGCAGACTAATGGGAGAAGGTGGCTTGCGGGTAAGGGATGTGGGGAGAATGAATGATAGTCTCTTGGCGAAGTGGATTAATAGGCTCTTCGAGCGTGGCAATGACCTCGTGGTGAGGGTGATACAGAGGTGTTACGATGAATCGATCACCTGGAATATCTTGGTGGCTCCTGCGAGTGGTTCCTCGCATTTTATTAGAGGTCTTTCTATGGTTCTTCTGAAGGTTCGGTCCTTCTCCCACCACTTGGGAGTAGGGGACACCTTTTGTTTCTGGACAAATTATTAAACAGAACAACTGCGAGACATGTTCCCCAGACTATTTGCTTTGGTGGCGGACAAAGAGGTTGCGGTGGCGGATTGCTGGCAAGGATCTTGGTGCCCCACGCTTGTGGGTAACCTGTCGAACCAGAGGATTCATGAGTTCCAACCTTTGTTGCGGGAGCTACAAACTTTCATCCCGGGACATGGGATGGACGCTCTACTTTGGGAGGAGGGTAGCTTCTTCGTCAGTGAGGCCTACTGGAGACTCTCCCCAACCGAGTAGAGGGTGGACATGGAGTTCTCAAGGGATTGCAAACTTATTTGGTTTGCTTCTTGCCCGCTCAAACTTAGGATATGTTTGTGGCTTCTCAGGAGAGGTCAGATCATGATGAAGTGCTGGAGCCTGGAGAGCTCAATGGGTGCAGGATGGGGAGAAAACTTGTTCGTTCTGTTTGGACGCCGATGAGGATGTGGAACACTTGTTTATTGGGTGCCCGTTTTCACGACAGATCTGGGGGCACTACAATTTTGATTGGGTGGAGCACACGACCTCTAGCTGTTCTTGGAGGTCTTTCAAATGTGGAGGTTGGCATGGGGGGCTGGTTACTTTTAGAAAAAAAAGGAGAGAGCTACAGTGTTGGCAGTGCTGTGGGGTATTTGGCTTGGGAGGAATGCCGTAGTCTTCAAGGGTCAAACGCCTTATGTTGAGAATTTTCTCTCATGTATCTCCTATTTGGCAGATTTTTGGACCTCTATTTTGTAACTCTTTGGCTGTTTTGGCCTTTGATTAATGAAATCCTCGGGTGGTTATCTTTCATATAACTACCCTTCTCCCTTTCAAAAAAAAAAAAGATTCATTTTGCGAGGAGATGCAAATGATATAATGATCATACCATTCATAACATACATTGAACATATAAAGTTTTTTCACCAATAACAAACGAACAACATATCATACATAACATAAAAAGTCAAGAATATATACATAATATAGATTGGGTATATGCATTGCTTAATACGGATGGACCCATACCCGTACTTGGGTTTTTTTGATAAAACCCACACTTGAACCTGTATTCAAACGGGTTGAGTTTTACCCATTTTTTTGGGTCGAGTCGGGTTGACTAAAACGTACATCCCTAATAACCATGTTGGTACTGGTAGGAGATGTGCACTTCATGTTTGCAGGTGTAGTTAAATCAATATAGGTGTTGCGCAATACATGATGAAATGGATGCGTTAGTCTCAAGAGGCATGTAGGAACTTATTTATTTCCATGAAATACTTTGTTAGTTGGTTGCAGGTGTGGATTATAATTTGATAGTTTAGTAAAGCCTCTCAAGGTCATATGGGTTATCGTGGGAAATACTCAGACTTATGGTGGTAATTTCTTTGATGGATTTTCCCCTTTGGCATGGATAGGTATTATCCTTATTGTTATCTTTATTTTGCTATTTCACCAGAAAAAAATCTTCATTTTTGTTGTCATTGGCTTCTAGTCCATCTTGATATCAATCATGCATTCTTGTATATTGAATTGGTGATTTATTCAAAGAAGGATATATGCAATAACCACTTGATTTTCAGGTTCAAGAAGAGTGTACTTATGGTCTGTATGTTGAGGAAGGCTCTTTTTAGCCTGAAACAATGTTCACACACAGCATTTTAGGTGTCACTAGAAGTAGTTGGGAAGTATGCTTTGGGAGATCCTCTTCAAACAATTCATTCTTTGCTAGGAGGATACATGTGAGCATGTTGTTATACTAGTCCATGTGCATGATATTATTTCTAACAAGGGATTATCCTGATACTAAAAGCAAAATTTGACATGCTGATTTCAACATTATGAGAAATTTGATAAAAAACGAGAACTTCATGTGTTTACGACTATAACACATAAGTAACCTTTTTCAAAGAAATAACACATAAATAACATAAAAAACACTTAATTAATATCTCCTAATGGCAACCAACAACAATACAAAGAGTATATCATCACTTTCCTATACAAAGAATTCACTATTTACTAATCAATGTTAGACTAGTTTGTAGTTATTATATACTAAATATTTACTAAATTACCAATTTCTTTTCAAAAAAATTAAATTGCCAATTCCTAGTATTAGTAGTACTTAATTTATACTTAGGTAGTAGTTAGTATCAGTAGTTAGCTTTGGTAATTGGTAATTATGCCAAAATGTTTATGCTCAGAATGTTGCTACTTTATCCCATTACCGAGTCATTGATACTTGCTACAAAATTGAGTCAAGATTGAACAAAACCGTCCTTTGAATTTAGTCAAATAGGACTTTTGTGCTTTCCTACTGTGTGATGGACATAAGGCACCTTCAGCCTTTTTTTTAAGCCGGAAAGTAGGGCTAATTAAAAAAATATCCACAATAAGAACATACTTTCAACATATGCCAATATCTAGGTCCATATTTTACAGGTGATGTCTCAATTTTGGTGATTTTAGCATCGTATCAATGAAATTTCACTGGTATGCAGTTGTTCTCTTGTAATCTTGATATGACCCCTGTGTATCAATATGCAACTTTGTTGAAATTCGAATACTGGAGGAATGATGTTTGTAAGACATCCCATGGACTAAAATGCATCTTCAGGAAAATGTCATTGAGGTGGCTGGTGTGTAAAGTTGGACAAAGTATGTGGCTGTTTTATTAATGGGAGTCAAACTTACTAATATTTGCATGGTTTTCGAAGCACATATTTATGATGAGAATCGACGACATCAATTATGTTGATGCTAAGAGCTTTAGGTGCTTTGCTGGGAAATCTATTATATGTTGCAATTACCAAGCTTGGCATATTTGTGGTGGTTAATAACGAGTCAATAATGAATAGGCTTCTGGTGGCTCATTGGAATGACAGGATGACCCTGAGTTGCTTGAAGGATATTGTTACGAATCGTGTGCGTGGAACGTGGAGGCTCCCTTGGTGTGGGAAAATAGTCCGCGTGAGAAATCATGGAGAGGAGGAGCAACCACTAGTTGCTCTTGGTGGCCGGTGAAGGTGGTCGGCAATGGTGGTAATGGCTGGCTGCTTGGAGAGAAGAAGAGAGAGGAGAGGAGTCTTGGAATTATTGGAATTTTTATTATTAGACTCAAGAGCCAAATATAATGGGAAGACTCTCTTTATATAGAGATAACATATCCTAACAAAATAAGAAACAAATCTTATCTCTAAATAAGGAAGAACAAGTCCCAAATTAATTCCTATAACAACTTTTCCTAAAAACCAAACATAACAAAATAGAAAACTTGACATCTAAGCAAAGTCAAATTTGGACCTTGGGTTCTTCAAACCGTTGGCCCTGAGGGCCCCTTTGATGTTGCCACGTGGCAGCCCCACGTGGTCACCTAATTCCTAACACTCTCCCCCAAGTCGAAGGATGAGAGGCTGATGACTTGATCTTCAACTCATGAGGCTAGATATCCCACCACTCTTCTTCCTCGAGAGTTGTACTCTTGATCTTGGATGAGTCAACAATATAGCCTGTTGCGACCTCCGAAATCATTGTGTTTATGGCAACTTGTATAGTCATTGCGATGACTACCGTTGACTTGTCTTCACAAAGCATGGTTTGTAGCTTCTCAAGATCCTCAGGAGTTAGGGAGTCTCATGCGAGGTGCTAATAGCCCCATGTGGAGGTCTACTGAACTTGTCCCAGCACTTATCTTCTGGATGATTAGTACGTCCACAACGTTGGCACTTTGGGTAACGCGACCAGGGCCTCAATTACGTCGTCTTCCACGCCCTACGCTTGCTTCTGGAATAGCAAGTGCGGAGTTCTTACCCTTTGATGTGACTTCTTCAGGTACCTCCATCTTCAGGAGATGGCAGAAGATAGTCTCGAGCTCCATCTTCTCGTCGGAGGTGAGGATCTGGTCACGAGCGGCTCGATAACAGGGATGCAACCCCGATAAAAACTTGGTGGATTGCCAAACCGTCCGTGTTTCCCCCTGCTTGTTGCAACATAATGGCTCGAAGATCTTCAACTTCTCAAACAAGGCCTCCATCTTTTCGTAGTACTTGGTCAAGGAGAGATTTCTCTGACTTGTCCATATATGAGTATATAAATCAGTAATACGAGCGTTGCTTGATGTTTGGGCGTATCTTTTCTTAAGGGCTGTTCAAATGTCGTACGCACTCTTCTTGTAGAGCATGTTCGAGGCGATGGAGGGGTCCATTGAGTTCATGAGCCAATTCATGACAATGTAATTCTCCTTCTTGTACTTCTTTTTCTTGTCATCTTTCTGATCCGATGGCTCCTCAAGGAAAATACTAAGTTTCTTTTATCATCTGATGAATATCTTAAATGTGTGAGCCCACAAGACATAGTTGGAGGCACCATGTAGCTTGATGGTTGTCCTATAGACAACCACCTTGCTTTCTTCTAGATCGAACGTGGCGTCAACAACTGTCGTGGAAGCTTTCCTCATCTTCTGCCGTCTTCCTTCTCCACGTAAGGCATCGGATTTGTCGAGGAAGACTTTCTCCAGAGACGCAAGCCACCTAAATGTGGTCACAAAACCTACATGCACCAAGAGAGCCTAGACCGAAGGCTCTGATATCGTGTTACAATCGTGTGTGGACCATGGAGGCTCCCTTGGGCGTGGGAAGACCGTCCATGTGGGGACTGTCCATGTGAGAAATCAGGGAGAGGAGCAGCCATCGGTTGCTCTTGGTGGCCGGTGAAGGTGGTTGGTAATGGTAGTGATGGTTGGCTACTTGGAGAGAAGAAGAGAGAGGAGAGGAGTCTTGAAATTATTGAAAATATTATTATTGAACTCAAGAATCAAATACAATGGGAAGAACTCTCTTTATATAGAGAGAACATATCCCAACAAAATAAGAAACAAATCTTATTTCTAAATAAGGAAGAACAAATCCCAAACTAATTTCTAAAATAACTTTTCCTAAAAATCAAACATAATAAAATAGAAAACTTCACATTTAAGCAAAGCGAAATTTGGACCTTGGGTCCTTCAAACTGCTGGTCCTGAGGGCCCCTTTGATGCTGCCATGTGGCCTGTTTGGCTGCCACATGACAGCCCCACGTGATCACTTTATTCCTAACAGATACATCTTAGGAATTTTCGGTAGTGAGCTTCTTTTGCTTTTGTTCTACTTGCAAAAAGTTAGGATGTGGTAAGAAAGACATGCTCTTGTGCCCTTGTGGGCACCTCCCGTGAACTACTATTTCTTTCATTCTTTTTATTTTTAGCTTCCCAATGCATGAGCCGCTAATTAAAGGAAAGAGCTTGTGTGGATAGCACAAGGAAAGAGGTCATCTTTCTATTTTGATTTAAGATGTCAACATCTCATTTTTCACTTTTTCACTCCAGAGAAGAAGGGAGATGAAGATTTGACCTCCATTGTACTAATGCCTTGTGGGGTTGGAAGCGAGAATCCTAAAAAAGGGATGGAGTCTCTTTCTTTCTCAAGGAGGTTTAAGTTAGAGAAGAAGGATTAGAGTGCTAACATGGCTAAGAGTCTGCATTTCATATTTATAGTCTCCCAGCTCTGAATCAAGCAGTCCATGCCTCAGTTAGGATCAGATTCACTATAGTTTGAGTGGGAGTTTTCTCAAGTCAGAACTATTCAGCTATTGTCTTAAGGTCAGCTTTCCCTGTTGAAAGCTCATTTCACTGCAGTTCTCATTCTTCTGCCTTCAAAAAAGTTCCATCTTCCCTGAAAAGGTTGTTGTTTGCAAAAGTCAAATCACTTTATTTTCTTGCATTTATAGACAGAATCAGTTTTTGAATATTCTGCACTTTCATTGGTGGTAATCTTGTTTCACGAAAGTACTAAGCGGATTGTGGTCTCTCATTCTGGTGTTGGATTCTAAGTACAGATTAATGACCCAAACTGTCATAGAGCTGATGTCAATGAAGTCTGTTTACATGATCTCCGTTATCTCTTACCCAGACCATGGTGTTGAGGATGCAACAATTGAGCAGTTAATTTCTTAGTCAATTATATGTTTTTCCATGGGAAAACCAAACATATGGAATTGGATTATCATTGTATGCATGATGCTAATCAGTAGGGTCAAATTTATACACTTTGTGCCCCATCCTCCTCAAAAAAAAAAAAAAAAAAACTTCACGTATTATTTGAAAAACAAGTTGGTATGTTTTAACTTAGCCACATTCATAAGCCTCTTTTAGTTTTTTGCTTTTTAAGCTGAGTATGATAGATATCTATACTGTAGCTTAGCTGCATAAGGTGTATAGAAGACATACATTTCTTTTCTCTGAACGGCCATACATTAGTTTACATGTTGCTGTGTTATGTTATCATTTTGTAGATTATTTTGTTATTCTCTTTTATGTTATGTTGTTATTTTTTAATTATGTTTTTCCCAATTTAGAAGACTTACTAATAATAGCATTACTAAGAATAGTATTTACTATTCTTAGTGAAGAAGTGAGTTATAAAAAGGAGAGAGTTGTACTCTTTTTTTCTTATGAATAGAGGAAACTTCATTTTCTTCAACTTGGTATCAAAGCCAAGTTAAGGACACCACCAAATAAAACCCTAACCCCACCTCCAAGCTCCCTCACCGCCGCCGCTGTTGATGTCGCCTACCAGCCAGCAGTACCAGCAGTCGGTGCCATCGCTCCTCTCTGCCCCTTCTCTTGCTGCCTTTCCCTGTTCGGCGACAAGGGGAGGGGCAGCACTGCTTGCTGCAGGTTCTAGGGAGGTTCTTGGCGTTTGTGTGATGTGTTTCTGAAGCCAAGGACCTTCTGGAAGATGCGTTGAAGACCGTCTAGCACTGTAGTATGAGAAAATCAGACATTTGATTTATTTTGGGGTGTGTATTCCCCCTTTTTTTTGATGAATATTTGGGGTGTGTATTCCCCTTGGTGTGTTGAAGACGTATCGAACCGCATGTATGTGGATTGAGGGGTGTGTATTCCCGATTCCTTTTTGGTGATAAAAATTAGATTTGTTTCTAATGATATTGTTGTGGGTGTATGATGGCCTCATCGTCAGAATCTGATGTTACTTCAGGACAAGGTGGAGAAAGTGGTGTATACAAAAATCCATTTTTTGCACTATTAGCATATGTTATTAGTTTTATTTGTATGGCTTTTGAGTTTGTAGCTCCTTAGGAGCACTACTATACTTTCACCCTTTTGGTTTCTCTCTATATAACAGAGCCTAGGGTTTCCAATAAGAAATTGATTCATTTCAACCAATTTAGTGTCAGAGCAGTGGTCTTAGATCGAGGCTCTAGGTAACCCTCCTCTAAAGCCTCCAAACCCTAACACCTAAATGCCTTTCTCCTTTCTCCCTATGCTACCCAATGCGGCGGTGGTTGGCCTCCAACGTAGTGGTGCCCGTGCGGCGGTCGTGCAACCATTGTGTGGTAATCGTGCGGCAGTCGGGTCGGCCACTTGATTGTGCGACTGCAACACTGATTCGAGTGTGGTAGCAGGACTTGGTGGCGTTGCAGATCGTGCGGCGAGGGTGACTACCGCTTTCAGCGGCGGCGTAGTGCCTCTGCGACGATCCTTGTAGCGGCGAAAGAGGTCGGTGACGCTGGAGTAGGTGCGGTGGTGCTTGCGCGAGGTGCTACAGCTCTCCTACCGACCGGCGGCGCTCGTGCAGTGCTCTGGCAATGCTTGTACTGGTTAGTGGCGCCCGCATAACGCTGCTGTAGCACGAGTAGGTCCTCGACGTGTGGTCGGTGGGGATCTTGAGGTGTTTGTAGCCCTGTTCTAAGGGCTACATCCCTGTGAGAGAGAGAGAGAGAGAGGGAGAGAGAGAGGGTGCTCTCCTTACACTCGGGCTAGGCCAACACACGTCTCACCGCACGTGTGCCCCCACACCTCTCAGCAAAATGGGTTTGCTGAGAGGAAACATTACCATGTTCTTGAAGTTGCTCATACATTGCTGATTTATCATTCGGTTCTCTCTTTTCTGGGGTAACGCTGTTTTGACTGCCTGTTTTCTGATTAATAAGATGCCTAATGCTGCTTTACATGAACAGATTCCATTGTAGGTTATGTATCCTGATCGACCCCTGTTTCATGTTACCCTTCGGACTTTGGTTGTGTTGCCTTTGTTTATTTGTTGGGATTAGGTCGGGATAAATTAGCACCGAAAGCAGTTAAATGTGTTTTCCTTGGGTATACTCGCATGCAAAATGGATATTGGTGTTTTGATCCGATTATTCTCAGCATTTTGTTTCAACAGATGTTACTTTTTATGAGACGATACCATTCTTTTCTACTTCTGCTGCTGAGATGCCTTCTAAGGGTGATATGACACTTATGCCATTTACACCTATTCGCTTTGGGAGTTTTCTCGAGATTCATATCCCTACTGCACCAGCACCACTACCACTTGCTACGCAGTCCTTTCCTCGTTTGACTGAGCCCCTTAAGACATGTTCGCCCTCATACCACTTACCAGGCCCCCCCACCTTCGCCTTCACCATCGGTTTCTCAGGTGAATCCTTTAGACACTGACGCGGGTTTGCCATGTGATGATTATAGGGATAGGATAAATGATGTGGCAGGTGATGATCTAGATCTTCCGATGGCCACTCAGAAGCAACCACGGACCTGCACTACTTACTCCACAGCTAAGGCACTTGCTACTGACGGCTTAGACTTCGGGTTTACTAGATTCACTCAAACGTTGGTTGCTACTCAGATTCCAGCAACTCATCATGAGGCCATGCTTGATTCAAAATGGTCGGCAGCCATGAAGGATGAGATGGTCGCTTAGAGGCCATGGGACCTGGGAGCTCACTCCGCTTCCAGATGGTGCTATACTTGTTGGCTGTCGATGGGTGTTCACTATGAAGTTCAACCCAGATGGAGGTGTTGCCAAATACAAAGCACGTCTCGTGGCAAAGGGATTCACCCAAACTTATGGGGTGGACTTTTTTGACAACTTTTCGCCAGTTGCCAGACTTTCTACGATACGGATGCTAGTCGCAGTTGCAGTTCAGCTATGTTAGCCTTTGCATCAGTTGGATGTAAAGAATGTCTTCTTCTACGGTGATCTCTAAGATGAAGTTTACATGCACCAGCCACTTGGCTTTGAGGCTTAGGGGGAGTGTGTATGCCGATTATGGCAGGCCATCTATGGCTTTAAGTAGAGCCATAGAGCCTTGTTCTAGAGGTTGTCATAGGTTGTAGAAGCGACTGGATTTAGGAGATCAATAGCCGATTTCTCTTTCTTTGTCAGGAGAACTAGACGAGGTACTGTGTTATTTCTTGTTTGTATTGATGACTTAATTGTCACAAGAGATGATGGACAGGGTGTTGCTGAGATTAAGCGTATTCTAGCATAGCAGTTTGCCATGGACTTGGGAGCTTTATGATACTTTTCTGGTATTGAGGTCACTTGCAGCAAAAAAGGCGTAGTCCTGTACTAGAGGAAGTATGCATTGGACATCTTGCTGGATGTGGGTATGCTTGGGACTAAGGAGGCCAATATTCCTATGGTCCCCAAGTTGCCACTTTATTATGAGGATGCACAGTTGGTGGATAGTAGGCAGTACAGGTGGCTTATGGGCAAGTTGTTGTACCTCACCATCACAAGGTTGGAAATCTCCTTTGCGGTAGGGAGATTGAGTCAGTTCATGACCAAGCCAACACGTCAGCACTGGGATGCAACATTGATGGTGCTTCGATACATTAAGAAGGCTCTTGGGAAGGGTTTCCTCTTTTCCAAAGGGTCTTCTATAACCTTGGTTGGCTACTCTGATGTGGACTACACCAAGTCTACTATTGGGTTTTGCACCTTTTTGGCAGGGAGTCTGATCATGTGGAGGAGCAAGAAACATGACACAGTTGCGAGATCTAATGTCGAGTCTGAGTATAGACCCATGGCTTAGACGATTGCAGAGATGATGTGGATCAGGTCCCTACTTACTGACTTGCAGATACAATTTTCTAGCCTAATGGAGATACGGTGTGATAACAGAACAGCCACATTCATTGCCAACGGCCTAGCATTTCACGAGAGGACAAAGGATGTTGAGGTCGATTGTCATTGTACCAGAGACATCATTCAGAAGGGGTTGCTATATACTACACTAGTCACATTTGAGGAGTAAATTGCCGACATTTTCACCAAGACCTTAGCCAGATCATTATTTGATTCATGTGTATCCAAGTTGAGCATGATGGATATCTACGCTCCAACTTGAGGGAGTGTGTTAGCATATGTTGTTAAATTTGTATGGCTTTTGAGTTTGTGGCTCCTTAGGGGCACTATTGTACTTTTACCCTTTTGGTTTCTCTCTATATAAGAGAGCCTAGGGTTTCCAATAAGAAATTGATTCATTTCAACCAATTTACACCAATTGTGAAGTTGGATGAGATTAATTACTTCCGTTGGTCTCAAACTTTTCTTGTTACTATGGAAGGGCATGAGAAATAGCATTTCCTTACAGAGACATCGCTGAAGCAAAGGATTGGGAAGTATGCCACCTAGAACAAGGTTGATGCAATGGTGAGAGCCTAGATATTGAACAGCATGATTCGTCGTATTGGGGATGAAATCATGTACTATAAGTTGACCAAGTAGATGTGGGACAGTGTTAAGGATGCCTATTCTCTTGAGTTAAACTCTACTCAAGTCTTCCAGATACATTATGATCTATGTCATCTGAAGCAGGAGACCAGAGTCTGTCCCAGTACTATTCTACGATGAAAGGATTCTGGGAAACGTATAATGCTTGCAGGCCCATGTGCCACCTACCACGTATAGAGATCACGGGAAAGAATTTTTTGCCTACATGTTTCTAGTAAGTCTAAATGATGATTGTGTTGTTGCTGCTCGCAGATTCTCACTTTATCTGAGCTACCCACCATTGAGGAGCTATACAGGAGGCTTAGCAGGCTACATGCTCAACCTACTCATGATGCCGTCTCTAATAGTACTTCTACCCATGCAACTGTGAGTACTTGTGGTGGACGGGGTGGATTCTTTCATGGCAGAGGTAGGGGACGTGGTGATCGTGCATGTAGTAAGTCCACTTGCACCTATTGTGGGAGGATTGGCCATGTTGAGGTCAAGTGCTGGAATAAATTTGGAAGGCCTACTGTTGTCAACCAAGTTACTATGACCTCTACTACAACAGCCACTGAGTTAGTTACTCTTGCAAATGCAGACTATGATGCGGTGGTGTAGTGTTTGGCATAGTTGACACATGATCAGGCCCGGTCTTTTGGCATAATAGCCTTTGCCTTAGCATCAGGTACGGATACTTCTTGGCTGATAGACTTTGGTGCTTCAGATCATCTTTCTGGGATTTCCTAGTGTTTTGGGGATATGCAGAATGTTCCACAGGACCTCTTAGTTCAGCTAGTAGATGGTAGGCACGCCCCCATTTGTGGTGGTGGGGGGGGGGGGGGGGTTTCTGTTTCTTCTGCTTTGCATCTTTCAAATGTTTATTATGTACCTGATATGTCCACACAGTTGATTTCGATTAGCAAAATTACAAAGCAACTGAACTGCTATGCTATTTTTGATGCTGTTGGATGTATCTTTCAGGATCGCATGAAGGGGAGGACAATTGGTGGTGGACATGAGGATGGGGTGTATACCGATTAGTGCAGAGTCCAGACGAGTTCTGCAGATGAGTTTTGCTGTTGGGAGTGCCTTGCAGTGGCATAGACGACTAGGTCATTCATCTCTGGACAAACTACGCTGGGTTATTCTACACTTGTCGCCAACTACGGAGATTTAGTGTGATGCTTGCTAGTTGGGGAAGCACCACAGAGTTAGTTTTCCTGCTTCTACTCAGCTTAGTAATTCAACTTATTTTGATTTAGTCCACTGTGATGTTTGGGGTTCTAGCCATATAGCAGATTGACAGGGTCATCATTATTATTTAATAATTATGGTTGATTTTCTCGTTTATCATAGTTCTTGATGCATAATAAATTAGGTGTTTATTATGTTATTTAGCATTTTGTGTCATTTGTCAAGATTCAATTTAATACATGCAACAAGGCCATCAGAATAGATAACGCATCGAAGTTTTGCACGAAGCAGTTGGAAGTGTTTTTTGCTTCCCTTGGTATTATTCATCAGACCTCCTGCCCCTATATGTCATAGCAGAATGGGGATGTAGTATAGAAGCACAAGTATATTCTGGATATGGCTAGGACATTGCTTATCTAAAATAGTGTCCCATACACCTACTGGGGGGATGCAGTTCTTACAGCATGTTATGTCATTAACAAGCTTCCCTTTTCAATACTTCATGAGCAAATACCATGGACGATTCTGTATCCTGATGCATAACTATTTTCAGTGCCTTTGAGAACATTTGGATGTGTTGCTTTTATGCACTTGCTTAGGCTTGATCGACAAACTTGCCCTAAGTGTGTATTTCTTGACTACTCCCAGACTCAAGGGGTATAGATGCTTGGCCATATACATCAGAAGCACCATGTTAGTGCTGATGTCACATTTCACGAGGGCATTCCGTTTTTCTCCATTTTGGCTTGTTAGTTACAAGATGTGGAGCAAGTGTTACTGATGCTCGTACCTCCTATACCCATGGATGCATTTCCTAGTAGTGCCAGTCGTTCCACCTCTTTAGAGTAGTCTACTGGCACATACAGGGCAGTGCCAGAGGATAAGAATACCTTAAAGGGCATTACTTATTAATTACCTGTCAGTTATAGAGCGAGACCTCCCCCTTCGTCCTTTGTCCTGACTGAGCCATCACAATCCTCTACAGATTTGGTATGTGTTGAGGCCACTGACGATGTTTGCCCTGTTGATGTTTCCCTAGGTGCTGATTCCATGGGAATATATGATGATGTTCCCATTGCCATTAGGAAAGCTCCTTGCTCGTGTGCTCAGTACCATGTAGTGTGAGGCGTAGTCTCGCTTGGTTCTCTTGGTGTTAATTTTCATGCTTTCATAGTTACTTTATCTACCTCTGAGATACTTCGCATTAGTAAGCTTTTCTGAACTAGAAAAGGCAGTGTGCCATGGAGGAGGAAATGTTTACCTTATATGATAGAGGGATATGGGAGCTTACTGTCTTGCCATCCAGAGTGCGTCTCGTTAGTGCTCGGTGAGTCTTTGCCTTGAAATACAATCCTGATGGATTTATTTCTAGTCGTAAGGCTCGACTTGTGGCTAAATGATTCACTCAGACCTATGGGGTGGATTTCTTTGACACGCTCTCGTCAATTGCACGCTTCTTTACCGTCTGCATTCTCATCTCAGTTGCAGCACACTACGATTGGTCACTACATCAGTTTGATGTAAAGAATACCTTTTTCTATGGTGATCTTCAGGAGGAGTATATATGCAGTAGTCACTTGGCTCTGAGCTTTCGAGAGAGAATGTTTGCAAGCTACGTAAGGCTATCTATGGCCTTAAGCAAAGTCTCAGAGTATGGTTCCAACGCTTGTCAGAGGCGTTGTTGGGTGTTGGGTTGCAAAGGTCTTCAACGGACCATTCTTTGTTTGTGAGGAAGACAAGCCATGGTGTAGTGGCTTTACTTGTCTATGCTGATGATCTTATACTCACAGGGGATGGCATAGCAGGTACATCTTAGGTGGAGTACTTGGCATGGTAGTTTGTTATGAAGGACCTTGGGAAGCTTTGGTACTTCTTGGGTATTGAGATTGCTACAAGTAAACAAGGTATCGTTATGTTCTAGAGGAAGTATCCCTTGGACATTCCTCAGGAGGTAGGAATTCTTAGATCTAAAGGTGCAACTATCCCTATGGATCCTAAAGTTCACATATTTGATGACTCAACTAAACTGATGGAGAAGGCCTATTGACAATTGGTTGGGAAGCTACTATATTTAACCATCAACGGACCAGATATTAGCCTTGCAGTCGGTAAGTTGAGTCAGTTCTTGGATAGGCCTACCAATGCTCATTGGCAGGTAGTCATGCAGGTGTTGAGGTATATTAAGAAAGCTCCAGGTCGAGGCATCTTGTTTCAGAAGAAGGCCCCTATGACTGTTGTTGGCTACTCAGATGTTGATTATGCAGGTGAGTTAGAGGACAGGAAATCCACTACAGGTTTCTGTACGTTTGTTGCAGGAAATCTAGTAACTTGGAGGACTAAGAAGCAGAGTGTTATATCACGTTCTAATGCTGAGTCGGAGTACCGTGCTGTGGCACAAACAACTGTTGAGATGATCTGGATACGGTCCTTATTGAGAGATCTCCATGTCACCATTGTTGGCCCTATGGAAATATATTGCGACAACAGGGCAGTTACCTACAATGCCAACAACCCCATGTTCCATGAAAAGACCAAGCATGTATAGGTTGATTGCCACTACACCAGGAGTCTCATCCAGTAGGGTCTACTTTGTATTGCTTGTGTTGCCTCGTTTGACCAGACTGTCGACATGTTCACTAAAGTCTCTACCACGTCTAATATTTGAGAACTGCCGAAGCAAGCTGAGCATGATTGATATATATGCTCCAACGTGAGGGATAGTGTTACGATGTGTTGTTATTTTCTTATTATATTTTTTTCCAATTCTGAAGATTTAGTGATAATAGCATTTACTAAGAATAACATTTACTATTCTTAATGAAAATGTGAGTTATAAAAAGGAGAGGGATGTACTCTTTTTTTCTTATGAACAGAAGAAACTTCATTTTCTTCAACTTTGTCCACATTTATCCTCTTTTATTGATGAGTAGGGTTTCTCCAATGAAATAAAGTTACTCCCATACTGATGTTTTGCAATATTCCTAAAAAGAAAGGTTAAAAAAAATGCATAACTAATCAACCATCCCGGTCGCCAAATTAGTATCAACAGTAGTTCTACATGTTTTATTCTTATCCACATAAAAAATGGTGCACAGTTTTGAAGTATTTGCTTTTCAATTGAATTCAGTTCTGACACATATGTACTGCCTAAAAGAAACACCACCATTGGCTATCATCCTTTTGGTTTTGGAATCGATACCTCTATGGTACATGCTGGGGTACTCATGTATTGGTGAAGTTGACATTCTGCTGATATCCCTCGTCTTATCTTTTTGCGAACATTTCTCTTCTTTACATTCAGATAATGACAACTGAATCCTTGTATCTATAAACCTCTGCTATTATATCCTTGTTATAGAATTCCCACAAATGTTCAGCCTGAGAAGGGAGCTTACGCTGATCAAAGTCAACCTGTTTATGTTAGAGAAGTACCCAAGATTGTTCGTAAAGCTTACGCTGAGTACATACAGAGGAAAGCTTATGGTAGTTTTTCCCCCTTCTCTGAAAAAGTACATTTTAAAGTTATGTTAAAAGAAGCTAATGTTTCTTGACTAGAAAGTGTGTCTGTCGCAGCAGATGATTGCTTTTCTGGTGGAATGGATAAATCTACATTTTTATCATGGATAATATGTGAAGATCAGATTTTTATCTGGAGTTACTTGGCTTCTTCACCTTCCTGCAAATGTATTGTTCTCAATTTTCCAACTGGTTTGGGTGCCACCTACTATGTGCATAGCAATCAGTTGATGGTGTATATTATCAACTGGGAAGCTGGACACTTGGACAATAATAAGAAGGAAGACTCTTGTAACTCTGCGGCGCTTATCATCTGTCACAAGAAAACTCATGCTGTCATATACTGGCCTGATGTATTCTCTGAAAATGGCCGTGTGCCGTCAACCTGGCTTCCAAATATGGAGCAAAGCAGGAGGATTTTATCATGCCGTGATGAAGATACTCTTAGGAATGATGATCAGAGATGGATGGGATGTGATCAGCTTGCTGAAGGCAGTTCTTTTAATTCAATTATTGCTTCTCCTATTCCTGGTTTTCCACTCGAATCCATTGCATTTGCATTCCAATCAAGTGGCGAATTGTGGTGCTTCCACTGTACTTCAAGGAAAATTTTTCTCAATAAAACTTCACTGGGTTTAGAAGATGCACTTAATGGTGACACTTCTATAAAGCATGCAAGTAGAGTCTCTGCTCGATCTATTGCCTGGCAGTGTCAGCATCTTATTTCAGATACATTGAGTCGACAATTCTTTCTGCTGACTAACCATGAGATTCAGTGTTGGAATGCCATTCTTGCTCCTGATCCAAAGGTTAAAAAGCTTTGGTCTCATGAAATAGTTGGCACTGACGGTGGTTCAGGTATAAAGAAGGATTTGGCTGGTCAAAAGCATATCTGGCTTTTGGATATGCAAGTTGATGACTCTGGGAAAGAATTTAGTATCCTTGTGGCAACAGTCTGTAAGGATCGAGCTAGTGGTTCTAGCTACACTCAGTATTCTCTTTTGAATATGCAATATAAACGAGAACAAAACGCATCTTTAGGGGAATATGATTCTGAAAATGTTTTAGAAAAAAAGGTACCTATCCAAGTGATAATTCCAAAAGCAAAAATGGAAGATGAAAGTTTTCTATTCTCAATGAGACTTCGCATTGGTGGGAAACCATCTGGTTCAGCTGTTATACTTTCTCAGGATGGGACTGCCACTGTGGCTAACTACTGGAGAGGTGCAACAAGGCTCTATAAATTTGATTTACCTCATGATGCTGGAAAGGTTCTTGATGCTTCCATTTTTCCATCTGCTGAGGATGGAGAAGGCACTTGGGTTGTATTGACAGAAAGTGCTGGAATCTGGGCAATACCTGAGAAAGCTGTCTTGCTTGGTGGGGTTGAACCACCTGAGAGGAGCTTATCACGCAAAGGGAGTTCAAATGGAGTTCCAGAAGGAGGAAAAAGAAATTGGGAGGCTCATGGCATTATTGCTCCTAGACGGTCTAGTTCCGAAGCATGGAGTACTGGTGATAGAGAAGGTGCCTCTGTAGCCAGAATATTGAAGAAGACTTCTCAAGATGAAGAGGCAGAGGTTTTGCTTGGAAATCTTTATCAGGACTTTCTCTTGACTGGGAAAGCTGAGGGTGCTTTTGAGAAGCTTAGCCAAAGTGGTGCTTTTGAGAAGGAAGGTGAAACAAATGCTTTTGCTCGTATGAGTAGATCCATTGTCGACACCCTAGCTAAACACTGGACCTCAACTAGGGGTGCTGAGTTTGTCACATCTGCTGTTGTAGTGTCCCAGCTTTTAGACAAACAACAGAAGCATGAACGTTTTCTTCAGTTCTTGGCATTATCTAAGTGCCACGAGGAGCTTTCAACAAGACAGAGTACTGATCTTTTTTGCTTTTAATTTTAAAGAGTCGCATGATAGGTCTTTCATGGGAAGGGACAGATAGCCAATTCAAGATAATTTTTTGTTTGAAGCATTGTTTCCTCAGAAAGCAGGGTATCTTATTTCCGGCCTTGTCCCCTAGGACATGTACATTTGAGCTTTTCCACATTTTATTTGGGGTTAATCAAGGATACGTTAGCATTCTTTCTTCCACAAACTACCCTTATTTGTTATTCTTGAACCTGTCTTTGCATTTCTCTGATTTGTTTAGAATTTTGCTCCTTGTTCACATGATTGGATCTAGTTGCCTTCTCAGATGAAAAAAAAAGATTGGGTGTTGCCGAACTTATGTTGTTTAAAGATATGCAAACTTAAATTATAATACTTGGTATTCAGTTGAAAAGCAGTTGCTGTTTAGCATTGATACGGTACATAATGTTTCTAAGAGGACATCAATATATCATTTCATTTTTTTTTTTAATCATTTGGGTGATTTGGTTGCTACTAAATGGCACAATTTTCCAGTTTCAAAGGGCTTATGTGGACAACATGCTTTCTGACATGTTTTCTTTTAGATGCTTGTTGAAGACTTGTTTGTGGTAGGTTATTTATTTTTTCATGAAGCTTCTCAAGCAATAAAAATTTTGAATGGTCAGTAAGGGCCCTTTTAGATGCTTCTGATTGTAGACTTAGATATTATGTTTATTATTTTACGTTTATTTGTAAGGATGCGTTAGTCACCTTTTTGCCTGTCTTGAGGTTTTGTAATTCATCCTTTTCTTCTCTCTATATAAAGAGGGGTAGGGTTCTCATAATAAACTAAGGTCTTCCATTTCATCCTACTTGATATTAGAGCAGTGATCCTAGACCAGTGTTTTAGTTATCCCACCTAAATACACCTCTGACTCCTCCACCCTAAATCTAACCCTAGCAAAGAGCCCGTCGCTGCCTATAGCCTTGTTGGGTGCATTTCAGAGTAGAGGAGGAGATGGCTGCATTTCAGAGTAGAGGCACATTGGGAGCTTACCTCACTCTCACCAGGAGCTAGCCTTGTTGGGTGCAAATGGGTCTTTGCACTTAAATTTCATCTAGATGGTAGCATTGCTAGATACAAAGCCTGGTTAGAAGCAAAGGGGTTCACCCAGACTTATGAGGTGGACTTCTTTGATACTTTCTCCCCTGTGCTAGGTTATCGACTACGAGGATTTTGCTATCAGTGGTAGTTCATTATGATTAGCAGCTGCATCAACGTGATGTAAATAATGCTTTTCTGTACGGTGACTTGCAGGAAAAGGTGTACATGCAGCAACCATCGGGGTATGAGATAGGGGGAGTGTGTATGCAGGTTAAGGAAGGCTATTTATGGACTCAAGTAGAGTATACGTCCGTGGTTTCAGAAATTGTCGCAAGTGGTGGAAGCAGATGGTTTTTAGAGGTCGTCAGCAGATCATTCCCTGTTTGTCAGAAAAACGGGGAAAGGGGTTCTCTTGGTCTATGTAGATGACTTAATTGTTACAGGTGATGATGCAGAGGGTATAACGTAGATTAAAGAGAGACTAGCCAGTCAGTTTGTGATGAAGGATTTAGGTCCATTGCAATATTTTGTGGGAATAGAAGTTCGTGCAAACATGGGATAGTTGTATCTCAGAGGAAGTATGTATTAGATGTGTTGCGGGAGGCTAGGATGCTTGGGGCAAAACCAGCTAACATACCTATGGATCCAAAGGCACATCTTTATGATATAGAGGCACCTTCAGTAGATAGTAGATAGTACAGATAGCTTGTGGGGAAGCTGCTTTATCTCATTATCACCAGATTAGACATTGCTTTTGCTGTGGGAAGACTTAGTCAGTTTATGGCTAAACCAATAAAGTAGCACTGGGAGGCTGTTTTGAAGGTTTTGCGTTATACTAAGAAGGCGCCAGGACTTGGGCTTCTATTCACTTGAAGCACTTCCATGACTATAGTAGCATACTTTGATGCAGACTACGCTGGGTGATGAACGAGATTTTATACGCTAAAAGATTTGGTTAAAAATCCGTCGTAGTTGCGTAAAAATCCACTATCAGATAAATTTATCGAAACTCGTGTGAATCTCGGGTCGAACACAGGGAGGCGAACGTTTAATTAAAAATCGCATTTGGAATTATTTTTCACAAAGCAGATTAGCTAATTGAAATTAATCTACGCTAGCTATTCTACTTAAAGAATAAATAATAGAAAAGATAGAGAATAATACAGAGAAAAAGAGAGAGAGAGAATGAACAAATATTTCATAACTATAGAAGAATGTTCATTACAACTAATTTCTACAACTAAAAAGTTGGAAATTTACGCTAGAAAGCAGTAAAAACAGGGATGCGAAAATCCTCTTCCACGGCTGCTTGGAGGACGAGTCGCATTGATGGAGCGTCCGGAAGAAGGTGGTGAGATGCTGGATGAGGGAGAATGGAGCTGGAGGATGGAGAACGAAGCAGGGCGGCGTTACAGCGGGATCTGCTTCCCAAATGGTGGCGAGAAGACAACCACGGTATGCTCAACGAAGGGAGTAAGAAGATGGAAAATTACTTTAGCTTTAGTGGAGCATCCTGGGTATCGGACCGGCTCGTAGAGCTTTGAAGGAGGTGAGAGAAGAGAGAAAGTGATGATGAATGAGGGTATAGGGTCCCTTTTATAAGCAAGGAGAAAGGGGTGGAATAGTCATTTCAAAGGCTAGAAAATGAATGCAAGGCTTTTAGTGATGCATGCAAACGTTACTACAGACCCCACGTCGCTGAAGCACTATGCAAGGAGAGCCATCAAATCTCGATTGGATGCTCAAGATTGTGCCACGTCAAGCACCTGATCGCCTTCAGTCGGTGCGCGCCTCATCCAAGCGCTGCAACACGTGGCACGCTGTGGATCCTCAGACTCGCATCCACAGTCGAGATTCGTTTGCAGCTGCTCTTCACAACGCGTGCGAAGTGTGTCTGATGACGTGTTATCTGCCGCGTACAAATCCTCACTCATCCGTGGTGCCACGTCTCCACCTCCATCGCCGCTCATCATTGATCCAATGGGCGAATTTTGCTTGTGCTTGCCTTCATCGAATTTTACCCCTCGTTGCGATTCGAGCCCGCATTGCGCGTCGTGCGTAAGGTGCATAACCGCTGCACTACGCTCGAATCTTTATCGCGTTTATGTTTTAAGGGTCAAGCGCTCGTGACCGTTGGATGGCGATCCAACGGTTGATATCACTCGAGTCCTCGCCTTCAGGAGATGTGAAGCGTTGGAGAGGGATGACGTGGAGCATTCTCAGCCATTGGATCAAGGCTTCTTTGATGAGGAGCGCTGGTGGCTTTGGGAGGCTTGGATGGCGTCACATGGTGCCATCTGGGTCGTCTATTTTCAAATGCTTGTGGATGGTGTCACGGACGTTGGATCGATTTTCATGCCGTTGGATTGTGATCGTCGATTCGAATTCATCCGTGCGGTTGGATTTGTCATCTAAAGTCCGCATTTTCACCACTTTGCCCATTGACCTCTGATCTTCCTCGGATTGTATCTGATGCTACAGAGGTCCGATCGAGGCGATCTCGGAGGCATTGAACTTCAATTGTCACCTTGATCAAAGCCATATGGTTGGATCTTCAATCCGAGGCCTAGATAAGAATCACCCTGTCCCTTAACCCTGAAAAGGGTAAATTAACCTATAATTTGTACAATCTATTCTAAATGCAGAATGATGCATGCTATGCAATATTTATAATGCATGAATGTAATTATATGCCTAAGAACATGAAAAAATAGATAATTTATGTGAAATATATGTGTCTACATCATACCCTAATGCCTATGTTTTGCTAGTCCTTAGCAAAATTACATGCTATTTATAAATAGAATTAGGATCAAATTACTTGGGAAATAGTTATTTCTCAACACTAACAAATTTCTACTAAACACCGGAACTACCTAGATTCAATAGTGTCCGGGTGTCTGCTAAAATGTAGACTGCCTAAGCCTTCGCCTTATTCAAAAGCAAGTACATCTTTTTCTTTTTTTTCTTTTCTATTTTTTTTTTTAATTTTTTGAGTTAAAAGTTTAAAGGTAGCTTTCTACGGCTACCCAACCCACCCAAGACTCCACAAGAACTCTAGGTTTTAAGTATTTTTTATGTGAATGTGATAAACTCACCGATTGGAAACTATAACGGACTTTAGGTTTCTATGCGGCTATGCCCCTAGGTGACCTTGAAAAGGAATTCTGCCTAAAGGTATATCTGTTTGATCGGTAGCTTTCTCCTTATTTTTTATTTTTATAAGGTTAACACAAGAGTGAATTCAGTGTATATCTCCCTGGCTTATTCTACTTCCCTCTTTTTCCTAAATGTTTAGGAATTATTTGTGCATTCTTGTGAGCTGGGTTTTGGACAACCGGTCAATGGGCTGTTAACCATGACAACTTGCCAGCCATACATGTGCAATGAAGTGTGGCTTATTTATTTTTCTTCTTTTTTATTTCTCAATTTTTTTTCTTTTGGATATTTTTCTATTTTTTTCTTTTCTTTTTTAAAGTATGTGGCTTCCCTGATATAAGATTTACCTAAAGGCAGCAGAAAGAGAATAGTCGTGTGATTGAGCTTTGAACAACCAACCAATGGGTTGTTATCTACAATAACTTGCTAGCCATACCACTCTAGAAGGTTCATTAGCTACCCAAATTTCGTTAAAACTGTCGAAAAGTGAGTTAGTGCAAATAATGTGTAGATGCTTAGACTATAAGTCCCCTCAAACAGAGAGCGGGTTGATAAGTCATGTTCTTATCACCCCATCTTATTTAACTAATTAGAAATGAATTTAAAATGGCGAGGACTAGAGAAGTAAGTCCACATTTTATTGGACACCTGGGCTGATTAAGTTCGAAGACCTGAAGAATCTAACTGTTTAGGTCCTATTGTATCATTTCACAAAGTTGACAAATTTCTAAAGCTCAAATTCTCTTTTCCTAATTCAATTTTTTTTCATAAAAGGAAAATAAAAAGAATCTACGGAGCTAACAAAATAATTCAGAGATGAATATATCCACTCCCCCATGCCTATCTAATGTAATGTCCTCATTGTATTAGAAAGATATGAAAGAGATTGGAGTAGAGAAGAAAGCACATAAATTTCGTGATTACCCAGTCAGCTCCGAGATAAAAACAGACTGTATATGTGCTAAGTTTAGTGCCTTCAGGTAGGCACACTATACAAACAAAGAAGAAATGAAGAATTCATAGGTGTGGGTCAAAGATCAGAAGAAAAAGATTAACCTCATTACCCGCCAGTAGGTTCCCACAAATGTGGACCAGATTGTGGTGCATACCTGTGCCCCATGGTTGAGTGGTTCTAAGGTTTTGGATAAAAATTATCCAAAATCGGAGATCATTGTGTAAGCGGGGTCGGGCTTGTAGTTTAGTAGTATGCAACCCAAGTCTAAAATGTCGAACAATAGGTAAATATAAATCAATGGGCTTGTTTGTCCAGTTAACATTTTGCTTAAAAAGATAACCATTAATCTACCCTTAGGTTGCACATCCTCAGAGTCACAAATATCATAAGGGTCTTGGTAAAACGTTGATGGTTTCAGACACAAAGGAACCCTTACATCAAGAATTCTGTTTCCCCCAAAATTGGCTTCCTAGATCTTCATTTTCAGATTCCGATCCTCCACAATCTCAGTTTAAGGGACCTCATAAATATCATCATCCCCGTATAAAATATCCAAGTCCAAAATTTGTGGCTAAATCAGAATTGACTTGGATCTGGTGTTCTAAAAAACAGAATCATCTTTATGCTCAATGGGGTGTGTGTGAGGAATGGAGCTACTGATTGAATCATTAATGAAGTCAGGATCTGAATCTTCTATGCTAACCCTGATGGAATCAAAATTCTCAATTACTGGGCTATTAAATGATTCATCATACTCGTCAAACCTGTATGTATTGTACATAAATATACGTAGATAAATGCACGTGTCATATATGTATATTTATGTATAATCTCTCTGTATATGTGTGCTCGTGCATGGGTGTGCATTTTCGTGGGTGTGTGCATGTCGATGCCTGCTTGTGTGCATTTCTATATCTATGTATGCATTCATACACACATTCCCACACATATGTGAATATGTGTATACATGTTTTATTGAATAATCATTAGGTATAGGTTCTTAAGGGTTTGATTTGAAAGACTTGCTTCCAAAGAATGCGCAGGGGGGTGGGGTGGGGGATATGGATTCAGGGAAGAGCAAAGCACCACACAACAAATGACTTTAATGGGTTCTGCCCAAGCAGGGTGTACAACCTAGGGGAGATTTGACCTCGATTAGGATCCCTGGTGGGGCTCACATTCTCTCATACTAGATCAATTGCATTAGATACAATTATGTGGGGAGCAGTTACTACTGCACGACTGTGAGTGGAACTTCCCCTCATCTGCATGACAAGGGAGTTCATACAGCGCATGCATTGCATTTAGTTTTACGGCTAAGACGGAGTGTTGATCCACAAGCTTAATCTAATTGTTGGGATGACTTTCTTTAGGGTTTATGAAGGTATTTGTCTTTTTGGTTGGAGGGGTGTGTAAGAACATGTCCTTTTTCTATGTCATATTCTCAATGCCCGTAACATAATCATGCAATGTTGCAAGTCGTTGAAACCTTGTGGATGACATGACGCTGTCTTGGCACATCTAAACAAGGATGCAGCTGTGGGGACTGATGAGAAGGTAGCGTAGACCTGCAAGGCAAGAGGTTAGATTACAACAGGTGGACCTAATCAATTTAGGCTTTGTTGGTAATACCCATGCTCCTTACTAGGTTGTAACTCTTGGATTTTTGTGCACTAAGGCTTGGTAACAAAGGAGCTCTCTAGTCCCTAGGAGGTTTCATCCGTGGGATCCTGCCTGGTGGCTGGTAGCTACAACAAAGATTAATGCTTCCTATCCTTAGCATACACTAGGCTAACTCTCTTGTCTAATCCTTTCGACAGACTTCCCCTGAAGGAGTAGTCCATTTTGAATTAATTGTTGTCTAGAGCTAGAAACTCTAGTGGGTGTTCATCTATCTAGACCCTTGTGGAAGGTCATTCTTGGCTTCTTCTTGGGTTTGCCACCCCAGGTAGAGCGATAGAGGCATTTTTTTGCTCATTATTAGGTTTGCTCTACCTTGAGAAAAGGGTTTAGGCCTTTATTTTCCCTTCCAATGTCAAGAGATATGATGGGAGGCCAAGTGGCTGGTATGCAACTTATTTACGTATATAGACATACATACATACAAATATATAAAACTTTTCAAGAAATATATGTGGAAGAATAATGAGGAATTCTTGTTATTGATGAAAAAACAAATAAACTCCTCTATATATAGATGGGATAACAATAGTAATCATATGCCTAACTAATTTGAAAATAAACTAAAATCAAATCAAATCCTAATGATACTATAACAAAATAAGAAATCCTAACGTAACTCTCAAGAGGAGGAAGGGCATTGTTGGATACGAGAGGGTTAAGATTTTCCTGTGAGGACTGCTTACAGATGTTGGCATGTTGGAGAGGTGGAATGTGGCACTGATTTACTTTGAGAGTGCAGGTTGATTTGGAAGACAGAGGCTTCATTGAAGGTGAAGATTTTGTCATAGTTACCGAGGTGAGAAAGGATTTTGTCAAAGGGTTACCTTAGGAAATTTGCACCTGGTTTGAGCGCCATGCGTTGCCTTTGCAGTGGAGGTATGGAGGAGTGCTCCCTTCTTATTACAGGGTACTCCTTGCCAAGGAATTTCAGGATGTGTTAACATGAGTTGGATAGAATACTCCTTGTCGGCTGATTTTTGGAGAACCTTTGCTGGCAACACCTTCAGATCAAGAAATGACCATGCTTTGGCTTTGGTAATTTCATGGGCTTTGTGATTGTAGCAGAGTGGGATCATTTTTTGAGAGGAGTGATTTTACATCGATTGTTTGTTTGAGGTATTGTCTTTAGGAGCAATGGTCAGCCTTGCATAGAAGGTCATGCTCGTCCTTGCAGCTGTAATTCAGTACTGCTTTCTTAACAAATTGGAATTGCAATGATCATCTTTTGATGGAATGAAGGTTTTGAGTTGCATGGCTACCGACCCCTGGTAGCCTTCCTTTTACTTCTCAAAAAAAAGAAAAACAAATTGGAAGATCACTGACCTTGAGTGATCGTCCTCTTCCCAGTCCAAAAAATGAAAAAAGTTTCAGATATAAATTTTGTCGAAGACCTCAATAATGATCTCTGGATTTTTCTTTTCTTCTAGGGAAAAATGTGTTATCATATAAAAGCTATCAAGATGCGAAGCAATGTAGTATAGGCTCCACAATTTTGGCAGATATTGGATTTAAACAATATTCTTGATATAAAAGCTTCAATGAAGCAATTGTTCATTCTTCAAATCAGAAACTTTTGGTGAAAGAGTTCTTCAGCCTGGCTATGGGTCTTCTTGATTATTCTATGCACCTATAAAATTGCTGCTCATTCATTTAGTGTTGAAGCTGATGCAATCATGATCAAGTTAATTCAACTTGAACACCAAGTGCTCATATATGCAATTATGAACAAAGGATTGATTATTCAAGCAACATATTGCATTTGCAAATTGTTCTTGCTCATCCATCTGCACAAATGGTGGGGGTGTTAGAAACTTAAAACATGTAGTTACGTATTATAAGAGGGGTCATCTATAAATGTATGATATATTATTCTTTATGTGCACTTTTCAAAAAAAAATTCTTTGTGTAGAACACTGTGTAAACTTAGCCATAATTTTAAAATTTGTGGCCTATGGGTAGTGTGTCATTCCCCTTGGTCATGTGTCCCAATGCACTTGGTCTATCATTGTTCAGGAGTGTTGGTGGCATCTTGGTGGAACTTCCCCAAATTGGGTGAAATAGGGTGCCATAAAGTGAAATTTCCCTGAAATGGGATGACATGGACATGAACTGCGCACATATCACCTAAAAAGCAGAGACTATGCACATAGCTTGACTTTTGTGAGTTTGCGAGTCATTTTGAGCTCTCTATTCTCTTATGATCTCAATTTTGTCGTCCTTTCCATTCTTCTCTTGTAGTTTGGCTTGACTGCATGTCTTTCATAGTTTTTGTTCAAGCTTGCTTTCATCTTATCAGTCGCTCATCCTTCTCTAGATTATCTACCTGTATTAGTTCTCGTCACCTAATAGTCTGGATCTAAAGCTTGTATTAAGGATTTAGGCTTAGTTTAGGCAGAGATAATCTTACTATGCTAATCTAAGCTTATATTAGGATTAATTTAGATAGATTTAAGCTCTATTAAGCTCCCATTAGAGTTAACGTCCAGCAGTGTGGCTTATAAGGTGTTTAATAGCATTTCTCTTCAATCTCCTCGACTAATATTTATATGTTTAATAATTAGTAGTTAATTTTGTGAAAGTTTAATGAAAGATAGGCGTTGTGAGCCATTTTGTGCTTTTGGGAGTTCCTCGACTTGCTGTTTGTGTGCTCCTTTTCGACATGATGAAATGGTGTGAAACTTGTATGATGACTGACTGGTCGATCTTTCGCTTTTAAGTCGTTTGTAGTTTAATGTGGTGGAAAAATCGATTAATCAATTTTTAACAAGAAATAACCACTCGCAGAGGAGCGTGTCGTATCCACAGGGAGGCAATAACGTATTAAAATTCGCGCCACTTAAAAATGTTTGTTCGGAGTCAATTTGGACAAGAATCGAGCCAAGATTGCCTTTAGATTAAGGTTTAAGCAAGAAACAATGCTGAAATGGCAATTATGAGAAACTAGAGGATATTTTCCGCAATGCAGAATTAATATAATAAGATTAAAAAGTGGCAATGGCATGAAATGTAATTTTTAATTGGTGGTTTACTGTAGCAAAACAGGGGAATTTTTCCCCGTTGTCTTGCGCGACGAAGAGCCGATGGCCGGGCGCGGGAAGCTCGGAGGAGGTCCCTTGGATCAAGGGCTTCGAATCGGTGGTGGCGGCGAGTCGCGCGGCGGCCGGAGGTGGCAGGACGAGCTCCGGCGGAGGTGCTGCAGCCGGCAGCTTGCGCAGCCTGTTGGCGTGGAGTTCGCTGCCTGCTGCTGCTGCGGGGATGGCTGCTGCCGCTGCCGTGGGCACTGCTGCGGTTGGCGTGGCAGGCGTTCGTCTGCAGGTGCGGGGAAGAGGGCGCTGCAGGCGGTTCTGCAAGCGCGGCGGAGGGTGCTGCAACGCGGTTGGAGGATGGCGCGCGCTGCGGAGGGTCTGCGGAGGGCGCTGGCGCGATTGGCGTGGGCGCACAAGCTGCAGGCGCTTCTGCAAGCGCGGGCGGAGGCGTGCTCGGTGGGTCTGCGGCTGGCGTGTGCGGTGGTCTGCAGGCGCGTGGAGATGGCTGCGGTGGTCTGCAGGCGCGGTTGATGGTGGGCGCGGGTGTGCTGCAGGCTGATGGGCGCGGGGAAGGTGGCGTGGGCTGATCTGCAGGCGTGCGCAGGTCTGCAGCCGGTGAGCGGTGGAGGGTGCAGGCGGTCTGGTGGCCGGTTGGAGAGTGCAGGCTGAGGAAGTGGAGGTGAGCGGGTAACTTCAGACGTCTGGGAAATTTCCTAGACGTCTTAAGTTACTGAGAGGGTGGCTGATCAGTAGCTCGGTGGTGGTGGTCTGCGACGACGGCGAGGAAGTTGCACGCTAAGGTGCTCACGGTAATGCGGCGAGCTTCGGATGGCGGTGTGGCCTGTCACACCACACGCCCACAGTGATGGAGACTCGCCGCCACGGTAGAGGCCGGCGGTATGGAGTGGAAGAGAGAAGTTCTCTCTGCACAGTGGTGGGTCGGTGGCGGAGGCCTGCCTCGCTCAGCATCCTCTCTCCTCCTTTTGTAGCGGCCTGCACAAATTTGAATGGAGAGGCGGGAGCAGATCCACCTTCTCCGCCGATCCATGAATGCGCTTTTAGTGAGGCCGGAGGCGTTGGAGTTGGAGCCGAGCCGTTGCTTAGAAGAAGAAGAATAAAGAATATTATTAAAATATTATGGTTATTTATATACAAACCCTCAAGTTTTATGTTAACTAAAACAATGTACTTAATTAGTTAACTAATTAGATGAATGGCATTCTAAGCTAATTCTAAATGCACTTAAAATATGAATGCAGTGCATGGATTATGTAATTAAATTAAAAATATGAATTAATCTATTTACATCCTAATTTATGCTAAATAAATGTTAGAATTATCCTAATGTTTAGGCATTTAAATACTTAAATAGCCCACAACTATGGGCTAATCAATGACCTTGAATGTATCATCAAAATGTCATTAAGCAGCGAGCCCATATTCTCTTCATTATTGTTTACGAGAAAAGAGGTAAACCTCTAGCTTAGTAGATGTAGGTTAATTAAGGCTGCTCAAACCGTGTAGAATCTTGTGCCATTGCTGATTTCAGTCACAATGTTTAAAAGATCAGATAGGGTTGGTTGGTCTGACCAGTTGAACGAAGAACCAGCTCTATATTGCTTGGTTGAATGGTTTACTACTTTAGAAAGAATGCCAGCACGAACTAGATATACCAGTGGCTGGACCAGTTGAACTAGTTTGGTTTCATCAAACTGAACTTTTTTGTTGAACTTGTGAAAGGGAAAATGACTTTCACATTAAACAAAGAAACCCTAGCCTCTCTTTCATATAAGAGAAACTAGGAAACTTACATGGAAGTCCAATAAATAGAAAAAAGCTACAATAACCCTCTTGAATTCATATACGTTAACATTCCCCCTCAAGTTGGGGTATATATATCTGTTAGCCCTAACTTGTCGCACAAAAACTCATGTCTTTTCTTCTTGAGAACCTTAGTGAGTATATTTGCAAGTTGTAATTCTGAGGTGATGTAGCAGGTGTTGATCCTTCCTTCTATGATTGCATTCCTAATGAACTAATGAAGTGACGTTCAACTTCGATGTGCTTCATCCGCTCATGAAAAATAGGATTAGAGGTAAGATAAGTTGTAGACTTATTATCATAATATAATGGAACGGGTGCTTCAATCTTCACTCCCATATCCTGTAGAAAGCCCACAACCCACATAATCTCGCATGCTACGTGGGTCATGGCACGGCACTCTGCCTCTGCACTGGAGCAGGCGACTACACTCTGCCTCTTGCATCGTCAGGAAACAAGATTCCCTCTTAGGAACGCAACATATCCTGAGGTGGAGTGGCGATCATTAATAGATCTCGCATAGTCTGCATTTGAATAGGCCATGATGTCCATGGACCTATTATCTTTGTAATAAAGTCCTAGACCAGGACTACCCTCGAGATATCTTAGGATAAGACATACCTAAGAAAACAATTTTGACATCTTCTTTTAAAAAATTTTGGCAGAGGATCAATTCAACAAAGGGAACAAAGTCATTGTAGTTAGGAAGGCAGTGGTCTAGCGGGGTCGGCCCTCGAATAGGTTGCGTAAGGGACTACCCTTTGCAGCTACAATTCCAGGCTTTGGAGCAGGTGAACTTGTCTCCAAGAACCACTAAACACCTGTTATCGACGTGTTCCACCCCAAGAACCTCAGCAAGCTCAACCCCAAGGGCCTTAGGGACATCCTTGTAGAAACATCACAACCTTGATAGTACATACTGTACATAGAATACAGTCTACAGTCAAGGACCAGTGAATTTCTCAAAGCTGGTTCTTCTTTTACATAACAATTTCCTTAGTTTTTCATTGTACAATTTTCTCCGAAAGCTGTTACAATATTTGACTTTGTTCATTTTTAAATTCTTTTTAGTCTGAAATTCTGTTGTATGGCAGAGTTTTATTACCTTGCTATACTTATAAGAATTTAACCGTTGAGAAATTTTGAATCAACTTTTTAATCTTAAAAGTGCAAGATGTTTTAATATTAAAATATTTTTTTTCTTCCTCATTGGAATAGCATTGGTTTGTTGCTGAAAAATAAAGAATATATAGTTATCTTGATTATCAAAATGTGCAAAATTTTTTAGTCATGTTGTATATTTTGTGGCATGAAATAATTTCAAAATGCCATTAAAGATAATTATCGAATGAACTATTATCAAACGAACCAATAGCAAATATACTGTTATCGAACATATTATTGAACTTAATTGAACATGTTCGTTCGAACAAAGCAAACGAACTAATAACGAACCAAACTCGAATGTTCGATTTCGTAATCGAACCAAACTCGAACTTTCGTAACCGAACATTTAATGAACTCGAACCGAACTTGAACATTGAATATTTTATTGAACTCAAACTCGAACATACCTATGTTTGAGTTCGTTTGGTTTGATTAGCACCCTTAGCCATAACTAGCTCAATTTGGTCTGGTACTGATAAGGTTGATAAAAGCTCCTACATATCCATTAGAAGGTCCTAAGGGCATATTATCCTATTTTGAAAAGAGAAGAATGCAAGGTTATTTTTGCAAAATTAACAGCATTCCATAAATACAGAATAATCGTGGGGTATTTCAGGGGTTTATTAAAGGTTAAATGGTCATTAATGTCTAATAAGTGGGTTCATGCAGAACAAAACGGGTTTTCACGCATTTGAAGAATTAATGGACATCTGAAATCCTAAACACAGATCTGCTTAATTAACTAAGGTTTTGTTAATGATAAAATTTATCTAAACCTTTTAAAAATTATAAAAAAATATTCTCTAAGGTTTGTTATCCTTGATTTGACCATCTGAGCCCATCTTAACCTAAAACAGTCTCAGACAGATAGTTGTCTTAATTTGGATTTTGCATAAATTACCCAGTCAAACTTGGTCAAAACCAAAATCCGACCTCACCATCAGATTTCTTGGATCCAAATTAGGTTTGTACCAAAATTTGGGCCAAATCTGAGATCATCTCGACGTAGTTTGCATTTTAATTATGTTATGACTTTTTTCTTACAAAAAACTCCTCAACTTTTGAAATTCTTACAAAAAGCCCCCTAAGTTTTTCATCTTCACAAATTGGACCCTGCCGCCATTGGAGGTCAATCGACCTCAAGGTAGGCTTTGACCAAGCTAAATCCTACTTAAATGGCAATCAAATCCAACCAAATTTGGTGGGATTGATGTTCACACCTAGAGAAACCTATTGGGATCGGTTCTAACTCTTAAATCCCTCTGATTTGTGTGTGCGAACCCACAAAATCAGTGGGGTTCTTCTTGAATCCAAAGCAAGCTAACGAAGCTTGTTTCCTGTTCTAGAGCTCTCCTAAGCCCTATAAAGGACCTCCCTCGCCTGCCTCACCTCCTGAGCGAGTTTTTGGGCCACAAACATCTTCCTTTCCTCCACCTCCGGCCTGCTCCGACTTGTCTCTGGCGACCACCTTCCTTCGTACACTTCGTTAGCCGCCATGTACAATAGGTGGCTGGTTCCTCTTCCTCATTTCAAACTGCACCTCGCCATACCTACGCGGTGTCCTCCAACCTCGTTGTCGTTCCCTCTCCCGGAGCGTTCATCTTCTTCGATGTCGGCCCATCACAACCGGCGTGTCCTCCACTTCCCCTTCGTCTGTTGGCTACTCTCGTCGACGCCTTAGCTCCTACTGATCATCACAATAGCTCCAGACACCTCCTTCGACCACTCACGCGCCTGCTACGACTTCATCTTCCACCTTGTCGTTGTACCTCTGGCGAGTTCGCATGACCGCTACAGGCCACCATTCTTCATGCCACCTCTCCCAAAAGCTTCACCACCTCCACGCAAGCAAACCCCTTAAGAAATTGAGGGGATTGCTTGCCCTAGCCATCCATTGAACACCTCCACAAACTTTGACATTCTTCGCGTCCGCCAACCATCTCCAACCACTTGCACAGCATGCCACTGCCACCATCGCCCTCGCCGTGTCGCAGCGAAGCTCCTGAGCATCTCTAACGTGGCCATCGAGCCGTTTTTCTCCTTGCAGGTGTTTGCAGTTCACGCCATTAACGGGGCTTCTTCGAGCAACCCTCGGAGCCTAGTTTGTGCTGAGTTCCTCCTCGATTCCACGCTCAGGCTACGTGGACAACTCCCAGGTGCCTTCCCAGGCACTCAATTGCGGCGTTTAGTGTCTCGAGCACCATCAATTCAAGGCCCTGCTCCTGCTGTTTCGTGTGAAGAGAACTGTGGGACTTAGTCCCACATAGTAGATCGAAGATGCGGCCGCAACAAATAAGAAGATTTTGTGCCCTTACCCGATCGCCCAAGTACACGAGGGTCGGGTCCCCTTCATTGCCTCTGCACACCTCGTTCGCGACCTACGCCACGTGGACTTGGTCCCCTAGCCGGATTCGGTTACCCGATTAGTTGGGCTTAAGCAGAGAAAGAAGAAAAGAGAGAGGAGGGGGGTTTGCCCTCTGCCGTGCCCTCTCTACACTTAGCCGAATAGAGGCCTTTGCCTCTGTGAGCGTGAACTGTGCTATGCTTGGCCTTGCTCTTGAAGAGGCCTGAAGAAGAAGAAAAGAGGCCTCTGCCTCTGCTGGTTAAGGCATCTGAGTGCCTATTTTATCGTTTGTGGTTCTAAGGGACTTGATACTGTGGTTAAGTTTTCATATATTAAGTGCTTGTAAAACTTAAAGAGTAATTTGGTGATTCAAATCACCATTTTACTCTAATCTTTTTGCACTTTCAGACTTGAGTTTCCTGATATATCATTTTTTATTATTCTTTTTGTTATAATTGCTCATATTTGTGGTGATATTTGAGATTAATTGCTAAACTTGCTCCCTGCGTTCGACCTCGGTACTCTTTTGAATTCGAGTTATAAATTGTATTTGTTTGCGCGCTATTTCAGCTAGATTGCAACGAGTGATTCTAAAACCCTGATTTAGCCCGTTAATAGGATGTAACACCAGTTCCCACGTCCCCCTAGACTAAAGTGCTTGTATCTCCTTATCCATGGCAACATGCTATCTGGGATCCTAGGAGGCTTGAGAGAAGCCTCTTGGAACAATTACATGAGTGATGGCAGAGGCAAATTGTTTGATCTCCCCCTCCAGATGAGAAGTCCTAGTGTAATGAGACATTGGGTGCAATGTGCAAGATCGAATGGGCTTTCTCAATGCAATTGGCCTCTCATCATCAGAATTGTTCTCATTTAGAACCACAGAAGTAGAGGCAAGAGAGTAACCATGAACTTGAGGAGTAGTAGGAGTAGTCGGGTGTCGATGATAGACCTGGGTCTCCTTGGGAGTCAACTCAATACTAGCACTCTTCTCAGAGTAGTATGGTACCTTCTCAAAGAAGGTCACATCAGTAGTCACTATGTGGTGCTTGTGGACTGGTCATAGCATCTATAACCCTTTTAGGTCTGTGAGTAGTTTAGAAAGATACACTTCATTGCTCCTGGAGACAATTTGTCCTGATTCCCATGCGCTTGGACAAAACACATGCTCCCAAACACTCGTAGTGGTAAAGCAAATAGCTTGTCATAGTCTAGATGTAGTCTGATAAGGAATATGCCCTTAGCACATAATAGGGGACCCTGTTGATCAAATAGGCAACAGTAAGCATGACGCCTCCCTAAAAATGCTTGGGCACTTTCATATGTATCATCAAAGTCCGTGCAATATCTAGGAAGAGCCTTAACTAATGCTTTGCCACACCATTCTACTGAGACATGTGAGCGCAAGAAGTCTAGTGGATAGTCCCATGAGCACCGAAGAACTGCATCTCCCTCTGAACAAATTCCAGAGCATTATTGCTCTGGAAAACTCAAACAGTAGTAGAATACTATGTATGGACCTTTGCGAAAATCTCTAAACAACCTGAGAGATCTCCAATCTGGCCTTCATCAAGATGACCCAAGTGAGACGGCTGTGATCATCAAGAAATACTACATAGTGGCTATGTCCATTGGTCCCCACACATCACAATGAACCAAGGCAAATGACGTCGCACTCACCCCATCACGTCGTCGTGGAAAGGTGTTCCTTTGATGTTTCCCCAAGTGGCAATCCTTATACTCCAATGATAACGTATTTGGTCTCTCGGGGTACATCTGACGCATCTTCCCAATTGATGGGTGTCCCAGTCATCTGTGCCATAGCCAAGGATCACTGGCAATCGATACAACTCCAACAAACGGTGTAGGTGCCTCAAGATAGTAAAGGTCGTCTCTCTTTATCCCACCACCAATGATCTCATTGGTACTTTTATCCTGGAAATAACATACATCAAAGACTACTTTGCATTAAAGATTCTTGCATATCCAGTTAACATATAGTAAACTCATTGGAAGTTCAGGGGCACAGTGCACTTCACTAACATGAAGAACTGGTGATACCTGGACATCTTCAATTGTGGTAATCAGAGAGGTTGTCCCATTGGACACTATTACCTTGCTGATTCCACATGGCTAGGAGGGGTTCTTGAACTCCTCGATATTCCCAATGAGATGAATTGATGCACCTGATTCTGACCCAAGGTTTGGACCTCTTGTTGCTCCTACCAGATGCCTTATGTACTAGGAGACCAACATCATGTCGGTCTGATTTTTGCCTTATTCCTTGGTAAAGAGAACTTGATGTGCATGAGAAAAGACGTATAATGAGAAAAGACTTATAATGCCAATAGAGAAAAACTTGATCATCACTTATGAGAGAAGACTCGTCACCAACAAAAACTTGGAACTAAATTGTGAGAGAAGGCTTATCATGTAGAAAAACATGGAGCAAACACCCGCTCCAACTTCTCTGGAAAACCCACGTGCATGTAGATCCACGCTGCAGGTCACATCAGGCTGATTAGCACTGCTGTCGGCGGTGCTCCAGGTCACAGCAGGCCGATCAGTGCTGCCGTCAGCGATGCTGCTGGGATCCCTGGTGGTGTCAGTGTGGCTGAGAACGCCCTCTTTGTTGATCATCGTTTAGATCATCATGTTGTTGGTGATCCAAACATTTTTAATTGGTGGATATTGGTGGGATATCAGACTATCGATTTAGGATTGATACTTTGATACCATGTGAAAGGGAAAATGACTTTCACATTAAACAAAAAAGCCCTAACCTCTCTTTTATAGAAGAGAAATTGGACAAATTACATGGAAATCCAATAAATGGAAAAAAGTTACAACAACCCCCCTTAAGTTCATACACATTAACAGAGTCATTTTGGAAGTTTTGCTTAAGTCATATGTATATTATAGGAGAAGAAAACCATCCATTCCCCTTCTCCATCGTGTCAAAGCATTTTTTAAAAAAGCTTAAACTTTAAGATTGAATATTTTTGTTGTGAAGCTACTTTAAATGTTTTATATTGTTTTTTATGCTTATAGGTTGGTTATGTTACTTGTATATTGATTTCTTGTATTTTAGGTTTTAATAAATATATGAATTATGGAGATTATATATGTATTACACATTACAAGGTTCGCTTTTATTTGCTTAAAAGATCTGGTCTAACTGGTCCGACCACTTAAAACTAAGTAGCTCGGTTTTTTCATAGTCTACATAAGTAATGATGTTATGCTGATGTCATCACCAATCTGATTATGTCATCGCCAATCCGATCAACTTGAACTAGAGTTTTCCTGGTTTGATGTCTGGTTTTGTTTCTTAAACTTTGGTTTTTGTTCCATCCTGCCCTCGCTTGGAAGGCTAAACCATGTAATGTCATGTGCCTTCATGTTGGTTATCTTTTTTCAGCTTTGCCTAGTTTATGTGACACATCTAGTTTAACTCTGATGGTTCAGTTGAAATGTGCACACATCTTGCAGTCCAAATGGCTGCACCTAGTTACTTGACTTGCAATCATAATGGTCACAGGTTATATTTATATAAGTTGCTTAATTTGGGAGGCAATTTAAATGCTTGAGTTGAACATATAACTGCCTAAATTGTTACATTTATCTGGAGCTACTTAACCGTGGACCAATCTGAATTCTTTCTTGCAATATTTTTTTAAGTTATGCTTCTAGTCTACTTACATGACAACCTGAATATTTCATTTCTATCTTCGTTGACCATTTTCCTCTTCTCAGAACTATCTCTTCAAATTATTGTGGAGCATGGTGAAAAGCTTTTTGGAATGGTCCAGTTGAGGGAGTTGCAGAACTTGCTGAGTCAGAACCAGCCAAGTCAGGGTGGTTCTCCATTGTCACTTTCACTTAATGATGCTTCTGGTGCCCTTTGGGAGCTCATTCAATTGGTTGGTGAGAGGGCTCGCAGAAATAATGTTCTCCTTATGGATCGAGATGATGCTGAAGTGTTCTACAGTAAAGTTTCTGATCTTGAGGAGCTTTTCTACTGCATATCTCATCATTTGTCCAGTATAATAGATGAAACACAGCATCTCTCAGTACAGATCCATCGAGCTCATGAAATCTCTAATTCATGTGTGACTTTGATTCATGCCTCGATGAGGTATAGAAATGAGTACCGAACTTGGTATCCCCCTCCCGAGGGGCTGATTCGTTGGAATTGCCAGCCTGTGGTTCGCTCTGGATTGTGGAGTATAGCATCTGTTGTGGTGCGGCTTCTAAAGGAAGCCTCAGAAAATCTTTTCTCAGTCAAATCAGGCTTGTATTCTCAGTTAGAACATCTTGCAGATATTATACTGGAGTCATACATCAATGCTATTACTGCAAAGGATGAGCAGGGGGAGGACTTCAAAGGTCTTTTAGAAGAATGCCACAAAAGACGGGACACACTTTTAGATTCGTTGTACCAGGAAGCTGTCAGTTTTGCAAATTCCCATTACAAGGTAGATAAGCATGGTACACTTCTTTTTTGTTCTTGTGCAGATTTTTTTTTCCAAAACAACGGCTAGATTGCCAGGGCTCTCTCTTCTTTGATGGTACTGCAAATCTAGACCCCGACTGCATGCATTAAAATCATATCATTTTGAACATCAGTACAGATAGAAATACATAAGAGTGATATTGGACCATTAAGGAAGATGATGTCTTGTTTGATGTGAATAAGCTATAGGGGGTGTGGGCCTCAATCTTGTAGCGGAGGCACTTCTTTTTATTTGCCTCTGGATATTCACTGATCTTGAGTGTCCATCGTTTGTAGTAAAGAAGGGATGATAAATAAACAGAATCACATTATTAAAATGGTCTCGTGTGTTTTTTCTGGATAGGAAGTATGCAATATACCAAACAGACTTGGAGTGAAAAATGTATCTTGCCCTTGTCTAGATGGAAAGTGTTCAGTGCATCATATGAGAAATAATATGCTTGACTCACTTCCTTGTTGACACAATATCTAAGTCGGACAAAAATTTGATACAAGAGTTGGAGTAAGGGTAGGGGCAAACAATCACTACCATGTTTGTTTATATTCATTTGCAATCTATAATTCACACAAAGATTGATAGTCAACTGATTTTAAGAGTGTTATAGAATTTGGAAATAGATTTTATTGAATGAGATTTATTCTAAAAGAGAAATCCCTAATCTCTCTTTATATAGAGAAAGGGTTACAATAATAATCCTAATCCTACTGAGTAATTTGGAAATAAACTCAATCAAATCAAGATCTAATCAAAATAGAAAGAGATAAGGAAAAACAACTTTACCTAATTTAACTAATCCTAAAATATATCTTTCCCAATTCTCTTACACTCCCTCTTTAGTTCGAGCGTGCAATGTTCAACTTGAAGAAGGCACAACAAAATGAGAACTCCCCCTTAATATGGACATCCGAAGGAGTAGGAAGTAGTGCAGACTATAGCAGTGGCAGTCGTGGAGTACTAGATGTGTAGCGTAGTAGTAACATGACACAATGGTTGTAGCAGTGGTAGTGGACACACACTGGAAAATGTTCTCAACCATGTAGTAGTAGAGGTGGAAAAGCGATGCTCAAAGTCCCCACCATTCTTCAACTTTAGCTGAGTAGCTAGATGCTGAATTAGAAATCCAAGCACCTTTATTTGAAGAAGTAGGAGTTGCAGCCATGACAATAGTAAAGGAGATCTCGGTCCTTGGGAAAGACCGCAGACGCTCTAGTTCTGTGGAAGTAAATTGGAGAGGATACTCGTTTCTCCCCATCTCAACAGTGGTCACCTCTATAGTTGTCCGATCGGGCTAAGGGGGCCTATTGAACTTGTCCCAACATTTATTAGGGGCATGGTTCGTTCTTTTGTAATGGATGCAAGGAGGGTAAATCTAGCTTCCACCATTGTGACCACGCCACCCTCCAAAAGCAACAAGGGAGAAGTTCTCAGCACCAATGGTAGGAGTGATCACCGGTGAGACATTTGCATCGATCTTCTGAAGGCGATTGTAAATTGCCTACATGTTCGGTATCATGCCAGAGGATAAAAGTTGGTCCTTGGTAGACTAGTAGCAAGGGCTCAATCTGTCAAGGAATCACGTCTGACACTTAGCCCTCTGGGAAGTCTATGCATCACAATAGGAGGGTTGGAAGATCGTGAGTTCCTCATAGAATGGCTCCATGGTTGTGTAATAGTCAACCAAGGATAGGTCCCCCTGATTAGTGGATCATATCCTACGGTAGATATTCACTAACCTGGAGTCGACCAATGTGTCTCCATGTTCGGTATCATGCCAGAGGATAAAAGTTGGTCCTTGGTAGACTAGTAGCGAGGGCTCAATCTGTCAAGGAACCTATAAGTCTGACACTTGGCCCTCTGAGAAGTTTAAGCATCGCAATAAGAGGGTTGGAAGACTGTGAGTTCCTCCTAGAATGACTCCATGGTTGTGTAATAGTCAACCAAGGATTGGTCCCCCTGATTAGTGGATCATATCCTACGGTAGATATTCACTAACCTGGAGTCGACCAATGTGGGAGTGTTTCTTGTCCAAGTTATTCTAGATGTCCTTCGCGTTCTTTTTGTACAACATATTAGTCACGATTTTCAGCTTTATGTTGTTCGTAAGCCAATTCATGATTGTGTAATTATTCTATTTCCACTTGTAGTCTCTGTCCTTGGAGTCAGGTTCTTTGATCATAATATAATGCTTTTTTTGTCCTCCAATAAAGATTTTGAAGGCTCTGGATTAGAGGATGTAGTTCTGGGTACTATTAAGTTTGATTAAGGTGCCATGAACTACTACAATAGTAATAGAGGTCAAAGTCTTGGCCTCAGTAGCAGTGGAAGATGATCCTGAAGTTGACATCATGATTCGCAAAGTTGATCATGCAATCTTGCGCGAAGGGACACACAGATGCATGCGGGTTGTGTACACAGGAAGAGATCATATGTGAAGGTGTGCATAGTAGCACATGTGATGCATGCGTGACGGTGCGTGCAGATGCGCACGAGGCCGGTGTAGATTGTGTGCAGGTGCGCACAAGGATAGGGTAGCAATGCATGTGCCTTGTGCGGGGATTGGAGAACCCATGCGCAGAGGCACGATGGGCATGCAAGCATCATGCACGGTAACATGTGACGTAGTAGAGGCCTCATGTGGAGTGCGCAGAGGTAGGTAGACTTGTATGCTTGTGCGTTATGGGCACAAAAAGGAAGCATGGCGATGGTTCATGCACAAAGGAGAGCATACAAAGGACTGAGAGGAGACTGCATGCAGGAGAACCGGCGGTTCGAGAATTTCCTACAACTAGTCATATAATTCGGAAATACATTTTATTAAATGAGATTTAATTTAAAAGAGAAATCGTTAACTCCTTTTTATATAGAGGGGATTACAATAACAATCCTAATCCAATTAACTAATTTGGAAATAAACACAATCAAATCAAATCCCAATCAAAATAGAAAGAGGTAAAACAAAACAACTTTGCCTAATTTAATTAGTCTTAAAATATCTCTTTGCTAATTCTCTAACAAAGAGTATGAAATTATAGAAGTGAGTCTGATGGATTGAGATAGATTTGTGAATGGAGACAACCAATCCATGTAGCAGAACCTGATTAATGTGGAAAAAGGATTGTTCTAGTATTAAATTTATAGCAAGTTAATCTGGTATATGTTCAATTGCAAATGAAAGCAAGACAATTTTTTTTAGTAGCTTTGACTTCACATGATTGAAACTTGGGAATAATGTCCTTTTATGCTGAATATTTTAGGTCTGCTGTACATTTATTGCAGCAATTTTTATATTCCAATTTTTTGACAACTAATTTTCTTGATTATTTTTTTTTGGGAAAATTTCTGAATCTTTGCTTCTACTTGTCAAGACTTGGCTAAAAGAGGACCTGTGTGGTTGTTAATTTGGGCATAGGATTATTGTTGAATCTTTGTATCCTTAACGAGCCATCAGCAAATGCAAGGCATTACTTTTGTACATTACCCCTTTTAAGGGAAGACAAATTAATGCATCCGTACATGGTCCCTCTGCTGTATCACATGACAAGGATGGTTGGTGTTGGAGAAAATGAACTTCATTATTGGAAAATGGAACCTTAGCCTCTCTTATATAGAGAGTTGACCAGTGAAACGAGTATACAAAGTATATGGGTTTGAATTCCAGAACAATAATGCCTGGGTCATAGTAATCTCTTAGTAGCTCATCACTCCAGGCTCAGGGGCGACTCCCTTAGGGAGTGAGATCTGGGCTCCCAATTGAGGCCACTCTGGTGTTGCTCCCCTAGGGCTTTTCCTAGGGGCGCTGATTCTTGTTGTTTGGGGTACATAAGAAGTTCTACTAGAAAAATAAAATAATACAACCAACTCACTAACAAATTTAGCCTTAATATAAATGGACTTCGATTGAACTAATACTCACTCCCCACCAAGTTGGACCATGCAATGCCCAACCTACTCCCTCCCAATGTAGACCTTTGGAGGAGCAGAGAGTAGACTAGAGGAGCAGGAGAGGCCGTAGTACTAGTAGCAATAGACAGATAGTAGGAGCAGGCACACAGTAGGAGATGATCCCAAGCAACATTATGTGGTGGTTAGAGATGGGAGACGGATCCCAAACAATAGTTGAGAGACGATCTCAAGTAGTAGCAGAAGTAACAGTAGTAACAAATAGTAGAAGACTGTAGCAGAAGTAGCAATCACAACCGATAGTAGTATGGCTGTAGCAGAAGTAGCAATAGAAGAAGATTATAGGTTGTAGCAGTAGTAGATCCTTAGGATCGTTCCTACTCTGGTATCTTGTTGGAAAAGATGAACTTTGTTATTGGAAAATGGAACCTTAGCCTCTTTTATATGGAGAGGTGGGAAAGGAACAATTATGTAAGTTATACTAGAAAAATAAAATAATATGACCAACTCACTAACAAACTTAACCGTAATATAAATGGACTAGTACTAAAGTAATACTCTAACAGTTGGATTAAGATCTAAAATGGTTTGTCATCTCTATTTGTTTCACTATTTTTGTTTTCTTTGAGGACTTGTCTGCAATTGTTCCCAACCCTCTCCCTTTTATAGAGGCCTGGGATTTTCCTTGGAGAATAGAACAACCATTTTGTTCTCTACATGATATCAAAGCAATTGTCCAAAGCTGGGACTCTGTTAGTAGATCACCCCTCTTTTCTTTCTCCACCAATAAATCTAGGGTTTATTTGCTCTTAGGATCTGTGCTTTGATCTTTGGAAGAGGAGGTGCACGGCTCATTGAAGAGCAGCCTGTGCCCCAAGGGCACCCTTTTGTACTGGTTGAGGTCAACCGGAAGGGACCTATGGTCATGCTTCCTCTCTTAATGCTACATTTGTAGCTTCACTCTGGATGGCGCCACCACTTCCAGTCTCTCCTCGAGTGGCACCGTCACCTACAATCCTAGCTTTGGGCAGTACTTATGCCTGCTGATCGGCTTTGGGTGGTGCTTCTGCAGGTGCAATGGCATTCCAAAGTCTCTTCCAAGATCTCTCTTGTTGTTGATAGAGTGAAGGTGCTTCCCATAAGCACTGCTACTAGCATTGATTACACCTAATTGTCTGGGTGATGCTGCTGCCTCGTCGCTTGGATTGCCAAGGATGCTTGAAGCCATCATAGGGTGACTGGAAATCTAGATTAGCCACTGGTAACACATGCAGTAGGTTTCTTGGTGGTTGATTTATCCTTTTCAGCACTCCCCATTGGTCCGCAGTTGATCTTTTTAGTGGTTGTTTGATTATATTTGCATACGCGCTTAAAATCTTGGGTCCAATAGATCACAAATGTGGTAGAGTACAACGGTGGTGTATCATTTTCCACCTGTTTATCCTATTGTAGGTCTTTGATTGGTTGAGAAAGGGCATTAGAAATAGATGATTCACCCACTCAAGGAGATGGGAGTCACATGGGGTTCAAGTACTCATTCTTTGGCCTAATTGTGAAGTTCGATGGATCCAATTATGCACTGTTGCTTGTGATCAATCCTCAATGTTGTTGAGGAAGATGGTAAGGTGCATAAGAAAAAAAAAGAAAAAAATATTCTCACCAAATCAGAGCTGATGAAGAAGTTTGGGAGTTTTCAGGAGCATTCATTTCCCATGGTAGCCTCCCAAGGAAGAGGTGGAGGTATATCACCATCCATTTGTCCTCGTGGGCATGGCTGTGGGGGCTAGAGCCATGCTAAACTGTACTGTCCACTTTATGAGATGTCTATCATTGTGCATTAGGCCATTGTTGCATCATTAGAGTCAATGCATGGGACTGTTGCTATTCCCCAGGTTGAGTACAATGCACTGATTTGGAGACTCAACCAATATGATATATCTCAGGTAGGTGTTGCGTGTCAGTCCAATGTAGAGGACATAGATTGGCTTGTTGACTCGGGTGTGCCCCAACATATATGTGGTAATGCTAGACAGTTCTCTACACTAAAATCAGTCCCATCTAGTAGTTGATGGGAGGCATTCTCCCATTACGGATAAAGGGGAGGTACAAGTTGCCTCACACATACGGCTGGTGAATGTTTTACTCACCCTAGACTTTCCTTTAGGGTCTACTCTTTGTTAGTAGAATCACAAAAGAATTGAATTACAAGGCAATATTTGATCATGTAACTTAGTTTTCAAAATATCTTGCCAGGATGAGTGATTGGTTGTGGTTGTGATTGTGAGGAAGGGTGTCTATTGTCTCATGCAGTCATGATATGCTAGCAATATTAAATCTCACTCCCATCAAGAGACTTCTTTAGTTACTTGTGGAACCTTCGATTTGGTCATCTTCCAATACCTAAGCTTTGATAGATGATACTGCAAATTCCACTTATTGCTATCTTCTAGTGTGAGGCTTGCCAATTGGGAAAACATCATAAGAGTTCCTTCCAAGTCAGTAGCGTTGGAGCTCGAACTCGATGTTTTAGTTACTTCATCTTGATATTTGGGACCTAGTCATGTCCCCGATCATCCGAGCCATAGATTTTATTATGTTGCTATTATTGATTTCCTTCAATCGATGTGGATATTCTTATCGAAATCCAAGTTAGAGATAGGTGATGTGATCATAATCTTTTTATTGGAGATATAGAATTAGTTTGGAGCCAATGTAAAGATCATCTGACAACGCTTTAGTGTTTTGCACCCATTCTCTTTGTGCTATCTACTAGGAGTGGCATTATTCACCAGACCAGTTGCACTTACATCACAGCAAAATGCTGTGGTGAGAAGGAAGCATCATCACATCTTGTATTTGATGAGAACTCTTTCAATCTAGGATAATGTGTTGATTTCATAATGTAATGCTTACTGCACGGGTAGATCAAGGCCATCATCTTCAAGCTCATCTGCGGATGCATCTGTCTTAGTAGATATGGTTCTAGCTCAGGAGGAGTTGGGTTTGCCTTAGATGCATGGCGATGAACATAGACCATCTTGAATTTGCCATCAGACCCATCATTAGGAACAAGAATGAATACAACAACCTCATTCTTAGGTGTAGGTGCAGTAGTATGGGAATCGACTGAGGAATAGTAAGGTACAAGCTTAAAAGAAACATTGGTACTAGCATAGTGATGCCTGATAATGAGATCATAGCAGTTATAATCCTTTTGCGTCCTAGAATACCTTACAGAGATACACTTGATTGGTTGGGGAGCAAGCCTGTCCTTATTGGGACCAAGCAAATAGACGGAGTAGTTGCATCCAAAGATCATAGGAGGTACCCCAAAAACTTCCCTTCTTCATTCGGGACAGTAGATGGCATATGACAAAGGAACACTATTTTGGATTAAGAGTGTCCCAGTCACATACATAATATGATGATGTTTTCTCTTGGCTATGTCATTTTGTTATTGTTAAATGATGGTGTTTTTGTAGTGCTATAGTAGCACTGAGTCTCTTCTATGTTTCTTTTATTTCTTATGGACCATGTTATTTTTCCCACACATCTTCTCTTTATAAAGAGGTGTAGGGCTCCCATAATGAAATCAACGGATTCTATTCTCCTACTTGGTATTAGAGCGCGATCCTAGATTGGGTTCTAGTATCCCATCCCCACAAATCGCCAAAACCCATCCATGAAAAACCCTAGTCGTCCTCCAGGCACAACAACCACTGGATCGCCTCTACCTCGACGTCCAGCGCTTACAGCAGGGACCGCTAGCCTCCCTGTTGGCCGGAGGGCGCGCGCATCACCACCCTTGCCATTGCCACCGCGCTCTCATTGTGTGCAGCGGCTCGGCAGAGCGTCACCACCACCACGTGTGCCTAATCTGCCGTTGCCCCAGCCTCTAGTGGCTGCAGACCAAGCTCGCATGCCTCTGCCTCTGCTGCGCCCTACCGTGCGTCCTCGCCAGCGGAGGCGTCGCCTTGTGCTGTTGTGGGCGACCCCCGCTGCCAGTTACCTACACACACCACAACTGCCAGTTGCCGGACGACCGCCCCTGAGCAAGTGTGTTAGGTCTGTCGCAGACCTAGCTCTCTCCTCACTGGTCCCCAGGGGGGGTCCTGTTCGACGTTCAGGCGTGGATCCAGGGTTCCTCCTTGGATTCATGTCTAGGGTTTGAATCTTCATCTTCTACATCACATGATCTAAAATACATTAGATCATATCTACGCTCTTGTTTCTCTGGTTGTGGATGAATTGACATGGACAACAGACTCTACATCCGTCTTCTTTTCTTAGATGTGGTTTGCTTGACACCGATGGTAGAGTGAGTCTGGTGCACCAGGAGCATTATAGGAGCCACCTTGGAGCTGGGTGGCTGATCGGCTCTGGTGCATCACAACATCTGTGCAGTGATCAGACCTACTTCCGTTCGCTACAGTCTATCCCCCCAGGGAGAACTTTACAAGTGGCAGATGGCAGATACGCCTTAGTTAGGGGTAAGGGAGAGGTGTTTGTGGCCCCCAATTTGTAGCTGTCTAGCGTGTTGCACGTACTAGAATTTCCACTAAGTCTGTTGTCCGTGAGCAGAATCACGAAGGATCTCAACTACAAAGTGATCTTTGATGATGTCAGATGCGTTGTGTAGGATAAGCTCACTGGGAGAATTGTTGTCAGAGGCACAGAGGAGAATGGCATTTATTGCCTGGTATAGGAGCCTTTTGTAGGAGCTACTCGATATGGTAGCAGGAGTGTTCTACATTGGCTTGTTCGTCTTGGCCACTTGTCTTTAGATTGCCTCAGGAGGGTGATACCACATATTTCCCTAGCTGCTACCATACAGTGTGATGCTTGCCAATTAGGTAAGCATTATCGATCCTCCTTTCTGGCTAACACCTTTGCTGGATCTTCGACATTATTTTAGCTACTTCATATGAACGTATGGGGACCGAGCAGAGTCCCAGACCGGATGAGACACCAATACTACCTAGTTGTCATAGTCGATTTCTCTAGAGCAACTTGGATGTTCTTGTTGAAGAATAAGGCCGAGGTTGGAGGATGCATAGAGAGTCTTCTTCTGGATATCAGCACAGTATTTAGCCATAGTGAAAATGGTGTGGAACGATAATGCCCTTGAGTTTTACACTGCAAGACTTAAGGAGTTTTATAAGACCCGTGGGATTGTTCACCAGACCACCTGTCCTTACATCTCGCAACAGAACGGGGTCGCAAAGTGGAAGCACGTGCACTTGCTGATGTTGCCCGTACCCTTTTGATTCATCACAATGTGCTGCAGAGATATTAGGGGGATGCAGTTCTGATAGTGACTTATCTTATTAATAGGATGCCTAGCTCAATTCTTCATGAGCAGATATCGATTCTTCTTCTGCATCTAGGTGGTGAGTTATTCCATGTGTCTTTTAAGACTTTTGGCTGCGTTGCCTTCGTTCATGTACCATCACTTGGTCATGACAAGCTGGCTCCTCGTGTTGTTAAGTGCGTATTTTTGGGATACTCTAGGATACAGAAGGGGTACCGTTGCTATGATCCTCTGCAGAACAGACATTATGTTAGTGCTGATGTGACCTTTCCATGAGGATACATCATATTTCTCAGTAGCTGGACAGACGAGCTCTTATGATGACATTGCCTTTCTTCCTTTGCCTGTTCTGTTTGTAGAGACTCAGGTGTCTGCTTCTCAGTTTAGATCTGCAGCTGCTGGGCAGATGGGCTCCTCTTCCCTGAGTGACTTTAGGAGATTCCATGGGTGATGTGTAATTGACCTAAAATGCTTATTTATGCATGTTCTTAGACCTATAAAAGCATTCAACATTATAAATATTGCATAGCATTCATTATCATGTATTTAGGTTAATTTGTACAAATTGTATAATAATTTACCCTTTTTGTGGCAAGGGACAAAGCTATAATATTTCGGGGCCTCGAGATTGAAGATCCAACCGTACGGATCTGATCAAGGCGACGATCGGAGTCCAACGCCTCTGAGATCGCCCCGATTGGGCCTCCATAGTATCAGATGCAGTCCGAAGAAGATTAGAGGCCAAGGGGAAAGGTGGTAAAAAATCTGTACCTCAGATGACAAATCCAACCGCAAGGATGGGTTCGGATCGACAATCACAGCCCACCAGTGTGAAAATCGATCCAATCCAACATCCGTGACACCTCCTATGAGCAAAGAAGTTTGATGGCCCAGATGATGCCACGTGGCAACATCTAAGCCGCCCAAGGCCATTCGCAGCATCCCTTCATCCACGCTTCATCAACTCTCAACTGTTGGATCAAAATCCAAGGATTGAGATGTATCCCAGCTGTGCCCATTCAGTCCTTAATGGCGAGACCAAGAGAAGGTCTCTCAATCCAACGGTCAAGAGCGATTGAACCTTAAATCAAGAACTCGCCTCAATCGAGCTTGTAGCGCAATGATTGTCCGCTCTTTTGCGAAGAGTGGCGCGAGTTTGAAACCTGCCCCACCTCAAATCAAGCGAGAAGAGGTGCATGAGTGTAATTGAGTCGTTGGATGCAATTTGAACGGCGATGGAGGAGGCGACATGGTGCGATCTTGTGCGTTGGATGCGAATGCTCGGCGAACGCATGTGATGACGCGCGATCGTACGCGGACACGTGCAATGGCGGAAGGCTAAGTGTGCTCGCGTGTTCTCAATTGTCCGATCGAACAATTGAACGACCAAGATTGCGCGCAACGCGATGAGGTGTGAATGGCTGAAGAGAAGCCGTCGACGTGGCTTCACGAGGGTACGTGGATCTCCATTGCGTGGTCCACGTTTCACGCACGCCTTCAGCGACGCTTACCTATAGCGACACATGCATCTGCCACTAATGACCCCTATATTAAATTCTAAGCATTCAAATGACCAAACTACCCCTACGACTACACCTATAAAAGGACTACTCCTACCACATATTTTATCATCCCTTCTCTTGTCCTCTCATCCTCTCTAAAGCTCTAAAGAGCTAGTCCTACACTCGGGATACTCCACTAGAGCCTTAAAGATAATTTTTCCATGTTCTCACCCCTGTTCGTGGAGCGCTCATAGTTGTCCTCTTACTGCTATTCGGGAAGTGGATCTTGTTGCAACGCCCTACTTCGTCCTCTGTCCTTCAGCCTTGTTCTCCCTCGTCCAGCATCTCACCACCCTCTTTTGGGCGCTCCGTCAACGTGGCTCGTCCTCCAAGCAGCTGTCGAGGAGGATTTTCTCGTCCTTATCTTTTTATCGCTTTCTAGTGTAGATTTTCAGCTTTGTAGTTGTAACAAGTAGATGTAATGAACATGCTCCTATGGATATAAAATATTTGTTTATTCTCTCCTTATTTTCTTTTTCTCTGTATTATTCTCTCTTTTATTGTTTATTCTTTAAGTAGAATAGCTCTTATAGATTAATTTTAACCAGCTAATTTGCCTTATAAAAATAATTCCAAACGTAGTTTTTAATCAAACGTTCACCTCCCAATGTTCGACTCGGGACTCACATGAGTTTTGGTAAGTTTATTTGGTAGCGAATTTTTATGCAACTATAACGATTGGTTTTCAAACTCAATCTTTTACGCATTCAAATCTTGCTAATCAATGGGTCATTGCGTACCTATTACAGGCCTCACACAGCATTTTAGAGACCTTCTTTACTAGTGGCTAATGGTTTACAGGTAGTTGAGATTGTACCTGATGCCAGTGACAGTTTAGTTAGACTTGATCTCCCTGACAGTGCAGATCACCATTATAGTGAGGCCCATTCTGCAGCGACTCAATCAGAGATACCGGATGATTCTAACCTTCTTATTGCCATTAGGAAGGCACCCTGCGCATGTGAGTCTAGATATTGTGTTGCAGGCAGTTTGGCTACTGATGGTCTTGCTTTTCAATTTAGTAGCTTTTGTTAGGCACTTACAGCGTCACACATTCTGTCTACCTACCAGCAGGTCATGCGTGATCCAAAGTGGCATCAAGTCATGGAGGATGAGATGGCAGCACTTCGAAGTAGATAAACTTGGGATCTCACCTCACTTCCTACAGGCACACGACTAGTTGGTTCTAGATGGGTCTTTGCCTTGAAATACAACTCTAATGGATCTATTTCGAGGTATAAGGCTAGGCTAGTGACAAAGGGGTTCATCCAGACTGATGGGGTGGGTTTCTTTGATACTTTCTCCCTCGTTACACGGCTTACCACTGTTCGAATCCTCATTTCTGTTACTGCTCACAGAGACTAGCCATTACTCCAGCTTGATGTGAAGAACGCCTTTCTCTATGGTGATCTTCAAAGGAGGTTTACATGCATTAGCCCCCGGATTTTGAGGTTTACGAGGAGTGTGTGCAAATTGAGGAAAGCGATCTATGGACTGAAGTAGAGTCCAAGGGCTTGGTTCCAGAAGTTATCAGAAGTGCTCTAGCAGATTGGTTTGAGGTGCTCTACTTCAGATCACTCCTTGTTTACCAAGAAGACCGAAAGAGGGACTGTAACGCTCCTGGTATATGTTGATGATCTTATCATTAGTGGGGATGATAGAGATAAGATAGATGCAGTCAAAAGGAACCTATTAGAAAAGTTTGTTATGAAGGATTTAGGCCAGTTGAGGTATTTTTTGGGCATTGAGGTTGCACATGGCAGGGATGGAGTGGTACTCTAGTAGAGGAAGTATGCTCTTGATCTTCTTCAAGAGATTGGCATGTTAGCAGTTAAGCCAACAAATATTCTCATGGATCCCAATGCCCATTTATATGATGAGGGATCTGAGGCGGTTGACAATAGGGCTTATAGGTAGCTGGTGGGTAAGCTTCTTTACCTCATCATCACTCGTCCAGACTTGTCTTTGTTCATTGAGAGCCTAAGCCAGTTTATGGATAAGCCAACAAGGCAGCACTGGGAGGCTGTAATGCAGGTGCTTAGGTACGTGAAGAAAGCACCAGGACGAGAATTATTATTCCATAAGGAAATGCCCATGGGGATTGTAGCATACTCTGATGCTGATTATGCTGGCTGTGCTAGTGACAGAAAATCTGCCACATGTTTTTGCACCTTTGTTGCGGGCAATCTAGTTACATGGAGCAAGAAGTAAGCAATTATATCTAGATCCAGTGCAGAGTCAAAGTACAGGGTCATGACCCAGATAGCTGTTGAGATGCTCTAGGTCAAGTCAGTTTTGTCAGATCTTTATGTTACTTTAGATAGCTCTATGGAGATGCGGTGTGTCAACAGAGTAGCAACCACATTGCCAATAATCCTATGTTCCACGAGAGAACAAAGCACATAGAGATTAATTGCCACTACCCTTGGGACCTCATTAAACGTGGAACGTTACATACCACAAGTCACTTTTGTGGAGCAGGTTGCAGATGTCTTCACAAAGCCTGTCGCGAGATCTGCCTTTAAAGCGTGCTGTTCCAAGTTGGGCATGATTGATATTCATGCTCCAACTTGAGGGGGAGTATTAGATGATGGTGTTTTTGTAGTGCTATAGTAGTACTGGGTGTCTCTTTTATGTTTCTTTTATTTCTTATAGACCATGTTGCTATTTTTCCCACACCTCTTTATAAAGAGGTGTAGGGCTCCGATAATGAAATCAACGGATTTTATTCTCCTACCCTTATGCATAAGGGCAACTCATCTTGTGATTGAATCCATAGTCCCGACATATAGCATGGAGAGTTTGGATGCAAAATTCTAAAACATTATCCATTCTAACAACTTTCACATTTGCACCAAATTGCTTCCTTATTTCAATAAGGAAATTCTTGATTACATCGCTCACCTTTGACTTAGGCTTCGACAAAGAACCTTGACAAGCGAGAAAAATCATCAATCACAACAAGATAGAACCTATACCCTATATGATCAAGAGCATAACTAGAACCCTATACATCAAAGTGAATTAACTAAAATAAAGACTAAGCATTGTGACCCTGTCGACTAGGAAAGGAGCTCTTGTGGTTTTTTCTAGTTGGCACGCCTTGAATTGGAAATTGGCAATAGGTAGTGATGGTAACACCATCATAGGCCCTAATTAGTCACATTTAGTTAGGTTTGAATGATAAAAGCTTCTACCTAATCATTTGAGGGTCACAACTTTGCAACATTCTGATTTGAGTAGAAAACATGGAAACAAGGTTAATTCTGCAATTCTAACAGTACATCACAAATAAAGAATAACCACAGGGTCACTAAGGGGTGAGTTAAAGCTCAATTGAGCACAAAAATCTAAAAAAAGTGTCCATATTGACTGCAACATGGTTTCACGCATTTCGAGAGCAAAAACAGACAAAACCTTAATTATTAAACCCACTTAAATTAAAGAGGTTCTGGTAAGGATAAAATTAATCTAAACCTCCCAAAATTCATAGAAACATATTATAGAAGGTTTAGTACTTTTGGTTTAACCATCTGAACCCATTTTGCCTAGAATAGAGTTTTAGATGGAATTTGTCATAATTTGGGTTTTTATGCAATTTTCTCAGTCAAATGAGGTTAGGACTCAAATCCAAGTTCACCATTAGATTCATTGAGTCAAAATTAGGTTAACACCAAAATTGGGCCCAATCAGAGTGCATCTTGACCGAATTTGCAATTTAGTCCCTAAAATCTCTGTTCCTTACGCTCAGACCCCTAACATTCAATTTCCCTTACATCCATACCCCTAACTTTTTATCTTTCTTATAGAAAAGCCCCTGCCGCCATGACCGTGTGAACAGAGCTTCCAACCAATGAAGCTTCCAACCAATGAAGCACTGACTTTAATCAAGGATTTTTCCTTGATTTATCGGCCAAATCCCTCCAAATTTGAAGGGATTGCTGATTGGAAGATCCCAATCATCTGAACTTCATTAAAGACCCTAAATCGAACCCTACAGCCTAGGTGAAGTCAAGATTTCAGGGATCCTAAATTGACAAAAATCACGACTCAATCAAGCTCTTTCCTTTCTTTAGAGCTTGGTTTTGAGTTATATAGAGCCCTCAAGTTCTCAGCATCTTCCTCAGAAAAGGTCGAAAATCTCCTCTCTTCTTCGGCCGTCATTTCTTTGAGCTTTGGCGACCTCCATCTCCTTCCTCCGACCTCTGAACGATCAAATTGGGAACCTTACCGGCCACAGCAGGAGCCTTTTCCTCCCTCGTCGTCGTCGTTCTCCCTCTCCGTCGACTTCATCTTCTTTGCGTCCGGCCGGTCAACGTCGGACATTGCTGCCTCTCTTGCTCTTCCTAAGCCCCCCCCCTTCTTCCTCTCCCTCTCTAGAACTCTTACCCCCTTAGAATCTAGAACCAACCACCGTATCGCCCTCACGCCTGTCATCTTCCCTACGTCTGGCACGAGCTTTGACGAGCTCGCGCCAACACCATAGACCACCAAATCCATCGCCACCACCTACGTCTTCACCGCACCTTACTGAGTAAAAGCCTTAAAGAAATTTAGGGCTTTATACTCCCCATCTCCATGTCGAACAAGCACACTTTCGCACGCATTCTCTGACGTCACCGCACCTCCTTACACACGCTTACTCCTAATTTCCACCACCAGCACCTTCGCCGGTGATAAGGCCGCAAGGCTGTATTTTGATTTGCAGGTACTGGCCACCGTTGTCTTCATCAGCGTCGTCCGCCATCCTCTAATCACCCCCGGCCCTAATTCCACGTTCAACATTAATGCAGTCCTCCAGAGAGCCTAACTGCAGTGCCAATTAGTTTTAGAAGCAACCACACAGCTGCAATTGCTTGAGGAAGATCCTGCTGTAGGATGCTAAGAAGCCCCAGTCTTTAGTCCCACATCGTGTGGGATAAATCCAGCGTAGCAGATAAAAGCAAATCATGTCGTTGGCTATTCGCCTCGACACTGAGGGGTGAGGTCCCTCCTTACTCTCACGCACACCTCACCTGCTATGCACGTCGGCGAATCTGGTCCCTGGTCTGCTTACCCGCATACCTGATTGCCCAGTACTGTTCTCCAGGGTCTGAAATTGAAAGAGAGAGATTTGAGGAGGGAGGGGGTTTTGCACTGTAGCGCATTGGGATTTGTGCCCCCCCCCCTTTCGCTGCACACTTAGCTGTTGCTGAGCCTTGCCTCTTGTGCTGTGTTTGAGAAGCTTGTGCCTTTGTGCTTCTGAGGCCTTTGAACATTAAGGCGTCTGGTGCTTGGTCTTGGCGTCTGATTGGCTGGCTCTTGTGCTTGCGTTGGTTCTGATACTGCCATGGATATTTGGTTGTGGTTACTGTTTAAACATTTGATTCCGATTAGAGCTTAATTGTAGGGTTAATTTGATGGTTTGAACCACCATTTTTATCCCTTTCTTTTTTTACATTTTCTAACTGACACGTGAGATACATTTTGCTACATATTGAATATCATTTGATTTCATTTGCATCGTTATTCTTGATATTTGTACTTAGTGAATTGATTTGCTAAACTTGCTTTCTGCGAACGACCTCAAACTCACATATGTTTTTCAAGCTTACAAATTTAAATGTTAATTCGCTTTCGTTAACTATACTATGACGGATCTTTTAAACTCAACGAAAGTGCATTCAAGAATAAGGATCTATTGTCTCATTCGTTGGAGCTTGGGTGATGGTAGGTGACCAAACCTCAGCGCCATAAGTAAATAAATGATCCTTTAGAAGCCCAAAGGGATGGTAACAAGACTGACATATGGAGACTGCAACAAGTGATAGATACGCCCTTCCTTATAGTCATAGCCAATCATCGACCTATCAATTCATCCTAAAACATAAGAGAATTTCAAAAATAGCTTTGTTGTTCAATTTCTTTATGATTCTACTGACCAAAAACAAATTCAAAGGAAAATCCTAAGTGAGTAAAACATTTTTTAGCTGTACATGTAGAGTTATTTGAACCTTCCTCTAACTAGTGATGGCAGAATGCCTCCCACCTGCCACTAAGATTGTCCTACTGGGTGGGATTGGTCTCAATCTAGAGTATTGTTGGGCCTTTCGATATATATGTCAGGATGCTCATGAATCAACGAGCCAATCGGCATCCTCAATGCTAGCATGACATGCAAAACATACCTGATGGGTTAGCAAAAGCAGTGTTGTGTGGAGGAACTCGAAGTGGTCATTGAAGAGGTAACCAATATGCTGTGCTAATGAGCCTTTGAATCAGATCATGATACTCTGCTTTGGTAATAGTAGACTCCGGCACTGCCTTTGGTGTTTTAATTTCCTGGTGGGCATTGACGATTTTCCCATGTTTGGTCAAGCAAGCATCCTTGGTATGACCAATGTTTCCGCAATGGCCACATTGGGACCTAGCATGACCTTGACCTCTACAACCCTACCCATGATCATGATCTTTAGTAGACAATATAGGTGCTCTGCCTCTTCCAGAGAGCCATAGTAGAAATGTGTGCAGTACATGGTGAAGATGAAATATTGACAGGAAGTCCGTGAAGTCTGTTATAAGTTGCTTCCACGGGATCTTAAGCAACATGAGCATTTGGGATCTAGCTGCCTTAAGGTTGAATTTAGACCAACAAGAAAATGTCTTACCATAGTTTGTGCCCTATATTGCTTCCGAGGCTTGCAGCAACAAACCAATGTGTAGGCATTCAACCTCTTAAAGGCTACCTTAAAGCAGAATAGTATTGTGCAAGTGATATGAGCAATATCATGGTGAAGCTAGAGAATGTGCGATGCATTCTTGTCTTGAGAGTAAGTTTGATGTAAGATCTCCCACATCTCCTTGGTCACCCATCTTATATGATAGATGATTTTTGTGGCGATACATTGAATGTAGTATTCATTATCATGCTTTCACCATTGCATTGTCCTTACAAGTTGCATACCTTCCTGTCTTCTCAGCATGCTTTGATTCATATGTTCCTCTTTGTTGTGTCCCTCCACAACATTCAAGATATTGCCTCCACAACACACAATTGGTCTCATCAAGCTTGACTATAGGATTGAAGAAGGGGTTCTTGAATTCACCATGATTCGTGTCTTCTTGAGCAGGTCCATCAACAATCCTGGGGGCCATATCTTAATCCAATAGAAGTCTACAAGAATAAGAGGAAAAACAAACTATAGATGGGACAACTCAGTTCATCAAGATTGAAGTTCTATTACCAAGCATGAGTAGAGCAATCAAGAGGCTAGAGCTTGTGCACATCAGGTTTTCACAGGGACATTGATTGAAAGTAGCTCTAGTCACAATCAATAAACAAGAGAGAAAGGACAGAGACACTGGAACCTACGACTTCACTAGCAGTAACAACAGAGGCTTAGAACCCTCATTGGCAACGCTTTGGAGTCTCCAACTTGGGCATCGGTTGCAGCAGTACCCCAGGACCCACAGAGGCAGTGTTGTTGGCCCTTTAGGGTTCTTAAGGATAGCTCTGCAGCCTTGAGGACACTAAGGCTGTTGTTGGATCGCGGGATAAAATTTGAGGGATAAGTGTGGGATAAATAGGCTTTGGTGTTTGGGAAGGCATTGGGTCATGTCAAGGGATAAATTGGAGATATCCTGCATTTGGTGGGATAGGAGTGTTTGGTAAAGAGTTGTTTTTGTGGGATAAATTGATAGTTATGTAGTCAAATCAAAGGGAAAGTTAGAATAAAAATTTTGGACTCTTTTACCCTTATGTTGGGTTGTATATTTACAAAAAAAGAAGTGATTGTAATAATAATGATCTAGATAGGATATCTGCACTGCAGACATCTAAATTATTTCTATTATCTAATCTCAACCTCAAACATCTCTACTGAATCCCTAACTACAAGCAAAGTCTGATACCCAAGCTCAGAATCCAGAATTTTCGTCAATTACTCTCTTCAGAAGAAATAAAGAGAAATACAGGCAGGCCTTCAAGTTAAGCCACAATCGAATTTTACCACTTACCGTGGCCCTATATCCAGAAAAATATTCTTGCCATGTATCTTTCAGACAAATCTATTATCCTCAATCTTGCTCTAAAAGATGCAGATTCCTCAAGTAGAGCAAACTACAGAATGATAAAACTCAAATCATTACAAAATGCCTAGCTATAAGACTTTCTGTTGTGCTGATTAATGCCCTTTCCCCAGATCAATATGCCTTGTAGGGCCAAAACTCCACTAACTTTGCTATACCGTCAGCTCGACCAAATCCATGACTCTGAAAGTCAACTACACCAGGACATTGGATACTCAGGATTGTCCCTTTCTTGTGGCAACCCTTGATATTCTCTTTTCTTCCAAAAGAAATAAGGACAATTACTCAAGACCAGTGAATGTTAAATTAACAAAAGATAAGGCAATTGCATCAATGATCCAAAAAGATGATTCAAACAAGAATGTCAACACATATGTTCGATGTACATTTCCAACAGAAGCTCTATTAGCCCTAAAGACAACATTACTCAATTGTAGCAAACTTGCCCACAGATGAGCTAATGGAGCCAACCATTCCCCTTTAGAATTAAACCTCTGATCTCAAAAGTTACATTGAATGGAGTTCACTGAGGTCCAACCAATCCAAGAGGTCCACCCAGTCCAATCACACCCACAGACCTTCAAAGAATTGCTAGCCCAACCAGATCGCCCGAGCACACCTTTGCCTTCGGCATCGTTGCTGCCGACCATCGCCTGCTGCAGTGCAAGGGGCAGTAAGAACGAAATGATAGGGTTTCGCCCAAGCAGATCGCCTGAGCACACCTTCGCCTTCAGCAATGGTCATTGCCGAAGACCATCATGAGATGCAGTGCGAGGGGCAAGGAGAAAGAAACGATAGGGTTTTGTGAGTGGGTAACACAGGATTACACACATGGGAAAAACCATGGGTTAAACTCAATTCCGCACCCCCTGCGGAATTGAGTTTCTCCTGGGTTTCGAGCATTCCCACCGGGTTATGTTACCCCCGGGTTATGAGGCCTTAAACACAGTATATGGGTCTGTAACCTTCATCCCAAACGAGGCCTAAATAGAACTTCTCTAACCACTGGAATGGTCAAGCTCGGCAATGCTGGATGAAGGAGTCCAAATTCGGGTGTTGGAGGGATAGATTTGATCATTGGAGCAGTAGGTCAGGTTGTTGGAGGGCGATGATGGTGTTGCCAACGTTAGTCTATCGCCAAAGGTCCAACAGAGGAGCAAGTGGTCAACAAGGTGGCTATCCTTGGGCACTAGGTTGTAGGGCACAACCCTAGGGAGCTTGAGGAAGGACTTGTCTCTTCAAAAAACCTTACACAAATCCTGAGAACAAAAACAGAAATCTAAAGATTTACTTGGTGGAGATAAGAAAAGAGGGGAGATCAAGTAGGTATAGAGCTCTGGCTTAGGATTGCTGCTCTGATACATGTTGGAAGAAACATGTTGTATTCTTTATGGGGCTATTTGGGTGGAGGAATGAAAAAAAAAGGAATTGTAAGAGGAATTGGAAGAAAATGGAATTACGAGAGGAACCGGACACTTTTTTTCTTTGGGGAATTAAATATCTTGTCATGGATTATTTGAGAGTAGTAAGGTGGAATAAAATAATTCCCAAAGTTAAACATAAATTTCAGAATAAAATAATTCCCAAAGTTAGGACCCCAAACAAGGAATTTTGGTGCCAAGTCCTTGTTCCAAAGAGCCCCCATATGAAACCCTAGGCCTTCATTTATAGAGAGAGGATGGGGAAAATTGCATACAAGCCCGTAGCGAGAAAAATAAATGCAAGAAATACACTAAGTAGGAAATGGAGCATCCCTCAACATTTATAGAGAGAACTTCACGGTTTGATCTCTCAATGTGGGTCTTAGATGTGCATAATCAGGGATGTGGCAATCACTTGGAGGTTGAGAATCTTCAGTGTTGTGCACAAGTAATGTTAATCCCCATGACCTGTAGTTAGGCAATTTGATCATGTATCTTGGGTTTTATGATCGATTGGAACAATACTTCCTGTGCCTGTAATCCTAAAATTATTGCGAAGCGTTCCCTTGACGTGTCCACTTTGGTGGTAATTGGCTTAGGTGAGGATAATGAAGTTGTCGTGTAATTATATTAATCATTGCATTGTATGTGGTCCTTTTTAAGTGCCATAATGTATCAGCTGAATATGAAGTTTCCTTGTCTTATTATTCATTATTGTTCTAATGTCTTCTGAGTTTGTCAAACCATGTCTTCAGGAATCACTTGGTGGTGAAGATGACAATCTTAGAGAAAGTACCTTCAGAGAGTTTCTACAACCTGTGCTTTCAATTGCAAAGCGGCATGAGGACTATCAGACATTGTGGAATATTTGCTATGAGTTGCGTGACACTGGATTGCTACGGAGCCTTATGGTTTGGATATGCTTTTGATATCTTTATTTTTCGTCCGATGTAATAGGACTGCTTTAACATGCGTGAAATGATCTCTTATGCAGCATGATAGCTTGGGTTCTAAAGGAGGATTTAGTAATTTCGTCTTTAGAAAACTATTTGAGAAGGGGCAGTTCTCTAAGCTTTTGAGACTTGGGGAAGGATTTCAGGATGAACTAGCCATGTATCTCAAGCATCATAGAGATCTTTTATGGCTTCATGAGGTGTTTTTGAATCGATTCTCATCTGCATCAGATACCCTCTATGATTTTTCTATTTCACATGATGAGGAGCATTCATTTGGGATGTGTGAAAGAGATGAAGGTAGATATGTGAGCCAGTTGCCAAACCTGGCCGATAGAAAGCGGTTGCTTAACCTGTCCAAAATCTCTGCTATGGCAGGTTGTTGTTGTGATGTTTCTTCTGTCTTACAATTTTACTATCCTATATTTATGTCAATCCTTATCTACAAATCTTAAACAGAGAGCTGATAGAGCCGATGATTAAATAACCAATTTGTTAAAATTTTTGAACCGCACCAGCTTGTATCCTTGAGACTTTCAATTTTAGGTTTGAACTGCTAGCACAGCTTCCTTTCAATGGCTCTGAAAGAAAAAATTATTTGGTTTTAAAGATCCAGTTTCAAGTCCAAGTTAGAGTGGTGTGTTTAGAGTGACATCTAGGATAATTTTCTTTGAAAAGAAATATTTAAGATATTCTTGATGGAATTATATGTGTGGCATGTTATCTAGCCTGTATGCTTGTATACGCTGTTTTTTTTTTATCACAATCTCTCCAAACAAGACAAATAGTAACTCTTTTCCTCGAGTTTTAGTTCCTGCCATATTTTTCTTGCAGCAATACCTTCACTAATTTGTTATTTGTATTATTCGAGAGCATATATCCTGAATTGTTTGCATGATCTTGTGGTTGCCATCAAAATTCCCTTAGAAAATTTTTATTCTTGACTGCTCTTTTAAGTTTTATCACGTAAAGTCTTTCTTATTGGATTTATCTTCATTACAGACGTCCAAATCAACTTAACTATGTATCTCATTTTATTCTTTTGGCCCTACAGCTCTTTTCTTGATGATCTGGATTCAATCTTTTCTTTATTGTCAGACATCTAATTCAAGATTTTCATTTGTTCCAGACACACTTTTTGCACTGAATTTTTTAGTTTGAAATTGATTGAGCAGTAATGCAAAGAAATCCCGAAGTTGCTGGTAGGATTGACATTAGTTCCTACCTTAATTTAGATATCCCTAAGTTACAATTTTAATTTGACATGAATGTAGCTCTTGCACAAAAAATCATTGATGTTTATGGAGCAAAATTTGTTCCATTCTTTCTTCTTTTTGCTGCCTTCGCTTACAAACTTTGTTAGCTATATGCCTCCTCTCTTTGCATCTTTGATATTGTCTCTTAAAAAAAAAAGCAAAACAAAAACTTTGATATTGATATGATAATCTTCCTGTCTTCTCTATTGCTCTCTACCATCTTCTGTAAGAATCTAAGATCTCCATCTTTCCCAGATTTGGAGATGTAGAGTTGGTGATGATATGGGAGGGCTGGCTGCATGTAGGTGATACTTGGGGATGGTAGTAGACTAGTGATATGAGTGTTAGAGGTTAAGAGATGGCAGGTCAATGGAGAGGCTGGTCTCCAAAATGTGGGGAGATGGGGAGAGCTGTGATTATTGAAGGAAGGCAGTTGTCTTTTCAAAAGAAAAATGCAGCTGTGAGAGGAAATTATGAGTTTTTTAACTTCAGAATTCTGAGCCAAGCGGTTGAATTTTAGCTCTGTTGAACAAAAGACAGCAGTAGGTGGTAAATGGTAGATGTGAGACTGTGGCTGGGTTGAGGAAAGATAGTAATAACTGTGAGGAAGAAGATGGTCACGTGGCACCGTGGCCATGTGGACTGTCCACGTGGCAGCCAATTCGGTCAGGAAGGGCGCCGACCCTAGTGGATTTGGTATAGGGTTGCTTTGAGTTCAAATTAGCCTATTTTAGTATGTTAGGTGTCAAGATAATTAGAGTTGTGCATAATTAGTATGTTATGCAATGCCTAAGGGATCGTGTGGGGGATTCTCGACGAATCCTTTTCCTACCATATCCAGTGTCTTACGTGGAGTAGAAATAGGATCATAGATCGAAGGAGATGGCCGACACCGAGGCTCCATTGTCGACTAGAGAAGGCAAGGTGGTCGTTCAAGGAGCAACCATCAAGCTTCAAGGTGCTTCTAATTATGTCTTATGAGCCTGCACATTCAAGATCTTTGTAGGGGGTTAAGACAAACTCAATATTCTACTCGAAGCACTTGAGACTAAAAATGGAACCGAGAAGAAGCTTAAGAAGGAGAACTATATCGTGATGAACCGGATTAAGAATTCAATTGATCCTGCCATAGCCTTGAACATGTTGTACAAGAAGAGTGCATACGAGATCTGGATGGCTATGGATAAGAAGTACTCCCGAAAATCGAGTAAGGTGCACGTCACTGACCTCTACACGCACATATGGACAACTAGTCAGGGAGATCTTTCCTTGACTAAATACTATGCGAAGATGGAGGCATTGTCCAAGGAGTTGGATATCTACGAGCTCGTCCATTGTGACAAATAGGCGAAGACGTGTGTCAGATGGCAGGCAGCCAAGTTCTTGTCGATGTTACATTCTCACTACCATCTATCGCGCGACCAAATTCTTGCATCAGATGGGAAGATGGATCTTGAAACCATCTTTGGTTGTCTCGAGAAGATGGAGGCACTAGAGGTAGAGACTACTATGAAGAGCGACAACTCTGCACTTGCTACAACTAAAGACGAGACCAAGGCTCAAGCCAAGTCTATACCCCATGTCAACACTGTGGGCGCACCAATTACGTACACATGTGGACTCTCTTACAGCTGTAGATCTTAAGAAGATTCAATCCATGTTCCAATAAGAGGAGAAGAAGACCACAATAGTTGTCGCAACGATTATTTAGGTTGCCTAAGAGGCAACAACTTCAGAAGTCGCACAAGGCTACATTATGACTTCTAATAAGGACAAGTTTGAGAGCTCCAGACTCGAAGATGATGAAGAATGATGAGGGCTCTAGCCTCACCATGAGTTTATCAAGTCATTGACCTCCCGACCTTGACTTGAGGGGGAGTGTGAGGAAGAAGATGGTCACGTGAATAGGCTATGTGGCAGCTAGTTCTGTTAGGAAGGGCGTCGACCCTAGTAGATTTGGTTTAGTGTTGCTTTAAGTCCAAGTTAGCATATTTTAGTATGTTAGGTGTCAAGATAATTACAATTGTTAGTAGGATATGTAGTTACTGATTTTAGCCAATCATTGAGTTATTTACTATTTTCTATATTTAGTAATAGGAATAATCTCTCTATATATAGAGAGCATCTTGTGTCATTTAATTTGAATTGAATACAATTATTTTCCACAATCTCTCTCAACTCCTTTCCTCCTTCTCTCATCGAACTGATTCTCTCTCTATTCTTGCGTCACCAAGTCCATGTGTGGGCCTTCCACACGTGATCTTCCTTGCCAAGGAGTCTCTACTATGTTGCGTAAATCTCCACAATAGCAATGTTGCGACAGCCACTATGGTTGAGGACAAATGGGGAGGAACCATGCAGCAAAGGATGAGAGTATTGGATTGCTGGGAGAGAATGGAATTGGGGTGGTTTTAGTGCCATGCAGGGATGTCAAAAGAGAGGGAGGTGGTTGAGGAGGGCGACAAGGTCGTTTTGGTGGACTAGAACATATCAAGATATAGCTTAAAGTGTAGGAGTTTGGCTCTAACGAAGATTATGAAGTTCACGCTATTGAACTTAATTATATTATGCTAAATAATTTAGTTTGGGCATCCATTTTTAAAAAAAAATTTGGGTAGGTATATTTCTAATATTGGTTAAGGGTCAATCTTATAGGAAAATTCATTTCCTAGCATTCTAAGTATTCATTTGGTTGCTATATTACGTAAAAATGTTACTAGCAAGTTTAGCACATGTGGAGCGTGAAGGCTCTCTTGGCATGTAGAAAAAAAGCCCAACAAGGGCTATTCCATACCGAGATCAGAGAGAGAGAGAGAGAGAGGGCATCGGTCACTGGCTGCTTGAAGGTGGCAAGTCGGTGATAGGGCTGATGGCAGTGGTGGTCGGCGATAAAGGTGGTCGGCTGCCTTAAGGGAAGAGAGAGGGAGAGGAGTTTTGGAAAAGTGAGAAATATTATTGCTTAACTTAAGATCAAATACAATAGGAAGACTCTCTTTTATAAAGAGAGAACATATCATCTAAAACAAGAAACAAATTATATCTTCTAATTAAGAAAGAGCAAATCCCAAACAAATCACTAAAAGCAACTTCCTAAAAGACTAACTTAACAAATAAATAAAACTTGGGACTCAAAACTTGGACCCTTTAGACCATAGCCGCTGACCCTAAGGGCCTCTTGATCAACTGCCACGTGGCCCTCCTTTATTCCCAACACTCCCTCTTAAGTTGAGGTTGGGAGGATGATGACTTGGTCAACTTGTGAGGCTAGATGCCCCACCATTCTTCTTCGAGAGTCGTGCTCTCGATCTTATCTTTAGAGAAGTCAACGGTGTAGCCTCTTGCGACCTCCAAAGTTGTGTATGTGGCAACCTCAATAGTCGCGACCGTCGCCGTTGTCTTTTGCTCTTCATGAAGCATGGCCCATCACTTTTTGAGATCCTCGGGAGTTAAGTTCACCCGTGAGGTACTAGTAGCCCTATAGGGAGGCCTCCCGAACTTGTCTCAGCATCTTTTTTGTGGATGATTTGTATGTCCACAATATTGGCATTTAGAATAGACGTGACCAGGTCCTCGACTGCGCCCTCTTCAACGCCTCGTGCTTGTCTCTAGAATTGCAAGTGTAGAGTTCTCGCCCTTAGGCATGACTTCTTCCTCGGGAATCTCCATCTTTTTTTTTTTTTGAAAAATCAAAGGGTAGTTATCCAAGCGATAACCACCCACATGCAATTCGTTTCATTCTACGAAAATGAGTTACATCATCATTACAAAAAAGATCCCCAAAACTCCATCTAGGAAGAAATGGATGAAACAAAGTTCTCTCCCCCTAAAAAGAACCTCATTTCTTCCCAGCCATACACCCCATAGGACCGCCAAAACCTTGGCCCTATCCTTCTTGGATATAAAAGAAATGTGTCCATCTTGGGCATTTCCCCTGCGAAAAGAGGACCAAAAGCTATCTGTGTCTCGAGGGGCAATCCAGTCGATCCCCATCCTTTGCCATATCTGAACCACAAATAGACATTGAAAGAAGAGATGCTGGATGTCTTCATCCGCTCCTCCACAAAGGGGACAACTCAAATCATGCGTAAGAGCCCTTCTTGCCCTCCACCGCTTCGTCATAATCCTTCCCCTCCTCACCAACCAGGCAAAGATCCTCACCTTCAGCGAGCACTCCGTTGCCCACAGCAGCCTGCAGTCTCTTAGCAAATAGATGTTCGAGTTGATCACACCGCTTCCTAATATGCTAAAGACCTTCGAGACAGAGAACTCTTTCTCTTCCCAGGAGTACGAGTCACCACCCTCCTCCAGCTCCCATCCTTTCAGTTCCTGTAGCAGTCGCTGGAAATCTTCACACCCTTGATTTGAGAGGCCCCCTCGAAAGATCGGGCACCATGTCCCGATCCAGCACTCCCCCACCGAGGTCGGCGGGTCCACCACTCCCCCAAAGAGATGGGGAACTCTATCACCAAGAGTTGAGCCGACCCCTTGCCAGTCATCCTGCCAGAACCAAAAAGCATCTCCTTCCCCCAGCGTGGAGGAAAAGAAATCCCACACCTTCCCTGTCATCGCTGCCAACCCCCTCAGAAAGAAAGAGGCCTCGGTAGGAGGGGATTCTAGGGGCCCCCAAGAAAGGAAGAGCCCGTAGCAACTCCGCATGATGTCACTAAACAACCCCTGGTCATAGCCCACCAATCTGGCAATTCACTTTGTAAGGAGATTGACGTTCACCTTGTCCACATCCCTAACCCCCAAGCCCTCCTCTTGTATCGGCCTATAGACCTCCCAAGCCACCAGCCTCGCCCCCTTTCCTGTCATTCCCACATTTGACTAGAAAAAATCCCTTGTCAACCCTGAAGTTTTCTTCTCAACCTGTCGCGGCAACCTAAAGACGGAGACGAAATACGACGGTATAGATGTCAAAACTGCCTTCACCAGAGTCAGTCTCCCTCCTTTGGACAATAGTTTAGATGACCACCCTGTCAATCTCTTTTCCATCCTCTCCAACATAGGAAGTCAATCCTGCAACCTTAGATGTCGATTTGAAAGCAGGAGGCCCAAACACAACAGTGGCAAGGAACCCACAATGTCCTTAACGCACCACCTACCATCTCCAGCTCCTTAGCCGCCAAGTTCATTGGGATAAAAGATGACTTTTGGTAATTAATTTGTAGCCCTGATGCCGCGCCAAAGAGCTTCAGTAAGATTCTCACCCTCCTAGTCTCCTGTCCCGCACCTTCAACCAGAAACATGGTATCATCAGCATACTAAAGGATCATTGTCTCTTTGTCTATCCCAGCCAGAAAACCTCTAATTAGGCCATTATGACAGGCCCTGTGAGTTGCCCTCACCAAAGCATCTACTGCAAGTACAAACAGCATAGGTGCAAACGGACATCCCTGTCTGACCCCCCTCCTGCGTTGCACCCACCCTCCTGTTGAGTTCCCATTAATCAGAACCGAAAAGGATGTGGTTGTCACACATCTCTTCATCCACTCAATCCACACTCTAGAAAAGCCCCTCAACAAGGAAGCCCACAGGAAATCCCATTGCACCAAGTCATAAGCCTTGCTGAAGTCCACCTTCCACAGGAACGCCTGTTTCTTCTACCTCTTCCAAGCGGCTAACACCTCCATAGCGACTACAAAACCTTCAAGAATCCCCTTCCCAGGACAAATGCCATCTGAACATGGGATATTAGGTCATTAAGAAGGCCCCTGAGCCTGTTCGCTAAGACTTTAGCAACAATAAGATACACAGCATTCGACACCGCAATCAGACAGAAGTCCTGAATTGCTTCCACACCTTTCTTAGGCAATAGAAACAAGTAATATCTATGCAGCTTGTCGAAACCTCTGTACCCGGCTGCGAACTCCTCCATCATCTGCATCACATCTGGCCCCACCAAGGACCAAAACTCTCTGAAGAAAAGAACTGGGAATCCATCCTTACCAGGGCACCTGTTAACGTGCTAAATCGGGGTTTTAAAATCACTTCGTTGCAATATAGCCGAAACAGCACGTGAACAAATACAATTTATAGCTCGAAAGATCGTCAAGAAAATTCAAGGTTAAACACAGGGAGCAAGTGTTGCAATTAAATCTCACAGACCACAATATTACCACAAATATGAGCAAGTAAGAAATATATATATGAAAACCAATGTGAAGGTACAAAAAGAATGGGGTAAAATGGTGATTTAAATCACCAATTACCCCTTACAATTATTTCAAATAAATACACAGTGCTTATCAATCAAATATTCCACGTAATGCAAGTAAACACTATAGCCACAATGCACTATTAGTGATATCAGACGGCAAGGCTTCAGATTAGACGGCTTAAACTCCTCTTTGCTACAGTGCAAAGGCACTGTACTCTGCTTCTTCTCCTTCTCTTCTTGCTTTCCTGCTTAGTTCCTCACACACAAGGGAGCTTCCAATCTTCACAACGGCTAAGTGTCGAGGTTCCTCTCTAAAGAGCAAAACCCCCTCCTCCCCCACTCACAATTTCCTCCTCTCTCTCAGATAACCGGGTAGGTAGTCGGGTAATCAGGTATGAGCAGTATTGGGTTCAAGGCTACCGGCAATGGGTAGTAGCCGAGGAGTGAGCTGGGTTGAGTTAAGTGAGCAGTGTGTGGGGACCTCACCCCCAGTGTGCTTGAGGCGATAAGCCCTCAGCACAAAAACAATATATGCGTAGGCAAGCCTCTTTCCACGAACAATGTGGGACTAAGTTGTCCCTTCTTCCTCGCGCGAGCAGTTGCTGAAGTATGCGTCCAATTTGACGGTGAAGGAATGCTTAGTGCTCCCAATTGAGAGCCTGGAAGGATGCCTGGAGGGATTCTGTGTTGCCTGGATGTAGTGCCTGGAGCTGCTGATGCAAGACCACAACGTCGAGCTCTCTTGAAGGAGCTCGTTAATGGTGGCGATCGGCTTCGTACCTGAAACTAAGAATATGGCCGAAGGGCCATGTCAGAAGCACTCAAGAGAAGTGTGCGAGTGCGGTGAAGGTGGTGGTGGCGTGCCATGAATGTGGTCGGAAGTGGCTGGCGAAGGCGAAATGTGAGTACGGAGGCGGTTGTGTTCAGTGGAAGGATAGGGCGAGCAATCCCCTCAATTTCTTAAGAGGTTTTGTTTGCGTGGATGAGGCGAAGCTTTTGGGAGTGGCGACGGCCGATTTGGTGAAGTGTAGCGGCCGTGCAAGCTTGTCGGATGTACGCCGGCGAGGTGGAAGACGGAGGACGTGTAGACGAGTCTGTGGTTGAAGCGAAGTGTTGAAGTTGTTGAGATGATCATTAGAGGTTGAGGGATCAAGTAGAGTGGCTATTGGACGAAGGAAGACAGAGGATGTGCCGGGTTTGGTGTGGCCGGCATCGGAGGAGATGAATTCTTCGGTGAGAGGGATCGACGATGACAGAGGGTTAAGGGACACCTCGCCAGCATTGCGTGGTGCAGAAAAGAACGGGCAGTAGGAACCGGCCGCCTATAGCACGTGGTGGCCGGCGACGAAACCGGAGGGTCGCCGGAGCGAGGTGGGGCAAGCTGGAGGTTGGAGGAAGAAGAGAGATTTTTGGTTCTATTTCTCGCTAAGGAGGTGAGGAATGTCATGGGGGGTCTTTTATAGGGCTTGGGGGAGCTTGGAGATCAGGAAACAAGCTTCATAGCTTGCTTGGGATTCAAGAAGAATCTCACTGATTTCATGGGTTCGCACGCACAAATCAGTGGGAGTTGGGCGTCGAGATTGATCCCAATAGGTTTCCCTGGGTGTGAACATCAATTCCACCAAATTTGGTGAGATTTGATTGAAGTTTGAGTAGGATTCTGCCTGGTCAAAGCTCGCCTAGAGGTCGGTTGACCTCCAATGGCGGCAAGGACTAATTTGCGAAGAAGTTAAGGGGTATTTTGTAAAGATTCCAAAAGTTGAGGGGCTATTTGAGAGAATAAGAGTCCGACTGGACCAAAATGTAAACTAAGTCAAGATAATCTTTGATTGGGCTCAAATTTTGGTACAAATCTAATTTAGATTCAAGGAATCTGATTGTGAAGTCGGATTTAGGTTTTAACTAAGTTTGACTGGGTAAATTACGCATAAGCTCATATTAGGGCAACTTTAAAGATACCAAATCCTATAGAATATTTTTTTATGAATTTTATAGGGTTTAAATGAATTTTATCTTGATCAGAACCTCGATTAATTAAGCGGGTCTCTTTTTAGGATTTCAGATGTTCATTAATTCTTGAAATGCGTGAAAATCCATTTGTCTGCATGAACCCATTTATTAGACATTAATGACCATATGTCCTTTAATAAACCCTTGAAATACCCCATGGTTATTCTGTAATTGTGAAATGATGTTAAAATTGCAGAAATAACCTTGATTTCTTAACTTCTCAAAATAGAACATTATGCATATATGACCCTTTGATGGTTATGTAGAAGCTTTTATCAACTTTATTAGACCAAATTGAGTTAGTTATGGCTCATGATGGTGTTTTTATCAGCACCCCTCCGCATTTAACCCCCACATCGCCTATCGCACCTCATCCTCCGAGAAGACGACCGTAAGGTCTCTGCCTAATCCTCGGTGATACACTGCACATCCTTTCCCCTCCATCTCCAGCAACCTCTGTTGCACCTCCCTGTGAAAACTCTGAAGTAGTCTACCACAGCTTGACCCACCTCCTCCCTGCTGTAGGTCTCCCTGTGAATCAGTATCTTCTCTATCCAATTTTTTCTCCTCCTGGTAGATGCCATTTGGTGAAAGAACTTGGTATTAGCGTCACCTTCCTTCAGCCACCTCTATCTCGACCTCGTCTTCCATTCTACCTCTCCTTTTCTATCTTCCTGTACCACTCGTGTCATCCTCGACCTGTTCTCCTTATCCTCTGGTGAACTAGGGGCCTGATCCTCTTGTCTGTTGATCCTGGTAATTTTTGCCAATGCCTCCTCCTATCCCTCCTGGATGCTCTCAGTTCCTTCTTATGCACCTTTAAGTGGTCTCGCAATATACTTAGTTTCTTTGCCAGGGTTGTCGATACCACGACCTCGATAGATCTCCATTTCTCCACCATACTCCGAAAGCCCTCCATCAACTAGGATCTATCAAATTTGAAGTATGTCCCAAAGAGAGCCCCCTCATTTGGACACCATATAAGTGGCGTATGGTCAGAGAAAGGTCTCTCCAAAGGATATACATCCGCCAATGGGAACGTCTCTGCCAACTCCACATTGGAGAGAAACCTATCAATCCTGGACATTTGACCTAAATTACTCTAGGTATATGCACAAGAAGCTGGAACCATATCCATGAGGCCATGCGTGGCAACAAACTCTACAAAACTATCCGATCCAGGATCTTGCCTCCCTAGCCCTCCAGGTCTGTCTTTCGTCTGTAAGGTGATGTTAAAATCCCCTCCAAGCAGCTAAGGACACCCATGGCAATCCGCGGCCACAGTCGTGAGCGCGTCCCACATGATCCCCCTCGCTTGGGCATCTGGGGGTCCGTATACCCCCGTGATCGTCATTTTGGCACCTTCCACTTTTCTCACCAATCTCATCGAGATGACGTGTTCTCCATTGAAGCAATTTTCCAATGAGAACATCCTCTCGCCACCCTAGAATCTACCCCCCCAACCTGCCAACTGCTCCAAGGGACTGAAACCCTTCTATCCAAGAGCCCCCAATCTCCCGCCATGTCCTAACACCACAGGCTGACAACTTCGTTTCCTGTAGCAACACAACATCCACTCTCCACAAGAAAATGTAGTGGCCCAAAGATGCTCTCCTCGGTGGATCATTGAGACTCCTCACATTCCACGTGATTACCCTGTTCATCTAGAACAGGTGGGGGTCTCCCTCACAATCGGTCAGAAGCCACGCCTCCGTGGTCCGGCGAACTTCATCATCATTCTAATCTAGTATTGCCACTTGTTGTGAGGTTTATGGCATCATGCCACGACCATCCACCACCACTCTAGGTCCTCGGCTGATTCCCTGAAACCTCCATCTTCGTCTATACCGGAGAGCACCACCTCGGCCTCCGTTCACCAATCGCGGCTTCCATTCAATCAGGGGGATCCCCGCCCGATCACTGGGTGTCAAGGATAACCCCCTCAACTGTTGCAGTCGCAAGTCTCCATCAACCCTGACCTTTAGGGATTTCGCCATCATCCGCGAGACCCCGGAGTCCTCCCCAGGAACCACAGGGCGATCAGCATGCCCTCCTCCCTCCACAAAGGTCACGCCAACCGCCACCATCGCCCTTTAAACCGCCACTGACCGTCGAAATGATGCCGCGGGTCCCTGCAAGCCTCCCGTGTCAACATGCGTTGAGGTTCGCACTCCACCTTCGGTGGTGTCAAGCTCTGGTGCACCTCCCTTTGTTGTCCTCGCATGCGAAACCGAGTGGAGGTAAGAAACCTTATCTTCGGACGAAGGTTCTGCCCTACTTGAAGCCTCCTCTCTAATCAAAAGATCCTGCCCCATTCGGATCAGGTATGGGAGATTGGCAAGCTCAGGTTATCGGATCTGGAACCAGGTCCATCTTCAAACCCGAAGCCCCAAGCTCGTGATTTAAAGGCACATCCAACTGGCTGGTCAAGGGCGTCTCCTCGAGTAGTAAAGGCGTCGCCAGCTGCTACTTCAAATGCAGCTCCGCAAATCCCTCCTCCACCCTTTCATCTCCCGTAATCAAAGGGTGCGCTCCAATCTCGTGATGCTGCAGGCCATCATGTGAGATCCGCGCAGATTTGTTGGGAATCGACGCCACGTCAGCGACTGCTTGCCTCCACTCCTTCCGCGGCGCCACTCCACCTTCCTTCATGTCGAAGCAGCGACACCGATCACCGAAGGGTCTGCTCGACACGAGCATGCCACTACCCAAGCCGAACCTCCAAGTCGAAGCAAGATTCTCTCCATCACGTCAGCCTTAATCCACGGCTCAACCACTGCCACCAATGGACCCTTAGATAGGCCCATCGATCTGCACTCCACAAGCCGAGCAAAAGGAAATACCATCACCTTCACCACCTCCACAGACCTCAGCCACCAAGGGATTCCCTCGATGGGCACTTCAATCAACGACCTCTCCGATGGACGCTCTGAAGAAGCTCCGTCGTGAGGGTAGGGTCGTCGCCATCTCCACCTTCCCATCTTCGACTCGACCTCCTTGAAGCAGAGTGCCTCTCTCCTTGACGTGGGGAGGTCGAGGACCAAAATCTTCCGTCTGTCAAGGATTAAGACCCTCACCCCCTCATGCGTGGCATCTCGACTCGACATCTTCTCCACCTCCGACTGAGTGGTCCATCCCTCCAACGTATCTCCTACCAACCCACCTTCGATCCCCTTTCGCAGCCCCCTTACCTCCTCTGACCACGGAGCCACTGTGATTTCCCTACTTGGAGGGGTGAGATCAGCGTGACAAAAAAAAAATGCGGAATTGAAAATATAAACAATCTCACAAAAATAAGCAATCACAAAATGTACACAGGTATTTTTAGGTGGAAACCCAAACCGGGTGAAAACCACCACCTAACCCTCTCGAGTTAGGATTTTCCGATCAACCTAGTTGATCAAAATCCACTAAATGAATCACTTTAAACGATGGTGATTCAACCTCAGTACAACCACGCTACAAGTACGAGGGTAGCGTTCCTCAACCCCTTCTCTCCACGAGAAGGATTTTGTCCCACGAAGGAGACAGGAATTCGCAAAGCGAATACCCAACCAAATAACAAAGATAAAATAAACAACAAACCTATAGAGCCAACAAAGTAATAAACCTAAGCTTCTATAGGATTTAGGAAACTCCCCTTTGCAAGGAGTGCGTCGACGATGACGAGGGTGCGTGAGCCACGCAACGGCGCAATGTCGCTCTCGTAGACAACTGCGGGAGAGCGGGTGCGCGAAGGGAATGATGCTCTCAAGATGATGGAGCTTGAGCTTAGAGAGCAAGTGCTTCTTGGACACAAGAGAGTGGAAATACTTGATCTTAGTGTATCTTGGTCTCTCTAGGTGTATATCTTGTGTGTCTCTTAGTGTGTGTTAGTGTGTAAAGGCTCCCCTCTATTTATAGAGGCCTTAGGAAGGCTTTGGAAGGCTTAAGAAAGGTTCTATAGCCGTTGGGTGCAAAGCCCAAGAGAATCAGGCCGAAATCAGGACAATGATTACATTTGACAGGGTCATCAGATGTCTAACTATGGCATCAGACGTCTGGAAGGCCACTTTAAGACGTCTGATTTCAAGGTCAGACGTCTGATTCTATGCGGGTTTCTCCCTGACTTGAATCAGATCTATACATGGTTTTTGTGCAAGTCCATCAGACGACATACAGGACGTCTGGCACTAAGTCTGGACGTCTGGAAACCTACTTTTACTGTGGGAATTGATTTCCAAACGTTGCAACGGCTAGAAAGTCTCTGAGAAGAGATTTTGGGTCAGCCGAGGCAAAACGGTCATTTATCAGACGTCTGGAAAGTCCTATGGACGTCTGATAAGGCTCTAACGGTCATAATCTTGGGTGTTTTCTAAGCCAGCCAACGGTCCACTAATTGGACGTCTGGCAAAGTCATCAGACGTCTCCTAAGACGTCTGGTCTAAGGTTTGGACGTCTGATTTCATCAGACATAACTAACTATGTCCAGCCTAACAGTTATCAGACGTCTGAAACAACAGTCAGACGTCTTAAAATTCTTTATCGGACGTCTGATTTGGGAATTAGACGTCTGGAAGTGCTGTTTGAACCCTATATTGGTTTTCTAAGTATTCTACAGAAAACCTAAGTATCCTAGGGTTGTGCCGGTGTTCCTAGGACTACTGTTAGGGTTCTTTGAGGCTCTTTAACATGAAATATCTAAGGAAATAAAGAGCAACAAAAGAAACAAAAAATACAACAAGTACAAAAGAAGGAAATCTATCATATTCTTCATTTCCTTCCATCTTCAATCTTTCGCTCCACGCGAACCTCCTCTGTTTTCCGTCAAGCTCTTCCAATCCGTCCTGGATGCGAGCTCGAACTCCGTCTAAACACGTCCACATTTGCAATTGACCTGAAATCTAGGACTCAAATTGCAAATATTAAATAACATGTGTTTTGTTATCATCAAAACAAATGATCGTGGTGCTCTAGCACCAACAGCCACGACCTCCGCCTACGGCATCTTCCTTACAGGTGGTGGCAATAGGCCCCCACACTGCCACCACGACCACCTCGACATCACCCACTCCTATGTCCAAGGCCATTGCACTTCCAACATCTCCACGGCTCTTGACAGTCCTGAGCCCAATGGTCCTTGCCCAAACACTTGAAGCACCTCTCCTTTCTTACTGCATCGCCTCTCCGATCTACTGCTCCCGGTGGCTCGCTCGAGCCCCCACTCGGGCCTTTTTCCTTGTCACCACCGACCATCCCAGCATCCCGTCGGCCTCCACACCTTCCTGACGTCTCTCCTCTCCTCCCCCTCCATCCAGACTAGACTCCACCCTCTTCTCTCGTCTCCCACACTTCTCCACCACTCTCACATGACCGCCCTCTTTGTTGCTCTCCATCCTACTCTACCTATAGTATTAACTGCAGATGAAATTTGAATCTCCATCTTCTTGAGATGGCAGAAGATGGTCTCAAGATCCATCTTCCCATCAGATGCCAGGATTTGATCGCGGGTGGGTCGATAATGGGGATGCAACCCCGATAAAAACTTGTTGAATTGCCAAATCGTCCGTGTCTCCCCCTATTTGTCGCAACAAAAGGGCTTGTAGATGTCCAACTTCTCGAACAGTGCCTCCATCTTATAATATTTAATCAAGGAGAGATTTCCTTGACTAGTTCGTATACAAGTTTATAGATTAGTAATACGAGTGTTACTTGATTTTTGGGCATACCTTTTCTCGAGGGTCATCCAAATCTTGTATGCGCTCTTTTTATAGACCATGTTCAAGGCGATGGAAGGGTCCACTAAGTTCATAAGCCAATTCATGACGATGTGGTTCTCTTTCCCTTGCTTCTTCTTCTTGTCATCCTTCTGCTCCAGTGGCTCTTTAAGGAGAACGTTGAGTTTCTCTTGGCTTCCAAGAAATATCTTGAAGGTGCGAGCCCACAGGATATAGTTAGAGGCACCCTACAACTTGATGGTTGTCCTAAAGACAACCACCTTGCTTTCTCCCAGGCCCAACGTGGCATCAGATTTGTCGAGGAAGATTTTCGGAGATGGAAACGACACGTGTGTGGCCAGGAACATGCACACACTAAAAGAGCATAGACCATAGGCTCTAATACCATGTCAAGTTTTACACACGTGGAGCGTGGAGGCTCCCTTAGTGTGTGGAAAAACAGCCCAACAGGGGTTGTTCCACGCTGAGATTAGGGAGAGAGAGAGAAAGGGCAGTAGCCACCGATTGCTTGAAGGTGCCAGGCCAATGTTGGGGTCGACGGTAGAGGTGGTGGCTGGCTGCCTTGAGGGAAGAGAGAAGGAGAGGAGTTTTGGAAAAGTGGGAAATATTATTGCTTAACTCACGATCAAATACAATAAGAAGGCTTTCTTATATAAAGAGAGAACATATCCTCTAAAACAAGAAACAAATCATAGCTCCTAATTGATGAAGAACAAATCCCATACGAAAGAAGAAATCCTATACCAATCACTAAAAATAACTTCCTAAAAAACCAACTTGACAAATAAACAAAACTTGGGACTCAAAACTTGGACCTTTTAGACCATAGCTGCCGGCCCTAAGGGCCTCCTGACCGACTGCCACATGGCAGTGCTATGTGGCCTTGCTGGTTGCCACATAACACTACCACGTGGCCCTCCTTTATTCCCAACGGTTACAATCATGACATTTCTTTATAATGTAAGCTTTGGTTGAATTTTCATCTAAATTTACACCCTGCTTGCTATCAGTAGTCTTGAATATGATCAAACTTGGGTGCTATAGGTGTGGCAGTTCAAGAATAATCCCACATGAAAAACTCATGATATTGAGTAGTGATTTAAGGATTGAAAATTACTGCATGACAACTTGAGTTTCAGCATTTTCGGTGGTTGCTTTTGGATCCATTAGTTTCATATTCAATAAGTTATCAAGACTAGTTTTCCTTGATTAGACTCAAATCAAGTCTGCATTGTTAGAAATGATATCAAAGTCATGAACCAATAAAAAATGTGGGGAACTAAGTGTCATGCAGGATTAAGTGTTGTACCATAAGAAAAGTGATGGTAGGAGCTACCTCTAATACTTATATGAGCCACCTCTGAAACCCCACTTGCCTAGTAATTGATTGATCGATCATATGAATCTTGGTAAGGATGTTGGAATTGCGAGTGGGGGAGATTGTGACATTGCAAAAGTAGTCCCACATTAAAGACTCATGATATTGAGATTTTTACATAAGGGTTAAAAATTACCACTTGACAACTTAGGTTCAAGCATTTTGGGTGATTATCATTGGTCTATTGGACTCCTACCCAATAGGTGGCCAAGGTCAAATTTTCTTGATTAAACTCAGATGTAGGCTTGGGTCCTCACAATAGACATATGGAGCAAGGGCGTTGGATGTCACTAAAATTAACTTGTCAAGCAAATTGATAACTGTACATGGAGATCAATTTCCTGCTCTTTTGGAAATGTCCTTAAATTTAAATCTTTTCCAAAGAAAAGCTCAAAACTGAATTGGTGGCAAGGTCATTGAACCTGGAGGGAAGCAGAATTACCTCGCAGCAAAACCTCAGGGTGCTACCTTCAGTTTTCGGAATCTACAAAGTAACAGTAAGTATTTAAGTGCCGATTTCAGAAAAAACTGTATTTTAAAAGCTTGAGTTTCTAAATATCATGGGAGGTTGATGGGGATCTCTTCATGTTGGCATAGTCCTATAGGTTTATAGACTGCATATTAGTATGTCATAAATCCATTTCCTCTCCTAGAATTAGATTGATGTCAAACTCGTGACAACAATATATACATCTCATTGGAGCTATTGTTGTGCAACAGGTAAAGGAGAAGGTTTTGAGCTGAAGATAAAACGCATAGAAGCTGACATCCAGATTTTGAAACTACAGGTACCTTATACTTCAGAAGTAATATATACTTCTCAGGCCTTTCCAAAAAAAAATCAGGGTATAGACCTTACGTCACACATTTATCTTCCTTCTATGTTTTGAGCTAGAGTCTATGGGATTCCTAAAGTTTTAGCTTTTTCTGGAAAACTTTTAGCTTATTAGCCATGAAGTGTTGAGTGCATTCATTACCTCTTAGAAAGAAGAATTATTGGGTCCCATTTTGAAATGATATTTCCTAGAATCTCAGAAATTCTCTGAATATCCTATTTGTTATTTTCCACGGCCTTTTTTTTTTGTTTTGCTTTATTGGTTCTTTAGTAAAAGGAGAAAAAAGAATGTAATGAGTGCATATTTTCTTTTGTATGGTTTATATATCTCTATTGGCAACTGCCTTGTCTGCTTACAATGGTTGTACTGCATAAACACTGGTTTTATGTTGTACTTTTTTAGTTGTACAGCATCCATCCTTTCAAGGTATTCTTCTAGTTGTTGGGTAAAAAACTTTTTGTGTGTGTGTGAACATGCAGGAGATGGTTATGGCCAGTCAGGAAGCAAAGATAGTTGACAAGATTCTTTCGCCCTTGGATCTTATTCGCATATGCCTGGAGCGCAGAACAAGAGAGCTATCACTACTGGCCTTTGATGTCTTTGCATGGAGCAGCTCCCAGTTCTGCTCTACAAACAAAAGATTGCTGGAGGAATGCTGGAGGAATGCAGCAGATCAGGATGACTGGGAGGCTTTCCATCAGCAATCACTTTCTGAGGGCTGGAGTGATGAGGTGTGTATACAATACCTGCAAAAGACAATTCTTTTTCAAGCCTCAGATAGGTGTTATGGCCCCAATGCTTACACATTAGAGGGAAGGTTTGAGGATGTACTGCCTCTACAGAATGAGAATATGGAATACCCTACCTTGAAGACCTTGCCCTCATCCGTGGAAGGTATCTTGATGCAGCATAAGGACTTTCCCGATGCTGGTAAGCTAATGGTGACAGCAGTTATGTTGGGGAAGATGGGGGTGAACATCGTGGAAGATGCAGACATGGAATTGTAGTAAATGATATGTCATCCAGCCTGCCTTGACAGGACTCTTGTTGTATCTGACTGTCAAAGAGCAGGTATGCATCCAGAGGATCACAGATCGAGTATGCATGCAATTGCTGATTTTACACTCGCAGAAAGCTGTTCATGTACATAGTATGATGCAGCCCAAATTTTTAGGGCATTGCCGAGTTAAACACAGTTTTGGAACAAAATATTGCTCAGAGGTTTAGTGTACTCACCGATCAATTGCACTTGAGCTTCATGATGTTGAAACCTTGAGTTTTTGCTTGAATAAGAACCCACAACATGGGTAGTTCATTCGTTTGAAGAAGGGTGAAAATGTACAAATGGTAGCTCTGGAGACATGGGGAATTCATAACTACAAGAGGTCAAGGACAATCATGCTGTTGAAAGTTCTCATCATCCAATTTTAGGGAACTTGATAAGTAGAGATTTTTTTCTCCTTTTCCTATCTATTCTTTCTTTTTGACAGAATAAACATTCCATTAAAAAGGGAAGAATCCGATATATAAGGATGTATTTCATAGGGGAAGGAAGAGAAAGAAAAACCTAACACCTTCAAAAAGAGGGAAGTTACATCCCATGGAAACGAGAGAAGGTCAAAACATAGAAAAAAATAAGATAAGAAATAAAAATAAAAGAAAAAGAAAAAGAAGCATCCTGAGATCGGGAACCAACCAAACTCCTAGGAGAGAGATCTCATGCTCGATAAGGTAAAGTGTCAACTAAATAAAATCTTGAAAAATGTTTTAATGAGAAAATCAAATAAATCAGGCACTAACTTGCGTCCCTAACAAAATAAAATTACATTAAAAAACAAGAAAAAGAAACCTAACACCTCCAACAAATGAAATCGACCACCGCAACATCTACTTGCAGTACCTACTGCGATTGTCGAACGTCGTTGATGTTGTCGACCGACCGCCTGCGCCTGCCTCTTCCTATCTATTCTTGGATTCAATAAATGGAGTTTGTTGGAGGAAGTTGGTGACAACCAAGCAATTGCTCTCGAAATCGTGATGGGAGATGGTTGTGGTGGAAGGAGGGATAGGTCCATCGATGCGGGGCTCTTTGATTACATAAGATGGCGAAAGGCTCGAGGGTATCACATGAAGAGAGGTTGCAGGCTATAGCTACGAAGTTAGGGATGTTAAGGTTAGGGTTAGAGGGAAGTAGAAGTTTCTCTCTCCAACCCACACATTTATTCAATCTTCTACTAAAATCATGAGTTTGTGGCTCATATCTTGGGTGATTTCTTTGTAGCTGCCTAGCACATTCAGGTTCGCTTCCACCGGAAACAATTAAAGTTACCTTCTCATTCTGGAGAGAGACCTAACAAGGTTCCTCCCAAATTACATCCAAAAAGGTGGCGGCAATATAGTCACAGTACAAAGTTATCTGTGTTAATGTTTTTACATTCCTGAACAGGAGATTGGCAAAGGAGGTGTCCAGTGAATCATGTGGCCACATTGTAATCAATCAGCAAGGTGGTTCATTCAAGAGCCCATAGGAGGACGAATGCTTCTGTGCATAGGGCACGTAAGTGTCCAAATTCCTTTGCAGTTGCCCTTCCACGGTTGAGAAGGATGGAGGGGGAACTATCGTCATTGCCTGAGGTTCGAAGTGACAAACTTAGCAACTCACTAAATCGGGGAATTTCTTTCAAAGTGCATCTTCAAATGATGCTATTTACGCATGATAAATCAACACCTTATTCACCACTACATGTTAGGAGTAGTGGGCTTTCTTCTTTCCATAAGGTCTATTACCTGTTCAATTTTTTGGTAGAAAAACTATGCAGATAGAAATATAATAAGTACGAAGAAGTTAAACGACTTGACTATTAACTACAAGAAAAATTACTTTTAGGGACGTCTGAAAACTTCAACCATCGCTAAAAGTCAAAAAAATCGTCCCCTTTTCGGTGTCATGAAAAGATGTAAAGCGAATGCTCTTTTGCGACAATTACTAATAGTAACCGTTTCTAATTATATCGACCCTATGTGTCGTGAAGTAATGATCTTTGATAGCATCGACCTTATATGTCGTGATTGACTTGATTTTGTGACGTTTGACAATCGTCGTTAAACTCCTTTCACAATGGTTATTAGAAACCCATCGCAAATATAGTTTCGTAACAATCGAACAAACATTGCAAAAATAGCTTTCGCAGGTTTTTTTGACGTTGGCGATGATTGTACAACTGTCGCCAATGAACATTTGCAACGGTTATTTGGTAAACGTTAACAAATATAAAGTTTTTATTTTAAAAAATTGCTCAAATTTTACGGAAAACAATAGAAGGTAACATTCAATATAACTTATATAACATCCAATAAAACCTATATAACATCCAACATAACAAATATAACAAAAAATAAGCATTGCATTACTAAAAAGTAACTTAGAGAATGTTTATAAAAGAGTAACATTAGATAAATGAAAGTAAGAAATATAAAGAAAATGTGCGAGCTAAACTCTGGCACAAACACCTTGACCAGCACCTCTTGCATCAAAATTGTCGTCTGGCACATGACGTGTAGGATAATGAAAGCTACTGTGATCAAGTCCACCTCCCCCTCGAAGTATGGCCATCATCTCTCCACCCACTACGCCTGCTGCTGCTCCATCTGCTCCTTAAAATCATGTCTCTATTGGCGCATCTCCTCTTTATTAGCTTGCAGCTTTTCAGTCATGTCAGTCAGCTGCCTCTAAGTCTGTTGTACCTACTACCTCAGCTGCTCCACCTCAACAGAAGACGTGCCAGACGATCCCTTCCATCTGTACCAATTGCTGAGCGTCTGGTTCCTACCTCCACTGTGAACAAATCCACCATGTTCAGGAGGTATGACTGTCCTAAAAGCCTCCTCAAGTGTCATAGGTGGCTACTGGGTCGCATAGTTCTTATCTATAGGCGGAGGTGAATGGATCAAGTCATACATTTCTCTCTAATTACATTTTTATATAAGTAATATGTTCAACTGAAATAAAATTTAAATTTAAATAATTAAAAAGAAGTAACTTACATGCTTGACTTGATAGGTCTCGTGAATTCATATACGCCCATCGTCTTTAACCTTGCTATGAGTGATCTCATAAACTTCAAGACAATACAACTTGGCACCGTCATATACTTGCCTACAATTAAGTAAATATAAAAGATAGTTAATAATTTAAAGTTACATGTTAATTAGAAATATAAATAAATAGGAAAATACTTACATATCTTGTCTTGAGCTTACCAATACTCATCCGACCCAAGACATAAGTCTGCGGTGGAGCTTTGTCTCTATTGGCCTTGTTCTTCTTCGCTTGATCCTTTAAAATATATATATATATATTTATTAGTAAACAAATTAATTATAATTAAATTTTAATGCGTAACAATTATTTAACTACCTCCGTCTCAGGCTTTTTCCAATGCTGACAACAATCCTTCCATACCTCTGGCAATATGGAAGGAGGTACATTCCTTAAGGCCTCCTCATATGACCTTTTTTTTTTTTGCAAAATACTAAATAAAAAAGAAGACAAATTATATAATTAAAATGTGTACATGAAAGAAATTATTTTTTTATTATCATTTTTTTCATATGAATTCTCTAGTCTCGATGACATCTCGCCACATGGTTGAGGCTATATGTGGCGACGTTAGGATCGTCCCCCTAATCGAAAATCGCTTATAAATTAAACATTTATATATACATCAAATTACATTAAAAGAAACATATATAAACCTCAATATATATTAATTACCTCTAAGTGACGAACAATCTCTTGAGCTCCTTTGGGACAATCCACCAATCAAACTAAGAGAGGGGGATGATGCGCTTCACAATCTTGGAGAGCCTACTACTAAATTAAGGGTAGTTGGGATTTTCCCCACCAAGGGTGATATTCACCTTCACCCTTGTGCCCTCTGATATAACTTCCAAGTCCCTATTTCTTGTCGGGCCTCTTCCTTTCTTCCCCATTGAAATTAATAATAACAATAGTATTATGAATAAAGAGTAAATGCGAAATTCAAAAACTTTTAAAATATATAAAACAACAATTTACTTACCGGTAGTGTTGGGCCTTGCCTAATAAGGGTCTATGTCGGCTCGGTTGACCAACCTCGTCATCCCCCTCCTCGTCCTTGTCGTCATCGGAGTTTTGTATGTCATCCCCGTTCCCCTCATCCTGCTTAGTGTTGTGACTGTCAACCTCATCCTCAGGCTCAGGTAACGTCACAAACTCAGGGATGATTGCTTCTTGCCCTTCCCAGTAAAAAGAGACTAAGTGCACTAGAACGAATATATGTGTGTGCACGAGGGGGATTGAAATTGTGAGTGGATACAAAATATGTGCCGGTGGTATGGGTGTAGGGTTCCTTGTGGGAGTAGGCTGGGTAGGGAAGGTCTGGGTGCAGGGAGGTCGTGTACAGGGAGGCTGGGTGGTAGGTGACTGCGTGGTAGGAGGCTTTGTGGTACGGGGGTCCTAAGTATCGACTCCCTTATCGGGGGTGGTGTCAGGACTCCTCTGACGAGAAGCCCAGTTCTTCAATTTCACCATCTGCACAACACAAAGAAACGATTAGTGAGAAAAAGAATCATAAATATATCATTAATATGAAAAACATGCATATAATTAAAAACAATCATTGATGTTATCCTGAAACAGTGCTAACCGTGTAGAAGAAAAAAATTAATAAAATTGTGTTAACAACCTATAATAAAAGTAAAAAAATTATGATATCAAAATAGTGTAAGAATGATTTATGAAGAAATTTATATTCTAAAAAAATATTAGTAAATTATACCTTATATATCAATGTTTGTTGCACTTGGATCTAAATCTGGTTGTTGAAGTTCTTGTTGAGAATCGTAATAATTACATGCCATTGTTCTAATGGGAATAATGCAACTACTTTTATTATTATCAGTCATGTAGAAGACTTGAGACACCTGATAGGCTAAAGTGAACGGTTCAGTGTTTTGAAGAATTCAATGGTTATTATTCAGACTTATATACTTGTACTTTTTATTAACCTTAAACCCGACGCTTTCCTTGAAAATATCAAACCATTCACACTTGAAGAGAACAAGTCCTACGATCATATCTCAAGCTAATCTCGAGAATTTCCTTAATCAGTTCATAATAACCATCACACCCGCCAACTAATTCGCAAGGAACAACAACGCCAGCTTGCTATGTAGCCTTTATATCATCAACAGATTTGATTTTGGATCTAAAGCCATTTATGATGTACCTAGAATAGCAATGTCCATAAGTTAATGGATAATTGGATATTACGTCAAAATTTTCCACCCACCGCAGGTCGTTATTTTCTTTTCATTTTAGTAACACACCGCTTAAACCACTCAGGAAAGAGTACATCGCTACATTTGCATATAACGATTGTCTAAATTCATCATAGAAAGGGTTGACTTCAGGAATCAAGCGCGACAACTGTGATGAGTAACCATCCAGTAGCTGTATCTCCTTAAAAAATGAGAATATTTTCTGAATCTGCTCTTGCTTAAAGCTGTTGATGTTTGTCGGATGCGTCTGCGTAAAAGTGTTCGTTGTAGTACGTTTACGGTGTCAATTTTAAACAAAGAATCGGAGGTGAGTCCGAGTGTCGAATACAGGGAGTCAATAATTAAATCAAATACTCACTTTTGTGTCACATTAATACGTCATTTGTTTGCTTGAAAATCGATTAGAGAACGAGAAAGAGATAGAGGGAGAGAGAGATAAAGGGAGAGAGAAAGACAAAGAGAGAGGAGAGATAGGGTTAGAAATCCATGATAAGATATGACAACAATATAAAAAAGATCTAGTCTATTAATTATCAAATGTTTTGATGAACAAAATATAAATGAATGCTTCAAATGAAAAACATATACTACACTATCACATAAAATCAAACTAAGATAAGGAAGAAGGCGGCGTCGAGGCAGCCATGGCAGTGGAGGAGCTTCCGTTGGCGGCTCGGCGACTTCAAGACCTTGCTTGGAGCTCTAGAAGGTGGTGGTATCTCTTGGGTGGATGATTGATGCAGATGGGAGGAATATGTCCCTTTTTATAGTTGAGGAGAAGGCTCAAATTCGTCCTTGGGTCAACAGCGACATTCAAAGATGTCACTGAAGGCCCGCCTCAAGCGTCGCTGTAGCCCCCACCCTCGCCCTCGCACCTTCAACGCTCTATGCTGTGCTGCACTATGCCGCGAGCCTCGCGCGTCGTGCCGCCAGCGCCTGCCTCGCGCACGCTGGTCTCCGTGCGCTACCTCACGCAAGCTGTTGCTCGCTCGCTCGCGCTTACGTTACTGCTGCTCCTGCCGCACCACGCCTCAAGCACCCAATTGAGAGGGCAGTGGGTTTCAAACCCGCGTTGTGTGGTTGAGACGTGAAGTCTTGACCAATGCACTAAGGCCGCGCACTGGTCTTGACTTTGCATCTGGTGCCTGCACACCTCAGCCATTGGATCAAGATCCAACGGCTGAGAATAGAGGGCCTGGATGATGCTGTGATGAAGAGCCATTGGTGGGTGGCCTAGATGGTGCCACGTGACACCATCTAGGCCTTCCATCATCTTTTCTGTTGTAGAGGATGCCACGGTATTTGAATCGAGATGATTCCCGCACTGTCAAACTACGATCGTCACTTCGGATCCATCCGTATAGTCAGATTTTTCATCCGAGGTCTATAAGGATGTCGCATTGCCCCCTGGCTGTTGATCTTTCTCGAGCTTGTTGTAGAAGCTACGGAGGTCGGATTGAAGTGATTTCGAGTTTGTTGGACTCTGTTCGTCAATCCAGATCCATCTGTACGGTCCGATCGATCTTCTGAGACCTATTTCAAAATGAACTTGTGCACATGGTCATTAAACATTAATTCTAAGTGATTAAAATGTAAAGATCAAGCAATATGCATGCAATGCTCCCTAGCCCATTGTAATATGTCATTATTGCACAAGTACCCCCGAAATTGACTCTGATTGATAATATTAACACTGAACATTGTAGAGTCATCATACCCCCATGCCTACCCCTTGCCAGTCCCTAGCAAGGTTTGACCTAAATGCTATTTACAGCTAAAATTAGGAATTGATTGCTTAGGTTGAAGTTGCTTGTCAACAGGAGGAAATTTCTACTAAGAATCTAACTCACTAAGACTCAACAGTGCCCAGGTTGCCTGCCAAAATGCCGACTGCCCGAGTCCTCGCCTTATTCTCTATAGAAGCAAATAAATATTTTTTTCTTTTTCATCTTTTCTAATTTTTTTTAATTTTTGGTGTTGAGGATTTTAGGGTAACTTTTTACGGCTACCCAATTCACCTAAAACTCGAAAATGATTCTTAGTACTAAGCATCTTATTGAGATAGTGATAGACTCACTCAACGGCAATTAAAACGGACTTCGGGTTTATACACGCCTAGGTGACCCGAAAAAAAAAATGTTGCCTAAAGGTGTATCTATCTAACCGGTAGCTTTCTCCCTACTTTTTATTTTTGTGGGGTCAATACAAGGGAAAATCCAGCGTATATCTCTCCGAATTATACTACTTCCCAACTTCTTCCTTAAGTGTTTTGGAATTCTTGTGCATTTTATGAGCTGGGATCTGGACAACTGGCCAATGGGTTGTTACCAACGACAACTTGCCAGTCATACTCGTGCGGTGAAGTGTGGCTTATTTCTTATTTCTTTTCTCCTTTCTTTTTTTTTTTTTAAATAACTAGGTGACTTTTCTGATCTAAGATTTACCTAAAGGCAGTAGTGAAAGAAAATGGTCCTGTGGTTAGGCTCTGGATTACCTGCCAATGGGCTGTTACCCATGACAACTTGCCAGCCATACCACCCTAGAAAGTTTATTAGCTACCCAATTTCCGTTAGAACCACCGATGAGTGAGTCAGTGCAAAACGTGTGTAGATGCTTAGACTAAAAATCCCCCCAAATCAGAGGGTGGGTTGATAAGTCGTATACTTATCACCCTACTTCATTGACCAAGTTAATATACATTAGGACTCGAGACCAAGTCCACATTTTAGTGGACACCTGGACTGATTAAGTCCAAAGACCTGAAGAGTCTTAGCAATTAGGTCCCTAATATATCATTTCCTAAAGTCGACAAGCTTCTAATACCTAAGTTTTCTCTTCCTAATTTTAATTTTAATTTTTTTTTAATAAAAAGAAATAAAATTAGTTCAAGCTGGCAATTTTGTACTCAGATCCTATGAATTACCACCACCCATGCCTAACTTGGACAATGTCCTCATTGGAAAAATAAATGTATGCAAGGGAGTAGGGAAAGAAATCACCTGAGTTTTAATCGTGAATCTGGTCAACTTGAAACCTCTGGGTTGCCTCCCAGGAAGCTCTGAGTTTAGTGCCTTCAGCTGGGCATGATGCAAAAACAAGACTGGTCTGGGTCCAGGAGGTGAAAACAAAATCATCCAAACCCAGAGTCTGTAGTCCGCAAATGCGAACTAGGTTGTGGTGGAGTCCCATCCCTAAAGGATGGGAACTCTGCAAATGGTGTACCATGCATGTCCGTGTCTGTTCCTCTCTTAGTCTGTGGGCATGCAGAGAAATTGATTTAGACAAGCGCAACCCGAATCTAAAATGCCGAACACTAAAAACATAGGTTTTGTAATTAGCTTGTGTCCCTTTAAAGTTGTAATCCCCCAAAGGTATATCAATTCCAATGCATTCAGGTTGTGGGATTTCAATTATGATGGGGCACATAACAAAATCAAGAGTTTCAGAATAGGCCCTAAGCATGAGGTCGCTCTCTAAATGAAAATCCATCCCTTCTTCAACTAGAGTTTCATTGCTTATTTCCTCCCATTCCGTGACTCCAAGAATATTATCTTCAACCTCTTTCATATCAGACTCAATTTTCGAGGTTGTATTAGAGGTAGGGTTAATTTCATCCTCTAGCTCAGATTCTTTCCCTTGACCCTCCTCTAAACTTGTGATGGGGGTTTCAAATGATTTGAAATAAGTTATTTTGGAATTCTAATCCCACTCCCCATCTTCAATTTTGGATGTCTCTTCTGCCAAATCACTTTCTTTGGAAAGAATAGATTTGGATTCAAAGACATTGTCCCCCAAATTCTCTTGATTTTTGCCCTCAACCTTCCCCAAGGAATCCTTAATGACATTTTCTAATGAGTTGTCTAACTCTTGGGGAGCATCAATGGTGGATTGAACCAATTTTGTGTAAATAGGTGTGGTTTAATCAATCACTGTAAGGCCTTGCTTCATGAATTCCATAAACGGAGTTGCTTGCAACAGTTTTCTTTGGCCCTCTTCCTTCAATTGTTGGAACATATCAATTATGGCTTGTTGCCCCTCAATCAATTCTTGATTCTGTCTATGTAACTCCAACTGAAGGTTATCAAGAATTGACAGAGTGTCATTAGGTTTCCCTTGGCTTTCCTCCTTAGCATTCAAATTAGGGTTAGGAGGGTGTGGTTGAGAATGTGTACTAGAGTCTGTACTGGGGTTAAGTTCTTGGGTGGGTCCTCTATTCTATCATTTCTAGGGTCCAATTCTTCAAGAGGAACCATTTTCTATTTTGTCCTACTCTAGAATAATTGAGGTTCTAAGTCCTCCTCCCAGTTGGATTCTTCATCAGGGGTCCAAATCAAAGTTTGATCATTCTTGATTTGCCTAGGTTTATGATCATCCTTTGATTTTCACTTTTCTAAAATCCCTTCCAATCCATAGGTCAAGTAAGAGAGATCCTTGAATTTGGATGACCTATCTTGGTTAGGGTCCTGGGAAGGGTAGGGGCCTTGGTGTTCTCCTAGAGTGTAGGTCCTATTAGATTGATTAGTGGGTGGGTAGGACCTAAAAGAAGAGTCATCATAAGGAGAATCAAGATAAGGATTCCCAAGGTTTGGATCGTAACCCTGGGTGGTTGGGTTGGATGTATCCCAATAGGAAGTTGGTGCGGGTTGAGTAAAATTGGGATAAGAAGGGTCTTTTAGATACTTGGGTCCTGGATTATATCCCCAACTAGGTGGCTGGTTATCCCAAGTAAACTATTGATACGATCTACTTGGGTAAGAATACAAATCATGTTGGGGATAGTTTGTGTAGGATGGATAAGCATTAAAATCCATGGGTTGGAAGAAGTAGAGGGATGAGCAAATAAGTGTGCACAATTGGATGCAAAGATCCAATGCCAAAACAACTGTTCTTTAGCAAGTAAGAGTGAGATGTGTGATTTTTAGGATTTAAATCTTGCTTTAATGGATTTTAAAGTTCTCACTTGTTTACACCTTCAAACATGACACAAATGTATAGGCACACGGTTGGTGCAAATTGATTTTCTTTCAGGCCTTTTGTGTGGCTATAAAGTTAAAAACTCCCTAGTGTGGAAGATCCTAGGGTGTGCAACTTCTACTCAATGAATCTTTTTTTTAAGATTTTGTCAAGAAGGGTCCAATCAAAGCAAGCAATGACCCTATCCTGACCAAAATCGAATGAGCTTTTCAACAAAATTAATTTCAAAATTTTTTTTGAGGACAGTAGACCACCCAAATTCACATTTTTCCAAAAGGGAGTCAATCTATCTAGAACCTCTAGATCAATGCGCAAGTTTAATATCTTGATTAGAACAAGCACTAATCAATTTTAAATGCAAAAGTGTTCTTCAAATGAAGTGTAGAAAATTGCAAGATCTTTCTAGAAATATAAATCTCTTACAAATCCAAGTTGCGTGGAGTTCGCAACAGTAAGAACACTCTATAGATCTCCATAACTTAGGACAACCTTGTGCACTTCCAGTAGTGAATTTCTCACGGCTAAACCACAAGGAGTTTGGCTCTGAAATTTGAAGGGGAGTTCGCCTACTAGAAGGGGAACCTCTGAAATTTTTTTCAAAACTTTTAAAGGTGTAGATGATCCTTGAATTGTGTCCTCAACCTGAGTCCAGAAAATGATCTTGCGAAATTAATGGGTTGCGGACTTAATGGTGGTGTTTTTCTTCGACAAACAAATGAGAGGGGTTTTTTTTTAAAACACCACCATTTTTTTTGGTCCAAAGATGAGAAGTTACCTTTGGATTGTGGGAAGACAAGATCAACCCTTTAGGTCGATGTCGATCTTCTTCTTGCGCTTCCTTTGATCCAACCCAGCTCGTTCTCCTCCCATTGCCGATGCACGAGGTTCCTACAACCACAAGAAGAGAGAGAAGAGCAAGTTAGATAACACAAGTTTAAATAATGACCAAGAAAATGAAAGAGAATAAGAGATTCGTTTTCTCCCCGGCAACGACGCCAAAAACTGACGTTCGTCGAACGCATCTGTGCAAAATCGTTCGTTGCAGTGCGCTTACAGCATCAATTTTAAATAAAGAATTGGAGGTGAATTCGAGTGTTGAACACAGGGAGGCAATAATTAGATCAAATACTCACTTTCGTGTCACATTAATACGTCGTTTGTTCGCTTGAAAATCGATTAGAGAACGAGAAAGAGATAGAGGGAGAGAGAGAGAGAGGAGAGAGGATTAGAAATCCATGATAAGATATGAGGACAATATAAAAAAGATCTAGCTATTAATTATCAAATGTTATGATGAACAAAATATAGATGAATGCTTCAAATGAAAAACATGTACTACACTATCACATAAAATCAAACTAAGACAAGGAAGAAGGCGACGTCGAGGCAGCCACAATGGTGGTGGAGCTTCCGTCGACGGCTCGACACTTCAAGACCTTGCTTGGAGCTCTAGAAGGTGGTGGTATCTCTTGGGTGGATGATTGATGCAAATGGGTGGGATAGGTCCCTTTTTATAGTTGAGGAGAAAGCTCAAATTCATCCTCGGGTCAACAGCGACATTCAAAGATGTCGTTGAAGACCCGCCGCAAGCATCGTTGTAGCCCCCACCCTTACCCTCGCACCTTCAACGCTCTGCGTTGTGCCGCGCTGTGCTGCGAGCCTCGCACACCGTGTCGTGAGCACCTGCCTCGCGTGCGCTGGTCTCCGCGAGCTACGTCACGCACGTTGCTACCCGCTCGCTCATGCTTGTGTTGCCGCTGCTCCTGCCGCGCCATGCCTCAAGCACCCAATTGAGAGGGCAGCGGGTTTCGAACCCGCGTCGTGTGGTTGAGGTGTGAAGTCTTGACCAATGTGCTAAGGCTGCGCATTGGTCTTGACTTTGCGTTTAGCGCCCGCACACCTCAGCCCAACGGCTGAGGATAGAGGGTGCGGATGATACGGTGATGAAGGCCGGTGTTGGGCGACCTAGATGGTGCCACGTGGCACCATCTGGGTTGTCCATCATCTTTTTTGTTGTAGAGGATGCCACGGTGCTCGGATCGAGATGATTCCCACGCAGTCAAACTGCGATTGTCACTCTGGATCCATCCGTACGGTCAGATCGAAGTGATTTCGAGTCCGTTGGACTCCGTTCGTCGATTTGAATCTATCAGTACGATTCGATCGCTCATCTAAGACCTGTTTGAAAATGAACTTGTGCACATGGTCATTAAACATTGATTTTAAGCGATTAAATGTAAAAATCAAGCAATATGCATGCAATGCTCTTCAGTCCAGTGTCATTATTGCACAAGTATCCTCGAAATTGACTCTAATTGATAAGATTAACATTGAACATTGTAGAGTTATCTGTTGTATATACCATCTGGGAACTCAACACTACTGTCATCTTTCTCTATCGTATGTAGCTTTGGATGAATGCCTAAAATCTTCATATCCTTTTTTTATTGTCTTTCGGACTACCTGTTAAATTTGAGACATTCAACATATTGTCCATGACATTTTTCTCTATGTGCATCACATCCAAGTTGGGACGGACTGTCAGATCTTTCCAATATAGGAGTTGCATGAAGAAAATATTTTTTTCTTAAAGCCTTAATGCTTTAATGCAGTAAGGTCTTCTTTAAAAAGATGACCCAATCTTATGTTTCCAAGTTATTGCAATTTCTACGTTATTGTTACTCCTGACAACATAATAGAATTTGTGCTTAACTTATTTCTTGGATTCCTACAAGAATATCGACAAGATTTGCCGTCAAATTTATCTTTAAACTATGTTGTTCGCCATTTGTGGTCAATTGGAAGGAATCTACGGTGACCTAAGTAACACAACTTGCTGCTTTTAGGCAATTGGAGATGATGTGTGTCACCCATACAAATTGGACATGCCAATTTTACTCTATCCAGACATATTTGCATATGCTGGAAAGTCATTGATAGTTCATAGCAATGCTGCACACATCATAAAGAATTCTTTCTTTTCTACGTTGTATGTCTGAATACTGTTATCCCACAAAAGTTTCAATTCATCTACCAACGGTTGAAAATATATATCTATAGCATTTCCTGGTTGTTTTAAGCCTGGGATTAACAATTCAGCATCATAAATGACGATCACATATACAGCCAAGGAGGTAAGTTGTAAGTTAACATTACCGCTGGCCATATTGAATATCATGGATACATATTCTTAAATGGATTAAATCTGTCGCTTGCAAGGCCCAATTTTATGTTACGTGATTCCTGCGCAAATGATACATGTCCATTATCAAATTTCATCCACTCATCAGAATCTATGGGGTGATGAATGCAGCCATCTTGTGATTTGTTCTCCTCATGCCATTTCATCCATTTTGCAGTCTTGATATAAATAGCCATTGAAGCCTAGGAATCAATGGAAAGTATCGTAGGATCTTCTCTGCCTGTTTCTTGCCAGATTGATTCCCAGATTTTCCAACCTTATATCTTGACGCACCACATTCCGGGAAGTATCTATTTGTGCAAGGGCACCATGATTGTTAATTTTAATGATAACAAAACACTTGTTATTTAATGTTTGCATTTGAGTTATAGTTTCAGGATAAATGCAAATGGTTACAAGTGTGAAGGAGCTCAAACTCGCATCCATGGCAGATTTGAGGAGCTTGATGGAGGAGAAGGAGCTTTGCATGGAGAGAGAGCTTGAAGACAAGATGAAGAATATGATAGATGTTTGTCTGTCTTGCATTTTGTATTTGTATCTTTTTGTTCTTTACTCTTTTCTTGCTTAGATTATTTGTTAAAAAGCCTCAAAGTACCCTACAGTAGTCCTAGGATCACATACACAACCCTATGATACTTAGACATCTCGTAGAGAACTTAAAAAACCCAATTATTCATTAAATAGCCTGATCAAACATCCAATCTGGACATCAGATGTCTGATCTTAGACTTTAAGGCGTTTGACTATTTAATCAAACGTCCAAAATACTTAAGCTGGAAACCACTCTCTGTTTGCCGCTTTCAGACATCCAGCCTTTAATCCAGACGTCTGATGATCTTGGCAGACGTCCAGCTAGAACCTTAATATGATTTACATCTACTTTCAGACATCCATAGAGTATCCCAGACGTCTGATAAATAGACGTTAGGCTAAGATCTGACCTAAATCACTTCTTGTCAGACTTAATAGTCATTTAGCCTCATGAAATCCATTCTTGTAGTGATTTGTGCTTCCAGATGTCCAGACATTGACAGACGTTCGATCTATCGTCTGTGTAACTTTTCACTAGAACCTTGTTTCAATCTTGTGAAAATAGGAAGGAAACTTTCTTAGGATTAGACGTTTGATTATTCTCCCAGATGTTTTATAATTGAATCTTAGACGTCCATCTTGATCCAACTCAGTCCAGATCTTACACTCTTCTAGATCAGACGACTAATCACTAGATCAGATGATAGCCCGGACGTCTGACCTTAGAACTAGACGTCTGATAACCCTGTCAGAATCATAAATGACCTTGATTTCGACCTGATTTGCCTTGGGTTTATTCCTAACGGCTATAAAAGCCTTCCAAGGCCTTCCAAAGCCTTCTTATGACCTCTATAAATAAAGGAGTACCCTTCCTAAGCTAGACACACTAAGAAATACTACTTCCACTCATATTGTGTTCAAAAGAAGAAAGGTATCACCTAGAAGTGATGTTGCTCTCCAAACCTTTGTCCACACTCTTAAGAGCACCATCTTCGCTATACACCAACTCTCTCATCTTCGCACACGAGAGCTTCGCTATACACTCCGCGTCAATAGTCGACGCACTTCCATCAAAGGGAAGTTTCCTTAGCCTATAGTAGCTAGATTTACTTATTTACTTTGTGGCTCTATAAGACCTTTGTTATTGTCTTTATTTGGGTATTCACTTTACAAATTCCCGTCTTCCTCACGAGATAAAATACTCCTCGTAAAGAGGAGGAGTTTGAGGTATGCTACCCTCGGCTTCAAAGTAGTGTCGGTTGTAGGAAGTTGAACTACCCTCGTGTTAAGTAGTTCGGATAATGGATTTGATCGACTAGATTGATCGGAAAATCCTAATTCGAGAGGCTTAGGTGGTGATTTTTACCTAGGTTTGGGTTTCCACCTAAAAATACTTGTGTACTTGTGTGATTGCATTTTTGTGATATTGTTTATTCCGCATTATTTCATTTCATACAAATCTCACCCCCCCCCCCCTTTCTTCCATTAGAACCGACAGTATCAAGACCAGCATTTTCACTGCTAAACAATACTCAATCTATCAGACAAGCATCAATCTTTTCGCAATTTAAGCCCAGTACCCTAATCTGTTTCTTTACATCATACCACGACTTCGTATAACCTTTTGGCTTAGAAAAGGGCTCTCCAATAAATTCAATTACCTCAGACATTAATTTAGATATGGCTTTATTAATAACTTTCATCCAAAATAATATAAATAGAAATGTCAACTTAGACATAGAGCTCACTCCAGGAGCAATTGGTTCATCGGTTGCCTTATTAGCATCATAAAAGTTGTTACAACTTCATAACATGTCACCATCATCTACATTATTATCTGCTACTCTACGTTCATCCAACATCTCCTCAATTTCGTCACCTTCAATATTACCAGCAGGCTCCTCATCAACATTTATTGAATCAGTTTCAAAAGTTTTTACGACGAATTCTCCATGAGCATTCCACTTGGTGTAATGCTGTTGCCAACCATTATAGATTACGTTCTCTAACACAGTGTTACGGTTATGTACTTCTCCATTTAAGCACCTTCAACAAGGATAGAAAGTCAACTGTAGAAGTTCCCCTCATTTGAATGATTTCCTATCAATATGAAATGCTCAATCCAAGAATCCCTCACTCCATTCTTATATCGAATGTAATCTAAATTTTTCATACTAATCCAAGACTTTTCCATAGTGACCTAAATAATTATTAACAGATATAAAGTTCTCAGGTTAATGTTATAATATATCTATAAACATCTACAAGTAGAAAAGCTACTCTTACATGTACCTAAATCACCCACTAATTATGAATAGATATGGATATGTTATATATATATATATGTTTATATTTTGATTATGATTTTCACTTTAATAGTCCATCCTTAAAGATTTGATCACAACACTACTTCTTATATGTAACCAATGCTTAGTGAAATTTTGGTAGCATCTCTCAGTATTTCTCCAGTATACTCCTTAAGACTAACCTTAACTAGATTCCCAATAACCTCATATAACAGTATTTAGGAACTTAGCTAAGATAAGTTGGTATACCGGAAAAGTGCAAGAAGATGACACTGAACTCTCACTAGACATTGATTACATGTAAAAAGCAGCACCTAAGTTGTGATTAAATCTTCAATCTTCTATCTTCAATGACCTTTCTTAGTTCAGAACTTCTTTGAACTAAGGACGACGACACTTATTGCATGCTATATAGATAACGCATCATGCATGTAAGTGAAGTATACATACAGTCTACATTATCCGTATAACATGATCATAAGTCTCAACAGACGAGTATCTTGACACGATTAGCCCCTCCCAAAACCTGTAACCTAGAGGTTAAAATACCTATTGTTTGGCCTTAGGTGCATCTAGATTTATACAAGTGTGTGTATCTACAAATTCAACATATATATAATATATCACATTCAACAAAATTAATTCCATTAAAACAAATGATTAATTAAGTGGGTACACCCCACTTAATTATGCCATTTAAACACAAAATTATGTAAGTCACATAATCAATGCAATTGAAACACATTCAACAAAATTAAATGGGTACATCCTACATTAACTAACAAATCACAATAAAACAATGTAATTGACATACAACATACATACAAACTATTTATGTTAATTGATCACATACAACATACATGTACATATTTCAAATATAATTACCTTAAGGAGCTACAATCAGAGATATCCCAATACAGCGAACAACCTAAGCTAAATTATACAAAAATTAGCAATCAACCTAAATTAAGTTTTAGAAGAAAAAAAAAATGGAATTGGGAGAGAAAACAGGGAAGAGGATGTGGGGCCATCAGGTGAGGGAGGGGCAGGGGTGGGCAACACGTGGGATGAGGGTGGGAGCATGGGGGACGGGGGGGTTGTGGGGTCGGGGGCAATGGCATGGAGAGCAGGAGGTGGAGGGGGCAAGTGGCGTAGGGAATGGGGGTGGGGACACTGTTAATCGCTCTGAAACGGGTTTTAAAATCGTCGTATTGTAGTATAGTTCGAATCAGTGCGAAAAACAAATAAGATTTATACTCAAATGAAAGTCCGAGGTCGTTCGTTGGGAGCAAATATGAATTCAATCGCTAATCTTAATAAATAATGTAAATGAGCACAATTAATGATAACAATTACTCAAAACTAATATTCATTGTAGCACATGAGTATATCAAGAATCTATTGAGGCAAAAAGTCATTTAGGATAAAATAATGGTGATTTGAATCACCAATTATTAGCTTAGATACATATATAATAATTACTTAATCATCTAAATAAATAAATAGTTTCAACAATGATAACTTTAATGCACAATGCACTTCATCAGATGGCAGGGCACTCAATCAGACGGCTTAAGTTAGCCTTGCTACAATGCCAAGAGGGCACTGTGCTTCTTCTTCAGCCTCCTCTTCTTTCTCTATTCTTCTTCTCTTCTTTCTACTATCCTCTTCAGGCCTTGGCTCTTCCTTCCTTCTTTGCACAGGCCCTCTTCCTTCTTTTCTTTCTTTCTTGCCTTGGCCTCTCTTCTTCACGCACAGAGGGAGAACCTTCTTTGAACGACCAAGTATTAGTCATTCCTTTTCAGAGCAAAACCCCCCAACCCCCGTGCTCCCTCTCCTCTCTCTGGGTTCCGCTCTCCCAGAGTCATCCATAGTAACGGGTAATCAGGTGAATGGGGATCCACATACCCGGGACCAGGGCTGCCGGCCGTGAATGTCAGCCGAGGTGTGAGAGAAAGCTTAAGCAGGTAATCGGGTGAGTGCCAGCCCTGCGTGCGTAGTGTCACGGGTGAGGTAAGTGTCGGGTGCGGGGGACCTCACCCCCCTTGTGTATGAGGCAAATAGCCCGTATCACAAATTTAATTTATCCCACACAGTTGCGTTAGTTGTTTACGAAGTGGGACTATTCCTACTTCCTTTGTTGCGTACAGCTGCAGGTGGAAATCTTTATCGATTGAAGATGTAGCTAAGGTCTTCTTGCCTAATTGTTGACCTAGGAAGGGTTTGGCCTGGAGTCCGCACAACCTGGAATCGGAATAGAGCTTCGAACTAAACGGAGCACGGCGATCAAAGGTGGAGACGAAGGCAGTGACGGCGAAGGTCCGGTCACACCCTGAAACATGGAATAAGGCCTTACGACCATGTTAAAATATCTCAAGAGGGTTGCCGGAGCACGTGGAAGGCAATGGCGGTGTTCGTGGGACGTTTCGTGCGAGGAGGAGGTCGGACTGTGACGAAGTAAGTCGCATGAAGGTGGGTTACTCGGTGGGCATTTTGGGTGGATGGAAAAGCAAATGGAGAGAGGGGTTTTGATGGGTGGAGTGCAGTGGAGCTGATGAAGGTGATAGAGACGTAATTGGTGCGGAGGAGCGACGGTTTGGCATCGTCAGGGCTTCGCCAATGTTGAAGAAGACGGATGGGGAGACGTATGGTAGGCAGTTGTTTTGAGAGATAGAGATAGGGAAAAAGTAGGGAAGTAGAAGAAGCTAAAGAACCTAGTTTAGGGACGAAAGGGGGAGAGATTCCCACGTCGGTGTGATGGCCAGACGTGGGGAAGAGGAACCTCCGAAGGGAGAGATTGCGAGGAAGAGGGGGATCTAGGAGCCCCTGAGTTGGTCGTCGAGGAGCGGATGAAGGATGGGAGGAACATAGCACTCCCAATTTGGCCGTCGAGAGGTTGTAGGATGATGAAGGGAGGAGCTCGCTAGAGCTAAGGTCGGAGCCAACCGTGGAAGAGAGGGAAGACATTGTTCTGGACGTAAACCTTGTTGAGGAGAACGGGCAGGCCCTGGGGTTTCTTTTATAGGACTCAGGGAAGCTTGGAAGGTTCGCCGGAGTTGGAAACCTAAAGATACCCGAATCTCTCATGCATTCGCATGAGAGATTGGGAATGTTGTTGGGCTTTGGATCGATTCATTGGAAAGAGAACTCCTCAAGGAATCTCCCTTCCAATTTTGGAAGGGAATTATTGATCAGAGGAGTTCTCTTCAATCAAAGGTCATTGAAGTTGTAGGATTAGGATTCTAGGGTGGAAAGGACCTTTTTGTGAAGAAGATAAAGAATCTGGGGGGCTTTTTGTGAGGAATTCAAAATCTAAGGGGCTATTGGAGATAAAGAAAGTCAGACTTGGATCAAAGTGCAAACTAGGTCGAAACAATCTTATATTGGGCCCAAATTTTGGTACAAACCTAATTTGGACCTAAGGAATCCAATGGTGAAGTTAGATTTTAGCTTTTACCTCGTTTGACTGGGTAATTTGTGTAAAAATCTAAATTAGGGCAAATGTCTGTCTTAGATTTTGTTTTGGGTCAATACGAGTTCTGATGGTCAAATTGAAGGTACAAAATCCTAGAGAATATTTTTCTATAAATTTTAGAGGGTTTAGGTGAATTTTATCCTAACCATAACCTCGGTTAATTAAGTGGGTCTGTTTTCAAGGTTTTAGAAGTCATTTAATTTCAAAACACGCGAAAACCCTTTTCTGTCTGTACTAATCCACTTGTTAGACTCTTAAGATCATTTGATCCTTAATTAACCCCTTAGAAAATCCGTGGTTATTCTGCAATTGAGATATGCTGTTAAAACTATAGTTTTACCCTTGTTTTACTGTATTTCCCTCAGAATGGATTTGCAGTGAATTACGTCTCTCTGGCGGTTATATAGAAGCATTTAATGATGGAATATGACTAAATAAAGCTATATATGGTTGATGATAACGTTATCTTCAGGCGCGAGGGGCCACGAGGGTTGCGGAGCCGAGGGCAGGGGTGTAGGGGGCTGGCAATGCGGGGGATGAGGTCGGAGGGGGCGAGTGACGCAGGATGGCGGGGTCTTGTGGGGGCAGAATGGAGCCGAAGGGTCACGAGGGAAAGGTCGATGGGCGACAGGGGGAGGGGAGCTAGAGCTTGGCGACGGTTGTGGTCGGAGAAGATGACTAGAATGCTCACCGGGAGGAGAGAGAGACGATGGAGTGGGAGGGAGCTTGGGCCGTAGGGGAGGACAGCGGGGATCACATAAAGCTTGTGGGGAGGAGAGTAGAGGAGAGAATTTTGGGGGAGGGGGAAGGGGTACAGTACGCGATGAGTTATTGTAACAATTGGCAACAGTTGATCCGATCAACTGTTGCGAATTGCTACTTTATCATGAGCGTGAGAGAAGATATTTTTGCCCGTTCTCAAGGCAATACGAATTCGTGACGATTAACTGTAACTGTCGCCATTGGTTGCAAATCCATTGTCTTCTACATGCGTGCGTGAAATGAACATTTTGCTCTTTTTGGAGATGATTCCTCCATTTGCGATAGTTGCAGATTAACTATCATGAAGTCTGCATTTTTTTTGCGCACGCACGAAACAAAAATTTACCTCATTTACGTAGTGACCGTTGATTTCTTTGACGACGGATTCTAGTTAACCGTTGCAAAATACGCCTGCGTATCACGATGAACACTCCCAGCTAAAGAATTGCAACATTCTAATACATAACCGTCGCAAATTAATTTAAATACCACCAATAATGATTTTTCTTGTAGTGATTGACTGGTGAATTCAGATAGTTGTTCCATAAGCTCTACCTTTTATGTAGTTTAATTTGAAGACTTGACGATATCCTTGTAAAGGTATTTTAACTTGAATGCCCTTATAAAGCATTTGCTATTACATATAGGTACATAATCTATCATATTTGTACGCATGCCCCTATAAATTAAGTTGCTTGATTTCAGAGTTATGCCCTTCCATCAGTTGAAGCTTACAAACTAATCATGTATAAGCTAATTCATACCCATGCTTAAAAATTTGTTACCATGTTAGTTTCCATCTCAAGATTGATATTTGATCAAAATACTGAAAAATTCATAAAAGAGGAGAATTTGCCAACTGAATCTAGCCATACAAGAGCTTCAAGTCATCTTCCATTTAATATTTATACGATGGAAGGCAGAATTCAGACTAATCTGCATACTAGAATAAGGGAAAGGGAAAACATACTTTTTTTTTCTTTATACTATTCCATCTAAAACAGCGAAACTTCCTGTTGATTCTTAATTTCAAGAGCATTTATGTAAATTAACAATCTAATAGGGTACGTGAACAAATGTAAAGAACACGGAGCATCTCCGTAATAGCGATATACCACGAGGGCACATACGTACGCCATTTTCTTCGGGCACGATAGAACTTAAACGAAATAGAACACTCGTAAAACCCGTGAAAAATCTGCTGTACCGTACAGAAGGAAAATATCAGAGCCCACCCACCACCCGCAATCCAACCTGAGCCTCCTCGTCATATCTCCACTCCCACGTGGCACCAGCAGAGCCGGGGACTGCCCCCCATCCGAATCAGTTTGGATATCCGGAGGACGCCCAACGGCCAATGGCCTTCTGCCTACGTGGCACAAGTCCCATCCACTACCCCTACTCCCTTCGTCCCTCTTAAGTCCCCTCCCCCAACACCCCCTCGGTCGCTCACCACCATTCCACTCCACCACCTTCAAGCAACAGCAGCTCCACACATCATCCCCCGCGATGGCCGCCGCTGCAATCTCGCACACCGCCTTCGCCGGCCAGACCGCCCTCAGGCTGAAGAGTGAGCTCTCCCGCAAGGTTGGCCCCCTAAGGGGCGGCCGCTTCACCATGCGCCGAACCGTCAAGAGCGCTCCCCAGAGCATGTGGTAAGTAACTAACAACAACACATACATACGTACATACGTATACATCTTCCAGCCACAGAAGTACTGTTGATTCTCTCCTTCCATTAACGTGCGCACGTTGGGGTGGGCATTTGGTGATTTTGGTAGATTTGGGTTGTTTAGCACAAGTCATATTCGATGTAGATTAACAGAATGATCAGATCACCCATGATCCAATCATATTTGCGTTGAATGAAATTTAAATTTTACGCGTATTTATTAACAAAGGATGATTTTTTATTTGTTTACGAAATACTTTACGGTGTAATAGAGACTAAATGTTTCATTATTTTTATAAAAAAATTTACATATCACTATAATTACAAGAAATAAATTCCTAAAAATTATGTCAATATTACTTACAAATTAATTTACCTATATATTCAATTCAAGTCGAGTGGGTAAGTGTGACTCACATGTCACTGGATTTAGTAGTTCAAATTGATTCGATAATTTGAGTTGTATAAATTAGATCCATCAATCAACTTAAAACAAATATAAATATTTGGATTTGGATCTTAACTCAACCCGTAATTCAAATAAACCAACTTTTAAGGGTTCAGATGGGTTATTTAGATTGACTTGACTGACGCATACACGTCAGAATTAATGCATATACGTATCTCCCGGTTCAAGTTTCTCCTTATAATTAATGGGAGGCGATCAATCCATATATCTAACCCGAGGGAAGCGAAATATTACAGGTACGGCCCCGACCGGCCAAAGTACCTGGGCCCGTTCTCGGAACAGACCCCGTCGTACTTGACCGGCGAATTTCCCGGTGACTACGGTTGGGACACCGCGGGGCTGTCGTCGGATCCGGAGACGTTCGCGAAGAACCGCGAGCTGGAGGTGATCCACGCGAGGTGGGCCATGCTCGGCACCCTTGGGTGCGTGTTCCCGGAGATCCTGCAGAAGAACGGCGTCAAGTTCGGCGAAGCCGTGTGGTTCAAGGCCGGCAGCCAGATCTTCTCCGACGGCGGCCTCGACTACCTCGGCAACCCCAACCTCATCCACGCCCAGAGCATCCTCGCCATCTGGGCCTGCCAGGTCGTCCTCATGGGTTTCATCGAAGGGTACCGCGTCGGGGGTGGCCCACTCGGCGAGGGCCTCGACGCCCTTTACCCAGGAGGCTACTTCGACCCGCTCGGGTTGGCCGACGACCCCGAGGCCTTTTCCGAGCTCAAGGTGAAGGAGATCAAGAACGGGAGGCTCGCCATGTTCTCCATGTTCGGCTTCTACGTTCAGGCCATCGTCACCGGCAAGGGCCCGATCGAGAACCTCTTCGACCACCTCGCTGACCCGGCCACCAACAACGCCTGGGCCTACGCCACCAACTTCGTCCCCGGCAAGTGATGATCATCAATTAATCACAAGCAATCTCTTCTATCTATCTACTGGACTCTTTTAATTAATGGCACGTGTAACAGTATGTCATATGGATGGGGCTGTTGTGTTGTTGTGTCTCAATTTGTAGTAGTTGTTTCGTTCAGTCGTTGGAGTGGACCGAGGTTTAATATTTGATTCGACAAAGAACTCTGCATCAATTCGGTTATTTATATATATTTATAGTAATGTCATGGAAACTGATAGCATTAATTCATATTCGAATAGCTAGCTAGGAAATTAAGAGAGCATGGAGCAATATTGTTCGAGATAATTAATTAAGAAGGGATAATTCCTCGGAAATAAATCCCCCAGAACCCGTGGCTACTGAAAATTGATCAGAAAGATGAGCAGATTAGTTATACGCGAAGTGATCCGCAGAATGATCTGATTACTCTTATAGCATATCTAATGGTAATCATCATCAGAAAGATGAGGATATATATGTGGCATTGTAAACGTTGGTAGAATCATAATTTATGATATGAGAAGAGCTATAAAGAAAACTAATTCAAATTGGTTGGATTTTCATGTATATATTAAGTGATGCCACCCAGCTGGAAAGGAAATATCTGGAGGAACGAAAATCTGAATTATTTGGCTAGGATTTCGAAGAGAAACACCCGCATAGAAAATAACCAAAAGGAATAATGTTCGTGACAAGAAAGAAGGCATTTTCTTTCGTTGCAGTGGCATACATAGGTACCTATATGGTCATATATATACAAGGTGGCGATGCGTTAAGGGTTAGCTTATTTGATGGGTTAACTCTTCAAAAAAGGGGTTAATCTACGTTTAGTAAAAACTCAAGTTAAGGATCCGTAACATTGATTACGCTAACAATAATTCTGAAAGGTGTTAGTAAAACATGTATTAACTTTATAACTTTCTCACAACCAAATCCTATTCCTTGAAAGTGAATGTCAACATCAGTTCAAGTAAATACCACAATTTAACATAATTCAAGTAAATATAAACTAATATTAATACTAATCTACAAGTAAATAAATATAAAAATTAACATCAATTTTACATTTCCTTATATCAATTTCTTAAACAGTAAACTGACCCTAAATGTTTCATTTGTGTACTTGCCACGGTGTGTCATTTGCCATTGTGAATCCCGTACGTGTCGTCTCCACTGTGTAGCAGTCTGTCGGCATCATCACCTTCACCTCAGCATATACGAGGAGGAGTTGATTAATTGTGGTCCTGCACAAGGAGGTGGAGTCCTCGGATGATGGTCTTCTAACCCCAATAACACACCACTATTTCTTGCTGCTGCCCCATCCCCTGCTTCCTCTTCTAGCTTAATTTTATGTGTTGAATGCCTGGAGGTTTTTCTTGGAAGGTGTAATTTGTCTAGGTATTTTTCTTAGAGGATCCTGTTCTTTTCGTTTCCACATGGTATGAGGTCAAGATTAGTTCTTGGTTTTACTGCTCGCTTTGGCTTGTCTTGGACTGAGGCAAGATATAATTGAAACATTCCCTGTGAATTTCAAGAGTCCATCATCATTCATTTTTGTAATCTTACTCTTTGTTTTAAAGACCTATTGTGGTTGATGCAGTTCAATTTGGAACATGATATGTGCTTACTGTGTTGCGCGATGATTATTGAATGTTGGCTCTGTTCTGCAATCTCTCTTGGCATATTTCTTTCTTGAAAGCCTGTCATTTAACTACTAGTAAGTTTGCGAAAGCTCCAAGAAATTCTAGGATTTATTGCCTACTATTTAATTTGTGCTTTGTAACATTCTTAGCTCCCATAATTTACCTCTAGGATACTAGGTTTGGTAGGCAAGTGGAAAATATCTATTTCGATGGGCATGATAAAGTCTGGAATGTCCCGTGTATTAACAAGTTAATCCATAGTATTTTTCTATTTTTGACTATGATTAAGCTGTTGGATCCTATTGTTGTAGAATTTACGGGGACAATAATAGTACATAAGCATAATTTTTCTAGAACCTTAACATACCACTGACACGGTAAATCCATAATTTCAACATACCCCAGGTACATACAACTTAGTGAATTCACTAACAGCCCATACCATTCATCACCACACCCAGCCACTCCCGCACGACACTTCTTTCACTACACTCGCACAACTGCACACATTTGGGTCTCTCTCGTTACAACTCACCTCACCACTTCTCTCACCACACACCACTTCCAAATCTCTCACAGCCACAACACTCAGATGACCCACGGGATCCTTACACAGGTGGAGAGGTCGGTGGTCATAACCAACCTTTAATAGGTCGGCGTTGACATTAGCTATTGCTTTTTCCTATCCTACTATATATTTACTCATTTTAACCACTTATCCAACCAAATAAGCAGCGGGATTTTTGTGCTTGCACAAAAATTTTTCTCCCATTCCTATTCCTGCACCAGACTAGGTCCTATTGTGAGTGAATGATGGTCATTTTTTAGTCCACATGGTGTGATTACTACTTTTAATTTGTGGAGCCTTTCTTTTATTATCTATTTTGTTTTTGCATAGGTAGCAGGTTCTTGAAACATACAGCAAAACGCCTCTCCCAAACGTGCAACTGAGATTTTCTTATTTGTCATAAGTATTGCACAAAAGAGGAAAGGGCATAACAAAAAGGAGAGAGCATTACAGTTTTAGGCAGCGTTTGGATGGATTAGCATGGAATTAGTTGAAAGGAATGGTTAAAAATGATGAGATGTAGATGGAGTTGGAATTAGAGTTGAATTGGTATGGTAGGTTGCAAAGAATTGTTGCAGTTCCTTGGATTGACATATCCCGATCTTTGAAAGGGGAGGAACAATTAATTCTGGTGTAGACTAGTGTTTGGAACTATGAGTTTTATGAGATGTATAGAAGAATTATTAAAGGAATAAATAAAATGGAGTTTGTTCTAGAGTTTGGACATAATTCCTCGAAACAGATGGAGAGCGGTACAAAACAATAGCATAGCCTGAAGGGCTTTAAGCCTGAAAGGACTTTGACACGGCAGGCCTGTGTGCGCAGGCAGGGAACATGTGTACAGCAATGTGTAGGTGTGCGCACAATGTTGAACAAAAAGGTGCAGTCCCATATCTTGAAACAACCACATCAACTCCCTCATTCTTTCTGTCTTGATGAAACAACTTCAATCCATAGCACCCTGATTTGATCGCATTGAACATAAATGGGATCTGTACGGGATCTCCCAGAGGATAAAAACGACAGTAATCTTACAAAGAATCACCAATAATCCTTACAGGAACAAGATCCATTCTTAAAATGGTGGAAGCGGGCAATATCCCTCACAATGATTTCACGACCATAAATTCCCGACAAAAGCTTGGTGGCATTGTGGCAATCATTGCAGACACGAAGATTCTTCATGATTCTGATCGGCTTGCTCTCTTCAAGATTGATGAGTGCAAAAGCAATTGCCAATCTCTCACTATGGTGAGCCAATTCAGCTTCCTTCTCACTGTCCTCCACACACAGCAGTACTTGTGACATATCTGGAACATATCCAGCATCTTTCAACCTTTCACCCATTTCACTTAGCTTAGCATAGATGAGTTCTGTTTGGGGATGGGATCTGTCACCCGCGATGAAACGGTGAACTGCACCCTCATACTCAATCGAACTCTGCCCGGGTTCTTTCCTTATTCCTCTCTTGTACATAATCTCTCTTACCCGTGAAACCTTATCCCAATTATTAGATGCAGCATAAATGTTGGATAGGAGAATGTAGCAACCAGCAGAATCAGGAGCCAACTCAATCACCTGCTCAGCTGCGTACTCCCCGATCTCGGCATTTCCATGCTTCCTGCAACCGCTCAACAAGCTCATCCAGATCACTTCATTTGGTTCCATCGGCATGCTTTCAATCACCTCCTTGGCCTCTTCGAGGTGTCCGATTCGGCAGAGAAGGTCTACTAGACAACCGTAATGCTCCAAGGCAGGCCCGATGCCATATTCCTCTCTCATGAGCTTAAAATAGTGCCGACCTTCGTCCACCATTCCGGTGTGGCTGCAAGCATTAAGGACCCCAATGAAAGCGATTGGGTGTGGCTTCAATCCAGCCTTTACCATCTCATTGAATACCTTTTTGGCTGAACCATACATGCCATGCATGCCTAGCCCCACAATGATCGCTGTCCATTGCCCCAACCTCTTCTTGGGTAGCTTCCTAAATACCTTAAGAGCATTCTCTATGCTTCCACACTTTGCATACATGTCTATAAGGCAAGTGGCAATGACACCATCCACTTTGATTCCCCTCTCTTCGATGTATCGGTGCATGAACAAGCCACTATTGAGTTGAGCCAGACCTGCAGCAGCGGAGAGAGCGCCAACCAAAGTTACATTATTAGGAACCACACTGGACCGGAGCATCAGATCAAAGACCTCCAAGGCCTCCCTGACAAAACCATTCTTCTTGTACCCAGTGATCATCGAGTTCCACGAGATGACGTTTCTCTCAGGCATTTCGTCAAACACCTTCCTTGCGGACTCAACATCCTGATTCTTCATGTGCCCAGCGATAACCGCATTCCATGCGACAGCTGTCTTTTCCGGCATCCTATCAAAAACCATCCTCGCATTCTCCATATCCCCACACTTGGCGTACCCGTCGATCATGGTCGCCCACGAGAAGAAATCCCTCTGCGGCATATCGTCGAACATCTTCCGCGCGTTTCCAACGTCGGCACACTTGACGTACCCATCGATCATGGAATTCCAGACGACCAGATCCCTCTGGAGCATTCCGTCGAACACCTTCCGCGCACACACGATCACGCCGCATTTTGCATAAAAGCTCACGAGGCTCCCCTGCACGTACCGGTCCGACCCGAACCCGCCCTTGATCGCCAACCCGTGGATCTGCCTCCCTTCCTCCACCGCGCGGAGCAAAGCGCACGCCTTGATCACGCACGGGTACGTGAAGTCGTCGGGGGGGGCCTCCGACCCGCACAAAAGTTCCCGGAAGAGCGCGATGGCGCCGTCGTGGCGGCCGCCCTCGACGAAGCACTTGATGATCGTGTTCCAGCAGAAGGAGTCGGGTGAAGGGATGAGGTCGAAGAGGGACTTGGCGAGGCGGGTGGAACCGAGCTTGGGGTCGGAGTAGAGGGAGAGGAGGAGAGACGCGACGGGGAGGTGACGAAGGGCTGCGGACTTGACGGCGGAGGCGTGGAGCTGGTGGAGCTCGCGGGCCGTGGCGCAGCTGCGGGGGAGGGGGGAGGGAGGGAGAGACGTGGGTGGGGTTTGGTTGAGGAGCATGGTTGGTGCCTCTGGATGTTGCATGGTTTAAGAGAGAGGAAGCCAGTTGGGGGAGTTTTAGACCCCGTTTGGTGTTATTTTTAAAGGTGAGATTATCTCACGTGACGGTTATGGGCGTTACAAGATATGAATGGTGATCGTCTCCTCTAAGAGCTCCTCAGGAGGGTAGTCCCCGGAGAGTTATTCCGATGGAGTTGGTGTGAACTTACCCTCCCTTGACGAGTGATTGTAGTATGGAGGATTCAAATCAGACAGCTAAAACGTGGGTAACCATCCTCTCGAGTGTTTTACGGTCGATTGCCTGCTTACTTCCGGGGGTGCTTATGGAATCAGCTGAAGAGGAGATAATACTCAAATTGCAAAAGCTAGCCACAGAAGAGGAGGTTTCCAAACCATCTTTCCACTTAATTGAAGAATACCAGACTGATCCAAAATTCTGGAAGAGATGTGTATACTTCAAAGTCATCAGCCAAAGAGCCACCAAGTCAAGAGGTTTGTTTGGGATGTTAAGGATAGCTTAGAGTTTTTCCTCCCCACCTATACTGCAAGAAACGGAGATGGATTGTAATATTGCTATTTGGAAGTCAAGGGAAAACATAGAGTTAACATGGAATAGAGCACCATGACACTTTGAAGGAAACTTGATTGTCATAGAACGTGCAAGGCCTAACCAAGCCCCAGCAGAGTACAACTTCCAATTTTGTGCCTTTGGGGTTCATATATTTGGTATACCACCGAGCAAGCGATAAGCAAAGTTGCATCCTCCATGGGAGAAGTAATTGACATAGGATCAGAGTTAAGCAGGAGCAAACACAATAGTGTTTCAGTTGCGCTGATGGTTGATATAACCAGACCTCTTGCCAAAACTATGGAAGGGAATTTTCCAGGTGGAAAGAAGTTTGAACTGCCATTGAAATATGAGGGTCCCCCCAAATTCTGCCATTTTTGTGGCAAAGTGGGACATGTCTACACTTGGTGTAGTAGGGTGATCGTTGCAAAACAACTCCTTGCAGGGAAGGATGAGGAGAGAAGAAGAAGCCTGGGAGAAACTTTTCTTAAACCCAGATATAGTGATGAACTACGTGCGGCCAGAAGACCAAACAGAGGAACAGAGGAGCTGGTGAACAACAACAAGAACATCGAAGCAGTTGGTCGAAGAGGAGGAGGTCGGCTTGCCGGAGAAGAGATTCCACAACGTTCAAATTTCCTGACCAGCATTATTTGGGCAACAGGCAGCTCCCTGCACGAGGAGGCCGGAGGATCTCCTTCTCAGCAAGTCAATCTTTCCTCTTTAAGCTCTGCCCTAAACCTCACCACCAACCCAAACCCCCTTTGTGCAAACACTTACCCCATAAATTTAATCCATGACTCCCAAGCCTCTGACACAACCACCACAACCAATACAACCAATATCCTACCTCCCACGGCACCCAAGAAAACACAATATAACAGTGCTTTTCATGCTACAGATAGACTCACCGAAAAAACAGTAGAGCCAAAATATGCACTACACCAAACTCAAATTAGTCCAACATCCACAAAAAATAACCCAAAACCAGGGCCATTAGACAATCCCCATAATACCCATCCCAACAAAAGGAACCACCTCACCCAATATTAATTTTGTTGATGAAGAAAAAGCCTTCTGAGCAAAAAAATGCCAAAGAACACAAATAGTGTCAACTCCCCACACCTAATGGCCCTTCCACCCCCCATCCATAAAAACTGATCAAGAATATAATATCTCACATTCAGATCAAGCTTTAGCAAACCAGAAGCTTCTATTCATCCATCTAACCAACTTGACCAAAAAATTGGAGCAGAGAGCTGAAAGCATCAATATTCCTCCCCTAAACTTCCAAATTAGTCCCTTACCTTGGATTAAGAAGCCTCCCAAATCCAAAAAAGCTCAAGCAAGGAAAAGTCACAGGAAGCTTACAGAAGAATTAATCAAAGCAGAAATCAAAGGGAAAAGAAAAGAGGGTATTGATAGCATGATTATTAATGAAAAATCGGCTAGCAAAAGGAGCAGGCAAGAACATCAAAACTTCTCAATGGAAGATGGGGCTTTGGCAACTGACCCCCAATAGCTGCAAGGGGATAAATGAGCTTACTCTCTTGGAACTGTAGGGGTTTGAGGAGTGCATCTTCAGTTCGACACCTAAGAAACCTCCTCAGGTAAGTTAGGCCAGAAATCTTTTTTATCTTGAAAACTCACTGTCAGGAGCTGCATTATAAAATATCAGAAAGGAAGTTCCAGCAATATAACTGGCTTTAGCAAGAGGCAAAAGGTAAATCTAGGGGTATTGCATTACTGATTGATAAGGAAGTAGACTGCAAATCGAAGTATGTGGGTCACAGTAGCATACTCATGGAACTATCTAAACTGGGAGGGATCCCTTGGTCACTATTATGCGTTTATGTCACACCGAGGAAGGGAAAGAAAAAATGATTTTGGCAGAAGATGATAGATATATCAAAGGAAGAAAATAATCTATTAGTAGTAGGGGATTTCAATGCTTTGCTGAAGAATTCAGACAAGGAGGGTGGTCTCACCTGCAAATCATGGGAACTTGCCTATCTCCGGAATTTCATCTCTTATCTCAGTCTTATGGATCTAGGCTTTGTTGGACCAGCTTTTACATGGTCAAAACAAAAGAAGGAAAAATCCAATTAGGGAGAGACTTGATAGAGCTTTTGCCACTAGTGAATGGTGCTTAAATTTTCCAAAAGCAGGGGTACTACACATACCAGCCATTAGCAGCGACCACGCTCTTATTTTAGTGAAACTGAGTAGGAAGCAAACCAAAAGGGCTATCCCATGGCGATTCAAGCAGTGGTGGTTGGAAGAGACGTCCTGTGCAAAGGTGATTTCTAAAACATGGCACAAGAAAGAAGGCCAACAATTGATCACAACCAAATTAAAGGAGGTTAGGACAGAGTTATCAAAGTGGGCTACAAAAGAAATAAAGGATTGGTGTGAGAAAAAGAAGGATTTAGAAAACAAAATTCTAAAAATTCAAGAGGCCGAACAAACTGAGGATGCAATGAGAGAAGAAGCTAAACTTTAGAATGATTACGAGCAGGTGCTCATGAAGGAGGAAATCTTCTAGTACCAGCGTTTGTGACATAAATGACTGCTGGATGGGGATCGCAACGCCAAAATTTACCACCTGTTTGTAATGCAGAAAAAAGAAGAACATAATCTCTTGGTTAAAATTGGAAGATGGCAAGTTTACCTTCAGCGAGATGGGAGGGGAAACACCGGTAGTTTTTGAAGAGTGGGACAAACTAAATGATGCTGAATCAAGTTTTGCAGCCAGCACTCCTGATTGTGATAAAATCAGGGTGTCTTTTCACTCTTAGCCCTTTCAAATGTCTTGGACTTGATGGATTCCAACCAATTTTTTTGAAATTGGGAGACCGTTGGCAATGATATTGCTAGCCTTGCCCAAAATGCTTTTGCAGCTGGTAATTAACTTCCCAACAGATTTGAATGATACATAAATAACTTTGATACCTAAAGGTGGAAACTCTGAACAGCCAAAGGACTTTCGCCCAATAAGCCTCACAAATACACTGTATAAGATTATTGCCAAATTAATTACAGCAAGGGTGAAAAAAGTGTTGGTCAGAATTGTATCTCCTAACCAAAGGAGATTAGTCATTCCATGAGCACTCGCAAAACAAAAACAAAGTACATGGCTATTAAGTTGGATATGAAAAAGGCATTCGATAGAATAGAATGGAGGTTTGCCTTGGACCTTTTATCTCAATTAAATTTTCCTCTTAATCTAATAGCCTTGATTCACTTTTGCATTTGTACACCTAAATTAGCTGTTTTGGTAAATGGATCCCCCTCCACCATAATCATTCCAAAAAGAGGGATCAGACAAGGTTGCCTGCTCTCCCCTTTTTTGTTGATATTGTGCTCAGAATTTCTATCGAGACTTCTTGTCAAGTCTCAAATTGCAGGTTGTATAGCTGGGTATAGAGTGACAAAGAAAGCTCCATCCATTACTCACTTGATGTTTGCGGATGACACCGTCATATTTGGGAAGGAAAATCCTCTTGAAGCCATAAAAATAATCAAATTGCTCAACTACTATGGGAATATCTTAGGCCAAAGGGTGAATTACATGAAGTCCAAAATCTTTTTCAGCCATGGAATGCCACAACAAAATATGCCATTAATCAAGGAGGTCTCGGGCATCCAAACTTTAGGCTATCCCTTACTGGACAGGCGATCGCAAGAGAGATTACATTAGCATATTCTTAGTAAACTTAAAACCAAACTAAATGGATGGAAGAGCAGGGCTCTTTCCCAAGCAGGGAGATCAGTCCTAATCACTTCCTCCTTGGCCTCCATTCCGGTTCACCTCATGTCAGTGGATTCTCTGCCAAAGCACACTTGCGAAGCATTAGATGGACAGATGAGAGACTTTTGGTGGGGTTTTGAAGATGGAAAGAGACATTGCTACATTAAAAGGTGGCATGCCATTGCTGCCCCCAAAACTAATGGGGGTCTGGGGTTTAGGAATATGGCCAAATTCAATCAAGCACTACTACTAATGCAGCTATGGAGGATTATTCAAGGAGAAAACGCAATGATTCAAAGTCTATTAAGTGCCAAATATTTTTCTGATGGCGATTTTTGGGGAGCACAGCTTAAATCCTCATCATCCCATTTCTGGAAGGAAATTTGGAACCTGAAGGACTACCTGTTTAAACACACATTCTGGTTAATTGGCAAAGGAAATAAAGTAAATATATGGAGAGACGCTTGGGTATTGGACCATCAAGAACCCATTCTGCCCACATGCATCACCCATTGCATACCAAACAAGGTGTCAGATCTGCTCAACAGCAATGGGCAATGGAAGCAACGGCCATTAAGTTAGTATTTTGAAGTAGATATTGTAGCAAAGATCAGAATAACAGGGGTAAATATTGACCGTGAAGATGAGCTAGTTTGAACCCTACATCCAAAAGGTCTCCTAACTGTCAAAACTGCCTATAAAACATTGATTGAACAAGGATACAAAGCCCCTGTTACACAACGCCAATATTGCCAATCCCTTTGGAAATGCAAAAATCTACAACCGAGGACCAAATGTTCTATGGGGAAATTGATAATAGCCTGCCTGCCCAAAGGTGAAAGGCTTGCTGCCCGTCTACCAAGCTATAACGGAGAATGCCCTCTATGTAAATTAAGTCTTGAAACTGAGATGCACTTATTTATGGAATGTCCCTTTGCCAGAGCTCTGTGAATTGGAATGGGAATCAAAGTGCATGAAATTCATCAACCGGCAGTGCATTTCATTTTCTAGAAGCTCAGAGATTAGGAACATGCATTTCTAGAAGCATGTAACATCCTACATAATATTTGGACAGCCAAATGTGAGAAGAAGCACAGGTGCAAGGAATCGGATGCTAGGCACATTATGAATTAGATTCTCAAAGGTAGTAGTGGAAAGGAAGAGTTGCAGTCTGAAATGACCCATGGCCCTTTTGGGTCGTTTAAGACGTCTGGATGAGCCGTCAAACGTCTATCTAGACGTCTGGATGGAAGGTCAAACATCTGAAAGTAGAAGAACTAGACCTGCTGTTCTTTTCCGTGCACGCGTTGCACGTGCACTCACCTATCTCTCCTCACCCCAAACCCTAAACCTCTTCTATTTAAACCCCCCCACCCACGCCACTCTCCACCAGCCACCTTCATCCTCCCCTCCATCCTTTACCTTCCTTCCTTCCAGCACGGTGAGAGGGGGAGGAAGAAGAGAGAGAGACGGGATGCGGAGGAGGAGACGAGGAGAGCTCGAGGGGAGGAGCTCGCGAGGGAGCCGCGAGAACGTGAGAGGAGCTCGTGCCTGAGGAGGAGGAGCTCGCAGAGGTGAGGTTCGCGGCCTCCTGAAGATGCCGGCGTAGCAACTGCGGGCAGCGTGGAGAGGTTTTGCGCGGAGGAGAAGCTCGCGGAGGTTCTGCGTACTGGATATTTTCCAATATCAGATGTCTGGATCATCTGTAGATTCCCTATTCGGAGGGGGTGAGATCAGCGTGACGTAAAAAATACGGAATTGAAAACATACCAATCTCACAAAATAGACAAACACATAAAGTACACAATTATTTTTAGGTGGAAACCCAAAATCGGGTGAAAACCACCACCTAACCCTCTCGAGTTAGGATTTTCCGATCAACCAAGTTGATCAAATCCACTAAACGAATCACTTTAAACGAGGGTGATTCGACCTCAATTACAACCACGCTACAAGTGCGAGGGTAGCGTTCCTTAACCCCTTCTCTTCACGAGAAGGATTTTGTCCCTCGAAGGAGACGGGAATTCGCAAAGCGAATACCCAACCAAATAACAAAGATAAAATAACAAATAATCCTATAGTGCCAACAAAGTAATTTTTAACCTAAGCTTCTATAGGAATTAGGAAACTCCCCTTTGCAAGGAGTGCGTCGAATCGATGACGTGGGTGCGTGAGCCACGCGACGGCGCAACGTCGCTCTCATGAACTACGGCGAGAGAGTGGGTGCGCAACAGCTTGATGCTCTCTAGATGAAGAACTTGAGCTTGGAGAGCAAGAGCTTGCTTAGACACAAAAGAGTGTGAGAGTGTATTACAAAGTGTTTCTTGTGTATCTAGGTGTGTCTTGGTGTGCAAGAGGTTCCTCTCTATTTATAGAGGCCTTAGGAAAGCTTTGGAAGGCTTAGGAAAGCTTCCATAGCCGTTGGGAGCAAAGCCCAAGAGAATCAGGCCGAAATCAGGAATAATGATTGCACTGACAAGGTTATCAGACGTCTGATCCTGGCATCAGACGCCTGGAAGATCACTTTAAGACGTCTGAAAATAAGGTCAGACGTCTGATTTTAGGCGGGTCTCTTCCTGACTTGAATCAGATCTAAACAGGGTTCTAGCACAAGTCCATCAGACGACATACAGGACGTCTGGCACTATGTCTGGACGTCTGGAAACCTACTTTTTCGTGGGAATGGATTTCCAAGAAAGTGCAACGGCTAGAAAATCTCTGAGAAAAGATTTTGGGTCAGCTGAAGCAAAACGGTCATCTATCAGACGTTTGGAAAGGCCTAAGGACGTCTGATAAAGCTCTAACGGTCATATCCTTGATTGTTTGTTGAGCCAGCCAACGGTCCACTAATTAGATGTTTGGCAAAGTCATCAGACGTCTGGTCTAAGGTCTGGACGTCTGATTTCATCAGACAGAACTAACTATGTCCAGCCTAAATGTTATCAGACGTTTGAATTAACAGTCAGACGTCTTAAAACACATTATCAGACATCTGATCTTAGAATTAGACGTCTGGAAATGCTGTTTGAACCCTATGTTGGTTTTCTAAGTTCTCTACAGAAAACCTAAGTATCCTAGGGTTGTGCTGGTGTTCCTAGGACTACTGTTAGGGTACTTTGAGGCTCTTTAACATAAATCTAAGTAACAAAAATAAAGAGAAACAAAAGAAACGAAAAATACAAAAAGTACAAGAGAAGGAAATCTATCCTATTCTTCATCTCCTTCCTTCTTCAATCCATCTCTCCTCGCGAATCTCCTCTGTTTTCCATCAAGCTCCTCCAATCCATCCTGGATGCGAGCTCGAACTCCGTCTAGTCACGTCTCCAAGTGCAAATGTTAAATGACACGTGTTTTGTTATCATCAAAACAAATGATCGTGGTGCTCTGGCACCAACATCATCTCCCAGACGTCTGGAGTAGCAGAAGGACGTCCAGAGCTGAAGTCGGACGTCTGAAAGCACGCACAATGCTAAGGTACGTGCTTTTGTGCGATTACAGCCATGCAGGCCTCACCTCAGCGTTTGTCTGGCCTTTTCTGATGACCTGCACAGACGTACATAGGGAGCAGGGCATTGGAAAGGCACGAGGTGCACCCTTCGAGGTGCTTTCGGATGTTTGGACACTTCGCCAGACATCTGACCGTACCTCCAGATGACTGGAAGGAGGGTTCGACATCTAAAACTCACCTCAGACGATCGTGGAAGGGTCTGGACATCCGAGGTAGCCACAGGAAACCCAGGGTGAGTTTTGACGTCTTTTAAGATGTCTAGGACTAGACCCAGACGTCTGAATTTGGACAGTGTGAGAGTTTTTTGCTCGTTTAGGGCCCAAATGGAATCGGATTTCCGCAAGCGAAGTACCATTGTTTTTCGCTTAAGTTTCTCTACGAGTTAGTGTCACTTGTATATAGTTTTGGACTCATTTGATGTGGATGGTCAATTGTATAGGTCTCCAGCCAGTCGAGTACGCGAGAGCCGCGAAGGCAACGAGATCTACGATCCGAGCCCCCATTCCTCCCGTATTTGCCGGTAGAGTGGTTTACAGTAATATTATGATTTAAATAAATGAACTGCATGCTTAGAATAACTTGAATGAACCCTAGGATGAGAATGAATCCTAGGGCAGAAACAGATGAGTATGATTTGAGCTATACTGTATACGTGAGAACATGTAGAACCCTAAGATGAGAATGAACCCTAGGGCAGAAATAAATGAGTATGATTGAGCTACATTGTTTACTTGAGACGCATGTACAACTTTAAATGCTAGCAAATGTATTGGTTATTTTAATGTGATGTCTTATCAGTTAGAAAATCACGAGCTACCTGTTTTAAAGAATAGAAACGGAAATGTAAATAGAGAGATCTAAAAATTTGGAATACGAAACGAAAGGAATACCAGTATGAACCCTACGGGGAATTAGGAGGAAAACTCCTGTAGATAGGAAGTGAGCTGGCCCTTGTGTACGCAGTACCAAGGAGAGCCACTGTCTCTTTAGTGTAGAGGGGTACTAGCTGCCCGTTGGGATAAGCCTCAGGGTTAGGTCTAGACACTCTACACCGACTCCTGTTCGACCCCCGCATACGTGGTACTGGGGTGTGCTACTTAGTGTAGGGCGGGAGTTAGCCACCCCACGGGACCCAGGGTTAGGACTAGCCACCCTACACCGACTCTTGTTAGACTCACTAGGCAAACCGAGATAGTCGGATGAGGGTACGCAAACTATGGAGGGGCGAGACCCCTATTCTGAGTGGGCAAGGCCTTGTACTGTTCCGTGTTGTACCTTTAGGTGTATCTGCTAGCGGAAACGATTGACCGCGTGCCAGTGCGGGATAGCTACCCTTGCACTTATCACGCCTGCCGTAGTCACCGCTACATCACGACTATGACTTTGGGGTGGTTGACTGGGTGTAGGACTACCACGAGGGACTCTCCTGGTCAAGAGAGCACCACGTGTACCTCCTACATCATGGAAAAGACTGCAATCAAGATCGTTCCCGTGAGGAACAGGTCAGATCAAGAAATAATTTAAATGAATAAAGGAACAACAATTAGAAGTACTTGGTTGAACTAGATGAAAATGAATAATCACTTAATTGCATTAATTACTTGCTCATCTTAATTACATGTAAATGACTAAATTACCACTCTACTCAACGTTCGCTGACTCCGAAAATTTTATAACCTTGTTCAGGTCAGGGAGTTGAGCAGCCAGCATCACCGGCTGCAGAGGGAGATGGGCCTAGTTGAGCCCAGCCTTAGCTGTGTTTTCTTACTGTTACCTTAGCTTTTGTTATAGTAATGAGTTTTTTTTTTGTTCTATGTAATACTGTTTTAGTACTTTCTGCTATACTTTTCTCTGTCGTTGTGTGATGGCCTGTAATATTGATAGACTATATCGCTCTGTTTCTCTTACTGTCTTTTGATTTATTTTTGCTTAGTTGCATCGCATGTGTGGTTGTGATTTATTTCCTGCTTTTGGTTATTTCTCGTTGGATGATTAGGTCTTGGGATTAGTCAAGGCGAGCCGATCTCGGATCCTGCAGGGATCTGGGATCGAGTCGTAACACAGTCTTCAAAGAATGCAAAACCAAACTTCAATGAAGCACAGAATATTCTATTAGAGGCTAATTTGGAGATATAAACAACTAAATGCTACTTACAAGAATGGAAAAGTGATGGTGGCTACAATTTGCTTGACCTCGAGGAACTATTTCTTTGATGCGATGGTAATGGAAACTAAGGACCTTACACCACTGGAAGCAGAATTGAGTGCAATCAATGCAGGCTTGGATTTAGCTAATTCATATGGTTGTTATAAGGTAGTTGATGATGTGTGGCTCTGATGAGAGACTCATCATGGCTCTTAAATACCCTTAATTAACTAATTTTCCTAGTTAATTAGCTAGAAATATGTTTATTTCAGGTTTAATTATAGTATAAGCAACAATATATTAAAAGACCATAAAATAAGTTAATAATAATATATTAAATGTCAATTAACGTTATTAATAATTTAAATAATAATTTGGACTCGAATTATAAATATTTAGCTACCTAATTAATATTTAATTTAACATTATTAATATTTAACCCTAAGTATGTAATAACTTAAGTAACATAATTAATTAAAATAAATAAAGCTAAATGGGTCAAAAATGTAAATTCAAGGCATTTATATAATATTTATCTAATTTATTATATATAAAAAGTTGGAAAAGAATTAAATTAAATTTAACTTAAAATGCCTCAATTTACATTCTGGTCCTCAGAAATCATTTCAATCGAGTCTTTTTATGCATTTTTAGGTCCTTAAGTTCTTTTTCATATAGGTCCCTATGAGTATCATCTTTTTCTTCCTCTTCTTCTTTTTCATCCATCTGGACGATCCTCATCAGCTAGTCTCCGCACCACTTGATCACCACCCATCCACCATCAGAACTCCTTCGCCAAGCTTCCAAAGCTTCAGCTTATTCTCCCCTCCGCATCCAATGGTGTGGATAACTCTTTAATCCTAATTAGGGTTGGAGGTTAACTTCACCGGCATTGGAGACGACACCGGTGGTTATCTTAAACCTAGACCTATACCCGTCCAGGTACACCTCCCTTGACTACCACCGCAACCTATTTAAACCCCTCTACCCCTCTGATTTCAAGGGTCAGTTCCCTATCCTTCTTCCCCCAACTGAACTGGCGATAGGCTATTCTTCCACCACTTTCGGTGACGTCTCACCTCTCTATCGGAGCGTCTCCGCCAGAGGCGTTTGCCTCCCTTAACCCCTCTTCCTCTCCCGCGACTGTGACAGGGCTTGGGAGCGCACCGCCACTCTCTCTCTTCGCTTCCTTTCTCTCTGGAGATCTTCCCCAAACCCTCTGATTTCGTCCTCCGTTAAGCAGCTATCGACGGAGATCCCTCCCCCTCACTTCATCCAAGTAAAAGTAGAGTAGCTAGGCTTAGTTAGGTTAGCTTAGGTAGATCAATTAGCTTAGTTTAGTTAGATTTCCAGGTTCCTTCTCCAGCTCCGAAAAGGCCAATTCTGACCTCGCTGGACCTTGTTCCACCATTTCAAACACCTGTACACCTTTCTCTACCTCTCACTATCACACTCCACTTCTTTTCCCTCACTTTTAGCAGCTTTATCACCTAGACCACCTCCACCTCCATCGGCGACCTCCGCTATCCATGGCGGAGGTCGACGACGTATTTCACACCCAATTAGGTCCTCCATCACCTTTTTCATTCCTTAAGGACCTTCCCAACTTACTTAATTGATCCTATAACGCATTATATCAAAAACACCCAAATCACATCAACCTCCTGAGCCCGCTGTCAATGGCAACTCAGGAGGAGTTCTTCCACCTAATCTGTCACCTCTAGATCATCGTCACACTTCACTAACCAAATCCCCTAACTCAATTGAGTGGGGGATTTGCTCTTGAGTTCAGACAAACTCAAGAAGCAATCTTCCTGAGTTTTTGATCAATTTGTGATCAAGAACTCTAATTGCTTTAATTGTTATGTTCCTGAGGTTATCTGCAACCTCAGGAATCTTCTAAGATAGTTTATGAGCTGTTTCTTGGAGTTTTAGACTCCAACACTTCTTTTCTGAGTTCATCGAACCTCCGACGAGCTCCGATAAGTTGATTCTAAGCTTCGGCCCTTAGGACTTCTTGAGAAGCTCCAGATTACTTCTTCTCGACCTATGGATTAAATTTTAGGAGTTAAAATTATGTTTTATGATCTGAGCTCCTTATTGAGTTCTGTCTTCTCCAACTCCGACAGAGTTGGAGAGACTAATTCTTTGAGGTTTCCAGCTATCCAATAGGTCAACAAGCATCAGAAGAGTCTGTAAAACCTATTTTAGGTTTAAGATTAGTCTTAAAGCTTCTGGAGTCTTCTATCGAACACAACCACCTTTGATCTCAGGCGGCGCTGCCTGTTAGCACTGCTAGAGTTATTAAAGCTTGATTTTGACACGTGTAATAACATCCTGAGGGTGGATTAAATCGGAATTAGGCTTTAAATTGTTCTCTGATGCCTTAAATATGGAAGTCAAATCTTAGCGGTAGAAAGTCAAACTTGGGATGAAATTGAGGATTAAAAGTTTGATTCAATGATTTAGTGAGTTATCTGAGTTTCTAGGACAATTTAGAGTTTGTTTGAACTGATTTATTGGTGCTTTATTTTGATTTAATCAAGATTTAGTTTGCTATGAGTTTTGGGTTCCAAAAGGAACCCAACACTGTTTGCAGTGTTTTTGTTGAGATTCAAACCTAAATCCTACCTACATCAATTACTTTTCACATCCTGAAATCATTTAGACCTCTTTTTGAGATTAATTCCTCTCTGTTGGATGAATTCGAGCTCAAATTCAAGTTCTGAAGCTCTTTCATGAAGTATTTCAACTTCTGCTGCTTCTTGAGCACCTTCATGATCTCTTATCTTCTCCATTTGATGCAGAATGCATCACTGAAGACTTCCAGGTCTTCAGTTGAGAGCTATAGCCCTTCATCAGGTCATTAGACCTGAATCTCCTCTCTGTAGGCTTAAACAGCCATGTGAAACATCTAACTTCGTCCATCAAATCAGTGGATCAAATGAGTTTATAGCATGAATCATGTAGAGCATTCCACCAGCTCTCAATCGAGCCCTTGTTTTCTCGATTTAGTCACTTGTGCCGACCGGAATCTTCAAGTGAAGATTAGCCTGGAAGGGTTGAACATGGTCCCACCTCAGGAGTTCTGGAATGCTCGACTTAGTATAAGTTGAAAACGTGCTACGATCCCCTCGGTCGTCAGCGCAAGGCACAAATATTACAAGCATTTGTGTGGGTGCATGCATGGGTACGTACCTATGCGTGGGTGTGTTCACCTGTGGGTGTGCGTGCATGGGCCTAATTGTGGGCGTGGATGTGTGTAGGCCTGGAATGGCATGGAACTGTGCATTGTGAAAAAAATAACTAAAACCCACCTGATTGAACTAGGTCAGACCTCGAGTAAGGTCTGGTCCCATCCTATAGGGTGCTGTGTATCCCCGAAAGAGGTTTGACAGTTGATGGGAATACCATCATGAGCCATAACTAGTTTAATTTAGTTATTATCAAGGAATAAATGCTCCTACATAACTGCCAGAGAGCCCTAATTTATTGCATGATCATTTTGAGAGGCAAGAAAATAGGGTTAAAACTATAATTTTACCATCATATCTTGAATGCAGAACAACCACAGTTTTTCCAAGGGGGTAATTAAGGGTCAAATGGTCTTAAATATCTAACAAGTGGGTTAACATAGACAGAAAAGGGTTTTCGTGTGTTTTGAGAATTAAATGACTTCTAAAATCCTAAAAATAGACCCGCTTAGTTAACTGAGGTTCTAGTCATGATAAAATTCACGTAAATCCTCTAAAATTCATAGAAAAATATTATCTAGGTTTTGGTACATTCAATTTGACCATCAGAATCCGTCTTGACCCAAAATAGAGTCCTAGATAGACATTTGCCCTAAATTAGATTTTTGCATAAATTACTCAGTCAAACGGGGTCAAAATCTAAATCTAACTTCACTATTAAATTTCTTGGGTTCAAATTAGGTTTTTACCAAAATTTAGGCCTAATCTGAGATCATCTTGACCAAGTTTGCATTTTGGTCCAGTAAGACTCTTTATCTCATTCAGATCCTTAGCTTTTTGAATTCCTTGCAAATGGCCCCCTAACTTTGTCATCGTTTTCACAAAAAGGTTTCTGCAGCCATGAATCCTATTCCTACGACTCCGACAACCTTTGATTGAAGAGAACTCCTTCTCTGATCGATTAATCCCTTCCAAAATTTGAAGGGAGATTCCTTGATGAGTCATCTTTCCATTGAATCCACCTATTAGCCCAAAAACTTTCCCAATCTCTCATGCGAATGCATGAGATATTAGGGTATCCTAGAATTCCTATCTCCGGCGAAGCTTTCCAAGCTTGGGAAGCTTGCTTCCTAAGCTCAAAACTCCTTCCAAAGGCCTACAAAAGACCTCCAGATCAAACCGAAGGTTCCAGACTTGATTTTGGCTTGGAACACCATAAATTCCTCCCCCCTTGTCCGGCCGGAGAGCTCCTCAAGCTCCAGCGATGTAAACATGTTTACATTACATAAGATGTATATTTATGCATGTTCTTAAGTATAGAATTGCATTGCATACTATAAATATTGCATAACATGCATCAATTTGCATTTAGATTAGTTTGAATAAAATGGAGGTTAATTGTCTCATTTTATGTTCAGAGACGGGGCAAATTTTTATCGAGGCTTCGAATCGAAGATCCAGCCGTATAGATGTGATCAGGGCGACGATTGGAGTTCGACTCCAAGATCGCCCTAATCAGGCACCTGTAGCATCAAATAGAGACCAAGGAACCCTAAAAGATCAAGGGCCAAGATGGTGTGAATCTGCACTTCAGAGGACAAATCCGACCGCACTGATGGATTCGAATCGACGATCGCAGCCTAACGGCGTGAAAATCGACTCAATCCAACAATCGTGGCACCATCTGCATCATCCAAAAGATGGACGGCCAAGGTGGCACCATCTTAGCCGCCCAACCGACCGTTGCACCCGCCGCATCTTCTCTTCTTCAATCTGATCATTGCTTCTCCGCCGTTGGATGATCATCCAACGGCTGCGGGGCGCGCATGCACATTTCAAGAGCGTGACACAAACGCGCTGGTGGTGCATTGGTCGAAAGCGCTCCCGCGAAGCAAGGGCACCCGTTCGAAGCCCTGAGTGCTTCAATATGGCGAGGGTGCGTGCGGGCGATGAGGAGCGCTCGATCGTGATCAAGTGGCTACGCACGCTCGATAGCGCTCACGCTCCATCAGACGCGGGCAAAGAACGCTGGATCTCACGCGAGCGTTGTGCGCAAAGGAGGCGAGGCGAGAAGCGCTCTCAGTCGTTCAATCTCACGATCGAACGGTCGAGATCTACAGAACGTGGAGCATGCATTTCATACACGGGAAGCAAGCAGCTGCCCTACTACGCCCACGATGGGGAATTAGCGACGGTTTTATCCGTCACTAAAGACCCTTGATTTAATGTTTTGAGATTAAAAAGATCAAATTACCCTCATTCCTTGCAACTATAAAAGGAGACCTCCTCCATACGAAATCTTCATCCCTTCCTTCTCTCCTCTACCTCTCCAAAGCTCAAGAGAAGCTTGTCCCACACCCGGGATGCTCCTCGCGAGATAAAGTCAAATTTTCGCTCTCATTTCGGAAGCGGATCCCGCGATGACGACGACGTGCTGCCCCATTCTCGTTCCTCCTACTTCGACCTCCTTCTTCCCGCTCCATCCTCCTTTGTGCAGGCGGTGTCTCGTCCGGCTCGTCATCTAAGCGATCGTCAAGGATGATAACTTCCCTCTCCCATTCTTCTTTACAGCTTTCTAGAGTAGAATTTTCCTACTTTCTAGTGTAGCTAATTTCTCTCTTTCTAGTATAATTCTTCTCTAGTTTTATTGTATAAACATTTTGAATTATTAAATGCATGTTTTCTCTCTCTATCTTTCGTTTATTCTGATTGTTAATATGGCTTCATTGTAATTACATCGCTTCACTTTTCAACAAAAATTCTAAAAAATAATATAATTGCGAATATAGATCGACGTAGCCTCCCTGAGTTCGACCCAGGATTTCCATTCCGGTATAAATTTTATTTGTTGAACACGAGTTTTTCGCTTTCATACTACGACGACACGTTTTTTCAAAACCAAATACGTTAACATAGCAACTCGTAGCTTCAACATTTTGGCGCTGTTGCCGGGGAGGCAATGATTTCCGATCTTCTTTTCACATTTCACGTGCTTTATTGTTTTCTAACTTACTTTCTCTTGTGTCTATTGTTTTACAGAGACCTCCATCAGGGAATCATCACACGGTAGACCGAAGTAAAGTGCAGTTGAAGACAACTGTAAGTGCTCCCCATTCTTCCCCCCTCTATAGATTTCATTTGCCACATTAAATCCAAATTCCAATTAACCTAGGTGTTTGCATAAATCATAGGAATAGTTTGGTTGTTTGGATTCTCACTCACATTCATTCCACCCTCGTTTATAAAAAAAAAAAATAACAAAAAGATAATCTTGTGGGGTAATTTTCAACAAACACATAACGTACACCCACATTCAAGGCACTTAATCTAATTGATTTGTTTCTACTCAACCGGGTTATGATCTGTGGAACCGATACACACAAAGGAACACATAAAAGAGTAGAAATCATTCTAGGTCAACCATTTTTGTGTGCCTAACTTAGTGGTGCATTTGTGGACAGTTGTTTGAGTTGTTTGGGCCGCACCACTCTACTTAAAATCAACTCATCAAGTAACTCCTCATTAGGGTTTTCAATCTAGGTCTATTCCAGGCACTCCACCTTCTTTCTGGTTTTAAAGGAAAGCAATTTTCACCCATGTTTGACAACCTGATTTGCCTCGAAACTTGATTTCAATCAACCTAATTTGAAATCCTAAAAGCTACTTAAGCAAGATTTGAACATTAAAATCCACGCATCACAAATAATCTTGCTTGAAAACCCTGGTTGTGCACACACTTACACAATTCTCAATCAATCATTAAGGGCGCAACCCATTTTAAGGGCCCATCACATTCCATAAGCACCACAATCCCAGGCCTTAATAAAAGTGAGTAGACGTTGGCCTTAAGGTTTGATTCGCTCTTCAGGGCTTAGTCTGAGATTGTCTTTGATTAACCTACTTGTACTGATTAATCTGATGTCTAGCTATGGGAGTAGCATCAAACGACCGCGGCTGGGGGGTACACTAGGAACCGGAGGCGAAAGCTATGGGAGTAGCGTCAAACGACCGCGGCTGGGGGGTACACTAGGAACGGGAGGCGAAATCCAAAGGAAGAACCTTCTCCCCAATCCCTCCTAACTGGTTGGATTAAACAGACGCAAGTAGAGTAAATCACTTACAGTCTTAAGGTTGGTTTTGGGAGTTAGTAGATCCTTAGGCTACCCCACTTAAGGACAGCCTTGTTTTGTTGTGCTGCAGGGTCCCTGTCCCCAGTCCTTCCAACCTTCTCCTAGTTTATGCTGGGAAGACGATCATTGAATCCCCGATTGGAAGGACCACTAGAGTATTCTAGGAGGCGCAAATCGGATTTTGGTCAAATTGATCCCATGGCCGACCAATAGCCTCCTCTGCCTGGAGATCCACAGGAAGAATTCCGAAGGCAGCTAGAACAAATACAGAGAATGCAGGAATGGTTCTAGAGAATGCAGGGTGCTCAGCCCTTGAAGGATTTTTATGATTCTTCAAATTACGAGGAATGTCCTGGCGTCCAGATTCTAGCCGGCGACGTAGAAATCAAGCCCTAGGTGTTAAGCCTAATCAAACATTATCATGGGCTTGGCTCCGAAGATCCATTTCAGCACTTGGAGGACTTGACCACTTTAGTCCAGACCACCAAGGCACGAAACGTAAATGAGGAGAAAATGATCATGAGGCTCCTCCCCCACTCTCTTAGAAATAAGGCCGCACATTGGTATAGGACAATAGGAAGATCAATTGCAACTTGGTCGAACGTACCAATGCCTTGAGACGGGCAATCACTACCTTTACCCAACGGCCGGGGGAGTAGTTTCATGTGGCCTGGGAGCGATTTCAGGACCTATTGCGGTGGTGTCCACACCAGGAGGTGCCGAAATGGCAACTCATGTAAATCTTCTATCATGGGTTGACTGAGCAACTCAGAAATCATGTGGATGCTTCTTGCGGAGGCAATTTCCTCAATAAAGACGCAGATAGTGCACACAATTTATTTGAGGAAATGAGTGAGAATTCAATCAATCATGCCTCCATGGATACATTTAACCAGTCCCAGCAGCCCATATCAAATGTCAATGAAGTCCATAACTCTCATTCATTTGATATGGAATTGATTTGTAACAAACTAGACAAGGTGGACTTGGTTGCTAAGAGAATGGAAGAGTGGATGGCTGAAAATTCTATAAACAACTCTCGATCCACTCAATCCCAAAATTCGGGATTCCATTCTTCATGAGCTCCTTCTAGACTGGAGTTCGTGAATCAATTCGATGCGACTCAACCTGTGAGTCAGCATTTTTCGAAACCCCATGGGTTCCAAACTGGGGCCTTTGATCCCAGTTTTTCTGATCCTTCCCTTTCTTTCTCTCCATCCTCACCCTATGAGGATGTCTGTGTTGTACAAGAGAATGTTAGATCCAATCCCTACTCTAATGCTTATAATCCGAGTTGGAGAAACCACCTTAACTTCTCTTGGAAAAACTCAGGGCAACAGACCTAATTCCGACCCGACAACTATGCTCCGCAACGACCAATGGGTCAGGGTCATGTATATACTCAGTTGCCTCCAAATCAGGTCAATCAGCCAGCTTGGAATGGCCATCAACCCGCAGGGCAGGCTGATTTGAACCGACAAATGGTAGAGATGCAAGGATCCATGCTCCAGCTCATGCAATAAATAAAAACCTCACTGGATAGCTTGCAGTCCGGGCTCATTGCTAACTCTCGTCAAACCGGATCTCTACCATCCCAACCCGTACCCAACCTGCGAAATATTCTGAATCCGGGCAACCAAGCCCATGGGTACGGAAATCAGAGGGACCCACAGCACATGCTCAGGTGGTTGAGCAGGGTTCCTCCTCTTCTTCTTCTTCTGCAAATCAACAATTTTTGGCTAATCAAGCCCCTCCAGTCTTTCCTAACCCTCCCCAAGATCCAAACTCTTCTGCATCTGCAAATTCTGTCACCTTGAGGAGTGGTAAGCAGACTCAGGAACCACAACTACACTGTTCTGATCTACTGAATCTTGACGAACCTGAGGAGAGAGAGGAGAATTCTGGAGGAGAAATCAAGGCTCAGGAACCTGATTCCAAAGATTTGACTCATGTTCCTTTTCCTGAAACCTTGATCAAATCAAAGAAGAAGAAGTCTGTTGATAGCAACGAAGAGCTTCTGAATCTATTTAAGAATATTGAGATCAATATCCCGCTCCTCAATGCTATCAAGCACATACCAGCTTACGCGAGATTTTTAAAGGATTTATGCACACAAAAGCGTAAGTCAAGAGAATCTGTTCCAAGGAAGGTGGTACTCTTCGGGCAGGCTAGTTCTGTTATCATGCACCACCTCCCTCAGAAAAAGAGAGATCCAGGTGCTCCGTTGATTTCTTGCGTCATTGGAGATTACACATTTGATAGAGAACTTTTGGATCTGGGTGCATCCATCAACCTAATTCTGACTTCTCTTTACGAGAAGTTTGGATTAGGTGAACTTCAGCTAATGTAACGACCCGTTTCCCGAGTCCCTACGAGACACGAGAACCGGACCGACTCGACTAATCCCAAGACCCAGTCGTCCAACGAGGAAGTAACCAAAAGACAGTAAAATAAACCACATTCAGCATGAATATAGCTAACAGTAAGAAAGTACAGCAGTAAGGAAAGAAACTACTACAGTAGGTACCACCACAACAGTAAAACAACATTTATCATATAACAAAAACTGCAGGTAAAGAAGGTACAGCGGAAACAAAAACTACTCACTAGAACAGAAACAAAAGGGGTACAAAAGCTGTGGTAACTCTACTGGACCCTACTCGGCCCAGCGTCCTCTGCAGCCGCCGACCCTGGCTGCTCAACACCTGGTCCTGAAAAAGGTAACGAGTGTAACACGTCAGCAAAACGCTGAGTAGAGTGGCAAACTAACTAAAGGCAACAGTAGAGTGTACAGTAGCTGTTATGTTCTATTACTTCCTTTATTCACATCTTTCAATTTTTCTTACTATTTCATTTATTTCTCAGATCCTTTACTTGATCTCGAATGTCCTCGTGGGAACGATCTTGATTGCAGTCTTTTCCAAAAGTAGAAGTAGCACGTGGTGCTCTCCTGGCCGGGAGAGTCCCCCGTGGTGATCCTACCCTCAGTCAACCACCCCAAGGTCACTGACAGACGTAACGGTGACTACGGCACGCGCGATAAACGCATAGGTAGCTAGCCCGCACTGGCACGCGGTCAGTCGTTTCCGTTAACGGGTGCGCCCAAAGCACAGCACGGAACCAGGGCAGAGCCCTCTCAGTAACAGGGGTCCAACCCCTCTACAGTAACCAAACCGGGGCCTTGCCCCTCCACAGTCCGCGCACCCTCGCCTGACTACCCTGGTTTGCCCTAGTGGGCCTAACAAGTCGGTGAAGGAGGCTAGCAGAACCCCGGGGCCCGTGGGGTAGCTAGTACTCTCTTAACACTACTAGCTCTCCTCGGTACTACGTACACGAGGGCCAACAAGTCGGTACAGAGCGGCCAATCCTAACCCCGGGTCCCTGGGGCGGCTGGCCCCACTCTGCACTAAACAGGTACAGGTACTTCCCTTGGTACTGCGTACCCAAGAGACAGTACAAACTACATCTCAGTTCCATTCCTTTTTCTTTCCAGGAGTTCCACTCCTAATTCCCCGTAGGGTTCCAGCTCTTTATCTCAGAACATCATATGTTTCACTTTCCAGATTCACATTCTCAAAATCCATGATCTCAAACATGTTTCTTTATTCATAACAGGCAGCTGTTAATTAAATTTACAGGCAGCTTTATGTATTCCTTTCCAATTTTCCAAGACTGCAGTAATATACATTCCACTAGTTTTTCCACCCTAGGATTCATGCCATATCCTAGGATCTATCATACAATCTAGTTTTCCGGCCCTAGGATTCATGCAACACCTAGGAGCTATCATTCCATATATTTCTCATTCCTAGGATTCATGCAATGCCCTAGGTTCTAGTTATGGTTCCATACTTTAACAGATTTTATTAATACTTAAAGCCACTCTACCAGGTACAACGGGAGTAGTGGGGGCGTGATCGGGAATCCCGCGTGCCTCCGCGACTCTCAAGACTACAACTGAACGAGATCCTGTCACAAGGATCAAACATAAGGAGTGTCTCAAAACAGTGTATAGCTACTGTAGGCGGGTAGAGGAATTAATTCTGAAACGAACGCAACTCGAATCGCGGAAAACGGAGCCCAAACGGGCCCTAAACGGGTCGAGAAAGACAATACTGTGCAAAATCAGACGTCTGGAACTCCTTCCAGACGTCTTAAACGGTGGATCAGAGAATTACCTGTTCGGCTTGGTTCCCCGGACGTCCAGAAGTCTGTGGGGACGTCTGCCTAGATCCCAGACGTCCGATGGTCCCTCCGGACGTCTGGAGGTCACTCCCGCCGTCTGGTACAACTTTCAGACGTCTGATTCGCAAGGGATGGCGAATCAGCGAACCTGCGCACGGCCAACCCCCCTCCCTCAGTACGGTCAGTCGACAAGAAGGAAGAAGAAAGCGGAAACTCACCTTTCAGACGTCTGTATGATCTTACAGACGTCGACCTTGCCGTCTGGCTATCAATCCAGACGTCTGATTCTGGAAATTTTTCCAGAATCAGGACCCTGCTCGGCCTCCGCTCGCGACGCCGCCCGCGTCGCACCTCGCGCGTCTGCTGCTCAGCCCGCAGCAGGTCCCTCTCCGCGTCGCTCCGCGCCCCCTGCGCCCTCCGCCGGCCGGCCAAGCCGCTCCGGCGAGCTCGCCCTCACGGCAGAGCCCCGCCCTCGCACGCCGCACCTCCTCCGCGCTCACTGCGGCTGCCGCTGCCGCTGCGCCCTCGCGTCCGCTCGCTCTCGCGCACAGGCAGGAGAAGAAGGAAGAAGATGGTGGAGACGGGAGGGGAGGCGCGCCCTTTTAAGGCCGCGCGAGGAGGAGAGAGAAGGTGGTCGCAGCCGCCTGCAGCCGCAGAGAAAGAGGGCAGAATCGCAGGTCTACGCGCACAGGCGCGCAGACGAATCTCCCGTGCGAACATAACTGTTCTCCAGACGTCTATAAACTATCCCGGACGTCTGGTCAGACGTCTGGATGTGATCCCAAACGTCTTGTCCGACGTCTGGGCCACCTCCCAGATGTCTTAAAAGGCGTCTGGGGCACGCGCTCGTTACAGCTAACTTCAGTAACGCTACAGTTAGCGGACCGCTCAGTCACAAATCCGCGAGGCATTATTGAAGATGTTATAGTTAAGGTCAAGGATTTCTATTTTCCCGTAGATTTCCTTGTCCTTGACATGGATGTACCTGAAAATCTGAAGAACACGCCCATCATTCTAGGGTGTCTATTCCTAGCTACCGCTAAGGCTAACATTAATTGTGAAAGCGGTAGCATGGAAATCGCCTTTGGGGATCAACGAATGAAATTGGATATTTTTAAGGCGATTAATAAATTTGAGGATTGTGGATTTATTGAAGAACTTGAGGTGTATAATGAAAACATTGAAACTTGTTTGATGATTTCTTCAATTGAAAGTTCCTCCTTTGATAACGACTTCGACCTGCAACCCTCTATGGCAGACCTGCCATCTTCTGAAGAGGTTATTGATTTTATTCACTCACAACCTCTTCCTCTTATTAAGTCTTCAGCATCGTCCTTACCATCAATCATCAACCCACCCCAGCTTGAACTGAAACCATTGCCTAAGAATTTGAAATATCAATTTTTAAGACCTCAGAAGATGCTCCCTGTGATTATCGGTGCTAAATTAACAAAGGAGCAAGATATTAAATTGATCAAGATCCTGAAGGAACACAAGGAGGTAATTGGTTAAACCATTCATGACCTCAGGGGGATCGAGCCATCTTACTGCAATCATAGAATATTCTTGCAAGATGGATCCCGCCCTTCTTGCCAGATGCAGAGGAGATTAAATCCAAATATGCGAGAAGTGGTCAAAAAGGAAATCATCAAGTGGCTCGATGCAAGAATTATCTATCCAATCTCTGATAGTCCCTAGGTAAGTCCCATGCAGATTGTTCTGAAGAAAGCCGGGATTACCATTGTGACTAACGAGAGAGGAGAATCTATCACAACTTGTTCAACTTCCTCTTGGAGGGTTTGTATTAATTACAGGAAGCTGAACACAGCCACTAAAAATGATCATTTTCCCCTGCCTTTCATCGATCAAATCTTGGAAAGACTAGCTGGGAAGAAGTACTTCTGTTTTCTTGATGGCTACTCAGGATACAACCAAGTTCCTATCCATCCCGAGGATCAGGAAAAAACTACTTTCACCTGTCCCTACGGAACCTTTGCTTTGCAATGCACCTGCGACTTTTCAAAGGTGTATGCTGGCCATATTTTCTGACATGGTGGGAGAGTTTATGAAAGTCTTCATGGATGATTTCTCTATTTTCGGAGAATCATTTGACTCTTGTTTGGCTAATCTGGAAATGATTTTAAGCGATGTATCAAAACACGATTGGTCCTTAGCTGGGAAAAGAGTCATTTCATGACCCAAGAAGGCATCATCTTGGGTCATATAATCTCTGAATGGGGAATCGAAGTGGATAAAGCTAAGGTTGATGCTATCGCTAAACTTCCACCTCCCACATCTGTTGAACAAATCCGATCATTTCTTGGTCATGTGGGATTCTATCAAAGATTCATCAAGGATTTCTCGAAGGTTGCTCGTCCCTTGAGCAATCTTCTTGCCAAAGAAACGCCGTTTGTTTTCAATGAATCATGCCAAAAGGCATTTGATTTCCTAAAAATGGCAATCACCTATGCTCCAGTGTTGCAACCACCAATTTGGACATCCCCTTTTGAGATCATGACCGACACTTCTGATTATGCGGTCAGGGCTGTCTTAGGTCAGAAAATTGATAGAAAGCCCTCTGTCATCTACTACACTAGTAAAACTCTGGATGAAGCCCAAAGGAATTACACTATTACTGAAAAGGAATTACTAGCTGTAGTGTTCGCTTTGAAAAAATTCAGGGCTTATCTCTTAGGGTCTCATGTTATCATCTATACCAACCACTCGGCCTTGAGACATCTCTTGGCCAAAAAGGATGTAAACCCTGACTTATTCGTTGGATTCTTTTGCTTCAAGAATCTGATCTTGAAATCAAGGATAAAACCGGAGTACAAAATGTGGTGGCGGATCATTTGTCGAGACTCCTAGGTGATTCTTCTCGTCCAGACATTCCGATTGCTGACACTTTTTCGGACGAAGCTATTCTTACAGTTTTAGGTGTCCATACCCCGTGGTTTGTTCACATTGTTAACTATTTGGCCGCTGGTCAAATCCCCCAGGATTGAACCAAGCAACAACGGGATAGACTCAAATCTGAGGTCAAATACTACTTCTGAGAGGACCCTGAACTGTACCGCATTGGCTCTGATCAGATTATTCGCCGATGTGTATCGGAGAATGGATTCAACTGTATACTCGAGTTCTGCCATGCATCTAGGTGTGGTGGACATTTCTCCAGGAAAAAGACGGCTGCAAAAATCTTGCAATCTAGCTTCTATTGGTCGTCTTTATTTAAGGATGCCCAGGATTTCTCAAGGTCATGTTCTCGATGTCAGGCACTCGGGAGCATAACTAAAAGAGATATGATGCCCTTAAACCCAATTCTTCCTGTCAAAATTTTTGATGTTTGGGGCATTGATTTCATGGGACCCTTTCTTCCTTCATTTGGACATCAGTACATTCTTGTTACTGTTGATTATGTGTCCAAATGGATTGAGGCGATCCCCACACGAACCAATGACCACAAGGTGGTCATCGATTTTGTCAAGAAAAATATCTTCGGCAGGTTCGAGATTCCGAGGGCCATCATCAGTGGTGGTGGCACTCATTTTACTAATGCCTAATTCCGAAATTTATTGGCCAAATACGGGGTTAATCACCGAATTTCCACACCTTACCATCCCTAAACGAATGGACAAGCTGAGATCTCCAATCGGGAGATCAAGAACATTCTACAGAAAATGGTTAGGTCTGATCGCAAGGACTGGACTCAAAAGCTTGAGGATGCTTTTTGGGCCTACCGTACGGCGTATAAAATGCTCGACATGTCTCCATTTCGTTTGGTGTATGGAAAGGCATGCCATCTACCCGTAGAGATTGAACACAGGGCATTCTGGGCAATCAAACAATGCAATTTATATCTGAATTTAGCTGGGAAGACCAGGAAACTTCAACCATCTAAGTTGGAGGAGCTTAGAAATGATGCATACGAGAATTCCATGATCTACAAGGCTCGGACCAAAGCTCTACATGATCAATTGATTTCCCGCAAGAGCTTTGAGCCGAACCAGAAGGTCTGGTTATTTGATTCTAGACTTAAGCTTTTTCTTGGCAAACTTAGATCTAAATGGAATGACCCATTCATAATTGACCAGATTTTTCCAAATGGAGCTATTCAGATTTCTGACCCAAAGACGGGCAACACATTTAAAGTCAACGGTCAACGTCTGAAGTCTGTTATTGACCGTACTCTTCCAGAACCCTTCTCAGACACTGTTGCTCTAGCCATTCTGTGACTTCTTTGGCTGGACTTCGCCTAGCTGACAGTATTAAACTCAGTAGTTGTACATATGACACAAAGCTGACACAAGCTTCATATTCAAGTGACATCTTTCATACTCTACCCTTTCTTTCATGTCTCTTTCTCAATGTGGACATTACATCAGCTAGGCATGGGGGGATGGATTCATTTTGGAATCATTTGGTCAGCTTTGTGAAATTCATGTAAATTGTTTTTCTTTTCTTATTTATACATAAAAAAAAAGTTGAATTAGGAAGGAATAGTTGGACATTAGGATTTTTCAATCCTGGGAAATATTACATTAGGATCTGAACACAAAGACCCTTCAGGTCTTTGAACTTAATCGACCTGTGTATCCACTAAGATGTGGATTTGTTTTTCGTGTCCTCGCCAACCTTAATTCTATTGTATATTGAGTAAATAAGTTTGGGTGATAAGTACACGACTTATCAACCCACCCTCTGATTTGAGGGAACTTTGAGTTTTAAGCATCTACACACTTTCTTTGCACTGACTCGTTGTTCGGCTATTTTAACGGAAATTGGGTAGCCAATGAACCTTCTAGGGTGATATGGCTGGCAAGTTATCGTGGGTAACAGCCCATAGGTAGGTTGTCTAGAACCCAGTCACTTGACCATTCTCCTTTTGCTGCCTTTAGGTAAATCTTAGACCAGGGAAGCCACCTACTTAAAAAAAAAAAAGGAGAAAAGAAAAAAAAAAAGAAATAAGCCACACTTCGCTGCACGAGTATGGCTAGCAAGTTGTCGGTGGTAACAGCTCATCGATCAATTGTCCAAAACCCAGCTCAATAAATGCACTGAAAATTTCCAAAACACTTAGGAAGAAGCGAGGAAGTTGAATAAACCAGGGAGATATACACTGGATTCACCCTTGTGTTGACCCTGTAAAAATAAAAGTAGGGAGAAAGCTACCGGTTGTAAAGATACACCTTTAGGCAGTATTTTCTTTTTAAGGTCACCTAGAGGCGTAGAAACCCGAAGTCTGTTTTAACTGCCGATCAACGAGTCTATCACATTCACAATAAGATGCTTAGAACTTAGGGTTCTCATCAAATCTTGGGTGAGTTGAATGGCCATAGAAAGCCACTCTTAAACCCTGAAAATCCAAAAAAAAATTAGAAAAGAGAAAAAAGAGAAAGAAAATTTTCTTTGAATAAGGCAAGGGCTTGAGGCAATCTGCATTTTGGCAGATACTCAGGCACTGTTGTGTCTTTGAAAGTTCAAATCCTAAGTAAGCATTTTCTTAATGATTGAAAATAACTCATGTCCAAATAATCCAACCTAATTCTTTTATAAATAGCATATAGTTTTGCTAGGGACTAGTAAAAGATAGGCATGGGGGTGTGATGTAAACATATTTACATTACATAAGATGTCTATTTATGCATGTTCTTAAGCATAGAATTGCATTGCATACTATAAATATTGCATAACATGCATCATCTTGCATTTAGATTAGTTTGAATAAAATGGAGGTTAATTGTCTCCTTTTATGTTTAGGGATAGGGCAAATTTTTATCGGGGCCTCGGATCGAAGATCCAACCTTACAGATGTGATCAGGGCGACGATTGGAGTTCAACGACTCCAAGATCGCCCTAATCAAGCACCTGTAGCATCAAATAGAGATCGAGGAATCCTAAAAGATCAAGGGCCAAGATGGTGTGAATTCACACTTCATACGACAAATCCGACTGCACTGATGGATTTGGATTGACGATCGCAGCCTAACGGCATGAAAATCGACTCAATCCAACAATCATGGCACCATTTGCATCATCCAAAAGATGGACGGCCAAGATGGCGCCACGTGGCACCATCTTAGCCACCCAACCGGCCGCTGCACCCGCCGCATCTTCTCTTATTCAATCTGATCATCGCTTCTCTGCCATTGGATGATCATCCAACGGCTGCGGGGTGCGCATGCACATTTCAAGAGCACGACACAAACGCGCTGGTGGCGCGTTGGTCGAAAGCGCTCCCACGAAGCAAGGGCGCCCGTTCGAAGCCTTGAGCGCTTCAATTTGGCAAAGGCGCGTGCGGGCGATGAGGAGCGCTCAATCGCAATCGAGTGGCTGCGCACGCTCGATAGCGCTCACGCTCCATCAGACGCGGGCGAAGAACGCTGGATCTCACGCGAGCGTTGCGCGCAAAGGAGGTGCGACGAGAAGCGCTCTCAGTTGTTCGATCTCACGATCGAACGATCGAGATCTTCAGAACGTGGAGCGTGCATTTCATACGCGGGAGGCAAGCAGCCGCCCCACTACGCCCACGATAGGGCATTAGCGATGGTTTTATCCATCACTAAAGACCCCTGATTTAATGTTTTGAGATTAAAAAGATCATATTGCCCTCATTCCTTGTAACTATAAAAGGAGACCTCCTCCATACGAAATCTTCATCCCTTCCTCCTCTCCTCTACCTCTCCAAAGCTCAAGAGAAGCTTGTCCCACACCCAGGATGCTCCTTGCGAGATAAAGTCAAATTTTCAATCTCATTTCGGAAGCGGATCCCGCGACAACGACGACATGCTGCCCCATTCTCGTTCCTCCTGCTTTGACCTCCTTCTTCCCGCTCCATCCTCCTTTGTGCAGGCAGCGTCTCGTCCGGCTCGTCATCTAAGCAATCGTCGAGGAGGATAACTTCTCTCTCCCATTCTTCTTTATAGCTTTCTAGAGTAGAATTTTCCCACTTTCTAGTGTAGCCAATTTCTCGCTTTCTAGTGAAATTCTTCTCCGATTTTATTGTATAAACATTTTGAATTATTAAATGCATGTTTTCCCTCTCTCTCTTGTTTATTCTGATTGTTAATATGCCTTTATTGTAATTATATCGCTTCACTTTTCAACAAAAATTCTAAAAAAATATAATTGCGAATATAGATCGACGTAGCCTCCCTGAGTTCGACCCGGGATTTCCATTCCGGTATAAATTTTATTTGTTGAACACGAGTTCTTCACTTTCATACTACAACGACAGGTTTTTTCAAAACCAAATACGTTAGCGTAGCAACTCGTAGCTTCAACATTCGGCGACTTCCTCCAACTCCTCTCATCGTCTGACCACAAAACCAATGGCAAATTCATCTTCCCTGTCTTCCTCCGTGTCGCGCCATACCAGCGGGCGCCCCTCTATCTCCATCTTCATCGTCATCCCCCTCTACCGGAGCACCTTCTTCCCCGACAACAGCACCAAAATGTTGTTTGCTTTGAATCGGGTTTTAAAATCATCGCATTGTAGTATATATTGAATCAGTGCAAAAAACAAATAAGATTTGTAACTCGAATGAAAGTCCGAGGTCAAACATAGGGAACAAATAGGAATTCACACACTAATCTCAATAATGTAAATGAGCATGAGAATTTAAACCACAAAATGATATTCAATAAGTACTAATATGTCATATTAGATATTCAATGAATTCTCATGTATCTTGAGGCAATAGAAAGGTAGAGAAGCTAAAATAATAGTGATTTAAATCACTAATTATTCTCTAAGCACATATATATCTCAAGCATTCAACCAATGTAAATTTCTCAACAGTAATTTTAAACCAAGCTTTAGATCAGTTGTCAAGTCTGAAGACCAAATGACTTAACAATCAGATGCTACAGTGCTTCCCTAGCACTATTCTTCTTCTCCTTCCTTTTCTCTTCTATGCTTCCGCTTTTCTCCTTTCTTCTTCTTTAGCTTTCCTTCTTCAACTATTCTCTTCTTCCTCTTCTCTGTCTGCTACTCCTTCTTCTTTCCTTCTTTTACAGCTGTGCCTTCTCTCTTCTTCTTCTCTTCTGACCTCCTCTCCTACTTTCTCTTCATGCACAAGGGGCGGCCATCTCAAAATTGGCTAAGTGTCTCACAGGGCAAAACCCTCCCCTACCCTGCAATCTCTTCCTCTCTCTGGGACCCACCCTCCTAGGGCCACAAGTCAAGGTAGTCCGGTAAACGGGCAGAGCGTACCTGGGACCAGGCTCACCGGCGTGGGTGGTGAGCAAGGAGTGCTTAGGTTAAGCGGGTTATTGGATCGACCAGACCCACGTGTAAGGTGTCGCGGGAGAGGCGCGTGCGGGGACCTCACCCCCTATGCTTGCAGAGGCAATAAGCCTTAAGCATAAAATCAATATATGCGGTGTTGCTTGGTCGTCAGCTTCCAAGGTGGGACTAATGTCCCACCCTTCCTTTATGTGTGCTACACTAATGCTTCTCTGTCTGATTGCACCTACTGCTGGGGGTCTTCCCCTCAATTGGAGTTCTGAGCGTGTTCCTTGAGCAAAGCCACAGCGCCTGGGACTTCACCCGGGGCTCGCGATGCTTTGAGCAAGGCTTCAAGCTTCGCTCGAAGCTTCGTCAATGGCGGCGATGACCTGCTACCTAAAAACCAAGAATAAGGCCTCTTGGTCATGTTAAAGTACCCAGGAAGCATCACTGGACGACGACGAACGTAATTGTGGTGGTGTGGAGGTGATTGGTGGAGTGAGGAGGTCTGACGACCTCGGACTGTTGGTGCAGAGGGTGTGGTGTTCGACAGAGGGTTTAGGTGGATGGGAAGGCAAATAGGGAGAGGGGTTTGGTATGGCGTTGATGAGAACCTCATCATAAACCCTAACTAGCACATTTTGACCTAATAAATTGAACAAAAGCTCCTACAAAACCAAAGGGAAGGCCTAAATCTGGGAATTACAAATCTGAGAATAAAATAATACATAAGGGGTAAAACTGTAATTTTACCATTGCAGTATATAAACAGGATTTCTAAGGGTCTAGACACAGGTCAAATGGGCTTAATAAGAGAAAAAGTGGGATGGTTTGATTAGGAAAGGATTATGACAAAATCTGGGAATTAAATAACATTCTATAACCCTAAAATAAACCCACTTTAATTCACAAAGTTTCAGGCAAGATAAAAAACAATTAAACCCTCTAAAATTCATGAAAAAATATCCCCTAGGGTTTAGAACCTTCAAATTAGGTTTATACCAAAATTTGGACCTAAGAAAAGGTTACCTTGACCCATTTTACAAAGTAGTCCTCAACAATTACTTTTTGACCCTTAGCTTTTTGAAGCCTTGCGGAGCCCCCCTACCTTTCCCGTCTTCTTCTTCAAAGAGGTCCCTCTGCCACCTGCCTGCGCAGGCCATACCTTCGGTGACTTTGCGCGGAGGATGGCGCCGCGCACGCATGGGGAGCCAGCCCCAGATTTGAAAGGGAGACTCCTTGCGTTGTCCCCTGCAGCATGGGCCGGCTCTCATGCCCTGTCGGCCACCATACCTCTCGTGCAAACGCTCGAGAGGTATGGGTATTTTCTCCGACCATACCTTCGACGAGGTATCCCTACCACCTCGCATTTCTCTCTCGGCCAACACCTATTTAAGGAACAGAAACCCCTGCCGCTTCCTTCAAGCCTGATTTGGCCGAAGAAATCCCTCAATTTTTGTCTCGTCCTCCGACCATTCCCCCGCAGGCTCCGGCGACCCTCCTCCTCTTCTCTCAGTGCCCTGCCACCATACTAGTGGCAGGAGTACCTCTGTCATCATCCGTCGCACCTTACCATACCAGCAGGCGCCCTCCAGCCCTCCTCCTCGTCGCTGTATCTTCCCTTGGGTATCTTCGTCTCCGGCGTCGGCAGATATGCACCAACCGCCTCCTCCCTCCTTTCGTCCGTTAAGTAGGTGACAATTCTTCTCCTCTCTCTCCTCTTCATTTCCCCTCTAATTTTGCACTTTCGACCCCTCTACGCCACTATCCACCGCCACCTTCTCCACCTCCAGCAAACCACCGGCGAGGCGCAGCCACCGCGTCACACCTCCAAACGCCTCGCCAGACACCCCACGAGCTCCGCCACAATCCATTGATCACCTTCTGTACATTCACTAACCGCCAGCACCACCCCACACTTCCACCGACCTAACCCACCTCCACGGCCACAGAGCGACCTAGGCATGCATGCCTAGGCTACCCTGCGGCCAGGCAACCCCCACCTCACCTTCACCATGATACGGCGAAGGTTTTCCTATGATCTGACAGGGCCGCGAGGCCGCATTTGTGCATTTCAGGTTTGCGCCTCCGCCGCCATTAGTGAAGGTGTAAAGGAGCTCCCTCGCCAGCTCCAGGCTCTTCTAGCTCCAGGAGGCACGCTCAGGGCGCACGGAAGACTGCTGCTCACTTCTCCAGTTCTTCAATTGGCAGCGAAGACCTCGGCTGGAGTGGCGATTGAGTGCGGTTGCTGCTGCGGGCACACAGGCAGCAGGGTAGGACGTTTAGTCCCACCTCATTAGTTTGCAAGCGCCCCATAGCACATAAGTTGCAAAAGTGACTCAGGCTTATCGCCTCAAGTCACACAGGGGTGAAGTCCCTCACCCTTACTCACCACGCCTCGTCCGCGACACTTCCCCCGCAAACCTGGCACCCAAATCCAACTAACCCTGCCTGTGCACACCTCGCGCACCATCCACGCCAGTGCGCCTGGTCCCGAGCGCGTCACCCGACCTGCATACCCGATTAAGGCTCTGGGAGAGCGAACCCTAGAGTGAAATATAGAGAGAGAGAGAAAGAGATGCGGGGAGGGTAGGAGTTAGGTTTTGCCTACTCGGATGCCTGTGTAGGGAACAGAAGGAGCAGCGAGGACTTAGCCGCAGGAAGACAACTGCGACCAGAGAGAAAGGGAGAAGGACTTGGAGCAGCAAAGGAAGCAAAGGAGGAAGAGGAAGATGGCACTGTAGCCACAGAGAAGCTGAGGTAGAAGGAGAAAGAAGAGAGAAGAAAGCAAAAAGGTGTGTAGCAGAGAAGAAAGAAGAAGAAGTCAGAAGAGAAGGCGTGCAGCAGTGACAGCAAAGAAGAGAAAAAGAAGCCAAGAAGAAGAAGAAGAACTAGCAGCAGCAGCAGCAGAAAAGAAAAGGCGAAGCACTGTAGCAAGTAGCATTTAAGGCGTCTGACCCTTGGAGTCAGATGTCTGAAAAGAAAGAGAGAAAGGAAGACAAAAGAAGAAAGAGAGAAGAAAAGAAGAGACATTTTTTCCTTTCTTTAATCTTTTTTGTAAAACAGTATCTATTGTAAATTGTGATTTTCTACGCTTCTAGAATCAAGTTTTGCTCCCTGAGTTTGACCTCGAAGAGTTTTAGTTTTCGAGTAATAAAATATAATCAAACCGATCGATTTTATCCCGACCAGGCGTGATGCGACGAAGGTCGTGAGGTGGTTGGCGAGTTGATTGGTGGTTTGTGGAGGTGGGATGGACTTGTCGGAGGAGTGGTTGGAGATAAGGAAGGCGGAGGTGAGCATCAGCGTCGAGGGTTATTTTTGGCTTTTTGGAGAAGGAAACTAACCTAAGAGATAAGAAAAAGTAAGCTAACCCTAAACTAATAGACGAAGGGGGAAGAACAGCACTGGCGTTGGTAGGCTGGCACCGGGGAAGAAGGTGCTCCGGTAGAGGGGGACGGCAACGAAGACGGAGATAGAGGGGTGCCCAGTTGGTATGGTGCAACGCGAAGGAAGACAGGGAAGACAAATCTGCCACTGGTTTTGTGGTTAGACGAAGAGAGGAGTTAGAGGAAGTCACCGGAGCTTGAGGAGCTTTCCTGTCGGACAAGGAGGAAGGAATTTAGGGTGTTTCATGCCGAAATCAAGTCTGGGATCTTCGGTTTGATCTGGAGGTCCTTTTATAGGCCTTTGGAGGGAGTTTTGAGCTTAGGAAGCAAGCTTCCCAAGCTTGGAAAGCTTCGCCGGAGGTAGGAATTCTAGGATACCCTAACCTCTCATGCGTTCGCAAGAGAGATTGAGAAAGTTTTAAGGCTCATGAACGGATTCAATGGAAAGAGGACTCCTCATGGAATCTCCCTTCCAATTTTGGAAGGGATTGATTGATCATTGAAGGAGTTCTCTTCAATCAAAGGTCGTCGGAGTTGTAGGAATAGGATTCATGGCGGTAGAGACCTTTTTGTGAAAATGATGACAAAGTTAGGAGGCCATTTGCAAGGAATTCAAAAAGCTAAGGATCTGAATGAGATAAAAAGAGTCTAACTGGACCAAAATACAAACTCGGTCAAGATGATCTCAGATTGGACCTAAATTTTGGTAAAAACCTAATTTGGACTCAAGAAATCCAATGGAGAAGTTATATTTAGATTTTGACCTCGTTTGACTGGGTAATTTATGCAAAAACCTAATTAGCGCAAATGTCTGTTTAGGACTCTGTTTTGGGTCAAGACGGGTTCTGATGGTCAAATTGAAGGTACCAAACCCTAAAGAATATTTTTCTATGAATTTTAGAGGGTTTAGGTGAATTTTATCCTAACTAGAACCTTAGTTAACTAAGTGGATCTATTTTTAAAATTTCAGAAGTCATTTAATTCTCAAAACACGCAAAAACCTTTTTCTGTCCATATTACCCACTTGTTAGATATTTAAGACCATTTCACCCTTAATTACCCCCTAGGAAAATCAGTGGTTGTTCTGTATTCAAGATATGATGGTAAAATTACAGTTTTAACCCTATTTTCTTATCTTTCTCTCAAAATGATCATGCAATGAATTAGGGCTCTTTGGCGGTTATGTAGGGGCATTTATTCCTTAATAATGACTAAATTGAGCTAGTTATGACTCATGATGGTATTCCCATCATACCCCCATGCGTAGCTTTTGCTAATCCCTTAGCAAAATCTCATGGAATTAACTTAAATTCTGGACCATATGCCTTTTTATGCTCAGATTTCTGTTGTATGCTTTCTTTTGTAGATTAGACCAGAATGCCGATAGTAGGCCTAGAGGTACTCAAGTACCAACCAAGATCCGGTCCTGACTAACTTTAACCGTAGAGTTCAACGAACCTTAGGTTAGTTCCTACGGGCCTTAAAACCTTCGCAACGAACCCGCCCATCCTTAATTTTTGTAAGTAAAGAGAAAAAAATGGGCTTAAGGTGAGCTAAAAATTGACTAAGTGGGATAAGAAATGCACAGTATAAATAAAAAGAAAGATATCTTAAGAGAGAGTTAAAGAGAAGAAGGAAAGCTTAAGTATAAAGAAGAACTCGAGAGAGAGAGAGAGAGAGAGAGAGAGAGAAATCACAAGAGAGAAGCAAAAGAAGAACTAAAGATAAAGAGAAGAGAAAGAATCAGAGAGCTTAAGAAGAAAATAAATGGAGAAGAGAAGAAAATCAAACGTCCTTACTTTTGATCAAAAGTCCAATTTGTGCTTTTAAGTCATCTAACTCTATTTTTAAACGTCTAATTTCAGGGTTGAAATTGTTGCAAAGGCATTGATATCCTTTGTAAACATTTTATGCCTTATACTTTGTAATAAATAATGTTTCCATTTGGTTTTAAATGAAAAATCTTTCTTGTAAACTTGTTTTCTTTCTAATGGAATTTTACATGCTTTTACTTCAATCTTTTGTACAAGATTCATATGCTTAAAGTCATTTAATTATAATCTGATTGATTAAGTAGTTAGTAATTTATGCTTAGGGATTAATGGTGAATTAGGATTCAATTATGCCTCCCAGTAAATCACCTTGACTCAAGCAGTTAAAAAGAACTTAAAAATCTAAAATATTAGGTTAACATGACCCAATACTATATTCATGACATTAATTCAAGTTAGCCTAAGTTACATTCTTGTACAATTAATTAAGTCTAATTAACTTAATTAACTGTGTTGAGAATTAACGCACCAGGCTCATCATAGCTAAAATGTCAAAGTTAAGCTAAAATCTAGGTTAAACACTACCAAATTAACACAAGGAATGGGTTAAGTGTGGGTTTTATGGAAAATGACCTAAAACACTCAATTTGTGCTAAAAACATATAATTAGGTCAATTTGGAGATATTTTATTGTTGAATGTCGAGTTGTTACGCTAACGTATTTGGTTTTGAAAAACCTGTCGTTGTAGTTTGAAAGCGAAGAACTCGTGTTCAACAAATAAAATTTATACCGGAATAGAAATCCCAGGTCGAACACAGGGAGGCGGACGTTTGATTTAAAAACACGTGTTTATTTTATTTGTCATGAAGTAATTTAATTGTGTTGAACTATCTAACTATTTACAATAAATATAAGAGAGAGAGAGTAAGAGAGAGAGAGAATATTACAAATGAAAACCAAAAAGTGATGTAGAATAAACATGGAATTTCATCATCAGAACGATTGTTTATTACACTAGAAAGCAGAAAAATGATTACACTAGAAAGTAGTAAATCTACTCTAGAAAGCAGTAAATCTATTCTAGAAAGCAGTAAAAAGAATGGGGAGAGAGATATCCTCCTCGAAGGTCGCTTGGAGGACGGAGCAGGACGAAGGAGGGCGAAGCAGGAAGAACGGGAATGGGGCAGCACATCGTCGTCGTCGCGGCATCCGCTTCCGAAAAGGGACAAAAAATTGACTTTATCTCGCGAGAAGCATCGCGAGTGTGGGACAAGCTTCTCTTGAGCTTTGGAGAGGGAGAGAAGAGAAGGAAGGGATGAGAATTTCGTGTGGAGGGGGTCTCCTTTTATAGTTGCAAGGAGTGAGGGCAATTTGGTCATTTTAATTTGAAAATCATTAATCAGGGGTCTTTAGTGACGGATAAAACCGTCGCTAAAGCCCCATCATGGGCATAGTGGGGCACACGCACGCGGCCGCTCGCCACCTCGCGCATAATGCGCACACACGTCCAGCTAATCTCAGCCGTCTGTTCGTGAGATCGGACGGCTTAAGTCGCACCTCCACCCGCCTCTTCTACGCACCCGCCCGCATGCGATCCCGCCTGAGGCAATGCGTGCAATAGCGCATGGGCGCTATCAAGCGTCCGTAGCAGCTCGATCCTGCTCGATCGCGATCGTGCGGTCGATCGAGCGCGCGCCTCCACTCCAATTGCAGCGCGCGCGGATCGAACGCGTACCTGCGCTTCGCGTTAGGGCGTTCACCTGCTGCGCTACGGAGGAGAGATGGTCGCGGAGATGTTTAAAGCAGCGCGTGCTCATGGCCATCGGATCAAGATCCAACAGCCCAGATCGCACGATGGATCTTCTTTGGAGAGGCAACGGCGGTCCTGTGGGCCGGTTGGATGGCCAAGATGGCGCCACGGTCCTGAGGGCTGATTGGATGGCTGAGATGGTGCCACGTGGCACCATCTTGGCCATCCATCTTCTGGATGATGTAGATAGTGCCACGAGTGTCGGATTGAGTCGATTTTCACGTTGTTAGGCTGCGATCATCTATCTGAATCCATCCATGCGGTCAGACTTGTCCTTTGAAGTGCGGATTCACACCATCTTGGCTCTTGATCTTCTAGGGTTCCCCGATCTCTATCTAATGCTACAGATGTCTGATTAGGGCGATCTTGGAGTCGTTGAACTCCAATCGTCGCCCTGGTCACATCTGTACGGTTGGATCTTCGATCCGAGGCCCCGATAAAAAGTTTTCCCTGTCAATGAACATAAAAGGAGACAATTAACCTCCATTTTATTCAAACTACTCTAAATGCAAGATGATGCATGTTATGCAATATTTATAGTATGCAATGCAATCCTATGCTTAAGAACATACATAAATAGACATCTTAAGTAGTGTAAACATATTTACATCATACCCTCATGCCTATCTTTTGCTAATCCCTAGCAAAAACTATATGCTATTTGTAAAAGAATCAGGTTGGATTATTTGGGCTTGAGTTATTTTCAATCACTAAGAAAATGTCTGCTTAGGATCTGAACTTTCAAAGACACAACAATGTCCAAGTATCTGCCAAAATGCAGACTGCCTCAAGCCCTTGCCTTATTCAAAGAAAATTTTATTTTTCTCTTTTTCCTCTTTTCTAATTTTTTTGGATTTTCAAGTTTTATGATTTAAGAGTGGCTTTCTACGGCCATTCAACTCACCCAAGATTTGATGAGAACCCTAAGTTCTAAGCATCTTATTGTGAATGTGATAGGCTCGTTGACCGTCAGTTAAAATGGATTTCGGATTTCTACACCTCTAGGTGACCTAAAAAAGAATTATGCCTAAAGGTGTATCTTTATAACCGGTAGCTTTCTTCCTACTTTTAATTTTTTACGGGGTCAACACAAGGGTGAATTCAGCGTATATCTCCCCGGTTTATTCTACTTTTCCGCTTCTTCCTAAGTGTTTTGGGATTTTTCAGTGCATTTATTGAGTTGGGTTCTGGACAACTAGTCGATGAGCTGTTACCATCAACAACTTGCCAGCCATACTCGTGCGGCGAAGTGTGGTTTATTTCTTTTTTTTCTTTTCTCCTTTTTTTTTCTTTTTAAGTAGGTGACTTCCCTGATCTAAGATTTACCTAAAAGCAGCAAAAAAAAATAAAGGTCCAATGACTGGGCTCTAGACAACCTACCTATGGGTTGTTACCCATGATAACTTGCCTGCCATATCAGCCTAGAAGGTTCATTAGCTACCCAATTTCAGTTAAAATCGCCGAACAACGAGTCAGTGCAAAGAAAGTGTGTAGATGCTAGAAACTCAAAGTTCTCTCAAATCAGAGGGCGGGTTGATAAGTCGTGTACTTATTACCTAAACTTATTTACTCAAATTAAAATAGGATTGAAGTTAGCAAGGACTCGAAAAAGAAATTCACATTTTAATGGATACACGGGTTGATTAAGTCCAAAGACCTGAAGGGTCTTTGTGTTCAAATGATAATGTAATATTTCCTAATATTGAAAATTTTCTTAAACCCAAGTTCTCTTTCCTAATTCCACATAATTATTTTTTAATAAAAGAAAATAAAACAAATCTACGGAGCTGACGAATAAATTCAGAGATGAATATCCACCCCCCCATGCCTATCTAATACAATGTCCTCATTGTATTAAAAAGATATAAAACATAGTGGAATAGAATAGAAAGCACCTGAATTGCGTGAATGTCAGGTCTGCTCCGAGATAAAAACTAAAAAGAACTGTATATGTGCTGAATTTAGTGCCTTCAGCTAGGCACACTATACAAAGAAAAGAAATAAAGAATTCATAAGTGCAGGTCAGAATCAAAATAAACATAAGAAACCGCTGACCTATTAGCAGATGTCCACAAATGTGGACCAGATTGTGGTGTAGACCCATACCCCATAATCGAAAATATCTCAGGTTCTGGATAAAAATTACCGAAAACCTAAAATCAGTATGCAAGCAGGGTCGAACCTGCGATTTATGAGGATGCAACCCAAGACCAAAATGTCAGGTTACAGAAAAATCAAGCTCAAAAGGATAATCATTGAATGTGTGCTTGGGTTTGACATCCTCAGAACAAATGTCGTAAGGGTCCTGGTTTGATGATTTTAGATGAATTGGAACCCTTAGACTTAATCTTCTATTTCCTCCAAAGTTAGCTTCCCAAATTAGAACTTCCCAACTCCTACCCTCCTCAATCAGAATGTTAAATTTTGGGACCTCTTGCATATTAATCTCCCCATCTGAAATTTCCAAGTCTAAAAGATGTGGCTAAATCAGAATTATCTTGGGTCTAATTATCTCAGAAACAGAATCATCGATAAGCTCAATGGGGTGTAACTGACAATCAGGGCATTGAGTTGAATCCTCCAGAAAATGCAATTCTAGATCCGTAATGTGAGCCCCAATAAGATCAGTTTCCTCAATTATTGGGCTATCAAATGATCTATCGAATTCCTCAGGCCCAATCGTCTCACAAAAATCATATTCTGTAAACTCGTGTGAGACTTTGCAACTTGAATCTTCACCATCAGAATCAAAGAAATCAAGATCCGTATTAATGTATGTCCCAAAATCATCTGTCACTTTCAGTTCCAAGGAGACATACGTTTCCTCGTACCCTGGCTCAGGGATCTCAGGTGAAGAAATCAGATCATCCTTAATTGGTTGCTCTAATTCAATCTAGTTAGCCCCGTAACACGTGTCCCCCCCGACAGGTGCCTGAGCGGGTTTCGTCATTGGCTCTCCTGAAGGGAGTTCATCCTGGGAATCATCCCACGATTGAATCAAAGCAACCACAGATCTCATCCTCATTTTCGATAACTTCCTAAGTAGAAACTCACCCGGGTTCTCATCCTTTACATCCTGGAGCCAATCCAACAAATACTTGTTCAAATCATCAATCATTTCAATTAGGGGCTCCAATCTCTCAATGCAAAGTATTGGCTGAACTTCTAAAGTTTGTATGATATTCCTCAAGTTAGCCAAAACCTTATCTTGAACCTGGTTACCCTGAACCGAATGAGTTGGTTCAGGGTTGGGCGGGTTTGGGGTCAAAGCAGGGGAATTAACGAATTGAGATTCGTTATACCCTTCCTGATAATAGGTCATTTCAGATTGTTTAAAAGGTGGTGATGACCTAAAGGCAGTGTAATCAGAGGATGGGTAAGAATTAGTGTATCCTTCTTGATTGTAGATCGAATTAGGTTGTCCATGAAAGGTTGACGATCTATAATCGATGTGGCTCTGAGAAGGATAGAAATCACAATCATAATGTTCAGGGTTAGACCCTAAACACGGGGGTCCAAAACTGTATCCCCAATCCGAGTTATCCCAACTAACTGATGATTGATTACAGTACGAGTCAGGATAATCGTCATGTTGAGGATAATTCAAAACAGAAGGGATAGAGCGGGAATGCGTGTAATATGTGGAAGGATTCATGAGAAACAGGAGGAAGAAACGCACCCTGCAATACAAACAATCAAACTTGTCCTTAAGTAGGCTAGCCTAAAGACCTACAGACTCCCAAAACCCGTCTTGTGATAAAGGAACGATTTGATCTACTTCTCTCTGTTCAATCCAACAAGTTAGAAGGAGGGACTGGGGAGAAGGTTCTTCCTTCGGCTTGCGTCTCCGGTTCTTAGTGTACCCCCCAGCCGCGATCGTTTGATTCTGCTCCCCTAGCTAGACATCATATTGAATAGTAGAAACAGACTAATCGAAAATAATCTCGTTCTGGGCTCTGAAGAGCGAGTCGAATCCTTAAGGCCAACATCTACTCTATTTTATTTAGGGCTAGGCTTGAATGTGCTTTGGAATGTGATGGGCCCTTTATATGGGTTGTGCCCTTAATGATTGATTGATTTGTGTGTGCATGAACAACCAGTGGTTTTCAAGCAAGATTATTTTTGATGCGGTGAATTTTAGAGTTCAAATCTTGTTTAGTAGCTTTTAGGATTCAACTTTAGGTATTTTCAAACAAGTTTTGTTGGCACACCAGGTTTTGAAAGCACATGTGAAGATGTTTTCCTTTGAAGCTTAAAAAGAATGTGGAGTGCCTGGTAAATCCCTAATAGTTGAACCTAAATGGCAGCTACTTAATGAGTTGATTTTAATTGAAGTGGTGCGGCCCAATCAACTCAAACAATTGGCCTATTGCACCACTTAATTAGGCACACAAGTGATTACCTAATCTGATTTCTACTCAATTATGTGTTTGGATGTGTGTACCGACTCCAAAGATCGGTTTACTAGTTGAGTTTGAAAATCAGATGAAGTTGTGTACTTCAGTGAGATTTTTTTTCTTTTTCTTTTATTTTTTTTAATGTGGAGGTTGGGGCAGGTGTAGGTGTCAAACAACAAACAATCTAACCTTAGAGTTTATAAGAACACCTAGGTTGATTGATGTTTGTGTTATTATGTGGTAAAATGAAATCTAATGGGTGGGAGGTGGGGGATAACTCACAAAACCTTTAACAGCACTTTTCTCCAATCTACCTCTTTTGCTCGTCTCGAAAGAGTACCTGCAATTACAATAAGAAAGGAGAGAAGTGAGGTAAATGATTCGTAAGTTGTAAAAACGCGAAGAGAAATCAAAGAGCGTCGCCTCCCCGGCAACGGCGCCAAAATGTTGAACGTCGAGTTGCTACGCTAACGTGTTTGGTTTTGAAAAACCTATCGTAGTTTGAAAGCGAAGAACTCGTGTTCAACAAATAAAATTTATACTGGAATAGAAATCCTGGGTCGAACACAGGGCGGTGGACGTTTGATTTAAAAACACACGTTTATTTTATTTGTCATGAAGAAATTTAATTATTTTGAACTATCTAGCTATTTATAATAAATATAAGAGAGAGAGAAAGAGAGAGAGAGAATATTACAAACGAAAACCAAAAAGATATGTAGAATAAATATGGAATTTCATCATCAGAACGATTGTTCATTACACTAGAAAGCAGTAAATCTACTCTAGAAAGCAGTAAATCTATTCTAGAAAGCAGTAAAAAGAATGGGGAGAGAGATATCCTCCTCGACGGTCACTTGGAGGATGGGACGACGCCTGAACGAAGGAGGACGGAGCAGGACGAAGGAGGGCGAAGCAGGAAGAACGAGAACGGGGCAGCACGTCATCGTCGTCGCAGGATCCGCTTCCAAAAGGGAACGAAAAATTGACTTTATCACGTGAGAAGCATCCCGAGTGTGGGACAAGCTTCTCTTGAGCTTTGGAGAGGGAGAGAAGAGAAGGAAGGGATGAGGATTTTGTGTGGAGGGGGTCTCCTTTTATAGTTGCAAGGAGTGAGGGCAATTTGGTCATTTTAATTTGAAAATCAGTAATTAGGGGTCTTTAGTGACGGATAAAACCGTCGCTAAAGCCCCATCGTGGGCATAGTGGGGCACGCGTGCGCGGCCGCTCGCCTCCTCGCGCATAATGCGCGCACATGTCCAGTTAATCTCGCGATCGGACGGCTTAAGTCGCACCTCCACCCGCCTCTTCTGCGCACCTGCCCGCATGCGATCCCGCGTGAGGCGCGGCGTGCAATAGCGCGTGTGCGCTATCGAGCGCCCATAGCTGCATGATCGCGATCGTGCGGTCGATCGGGCGCGCGCCTCCGCTCCAATTGTAGTGCGGCGCGGATCTAACATGCGCCTGCACTTCGCGTTAGGGCGTTCACCTGCTGCGCTACCAAGGAGAGATGGTCGCGGAGATGTTTAAAGCGGCGCGTGCTCATGGCCGTTGGATCATGATCCAACGGCCCAGATCGCACGCTGGATCTTCTTTGGAGAGGCAACGGCGGTCCTGAGGGCCTGTTGGATGGCTAAGATGGTGCCACGTGGTGCCATCTTGGCCGTTCATCTTCTGGATGATGTAGACGGTGCCACGGGTGTCGGATTGAATCAATTTTCACGTCGTTAGGCTACAATCGTCGATCCGAATCCATCCGTGCGGTCGGATTTGTTGTTTGAAGTGCAGATTCACACCATCTTGGCCCTTGATCTTCTAAGGTTCCTCGGTTTCTATCTGATGCTACAGATGTCTGATTAGGGTGATCTTGGAGTTGTTGAACTCCAATCGTCGCCCTGATCACATCTGTACGGTTGGATCTTCGATCCGAGGCCCCGATAAAAAGTTTGCCCTGTCCATGAACATAAAAGAAGACAATTAACCTCAATTTTATTCAAACTACTCTAAATGGAAGATGATGCATGTTATGCAATATTTATAGTATGCAATGCAATCCTATGCTTAAGAACATGCATAAATATACATCTTAAGTAGTGTAAACATGTTTAAATCATTTATGTACTAAATATGTATATGGTGAGCTGAATGCCAATTGAACACAATGTGAGCTTAAAAGTACAAATCAAGGGTTGCAATATGTTCTAATATGTTCAATTAACTTTCCATAAAAGTTTCATGTCGTTTTGACATTAATAGGGCCTTCGAATTAGTGCATTACAAATAGGTCCTTTGTATCTTCACATTTCTAAAGTATAAAACCTGTCAGGGGCTTATTTGTAAGCATTCAGGGATCGTTTGGTAACTATTCCTCACCACTAATGCATATATTTGGGTATTTGACTTAGTTTTAATCGATTGAATTGAGTTAATTTGGGCTTAATTGGGTATATTGTGATTATTTTAAGATCATTTGATTAGATTTTTGTTGCTTAGATTCTTTGTGCCCAAAGTCTGCGTTGGGTATTGTTTTGTGTTCATCGCTAGGTAGCAGGAGTCCATGAATCTTGATGCACTAAGTTGAGACTCTTACAATGATCTAATGAGTTTTAAAGTCTCTCCTAACTATCCTGAACACCAATCAATGGTGTGCAGGATGATTAGGTGATCAAATCACCTTGGCAATCACACATAAAAGGCCTAGGTGGGCAACAACGATTTCTTGATCAATATTGTTTTAATCTACCATTTGAGGTTTTGATGAGATTTAAGATACTTGAATGATGGTCCTAGATTGATTTTAACACGAGTAGAACTTCTAATGTGATCTTTTCCTCGATATTGTCTATAACATACGGATGGAGATCGATTAGGGTTTCTAAGGTTTTGCAGTTCTTGATCTAATTTGATTTGAGTTTTAGACCTGTAAGTAAGCATTTGCGACATTTTAATATGAGATTTTAATGTTTTTATTCAGATCTAGGAAGAACTGTCTAAAGCTATCTTTGGAATCCAAGTATTCATTTAATGTTCTAATGCTCGAATTGAGGTTGAATTGGTTGTTAAGGGTTTGAGAGCATGTTGAAATGATTTTAGTAAGAATTCAAGTCTTGATTTGTTTGGATTTGCATTTATCTGCAGTTGCTGGGTTTTTCTGGATATAGTTTGAATAGAAAATGATAGTGGTTTTGAATTGATTTTTGAATGATTTATAGTCACAATGGTTTTTCTGAAAGGGGTTTGACTTAGACTTAATTCCTATGATACGTAAACAAGTGGTGAATGATCCAATCAGGCCTGAGAAGGTCTTATTCAATTTTTGACAGTAACAGTAGCCACTCTGTCTAGATTGATATGAGTGAGCATTTAATCGTGGTTTCTAAAAGGATTTTGGTTGCTTTGAGGTTTGTTATGAGTTTCTAAAATAGGATTGATATGGATTCATTTCTTAGATATTGAAGCAAGTCTTGAAGAACATGAAACAGACCTCAGTCAAGTCTGATTTGAGGCTTAAACAACAAAATATACTGTTAGGATTGCTAGATTTCTAATCCCAACAACTCTTGAATCTACTTTAAGGTTTAATGAGTTTTTCATAGGGTTGTGTGTTAGAACAAGCATTCAGCTACGCGTATAAGTTGTAATCTGATGTAAACACATTTACACTACTTAAAATGTCTATTTATGCATGTTCTTAAGCATAGGATTGCATTTCATGATATAAATATTGCATAACATGCATCGTCTTGCATTTAGAGTAGTTTGAATAAAATGGAGGTTAATTGTCTCCTTTTATGTACTTGGATAGGGCAAACATTTTATCGGGGCCTCGGATCAAAGATCCAACCGTATGGATGTGATCAGGGCGACGATTGGAGTTCAACGACTCCAAGATCGCCCTAATCAGGCATCCGTAGCATCAGATAGTGACCGGGGAATCCTAGAAGATCAAGGGCCAGGATGGTGAAGATCCGCACTTCAGATGACAAATCCGACCGCACGGATGAATTCGGATCGACGATCGCAGCCCAACGACACAAAAATCAAGTCAATCCGATATCCGTGGCACCATCTATAACTTCCAGAAGATGGACGGCCAAGATGGTGCCACGTGGCACCATCTCGGCTGCCCAAACGGTCGCACGCATTCTACGAAGGCCTCACACCCGCTCGCTCTCCGCCATTGGATCTTGATCCAACGGCTGTGGTCGGCCGCGCTTAAAAGCGTCCGCTCCACCATTCACGCCCCGTAGCGCAGCAGTCAAGCGCTCTTACGCGACCGGCAGGCGCAGGTTCGAGCCGCAGCAGAGGGCTAGAGGTGCGGGCGATTGGGCGCAGGCGGGCGTTGGATCGCGATCGGATGGCCGCACGCGCCCAATAGCGTTCACGCGCGATTGAACGCACGGCGTCACGCCCGGGATGCTTCTCGCGAGATAAAGTCCAAATTTTCCTTCCCCTTCGGAAGTGGATCCTGCGACGATGACGGCGTGCTACTTCGTTCCCGTTCTTCTGCTCCGTCCTCCTTCATCCTGCTTTGTTCCCCTTCTTCCAGGCGTCGTCCCGTCCGGTTCATCCTCCAAGTAATCGTCGAGGAGGATTTCTCTCTCCCTATTCTTTTTACTGCTTTCTAGTATAGATTTACTGCTTTGTAGTGTAGTTTTACTTGTCCTCCAAGCAATCGTCGAGGAGGACATTTCTCCCTCCATTCTTTTAATGCTTTCTAGAGTAAATTTATCGCTTTCTTGTGTAATTGTTTTATGATTTCTAGTTGTAATGAACAAATCCCCCTAATGATAAATTCTCTGTTTATTCTGCATCTCATTTTGATTTCTATGTGTAATATTCTCTCTCTCTTCTATTTATTGTAACTAATTAGATAGTTTTAAATTGAATTACTTTGTGACAAATAAAAAGAAACGTGTAGCTTTTAAGTCAAACGTCCGCCTCCCTGTGTTCGACCCGGAATTTCAATTTCGATATAAATTTTATTTGTTGAACACGAATTCTTCGCTTTCAGCTACAACGACAGGTTTTCCAAAACCGAACACGTTAGCGTAGCCATTCGTGCACGTTCAACATTTTGAAATGGCACCGTGGATTTCTCTCTCCTTATTCTTTTTACTGCTTTCTAGAATAGATTTACTGCTTTCTAGTGTAGTTTTACTCGTCCTCCAAGCAATCATCCAGGAGGACATTTCTCCCTCCATTCTTTTAATGCTTTCTAGAGTAAATTTATCGCTTTCTAGTGTAATTGTTTTATGCTTTCTAGTTGTAATGAACAAATCCCCCTAATGATAAATTCTCTGTTTATTCTACATCTCATTTTGATTTCTATGTGTAATATTCTCTCTCTCTTCTATTTATTGTAACTAATTAGATAGTTTTAAATTGAATTACTTCGTGACAAATAAAAAGAAACGCGTAATTTTTAAATCAAACGTCCGCCTCCCTGTGTTCGACCCGAAATTTCAATTTCGGTATAAATTTTATTTGTTGAACACGAATTCTTCGCTTTAAAGTTACAACGACAGGTTTTCCAAAATTGAACACGTTAGCGTAGCCATTCGTGCACGTTCAACATTTTGAAATGGCGTCGTTGATTTCTCTCTCCCTATTCTTTTTACTGCTTTCGAGTATAGATTTACTGCTTTCTAGTGTAGTTTTGCTCGTCCTCCAAGCAATCGTCGAGGAGGACATTTCTCCCTCCATTCTTTTAATGCTTTCTAGAGTAAATTTATCGCTTTCTGGTGTAATTGTTTTATGCTTTCTAGTTGTAATGAACAAATCCCCTAATGATAAATTCTCTGTTTATTCTACATCTCATTTTGATTTCTATGTGTAATATTCTCTCTCTCTTACCCTCTCTCTCTTCTATTTATTGTAACTAATTAGATAGTTTTAAATTGAATTACTTCGTGACAAATAAAAAGAAACGCGTAGTTTTTAAATCAAACGTCCACCTCCCTGTGTTCGACCCGGAATTTCAATTTCGGTATAAATTTTATTTGTTGAACACGAATTCTTCGCTTTCAAGTTACAACGACAGGTTTTCCAAAATCGAACACGTTAACGTAGCCATTCATGCACGTTCAACATTTTGAAATGGCGCCGTTGATTTCTCTCTCCCTATTCTTTTTACTGCTTTCTAGTATAAATTTACTGCTTTCTAGTGTAGTTTTGCTCGTCCTCCAAGCAATCGTCGAGGAGGACATTTCTCCCTCCATTCTTTTAATGCTTTCTAGAGTAAATTTATCGCTTTCTGGTGTAATTGTTTTATGCTTTCTAGTTGTAATGAACAAATCCCCTAACGATAAATTCTCTGTTTATTCTACATCTCATTTTGATTTCTATGTGTAATATTCTCTCTCTCTCTTACCCTCTCTCTCTTCTATTTATTGTAACTAATTAGATAGTTTTAAATTGAATTACTTCGTGACAAATAAAAAGAAACGCGTAGTTTTTAAATCAAACGTCCGCCTCCCTGTGTTCAACCCGGAATTTCAATTTCGGTATAAATTTTATTTGTTGAACACGAATTCATCGCTTTCAAGCTACAACGACAGGTTTTCCAAAATCGAACACGTTAGCATAGCCATTCGTGCACGTTCAACATTTTGGCGCCATTGCCAAGGACGCAACGATTCCCAATCTTTTATTCGCATTTCTTGCACTTTATGTTGTTTCTAACTAGCTTTCTCTGGTGTTTATTGTTTTGCAGAGACCTTCATTAAGGAATCAACACGCGGTAGACTAGAGTAAGGTGCAGTTGAAGACAACTGTAAGTGCTCCCCCATTCTTTCCCCCTCCATAGATTTCGTTCACCACATTAAATCCAAATCCCAATTAACCTAGTTGTTTGCATAAATCCGAGGAATAGTTTGGTTGCTTGGATTTCCACTCACATTCATTCCACCCTCATTCATAAAAAAATAACAAAAAGATATTCTTGTGGGGTAATTTCCAACAAACACACAACACACACCCACATTCAAGGCACTTGATCAACTTGACTTGTTTTCTACTCAACTGGGTTCTGATCTGTGGAACCAGTACACACAAAGCAACACATAACAGAGTAGAAATTATTCTAGGTTAACCATTTTTGAGTGCCTAACTTAGTGGTGCATTTGTGGCCAATTGTTTGAGTTGTTTGGGCCGCACCATTTTATTTAAAACCAACTCATCAAGTAGCTCCTCCTTAGGGTTTTCAATCTAGGTATATTCCAGGCACTCCACTTTTAATCTAGGTAAATTCCAGGCCGCACCACTTGTTTTGTTGTGCGGCAGGGTCCCTGTCCCCAGTCCTTCCGACCTTCTCCTAGTTTATGCTGGGAAGACGGTCATTGAATCCCCGATTGGAAGGACCATTAGAACATTCTAGGAGGCGCAAGTTAGATTTTGGTCAATTTGATCCCATGGCCGAACAACAGCTTCCTCTGCTTGAAAATCCACAGAAAGAATTTCGAAGGCAGCTGGAACAAATGCAGAGAATGAAGGAATGGTTCCAGAGAATGCAGGGTGCTCAGCCCTTGAAGGATTTTTATGATCCTTCAAATTACGGGGAACGTCCTGGCGTCCAGATTCCAGCCGGTGACGTAGAAATCAAGTCCCAGGTGTTAAGCCTGATTAAACATTATCATGGGCTTGGCTCCGAAGATCCGTTTCAGCACTTGGAAGATTTGACCACTTTGGTCCAAACCACCAAGGCTCGAAACGTTAACGAGGAGCAAATGATCATGAGGCTCTTCCCCCACTCTCTTAGGGATAAAGCCGCGCATTGGTATAGGACAATAGGAAGACCAATTACAACTTGGAATGAGTTGAAATCGACCTTTCTGAAGAAATTCTTCTCAGTCGGTCGTACCAATGCTTTGAGACGGGAATTCACTACCTTTACCCAGCGGCCGGGGGAGCAGTTTCATGTGGCCTGGGAGCGATTCCAGGACTTATTGCGGAGGTGTCCACACCACGAGGTGACGAAATGGCAACTCATGAAGATCTTCTATCATGGGTTGAATGAGCAACTCAGAAATCATGTGGATGCTTCTTGCGGAGGCAATTTCCTCAATAAAGATGCAGATAGTGCACATGATTTATTTAAGGAAATGAGTGAGAATTCAATTAATCATGCCTCCATGGATACTTTTAACCGGTCCCAGCAACCCAGATCAAATGTCAATGAAGTCCATGACTCTCATTCATTTGATATGTAATTGATTTGTAATAAACTTGATAAGCTGGACTTGGTTGCCAAAAGAATGGAAGAGTGGATGGCTGGAAATTCTGTGAACAACTCTCAATCCACTCAATCTCAAAATTCGGGATTCCATTCCTCACGAGCTCCTTCTGGACGGGAGTTCGTGAATCAACTCGATGCGACTCAACCTATGAGTCAGCATTTTTCGGAACCCCATGGGTTCCCAACTGGGGCCTTTGATCCCAGTTTTTCTGATCCTTCCCTTTCTTTCTCTCCATCCTCACCCTATGAGGATGTCTGTGCTGTACAAGAGAATGTTAGATCCAACCCCTACTCGAATGCCTATAATCCAGGTTGGAGAAACCACCCTAACTTCTTTTGGAAAAATCCGGGGCAACAAACCCAATTCCGACCCAGCAACTATGCTCCGCAACGACCAATGGGTCAGGGTCAAGTATATACTCAGTTGCCTCCGAATCAGGTCAATCAGCCAGCTTGGAATGCCCGTCAACCCGCAGGGAAGGCTGATTTGAACCGTCAAATGGTAGAGATGCAAGGATCTATGCTCCAGCTCATGCAGCAAATGAAAAACTCGCTGGACAACTTGCAATCCGGGCTCATTGCTAACTCTCGTCAACTCAGATCTCTACCATCCCAATCCGTACCCAACCCACGAAACATTATAAATTCGGGCAATCAAGCCCAAGAGTACGGAAATCAGAGGGACTCACACGCACATGCTCAGGTGGTTGAGCAGGGTTCCTCATCTTCTTCTTCTGCAAATCAACAATTCATGGTCAATCAAGCCCCTCCAATCTTTCCTAATCCTCCCCAAGACCCAAATTCTTACGCTTCTGAAAATTCTGTAACTTTAAGGAGTGGTAAGAAGACTCAGGATCCACAACCACACTATTCTGATCTTTTGAATCCTGAAGAATCTGAGGAGAGAGAGGAGAATTCTAGAGGTGAAATAAAGGCTCAGGAACCTGATTCCAAATATCTGACTCATGTTCCTTTTCCTGAAGCCTTAACCAAAGCAAAGAAGAAGAAGTCTGTTGATAGCAATGAGGAGCTTCTGAATTTATTTAAGAATGTTGAGATCAATATCCCGCTCCTTGATGCTATCAAGCACATACCAGCTTACGCAAGATTTTTAAAGGAATTATGTACACAAAAGCGTAAGTCGAGAGAATCTATTCCGAGGAAGGTGGTACACTCCGAGCAGGCTAGTTCTGTTATCCTGCACTACCTCCCTCAGAAAAAGAGAGATCCTGGTGCTCCTTTGATTTCTTGCGTTATCGGAGATTACACATTTAATAGAGCACTTTTGGATCTCGGTGCATCCATCAACCTAATTCCGACTTCTCTTTATGAGAAGTTTGGGTTAGGTGAACTTCGGCCAACTTCAATAACGCTACAGTTAGCAGATCGTTCGGTCACAAACCCGCGAGGCGTTATTGAAGATGTTATAGTTAAGGTCAAGGATTTCTATTTTCCTGTAGATTTCCTTGTCCTTGACATGGATATACCAGATAATATGAGGAACATCCCCATTATTCTGGGGCATCCGTTCCTGGCTACCGCAAAGGCCAACATTAATTATGAAAGCGATAGCATGGAAATCGCCTTTGGGAACCAACGAATGAAATTGGATATTTTTAAGGCGATCAACAAATTTTAGGATTGTGGATTTATTGAGGAACTTGATGAGGATAATGTTAATATTGAAACTTGTTTGACAGTTTCTTCAATTGAAAGTTCCTCTTTGGTTGATGAATTTGACCCGCAACCCTCTGACCTGACATCTTCGGAAGATGTTACTGATTTTGTTCACTCAAAACCTCTTCCTCTTGTTGAATCTTCAGCATCTACCCTACCATCAATCATCACCCCACCCCAGCTTGAATTGAAACCATTGCCTGAGAATTTAAAATATCAATTTTTAGGACCGCAGAATACTCTCCCTGTGATTATTAGTGCTAAATTGACAAAGGAGCAAGAGATTAAATTGATTAAGGTCCTAAAGGAACATAAGGAGGCAATTGGTTGGACCATTCATGACCTCAGGGGGATCAAGCCATCTTACTGTAATCATAGAATATTTTTGGAAGATGGATCCCGCCCTTCTCGCCAGATGCAGAGGAGATTGAATCCAAATATGCGAGAAGTGGTCAAAAAGGAAATCATCAAGTGGCTCGATGCAGAAATTATTTATCCAATCTCTGACAGTCCCTGGGTAAGTCCCGTTCAGATTGTTCCAAAGAAAGCCGAGATTACTGTTGTGACTAATGAGAGAGGAGAATCTGTCACAACTCGTTCAGCTTCCTCTTGGAGAGTTTGTATTGATTACAGGAAGCTGAACATAGCCACTAAAAAGGATCATTTTCCCCTTCCCTTCATTGATCAAATCTTGGAAAAATTAGCCAGGCAGAAGTACCTCTGTTTTCTTGATGGCTACTCGGGATACAACCAAGTTCCTATCCATCCTGAGGATCAGGAAAAAACTACTTTCACCTGTCCCTACGGAACCTGTGCTTTTCGTAGGATGCCTTTCGGGTTATGCAATGCACCTGCGACTTTTCAAAGGTGTATGCTAGCTATATTCTCTGACATGGTGGGAGAGTTTATGGAAGTCCTCATGGATGATTTCTCTGTTTTTGCAGAATCATTTGACTCTTGTTTGGCTAATTTAGAAATGATTCCTAAGAGATGTATCAAGACACGACTGGTCCTTAGCTGGGAAAAGAGTCATTTCATGACCCAAGAGGGCATCGTTTTGTGTCATGTGATCTCTGAACGGGGAATTGAAGTGGACAAAGCTAAGGTTGATGCTATCGCTAAACTTCCTCCTCCCACATCTATTAAACAAATCATATTATTTCTTGGCCATGTGGGATTTTATCGAAGATTCATCAAGGATTTCTCGAAGGTTGCTCATCCTTTGAGCAATCTTCTTGCCAAAGAAACGCCGTTTGTTTTTGACGAATCATGCCGAAAGGCATTTGATTTTCTGAAAATGGCAGTCACCCGTGCTCCAATTTTGCAACCACCAATTTGGACAACCCCTTTTGAGATCATGACTGACGCTTCTGATTACGCGGTCGGGGCTGTCCTGGGTCAGAAAATTGATCGAAAGTCCTCTGTCATTTACTACGCTAGTAAAACTCTGGATGAAGCCCAGAGGAATTACACTGTTACTGAGAAGGAATTACTAGCTGTAGTATTTGCTTTGTAAAAATTCAAGGCTTATCTCTTAGGGTCTCATGTTATCGTTTATATCGACCACTCGGCCTTGAGACATCTCATGGCTAAAAAGGATGCTAAACCCCGGCTTATTCGTTGGATTCTTCTTCTTCAAGAATTTGATCTTGAAATTAAGGATAAAATTGGGGTACAAAATGTGGTGGCAGATCATTTGTCGAGACTCCTAGGTGATTCTTCTTGTCCGGACATTCCAATTGCTGACACTTTTCCGGATGAAACCATTCTTACAGTTTTAGGCGTCCACACCACATGGTTTGCTGACATTGTTAACTATTTGGCCGTTGGTCAAATCCGCCAGGATTGGACCAAGCAACAACGGGATAGACTTAAATCTGAGGCCAAATACTACTTTTGGGAGGACCTTGAACTGTATCGCATCGACTCTGATGAGATTATTCGCTGATGCATACCGAAGAATGAATTCAATAGTATACTCGAGTTCTGCCATGCATCTGGGTGTGGTGGACATTTCTCCGGGAGAAAGACGGCGACAAAAATCTTGCAATCTGGCTTCTATTGGCCGTCTTTATTCAACGATGCCCAGGACTTCTCAAGGTCATGTTCTCGATGTCAGTCACTCGGGAACATAACTAAGAGAGACATGATACCCCTAAACCCTATTCTTCCTGTAGAAATTTTTGATGTTTGGGGCATCGATTTCATGGGACCCTTTATCCCTTCATTTGGACATCCGTACATTCTTGTTGCTGTTGATTATGTGTCCAAATGGATTGAGGCGATTCCCACCCGAACCAATGACCACAAGGTGGTCAGTAATTTTGTCAAGAACAATATCTTCAGTAGGTTCGGGATTCCGAGGGTTATCTCAATGATGGTGGCACTCATTTTACTAATGCCCAATTCCAGAATTTATTGGCCAAATACGGGGTTAATCATCGAATTTCCACACCTTATCATCCCCAGACGAATGGACAAGCCGAGATCTCCAATCGAGAGATCAAGAACATTCTGCAAAAAATGGTTAGGCCTGATCGTAAGGATTGGACTCAAAAGCTTGAGGACGCTCTTTGGGCCTACCGTACGGCGTATAAAACGCCCATCGCCATGTCTCCATTCCGTTTGGTGTATGGAAAGACGTGCCATCTACCCGTAGAGGTTGAACACAGGGCATTCTGGGCAATCAAACAATGCAATTTAGATCTGAATCTAGCTGGGAAGACCAGGAAACTCCAACTATCTGAGTTGGAGGAGCTTAGAAATGATGCTTATGAGAATGCCAAGATCTACAAGGCTCGGACCAAAGCTCTACATGATCAATTGATTTCCTGCAAGAGCTTTGAGCCAAACCAAAAGGTCTGGTTGTTCGATTCTAAACTTAAGCTCTTTCCTGGCAAACTTAGATCTAAATGGAATGGCCCATTCATAATTGATCAGATTTTTTCAAATGATGCCGTTCAGATCTCTGACCCAAAGACAGGTAACACCTTTAAAGTCAACGGTCAACGTTTGAAGCCTGTTGTTGACCGTAATCTTCCAGAACCCATCTCAGACTCTGTTGCTCTAGCCATTCTGTGACTTCTTTGGCTAGACTTTGCCGAGCTGACGGCATTAAACTCAGCAGTTGTACATATGACACAAGGCTGATACGAGCTTCATTTCCAAGTGACATCTTTCATATTCTACCCTTTCTTTCATGTCTCTTTTTCAATGAGGACATTGCATTAGCTAGGCATGGGGGGGTGGATTCATTTTTGAATTATTTGGTCAGCTTTGTGAAATCTATACAAATTGTTTTTCTCTTGTAAAAAAAAAATTAGGAAGGATTAGTTGGACATTAGGACTTTTCAATCCTAAGAAATTTTACATTAGGATCTAAACACAAAGATCCTTCAGGTCTTTGGACTTAATTAGCTTGTGTATCCACTAAAATGTGGATTTGTCTTTGAGTCCTCGCCATCTTAATTCTATTATAATTGGAATAAATAAGTTTAGGTGATAAGTACACGACTTATCAACCCACCCTCTGATTTGAGGGAATTTTGAGTTTTAAGCATCTACACACTTTTTTTGCACTGACTCGTTGTTCGGCGATTCTAACAGAATTTGAGTAGCTAATGAACCTTCTAGGGTGATATGGCTGGCAAGTTATCGTGGGTAACAGCCCACAGGTAGGTTGTCCAAAGCCTAGTCACTGGACCTTTCACTTTTTGCTGCCTCTAGGTAAATCTTAGACCAATGAAGCCACCTACTTAAAAAAAAAAATCAAAAAAATAAAAGGAGAAAAGAAAAAAAAGAAATAAGCCACACTTCGCCGCACGAGTATGGCTAGCAAGTTGTCGGTGGTAACAGCTCATCGACCAGTTGTCCAGAACCCAGCTCAGAAAATGCACTAAAAATTCCCAAAACACTTAGGAAGAAGCGAAGAAGTAGAATAAATCGGGGAGATATACACTAGATTCACCCTTGTGTTGACCCCGTAAAAAAATAAAAGTAGGGAGAAAGCTATCAGTTGTAAAGATACACCTTTAGGTAGAATTCTTTTTGAGGTCACCTAGAGGCGTAGAGATCCGAAGTCCATTTTAATTGTCGGTCAACGAGTCTATCATAATCACAATAAGATGCTTAAAACTTAGGGTTCTCATCAAATCTTGGGTGAGTTGAATGGCCGTAGAAAGTCACTCTTAAACCCTAAAATTTGAAAATCCAAAAAAAAATTAGAAAAGAGTAAAAAGAGAAAAAGAAATTTTTCTTTGAATAAGGCGAGGGCTTAAGGCGGTCTGCATTTTGGCTGATACCCGGGCGCTGTTGTGTCTTTGAAAGTAACTCAGGTCCAAATAATCCAACCTAATTCTTTTATAAATAGCATATAGTTTTTGCTAGGGACTAGCAAAAGATAGGCATAAGGGTATGATGTAAACACATTTACACTACTTAAAATGTCTATTTATGCATGTTCTTAAGCATAGGATTACATTTCATGATATAAATATTGCATAACATGCATCATCTTGCATTTAGAGTAGTTTGAATAAAATGGAGGTTAATTGTCTCCTTTTATGTGCTTGGACAGGGCAAACATTTTATCGGGGCCTCGGATCAAAGATCCAACCGTATGGATGTGATCAGGGCGACGATTAGAGTTCAACGACTCCAAGATCGCCCTAATCAGGCATCCGTAGCATCAGATAATGATCGGGGAACCCTAGAAGATCAAGGACCAGGATGGTGAAGATCCACACTTCAGATGACAAATCCGTCCGCTTGGATGAATTCGGATCGATGATCGCAGCCCAACGACACAAAAATCAAGTCAATCCGACATCCGTGGCACCATCTACAACTTCCAGAAGATGGACGGCCAAGATGGCGCCACGTGGCCCCATCTCGGCCGCCCAAACGGCCTCACGCATTCTACGAAGGCCCCGCACCCGCTCGCTCTCCGCCGTTGGACCTTGATCCAATGGCTGTGGTCGGCCGCACTTAAAAGCATCCACTCGACCATCCGCGCCCCGTAGCGCAGCGGTCGAGCACGCTTACACGACCGACGGGCGCTGCTTCGAGCCGCAGCAAAGGGCTGGAGGCGCAGGCGATTGGGCGTGGGTGAGCGTTGGATCGCGATCAGATGGCCGCGCGCGCCCAATAGCGTTCACGCGCGATTGAACGTGCGGCGTCACGCGCGATCGCACACGCCAGGCGAGCGTAGCGTAGCGGGCGGAGATGCGTCTTAAGCCATCCGATCTCACGATCGGACGGCTAAGAATCAAAGTGCGTGCGATGGCATTGAGCGCGCGGGCAGCTGAAGCGGCGCGCGTGGGCGCGGAAGCTACGCCCACATTGGGGGCTTTAGTGACGGATTTATCTGTCACTAAACACCCCTCATTTATTATTTTGAAGTTGTAATGTCCATTTTTCCCCCACTCCTTGCAACTATAAAAGGAGACCCCCTCCATACAAAATTCTCATCCCTTCCTTCTCCTCTCTACCCCTCCAAAGCTCAAGAGAAACTTGTCCCACATCCGGGATGCTTCTCGCGAGATAAAGTCCAAATTTTCGTTCCCCTTCGGAAGTGGATCCCGCGACGATGACCGCGTGCTGCTTCGTTCCCGTTCTTCTGCTCCGTCCTCCTTCGTCTTGCTTCGTTCCCCTTCGTCCAGGTGTCGTCCCGTCCGGCTCATCCTCCAAGCAACCGTCGAGGAGGATTTCTCTCTCCCTATTCTTTTTACTATTTTCTAGTATAGATTTACTATTTTCTAATGTAGTTTTACTCGTCCTCCAAGCAATCATCGAGGAGGACATTTCTCCCTCCATTCTTTTAATGCTTTCTAGAGTAAATTTATCGCTTTCTAGTGTAATTATTTTATGCTTTCTAGTTGTAATGAACAAATCCCCCTAATGATAAATTCTCTGTTTATTCTACATCTCATTTTGATTTCTATGTGTAATATTCTCTCTCTCTTCTATTTATTGTAACTAATTAGATAGTTTTAAATTGAATTACTTTGTGACAAATAAAAAGAAACGCGTAGTTTTTAAATCAAACGTCCGCCTCCCTGTGTTCGACCTAGAATTTCAATTTCAGTATAAATTTTATTTGTTGAACACGAATTCTTCGCTTTCAAGCTATAACGACAGGTTTTCCAAAACCGAACACGTTAGCATAGCCATTCGTGCACGTTCAACATAATCATTCTTGAACAATTTGTAATTCATGTTTAGAACCTAATTGAAATGTTTGTTAGCAAATGGAGTAACTGATAACTATCCAACATGACTGCTTTGATGTAATTCAATGAAATATTCATGATCTTGTGTCTAATTCTGATTCCAAATGAAGCCTAGAAGCTCATACTAACTATATCTTTATTTCCGGCATTATTGTAGAATCTCTAAGGCTTACATTGATTTTCCAACCATTATCTTAGCCCATTTTGTGCTTTACTACTTTAATTAGTGTGGAAATAGAAAAATAAAGTAAATAAATAAGGTAAAGTTGTCTTGAGTTGGATTAGGTTTAGTTGTAGGTGTGTGTGAGTTTAGGTTAAGTTTTGAGTCCTGTAGTTAGTGGAATATACTAGTAGAAGGTTAGGTCTTCTGTGGTTTAGAAATAAAAGGAAACACACAAAAACAACAAAAAGAGTCTTCTTCTTCTCATCTCACCGTTCTCCCTTCTTCCCCTATCTCTATAAAACACAAAAGAAAATAGAAATATGAAAAACCAAAAATTCCTACAAAAATACCTATGTAAAATGTGTATATACTTGTATATAATATTAAATTAAGTGTATATAGCATTTATATGTATATGAAGTGTATAAATAACATATATATCTATTTTATTTACTTAGGTAGGTATTTTTATTAAAGCATACAATATGTGTTATAAGTATATAATTAAGTAGTTATTTATTTATATTATATGTACATATTCCATGTATATTTGTAGATAATTATGCATATACTAAGAACTATAATTATAACCATAAATATAACTTAAAGTAATTATATTGTATAGTAATGTATCCTTATATTTATTTATTTATCTATATATTTATATAATTATGTGTTGTGCAGTGATCGTCATAGTTTTGGAGAGTATCGCGTCGTAGTATAGTGACGAAAATCAAATCGACATTTAAATTTATAGTGCTCGAAAAATCGTGAGTTTCGAGGTTGTTCGAATGGAGCAAAATTGGAATTTAATCCACTAATCAAATGATATAAATATGAGCAGATAATCAATAATCACAAGAATAATATGTAATAAATAATCAATCACAAAATATATTCAATAAGGATCTAAATTGTATCTTAATAGTTAATAACAAAAAGATAATGTGTTAAGACCCGAGGCATCAAAACACTTTAAGACGTCTAGAAGTTGGTCCAGATGTCTGGTCAAATGTTTGCACGCCTTTCCAGACGTCTGGAAATTAATTTTTGAGATGCGACTTTTGGTGGAGGGGAATGAAGCGGGATGTAGGTGAATTCGTACAGCAATGTTTAGTGTGCCAACAGGTGAAGGCTGAGCATCAGAGGCCTGCAGGGCCGTTGCAGCCACTTCCAGTGCCGGAGTGGAAGTGGGAGAGCATCACCATGGACTTGGTGGTGGGCTTGCCCGTTACCCAGCGAAGACACGACGCAGTCTTGGTGATCGTGGATAGAGTGACGAAGACGACACGTTTCTTGCCGATTCGAGTCACCATGGGACCAGCACAGTTAGTAGAGAGGTATATCCGCGACGTGGTACGTCTACACGGACTTTCGTGGGAGATAGTATCCGACCGGGATATCCGTTTTACATCCCAGTTTTGGGCTAAGTTCCAGCAGGCCTTGGGGACACGATTAAGGTTCAGTACGGCATACCACCCCCAGACGGACAGACAGTCTGAGTGCACGATACAGACACTTGAGGACCTTTTGCATAGTTGTGTACTGGACTGGAGGGGCTCTTGGGAGGAGCACTTGCCCCTGGCGGAGTTTACATATAATAACAGTTATCACTCGAGCATTGGCATGGCACCCTACGAGGCTCTGTACGAACGGAGGTGTACGACACCCTTGAGTTGGGTTGAGGTGGGGACCAAGTGGGAGGTTGGCCCCAGGCTGATCCAGCAAAGTCAGGAGGTGATCAAGCAGATTCACAGGCGACTCCGCACTATCAGGAGAAGACAGAAGAGCTATGCAAATTGGAAACGCAGAGAGGTGCAGTTTGAGGTTGGGGACCACGTCTTCCTTCGCGTTTCGCCCATGAAGGGCCTGCAGCGGTTTGGGGTGAGAGGGAAGCTCGCACCGAGGTTTGTGGGGCCCTTTGAGGTCCTGGAGCGGGTTGGACCCGTTGCTTACAGGCTTGCTCTCCCTCCCCAGCTTTCTGGTGTGCACGACGTGTTCCACGTGTCCAACCTCAGGAAGTACATCGCCGATCCCAGTCACGTTCTGAGCCACGAGAGCATCGAGGTGGGTGACGAATTGACCTACCCCGAGCGGCCAGTACAGGTTCTCAACAGAGCCGTCCGGAGTCTGAGACGGAAGCCAGTACCCCTAGTGAAGGTCTTGTGGAGCCAGTGGTACGAGGAGGCTACTTGGGAGCCTGAGGCAGCGATGCGGGAGCGGTACCCGGAGCTCTTTGAGGGTACGTCTTTTCGGACCGGCTTCGGTCCTCCTTGAGTGTATAATGTTCTTTTTTTTCTTTTTTCTTTTTTTTCCGCACCCTAGTTAGCGTAAGTTTCGGGGACGAAACCTCCTTTGAGTTTGCTATGTTGTTAAGACCCGAGGCATCAAAACACTTTAAGACGTCTGGGAGTTGGTCCAGACATCTGGTCAGACTTCTGGACGCCCTTCCAGACATGTGGAAATTAATTTTTGCGTGCGTACGATCGCGAGTCTGCGCGCGTGCCGCGCGCAGATTGAAACCCCTCCGCCCCCTTCTCTTTCTTCTTCCCCCACCGACCTGCAGCACTTTTTTTCCTCCCCCATGCCTACATATATCATCCTCTCCCTCACGCCACCCACATCCATCCGTCTCCTCCTTCCCCAGCTTGAGAGCCAGAGCGAGAGCGAGGGCAGCAGCTACTGTCAGGTGCAATGGCGGAGAGGAGAGGTGCAGCGAGAGGGAAGAGGAGAGAGCACGCGAGCTGTGAGAGAGAATGCTCGCCGGAGCAGCTCGAGGCCGACCGATGTGCATGCGAAGGAGCGTTGTGCTGGGGAGGTTTCCCCGCTGCTACTGCAGCTCGAGCAGCGGGCGGACGAGCGCAGCACGGCCGCTCACAGCGGGAAGAAGATGAAGGAGATTCTGATTCTGGGATTTTTCCCAGAATCAGACGTCTGGACCTACATCCAGACGAAGCGGACGACGTCTGGAAGAAGCTCCAGACGGCTGATAGGCACGTGCTGTGCCTATACCTTTCTTTTTGCGGATATGGCCATGCAGGCCTTTCCGTTGAAGCTCTGTCGCGTGCCTTGCTGAGGGAGTTTTGCGTGCACGTGCAGGTTTCGCTTCGGGAAGGCGCGGGACATGCCCTCCCATGAAATTCAGATGTCTGGGCGAGTCACCAGATGGCGGAGAGCGTCTCCAGACGTCCGGAGAGGAGGTTGGACGTCTGGAACTAGGTCTAGACGGTTCAGCAGAACCCCTGGACGTCTGAGGAGCAGCGTAGAGCGAGGTATGGATCTGAACCCCTTCTACCTGATTTGAGTCAGAGTTGTCATTTTTGACCCGTTTAGGGTCCGTTCGAGGTCCAATTTCTGCGTTAAAAATTCCGTTCTTCTCAAAATAAGTTCCTCTACTTGTTTGGAATACTTTTATCCTGTTCTGAGTGATTCCTTGTGATTGATCCTTGTGTTAAGACCTCGTTCTGTTTCGGATTTGAGGGTTGCGGAGGCACGTGGACCTACCAATCACGCCTCCATTACTCCCGATTTTGCGGGTAGAGTGGCTTCCCTTAGTTAATTACAAACATTAATGCATATCTGAAATAAATGATAGATCCTAGGATATGGCATGAATCCTAGGACCTGAAAACTAGATTGAATGATAGATCCTAGGGCATGGCATGAATCCTAGGACTAGAAACTCTGGAACGATTGTATTAAATGCCTGAATTGCAGTCTTGGATGAGTAGATAGAATAATCATAATTGCCTGTAATTGGATAACAGCTGCCTGTGAAATGTAGAGTACTGTTACATGTAATTCCTGTTGTTTGCAAATGAATACTAGCTGCCTGTATATAAATTGGAAAAGAAAGATTGGATGTTGGAAACACGTGCTATCTGCGAATAAACCTGAAATGATGAAACATAGTATGGCTTGGCCTGAGAAACATAAGCATGAACCCTACGGGGAGTTAGGAGTAGAGCTCCTGGAAATACAAAGAATGGAACTGGAAATGTGAATGGGGAAGTAAGCTGGCCCTTGAGTACGGAGTACCAAGGAGAGCGACTATCCCCCTGTTCAGTGCAGAGCAGAGCTAGCCGCCCTAGGTTTGGGACCCGGGGTTAGGACTGGCCACTTTGTACCGACTCTGTGGCCCTCGCGTACTGTGGAGGGGCGAGACCCCTGTTTGGTTACTGTGGAGGGGCTAAACCCCTGTTACTGAGAGGGCTCTACCCTATACTGGTTCCGTGCTGTGCTTTGGGCGCACCCGTTAACGAAAACAAGTGACCGCGTGCCAGTGCGGGGTAGCTACCCGTGTGTTTATCGTGCATGCCGTAGTCACCGTTACGCCTATCAGAGACCTTGGGGTGGTTGACTGAGGGTAGGACCACCATGGGGGACTCTCCCGGCCAGGAGAGCACCACGTGCTACTTCTACTTTTGGGAAAAGACTGTAATCAAGATCGTTCCCACGAGGAACATTCGAGATCGAGAGAAAGACCTGAGAAATAAACCAAGAAAGAGTAAAATAAAGAAAGAAATTAAAATAATAGCTACTTGTTTACCTTTACTATTTTCTTAGCTAGCTGGTTGCCACTCTACTCAGCGTTTCACTGACATGTCGTACTTACCACCTTTTTCAGGTCCAGGTGTTGAGCAGCCAGAGCCTACGGCTGCGGAGGGTGCTGGGCCTAGTAGAGCCCAGTAGTTGTACTTTTGTTGTACCCATTCTTCTGTAGTAGTGAGTATTCTGTTACACCTTTGTACTCTTTTATTGTAAAGTTCATATTTTTGTACCTGTTTTTAATTCTCTACTGTTGTGGTGGTGTGTACTGTAGTAGTTTTTTTCTTTATTGATGTACTTTGTTACTGTTAGTTGCTTGCATGGTGAATGTGGTTTATTTTACTGCTTTTTGCTTACTTTCTCATTGGACGACTGGGTCTTGGGATCAGTCGAGTCGGTCCGATTCTCATGTCCTGTAAGGATTCGGGAATTGGACCGTACCATAATGGAAAGCCAAAAAATGGTTGAAATGATGATTTTCGATTTCATTGTTTCGCACATAAAATGGCATGCCAAAGTAGTATGTAAGTAGTGGAAAATCGCTTTTCAAAATAATTAAAATTGCCACTCGAGAAGAGCGGGTCGTATCCACAGGAAGGCAATGGCCTATTAAAATTTACTACTAATTAAATCTAATGTTCACTATTAACTTCTCTCAAAATTCAAGCCAAAATCCCCTTTAGATTAAGCTAATCAATGGCATGATATACTGAAATAATAATAATGCAAAAGGGGAGGGGCTTTGCTGTAATGTGCACTATAATAAATTATTAATAAAAATTAACAATGGCATGAGATGTAATTTCTAATGGCCTTGTTACTGTAGCGAAGCAGAGGAGATCTTTCCCCTTGCTTGCATGCACGGAGGAGAGGGTTTGTGGCAGTGGCGAGCGCGGTGGAAGTCGAGTGGGCCAAGGGCTACTCAGTGATGGTGGCAGCGTGGTCAACGGCGAGTGGAGGTGGCAGCCAGCCGTTTGGATGGTCGGCGATGAAGCTCCTCCTGCTACTGCAGGAGATGAGGGAGAGGAGAGGAGAGGCGTGCACTGCTGTTGGAGGTGTGCACGGAGGTACGTGTGCACGTGGCTGGGGTCACATGCGGCGCTAATGGCATGCTGGCTGTGTGGGAGAGGCACGTCGGTGCGTGGTGGAGTTGGCGAGGGGCACGCGAGAGGTCTGGTCGAGGGCGCGCGAGGGCTAGTTAGAGGTACTGGTGATGGTCGCTTGTGGTGTGGGCGCGAGAGTAGGCGGTGCATGCGGCTGTGGGGTTGGGAATGTTGGGTCCTTCTTGGAGAAGATGAACAATGGAGAGGGAAACAATAAAGGAGAAGAAAATGAAGAGAAAGGTGATAAGGCATGATGGGGAGGGGCTTCAGACGTCCGAGAAACTTCTCAAACGTCTTAATCGAAGGGGAAGATGAAAGTGAAGGTGGTGCGTGGAGGTAGCAGTGGTGTTGATGGTGGTGGTTGCTGGTGATGGTGGTGAGGAATTCACGGTAGGCTACACAAGCCACTGGTGGTGCGATGGTCTGTCACCCCACCTGCCCATGGTGGTGTGGACTTGTGTACATAGTTGAGGTAAGCGGTGGTGGGGTGGAGGAGAGTTGCATTCTCTGCACAGTAGTGGAGTGGGGTGGTGGCCTTCGCAACATGGTCATCTCCTCTCTCTTGTAGCTGCGGCCAACGCATTTGAAATCCAAAGAGGCGGGAGCAAATCCACTCTTCCCGTCGAATGAATGCTGGAAACTGTAAGGAGTGAATGGGCACAAGAGGAGGAAGCAGAGCCATTACCTATGAGAGAAGAAGAATAATACTAAAATAATAAGATATTAGGATTATTCATGTACAAACCCTTAACTTCTAAGTTAAATTAAAACAATGTATGTAATGCACCTAATTGGTTAACTAATCAAATGCATGCAAATCTAAGTTAATTCTAAATGCATTTAGATATGAATGCAACACAAGAATTATGCAATTAAGCTAAAAATATGAATTAATTTATTTACATCCTAATGTATGCTATCTAATGTTAAAGATATCTGTTGAACATATGAGTTACTACGCTAACGTGTTTGATTTTTAAAACCACTTCGTTGTAACTTGAAAGCGAAGAACTCGTATTCAACAAATAAAATTTATACCGAAATGGAAATTCCGGGTCGAACACATGTAGGCGAACGTTTGATTTAAAAAAATTCGCGTTTGAATTTATTTGTCACGAAATAATTCAATTGATTAGAACTACTTACAATAAATAAAAGAGAGAGAGAGAATAAGAGAGAGAGAATAATACAAACAAAAATAAAAAGAGATATAGAATGCACATGGAATTCATTATCAAAAGGGATTGTTCATTACACTAAATATTATGACTAGAAAGCGAGAAAATGATTATACTAGAAAGCAGTAAATCCATTCTAAAAAGTAGTGAAAAGAATGGGGAGAGAAATATCCTCCTTGACGGTCGCTTGGAGGATGAGCTGGATGGGACGACGCCTGGACGAAGGAGGACAAAGCAGAAGAACGGGAACGGGGCAGCACGTCATCGTCATCACGGGATCCACTTCCGAAGGGGGACGAAAAATTAACTTTATCTCGCGAGAAGCATTCCGGGTGTGGGACAAGCTTCTCTTAAGCTTTGGAGAGGGAGAGAAGAGAAGGAAGGGATCAGAATTTCGTGTGGAGGGGGTCTCCTTTTATAGTTGCAAGGAGTGGGGGCAATTTTGTCATTACATCTTTAAAAACATTAATTCAGGACCTTTAGTAACGGATAAAACCGTCGCTAAAGCTCTGAACGTGGGCGTAGTGGGCGGCGCACGCGCGCCCGCTCGCTTGCCCGTGCGCTCAACGCTCGTGCACGATCAGCCATCATCAGTCGTCCGATCGTGAGATTGGACGGCTTAGACGCGCTACGCCCGACTCCTCAGCGCGTACCCGAACGCATGCGATGCCGCGTTACCGCTGCGCGTGAAATAGCGCGTGGGCGCTATCGGGCGCGCGTGACCGTTCGATCACAATCTGAAGCTCCACGTGCCTGCTCGCTCACGCATGATTTTAGGCTCGCGGGGGCTCGACCCCGTGACCACCGCTTCGCCCGCAGCGTCGTCTCCGCTGCGCTACGCAGTCGAGAAGGTCGCGCGGACGATTTAAGGTGCCGCATCCACAGCCGCTGGATGAAGATCCAACGGCCCAGATCGTGCGCTGGATGTCCTTTGGAGAGGTAGCGGTAGTCTTGAGGGCCGGTTGGACGGCTGAGATGGCGCCATCTTGGCCGTCCATCTTCTGGATGATGTAGATGGTGCCACGGTTGTCGGATTGAGTTGATTTTCTCGTCATTAGGCAGCAATCGTCAATCCGAATCCATCTGTGTGGTCGAATTTGTTGTTTGAAGTGCAGATTCACACCATCTTAGCCCTTGATCTTCTAGGGTTCCCCGATCTCTATCTGATGCTACAAATGCCTGATTAGGGCGATCTTGGAGTCTTTGAACTCCAATCGTCCCCCTGATCACATCTGTACGGTTAGATCTTCGATCCGAGGCCCCGATAAAATGTTTGCCCTGTCCAAGCATATAAAAGGAGACAATTAACCTCCATTTTATTCAAACTGCTCTAAATGCAAGATGATGCATGTTATGCAATATTTATAGCATGCAATGCAATCATATGCTTAAGAACATGCACAAATAGACATCTTAAATAGTGTAAACGTGTTTACATCATACTCCCATGCCTATCTTTTGCTAGTTCCTAGCAAAAACTATATGCTATTTATAAAAGAATTAGGTCGGATTATTTGGGCTTGAGTTATTTTCAATCACTAAGAAAATGGCTACTTAGGATCTGAACTTTCAAAGACACAATGGTGCCCGAGTATCTGTCAAAATTCAGACTGCCTCAATCCGTCGCCTTATTCAAAGAAAATTTTCTTTTTCTCTTTTTCCTCTTTTCTTTTTTTTTTTTTTTTGGATTTTCAAGTTTTAGGGTTTAAGAGTGGCTTTCTACAGCCATTCAACTCACCCAAGATTTGATGAGAACCCTAAGTTTTAAGCATCTTATTATGAATGTGATAGACTCGTTGACCGGTAGTTAAAACAGACTTCGGATTTCTACGCCTCTAAGTGACCTAAAAGAAAAATTTTGCCTAAAGGTGTATCTTTACAACCGGTAGCTTTCTCCCTACTTTTATTTTTTACGGGGTCAACACAAGGGTGAATCCAGTGTATATCTCCCCAATTTATTCTACTTCTCCGCTTCTTCCTAAGTGATTTGGGAATTTTCAGTGCATTTATTGAGTTGGGTTCTGGATAACCGGTCGATGAGCTGTTACCACTGACAACTTACCAGCCATACTCGTGCGAAGAAGTGTGGCTTATTTCTTTTTTTCTTTTCTCCTTTTCTTTTTGATTTTTTTTTTTTAAGTAGGTGGCTTCCTTGGTCTAAGATTTACCGAAAGGTAGCAAAACGAGAAAGGTCCAATGACTGGGCTCTAGACAACCTACCTATGGGCTGTTACCCATGATAACTTTTCAGCCATATCACCCTAGAAGGTTCATTAGCTACCCAATTTCCGTTAGCATCGCCGAGCAACGAGTCAGTGATAAGAAAGTGTGTAGATGCTTAAAACTCAAAATTCCCTCAAATCAGAGGGCGGATTGATAAGTTGTGTACTTATCACCCAACTTATTTACTCCAATTACGATAGAATTAAGATGGCGAGGACTCAAAAAATAAATTCACATTTTAGTGAATACACGAGCTGATTAAGTCTAAAGACCTGAAGGGTCTTTCTGTTCAAGTCATAATGTAGTATTTCCTAAGATTGAAAATTTTCTTAAACCCAAGTTCTCCTTCCTAATTCCACATTTTTTTTAATAAAATAAAACAAATCTACAGAGCTGACGAATAAATTCAGAGATAAATATCCACCCCCATGCATATCTAATGCAATGTCCTCATTGTATTAAAAATACATAAACAGAGTGAAATAGCGTAGAAAGCACCTGAATTGCGTGAATGTCAGGTCCGCTCCGAGATAGAAACTAAAAAGAACTATGTATGTGTTGAATTTAGTGCCTTCAGCTAGGCACACTATACAAAGAAGAGAAATAAAGAATTCACAGGTGTAGGTCAGAATCAGAATAAACAGAAGAAGCCTCCGACCTGTCAGCAGAGGTCCACAAATGTGGACCAGATTGTGGTGCAGACCAATATCCCATAATCAAGAATATCATAGGTTCTAGATAAAAATTTCCCAAAACCTAAAATAAGTATGCAAGCGGGGTCGGGCCTGCGATTTATGAGGATGCAACCCAAAACGAAAAAGTAGGGTTATAGAGAATTGAAGCTCAAAAGGATAATCATTGAATGTATGCTTAGGTTGGACATCCTCAGAACAGATGTCGTAAGGGTCCTGGTTTGATGGTTTCAGCTTAATAGGCACCCTTCGACTCAGTCTTGTACTTCCTCCAGAACTTACTTCCCAAATCAAAATTTCCTGGCTCCTATCCTCCTCATTCAGCATGTCAAATTCCGAGACCTCTTGCATATTAATCACCCCATCTGAAATCTCCAAGTCTAAATGATGTGGCAGAATCAGAATTAACTTAGGTCTAATTATCTCAGAAATAGAATCATCGATAAGCTCAATGGGGTGTAACTGATAATCAGACATTGAATTGAATCTTCCAGAAAATGTGATTCTGGATCCGTAATGTGAGCCCTAAAATCAGTTTCCTCAGTTATTGGGCTATCAAATGATCTTTCAGATTCCTAGGGCCCAATCGTCTCACAAAAATTATGATCTGTAAACTCGCGTAAGACTTCACAACTTAAATCTTCACCATCAGAATCAAAGAAATCAAGATCCGTATTAATGTATGTCTCAAAATCATCTGTCACTCTCTGTTTCAAGAAGACAAATGTTTCCTCGCACCCCGGCTTAGGGATCTCAAGTGAAGAAATCAGATCTTCCTTAATTGGTTGCTCTAATTCAATCTGGTCAGCCTCGTAACACGTGTCCCCCCCAACAGGTGCCTGAACGGGTTCTGAAATTGGCTCTCCTGAAGAGGGTTCATCCTAGGAATCATCCCATGATTGAATCAAAGCAACCACAAATCTCATCCTCAATTTCGCTAGCTTCCCAAGTAGAAACTCACCCGGGTTCTTATCCTTAACATCCTGGAGCCAATCCAACAAAGACTTGTTCAAATCATCAATCATTTCAATCAGGGGCTCCAATCTCTCAATGCAAGGTATTGGCTGAACTTATAAAGATTGTATGATATTTCTCAAGTTAGCCAGAACCATATCTTGAACTTGGTTACCCTGAACCAAATGAGTTGGTGTAGGGTTGGGCGGGTTTGGGTTCAAAGCAGGGGAATTAACGAATTAAGATTCGTTATACCCTTCCTGATAATAGATCATTTCAGATTGTTCAAAAGGTGGTGATAACCTAAAGGCAGTGTAATCAGAGGATGGGTAAGAATCAGTGTATCCTTCTTGATTGTAGATCATATTAGGTTGTCCATGAAACGTTGACGATCTATAATCGATGTGGCTCTGAGAAGGATAGAAATCGCAATCAAAGTGTTCGAGGTTAGACCCTAAACACGGAGGTCCGGAACTATATCCCCAATCCGAGTTATCCCAACTAACTGATGGTTGATTATAGTACGAGTCGGAATAATCGTCATGTTGAGGATAATTCAAAACAGGTGGGAAAGAGCGGGAATGCATGTAATATGTGGAAGGATTCATGAGAGATGGGAGGAAGAAAGGCACCCTGCAATACAAACAATCAAACCTGTCCTTAACTGGGCTAGCCTAAAGACCTACAGACTCCCAAAACCCGTCTTAAGATAAAGGAACGATTTGATCTACTTCTGTCTGTTCAATTCAACCAGTTAGAAGGAGGGACTGGGGAGAAGGTTCTTCCTTTGGCTTGTGCATCCGGTTCCTAGTGTACCCCCCAGCCACGATCGTTTGATTCTGCTCCCCTAGCTAGACATCAGATTGAACAGTAGAAAGAGACTAATCGAAAATCATCTCGTTCTGGGCTCTGAAGAGCGAGTCAAATCCTTAAGGCTAACGTCTACTCTGTTTTATTTAGGATTAGGTTTGAATGTGCTTTGGAATGTGATGGGCCCTTTATATGGGTTGTGCCCTTAATGATTGATTGATTTGTGTTTGCATGCATAACCAGTGGTTTTCAAGCAAGATTATTTTTGATGTGGTGAATTTTAAACTTCAAATCTTGCTTAGTAGCTTTTAGGATTCAACATTAGGTGTTTTCAGACAAGTTTTTGTTGGCACACCAGGTTTTGAAAGCACAGGTGAAGATGTTTTCCTTTGAAGCTTAAAAAGAATGTGGAGTGCCTGGTAAATCCCTAATAGTTAAACCTAAGTGGCAGCTACTTAATGAGTTGATTTTAATTGAAGTGGTGCAGCCCAATCAACTCAAACAATTGGCCTGTTGCACCACTTAATTAGGCACACAAGTGATTACCTAATCTGATTTCTACTCAATTATGTGTTTGGATGTGTGTACCGGCTCCAAAGATCGGTTTACCAGTTGAGTTTGAAAATCAGATGAGGTTGTGTACCTCTGTGAGATTTTTTTATTTTTTATTTTTTAATGTGGGGGTTGGGGCGAGTGTAAGTGTCAAACAACAAACAATCTAACCTTAGAGTTTATAAGAACAACTAGGTTGATTGATGTTTGTGTTATTATGTAGTGAAATGAAATCTAATTGGTGGGAGGTAAGGGTAACTTCCAAAACCTTCCACAGCACTTTTCTCCAATCTACCGCTTTTGCCCATCTCGAAAGAGTTCCTGCAATTACAATAAGAAAGGAGAGAAGTGAGGTAAATGATTTGTAAGTTAGAAAACGTGAAGAAAAATCAAAGAGCGTCGCCTCCCCGGCAACGGCGCCTGTTGAACGTCGGGTTGCTACGCTAACGTATTTGGTTTTGAAAACCTTGTCACTGTAGTTTGAAAGCGAAGAACTCGTGTTCAACAAACAAAATTTATACCGAAATTGAAATTCCAAATCGAACATAGGGAGGCGGACGTTTGATTTAAAAACTACGCGATTGTTTTTATTTGTCACGAAGTAATTCAATTGATTAAAATCATCTAACTATTTACAATAAATAGAAGAGAGAGAGAATATTACAAACAGAAATCAAAACGAGATGCAGAATGAATAGGGAATTCATCATTAAATAGATTGTTTATTTCACTAAACATTACAACTAGAAAGTAGAAAATAATTACACTAGAAAGCAATAAATTTACTCTAGAAAACATTAAAAGAATGGAGAGAGAAATATCCTCCTCGAGGTCGCTTGGAGGACGAGTTGAACTACTCTAGAAAGCAGTAAAAGGAATGGAGAGAGAAATATCCTCCTCGACGGTCGCTTGAAGGACGAGTCGGACGAGACAACGCCTGGACGAAGAAGGACGAAAGAGGACGAAGCAGAAGAACGGGAACGGGGCAGCACGTCGTCGTCATCGCGGGATCCACTTCCGAAGGGGGACGAAAAATTGACTTTATCTCGCGAGAAGCATCCCAGGTGTGGGACAAGCTTTTCTTGAGCTTTGGAGAGGGAGAGAAGAGAAGGAAGGGGATGAGAATTTCGTGCGGAGGGGGTCTCCTTTTATAGTTGCAAGGAGTGGGGGCAAATTGGTCATTACATCTTTAAAACATTAAATAAGGGTTCTTTAGTGACGGATAAAACCGTCGGTAAAGCCCCATCGTGGGCGTAGTGGGCGCTGCTCACACGGCTACTGGCTTCCACTCTCGCTTAATGCTTGCGCACATTCACTGAACCTCAGCCATCCAATCGCGAGATCGGACGGCTTAAGATGCGTCTTCCCCGCTCCTAAGTGCATGCCCGCCCGCGTGAGATGCCGCGTGAGGAGCGGGCGTGCGATAGCGTGTGGGTGCTATTGAGTGCCCGCAGTTGCCCGATCAAGATTTGACGCTCGCCCGCTCGTGCGATTCCGCACCGCTCGCCCTCTCGCGTGATTCGATCGCACATCACCTGCTTGCGATAACACCCTCGCCCACTGCGCTGCGAAGCGTGGATGGGTGCGAGGATGTTTTAAGGCGCGCGTATCCACAGTCGTTGGATTGAGATCCAACGGCCCAGATCGCGCGCCAAAACTTTTTTGAAAAAGTAGCGGCGGTCTTGAGGGCCAGTTGGACTGCTGAGATGGCGCCGCGCAGTGAAGCGTGGATGGGTGCGAGGATGTTTTAAGGCGCGCGTATCCACAGTCGTTGGATTGAGATCCAACGGCCCAGATCGCGCGCCAAAACTTTTTTGAAAAAGTAGCGGCGGTCTTGAGGACCAGTTGGACTGCTGAGATGACGCCACGTGGCGCCATCTTGGCCGTCCATCTTCTAGATGTTGTAGATGGTGCCATGGGTGTCGAATTGAGTTGATTTTTGCGTCGTTAGGCTGCGATCGTCGATCCGAATCCATCCGTGTAGTCGGATTTGTCATTTGAAGTGCAAATTTACACCAGCTTATGCCTTGATCTTCTAGGATTCCCCGGTCACTATCTGATGCTACAGATGCCTGAATGGGGCGATCTTGGAGTCGTTGAACTCTAATCGTCGCCCTGATCACATCTGTATGGTTGGATCTTCTATTCGAGGCCCTGATAAAAAGTTTGCCCTGTCCAAGCACATAAAAGGAGACAATTAACCTCTATTTTATTCAAGCTACTCTAAATGCAAGATGATGCATGTTATGCAATACTTATAGCATGCAATGCAATCCTATGCTTAATAACATGCATAAATAGACATTTAAGTATTGTAAATGTGTTTACATCATACCCCCATGACTATCTTTTGCTAGTCCCTAGCAAAAACTATATGCTATTTATAAAAGAATTAGGTTGGATTATCTGGGCATGAGTTATTTTCAATCATTAAGAAATTATCTACTTAGGATCTGAACTTTCAAAGACACAACAGTGCCCGAGTATCTGTCAAAATGCAGACCGCCTCAAGCCCTCGCCTTATTCAAAGAAAAATTCTTTTTCTCTTTTTCCTCTTTTCTAATTTTTTTGGATTTTCAAGTTTTGGGGTTTAAGAGTGGCTTTCTACGGCTATTCAACTCACCCAAGATTTGATGAGGACCCTAAGTTTTAAGCATCTTATTGTGAATGTGATAGACTCGTTGACCAGCAGTTAAAATAGACTTCAGGTTTCTACGCCTCTAGGTGACCTCAAAAAGAATTCTGCCTAAAAGTGTATCTTTACAACCGGTAGCTTTCTCCCTACTTTTATTTTTTACAGGGTCAACACAAGGGTAAATTCAGTGTATATCTCCCCGGTTTATTCTACTTCTCTTCTTCCTAAGTGTTTTGGGAATTTTCAGTGCATTTATTGAGCTGGGCTCTAGACAACCGGTCAATGATCTGTTACCACCGACAACTTGTCAGCCATACTTGTGCGGCGAAGTGTGGCTTATTTCCTTTTTTCTTTTCTCCTTTTCTTTTTGATTTTTTTTTCTTTTTTCTTTAAGTAGGTGGCTTCCCTGGTCTAAGATTTACCTAAAGGCAGCAAAAAGAGAAAGGTCCAGTGACTGGGCTCTGGACAACCTACCTATGGGCTGTTACCCACGATAACTTGTCAGCCATATCACCCTAGAAGGTTCATTAGCTACCCAATTTCGGTTAAAATCGCCGAACAACGAGTCCATGACAACATAGTGTGTAGATGCTAGAAACTCAAAATTCTCTCAAATCAAAGGGTAGGTTGATAAGTTGTGTACTTATCACCCAAACTTATTTATTCCAATTATGATAGAATTAAGATGGCGAGGACTCGGAAGACAAATCCACATTTTAGTGGATACACGGGCTAATTAAGTCCAAAGACCTGAAGGGTCTTTCTGTTCAAATCATAATGTAGTATTTCCTAAGATTGAAAATTTTCTTAAACCCAAGTTCACTTTCCTAATTCCACATTTTTTATTTTTTTAATAAAAATAAACAAATCTACGGAGCTGACGAATAAATTCAAAGATGAATATCCACCCCCCCATTCCTATCTAATGCAATGTCCTTATTGTATTAAAAAGACATAAAACAGAGTGGAATAACATAGAAAGCACCTGAATTGCATGAATGTCAGGTCCGCTCCGAGATAGAAACTAAAAAGAACTATATAAGTGCTGAGTTTAGTGCATTCAGCTAAGCACACTATACAAAGAAAGGAAATGAAGAATTCACAGGTGCAGGTCAGAATCAGAATAAACAGAAGAATCCTCTGACCTGTCAGCAGAGGTCCACAGATGTGGACCAAATTGTGGTGCAGACCCATACCCCATAATCGAGAATATCTTAGGTTCTAGATAAAAATTACCCAAAACCTAAAATTTGTATGCAAGCGGGGTCGGGCCTGCGATTTATGAGGATGCAACCCAAGACCAAAAAGTCGGGTTACAGAGAATTCAAGCTCAAAAGGATATCGTTGAATGTGTGCTTGAGTTTAACATCCTCAAAACAGATGTCGTAAGGGTTCTAGCTTGATGGTTTCAGCTTAAAAGGAACCCTTCGACTCAATCTTCTATTTCCTCCAAAGTTAACTTCCCAAATCAGAACTTCCGAACTCCTATCCTCAATTAGAATGTTAAATTCCGAGACCTCTTGCATGTTACTCACCCCGTCTAAAATCTCCAAGTCTAAATGATGTGGCTGAATCAAAATTGACTTGGGTCTAATTATCTCAGAAATAGAATCATTGATAAACTCAATGGGGTGTAACTGACAATCAGGGCATTTGATTGAATCCTCCAGAAAATGCTATTCTGGATCCTTAATGTGAGCCCTAATAAAATTAGTTTCCTCAGTTATTGGGCTATCAAATGATCTATCAGATTCCTCAGGCCCAATCATCTCACAGAAATCGTGTTCAGAAAACTCGTGTGAGACTTCGCAACTCAAATCTTCACCATCAGAATCGAAGAAATCAAGATCCGTATTAATGTATGTCTCAAAATCATCTGTCACTTTCTTTTCCAAGGAGACATACGTTTCTTCGTACCCCGGCTCAGGGATCTCAGGTGAAGAAATTCGATCTTCCTTAATTGATTGCTCTAATTCAACCTGGTCAGCCTCGTAACATGTGTCCCCCCAACAGGTGCCAACCAGGTTCTGTCATTGGCTTTCCTGAAGGGAGTTCATCCTGGGAATCATCCCAAGATTGAATCAAAGCGACCACGAATCTCATCCTCAATTTCGCTAATTTCCCAAGTAGAAACTCACCCGGGTTCTTATCCTTAACATCCTGGAGCCAATTCAACAACGACTTGTTCAAATCATCAATCATTTCAATCAAGGGCTCCAATCTCTCAATGCAATGTATTGGCTGAACTTCTAAAGATTGAATGATATTCTTCAAGTTAGCTAAAACCATATCTTGAACCTGATTATCCTGAACCAAATGAGTTGGTTCAGGGTTGGGCAAGTTTGGGATCAATGCAGAGGAATTAACGAATTGAGGTTCGTTATACCCTTCCTGATAATAGGTCATTTCAGATTTTTCAAAAGGTGGTGATGACCTAAAGGTAGTGTAATCGGAGGATGGGTAAGGATCAGTGTATCCTTCTTGATTGTAGATCGTATTAGGTTGTGCATGAAAGGATGATGATCTATAATCACAATGATAGTGTTCAGGGTTAGACCCTAAACACAAAGGTCCAGAACTACATCCCTAATCCGAGTTATCCCAACTAACTGATGGTTGATTACAGTACAAGTCAGGATAATCATCATGTTGAGGATAATTCACAACAGGAGGAAAAGAGCGGGAATGTGTGTAATATGTGGAAGGATTAATGATAAGCGGGAAGAAAAAAGGTGCCCTGCAATACAAACAATCAAACATGTCCTTAAGTGGGCTAGCCTAAAGACCTACAGACTCCCACAACCCATCTTGAGATAAAGGAACGATTTGATCTACTTATGTCTGTTCAATCCAACCAGTTAGAAGGAGGGACTGGGGAGAAGGTTCTTCCTTCGACTTTCGCCTCCGGTTCCTAGTGTACCCCCCAGCCACGATCGTTTGATTCTGCTCCCCTAGCTAGACATCAGATTGAACAGTAGAAAGAGACTAATCGAAAATCATCTCGTTCTGGGCTCTGAAGAGCGAGTCAAATCCTTAAGGCTAACGTCTACTCTATTTTATTTAGGATTAGGTTTGAATGTGCTTTGGAATGTGATGGGCCCTTTATATGGGTTGTGCCCTTAATGATTGATTGATTTGTGTGTACGTGCACAACCAGTGGTTTTCAAGCAAGATTATTTTTGATGTGGTGAATTTTCAGGTTCAAATCTTGCTTAGTAGCTTTTAGGATTCAACTTTAGGTGTTTTCAAACAAGTTTTGTTGGCACACCAGGTTTTGAAAGTACAGGTGAAAATATTTTCCTTTAAAACTTAAAAGAATGTGGAGTGCCTGGCAATTCCCTAGTAGTTGAACCTAAGTGGCAGCTACTTAATGAGTTGATTTCAATTGAAGTAGTGTGGCCCAATCAACTCAAACAATTGGCCTGTTGCACCACTTAATTAGGCACACAAGTGATTACCTAATCTGATTTCTACTCAATTATGTGTTTGGATGTGTGTACCGGCTTCAAAGATCGGTTTGACGGTTGAGTTTGAAAATCAAATGAGGTTGTGTACCTCTGTGAGATTTTTCTTCTTCTTTTTAATGTGGGGGTTGGGGCGGGTGTAGGTGTCAAACAACAAACAATCTAACCATAGAGTTTATAAGAACACCTAGGTTGATTGATGTTTGTGTTATTATGTAGTGAAATGAAATCTAATGGGTGGGAGGTAGGGGTAACTTACAAAACCTTCCACAGCACTCTTCTCCAATCTACCGCTTTTGCTCGTCTCGAAAGAGTTCCTGCAATTACAATAAGAAAGGAGAGAAGTGAGGTAAATGATTTGTAAGTTAGAAAACGCGAAGAAAAATCAAAGAGCGTCGCCTCCCCGGCAACGGTGCCAAAATGTTGAACGTACGAGTTGCTATGCTAACGTGTTTGGTTTTTAAAACCTTGCCGTTGTAGCTTGAAAGCGAAGACCTCGTATTCAACAAATAAAATTTATACCGAAATGGAAATTCCGGGTCAAACACAAGGAGGCGGACGTTTGATTTAAAAAAAATTCGCATTTGATTTTATTTATCACAAAATAATTCAATTGATTAGAACTACTTACAATAAATAAAAGAGATGGAGAGAGAATAAGGGAGAGAGAATAATACAAAAAAAAATCAAGAGATATAGAATGCACATGGAATTCATTATCAAAAGGGATTGTTCATTACATTAAATATTACGACTAGAAAGCGAGAAAATGATTACACTAGAAAGCAGTAAATCCATTCTAGAAAGCAGTAAATCTATTCTAGAAAGCAGTGAAAAGAATGGGGAGAGAAATATTCTCCTCGACAGTCGCTTGGAGGACGAGCCGGACGGGACGACGCCTGGACGAAGGAGGATGAAGCAGGACGAAGGAGGACAACGTAGAAGAACGGGAACAGGGCAGCACGTCATCGTTATCACGGGATCCACTTCCGAAGGGGGACGAAAAATTGACTTTATCTCGCGAGAAGCATCCCGGGTGTGGGACAAGCTTCTCTTGAGCTTTGGAGAGGAAGAGAAGAAAAGGAAGGGGTTAGAATTTGGTGTGGAGGGGGTCTCTTTTTATAGTTGCAAGGAGTGGGGGCAATTTGGTCATTACATCTTTAAAAACATTAATTTAGGACCTTTAGTGACGGATAAAACCGTCGCTAAAGGTCTGAATGTGGGCGTAGTGGGCGGCGCACACGCGCCCGCACGCTCAACGCTCGCGCATGTTCAGCCATCCTCAGTTGTCCGATCGCAAGATCGGACGGCTCAGATCATGCTACGCCCGCCTCCTCAGCGCACGCCAGAACGCGTGCGATGCCGCGTTACCGCTGCGTGTGAAATAGCGCGTGGGAGATATCGGGCATGCGCGACCGTTCGAACACGATCCGACACTCCACGCACTCGCTCGCCCGCGCCTGATTTGAGGCTCACGGGGGCTCGACCCCGCGACCTCTGCTTCGCCTGCAGCGTCGTCTCCGCTGCGCTACGCAATCGAGAAGGTCGCGCGGACGATTTAAGGTGCTGCATCCACAGCCGTTGGATGAAGATCCAATGGCCCAAATCGTGCGCTGGATGTCCTTTGGAGAGGTATCGGAGGTCTTGAGGGCCAGTTGGACGGCTGAGATGGCGCCATGTGGCTCCATCTTGGCCGTCCATCTTTTGGATGATGTAGATGGTGTCATGGTTGTCAGATTGAGTTGATTTTTGCATCATTAGGCTGCGATCGTCAATCCGAATCCATTGGTGTGGTCGGATTTGTCGTTTGAAGTGCAGATTCACACCATCTTGGCCCTTGATCTTTTAGGATTCCCCGATCTCTATCTGATGCCACAGATGCCTGACTAGGGCGATCTTGGAGTCGTTGAACTCTAATCGTCGCCCTGATCACATCTGTACGGTTGGATCTTCGGTTCAAGGCCCCAATAAAAAGTTTGCCCTATCCAAGCACATAAAAGGAGACAATTAACCTCCATTTTTTTTAAACTACTCTAAATGCAATATGATGCATGTTATGCAATATTTATAGCATGCAATGCAATCCTATGCTTAAGAACATGCATAAATAGACATCTTAAGTAGTGTAAACATATTTACATCAATATCTTAAAGTCTAGGCATTCATATACTTAAACAGCCCACAAATATGGGCTAATCAATGGTGGTTGAAACCACCAATTACTCTCAATAGTTAGGTGCAATTCGCAATTCAAGATCAGATCTCAAAGGGCATCAGATATCTCAACAAAGCCACAATCAGACGTCGGAGACAAGCCTCTGACGCCTTAAGTGTTTAGCACAAATCTCCTTTAAATTCGCCTTAAGTCCTTAGTAAGATTTCTTGAGGCAAAAACCCCCCACCTCCTCTCAGAAATCATTTCCTTTCTCTCTCCTCCTAATCGAGTAAATGGGTAATCGGATCTGGATTGGGGACCAAGCCTGCGTGCTGTTGGAGTGGAGAATCTACGCAAATGGATTTGAGTTTAGAAAACCTGTCATTGTAATGCGATTTATGAGAAAACCATCAACAGATAAATATTAACCGAAACTCAAAATGAATTCTAGGTCGAACATAGGGAGACGGACGTTTGATTAAAAATCACATTTATTTTATTGTCATAAAACAAATTAACGGGTCAAATTGAATCTAACTAGCTATCTACTTAAAGAGTAAATAAAAAAAGAAAGAGAGAATATTACAAATAAAAAGAAAATAGAGATAGAATAAACATGGATTTCATTACCATAGAGCAATGTTCATTACAACTACTTACTACAACTACTTGCTACACTAGAAAGTAGGAAATCTACACTAGAAAGTGGGAAATCTACACTAGAAAGCTGTAAAAGAAGGTGGAGAGAAGTTATCCTCCTCGACGACTGCTTGGAGGACGAACCACAACGATGGAGCACCCGGACGAAGGTGATGAGATGCGGGATGAAGGAGAACGACGACGGGCGACGAAGAACGGGGCAAGGCGACATCGCAACGGGATCCGATTTCCGAACAGCGGTAAGAGGACAACCGCGGGATGCTCCACGAAGGGGATGAGAAGGTGGAAAATTGTATTTTTAACTCTAATGGAGCATCCCGAGTTTGGGACAAGAACGTAGAGCTTTGGAGGGTGTGAGAGAAGAGAGGAAGGGATGATCACTGTGTGGGGGTCGTAGGGCTATTTATAGGTGAAGTTTGAATGGACAAATAGGTCATTTTATCTTAAAACATTAAATGGAGGGTCTTTAGTGACGGATTTAAGCATCACTAAAGACCCCACGTTGCTAAAGGACATGCGCACATGCCGCCTCCTCCTCTTCCGCACACAAAATGCACATCCACGAACATGCAAAATTAGATCGGACAGCTTAAAATCAATCTCACCTACGCCTTCGTCGCTCGCCCGCGTGTCTGATCTCTTGTGAGATCAGGCGTCATCTTGCATGTCTGGCTGATCAGTTGATCTGTGCCCATGGCGTCGATCGAACGATTGGATTTCGTGCCCGCACATGATAAGGACAGCGCAGTAGCGCGAATCGAATGTGAGCTCGATGCTCTCGTAGTGCCTTAATCGCTACGCTATGCGTACGTTTGAGGCGTGCAGACGCTTTTGTGCCTAGCCGATCTCAGTCATTGGATCTTCATCCAACGACGAAAATCAAGCGTTGAAGTTCACTTGGAGAGGTGGAGCGAAAGGCCTTGGAATGCGTTGGGCGACTGGGATGGCACCACGTGGCACCATCTTGGCTATCCATCTTCTGTGAGTTGTAGATGGTGCCACGGATGTCGGATTGGATCGATTTTCACACTGTTGGGCTGCGATCGTCGATCCAAACCCATCCATGCTGTCGGATTTGTCGTATGATGTACGGATTTACACCATCCTGGCCCCTTGACCTTTGATCTTTCTCGGACTGCATATGATGTTACAGAACCCTAATCGGGGCGATCTTGTAGTCGTTGAACTCCGATTGTCGACCTGATCAAATCCATATAGATGGATCTCCAATCCGAGGCCCCAATTAAATGTTGCCCTGTTACCTGACCAAAAAAAGGAAAAATTAACCTAAACTTTATACAACCTAACCTAAATGCAAGATGATGCCTGTTATGTAATATTTATAATATATGATGCAACTCTATATCTAAGAATGAGTAAAAATAGACGGTTTATATGATATAAACATGTTTACATCACACCCCCATGTTTATCTTTTGCTAATCCCTAGCAAAACTACATGCTATTTATAAAAGAATTAGGTTGGATTTCTTGGGCAATAGTTATTTTTCAACGCTTATGAATTTCAACTTCGACCTGAACTACAGAGACACAATAGCTCCCGGGTGTCTGCCAAAATGCTGACCACCTTAAGCCCTTGCCTTATTCAAAGAACTTTTTTTCTTTTCTTCTTTTCTAATTTTTTTGGATTTTTGAGTTAGGGTTTCGGAGTAACTTTCTACGGCCACTCAACCCACTCAAGACTCGAAAAGAACCCTAAGTTCTAAGCATTTTTGTGTGAAATGTGATTGATGAGCCCATATTTGTGGGCTAATTAGTTACTTAAATACCTAAGAATTAGATTAATATTAGCATATAAATAGCATACAATAAGATGTAAATAGATTAGTCTAATTATTCATTTATTTACATATTTCATGCATTGCATTCATAGCTAGAATTCATTTAGAATAGCATGCATTAGAATAGTTAATCTTTTAGGTTGCATTGCATGCATCATTTTATTTCACATTTCTTTTAAGGGCTTATAAATAAATAACCCTCATTTAATTAATTATGACATCTTCATGCAGCAGGAGTCTCACCTCTCCGACGAGACATTATTTGGCAATGAAGGCGACAGTAAAGAAGAGCGGAGGAAGTGGATCTGAGTGTTCCTCCTCCGTCTATTTCTCTTCTCCTGAAGCTTTAAAAGAAGAGAGGAAGCCATGAAGCTAAGTAGGCCATCACCCCCGATCCACTACTGCGAAGAGAGTCAAGCTCTCTTCCATTCACCACTGTCGGCCTCAACCAAAAGCACAAGTCCACACCACCGCAGGCAAGCAGGGTGACTGCTGCGCCACCGTTGGCTTGTGCAAATAACCGTGAACACCTTAGCGTGCACTACCACCATCACCAACACCAGCAACCACCAACAGAACCACACGCCGGCAACCATCCTCGCTCATTTAAGATGTTTGGGAATGTTCGCAGACATCTGATCTCCCAACAGCCACCCGATCTTCCTCTTCTTCTTTCTTCTTCTTCCTCTATTTCTTTCCACAAAACCCAACATAACCCATCACCTCCAATTCCAACAGACCCACCAGCCGTCACTCCCATCCTCACCATGCACTCCCTCACACCCACATGCAACACCAGCAGCGTGCAGCATGCCTTCGCCCGCACTTATGTGCGCTGAGAGAGAGCAGCCACACCTGCGCACCCATCGCTGCGTCCTCGTCGACCCCTGACCCTCGCCTCCAGCCCACGCGAGCAGAGTGCGCGCTACCTCAGCAGCTCCGCCTGCGCGTGTCCTCCAGCACCTCCGCCAGCCCGCAGCAACAACTGCATCCTTCAACGCCTCCCCGCGTGCGGCCTGTAGCGCCGGCCCACAATAGCAGCTACGTTCTCCACGCGAGCCTTCCCTTCTCCAGCCAGCAGCTGCTGCTGCTGCAGCCAAGCTCAGTAGCACCCACGCGCGCCTGCACGGCCTGTGCTCGTCCTCGCCGACCCCCTCTCTTGCCTCCTCGCGTGTGCGCCTTCACAAGCACCAGCCCGCAGCAGCAACAGAGTTGCAACCACCGCCGACCGTCGCTGCTCCTCTCCTTGCTGCCGCCACCTCCGGCCACCTATGGCCACGAGACCACCACCACTGAATAGCCCTCAACCCACTCGACCTCTGGCTGCAGTCTCACTGTTGGCCTTGGTCTCCTCCTCGCGCACGGACAAGGGGAAGAATTTCCGTTGTTTTGCTTCAGTGAAATGGGTATTAAAACTTCCATTTAAGTGCCATTGCCACAAAAAGGATTTTTGATTTATCATTATTTAATTATGGTGAGTTTATGCAAAGGACCTCCCTCTTTCTCGTAAATGCAATATCGGCTCATCTAATCATTGTTACATTGATTTAAAGGCGATTTTGATTCAATTTCTTAGGGAAATTAATTGTGAACACCTACTTTTAAACCGTGCGAGTTTTAATAGGCCACTGCCTCCCTGTGGATACAACCCGCTCTCTTGTGAGTGGTTGATTTCAATTCAATACCTTGATTAGTTGATTTTTTTGCCACTTAGAAATACAACGACAAATCATCTTAATCATCTTATTCGAAAACGAGAAAATGACTCGTCAAATGGCGTCGTTGCCAGGGAGGCAACATGCTTAATTAACTTGCAATTATTCATTTGTTCATGTTGATTTAAATTGAGGCATTTTAACTTGTTTTATCTGATTTGGTGCAACATACGTATATTACACAAAAGTTGTCGCATCAACCTCAGCAACGCCGTGGTGGACCTTGTTTCCACCACTTGGAGGAGGGGCTAAGCTTTGCATTTTGGTGGACCTTGCGGCCACCTCCGAGATAAATATAGGAGCTTGTGGGTCTTGACCCACACGCATAGAGATGCACAGAGGACCATCTAAGAGGAGTCTTCCTCTTATAATTTGATTCCACATTTTAGAATAGACTTTTTAGGTTTAGTTTAGTTGTTTGTTTTCTCACCCTTGTACTCTGGGGCCAGTTTCAGGGGTTTGTTCCCCGATTTTGTTTTAGGCCTGTGTTGGGTAATTTTTTTGAGTATGTTCCCTCTTTCTTTAGATTTAGGTTTTTACTTTCTTTTGTGAATTGATTTTATTTTTTTCTTGATTGTGCATAAGTAGCTAAAAAAAAAACACGAGCTGCTTGCTAGAAGCTGCCTACCCGTAGGACGAACCATTCAAGTGTGTATGAGCAGCCTCCAGATTTATTTCTCTGCACTGCGTGCATTTTCGCATCGCTGATTGCTGGAAGCAAGGTACGCAATGGGGGGGTTTTGTGTAACTACCACCGGTTTGATTATATTTTATTACTTGAATACAAAAATCTCCGAGGTCGAACTCAGGGAGCAAGTTTGGTTCTAGAAGCGTAGAAAATCACAATTTACAATATACTATTTTACAAAAAGATTAAAGAGAGGAAAAATAAAAATATCTCTTCTTTTCTTCTCTCTTTCTTCTTTTGTCTTCCTTTCTCTCTCTTTTCAGACGTTTGACTCCAAGGGTCAGACGCCTTAAGTGCCACTTGCTACAGTGCTTGTGCTCTCCTTTCTTTTTGAGCTGCTGCTATTGCTTCTTCTTCTTCTTCTTGGCTTCTTTTTCTCTTCTTCTTTGTTGTCTCTGCCTTCTCTTCTTCTTCTTTCTTCTCTGTTGCGCACCATTTGCTTTCTTCTCTCTTCCTTCTCCTTCTGCCTCAACTTCTCTGCGGCTACAGTTCCATCTTCCTCCTTTGCTTCTCTGCTGCTCTAAGTCCTTCCTTTCTCTCTGGCCGCAACTGTCTTTCCGCGGCTAAGTCCTCAGCCGCTCCTCCTCCTTCCTTCCTTCTTCTTATGTTCCCTGCACATGCACCCGGTTAGGCAAAACCTAACCCCTACCCTCCCCACGTCTCTCTCTATTTCGCTCTCAAGATAGCTCTCCGAGAGCCTCCTTGGTTTATCGGGTCGGGTATGCGTGCCCGGGACCAGGCGCACTGGCGTGGGTGGTGCGCGAGGAGTGCACGGGTAGTTGGGTAGGATACTAGGTCCGCGTAGGTGTGTGTCGCGGACGAGGCATGGTGGGTGAGGGGACCTCACCCCGTGTCAGGAGGCACTAAGCCCCTGACACTTTTGCAATTTATGCCTCCCCGCCTTCTCCTGATCTTCCGAGGTGGGACTAAAAGTCCCACCCGCCTCGCTTGCACTAGCAGGGAGAATGCCTTCAATCACTGCGGTTGTAACACTCTCTCAAAGCCATTCCCTGGTTGGAAGTATGAGCGAGACAACCCCGCACCTCCTAGACTTGTTCGCCTGGAGTGCACCGGCTTGGAGCGAGCTTGCAAGCAAGCTTGCTCGTGCTTCAATGGCAACAGGTGGGTGAACCTGAAACTCACAAATACGGCCTTGCGGCCCGGTCAAACCACATGGGGAGCTTCGTCGTGTCACAGCGAAGGTGAGGCTGGGGTTGGTGTTGCGCGGAATGGCCTAGGCGTGCATGCCTAGGTCCCTCTGTGGCCGTGGAAGTGTGTGTGTTTAGTGGGCACTTGGGGAGGTGTTGGTGGTCGATGGATGGGTGGACGGTGATCAGTGGACGATGGTGGAGGTAGTGAGGTGTCTGGCAAGGCGTGTGGAGGTGTGACGCGGTGGATGTGCCTCGTCGATGGGTTGCCGGAGATGGAGAAGATGACGGTGGTCTACGGTGTCGAGGGGTTGAAAATGCAAAATAAGAGAGGGGAAATGAAGAGGGGAGCGAGGAGAAGAGTTCTAACCTACTTGATAGACGAATGGAGGGAGGAGGCAATCGACACATATCTGTCAACGTCGGAGACAAAGATGTCCAAGGGAGGGGTGACGGCGACGACGACGGGGCTAGAGGCACGTGCGCAAGTGTTGCACGACGCGGAGGAAGGTGGTGAAGGCGGCTCTGCCACTGGTATTGTGGCAGAGCGACGAAAAAGTGGTGGAGGGCTCGCCGGAGCTCGCTGGACTTCCTGACCGGAGGAGGAGAAGAAATTGGGGGAATTCTTCGGCCAAGTCGAGCTTGAAGGATGCAGCAGGGGTTGCCGCTCCTTAAATAGGCGTCGGCCGGGAGAGAATCGCAAGGAGGAGATGGGAATACCTCGTCGGAGGTATGCTCGGAAAAAAGACCCATACCTCTCGAGCGTTCGCACGAGAGGTATGGTGGCCGACAGGGCATGGGAGCCGGCCCATGCTGCAGGAGACAATGCAAGGAGTCTCCCTTTCAAATCTGGGGCCGGCTCCCCATGCATGCGCAGCGCCATCCTCCGCGCAAAGTCGCCGGAGGTATGGCCTGTGCAGGCGGGTGGCAGAGGGACCTCTTTGAAGAAGAAGACAGGAAAGGTAGGGGGGTCTCCGCAAGGCTTCAAAAAGCTAAGGGTCAAAAAGTAATTATTGAGGATCATTTTGTAAAATGGGTCAAGGTAACCTTTTCTTAGGTCCAAATTTTGGCATAAACCTAATTTGGACCTAAGGAATCCAATGGTGAGGTTGTATTTTAGGTTTGACCATGTTTGACTTGATATTTTGCACAAAAACCCAAATTAGGTCAAAAATTGGGTATGGTTCTCAATCTAGGTCAAGATAGGTTCCAATGGACAAATTGAAGATTCTAAACCATAGGGGATATTTTCTCATGAATTTCAGAGGGTTTAATTAATTTTTATCTTACCTGAAACTTTGTGAATTAAAGTGGATTTGTTTTAGAGTTACAGAATGTTATTTAATTCCCAAATTTTGTCATAACCCTTTTCTGGTCAAACCATCCCACTTTTTCTCTTATTAAGTCCATTTGACCTATGTCTAGACCCTGATAAATCCCATTTATGTACTGTAATGTCAAAATTACAGTTTTATCCCTTGTGTATTATTTTATTCTCAGCTTTGCAATTCCCTAATTTAGGCTTTCCCTTAGGTTTTGTAGGAGCTTTTGTTCAATTTATTAGGTTAAAATGTGCTAGCTAGGGTTCATGATGAGGTTCTCATCAGTACGCATTCTCTTACTTTGCATCCATATTTTAATCACGCATTTGCATTTAGACTTAATTCCAAGATCACATAAGTTGTCTTGAAACGACTTAACAAGTGGTCATATTTTCTGAAAAAGGACTAATTATAGGAGGAACATATAAAACCCAAGGAGTTGATTTGAGACATTGTGCTGCGGTTCAAAAAAATTCAAACTTTTACGGTGATTGCACGCGTGCATGACTGTGAACTAAAGCATGCAATTAGACACTCCTAGGTTTTGAGCTACTAGGAAAGAATTCTCCTACCATTGGATACCAAAGTGTTTGAAACTTAAGTTCAAAAGTTTTGTAACTCCAAGGAGGGGGATACCCTATCACGGATTTTTGAGGGTAGTTAAGAAGTACCGCGAAAGCACAGCTTCAAAAGAAGGCTCAGGCCTACTTGCATCCCTCGATCTTTCGTCCTTGGAGTACTTTACTAGTTGAACTGTAGGGCAGAGCAACTAAGTTCCAATTAGGTCTTCATTAAGGCATTTCGTAGGTCGACAATAGATACGTAATTAATTGGGTAATTTGTATTGTCACCTACAATTGGACTAAAATCTCAAAGGCCTTATTGATTAAAGACATAAAAGTCCTTTGGAATTGTGTTCGTTTGTGTATGCTTGGTAGGCGGTCTCTGAGGAGACAACTTGTGTTTAATTCAGAACCTGAAAGGATCCTTAGGAGAGCCAACCAAGAGAGAAGAGAGATGGCCGAGGAAGGTGAAAATAGAATTGTGGAGAACCAACAATCTTTGAGAGATTAGTTTATCCCTACCAACCAACCTGGCCATACACTGAGAAGACCTGGGGGGAATAATCCATATGAAATCAAGACTAGTACCATATCTTTATTGCCCTCATTCTATGGTAGTTCTAGGGAGGACCCCAACAGGCATCTGGAGGATTTCACCGAGGTCAGTTCCACGGTGAGATTACAGGGTGTTACTGATGACACCCAAATGCGAAACCTCTTTCCTTTCTCCCTTAAGGATAAGGCGAACCATTGGTATTACACTCTAGATGGTAGAGTGGATACTTGGGATGCCTTGAAGGGAGAGTTTTTGAAAAAATACTTCCCTATAGCAAGACTAATCACTATAGGAAGGAAATCATAGGTTTTGCTCAATAAGATGGAGAACAATTTCATGATGCATGGGAGCACTTCAAAGATTTGTTACGCTTATGTCCCCATCATCAAGTGCCAAGATAGCAACTTGTAGAAAGGCTCTACACTGGATTAAATGACAAGCACAGGCAAACAATGGATGGAGCCTGTGCAGGAACCTTTCTTACAAAAACTGAAGATGAGGCTTGGGATCTTTTTGAGTCCTTGAGTAAGAATTCTATCCATCTAAATTATGCCTATTTGGATAGGAAACCCACTCTTATGTAGCGAAAGATTGAGGCAAATGAGGCTAGGGATACCCAGAATTTGGCCTTCTAGATTCAATTGTTGAATCAAAACATGGAAAGGCTTATGACAAACCCTAGCCAACTCATGCCAAATGCCTCTGCTTCCCAAGCTTTTGAATGCACCATTTGCAAAGGCAATACGCATGCTACTGTTGATTATCATTTGGCCTCCCAATTCCCTGACCTTGTACAGGCAGACCTGAATGTCGCCCGAGGGTTCCGACCTAGACCTCGTAATGACCCTTTTTCCAATACTTATAACGAGGGATGGAGGAACCACCCTAATTTTTTATAGAGACAGGGGAATGTCTCTAATTCAGAGAATTACATACCCCAACCCTTTCAAACTCAACAGTATAATCAACCTCATATGCCCTTCCAACCATCCAAGACTTCTGAGATGGATGAGCTTAAAGCCATGCCAAAAGCCATGCAGGAGAATCAAAGCATGATCATCCAATCTCATGACAAGTCAATTAATGAGATTTTGGACACCTTGTCGAGGCCATGAGTAAAAGGGAGATCGGGAAGCTTCCCAGTTCATCTAAGGAGAACCTTAAAGGGAAAGGAATTATTTTTAGGGAGCATGCCTAGGCGGTGACTATTCTGAGGAGTGGGAAAGAAATTTCCAAACCTGATGCTCCTATAGTCCCACCTTCTGAAAACCCATCCACCCCGACTTTCGCCCCCACCGGAGAAGAGCCGCCCAACTCTTCTCCGCTTGAAATCACCTCACCAGAAGAGGTTGTCCCTGTTCCCCCACTTACCCGACATGACAACCCTACCACCCAGAGACCGAGAGTGCCCTTTCCAGAGTGCTTATCTGACTCTGGGCAGACTTCTGCTGGCTCATCTGGAGCCAAAGATAGAATGGACGAAATCATGGAGACTTTCAAACAAGTGCAAATTAACCTCCTTTGCTTGAAGCTATCAGGCAGATTCCATCCTATGCCCGCTTTCTCAAGGACCTATGCACAAAAAAGTGGCAATTGAGGAAATAGGTCCAATCAAAAGTTATCCTACCTGATTCTGTTAGATCAATTATACAACACGGGACGCCCTCGAAACTTAAGGACCCAAGAGCGCCATACATCTCAGTGGCCGTTGGCAACCTACATATAGGCGAGGCTTTACTTGATCTGGGTGCAGGGGTTAACATCCTTCCGAGCTACGTATATGAACAACTTGGAGGAGGCAATCTGAAGCCTTCCCTTGTAATCCTCCAAGTTGCAGACCGTTCTTTGAAGACACCACGGGGCCTGCTGGAAGATGTCCTCGTGAGAGTGGAGGATTTCTTCTTCCCCATTGACTTTCTAGAATACTGGACATTGACCCTACCAACAAACTAACCAAGCCCTCAATCATCTTAGGCTGCCTTTTTCTTGCAACTTCTAATGCTTCAATTATTTGTCACACTAGGGCATTAAAGATGGGCTTTGGGAATAGAAAAATTCGGCTAAATGTGTTTGATGTTAATAAATAAGCTGGATTTGAGGATTGTTCCCAAGTTGAAGTGGTAGATGATCTAATTGAAGAGACAACTCCTGCAATTTTATGTGATGACCCCCTTCAGCATGTCATGCTAAATGAGCATTCCCATCTCTTGGAGGAATGTGAAGGGGATGTGCTAGAACTTGAGGAATTGCTTGGAGTTTCTACTGAGTCTCTCTCCCCATCATGTCTGCCTAAGGTAGATCTGCTACTTGAGATGAGGACTTCTATTTTGAAACCCTCAACCATACAATCCCCTAACCTTTAACTGAAACCCCTCCCAGACTCTCTCAAGTATGTATTCCTTGGGTTAAATGATACGCTCCCTGTAATCATCTCATCTGCACTATCTGAAGTGCAAGAGGGAGCCTTACTAGACTGTTTATCAAGGCACAAGGAAACCATAGCTTGCACGATTGCTAATATTAAGGGTATAGACTCAACGCTCTTCATGCATCACATTTATACTGATGATTCCATCAAATCCTTTCGAGACATGCAGAGACATCTTAACCCCAACATGAGGGAGGCAGTTAAAAAAGAGATTCTGAAGTGGTTGGACACTGGGATCATTTATCCCATCGCAAATAGAAAATGAGTTAGTCCAATCCATGTGGTGCCAAAGAAGGTAGGCTTTAAGGTAGAAACAAATGACCAGGGTAAACAAGTGGTGGCCAGACCTTCAACTGGTTGGAGGGTCTACATTGACGACCGCAAACTGAACACCACTACCCGGAAGGATCACTTTCCCTTGCCCTTTATTGATCAGATCCTAGAGAGATTGGCAGGGAACAAGTACTTCTGCTTTTTAGATGGATATTCTAGGTACAACTAGGTTGCAGTCTTCCCTGATGACTAGGATAAGACAACTTTCACTAGTCTTTACGGTACTCCTACGTTCAGGTGTATGCCGTTTGGATTATGTAATGCACCAACAACTTTCTAGCGGTGTATGATGTCCATTTTCTCGAACATGATTGACGAGTGCGTCGAGGTTTTTATGGTTGACTTCTCCATTTACGGCTCGTCTTTTGACCAGTGTCTCCTGCACTTAGAGAATGTGCTGAAGAGATGTAAGGAGACTAGTTTAGTCCTCAGCTGAGAGAAAAGCCACTACATTGTACAGAAAGGCATTATACTTGGGCATGTTGTGTCTAAAAGAGGCTTGGAAGTAGATAAGGCTAAAATTGATTCTATTTCCAAACTTCCATTGCCCACTAATGTCAAACAGATTAGATCCTTTCTAGGCCATGCAGGCTTTTATAAGCGATTCATTAAGAATTTCAACAAAATTTCTAGGCCACTTTGCGACTTATTGGCAAAGGAATCTTCCTTCAATTTTGATTCAAAGTGTGCTGAGGCTTTTCATACGCTAAAGGAGTCCTTGACTTCTGTGCCTATTCTCCGAGCTCTTGATTGAACACTCCCATTTGAGCTAATGTGTAATGCTTCAGATTATGCAGTGGGAGCCATTCTTGGACAGAGGGTTGAGGGAAGACCACATGTGTTGCACTATGCTAGCAAGACTTTAACTGAACCATAGCAAAACTACACAGTCACTAAAAAGGAATTACTTGCTGAAGTTTTTGCTTTGGAGAAGTTTAGGTCTTATCTTATTGGATCCAAGGTGGTCATTTTTACTGATCATGCAACAGTGAAACATCTCATTGCCAAGAAAGACTCTAAGGCACATTTAATTAGGTGGATTCTACTCCTTCAAGAGTTTGACTTGGAAATTCGTGAAAAGAAAGGAGTGGAAAATGTAGTGGCTGACCACCTGTCTCGCCTTCCCCTTGATGACTCTCTATCTGGAGACATCCGCGAGACATTTTCTGATGAAACCCTTATGGCGGTAACATCAACTTCACCCTGGTATGTGGATACAGTTAATTACTTGGTCACTGGAGAAACACCCGGCTCTTGGGATGCACAAAAATGGAAGCGATTTATTTCCCAAGCTAGATTCTTTCATTGGGAAGAGCCAGAATTATTTCATATTGAATAAGACCAAGTTTGGAGACAATGTGTGCCTAAAGAAGAGCAACAGAGTGTGTTGAGATTTTGCCAAGAGCTTCATTGTGGAGGACACTTTGGTGCTAAGAAAACAACTTTTAAGGTTCTCCATTCTGATTTTTGGTAGCCTTCTTTATTTAAGGATTCCCATTACTTTGTTAAGGCCTGCCTTAGATGTCAACGGACTGGAACAATTGGGAAGCTAAATGAGATGCCCCAACACCCTATCCAACCTGTGGAAATTTTTGATGCTTGGGGGATAGACTTCATGGGTCCCTTCCCTTCGTCCCATGGATTCGTATATATCTTGGTGGCAGTGGATTATGTCTCCAAGTGGATAAAGGCCATTCCTACACGCATAAATGACTACTTTGTAGTTTTGAAATTTGTGAAGACCAATATCATATCTCGCCTTGGCTACCCGAAGACGATTATAAGTGATGGGGGACCTCATTTTCAAACCCATCACTTCAATCGGCTACTCAGGAGTCTGGGAGTAACTCACAAGATTGCTACCCCTTATTATCCTCAAACAAGTGGCCAGGTTGAAGTGTCAAATAGGGAGCTCAAGAACATTTTAGAAAAGACTGTTAGGCCATATAGGAAGGACTGGTCCTAAAAGCTCGATGACGCTTTATGGGCTTATCGAACGGCCTACAAAACCCCTTTGGGTACGTCTCCCTTCTAAATTGTGTATGGGAAAGCATGCCACTTACCTGTTGAACTTCAACATAAGGCACTCTGGCTATCCGAAGTGTCAACATGGATTTATAGCAAGCAAGTAAGGCACGTTTTCTGGAGTTGACTGAGCTTGAGGAGCTGCGAAATGACGCTTCTGATACCTCTCAAGCTTATAAAGAGAGAACTAAGGTCTTACATGATAAATATATCCTTAGAAAGACCTTTGAGCTCAATCAACAAGTCTGGCTTTTCAATTCCAGACTTAAGTTGTTTCCAGGAAAATTGAAATCACGTTGGATGGGCCTTATATTATCACCAAAGTATTTCCGCATGGGGCTGTGGAAATCAAGAGCCCTTCTTCTTCAGCAGCACCATTTACCGTGAACGGCCAACGATTAAAACCTTATGTAACTTTGGAAGGCCATCTGGTTGACGAAGTCACTCTAGAGGAGCCTTAGCTCCTTTCTTTCCCGCCTCAGGTAACATCTTCCCTTGACCATTTTATTTTCAATGAGGACATTGTTTGAACCAGGCATGGGGGGATAGGACCTGAGGCATCTGTACATAGCATTATACATAGTGCATTCATGCATTTAGTTAAAACATTCTGCATTGCATACATTTACGTTGTTTTAAATATATATATATATATTTTGCATTATTGAGCTTAATTGGCTGGGTCCTGCATTCTTAGGCAAACCAAAACTTTAGGTTAGACTAAGTTGACTCTAGGGTTTGACTTAGAAGCTAAGTTGAGCTATGAGCTTTATACCTTTAGGGTCCTTTGCGGACTTAAAAAAAGTCAAGTAGGAGTTAAGTTGCGGACCATTCCTCAAGAGGTTGAGGAAGGAAAGTTAGGGATTAAGTTAAAGGTTGGGTAGTACCCGATGTCTTTTTCCACCTTTTGGTTTACGGGTCCTCGTAACCTAAGCATCCACATTTCACACACACTTGGTCTTGTGTAAATAATGGTAACCTTAATTTCTTTCTTGGAGGAAAAAAAAAATTTGTTCTCTTAGTTCTGACTTAGGAGAAGTTTGAAAGCACAAGTTGACTGGAAGAGTTCCTGCTGTAGAAGATGTGGAGTATATACTCACCATGAGGATGTGATGATAACATGTCACCTCCTTAGCGCTTGTCTCTTAGGATATCCATCCTACTGGGGGCATGTAAGTGCATTGTGCGGTTCAGGTACCATAGGTGGCCCTATCTCGAAGTGTCGATTGCCATAAGCCTGAATTCAATTTAGAAATCCATGGCCGATACTATCTCGAAGTGTCGATTGCCTGGAGTTATTGGGGTCGCTCTATGGGCGATGCTATCTCGAAGCATCGAAAGCCAGGCACCCTTCGAGGTACGATGATGAGAACAATGAATCCGACACAGACCATGTTGATAGCTAATCCAAGGTAAGACTTAGAGGAATCAAACAAAAAAAATTATATATTAAAAAAAATATCTCTTTCTTACTCTCTTTCCTGGTTGGCAATCAAACCAACCTCAAATAACTCAGACCAATGCACATGCACAGATGCTTTAATATCTAGGACCAATAAACTCTAGGGTAGAGTTAGAAATCAGGGAAACATGTGCCTACAACTCGTCTTTACTCGACCTAGTCTGTAACTTAGCAATTACTTGGGAACCTTAGGTCTAAAGTCTGAACTTAAACTGTTTCTAAAGGAAGACTGATTGGGTTTGCTAGTCCACTTGAAGAGCTGGGTTATTAATGAGTGGCTACTCATCATAGCTAAAAAGCCAAAGTTAAGCTAGAAACTGGGTTAAACAATATCAAATTAAAACATAAAAAGGGTTAAGTGTGGGAATCAAAGAAAAAGACCTAAAACCTTATTTCTGTGTTAAAATTGCATAATTAGGTCATAAAATGAGATATTCGTTAGAAAAATGTCAAATGGTGATCCAAGTGTTAATTGAACACACAAACAAGTTTAAAAGTCCAAATCAAAAGTATAATTAACTTCTCAAATGTTCAATTAAGCACATCTAAAAACTTGAAGGCATTTGAACATCATTAAGGCCTTGAAACTTAGAATTTACATTTAGGTCCTCTATGCATCACATTTCCTTCTTTAGAAAACTTCCAGGACCTATTTGTAACCTGCAGGGACCTCTTTGAAAGCCCTTAGGGTCCGTTCGGTTATCATTTCTTACCACTTATGGACCTACCTATAATTTTTCTACCCCTTCACAGAAGGGCCTCCCTGCAATTTGCCCTTTAGAAGCTGACTACCTAGAGCCTCTTCGCGTGCACTGTGCATACGAAGAACTCGAGGCTTCTCGACCGTCCATTCTCCTTCGATCTTGATCTGCAGCTCGATCTGAATCAAGATTCACATGAAGCGACGCGTATGCTCACCCAACCCCCCAGATCTTATCCTACGGTCAGATTTCAAATTAGCAGCTCGCGCACTTTTCTCCTCTCATCCTTGCCGCCAGTGCCCTCGACGTCTATCTTCACCCGTGCGGTGATCTGAGCCATTGAGATTGCTATTTAAGCACCTCAATGGTCGCGCACGAAGAGGATCGCTCGCTCCTACCTTCCTAGCGATCGTTCTTCCACTCTAGCTACTCCGCCCCACCGATTCCCAGATTTCACAACCACCGACTGTGAATTCTCCAACTTCTCCCTGACTCTCCTCATTGCTAAGGATGATGTACGCCTGAGGATGACCCAGAAGCTTCACTAGAAGGCTTTTCCCTCTACTGGAGCTCATCTCCCTCCATTCTTCCTCCTTATCCACCGACTAAGGACCCACATGTCCCATTCTTCCTGTTAGAATAGTTTTATTGCTTTGTAGTTTAGCTATAGTAGTAGTTAGGTAGATTAGTAGTATAATTAGAGTTAGACTTAGTGATTAATTTGTTGTTCTGTTAGTTTAGCATTAGGAGTATATTTAGATTAGATTTCCCCCTTCACCTCCTCTGATCATTCCAGATCAGAGGGGATGGTTTCACACAGTCACTGATCATGAATTTTCTCCCTCTTCATGTTTTCCATATCGCTTCTGATTCCCACGATTTGTTTCTCGCAATTCACCCACTCATTAGACCGAATTTCATATCTGATTGGTTTCTAACCTCAGATCTAAAATTAGCGTCAAAAATCACATTAGGGGCTTCCCATTCATCCCATTAAGAGCTTAATTGCTGCTGCAGTTAATCCATCTGGAATTCAATCTGCCCTGCTGTAGGTTTGGAGTTTAGTAGCTTCAGCTGCTGTCTTTAATTGCTGGACATCAGATCTACTGATTTCCAGCAAATGAGTTTCAGCAGTTGCTTGCTGCTGCATTGCCTTCTGCCTTGCTGCTGTTATTGCAGCAGATTCTGTTCTGAGAGCTTAGTGGACAGTAGCCTAGGATGTATTTGGTTAAATAGTCGACTAATGTATAATGTTGTGTTGAATGTTGTAGACAGGCTTTCATGTATTATTTTTATGCATGATTCCATCAATTAAAGGCTTGTAATTTGTTAAATCTTCTTTTGTCAGCTATACTTTAAGCTTAACTGCCCATTAGGTTAATTAAGTTGAAATCCAAGTTGATTAGCATGCTACATTGCATAGATCCCTTCCATATATTATACTGAATATGTTTAAGGCAGTTGACTACCTTTTAGACCCCTTAGGATCCATTCTAGGCCTTAAGACATCTTAGGAAACCTTTAAAAGGCCAAGAATGTGTGAACTTTGGACTTAAATAAAAATCATATAAAAAATCTAAAAAAATAAAATAAACATGTCTGATTGAATATTAGGTATTTTTTTACATACATACCAAGTTTCGTGGCAATCAGAATCCCCAACTTGGTAGGATTTACCAGTCGACGGTTCTGTATACTATGAAATTTAATAAAAGAAACCAAACATAAAAAGGCCAAAAACATTTCCTTCTCCTCATCCATTTCTTTCCCTCTCATCTCCTACCTCCATAACATATATTAAAACCATAAAAAGTGAAAAAAGCCCTAAAAATACAAAAAATCCTTTGTATAATATGTATATAAGTATATATTTACGCTATATAGTAAGATTATTAACCCATAAGGCGAACTATACATATATATAATATAAATAACTCATGTATATATTGTAGTATATAATTTAAGTATTTTAGTTAGATTGTACTGTATATAACTAAATTATATAACAAGTTATTAAGTAACCTAATTTATATGTACTAAATAGTTATGTAAATTAATACCTTCTATAAATAATCATATCAAGATATAATACTGTATAGACATATTTATATGTATATTATAAACATATTGAACCCTGTACCTTAATTTAATTATATTTACAGAATAAATACTTAATTTATTAAGTTAATAGTTAAGTTATTAGATTAAATTAAAATAAATTAGTAGTTTAAGTTAAAACTAAGTTAACTGATACCGTTTAGTTATACTACTATATTTTAAGTAAATTAACCTAATTTAAGTATATTTATAATGTTTATACTATTTAAACTCAAATTACAAATAAATAGTCTAAAATATGCTATTTAAATGAAAATAAATTAGAAATAAAACTTGTAAAATACAATAAAAATACATATTGAATACTTTAACATATTTACTAACTCTGTGTAAGGTCATTTAGACCATATAATAATAACTAATTTATACATAATTAAGGAACAAAACCTAAAATTAAACATGTATAAACTGCATACTTTAGCTAATTTATTTATATAGTAAATATAATTAAAAATCAAAACTAATTATACATTTAAGTAGTATTATGAAAATACTTTATTATCCCATAATTTATTTTTATTTTATAACAAATTATGACCTTCAAATTGAGGGCCAAAATCCTTAATTCTACACAGCCGTAGTTCAATTCTTGCGCAGCACAGGTGCTTAGAAAGCGCCACATCGGTCGCTGCCGAGCGCCCGAAGCACTTTTTATTGTTTTTGTCATACAGGACGATCAGTCATCACTAGCGCCGAGCGCCCGAACAACCGATCATCCTATATGAACTGAGCATTGTGAGCATTCTATGTGTGGGGCCGGGGGCCTGTGTATGCGAAGGCTTGCTAAGCCCAAATGAGTGCCAAAACAGATAATTAAGCGACCTAATTAAGAAATTAGGGCACGCTTAATAGAGGTCTAGTCCCACCCAGTCTCTGAGTGCTGTGTATCCCTCGAAAAGCATGCCTGCAAATTAAACAAATTTTTGTTAAGTAAGAGCCCTAATGACACTTTAAAACACAGAGAATAATGAAAGCTAAAGAACGCCTAAGTGTTAAAACGAAGAGTAAAATTAAGAAGAGAAGAAGTACTGAGAAGATTTGAAGAGTGAAAGAGAGAAGAGGAGTATGTATATGTATAATATATAACAGAAATCCGTATAGATAGTATTTGTAAATAAATATGTATAAGACAAATAATGTGTATATATATATATATACACGTACTATAGCTATAAACATATATATATAACTTCATATTTTTATTGACAAAATAAAATGTCACTGTAGGTGAAATAAATGTCACTATAGACCCTTGTTTCCTTCTCAAAGTTTGTATATAGTTTTTTTGGGTTCAGCGACATTTATATCTGTCGCTGTAGCTACTATGTCCGTTACTATATATGTTAACATATGAAGTTAAGTAAGAAGAATATGTATTATTAGTTAGTATGGTATATAAATGAAAGTGTTGACAGTATAACTTATAAGTAGATAGTTTAGAGTATAGTTATGAAGTGTTTGATGTTTGTTTGTAATTAATTGTTGCAAGCATTTCAATTAATTCTTTGTGCATAATTAAATCAAGCATACATTCATTTATTCTTTGTTAGACATAAAATTTCTTTTTGGAATTAAAGAATAATTTTGGACCTAGAGAGTGATGTATATCAATAACTGCCTCCCAGTGAACGACCTGGAATAAACCAGTAAAAATTAGGTAATTAAATAAAATGGTCGTGATAATGGTTTGTATTTCTGACATATACTACAACAACAACATTTCTTTTTTATATGAACCGTGGACGATCATACAATGGATTCCATTACAATTCAACCATCATCACCATAACAATCAACACCATTTTTGGCGCCGTTGTCGGGGAGACAACTCTCTATACGCCAAAATTACTTTTTAATTCTTTATTTGTATATAATTCTTGATTCATTCAAACCCACTATTGGTACATAGTTATTTTCTTCTATTGATTAATTTTTGTTGTATAGATATTCTTTTTTTCTTTTACTAATCATTTGTTGTTTTTCCACAGCGCTTGAGGAGAAGGAGGAGCAGCATCACCTTCCAGGTGGAGGTCATCTACCTAGTGGAATCGCTACGCTTCTGACCTGACATCCAGGCGGAGTGTTCCCTCAGAGCAGCTGTAGGAGTAGTAGAGTAGTGTAGTATAGTATAGTTTAGTTAGACTTAGGTATACTACCTAGGACCATCTGTTAGTAATAAGTTGTGAGAGCATGTTCTCATACATCTATTGTAATAACTGTGGACTATCCGGACTCTATTTTTCTATTTCTTAGACTCCTCTCTCATCGACACAATTTTCCGCTCGCGATTTTCCGTATTGATTTCTTTCTTTATTTTTGTTTGTTACATTATTAAAAAAAATCAAAAATTTAAAAAAAAAAATTCAAAAAGTTCTCATCCTTATCTAACAGCAGCATATCCTTAGGCATCCATATAAGGTTGCATATTTTACCTGCTAGATTTTAATTCCAAGTCAAATTTGCATATTGTAGATTGTTGGAGTCAGGTACGCATTTCTTACCTTTCTCAAACTCCTGTCATAAGTGCATTTGACTTAAAAATCTAAGAAGACCATCTTGTGTATTGAATTGATTAAAAAGCTAGACAAGCAGCATAGAAGTCATTTCATAATCACTTGAACTAAATCAAAAGGAGACATTTAAATCTGAGTGACACCTTGACTGAGATTTTTACCACATTGTGTTGATTGCTATCATGCACACAGCACGATCACTTAAGATCACAACACACGGGTTTCTACCTTATCTCCTTCTGCAACCACAGGATCTGGATTCGCACGCCAATCTTATCCAGACTCCTAGTGGATTTTAAAGGTCTGCACATCGCTAGGTCTATTTTAGGATGCGTACAATTGTTTGAAATAGTTGTTTGCGTACTATATAATTTTGCGTAGCAGCCTCTAGGTAAAATTCAATTCTTCTCGCTTGCTTGAATTGGTCTCTTGAATTTATTGAGATTTGATTGGGATTTTCTGCTCTCTATGAATTTTAGATTTTTCCATTAAGTTGTGACTGATTGTATTCGTTTTCAAAAACCAACTCAATGGAAGGTAGGAGATCCCAGAATCCAGAACTAGTACTCCCCTTGGGTACTGATGCCCAAGTAATTGCATCCACTTCTTTGCCTTCCACTTCCAATCCTTTGCCTCCTGAGTCTCAAACTCCTATTCACTATTCCACTCACCAAGAGGATGATCATAAGTCATCACAATTCGAGGATTTTGAGGAACTTCCTCCACATCTAATTGCAATGTCCTCCACCACCACCACCACCTATTCATAGGTTCCAACCTCCACCATATCCTAATCTTTCGAACCCACCCCCGAAGAGAGGACCTATGCCTCATCTTCACCTGTTCGAAACACAACTACAAATGAATACCTTAACCCAACAGGTGCAACAGCTTGCTCAAGCTGTTAATCTCTTAGCTAACCCCCAACCACAACCACCCCAACCTAGAAACCCTCAGGCACCACCCCAACCTCGCAGACCTCAACTACGGGATTACTATAATCCCGCAGTTGCTCAACCGATGCCTGTGGTATGATATCCCGATGGGGGTCGTGTTGCTGAACTAAAGCTGAACATTATAGCACTCATTCCTCACTTCCATGGACTTGCTTCTGAGGACCCTTTTCAGCATTTAGAGGAGCTGAAAAATCTTGCTCAAACACTGGGTCCGCAAGGTCAAGATCAGCACACACTTTTGATGAAAATGTTCTCCTTTTCATTAAAAGATAAGGCCACCTTTTGGTTTAGAACACTTGCACGGACTACACCTATAGATTCTTAGGCTTCTTTAGAACATGAGTTCTTAAAGAAGTACTTTCCTGTAGGCCGCACTAACGCCTTAAGGCATGCTATCACCACATTCACTCAAAATTCAGGAGAACAAATGCACGAGGCTTAGGAGAGATTCCACGAGCTTCTAAGAAAATGTCCCCACCATGGTGTCCCACACTGGCAACAGGTCCAGATCTTCTACCATGGGCTCCATGATGACACATGGAATTTCGTAGATGCCGCTTGTGGAGACAATTTCCTGTGTCAGGACGAGGACTCAGCCTTTGAGCTCTTTGAAGGTATGGCCGAGAATTCTATTAATAATGCTTCGATGAGCACGTTTAATAGAAAGTCCTCACATTCCCACTCACATACGGGGGTACACGGAGCCCAATCCAATAGCAGAGACTTAGAGATAGTGGCTAGTCAACTGAATAAGGTGGGCTTAATCGAGAAGAAAGTAGATGAAGTATGGAAATTTCTCTCAAAACCTTCATCATCTCCTTCTTCTCAATCACCAGCACAAAACACTTCTTCCCAGTTTCCCACAGGGAGGGAAACTGTGAATAACCTTTCTGTAACACAATCTGCACTACCGGATTTTCCATTTCCATATCCTTCACCGGTTGGAGGAACCTTTGTTCCTCCCTACATTGACTTCTCTGCACCTTATGGAGCTTTGGAGGAGCTCCATGCCATTCACAATGACCCTTTTGCATGACCTACAACCTTGGATGGCGTAATCATCCAAATTTCTCATGGTCGGGAAATTCACAGAGACCTCCTTTTCAACAACCTTCTGCACCACTATAATACAACCCGATCCGAGCACCACCTCCACAATCACACAGATATCCACCACGTGCCTACCAGCAATCCCAACCCAGGCCCGCCCAATACTCTCAACCTGGGCCTACACGAGATGACCACTTGGGGTCTATCATGAAAGCTCTAGCTAATATGCAACAGCAAAATATAGCTATGCAGCAGAGACAAGACACGGCCTTAGCTGAGATGAGAGCCCAGCTATCACACTTAACGGAATCCCATCAACCACATTCACTTCCATCTCAAGCACAACCCAACCCTAGGAACATACCTGCCCAGAGGTATGTTAAACCTAGACTTGCAATGCAAGGTCAAGCACATGTCATTTCACAACCCTTGCACAACACTGAATTTTACATTGACCCAAATTCTTCCTATACACAAACCCAACCACCTTTGCTACCTAATTCCGAATTACCATCTACATCTAGGGCCGAACTAAATCCATAGTCACTAGGAGTGGTAAAAGCACCATAGATCCACCATTTCCTGCTTGTACATCTTATCCCAAGTCTTCTACCTCCACTCCTCCATCTAATTCACTATTTCCTGCTTCTCCTTTACCTAGCAATGACCCTCTTGTCACCACTTCTATACCATTTCCAGAGGCTTTAAAGAAGAAGGGGAAAGGAAAGAAAAAGACCTGTGTGGCACCAAAGGAGGATTTGCTTAAGCTCTTTGAGCAAGTCCACATAAACATCCCCTTGTTGGATGCAATTCGCCACATACCTCTTTACGCAAAATTTTTAAAAGACCTATGTACACCTAAGCGTAAAGCAAGCATTCAAAAAGGGAGTAGTCCAATCATCCTCTCAGAACAAGCTAGTTCCATTATTTCCAATACCCTCCCAACTAAGATGAAAGGTCCAGGCACCCCTCTCCTATCTTGCATGATAGGTAACACCACATTTAACAGAGCATTACTTAACCTAGGTGCTTCCATCAATCTTATCCCAACCTCTCTACTGACACATTTCGAGGTTGGCAATCTGAAGCCAACCGAGGTGTCCCTGCAATCAGCTAACAGGTCAGTTAAGACACCTCAGGGAGCACTGGAAGATGTTATAGTGCGGGTCAAGGATTTTTACTTTCCTGTAGACTTTATAGTCCTTGACATGGAAGTACCTGAGGATATCCAGAACACACCTATCATTTTAGGAAGACATTTCTTGGCTACGGCCAAGGCAAACATTAATTGTGAGGAGGGCCTAATAGAATTGAAGTTCGAAGATCAGAAAATAAAAATTGATATTTTTCAGGCCCAAAGAGGACCGACTTGTAATTTAATTAAGGAAATCTGTTCCTTGGATTCTTTGGATCGGTTGGTTGAGGATACCTTAATTGACTCACTAAATTTAGAACCTCAACACTCTTTGGACTCTGACTTGACTTTCACTGAGATACCCACCTTAAAGACTGAGGACTTACCTCCTATTCCATTAGTGTCTCTAGGATCTCCTGAAACTTCCACACCTTCTCCTTCTAATCCTGTACCTGTTGATCTCAAACCTCTCCCTAATTCTCTTAAGTATGTTTTCTTAGGACCTGATTAGACCTATCCTGTGATTATTAACTCTTTTTTATCATCTGATCAAGAATCACGACTCTTATCTGTCCTGAGAGCACATAGACAGGCTATAGGATGGAGCCTCTCTGACCTGACTGGCATTAGTCCTTCTTACTGCACACAAAGGATTTTCACTGAAGAAGGATCTAGACCTACTAGACAGCCCCAACGTAGATTGAACCCTACACTTCAAGAGGTGGTGAAAAATGAGATGATTAAGTGGTTAGATAACGGAATTATCTTCCCCATTTCTGATAGCAGATGGGAAAGTCCTGTTCAGGTTGTGCCAAAGAAGGCCAGACTTACCGTCATAACCACTAATTCTTGAGAAGTCATCCCTACACGTATTGCTAGGTCGTGGCGAATATGTATCGATTACCGGAAACTCAACTAGGCCATGAAGAAAGATCATTTCCCATTGCCCTTCATTGATCAAATACTGGAAAGACTGGCGGGGAATAGATTTTTCTGCTTTTTGGATGGCTATTCAGGATATAATTAGCCGGCGATTCACCCCGATGATCAGGAAAAAATGACGTTCACCTGCCCCTACGAAACCTTTGCATTTCGTAGGATGACTTTTGGATTGTGCAACGCACCTGCTTCATTTCAGCGGTGTATGTTTACAATTTTTTCCGATTTGGTTGGTGATTGTTTAGAAGTCTTCATGGATGACTTCTCGGTCTTCGAGAGCACATTTGATGCATGCTTAGACCACTTGACTAAGGTCCTGCAAAGATGCATAAATGTGAATCTGGCACTTTCTTGGGAGAAATCACATTTCATGGTACCAGAAGGACTAGTATTAGGTCACCTTATCTCTAAGAGAGGAATGGAAGTTGACCGTGCAAAGGTAAAATTGATTTCTGAATTACCACTACCTTCGTTGATTAAACAGATTAGATCTTTCACGGGCATGTTGGTTTTTATCGCCACTTGATAGCAGATTTCTCGAAAATAGCCTAACCTCTCACTAATCTCCTCTCTAAAGATGTAGACTTCCATATCTCTGACGATTGTGTTCGTGCCTATACGACACTTCATGATCTGGTCACCAAGGCACCAATACTGCAACCTCTAGATTGGTCTCACCCTTTTGAGATCATGGGTGATGCCTCTGATTATGCAGTAGGGGCCGTCCTTGGTCAAAAACTGAATGGGAAACCCACAGTCATCTATTACGCTAGCAAGACCTTAGATGAAGCTCAGAGGAATTACACCGTCACAGAAATGGAATTGCTAGCTGTAGTATTTGCATTGAAAAAATTCAGACCTTATCTTTTAGGTTCCCACATTATAGTCTACACCGACCACACTGCAGTTCGACATCTTCTCGCCAAGAAGGACGCGAAATCTTGTCTGATTAGATGGATCTACTTTTGCAGGAATTTGATTTAGACATTCATGATAAGGTTGGAAAGCAAAATGTGATAGCTGACCACTTATCCCGCTTTCCTTCTAAAGCGATTTCTCCTTCTTTGCCTATTTCTGACCACTTCCCTGACGAGCAATTGCTGGTCATTCATTCTGATCTTCCTTGGTATGCTGACATTGTCAACTACCTGGCTTCTAAAATCCTCCCCACTGATAGGGTCCAACATCAAAAAGACAGACTTAGATCCGAGGCCAAGCACTATTACTGGGAAGAACCATGGCTGTTCAAACACTGCAAAGACCAGATTCTTAGGAAGTGTGTCCCAGATAAGGAGATAGAAAGCATTTTGTCGTTCTGCCATGACCAGGCGTGCGGCGATCATTTCTTTGGCAAAAAGACTGCTGCAAAGATTTTGCAGAGCGATTTTTATTGGCCCACAATCTTTAAAGATGCACACAAATATAGCATGGCATGTTCACACTGTCAATCTCTCGGCAGTATTGGCCGCCGGGACATGATGCCCTTGAATCCGATCATAGTGTGCGAAATCTTTGACATTTGGGGCATTGACTTCATGGAACCTTTTCCTAAATCTTATGGCTTCGAGTATATCTTGTTAGTAGTTGAGTATGTTTCTAAATGGATAGAAGCCATCCCCTCGAGGACTAATGATCATAGAGTTGTGACACAATTTGTTTAAGATTTTATCTTCTCTAAATTTGGGATACCAAAATCCATCATTAGTGAAGGAGGGTCTCATTTTAGAAACACACATTTTCAATCCCTACTCCAAAAGTATGGGGTGTCAAATAGGATTGCTACACCATATCACCCTCAAACCAATGGACTTGCTGAATTGTCCAACCGAGAGATCAAGAAGATTTTACAGACGACCATCCAACGAGATAGAAAGGATTGGTCTTCCCACCTTTCTGATGCATTGTGGGCATATAGGATAGCTCACAAAACCCCATTAGGCATGTCTCCTTTTAGACTTGTGTACGGGAAACACTGCCATCTTCCCGTAGAACTTGAGCACAAAGTCTATTGGGCCATCAGAAAATGTAACTTGGACCTAGAGAAGGCTGGTGATTGATGAGAGCCTCATCATGAACCCTAACTAGCACAATTTAATCTAAATAAGTGTGAAGAAGCTCCTACAAAACCTAAAGAGAAGCTTAACTCAGAGAATTCTGAATTAAAGGATAAGACAAATCATAAAGGGTAAAACTGTAATTTTACCAATGCAGTGTGCAAACAGGGTAATTAAGGGTCTAAACACAGGTTAAATAAGCTTAATAAGAAAGAAAGTGGGATGATCTGATCTGAAAAGGGTTATAGCAACTTTTGGGAATTAATTGACATCCTATAACCCTAAAACAAACCTGCTTTAATTCACAAGGTTTGAGGCAGGATAAAAATAAAATAAACCCTCTAAAAATCATAGAAAAATATTTCCTAGGGTCTAGAACCTTCAATTTGGCCTTTGCAACCTATTTTGACCTAAATTGAGAACCATGCCCAATTTATCACTTAATTTGGGTTTTTACGCAAATTGACCAATCAAACATGGTCAAACCTAAAATAAAATTTCACCATTAAAATCCTTAGGTTCAAATTAGGCTGGTATAAAAATTTGGGCTTAAGAAAAGACCATCTTGACCGACTTTACAAATTGGTTCTCCTGAATTACTTTTTGACCCTTATCTTTTGAAACCCTTTCAATTAGACCCCTATCTTTCTAGTCGTTCTTTGTAGAACGGTCCTCCCTGCCATTTCTGCGTAGCGCCATACCTCCGGTGACCTTGCGTGGAGGATGGCACCGCGCAGGGCATGGCAGCCGTTCTCAGGAACGAACGGAGGGTTCCCTGCGTCGTCCTCTATGGCAGGGACCTGCCCCTGCCACCTACGGCTGCCCATGCCTCTCGTGTGAACGCACGAAAGGCATGGGTGTCCATTTCTGGCCATACTCCGGCGAGACCTCCACGCCGATTCCTCGCGCTTCTCTCCTCGCCAACGCCTTTATAAGGAGCGGCAGGGTTTGTCGTCTCCTTTAAGCTAGTTCTGGCCGAGAAACGCCCCCTCCTTCGTCTCCTCTCTCTCCGGTCAGAGTGCCATAAGCTTCCGGCGGCCCTTTCCTCCTCCTTCCGTCCACTCTGCCCCGTCTTCCCACGCTAGGCCGCACCAGCTGGCATCCTCAGATCTCCTCCTCGTCGCCGATAACCCCCTCCTGAGCACCTTCGTCCTCAGCACCGGCAGGTACGCGCCAAAAGCTACCTCCCTCCCTCTTCGTCAATTAGACAGGTAGGAACCTTCCTCTCTCTCGCCCTATTATTTCCCCCTTCCTAAATTTCACTTCTAACCCCCCGACCATCACCATCTTCCTCACCTTCGGCCACCATCTCCGGTGAGATCACCCCACTTCCACAGACCCATCCACCCCTCGCCGACAAGCTCAGAAGCTCCACCATCACTCCCTGATCAGTTTCCCCATCTCCATTGATCGCCAGCACCTCTCCAGACCACCTCCCGAACACACCCATTCGCAAGCATGCAGAGTGCCCTAGGCGCACGGTGCAGGCACTCTCGCGCCTCGCCGACCCCCACACCGCCTTCACCGTACTCTGGCGAAGCTCCCTGCGTTGTCTGATGTGGCCATAAGGCTATCTTCATGATTTCAGGTCTCCGCCTTCTCGCCACCATTGACAGCAGGTTAGAGCTGCTTCGCGAACCAGCTCCAGACTTCTTCTGCCCCAGGCGCAGGTTCCAGGTGACGCGGAAAGGCGTCACGCTCACGCCCAGGTTCGCAATTGGGGACGAGGGCCTCTGTCGCTGCCCCAATTAGCGGAGCTTCCTCCTGCGGGCACCTGAAATCGGAGGTCGGACTTTAGTCCCACCTCGTAAGTGTGTGGCCTCACGCCCACACTTAAATTATTTTTGTACTATTGGCTTATCGCCTCCGAAAGCACACGGGGTGAGGTCCCTCACCTATTCACTCCCCTCGTCCGCGGCACTGCCCACGCGGATCTGGTGATTCGACCCGACACTCCTGTGTACTCCTCACGCACCACCCAAGCCGGTGCGCCTGGACCCTGGCGCGCAACCCGACCCGATTACCCGGCTCTGGGAGAGCTTTCCAAAGAGAGATCCAGAGAGAGAGAGACGCGGGGAAGGGGTAGGGGTAGGTTTTGCGTTGACATTTGCAAGCATGCGTAGGATAGAAGGAAGAAGCAAGCAAGGAAGAAGAAAGGCAGGAAAGGAGCTGAAGGAAAAGAAGAGGAGCCGCACTGTAGCAGCCACGCAGTTAAGCCGTCTGAGCGCTGAATCAGGCGTCGGAGGGTCAGCAGCAAGAGCAGAGAAGAACCGCAGCTGCTGAAGAAGAAGACAGGAAGAAGAGAAAGAAAGAAAAGGAAGGGCCAGAGCAAAAGAAAAGAAGGAAAAAGGAGAAGAAAGGAGAGAAGAAAATCAGAGAAAGACTTAGCAGTTGAAGAAGAAAAGAGAAGGCAGAAGCCTCTGCAGCCGCAAGGAAGAAGAAGACCCAAAAGAAAAGAGAAAGAAAATCAGAGATAAGAAAAGAGAAAGAAAATCAGAGATAAGAAAAGAGAAAGAGGAACCACAGAAGCAGAGAAGAAGAAAGAAGAAGAAAGAAGAAAGTCGGCTGAAGAAAGAGAAGAAGCCAATCACCCTTTCTTTCTCTCTCTCTCTCTCTCTTAATTTTTGTAAAACCTTATATTGTGAATTTATAGGCTTCTAGAATTATAGTTTGCTTCCTGAGTTCGACCTCAGGAATCTTTCTATTCCGAGTAATAAATCGTATTAGACTGGTAACCATTCTTGTCATATACTAAAACGCATATAACACATCAACGACAAAAAAGCTGTCACTAGTGATCATAGAAGATTACAAATTTCCAAGCTAAATGAGTTAAGGAATGAATCTTATGAAAGCTCAAGGATTTATAAGGATAAACTTAAGGCCTTCCACGACCGTCACATTCATAGGAAATCATTTCACCCTGGTCAAAAAGTCCTTCTATTCTACTCTAGACTAAAACTCTTTCCAGGGAAACTAAAATCCAAATGGACCGGACCTTTCAAAATTATGAGAATCTTTGACAATGGAGCCATTGAGATCACTAAAATTGACAAATCTGAACCTTTTATCGTCAATGGACAAAGACTAAAACCTTTCATTGAGACACATGATCTCAGACTTGTCAATTCCACCATTTCGCTCCAACATTTTGAATTACTGACTGGGTACGCCTATGCATGTTAATCACCCCATCTGAAATTTCCAAGTCTAAAAGATGCGACTAAATTAGAATTGACTTTGGTCTAGTGATCTCAAAATCAAATTCATCAGTGAACTCTATGGGGTGTGATTGAGGATTGGGGCTATGAATTGAATCCTTCAGAAAGTAAGGATCTGAATCTGCCATGTGAGCCTAAATAGGATCAACTTCCTCAGTTATTGGGCTATCATATGATTCATCGAATTCCTCAGGCCCAGTCATTTCACTAAAATCGTGTACTGTAAACTCAGGTGAGACTTCGCATGATGATTCTTCACCTTTAGAATAAAAAATTCTAAATCCACATTAATGTATGCCTCAAAATCATCAATCACTTTCTATTCTAAGGAGACATACGTTTCTTTGTACCCGGCTTAGGGATCTCAGGTGAAGTAATCAATTCATCCTTATTTGATTACTCTAGAACAACAGGGCCAATTCTGGTCTCATAAAACGTGTTCCCCCCTACAGGTGCCTGAGCGAATTTTGGCATCAGCTCTCCCGTTAGAGGTTCATCCTGGGAATCCTCCCGAGATTGGACTAAAGCAATCACAAATCTCATCCTCAATTTAGATAACTTCCCAAGTAAGAACTCACCTGGGCCCTTATCCTTAACATCCTGGAGCCAATCCAACAGATACTTGTTAAGATCGTCAATCATTTCAATCAGGAGCTCCAATTCTAAAGGGCAAGGTGTTGGCTGAGCTTCTAAAGATTGTATGGTATTCCTTAAATTAGCCAACACCTTATCTTGGACTTGGTTCACCTTAACTAAATGGTTTGGTTCAAGGTTAGGGGGGTTTGGATTCAGTGAAGGGGAGTTAACGAATTGAGGTTCTTGATTCCCTCCCTGATAATAGGTAATTTCGGGTTATTCAAACCGGGGTGATGACCTATACACAGTATAATCTGGGGAGGGGTAAGGATCAACATATCCTTCTTGATTGTAGATCATATTAGGTTGTCTAAATGAGGGCGGTGATCTATAATCGATGTAGCTCAGAGAAGGATAAGAATCAAGATATGGTGTCTAGGGTTAGACTCTGCACACGGAGGTCTGAAACTGTATTCTCAATCAGGATTATCCCAACTATAAGATGGATGAGAATAAGTATGGTTGGAATAACAATCATTTTGGGAATTAGTGGTAGGAGGGTAGGAGTGGAAGTGTGAATAAGATGTGGAAAGATCCATGACAGAACAGGAGGAAGAAAGGTACCCTGTAATACAAACAATCAAACCTATCCTTAAGTGGGCCAGCCTAAAGACCTACAGACTCCCAGAACCCATTTTAAGATCAAGAAACGATTTAATCTACTTCTTTAAGGTCAATCCAACCAGTTAGTGGGAGGGACTGGGGAGAAGGTTCTTCCTTTGGCTTGCGCCTCCGGTTCCTAGTATGCCCCCCAGCCACGATCATTTAATTCTGCTCCCCTAGCAAGACATCAGATTGAATGATAGAAACAAACTAATCAAAAATAATCTCGATCTAGGCTTCGAAGAGTGAGTCCAATCCTTAAAGCTAATGTCTACTCTGTTTTAATTAGGGTTAGGTTTGAATGTGCTTTAGAATGTGATGGGCCCTTTATTTGGGTTGTGCCCTTAATGATTGATTGATATGTGTGTGAGTGCACAACTAATGATTTTCAAGTAAGATTATTTTTGGAAGCGGTGAATTTTAGGATTTAAATCCTGCTTAGTATCTTTTAGGATTCAACTTTAGGTGTATTCAATCAAGTTCAGTTGGCACACCAAGTTTTGAAAGCACAAGTGAAGATGTTTTCCTTTAAAGCTTAAAAGAATGTGGAGTGCCTGGTAAATCCCTAGAAGTTAAACATATTTTGCAGCTACTTGATGAGTTATTTTTAGTTGAAGTGGTACGACCTAAACAACTCAAACAATTAGCCTGATACACCACTTAGTTAAGCACACAAGTGGTTACCTAATCAGATTTTTACTCAATTATGTGTTTGGATATGTGTACCAGTTCCAAAGATCAGTTTACCGGTTGAGTTTGAAATCAGAAGAGGTTGTGTACCTCTGTGAGATTTTTTTAATTTTTCTTTTATATGGAGGATGAGACGAGTGGAGGTAACAAACAAACAATCAAAAACTAACCTTAGAGCTTATAAGAACACCTAGGTTGATTTTTGTTTGTGTTATTACGTGGTGGAATGAAAACTAGTGGGTGGGAGGTGGGGGTAAACTTGCAGACCCTTCAACAACACTTTACTCCAATCTACCGCTTTTGTCTGTCTCGAGAGAGTACTTGCAATTACAATAAGAAAGGAGATAAGTGAGGTAAAAGATAAGTAAGGCGGGAAAAAGCAAAAAATCAAAGAGTGTCGCCTCCCCGGCAACGGCGCCAAAATGTTGGAATGGAAAATCTACGCAAATGGAATTGAGTTTGGAAAACCTGTTGTTGTAGTGCGATTTGCGAGAAAAGCCATCAACAGATAAATTTTAACTGACACTCGAAATGAATTCTGGGTCGAACACATGGAGACGAACATTTGATTAAAAATCATGTTTATTTTATTGTCACGAAACAGATTAATTGGTCGAATTGAATCTAAACTAACTATCTACTTAAAGAATAAATCATAAAAGAAAGAGAGGATATTACAAATAAAGAGAAAACAAAGATAGAATAAGCATGGATTTCATTCTCATAAAGCAATGTTCATTACAACTACTTACTACAACTACTCGCTACACTAGAAAGCAGGACATTTATACCAGAAAGCAGTAAAAGAAGGTGGAGAGAAGTTATCCTCCTCGATAGTTGCTTGGAGGACGAGTAGCAACGACGAAGCGCCTGGACAAAGGTGATGAGATGCGGGACAAAGGAGGACGACGGACGACGAAAAACGGGGCAGGGCAATGTTGCAGCGGGATCTGCTTCCCGAACGGTGGTGAGAGGACAACCGCGAGATACTCCATGAAGGGGATGAGAAGGTGGAAAAATTATATTTTTAACTCTAATGGAGCATCTTGAGTTTGGGACAAGCTCTTAGAGCTTTGGAAGGGGTGAGAGAAGAGAGGAAGGGATGATCAAAGTGTGGGGGTCATAGGGCTATTTATAGGTGAAGTTTGAATGAGCAAATAGGTCATTTTATCTTAAAACATTAAATAGGGGGTCTTTAGTGACGAATTTAAGCGTCACTAAAGACCCCACGTTGCTAAAGGACGTGCACGCGCTGCCCCCTCCTCTTTTGCGCTCAAAACGCACATCCACGAACTCACAATATTAGACGTCCGATCACGAGATCAAACAGCCTAAAATCAATCTCGCCCGCACCTTCGTCGCTCGCCTACACATCTAATCTTGCGTGAGATCGGGCGTCATCTTACGTGTCTGGCCGATTGGTTGATCTGTGTCGTTGGTGCTCAATCGAACGATTGGATTTCGCACCCGTGTGCGATAAGGACAGCGCAGCGCCATGAATCAAATGCACGCTCGATGCTCACACAGTGCCTTAACCACTACACTAGCATGTGTTTATGGGGTGCGAACGCTTTTGTGCTCATCTGATCTCAGCCGTTGGACCTTAATCCAACGGTCAAGATCAAGCGTTGAAGTATACTTGGAGAGGTGGAGCGAGAGGCCTTGGCGTGCGTTGGGCGGTTGGGATGGCTACATGTGGTGCCATCTTGGCCGTCCATTTTCTATGAGTTGTAGATGGTGCTACGGATGTCGGATTGGACCAATTTCCGCGTTGTTGGGCTGCAATCATCGATCTGAACCTATCCGTGTGGTCGGATTTGTCATATGATGTACAAATTTACACCATCCTGGCCTCTTGATCTCTGATCTTTCTTGTACTGCATCTGATGTTACGGAATTCCGATCAAGGCGATCTTGGAGTCGTTGAACTCCGATCGTCGCCCTGATCAAATCCGTACCAGTGACCAGATTTCCTTTCTCTCTCTCGTCCGCTCTTGGCCGTACCAGTAGGAGCCTCCTTCTCGTCGGCGTCTCATTCCTACCCTCACCGGAGCACTTCGTCATCTCCGTCGTCGATGTACCCTTGGTGCGGATTCTCCCCCCTTTCGTCCATTTAGATTAGGTTAATAAGGCTTAGTTAGGTTTACACTATCTTTCCCGCTCTCCATATCCCAATTTCGACCCTTGATGTCGCCACTCATCCTCGTCTTCTCCATCTCCGACTGCTCCTCCGGCGAGGCTCTCCTCTCATTCCACTACTCCAAATGCCTCGCCGACCACCTCATAACTTTCGCCTCATCCTCCCGCATAAAAGCCCTCTCATTATCTCTCCATTCACACACCCAACACTTCCCCCGAACACACCCATCACCGGTTACCTTCCCCGACTCTGACCGGCCACCATAAACCACCATCCTCCACGAAACCACCTCTGTTACACTTGCCATGGTCCAGTGAAGCTACAGAGGTATTCTAACGCGGCCATGGGGCCCTGTTTCATGTTTCAGGTTTTCACCTCCAGCCGCCATTAACGTGCAAGCTTCGAGCTTGCTAGAAGCCTTCTCCAGTAGCTACAGTTCCAGGAATCCGCATCAGGCAACATGGAATCAACCCAGGTTCGCTCCTGGCCAATCAATTGGGGTGTTGATCGCCTCCCTCGCACGAATCAGCAGAAAATAGCTGCTACTGTGAATAAAGAAGACTGTGTGGGGCTTTAGTCCCACATCGTAAACTCGTAAGCTCCTACAGTCGCATAAATTGAATTTCTGCCTTAGCCTCTTCGCCTCCTAACACAAGGGTGAGGTCCTCCTTACCCACTCACACCTCACCCGTGACATGTCCCCCGTGGGTCTGGTGTTCACCCGATTACCCGCCTAATCTAAGCACTCCTCGCTCACCACCCACTGCCGGTGAGCCTGGTCCCTGGTGCGCGTGTGCCCATTAACCCGATAACCTAATACTATGAAGGGCCTTGAAAAGGCGAGGAAGAGGATCCTAGTGAAATTGCACTAGAGGGGAGGTGAATAGTGAATTTATAAAATATTGTAAGACAAAAAATTCAATCACAAAAAGAGGCACCAGATTTTTAGGTGAAAACCCAAGATGGGTGAAAACCACCACCTAAGCCAATCCCTTAACTTAGGATTTTCCATCACAAAGTGATTAATCCACTAACCACACTACTTAAACGAGGGTAGTGTACCTTAATTACAAATCCCACCTCCGATCCCTAAATAGAGGTTTCTCCCTTCACAATGAAGAGAAAGGGACCCAACAGGTCGAATACCTAAAGTACGAAAGTAAGAATTAAACAGCACCTATAGAGCACCTCAATAATTTGATTACTTCCTTATCTATTAAACACAAAGAGAACTCTCTGAGAATTTGCAGAACGAAGTACACCGGGAGTGTGGGTTTGCCTTTTGATCAGAGTGTTGGCACAACACAAGGGTAAGAGGAGGCTAAGAGTAGTGAGCAAGTGATTTTCTAAGAGAATTGAATCTCAAGAGGTGTGTTTTGCCTAAGAGGGATTGTAGCCTATTTATAAGCAAGTTTGGAACCTTTAAGAATGCTTGAGAGAGATCTCCTAGCCGTTGAAGGCAAATCCCAAGAGATTGGGACGAAATCCATCACATATCAGGGTAATGATGAATCTGAAAGCAATATCAGACGTCTAATCTAAGACGTCTGATTACAATTTTGGCCGTCTGATACTATTAGCCAAGCTTTACTGGTTTCATTGGATCGAAACAGGGACGTCTAATATTTTCACATAAGACGTCTGATAAAATTATTGGATGTCTAATTATTCATGGATTCGTTCCTTTTTTGACCAGATCCAAACAGGGTTTTACATTTGAAGGAACAAATGTCAGTATGGATGTCTGTAGAATTCCCTAGACATCTGGAAACCTAAAAGGGACTTGTCTTGGAAATCTGACAGATCTCTGGTTCTTAATGAGATTCGCACAGAAATAAATGAGCAACGGTCCAAAGGTAGACGTCTGGAGACATGTCCAGACATCTGAAAATGTATTTTGCTCGTTATATTCAGAAGGAAGATGGGTGCTTAAGTCTAACGGTTGTTTTAAGGACGTCTAGGCAAAGTATTAGACGTCTGGATGAGGTTATGGACATCTGATGGAAGGTTGCTTCGACTGATGTTTATGAAGTCAGAAACTAAAGGCAAAGCTATAGGTAATTAGATGTTTGAAACACTTGTCAGATGTTTTAAAGTTGAAAATCAGACGTCTGACAGTTGTTATGGATGTCTAATTTGAGTCTTAGTGTTAGGTTTTTGTTTCTAATTTATCCTAAGTGTAGAGAGTCTAAGTTAGCTATTTATAAATTATGTTTGAGGGCTCTTTACAACATCTCTAGACTCAAATAAAATAAAGATTATAACCTTTGAAAGTTTACATAAAAAGCCTATGACCTATGTCATCATACCCCCATGCCTAGCTTTTGCTAGTCCCTTAGCAAACTTTCAAGGTTTCAACTTCTATTCTAGACCCTGAGTGTGCTTTTCTTTTTCTTTTGTGATTAGGTAGGAATGCCGACAATAGGCCTAGAGGTATTCAAGTACCAACCAAAATCCGAACCTGTTCTGCTTTAGCCTCAGTCTTCCGCAAAGGTTTCTAAGGCCAACAGAAACTAACCTAGGGTTTGTTGGACTCCGCGGTTAAAGCACCCGTGCTTGAGACATTTTTAGCCTATGTTCAGTTTGCAGTGCGTTTTTGTAAGAGAGATAGAGGATTTATTTGTTTGGAGAACTTTTCTCTCTCTTTTTCTTTTTATTTCTAGCTTCAGATTAGCTTCACAACACGGTCTGTATAACATTCCTCGTCCCCATCATCAATCCTCAAGGGTCCCTGGCTTTCGAGATAATCCCGCCCATGGCAACCCCCAGAACCCTGGCTTTCAAGATTTCGAGATAATCCCCCCTATGGCGTTCCGTGGCCGAATTCAGACCCTGGCGATCGACATTTCGTGATAATGCCACCCATGGTATCTGAACCAGCAGAGTGCTTACATGCCCCCAGTAGGATATTTAAATATCCTAAGAGACAAGCACCGAGGAGATGATATGTTGTTACGCATCTAAGAGGGGAATTTTCCACCTCTCCGCGCTGGGAACTCGTCCAAATCAACTTGTGTTGATTGGCCGCTCCTAATCTAGGTGACTTTTTCATAACATTAAACGCTTTTGCGTGATTTGGATGTTTATGCGCACTGAATCAGACTCTGTGTGGATTTGGGGTGCTTAGGTTACCGAATCCCGCAAACCAGAGGTCAGTTAACGAGGCCGAATACTTCCTAAGCCTTAGACCTAATACTTAAGCTTCGCATTTTCCCCAACCTCTTGAGGATTATCCAGATTTTAGCGAATACGTGAATTTTTAAGCTAAAGAATCTATCCCAAGAGGCCTAAGACCATCGTTCCCGCTAATCTCTTGTTATGTCTCCTTAGCACTTTTCTTTTATTTCTTTTCTTGATCTGGTCTAGAACTTTAGTTAATTCCTTAATCTTTTACTAATGACTATTTCTTTTTCATTTCTCATTTTGTGCTCCTTTTGTCATTTTTGCTCTTTTTCTCCTTATGAATATGTGGCTCACAAAATTTCCTCCCTCCCCCATTTTTTTTGTTCTTTTTCATAATTTTTCAATTTTTTTGTGTTTTTGACATATGCAAAATTTTTTTTGTGTGTGAGACTCCTTCTGATTTTTTTCTTGGTTCTATATGTATGCATTTTATCACCCCTCATGCCTAAGTTTTGCAATGTCCTCATTGTAAACGGAGCGTGTGAAATAGTGTTGAGGTCAGGGACTTAGAACAGGATACATCGGGTGGATGAATGGGTTGGGAATGAATGATGCGGATGATTTTAAGCTCTGATACGTGTACCAGAGGTGGGATCAACTGTCTAAGGCTGAACTCAAGGTGCAATAGACGTGGAGTACAACCGGATAATCAGACAGGTCTCTGTTTTTGGGATGACGGGTTGCCTCCCATTAAGCGCTAAATTTAATGCTTTCAGCCGAGCGAAAAATGGGGTGAAGAGGGAGTGGTCAAATCAGTGGAGTTTTGGAAAACAAGCACCTTAATTAAGAGCCTGGTTGGTCCAACCAGGTGCTTGTTAAGATCAGTAGGCTGATGATGCAGCCCAAACCCAATAAGTCTGGTGGGTTGATAGATGTAGATCAACAGATGCGAAACCCACCATATGTAGTGAAGTTTAAATGAATATGGAAGTGAAAACTCGGGTTTAGGCTGAGTCGACTCAGCCTGGTCAGAGTAGGGTTCCAAAAAATAATCAATGTAAGGTGTGGAATCGCTACAGGGGTGATCAAAGAATGTTGGCTCCTGTTTTTCGATCTGATCAATGCCCAATACCCAATATAGATATGGAGTTGAATCATTTGCAAACGGCTCAGTGAGAGGTGAATCGGAATAGAAATTGAGTCCGGTTGCGGGTCGGGGTAGGGAACGGGTTTTGATTGGTTCTGTATATGTGGAGCAGGTGTCTTCAAAGAAAATTGGCTTGTTATAATCAGGAAGCAAATTTTCTCCGATGTTATGGTCAGATTCGAAATCGTCGGAGAGTTTGTGAAAATCAAAGCCTGAATGAGATTCCAGATCATGAGTTCCACCATAGAATAAATCATATGTTGTATACTCAGCAGCCTGACTAGGGTCTAGCCTAAATGTTAATTCTGAGCTTAAAAGGGTGTCCCTATTTGGTAGAGGCTCAGGTTCTAAGCTAGTAGGGCAAACCCAATTGAAACCCCACTTGTCCAACTCCTCGGTTCCTGTGTCGTAGATTGGCATGACTTCTGAAAACTCGATTCATTCCTCTGAGGATGTTGGCGAGGGATATTCATCAAATCGAGGCCCAAAATTATATTCTTCATTGAAAGATTGATCTTCTTCATATGGGGCCTTGAAATCTTCAAAATAGGTTTCAGATCTAGGTTCTAGGCTTAGGATGTGGGTTGAATTACTAGAATCTAGGTCTGAATAACCTTCGAGGGTCACCTTATCAGAATAAGGGACGGAATTTATATCCTCGAGAGGTTCAGCTCTACCTTCATTATTGCAGGAGTCTTGGGATTCTAAAATGGGCTAAACATTGTATTTTCCTGCATTTGGAGCTTCCCAACCTTTTTCAATATCAGGCACATTGTACTCCATCTGGGTTGGGAATCCACAACTATTTTGTGACTCGAACCCGAGATCAGATTGATCCTCGATGTTGTCCCAAGATGGTTCATCCTCTGTTTGTGGTATATACGGGTATTTCTGGTCAATAACTTATTTTACTAATCTCATTATCTCTTCCCGTTTTTCAAGACTATCTTGGTGTTGCTTCCAAAGTCGAGGATTTGTCATACATTGAAGGTATTCAATATTGTGCAGTTTTTCTATCTCAATGTATGCAGTAATGATCAAGTCACGAGTTGATCCTTTTGTGGCTTCTGCTAATAGTACTTGGGCACAAGTTATGATAAAGGTTGTGGTTGTTGGGACATCAACCTGAATGTTTCCTACTGGTGTTGAGGTTTCTTCATTTTCATAGAATTTCATGGCATCCTCAATCATTTTATCTCTCATGGATCTCTGATATTCAGGTTTCTTGAATGGTAGTCCTAAGTGGTTTGGCTGCATATTTGGATCAGGTGGTGGAGTCAAGATGTAGAATCAGAGTTTGAATCAAGATGTAGAATCAAGTTATGAAGTGATTAGATCTGAATAACGAGTCCCACTGAAAATGTGTATGTGTGCTCTAAAGAGAAAAGATAAGGGACTAGAGATGTTTTTGACCCAATCAAGACACCCAAAGACGTTTGGATGACTATGGAGGTTCGGGGCGGATGGACCCCTGGATCAGAAGATCGTCCACCTGAGAACTACCTGGGCAGCCAGAGAGGGAGAGTCCCGCAAAGACCCCTACACGGTAGAGCGTCCCCACGGGTTACAGGGTTTCCCCCACCCGACCACTCTTGTCACTGAGATTTCAGGTAGACCAGAGTGGGGACCTTGACCTCTTAAGTCTACCACTTTTATTTCCAAGGTGCTTTAGGGTTCTCACTTGAACTTTAGATGTTTTGATATTGTGACCTAATTTTGAGGTTGGTTGACCCAAGGGGTCAACTTCACCTGACTTGTCCTATGGATGGCAGAATGATTATAGGTTTGGAGCCTAGTGATCACCCTGATTCGACTCCCAGGTTATTAGGTCCAAAAATTTTAAGATTCAAGTGATTTTAGAGCTCAATTTTTAGGGTTTGTCTTATTAAGCTCTCTTCAATCAAGGTCTAAGGCGGCACACTGATGCGGGAGGTTTATTTCCTTTTATGCAGGCATGTGTGACTATCACTCCAAGATCCTACTGTAGAAACCCTAATTTGGTTCTATTTCCAATCCTTTTTTCTTTTTCACAAAAATTCTCTTTGGACTTGAAAGCAAGAAGCGTGTTGTCCGTAGAGATTAAGCGTTATTTCTATTAGGCACATGAATTTGTGGGATAGAATCTAAAAAAATTACTCCAACTTCAAAAACATTTGAAAAATTTTTCGCAAAATTAGGAAACGTTTGCCTTAAAGATGGTGATTACTATATAAAGAAGGCAATTTATTCCTAAATTGATTTTCTTCCTTTTGTCTTTTCAGGATTTAGGGAATCGTTTAAGGAAGAAAAGAACTGCCCTGGAGTGGTTGACTTGCGGGAGGGATTTTCTCGTGAAATACCTGCAAGATCAAAACAAAGCAAAGTAGGGCAAGTTAGTGTTCAATATGATAAAAAGAATGTAGAGACTAGTGGTAAATTGCACATTGCTCCCCGGCAACGGCACCAAAATGTTGAATACGACCGACTCGATCGTATTTTAACAGTTAATTACGTCGTAGTATAGGGTAATAACAGTTAATCGTCAACAAATAAAGATTTTTATTACTCAAAAATCAGAGTATCTGAGGTCGAACACAGGGAGCAATCGGAATTTACTACTAATCTCAAATGTAATTGAACACTCTAATTTACTCAAAAGTTTAATTCAAATATGAATGTATGCGGTTAAAGAGTAATTATGACAAAAGAGTAAAATTGGACGTCTGATCTTGTGATCAGACGTCTTAAAAGTGTTTTCCCTTCTCCTTTTGCTTTCTTTCTTCTGCAGTCTTCACTTTGCCTTCCTTCTTTCTCTGCAGTCTCTCTTCCTTCCTTCTCTTCTCTCTTCTGCGAAGGCTTCTTCTTCTTCCTTGGTCTTCTGTCTCTTCTCTTCAACCTTTCTTCTCCTTCTTCTCTTCTCTTTTCTGCTAAGACTTCTTCTTCCATGGTCTCTTCTCTTCTTCCTGCCTTTGCTTCTTTTCTCTTCTGTCTCAGCCTCTTCTTCTGCTGCTTCTTCTTTTTTTTCTCTCTGCAGTCCTTTCTTCCTTCTCTTCTCTGCCTCGCTCAGCCTCTTCTTCTTCCTTGCGGCCAAGGTTCTTTTCTTCAAAGCCCGGCCTGCACAACGGGGAAGCAAAACCTACCCTGTCCCTCTACCCGCATGTCTCTCTCTCTCTCTGAAATTCACTCAAGGACGCTCTCCCAGAGCCATGGGTAATCGGGTCGGATTTCGCACCCGGGACCAGGCGCACCGGCGAGTGGGTGATGCGCGAGGTGTGCTCAAATTGGGTCGGGTTGGAGCCCACTAGATCCGCGAGATGAAACCGGGGACGAGGCGAGCGCTAAGTGAGGGACCTCACCCCTGTGCGTTCGGAGGCGAATAGGCAGTAACACAAAATCAATTTAAAGTATACCTGCACTTTGTATTTCGCCGATGTGGGACTATTAGTCTTGCCCCGCTCTCGCGCTCACCCGCAGAAGACTCTTCTTCGATTGCCAAGGCTGCGGACTTCGCTGCGCTCCTTGCTGGACCAGATAACCTCGCACTGCTTGCCCGAGTCCGCTGCACCTGAAGCTTGGAGCTGCTGAAGCCTGGAGCTGCTCCGAAGCTGCTTCAACCGTCATCAATGGCGACAGAGGCTTGAATACTGTCAGACACAAAACGAGCCTCTCGGTTTAATCAGATCACCGGAGGACCTTCGTCGTGCCACGGCGAAGGTGATGCACAGTGCAGCAGGCCGCAGGACGGCCTAGGCGTGCGTGCCTAGGTCGTCCTGTGACCGGAGGTGTGGGTGTGTTCGGGGGGCTGTTGTGGAGGCGTAGAGGGATGATGGATGGGTGGAGGTTGTTCCTTGTGGTGAGGCGGAGGTTATGTGAGGGTCGGCGAGGCGTATGGAGGGGCGGAATGGTGGGGGCGACTCGCCGGAGGTTGGCCGGTGATGGGAAGATGAGGGTGGTCAGGCGGTGTCGAGGGGCAATCAATTGAAATAAAATCGGGAAAAGAAAGAGGGGAGGGGGGCTCGCCGGAGCTCGCTGGACCCTTGGCCATAGAAGAAAGAGAAGAATTTGAGGTGGAAGTCCGGCCAAGTCAAGCTGAAAATGAGTGGCCGGGTTTGGGGGTTCATTTATAGGCACTGGGCCGTGCTTTCAGAGTGTGGAGGGCACGCCATTACCTCCGCCGGCTCGCCGGAGAAGGAAAGAGGGTAGATACCCAAATTCCTCGTGTATTCGCACAAGAGATTGGGTTCACATCAGGGATCACGACTGGCCTCAGATGGAAGGGAATTCCTCAGAGAATCTCCCTTCCATTTCTAGGAGGGGATCTCTGAGGAATCAGAGAGTATCCCCTCTCTAATCCTCGCCGGAGCAGGATTCTGCCCCAATAATGGCGTAAGGACTTGATTGTAAGGTTTGCGGGGAAGTTAGGGGGCTCTCTGTGATGATTTTCAAAAGTTAGGGACCAAATTGTGATTTGGGTGTACTAAATTGCAAAGTAAGTCAAGATGACCTCCCCTTAGGTCCAAATTTTGGTACAAATCTAATTTGGACCTAACAAATCCAATGGTGAAGTTGGTTTTTAGGTTTGACCTCGTTTGAATGGACATTTTGCGTAAAAACCCAAATTAGGTTAATTGAAGAGCTAGGACCCTAATCTAGGTCAAACTAGGTTCCAAAGGCCAAATTGAATGTTCTAAACCCTAGAGGATATTTTTACATGAATTTTAGAGGATTTACTTGATTTTTATCCTGACCGGAACCTTGTTGAATTAAGCGGGTCTGTTTTAGGGTTACCAAATATCATTTAATTCTTAGATTGCACATGAACTCATTTCTGATTGATTCAACCCACTTTTTATTTCATTTAGACTATTTGACCTATGTTTTGTCTCTAATAAATCCCGTTTATGTACTGCAATGGTAAAATTACAGTTTTAACCTTTATTTCATGTTTTCTTCTTAGAGCACTTATTTCTTCATTTAGGCCTTCTACTAGGTTATGTAGGAGCTTTTATTCTCCTTATTATGTCAAAATGAGCTAGTTATGGCTCATGATGAGGCTCTCATCACTATGATAATACTCATGCTACCTAGTCTTCACACTTTTAATCCTCCGACTTAGAAAACTCCATGAAACCTGCAATTGTGATATTACAGAGAAAAAAAATGCTACACTTATGTTTTATCTCTTTTTCTTCATTTTGTAAAATCATCAAAATATTATATATGAGGGGTTGAACTAACAATCTCCCCCTTTTTGATGATTTTCAAAATATACCTGTAGGTTCTTATTTTCTCCTCCTGAAAGTTGTACTTAGTAGTCTATACCTGTTTTGAGAAGATTTTTCGTAACTTTTTATGTTATTCCCTAAGTTCTTCCCTATGTTCTTCTCCCCCTTTTTGAATATCATCATGAAGGGTTCTGAAAGAGGTTGATACTTAAACTACAAGTGTTATGAAATGCCATTTATAAAGTGGAGATCATTAATAAAACTGCATGCTGAATAAAAATGGCAAAGCATTAAAGTAAATTAACTAGGAAAGGAATGCATGTGCCCTAAGCACAGACTAGTTATTGTTCTCAAAAAAATATATAAGTATGGGGTCAAGGCCCCTTAATACAAGCATTGTCAATGTCTACCCAGGTGCGGAACATAAGCATCCGATCGCTGCCTCGGACAACCCTCTCCACAAGCATCTTGCCCGGTGGTGCAAAAGTTACACAGGACGAAGTAATAGGACAAGCCTTTATGGCAAGTCATTCGAGCGAACAATCGAAATGCCCCACAATAGGGATCAAGCAAAAGCTTATGAAAGCAGTCCACGGCACTATTCGGAGTAGTAGGTCCCAGGTGGAAAACCAATTCCTCATACTAGGCATACGAACAATTTCATCACGAGGAAAGAGAAGAAATAAGGAACGAAAAATTCTCTTCCTTTATAAATATTGACTGTTACATTCTCTAAGATAATTATCTTTGATTAAATTATAGCTGAAAAGAGACAAGCTAGTACAAAGAAAATGGTGGCACCAGGACTCAGCGGCTTCACCCTCGGTCTTCCAGGCTGTTCGTACTCAGCAACATAGAATGATAGTGCAGCAGCAAGACCAATGGACCCTGTAACTCCTACCGAGCCCACCATGAATGACTCTCCATTAATCGATCCGTCCCTACCAAGCACCACTCGCCCACGTCCCTAGTAAGGAGTGGGCTCCCAAGCCCCCTACCCCTCCGCAGTAAAGGATTATTCCACTTCGAGGATGAGGACCTCCCTCTGCAGGGGAATAGTGGCTAAATGAGGAGCCCGTTACCTGATTGACAAGCGTTGATGGATGCCGACAATCACTTGAGGCAGTCGGGGCCGCCTGGAGGTGCAGAGTACCCTTCAATCTATCAGTGAGGTACCACACCTAATCAATGCCACCAGGCCTTCAGTCTATTCTTCCGCGAGGAATCCCCAGACGGACTCAACCATCTGGGTGAACATTGCAAGCACCATCTGACCGAGGCCCCACATTTGACTGGGCAAATACACTCCCACAAGTGGAGCTACCGACAGAGGCAGCCCTTGCTCCACCCTCGTGCAATCACTAAGGGAGCCAAGTGAAGAGGTAAAAGCGTTGAGCCTCCACAAAGGGGCGACCTTCACCTAGGCCCCGAGTGATGACTTCACGACCCAATGTCCGACGAATTCTCCACATGGGACAAAAGGGGGCAGTACCCCCAACGGAACACCCTTTGCTTCATTCCTGCCTGGTCCACAAGGATGGATGCAACTGACTCTCTCTCAACAAATGCCCCGCCAGATTCACCCCGTGGGTGCCTTGAGGGAGCCTACTCTATCCCTTCTTGCCTTCCTGTCTGCTTCCCATTGAACTCCTCAAGAACAAGAGGACTGCTTCTTTGTGCCTCGCCACCTAAGCCTCCCCCGCGCAAGATGGGCCCTAGACCAGGAGAGCCTGCTGCGGCATCCCAAATCGCCCGGCAAGGAAAACCCCCAAAAGCCTGCGCCAGAGAACAAAACAAAATAAGCACACAGAAAGGAGAATAATACCTCCAACCCACCAATGCTGCAACAGGCGTGTCAAGCTACAGAAGGACTGGAGGCCCTTACCTCAACCTGTGTGTTGAGCGTGGACACCAAGAGGGGCTCACCCCTATCAAAAAAGACACACACAATCGCCCTTCAACCACTTCTCCGAACACGTAGAAGTCAGACAATGAAGCTTTATCAAAGGAGCGAACGAAATGTAAACGTTCCTCCCTGCAACTATTAAGTCCCTCAACCATGAAGAAAAAGGATGAAAGGCCGTGAAATGAGACCCACCACAAGCCTCTATTTATAGCCACGCCACACGGGCTCCCGAGGGCGGTGACATATTTCCAACCCCCATGCGGTTCGCCAGTTCCCGAGGAATAAAAACCTACAGGATACAACATTAATTCCGCGGCAGCTTGACCGCACCAATAAAACCGTTGGTCAAGGACTCCACACGTTATCTCATGCTGGACATTTAGACTGACATTACGAAAAGCCTGATACGGATTTTATGCGATTTGTAAAATACGTCGTTGTAACACGTAAAATCGATCAACTCTTAAATTTATAAAACCTAAATAGGGAAGTATCTTGAGTCGTCCAAGGAGGCAATATGTTTGCAAAAATGTCTCTTGCTTGGAAATGGAAATCACCTTTCTTTTTGGTATTTTTGAATATGTAATTTTTATGGTTTTGAAATAAAGGGGCAATCGCGAATTTGTTGGCGAAAAAAAAAACTAAAGAACCTAATGCTTAGGTGACACAAAATGGCCTCTCTCTAAGCTCACCCTAGGCACGTGGAGGCCTAGGGTAATTAGAGGGAGTGTAAGTGCAGAAAGAAAAAGCAATAAAACTAGAATTGCTATAAGAATTTAAGAAAAAGCAAAAATTCTTTTACTAAAGGAAATTATTTTCTACAAGTAGATGAATGCTTTTACTAGAATTTGAAAGACAACAAAAAAAAAACAAATCCTTTAGATGATGATGGTGGTGAAGAAGATGAAGGTTTTCTTGCTCCAAGCCTAGTTGCTCCTTGTCTTGAAAAGAATGTCTCCTTCTTCTCTTTCCTTGATATGCTCCTCCAAGATGGTGTCCTCCAAGGCAAGCCCCAGAGGGGGGCGTGCCTTGGCTCCTCCAAGGGTGGGCGTCCACCCTCGAATCTCCTCCAATGCCTGGTCGTCCTCCTTGATAAGAATTTGCTCCTCCTCTTAGCGTGGCATAAGGAGAGGAATGGAGAGGAAGAAGGCACCAAGGAGGCAAGGGATAGCCTCCTTAATCTTCTTCCTCCCTTCTTCTTCTTGGCTGTGGATTATAGGTGGGTATAGGGTGGAATTAAACTAAGGGAGGATGAGTTATGATGGTGGTTAAGGGGTGTATATATAAGGTTTAAGAGGGGAGGGGTTGGCATGGACACATGTAGGGCTAAGATGGGCTTACAAGGTGGTTAAGGGTGGTTATAATGATCCAATGGAGGGGCTATTTGGCACCACCTAAAGAGGTGCTAAGGGGGTAGTTATGGTGGCCAAAGGACACCTAAAAGTGGCACCACTTTTGGCTTCTAGAAGGAGATGTTTTGGCGCCAAGAATCAAGGGTGGAGATGGGTTGGTTGGTGAAGTGTAGGGTGGTGATTGGAGGTCATTTTGGCACCAAAAGGAGGGGGTTCTAGAGGGGTTAGTTGGTGCCAAAATAGGTGTCTCTTGGTGGTGGTTGAGGGGTGAAAGGGTGGCTAGGTGGTGGCGCCAACTTGGAGTAGGGTAGAGCTAGCTTAGGTGAGCTTAGGTAGGGTTTAGTTGGTGGAGCTAGTTAGGTAGGGTTTTAGGGTATTGGATTGCCAAGGGAGCTGGAGTTTAGCTAACCTAAGCTAGCTTAGCTAGTAGTAGAGTAGAGGAGGAGGCAATTGGAGCTAGGGTTTGAGGGGAGGAGCTGGACAGAAAAAGTCAGGAGCTGAACTGGAGCTGGCAGCTGCTGAAGAGGGTGGCATGGAGCTACTTTAGCTGGCTTAGCTTACTAGTTCTTCGCTAGCTGCTAAGCCAAGCTAAAGCAATCTAGCTTCTGTTGAAATGAGCTAAGGTGAGTTGAGTCTGATGCTCTCGAGGAGGACCTAGCTAGTTGAGAAAGCTAAGGTAGCTTAGCTCAACTGAGTTGAGCTAAGTTGAGTCCCCGGGAGCTGGACTTGAGCTTCTGAGCTAACATGAAGTCATCTTCAGCTGGCTGGAGTTAAGTGGAGCTGGATGTAGCTGGTCCTGAGCTAAGGTGAACTCCAATCAACTCAGCTGAGCTAGCTAGAGCTCCCAGTGAACTGATGGGTGCTGAGATGAGCTAGACTCAGCTAAGTTGAGTTGGAATCTGAGCTAACTTGAGCTAAGCTGAGATAAGATGAGCTCTCTTGAGCTACCATTCAGCTGAGATGAACTGAATGGAGCTAGGATGTGCTAACCCTAGTTCCAGTGAGCTGGATTCCAGCTATGGTGAGTTAGATAAAGCTGAGTTCTAGCTGGTTTGGGCTTCTCCTTCACCAGTTTGCTTCTTGAGTGCTAGGGTTTTAGGGATCTATCAATCTGTATATCCCTAACACTCACAAAAACATATCAAAAAGATAATAAAAAATGCAATGCATGCCCAACCTAATTAATGTCTAAATGAAACCCAAAAACCTATTTGCAGAGCAAAATCCTAAGAGCTAGATTTGTTTTAATGCATAAGAATGATGATAAACTGATATTTATCACACCCCTATACTTATCTTTTACTAGTCTCTTAGCAAAACTTTAATTTTTACAAAAATAGAATTTTTGGGAAAATCTAACTTTTTCAACTTTTGAGGAGAAAGTGATACGAGATGTTGGTTGATCCAAACATAGAAGGTACGAAATTTGTTAAAGATAAATATCGGGATTTGTTTTCGGATCAAAAAATTAGACGAAAACGTGATCAATATATCCTCCAAAAAATTCACAGATTAACCCCTTATTAATTCGGATGACTCGAAATTTTTGTATTTAGGATTTTTCAGGCTTTTGAATCTGATTCGTAACTTGCAATAACCTTTAAAACCTTGTGTTTGTGCTCGTGAAAAGCCAACATTTATAAAGGCGTATTTTTGGTTTAAAACTTTTTTTCCTCCCCCATGCTTATTTTTAGCTTAGTCTTACACTAGATGTGTCGGGATCATCATTCCCGTTACCAATCCTCGAGGGGGTTCTGGCGCCAGTACTTTGAGGTAGCACTGTCCATGACACCACCCAAGAGCTCACAACCCCAAAACACAATGCGGTGTAAAGGGGCGCTCCAAGCAAATCCAAGCTCTTACTCCGACACTATATGTAGAGCACCATCCAAGACACTTGAGCTGCAAAAATGTGCTTTAATGCTCCATCTAAAAATATGAAATATAGATATGGAGCAGCGTCGAGAAGGTAACATGTTGACATCGCGTCCTCAAAGGAAGCATTTCCTCCTTCTCGGCGGTGAGAACTCAAACAAATGATCTGCTTCAGACTTTTACTAAGGCCAAACAAGGGTTTTTTTTTCCAAATTTTAATTATTTTTAGGTGTTGGTTTGTGTGTGAAATTTGACACAAGAAGTTTTGCATGAGATGCAAGTTTTTGAATTAGAAACTAAACCAGATACTTTCCATATTACAAAAGAGGATCAACTCACTTGAACTATCATGAGTTCAAGTGGAATTTTAGATAAGAATATCTGATCTAGTCTAAAGGTAGACCCTGAAATTCTAATGATCAGATCCGTATTTTCATCCCTAGTTTGTTAAAGATTAAATTCCATTATACTAAAAGTGAGTTTTCAACCTTGGTCCCGATTTCAAAATTTTCTTCAAAAAGTATTCAATATTTTATTTTTTTGGGTATGCATGCAAACAAACAAAATGACTAAAGAAAAAATGTATATTTTTAGGTTTTGAAAATCCTAAATTGATCACCAAAATTTAAAAACACCCCCCATACTTATGATATGCAATGTCCTCATGCACTAGGAGGAAAAAGGGATCACCTTAGTGAAAGGCGATAGGGTTTAGGATGGTCAAAACCTAGAAAAAGAAGGGGAAAAGGAAAGCAGGAAAAATGATGGGTTACCTCCCATCCAGTGTTATCTTTTACGCCATTCAACTGGGCGTGAAAGAATGCACGGAAAACAAACAATCATGTAAATAATTAGACACTTGGATGTCCTCAAGAAATGTGTCTTTCTCAAGATCCCTAAAAAGATGATTGGTAAAGAAATACGGATCAAAATAAAATGGAAAGGTGGAAGAATGACCCGGATTGCCATGGTTGAAGTTCATGTAAAATGCCAGACTCGGGTGGGTCAGATGGTAGGTCCAATGGAAAGGGAGGGAGAAAGTAGTCAGTGAGATGTAGGGTGAGTGAAGTTAGTGTGGATGTTTTTGGTGAAAAATCAGGAAGATTGAAAGAGTAAAAGTCAAACCTTAGTTGATCTGAAAAGCCTTGGACCACATAATCACCCTTAGAATAGGAATTAATAAAATCTAGATCCATGGTGATCAGAGCTGAGTAGGATTTGATCAACAAAGATTTCTCACATACTGCTTCCATTGTATTATTAGTGTCCTAAAAAATTTCATGATCAATGAACCTCTTGGAAGCTTGAAATAAATCTAATGACAAAGTCTGATTATCGCAACTTATATTTATTGTCCCAGAATGAGAATTGATATTAGCTGTTGCAGTAATCAGAAAGGGTCTTCCAAGGATGGCATTAATGAGAGCCTCGGTACCTCTATGTGAAAGACCAGAAAATTAATCGGAAATAGATAATTCCGGACCTTGACAATACTATCTGCAGAGTTTGGGTACTCTCACTATTCTCTCTGCAGTTCACACTAGCTAGAGAGTGGCAGCATATGATGAGGGGCAAAAACTGCCCTCAGATTCAAAACTCCGCATGCAAACCCACAGAGGATCCAGCTACCTGATTATAGGGTAAGCAGGCGGGACCGGTATCACCCGCCCTGCCTATGACTAACCCGGGATTTGCCCTACATGCCAAAAGATTCGGCACAACTAAGCCCAACAATACGACAAGATGGAAGTGATTACCTATATCCTGACAGCAGATGCGTGGTCTGACAGAAAGGATACTAGAGGCTCTTATGCTGTAGGTCTTTCCATGTTATAAATAGCGAAAAGAGACCCTAAGCAAGGACACACAAGCTTGAGACAGGAGAGAAAATCTTGTAATCTCACAAGTCATAATGCATAGTTGGTAGTATAATATTCCCCCCAAATGTACACCCCTTGCGATAGAATTGGGTTACCAAATTCCATTGTCCCCTTTGTGATGGTCTGATGTTCGTCGGCTCGAGTCCTCCTACCACGACGGGGATTCGAACACTCCTTTCTAACGATGGATGCTCATGACTACGTAATGCTCTTAGCCTTTATAAATCTTTTAGTAGCCATTCGAGACCCATTACATATGATGATAAAAGATTATCATCTAATGATGTATAAACATGGTACTAGATCAAGTGTCATTTACTCCTCGATACCTCTTTTATCTTTTCTTGTGTGGTGGTGGTGGTTGGTGTTGTGCTTAACTTTTTGTATAAAAATCTACACAACTGCTTAGAGTATAGGAGTTTCAACCAAAGCCTCCATATATTCCAATCATTGACATTAACAGTTGTCATACAATTTGCTATACCAGCTCCCTGCCAAATCCATTCGCCTTTGGAGGAATTTGAAAGTCCAAAGCCATCCATCTGGCCATCTGGCTGTAAGCTTGTTTGCCCACATATGTGTGAGATCCAACTAACATGCCAACAATATCAATTCATTAATGCAAATACTATCTAAAATCTTACATTTACCTTTTCAGAACAAGTATCCTCAACCATTACAAGTAAGCTCACATACTTAGCTTGCCAATCAACCCATGCTTCAGGATAACCTCCTACAAACACTTGTGATGCAATTAAATATTTACGTATCTAAATAATTAAAACAAGTTACTTGATGCTATTACTTTCATTGTAAAATTACTCACCATGAGATATGTTGGATCTCCTCCTATTGTTGGAGAAGGTACGGACTGAGCTCTTGGATCCCTTACCAACCATAATGGCTTCTGACCCTCTAAGTCAACAAAAGAATGGTCGGTAAGAAAAGAAATGGCATGTAGGTCAATTTATGCAATTTTCTTCTTTTTGTTGTTTTCTATGACTCAAATTTTAACTTAAGTAAGGATTTGAGTCAATTTCATCCGATGATCCATCACATATACATAAATAACAAAAATATGTAACACATCACATCATCAATAAGCATGAAATAACATAAATAAATTTGCATCGAAAAAGATGTTATTAGAAAATTCATAGCCATCATAAGTACGGATACAACTAAAAAGAACCAAACATGAATTGAAATTATCTAACGGAATATGATAAATCAAAACAGAAAGAAATATCAACTAGAGAACTAGATGTATAACTACCAATTATAGTGCTGTGCTCGGATTAGCACTGTCAACTCCTGTAGCCATAGAGCCCGACTGTAACTCTCCAAGTCCTAACTATAGTTCCCATAGAAAATGTTAGTGAATGCTAAATAGAGCAGCGAAATAGCGGAAAGAGAACAAAGTTAACAAGTACAAAAAGAAGGAAAATGGGTACTGATCTTAATTATTTTAATTTGTCTTGTATAATTCTCATTATTTGTGCCTTGTCACAATTCCAGTCACTATAAGTTCAAATCAACTATCTCGAAAGGCATAAGGAGATCTTGTTGTGATATCCTAGACAATAGATTATATACAACTCACCCTTTTAGTCGAGAGGACGACTCGTACCCACTTTATTGCTTAATTAACCGCCCTAGGGTTCTAATTAGTAAGGTAAAGCGGTGATTACGATCCGCAGGATAAACATGCGAGGGGCTACCTCACATTAGCACATAGCTAGTCCTTTCCACTATAGGGTATGAGAACAAAATAACCTAATCTCTCCTAATAACAAGCATACTCAACACCCCGCTACTCGGTTGGTCAAACGACCTGTCAACGAGTTGTTGGGTGCCTACTAAACAAATATTTAACACGACTTGCATCCTTGAGACATACGGTGCCTACTAAAATCCCCGATTTGACTTGTTTAGCTTGCATCTAGATGCTATATTTGTTGTTTTTAAGCCATTTGCTTGCAGTTTTAATATTTTCATGCTAAAAGAATATTCAATATCTAAGATTACTCTAAAAAAATGTATATGTATAAATTTTTATTTTTAGACTTTTTACAAGTGTTGAGGGATTTTTTTCTTTTTATAATGAGAAATCATAAAATACCTTTTGTTGGAGGGTAGCTAGGAATGAGTTAAGGATTTACAATGAGAGATGATCACTTCTTTGGATAGCAAAATTGCTTCTTTCAACCTTTTTTATTCTTGAGTCATGTAAGTTTGTCAAGTGATTGTGAATAAAATTCCCTTCATTTACCTTTTGCTTTATTCATGTCTTCACAAGAGAGCTTGACTTGCGAACTAAATGAGTCATGTTTCTTGAACCCACTTGTTCCATCAATTGTAGAGCTCAACTTCAACTTGATTCCTCTAACAAGCAAATTGGATTTGACATGCTCGTCATCAAATTAGACATTGAATTAGAAGCCAAAACCCACCCATTTGCCAATGACCTCGTTAATCCATTAATCTATAAGATCTTACGAATATCATTAAGTTTATAATCGACTAGTCCATCAATTCAAAAGCTAACCCATAAACCCATTTTTTCATCAAAAGTAGGGAATTTACATATACAAATCAAGTGTCTTCAACTATCTAAGTATAGCTTACATACTTAGTTAATCAACCAGCCCATGCTTGAGCTACATTTGTCAAAGACATATGCAATGAAATGATATTAATGAGTTTATAATTAAAATAGTAGCTTGATCCTATTATTTTATTATAAATCACTTAACAAATCAATCCTCAATGCCAAAACTTAATGTTGAACTCTAAAGTTCACCCTATTTATCAACAGATTAGGCTTGACTTACATGCTATCATAACAAAGTCTCAGCAATCTAATAGAGTTGAATGCCCATGGAAGCTTAGGCTGTGTTTGGTTGCCAACTTGGAGGTGGGATAAAAGTTCAGGAGTGGGTTTAGGTTAAAATAAGGATTTTAACCAAAAGATTTTATAAATTTCCACTATATATCAATTATTACTATTTCGTATACTACATCAACACTAATTTATATTAAAATATATCCACTATAACATAATATATTCATTAAAATCAATTTACAATATTACATCAACTTCAATATATATTAAAACATATAAACTTTAATATAATATAACTACTCACACCATATTATATAAAAATATTTTATATACATAGAAATTTACACAAATAACACTCCACCTCTATTAAAAAAAAGAATCATATTGGATCAAATAATATTCTATTAAATAAAATAATATTATATTATCTATAAATAAATATATAATTTAATATACAATATACGTACACTTATCATTACTCCATATCAAAATATTAAAATATCATGCACTCATATCACGTTAACATATGAGTAATTGGAAATACTTATCTTAACCTACTTCATTTCAATACACTCCCAAATTTTCCCAAATCTCCAATAAAATACAGCCCTGAGAATCCGGCTACGAGCAAAGCGGCAAAAGTGCATCCCACGTTATCCAAAACAACTACCCCCAAAAAAAAAGTCCCTTTTCCCCTCCCAGTCGGACGGGCGGGAACTCTTCCACAAGCTGTAGTAAGAAGTCACTGCAAATAGGGTTTTTAGGGTTTCTCCCGCTTCCCACCAGCTCCCGCTAGGTCCTCTCCTCCTTTGATCTCCCTCGACGGATCCTTCCCCAGCGGCCGCCTCCGCCCTCCCGATCCCCGCGACATGTACGGCGGCGGTAAGATCCCAACAAACCCCACATTGAGTCCGTTCCGTGCCGTTTCTCCCGCCATGGTAGGCCTCGAAAAGGCGATTCCTTGGTGCGGGATTTGGTTGAACATGGTGGAATTTGGCGATGCTATGCGGCAAGTGGGATTTTCGTGGCTTTATGTCGTGATGTTTGTGTTGATGTTTGTTGCGCAGACGAGGTCTCGGCGATCGTGATCGATTTGGGCTCGCACACATGCAAGGCTGGTTACGCTGGCGAGGATGCCCCCAAGGCAGTGTTTCCCTCGGTAAGTGTGACTTGAATTGGCCGTTTGTAGTTCTTGAGTTGCGTCGGGAGCTCGAACGATTGATTTCGCATCTGGTTTTTTCTGTAATTGGAGTACCCAGAAGTTTTTGCTTGCAAAGATTCCTCCTTTCTCTTGTTCATTTGAATTACATTACTACGTGGTGATCATTGCATTGCCGAACAGTTGAATTGAGTTATGAAACCATAGAACAAGTGAATGTGTGCATCTTCAGTTGAATTAAGGTGATGTGGTTGATGTGTAGAACATCTTTGGCTGTGATGTTGGTTGAAGGTTGTTGGGTCGATTGATCAAAGTGGAGCTTTGGAGGAAGGGAATCAGGAGAAGGATGCTGAATCCGAGGCAAAAGATAAGGCCAAGAGTAAGCGGAAGTTGTATGTGGGATCTCAGGCTCTTGGCTACCGTCGGGATCACATGGAGGTAGTTGTCATTTGTAGGAATTGCTTTGTTGGCTATTGGTTATAGTTGTCTATATGCTTTTGGTCTGTAGGTGGTTTCACCGATAAAAGATGGAGTGGTGGTAGACTGGGACATTGTTGACAACGTATGGGACCATGCTTTCAGGTTGGAATAACTTCCGTTTGAACTGCTGTTTTCACTTCATATTTTTGATTTAGAAGAACTTTAGTGGAAAGTTAACTGATTGCCATTTTCAATAACTGCTTGCCAATTTCAACTTTGTGACTCCTTCTCTCATATGCAATAAATAGCATATAAAGGCCAAGTAAACGCAAAGTAATCCTAGATCTTCTATTTGTCTGTCATGTTAGCAATTCATCCGTCTTGTTAGTAAACAGAATAACACTGATGCATCTGTTACATCCCCCTATTGATGCATTTGTTGACATCCCCCTATATCTCCACTACAAAATATGCACAAGGAAATCGTATGATTTTTTCTTCAACCCTGTAAGTTACCATTGAATATCAACATGATATCCCTTGGTTATATTACTGGGTTCCATGATTAAGAGGAAGAAAGCTATTTCCTTTTTTTCTTTTCTTTCTTTGTTTCTTTTAAGTAGCTATTTCCTGGTTTTGAAGCTTACCATACTTAAACCATGAAAAATCACATTTGTAACATGTATTCTTTTCATGCCTGTCCTTTATCTATTTTCTTTGTGGATCCTCTTTCTATCTCATGTGTACTTGACAGGGAACGGTTGCTGATAGATCCAAAGGAGCATCCTATGCTGCTGGCTGAACCTTCTTCCAATGCACCAAAGCAAAGGGAAAGGTTGTTGATGTTTTTGCCTTTCGCTTATTGCATTTTTTAAGCTGGCAAAATATGTTTTTTCACGATTCCAGCTACTTCCTTGTACCAGCCATCCCATAGGTATCTCCTACCATTGACAACCTTAATCAATGTTAGGAAAGCTGTATAGTGACTCTTGTTTTTCTAATGTGCTGAAAGCACTTGTTTTCCATGGTAGATCATTTGCAATAGCATTTTGAAAGCTTTAAGCCACATTTCCTCTTTCTTTTGTGTTGTACTTTGTTTACCTAAAGCCTAGTATATGTGCATTCTTTTTGCTCTTCGGAAAAAAAAGAAAGAAAAGAAAAGAAAGGCTAGCATGCGTTTCCCTTGTATACTGCCAAAATGATCTGGATCAATGATATAAAGGTTCCTTTCAGAAAAATCAAAGATATAAAGGTACCATTTAGTTTGCATGATAGCTTGCTAGACTGCTAGTTGGATCCATATTTTGTATTCTTTTCTTCTCACAGCCTTTTCATATATCTTCTGCTCAATGCAGATACTAGACCAACAGGGTTCCTTTCCGGAAAAAAAAAAGATGAATGGGGTTTTGTCATGAGACAATTTTGCACCATTGACATTGCTTGGTAGCAATAAGTAGGTTTTACTGCTTTATGCTATCATGTGCATGAAGCTCTTTTGCAACAATGATTTACTTTTCATTGTTTAGGAGAAAGACTTCTCGTCAGTATGCTTCTTATGGCAACTTTCTATGACAATCGAATTTCAGATGCCTTTGCCAGTTTAATGCTTCTATAAAATTGACCTTTTGTTTGGCATTTGACCTGGTCTTCTTCTCAAATCAATATCTTCGACTGCCATTAACTTGACCATTCTAATCATCCTAGAGAAAAACATTGCTGGTTCAGTTGCTTATTGCTAGGAAATGAGAGCATTATTGCGATTATTCAACCCTTAGGGCTCTTAAACCCCTTGGGCAAAATATAGTCAAGTCCATAAAAGAAATAAAAAATAACAGAAATAATAAAAAAAATAGCATATATCTCAACACTTTCCCTCAATCTGGAGCATAGATATCAGGCATGCTTTGCTTGAAAGAGACAAGGGAGATATTCCAGTCACTTCCTACTCAATGCTTTAGTGAAGGCATTTGCAATCTGATCCTCACTGGAGATGTATCGTGTGGTGATTTTTCCTGTCATCACAACATCTTGGATAAAATGACAATAAACCTTTATATGCTTTGTTCTTTCGTGAAATGCAAGATTATTGGCCAAGAAGGTAGTTACCTTATTATCACAGTAGATAGGTATAGGACGAGTAGTATCCACACCAAAGACCCTTAGAGTAGATTTAATTTCACAAGTAGTATATTCCATTGCCCTATATTCTAGTTCAACACTAGATCTGGAGACAATGTTTTGTTTCTTGCTTTGCCATGTCATTAGATTACCGCCAGCATATGTACAGTATCCAGTGGTAGATCTTTTGTCCTCATGTGCCCCTACGTAGTGAGCATCTGAATAACCACATACATCTAGGTGTCCGTGTCTCTTGAAGAAGAGTTCTTTTCCAGGAGAACTCTTTAAGTATCTTAGTTTCTAATGTACACCTGCCCAGTGAATCACTTTGGGCTTTTGCATAAATTAACTTAGCCTTCCCACTGCATATGAAATATTCTATCTGATAACAATAAGATACAGTAGCTTGTCCACCATGGCTTTATATTTGGTGACATCCTCTAGTACAAGGCTCTCATCATCTACAAAATGAAAGTTAGGGTCCAATGGTACCCTAGCAGGTTTACACCCAAGCATACCTACCTCTTGGAGGATATCCAACATGTATTTTCTCTATAATAGAACCATGTTGCCATCCAGGCAGTGTATCTCAATGCCCATAAAGTAGTTTATAGAGCCCAAATCTTTCATTATAAACTGTGAATGCAAAAAAGCTTTGGTTTCCTTTAGGCCCTTGATGTCACTTCCTGTCAACAAGATATCATCAATATGCACCGAGGATAATGGAGCCTTCCTATGTGTGTCTAGTGAAAACAGAATAGTCAGACATGGATCGTGTAAATCCAAACCCCTGTATTGTTGAACTAAACATGTCAAACTAGGCTCTGGGACTTTGTTTCAAGCCATATATGGTCTTGCACAATCGACACAACTTTTGACACTCCCCTTGACTAACAAATCTGGGTGGCTGCTGCATGTATACTTCTTTATCCAAGACACCATATAAAAAAATATTTTTAATATCAAGTTGATATATTGGCCAATCCTGATTAACCACAATGGAGAGTAATATTCGAACAGAGTTAAGGCGAGCAACTGGAGAGAAAATCTCAAAATAATCTATGCCAAAGGTATGACTGTACCCTTTGGTGACAAGCTTAGTCTTCTATCGTTGCACAGTCTCATCAGGGAGATGCTTTAAGGTAAACACCCCTCTGCACCCCACTACAATAGATCCTAGTGGTAGATCAACTAACTCCCATGTATCGCGGGAGCGAAGAGCCTCCATCTCTTCCTCCATAGCCTAAGTCCAAGCATGCTCCTATAAAGCCTCTATGTGATTGTGTGGTATCCAATGATTGTCAACTGCAAGAGCTAAGGATTGTTTAGCTGCAGAGAATAGACCAGTAGATATAAACTGAGTAATAGAATAACAAGCACATGATTGGGAATCCTTTCGTTGAGCAATGGGAAGGTCCAGATGTGTGCTATTAGTAGTAGTGGTTACTTGATCTTCAGACGAGTCATTGGCGTTAGTAGAGGTTTGAGCAGGGATGGTAGAGAGTGGTTCCTTAACTTGTATAAGGGGATGGGGTCCGTGCTGGAAATGTTTTGGGTAAAAAAATAGGTGGCGGTGGTGGTGATGGTGGAGGTTGGGAAGGCTCAATGGGTTGTGGTGGCGGTGCAGTAGTCATAGGAAAAGGTACATCTTGTGGCTTAGGCTGAATGGAAGAGTCCCCTTTATTAGGATAAAAAGGAATATCTTCAAAGAAAGTAACATCAGCAGAAACATAGAACTTATGTGCGACAGGATCACAACACAAATATCTTCTGTGTTTTCGAGTACCCTAAAAAAATACACTTCTTCGATCGAGGTGACAATTTGTCCACTTTGAACAAATGGACAAAGCAAACATACCCAAAAACTATCATGCTAAGTGAAAAAGCATCTTTGTCAGGGAATAACACCGAATAAGGCATTTTATCGCCCAAAGCAGAGGAAGATACTCTATTCACTGAGAAGGAAGCAGTAAGCACAGCATCAAACTGAAAATGTGGTGACATATTTATTTAAAACATCATTGTGCGAACCACATCCAGAAGATGACACAACTTATGTTCAATAACCTCATTTTGTTGGGAGGTATAAACACAAGAGGTCTGGTGTATGACACACATAGACATGAAAAACTTTGTTAAGTAAGCATTCATAAATTAAAAGCCATTATCACTTTGAAAGACTTATAACATGGAAAATTGAGTTTTTATTTCTTGGAAAAAAAATTGATTGAGTACAAGGACTTATGATTTTTCTTTCATCATATATAACACACATGGGGACAGTCATCCACTAAAACAAGACAATAGTGAAAGCCCCTAACACTATGAACCCTACATGGGCCTCAAGCATCAGCATGGGCTAAATCAAAAGGAAACTCAGTCTTCTTATTTGTTGAAGAAAAGATGCTTGGTGGTGCTTGCCAAGTTGGCAAGCCTCAAATGAAAAGGAATAAGGAAACCTACCATCTGGGAACTGACGATGAAGAATAGAAATACTGGCATTTCTAAGTCTGAGGTGTCACTGGATAGCAAAGGTAGCAAACATAACAATAGAGGTAGGGGATGTAAGTGGCACGTAGAGGTAGAAGAGTCCATTTTACTCAAGTCCACTAATCTGCCTCATTGTTGGGAGGTCCTGCAAAACGAAATACTGGTCATGAAAATTGCTATGCATTTCAAATCTCTGGTTATCTGACTAGACTAATAGACATTAACTTTGATGTAAATCTAGGTGCATGCATCACATCATAGAGATAAAGTGAATTAGACAAAGATATATTCTCAAGTCCAGTAACAGGTGACAGTCCCCCATCTGCCACCTTGACTTGGAAAGGTGTAGAGACCAGAGAGAAGAAAACAGATCTGCATCACCAGTAATGTGAGAAGATGCACCTGAGTCTGCAATTCAGGTAGGGGCACCAGACCTGACGAACAATGCAGTAGTACCTGTGGGTGATTACATAGCTGTCCCTGTAGAAGTAGAGGCCTGAGAGGCAATGTACTTTTCATACTTTGCTTTAGAAATAATAATCTGATTGTCATATCCTTAGTCTTGGAAGGCTTCGTTTGTAGTACCAACTTGATTTGCTCGTGGATCTATACCTTGAGGACATCCATGTATCACCTAACACCTATCAACGCTATGTCCATTTCTGTGAAAGCATTCACGAAAAACATTTCTCATGCCATGACCACTACCTCCACATGCTCCACCACAATCACGACTACCATGATCGTTGGACCTAGGATTTCTCGGCCATAACCTAAAGAAGCCAAGGTAGAGGAATCAACAATAGAAGTGGGGTTTGAGATCTCCAACCAAGATAGATGGACATAAATTTGTGTTGGAGTAGGCATCTCCTTGAGAGTCATGAAATGATTCTTCACGGCTTTATACTCAGGATCTAGCCTAGAAATTTATTAGATAGATTTGATGGCCTCCCTCAGCTTGGCTATAACTGCAGGGTCGGAAGACAATAGCTGATGGATGCCTTTCTCATCCCACAAGTTCTTCATAGTGCCGTAATACTCAGCCAGAGGCATCATCCCTTTCCAGAGTGTGTGCATCTCCTCAATCACCTAGAGATGTGTGATGTTCCTCTTATGGAAGTATATTTCATGCAATAACTCCCACATATTCTTGGATGATACATATGCCATCACTTGTTTTGTAATTGTCTCCATGCTGTTTAACATACATATTGCAACCCAGTCATCATAGACTTCCCGGTCGGCTGACTTTAGTGTGAGCTTGTCCTGAGTAAGAATGTATTTTTTTCCGATGAGATCCTACGAATCGGGAGAAAGATGTGGACCAAAGGAGGAAGATAGAATCATCCAACTTAATAGATGTCCCTTGCATATGTGGAGAGGCATTTGCGGTGGATAATCTCCCTATTGAGTTGCTTAGGGGATCTTTCTGGTATCCCATGGCAGCTTGATTTGAAGGAAATATTGAAAAGCAGATTTGAATAACACAACTTCATATCATCAGGATCTCAAGAAAAATCTTGTAGGCGTAGCAATCACCTTTGGGACAAGAGAAAGCCCCATCGGCGATTGCCTCTCCCTTCTAGATGCTGTTGTGGCCTAGATGAGACGGAAGGAGGGTGAAACAATCGCCTCTACCAACAAGGAGCCTCCACACGGCGGCGTAGGGGGTAGGAGAAGTCCCCCACGCAGCAGTGTAGAGGGCAGGGAAGCCCCCACGTGGCAGCACTAGGGCAGAAATGCTCCCCACATGCTGGCGCTGTGGCCTTGAGGGCCCCGCTGTTGGCCTTGGCAGTGGCATTGGAGCTTCTCTGACGTTGCTGTGGCTAGTGGCAGTGAGGAGAGGGGCTGGTGACGCCCCTCATAAGAAGAAGAAATGGTTTTGGTGGAAGGGTGAGGAGGCTAGCGTTGGTGAGATATTTGGGCACCGATCTAGGACCACTAGTCTGACACTATGCTAGGAAATGAGAGTATCATTTCGATTATTCAACCTGTAGGGCTCTTACATAGAGAAACCTCTTGGGCAAAATACAGAAAAGTCTATAAAAGAAATAAAAAATAACAGAAATAATAATAAAAGACAACATATCTCTCAACACTTACAGTTGTTCTTTATCTTTCTTTCTTTCTCTGCTTCTATGATTGCTATTGGATTGTATATTTGCAAGGCACACTGGACATCTTTTTAGTGTACTCGTCAACTGTTTGTTAATATCTAAAAAACACATCACATCCTTGCCACAAACGACAGACCTGGCTCTTTTTCCCCATGTGTGTCTGAGAGAGTGAATCTGGACAATTTTTTTTTTTTGTTAAAGGGGACATTTACGTATATTGCAATCACATGAACACCCTGCAAAATCTATATTAAGCACGTGCCACATAAAGTTGCAAGGTTCACCATAAATACCCCCTGAGTTAAGAAGATTCAACAAAGGACCCTCGTCTTTAAAAGAAACTGCCAAAAAAAGTCTACATTAAGTTGTCTAGATTTGATTCATGGATTTTTATAAAATTCCACCCTTCACTTTGTTCCTCTTTCGACACCCAAGTGGCGTGGAAAGAAACTCCGACAGCCACCTTGTGCTGCAACGCACAAACAGCACGGGCTAGAGAAAAGATATGGGATATTTGGGATTCTTGCAGATTAGTTGCATTTGACATAAAAATTGCATGAACTACTTGTATTGATCTCACTGATTCTTAGATATTGATGTCAACTTGCTTATCATTTACAGAGCAGCAGAGCTCATGTTTGAAAATTACAAAGTCCCTGCGCTGTTCTTTGCGAAAAATGCTGTATGCCCTCTGCTTGCTTTGCTAGTTAAATCACTTGTTAAACCCATTTTTTGCTAGCATGTGTCAAAATTCAATTTTACATACTCAACCCTCTCTGGTTCTATTATCTTGATAATCTGAAAACTTGGTAGCATCATCTTTTTTCATTGCCAGGTTCTGACATCTTTTGCATCTGGACGTGCTACTTCATTGGTAGTTGATAGGTACGGTAGTGTGCCATTTTTTGTCTTTCCATCGCTTAATCTATCACTTGATTTAGTGGTGATTATCTATCGAGCTGTAATTGTTATCATATTTTAATATTTTGGCAATACTTATAATGCATATGATAAAAATTAGTTATATGCTGGTTGTGTCACTTATTATAAAGATTTATCATGTACCTATGCTTAGACTCAATATAAGTGCCCGCTACCTGATCTGCATTTACAACAATGCATACATGATTAAAGGAAAGGATCTTGTAGAGATTATCAGCATGAGAATAATCTACATATCCTGGCATTTTGGCTTATAAATTGTTGCGAGTCACATAAGTAGGAGTGTGGAGACTCCCTTGGCATGGGAAAATAGTCCACAAGGGGACTGCCCACGTGGAGAATAGGGAGAGAGAAGTAGCAGCTACCAGCTGCTATAGTGGTGGGCTGGCTGCCTGATGTGGCTGACTGATCTGTTGGCCAGCTGCTAAGGGGTGGCCGATTGCTATGCTTGAGAAGAGAGAGGAGATGAGTCTTGAGTAACTTGGAAATATTATTAGTGGACTCAAAAAATTACAAGAGGAAAGATTATCTTTTATAGAGAGAACATATTCCTTTAATTGGAAACAAAAGATTTTATCTCTAGTAAGAAAAGATCTTATCTAATTAAGAAAGATCTTATCTCTAATCAAAATAAATCCCAACATATTTTCCTAAAACACTTTTACTAAAAATAATTAGACTTAACAATTAAGTAAAGACTCTAATTTTGGTTCCTTGGACCACCAAAACTGTCGGCCCTTGTGGGCCCTAAGATGCTGCTACGTGGCCTGCTGGCTGTCACGTGGCAGTGCCACGTGGCTGGCTTTATTCCCAACAGTCTCTCAAGCCGAAGGTCGGGAGGATAATGGTTTGTCGAACTTGAGATTGCTACATTGTTCTTCTCTTGAAGAGTTGAGGATGATCTTCGTGCCTCTTCTTCTACGCTCGAGAGTTGAGCCCTTCATCTCGACGTTTCCCGATGCGTTAAAGGGTTCCACATGCCTTCTCGAAAAGTATGGTGCTTTGCTCGTGAGTCGGAAAAGACCCTAGACTTTTCTTTAAGCCAAGGTCACCAAGAGAAAGTGGAGAAGTCGATGCAGTCGTGGTGCACTTCTAGAGGCTACATTGTGCTTCTTCTTCTTGAGTCGGAGTCGAAGCGATTGCTGTGGTGCTCGTTCTTTGCCCATTTGATATGTCTGGTACCCTTTGTTTCGATAAAACCTCCTTTTGAAGAGTAAAAAATCGAATACAAAGGTATCATATGGCTTAAAATATCTTCTGATAAATCTCCTCTTCTCTTTTCTGGGTCTCGAACTTCACCTTCCTTTCTCCTGAGCCTAATGTGGCGTTGGTGATCACAGTGGAGGCTTTCGTCATCTTCTACAACCTTCCTTCTCCGCGTAAGGTGTCGGATTTGTCGAAGAAGATTTTCTTCGGAGATGAAGGCTACCTATGTGCGATCAAAAAACCTACATGCGTAAGAGAGCCTAGACTGTAGGCTCTAATAACATGTTGTGAATCGTGCAAATAAGAGCATGGAGGCTCCCTTGGCATGGGAAAACAATCCACAAGGGGACTGTCCACGTGGAGAATAGGGAGAGATAAGTAGCAACCACTGGTTAGCGGTTGCTATGGTGGTAGGCCGGCTGCCTGAGGTGGTTGGCTGCCAAGGGGTGGACAGCTGTCATGCTTGAGGAGAGAGAGGAGAGGAGTGTTGAGTAACTTGGAAATGTTATTAGTGAACTCAAAATATTACATGAGGGAAGACTCTCTTTTATAGAGAGAACATATCCCTTTAATTGGAAACAAAAGATTCTATCCGTAATAAGAAAATATCTTATCTCAGTAGAAAAGATCTTATTTTTAATCAAAATAAATCCTAACATAATTTTCTAAAACACTTTTACTAAAAATAGTTGACTTAACAATTAAGCAAAGACTCTAATTTTGATCCCTTGGACCACAAAAACTGCCAACTCTTGTGGGCCCTGAGATGAAGTGCCACGTGGCAGTGTTCACGTGGCTGGCTTTATTCCCAACATAAATTATGCGGCAATTCTAGATTGTCTGGTTATTAAAAACTTTATGCAATTTTCAATTTACCTTTTTGAGAGAATTTTCAATTTACTTTCTTAGGCCCACCAAAGATTCAGAGGTATTTATTGAATTTTTTGGATCATCAGAATCATGCACTATCTACAATCTCGTCAGAAAATTATCGGAATCATGCATTCCTTTGCTGGGGTAGACCATTTCCTTGGTTCGATCTTCTAAAATCGTCCTTAAATGCAGGTCCCTTAACAGAGGTGAGAATTATGGGAAAGAAACTGAATATCCTTGGAAGGATTTTTTTTCTTCTATTTTTGGGAAAATGATATAAATGAAAGGATTTTATCCCCTTCTTTATGTTGAACGAAGGCTTCAACTTTGAAGGGAGTGCACTTATTTCCATTCCCAAATCCCAGTAAACATGTAGAACTTGTTCAGCCTATTGAAACCCAAATGCTATCTACCTGATAGTGGCGAAGCTTCTGGCGAATAGATTGAGGATGCTGGCTGGGACTATAGACTCGGTGCAGACGGCTTTTGTTCCTGGCAGAAACATTTTAGAAGGCTATGTGTTGGCTTCGGAGATCCTATCGTCCTGGAAGAGAAATAAGAAGGCCTTCCTGTGGAAAGTTGATTTCAGCAAGGCTTATGACTCGGTTCAGTGGTCGTTTCTTTGGACGTCCTTGGTGAAGAGGGGTTTCCCGCCGATGTGGATTGACTAGATGAAAAGATGTGTCACCACGACATCTTTCTCGGTTCTTATTAATGGAAACCCGTCAGGGGGTTGGATTCAGCCGTGGAGGGGGGTGAGGCAAGGGTATCCTTTGGCCCCGATGCTTTTTGTGATTGCAGCGGATGCTCTTGCGAGGGTGGCTAAGAGATCGTGTGAGAGGAACTTGGTGAGGGGTTTCTCCTTGAGAGATGGGACGAGTATCCCGTTACTATAGTATGCGGATGATACGGTTTTCCTTATTGAAGGTGGGGAAGTGGAAGCCAGGAGAATGCGGATCCTACTCTTCTTGTTTGGTGAGGCTTCGAGACTGCAGATCAACTTGTCTAAATCTAATTTTGTCCCCTTCAATTTGTCTGAGGCGGAGGTGAGGGTGTGTAGCTTGGGTCTTGGCACTGAGCAGGTGAAGCTTCCGATCAGATATCTGGGTTTACCATTGACGGATGGCAGGATTCTAGTGAAAGATTGGGCTCCCCTGGTGGAGAGACTGGAGGGGAGATTGGAAGGGTGGGCGTCCAGGCTTCTATCAAGGGGTGGAAGGTTGGTCTTGCTCAAAGCGGTTTTGGCAGCAATGTTGTCGTATTTCACTTATGTCCTGAAGATGCCTCGACAGGTTGTCGGGAAGATAGAGAGACTTATGAGGAATTTCTTTTGGTCCAACGAAGGGATGAATGGATCGGGTGCCAGGTTGGTTGTGTGGGAGGAGGTCTGCAGGCTGGTGGAAGAGGGGGGGCTCGGGGTGAGGGACTTGGGGAGGTCTAATGACAGCCTGTTGGCGAAATGGGTGGGAAGCCTCTTGGAATGTAGGGAGAATTTGGTGGGCAAGGTGTTCGGGACGGCTTATGGTGGCCCGGTGCGGTGGGATCTCCTGATTTCTCCGCTGAGGGATGCTTCTCATTTTTTGAAAGGTCTGTCGGTGGTGGCTCCTAAGGTGCGAAACTGTTTTGTTCTTGTGGTGGGAACGTAGGAGATTTTCAGATTTTGGCAGGATGATTGGACGAGACAAGGTGTGCTTGCTAGAAGATTTCATAGGTTGTTTGCTTTGTCCCAGAACAAAGAGGCATCTGTGGCCGAGGTGTGGGAAGGTGGGTGGTGCCTGCGCTTTGTAGGAAACCTTTCAAATACGAGAACTCATGATTTTCAGGTTTTGCTTGAAGAGTTAGAAGGGCTGCAACTGGCTTCTGGTACGGATATGTTTGGTTGGGATGAAGGTGATTCCTCGGTAGGGGCTGCCTACAGGAGATTGTCCACTGGAGATCCCATGGTTGAGCTGGATCTGGTGAGGGACTACAGACAGATTTGGAAGGTCGCATGTCCTCTAAAGGTCAAGATTTTTGTCTGGCTACTTAGGAGGAGAAGGCTTGTGACCAAGGTTTGAAGGGCGAAATGGGCTCCTGGAGAGAGTAAGGTCTGCCCTTTGTGTGGAGGTGGGGAGGAGGAGATAGATCACCTTTTCTTCACTTGCCTGTTTGTGGTGCAGATATGGGGCCGGGTGGGAGCGGGGTGGTGGGAATGTCGATCTTTTGAAGATTTTTGGCACAACTTTAGAAGTGGAGGAGGTGATTTTGGATGGATTGTCTTCCGTACAAAGAAGGAGAGTGCCAGACCGTTGGCAGTGTTATGGGGCATGTGGTTGGGCAGGAATGTTGTGGTCTTCAGAGGCCGGAGATCTTATGTGGAGAATTTTGTTGAGTCTGTTATTTCCTTGTTTAATCTTTGGTGTGGATCCTTGTGAGTGGGAGACCTTGGGGTCTGCCATTTGTACTGGCGGTAGCTGTTGATTCTATAAGTTATATATTTGGGTAGTTATCACTCTGGATAACTACCCTTTCTTTTTTCAAAAAAAAAATCCCAGTAAAACTAGACACATCATGTAAAATAAACTCCCCGTACAAGAATACATATTCTTTAAAAAGGCTTGTAAATCTAGGATAAGTACAGGGCAAAACCATTCTGATCTGGAGCATTATTAATTGAAGCATCATGATGTTCTCAATGTTCTCATAGCTAAGGGATACTTGAGGCTCTCAATGTTCTCATGCCACCAGCTCTTGGTGACGAGGAAGATAACCTTTGGTGATCCCGATGAAAGGGTGATGTGTGATCCTGTAGGTAGAGATGATCCATGAATGGGACACAAAATTCTCCAAGGGTTGTCTATGGTGGGACTGCCTTGAAGAACGCTGATTATGGTAAGCAATGGACAATGCTAGTTCATTTAGGCAATTAATAGTTTGAGGTTGGGAGTCATTGTGGCGGTATTGTTGACAACAAGTCATGTGACATCCAGTGTGATGTGGTATCTCTTGGTGAAGAGACGTAGTCATGTTTCTTTCAAAACAAGAGAGACCTAGTCATGCTCTCAACAACCTGACTCGCCCGACAATGTCTTGTGGTGTGAAGAGACCTAGTCATGATGGTCACATTAACAGAAGTTTGAGACATGTGAGAGCTAGACCCTGGTCATACATGGCTATCTTTTTATTTAGTCATTAAGAAAGTTATAAAACCATATATTCTGCAAATTATTTTGAGTTTCCAAGATTTATTTATGGATTGGCCCAAACACAACATTGTTTATGAGAGGTAATCATTGAGAGAACTCCTGCATTCTTCTGGATGCTCATGACCTTTTTTTTTCTATTGTTACCAATCATATTTTTGAAAGAGAAAAGTCATTTTTAGTTTTTGTATTCGGGCATGCAGCATTCCTTGTTTCTGTTTCTTCTAGCCTTATAGCTATTTTTTCTCTCCTGTCATATTGCTTTTTTTATCTGAAAATTTTCTATGAATTTGTTGTCTATTATTACTTCTTTTGTTTGTTTTTTTCATCATAAGTTTTGAATGATGTTCTATATAGCCGACCCAACTTAGTGTGGGAAAATGCTTGGTTGCTGCTGGTGTTATAAATTTTGAATGTTCTGCTTTCCATTGCACTAACTGAAACCACTATTTATAGTGGAGGTGGATCCACTACAGTTGCTGCTGTGCATGATGGTTATGTACTTCAGAAGGTATGATACTTCTCTCTTGTCGTGCATTGCATGCTTTTGTTCTTGTTCAAAGTAGTGTTCTAATATCAGTTAGCCAATTTTAATTTAGGTTGATCATATGGGTATGGCAAGGCTTTTTTGATTTTGGCGTTTCACATAACTTGTGGGATTTTTTTAAAAGGAAATTTGAGGATCATTTATTACAGAGATGATGAGAGCCACTTTGTTGTTGGAGATTCTTTCTGGTATTGCACATCACTGTCGACTTCCTGAATGCTGCACCAAGGAGATGGCTCATTGGTAGATCGCCTAATTGGCGTCAACAAATGATTCAAACCGTCCTCCATTCCATTACAAGATCATGCAATGCATAGTTCTCTTTGTAATGAGTGGACTTACTGGGGGATTATCATCCTTTGTTAATCCCCCTCTTTTACTTCCAAAAAAAACTCTTGCAGTGCAGTTGCCATCTATGGGTTATTGCACGAGTGCCACTCATCTCTGCTTGTCGTGGTCCACCTGAGATTAGGATTTGCTTAGATGGTTTCTATGTATTTCACAGCTCTTCTCCTGAAATTGGGATTGCTCACATGAGTTCTGTTTATTCCCAGCTGTCCCAATTTTGGTTTCTGTAGTGTCTTCTTCACTAGAATAAAAGTTTAAGAATGCCCAATGTTGACATAAAATCATGTCCCTCGGAAAAACATGTATGGAAATGTTGTCTACTGGTTTTCCCATGTCTCTGGCATATTTTTATGATAAACCTTGGAACTCATTCTCCTTTGCCTGTTAATTGTATTCTTGTGTCTTTGATATCTTCTTTGGGAGCCTCGGTATCCATTTTATCTTTTGGTCGTTTTTTCTCCTATTTCTTCTTTGCTGCATCGTTTAGTTTTTAGTTCTTTGCCTGGGTGAAATCATCATCAACACTCATGCTTCTGGATTATAATTAAATTTATGTGCCAGCTTGCTACCTGATGTGCCCTTTTTAATAAAAAAAAAGAACCAACCAGAACCAAGCGTTTTGGACATTTCTGCATCAGGCTTGGATTACTGATAAGAGTCCATTGTAAAATATCCACTTGGACCTTTTGCTCACCATCACCTACCTAAAGCAACCATGTGGTTAGGAGTGGCCTCAATACTGGGGTAACTTGAAAAGTTTGATGTATCTGTTCCTTTTGTCCTTTTCAAAGCAGCTTAGCTTGCTTGTCGAGTGGTTTCTTTTTGTGGTTCTATGTAGTGAATCAGTGCTTTTCCCATTCTAGCATGGCTTGTTGGTTATGGAACAGCCACTCATTAGTAATAATAGTATTTTTTGCCGTTTCTTTCAAATTTGATCGAGACCAATTGCTTACCTCTGATGTGATAAGTAAATTGTTTTAGCTCTCAAGTCTTTTTCCTTTTAAGAATGTTAGCTGGTGCACTTCGGACTAAGAACTTTTAGTTGGAGTTTAGCAACAAATATCGACATACAAGGGCTCAAATTAATGTGCAAAATATGCACCGGCCAATTAAAGTTGTTCTTTCTTGAGACTATGCTGATACTTTAGGAAGGGTAAAGATTGGATACTTATGTCAGTTAGAAACCCAAAATTGTTCGTCACAATCAGCCTGAATTCTTCTGTACACATATGTGATGTTGATTCCATTACATTTACGTCATTTGATCTTGTGTCTCATGGAAATTTTATAAGCATGGATTCTTTCTTAGAGGTGATAATGATACTACTGTTGCACTTTTTGGACCTTAAGGGGTAGTTTGGTGGGTTAACCTCATTTAGCTGGGGGAACATCCTAACCCAAACACCTAGGCTGGAGGTTACCCAGGATATCCCAACCCAAAAAAGGAAAATTTCTAATCTTATTCCCGCATATTTACCAAATAATCACATGTCACATTGAAGGTTGTCCCATGGAAGTTCATAAATACACTTTTCGAAAAAAAAAGAAGGTTTCCGAACAAAAATACAAGTTAACCTTCTTACACAAGTGTTAAAACATACAATTGATCCCATTTACCAAACTAGCCCTAAACTCCTTGTTTACAATTAATATGAATTCTTTACCCCATATTGTTCATTTTTATTTTCTTGTAACAAGTCAAAGTGTTGCATGCTCCAACTTAGGGGTGAGTGTTAGGGAATAAATCATATTAGATATTTTAGGGTCAATTTACTTAGATTTGGTTGTCCTACTATTTTTAGCTTATCTTATTTTCGGTAAGTGTTTTAATGTTTTTCCTTTCATACCTAAGTCCTCTTTCTTTAAAAAGAGGGTTAAAGCTTGCTTAGTATAATAGCATCGAAGCTTATTTTCTCATCAACCCCCATTATTGGCGGCATGCCATCAACAACTTGACCACTGGTTGAGAGATATAAAGCTCGCATGGTAGCAAAGGGATACACTCAGACCTATGGGATTGACTACTTTGACACCTTCTCTCTGGTTGCTTACTTCCTACAGTTTGCATACTTATTTCAATTGTTGTTTACTGCAATTGGCCTCTCTACTAGCTTGACACTAAGAATGCTTTCCTTTACGGTGATTTAAAGGAAGAAGTCTACATGTAGTAGCCTCTAGTATTTGAGGCTGAGGAATGTTCCAAGGTATATAGATTGCATGAAGCAACTTATGAACTCAAGCAGAGTTCAAGAGCATGCTTTCAAAAACTCTCAGATGTGATTGAGAGGGTTGGCTGCAAAAGATTTTCTACTGACCACTCTTTGTTCATAAAAAAAGAGCAGAAAAGGAGTGATAGTGATGCTTGTGTATGTGGGTGATATTATACTTACAAGAGATGATGCGGATGGCATTTCAATTATGAAGGAATTTCTAGCCAAGCACTTTGTTACAAAGGACTTGGGTCCACTTCGTTATTTTCTTAAAATTAAGTTGGCTTGGAATGTACGTGGAGTAGTTCTTTCTCATAGGAAGTATGTAGTAAATCCTATTCTGGGAGATTGGCATGTTAGGGGTGAAGCTCGCTTCTATTCCTATGGATCATAGTGTGCATCTATATGAAGATGACTCAAAGCAAGTTGATGCTAGGCAGTTCATATGCCTAGTTGGGAAGCTACTATATGTCACTGCCAGGAGGCCTGATATTGTGCATGTGGTAAGCAAAGTGAGTTCATGAACAAACCAAGGAAAGTACACTGGGATGTGGCTATGATGATCCTTAGGTACTTGAAGTTGGCTGTAGGAAAGGGATTGCTATTTATTTGTGGGAGCTCCTTTGATGTAGTGGCCTACACAGATGCCAACTATTTTGGGCATCCAAAAGATAGGAAATTTACCATTGGTTTCTACACGTTTGTTGGGGGTAATTTGATTACATGATGGAGCAAGAAAAAGATCATGGTAGCGAGGTTGAGTGCAGAATTAATGTATATGTCTATGGCTCAAACTGCATCTATGTATGTGTGGATTAGATTAATTCTCATGGATCTATAGGTTCCAGTATTTAGCTCCATAGAGATGAAGTGTGATAATAAGGCAACCCTCTTCATTGCTAACAATCCAATCTTTCACAAAAGGACAAAGTATGTGGAAGTAGATTATCATTACACTCACGACATGATTCAGAAAAGGTTTATCTACACTTCTTATCTGGCTTCTGGAGATCAAACAACTAACATGTTGACCAAGGCACTTCCCTACGCTTTGTTTGATTGGTGTCGTTTCAAGATTATCATGATAGATATTTATGCTTTAGTTTGAGGTGTGTAGAGAGAGATGAACATTTTTTCTCTGATTTTATTTTCTTGCTTTCCTTAGGGCTTGTCTGTAATAGTTCCCTAATCTCTCCCTATATAGAGAGGTCTAGGGTTTCAGAGTATTGAACATCATTTTCTTTCAACAATATTGTATGTGACACACTTTTATGTAGAAACTCTATCCGGTAGTTTATAATTAAGATGTGGTACTGTATCTTCTCAGGAAAATAAAAAAAGATGTGGTACTGCAAACTAAGGCATCTTCTTGTACTATTTTTAGGCAGTAGCAACTTCTCCAATTGGAGGGGAACTTCTAACTGAGTGCATGATGAAGAGCCTGGAAAGTAAAGGAGTAGTAGTGGTGAGTGCTCTTGCTAAACTTTAATGTGAACAATGTGATGAAACCTTTGCTTTTTTGTTTATGACTTGGGTTTAATATTTTTCAGATAAAGCCAAGGTACTCGTTTAAAAAGAAGGAAGTGCGGCCTGGAGAATTTCAGGTTCTTTGTGACTTGTTTCATTTTTTTTTTCACTGCTGCTATCCTTCTTGTCCTTCTTCCTCTTCTTTTTAATAAAAGATAGAATGGAAGACTGAAGTTAAATTCAATTTGGATGTTTTAAGCCCCGTCAAAGAAAAAAGGAATTCTTAAGGACTGTGGAAAGCTTGAGATGGACACCTGAGAAATGGTTGCTGGTGATTTTATATCAAGTTATTTTATTTATTACTTTTTCCTTTTTGCTTAAGTTATATGGAAACTGCTAAGCAATTCAGAAAAAGATGCTGTCACCATGGCATGCATGACATAGCATTCTTACCAATAATTTTTTCTTTTGGAAAGGACTACAATAAGTCTACAGATCTTATATAATGGAAGTGTTGAGTTGACGAGTGAACTGATTTTGAGCAAGGGATAATTAAAATAGACCAGTTTAGTGTAAAGTGCTCCCTTTATAGATGGAGGACTATCTATATCATAGAGGAATATGCTGGAATAAGTTGTATAGAAGTCCATGGAAGCAACAAAAACTATAAAAAATAAAGCCTCTTGAAACTCAACTCTAGCAATTCGAAAATAAATTAATGCAAAATGGCATAATGACTTTTCATCTCTTTTGGTCACCAAAGATTGAGGCTTTTCATTCCTCCTCTCAATCACGAGGAGATTCCTTTTTGCTCCATGGTAATGTAATTTTTTTTTATTTTTTTAAAAACAGTTTAGGCTTAAGACTACTCTTTTAGGAAAATATTTATATTTGGTACTTGTCTTTGAATAGTTTACATATTCTTTAATTTAAGTGTCTTGTTATGTGCTTCAATGTTTATTATAAACCCCATCAAATGTACTCATCTTTACATTCCTATATTGATTAAATTACACGTAATCTTTTCTCGTATTGCAGACCATGGACCTTGATTTTCCAAATACAACTGAAAGTTACAAGCTGTATTCTCAGGTTTGTGAAGTTTTTGAGCTTTGCATTTCTTCACTGTTTTATTTGTTTTTCTTTTCAAAGCTGAATGCTAATATAGGTTATAATAGAGGGTGATTGCAGCTGACATCAAGGAATGTGTGTGTCGTACACCTGATACCCCTTATGAAGGTATCTTCTTTGTGTTGCCAAACGCTTAAATTAATTTGTTTTCTTTGGTTGTTGGAATGGGTTTTTGTTTGCCTACAGTAGCTGTTCTATTACGTTGGTGATGCTATAAGCACATAGAAGAAATAAATGAAAGTAATGGCCACAAACATGCTTCAGCTATTTTTTAGATTTATTTTACTAGTTACTGGGGTAGATGACATGATTCAGGGATGAGATGTTAGTCTGCTGCCAAGTTTGTTTCATTCAAGATGTCCTTTGTCATCTTTATGATGCCTAGAGGTTGTGCCAAAAAAACAGGATGCATGTGTATCGCATATGTTGGAGACACTTTATGTAGATGGTCACTGGTGAGTATAATCAAAAAGTCAAAACAGGGAATTTCTGTGGATATTGTTGAAGATAGGAGAAGCAAGTGGCGCCTATAGGGGTGGCTGAAAATTTCCGTCAATTTTGGTACCTTGGAATAGAATTGAGGGTAGAATGGTTTCGAGACTGGAAACAAAATAAGATAGAAAAGGAATGAAATTCCTTTTCAATTCCTTTTTTTGGATTAACCCTAGAGAAGAAAGAATAAAGAAAATTAAATGAAGTTGAATTTACGAAATTGCTCTTACTGTATATGCATGTTTATGAATATTTTGGGACATACATGCAAATATGCAATTTAAGATTGCCATGATTGCACTTAAATATATATTTCTTAATATGACAACATGCACGATACTCATTATTTACCTCAATGCTTATCAATTGTATCTTTTTCTCTATCATGTCTGTGATGAACTCAAAAGTTTAATTTTAATATGCTGCATTACAAAGTACAGTATATAATATATATATTGCCAAGTGACTTTAGTTTTTTTGTAATTTATCATATAATAATGGCATATATTAATGCAACATCTTTTTTGAGACAAAAGATTTTAATATATTAGTGATTACTAAATACAGGGGGTGTTTGGTCAAATTTCTTTTCACCCCAGGAAATGTAGGGATTCCATAGTGACTCCCCCTTAAAGGAATCCCATTTTCTTTAGAGGAGGAAATCACACCTTCCAATGGAACCATGATTCCAGCTTCTTGACATTTCCCATAAATAAAAGGAACTGGAAAAGGGTATTGGTTTTCCATTCCCTCGCCAATTGCCTCCTATGAAATCTAATGTTAGAGAGGCAGGTGGTAGGTGGCAGTGCATACTTCCCACAAGACTTCGAGTGCTCCAACTCATTCTATCACAAGCAATGATGAATACAAGATAGAAAGAGACTTTTCGGGGAAAAAAAGAATAGAAAGAGAATAGGTCAACAATATCCTTTTATTTATAAGAATGCTTGTTCATTAAAACCTTTAAGCACAGTACTTTTTTTTTGGGTGGGGGGGGAAGTAATTTGGCGACCTTGGGTCAGGGCTCCTTAAGCTCGAGTAAGATTATACCCTCATTATATTCCCTGACATTGGCAGGGCTTAACCTATATGATGATTGCTTCTTATTCTGTTTTAAGTGGTAGTTTAAATTTATACCTTGATATTGCAACTTGTACCTCGATATATGGACTAATAACTTGATGTGACATCAACCACAACCCAAAGAAATAGTGGTCACGCCCAGATTAAGCCCTTATCCATGTTCTATCACTTGAGGTTATTCCCCTTGGAAAAATGATGGCCTTATCCATGTCCTTTGCAAATAAGGAAGCTTTCCTTTATAATAAATGAATGATCCTTTACAAAAAAAAAAAATTAATTGACTGATGCTTGAATCTATCTCTAGACTTTTATCAGGTGGAGCTCCATAAGTTCCAAAACACTAACTATAGCCTTTTGCGAACCAATTTATTATCTGTGACAAAAGAAAAAGCTTGTTCTTGGGATTAGTATATTGTCATCCATAAAATTTTGTTTCCCTGTTCAATATGTTTTTGCTTCAACCTACATTTCGTTATGCTTCTTAAGTTGCTAGCTCATTGAATTTGAACCAATAAATAGTTTGGTTCCCGTGTATCAATCACGAGTGCATCTATGTGCTGACTAACATGGGAGTTTTGTGCTGACTTTGATTCAAGAAACTTGGACAACAGGTTGCACATGGAGATGATTTTATAAAATGAAAACATGGTGGGATTAGAAAATACACATGGTCAATGGATAATTGTCAAGATTGGTGCAATCCGGAGCATGGAGGCTCCTTGTGCGTAGGAAAAACAGTCCCATGTGGGGGTGTTGTTCACACGTTGAGCATGGAGAGAGGAGAGGAGCCTTGATAATTGGGAAATAATTTTTTTGAAAAGGATAATTGGGAAATATTATTGATTGACTCAAAGAATTAGAAAAGGGAAGACTCTTTTATAGAGAGAACATATCCTAAAAATAGGAAACAAATCCTATCTCTAAAATAAGAAAAATCTTATCTCTAAATTAAACCAAATCCCAAATTATTTTCCTAAAACACATCTACTAAAAATAGCAAACTTAACACTAAAGCAAAAGACTCAACTTGGTCCCTTGGACCACTTGACCGTTGACCCTGTGGGCTCCTGACAGCCTGTCACGTGGCATTGATACGTGGCCTGCTGGCTGTCATGTGGCATCTTTTATTTGCAACATTCTCCCTCAAGTTAAGGTTGGGAGGACGATGATTTGCTGAACTTGATATTGCTACATTATTCTTCTCTTGAAGAGTTGAGGAAGGTCTTCGTGCCTCTTCTTCTACGCTCGAAAGTCGAGCCCTTTATCTCGAATTTCCCCGATGCATTAGAGGGTTCCACGTGCCTCCTCGAAAAGTTTGCTTATGAGTCGGAAAAGATCCTCAGCTTTTCTTCGAGCCAAGGTCACCAAGAGAAAGTGGAGAAGTTGATGCAGTCGTGATGCACTTCTAGAGGCTACATTGTGCCTCTTCTTCTTCTTGAGTCAGAGTCGATGCGATCGTCGTGGTGCTTGTTCTCCGCTCATTTGATCTTTTTGAAGTGTTTGGTACTTTTTGTTTCGATAAAATCTCCTTTTTTATCGTCGCCTTCGAGACCCCTCCCTCCAACACCACTCCCACAATACTCTCCTCCACCACCTTCCTCAGAGCCCTAAGGTGTTCCGACCAGGGGGCCTCCACCTCCGCCTCTGGTAGTCCTTTCGGCGGTGGCGGTGGTAGAACCTTCACCCCTCTCATCTCGGCCCCCCTCCGGCAGCCGTCACTTCTATGACCAAGTCCTCCACACCTCCAACACCGCCAGGGCTCTCTGCACTCCCGAATTCGATGGTTGCAGCCTAGGCATTTGTAGCACCTCTCTCGCTCGGCCACCCCTCTGGGACTCCGCACGGTCGTCCTTCGAGCGGCCGGACCTTGCCTGGCCCCGCTCCGACCCACCACAACTGACCAGCACCGGTCATCGATCCCGCCTCCGTCGCCCTCTCCACCCCTAGGGGAACCCTCTCCGTCCTCTGCTCCACACCGGACTCCTCCCTTCGCTTTCTGCCGTGGAGCTCCATGCCCACATCCACCAGCGACCCTCCACCTTGGTGCTCGCTCTCTCCTGCTCTCGCTCTCACTCACTCTCTCGCCCTCCATCCAACCACGTTGAAACCCCACCACAATTCTGAAAGCAATCTACGGAAAATTCCCAAATGGATACATCGATGTTTCTACATGTTCCCAATAGTCAACTAGGGACACCCCCACGTTCAAAAGTTTGCCTGTATGGAAAGGAACGGTAACGGTCCAATGGCATTCATTGGCGCATCAATGTTTGTAATTTTATTTTGATGTGGAATGAATTTTGGTGGTTATCTACGGGATAATCGCCTTTTGCCTTTAAAAAAAAAATCTCCTTTTTTAAAAAGTAAAAAATCAAATACAAAGGCACCATATGGACTGAAATATCTTCTAATAAATCTCCTCCTCAAGCTTCTTTTTCTTTGTTGCATGAACAATCATCTTGCCTTCTCTTCCTGACAACATGGCATCACCAATTGTCATGGAGGCTTCCACTACCTTCTATAGCCTTATTTCTCCGCGTAAGGTGTCGGATTTGTCGAAGAAGACTTTCTGAATGCATGGACCACCAACGTGCAGTCAATAACCCATACGCATAAGTAGCCTAGATCGAAGGCTCGCTACCATGTTAGGATTGGCACAATCTGAAGCATGGAGGCTCCTTGAGCATGAGAAAAATAGTGCCATGTGGGGGGCTGTCACACGATGAACATGGAGAGAGGAGAGGAGCCTTGATAATTAGGAAATATTATTGATTGACTCAAAGAATTACAAAAGGAAAGATTCCTTTATAGAGAGAACATATCCCAAAAATAGGAAACAAATCCTATCTTTGAAATAAGAAAAATTTTATCTCTAAATTAAACTAAATCCCAAACTATTTTCCTAAAATACATTTACTAAAAATAGCAAACTTAACATTAAAGTAAAAGACTCAACTTGGTCCCTTGGACCACTTGACCGCCGACCCTGTGGGCTCCTGAAAGCCTGCCACGTGGCATCTTTTATTCCCAACGGATATGAAACCTCATGTGCGAAGCCATAGTACTTTTAGATGCTTTTTTTTTTTTTTGAAAAAGTTATTCCTATTAGTTCTATTGGTAAAAATGTATTTTATATTGGTAAAAGTTTCAAGTCCTGATGGGTTTCCTAATCTGCCGGAGATATTGGATAGTCTGGGTAGGAAATTGGTGTATTTCTTGAGTTGAATTTCCTTGATGAAGTCTCCTGATCTGAGTCTCTAGTTCTTTAATTTATAACTTTGGATCTAGCTTGTTTGGTCACCTCCTGGTTGGCTGACATATCTTTGCTTCATCCTTTCTTGTCAGTGCATTTCATTTTCCTTGTGCTCTCCAACTCTTGTTTTATTTTCATGCTCACCATTTGTTTTAGCATCTATTATTTCTCTTCTTTCCCTTGTCCATCGATGTTTAGCCAAGCTTTTTCTGGTAGATTTGTTGTGGACCTGATTAGTTGCTAAGATAAATGATGCATTTCATCTTTTCTGCAGTAGCTGCATATGCGAATATTCCTATGACACCGTATGAACTTCCAGATGGGCAGTGAGTTCTTCATCTCTGATTATCTCTCTGTCTAAAGTCATATGCTGTAGAATTTTCTTCTCAACAAATAGAATATCTGTAGAATGCTTTGCTTATTTCTTTTTGGTCTTTGATCTGCTTGGTATGTCTTACATTTCAAATTTGCTGTGTTTTATAGCTTATTCTCTTCTGATAGTTTTTTGTGGTACTTTGTTATACTAATATCAAAATCTGTCTGGATCTACTGATAAGATTTCGAATCCCATTTGTTTTGCTTATGCTGTTATACTAATTTTAGCTTTCTCCAACGTTGCAGAACAATTGAAATTGGAGCAGATAGATTCAAAGTTCCTGATGTTCTATTTAATCCATCTTTGGTTCAGGTACGTAATGGTAATTAGATATGGTTTATGGGCCTGACGGTCATGTATTTCTCTTGTCATGATTTTCTTTCCATATTAAATTTTTGTTCCTTTCCTTTACAACAGAATTCTTCTAATTACCTCCCAAATTTGACTAGGTAAACAAAATGTAAATGCCATGCTTGTCATTCACTGAAAGTTAAAGATCATCTGTGTGCCATTTCAATATTAACTGGTTATTCAGGAGTTCTTCTTAGTGAACCATTTCATTCCGGTTATCAAAGAAACTTCCTTGTTCATGGGGAAGAATTAAATGTCGTTTCTCATAGCTTAATTGCAAATAATCTTTGCAGTAGTTCTTTTCCAGTTGGCTTTTCTGAGGTTTCCTGTTATTCTTTCTTTGGTGGTCAATGGAGATCACCTTGCAGTCAGTTTTACTTTTTTGTCTCTGTACACTGTCAAATTGCTCTTAGCTTCCATGATAACAAAGCATAACTTGCATCTTTAACCTGCTTGAGTGGAAGAAAGAATACATACACTACCTGATCAAAGAATAATTTGAAATTTAATTGTAAGCCTTGACAAATAAAATGAATGATTTGAGATTTTAAAGGATATCAATAGTACGATCCTGTTCAAGTAAGGTCGTGAATGGTTCGAGATTTTGAGTAGTAGAAAGTGCAGAAGCGAAACATACACCTGCTGATCTTTTCAAAAAAGCATGCACCTGCTGATTCTTCTGATGCAATTCCAAAAGAAAATGGAAAGGACATGACTCTCACCTGCTAATTTTACAGCTCTCCCTTGGTTCTTTTCTCACCTTCTTCTCATCCATCTCTCTCTCTCTCTCTCTCTCTCTCTCTCTCTCTCTCTATGGAGTCAAAAGTGAATCCCAAATTGATAGGCTTAAGGTGGAGAATGTTGGCCTTAATCTTTTAATCTTATTAATAACATGTCCTTGCAGGAGGCCATCCGTGGTATTGAGAGAAATGAGGTGAAGAAAACATAAGATCATTTGTCCACTTAGTGGATATGAGGCTATTTATGTCAAACTCATATGTCTGTTTCCCGCATTAACTTACAATGATGAGAATGACGACAACCAATTGCATGGATTCTTTGCCTCCATTTAATTCTACCCTAAGGCATCTTGTGACTTAGATCAAACCAACATCATGCCTGATTGGTAAGTATTTCTTCAGTTTTCTTGGCTTGCTTCATATAGGGCTCAAAATCCAACTTCTCAGTTCTCACACTTGCATACTTGGACATTAGAAGGCCTTCTCTCGGAGTGCCCAAACCACATTAAACGAGTCTCTCACTTTTTATCCTCTTATCAGTGCCACATCAACCTTTTTACCTCGTTTTAGGTTGATCATTTCTTATGCCACCAAACTGTTATCTCCATATTTTCATTTTGCTGCAGATAACCTCTGTACAAGTGCCATGCATCCATGTATTTGCCATATTTAAACAGCAATTCTGAATATGTCATACATGTAACATATATCTAACCTGTGTGATGTGGTATTTCAATAGTAAATTTTGTGATTGGATTTTGCCATGCAATCTAGAAGAGTCTTAAAGAAAAGGATTGATCTACTTGCTTAGTTCTTTTTCATAATCCTTACCAAGCACCTCTTTATTGAATAAATTGGTCCTGCTCCATGTCCTTACTGATTACGGCGAGTATTATTAACCCAGTCGAATCAAGACAAGTAAATATGTAAAACCAGATGCAGAGGCTAATTTGTGAGACATCTATATGCATCTGTTTATCACTTCTGAATGCAGAGGAAACTAGGGGAAAAGAAATAAAAGTCCTCTAGGCTGTTTGTTCTCCTTTTGGGTAGTGGTGCAACCACCAAGATCAGTTGTGATTCCACTGTTCCTCTGATTGTTTTCTCGACATGTTGATGGTGAGAAGCTAATTTAGAACTCACTGTAGGTGTGAATGGGGACGAGTCTCTAGTTAGGATTTCCTGCATCTGTTTTCAGATTGGGGACCGGTGAATCTTAGGGAGAGAATCTCTCATTTCATTTATAGTCTTCTAAGCTACTTTGTTTGTACATGAAGACGTGAGAAATTAAAATGGACACTTTTGACTTTTAAGTTCCTTTCTGTAATTGAAAAGGAATCCCCATACTACAAGGAGAGCTCAATTTCTTTTTGTAGATGGGCGGCATTGTATACTTAAAGGGTTAAATTCCCTCGTTTTAGAGCATTGAGGTTCCTCGAGAAATGTTTCATGGTAGTATTTTTCTATTTGCCCTTTGAAAATATCAAGGAAAACCCTGTTTTGGTGCCCATTGAATGAGCTTCATTTTTTCTTTCCCTATATATTACTATAACAACAAGAAGTCTTTTCCTACACTAAGTGGGGTCAACTATATGGATTCTTTATCTGCACTCAGATCTAATTTGAGCGATTTCTAGGCTTAAATTAAAAGGAGTTGAGATCATATTTAATAGTTTTCTTCCAACAATTTTTTGTCCTTCCTCACTCTCTCCTAAGATGTTCAACATTTAACTCCTTACATCTCTTGATAGGAGTATTAACTGGCCTTCTCTTCAAATATCTAAACTACCTTAAAGGTGTCTCATTTTATCCTTAATCAATGTTGCCTTGACTTTTTCAGGAATACGCTTCTTCCTTATATGGCCAACATCCACCTTAACAACATTTTTGTGATAGACATCTTTTGCACATACTTATAATTGATGGCTCAAGACTCGAAACCGTATAACATGGTAGGCCTTATAGCTGCTTTATAATACTTTTGACTTTCAAGAGAATCCTCTTATCACATAGAATACTTAATGCTTCCTTTCATTTCAACCATCCTGCATTAATTATGTGTGTAACATCTCCATTAATTCACCATCTTGTTGAAAAATATATCTCAAGTATTTAAAAACATTTTTTTTCATACTGCACTCTACTCCAATTTCAACATCTATCCTTTCATTCCCTCTACCACTAAACTTACATTTCATACGCTCAGTCTTTGACCTTCTTGATGAAAGACTTTAGCTTCCAAGGCATCTTTCCAAAGTTTTAAGTTTTTTGCTTACTCAATCTCTTGTCTTGTCTCATCAACCAATACAATATCATCAACAAAAAATATATACCATGGCATCTTGGCTTGAATATGTTTTGTCAACTCATTCATGACCAAAGTAAGGAGATAAGGGTTTAAAGCTTATCCTTGATGGAGATTGTTGATGATATCATAGTATGATAATCTAGCTTTAGCCCTTCTACAACTTTGTAGTAACATCGTACATATTTTTTATGAGGTTGATATGTAGAATTAGTACTTGTCTTTTTTTCAAAATTCTCCTCAAGATATTCCTCGAAACATAGTTATAGGCTTTCGCCAAATCAATAAAAATCATATGTAAATCCTTCTTTTTGACTTTGTAGATCTCTATCACATTCCTCAGAAGATGTTGGCTCAATAGTAGACTAGCTTAGCATAAATCCAAATTGGTTCTCAGTAACTATGGAGACTTGTCTCAACCTTCTTTCAATTATTTTCTTCCAAAATTTCATTGTGTGTCATTAATATGAAACCTTATAGTTGGATTAGTTTTGTATGTCCTTGTTTTCTTGTATAATGGTATCGCAAAACTTTTCTTCTATTCCTCTAGCATCCTCTTTCTTTGCGAAAGTAATAAATAATTTTGTGAGCCAAGTTATACTTTCTTCTACTATACAAACACCTATAAGAATATCATATGATCCAACAACCTTCCTAGATTGCATCATCCTTAAAACATCCATTAGTTATTGTAAAGAAGATGATGGGCACGTGGATAGGCCACGTGATAGCTTTATCGGTCAAGAGGGGTGTCAGCTGTAGTCGGTTGCTTAGGGGTCAAGTTTAGGTTGCTTGGGGTTCAAGTTAGTCAAATTTAGTATGTTAGTTGTCAAGATAATTAGAGTTATTAGTGGAATATTTAATTATTGAGTTTAGCTAATTATTAACTCATTTTTTGTTTTCTATTTTTAGCATTAAGAATAATCTCTCTATGTATAGAGTATCTTGTGCTATTCGATTTGAGTTGAATACTATTATTTCCATCATCTCTCTTAACTCCTCTCCTCTCTCTCACCGAGCTCTCTCTCTCTCTCTCTCTCTCTTGATTCTCGCGCCACTAGTCGACACATGATCTTCCACACTTGGAGCCTCCACCATGTTGCGCAACTCTCCACATGGTATCAGAGCCTTCGGTCTACTCTCTTGGGTGTTCGAATCAAGGAGACACTCGAGAGAAGTGTTCACACATAAGAATAATTCTTCTCTCTTATTTGTGAGTTCTCTATATTGACATCAAGGCCACACAATGCGTGGCCTTCTTCTCCAACGTGGGAATTCCTTGGATGACCTTAGCGCCTTGCGCAAGGCCTAAGGATCCTATGGGGGATTCTTGACGCACCCTCTCCTACCAAATCCAGTGCCTTACATTGAGTATCGAAGTAGGAGAAGCATCATAGATTGAAGGAGATGGTCGACATCGAGGCTCAGTTGTCGACTGGAGAAGGCAAGGTGGTCATTCAAGGAACAACCATCAAGCTTTAGGGTGCTTTAAATTATGACTTGTGGGCCTGAGCATTCAAAATTTTTATAGGGGTCAAGACAAACTCAATATTCTACTCGAAGAAGCATCCAAGACTAAAGATGGAACCAAGAAGGAGAACTATATCATGATGAATTGGATCATGAATTCAATTGATCCTGTCATAGCCTCAAACATGTTATATAAGAAGAATGCATTCGAGATCTAGACGGCCTTGGAAAAGAGGTACTCCTAGAAATTGAGTAATGCACGCATCATCGACCTATAACACGCATATAGACAACCAGTCAAGGAGATTTTTCCTTGATTGAATACTATGCGAAGATGGAGGCACTGTTTGAGGAGTGGGATATCTATGAGTGCATCTATTGCGACAAACATGCAGAAACACGTGCCAGGTGGTAGGCTGCCAAGTTCTTATTAGAGTTTCATTCCCACTACCATCTAGTGCACGACCAAATTCTTGCATCGGATGGTAAGATGGATCTTGGGACCACCTTTGGTTGTCTTGAGAAGATGGAGGCACCAGAGGTAGAGGCTACTACGAAGACCAACAACTTCTCACTTGCTACAACTAAAGCTGGCGCTGGGCGTAGGAGAGGACAAGGCCAAGGGTTAGGTCGAGTTTGTCTCCCATGTCAACGCCGTGGTTGAACCAATCACCCACAAGATAGATGCTGGGATAAGTTTGGGAGGCCTTCACGTGGGTTTACTATCACCTCACGTGTGAACTCTCTTACGCCTTCAGATCTTGAGAATATTCGAGCCATGTTCCAAAAAAAGGAGAAGGCCATGATGGCCATCGCGACAACTATTAAGGTTGCCCAGGAGGCAACGACTTCAGAGGTCGCAAGAGGCTACACCATGACTTCCAATAGTGACACATTTGTAAGCCCCGGGATCGAAGATGATGAAGAATGGTGGGGGCTCTAGCCTCACCACGAGTTGATCAAGTTATCGACCTTCCGGCCTCGACTTGAGGGGGAGTGTGAAGAAGATGGCCACGTGTACAGGCCACATGGCATAGTGGCCACGTGGATTGTCTACTTGGCAGCTCTATTGGTCAAGAGGGGCTCTAGCCCTAGTAGGTTGCCTAAGGGTCAAGTTTAGGTTGCTTTAGGTCCAAGTTAATCAAATTTAGTATGTTGTCAAGATAATTAGAGTTGTTAGTGGGATATTTAGTTACTGGTTTTAGCCAATTATTGAGTCCTTATTTTCTGTTTTCTATATTTAACATTAAGAATAATCTCTCTATATATAGAGTATCTTGTGTTATTTGATTTGAGTTGCATACAATTATTTCCATCATCACTCTCTCGACTCATCTCCTCTCACTGATCTCTCTCTCTTCTCTCTTGGTTATCGCGCCACCAATACACTCGCAGAACTTCCACACGTGATCTTCCACGCCTAGGAGCCTTCACCACATTCACAACTCTCCACAGTTATATTTGTTGTATCTTTTGCTAACTTGCCTGATTTAGATAATCTTTTGAATTGGCTAACTCTATTATCATCCATCTTATTTCCATTAAAAAGTTTATGAAAATAATTTTTTCGCCTTATATATCCTAACTAGTTATAAGCACCCTTCCTAGAGCTTTTCAAAAAAAAAAAAAAAGCACCCTTCATTCATTCTTGATACACCTTACACAAGTAAGGTCTTTCGTTTTCGCTCTCTTTAGCTAGCTTGAAGTTCTCTCGTTCACCTTTAGAACTCAAGTTTTTTGTAGATATGTTCCTACGCTCCTATCCTTCTGCTTTTGGTTAACTGGCTACCGCTTTTCTTTGCTTTTTTATAATTTGCCATGTTTTCATTAGTTCTACTTGATATGAGGCTTTTAACTTACATGCTCTTTTAACTCTATGCTTGCCCCCCACTTTCCTACACTACCACTAAGCTTTTCTTTTGTCTTAATGCTTCTCTTTTAAACATGCCTAACACCTCCTTCACCATCCTTTTTATACAAGTTGCCATATTTACTTACAAGTCATGAGCACTTCCATCGAAATCCCAAATCCCTTGTTGTAGCATCTTCTCCATTATGAAGAATAAAAGTTGGCCACGTGGATTGCCATGTGGCACAGTGGGCCACGTGGACAATCCACATGGCAGTCAATCTAGGAGTCAAGGTCGTGTGGCCTGTTTAGGAAAGTAAGTGGTGGCTTACATGTTAAGTGTGGTAATTTGTTTAATTATTAGGAGTTCAATTTAGGATTGGGATAATTTAGGATTAGTTACTTGATTGGTTGTTAAGATTTGATTTGATTGCGGGTTGTTTGAGGAGTAGATCTCTAGATCAACGATTATTTATTGAGTTGAGTTGAATAGAATGATTTCCACAATCTCTCTCTCAACTCTCCTCTCTCTGCTCTCTGTAATTGTTCACGTGAACAATAGCCATACTATTCACGTGAACAGTAGCGTTAGTCCCTTCATCTTCACACATGGGCCTTCCACGCACCCAAGAACTCGTTGCGCTTCTCCAAAATCTTCACATGCTATTCGAGCAGGCATTCCAGGCCCACTAGTCTTCATGCGTGGAACACAAGGAACGAGGAGAAGAGGGTCTAGGCATAAGAAGATCCCCTTGTGCGTGAATTTTTAATGCATCACCAAGGCCACATGGTTCATGGCATCTTTGTCCTAAGTAGGGAAGTTCTCTTAAGAACTCCTTGAAGATTGTTGGCGCCTTACGCAAGGTCCAAGGAGACTAGAAGATGACCCTGACGAGTCATCTCTCTCGTGTATCCAGTGCCTTACACGAAGTGTAGAAGTAGAGGTTCATTTCTTGAAGATGAAGACGGTGGAGATTGACGCCCAGAAAAGGGAAGAGGAGATTTATCAGGTTATGATGTGGTTGGTGATCTTCATGCCTCTCCAATGGACACTTCATATCCGATTTTTTAGTCTTTCAAAAAAGGAGATTTTCCCAGAGAAAGAGCGTCAAATATCATGCGTGGGATTGCTCATCTTTCTATCACTTCAAAAAAATCAGACACTACCTCGAAGTAAAAAGGAAACACCAGCTACCATCACGACTTCCGAGGTTGCCAAAATGAGCAACAATTTTCCAAGTCGAAAAAGTGGTGGTTGCCAAAACTCATCTTACTAAAGATTTGGGCAAGATGCAAGTGGTGGAGCATCTACCCTCACAAAGTTGAAAAGCAAGTTATCGTTCTCCCGACCTCGACTTGAGGGGGAGTGTGAAGAATAAAAGTTGGCCACGTATTCTACCATGTGGCACAGTGGGCTACATGGACAGTCCACGTGGTTGTTAGTCCAGGAGTCAAGGTTGTGTGGCTTGTTTGGGAACATAAGTGGTGGCTTGCATGCTAAATGTGGCAATTTCTTTTAATTATTAGGAGTTCAATTTAGGATTGAGATAATTTAAGATTAGTAAATAGATTGGTTGTTAGGATTTGATTTGATCGAGAGTTATTTTAAGAGTAGATCTCTTTATATAGAAATCGACAATTATTTATTTTGAGTTGAGTTGAATACAAATTATTTCCATAATCTCTCTTTCTGTTCACATGAACAATAAGTCAATAGCCATATCGGTCAACGTGAATAGTAGCAACCGGTCCCTTCATCTCCACGTGTGGACTTTCCATGCTCCCAATAACCTATTGTGCTTCTCTAAAATCTTCACATTTGTGAATCTTTCTTGCTATTTTTCAAGATTCCACCATATAGTTGTATTCTTGAATACCAATTTTTTCTTCTTTCACTTCATATGCACATCCAACATCAAAAGACAATGTTGAGCGGTTAAACTTTCCCTCGGAATGAACTTGTAATCCTTACATAACTGATCTCTTCTTCTCAAAGCAAAATAATCAATTTGTGTTCTTAAATCACCAAAATAATCAATTTTATAAGTGATGAGGAAGGTTTTGCTATGAAAAGATCATAAGCCATTGGAAAATCGAGAATAGGCTTCCCTTCATTTCTATCACCAAAGTCCCATGCACTTGTTTATTCCCTAAAGCATTATTTCCCACATGACCATTTGAATATCTACCTAAGCAAATCATTTATCTTCGTGGGATTCTTTGAATTATTATATCAAGTACCTCCCAAAATTCTTTTTTTATCCTTTCTTAAAAATCAACTTAAGGTGCATAAATTGAAATGACATTCAAGATCTCTTTTACGAAGACTAACTTTATCAAAATAACTCAATCTCTCCTCCTCTTAACCTCAACCACACTCTTCTTTAAATCTTTGTAGACAATAATTCCAACTCCATTTCTAGCTTTCTCCTTTCCTAAATACCATAATATGAAGCATGCCCTTTTAATTTCTTTCACTTTTTCATCTACCCACTTAGTCTCTTGAAGGCAAAAATTTGAATATTTCTCCTTATCATTGTATGCACAATTTTCATGAGCTTGCTTTTCAAAGAGCTAACATTCCGACTGTGAAATCTGAACTTCTTTTGTGGCAAACTTCGATGGCGAAGTGATGGAAGTTGCTTCTTTACTTACATGTGTTTCTCATGTGAGAACTCGATCATTTGAGTCTAAATCCAAGTGGTGGTGTAGTAGAATTAGCTTCTTTACCTGCATGTGTTTCTCATGTGAACCCTTACCCATTTTTCACTATACCTAGGCATTGTAGCGTGTTGCAAGTACAGAATGTCCAACGAAATTTGAACGATTGCTTGAAGCCATGTTTAAAATATCCAACAAATTTTATGTTGGTTGCCTAACTTAACCCTCCTTTGTCTGGGCTTGGGACCGGCAATGAGAAGGTGTAAAACCTCAACACAGGCAGAGTTTGTAGGAGGAATATTAGACAATAAACCTATCAGGCATTATTTTCCACTCCGATAAGCTGGTTTCTAACTGCTTAGGAAGCAGTTTAATGCTCTTCGTTTTAGTTCACTTCACTCAATGGAAATACTGAGTTGAATATTGATTGATCTGTGGTTTATGGCATTGGAAATTTTGTTTATGTGTATGAGAGTTGTATATTCATTTTTTAGCTAATCTGTTCTGAGTTTCTTTTGATATTGCAAATCAAAGACAATTCCTGGTATGGAGAATTTTGCCTCTGCTCCTATTCGTGGTCTTCCTCAAATGGTAAATTCTGTCATGATTGCCACATGGTTATGTCCTTGAATTTAGGTCTGTTCTCACTTTTTGGAAATTCAGGTTATTGAAAGCATAAACAAGTGTGACGTTGATATTCGGAGAGAATTATTCAGCAGCATTTTGGTAAGATTTTCCTTTCAGATAGTGTTGTGAATGTTTTGCTATTCATCATGCTTATCTCAAGTTTTCTAGGTAATCTTATTTTGGTCAATTACATTGTAAGTTGTGACTTTTACCTGGGTAATTATTTTGGTAAGTTTGACTTTGGTTATGCTTATTGCTTTGCTAATTTAGCTTATAGCAAGCTATGACAAATTTTTTCAACCTGCATAACGTTGTTTTGCATGAATTCCTTTATGCAATACTACTATTTAAAAACAAAAAAAAAGTAATGCATCCCAATAATTGAGTTGGCTGCGTTGGAAAGTTTTTATTCTGAAATTTAGCCATCTCAGCTATGTGTAAAAGAAACTGATTACTGGACCACCATGTATTGTTTAGGAGCTTATGTTTATTATTGCTGGAAGTGCATGTTTTATTTGGGTTGCTTACCTTTAGTTGCTTGCCTTCTATTTGTCGGTCTCCTTGGAGTAAATGGTTTCTTCATTAATGTTTATGCTGAATAGCTTGCTGGTGGAACAGCTTCCATGCAACAGTTGAAGGAGAGGCTTGAGAAAGATTTAATAGAGGTAACGGCTACACTAGCCCTTTCTACTTGCTAATGCTGTGTGGAAATTTTGTAATTTTATCAAATTAGTTCTTGAGTAGGTATCTCTTTATTACAATGGTCTGCCTCAATTGGTGATGTGAATCTCCATCTTGGCAGGAGGCTCCTCAAGCTGCAAGAGTTAAGGTCCTAGCAAGTGGGAATACAACAGAAAGGCGGTTCAGGTTTGTTTGTTCACCCTGAGATTTGTTGGCATGCATGTCTGTTGTTGCTATGGAAATGTTGAGATGTCCGTTGATTCATGTAAGGCTGTGCTGATACGAGCATCGAGTGATTTTATTTTGGGGGATTTGACCTTTCAATAACCCTAGGTATATTATTGATAGTGGCCATTTTTAATCAATTGTTATCTTGTGCAGTGTTTGGATTGGCGGGAGTATTCTTGCTTCCCTTGGTTCATTTCAGCAAATGTGGTTCTCTAAATCAGAGTAAGCTGAATAGACACTAGCTCTTGCAAACATTAAACATCTCCACAGTTAGACCAGTTTGGTCTTTGTGATTCTGGCTTTTGCTGCTATGGATCTTCAATCAATTCACTGTAAACCACTTTTGGTGATTGGAATTAAATGAGGAGATCCCTATAAATTTTGTCCCGTATCAAGTAGCAACGATATTGCAAACATGACACTTTTCTTCATATTTTATCATTTGACAAATAGTAAGTATATAAAATTTCCTTAATCCATATTATTGTGCTCTTGTTTTGTTTCAGCATTTGATGTGTCCGTGTGACATCTTTAAGGGCATAGACTGAGTTAGAAGTTTGGGCGTGTTAAACTTTCGACCCTTTTATGAGAATGATGTTAATCTTAAAACTTCTCGCTATTTGATGCTGATATATTCTAGGTCCTTATCAGTGTTGAATTGTTTAATATAAAGGCATATTGATTTTAAAATTTGGACAACATGTGTTTTTGGGATATAAGTAGGTATGTAGAACTTTGAATTCATATGGTAAAAATTAAACATCTATTCCGTGTGATTTCGACTGCTTGATTTAAAGATAATAGGCACTCTGCATATCTGTTCTATTTTAGTAAATGTGAGTTTAACGCCTCACGTCATCTTCAAGGTTTTTTTATTTTTTTCAATGATTTAGCCTTTCTTTAAATTGGAGAAGAAACCAGTAGATAGAAGATAGGTGGCATTATATAAATAAAGAAAAGCTTTTGCATTGGCTTGCATCTTCAACTGATCATTTGCATCTCTTACATGATGCTTTGCTAAACTTTGTTTTAAGGTTTCAAAATTAAAATCCTGTGACATTTCTCTCAACTACTTCATAATAATTCGGAGATTGTTGATATAAAATCCTATAGAGTGGAATTGCAATATGCCAATATGGTCCTATTAAAGGGCTTTTTACATTGATACATCTATTAACTTTTGTCTATATATGCTGAAATTATGGTGTTCTCCCTAGATTTGTCGGGAGATACGGATGGTGGAAACAGTGGGGTGACATTCTTAGATTGTTGGCCTTGAAAATACACCGGAGAGCTTTTATTCTCAACTCTTCGAACCTCTTAGTGTACTATTCAATTAATTGCCGTCTTGAAATTACTTTCTTGACATACCAAATCCTTCTTGAGCGTTCTTTATTTTAGTTATAAGAGCTGATCTTGGACATAACATTATGATCAGGACTTTTCTGGAATTTTGTAAAGATCAGGATTGGATTGTTTTTCGTGATGGGAGCTCTAAAGTTTGTTAATTCAATAATTTCATTTTATTGGTTGTAATTATAGTATATGCATTACTATATGCCTCTATTCATTCCCTGCTTTTAAGCGTAGGTGATGTTAAGCTCTGGAAAACCATCACAAAGACAACTTACGTGGTTGATTTGCACAAAAGTTTCTGAATATAGCTGCATGTCATTTCTAGCACCTATTTGTTTTTTTATGATATCACGTTTTTATGTACTTCATATCCTTAAAAACATTTAGAGGAAGTTGTTTATGACTACCAATACATGCATCCTCTTTCCTTGATATACGCAGCTCCTGTCTTATGTATGCTAAGTTATCAAATAAATGAATTAAGAAAAGGAGTGATTTATTAAACTTCTCGTTCACCCATCCCCACATTGGTAATAGATAGCACTCATGAACATTGCGGTGCTATGTGCTTGAGTGCGCTATCTAGTTTGGGGATGGGTGTGGGAAAGATGGCGGTTGGTGTACATTTTGGCTTAAGAAAACTTGTTTCCTTTTTGTTGAAATCTACGTGCTAGACTTTTGTTTGTTTTTCTTCGTTGAAACTTTTTTTTTTTCTTATTGCTTTGGGAAATGGCATTTGTTTTCTTCAGATAAATGACTTGAATCTCACAATAATCCTGCGTACGCTTTGTGCAGGTATGAAGAGCATGGAGTGTCTTATATTCAAAGAAAATGCCCTTAGCAGAGTCCGAGTATATTTGAGCAGTCTTACAATGACATGTATGTTTCGGTTCCGAACCCCTTCCGTAATGTAACATTTTTTAACTTTTCACATGCAGATAAATTAACAACTAAATTTTGGAGTTGCTGTAGAACTGTGAGAAATGTAAATTACGGGGTTACATTTCTTGTAGCCGTGTGTATTTATTAGGGTTACTTTGTAATTCCGATATCAGCAAGTAAATATTATACTTTAGTTTCTTACTCCCTTTGTTAGCCAGAAGAAATTCTTTCACTAAGGTAGCTTTACTATTTCCGAACGACTTGATATTGGGCGATGATATAGTATGTCGTGGCTTCGAAGCTGCCCACCTTTCGTGTTCAAATAACCTTTGAAGACACATAATTCTTTCGCTAAAAAGGAAATTCTAAAGCTGTTGGATTGCCCGTAAATACTTTTCAATTTGAAAGGTAGTTTCTTTCTTTTGGAAGTTTAGTTTGAAAGGTAGTTTTTTTTTTTTTTAAAGTTTAATTTGGAAGGCAGTTGAGTGCTATTTCTTGTGTCCACCGAGTTGGTTCGGAACATCGTTGGGTCTATGGTATAAGTTCTTTCCTTTGTTAGACAATTGATATGTTCCTATTCCATTGGAATATCTGCAGTTCTTAAGAAGCGTGGATGCGATTTCGGTTGATGCATTGGAATTTGCACTCGGGTGTAAGTCTACATGCATGTGTAGTCCCATATCAGATAGCACGAAGGAGTAGTCCATTGAAGACTGAGTAGGCATCAAAGTTGCGGTCGACACGTGGGTCTATCGTAAAGGTTAGCTTACTTGGCGTTAGAAAATAAAGTGGAATTTGAGTTAACTAATATTTTTATTTACTTTGTACGAAAGGGTTGACATCAATTTTTGTTTACTTAAAATCACTGTTAAAACATCTCCGAGGGTTACAAAGTCTGTGCTTTGCTCAACACTCTTCCAATTGGTGTTAGTGTAACTTAGGTTTGAATGAGTTAAACATCAGTTTTTGGGTTGAGGACTTAAGAAGCATCATTCAAAGCCACACCTTCTACATGAACCTCAATTTGCAAGGAACCATCAAACGTCATAGCTTGTTTATTCTTAGAATATCACCATTGGTTGGCATTTCCAATTTCATGCAAAGGGTAGATAAGGATTTCTATTTGCAACCAAGGTACAAGAAAGCAGAATGGATGTCAAGCTGGAGACATCAAGATTCAAGTTTAATGTCGTCTTACTATTGGTTCAAACTGATCCAGCCAGACCAGTTTTATGAACCCGATAGAGCTAAATAACATAGTAATGTAAACTTACACAAGATAACGAATAATAGTTGATTGCAAATTTCATTATCAATTAAAAAACATAGGAACTATATAGGTAAGATAATTGAGACTAAGCAAAGATGAGGATGTAAATCTCGATTGTTACCTTACTAGGGGAATGATGTACACATTATCTTGGAGGGAGGGGAAGGAACGCCATTTTTAAGGACTACTAAAAATAGATCTAACTATTTTGTCCAGCTTAAAAACCAAAATGATTCAACTGGTTCAACAAAGGATCCTTTTTCTTCCTAGTGTAAACGTGTTCAATAATCCAAATGAATTGGTAGTGGGCTGGGTCTGCTGTCTACCAGGTCAAACAAATTGGAAACAATAGTTGTTTTAATACCTCATGTAACCATTTAGAAAGCTGGTGGATTACATTAACCACATTTAACCTCAAAAGGAATATAAAATTCTTTGCAGAACGCTATACTGACGTAAAATGCTTGTAATAAGGTCCCCATCATTTCTCGTCTCAGAAAGTGCCCCCTCCTAATACAAGGGAGATGCTCACTCTCCAAAGTGACTCGCTACTGATTTAAGCATGCGGAAACCATGCAGCTTTTTTGTCCTTTTTGACCCCAAACAAAGATCGTTCACAAGGCTATCGAATGAGCCCTTAAATTGATTCAAGGACTCAGATATACACAGAAGAAATCCATCATGGAAAGAAATTTAATTGTACGAGCCAATTTAACATATTTAACATAAAAAGTTAACTTGTACTAACAATTAGCGGGGATAGCTCAGTCGGGAGAGCGTCAGACTGAAGATCTGAAGGTCGCGTGTTCGATCCACGCTCACCGCATTCTGGCCTTTTTGTGTTTTTATTTTTTCATTTCTATTAGGAAAATTCTCTTTTCAAAAGGCGTTAGCTGTTATGATAATTCAATTACGTAGAGCAAATGGATTCTTGCAATTTCATGCATTATCTTGTTTTCTAGGGATGGTCAAGGAAGGAACTCATTAAATTACAAAAAAACAAATGACCTATTTTTGTCAAATCAAAACACCAAATAACATGAAAATTTTGGCCTTTTGTGTTTTTATTTTTTGATTTCTATTAGGAAAATTCTCTTTTCAAAAAGCTTTAGCTGTTATGATAATTCAATTATGTAGAGCAAATGGATCGTTGCAATTTCATGCATTATCTTGTTTGCTGGAGATGGAAGGAAGGAACTCATTAAATTACCAAAAAAACAAATGACCTATTTTTGCCAAACCAAAACACCAAATAGCATGAAAAAAGATTCAACATAATCTTGATATGTCACAGCAATCCAAACAAGGCATAGAGCTCAAGCGGGTCTTCTTGAAAGAAATCTTCATAAGTTGAATTAAAAAATCACCTCATTTATGTAACTTTTTAAGTACTTAAAAGTATTAAATTGATTAATCTTTGATTAATCACTTGCATATTATATGTTTTTTAGTTTGTGACGTTATCAACTGAATATCGACTATCGATTTTTGTAACCTTGGTCAAATGTGAACCCAGTTCAGTTTGTCAAGCCAACTAAACTAACCACCGGTTCAGCCACTTCAAAAGAATTTAGACAAAAAAGAAAGAAGCAAAATGCAAAAGGGCACCACCCCTACCTCTCCAATCTCTTTTTCCCACTATAGTCCCACCTCCCAACACCCCCTCCCCCCTTACCCATTTGTCGAGCAATCCAATCCCAAGGCCTAATTTTTTTACTGGTTTACCCCTTCAAAATGGAGATAATGCAATTTGGTTGCAAGGCTGGGTTAACCTAGGATAACTTATCCTAACTTGATGCGAGATAAGTTATCTCACAAAAATGAAGTTGTGGTTATCTCACCATGCAAATAGAATAATATTTTTGACTTCCAAACAAAAACGCTTAATAACTCTTCTAAAAATTCATATCCCACATAATTTTATCCCTCATCCTAAACTAGACTAAACTTGTCGACACCACCCCTCCTCCCCTCGTTGGAGCCACCTCTCCTTGTCGAGCATTGTCACGCCATCCTTCCTCCTCAAGGTTAGCGGTGCCAACCCCTTCCTTCCCTTCTCAACCTTCGTTCTCTGCTACTCCGTTGCCAAGTCACCACCAGCTCCCCTCCCTAAACTCCAACTACCACCAAGCCCCACCTCCTCTGCCACCCCTCCTCCCTGACCTCCACCAGGCCACCACCAACCCTCATCAAGCACCACCAACCACCAGACCCCACCTACTCCCCCTTGGCCAGGAGTTGAAGACACCTTTGTGGGGAAAATCCTTTAACCCTTAAGGGCTTAACTGTCAATAACACATCTCTAACTTAGGATGGACCTGTGCCATAACTTAACTCAACTGGACTTCATACTAATTGGGTACCAGTATTGGTAGACCAGTTCCAGTATCCTTAAGTTACAGTTATAAGTTCTGTATCTCAATGAGTACCGGTATTGATGCTAAGTACCGATACCCATGGGTTACAGTTTAGAACCCATGTCTAGATAAGTACTCGTCTAGTACTCACCATGTACCGGTATCTCTTCAGGAAGCAACTGGTCTCAACGAGTACCGGTACTTGTTGAGTACTGGATACACCACCTGTAGCCTGCCAGTACCAATTCAGTTTGTCAAGCCAACTAAATTAACCATTGGTTTAGCCACTCCAAAAGAATTTAGACAAAAAAGAAAGAAGCAAAATACAAAAGGGCACCACCCCCACCTCTCCAATCTCTTTTTCCCACTATAGTCCCAGCTCCCGACCCCCCCTTACCCATCTATCGAGCAATCCAATCCCAAGGCCTAATTTGTTTAGTGGTTTACCCCTTCAAAATGGAGATAATCCAGTTTGGCTGCAAGGTTGGGTTAACCTAGGATAGCTTATCCTAGCTTGATGCGAGATAAGTTATCTCACAAAAATGAAGCAAGTTGTGGTTATCTCACCATGCAAATATAATAATATTTTTGACTTCCAAACAAAACACATGATAACCCTTCTAAAAATTCATATCCCACATAATTCTATCCCTTATCCCAAACTAGACTTAACTCGTCGGCACCACCCCTCCTCCCCTCGTTGGAGCCACCTCTCCTTGTCAGGCATCGTCACGCCATCCTTCCTCCTCAAGGTTAGCGGTGTCAGCCCCTTCCTTCCCTTCTCAACCTTCGCTCTCTGCTACCCCTTTGCCAAGTCACAACCAGCTCCCCTCCCTAAACTCCAACTACCACCAAGCCCCACCTCCTCTGCCACCCCTCCTCCCTGACCTCCACCAGGCCACCACCAACCCTCATCAAGCACCACCAGCCACTAGACCCCACCTACTCTCCCTTGGCCAAGAGTTGAAGACACCTTTGTAGGGAAAATCCTTAAACCCTTAAGGGCTTAACTGTAAATAGCCCACCTCTAACTTAGGATGGACCTGTTAATTCAACTACTCATATATAATATTTTGATGATTTTACAAAATTAAGAAAATGAAATAAAAAATAAGTGTAGCATATTGTTTCTCTCTATAATAACATATTTGCAGGTTTCATAAAGTATTCCAAGACGGGAGATTAAAAGCGTGAAGACAAGTAGCATAAGTATTAGGTCATAGGCTTTTTCATGTAAACTTTCAAAGGTTGTAATTTTCATTTTATTTGAGTCTAGAAATGTTGTAAAGAGCCTCCAAACATAACCTATAAATAGCTAACTTAGGCTCTCTACAATTATGATAAATTAGAAACAAAAACCTAACACTTAGACTCTTATCTGATGTCTAAAACAATGGTCAGACGTCTGATTTGCCACTTTAAGACGTCTGACAAGTGTCTCAGATGTCTAACTTCCTATAGTTCAGCCTTCAGCTTCTGTCTTCATGAACATCAGTCGAAGAACTCCTTTATCAGATGTCCATAACCTCATCCAGACATTTGATACTTTACTTGGACGTCCTCAGACTAACCGTTAGACTAAGCACTTATCTATGTAGGCAAAAATGTATTTTCAGACATCTGGATACACTTCCAGACATCTACCTTTGGATCGTTGTCCATGTATTTCTGTGCGTATCTCATTATGGCCATAAAATCTTTTGTCAGAAATCGTAGCGAAGTCTTTTTTTGGTTTCCAGACGTCTGGTGATTGCCTTAGATGTCCATAACAACGTCTAATCCTTTAAATCTAGAATCCTGTTTGGATCTGATAAAAACAAAACGAATCCACCCTTTATCAGACGTTTAATAACCTAATCAGACGTCTTATGTGAAAATATTATACGTCCTTCTTTCGATCCAATGGAGTCAGTTCAGGATGGCTTACAGTTTTAGACGACCAAAATTATAATCAGACGTCCTATAAGACATCTGATCCTAAAATTAGACGTCTGATATTGCTGTCAGACTCATCATTACCCTGATTTGTGGTGGATTTCGTCCTAATCTCTTGGGATTTGTCTCCAACGGTTAGGAGAACTCTCCCAAGTGTTCATGAAGGTTCCAAACTTGCCTATAAATAGACTACAACTCCTCTTAGGCAAAACACACCTCTTGAGATACAATTCCCTTAGAAAAATCACTTGCTCACTACTCTAAGCTTCATCTTGCCCTTGTGCTATGCCAACACTTTGATCAAGGGCAGATCATACTCCCGGCTCACTCCGTTCTGCAAATCCTTAGGGAGTTCTTTTCATGCTTAATAGATAAGAAAGTAATTAAAGTATTGGGGTGTTCTAAAGGTGTTGTTTTACTTCTTATTTTTGTACTTTGGGTATCTGGCTTGTCGGGTCCCCGTCTCTTCATTTTGAAGGGAGAAACTTCCATTTAGGGATCGGAGGTGGGATTTATAATTGAGGTACACTACCCTTGTTTAAATAGTGTGGTTAGTGGATTGATCATCCTATGATCGAAAATCCTAAGTCAAGGGATTGGCTTCGATGGTGGTTTTCACTCATCTTAGGTTTCCACCTAAAAATCTAGTGCCACCTTTTGTGATTGAATTTTTTGTATTATAATATTTTATAATTTCACTATTCACCCCCCCTCTAGTGCAATTTCAAGACCTGTGCCATAACTTAACTCAACTGGACTTCATACTACTTGGGTACCAGTACTGGGAGACCAGTACCGGTATCCTTAAGTTACAGTTATGAGTTCTATATCTCAATGAATACTGTTACTGAAGCCAAGTACCAGTACCTATGGGTTACAGTTTAGAACCTATGTCTAGATAAGTACTCGTCCAGTACTCACCATGTACCGATACTCATGTTGAGTACCGGTACTTATAGAGTACTGGTATCTCTCTATGAAGCAACTGGTCTCAATGAGTACCGGTACTGATGGAGAGTATCGGTACTTGTTGAGTATTGGATACACCACCTGTAGCCTACCAGTACCAAAATTCATGATGAGTATCGGTACTTGTAAGTTACAAGTTCAAGTGATTTTAAGTCCAGAACTTGACCTGGGACTCATGTGTACCGGTACTCGTAACGAGTACCGATACACGTAAGTCCCAGTTTTAGACTTAAGATGACCTGGAGCCTTGTCTGTAGCTTGCATGTACCAATACTCATGAAGAGTACTGGTACTAGCAATTTACAGTATACCTTAAGGGTTCAAAACAATATGGCGTATGCACCGGTACTCACCATGAGTACTGGTACATACGACGGTTACAGAACATGTTTGTGTGTTTTCTAAGAATGCCAAAAAATAGATCTAATCATGTATGTGATCTAACATTTCTACAACTTAACAACAACTGAATAAATACATACATGTACAAACATGATTGATATAAACAAAATATAAACGTTCATCTCTAAACTATTCTGAATCTATTCACATGTACTGAGTATAAAAGGCATACCTGGGTTCATATTATTTATAGAATAAGGGCCTATGAGTTAGGCTCTTCCAAGGGTGTTCTCACCTTCCTCAGATTGAGAGTAATCAAGAGAAGACCTTCCTCCTAACCTTGCAGCCACCCAGCCACACACACGTCTCTCTTTCTCTCTCTCAACACTAGATGGGGAAGGTGAAGAGAATTGAGGTGTAGAACCCTTGGGGATCTAACCTCTCCATATTAGTAATTAGTTAAAACTAATTACTATCAACAAATTACAAATCCACCTATCGAGGAATTGTAATTGCAAAAGGGTCTCTGCACATGCTTAATCTGAACCACACAATCCTTTTGCATTTTATGCCCATACCCTTTATAAAACCTGATTTGATCACTTTGAAATTGGGGCTTTAGATGACAGTCACTTTACTTATTGTTATTTGATTATATCTGTATATATAAATTTACTTATACAAGTTCATATGTTGGATTTTAATCCAACAATCTCCCACTTAGACTATATGTGTAACCTGTTAATCAAACAACATATAAATCTAAATTTGAGCCAAACTTTGTTGTCATATCTTTAATGCATATCTAAAACCAAACCGATCTACCAGTTAGACCAGTAATATAGCCAAGGTGGCTTTTGCTACATCTGTTGGAGCGGAAAACGTACGCAAATGGGATTGGATTTTGAAAAATCCGTCGTCGTAGTATGATTTGTGAAGAAATCCGTCAATAGATAAATTTATCGAAACTCGAAAGAATTCTGAGTCGAATACAGGGAGGTTATGTTGATCTAAAATCCACAATTATATTCTTTTGGTATTTTTGTTTTGAAAGTAAGATAATCACAATGAAATTGACATTAACACTAAGAGAGAGGGAGAGAGAAAGAGAGAGAACAATCACTTTGTATTTGAATATTGTTTTTACAGCTAGAAAGTAGGAAATGATTACAGCAAGAAAGTGGGAAATTCTATTCTAGAAAGCGATAAAGAAGGGAGAGAGAAGTTATCCTCCTCGACGGTTGCTTGTAAGACGAGCCGGACGAGGCGATGCTTGGAAGACGGAGGACAAAGATGGAAGACGAAGAACAGAGCAGAAAGAGTCGGGGGCGAAGCAGGGCGTCATCGTCGTCGTGGGATCCACTTCCGGAACGAGGGAGAGAAAACTTTGATTTTAACTTTAGAGGAGCATCCTGGGTTTGGGACCAGCTTCTTTAGAGCTTTGGAGAGGGAGAGAAGTGAAGGAAGGGATGAAGAAAGTGTGGGGGTCGTAGGGCCTTTTATAGGTGAAGATTGGAGGGGGTACAGAGGTCATTTCAATTTAAAAATTAATTTCAGGGTCTTTAGTGACGAATTTATCCATCACTAAAGGCTTGAACGTGGGCAACATGCGTGCCCCAGCTGTGCCTCTTCTTCTTCCTTTGATTTCAACACATGCAACGCTTAAAGCCCACAATCTCGTGATCTCAGCCGTCCGATCGAGAGATCGAACGACGTAAGTTGCTTATCGTGCGCCTACTTCAGGCGTTGAACGCATTACGTGGACGAATTAGGGCCGACCACACGAGATCGGGCGGTCCTAACTCAAATTGGATTTGCGCTCAGGAGGTGCGCTGCGGGGATTCGATCCCGCAACCTCACGCGCGAGAGGATGTTGTCCATCGTGCTACACGCATGGATAGATAAGAAGAGAATTCCTGTACCATTTAATGCTGACCTTTGGATCTTGATTCGACGGTTGAGATTAGATGTGGAATTCTTCTCACATGGATGTGGCTTGAGGGAGACAACCTAATCAACTCTCAGCCGTTGGATGAGAAGACAGGGCAGTGAGGGATTTGGAGGGTCTGGATGGCGCCACATGACATCATCTGGACTGTTCATCTTCTATGAGTTGTAGATGGTGCCACGGATATCGGATTGAGTCGATTTTTGCGTCGTTGGGCTGCGATCGTCGATCCGAACCCATCCGTGCAATTGGATTTATCATCTGAATTTCGGATTGACACAATCTTGGCCCTTGACCTCTGAACTTCCTAGGACTATATCTGATGCTACGAAAGTCCGATCAAAGCGATTTTAGAGTCGTTGAACTCCAATCGTCGCCCTGATTAGGTCTGTACGGTTGGATCTTCAATCCGAGGGCCTGATTGAATATCACCCTGTTACCTGACCAGAAAAAGAGAAAATTAACCTTACTTTATACAATCTAACCTAAATGCAAGATGATGCATGTTATGCAATATTTATAATGCACGATGTACTATACGTCTAAGAACACGCAATAATAGACGGTTTATGTGATATAAATGTGTTTACATCACACCCCATACCTATCTTTTGCTAATCCTTAGCAAAACTATACGCTATTTATAAGTAAATTAGGTCAGATTTCTTAGGCAATAGTTATTTTTCAACACTTAGAAATTTCAACTAAGACTCGAACTATAGAGACACAACAGCGCCCAGGTGACTACCAAAATGCAGATCGCCTCAAGCCCTCGCCGTATTCAAAGAAAGATCTTTTTCTTATTTTCTAATTTTTTTTTTTTTTTTGGATTTTTGAGTTTAGGGTTTCGAAGCAGCTTTCTTCGGCCACTCAACCTACCCAAGACTTGAAGAGAACCCTAAGTTCTAAGCATTTTTGTGTGAAATGTGATAGACTCACTGATCGGCAATTAGAACAGACTTTGGGTTTCTACGCTCCTGGGTGATCTTGAAAAGAAATTCTACCTAAAGGTGTATCTATTTGACCGGTAGCTTTCTCCCTACTTTTATTTTTATGGGGTCAACACAAGGGCGAGCCCAGTGTATATCTCCCCAGCTTATTCTACTTCGCTTCTTCCTAAGTATTTTGGAATTTTACATGCATTTCTTGAGCTAGGTTCTGGACAACCTTAAAAACTGCCAAAAAGCGAGTCATTGCAAATAGTGTGTAGATACTTAAACTTAAAATCTCCTCAAATCAGAGGGTGGGTTGATAAGTCGTGTACTTATCACCTCAACTTATTTAACCAATTAAAATTTGAATTTAGAATGGTGAGGACTCAAGAAAGAAGTCCACATTTTAATGGACACCCGGGCTGATTAAGCCCGAAGACCTGAAGGGTCTAAGTGTTCAAATCATACAGTTTTATTCTTTAAGATTGAAAATTTTCTAAAGCCCAAGTTTTCTTTACTAATTCCACAATTTATTTTTAATAAATAAAAAGAAAAAAAAAAGAATCTACAAAGCTGACGAAATAATTCAGAGATGAATATTCACCCCTCCATGCCTATCTAATGCAATATCCTCATTGTATTAAAAAGACATGAAACAGAGTGTACTGTAGAAGGCACCTGAATTGCGTGAATAACGGGTCCGCTCTGAGATGAAAAGAAACTGTATACGTGTTGAATTTAGTGCCTTCAGCTAGGCACACTATACAAAGAAGAAGAAATAAAGAATTCACAGGTGCAGGTCATCATCAGAATAAGAAAATCTAGCTTTGGATCTGCCAGGAGAAAATGTCCATAGATGTGAACCAGATTGTGATGTAGACCCATACCCCATGGTCGAGTATATTTAAGGTTCTAGATAAAAATTATCCAAAGCTTGAGATCAGTATGCAAGCGGGATTGGGCCTGCGATTTGTGAGGATGCAACCCAAGACCAAAAAGTTGGGTTATAGAGAAATCAAGTTCAAAAGGATAATCAATGAATGTTTACTTAGGTTGGGCATCCTCTGAGAAGATGTCATAAGGGTCTTAGTAGAAGGTTGGGAATTGTTGACAAATTGGAACCCTTAGACTCGGACTTTTGCTTCCTCCGGAGTTGACTTCCCATATCAATATTTCCCAACTCCTATCCTCTTCATTCAGACTTTCAAATTCCGAGACCTCATGCATGTTAATCACCCCGTCTGAATTTTCCAAGTCTAAAAGATGTGACTGAATCAGAATGGACTTGGGCTTAGTGATTTCAAAATCAAAATCTTCAGTAAGATAAAAGGGGTGTAATTGATGAATGGGGCTTTGAATTGAATCCTTCATGAAATCGGGATTTGAATCTACCATGCGAGCCCCAACAAGATCAAGTTCCTCAATTTCAGGGCCATTAAATGATTTATTGAATTCCTCAGGCCCAGTTGTCTCACTAAAATCATATTCTATAAACTCATGTGAGACTTCCCATAATGATTATTCACCTTCATAATCAAAGAAATCTGAATCCAAATTAATGTATGTCTCAAAATCATCAATCACTTTCTGATCCCTGGAGACATACGTTTCCTCGTACCCTAGCTAAGGGATCTCAGGTGAAGAAATCAATTCATCTTTAATTGGTTTCTCCAGACCAATCTGGTCAATCCCGATCTCTTAACATGTGTCCCCCCCAACAGAGTGAGTTTTGACATTGGATCTTTTGAAGGGGGTTCATCCTGGGAATTATCCCAAGATTGGACTAGAGCAATCACAAACCTCATCCTCAATTTAGATAACTTCCCAAGTAGAAACTCACCTGGGTCCTTTTCCTTAACATCCTGGAGCCAATCCAACAGATACTTAAGATTGTCAATCATTTCAATCAGGAGCTCCAATTCTTCAGGGCAAGGTGTTGGCTAAGCTTCTAAAGATTGTATAGTATTCCTCAAGTTAGCCAATACCTTCTCTTGGGCCTGGTTAACCTAAACCAAATGGTTTGGTTCAGGGTTGGGCAGGTTTAGGTTTAGTGCAGGGGAGTCAATGAATTGAGGTTCTTGATACCCTCCTTGATAATAGGTCATTTTAGGTTGTTCAAAGAGGGGTGTGACCTATATGCATTGTAATCTAGGGAAGGGTAAGGATCAGCATATCCTTCTTGATTGTAGATCATATTAGGTTGTCCAATTGAGAGCGGTGATCTATAATCGATGTAGCTTGGAGAAGGATAAAAATCAAGATTATGGTGTCCAGGGTTAGACCCTGAACACGGAGGTCTGGAACTGTATGCCCAATCAGGATTATCCCAACTAGAAGATGGATGAGAATAAGTCTGGTTGGAATAATAATCATTTTGGGAATAAGTAGTGGTAGAAGGGTAGGAGTGGAAGTGTGAATATGATGTCAAAAGATCCATGACAGAATAGGAGGAAGAAAGGTGCCATGCAATACAAACAAACAAACATGTCCTTAAGTGGGTTAGCCTAAAGACTTACAGACTCCCAGAACCCGTCTTGAGATTAATAAATGATTTCATCTACTTCTTTCCGGTCAATCCAACCAGTTAGAGGGAGGGACTAGGGAGAAGGTTCTTCCTTTGGCTTGCACCTCCGATTCCTAGTGTACCCCTCAGTCGCGATCGTTTGATTTTGCTCCCCTAGCTAGACATCAGATTGAACGGTAGAAACTAACTAATTGAAAATAATCTCGGTCTGGGCTCCGAAGAGCGAATGCAATCCTTAGGGCAACGTCTTTTCTGTTTTAATTAGAGTTATGTTTGAATGTGCTTTGGAATGTGATGGGTCCTTTATTTGGGTTGTGCCCTTAATGGTTGATTGATATGTGTGTGCGTGCACAACCAATGATTTTTAAGCAAGATTATTTCTGGATGTGATGAATTTTAGGGTTTAAATCTTGCTTAATAGCTTTTAGGATTCAACTTTCAGTGTATTCAATCAAGTTCAGTTGGCACACCAAGTTTTGAAAGCACAGGTGAAGCTATTTTCCTTTAAAGCGTAAAAGAATGTGGAGTGCCTGGTAAATCCCAAAAAGTTGAACCTGTGTGACAGTTACTTGATGAGTTATTTTTAATTAAAGTGGTGCGGCTCAAATAACTCAAATAATTTGCCTAATGCATCACTTAATTAGGCACACAAGATGATTAACCTAGATTGATTTCTACTCTCTTATGTGTTGATTTACATGTACCGGTTCCACAGGCCGGAATCTCGGTTGAATAGATAAAAATCAAGTTAGGTTATGTGCCTTGAATGTTGGTGTATGTAGTGTGTATGTTGATTTATCCCAGAAGAAGTATCTTTTTGTTTTTTTTTTACGAAGGTGAGATGAGTGGGGGTGGAAATCAAAGCATCCAAATTAATCCTAGGGTTTATGCGAACACCTAGGTTAATTGGGGTTTGAATTATTACGTGGTAGAGTGAAAACTAGTGGGTGGGAGGTGGGGGTAAACTTACAAACCCTTCAACTACACTTTACTCTAATCTACCGCTTTTGCTCGCCTCGTGAGAGTACCTGCAATCACAATAAGAGAGGAGAGAAGTGAGGTAAAAGATAAGTAAGGCGGGAAAACGTAGAAAATCAAAGAGTGTCGCTTCCTTGGCAACTGCGTCAAAATGTTTGAGCGGAAAATGTCGCAAACGGATGTTGAGTTTTGAAAAACCCGTCGTCCTAGTATGATTTGCGAAGAAATCCGTCAACAGATAAATTTATACCAAAACTCTAAGAATTCCGGGTCGAACACAGGGAGGCGGACGTTTAATTAAAAATACACGTTTATTTTATTTGTCACGAAATAGATTAGATAGTCGAAAACTAGCTATCTATTTAACAACTAATAAATATAAGAGAGAGAGAATATTACAAATAATGACAAAAGAGAGGTAGAATAACTATGGATTTCATCATCAAATGTTGTTCATCACACTAATCATTATAACTAGAAAGTAAGAAATCTACGCTAGAAAGCAGTAAATCTACTCTAGAAAGCGGTAAAGAGAATGGATAGAGAAGTATCCTCCTTGACGATTGCTTGGAGGACGAGCCGGACGGGGCAACGCCTGGAAGACGGAGGACGAAGCAGGAAGAAGGAGAACGAATCGGGAGGAATCGGAGCCAAGGCAGGACATCGTTGTTGTAGGATCCACTTCCCGAATGGAGTGAGAGAACAACCGCGAGATGCTCCACGAAGGAGGGAGAAGGTGGAAAAATTCTAATTTTAACTCTAATGGAGCATCCCGGGTTTGAGACAAGCTCTTAGAGCTTTGTAGTGGATGAGAGAAGAGAGGAAGGGATGAAGTGTGGGGCTCATAGGGCTATATATAGGTATAGAGGTTGGGGGCAATTAGGTCTTTTTATATATAAAACATTAATTCAGGGCCTTTAGTGATGGATTTATCCGTCACTAAACGTGGGTGACATGCAAGCGCGCCCGTCGTCTCCTCCTCTCCCACGCGCCTAACTCACACGCACGTACGCGTATTCTCAGTCGTCCGATTGCCAGATTGGACGGCTTAAAATCATGCGTGCACACCATCACATTCGCGCCTCCCACGTCAGATGGCGCATCCGATGGCATGTTCACGATCCACGCCCATCTGTGCGACCACGTAGCCATCATCCCAGCCGCACGCACCGCATCCAATGGTTGAAATTGGCCACTCCACGCCGCACCTTGATTTAAGGTGCAACGGGGATCAAACACACGACTTGTGGCTTCACGAGTGTGTCCGCGACCAATGCGCTACGACTGCTGCTTTGTCTCGCTTATGTTTTAAGCGTGGGCACCCATGGTCGTTGGATCAAGATCCAACGGCCCAAATCTTCCCTCGCCCGCGCCTTCAGAGGTTGAGAAGAGGTGCTGCGGCTTGTTTGGGCGACTGTGATGTCACCACATGACGCCATCATGGCTGTCCATCTTCTGTAAGTTATCGATGGTGCCACAAATGTCGGATTGGACCAATTTTCACACCGTTGGATTGCAATCGTCAATCCAAACCCATCTGTGTGGTCGGATTTGTCATCTGATGTACGGATTTACGCCATCCTGGCCCTTGATCTTTGACCTTCCTCGGATTATATCTGATGCTACGAAACTTTGATCAGGGCAATCTTTGAGTCGTTGAACTCCAATCGTCGCTCTAATCAGATTAGTATGGTTGGATCCTCAATCCGAGGCCCTAATTAATTGTTGCCCTGTTAGTTGACCACAAAAAAGGAAAATTAACCTAAACTTTATACAACATAACCTAAATGCAAGATGATGGATGTTATGCAATATTTATAATATATGATGCAACTCTATGTCTAAGAACACGTAAAAATAGACAATTTATGTGATATAAACGTGTTTACATCAAGTGTCATCAGCATATTGAAGCACTGGGATCTGAGTCCCACTCCCCTACAAGAAACCCACAATTAGATTCCTCTTACACATTCTAACAGTGGATCTCACCAATGCATTTGCCACTAATACAGAGCGTAGGTGCAAAAGTACATCTCTGTCTAACCCCCTGCCTCAACTGAATCCATCACCTATCGGATTTCCATTAAGAAGAATGGACAATGATGTCATCGACATGCACAACTTCATATATAGTCTACTCATTGAGGAGTGTAACCCCTCTCCGCTAAGGAGGCCCAAATAAAAGGCTACTGCATGAAGTCATATGCCTTTTTCAAATCTACCTTCCACAGGAACACCCTTCTCTTTTTCCTTGTCCAAAAGGTTAGAATCTTTGAAGCCATGACAAATCCATCCAAGATATTATAGCTTGGGGAAAAAGCCATTTGTACTGGAGACAATCCTCTCCAAGACCCCTCTTAACTTGTTGGTAAGAGCCTTGGCCACAATGAGATAGTTGGCATTGGACAATGCAATGGGTCTGAAACCTTCAATAGCCTCCGTCCCATCCTTCTTAGGTAGTAAAAACATATAGAACTTGTTGAGCTTGTTGAAGCCTTGATTACCATCTACAAACTCAGACACCACCTGCAAAACATCCTCTTTAACTAGTGGCCAAAACTCCTTATAGAAATGCATAGGGAACCCATCAGGCTCGGGACAACCATTGACATTCAACCCCCAAACTACTCTTCAAACGTCATTCTCATTGAAAGGTAACGTAAGCTCATCGTCCTGTTCCTCATTTATACCCGGAGTATCCACCCCCACCCACCTCCATTTCCCCCTCTTCCTAATTCCTGTGAACGCCCTGTAGGACTTTATTGCCGCATTGCCTACTGCTTCTCTGTCCACAAATTTCGTGATGCTTACCTGTAATTTATCTATCTAGTTCTTCCTTTACCTCACTAAAGGCATCATGTGAAAATACCAAGCGTTAGAATCACCATCCTTCAACCACTTTTTCCTGGATTTAGCCTTCCACCCCACCTTTGCCTTTCGATCCTCCACCTGTACCGTATGTAAGTGTGCAACTTTGCCCACTCAGTCCTCCTCAGTTAGAGTCCCCAGATCCTCCTTATCTAGCCTTGCGGTCTTAGCCAATGCTTCACCCTTCCTCCTATTCCACTACTCTCTCACCTACTTCCTGTAAGACTTTAGAAACACCCACAGGTCCTACAGCTTCGCCTCCAGTCTCGCTGCTATTGACCAACTTAGTAGTAATGATTGCTATTTCTCCTCCACCTTCCTCCTATGACCCTCCTCCATCATCCAGGATCCATTAAACTTGAAGTATGACCCAAAATGCGTTTCTTCATTTGGTTGCCACCAAGGTTTAGGAAGTCAGTATGCGGTATGTGGTCGGTTGGGTCACCGCATAGAGAGTATGCGGTATTTGGACGGGTATGCAGATGAGTATGCGGTTTTACATTTTTTATTTAAAAAATATAAAATAATTAGTTAATTTATTAAAATTTGTGTTATATGCAATGTTATAATTATGCAAATGTCTCAAGTAGTATAATAAAAAAAATATAGTTAATACTCCTCTTTAATTACTATAACAAAATCAGACCAAATAAAAAATAAACCTTAAAAATCAGACCTTAAAATTAGCCATTGATCTTGTATAAAATCAGACTAATGCACATCTTGTATTTGGTGGTGTTTTAAGAGCTTGAGAAACATTAACATACTATCTCACGGTGAGACACAAATAGACAGTATTACCCATGATGAGACAATATGTTTAAGAAACATTAACATATTGTTTCACAATAGACCAAATAAATGATAAAAAATCAAGGAGAGCGGAGCGACATTGTTACCCAAAAATCATGAGTTTTACAGTGAGACACAAAGAGATCCCAAAAATCATTGCGGCCTTCCTCACTCAACACTCCCCTTCCTCTTCTCAGTCTCTGAGTTTCTGAAGGGCGATGGCCTGATTAAGTCCGAAGACCTGAAGGGTCTAAGTGTTCAAATCATACAGTTTTATTCTTTAAGATTGAAAATTTTCTAAAACCCAAGTTTTCTTTACTAATTCCACAACTTATTTTTAATAAATAAAAAGAAAACAAAAAGAATCCACGGTGCTGACGAAATAATTCAGAGAGGAATATCCACCCGCCCATGCCTATCTAATGCAATGTCCTCATTGTATTAAAAAGACATGAAACAGAGTGGAGTAGAGTAGAAAGCACCTGAATTGCGTGAATAACGGGTCCGCTCTGAGATGAAAAGAAACTGTATACATGCTGAATTTAGTGCCTTAAGCTAGGCACACTATACAAAGAAGAAGAAATAAAGAATTCACAGGTGCAAGTCATCATCAGAATAAGAAAATCTAGCTTGGACCTGCCAGGAGAAGATGTCCACAGATGTGGACCAAATTGTGATACAGTCCCATACCCCTTGGTTGCGTATATCTAAGGTTTTGGATAAAAATTATCCAAAACCTGATATCAGTATACAAGCAAAATCGGGCCTACGATTTGTGAGGATGCAACTCAAGACCAAAAAGTCGAGTTACAGAGAAATCAAGCTTAAACGGATAATCAATGAATTTGTGCTTGGGTTGGACATCCTCTGAGTCATAAGGGTTCTGGTAGAAGTTTGGTGGTTTCAGACAAATAGGCACCCTTAGACTCGATCTTTTACTTCCTCCGGAATTGGCTTCCCAAATCATCATTTCCCAATTCCTATCCTCCTCATTTAGACTTTCAAATTTCGGGACGTCCTGTATATTAATCACCTCGTTTGAATTTTCCAAGTCTAAAAGATGAGACTGAATCAGAATGGACTTGGGTTTAGTGATTTCAAAATCAAAATCTTTAGTAAGCTCAATGAGGTGTGATTAAGGATCGGGGCTTTGAATTGAATCCTTTAGAAAGCAAGGATCTGAATTTGTCATGTGAGCCCCAATAAGATCAGTTTCCTTAGTTATCGGGTCATCATATGATTCATCGAATTCCTAAGGCCCAGCCGTCTCACAGAAATCGTGTACTGTAAACTCAGGTGAGACTTTGCATAATGATTCTTCACCTTCAGAATCAAAGAAATCTAAATCAGCATTAATGTGTCTCAAAATCATTAATAACTTTCTGATCCATGGAGACATGTTTCCTCGCACCCCGGCTCAAGGATCTCAGGTGAAGAAATCAGTTCATCTTTAATTGGTTGCTCTAGACCAATCTAGTCAATCCCGGTCTCGTAACACGTGTCCCCCCTAGCAGGTGCCTGAGTAGGTTTTGGCATTGGCTCTCCTGAAGGGGGTTCATCTTGGGAATCATCTCAAGATTGAACTAAAGCAACCACAAATCTCATCCTCAATTTAGATAACTTCTCAAGTAAAAACTCACCCGAGCCCTTATCCTTAACATCCTGGAGCCAATCCAACAAATACTTGTTCAAATCATCAATGATTTCAATCAGGGGCTCCAATTCTTTAGTGCAAGGTGTTGGTTGAGCTTCTAAAGATTGTATAGTATTCCTCAAGTTAGCCAACACCTTTTCTTGGACTTGGTTAAGTTGAATTGAATGGTTTGGTTCAGGGTTGTGTGGGTTTGGGTTCAGTGCAGGGAAATCAACGAATTGAGGACCTTGATACCCTCCCTGATAATAGGTCATTTCAGGTTCTTCATAAGGTGGTGATGACCTAAAGGCAGTGTATTCTGGGGAGGGGTGAGGATCGGTGTATCCTTCTTGATTATAGATCATATTGGGTTGTCTAAATGAAAGCGGTGATCTATAATCGATGTAGCTCGGAGAAAGATAAGAATCAAGATCATGGTGTCCAAGGTTAGACCCTGAACACAGAGGTCTGGAATTGTATCCCCAATCAGGATTATCCCAACTAGAAGATGGATGGGAATAAGTCTGGTTGGAATAATAATCATTTTGGGAATAAGTAGTGGTAGGAGGGTAGGAGTGGAAGTGTGAATAAGATGTGGAAGGATCCATGATAGAACGGGAGGAAGAAAGGTACCATGTAATACAAGCAAACAATCCTGTCCTTAAGTGGGCTAGCCTAAAGACCTACAAACTCCCAGAACCTATCTTGAAATTAATAAACGATTTCATCTACTTCTTTCTGGTCAATCCAACCAGTTAGAGGGAGGGACTGGGGAGAAGGTTCTTCCTTTGGCTTGCGCCTCAGGTTCCTAGTGTACCCTTAATGATTTCATCTACGATTAATAAACGATTTTAAACCTAACCCCTTCCTTGAGATTACTTTAATTAGGGTTAGGTTTGAATGTGCTTTGGAATGTGATGGGCCCTTTATCTAGGTTGTGCCCTTAATGATTGATTGATATGTGTGTGCGTGCATAACCAATGATTTTCAAGCAATATTATTTTTTTTTGGATGTGGTAAATTTTAGGGTTTAAATCATGCTTAGTAGCTTTTAGGATTCAACTTTAAATGTATTCAATCAAGTTCAGTTGGCACACCAGGTATTGAAAGCACAGGTGAAGATGTGTTCATTTAAAGCTTAAAAGAATGTGGAGTTTCTGGTAAATCCCTAAAAGTTGAACCTATTTAGCAGCTACTTGATGAGTTAATTTTAATTGAAGTGGTGCAGCCCAAATAACTCAAATAATTAGCCAGATGCACCACTTAGGCACACAAGTGGTAACCTAATCTGATTTCTACTCAATTATGTGTTAATGTGTGTACCGGTTCCAAAAATTGGGTTAACGATTGAGTTTGAAAATCAGAAGAGGTTGTGTACCTCTGTGAGATTTTTTTTAATTTTTCTTTTATATGTGGAGGGTGAGGCGGGTAGAGGTGACAAACAAACAATCAAAAACTAACCTTAAAGTTTATGCAAGCTCCTAGGTTAATTAGGGTTTGTGTTATTAGGTGATAGAATGAAAACTAGTGGGTGGGAGGTGAGGTAAGCTTACAGACCCTTCAACAACACTTTATTCCAATCTACTGCTTTTGGTTGCCTCGTACGAGTACCTGCAATCACAATAAGAAAGGAGAGAAGTGAGGTAAAAAATAAGTAAGGCGAAAAAACGTGAAAAATTAAAGAGCGTCGCCTCCCTGGCAACGACGCCAAAATGTTTGAGCGGAAAACGTACACAAATGGGATTGGATTTTGAAAAAACCGTCATCGTAGTATGATTTGAGAAGAAATCCCTCAACAAATAAATTTACCAAAACTCGAAAGAATTTCGGGTCGAACACAGGGAGGCTACGTCAATCTAAAATCCGTAATTATATTTTTTTGGTATTTTTGTTTTGAAAGCGAGATAATCACAATGAAATTGATATTAATACTAAGAGAGAGAGAGAGAGAGAGAGAGAAACAATCACTTTGTATATGAATACTGGTTTTACAACTAGAAAGCAGGAAATGATTACAATTAGAAAGAGGGAAATTTTATTCTAGAAAACGATAAAGAAGGGAGAGAGATGTTATCCTCCTCGACGGTTTCTTGGAAGATGGGTCGGATGGGGCGATGCCTGGAAGATGGATTATGAAGATGGAAGACGAAGAACGGAGTAGGAAGAACCGAGGGCGAAGCAGGGCGTCGTCGTCGCCGTGCTATCCACTTCCGGAACAAGGGAGAGAAAACATTGATTTTGACTCTAGAGGAGCATCCCGGGTTTGGGACCAATTTCTTTAGAACTTTGGAGAGGGAGAGAAGTGAAGGAAGGGATGAAGAACATGTGGGGTCATAGGGCCTTTTATAGGTGAAGATTGGAGGGGGTACAAAGTTTATTTCACTTTAAAAATTAATTTCACGATTTTTAGTGACAGATTTATCCGTCACTAAAGGCCTGAACGTGGGCAACATGCGTGCCCCAGCCGTGCCTCTTCTTCCTTTGATTTCAACGCATGCAACGCTCATTTACGACCTCGCGATCTCAGCCATCCATCCCGCATCTGATGGCTCAGATCGCATCGTGCCCGTGCCTTCATCTTCTCTTCCTCAACACTTAAAGCCCACAATCTCGTGATCTCAGCCATTCGATCGCGAGATCGGACGATGTAAGTTGCTCATCGTGTGCCTACTTCAACCGTTGAGAACATGACGTGGACGAATCAGGGCCGTCCACACAAGATCGGGCGATCCTAACTCAAATTGGATTTGCACTGCGGGGATTCGATCCCACGACCTCGGGAGTGGAAGGGTGTTATCCACCGCGCTATGCGCGTGGATGGACAAGAAGAGAATTCTTGTACCATTTAATGCTGACTGTTGGATCTTGATTCGATGGTTGAGATTAGATGTGGAATTCTTCTCACATGGATGTGGCTTGAGGGAGGCAACCTAATCAACTCCCAGCCGTCGGATGAGAAGATAGGGCAGCGAGGGATTTAGAGGGTCTGGATGGTGCCACATGGCATCATTTGGACCGTCCATCTTCTATGAGTTGTAGATGGTGCCACGGATGTCAAATTGAACTAATTTTCATGCCGTTGGGCTGCAATCGTCGATCCGAACCCATCAATGTAGTTGGATTTGTCATCTGAAGTGCGGATTGACACTATCATGGCCCTTGACCTCAGATCTTCCTCAGATTATATCTGATGATACAGAAGTCAGATCGGGGTGATCTTAGAGTCATTGAACTCCAAACGTCACCCTGATCAAATCCGTACGGCTGGATCTTCAATCTAAGGCCCCCAATTGAATATCTCTCTGTTACTTGACCACAAAAAGAGAAAATTAACCTAACTTTATACAATCTAACCTAAATGCAAGATGATGCATGTTATGCAATATTTATAATGCATGATGTACTATATGTCTAGGAACATGCAAAAATAGACAGTTTATGTGATATAAACGTGTTTACATCAACATCCCAGTAACTAAACCAACAATGACCATGAAGATTAATGCAAAAGATAACCAGAAACGTGTGGATGTGCAACTTGGAAATTACATGCCAATGTGATCAACGCATGCCTATTCCCAATTAGTCCTCCAAATTGAGATCACTTACAAAATAATGAAATCATAACCATAGATTCAAAATGGACATATGAATAAGCTAATAAGTTTTGTTATTTCCACAGAAATAAAGCTTTACAAAACTTTATACATAACCAAAGAACCAAATAACCGAAGTATTAAAATACCGAAGTTGTTTATTACAATGAGCTTTAAACAAAACTCCCACTAAAACTGAAATTTCTGTAAGGAAATTACACCCATAGAAATTGTGTTTTTGAAACATCATAAGTGATATTCCTTTGGTAAGTAGATCCGCAATCATGGAGTTTGTGCCAATATACTCAATAGACAACTATTCATTCTGAATTCTTTCTTTAACAACCAGGAACTTGATCTCAATATGCTTCTATTTGAAGGAGCTCCTACTGTCATTAGAGCATAGAACTGCGGATTGGTTGTCACAATACATTCTAAGTGGCCTATCAATGCCATCAACAATGCGCAGCCTAGTGACAAAATTCCACAACCATATGCTATGGTTAGATGTATGGACAATGGCCAAGTTTTGGACACACTTTGACTTGAGGAGCCTGTTAACGAGCAAAATTGATGTTTATAAATGCTGCGTCGTAGTATAGGTTGAAATCGCTTGAAAACAAATAGAATTTATTACTCGAATGAAAGTCCAAGGTCAAACACAGGGAGTAATTGGTAGAAATGCTTCTCAAGATTGCAATTCAACATAAATATATAATCAATAGAATTCCAAGCAAATATGAATGAAAGAGAATGTCAGATAATGCAGAAAGAATGGGGTAAAATGGTGATTTGAATCACCAAATACCCCTCACAATTATATCAAATAACTCAATAGTACTAAGCAATTAAATTCTACGTAATATAACTGCACAGTGCACTTCAGGTGTCTGCTCAGTCAATCAGACAGCTTATCTCATTTACTGCTTCTGCTTCTTTTGCGAGGCTTCTCTCTTCTTCTTCTCTGTGCTTCTCTTCTGCAGCTCCTCTTTCTTCTGCACCTTCTCTCTTCTTTCCTTCTCTTCTTTGCCTTCCTTTACTTCTGGCTATTCCTTCTCTCTTCTTCTTCTCTGTTGGCTTCCTCTCATTCTTTCTTCTTCTCACACACAAGGGGGAAGGGCTTCTTAAACGGCTAAGTGTCAGTTGGTTGAATCACAGAGCAAAACTCCCCTTGCCCTTGCGCGTTTTCTGTCCTTCTCTCTCTGGGATCTGCCCTCCCAGGGCCTCGAATTATCGGGTATTCGGGTAGAGTGCACCTGGGACTAGGGCTGCCGACCGTGAGTGGCATCCTAGGAGAGCTTGGCTAAGTGGGTAATCGGATGCACCAGACCCACATGTAGGTGTCACGGGTGAGGCGCATGAGGGGTGCGGGGACCTCACCCCTTATGAGTTACTTAAGGCGAAAACCATATGAGACAAATTCAATTTATGCGGGTGCGGGCGCTCTTCAGCTTCCGAAGTGGAACTATCCCATCGCCTTCTTCTGCGTGCAATTGCAGTGGGTTTCCTTCGTTGAATTGGAGTAGCAGCAGCAGATGTTGGTGCCAATTGATGACCTGGAGATCTACCTGGAGCCTCTCCGCACAACTTAGGGGTATCACCTGGGAATTGTGCTGTTGGAGAAGGCCTCAAGCTTCGTTCGAAGCTGCGATAATGGCGATCAAAGGACCTGCTACCTGAAACACGAAATATGGGCTAAAAGCCCCGACTAAAAGGTTCAATGGCATAGTTGTGAGGCGAGGAAGTGAACAGCGGTGTCCGTGAGGTGTGAGTGTGTGAGGACATAAGGGAAGTGATGAGAGCCTCATCATGAACCCTAACTAGCACAATTTGATCTAAATAAGTGTGCAAAAGCTCCTACAAAACCTAAGGAAAAGCCTAATTCAGAGAATTCTAAATTTAAGAATAAAATAATTCATAAGGGGTAAAATTGTAATTTTACCAATGCAATATACAAACGGGATGTCTAAGGGTCTGAATACATGTCAAATGGGCTTAATAAGAAGGAAAGTGGGATAACCTGAGCCGAAAAGGGTTATAGCAACTTCTAGGAATTAAATGACATTATGTAACCCTAAAAACAAACCCGCTTCAATTTATAAAGTTTATGGCAAGATAAAAGTCAAATAAACCCTCTAAAATTCATTAAAAAACATCCTCTAGGGTTTAGAACCTTCAATTTGGCTAGTAGAACCTGTTTTGACCTAAATTGAGAACCATACCAAATTTTTAACTTAATTTGGGTTTTTGTGCAAATTGATCGGTCAAACGTGGTCAAACCTAAAATCAAACCTCACCATTAGATTCCTTAGGTCCAAATTAGGTTTATACCAAAATTTGGATCCAAGGGAAGGCCATCTTGACCTACTTTACAAATTGGTCCTCTTGAATTACTTTTTGACCCTTATCTTTTTGAACCCTTACATTTAGTCCCCCATCTTCTCTTTCGTTCTTTGCAGAATGACCCCTCTGCCACCCTACGCAGGTGCCCATACCTCCGGCGACCTTGCGTGGAGGATGGCGCCGTGTAGGGTATGGGGGCCGCTCTAAGGAACGAAAGGGGGGTTCCCTGCGTCGTCCTCTTTCGCAGGGACCCTCCCCACTGCCCTGTAGCTACCCATGCCTCTCGTGCGAACGCATGAGAGGAATGGGTCTGCTTTCCGGCCATTCTTCGGCTAGCTCCCCACGTCGCTCCCTCGAGATCCTCTCCTCGCCAGCACCTTTATAAGAAGCAGCTGGGGCTGTTGATTTGGTTAAGCCTGATTTGGCCAAGGATTTCCCCCCAACTTTGTCTCCTCCTACGGTCAAACGCCCGCAGGCTCCGGTGGCCCTTCCTCCTCCTTTCGTCGCTCTGCTGCCATACCTGCAGCAGAGTTCACTCCGCCTCGTCCTCCCGCGCCAGGCCTCACCAGCTGGCGCCTTCCAGACCCCCTCCTCGTCGCCGTTACCCCCCTCTGGGCAACTTCGTCTCCGGCGTCGGCAGGCACACGCCGAGCGCCTCCTCCCTCCCTTCGTCAGTTAAAGTAGGTGAAACTCTTCCCCTTACTCTCTCTGTTATTTTCCCCTTCTTAATTTGCTATTTCAACCCACCGACCACCACTGTCCATCACCACCTTCTCCATCTCCGGTCGCCCTCCGACGAGGCGTTTTTGCCACTCCACGCCTCCATCCGCCTCGCTAGCTATCCCTTAAGCATCGCGATACCTCGCTGACACCAAATCCACCCTCCATTCACCACATCGCACCTCCAGAACACCCCCCGAACACACCCACTCTCACGCACGCAGTGTGCCCTAGGCGCACGGCCACAGGCACTCTCGCGTCTCGCCGACCACCGCGGCACACTCGCCACACCTGGGCAAACCTCTCTGAGCTTTTTAACGTGGCCGCGTGGCCGTTTTGGTGATTTCAGGGCCCAGGTAATTGCCGCCATTGACGAGCAAGTGAAGCTTGCTTGGGAGCTTCACCCAGGCCCCCTCGTCCCAGGCAACAGGTCCCAGGTCGCGCAGGATCTGCTTGCGCACGCACTCAGGACTCCAATTGGGGTCGCAAGCCTCTGCTGCTGCCCCAATTGGACGACTCTTCCTCCCGTAGGCACCCGAGAATGAAGGTGGGACTTTAGTCCCACCTCGAAAGTGTGTAGGCGCTCCCACACATAAGAGGAAAAAGTGCTATAGGCCGGTTGCCTCCGATAACACTGGGGTGAGGTCCCTCACCTATTCACCGGGTCTCGTCCGCGGCACTGCCCATGCGGATCTGACCCGCGACCTGATAACCCCACTCTTGAGCACTCCTCGCGCACCACACCCACGCCGATGCTCCTGGACCCGGGCACGCGACCCGACCCGATGACCCAGCTTTGGGAGAGCGTACACAAGAGAGATTCAAAGAGAGAGAGAGAGAGACACGGGAAAGGGTAGGGGTAGGTTTTGCGTCGCGTGTGTGCAGGGAACAGGTAAGGAAGAGCGGGTGGCGAGGACTTAGTCGCAGAGCTCCCGCAGCAGAAGAAGGTGAAGGAGAAGCCGCAGCAAAGAGAAGAAGAGGAAGAAGCTGAAGAAGAAAAGAACACAACAGAACAAGAGGAGGCACCGTATCAACAGCGTCGATAAGGCGTCCGACGCAAAGAATCAGACGTCCGGATCAAGGAAGAAAAGATAAAGAAGAAAATCAGAGAAGAAGAGAAGGAAAGAAGGATGGAGCTGCTGAAGAAAAGAAGAAGACGCAGAAGAAAAGAAGAAAGAAGAAAGAGGCAGCAACTGAAGAAAGAAGGAAAGAAGAGGCAGCCGCAGCCAAGTAAAAAAGAAGAAAGAAGAAGGCAAACTGAAGAAGAGAATAACCGGCTGAAAGAGAAGAAGAGAGAAGAAGAAGCCAAAAAAGAGAACTTTTTCTCACACACACTCTCTCTCTTATTCTTTTTGTAATAGAATTGTGAACCTTTATGTTGCTAGAATGACATGTGCTCCCTGAGTTCGACCTCGAGAAACTTTTAATTCCGAGTAATAAATTGTAAACTGGTGACCGTTTTTTGTAATATACTATAACGAATTAATCATTATAGCATCGCAAAGAGCAAGAAACGCAGCTTCGACCACCAGGAAGGTCATCTTCACCTACTTTGCAAAATAGTCCGCCCAATTACATTCTGGCTCTTAACTTTTGAAAACCATTGCACGGACCCCCTAACTTCGTCGCCACTCTTACATTCAGGTCCCTCCACCATTAATGGCGAGGAATCCTACTCTAGCAAGGAATGGAGGGGGATTACTCCCTGATTCCTCAAAGATCTCCTCCGAGATTTGGAAGGGAGATTCTCTGAGGAATTCCCTTCCATCTGAGCATGATTGTAAGGTCTGATTTGCACCCAATCTCTCGTGCGAACGCGTGAGAGATGTGGGTATCTTCCACATTCCAACTCCAGCGGTGACTCGTGAGCTTGGAAGCTTGTCTTCTGATTGGGTTTATCAATTTGGCTTTTATTTTTATTACTCGAAATTTTAAAAATACTCCGAGGTCGAACTCAAGGAGCAAACTTGATTTTAGAAGCAAAAAGATCACAATTCACAATACTGAAATGTTTTACAAAAAGAATTGTAGAGAATAAAAGTAGAATTAATCTTTCTCTCTTTCTTCTTTTCTCTCCTTCTTCTTTGCTTTCTCTCTTTTCTTTTCTCTGTCTTCAGACGTCTGATTCTTGGAATCAGACGCCTTAAGTAGCGTTTGCTACAGTGCTCGTCTCCTTCTTCTTCCTTTCTTCTCTTTGGCTGCTGCTGCTGCTACTGCTTCTTCTCCTTGGCTTCTTCTTCTTTTCTTCTTTTCTTCCCTGCTTGGCCTTCCTTCTCTTTTCTTCTCTTTGGCTCTGCTTCTGCTCCTTCTTTTGTCTTCTTCTTCTTTAGCTGCTTTTGCGACTAAGTCCTCAGCCTCTTTCTCTTCTTCAGTTGACCTCTTCTCTTCTTCCTCTTCTTCTTCTTCAGCTCCTTCTGCCTTCTGTGCTGCGCCTCGTCTTCTTCTCTTCCTCTTCCTCGCGGCTGCTTCTGCTTCCTCCTTCTTCTTCCCTACACAGGCACGGTTATGCAAAACCTACCCCTACCCTCCCCGTGCCTCTCTCACTCTCTATTTCTCTCTCAGGTTTGCTCTCCCAAAGCTAGCCGGGTTATTGGGTCAGGTATACGCGTTCGAGACCAGGCCCACCGGTGTGCGGTGGTGGGCGAGGTGTGCACGGGTATCGGGTCAGGTCAGCCAGATCCGCGAAGGAGTGAGCGCGGATGAGGCGGTGAGTGGGCGAGGGACCTCACCCATGTAGTTAGAGGCGATAAGCCCAATGCACAAAATCAATTTATGTACCTGTGATCGCTCGAAATCGCCTGAGGTGGGACTAAAGTCCCACCTTCTTGTTGCACGCTTGGCAGCAGAAAGCGAGAGCAATTGTAGCTGCAGCTGAGGCCTTCGAATCCAATTGTCTGCCTGGAGCTGTATGCGGAAGTATTCCGCGCGACCTGGGCTCGTGTCCTGGGGCTGGGGAGGTCTGGAGTTGCTTGCAAGCTTGCTCCAAGCTTAGAGTCAATGGCGGTAGAGGCTCGAGACCTGAAATTACGAATACGGCCTTGCGGCCCTGTCAAAACGCTCGGCAGGCTTCGCCAGAGCACGGCGAAGGTGGCTCGGGGGTCAGCGTGGCGTGAAGACGCCTGTGCGTGAGTGCCTAGGGCACACAGTGTGCGTGCAAGTGGGTGTGTTCGGGGGGAGGAGACAGTGGGTATGGCGGTCAGTGGAAGGTCGCAAGATGATCAGTGGGTGGAGGTGAAGCTTCAGAGGGGTTTGGCAAGGTGGATGGACGAGTGGAATGGTGAGGTCACCTCGCCGGTGGTCTGCCGGAGGTGTGGATGATGGTGGTGGTTGGCGACTGTCGAGGGGTTGAAAGAACAAATTAATAGGGGAAATAAAGAGGAGAGTGAGGGAAGCTTATCTAGTCAAGTTGGAGCGAAAGGGGGAAGGCTGATGGTGAGCAGCTGGTGCTGCCGTCGCCGGAGACGAAGGTGCCAGGGGGAGAGAACGGCAACAAGGAAGGGGGGTTGGAGGGCGCAGCACAGCGGAGGACGGCGGAGGTAGCCCTGCCACTGGTACAGTGGCAGAGCAATGAGAAAGGAGAAGAGAAGTGGTCGGAAGCTCTGGCAACCAGCCGGAGTTGGGAGGAGACGAATTTGGAGGGGAATCTCAGGACAAATTAAGCTTGATGGATGCGGCGTGGTGTGCCGCTCCTTAAATAGGCAAAAATCGGCTGGGAGGCACGCGAGGGTGGCGGGAAAGTCACACCGGAGGTATGGCAGACTGGAGACCCATACCTCTCGCGCGTTCGCATGAGAGGTATGGCGAGCTTCAGAGCATGAGGAGCAGCCCATGCGGTAAGGGGCTTCGCAGGGAGCTCCCCTTTCAAGTCTGGGGCTGGCTCCCCATGTAGATCAGGCGCCATCCTCCGCGCAAAGTCGCCGAAGGTATGGCCTTCTGCTGTGGGTGGTAGAGGGACCGAAGTGAATAAAATGACGAGGAAGTGGAGGGGGTAAACGTAAGGGTTTCAAAAAGTTAAGGGTCAGAAAGTAATTTTGAGGACCAAATTGCAAAGTGGGTCAAGATGACCTTCCCTTAGGTTCAAATTTTGGTGTAAACCTAATTTGGACCTAAGGAATCCAATGTGAAGTTGGATTTTAGGTTTGACCACGTTTGATAGGAAATTTTGCATAGAAACCTAAATTAGGTTAAAAATTGGGTATGGACCTTAATCTAGGTCAAAACAGGTTCCAAAAGTCAAATTGAATGTTCTAAACCCTAGGAGATATTTTTCCATGAATTTTAGGGGGTTTAGTTGATTTTTATCTTGCTTAAAACCTTATGAATTAAAGTGGATTTATTTTAGGGTTACAGAATGTCATTTAATTCCTAGATTTTGTCATAACCCTTTTCTGACCAAACCATCCCACTTTTTCTATTATTAGGTTCACTTGACCTATGTCTGCACCCTTAAAAATCCCGTTGATGCGCTGCAATGGTAAAATTACAGTTTTACCCCTTGTGTCATGTTCTATTCTAAGATTATCAATTCCCTGAATTAGGCCTTCCCTTAGGTTATGTAGGAGCTTTGATCACTTTATTAGGTTAAAATGTGCTAGTTTAGGGTTTATGATGAGGTTCTCATCATCTTCCAAGCACAAGAGTCCCTGTCAGCTACTATAAAAGCACAACCACCTCCGACCGCATCTCTTCAGCTCAACTTGGCCGGAGAACCACCCCAATTTCATCTTCTCCTCCGATCAGGGGTCCAGCGAGCTCCGGCGAACCCTCCTCTTTCTCGTCGCTCTGCCACAATACCAGTGGCAAAGCCGCCTTCACCACCTTCCTCTGCGTCATGCAACACCCACGCATGCGCCTCTAGCTCCGTCGTCGTCGCCGTCATCCCTCCCCTGAGCATCATCTTCTCCGGCGGCAATAGGAACGGCCAGCCGCCTCCTCTCCTCCTTCGTCCACGTAACTAGGTTAGGATTGCTCCTCTTTCTCCCCTCTTCATTTCCCCTCTTTCTTTTTCCACGTTCGACCCCTCGCAGCCACAAACTACCTCCACCTTCTCCATCTTCGGTCGACCACCGGCGAGGCACTTCCACCGCTCCGCACCTCCACACGCCTCATCAGACACCTCATCACCTCCGCCATCACCCAGTGATCACCTTCCGCCCATCCATCGATTGCCAACACCTCCCTAAACGCCCCCCGACGAAACCCATAAGCACGGCCATAGAGCAACCTAGGCACGCATGCCTAGGTCGCCCCGCGGCCTGCCACCCACCGTCTCACCTTCGCCAGGACACGGCAAAGCTCCTCATGTGTTTTAATGGGGCTGCAAGGCTGTATTCGTGAACTTTAGGTCGACCCCCCGTTCCGCCATTGAAGCAGAAGAAAGGAGCTTGCTGCAGCTCTCCAGGCCGCATCCACCCAGGTGCTACGCTCCAGGAAATGCGGGATGGACTTGCATACACACCTAGCCAGGCAATTGGCCTTGAGAGAGATCGCAGCAGTGGCAATTGAAGGTCTCCTGCGGGTGTGTGCGAAGAAGTAGGTGGGACTTTTAGTCCCACCTCATGAACGTAAGAGCGCGATGCGTAGGATAAATTGGATTTGTGTTCTTAGCTATTCGCCTCCAGTACACGGGATGAGGTCCCTCGCCCTCACACGCACCCGCCTTGTCCGCGACCTTTGCCTCGCGGATCTGGCGTGACTGACCTGATTACACCTCGCACTCCTCGTGCATCACACCCACGTCGGTTCGCCTGGACCTGGGCGCGCGAAACTCAACCCGATTACCCAGCTCTGGGAGAGCGTACCTGAGAGAGAAATAGAGAGAGAGACGCGGGGGAGGGTAGGGGTAGGTTTTGCTCCGTTGTGTGCAGGAAAGAAGAAGAAGGAAGGAAGAGAAGCTAAGGAAGGAAGAGGCGCAACAAAGAAGTGAAGGAAGAAGACTGCAAAGGAAGAAGAAGGTGCGGCTGAAGGCAGAAGAAGCAAAAGCTGAAAGAGAAAGCAAAGAGGGTGCGGCAAATAAGAGAAGTCAGAAGAGAAGAAGGAAGAAGACAGAGAGAAGAATCAAGGAAGAAGAGAAGTAAAAGAAGGAAGAAGAACTTAAAGAGTAGAAGAAGAAACAAAGAAGGAAGAAGTCCGCAAAGGAAGGAGGAGAAAGGCACTGTGCAAAAGAGGAAGAAGAAAGGAAAGGCTAGAAGGCCAAAGAAAGGAGCTGCAAAGAAGAGACACGGAAGAAGAGAGGTAGACAGCCAAAGGCAGAAGGCAAAGAGAAGAAGAACGAAAGCAAGAAAGCAGAAAAGAGAAGGCTGAAGAAGAAGAAAGGAAATAAGAGCTAAAGGATAGATATCTTTTTAAGACGTCTGATTATAGAATCAGACGCCCAAATCTTCTATTTTTGCTACATTTTTAACTCCTAAACTCTTGCATTTATATTCTGAATTAAGTTTTGAGTAACTCTAAGTGTTCAATTACATTATTGAGATTAATGAATAAATTCTATTTGCTCCCTGTGTTTGACCTCGGATACTTAGGTTTTCGAGTAATAAATTTTTATTTGTTTTCGAGGCGATTTCATCTATACTACAATGCGACATCCTCTTAAAACCCATGCTTCGCCTCATCAACAGTGGCATGGTCAAAATTGAGTGTAGTTGGGATGAAAGTGAAGTAGAAGAGTTAGGGGACTAATCTAGGTAGTTGGCAGACAACGGGGAGTCGAGGCGGCGCCGATTGCCGTATGGTCGGCGTCAAGGAAGAAAGTGCTCAGGTGAGTAGGAATCGACAAGGAAGACAGAGGACGGGGCGCGACGGGTACAATACGACACGAAAGAGAGCGAGGGAGATAAATCCGCCGCCGGTATTGTGCGCAGACAAAGGATGGAGTCGGAGGAGCTTCGGCCAGATGAGGAGAGATGAAATTAAGGGGGAATCTGGGCGAATTCGAGCGTAGGAAGTTCGGTCTGATCTGGAGGTCCTTTTATAGGCCTCTGGAGGGAGTGTTGAGCTTGGGAAGCAAGCTTCCCAAGGTTGGAATGTCACCGGAGTTGGAAATCTCTAGGATATCCAAATCTCTCATGCGTTTGCATGAGAGATTGGGAAGGTTTGAGGGCATGGGAATTGGCTCAAAAGGAAGGGAATTCCTTGACAAACTTCCCTTTCAAATCTGAGAGGGATTCGTCAAGGAATCAAGGAGAATATGTCATATTTAGGTCGTCGGAATTTGTAGGAATATGATTCATGCTGGCAGAGACCTATTTAAATAAAATGATGATAAAGATAGGGGCCTTTTTGTAAGAAATTCAAAAGCTAAGGACCCATGTGGAATAAAGGAAATCATACTTGGACCAAAGTGCGAACTAGGTTGAAACTATCTCAGATTGGACCAAATTTTGGTTAAACCTAATTTGGACCTAAGGAATCCAATGGTGAAGTCAGATTTTGGTTTTGACCTAGTTTGATTGGATAATTTGTATAATTACCCAAATTAGGGTAAATGTTAGTCTGAGACTCTGTTTTGGGTCAAAATGGGTTTTAATGGTCAAATTGAAGGTACTAAACCCTAGAAAATATTTTTATATGATTTTTAGAGGGTTTAGGTGAATTTTATCCTGACCAGAACCTCAGTTAATTAAGTAGGTCTGTTTTTAGAGTTTCAGATGTCATTTAATTCTCAAAACACACGAAAATCCTTTTCTGTCTGTATTAACTCACTTGTTAGACTTTTAAGACCATTTGACCTTTATCGAACCCCTGAGAAAACCCATGGTTGTTCTGCATTCAAGATATGATGGTAAAATTACATAAATAACCCTGTATTCTTGTTTTCTTCTCAAATCAATGTTTTGTGCCCTTAATATCTTTTGATGGATATGTAGGAACTTTTATTGACTTAATGAGATCAAAGTGAGATAGTTATGACTCATTATGATGTTCCCATCAGAGCCTTAGCTCCTCCCACTCTCCTCTTCAGGTGATATTCTTCTATATCTTTATTTTTCCAATGAGGACATCAACAGTCTTAGGCATGGGGGGTATAACCTGAGGATGTTTATAGCATTTATAAATATTTGCATGCATTTAGGATATGTGCATTAGTTTTACAAAAATAAATAAATAAAATAGAATAAAAAATAAAAATAAAAATCTCTTTTATTTCTTGAGCTGAATTGGTTAGTCCCTAACAGAAGTTCTTATAAAGGAGGTTTTATTAAAGATTTTCTTCTTAGATTATTCCCATGTTTAGAATCCAATACAGTTATTTCACTTGCACGTAGATTGGGTAATGGATCTTTGTAGAAAATTAATAAGAATTTTTAGTCTGCTAAACCCTTGGATAGTTAATAAGGAGTCATGCATACTATCTTCTATTAGATCCACCTAATATTTCTGAGGAGAAAGTAGAGAGAATGTTGGTGCACTAAGTCTAGTGCAAGGACTCTTAAGTTCTAGATAATTAGATGATGATACTTCAGAGTTAGGCATAGTTTTCACTCTCTGTTGCTGTGTCCAAACATTATGTGAATTCCAAAAGCAGATACACAGAGATTGAGTCCGAATAAAGCTATGACTATGGTGGATGGTTGCGACCTTCCTTCATAGAGTCCTCGGCTGAAGGAGGGTAGAAATGTCAAAGGTTAGAAATACGATTGTCCTATCTATTCCTTCTCGGTGCCGAGAGTAGGCACTTCCACCAAATAAGCCACACAATATCCTCTTGACTATTATCATTCCTAATAATGCCTCGTAAATAAAAGTATGTGTCATTTTGTGTTAATAATTGAAAAAAAAAGAGAAGAAAAGAAAACACAACAAAAAAAAAGAGAAGAAAAAAATGAAACATTTATATTTAGAAAAATATGAGAAAAAAAGAGAGAAAAAGAAAAAGATAATAGTTCAAGTTTATAGTTTTATTTTCATATCATTTTTCATTATGTGTAGATGTTTCTGAGACAACAAAAACACCTATCACGATCCACTAAATATGACCTATACCTACTTTTCAGAATTTCTGATTGCCTGAATACTAGCTGAAGACTTCTAACTTTATTGTAGAGTTATTAGGATTTTAATTGAAGTGCAAATGTCGTGTGAGGCCACCAAATAGTGAGAGGATTCAAATTTGGTAAGATATGTGATCTCAGAAAAGAAAAAGAAAAGAAAAAGAAAAGAGAGAGTGAGTTAGCGCACAGGAACGCAAAGAGAGTACAGTTTTTAGTTTCTATCTGGGGTGACTTGTTTGATAATCTAGAGATTTAGAGTCTGCAGTACTAGACTACATGTTGCACCAGATGAGTATGTGCCACCAAATATGAATCCATTCAACTTAGCATCTCCTACCTAAGACAAAAAGCTGAGGTCAAATTATAAGTCATTTTTTGCTTTATCCCCGAGGAAAGTAATTGCCTATCCCAATGGAATTTTATCAAGGGTTAAGTACGAACTTCAAATGTAAGTTGGCTTTTCACTTGGATCCATTACCTAGGCTACTATCACTTCACATTTGTCTGGATCTCTAACTTTTTGGTATAAGGAAAGAAGAAATCTTTTGGTCGCTTCCGTCATCTTTCACTTTTGCTCAGGACTAGCAAAACTTAGGCATGGAGGCATTTGATAAGTCCACATTAGTAGATCATTATTTGGCCTAAGTACTCTTTAATTATCTGTTTATAGTTTCTAATTGGTTAGGAGTTTTATGGTAATTCATCTTAGTCTGCATATAATTTTATGCGTCAATTTTACATTTAATAATGTATGATATATTCACATATTCTATATGGTTGGATGCAGGTTAGGTATGAGAATCAAATGTTCATTCTGCATATATAAGACGTCTGGAGCTAAGGATGGACGTTTGGGAACTGCCAGCACAAGTTCCTGGATTTTACATTTTTTAAGACGTCTGGTAATGAGGTCAGACGTCTAATAAAGACCGGCCAATGTTTATCCGCCATTATAACCACTTGCAATCTTTGCGAGTGGTTAGAGAAGTTGCGGTGGAAGGAAACAGACGAGATTTTTTTTAAAAGAGGCGAGCCATTCGCAGAGTGAGGCTTCGGTCGAGCTCTCCATCTTCCTCGTTCTGCACTGTGCACCAAGGGCATACACTGTGGCCATGACGTACACTTTGGGATAGACATTCTCCATCGTTCCCTTCAACTACACCTTGCCCTCACCGACTCTGCACGCGAGCATGGTGACAGTGTGCACGCCTCCACCACTACCAATACCACCGCCTAACACCACCATCATCCTCACCTTCTTCCCTTTTCCACCCTCAGCGTAAACCCAAATCCACATCCACCATTGCCAACGCTAACCCAACAACCCATCATCTTCTCACCTTCTCCTCCGTTCTTCTTCTCCTCACGCAACCCACCTGCAACTTCCCAAAAGAACCCAAAGCTGCAACCATCACTCCACGCTACCGCCCATCTTCGGCTACCCATTCTCTTCGCCAACACCTCCAAGAGGACGGCTTGCCTCGAGCGCACCTCAACAGCATTCATGCAGCATCTCCAAAGGCCTCCATCGCCATGGTCTGAGCTCTCTACCGTCCGGCCACTTCAACACTTGCTGACCACCTCCAACCGTCTCAGCCCTCGCCTCCACCACCAGCGTGCTCCTCTCCTCCGGTGGACCTCCTCCACCAAAGCAAACGGCTGACGACCCCTCCTCCATGCGTGCAAGGAAGAGAGAGACTCGATCTTCTGTTTTCATTTCAATTAATACTTACATCTTGCTGCCACTGAAGAATAAATTTTGGGTGATTTTTCAGTATTATATATAGTTGATAAAATTGCAGCTTGCTCCTCATAGAGTTAGCTAATTATTCCACTTATCTGATTGCATATCTATTCAATCTATTAGCCTTACGTACATTGCATGTTAAACTATAATTGTAAGAGACATCATGTTGGAATAATAAGATGAGTAATCTGCGAGTTTTATTAGGCTTAAACCTCCCTATGGATACGACATTTTTACTGTGGTTTAAATTGATATCTATTTTAATCTTTGATTGAGTGATTTTTTGCCACGCGATAAAATATAACGACACATCATTTTATATTTAAAAATTCAACGAAACGAGAATCACTCTATCAGGTACCATTCAATCTCAAAGTGGTGTCAACCATATCAAATGATGGTGGACAGCTGTTCAATATTGTGGCCACCTGCATTTTCTCAGCAGTTCCTGTTGCTCTTAAATCCTTGGTCATTACAATCATTTTGTTGACATGCTCAATGACACTCTCTGACTCCATCTTGCATGTATTTTACTTATACAAAAGAAGTTGCATGTTCACTTCTGTTTTGGAGTCATATTTTTCTTTGAAGACCCTTCATAAATTATACGTAGATTTATGATTCTTAAAGACTTTTATTAGGTCATCCTCCATGTGTATTAACATAAAACTACGTGCCTTCTTATCATTTTTCTCTCACTTCTTATAAGCTTTCTGATGGGCAACCTTTCCTTCATCAGTGGAATTTTTTGAAATCTTCAAAGCTAGGGTTTCAATGAGGCCATCTAAATTATCATGTATTAGACCATATTGTATTTTCTGACTCCACATATCATAATTAATGCCATTGAACTTGTCCAACTTGACTATTACAGATGCAATTAATTTTGTTGCCATATCTCTAAATAGAACATAAAAGACATAATATAAGAAAAAATGCATACAAATATAATGCATGAACAGACATGATAATACACATATAAAAAATAACATAGTCATGAATATATGACTTATCAAATTTGTAAAAATAAAATGAATGATTTAGTAAGTCAAATTAACCTGAGATAATATTTTTTTTTTAAAATAATATGTAATAAAAATGATTAACTATGAAAATACACTAACAACAATAATAATAAACAAAATAAGTCTATGTAATATTATGCGGGTGATGACAACATGAACTATGTCAACTAACTTAATATCTAAACAAACTAATATTTAAAGAAGAAAGGAAAACAAGGCAATATATGATTAGATGCAATAATAATATGACAACCAATTAATTAATTAAAAAGAAAAATAGGTGATCGATGTATCTAATTAAAAAATATTAAATCAATTTGACATCTAAATCTCTATTTCCAGGGCAACAGATTGATAAAGCTACTACATCACACGCAACCAACAATAAAAAAGAATGAAAAAAAAAAAACAGATGGGGTGTGGACGAAGATGATACTTAATCGGTGTTGGGAACAGCGAAAAAAAAAAATTTGAGAATTGGGAGACTGCGCAGAGCGTTCCTTCTTTAAGGCAGCTAAATAAAATAATAGGAGGATGGGTGAGATTTAATACGGCTCTCCACAAAAAAAAACAAAAAAAAATATTTACAACTGCAAATAATAAGAAGGACTAAATAAAAAGATTGCCAAATCAAATGGTGATAGCTTGTGGGAAGGGAGAGCAGTGACGGTAAGTAGGATCAAGAGAGAGTAATGACATAAATGCAACAAAATCAGATTAGAAGTGGAGATAAGTGGCGACAACTAGCAAGATTGAAGATTGAAAGTCACAAAGTATCAGAGGTTCGTCGAACACCCAATGATGCGTACAACTTTGATACCAATCTTAGAACGAGAGGGGAGAAGCAAGGAGAAGAGGTATACTTTCTTGGATGTTTTGGGGCTTCGGTAAGGGACTTCGTTCCTTCTTTTATAGGCCCATTCCTCGACCCCATTCGTCCTACATAAACGCTAACTGCCTTACAATCCGTTGTTTTCGCTAGTGCGTTGTTAGCTGCAGATTGATCGAGTCTAGATGACTACTCGATCATCTATTCCCGCAACTAACATGTCTCTCCTCATCTATCTCTCTCTCTCTCTCTACACTACCCATCACCACCATTGTCGTTGCATCTGCTCCTCTACTGGGTCACCAACATGGCAACAACTTCCTATGGCATACCTGTGTGGTGCCACTACGACGTTGCAGCAGCACAACAGCGATCCCATGCACTGTTGTGGTAACCCTGAGTGTTGCCATGGCCCTTCAAGGTTGGGCGAGCACTACCAGCCTATCACTGTTGTGGTTCTCTCTCAGGCACGACTGCTATTTGTTTTTCTCTTCTTGACTGTGCATCTTTGACTTGATTGAAAATTGGATATTTGTTTTTAAATGAGAATTGAGACCTTTACTAAGGAGCAAACCATCCTTTAATGCATATCCTCCTTCGATTTGTTGCATATCCTCCTTCGACTTCTACATCCTCTAATTCATTTGAGGATGCCGATAATGTTGATGACTAGTGAAGGAAGTGAGCACCATGCTCATCTCCTACTTTAGATTGTTGAGTATTGCCTTGCTGATTTTTTCACCTCAAGGGTGTTTCTTTACAGCAAGGTTTTGACCACCTACTTCAAATTCTTGCCTGCTTGACATCTCTTGTTTGAATGCCTCGATCTAGGTTTTTTCTCTTTTCCAAAGAGAGAAGGGTTTTCATTGGTTAGAGACAATTGCATGTCTGCCTACACTAGCCCGACAATTACGTCCTTGTGGGAGAGTCTTAGTTTTGTTATACCACCTACAAGTTAGGCATTGCATGCTCCAACTTAGGAGGGAGTGTTAGAGAAAAAATTAAAATAGACATTATCAAAAGGATATGAGTATAGAAACATACGTTACAATACATTTTGCAACGTATTTTGCAATGCATGACCCCCACTCATATTTTTGTTCAAAGAAAAAAGTAATACACACATGTTGCAAATTATAATCAACTCGTTAAAAATGAAAATATACCAGTTGAAAATGATTTTTAACCCATTGAAAATCAAAATATATTGGTTGAAAATTAAAACACACCAGTTGAAAATGAAAATATACTGATGTGTTTTATTTTTCCACCGGTGGAAAATGATTTTTCACTAATGGAAAGTGATTTTTCACTTGAAAAATAATTTTTTATCTATGAAAAGTTATTTCCACTTATGAGAAATCAAAATACACGAGTTAAAACCACCACTCATTTCGTGTGTTATTATGTACATCTATTTACTTTTTGTATTATAAAAAATAGATTCCTTGAGAGTGAAGATAGGATTTCTTATTTGTTATATTGTCATTATGATTTGATCTGATTCTAATATGTTTCTAAATAGGATTATGATTATAGAAAGAGGAATCATGGATTTCTATTTTTAATTAATAAGAGCTATTTCAAAAAACTTTCATAATAGCAAAATACTTTTAACTTATTAAATTTATCTATATATAGTTCTTGTGGCTTACCTATAGTTGTTGAGTTATAGAGTGCCCGAAGCATTCCTCTATTCACTGATTTTGCCTAACTCGGATACTATCATCTATGCTGTAAATAGCATTTGAAATAGCATATAAATTGAGCCTTACCCTTAAATTAAGAGTATAGGCTTTAAGATTAAGGGAAAAAATTATAAAACTTTTGCATAGATGTGGTCTATGGGGATTTTCTTTAGAAAATTATTATTCAATCGGTCAGGCTAAAGCAGCTCTACATTGATAGCTTGATGGTTTAAGATGCTCAGTTATAGATATCGGGTGCAATTGACACTATCTACCATTTGCATGTTTAGTTCTTCTATGTTCTTGAGGTTTCTAACTTTGTGAACCTTATCATTTCCTTATAATCCTACAATACTACCAGCACACTTGCTAAATCAACCTTTGCCAATCATACAAAAACATTTTATTTTTTGAAAAAGAACGCTACAAAAACTTTACGATAATTTTTTATTGAAAGTGCGACCATGGTCGTTCAGACATGAAGGTTCCCGTGAGCTCCAGCCTCTGTTTCCTTTTTGTTGTTTCGCATTGCCATCCAGCTATCCTTGTGGAGCCTTGTTTTGTAATATTCTTTATTTCTGAACATAAACTTTTCATTAAATGGGAATGAATCGATTATAAAAATGTCAGATCTCGCAAGGAAGAGAGAAGAATAACTGAATTTCTCTTATTCTATGGATGGGGGGCACTACACCCCACTCCACAATGGATGGGGAACTCCAAACAAGGAGACAAAACAAGTAGAAAAATAAATAAGAAAAAAGGAAATAAACTTCAAAGAAGATTCTATCGTGATCAAGTCGTTGCAAATGAATCGATGCCTGCTCTATGCCGAAGGATGACGACGACACCACTAAAGAGGTATTCAACAATTCACGCTAGCGAGAAACGGGAAGGCCTGCAGCCGAAGAAAGATTCAACGATGTCTCGATCGTGTGAAGCTCTGATTTCTAGTGTGGACTCGATAAAAGGGCTGCAGAGGTGATTGACGATGGCCAAGCATCCCACTCCTAACGCACCCTCATCTCCTCCTTGCCACTCGCTCTCCTCGACCCCACAAAAGCAAGAATGAAGGAGGAGCACAAGCTTCGGAGGCTGAGGTTCGATCGGCCTCTGCTGTTGATCAGGGGTCCCCTCATCGGCTTCGTCACCACCATCTCCACCCCCCATGCTTCGGTAGCGTGTGGACTCCGAGGGTGCTGCACGAGGTCGAGGTCATGCGGTGCTAAGTCGAGGTCGTGCTGCAAATGACTCCACTTAGGAGAGGAGCAGGTCTGTTATGTGAGAATGAGGAAGTCACTCATTTCAGACGTTTGGAGTGGGTCCAGGATGACCAGGACATTCGCTGGACGTCTGAGGAGGAGAGTTGGAGTCTCGCGTTGTTTAAGACGTCTGAGGAGTGTCTCAGACGTCTGATACGAGAGTCAGGCGATTCCTGAAGCAAGCGGGCAGTCGATTCGGTCTGATTGAATCGACCCGACCTGGTTCAAGCGAATTAAGAAGGGTTTTAGGCTGGTTTAGGGCCCAAATGAGGTTGGAATCGCACAAACAAGGTATCGTTGGAAAGCTCTTAGAATTTTCTACATTTTGGAATCATTTCTAGACTATTTTGAACTATTTTAGCATACTGAAATGTCATCAACATGTTTAATGCTCCGTTTGACCATTGAATTGATGTAGGCCTTGAGTCCGTGTTACATGCGAGACCTGCAGAGGTGACGAGATCAGTCTCTCGTGCCCTCATATCTCCCATACCCCTAGGTAGAGTAGTCCTCCACATTCTGGTTGATGATAACATCATCATGCGCCATAACTATCTTTAATCAGTCACAATCAAGAGACAAATGCTCCTACATAATTGCCGGAGAGTCATAACTCATTGCATATCCTTTCTAAGAAGAGTGCATTAAATCAGGGTTAAATCTGCAGTTTTAACAGCATACTATGAAGCAGAGTAACCATGGGTTGGCCTAGGGGTTAATCTAAGGTCATACGTTCATAAATGTCTAATAAAACGGTCAATGCCCCATTCTGTAGTTATGGTTAGGATAAAATTCACTTAAATCTTTTAAAATTCATAGAAAAATATTTTAGAAGGTTTGGTATCTTTGATTTGACCATCTGAACCTATTTTGACCTAAAAACAGTCTCGGACGAAAAGTTACCCTAATTTGGGTTTCTACATAAATTACCCAATCAAACTTGGTCAAAACCAAAATTTGACTTCACCATCAGATTCCTTAGGTCTAAATTAGGTTTCTACCAAAATTTGGACTTAATCAGAGATCATCTTAACCTAGTTTGCATCCCAGTCTAGTCAGACTCTTTCTATCTTACATAAGCCCCTAGCTTTTGAAATCTTTGTGAATAGCCCCCCAACTTTGTCATCTTCTTCGCGTTTAGGTCCCCGTCGCCATGGCTATGTGAACACAGCTTGCCCTCAACCTTCAATCAAGGAGTTCTCCCTGATTTCATGCCCAATCTCTTTCAAAATTGGAAGGACTCTTGAGAAGACCCTTCAATCTGATTTCATGCCCCCAACCTTCAATTTGAGCTGCATCTTGGGCTCTGATTCTTGCCCAAAAACCTAATGCAAACAGTTTGAACACAAGGGTTTCCTATTTCGCAAAGGTCTCGAGCTTCCAAGTTTGGTTTCCAAGCTTGGAATGCTCCCTTGAGCCCTATAAAAGCACCCTTGATGCAAGGTTGTCTTCCTTAGTTTGGTTTGGGTCGGAAATCCCCCTTCTTCCCCTCTCTCCGGCCAAACTCTCCACAAGCTCCGACGAATCCCTCCATCTGACATCTTCTTCGGCCGCCACAGACAATAGTCAGCTGGTTCTCCTTTCTTAAGTTCTTCTGCACCTTGCAATACTAGCAGGCATCCTCTTCCTCCATCTTCCTCGCTGTTCTCCCCCACTGGACGTTCTTCCTTCTCCAGCGCCGGCAATACCACAACCGACGCCTTCCCTGTCATCTAGTTAGATTAGGTTAGTTAGATTCCCCTTTCCCTCTACTTCCTTTTCATCTCCTTTATCCTTCAATTCGACCACCAACGTCACTGTTCGCCTCCGTCTTCCCCACAACCGGTCGAGCTTCGGTGAGGCCCCTACAACTCCACAAGCCATTGCCACCAATGCCCTCACCGCATCCACGTGATACTTCTGAGCATTTTAACCAGGGCTTTTGAGCCTATATTGTGATTCACAGGTCTTTATCGTGCTTCGTCGTCACCGCCACCTCGTCCGACCACGAACGCAATCCTCCAGCCACATTCACCCTTGAATTCACCTCCAGGACGTGCGCAACTCCTCCAGGCATCACTCCAAACCCTCAATTGAAGACCACATCTGCGACATCACCTTCGATTGGACGAAGTCTCCTCTGCTGCTGCTGTGTGAAGGAGGGGGACTAACATAGTCCCACCTCATGGAGTCCAAGGCGTGCACACACACTTAAATTATTTTTGTGCACTGGACTCTTCGCCCAGTCATTGAGGGGTTGGGTCCCTTACTATCCCATTCACTCGATAACCTGCCTATGCCACTCCTCGGTCACCACCCACGTCGGTGACCTTGGACACTGTACATGACTCGTTTACCCAAATATGGATCTGACTATGTTGGGTCTGGGTTTGAGAGAAGAAGAGGAAGAGAAATTGTGAGAGAGCGGGGAATGGTTTTGTTCTCTTGATCTTGTGCTCTTGTGCGACACTTAGTCGCTGAGGGAATTGGTTCTCTTATGCTATGCGTAAGGAAGAGAAGGTCTCTAAAGGAGGAGGAAAGCTGAAGAAGAAGAAGGGAAGGTTTGAAGAAGAAGAGAGAAGGCTTGTGAAGAGAAATAGAGAAGAGGAAGGAGAAGCCTCGCGCTGCTAAGGCTAAGTGTTGACACACTTAAGTCGTTTGAAAGGAAAACCTATTGATTGATTTGAGTTGATTTAAGATACTGTTGCATTATTTAAGTACTATAGTTTACAATTGAAATAATTGAGTAATTGCGTGCATGTTTGATTAAAAAGGATTAGTGGTGATTTAAATCACCATTGTTTTGATTCTCTTCTCTTTTTGATTCTATGCAATCTTGAGATACATTTATTGATATTAATTCTAATCAATTTCATTCATTGACTATCTTTTTAACGCTTAATTAATTGTGCTAATTGATTCTAAATGTGATTAGTGTTGTGAATTCTTTATTTGCTTCACCTCGGACTCCATTCTAGATCCTAAGTTTATAAATTTTATTTGTTTTCAAGTGATTGAGGCTTTACTACAATGAACGCATATTTAAAATCTCCTCTCGCCCACTTAAACACCGGTGTATTTAGTTTTCATTAAATAAGTGCTGTAAGTAATGAGTTAATCAAGTACCTAGATTTTTGTGAATGTGTTTAAGAAATGAAATAGATATTTGCTTAGACTTACAAAAGTATTCACATACATGCATGCCCTAAGTTTAAAAAGGATAAATTCTGCACTTGGGTTACATGCATGATTAATTCATGTTTGACGTAAAAAAATGATTAACCCTAATGGCTGGGAATAAGGTTTTATGATGATGCAACTAATTGTCTATTTCATGCTAAATGCTAATTATGACTTGTGATGCATGAAGTGTCAGATGCTTGAACAGAATTTTAGGGATTTGTATACTTTTAGTGACAATTAGAGAATAACTTATCTGTCATGGTATGAAACTTTGATAGTGATGGATTGCTTTCGACTAATGTGAGGCACAACTGTTTTTTTGGGTCTAGTATGGGGGCAAACTGACCCTCATGTACGCACGTACCGAGGAGAGCTATTTACCCTTTGTGTAGAGAGATAGCTAGCCTTCCCTTGTGTTGGGACCTAGGGTAGGAATGACCTCCCTACACTGACTCCTGTTAGACCCACGGGGCTAATCGGATTGTCGGGTGAGGGTACGCAGACTGGTGAGGGGCATGGCCCTTGTTTTATTCTGTGTTGTACGAATTAAAGCGCACCCATTAGCAGAAAAGACTGACCATGTGCCAGTGCGGGATAGCTTCCTGTGCGTCTATCATGTTGTAATCACCACTATGTTGCGACGATGACCTTGGGGTGGTAGATCGGGTGTAGGACAAACACGGGGTGTTCTCTCGACCCCGAGAGTACCACGTGCACGTTTTGCATCGCAACGAAAACTGCAACAAGATCATTTTGTTAGGGAACATGTGAACCAAGAGATAACGAGAACCCTTGTTAGAATATTTGAAACACTAAACAACTAATACCTAGAAATAGAAACAAAATATAGGAATGTGTGAAATGATTACAATTGCCTGAATGTTTATTGCTTTTAAATTAAATTACATTAGTTGATTTTTTATGCTTGCCACTCTATTTAGCTTTTTGCTGACGACTACCACTTGTGTTCAAGTGAGGGAGGTGAGTAGCAAGCACCTCCGGTTGCAGAGGAAGTTGAGTTTAGTCGAGCCCAACCTTAGTGGATTTTCCTTTTTGTTCTGTTATAGCGTGACTTATTTCCTTTCGTTGTCATGAGTATCCATGCCTGAGACTAGTAGTTCTATTTCTGTCTTTTCATTGTGGTTGTGATGGCTATATTGAGAACTTTGCTACTCTCCTGTGATGCTGTTTATGTTTACAGTCTACCATTTAGCTTTCTGTCTTTTAATTAATGTTCTAGCTATGTTGCATGCATGGAATGATTCACTTTTTGGTATATTTCTCGATGAACGACTGTGTCTTAGGTTAGTCAAGGTGATCCAACCTGGGTTCCATGTGAAACTGGGTTTGGGTCGTAACAACCTCTCTCCCATGACCTTCTTTTTCCTTTTGACTCTAGCTATGACAGGTTCCCAACCATGTTTTATAATGTTAAAGCTACTTTTTTGTTGGTCATTTTTCTATGGACTTTAGCAATTGTTTAGATTTTCTTTGTGCTGCAAAACTTATTTTCCTATTATCGTAAACATGTATTTTGACATTCTAAGCTGAAGTTAGATTTTTTTTCCTTTGTTGCAAATTTATCCCCTTTAAATACTTTGAGTTTTATGTGTTACATGTCATGGTAGAATGTATTCAAATTTTTACACTAGTTACTCTGCAGATAAATTTGGTTGCTATGTAATTGTTACATTGTTTTTAATGCCTTTTGTTCTAATGCATGTATATTATTCTAACGTGATTAAATATTTAAAAATAATAATTTTAAATAGGTATATTTTATTTTTTTATGAGCTAAAACTTAGTTCAACCTTATTTGATCTGATTAAATTAATATAGACAAAATTAAAATGATGATGTCATCATCAATTCAATAAATTTGAGCTATCGGTGGAATCACTAAAATATAAAATCGAAGCTTGGATGATTTGTTAGCTAATTCAATTTTCAAATCATTGTTATATCATTTGGATTGAGATGTTCTAGAAAAGGACGATGAAGAATCCACATATCATTTATACATATGCTTTGGGTTTTTCTTGTATTAGGTAATAGGCTATCATGTACAATAGAATAGAGGGTAAGTCTTGTGATTCGGTTGAATTGATTTACTCACATGTTTGTTGTGGTTTGTTTGTGGCCTCTCATTGTGGTTGTCGCTTTGACATCTTTTGTAATTCATCTGCGGCATTTGATTTGTTTATACTTTCATTTTACACAAAATTGCTTCACATCACCCACTCTCTCCCTCCTTACGGATATTTGCTTGGTGATCATCCTTTGCGACAATTTGGAACTTTAGGTTTGCACACCTTTAATAAGACCTCAAGCTTAGCCATTAATAGTTTTCCTGGATCAATTTAGATCCGAACACAAACGGTTGTCAAAGCCAACTTCTCAATTAAGTGCAAGGTTGAACTTGACGGAAGGTGAGTGCGATGGGGCCTTTCATTTTATTGGGGAGAGGTTCAAAGCCAGTTGGTGGCTGCGTTCCTACCCTTTGTTTGAAGCTTATAAGCCTTTTTTTGGCCTCCCTCTACTTCCCCTTCGAACTATTTCGAAATAAACAAAATGCATATAGGCATCTCTAGTAAGGCAACGTCAGAGAGGGCTGATAACGAGACATGATTAAGGAACGAGAAACGCAAAAGACTGCACGCAAAATTCTCAAAATATGAGATCCACTGACAACGGTTAAAGAATTCCAATTTTCTCCAACCTGTTGCTGTAATGCGATTCCAGCACATCCTTCGCAACCAAACAAAAAAAAAAAAGGCACATCCCGGTTCTTATCCTACCTGCTCCAAGTGGGTGTGATTAATTTATTGGAACTTTGTGGTCGTCTGTAGCATCCGTGACATCATCGATGACGCCAAAATATTTGGCTTGGGGTCCATGCACTGGTAGTTTCGTGTTGGAGAGTGACAGGATTATTGGAACTTTGATTCTCTTTTTTTGAACGTGTTGGGCATTTATTTTCTCAAACTCAAATCAAGTCCTTTTTTTTTTTTTTATTGTTTTCCAATATGGATCTTTCACGTTAAAATCAAGAGTACATATTGTTTAATTCATTTCCTGAGGAGCAAATCAAGTTCTTTTCATATTCTAAGGGAAGTTTTATCATTATTATTCGTATACACACAAAATTAAAAAATAAAAATTCAGCATTAAAAAGAGATTCTGGTTAAACTTGTATAAAAATGTATATAATGAAAATCAAAATTTTAGACTTATGATTGCAAAAAAAAAAGATCATTTATAAAAGGTTTTATTAATTTAAAAGAAAATTTTATATCATACTTTCAAGTTAATCTCATAATAAGATGTTAAAAAGGAAAAAAGATCAACGAATAGCTCAAGGAATATGCTAAACATGGGTAAAATAGGAACTCACATATTCATGTATGCCTTCATTTATAGGGTTTATGGATGGTGTCTTACTCTCCCGCTTACACACACCCCCTACTCTCCTGAATGTCTCATTTAGTCATCTATGATACTGTTAGCACTAGCATCATCCTATTTTTACTAAATATCATAGCATTAGTGCTATGTAGCACTAAAGCTATAAAATTGATGTTGCAATACTCTAGTGTTGCCACAATATTGATGCTATCGTATTACCATAACATAGATGCCATGGCATTGATGTTGTGGAGTATTGTGATTCCATAACATCCATGCTATGATATCTGCAGTGCTATGGCATCAATGTTATAATGTTGCAATAGCTCATAGCATCGATGCTATGCTGTAGTATTATATGGTACTACGATCGTGGATAGGGTTTAAGAGGTATTTATAGCCCCTCACTTGCCAAGAGGATTGAATCTTGATTGGCTATAACAATATAAACAATACTAATTTTAATGCAAAATCTAATTTTGTTCATATACAATTGCATACTTTTGGTTGACTAACCTTAGTCTTGGTTGGCCACAAACCCTGGCCGAGAACTAAATATGAGTCTATCTTAACTTTATCTTTTTAAATATATCTAGTGCTACCTTTAGTCAACCTGGCCCACCTTGTTTGACAATAAATATTCTTTGGTTTTGTGCTCCAATTCTTGGTCTTTCTTCATTAATTCATCTCGCTTTCATTATTTCTCTATTTACCCTAATCATGGTGCTTATTGTCAAATTGTTGTCTGCATTTTAGAGCTACATAAATTGTGATTATTACAATATGCTATATTTTATGTGGATAGGCTTCATTTATTTAACTCTCACTGTAATTTCTGGTGTAATTAAGTCTCTTTTTTAATGAAAAGCTAGAGATTAACGACCTTTGTTAATTCCTTTTTTCCTTCTTCGAAGTAATGCGGAAAGGAATGAATGTGAAAGAAAAATTTTCATCGCAACTAGCACCATCAATTGGTTCAAATTGTTTTAGTGGGATCACTTGGTTTTTAGAAGGTGAAAACTTAGAGTTTCTTGAAGTACTAGCTTAAACATGGGTGATTTCTTATGGATCATACATAAGAGGCTAACTATCATATACATAGGATTACATACATTATCATGGTAAAGCTTATCATATACATGCCTGCCACTATGTATAAAAGGTATACATCAAAAGGGCTAATAGACTACAACAGGTTACACATCACGAAGTCAGCCTACTCGCTAACTGTACAAAACAAAAGAGGAACGTCAGTCACTACCACCACCCTACCTCATGCCAAGTTGCAAAGCTCTAAAAGGTTGGCGATATCATGTGGGACCCCTATGAGGTCCCGAAGGCACATTTGAATCAGCTCCCCGTTGCCTTAGCAATTAAAAATGGCCTCCACCCCCCGTAGAACTGGGATGAGGACCCATGCTAACTAGAGCCTCTCCCAAAGTAAGTGGGTCTGCCTCTGCATAGCCTGAATGTTGAGATAGCGAGTGACCCTCTACATTGACCTTGTGACCTAAAAACCAATAAGTATTGTAGGTGTGAGCCAAGTGGCTCAATAGAGCTATAACTAACTATACACGTGTGTGTGTGGGTTACGCTAATCATATGTACCTCATACCCCCTTACTTAGTTACCTCTATCTTTGTTACGACCCGATCCCAGATCCCTATAGGACCCAAGACCAGCTCACCTCGACTAATCCCAAGACCTAGTCGTCCAACAAGAAATAACCAAAAGCAGGAAATAATTCACATTCACACATGCAAAGTAACTAGGCAGAAAGAAACAAGAGACAGTAAAAAAAATAGAGCGAAATGGTCTATCAAAGTTACAGGCCATCACAACTACAACAGAGAAAAGTACAGCGGAAAAATAACTGAAACAGTATTACATAAAACAAAAAATACTCACTACTGCAACAGAAGCTAAGGAAAACAGTAAAAAATGCAGCTAAGGCTGGCTTCGACTGGGCTCAACTCCCTCTGTAGCCGGTGGTGCTGGCTGCTCAACTTTCTGTCCTGAACAAAGTTATAAAATTTCTGGAGTCAGCGAACACTGAGTAGAGTGGTTATTTAGCCATTTACATGTAATTAAGACAAGTCATTAATTTATGCAATTAAAAAACTATCCATTTTCATTTAGTTCAACCAAGTACTTCTAATTTGTTGTTCCTTTATTCACTTAGATCATTTCTTGATCTGGCATGTTCCTCACGGGAACTATCTTGATTGCAGTCTTTTCCATGATGTAAGAGGTACATTTAGTACTCTCCTGACCAGGAGAGTCCCCCATGATAATCTTACACCCAGTCAACCACCCCGAGGTCACAGTCACGACGTAGCGGTGAATATGGTATGCGTGATAAATGCACTGGTAGCTATCCCGCATTGGCATGTGGTTGGTCGTTTTCGCTAGCGGGTACGCCTAAAGGTACAACACAGAACAGTATAGGGCCTTACCCTCTCAGAACAGAACAGGGATCTCGCCCCTCCATAGTCCACTACCCTCGTTCGACTATCCCAGTTTGCTCAGTGGGCCTAACAAGAGTCGGTGTAGGGCGGCTAGCTCCCTCCCTACACTAAGTAGCTCACCTCGGTACTACGTACATAAGGGCCAAATAGAATCGATGTAAAGTGTCTAGGCCTGACCCCATGGCTCAACCCAACGGGCGGCTAGTACCCCTCTACATAAAAGGGACAGTGGCACTCCTTGGTACCACGTACACAAGGGCCAGCTCACTTCTCGTCTACAGGAACTCTTCTCCTAATTTCCCGTAGGGTTCACGTTGATATTCCTTTCGATTCATTTTCCAGTCTTTCAGATTTCTCTATTTACATTATCGGCTCCATTCTTAAAACAGGCAGCTCATGATTTTCTACTGACAAGACATCATACTAAGTAACCAGTACATTTGCTAGCATTTAAAGTTTTATAGGCATCTTAAGTAAACAGTGTAGCTCAACCATACTCATTTGTTTCTACCCTAGGGTTCATTCTCATCATAGGGTTCATTCAAGTTATTTTAAGCATGCAGTTCATTTATTTAAATCATAATATTAATGTAAACCACTCTACCGACAAATACGGGAGGAATAGGGGCTCGGATGGCAGATCCTGTCGCCTTCACGGCTCCCACGTACTCGACTGGCTGGAGATCTATACAATTGACCAACCACATCAAACAAATCCAAAATCATATACAAGTGACACTAACTCGTAGAAAAACTCAAGCGAAAAACAACGGTACTTTGTTTGCGGAAATCTGATTCCGTTTGGACCCTAAACAGGCCAAAAACACTCACATTGTCCAAAATTAGATGTCTGGGTCTAGTCCCAGACGTCTTAAAAGACGTCAAAACTTACCCCGGGTTTCCTGTGGCTACCTCAGATGTCCAGACCCTTCCATGATCGTCTGAGGTGAGTTCTAAATGTCTGACTCTCCTTCCGGTCATCTAGAGGTATAGTCAGACGTCTGGCGATGTGTCTAGACATCCAAAAGCACCTCTAAGGGTGCACCCCGCGCCTTTCCAACGGCCTGCTCTCTGCGTATGTCCATGTATACCATCAGAAAAGGCCAGACAAGATCCCTACAGTGAGGCCTGCATGGCCATAATCGCACAAAATCATGTACCTTAGCACAGAGCATGCTTTCAGATGTCCGGCTTCAGCTCCGGACGTCCTTCGGCTATTCCAGACAGCTGATACTATAAAATATCTAGTATGCAGAACCTCCGCGAGCCTTCTTCTCCGTGCGAAAGTCCTCCGCACCGCCTACAGCTGTGACGCCGGCAGCTTCAGGAGGCCACGAGCCCACCTCCGCAAGCTCCTCCTCTCGAGCTCTCCTCTCCTCCTCTTCCACGTCCGATCTCTCTCTCTTAGCTTCCTCTCCTCTCGCCACACTAGAAGGAAGGACGGAGGTGGTGGTTGGTGGAGATGGATGGAGTGGAGTGGGAGAGGGGGGTTAAATAGGAGAGGGTTAGGGTTTGGGGTGAAGAAAGAGGTGAGTGCGCGTGCAGCACGCGCGCGAAAAAGAAAGAAAGTACGGTTCTTCTACTTTCAGACGTCTGATCCTTCATCCAGACGTCTGGATAGATGTCTGACGGCTCATCCAGATGTCTTAAACAACCCAAAAAGGCCACGGGTCATTTCAATCTTGTTAACCATGTGACATGAGTCGTCTTAGTTGTTGCTATAATGACTTATTGGTCAATCCTACGAATCAAGTTTACCTTATGGAGATTCGAGGTGGATCTGAGTTGCATGTTTCCTCTCCAAGATTGGGGATTTGAGTTACCTTGGCCTTCGATAGCTTACACCCTTAGTCTCAGGTCTGGAAACCGCTTGAGATAAAGATGGTCAGGTACTATTCGGATCCAACGTTGGTGGTCGCCTAACTTCTTAACCCATGGTGACTCCCTGTGAAGACGTCATCAAACACCCTCATTTGGGTTGTCCATTTGGTGTTCACATGAGTCACCTTCTACTTTAGAGGAGTTGGCTGTGAACTGCTACACTCATTGGCCACCTAGCCCTAGCTTGTTGGGTTCAACCCTTTGCTTCCTAACTCATGTTGATCTCATGAGTAGTCCTGGTGTTTTCCCTTCTCATGGGAAATTTGATTGGGTTGGTGATCCATGCATTTGTCTGATGGTTCCCTATAGAGATACCATCAGGCATCTCTGTTGGATTGCCTTTCTAGATACTCGTTTCTGAGTCCTTAGTGATGTCTCACCACTACTTGCACGATAGACTTGTAATAGGAAACAACACCATTCTAACATAACAGTATCAAATGTTTGCGATCGTGATCATACGTTTGATCTCAGCCCGTCAAATGTCTAATGCCAAAATTAGACATCACCTGTTGCAATATTAGGGTCACTGTCCTCAACCCTAGCCCCTAGACATCCACCCCTTTATTTGACATCTAGGAACTTATGGTTAGATGTTTAATTGTCTGATCAGACATTGCTTATGACAAAATAAGGTGCCTAACCTTCTCGCCAGATGTTGCTTAAGTTGTATTATAAACTGACTAAAATACCCTTGCCATTTGTTGTCCAAACTCATTTCTGGACATCTGGAGACCCCTCCAGACATCTGACTTTCATGTTAGGTGACCTATGACACATGTTTTGAGACAAAAATGCACTTGCTACAAGAAATAACTAGTCCAGCCACCCGTCGTCCCTTGATTACAGTATCGAATGTCTGGCCATAGAGTCAAACGACCGGACTGTAATCAGTGCGACTTTGGAGGAAAACTATCCTCCAGCGACCGTCTGAAGTGGTAATCAAACAACCGATGACCCATCATCAAACATTTGATTAGCAAATCAAACGACGGTTGATGCCTACAGTGCTAATCATCTTCCTGTACTCAACTCATTTTGATTCCCGATCTCTTGGGAACTTAGGGAAACATGTCTATACATCAACCAACCCCTTATTGACTCCCTCACTTACCCCTTTGGGCCTAAAAACTAACCCCAATAAGCATCTGACCACATTTTCCAAGACATGCAACTAAGTTCTTAGATTAGGGTGTCTTTATGCACCTTCAACCCCAAGGTTATCTAGCCTAAAGGAACCTTCCATTTCCATTAGCATTTGGTTGTGATGCACCTCAAATAATTAAATTGAAAGGGGTATTTGCCCCACCTTACAATAGTGAGAAGTCGATGTTGCAATAGTTGCTCTTCCTTTTTCTCCTCCCTACAGCACCCACCTACTGCAACAGCTAACCTGCAACACACTCAACGATTCAATGGAAGCCCCAAATCGACTTCTTATTCGATTCTAATAACAAAATAACATGATGATTGTCTAAATATCCTCATGAACATGACATGCAACCCTTCTTTCATTCCTAAAACATCAAAGGAGAAGGAACCCCAAAGAGGAGTGGAGCTTTACCTTGATGGGGAGATCTAATGGGAGGTATAAGGAGCTCTCCCTCTTCCTCCAACTATCAATGGAGTTCTCCTTCTCCTTCTCCCTCTTCTTCAGGCAATTGCCATGCTCTTCCTCTCCCTGTTCACTCCTTATCTCTCTTGTTGGCAAAGGAAGGAGAAGGTATGGTGGAAGGGAGAAGGACAAATGATTAGGAGTGGCCCAATCTTTATCCAACACTTATGATTTTAATAGAATGGAAAAATCTTTCAGGTAGCCCACAGGGCTTCCCTTCTTTAACTTCTCCTTACCAACACCTTATTTCCCGTACAACAATGCCCACAACTCAACCCATTATTCCCAATTGAAATTCTTGGGACTTAACATCGATGGAGTTCAAGACTTAGGCCTTTAGTTTTCTTACTTGGGGGACCAAAATTTCCAAATTGTATTTTGGGGTGAATAAATTTACACTAATTTCCTTGATAGCCCAATTGGGCACTTAGGATCTTTGATTCACGATTTAGAAAGGATAATTATTCGATTAACCTAAATTAACTATGAAATTACATGTAGGATCTCACAACATTTGACATCTTGTCTTGACGTTTGATGAATTAATAGAGAGGACTTTGGCAACCCCTCTCCAAGAGACATCTGGGCATTCATCAGGATGTCTTATTTGGCTGTATTGGATGTCTGACATGCTTATCCATTGGAGGGAGTTGCGCCATTTAATCCAATAGCAACTGGAGGAGTTGCGTCATCTAATCCATTAACAGGTGGAGAGAGAGCCGTAGGAGCCATTTAGGGTCTCAAAGGTAAACTCCCAATCCTCTCTCAACCCATTAAACTATCGACCGAAGGATTAGGTGCCCAACCCTATTTGATAGGTCGCCCAGGCGAGGAGAGGGTTTGACGGGAAGCTATACGTCACTTCCTTCCCCTCCACAGAGGAGTTGATGAATGCCCCCCTCCTACAATGTTTCAAGTACCCCTTGCTGCGCCAATACGATGGGATTACTGACCCGACAAACTTCGTTGGGAACTACTAACAACACATGCTCATCCATGGTTGCCCCAAGGCCATATATAATGTGTCGGGTGTTCCCCTCCTTCCTAATAGGTAGTGCCCTGATGAGAACCTCATCGTGAACCCTAACTAGCACATTTTGACCTAAACAAGTATACAAAAGCTTCTACAAAACCTAAGGGAAAGCCTAAATCAAAGAACTATAAATTTGAGTATAAAGCAATTCACAAGGGGTAAAACTGTAATTTTACCAATGCAGTACACAAATGGGATTTCTAAGGGTCTAAACACAGGTCAAATGGGCTTAATAAGAGAGAAAGTGGGATGTTTTGATATGAAAAGGGTTATAGCGGCTTCTAGGAATTAAATGACATTCTGTAACCATAAAACAAATCCGCTTTAATTCACGAAGTTTCAGGCAAGATAAAAATCAATTAAACCCTCTAAAATTCATGAAAAAATATCCCCTAGGGTTTAGAACCTTCAATTTGGCCATTGGAACCTATCTTGACCTAGATTGAGAATCATACCTAATTTTTGACCTAATCTGGGTTCTTGTGCAAATTGATCGATCAAACGTGGTCAAACCTAAAATCCAACTTCACCGTTGGATTCCTCAGGTCCAAATTAGGGTTATATCAAAATTTGGACCTAAGGAAAGTTTGCCTTGACCTACTTTACAAATTGGTTCTCAAGAATTACTTTTTGACCCTTAACTTTTTGAACCCTTTCACTTAACCCATCAACTTTCCCTTCGTTCTTTTCAAACCGGTCCCTTTGCCACCCGAAGCAGCAACCCATGCCTCCGGCGACTTTGAGCGGAGGATGGCGCCGCACAGGGTATAGGGATCGGCCCCAGAAATGAGAGGAGGGTCCCCTGCGTTGTCTTCTTCCGCATGGACCCCCTTTCATGCCCTGCCAACACCCATACCTCTCATGCGAACGCGCGAGAGGCATGGGTCTCTTTTCCAGCCATGTCTCCGGCAGCCTGCCCACGCCTCCTCCTCGTGTTTCCCTCCTCGCCAACACCTATTTAAGGAGCGGCAAGGGTTGCCATTTCCTGCAAGCTTAATTTGGCCAGAGAACTCCCCTAAATTCGTCTCCTCCTCACTCCGGCCAGCAGCCAAAAGCTTCCGGCGACTCTTCCTCTCTCTTCTCGTCGCTCTACCACCATACCTGTGGCAGAGCCAGCTCCACCATTCTCCTTCGCGCCACGCCATACCAGCTGGCACTCTTCGACCCCTTCTCCTCATCATCGCCCCCTCCTCTGGCACCTTCATCTCCGGTGACGGCAAAGACGCACCGATCGCTATCTCCTCCCTTTCGTCCGCTTAGCTAGGTAAAAACTCTTCCTCTTACTCTCCCCATTATTTCCCCTCTATTAATTTGTCGTTTCAACCCCTCAACGCCAGTATCCACCCTCACCATCTCTACCTCCGACCACCAACTCTGGTGAGGCCATTTCCTCACCACAGACCATTCCACCCCTCGCCAACCGGTCTCTGAGCTTCATCACTTCCCACTGACCACCTCTCGCCCTTCCACTGACCACGCCACCCACTGAAACTAACTCCCGAACAAACCCATCCTCACGGCTGCAGAGCGACCTAGGCATGCATGCCTAGGCCGCCCCGCGGCCAGCCAACCTCCGCCTCACCTTCGCCGTGATATGGCGAAGGTTTTCTGATGTTCTGACGGAGCCGCGAGGCAGTACTCGTGCTTTCAGGTTCTGCACGCTAGCTGCCATTGCCGCCGAGCTTGGAGCGAGCTTGCTAGCAGCTCCAGGCCTCAGCAGCCCCAGGTGGGAGTCCTAGGCCGCGCAGGAGAGACTCACGCAAGGTCCCAGGTCCCCAATCGAAGGCGAGAGCTCGCGTATCACTGCAATCGCGAGGATTCCTGCTGCGGGAGAGGGCACGAAATTTAGGTGGGACTTTTAATCCCACCTCGTAAACGTTTGAGCGCGGCGCTTCGAATAAATTGAAAAAGTTCCTTACGCTTATCGGCTTCGATACGCAGGGGTCAAGTTCCTCGCCTACGCACGCAGCGCACCACGCGCTCGCACCCGCCCTTGCCCACGCTCACGCCTTGCTGGCCTGGGCCGAACCCAATTACCCGACCAAGCATTCCTCGCCCATCACCGCACGCCGGTGAGCCTAGTCCCGGGCACGTACACCCGACCCGTATACTTGCAAATGCTCTAGGAGTGAACCTTTGAGAGAGAAATAGAGAGAGAGAGACGTGGGGCAGGTAGGGGTTAGGTTTTGCCTAACCTTGTAATGTGCAGGGAAGCAGGAGAAGAAGAAAGGAGGAGCGGCTGAGGACTTAGCCGCATAGAGCAGCAGAAGTTGAAGAAGAAGAAGAAGGAGGGAGCATAGCGGAAAGAAGGCGAAGGAAGAGGTAGCTGCTGAAGAAAGAAGAAGGAAGAACTCAAGGCAGAGGAGCAGCTGAAGAAAGAGGAAGAAGACAGGAAGGAGGAAGCTGCAAAGAAAGGAAGATGAAGAAGAGAAACTAAAGACAGAAGAAAGAAGAAGACTCGTAGAGGGAAAAGACAAGGAAAGACAAAGCTGAAGCTGAAGAGGAGAGAAGCCAACCGAAGAAGGAGAAGGCACAGTGCAAGAAGAAGAAAAAGAAGAAGAAGGCCGAGCAGAGAAGAGAAGAAGAAGAAACCAAGAGGAGAAGAACCTGCAAAGGCACTGTAGTAAGGGGCAGATAAGGCAAGAAAGAAAAGGCAGAGAGAGAAGAGAAGGAAGAGAAAATAGGAGGAGAAAGAAAGAAAAAAAGGGATTTTTGTTCCCCCTCTCTTTAATTTTTTGTAAAGCAGTGAATTGTGAATTTTTATACTTCTAGAATTAAGTTTGCTCTCTGAGTTCGACCTCGGAACATTCTAAATTTTGAGTAATAAATAAAAATAAACTGACCATTGTTTTTCGCAACATACTACAATGAACATATCTTTAAAACATCGCAAAAAACACACGTCATGCCACGAGAAAAATCTTGAGAAGCTGGAGGAGGTCCACCAGAAAAAGGGGGAGACTTTTTGAGCTTACCTTACCTAGTACAATGACTAGTATTTCCACTACCGAAGGCCCCACAATTAGATAGTTATTCAGTAGTTCAAGTAGAGACTCTTAGACTGGGACTTTTAGAATGGCATGGAGGATCTCCCGCCACGTGACATGGCAGAGTGTGGGACCACATGAATCACCACGCAGATCGCGATGAGTCTTTCCACTCCTGCTTGAAGGCATCTAGGATCTTTGAAGAGCCTCAATTGGGTTAGGTGCTTGGATGGAGTGTGGAGTGTTGAGCTAGTGTGGAACTCGACAGGTGGGGCAACTGCGAACTGGACCACTTTAACTGTGACCAGTAAGGTGTTAGGAGGATTGGGACAACAAATGTTACCATGAGGATAGACACAACCACCATTAGTAATAGTTGAGGAAAGATGCATCTCAAGAGTATACCCCTTAATCGACAACTAGGAGGATATCTTGGTAGAAGTCCTCAACAATGACCAGGTGAAGCTCCTCTCGTACCTAGCATTATTGCGTCGCTCTCTCACAAATGACCTGTGCAACCGCTACTACAGGGTGAAGGGCTACCTTATGGAGAACTTCTGAGACCTTCGGGACCAAATCAAGTCCCAGATCCAGGAGGACAACCTTACCTAGTACATCCGCAAGAATGAGGTGAACAAGGGGAAGAGGGAACTTGAAGGCTTAGAGGAGTTTCATTGAGCGCATCTTCAACGATTCCGGGGCACAAACTATTGGATCTTGTGTGCTTTAAGCGAGTCATCCCAATAATGTAATGGGATTACATTTTATTTGAATAAAAGAATTAAAATTATTTACAATACATGAATTAGATTCCTTAGTACAAATATGATAACATACTTAAACAGATTGAATAAACTTGATGTATGTTTACTCGGAGATCTAAGTGGTTTGAAAGATTCGATAGCACATTAAGAAACCATTATATCTTATTCAATCATTTGTTTTATGTCTGAGTTAAGATGGTAATGTTTTATAGAGATCATCGCTTGATTGATGTTCTTGAATGGGGATTCAGAACTGTCATGCAGGTTAGGTTAAGAAGTTGATTTAATGAAACAAGAGATGATTAAATCTATTTCTAATGTTGTCATGGAGAAGACGTATCCTTTGAGTAGAGACAAATATATGTCTCTATTCATGTCTACATGCATTTAGCAAATAATGGTAAATGCACTCACCTTGGTGTTAATACTGGAAATGGTGCATGTAGGAGGGAATATGAGACATATGATCTTTCAAAGAAATTATATAAATCTACTTCATAACTGTATGTAGCGGATTTGAGATGAAAGTTCAGTTTGAATATATTAAAAAAGATAAATTTTATATATAATGGGAAAATTCTACTCATGTAAAAAATAATATTATAAAAAAAGACTGTACGATAAAATTAGACTTCAAAAGTAATATTTTCGTTTGCAGGATTGGTGGAGCAAGGAAATCGGAGATCCCTGATGCAAAAACAAGCCCATCAGACAAATCCCAACCCGTGCCCCCTTCCCCGTAGGACCCAAGCGGGTGTCTTCTTCCTCACTCTCCTCCTCCCTTCGGTCCCCCACCCCCAAGTGGCACCGTGGCGTCCAGTGCCTCTATATCCCGCTCCCCCGTTCCCCTTCCCCTCCCTCCCCACCGGTACCGTTAGGTACCGATGGTCCCTCCTCGCCCCTTCCGCCGCCTCCCTTTCAGGCATTTCCACAAACACCTCCCGCGCGCAAAATACCCCTCCTCCACCCCCTTCCCCCTCCACGCCGGCAACCTGCTCGACGAAATACCCCGCCGCGGGGAGCCCTCGCGCACCGCCCTCCTCAACCAGCTCTGCCGCTCCGGTCACGTGGACGCCGCGGAGGCCGTCCTCGCGCGTATCCTGCTCTCGGGCCTCGAGCTCTGCGCCTTCGCCTACACCTCGATGATGCTCGGCCACTGCCGCCGCGGGGACCTCCCCGCTGCCTTCGGCGTGTTCCGGAGGATGGAGGCGGACGGGCGTCCCCCGGACTCCGCCGCGTACACCATGCTGATCAACGGGCTGTGCGCGAAGGGGAGGGTGGACGAGGCGCTCGGGCTGGTGAGGGAGATGGCAGGGCGCGGCGTGGCACCCACGGTCCGCACGTACACGAGCCTAATTGTGGGGCTCTGCAACTGCGGCCGCGCGCGGGATGCGTGCATGCTCGTGCGCGATATGGGGAAGTGGGGCTGCTCTCCAAATGTTCATACCTATACCGCATTGATCAGTGGGATGTGCGGTTTGGGTGCGATGGAGGTCGCGGTTGGGTTGTTTAACGGGATGGCGAGGGATGGGGTGGCACCCAATGAGGTGACCTACAACGCGTTGATCCACGGGTTGTGTTCGAGGAGGAGGATTGGTTGCGCATTGAGGTTGTTTGAGGAGATGAGATGGAGTGGCTGCGTGCCGAATTCACGGACTCACAATGAGATCATAAAGGGACTTTGTTCGATTGGGGATGTCCAGGATGCCATGGCTCTTTTGTATAGAATGTTCAAGGTAGGCCCCACGCCGAACCGGGTAACATACAACACACTCGTGGATGGGTTCTGTAAAATCAGCATGATGAACAATGCTCTGCGTGTGGTGGAGTTGATGAGGGGTAACGGGATGGATCTTGACAAATGGACTTATACGGAGCTCATTTCGGGGTTCTACAAGAATGGGAAGTTAAGCATAGCGAATGAATTGTTTGAGGAGATGGCGAGGTGTGGTTTGCATCCGAACGTGGTCGCGTACACCGCACTGATAGATGGCTACTGCAAGGAAGGGCAGTTGGACCGTGCCATGTCTTTGCTGGAGAGGATGGAGAAGAATGGATGCTGTCCAACTGTTCAGACTTACAATGCCTTAATTTCCGGTTTTGCCAAGGAAAATAAACTGCCGGAATCACAGAAAATGTTTGGGAGGATTTCACAGCAGGGCTTGAGGCCAAATGTTGTAACATACACTACCTTGATCGATGGGATGTGCAAGAATGGTGCGATAGATCTTGCATTTGAAGTTCTGGCTGAAATGATAAAGAAAGGGTGTTCACCGAACCTTCTGACTTACAGTGCTCTTATCCATGGGTTGTGCCTGGAGGGTAGAGTTGAAGAGGGGGAGGAGATGATTATGGATATCAAGAAAAAAGGCTTTGCTCCTGATCAGGTGACTTATAATTCTGTAATCAATGCATATGTTGTTTTCAATAAAGTTGATAGTGCTTTTGCACTCGCAAGGCATATGATGCAGTCAGGGTGCCAACCCAACTTTAGGACGTACAAGGTTCTAATGAAAGGATTGCAAAATGAGTGTGTGCTGTCTGAAAGAGAAGTTGCAGCTTTGCCATCAAGCAACAGCCTGGATGATATTACAATAGATTTTGACATGGTTTCCGATCTCATGGCCAGAATAACTGTAGGTGGCTGTGGATTTGAAGCTGCTATCTGCAGTACTCTGCTTGATGGTTTGTGTAAAGAAGGAAAATGGTTAGTGGCACAACAATTGTTCAAGGTTGCAATCGACAATGATCTCTGCCTACACGAAGATGTCTACAATTCTTTGCTACATGCTGCTTCTAAATACCCTGATGTAGACAGTGCTTTAGAAATTTTGAAATTGATGTCTGTTAGAGGCTTTAGGCCTCCATTGAGTGGGTATCAGGTTTTGATATGTGCACTCTGCCAGGCAGGAAGGAGGGAAAATGCTCAAGATGCCTTTGAGGGAATGCTGATGTGGGGTTGGAATCCCGATGAGATTGTTTGGACAGTTCTTATTGATGGATTATTGAGACAAGGAGAGTTAGACATGTGCATGGTGCTTATCCGCCTTATGGAAGCCAAAGATTTTCGGCCAAGTTTCCAAACTTATGTCATTCTTTCAAGAGAAACTTCTAAAGAAGAAAATAAATCTACATGAATTTACCTGCTGAAAAATTTCAGCAATTGGTTTGCTGCAGATATTGCTGTGGGCATGAACAGCATGCCCCTTGCATAGATTAGAACACGGAATCTTCAAGGTGAACTAACCATATTCTATTTAACGCCGCTAATGGTAAGACATTGTATATACAAATCAATTATTCATTCACAATTGAGCTGATTATCTGTTGAATCATTTTTTTTCACACTCTATTTGCATTCCTCTTCATCTCTTATTACCACTAGTGAAATTAGTGATTGATGTAAAGTACGTTTTTCAGGTTATTCTTTCCTCATTTCAGGTTACCTGGAGTATTGAAGGTAAACTTTCTAGTGCTATTACTCACACAATTAAAATTAATTTGTCAACTATCTAAAATTTTAAGCTCCTCAAAGTCTAAGCTCCTTCCATAATCTATACTTGAGAATATCTTTGTTGCATCCTAGTTTGGCAACTTTTGCAAATTAATATGTTGCCTACTATAAAGAAATGACTCAGTTTCCTGCCATGGAGCTTGAGGAGATGTTATTTCCCTTTCTAGTTCATTCTTTTAAATCTCGTCTGCAAGCATTGCAATCTATTTTAAATTTACTGTTCATTTTGGAATCTTCTTCTGCTGACAACCTTGTTTCATGATTTAAGACAAGTTTACATGATTGCATATTTCCCTGGCAGTAAACAAGGGCCAAAACCTCGGACTGAAGTCCTGCAAACTGGTTCTGACTTAATACTGAAATACTGCACGCATCTTGTAGGACATACAATTTCTTATCAGCACTTTGTCACTGTGTGCCAGCTAGCTGGAGTAGCTCGTTGGTACTTGACTGGAAGATGCCTGAATGACCCAATCTTGCCAAGGTAATTCGCTGCTGCCAGTGTTTACAACTTTTACATCAAGGTAAGCCTCCTTATAAGCCTAACTAGTTGATAGGCCTGTGCTTCGCGACAGGAATAATATTATTATCGATGGAATGTTATATCATAACGAACCATGGTATATGTATGCGTAACATGTCAAATGTGTCATGTCTTTCAAGCAAATGTGTATTTGAGATTTCAAAACCCTGTGTACTTGAGATTTCGAAACCTTGTGTTTTTGAAATTTCTAGATGGAAGAAAGAGACATTTTTATATTTTTTGTTTTTAATTTTTTTTTTAAGTAAATGGGAGGGGTTCTTGTGAGTAGTTGATTGAGTGGGATTTGATGGGATGATGCCTATGTCCACCCAACTGAAGATATAAGGAAGAAGCATTATTATTTTTTTGTTTTTGGTTTTTTTAAAGCAAGGAGGAGGGGTTCATCATATTTTATTTGTTGGGTAAGTAGGATTTAATTTGAGTGAGACAGAAAGAGGGGGAGAGAGTTGGGGAGGACATGATGCGTCAAATGTGTACCTGAGAATTCGAAATGGAATGAAGAGGTATTTTTTTATTTTTTGTCTTTGATTTTTTTTAAGCAATGGGGAGGCCCTGCAAGTAGTTGGGTTGGTGAGGTTTAACGGGAGAATGACACCTATATCCACCCAAATGGAGATGTAAGAAAGATGCGTTCTTATTTTTTGTGTTTTTACATTTCTTTTTTGTTAAGGAAGGGGGAGGGGTTATCATAATTTAATTGTTAGGTATGTGAAATTTAATTTGAGTGAGAGAGATAGGAGAGAGTAGGGGGCATGACGTGAAGGAAGGAGGTGGAGAGGAGGGGAAAACCTTCCTTTCGTATAAATAAAGGATAGAATATATAGATAAAATTAGTAGACATAGCAGTGGTGAGGAAATTATGTAGGTATGTCACTTGATTTAAGAGCAAGGGAGAGAGAAATGGTTGGAGATCATTTTGAGAGAGAGAGAGAGTAACATGGTGTATTCGGTGGGAGAGGGTGGGTGGGTTGGGGAAGGAGGATGGGGGAAAAGATGTGGGTTTGACACTTGTCAAGCCAAAACCTTGTTTTAGTGTAGAGTAATAGATAGGTAAGCAAACAACAAAACTCCTCTTAGTCATTGTACTTTGCATGCCCTTTGTCAAATTAAAAATCTTTTAGAAATGGAATAATAAAGTTGTAGTGACTCACTAACATCTGATGCACTTAGTTTTCATTCATCACGAGGTCAATTGGACTATGTTTTAGGCCTTCATTGAAAATGCGAGAGGCATGCCTGCTTGTATACTATCACTGGTGCCACCTCTTTTCAAGGTTGGAATGACAACCAATGTCTGTATGGAGTCCTTGTACTGCCATTGTCTTGTTAGAATACGTTTTCATGAACCAAAATACTAAATCACATCCTTATAAAAAAAATGATAACAAAACTAAATCATATAATAGTTTCTATCTTGGTCCTTTTTGAAGAGCCTTGGAGGTCACACCGTCGAGGCCACCGAGGGTTATCAAAGAATTTGTAAACCTGGGAAACATAATATAGTTACGAGAAAATAAAAATATACAAGCAGCCACATGAACATAGGGGATTGTTGATCTCGTTCCACTCGATATGGGTGTATGTTTGAAGAGGGGATTTAACCCTCAACATCCACTATAGATGGGATTGATATGTGAGTTATAGGCTTAAGAGCCTTTGGGTTGCCCCCCATTTGGTCTATCCCCATTGGGTGTCCCCCTTCCATGTGGGTATGGGACCCAACTTCTAGAATACATGATGTGGGAGGTTGCACACTTAGAGATGTAACCACCACAGTAATGGGGAGTTATAGAGACATAATGGGAGTTATTGCATTGACTTGTAATTGCTCGGTGGTCCACGCCTCTTTGCATTTGGCACGAGTCCAAGCGGGTTAAGGTGGTATGATCATGAGCCAGTTGAGCTTATTCGTGAGGGTAATTTCTTCCCTCATCAGTTGCCCCTACTCTTATAGTCTGGCTGTGTCGACTATGAGAGTAAACTTCTTTCTTTCTTTGTCCTCGCACGAAGGTTACCCTTGTCCCCAGTAGCTATTGCTTGGTAGTGCCGTGGGTAGGTACTTTATTGCTCCCTCCCGCCTTTTGGGAAGAGTTGTTTGCAAACCGTCTCCTGAAAATCATGTGATTAGTAAAAAATATAAGTTGTAATAGAAGTGTGGGAGTTCGTTTCTCGACTTCAAATTTGATCTCGACCCATTATTTGCACTGACGAAACAGTACTATCTAGGCACTCTTCGGGTCCTGAAGAGGTAGCCCACAGTAGGGTGTCAAGATTCTTCACACGGAGTCGATGCTCGCAAGGGGCCTGGGGTTCGCTCTGGTTGGGGTACCCATTGGCAGCCTGTCCCATGCTGATGGCGCATGCTTGTTGGGAACACGAGGTGGTTTTTCAGTCTTGATGCATACTGATTCACAGGCAGGTGGGTAGATAAGTGGTATAAAGAAAATATAAAATTTGCAAAGATAAACATCTATTTTATGAAATAGAAAAATTTTACTTATCTTTGTATGAGAGGAGGGATGCATGGACCATCGTTTGGCTGTTGATGGGCTTATTAGTCTCGTAAAATTTTCCTCCCCCTTTTTTTTGTAATACCCCCTTCTTACATTATATAAGGGCCAATTTGAAAAAATCAAGTGGGGGTGGAGGTGAGTCCATCTCCCCTCCAGCAATCGGCAATGCTTGCTCAATTTAAGCTTGATGGTGACTTATGTATTCACCATGTTGCAAAAAAAAAAATTGTGCAATGGGCCTCTGTGATGTGGGCACAATGACATTGTAGAAGAAAAGGTGAAAGCACAAGTTTTTTTTTTTTAAAGGAGGGCAGCCAGTTAGAGAAATGTCCAATCGACCCTTCTCCCCACATAAATGCATTTGTCCTTATTGAGGGGGATCCAATGCAAAGCTTGTGAACTGGCCCTTCTCCCTGCATCATCTTCCACATCGTCAGTGTGGCCTGAAGTTAGTTTTGCACTGCTGGAAGACGGATATGCTGGTTGTAGGAGGAAGGAACTAGTTGATGGCAGAAAGGGGTCAGCTGTTCCTTCAATACGGATATAGCCATGGCAGATGGGAGGAAGAAATAAGGACGTGACCATTGTCTTTGTCGACTAGCTGGTGCCCCAAAGCGGGAGTCGGATTGGTGTTTACTAGGCTTAATGGGTGGGCGGTCGTTTTTCTAGCTGGGTGGCACCCATGATGGGCATGAGGAGCTGCCAAGATGGAGTTTGCGAGGTGGAGGGACATTGAGTCCATCCGGAGAAGGGAGGAGTCGATTGTTGTCATCGCCAGTCAATGCTCATGGTTGACGGAGGAGGGGGAGTCGATTACCTTATGGACCAGTCGACAAAAGGGGCAGACGACCACCATCAGCTGGCCCAAAAGTGGGAGGCATAGAGGGGTAGATGGCCACCATTAGTCGGTCGTTCCCTTAGTGGCAGCACACATGGTAGGTGGAAGGAGCTTTAGCCAGGCGTGGATGTGGTTAGGTGAAGCCTGCCGGTGAGGTGCCCCTTAGTGAAGCCAGTTGAATGGTGGGAGGCGCCAATGTAGATGGGGTGGTTTGCCAGGGCAATAGGAACCCCTTGCAGGGGACTTTGCTGAGGGTCCTCGCCGCCTGAGATTTTGGCGGGAGGGTGGCCCAAAGGAGGAGCCTTCAAGGTGTTGAAGGCATGCCACCAAAGAGATCTCACAAGCGGGAGGAGCCTCGACAGAAAAAAATGTTGGCCGGAAGGAGCTTCAATCGGAGGGAGCAAAGCCATGCTCGGTAGGCGTAGATGAAATCACCTTATGACCATGATGCACACACCTTCCATTGTCAAGAAGGGCTTCCTAACTTCCTTCTTGCAGCCGTTGCAGAGGGTGTGCACCTTCAGGACACATGTTCGGAATGTGTTCCTAGTGAACATAAAAATATGGAACATAACATTCCTTGACAAAGATGGCAGCACATAGAAAAAAATAATTATACTGTTGCTCTTCAAGAGGGTGGGAAAAACAATTGGCCAACTTGGATGGCAATCAGTGGCCCTGCCATTCTGATGGTGGTGCCCTTGATTTGGTCATTGGTTTTTTTTCTTTTGATTCCATCGATGGAATTAACGTTTGGTGGAGAGGGGAATTCCTATCCTCTTCATGAAGAGGGACAATGAGCCTTATTAAATATCTAATGGTGAAAATTGATGGGAAAAGGAATTCCTTTGATGAGTGGAACTTGCTGGGGTACCTCTGTCGCAAAGGTGAGACTTTAGGCGGATTTGGGCTTAGACGACCTACTCTTGGGGTAGGCGGTACCCAAAATCAAGGATCTTTTCCTAGTCGTAGAGGGAAAAAATGCATCTCACTCCATGGCCTTTTGTTGATGTTTCCCATAGACGACGCCATTTGATGGGCCTTGGTGGCTGCAGTTGAGGCCGACGAGGGCCATTAAAGAATTTGTATACGTAGGGGACATAATGTAGTCACGAGAAAATAAAAATATACAAGCAGTGACATGAACATAAGGGATTATTGATCCAGTTCCACCCGGTATGTGTATACGTTTGGAGAAGGGATCTAACCCTCAACATCCATTATAGATGGGATTGATATGTGAGGTATTAGGTTGAAGAGCCTTCGGGTTGCCCCCCATTCGGTCTGTCCCCATTGGGTGTCTCCCTTTCATGTAGGTATGGGGCCCAACTTATAGAATACATGATGTGAGAGGTTACACACTTGGATATGTAACCACCATAGTAATGGGGAGTTATGGAGACATAATGAGTTATTGCATTGACTTGTAATTGCTTGGTGGTCCGTGCCTCTTCGCATTCCCGTGTGGATTGAGTCCAAGTGGGTTCGGGTGGTATGTTCACGAGCCAATTGAGTTTATTTCGTGAGGGCAATTTCTTCATCATTTTTCCTTTTCTTTTTTGCTTAACTTGGCATCTGAGTAAGCTGTTCTTTTATTTACAATTTTTGTTCCTAAGTCCCTTGTAGATTGATGAAGAAAACTCCGAGAATTGCATTTCATGCCATCATTGTTTGGCACCTTGACATAGGAATCCCTTCAAATTCCCAGTTACTTCGATATGATTACCTGATTGTCCTTTGCTATTCCAACTCTAGAAGCCTGATCTAGTCCTCCCACCATATTCTATGGGATCCTTATATTTTCAAGAAGCATTCAACTGTAATGGCTTTGTCATACATGGATCTATTTTGGCATCAAGAAGTTGATTATCTATGGTTAGTGAATTGTAGCCAGCTTCGATATTAACAAATTACAAGCACTGCATACTTAACTATTTCACCTTTTAGTGCTCAATATTCTTTGTACTATGCTTTACCCTTATTGATTGGTTAAGTTGAAGGGGTGTAAGATCCCGAGGGGAAAATGTGGTAAATTTGATTTCATAAAGAGGGTCAAAGGGAAAAAAATATCACAGTGACCCAAAACTATACATAACATTAAGAGAATTTATAATATTGTAACACCTGCTACTGCATTTTGGCCTCTTTTGCCCAGTCCAGGATTTTATGATGGGGACTACAGGGGGCCTTCTCCTTTGACTGTGACAAGCTCGGCCATATAACTGAGCTTGCGATGTAGAGCACGGGTGAGGGAGCAGCTCGAATGAGGCCTATTTGAGGGACAATGTGGCAATGCAGCATGAGATAAGCTCAGGGGGGATACCTGTTGTATGGGCAAAATGATGGTTGCAGGTCAGGTGGTTCTGGTTAAAAGGGGGGTGCCCTTACTGTGTGTGCATTTTTTTTTCTTTGCTTGGTGTGTGTGGGGGTGGGGGAGGGAAGGGGCAGGACAGTCAGTGGAGATGAAAGTGAGGCTCGGAGTTTGGGCTAGGGGGCTTGAAAAAGTGCAACAATAGGAGTTGATGATAGGGGTTTGTTAGGGGGAGATACCATAGAAGGCAAGGTTGTGAGTAGTGATCCATGAAGATCCTAACTTTGAATGTTCGGGTTCTGAGGGACCTTAAAAGAAGAGGGGTTTCAGGAAGTTATTTGGTGGAGTGGGGAGCAGATGTTTCCTTGTAAGCAACTATTTGCAAAATTGCAATTATGATAGTCCATTAAGGAAAGATGTTTTGATAAAATTTGTGGTGATAAATTCCTTGGGTAGATCTGGTGGCTTGGTTGTTACTTGGAAAAATGAGTTGTTCAAGTTGGAAAATAAGTAGGCTGAGAGACATCCTGGCGTAGCTTTATCGAGAAGGAGGACAAATGGGTTTAGATTTCATGCTGCTTGTGTATATGGGCCTTTTGATTTGAATTTTGAACTTTAGGAGGACATTAGGTTGGCAGCTAGATTTCTTGAAGACATCTTTTTTGTTCGATGGTGATTTTGTGTGATGATACTTGCTGAGGACAAATCGAATGATTTGGGTAGAGGGGAAGAGGTGGATATCAGTTTTCCGGAGTTCAAGGAGGCGTTGGCAGAGTTGAATTTGTAGGAATCGGGTCCAACCAACTAGATCTACACTTGAAGAAGCATGACATTGCCTTCCTCAAGGTCTAGGTTAGGTTCTGTGGTTTGCTAGAGCTGTTGGAGGCTTTGTGTACCAGTGGCTCTTTCCAGACTTTCTCAGAACTTATCCTGCTTAACTGGATGATGAGCAAGGAGTTGGAGACCATCCTCATATTTCAAGTTTGAAATGTCATTGCTGCTGGAACCTGGGCTCAAGGAGTTGGTGGTGTACTGATGGCGGTCCATTCTTGCCTCTGGCTTGACATCTTTTACTTTGGCAAAAGGTTTTCAGGATTTGAAGGTTCACCTCATTTCTTGAAAAAAGAGGCTGAAGTAGAAGTGAAAGTTGAGGAAGATGCATGCTCTTCGGATGTCTTATGAATTGGACAAAACTGAGGATGGATTGTTAGAGAGAGTTTCTATGATAGGTTATCGAGAGGATAGGGAGAAAATAGAATGCCAGTGATGCTCATGATAGTTGTCATTGAGAGGGGGGGGGGGGGGGGGGGGGGGTGGTGGATCCAAGACATGCTTATTCTGTATGGTGGCAAATGTGTACAAATGGAGGAATCTTATCTAGAAGGTACAGGTACATGGCTGAGTTTGCTATGCAGAGAGGACGTCGAGGCTTATGCTGTGAAACACTTTCCGGCCTTTGCATATAGGCATCTTAGGAGTACATAGAGGTGGACAAGAAAGGGTGCACAATCTCTTTTGGCTGAGCAATCCAAGTTTTTAGTGCATCCTTTCTCCGAATGTGAGGTCAAAGAGGCTCTTTTCCATCTTAATGTTGAAGGTGCTCCTGGTTTAGATTTTTTCCTGTACTTTTCTTCAAAGAGTTTTGGTTGCTTTTGGGTCGAGATTTGATGGAGGTTTTGAAGGAGTTCCTTCATGTCTTGCAACCTCTTGTCCTCTTGAGAATTAGATTCACAGGTGTGAATTTGGTGTTAGCCTGATACATAGTTATTAAAGGTTGCCTATGTGGTCTAATCATAAACAAGCAATTTTGTATACCTTAGAATAAATATCTTACGACATGAGACAAACAAAGACCATAAGTAGAAATGTACAACAAAGCAAATCAAAGAAATTCTTTTGTGACATATCTTTATATGGATTCAATAAAATTACTGCAGATGCATAGTTCTTTTCTTACAACTTATGTCTTCAAGTTCTTGTAGTTGGCTTCTCCTTACATGTGATTCTTACTTGAACAAACATTGGTGGGATGGCCACTCCACCTGAAAGTAGGTCAAAAAGTAGAGATGAGTCAAATGGTTTAGTAGGGACATAGCATAATTCTATTATTATCAAGAGACAATATAGTACAGGGGTTCTTCATTTGGCTTAATTCTTTCTCTTTATATTACCTTTATGTCCCCTACCCCTTAGTATGATTCCCCCACTATAGAAGCTACCATTCTATACTTAATTCTTGACCTCTCTCACTTGTCTCTTAGTTCTCTGACCTTTAGAGTCCTTCCTTGATAATCCATAGAGATTTCGTTGTACCCTTTTTTTCTAGCTATTGTTTATGTGAATTCCTCCTTAATCAAGGAAGAAACATTGTGAACACAATTTATTAATGGGGTTACCTTCCAAGGATTTTAACTTACAAGTAGTATAACTGGGTCCCGAGGATGCCACCCTCTATCACTACTCAAGATCCTTGGAAAACTATTTCACTCAGGATTGACTAAGTAAGAGTTGTAATTGTGCAACATCTTTTAACGGTAGGAGTAGATTGAAACCAAGAATGCTTGACCTCCTATAAGGAGCAATCAATTAACAAGTATTGTGAAGTACTATTCATTGAGGAAAGAACTAGAGACCACAACAAAACTCAACAAAACCAAAAGCATCACAGTACCATTGTCCTTCCTAGAAATGGAAACATTGAATGCATCTTCTTGCTCCATCATTCAACATTGATCTATTACGTTCAGCACAGTTATTCGTATTTCATCTTTTTCTTCCAAGCTAATGCCATTTCGTATCATCACTGATTCCGCTATTAGGGAATCATAGCTTGGACCTCTCATTGCTTCTCAGCAACTGCTAGTTCTTCTTGGAGCCTGGTGATTTGACTCTTGGTATGGTCCTTGACTTTTATAGAGTAGAGTATTAATTAGTCTAGTGTTAATCCTTTCTCCCATCTCAAGTGTACTCCACATCTACTCTCTGGACGTTCTCAATCTTGTTTATTCTTGTAAGCGCTGTTTGGCCATAGCCTTGCCCTTTGACCGTGACTTTAGGTCATTGGTTCCTGACCAACAACCTTAATTGGGAGCTTGTCCAGTGCAAGGTCTAATCTTGATGGTCATAAACCATCGAAACCTATTTGAACAACTTTGTTCCAGCAAACTTTCCTGATCACTTCATTCTAACCAACCAAGTGTATTCCTGTCCTCTTGATCCACATATTTGTGGCCTCTGGCTTGAGACCTCAATACCCCATTTGGTACTAAAAACATGCCGTACTATGGAAAATGCCCATCCTAATAATTCATGGGTTATTATCATCCCCTTAACAGTTCATTCATGTACATCTCGTCCTCCTTTCATTCCATATGTTCTTTGGTACCAAGTACCGTTAATTAGACCTTTTGCAAACTATCTAATGATGATCTTCAAGTATTTAATGTTACTTTTGTTGAGTTTTAGCCTTCACATGAAATGAATATGTTAGGAAATAAAATTAAAGATATATTGAGTGCCCTATTTTTAGTCCTTGTTATTTTTAGCAAACAAGTTATTGCCTTTTATTTTAGTCCTTATTTTCAGTAGACAAGTTATTATACTTTCCTTGTATGCTTAAGCTTTCTCTCTATATAAAGAGGGCCAAGGCCTCATTTTCAATACAACAAAAATTATGAAGTTAATTTTTTCTTAACATGGTATCAGAGCAACGATATTTGATCGATGGTTTGGTAGCTCACCAAATATCCACCACATATGATTCGATCACCAATGACTTGGTGATCCATGAAGATGATTGGCGAGGAGATCACCGGCAACAGCTACACTGCAAGGAGATCTAATGGTACTGCTGTTGCCTCCACCTCTTGTCGCATGGCCTACAATGCCGTCAATTGAAGGAGAGTCCATTGGTGGTTTTCTATATGTGGTGCCCATGTGATGAGCCTTCTCTCATGGGGTACCTTTAAGTTGATGAGGGTGATGAGTCTTCTCTTACCATTGGTAAAGAGTTTTTCCCTTGTTGGCATGACGAGCCTCTCTCGTACAACTTGAGTTTGTTTTGCTAAAGAAAGGTAAAATTCAGATTAGATCGAAGTTTGTTTCTCTGTTCTAGATGGATTAAGGAGTAACAAGAGGCTTGGATCATGGGTCATTGACTCGGGTGCCTCGATTCATCTCATTGGAAGAACAAATGAGTTGAAGAATGTTGCTAGGATACGGGGAATTCGAGAGGTTCGGGTGGCCAATGGAGCAAACTCTCTAGTTATTGCGATTGTGGAAATTCAGGTTTCCCCTACTACGAAGATTGCAGATATGCATTGTGCCTTGGAGTTTCCCATGAGCCTGTTGTCTAGTAGTCGGATCTGTAGTGACCTCTAGTGCAGGGTTGTGTCTGATGATAGGCACTGCTACATCCGGGATAGACGCACCAATGAGATCAGTGGTGGTAGGATAGAGAGAGACAGTCTCTATCACTTGGACACATTGACACTATTTGCTGGAGTTATGTCCATAGCCAGTGACCCCTGGCTTTGGCATAGACGGCTCGAGCATTCCTTGATTGGGAAGATGCGCTAGATGTATCTTGAGTTACCAGCCTTGTTGACTTTGGAGTGCGAGGATTGCTAGATGGGGAAGCATCACAGGAGCACCTATTATCCGAGGCATAATGGTGTGAGTACCATGCCCTTTGCACTAGTCCGTTGTGATGTTTGGGGACCTGCGCAAGTGCATACTACAGGAGAACATAGGTATTATGCAGTATTTATGGATGTTATAGTCATCTTACCTGGGTTTTCCTAATAAAGTCCAAGTCAAAGATTCCATAGATTATCTAGAGATTCTCTGTTGAGGTACAGACGTAGTACTCTGCAACAATCAGAGTTTCTCTGATTGATAATGCTTTGGAATTTGTTCAAGGAGATGCAAGAGTTCTTTAGTGCCCACGGGACCATTCACCAGACTTCTTGTGCTCACACATCCTAGTAAAATGGTGTGGTTGAGTACAAGCTGAGGCATCTTCTTGATATTGCGTGTACATTGATGATCCACATGCAGGTACCTAGACAATTCTGTGGTGATGCTATTTTCATTGCTGTGTACCTGATCAATAGGGTTCCTGCTTCAGTGCTCCATGGGTGTGGTGGGCCCATATGCACAGGTCCCCTGAATCACAACCTGGCCCTATGACAATGTGGTGGAGTGATTTGATCTCATTAATTTGTCACAACCAATTACATATAGAGGATAGATTGTAAAATAAGAAAGTAACAAAAGCTTGAGAAGACACAAAAGCATCTTTCTAGAGTATCCTTCATCTAAAATATCCATTCTTTGGTGGCTGTTTTCATTGATTAATTACATTTTTTGTGCATGTTCAACTTCTTTATTTATACTCTATTGAAAGGGTGGATTCTGTAATAATGCTCAAAGCTACTACTAAATTATGACTTATGAAAGGCATCTGTGCAGATGTGGAACACTAATAAAAAGGAAGAAGCAGTGTTCTGGCTATCTACACCTGATGCGTGGGTTCTGGACCTTATGAGTTATGATTCACTTCTCTGTATGCATGTGGCATCAAGAAAGAGGACATATGGAAAATAACCTGTATGTGACACAAAAGCATCTTTCTAGAGTATCCTTCATCTAAAATATCCATTCTTTGGTGGCTGTTTTCATTGATTAGTTACATTTTTTGTGCATGTTCAACTTCTTTATTTATACCCTATTGAAAGGGAGGATTCTGTAATAATACTCAAAGCTACCACTAAATTATGACTTATGAAAGGCATCCGTACAGATGTGGAATAGTAATAAAAAGGAGGAAACGGTGGTCAGGCTATCTACACCTGATGCGTGGGTTCTGGACCTTACGAGTTATGATTCACATCTCTGTATGCATTTGGCATCAAGAAAGAGGACATATGGAAAAATAACCTGTGCGGGACTTATTTTGTTTCTTTTCCTTTTACAATTTAGGCCTGATTGACTTTTTTTTGGGTTATCAGATATATCTTGCAAGTGTTTACATTGCTTACAAGAATTGCATTGAAGATGCAGGTATATACCAATTTCGTCAAAAATACCGGTATGTTGGTGTCATAAAGACTTGCACAGGTGCTGACTGATTTATTGGAATTGCACCAAACAGAGATGAATCATCTTGGTGTGACATAACTGCAAGGTATGGATGGAGGTTCTGGTGTTTGTAGGGAGGGCAGAAAGGCCATTTCTAGAATGTATTGTTCAATTAGTTACAACACTCACATTCATGTTCCAGATATCACAATAACCGATTTTACTTCTCATAACCGTTTTTCATTCATGCATATCCTTATAGATTTATTTTTATTTTTTCCCTGATTTTGTATGATTTTCCCCTATATGCATGTACCTGATTCAATCACATTCCTTTGGATACTCATGGGGTTGAATGTAAGTTTTCTCTGTGTATTCTCTTGTACAACAAGAAGCCCACAACAATTCATTTGATTGATACAGAAATGTTTTGAGTACTTAATATGTAATAGTAATGCTGTATACAGATATATGATATGAAATGTACATTTATATTTTCATTAAACAGCCTGCTTGGTTTTGCTATGCAATTTTGTGATGTATTAGCAAATGACCTGTTTGTGCTGTCTTTTACGCAGCAAAGAAGTGCCAACTTGCAAATTGATAAAGTTGAACTTGTTAAAAGTAGGGTATAGTATAAGAAAGATTTGAAATTGGAAACAGAAAGAATTGGAATCGGAAACATACTTATGATGTAATTAACAGAGCTAAAAGTTTTATCTGAACTCATTAGCCTACAAAAGCTGCATAAATAAGACTATACATATACGTGCTTTAAGGTCCAAGAATTTTGTGACTATAGATGGGTGCATGTGTGGTTCCTAAATGTTTATTTTCATATCAAATTTTGATGTGACCGTCACCCTTAAAAGAAAAATGGAATTGGGAGAGGCAAGTGATATAGAGAAGCGAAGGGAATGTGATTCCAAGTGTTAGAATATGTTTTGTTATTTTAGGGTGTCTTGTTAATTCTTATTTTCTTTTGGACTTTTGATAAATACACATTTATTTATGATAAAATATCTATTTATACATGTTCCTAAGCCTATAGATGCATTCCATATTATAAATATTGCATAGTATGTATCATTATTGCACTTAGGATATATAGTATAAATTATAGGTTAATTCGCTTCTTTTTTTAGCTAGGGAGAAGGAGATTTATTCTGGGGCCTTGGATTGTCTATCCAACCGTACAGATCTGATCAGGACGACGATCGGAGTCCAACGCCTCCGAAATCGCCTTGATCAGAGTTCTGTGGCATCATATGCAGTCTGAGAAAGATCAATGGCTAGGGGACAATGCGACATCTCTATTGGCTTCAGATGAAAAATTCGATCGTACGGATGGATCCGAAACGACGATCATAGTTTGACAATGTGGAAATCATCTCGATCCAACATCCGTAGCAGCCCCAACAAAGAAAAGAAGATGGACGGCCTAGATGATGCCACGCGGCATCATCTAGGCCGCCTAAGGCCAATCGCAGGCTCTCCTCATCATCTGTGCCCTTACATCTCAGCTGTTGGATTAAGATCCAACGGCTGGGATCTACCCTCCATGGATGAAACAACTCTCCCTTCATATTCTAAAGCGACGAGTCACATCAATTCCTAGTCGTTGGATCATCATCCAACAGTTGGGAAGCATCCGTGCCCTTAGCAGTAGAAGTGTTCACGCGACACAAAGGAGGCCTTGGCGTGGTGGTCTTGCAGTGGCTCTCAAGGGAGGGACGTGCATTCAAGACTCCACGCTCCCCCCTTTATTCCACAGAGTGCACCTGATTTGAATAAGGACCGCACGATTTTGATTGTGCGGCCTTGATGGAGCGAGCGGACCATCTGGGGTGCTGCTTGAAGGTACGATTTGGGCGCTCCATCCACGATCGAATGACGGACATTGCCCTCACCAGCAAAGAGCGCGAGCTGCGCGATTTGAAGCAAAAGAGCGCAATCTCAAGCATTCATAAGGTGTGATCTGGAGCGTACATCCTTGATCCAACGGCCTGCATCGCCTCCCGTGCGAGCATGCACGCTTAAGGCGTGATTTGAGAGCCTTCTGCATGCGATCGAAGCTCCATCACAGCCGCACGATGAAGATCTGGGGCTGCAGCTGCTCGCGATTCCACAGCTGGGGATGCTCATCAGTGCTCTAGCAGGTGCGTGGGACATGCATGCATGTCCCATGCATCCCCATTAAATCCCATGCACGAAATTCACCCCTCCCACTATAAAAAGCCCTACATCCCTCCATTCATATGCATCTCTTCCTCTTCTTCCTACACCTCCTCCAAAGCTCTAAGGAGTTGGTCCTAAGCTCGGGATGCTTCTTAGAGTAGAAAGTAAAATATTTTCCCACTTTTCACCTCCCTTTGTGGAGCATCCTGTGGCCGTTCTCTCAACCCTATGCGAAAGTAGATTTTCATTGTGACGCTGTCTTGCCTCATCCTCCGACACCGTTCTTCCTTCAACTCCTCACCACTTTCATCCAGGCACTGTTGAAGTGAGTCATCCTCCAAGCAGCCGTCGATGGGGATTCTTCTCAACTCATTCTATCTTTTATCGCTTTCTAATGGTCTTATCCTTTAAGATTAGTTGTAATAGACTCTGGTTATATACTGATATTCTCTCTCTTTAATTTGTAGAGTAGATTAGTTAGATAAATTCTTGCCTACTATTCTATTTATCTAAAAATACCAAAAAAATTACAAAATATAAAACACCAAAAACAAATAAAAGCAAACATGGATTTTCAAAACCAAATGTTGGCTTCTCTGTGTTTGACTTAGGACTCACCTTGAGCTTTGGTTATAAATTTTATCTGGTAGCAGATTTTGACGCACTACGACGATGGGTTTTCAATTCAAATCTTTTCGTGTACGAAATCACGCTTACCATTTTGGCGTTGTTGCCGAGGAGGTAGTGCTCTTTGATTTTTTCCGCATCTTCCGCCTTAACTTTTTAGCTCACTTTGCTCCTTTCTTTCGGTGATTACAAGTACTCTTCTAAGACGAGTCAAAGTGGAATAGATTGGAGTAAAGTGCGGTTAGAAGGTTCTTTAAGTGTATTCCCTCATTCCCCATACCCTAGATTTCATTTTGCCATACTAATAAATCAAACTCAAACCAACTTAGGTGCTTGCATAAACCCTAGGTTAGAAATTGGTTGTTTGATTGTTACTCCACCCACCTCACCCCCTTGCATATATATATATATATATATATATATATATATATATATATATATATATATATATATATATAGTTCTTTATTTGATTGTGGGACAAATTAAAATCTATACACCTCACACACCTACAATTTCTCATCCTAAGGCGCACAATTACTTTGATTCTATCACTTAACCGGGATCTGACTTGTGGACCTGGTACACTTCAACTTAATATGCATAAGTGAGTAGAAATCTGATTAGGTTAAGACATTGTGTCTTAATCTGTGGTGTGACTAGGCCAATTGATCGATTCGTTTGGTCCGCACCACTCAATTTAAAACTGATTCATCAAGTAGCTTGCCAGTTAGGATTTAATTTTTAGGAACTAACCAGGCATTCCACATTTTTTTTTAAAGTTTTAAAGTAATATATCATCACCGGTACTTTCAAAATTTGGTGTGTCTCTTGAACTTGATTGAATACATCTAAAGTTGAACTCTAAAAGTTATTAAACAAGGACAAACCTTAAAAGACATTATCAAAACCTTATTTGAAAATCCTGGTTGTGCACGTACACACATATTAATTGATTTTTAAGGGTACAAGTCATCTAAAGGGCCCATCGGATTCCAAGAGCATAATCATCTCAAGCCTAATTAAAACTGAGTAGACGTTGGCCTTAAGGATTAACTCGCTTTTTGGGACTCCAACTGAGATTTTTTTCGATTAATCTTCTTCTACCGGTTCATCTGATGTCTAACTAGGGGAATAGTGTTAAACGATCGCAGTTGGGGGTATCAAAGGAACCAGAGGCGTAAGCCAAAGGAAGAACATTCTCCCCAATCCCTCCTAACTGGTTGGATTGATCAGATAGAAGTAGACCAAATTGTTTCTTCCATCTCAAGACAGGTTTTGAGAGTTTGTAGGTCTTTAGGCTACCCACCTAAGGACAGAATTGGTTTGATTGTACTGCAGGGCACCTCTCTTTTCTGTTTTCCCTCCTACTTTATCATCTATTCTTTCACACCACACTTGCATTTCCAATCCTACTCTCTTACCACCACTTATCCCCAACTTATCCTCAACATGATTACTATCTTGACTCAACTTATGATTGCCTATCTACTAGTTGGAATAACTTTGATTGGGGATATGATTCCGGACCTCAATGTCCAGGACCTAACCCTGGACATCATGACTATGATTATTATCATTTCCAGAGCTACATCGATTATAAATCACCGCCTTCTTACGAACAAACCAACTCGATTTACAATTAGGAAGGATATGATGATTATAACACCTACCCTCTCCAGGATTATACTGAATATAGGCCATCACCCTTCTTTGAATAACCCGAAGCAACCTATTATCATGGAGGGTCCCAAGAACCTCAATTCCTTGACTCTCTTAGATTGAACCCAAACTCACACAACTTTGAATCAAGCCATTCGATTCAGGTGAACCAGGTCTAAGATAAGGTGTTGGCTAACTTGAGGAACACTATACAATCTTTAGAAGTTCAGCCAACGCCATGCACTGAAGCATTGGAGCCTATGATCAAAATGAATGACGATCGTAATAGTTATTTATTGGATTGGCTTTAAGATATTGAAGATAAGGGCCCAGGTGAGTTTTTACTTGGGAAGTTGTCAAGATTGAGGATGGAATTCCTGGTTGCCCTAGTCCAATCTTGGGATGATTCTCAGGATGAACCCCCTTTAGGAGAGCCAATGTTAGAATCCGTTCAAGCACCTATCGGGGGGGACACATTTTATGAGACCGAGGATGACCAGGTTGATTTAGAGCAACCGATTGAGGATGATGTGATTCTCACTCGAGATTCCCGAGTCGGGAAATGAGGAAAAATGTCTCCATGGACTAGGAAATGACAGATAATTTTAAGACATATAAATGAGGATAAAAAATTCTTTAATTCTGAGGGTGAGGAATCTCTTAGTGAAGTTTCACTTGAAGTTAAGGAAAATGATTTTAGTGAGATAAGTGGGCCTGGGAAATTTGATGAATCATTTGATAGCCCGATAATTGAGGAAGTTGATCCAACTGGGGCTGAATGGAGGATTCCGATCCTGAGTTTTTGGATGATTCAATCAATAGCCCCATTCCTCAACCACACCCCATTGAGCATAATGATGATTTTATTCTTAAGGTTATTAAATTCAAGTTAATTATGATCCATCCACACTTGTTAGGCTTAGATGGGGTGTATAACAACCTGGAGGTCCCGGAAACATTGATTTTAGAGGAGAAGAGTTTGGAAGTTAGATTATGGGAAGTGAATTACGAGGGAATTGGAATTTTGGACCCAAGGGTTCTTGTTGACCTGAAGTCACCAACCTTCTATCAGAACCCTTGTGACATTTTTACGAATATGAAACCCAAGTGCAAAATAATTGATTCTTTTTGAGTTGAACTCTAAGTGGACTTCTGAACCTATTGAACCAGATCTACCTATTGTTCGACACTTTAGACTTGGGTTGCACACCACCAAACCCAGGCCTGGCCCCGCAAGCACAAAAATCTTTGAGTTTTGGTGATTTTCATCCAGAACCTTAGAACTACTCGATTCTGGGGGCATGGGTCTGCACTATAATCTGGTCCACATTTGTGGACATCTTCTATTAGCGGGTTTGAGGATCAATCTTTTGATTCTGATCCTGACCGACACTTCTCGGTTCTTAATTCCTTCTCTTTGTTTGTATAATATGCCTAGTTGAAGGCACTAAACTTAGCACGTGTATATACTCCACTCTCTACGGAGGTGATTGGATCTATCATAACACTCAGGTGATATTCTGTTTATCCCGCCCTTGTCATGACTTTATTTTTGTAATGAGGACATTGCATCAGTTAGGCATGGGGAGTTGATACTTAATACTAAAAATGCTTTATTAGCTCCGTAGAATTTCTTTCATTTTTTTTAAAAGAGAAAAAATACATAATAGAATTAGGAGAAGAGAATTTAGGCATTAGGAGTTATTAACTTTAGGAAATGATATGATAGGAGTTGGACATTCAGACTCTTCAGGTCTTCTGGTTTAATCAGTCTGAGTGTCCACTAAAATGTGGACCTGTTTCTCGAGTTCTCGTCATGTTAATTTTATTTTAATTTAGCTAATAACTTGGGGTGATAAGTACACAACTTATCAACCCACCCTTGGATTTAGGAAGACTTTAAGTCTAAAAGCATCTACACACTATTTGTACTGACTCACTTTTCGATGGTTTTTACGGAGATTAGGTAGCTAATGAACTTTCTAGGATAGTATGGCTGGCAAGTTGTCGTGGGTAACAGCCCATTAGCTGGTTGTCTAGAGTCCAACTACACGACCATACTCTTTTTACTGCCTTTAGGTAAATCTTAGATCAAGGAAGCCATCTACTTAGAAAAAGAAAAAAAAATATATATACTAAAAAAAATAGAAAAAGGAAAAAGAATAAATAAGCCACACTTCACCACATGAGGATGGTTGGCAAGTTGCCGTGGGTTGGATGCCCCATTGGTCGTTTTCCAGAGCCCAACTCACAAAAATGCACAAATAATTCCTAAAACACTAAGGGAAGAAGTGAAGAAGTAGAATAAATCGGGGAGATATACACTGAGTTTGCCCTTGTGTTGATCCTATATAAAAAAAAGTAGGGAGCTATCGGTTGAATAGATACACCTTTAGATAGAAATTCTTCTTAAGGTTACCTAGGGTCATAGAAACCTGAAGTGCGGTTTAACTATTGCCCAGTGAGTATCACTTTTTCACAAATAAGATGCTTAGAACTTAAAGTTCTTTTTGAGTCTTGGGTAGCCGTATAAAACTGCTTCGAAACTCTAAACTAAAAAAAAAATAAAAGAAAAGAAAAGAAGAAAAAGCAGAAAAAAATGTATCTTCCCTTTTCAAACTAAAGCGAGGACTTGGGCAATCTGCATTTTGGTAGGCACCCAGGCACTGTTGAGTTTGTGTAAGTAGGTTCTTAGTTAAAATTTTCTAGTGTTAATCAACAAATCTTACTTAAGTGATCAGATCTTGATTCTATTTTATACGTCACATTTAGGTTAATTTTGCTAGGGACTAGCAAAAGATAGGCATGGGGGTATGATAAATACACATTTATTCATGATAATGTCTATTTATACATGTTCCTAAGTTTATAGATGTATTTCATATTATAAATATTGCATATCATGCATCATTCTGCATTTAGGATAGATTGTATAAATTATAGGTTAATTAGCTTCTTTTTGTGGCTAGGGAGGAGATTTATTCTGGGGCCTCGGATTGACGATCTAGCCGTACAGATCTGATTAGGACGACGATCGGAGTCCAACGCTTCCGAAATCGCCTTGATTGGAGTTCCGTGGCATCATATGTAGTCCGAGGAAGATCAACGGCGAGGGGACAATGCAACATTTTTACGGGCTTCGGATGAAAAATCCGATCATATGGATGTATTCGGAACGTCGATCGCGGTCCGACAACATAGAAATCATCTCGATTCGACATCCATAGTAGCCCCAACGAAGGAAAGAAGATGGATGGCCTAGATGATGCCACGTGGCATCATCCAAGCCACCCAAGGCCACCCAAGGTCAACCGCAGGCTCTCATCATTTGTGCCCTTACATCTCAGCCGTTCTGAGATCCGCCCTCCATGGATGAAACAACTCTCCCTTTATATTCTAAAGAGGCGAGTCACGTCAATTCCTAGCCGTTGGATCATCATCCAACGGCTGGGAAGCATCCGCGCCCTCAGCAACATAAGTGGTCACATGACACAAAGGAGGTTTGGGAGTGGTGGTCTCGCATGCGGCTCTCAAAGGAGGGACGCACGTTCAAGACTCCACGCTCCCCCCTTTGTTCCACAGAGCACACCTGATTTGAATTAGGATCGCACGATTTTGATCGTGCGGCCTTGATGGAGCGAGCGGACCATCTGGGGGCGCTACTTGAAGGAACGATCTGGGTGCTCCATCCACGATCGACCAGCTGACATCACCCTCACCCTCGCCAGTAAAGAGCGCGAACCTTGTGATTTGAAGCAAAAGAGCACGATCTCAAGCATTCGTAAGGCGCGATCTGGAGCGTACATCCCTTATCCAACGGCCTGCATCGCCTCTCGCGTGAGCATGAACGCTTAAGGCGTGATTTGAGAGCCTCCTGCATGTGATTGGAGCTCCATCATAGCCGCACGATGAAGATCTGAGGGCTACGGCTGCTCCTTGCGATTCCACAACTGGGGACGCCCATCAGTGCTCCAGCGGGTGCGTGGGACATGTATGCATGTCCCATGCATCCCCATTAAATCCCATGCACGAAGTTCACCCTTCCCTTCCACTATAAAAAGCCCTACACGCCTCCATTCATATGCATCTCTTCCTCTTCTTCCCACACCTCCTCCAAAGCTCTAAGGAGTTGGTCCTAAGCTCGGGATGCTCCTTAGAGTAGAAAAGTAAAATATTTTCCCACTTCTCACTCCCTTTCGTGGAGCATCTCGTGGCCGTCCTTTCATCTCCATCCGGAAGTAGATTCTGGTCGCGACGTCGTCTTGCCCCGTCCTCCCTCCTCCAATGCCGTTCTTCCTCCAACTCACCACCTTCATCCAGGTGCCGTCAAAGCGAGTCGTCTTCCAAGCAATCGTTGAGGGGGATTCTTCTTAACTCATTCTATCTTTTATCGCTTTCTAGTGTAGCCTTATACTTTGAGATTAGTTGTAATAGACTCTGGTTATATACTGATATTCTCTCTCTCTCTCTAATTGTTTGTAGAGTATATTAGTTAGATAAGTCCCTGCCTACTATTCTATTTATCTAAAAATATCAATAAAATTACAAAAGATAAAAACATTAAAAACAAATAAAAGCAAATGCGGACTTTCAAAACCAAACGTTCGCCTTTTTGTATTTGACCTGGGTCTCAATTCAAGCTTTAGTTATAAATTTTATCTGGTAGCGGATTTTTACACACTATGATGACAGGTTTTTAACTAAGATCTTGTTGCGTACGAAATCTCGCTCACCAACTTCCCTTGTAATTTACTCTTTAGCCTCTTTATATAAAGAGGCTAGCATTTTCTGGAATTAGGCAAGTTGTTTCATGCTCTCAACATGATATTAGAGTATGGTGGATTTTAGGTTCTTCCTCGTTCTCTATGCCTCCAAACCAGCAACAACACTGTTGGTCGCTAAGTAGCATTGCTAAGGGTTGCTGCAGCGTCCAACATCGTTGTCGAGGGTTGTTGGTGTGTGTGGTGGGCTTCTACGGGGTTAGCTGGTGGTCCTTTAAGTGGCTCCTACGCCTTGGGTTGTATGCAACCTCTGATGTGACTCAAGGTGTGCTCGATTATACCTTATTGCTTTTGACCTAGAGCCTCTTCTCTAGAGTTTCTTTTAACTCCATATGGTGATGTCGGGGTCTACTACTATAAAAGTCAAACCTTTGGCTTCATCTACCTATGTTGTAATTCAAGGCACTTCTATGAAACTTAATGGTACTCAAAATTATCTTCTTTGGTCCTAAGTGCTCAAGATATTTGTGAGTGGGTAGAAGAAACTTTATATTTTGATGAAGGTTCCCCCTAAAGCTCAGATTGTTGACATTACGAGATGGGAACATGGTAATTATTTGGTTATGAATTGGTTGATAAATAGTGTTGAGCTCCAGATTGTTGCAGTTTACTCTATAAGAAGACCAGCAAGGAGATATAAGATAACTTGGCGAAGTTCTCGTAGAAATCCAACTATTCCTATCTTGCTGATATATATCATCGGATCTTGTCACTTCTCAGGAGGACTACTCCCTAGTTAGTACACTAAGTGGAGGCATTCTTTGAGGAGTTGAATGTCTTCCAGCCTTCTCGTTGCGACATGTAGACTAGGAAATGACATGTATGGAAGGTCTATCGATTTTTAGATAGTTTGAGTTCTAAATATCAGTCTGCCGAAGATTAGATGCTGGCAATGGGTGATATCCTTGATCTGGAGACGGTGTATGGTAAACTCCAGAAGATCTCCTCTGATGAGAGCATCTTGTCACAGACAGTACTACCTACTATAACTCCTGTAAAGACATTTGCATTCGTTGTTTCTGGTGGGCATGGGGGTCTTGGAGGAGGTTGTGGATGTGGTTGTATTTATGAGTCATGCATCCATTGCCAACAAACAAATCATTCTTCTGAGTGGTGCTAGGTTAAGTTTGGAAGGCTTGGTCGGGTCAACTTTGCATTGATTTAGGGAGAGTCTGCTCCTCATCCACCCTCTTTATCTACTGATGATTATGAATGCATTCTACAGCTTCTTAGGCAGGCCATGTCTTCTTTTGCACCTTAGGATACTACCACGTCCTTTACTGCTGCCACTGGAACTTCAGCCAATCTGACTTCCACGTCATTCACCTCTTGCTAGGTGGTCGATTCAGGTGCATCTAATCATTTTACTGGTTAGAAGGATTTTCTTACTTGTGGAGATAACCTATTGTTACTATTGTTCAATTGGAGAATGGGTCCTATTCCTATGTTACTACTATGCCCCTTAGTTTTCTTTGATCCTATATTTGTCTAGAGATTGTGCAAAGATCTCTTATGTTGGGCGATATTTGATGAGCACTTTGTTTTCTTTTAGGACATCCGGATGAGAAATATGATTGGCGGGGGATTGAGTGAGATGGTTTCTACTACATTGATGTCCCTCAGGTTTTTGCTGGTGCTACATTTGTTTCTACCAATCTTGAGCTTTGGTATCGTCGTTTGGGTTACCCATTTGCTTCCAAGCTTCGACAAATGCTTTCGAATTCTGTTGTTTCGGTTTCTCTTGTTTGTGAAGCCTGTCACCTTGGGAATCACCACCATATCTTTTTTCCATCCAAAGAGAATAAGAGGAGTTTGTCTCTATTTCATTTAGTTTACCGTGATATTTGTGATCCTTGTCGAATAAATCACCGAACTATTTTCAAGTATTTTGTCATCTTTATGGATAATCATATGGGTGTTTTTGTTAAAGGATCGGCTAGAGATTAGTAGTGTACTCCCAATGTTTTTTAATGAAGTTCAAAACAAGCATTAAAATTTTATGCAATAATGGACTTGAGTTTATGCAAAGGGATGTTGAGGATTTATTTTGGCTAAAAATGGCACCATTCATCGGACTTCTTGTGCCTACACTTCTCAACAGAATAGTGTGGCTGAACATAAGCTTTGTCATATTCTTGATGTGGCTTGTACTCTATTTATTGCCATGAAAGTTCCTAAGTACTTCTAGGAGATGCCGTACTTACTACTATTTATCTTATCAACAAGGTTCCCTTTTCTATTCTTAATGGAGATATGCTTTTTTCCATTCTTTAGCCCAATGCCGATCTGTTTGCTTTACCACAGTAGATTTTTGGTTGTACTTGCTTTCTTCACATTTTTGGAGTTGTCACTTTCCTTAAAGTTGGTTAAGCATGTTTCTGGGATATTCTTGTTCTCATAAAGGGAATTGTTGTTTTGATTTGGTTGGAAACAAATATTATGTGTTTGCTGATGTGTCCTTTTTTGAGAAGGTACCTTTCTATTGTAATGAAGGCTCGTCACTTGGTTGGATCATTCACATCTATGAGCATCATCTTAAGGATCATGTGTATTTTTCCTTGTCGTCTATGCAGGTTGAAGTTCCAGAGGAGAGACCATCTGATCTATCTTTCCCATTAACATCTGATCTGAATGCTCCTCTTAAGTTGACGAGGATTTTCCCATTGCTTTATGAAAGGCAATAAGGAGTTTTACTTTATATCCGATGTCACACTATACTATTGTTGATCACCTTAGTCTTGCTTTGTAGATGATTTCTACAAGTTTATCTTTCATGCTAATTCCTAAGAATTACCATGAGGTTGTCTAGGATCTAGGTTGGTGACAAGCAATGCATGAGGAGATGACAACCCTCACTACATGAGGGACCTGGGAGTTGACTGATCTCCCTAATGGAGTTACTGTGGTCGATTGTAGATGGGTTGTTGAGAGGCTGAAGGTTAGACTAGTTGCAAAAGGCTATACACAAATCTATGTAGTTAATTATTTTGACATGTTCTCTCTAGTGGCCCGACTTAACTCAGTATGTGTTATTCTTTTCGTGGCTATTAACAAATAGTGGCCCCTGCATCAGCTTGACGTTAAGAATGCTTTCTTACATGGAACTTGCAACATGAGATTTATATAATGCAACCATTAGGGTATGTGGCTAAGGGGGATAAGGTCTGCTACCTACACAAGGCGATATATGGCTTGAAACAAGGTTCCTGTGCTTGGTTTGAGAGTGTCAGTGGTGAAGTTTAGAAAATTGGTTTTTTTGAGATCTACTTAAAATCATTTGGTATATGTTAGACACAAGAAATCAGGTGTTGTAGTTCTTGCTGTGTATATGGATGACATGATTCTCACTGGTGATGATGCTACAGGGATCTTGGAAATGGACTTCTTGCAGACCACGTTTGTTACAAAGGACTTCTTGCAGTCTCAGATATTTTCTGGCCATTGAGATAGCTAGAAATTCTACGAGCATGAGGAAATATGTTATGGATCTTCTTGAAGAGACAGATCTACTTGGGTCTAAGCCCTCTTTCATTTTTGTCGAGTCCTAGGGCCGTATACGAGAAGATAATCCTCCCTTTGAAGACAAGAAAAGATATCGGAGCATTGTTAGGAAGTTGCCCTATGTCATTGGTACTAGGCCAGACATAACCTGGGCTAGTCAATTTATGGAGAACCCCCATTATAGTCATTGGTACATAGTTTGTCTTATTCTGAAGTACCTTAATGGCAATCCTAGTAGGGGTGTGTACATAAGAAATAACGGACATGTGGACTTTACATGCATATTCATATGCAAACTATATAGGGTCTCCAGAGGATAGGAAGTCCACCATTAGGTATGCCACTTTCCTTTGTGGTTATTTGGTCACATGCAGGAGTAGGAAATAGTGTGATTGCTTGTTCCAATGCTGAGGTAGAATACTACACCATGGCTCATACAATGCGCTAGAAGATGTGGATTGCCCATTTTCTTACTGATCTAGGGATCAAAGTCTTGTTATCGGTTCCCATGTTTTGTGATAACAGATCTACTACTTTTATTATTTTCAATCTAGTCTTTCACGAGTGCACCAAACGCATTGAGGTTAACTGCCATTTTTATCAGAGACATGGTGACTACAAGGAAGATTAGCACTTGTACTATGATGTCAAAGTAGCAGGTGCCTGATATCTTTCCATGGAAGCATCATAGCTTTCTATGTATCAAGCTGGGCATGTTTGACATATACGCTCAAACTTGAAGGAGAATGTTAGAATATGTTTTGTTATTTGGAGGTGTCTTATTATTTCTTATTTCCTTTTGGACTTCCCTTGTAATGTATCCTTTAGCCTCTCTCTATATAAAGAGGTCAGGGTGTTTCTGGAATGAGACAAGTTGTTTCATTCTCTTTCAACGCCTACCATCTATAGAGGATTTTTAGAGGGCTTTTAGGTGCAGCATTTGGGCTGACCAGGGCATACGCTGCAAGCTGATATCCGCCTGGTGGAGTGTTTGGGTTTGAAGGAAAGATACCATCTTTAGGGGACGAGGGTTTGGGCTGATAATGTTGTAAGGGATGCCTCTCTCTTTTTTGAACTTTGAACTCACATATTGTAATACTATTTTGCATATTGGAATGAAAGTTTGAGCTGGATAGCTACTGACCACTGGTAGCATTCCTTGTAGTTTTCAAAAAAAAGAAGATTCCAAGCATTTATTAGAAAAAAGAGGAGAGCAACAATCAATTTGCTTAATGCATTTTTTATAATCTGGGGCATAATATTCAATTTGATTGGTGAAGAATTTGTAAGTTGTGACTGAGTAGTACACGGGACATTCCATAAGGTATTGTTTTAATTAATTTTAGCTTCCATTTAAGAAATTCATAGCTACCCCAACTATAATTGTTTACTTCTCCCAGCATCTTAGTTCTATAGAGTTTGACACATGGTTTCCTCAGTATATCTGGCCGTTGAAGGATTGAACGTTGCTTCACCAACATTTTAGTTCTTTTTTCAAAAGGGACCAACATTTTTTCTAAGAGTCACCTTGCTGTCTCTGGTGCTAGTTATTAGTTCTTCTTTGAGGTGTCTTCCTGAGATTTATTTAGATAGTAGTTGAAGAAATGAAGAATTTAACTTATTCTCAAGCCCCACCTCTCTTTATATAGAGAGAGGTGAAAACAAATTATTACACAATCCCATGAAGAAAAGTTAAATGGCACAATCACTTGGATACAATAAATAAAGGAAGACAGAGTAACACAACACTCCTTAAGTTGGAGTACGGATGTCAATTATGTTCAGCTTGGAAGTACAGACATCGAAGGAAGCATGAGCCAAAGTCTTGGTGAAGATATTAACAGTCTAATCATTTGAAGCCACTTGTGTGGTGAAGAGAAAGCCTTTTTGGATCAAATCCCGAGTGTAATGGTAATCCACCTCTACATGCTTGGTGTGCTCATGGAATATGGGGTTGTTAGCAATATATGTGGTAACTCGATCATCACACTAATATTCCATAGGTCCATAAATTTGAACATGTAGGTTTGTCAAGAGGTATTTCATTCACATCAACTCTACAGATGTCTGAGCCGTCGCTCTATGCTCAGACTCTGCACTCGACCTGGAAACAACAGTCTGTTTTTTTACTTTTCCAAGTCATTAAATTCCCAGCAACATAAATGCAAAAGCTTGTAGTGGACTTCCTATCATCATGACTGTCAGCATAATCTACATTGGAGTACCAACTATTGTCATAGAGGCTCTCTTGGGGAAGAGAAGTCCTTGCCTTGGCGCTCTCTTCAGGTACCTGAGCACCATATAGCAGCATCTCAATGTTGCTTGGTTGGCTTCTCCATAAACTGGCTCAACTTCTCAATAGCAAACAAAATATCGGGCTTGGTGATGGTCAAGTATAGTAACTTTTCAATAAGCTGCCTATACTGCCTACCATCAACGGTCTCTGCCTCCCTGTCATACAAGCATGCCTTGGGATCTATGGGGATACTAGCTAGTTTGGTACCTAGCATACTAGTCTCCTTCAGGACATCCATGGCATACTTCTTTTGAGATAGAACAATGCTACTCTTGTTGCAGGCAACTTCTATCCCAAGGTAATATCGCAGTGGCCTTAGATTCTTCATAACAAACTGATCTGCTTTGGTCCTCTCGATTTCAGCTGTGCCTACTATATCATCTCTAGTGACTATCAAGTCATCAACACACCACAGGGACGATCACTCCTTTTCCTGTCTTCCTGACAAATAGGGAATGGTTGATGATGATCGTTGAAACCCAATAGACTTCATCACCTGAGAGAGCTTTTGGAACCAAGCTCTCAAACTCTGCTTCAAACCATATATTGCCTTCTGTAATTTGCACACTTCCCTTGAACCTCATATCCAGGGGATTATTGCATGTAAGCCTCCTCAAGATTATCATAGAGAAAGACATTCTTTATATCAAGTTAGTGAAGCTGCCAATCTCGCTATATTACCACTGAGATCAATATCTTGAGTGTAGATAGGTGAGCTACTGGGAACAAGGTATTGAAGAAGTCTATACCATACGTTTGAGGCCACTAGATGAGCCTTGTATGTGGTAGTGGACCCGTTTGGGTTGTATTTGAGTATAAACATCCAATGACAACCAACAACAGTAGCTCCTGCTGGCAAGGGAGTAAGCTCCCAACTACCTCGAGCTCTAAACACAACCATCTTATCCTCTATGGCCTGGTGTCACTTGGGATCAAGAATGGCTTCCTGATAAGTGGTAGGAATCTGGGTAGCGGAAAATGCATGGAAGAAACTCCTAAAAGCAGGCCCTAGTGCCTTAGTAAATAGACTGTCTGTAACTGGATATCTAGCATGATTGCGAGTTGTCTTTCGAATAGCAATCAGAAGGTCAAGATCATCTGGAAGATCCCCCTGTACTGACTCTAAGGTAGAGATATCCATACTTGGACTTATAGCATCACAACTGGGCACTGTATCATCAGTATGCAAACTATTTGTGGTCACTTGAACTGTAGAGGATGGTGTTGGTGAAGAAAAGGGTATTTGCAGAGTACTATTAGGACGTGTAGATAATAGCAGGCTTAGAAAACGTCACAGGTCTAGTCGTAGTGGCAAGGGGAGTAGAAATAGGTATCTCCTTCAAGGTAACAGGAGGTATAGGCATGGGCGCCTCTGTAACCTCAGTATATATTCTTCGGATGGCAGTGGAAAAAATATGGAATTGATTCATGAAAGGTAATGTCAACACTCACATAGTGCTTACTAGTGATGGGATCTAGGCACCTATATCCCTTCTGAGCCCGTGAATATCCCAAAAATATACATTTGACTGCCTGTGGTGCAAGCTTGTCTCAACCTGGGGAAAGAAGGTGAACAAAGGTAATATAGCCAAACACATGTGGTGGCACGTGGAAAAGCTCTCGATCAGGATGCAAGATGTGCCAAGGAATTCACTCATGAAGTATCGAACTAGGCATTCTATTGATCAAGTGGCAAATTGTAAGAATTGCATCTCCCTAGTATAACGAAGAGGCACTGTGGTGAATCAAAAAAGTGGGCCACATCTAGAAGCCGTCGATGTTTCCTTTCAGCCACTTTATTTTGCTGAGAGGTATGAGCACAAGTGGTGTGGTGTATAAATCCCATATGACCTATAACAAGCAGACAATCTGGTGGTGCATAACTTAAGTGTATTATTTGATCTCACCACTTTAATAACAGTTGGATATTAATTCTCTGGCTTTAACAAAAAATGCTCAAGGGTAGATCCAATGTCTGACTTATTCTTCAAAAGAAATGCCCACGATATACGTGAAAAATCATTAATAACCATTAAGTAGTAACGATGACCTTGCTTATCTGGAATCTATCTCGAATCTCACTCATCCATATGTAACAACTCAAACAAAGTTGTCAACCTAGGATGAGTACTCGCAGGATAGAAGGCATGGTGATGTTTGCCCGTCTGACAAGCATTATAGCTAATCATGGTTACAGGAGATGTGGGGAATAATTCGTCAGGGGTTGTCTAGAGGGAGGTGTCCAAGTCGAAGGTGCCACTGAAATGTACTCCCAGCAGCAAAAGAAACTTCTCGACATGCAGCAGCAAGTGGAGATTGAACTAGACGATAAACACAACCTTCTACATGATCACTACTAATTGTCCTTTCTATCAACTTGTCTTGAAAGATGTACCCCACTTCATCAAAAATGATGCAGTAATTAAGTTCCTTTGTGATCCTACTGACCGAAAGTAAGCTGATAGGAAAGTCTGGCACAAACATAACATCAGGCAGTTTCAACGTAGAGGTCATTGGCACCTCCCCTTGACCTTGTATCTTGCTGTGCCTTCCATCTGCAACTTGAACAGTCCTACTTGCAGGTACAGACCTAAGATGACTAAACCAACTCCAATCTCCACTAAGATGTCATGATGCTCCTAAATCAACTAGCCACTTTATACTACTTTGATTCCAGTCATGTGCAATGGAAGCCAAATCAGTGCCTCCCTGAAAAACATCATGATGGCAAAGACCTTGGAGTAGCCTCTCATACTCACTTCACGTAATGGTCACTGTATTATCTGTACGGCAAAGGTACTTTGCTCAACATGAGGAGAGGCCATATTTTTATAGCAGAACAACAAATCCACCAAGAAGAGAATCTAAAGCACTGAATCAGGAAGAGAACATATCATAATGATCATTACATGATGTGGAAGTACTCCACAAGGGTAAGAATGTGCCCCAATGAACTCAAAGATACCATCTTCCTTCAACCGGACCACTTTAAAGCTGCAAAACATAATCACAACTTGCAATCAAATACCAAACATTATCAAATCTACAATCTGAACTATAGAATCAGATCTGAATACTAGATCTCAGATCATCACAACCATGTGTACAAGAGAAAGAACCAGAGAAAGAACCCTTGCATAGGGCACTCCCCCCCGTTGGCTGCGGTGAAGCCGGTGAAGAGGGAGACCGGCAAGGAGGAGAAGAGAAGATTGGTGGAGGGGTTGGTGGCTTACTTAGGTGGGATATCTAAGGCACCGGTCTAGGATCGCTGCTCCGATACCAAGTTAAAGGAAATGAGAAACGTAACTTATTCTCAAGTCCTACCTCTAGTTATATAGAAAGAGAGGTGGGAACAAATTACAATACAATCTCATGAAGAAAAGCAAAATGGCACAATAACCCGGATACAATAAATAAAGGAAGACAAGAGTAACTCAACAATAGCCTTGTTTTTATTGTTTGAAAGGAGCTTTCTAGTTTCGTTGTCCCATTTCATTAAGGATTGGAGTTGCCTTCTTGCCTAAGGCTAGGAATTATCTTCATTCTGTTTCTTGCCCATTTGAGGTTATTAACTTTGCATCGTTCTGTTGTCTCTATCACTTCAGTCTTTCTCATCATTATTACGTCAATCAACTGCATGCACAGAACCTTGCTGTGGCCTTCACTTGTAATTCCTGTCTGTTGGTTCTCTTTTCCATTTTTTAAATGAGAAAGCAGCGTTTGCATAATTCTGGAGGAAACAACTGCATGCGGCCTCCCAAAAAAGGCCATATGAATAAATGTCCTCTCCTAATGAGATAGTACATTATCTCCTGTTGGTTCTCTTTTCCATTTTTTAAATGAGAAAGCAGCGTTTGCATAATTTCGAAGGAAACAACTGCATGTGGTCTCCCAAAAAAAGCCATATGAATAAATATCCTCTCCTAATGAGATAGTACGTTATCCAGCCTCGTTTCAAGCAAAACAACATCCTAATTTGAAATCCAATGAGGCAATGAAGCTACGAACAAACATGAGTGAGTTACCTTACCTCTTGTGGCAAGTCATGCCCTGTTCCCTAGTTGTTTTCTTCGGACTTATACCTTGTAAAAGAAAGCAGTGAACAGTTGGGTTGCTCCTCCAACCCTCCAATCCAACCCAACCCAACCTGTGTTTTTACGGGTTGGCCAAAATAGAACCCAACCCACTGAAAACCCTAACCCAACTCAACCCAACCCAATAGGTTTGGGTTGAGTCAGGTTGCAAGTTGAGCCAAATCCATGTGCAGGTCTAGTTTTATACGTCATAAGGATCCTGGAACTCAGCCAAATCTTTTCCTGATGAACAAAAGGAACGTGAGGAAGCAAGGAAAGTGCAAACTAATTCATGGAAATGGCTAGAGGAGATAGAGATGGATGAAGGGGAATCAGTCACTAATTATGGTGCTTAGTGACAAACTCAGCCATGCATCACATCAATAATAGGGGTATTTTTCTGAGAAAAAAAAGACTAGTAAGAATATTTTCCTTTCACAAAAAAAATCAGGGGTTTCTTTTTTAACAAGCATCGCTGATCAATGTTATGCATGCATAATAAATTAACCTTATATTGGCCACTTTATGCCAGGAGATGAAGGTGGAAATTACCTTCGACCTTCACCTTCTTGTGGCTTGACGACCTGGAAAAGGGAAATGCATCTTGACTTGAGGTGTGAGCTGCTTAATTGAAACGTGACCTTCAGAGGCTTTCTTTCAGGAAAGGCAAACTCCTAACTTGATCAACTACCTTGCTTCAGGTTACCAGGTTTTCTTTGCCCGATAATCTCTACTCCTGAAGTTGAGTTGGCTTGAACTTCGATATGTTTCTTCTTATCCAGCCTTCCATAGGCAAATGGTTCTCTGTTTTCTTGCTTTCACCTGCAATGGGGATTCACATGGATTTTGAAAAGCAGCTTCCCCTTCTAGTCAAATTTCTGTTGGAGTTTTCCCTGTCATATCTGCCCTTGATGGTTCTGAGATTTTTCCAACAACTCAGGCTAACTTTGACATTCATGGGTCTTTGGAGTATGCAGTGATATCATAAGGAGCAATTCGCTAAAATCGTAAGGGTTTAAGGGTGCATTTAGGGAGAATAACCCCCTGGATAATCACCCTGAGAGGGGTTGCATTCTATTTTTTGCCAGTGCCTTTGCGGACAAAATCGGGATTTGAGTTTTCAAGGCAACTCATTCTGACTTTATTCTTCCCTTTAGATAACTATTCATATAACATTTCAACAAATCACTCACCTATCAAATCCAACTCACCACTTATTACACAATGGGACCAAACACCTTGCCTACTTATCCTGCCTGCCAAATTATCAAGGTTATAGCTCATTGTGCTTCTGAACACAACATTAAAGGACCAATTCGAGCAGTAAACAACCGGTGATCATATAGGCTGTTTTAGGCCGTTCCATCCACCAGGCTCCTCTGCTACATTCAGGCATTGAAATAACCAGAGCATGGACTTTGCTCTCTCTATTATGTATAGTGTGTTTTGATTTGAATATTTTTACCTCATCTACTACAGCTGTGGAGTCAATCACAATGTAGAAACAATCGTGAAAAGTCATTTCCAAATTTTCTTTAGGAATTTCATTTCTTTGGTCATGGTTGAAAAGGAATATGACTCTTTAAATGGGAAAGACCTATGTGGAGAATGTGGTTCTTGAGATATTGTATTTTTCAACAGGGTGGAAACAATTGCTATAATTCTTTTGGTTGGTTACTTAGGTGAATTTCTACCAACTTCTAGTAGTCATTCTTATAATTAAAAAAAGAAAATCTGTAGCTACATGTGAAGATTGGTATGGCACCAGTAGAATATGAAATGAGAAAGACTTACTTCAAGTGGTTTAGAAATTAAGAGAGGGCTTTTTTGCTGGCCCAATTCTAAGGTGTGATAAGTTTGATGTTAAGCCTTACAAAAGGCGTGAAGGAAGAATGATTAGCGTCTTGGAAGAAAACTATTTCTTGATTTTCTGGACATGTCCTGTAATGGCCAAGGACATGTTTGAATGGATGCAATGACTGTATAGTTGACCCCACTCTGATCTGCACTGTGTTGGTGAAGGCTTCTTGTCCTTGTTTATTGAAGGATTTACTACATTTGAGCCATATTTTTCTTTTTAAACTATGTTCCTTGCAGGATAAACAATGGCAGTTGGCTTGCTGCATGCTATTAGGAAGTTGAGGTGGTTCCATACCTTGCGTCTAGTATGTGGTTACCCCTATTGATCAAAAGGTTAACTAAACTAGCTTAGTGGGCTAGGTTCTTGGTGATGTGTCTTGTCAATATTTGTGGTCTTTTGTTGAGACATAAAACTCAAGTTTGGGGGTCCTCTACCACTGAGGATTCAATTGGTGCGTGAGAGGTTTATTCAAGGCCAAAGTGGACATGATTTGGCCTCATCATTCTGGCATCTCCAGTATACCATTTCATGTTTCTAGAAACGTCTCAGCACATTTACTTCCTAGACCTAAGCTGTTTATTGCAGGTTTGTTTCATTGTGACCCTGCTTTAGACTTCTCAAATTCACCGCACAGTTACAAGAGGCAGGTTCACAACCCTAGTCATGTTCAACCTGCTATAGCAGAGGCAGAATTCAGAGGGCTTGATTGTGCTCATACTATAAAGTAGTGTGCAGAAGTTTGTTGCACAGGAGTGTTTTCCTTAGTCTGTTTGCAGAAAGGGGTGGTGCTCTGCTCAATTGGGCAAACAGTGATGCCTGTTGCTCCTACCAGAACCAGGTGAAACTGAAAGTAGCTGGTGTAGCAGGGAGTAAAAGATGAAGCTGCCATCTTGCTGACCATTCAACACAACCCCAGTAAAAGAGTATACCCCCCTGACAATGTTTCTGAAACAGCAGAGAAAGCAATCGAATGTGGTTGGCAGCTTCCACCCTTCAATTTACGCGTGGGACAGCCCACGAGGCTTGTTTCAACCTACTAGTAAGCATTTTGCCATTACTTTCTGTAGGCTTTTGAATTCTAGTAAGCGTACTTCCTTGAAAGTACTCACTCGGATGTAATAGAAACGTCCTCGTCTTCTGCACATGCCATCTTATGCACAAATAATGCAGACCCAAGGCCACCACCCTCCATCAGTGCCTTCTATAAGGTTAGGGTTGATCTTACAACTGTGATGTCATAGGTATGTATGCATTTATTGTCCTTCTATCTTTGCCTCCTTGTGCTTAAATATCATATTTCAATGACATTTATCGTCGGTGTATTTGTTGACGTGAGAGCAGCAGGGCTCTTAAGAGGAGCCCTGGAAATACTTGAGTTGCATCTCGTGCATTTCATATTTGTTGTGCAGTCCGTCAGTTTGTGGTTGGACTTATCGTTAAGTCCCCCTAGCTAAAATCTAAACTCTGCTTTAGTTTCCTGTGAATCCATTTCTCCATCAGTTGTGACCTTTACATCTTTAAAGAGATATCTCTGTCACGTAGGACTGTCAACTATTCGGGTTCGGTTGTTTGTTCGGGTTGATTTGGTAAAAGTTTTTCAGATTTAACTGGTAAATAAATGAATCAAATCTGAATAAAATTTTAATTTTGTGTAGGTAAATGAATTAAACATGAGTAAAGTTATTTGTTAAAGATTCAATATTTGTGTATATATGTATGTATAAAATATGTAGATATAAAATATTGGTAGGTAAAATTTTTAAAAATAGTAGGAAGTCTGTTTGTCACCGAAGTTTTGAATTTTTGTGACAAAAAAATCATATAAATTATTCTAATTTCAGGGTTACACTCCCACTTCAACTCTTGAGACCCACTGCACCTCCTCCACCCTGTGCATCTTCCTAAGTCATCACTCATCACCTCCATGGAAATCTCTTCTCACAATCCACCCAAACTCTTAGCATTCTCCCCTAAGGCCTCTATTATGCATGGTCGCTTCCACCTCCTTTGCCCTCTAGGATCTTCAGGTGGCTCCCTCTCCCTTTTTGGCATTCTTCTTCGATTGTTGCTGCTATCTATTTTGTAGTAGTTTGAGAAAGGAGAGTTTGTAATTATTATTTTCTTTTAATTAAAAGTTGTGATATATCATTTCATGCGATTGTTGTGGAATGTAATGCTTATAAATTAGTTAGTGACTTTTATTTTGAAATTTATTTCATATATTTGTTAGTTACATTGTTAATGAATCGAATTTCACTGAGGTAGATTTGCTTGAGCTCAGTTTACAAACTAGAGGAATCAAACTTAAACAAGAGGCTGAGGCATAAATAAATCCAACTCGAATAACATAAATTCGTTCGAATTTAGCTCATTTGCACCTTTACTGTCACGACAGCAATCCTTCGAAACTCCCCAAATGCTTCCGTGGAATACTGTTTTTTCCATGGGAGAGGGAACATTCCATTTGTTTTCTTCTTAGGGAGGTCAGCTACCATGATTCATTCTAAAGCCGTCGCTGCCTCTCCCAATCCTGTTTACATCTTTCTCCGAAATTGCAACATTAACGTCTAAATGCTGGTAGTATTTAAAAGGTAATCGTTGACCACAGCTTGATGACAATGGATAGCGATTGTGTATCATAAAGAAAAAAGGAAAAGGCTACCGTCTTTTCCTACGTGTTATATTTATAGAACTTTAACGTGCTCTGATGGCACATATTTACTTGACAACGAATCCAAGCCGGAAAGATGGAATAAACGAGAAGTGAATGAAATAGCAGACTGCATAAGAAATGTCGATTTCGCAGGTGGGCTGCAATTCAAGTTTCTTACAGGTACAATGGATAGATTACTTGATGAATCTTTTTTCCCTACATCAACGATGACGTGATCCATAAATATTTAAGCCGCATTTGATGTGGTTTAAGTAATAGGTAATCCGACTTTAGGCAGGTTTGAAGTTACAGATTCAAAGATGGAGATTAAGCAGTGAATGAAGTTCCTAATGCATAGTTCTCAATAAAAGAAATTGACTGAACACTGGTATAAAACTAATAAGCTGTAACACCTACTTTTCCGCTAATAATACATCAACTAAACGTGTTACATCCAATCTATCACTATTAACAAATAAAGTAAGTAAAGAAACAAACAAATAAATAAATAAATAAAGCCAACTCAATATCAGATGCAATATATTTCTCGTTTTTCTACCTACAATGTATAAGCTAACTTATTGCAATTGATTCATGACTTATCCACCACCAAGTCATACACCTTAGCTCTGTCGATGACTTAACTAGGTAAAAAGTCAACTCACAAATAAATATAACCTTAGTCAACAACATGAAAGTCAAGTAACGGATTTGAAGAAAGTCAGAGTTGAAAAACATGGAGAAGCACCGAAACAAAAATGAAGAAACCTCAAACCTTGTAGGGTTGACGTTCTTAGCAGAAGCCCAGAACTAAATGTGGGCTATACGAGAAGCATGATTAATGTCTGCAGACTGATTCGGAAACGTTTAATCTTCTTGCGGACCGCTAATTCAACAGTTTCTTACTACTACCGAGGACTTGGTTTGGTGGCTTGCTTGTCTGCTCAACACCGAAGGAATCTTAGCAGGTGATGTCTACTGTCTTTGATATATACATGAATTTTGTTTGGTAAGAGAAATACATTTATATAATAAGTAAGGCTTTGTGAAATAAGTAAAGGTATAGTGAAGAGTTAAAATAGATAATAGAATAAGTAAGTTAATCAGTTTAAATATTTTGATGTATTAATATTATTTTATAATAAAGGTGAAATAATCTTAATTTATATTAAATTTATTTAATTTGTCATAAATTTCAGACGTATAAAGTGACATGTTAATAGAGATGTTAAGTGACTTATTAAATATTTAATATGTCAAATAAAAATCAACTAAATGAATAGGAAATAAGTGAAATAAATGATAAAATAAATAAATTAATCTATTTAAATATTTTGATGAGTTAAAATTATTACACATAAAATAAAATAACTTTATCTTGAGTTAACTGACTTAACCTGACATAAAAAAAGAATAAATTAAGTGACATAAATCCAACATAAATCCATTTACGTCGCCAACAAAACACCTCCGTAACGTTTTTTTATCAGGACCCTATTTTTCGTATCTGTGCTACTCAATTATTGGGTACACTTACATGTTAGGCATCGACAGCATTGGATTCTTTCTGTTTCTGACAATAGAATACCATTTCGGGAATATTATGGTCTCACAAGAACGTTAATTCTAGACGCACTTCAGAATTTACGTGAAGGACGCTCTGGTGAAGTTGTGGGTGACTCGTACTCAAATTTAGCCGCTTGTCAGTAATCATTCGTCAAATTGCTACAGAATATATTATATATGCATATCCAATCTACCACCTTGGCCATTTTGTAAATGCAATGAAAACGATTTAGGGGTATATACATGAATTTCATATGTTCAAATATTTTATCCATATTCATGGTGCATGCGAATAGAAATATTTTATGAGGCATATTGAGTAAAATATACGGGTTATCTAAGTATGTCTCATGTAGATATTATATATGATTTACATGCACCTATGATTTACCATTAATCTAACATGTATATCTAAGATATCCACGAATCCCAATCAATGTCGTCTATCATAATTGAGTATACCAATATTCTAAGTCCTGATTGGAATTTTGCGGCATGTTCAAGAGCCTAAGAAGATCTAAATCGGTATTGTTATTTCAACGTGCATTTATTATAAAAACTCCTCCCAAATGAAAGCTTTTTCCCTACGTACTAAGTCGTTAATGTTTTATAATTAGCACATAAATGTTCGTATTTATGCCCATATCCAGTGAAAATAAATTTGGATATGCCAGTATCTGCATCCGCATCTGCGCGCTGTTTGCCATTTTGCGTCAGCTATGGGCAAATGGGAAAAATTTTTGATTGATCGTTGAAAAATTAAATATGAGGATCACTTCAGTAATTTGACATAAAATTTTAGTGTCGATATTAATATTGTATTGATAAATTTTCAAATTTAAATAATAAAGGAATATCGACGACATATCAGATGTATACAATAATTAAATTTATAAGTAAATTATAAATTATTAATTTAAAATCTTAAAAGATTACAAGAAGAATATACAAGTGAAAATATAAGTATTGAATTAATACATATTTAAATAAAAAATATATATATATATCTAACGTCGTCCAACCAAATAAAAAATTAAAAGATAAAATGAAAATTTTAACTATCTTATTGAATTATTGAGTTTTTTAGAATTAGAAAAACTAAATGTTATTGATTTCATTTCCTATTGTAGCTTTGTAAGGTTTGAAGGTAATTATAGTAAGCGTTTCAGTTCATATATAAGTACATTATCTAGTAGTTCATCAATGCTTGTCCATATTCTTGATCACTCGTATTAATGAATATGTCAATATGATGATATCTATTATTCATGTATTGGCTGCTAAGAGACTAATGTGAGAATCCTGCTTGCTTTGAATCTCCTTGTGATGATGATGACGTTTTGGTTTTTTTTTTGGGGGGGGGCTATGATGATAAGTAGGGTAGAGCATTGGATTGAGTCGATCCGATCCTGGCTCGAACTCAACCCGAAAAGCTCGACCCAACCCAAGTCCAAAGATTATATGAGCTGGGCCTGAGCTTTAATTTTTTTAAAAATTTGGATTTAGGCCCAGCTTAGTCCGTACTCGAAAAAATCCAAATAGGCCCATTGGACTCGTTTATATATAATTGTGGTATTATTTTGTGACACGTAATTTTATACGCGTAAGTTTCGAAGCATGATTCTTAAACAAGGATTGCAAATAGTTGATATATTGTGACTATTTAGATAAGGTATAATTTTAGTTGAAAATTTGATATGTTTATTTTTTTTCTAATTTTTGTTGAGTTTATTTAATGCGAACTAATTATTTTAGGTTAAAAAAAAGAAAGTTACTTTATAGGATAAATTTTCTTTTCCAAAGTTTCGTTTGTTAAATGAATATAACCTAAACTTGTAAGATAACGTACTTAGTTGAGTTATATTTCGTTCATAGTAGTATATTTTATTCGTAAAGTATCTATGAAGTTGTAAAATTATCATAAAAGTATTACCATGTAATATCTAAAAATCCAGGTTTCAAGTCCTTTGAAAGTGGTTCAGGTCAGTTCAAACTTGGAAACCTGGTTAGGGTTTGTTACTGATGTTAGAATCCCCTTACTTTGCTAAGAATCGAGTATTTCGAGTCATACCTTGGTCAAAATTTGTCAAAAGGATGCCATATATGGTATCATTGGATTCCTCTCATCGCAACCTTTTTGACGACACTTGTTTCGCATGATTCCGAGGTGTATAGCTCAAGTTAGGGTCAAAAGAAGTCCCCAGGGACCTAAATGTAAGGTGAACCCAACCCTAAGGGTAATTTGGGTATTTCACCCACCTAAACCGACTTGCACCCATCCCTAGGCCTATAAAAGGACCCCCTGGGTCTCTTGAGTTGTCATTAGCCTTTAACCCTCTCTAACCAAGAGAGAAAGTGATGGCATCTCCATTATCCTCTATAACTTACCTAATTTAGCTAAGTTCTAAGGTAAATTGACTTAAATAATACATAAAAAGAGTACAATATAATCAGAAGGAAGAATCATCAGAATAAGCTCAGAAGGATCGCAATGCAAGTCAAAATAGCTAATTTTAGGTTTCTTTTCAAATCATGCTATTAAAAGAAAATAATTAAACCCTATTTTTGGTCACTTAGTTTGATAGGATTCTGATGAAAATATTACAAGTTAAATCTTCTAAAAATTATAGATAAATATTCTACAAGGTTTAATTTTTTCAAATAAGTCAAAGGAACCAATTTAACTTAAAATAATGACCTAGGTAAATAATCAATGGCAAATGAGTTTAATTGAGAAATTCACCAACCAAACAATTTCAAAACTCAAAATTGACATGATCACTAGATTCCCTGGATTTTAATTTAGCTCCCATAAAAAGTTGGACCTAGTTTGACAATGTTTACACCTACTTTGTAGTTAGGTCTCTAAATTCCCAAAGTCCTTGCATGTAGGTCCTATCCCATTACTTTTAGGTCCTTTTCTTCTTGCAAATCGGTCCCTGGAGTCATCTTCCTCCAGCAGCCGGCTCCGTTGACTGGGCTACTCGTCGAGCTTCCAATGCCATTTGCAGCCGCCTCGAGTTGTGGCTGATTTCGACCTCTAAGGCGAAGTTGTTTGCCTTTCAGTTTCGCATCCATTAGTATTTGTTTCGCCGACCGCCGTCGCCACCTCAGTCCGCAATCTCCGATCCAAACAAACGTGGAGTTGCGAGTTGTTGCAAGGATCTCTAGCAATCTCTAGCAACAACTTCACACGCGGCTGCTGCTCTATAAAGTCTCTCAACGCTCCATCGAGCTGGATCATTTGGAATCCGAGCGCCTAAGCCATCTCCTTCCCTTCCTCCGTGCCCCGCCATTACCAGACCTTGAGGTCTTCTTCGCCCCTTCACTTCGCTGCTTCTCTCCATCAAACGAAGTCACAGCCGCCTTCGCCCTTCCCTCGCCGAGCTTCCCAGTAAAGAAGTCGGCTCTCTACCCCCTTTCGTCAGCCTCAAATTCTTCTTCGATTCGTCGCCAACGGCTTGCCACTGCCACCGGTCTCCACCCCTCCATCCCTCCAATAAAGTTAGAGCTTCCCTTCCCCTTCATCTCCTCTATCTTCTCATCTCTTCAAATTCAACTTTCAACCCCATTTGAACCATCACCGACCACCATCTTCAAGAGCTCTGGTGAGCTTCTTCGCCACCCCACTAAATCCCTACGCATAGCATGTAGACCTAAGGAAGAGCTTCGAGGTTCTTCCCTGAAGCTCTTGGACTGATTTGGGACAGAGAGGTCCGTTCTATTGTGCACAGGTACTCACCGAAATTGCCCTTCGTCTTCGCCTCCAGCAGTAGCTCTCCAGTCACCTTTGATGAAGCTTTGTACGCCATCGAAATCCCAGATCTAAAGAGGAGCAGGGCAATTGGAAGCCCCGCCGAAACCCCAATCAATCCCCGACGCACACCAATTGAGCTGAACATCCTTGCTGCCAGGAGACGCTAGAAGGTAAGGGACTTTAGTCCCACATCGTGCACAACTGAAGAAGCAGCATTTATCAGGAAAAAGTGCCCGAGGCTTATCGCCTCAGAACGCACGGGATGAGGTCCCCTCTGCACGCACATACGCACATGCTCACGTGCCCTCGCCTGCGAATACGCCTGCAGGTTTGGTTTGAGGATCCGGTTACCCAAGTCCGACTGGGTTTGAAAGAAATTGTGAAGGAGGGAGAGGGCGAGTTTTTGCAGCTTGAAACAGTACCAATCCCTCCTCACAACTCTGTCTTTGTGCTATGGCTACATACACTTAAGGTGTTTGCACCTAACGTTTGTCGTCTGGTGGTAAAGTGTTTAATTATGATAATATTAGTGTGAACCTTTGATAGTTGATATTTGTGCTAAGTATAAATGAGTAAATTTGGTGGCTTAAACCACCACTTTTACTCTACATTTTTTTATATTTCTCAATCTAAGGATACACTTTACTCATTAAGCATATATTTTCTTCTGATAGTGATTAATTGTGCGATTTATTGCTCCCAGAGACGACCTTGGATTTCTTTTTAATTCAAATATTAAAAATTTAAATGCTTGATTTGCTTTGATCACTATACTACGATGTGACATGTTTTTGAAAACGATTGAAGCGAGTTAGCAGAAAGAGAGGTTTTTCTTCTCCAAAAATAGGGACCCGGTTACGATTCCGTAAAATCGGTGTTCCCATCGCAACTTTCGGGTGGTAGTGGCGGCATGCAGCAGCAGTGTGAAGCGTGGCGGCGGTGGCGTGCTAGGGGATGACGCATGGCGGGTGGTAGCACGCGCGTTCGCGAGGTTGGGCATGGCGATTTGTGATGCGTGGCGGGCATCCATGGCTGCGGGTGGGCACACGGTGATTCGCGGTGAGAGGCGTGCGTGAATCCAAGCACGACGCGTGGCGCATGCGTGGGCGCGTCGAGCGGCTCATGCGAGGGCGGTTTGGTTTGACTCTGGACCCCCCATCCTATTTCGTCTAGTTTAAGGCCTTCCCGATCTCGGATTGTGACAAATAACATACCGTTGGAATCATATCGATGCATACCACGTGTTGGTGTAGTTTATTTTCACTTTAAGTTCGTTCTACTTATTGAAAAATTAAAAACGTAATTAGGTGTCTTTGACCCCATCGTGGGTCCGATTGAACAAGGTCTTCTTGCTCGTGCGTGCGTAGATTTCGAGGCGGACGTGCAGACTATTTCTAAGCCTGGTGCGTATGGTTCCGAGTCACTGTGATCCTCTGGTGGCATTAAGTAGAGTAGTCTATCCCTTTTTGCGATTCAACCGTATTTTTGGGTAATTGAGAACCCGACCTATGTGATTTTCATCCGTACTGCTTTGGTTTGTGTGCATCCACTTTTGCTAAGTTGGAACCCTCTGATGTTTTCTTGATTTTTTGGCACTATAAACAAGACATAGTGGATTTATGTGAATAATAAACAATTAGCAAGTATATATACCCCTGTTATCGCATGCATTAAACGAAACCCGTTTTCCATAAAACATGTTCTAATGTCTTTCAAACTGTCTAAATAGTATGGAACCACTAGTAAAGATGGAATTTCTTGTGAATGAATAATTTGGGAGATAATATGAATAATTATTAACCCTGGAATTAGTAATTCAAAAATTACTAAGAGTTCTCGTAATTGGCAATTTAAGGAATAAAGTTATCTGAAAATTGGATAAATAATATGACGGATATGTCAGGAAAATAAAAGGATTAGATAACTAGTTTTAGCCCCGCCACTTGCCGGAATTTCAGGGGCTGGTTTAAGGAATTACTGGACTCCCTACAACCCTTTTGTTAGACTTAGTAGCCAACTAGGGTAGCGGACTGCAGGGGTCGAGGTTTGGAGTAGTTCTTCCGGCCGGTAGGTAGGTTATTGGTTGTTTGTGGGTCAGCGTACATAGCGCTTGTACATTTTCACGCTACATGGCATAGTCGCCACCCCTTTCCGTGATGACCTCAGGGTGACGGAGCGTGGTGACTCGACGGGTATAAGCGATCCTCCCGGCCAGGAGAGTGGCTTATACCGGTTGTGTACCACAGGAAGTCACACGAGATCGTCTCTTGCCCGAGACATTGATTGATAATTTGTGTTACGATCATGGGTGTCAGAAGCAGTTTAAGACGTCTGGGAAGTGTCCCAAACGTCTGGTAATAAATTTTTTCGGCGTACGGGTTCGCGTCTGCGCGTGCTGAACCCGTAGCCTTCATTTTCTCTCCTTGCAAGCGCCGCTTTCCTTCTCTCTCTTCCCGCGGTTGCCCTATAAGAGCTCTCCCCCTCTCCCTCACCCCCACTCCACCGTCTTCTCTTCTCCTTCTCCCTGCGAGAGAGTGAACGAGGGCGCAGCAGCGGCTGCAGCAGGTGTGTGGGAGGGAGTGTTGCGAGAGGAAGAAGAAGCTCGACTGCGGAGGTGCGAGCTTGCCAGGGTAGCTAGAGCCGGCTGGCGGCGGGAACAGCGGGCGTGGGGTGTTGCGGAGGAGCTGCTGCTGCTCGGGCAGCAGGCGGACGCGGCGCGGTGCAGTTGTGCGTCTCGGGCGGAGGACGAACCGGGTACTGATTCTGGGAAAATTTCCCAGAATCAGACGTCTGTACTTGCGTCCAGACGACGCCGAAGACGTCTGGTGGACGGTCCATAATTCTGACAGGTATGATATTTCTTATCTTCTCCTTTTTACGCGTGTACGGCCATGTAGCCGTCCGCCGGGTTCTTCTAGGCTTCGTTGTGCTGAGAGCAGGTGTGTGTGTGCGCAGGTTCTGCTCGGGAGGGTGCGAGGGCTCGCCATCCCACGTGAATTAGGCGTCAGGCTACAGTGCCAAACGACGGAGAGAACCTCCGGACGTCCGGGGTGACAATCGGACGTCTGGAAACCAAGGCCAGACGTTCCAGCGGGCTTCTAGACATCTGAAGGACTGCGCAGGTTGAGGTACGACCTGATCCACCTTTTAAGACGTCTGGAGAGGTTCCAGACATCTGATTTTGGACAGATTCGACGTTTTTGACCCATTTAGGGCCCGTTCGGAGTTCGTTTTTCACGTTTCGAGTTGCGTTCTTTCCAGAATTAATTCCTCTATCCGTTTACAGTAATTGTATACTGTTCTGAGAAACTCCTTGTGATTGATCCTTGTGTTAGAACCCCATTCCGTTGCAGTCTTGGGGGTTGCGGAGGCGCGCGGGATTACCGACCACACCCCTAGTGCTCCCGGTTTCGCTGGTAGAGTGGCCTTTTAATTTATTTAACAGAATTTGTTACAATTAAAAAATAATTAATAGAGTCTAGGGCATTGCAAAAACCCTAGGACTGAGAAATTAGATTGAATGATAGATCTTAGGGTATTGCATGAATCCTAGGATTGGAAAACTAGATTGAATGATAGATCCTAGGGTACGGCATGAATCCTAGGACTGGAAAACTAGTTGAATATATAAATATTGCAGTCTTGGAAAAGTAGAAAGGAAATGATAACTGCCTGTAAATTGGTTAACCGCTGCCTGCTATGAATGAATAAGTATGATTGAGAACATGAGTTGTATGAACGTAAAGCTGGAACGGTGAAACCTAAATTGGCTGAGTTAAAAGAGCTTGAACCCTACAGGGAATTGGAGTAGAACTCCTGGAAAGGGAATGGAATAGAATTGGGGAAGTGAGCTGGCCCTTGAGTACGGAGTACCAAGGAAAGCGACTGTTCCCCTGTTTAGTGCAGAGCGGAGCTAGCCGCCCCAGGGACCCGGGGTTAGCTCTGGCCACTTTTTACCGACTTTTGGTCCTCGTGTACACAGTACCGAGGAGAGCTACCAGTGTAGGGAGAGTACTAGCTACCCCACGGGCCCCGGGGTTCTGCTGGCCCTCCTACACCGACTTGTTAGGCCCACTGGGCAAACCAGGGTAGTCAGGCGAGGGAGCGCGGACTGTGGAGGGGAAAGACCCCTGTTTGGTTACTGTGGAGAAGTTGGACCCCTGTTACTGAGAGGGCTCTGCCCTATACTGGTTCCGTGCTGTGCTTTGGGCGCACCCGTTAACGGAAACGATTGACCGCGTGCCAGTGCGGGGTAGCTACCCGTGCGTTTATCACGCGTGCCGTAGTCACCGTTACGTCTGTCAGCGACCTTGGGGTGGTTGACTGAGGGTAGGACCACCACGGGAGACTCTCCCGGCCAGGAGAGCACCACGTGTTACTTCTACTTTTCGGAAAAGACTGCAATCAAGATCGCTCCCACGAGGAACATTCAAGATCAAGAGAAGGATTTGAGAAATAAATCAATAGTGAAAATAGAAAGACATAAATAAAGAAAGTAAAAATATAACAGCTACTGTGCACTCTACTGCTTCTTTTAGATGTAGTTGCTACTCTACTCAGTGTTTCGCTGACGTGTCACCCTTGTTACCTTTTCAGGACCAGATGTTGAGCAGCCAGAGTCAGCGGCTGCAGAGGGCGCTGGGCCTAGTAGAGCCCAGTAGTGTTACCTGTAGTACCTTCTGTACTTTTCTTTCCGCTGTAGTGAGTAGTTTTCTGTTACTCCCTGTACTCTCTTCGTTGTGAGCTTTATGTTAAGTACATGTTTATTTTTCTACTGTTGTGGTGGTATATACTGTAGTATTTCTTTCCTTTACTGCTGTATTTTGTTACTGCTAGTTATATACATGGTGAATGTGGTTTATTTTACTGCTCTTTTGGTTACTTTCTCGTTGGACGACTGGGTCTTGAGATCAGTCGAGTTGGTTCGGTTCTCGTGTCTCGTAGGGATTCGAGAATCGGGTCGTTACAAGATGGTATCAGAGCAAGGTCGTCCCGAGAAGTGAATCAACTGAATGGAAAATAACCAATTCACGTGTCTGTAATTAGAGTAGCCGCCACATTTCGCAGGGCCATCAGTGGCTTTTGGGGGACCTCGTCAGGGGCCAGTTGCCAACATCGGACCCTCGCCCAGCCGACAGCAGGGACCCATTGAGGGCGGGAGTCGGATTCCCCTTTGTTACCAGTGTCGCCAGCCGGGCCACATCAGGAGGGACTGCCCGTCTAGGGCAGGAGGTCAGCAGATGCTTTCTGCGCCGAGCACTGGAGGGCGAGCAAGAGGCCGCGGGTTCCAGGCGCGAGGGGGAGGACAACAGTCACGAGGAGGGTACCGACCAGCAGCTACCCGTCAGATGCAGAGTGTGGCTGCTTCGTCCGCACCTAGTGCTAAGGGGCGTATCAATGCCCTGACACACAGGGATGCCAGAGCTTCGGGATCAGTGGTGGCAGGTATGGTTTCAGTTTTCGGCAGACTCGTTTACACGCTTTTCGATTCCGACGCTACACACTCGTTTGTCACAGCCAGTTTCGCAGTTAGTTTAGGTCGGGATTATATGCTGTTAGAGGATCCGTTCGTGATCAGAGGTCCGAGTGGTCAGCTATTTATAGTTGAGGAGGTATACACGGATTGCGAGGTCAGTATTGGGGGACATAGCCTTCCCGCTGACCTGATTATGATATAGATGGAGGACTTTGGCGTAATTCTGGGGATGGACTGGCTGTCCGCTTACCACGCTTTGGTGGACTGTTTTCAGAGAAAGATTGTCTTCTCCATACCGGAGTTGCCTTTTTTCGAGTTTCACGGTCAGCCAGTGGACGGAGGCTTCAGGTGCATTTCTGCACTTCGGGCGGAGAGACTTTTGAGCCAGGGGTGTGAGGGCTTCCTAGCTTGTGTGGTGGCAGAACCCAGCCCAGTGGCTGACTTCCAGAGTATCCCGGTGGTCAGAGAGTACCCCGACGTGTTCCCAGATGAGTTGCCAGGACTACCACTCGAGCATGAGATCGAGTTTGAGATCTCACTAGTACCAGGGACCAGCCCCATCTCCACCACATCATACAGGATGGCACCACTTGAGCTGCGAGAGCTCAAGTCTCAGTTGCAGGATCTTTTGGAGAAGGGCTTTGTGAGGCCCAGTGCGTCTCCCTGGGGAGCCTCGGTACTATTTGTGAAGAAGAAGGATGGTACTCTACGCCTTTGTGTGGACTACTGACAGCTGAATAGAGTCACCATCAAGAACAGATATCCGCTGCCGAGGATCGATGACTTGTTTGACCAGTTGCGAGGTGCCACGGTATTCTCCAAGATCGACTTGAGGTCTGGATACCACCAGTTGAGGATCAGGGAGGAAGACGTCTCCAAGACAGCTTTTCGCACCCGGTACGGACACTACGAGTTTTTGGTCATGCCGTTTGGGCTGACCAATGCCCCCGCTGCCTTCATGGACCTGATGAACCGGGTGTTTAGACCATACATGGACCAGTTCATGGTGGTATTCATTGATGATGTACTCATCTACTCTCGAGATCAGACGCAGCACGGACAGCACTTGCGGATGGTTCTGGACACACTGAGACGACGTAGGTTGTATGCCAAATACAGCAAGTGCGAGTTCTGGTTGAGGGAGGTGACCTTCTTGGGTCATGTGATCTCTGGGGATGGCTTGGCGGTGGACCCAGCCAAGGTCGAGGCAGTGCTCAAGTGGGAGAGACCGTGTACGGTTATTGAGATTCACAGTTTCCTGGGACTGGCAGGCTACTACAGGCGGTTTATCAGGGGCTTTTCACAGATTGCACGTCCTATGACACAGTTGACCTGGAAAGACGTACCCTTCACTTGGATAGACGCTTGTGAGGCGTGTTTTCAGGAGTTGAAGGAGAGACTGACTTCGGCTCCCGTGCTCACTATCCCTGACAGTAGTGGCAGGTTCGTTGTGTACACGGATGCCTCCTTGCAGGGGTTAGGGGGTGTGCTCTTGCAGAGGGGTCACGTTATCACTTACGCTTCGCGGCAACTGAAGTCCCATGAGCATAGCTACCCTACCCACGACCTGGAGCTGGCAGCTGTTGTCTTCGCGCTGAAGACCTGGAGGTACTACTTGTACGGTGAGACCTTTGAGATTTTCACAGATCACAAGAGCCTCAGATACCTTTTTGATCAGAAGGAGCTCAACATGAGACAGAGACGTTGGTTGGAGCTCCTGAAGGACTACGACTGCGGCATTTCCTACCACCTGGGAAAGGCCAACGTGGCGGCTGACGCCTTGAGCCGGAAGGCGCCCGCACACTTGGCCAGTTTACAGGTGCAGAGTTGGAGCCTTTTGGAGGAGATGGGCAGTTGGCGACCCTTAGAGCTACAAGGGCACTGTGGGGCATGACTGTGACATGACAGACGAGGCCAGAGCTGATAGATCGCATCATCACAGGACAGATGGCTGGCCCGTACTTGTAGTCTTTGCACGACAGAGTACTGTTAGGAGACCCGAGGGACTTCTCCTTCACAGACCAGGTGCTGCGCCTGAGGGGACGTCTGTGCGTTCCCATAGACGAGGAGCTGTTGAGAGAGCTCCTGACTGAGGCACACGGTTCCAGATTCACCATACATCCTGGAAACACGAAGATGTACCATGACTTGAGATGCGAGTTTTGGTGGAGGGGGATGAAGCGGGATGTGGGTGAATTCGTGCAGCAGTGTTTAGTGTGCCAGCAGGTGAAAGCTGAGCATCAGAGGCCTGCTAGGCTGCTACAGCCGCTTCCAGTTCCAGAGTGGAAGTGGGAGAGCATCACCATGGACTTGGTGGTGGGCTTACCTGTTACCCAGCGAGGACACGACGCAGTCTGGGTAATTGTGGATAGATTGACGAAGACGACACGATTCTTGCCGATCCGAGTCACTTGGGGACCAGCACAGTTGACAGAGAGGTATATCCGCGATGTGGTACGTCTACACGGAGTTCCGCGGGAGATCGTATCCGACCGGGATACCCGCTTTACGTCCCAGTTTTGGGCTGAGTTTTAGCCGGCCCTGGGGACGCGGTTGAGATTCAGTACAGCTTACCACCCTCAGACGGACGGACAGTCTGAGCGCACAATACAGACACTTGAGGACCTTTTGCGTGCCTGTGTACTGGGCTGGAGGGGCTCTTGGGAGGAGCACTTGCCCCTGGCGGAGTTTGCATACAACAATAGTTATCACTCAAGCATCGGCATGTGACGAGCGTGGAAATCGCGTATTTTGAAATCGTTGGAAATCGTAATATAGTCGCAAAAACCACTCATCAAATATATTTGTGATAACGAAACTCTCATAGATCTTTATTCTTTTTTGAACTTGAGTCCCGATCGTTCGTCTCTGGGAGGCGTGAAAACGAATCGAGATTTGGATCGGCTTTTATAACCTAAATCTAACCTAAGCTACTATTTTTGTCTTTTTGTGTTTTTGATTTTTTTTATTTCGAAAAGCGAATTGAAACCTAGATCTAGATAAACTAGCAAAAACCTAAGTGACTATGTGCATCTACATGAGGCGATGGTGGCCATGCATGGTGTGAACAAACCAAAGTATCATATAGGCAAGCAAACATGAGGACAATCAATCACAGAAACATCATGAAATTATTTATGCATAAAAAATTATCACACATCATTTACACTAGAAAGCATGTAAATAGAAGAAAATCCCTCACGCCGGAAAGTTGCCACTAGGGCCATCGGCCTTGTGTGAGGGTGTAGGCTAGACCTTGGGTATGCAAACCCGTCTACACGCCTACCAAAAGAGATGGCCAGCCACAAGAGGCTATAGGTGAGCCTTCATGGCCGTCCAAGAAGAAGAAGATGAGGGCTAGTGCCCCCAAGTGGAGAGAGGAGGGTGTTGCTCCCTTTCTCTGCCAATGGCCGTCCTTGAAGCTTTGGAGAGAAGCTTCTCTAGCTAGCCGTCCATGGAGCCTTGGAGGAGGATGAGGAGGACGGCCTTAAGGTTTTGGAGGGTGGAAGAAAGTTTAGAGTGGAGAGTATGGATGGGAGAGTGTATGGAGAGATGGTCCAATTTCGTAGCTCTCTCTTTGCCCTTATGGAAGGCTCCATTTGGTTGCCACTTTTGGTGGCTCCAAAAATAGCAAATGCCACAATTTTTGGATCTAGGTTTGACACAAGTTTTTAGGGTTTCCAAGAGAGTGTGCATGGGTTTGGTGGGAGTAAAATGGGAAGGTGTGCGTGTGTGTGTGAGTGTGTGTTTTTCGTAGGGCTAGGTTGTGGGTTTTGGTGGGATTAGGTGCTAAATAGGTTGGGTCAATCTAGATTAAGTGGGTATGGACCTAATTAGGCTTAGGAAAGTCTAATTGGGTAGGAGTGAACCTAATTAGGTCTAGGTCAAGTCTAATTAGATTTGTGCATGTGATTAGGCTAGGGTAACTCTAATAGGTATGAGTTAATTAGATCCTGGGTGGATCTAATTGGGCTCGGGTGCACCCAATCAACTGTAGATGCACCCAATTAGGTATGGGATGGTTCAATTGGGTTAGGGATAGGACAAGTAGGGCTATGGATAGTGGACTAGGCTTAGGAGGTCTTACTTAGGTTTCCTAGGGTGTCCGGTGGGGTTCCTAGGTCAAAATAGGCAAGCTAGGGCTTCCAACACCAAAATTAGGAACCAGACAGTAGTATCAGACGTCCAGGATAGTGGTCAGACGTCTTATACTACAAAATTGGACGTCTGAACACTAAATTAGACATCCAATTCTGTGCCAGTATGAGTTTTGGCTTCCTGGATTGTTATTCTGCAGAAATCAGACGTCCAGCTAGATGTCTGGACATCCTAAAAGGTGCTGGAGAGTGGGTTTTATGTTTTTTAAGGTTGGTTTTGGTTCCTAAGTGTTTGGGAGAGGGATAGGAACATGGATAGTGCTATCCATGTTTGGGTTTTGATGCTAAGGTGCCCTAATGGAGGTTGTCTTGGGTTTGGGAAGGCTGCCCTAGGGTTTCTAAGGGTAGGGATAAGGCTATCCTAGGGTTTCTAAGGGTAGGGATAAGGCTATCCTCCTCACTCCTCTTATCTGGATCAGTCTTCTTCTTCCTTTATTGCTTTATTCCACTATCTCCATCCTGGATCACTTTATTATCTGTAAATAGCAATAAAAACCATTAACTAGCAGCATATCTCATCTTATTCTAAATAGACTGATGCAATGCATGATATGCAAGATATGAGTGCAATATCCATAATTTAAGATAGGTTCAGACATTATTTAGGTTGATTAGGACCCATGATTGCTGTGTAATCAGCATGGCTCCCTACGAGGCTCTGTACAGACAGAGATGTACGGCACCCTTGAGTTGGGTTGCGGTGGGGACCAAGTGGGAGGTTGGCCCCAGGCAGATCTGGCAGAGTCAGGAGGTAGTCGAGCAGATTCACAGGCAACTCCGCACTATCAGGAGCAGGTAGAAGAGCTACGCAGATCGGAGACGCAGAGAGGTGCAGTTTGAGGTTGGGGACCACGTCTTCCTTCGTGTTTCGCCCATGAAGGGCCTGCAGCGGTTTGGGGTGAGAGGGAAGCTCGCGTCGAGGTTCGTGGGGCCCTTTGAGGTCCTGGAGCGGGTTGGACCCGTTGCTTACAGACTTGCCCTCCCTCCTCAGCTTTCTGGTGTGCACGACGTGTTCCACGTGTCCAACCTCAGGAAGTACATCGCCGATCCCAGTCACGTCCCGAGTCACGAGAGCATCGAGGTGAGCGACGACCTGACCTACCCTGAGCGGCCAGTGCAGATTCTTGACAGAGTCGTCCGCAGTCTGAGACGAAAGCAAGTACCCCTGGTGAAGGTTTTGTGGAGGAGCCAGTGGTACGAGGAGGCTACTTGGGAGCCTGAGGCGGCAATGCGGGAGCGGTATCCGGAGCTTTTCACGGGTACGTCTTTTCAGACCATCTTCGGTCCTCTTTGAGTTTGTTATCTATATATTTTGTTCTTTCCCACACCCTAGTTAGAGCAAGTTTCGGGGATGAAACTTCCTTTGAGTTTGTTATATTGTTACGATCATGGGCGTCAGAAGCAGTTTAAGACGTCTGGAACCCTTCCCAGACGTCTGGTAATAAATTTTTTCGGCGTACAGGTTCACGTCTGCGCGCGCTGAACCCGCAGCCTTCATTTTCTCTCCCTGCAGGCGCCTCTTTCCTTCTCTCTCTTCCCGCGACTGCCCTATAAGAGCGCTCCCCCTCTCCCTCACCCCCACTCCACCGTCTTCTCTTCTCCATCTCCCTGCGAGCGAGGGCGCAGCAGTGGCTGCAGCGGGCGTGTGGGAGGGAGTGTTGCGAGAGGAAGAAGAAGCTCGACCGCAGAGGTGCGACCTTGCCGGGGCAGCTAGAGCCGGCCGGCGGCGGGAACAGCGGGCGTGGGGTGTCGCGGAGGAGCTGCTGCTGCTCGAGCAGCAGGCGGATGCGGCGCGGCGCGGTTGTGCATCGTGGGCGGAGGACGAACCGGGTGCTGATTCTGGGAAAATTTCCCAGAATCAGACGTCTGTAGTTGCGTCCAGACGACGCCGAAGACGTCTGGAGGACGGTCCAGACGTCTGACAGGTACGATATTTCTTATCTTCTCCTTTTTACTCGTGTACGGCCATGCAGCCGTCTACCCGGTTCTTCTAGGCTTCTTCGTGCTGAGAGCAGGTGTGTGTGTGCGCAGGTTCTGCTCGGGAGGGTGCGAGGGCTCTCCATCCCACGTGAATTAGACGTCTGGCTACAGTGCCAGACGACGGAGAGAACCTCCAGACATCCGGGGTGACAATCGGACGTCTGGAAACCAAGGCCAGACGTTCCAGCGGGCTTCTGGACATCTGAAGGACTGCGCAGGCTGAGGTACGACCTGATCCACCTTTTAAGATGTCTAGAGAGGTTCCAGACATCTGATTTTGGACAGATTCGGCGTTTTTGACCCATTTAGGGCCCGTTAGGAGTCTGTTTTCTACGTTTCGAGTTGCGTTCTTTCCAGAATTAATTCCTCTATCCGTTTACAGTAATTGTATACTATTCTGAGAAACTCCTTGTGATTGATTCTTATTTTAGAATCCCGTTCCGTTGCAGTCTTGGGGGTTGCGGAGGCACGCGGGATTGCTGACCACGCCCCTAGTGCTCCCGGTTTCGCTGGTAGAGTAGCTTTTTAATTTATTTAACAAAATTTGTTACAATTATAAAACAATTAATAGAGTCTAGGGCATTGCAAGAACCCTAGGACTGAGAAATTAGATTGAATGATAGATCTTAGGGTATTGCATGAATCCTAGGATTGGAAAACTAGATTGAATGATAGATCCTAGGGTACGGCATGAATCCTAGGACTGGAAAACTAGTTGAATATAAAAATATTGCAGTCTTGGAAAAGTAGAAAGGAAATGATAACTGCCTGTAAATTGGTTAACTGCTGCCTGTTATGAATGAATAAGTATGATTGAGAACATGGGTTATATGAACGTAAAGTTGGAACGGTGAAACCTAAATTGGTTGAGTTAAAAGAGCTTGAACCCTACAGGGAATTGGAGTAGAACTTATAGAAAGGGAATGGAATAGAATTGGGGAAGTGAGCTAGTCCTTGAGTACGGAGTACCAAGGAAAGCGACTGTTCCCCTGTTTAGTGTAGAGCGGAGCTAGCCGCCCCAGGGACCCGGGGTTAGGTCTGGCCACTATTTACCGACTTTTGGCCCTCGTGTACACAGTACCGAGGAGAGCTACCAGTGTAGGGAGAGTACTAGCTACCCCACGGGACCCGGGGTTCTGCTGGCCCTCCTACACCGACTTGTTAGGCCCATTGGGCAAACCAGGGTAGTTAGCCGAGGGTGCGCGGACTGTGGAGGGGCAAGACCCCTGTTTGGTTACTGTGGAGGGGTTGGACCCCTGTTACTGAGAGGGCTCTGCCCTATACTGGTTCCATGCTGTGCTTTGGGCGCACCCGTTAATGGAAACGACTGACCGCGTGCCAGTGCGGGGTAGCTACCCGTGCGTTTATCACGCGTGCCGTAGTCACCGTTACGTCTGTCAGCGACCTTGGGGTGGTTGACTGAGGGTAGGACCACCACGGGAGACTCTCCCGGCCAGGAGAGCACCATGTGTTACTTCTACTTTTCGGAAAAGACTGCAATCAAGATCGCTCCCACGAGGAACATTCAAGATCAAGAGAAGGATTTGAGAAATAAATCAATAGTGAAAATAGAAAGACATAAATAAAGAAAGTAAAAATATAACAGCTACTGTGCACTCTACTGCTTCTTTTAGATGTAGTTGCTACTCTACTCAGTGTTTCGCTGACGTGTCACCCTTGTTACCTTTTCAGGACCAGATGTTGAGCAGCCAGAGTCAGCGGCTGCAGAGGGCGCTGGGCCTAGTAGAGCCCAGTAGTGTTACCTGTAGTACCTTCTGTACTTTTCTTTCCGTTGTAGTGAGTAGTTTTCTGTTACTCCCTATATTCTCTTCGTTGTGAGCTTTATGTTAAGTACATGTTTATTTCTCTGCTGTTGTGGTGGTATATGCTATAGTATTTCTTTCATTTACTGGTGTATTTTGTTACTGTTAGTTATATACATGGTGAATGTGGTTTATTTTACTGCTCTTTTGGTTACTTTCTCGTTGGACGACTGGGTCTTGGGATCAGTCGAGTTGGTCCGGTTCTCGTGTCTCGTAGGGATTCGGGAATCGGGTCGTTACAGTTTGAAACAAATAAGAATATGGGCAAACCACATAAAAATGGACTGGATATGAGATAGATTGTAAAGCAAACGAATCATCACACATAATGCCTTTTTCCTGTATTCTGTTACTTGAGTTACATGTCTAGTTGTATTATTCTACTTAGTTTTCACTAACATTTATCTTAGGTTTCGTACTTAGATGTTGCCGAGTAGTCGGGTGCCGCGGCTGTAGTTGGTCAGATATCTACCGAATCATGTTCTACCTGAGGAAATGGTTTGTACTGAGCCAGTGGCTTATAGGAGTAGTTCTTTCTACTGTTAGATTTTATTTTTTGTCTTCTTGATAGTTGTACGAGACTCTCATTTATTTCTGCTCTAGGTGAACTTTACCTTTGTTGTCAACACTTTTGTTTTCTTTTATTTAATACTTTATGAATGAATGTTAGCTATGATGTTTTATGACTCTATGTTGGATAACTGTGATCTTACGGGCTTTCATGCTAGTGATAGCATAAGGTGACTCGGGTCGTCACATATTTTATTTCGAAATTATTATGATTATACCCATCTAATTTTAACTTTAAATTAAGACTTAGCAGGCTTGATTGGGCTTTACTTGGATAACAATAAAAAATTAACTTTAGTAGGCTTAGGTAATTCTTATTTAAAAATCAATGAAAATAGATTCTAATAGATTTTTTGGACTTTAGGGAGCTTTTCTGATCCCAACTTGAAAATCCAACCCAAACAATGAAATCAAGCCTAGCTTGATCCGACCCTAGGCCCATAAGCATGGGCCTTAGGCCAGGCCTGGGCCTTGATTTAGTAAAAATTTTAGGCCTTGGGCCAGGACTAAGGCTCAAAAAATAAAATGGACTTTCTCAGGTTTAGGTTGGGCCGAGTTGGGCTCGATCCAATACTTCACCCTAATGATAAGGTTGAAGTGGCGGTGACATCGACTAAGAGGCTTGATAATTTGAGAAGATGTCATACCCAGACGCATTGTAGGAGTAGGCATCGCTAGTGTACTTATCATTTTTTGACTTAGAGTAAGATTGAAAAGATGATATAAAGGTGGTGTAGGTGCAAAAGACTGCAGATAACAACTTTGATTATATAATCTTACATTATGGGTAGAAGGTGTACCAAAAATTTAGTCACTAATGCTTATAGAACTCACAGATGAACTGAAATCGTTCATGTAAACATCATATCTCTCATAATCAAGGGGTACTAAATTAGGATTGAGAATCTGTTAACCAAACACATTGGTGTGTAGTTTTTCGAAGTCTCCACCACTTTGCTGTTCACTGCAACTCATTTCTCTTCCTCCCCGTGTATTGAATGACCATTTTGATTTAGATCCACCTGCTATCATCTATGCATCATCATCATCTGAGTCAATCTCCATCATTTGTTTTTTATTTTTCAAGTAGGAAATATAAATTAATTTCACACTATAAAATACAAATTACATAAATACATACCTATATAGATCTAATGCTTTATGCATCTAATACATATACATCTAACATACCTATACATATAATACATACTCAAATACATACCTAAATATATCTATACATCTAATACATACGTAAAATTACATCTAAATTATATAATACACTTAATACATACATAAATACATCTATACACAATAAAAATACATATAATAGAATTAGAAGAGATGATAATATACCTTCTCGACATGTGGATATACTTAAGAAATGGATGGAGTTGGATATTTGGACAGAGACTCAAATAGAGTACAACTCGAAAATTTAGAGTTTAAACACGAGGAAGCAGCAACAACAAGAAGCATTTAAGACTTCAGAGAGTAGGAGGGCAGAGAGCATTGGTCTAAACAGAGATGCATGTCGTTACAATGCCAATAAATATTGGTGAATTGATATGCAATTTATGAAGATAGCCTTCGAAATGGATCGTTATTGCCGGCATAGCATCAGGACATAATGATATTTCATTGATACACCTATGTTTCGACAGAAATTATGGGTCCATACGATGATTCCCTGAAAAGATCCGTATGGACGGCATGTTAGCACGCCACTGACATCTAAAATGCTGATTTGACAATGGAGATCACAAAATGTTACTAGTGTTCAGCATTTCCCTCGTCAGTCTTGAAGCTTTTCAGTAATGGATCCTTCTCTTGCTTTCTTTAATTAAATCGTTTACCTTCTAAATTTAGTTTGGAGTGTTTCCTTTTCTGTTAGTGTCGGAGTAAAATTGTAAAAATATTTAATTTGAAGCCAAAATGCCCGATCACATCAACTATCGTCACTAAGGGCAAAGGAGGGACCGCATGTTGAAAGACTTGCCAAGTGGTTCTTTAGTGTCTCACTTAATTTTTGGCGCTATCCGAACCCATGTCCGGAATTTATAGATTTTTCTGTAGACGTAATCCTAGTTTCATATTATATCTGATCTGATGCTGCAATGGATCGTTAACGATAAAGATTTCTTATTACACAAATAGAAACTTCTCAAACGGTCGAAAAACTAATATATATATATATATATATATATATATTGTTTAATCTGTTGCTTCTTCAAAGTTAATTCCTTGATATAGTTTCATGGTAATGGAAAAATTTGTTAGTTAGTGTTACACATTATTCTAGTCAATAATAACAAAGTAGGGAACGTTAATTTGCCAATAACATTAGGCGTCCTTTAGTCAAAAAGCCACGGCTGAGTTTACCTGGATAGGATTAAAGTAGAAAATGATGTGATGGAATGGATGGGATGAGTTCGATACTCTCAGTACGAAGCAATTGGCTCGTTCGTGATGAAAGTATATTATGATCTTGTAGGATTCCTTCACATCCTCACGCTGAAAGTTAAAAATACCAATCCTGGTGGTAGAAAAGACGTGAAATTTAATTGGGCAAAAAAATAGGCATATCGAGACAATAGACACCATCGAGACGATCGAGGCTACATGCAGCAGCACTCAACGAAAGAGGCGTACTAGAAGTATACCCGTTTCACCTGCAATCAAGTGGACATATATCTTGGTAGAGGTCCTCAACATGAATTAGACATACCTCCTTTTGCCTTCCTCGCCTCTACGCAAACCACCCACTTCAGGTCCTTATTGTCATTACCATCGAGCGAAGGTCCACTCAACGGTAAAATGTTGAAACCTTTGCGACTAGACTAAGTCCTAGATTAGATATGGCATCCTTGCACAGTACATCAAACGCAATGAGGCTGATAAAGGAAAGCGCTTCTTAGAGGATTTGAAGGAGTTCCATCGAGCTTAGCTTTAGCACTTTAGGGGAGCGAATGTCATGATGCTTGATGGGCCCCAAGACCACAAAGGCACGTCTAAAGCTTTAGTGGAAGAACTCACCCAGGACCCCCCCTCAGAAGAATGCTCGCCCAAAGACACAGAGGGGGAGATGCACTCCCACCACAAGCGAACTGCTTAAGAATCTCCTGTCATCCGGTGTGATGGTGGCAGCTGTAGATGTAATCTTTGAGGTCAACGTTAGTGTCATCCAGACAATGGAATCCCAGACGAATCTCCTTTAAGCAACCTTGGCCGTTTTGTGATGGGGGATCGGTACCCCTTGCCAAGAGGAGATGGAAAAAGTCATCATTGCAATTTTACAATGCCTTTCGGACAACCCTCTATTGGTTAGCCTCATGGTAATTGGTTGAAATCAACCTCATTTGCTAATAGATGAAGGAAGCATAGTGGATGTCTCTTCCTTCGAACATTAACCTAACTAAGATTCGGGGATGACCTTACTCCATCTCATTATTCAATGGTGGGGTTTGGTAATTATAAGGTCATGCCTAAGGAGGAAATCGATCTCCCAATAACCATTCAGGACGACAAACAATATTTGAATTGGATGACCACCTTTACTATGGCTACATTATAAAAAAAAGGCATGTTTTGTGATGGTTGTTTGGCTATGTTTATAAACCGTCACTAAAGGATCTTTTTAGTGATGGCTCTAAAATAAATTGTTGGCAATAAGTGTTTAGCAATTGGTCATAGCAGTTCTGGTGGAAGGTATTTAGCGAGGGTTTTAACAATGGTTGCTACCATATTATCGCAAAGGTGTTATTTTCAACCATCACTGAAAATGTGAACAATTGTATTATGATGGTTACAAACCCGTCACAAATATCCAAATTAGCATTGATTCCATTATGAATTGTCATCGATAACGTTTAGGGTTTAGGTCTCTCAGAGAAGCTATTCATGACAGTTATATCATTGTTGCGAAATTATTATAGTGACAGCAATTAAAAAATTATTGCCGAAAAGAAAAGGAAAAAAATTATATTCAAATGATGATTTTAAATAAAACTATTGCAGAAAATAAAAATTAAATTTTTTTCAAACACTTTCAACAATGATTTTATTTATAATGGTTGCCAAAAGAGGGTATGTTACACTAATTGCCTTCTTTTCCCCTACTGTTCACTTCCTCCTCCTCCTCCAATGATCTTGACAACCTCCTATCCTTCACTTCTCTGAAAACCTCCTCGTCCATTTCCTCCTCTCCTTACCCTCATTATCGCCCCCTCATCCTCACCCTCCCCTCCTATTGCCACTGTCCCTCCACCTTCTCCCCTCCCCTCATTGCCAACCTCCTCCCCTACCACCGCCCCCTTCGCATCCCTTCCACCACCTCCTCCTTCGCCTCCCCCTTTCTTATTTTAATGATGTAATGTTTTTAATTTGATTAATTGTGATTGTTATCGAATATTTTCAATTATGTTTCTGAAGATGAATGTGAAATGTTTAGATAGATGTAAAGATTAATTAGGTCAATTGATGAGAACCTCATCATGAACTCTAACTAGAACATTTTAACCTAATAGAGTGAACAAAAGCTCCTACATAACTTAAGGGAAGGCCTAATTCAGGGAATTGATAATTTGAAAATAGAACATGACACAAGGGGTAAAATTGTAATTTTACCATTGCAGTGCATCAACAGGATTTCTAAGTGTCCAGACATAGGTCAAGTGAACCTAATAATAGAAAAAGTGGGATGGTTTGGTCAGAAAAGGGTTATGACAAAATCTAGAAATTAAATGACATTCTACAACCCTAAAATAAATCCACTTTAATTCACGAAGTTCCAGGAAAGATAAAAATCAACTAAATCCTCTAAAATTCATGAAAAAATATCCCCTAGGATTTAGAATCTTCAATTTGGCCTTTGGAACATGTTTTGACCTAGATTGAGGTCTATACCCAATTTTTGACCTAATTTGAGTTTTTATGCAAAATATCCAGTCAAACATGGTCAAACCTAAAATCAAACTTCACCATTGGATTCCTTAGGTCCCAATTAGGTTTATATTAAATTTTGGACCTAAGGGAAGGTCACCTTGACCCACTTTGCAATTTGATCCTCAAAATTACTTTCTAACCCTTAACATTTTGAAACCTTTGTGTTTACCCCCTCAACTTTCTTGTCATTTTTTTCACTTAGGTCCTTCTGCCACCCGCAGCAGTAGGCCATACCTCCGGCAACTTTGCGCGGAGGATGGTGCAATGCATGCATGGGGAGCCGGCCTCAGATTTGAAAGGGGTGCTCCCTGCGGAGCCCCCTACCGCATGGGCCGCCCCCCATGCCCTGAAGACCGCGATGCCTCTCGTGCGAACGCGCAAGATGTATGGGTCTCCGTCTGCCATACCTCCGGCGAGACTTTTCCCATTGCTATCGCACGCCTCCCGACCGGCCTTCACCTATTTAAGGAGCGGCACACTCAGCCGCATCCTTCAAGCTTCATTTGGCCCGAGCTACCCCTCCAATTCATCTCCTCCTAACTCCGGCCATTCTCCCAGAGCTTCCGACGACTCTCCCCCTCCTCTCTCATCGCTCTACCATAGTACCAGTGGTAGAGCCACCTCCACTGTCTTCCGCTGCGTCACGCCGTACCAGCGGGCGCCCTCCAACCCCTCTTCCTCGTTGTCGTCTCTTCCCCCTGGGCGCCTTCGTCTCCGATGATGGCGGTACCAGCCGCTCGCCATCTCCGCCTCCCCCGTTCAGTCCTGGCCTGCCAGCTAAGTTGCCCTTACTCTCCTCTTTATTTCCCCTCTGTCAATTTGTTATTTCGACCCCTTGACACCACTGACCACCACCATCTTCTCCACCTTCTGCCGACCACCGGCGAAGGCGCACCCATCATTCCACTCACTCACACGCCTCGCCAACTACCACAGAAGCATCACCACCTTCCACTGATCATCCTTCACCTCTTCATCGCCCACCACACTCACCACACACTACCCCCAAACAAACCCATACACACGGTATTAGTCTGACCTAGGCACTTACGCCTAGGTCCTCCTGAGCCATGCCGACCCCCGCCTCACCTTTGCCGTGATAGGGTGAAGGTTCTCTTGTTGTCTGACAAGGCCGCAAGGCCGTGTTTGTGATTTCAGGTCCACGGCCCCTCTCGCCGTTGGCACAGCAGCATGAGGCTTACTTGAAGCTTCGTCCAGACCTCCTAACTCCAGGCCAGCAGAACCAGGTGGCGCGGAATACCTCCGCGCACAGCTCCAGGTCTTCAATTGGTGTCAGAGGCCTTTGCTGAAGTGGCAATCGCTCGCGCTATCTGCTGCTAGGTGCGCAACAAGCAGGTGGGACGTTTAGTCCCACCTCGGGCATTTTCGAGCGCCTCGCAGTGCATAAATTGAAAAAGTGACAGAGGCTTATCGCTTCAGTCACACGGGGTGAGGTCCCCTCGCCCACTCATGCCTCGTCCGTGCCCACGCTATGCGAACCTGGCACTTGACCCGATTACCTAGACCTAGCACTCCTCGTGCATCACACCTACGTCTGTGCGCCTGGATCCGAGCGCGCACCTGACCTAATTACCTGGCTTTGGGAGAGCGTACCAAAGAGAGAAATAGAGAGAGAGAGACACAGGGAGGGTGGGGGTAGGTTTTTTCCTAACTATGCTTGTGTAGGGAAGCTGAAGAAGAAGGAGGAGGAAGAGGAAGTAGAAGAAGAGAAGAGGAAGTGGCTAAGGACTTAGCCGCACCAAGGAGCAGGAGCTGAAGAAGAAGAAGAAAGGAAAGGAAGAAAAAGAAGGAGCAGGAGCTAAAGCAGAAGAAGAGGAGGAGGAGAAGCCAACTGAAAAAGAAGAAGACAGAAGCAGGAGCTAAAGAGGAAGAAAGAGCCAAGGAAGAAGAAAGATCCAAGCAGGGAAGAAAAGAAGAGAAGAAGAAAAAGCCAAGGAGAAGAAGAAGAAGCAGCCAAAGAGAAGAAAGGAAGAAGGAGACGTGCACTGTAGTAAACGCTACTTAAAGCGTCTGATTCCTAGAATCAGACGTCTGAAGGTAGAGAGAAAGAAAAGAAGAAGAAGAGAAAAGAAGAAAGAGAGAGATTAATTCTACTTTCATTCTCTACAATTCTTTTTTGTAAAACGGTATATTATTGTGAATTGTGATCTTTTTACTTCTAAAATTAAGTTTGCTCCACGAGTTAGACCTCAGAACATTTTAAATTTCGAGTAATAAAATTAAATCAAACTGATGGTGATCAGATCAGCACCATTAATGTGAATATTAATTAGGTTATTATTGAATTAATTGTTTTTGAATGTGAAGATGAATATCTGTGAAATGTGAAGATGAATGCATCGTATAAAGTTAAATAGATTTATGAGTTGTTAACATAAATGGATTGTGTCTACATTAGCATGTGAAGATTAATTAGGTGATTATATATGTATGTGTTTATGAATGAAATGTGGGGTGCACCCACTCTGTGATCGAATGTAATGGATTCGGCAAGAAATAAAGGAGATTGGAGTATCGCAAGCATTCCAACAAGGAACAATGAAAACAACGAGTTGGTAACCCTGTTACACCTCAAGGGTGTATGTCTAGGAAGGGGATTTAACCCTCCCATTTTTGGATATGTGAAATTCTCTTTTATTGGGGACTCCTCCCTGTTATGGAAAAACAACATTTATTTTATTTGAAATGTTATCTTTGGCAAATTACCTCACTAATCATGTTCACGCTTCAATTCTTCTACTACCACTTTGATTTATGTGTTGTCGAGTTGGCTTTTACTCCTCTGGGTCTTGGCACCTCCCGAGGTGTGGGGCAATTAGGTTAGCGAGGTGTCCTTGGGTAGGCCAGCTAGCCAGCTGGTTCCAAGTAGACTGCCTTGGGCAGTGGCATTGCCATCTGATGAAGGACAAAAGGGACTCTCATATTTAAAACTTTGCACAAAGCCCAAAGGGTTCGTTCCTCAATGACTCGATAAATCCAGCAACCTGATTATCTGCCACTCAGGCCAAGGGTCTACTGGACCCAATCTGTAAAAGGATTCGATTGGCCGGAGTTGAAGAGGCAGCGACTATATCCACATCGATGCTAATGGCCCGTGCCATTAAAACACATAAATGCTATTTATAGCCAAGTAACGGATGAAGCTAGGAAAATCGCGAAGTCATTGCAAAACAAGAAGTTGTTACAAAATTTTCTTGTATTATAAATAGAGAAGAGAGAGAGCTTTGGGTTCTCTCTTCATGCATTGAGAGAAAGAGAGAACAGAGAGCAATTGTACTATCAACCAAGCATAGTAGAATCTTGGGACAATTACCCTCCTCCCAGACGTACACCCCATTAGGTGGAAATGGGTCACCAATTTCTTGTGTCTCTGATTTTTTGACTGCTTGCTTTATTCTTTGAGTCAAACCCCCTGCTGATCAGGGCCTCGATCAATTGGCATCATCTGTGGGAACGATTATTGCTTGATATCGTTTCCTTCCTCACCCATTGAGGTGTAAGTGCGGACGAGGGTATGCGTGGACACGTGTAAGGGGACCTCACCCCGTTCTCACTGAGGCGAACAACTACTACTAGGAATTCTATTTGTATCAAAAATAAAAGTAGATTTCCATGATGTGGCACAATTAGAGCTGCTCTTCTTCTCGTGTGGCTGTAGGTGGATTGCTTGTCAAATTGGAGCACCTGTCGTGGCTTGTTGCTTCGATTGAGGGCCTAGAGAGCTTCAACAGTTGAGTACGTGGTTGTTGGAAGAGGTATCAGGGTGGATGGCAGCCGGAGTGTGGCGGACGACGTTAGGGAAGACAGTGGCAGGGTCGGATGTCTGGCTAGGTACCTGAGACAAGAAAACGGGCTAAAAGCCCTAATTGAACAACTCAGCAGCTTCGCCGGAGGACGACGAGTACTATGGTAGTGTTGGTTCAGTGATCCGGTGCTCGTGGAGGTCTGTCGAGGTTGGAGAGAGTGTGTAGAGGGTACGTTGTTCGACGGGGAGAAAGAGAGTCCAAAGCCCCAAATTTCTTTGGGGCTTTTTCTCAGTGGGGTACGGTGAAGGTCTGGGAGGTGGTGGTGTGTTTGGTGTACTGTGGAGTCGATGTGAGCTCATTAGAGCTGGTGTCAGTCGTGAAGAAGATGAAGTGGTAGAGGTGTGTGTGATGGCTAAACCTAGTGATTGAGGCATTAAAAATGATCTAGAGAGGGAAAGACAGAGTTTGAGGGAACTTTGGAGGAGAGAGAGAGAGGGAAGCGTTTGGTGTTGGCCTGCTGGATGCGAAGACGATGTGTCGATTACGAGAGAGAGTGGTGCCGACGAGAGCGTTGGGGGCCTCTGCTTTGACCAACGAGAGGTGGAAGAAGTTGAGGAAGAAGGTGGACCGACCAATTTGGTTGTTGGCCAGCCTGAGGAAGAGGAGGAAGATGGTCGGTAGAGCCAAAGATGAGGTTGGCCAGAGGGGGACGAGGAGGGGTGTTTCCGGTCAAATTCTTGGTTAAAGAGCATGCTGGGAGTTAGGAGAGCTTATATAGAGGGTGATTTGGACCTCAAATGTCAAGAATTCAAAAATTGGTGTTGAGCTTTTAGGAAACAAGATCCCCAATTTTTGTGAGCTCTTTAGGATTCTAGGGTTCAAGTTAAGACTTGGAATCAAGTCCAATGGATTTCCATGGTTTGAACACCAATACCTCCAAATTTGGAGGGATTTATGCTAATTTGAGAGAGATCTTCTCTTGAAGTTGGCCATGTTGTGTGTTCACACAAAAATGGCGGAAGGGACTATTTTGTGAAGACGATGAGGAAGTTAGGGGTCATCTGGTAGTAAACTTGAAACCTAGGGGTCTGGATGTGAGAAATAGAGTTTTTAGGGACTAAAATGCAAACTAGGTCAAGATGAACTCTGACTGGTCCAAAATTTTGGTGTTAACCTAATTTGGATCCAAAGAATCTAATAATGAACTTGGATTTGAGTTTTAACCATGTTTTACTAGTTAAATTGCACATGAGCCCAAATCAGCTTAAATTCCCATATGAATCTCTATTCTTGGTCAAAATGAGTTCAGATGGTCAAAGTGAAAATACCAAACCTCTTAGAATATTTTTCTATGAATTTTAGTAGGTTTAGATTGATTTTATATATACCATAACCCTTTTAATTTAAGTGGGATTGATAATTAGGGCTTTCAATATTGTTTCACCCTCGAAATGCGTAAAACCTTGATTTAGTCAATGTGAACCCACTTTGTAGTCTTTTATGTTCATTTGATCTTCAATGAACCCCTGAGTAACCCCGTGGTTATTCTGCATTTATGATGTGCTGTTAAAATAGTAGAATTAACTATATTTTCTTATCTTCTTAAATCAAATCAATGCGGAATTGTGACCACCAGATTATCATTTAGGAGGATTTGTCATTTGAATCTAACTAATTGTCGCTAGTTAGGACCCACAATGGTGTTACCATCAATTGTCACAGACAATGGTACTCAGTTCTCTTACAAAAAATTTGAAGAATTTTGCGCAAGCTAGGACATTCGCCTATACTTCACGTCCATGGGACACCCCCAAGCAAACAGACAGGCGGAGGTAACCAACTATACCATCATCTCGGCATTAAATCGAAGGCTAGACTCTTCAAAGAGAAGATGGGTTGAAGAACTTTTGGATGTATTGTGGGGCTGTAGAACTTGCCAGAAGACTTTCATAGGTCACACCCCTTTTAGCCTGGTGTACGGAATGGAAGCTCGGTAACCTATAGAAATAGTTATTCTTACATATTGATCACAGCTATACGACTTTGACACTAACGATGATCAAGTCGCCTGACCTTAGACTTGGTGGATGAGATAAGAGAGAAGGCATCAGAGTCGACGTTGCAGTACAAAGAGGAAACCGCATCCGCCTACAACAAGTGGGTTCGTGATGAGAACTTCATCATGAACCCTAACTAGCACATTTTTACCTAAATAAGTATACAAAAGCTCCTACAAAACCTAAGGGAAAGCCTAAATCAGAGAATTATAAATTTGAGTATAAAGCAATTTACAAGGGGTAAAACTGTAATTTTACCAATGAAGTACATAAACGGGATTTCTAAAGGTCTACACATAGGTCAAATGGGCTTAATAAGAAAGAAAGTGGGATGATTTGGTCTGAAAAGGGTTATAGCGACATCTAGGAATTAAATGACATTCTACAACCCTAAAACAAACCCACTTTAGTTCAATAAGTTCCAAGTAAGGTAAAAATCAATTAAACCCTCTAAAATTCATGAAAAAAGAATCCCTAGGGTTTATAACCTTCAATTTAGCCATTGGAACCTATCTTGACCTAGATTGAGAATCATACCCAATTTTTGACTTAATCTAGGTTTTTGTGCAAATTGACAATCAAACATGGTCAAACCTAAAATCCAACTTCACCATTGGATTCCTTAGGTCCAAATTAGGGTTATATCAAAATTTGGACCTAAGGAAAGTTTACCTTGACCCACTTTACAAATTGGTCCTCAGTAATTACTTTCTAACCCTTAACTTTTTGAACTTTTGCATTTACCCCCTCAACTTTCCCTTCATTTTCTTCAGACCGTTCCCTCTGCCACCCGCAGCAGTAGGCCATACCTTCGGTGACTTCGTGTGGAGGATGGCGCTGTGCAGGGTATGGGAGCTGGCCCCAAAAATGAGAGGAGGGTCCCCTACGTTGTCCTCTTTCGCATGGACCACCTCCCATGCCCTACCGGCACCCATACCTCTCGTGCGAACGTGCGAGAGGTATGGGTCTCTTTTCCGGCCACGTCTTCAGCGACCAGCCCACACCTCCTCCTTGTATTTCCTTCCTTGCCAGCACCTATTTAAGGCGCGGCAGGAGTTGTCACCTCGGTTGAGCTTGATTTGGCCAGAGTTCTCCCCCAAATTTCTTCCCTTCCCCTCTGGCTAGGTGACCAGCAGGCTCCGGCTACTTTTCCTCCTCCTTCCCGTCACTCTGCCACAATACCAATGGCGGAGTTGTCTTCACCTCCTTCCTCTGCATCGTGCAACACCCACTCGCGCGCCTCCGGCCCCGTCGTCGTCGCCGTTCTCCCTCCACTGGTTCCTTTGTCTCCGGCGATGGCAAATACGTGCCGCTCGCCATCTCTCCTCCTTCGTCCAATTAAACAGGTTAGAAACACTCCTCTCTATCCCCTCTGCAATTCCCCTCAATCTATTTCACGAATTATCCCTCGACTGCCACTGTCCATCACCACCTTCTCCACCATCAGCCAGACCTTCGGTGAGGTGCTCCCATCATTCCACTCAACCATCCACCTCGCCAAACATCCCCGAAGCTCTGCCACCTCCCACGATCATCCTCCACACCTTCACCAACCGCCTGCACCATCACAAACGCCCCCCGACCTAACCCATAAACCCAGCCACAGAGTGACCTGGGCACGCACGCCTAGGCCACCCCGCGGCTTTCCACCTACCGCCTCACCTTCGCCGTGACACGGCGAAGGTCCTCCTGTGGTTTGATAGAGTCTCAAGGCTCCTTTTGTATCGTGCAGGGTGGAGCTCTTAGCCGCCATTAGCAACAACTCGAGCTCGACTGTTCTCCAGCTCCAGGCCACAATTGTCCGCTCCCTGGTTTCCAGAATGTGCGGGTTGCGAGTGTGCGAAAGTCCAGCCTAACAGAGGGTGCCGCGGGACCTGTAGCTGCGCCAATCGTGAAGTAGCTCTCCTGCAGTTGCCAGCAGCAGCGGGTGGGACTTTTAGTCCGACCTTGGTAAGTCGTGAGCTGTCTGAGTGGTTTAAGTGGATTTTGTGCTTTTAGCTGTCTGCCTTCGATACACAGGGGTCAGGTCCCTCGCCTATGCACTTGCAGCGCGCCACGCGCTCGCGCCTGCCCTCACTCGCGCTCACGCCCCGCGGGCCTGGGTCGAAACCCGATTACCTGACCAAGCACTCCTCGCGCACCACCCACGCCGGTGCGCCTGGTCTCGGGTGCGTTACCTGACCTGCTTACTCGATTAAGGCTCTGGGAGCGAACCCTGGAGTGAATTTGAAAGAGAGAGAGAAAGATGTGGGGCAGATAGGGGTTAGGTTTTGCCTAACCTTGTATTGTGCAGGAAGTAGGAGAAGAGGAAAGGAGGAGGAGCGGCTGAGGACTTAGCCGCACAGAGCAACAGAAGTTGAAGAAGAAGAAGGAGGAGGGAGTGCAGCAGAGAGAAGAAGAAGGCCGAGCAGAGAAGAGAAGGAGAAGTAGCCAAGAGCTGAAACAGAAGGAGTTGAAGAAGAAAGCCAAAGGAAAAGAGAAGAAAAGAGAAGGAGGGAAGCCTGCCGCATAGAGGAAAGGAAGAAGAAGAAGACCGAGCAGAGAAGATAAGAAGAAGAAGCCAAGCGGAGAAGAACCTGCAAAGGCACTGTAGCAAGAGGCAGATAAGGCGTCTGATTCAAAGAATCAGACGTCCGAGAAAGAAAAGGCAGAGAAAGAAGAGAAGGAAGAGAGAAGAGGAGAAGAAAGAAAGAAGAAAAAAAAGAGATTTTTTTTGTTCCCTCTCTTTTTAATTTTTGTAAAGTAGTATATTGTTGTGAATTGTGAATTTTATATGTTTCTGGAATTAAGTTTGCTTCCTGAGTTTGACCTCGGAACATTCTAAATTTTGAGTAATAAATTAACTTAAATTGATAATCATTTTTCATAGTAATACTGCAACGAATATATTTTTAAAACACTAATGAAAGACGACTATCAGTTCACAAGCGGAAGTTCTCTGAAGGCAATCTGGTTTTGTGAAAAAGTGAAGTCTCCTTGCCAAGTAACTATAGCTAAAAGCTGGACGCCCCATGGAAGGGACCTTTCAAAATTTGCAAGGACAGTCCAGTGATGGGAACACCATCATGAGCCATAATTAGCTCATTTTGACCCAATGAAGAGAATAAATACTTCTACATAACCTACTGAAGGTCATAATTCACTGCATAATCTTTCTGAGATAAATAGAAGAAATAAGGGGTAAAATTATAATTTTACCAATGCAGTACAATCACAGATTTTCTCAAGGGCTAAAAAAAGGTCAAATGGTCTTAATAAGATAACAAGTGGGTTGGATTTCACAGAAAAGGGTTTGTATGTGTTCTATGAATTAAATGACAATTTGAAACCCTAAAACAGAGCCACTTATTTAACCAAGGTTCTGGTCAGGGTAAAATTCACTTAAGCCCTCTAGAAGTATAGAAAAATATTATCTAGGGTTTAGTACCTTCAATTTGGCCATTAGAACCCATCTTGACCTGGAATGGGGTTTTAGATAGATATTTGCCCAAATTTATGTTTTTGCATAATTACCTAGTCAAACGTGGTCAAACCTAAAATCCAACTTCACCAGTGGATTTCTTAGGTCCAAATTAGGTTTGTACCAAAATTTGGATCGAAGGGGAATTCATCTTGACCTAGTTTGCAAAAAGGTCCAGTCTGATTACATTTCTACCCTAAGTTTAAAAATAATTATAAATAGCCCCCTAACTTCTTCATCATCTTCACAAATAGGTCCCTCCACCATTATCGTGGAGGAATCCTACTTCGGTGAGCTTTGAAAGGAGATTTCTCCTTGATTACTTGGAGAATCCCTTCCAAAATTGGAAGGGAGATCCCCTGAGAAATTCCCTCTAATATGAACCTGTTGATGAGGCCTGATTCTTCCCCAATCTCTCATGCGAACGCATTAGAGATGTGGGTCTCTTGAAAGTTTCCATCACCGGCGACCTTTCCTTGTTTGGAAGCTTGGCTTCCAAGCACAAATCCCTCTCCAATGACCTATTTAAGAAGCCCCAGATCCAACCGATGCTCCTCAGCTTGAAATTGGGCCAGTTCCCCCTCCATTCCTCTCCCCTCCAGTTGCAACCCTCCGCAAGCTCTGGCAGAGCTCCTTCGTCGCCCAACCACAATACCAGTGGTCGGATTATCTCCACCACAGTCCTTCGCGTCGCGCAATACTAGCCGACGTCGCCTCTACCCCATCTTCGCCGTCGCCTCACCTACCGAGCCTTCATCTTCCCCACGTCCAACAACCATACCGGCGTGGGATTCCTATGCTTTTTGCCCCTTAGAGGTAGGTCTTAGAGTCCCTCTCTCTCACACTTTCTCCCCCTCTCTTTATTTCCCAAAACCAACCATCAACACCACCGAACACCTTCACCTCCTCCATCTCCGGCGATACCTCCGGCGAGGTGTTTCCGTCGCTACACACCTCCTTCCACCTCGCCAACCACCCTACGACCTCTGCTTCATCTCCCTGATCACTTCCCCTCACTCCACTCACTGCGCCACTCACCCAAACACCTTACATAACACACCCACTCACACGCACACAGTGTGCCCTAGGCACGCCACCACAGCCACCTTTGCTCCACACCATGGCCACCATTACATTCGCTGTGCCACGGCGATCATGCTGAACATTATGACGTGGCCGCAATGCTATTCTCTTGATTTCAGGTATCCAGCCATGGTTTGCCATTGCTGCCAAGCTTGAAGCTTGTTTGCTATGGTCCCAGGTCTTGCTCTGTCCCAGATTGCTACCTCTAAGCTGTGCGGACTTGAGGCACGCACGCATCCAAGACCTCAAGCGAAGACTCCACCAGTCGCAGCCCCTTCAATTTGGCCAACACCTTGCTGTTGAGGTGCGCGAAAGGAAGGTGGGACATTTAGTCCCACCTCAGAAGTGGAAAGGTGCCTTCATACGCATAAATTGAAAAAGTGTTGTAGGCTCTTTGCCTCCAACACTGAGGGTGAGGTCCTCCTCCCCCCTTCACCAGACTCGTCTGTGACACCTAATACGTAGACCTGGCCGACTCAACTACCCAACCTAACTTCATTCCTCACTCACCACACATGTCGGTGAGCCTGGACCCAGGTCTGCGTTAGGTTCGATTACCCGACTGGCTAAAGGCTTTGGGAGAGCGGTTCTGAAATAGAAAAGAGAGGAGAGAGGAGAGCTGTGCAGGGTTAGGGGGTTTTGCTCTGAGGAGTTTGGCTCCACACTTAGTCAGATTATGAGAGAAGAGCCAGAGAAGGAAGAAAAGAAGAAGGAGAAGAGGACCGTAAAAGAAGAGAAGGCCTAAGGAAGAAAAGAAGAAGAAGAGAAGGCCAAAGAAGACAGAGAAAGAAGAGAAAGTTAAAGACAGAGAAAGAAGAAGGAAGCTAAGGTAGAAGGAAGAAGAAGAAGAAGCTAAGGCAGAAGGAAGATAAAGAGAAGAAGAAGGAAGGAAAAGATAGAGAAAGCTAAAGAAAGAAGAAGAAAGGCAGAATTAGAAGCATAAGTCATTTAAGATGTCTGATTGTCAAATCAGACGTCTGAATTCTCATTTCTTCTTTAGTTAATTTGAGTAACTATTATTTGGTCTACAATTCTTTTTACTCTTGACATACTCATATGCTCTACATTCCTATTCAAATTTTGAGTAATATTATGTGTTCAATTTCCATTTATTGTTGAGATTAGTGTGTGAATCCATTTGCTCCCTGTGTTCGACCTAGGAATCTTTTCGAGTAATAAAATTGTATTTGTTTTGAATGCCATTTCGGTTGTGCTATAACGCAACACTTTTAAAACCTGATTTAGCGACACAAACATTTAGGTAACTTCTACGAGTTACAAACTCTAGGCGGCAAGTCATTTCCTCGAACTTGGCATGCGAGTAACTTAATACCGTATCATATGTAAAGAAAGAAAGCAAGAAAAGAAGAGAAAAAGTGTTTTCTTTCATGCTTCTTGATTGAGTATTTTACATTCTCCATAAAGGCCATTCCCAGCAAATGGCCCATAAAAAAGAAAAAAAGTCAAAAAAAGGGAAAAAATAAGAACATTAACAACTATGGCAGGTGCTACTTAGAGTCTTCAGGGAGATCAACTCGAGGTGTTAGAGGGGGTGATCAGGCTTCATAAGAGGGTCTCCCTAGATGGGAAAGCTGCTTCGAGGCTTCCGGCGGACCCGGTTGATCCGCCTCCTTCTCAAGCTCTGAGCTTCCCGGCTGGTCTCCAAGTAGTAGGATTGGGGCCTTGTCCTCGATTAGACCTTCAGCCTTCTGACTGTCAAACTCGGACATGAGTTGATCTATAGACCAACCTCACATCTCCTCGACAATAGTGTGCCTACCCTCCAAAATAGCCAGCACCGCTGCCAATGTGTACTTGTCGGCCTCCTTTGAGACGAGGTCTTGACCGTCCTCCATAGATGGGTTAGAGGCAAAAAGCTCTATCACCGTCTCAAGGTCCATCTCCGATGAATCAACAATCTCTAGTTCCAGGACCCTTTTGGCCCTCTCCTTCACGAGCTAGTGGGCCTTTACGAGGTCGCCCCTTAAGCCTTTAATGTCTGCCTTCGCCTTTTCATGACTCGCCTTTAGGCTGACAAGGTCATCTATGGTTTTGCCCAAGCGGAGATGCTCCTCTTCTAGAGCTACCTCATACCCTTTAACTGCTGAGGAATGGGTGGCCTTCAATACCTGCACCTCTTCCTTCAATCGGAGCACGTTATTATGGGAAGATTGCAGCAGGTCGTTCAAGTCTTGCAACTTCACAAGATCTCTCTTGTGAATGGATATAAGACTCTCTTTAAACTTCCCAACCAGGGACCCGGCTCTCTTTAGCCCCAAGCGGGCCTTCCTTAACTCTTTTGGATATTGGATACCTGGCCAATCACCTGTTGCTACAACTGGAGCTTTTTGGTAGCCTCCTCAGCAGCTTTCTTTGCCTTCTCACGGGCGGCAGTAGCTTTTTCAAGTAGGTGGGCACAGTTCCATTGCTCTACCCTGATGGTTACCACCCATTTCGCGGCCATTCAGCCGCTTCACAAGGGATACTAGAGTCGGCGATATCAGGCGACTCATCGCCGACAAGAACAAAAGAAGACCCAAGAGTTAACCTATCAAGAAGGAATGATCTGAACTCAGAGATCTAATATCTTGTAGAAATGGAGATCATAAAACCAGCGAGGGAAAGAACTTACCACACGCATACAGTAAAAGAAAACATGTTTGAAGTTCATCCCTCCCTGACGAGGGGTAGCCCAAATTAAGGCATCTTGTAGATATTGCAGCACCTGTCTCTCCAACATGGGTATGTTGCTAGAAGAGCCTACCTGGGCCAAAGTCTCCCAACCAGGAACATGGTCCTCATGGGTCCCTTCCAGCACGAATCCCCTCACTGACCCAATTATCTCGCCTATGACCCCGAACCCCCCTTGGCCACTAGGGTCCACCAACATTCACGCCCCTATTACGCTCCACCTGTAATGCGGCTGATCAAAAATGCTGTCACCCAAAAAATTTCTTGACACCGCCGCCCCCTGCACTACCTTCGCAAAAGCACCCAAAGGACCAATAGAAGGGATGGGTAGTCCAGAACTCGCCCTCTCAGCCACCTCGCTAAGAGTTTAATGTAGGGAGTCACCTAGAATGGTATATTCAGTCGGGGCAGGTGAGCGAGGCAGAGCTGTGGGGGCATCCAATATTTTAACCCCCCTAGGACTTGAGGAGTGGGGTGGTGCCGACTCTGGTACCAGAGAGGTCGTGGTGGTCCCCCTCTTCATGAGCTTAAGGAGGACTTCCTTGGAGCCACTACCTACTAACTCCTTCCTTTTTCCTTCCTAGGGACAGGAAGATTTGCTCCCCTCACCTTGATCTGAGGGCCTATCTCCTACCTCTCCCCGCCTCAACCCACTTGATCCACCGTGAGAAGAATTACTAGGTCGCCACCTCAGAGTGTTTGGATAGACAAATCGACCAAAAGTTGGGAAAAGAAAAAGATTGTCATTATTCAGATGGTGGAGGAGATAAACTATCTAAAGCTACTACCTCCCATCTTACATGGCGTGGGATAGGAACCTACAACCCACGTCAACATCGCCTAAACGTCTTTTCGCATCAACTCTGACTGGGCAATTTGCCCAAAGTTCATTATCCTTTCTAAGTCCGCTTGAGCAGATGGACCAGCTTCCTCGGAGCCAAGTGACAGTTCTTTCTTAGGTAGGCCTTGCCACTTGTAAGGGACTACTAACTTCTCAACATTGTGAATGAAGAAAAAATAACGGTCTTGCCCTTTCAAGCTAGCAGGAAGATCAATAATTCTAAATTTGGTACGCCGGTTATACAAGGTATGTGTACCAGAGGGAGGCCTACCCCTTTTTACCTTAAGGGGCATGAGCCCAAAAATTAGGGAAGAATATGCCCACCCGGGGAACGATACCCAAATGAAAACAAATGTTGATGGTAAAGTGATCATCGACTTTCGATTTGCAATAAAAACGGTGTTTAAATGTTGTTGTAGTATAGATGTCATAAATGCAAACCGATATCACATCAATTTTATTTATTTATAATTTTTACTGGTTTGTTTCCAGGTCGTTCACTAGGAGGCAGTTATGAATATACATCACTCTTTAAGTCAAAAAATATTCTTTTATTCAAAAAATGTTGATTTTATTTATAAAATGAATGAATGAAAGAATTGGGTAATTATTTACAAAAGAATCAATTAATCTGTGTTACAATGTCTAAAAATATATGTACACAAACAAACATGAAAAACTATATATAATTACTCTATGTTAATTATCTATTACTAGTATAGGTAATACTTAAGTATATGTACAAAAATAACTAATAATATATACTATATTAAGTTATATTTACATAGTAATATATTTAGTAACATATATTACCTAAATAGTGACATTTACATACATTACTTTAGCCTTAGCAAAACATTTGCGTAACATAAGGCAACAATAGTTACCTACACTAACATAGTAACATATCTATAGTGACGATTATGTCTGTCATTAAAGCTCCAAGGTTATATACATATATACAATAGCTCAAACATCTACTTACTACTCTACTCATATATATACACATATATACCACCATATACGTATACATATTTACTTAATTTATATACATATGCCATATACTTATATTATACGTATTATATATATATATATATATATACACCCTCACACAGTACAACACACATACACAAGCAAACACACACACACAGCACTGAGCTCCAACACTTAGCCGCTTTTGCGGCTCACAACTCTTCTCAACACTTAGTGAAATTAGGCCTTCTTCTCTCCATACAACCGATTCAACGTTACTCAACCAAAAATTTGATTTTTAGTTTGCGAACTGGCCTTTCATAGGATACACAGCACCTCAAAAAGTGGGACCAAACCACTACTAGTGAGCCAACCCTAGTATTTAATTAGTGTACTTATATTTGATTTCAGGCCCAATATTGGATCCACACATGCCCTAGCACAGTGCATGGCCCCTGGCCCAGGCACTATTCCAATATATCATCATATGTTCGAAAGGATAATGGATGGGTATGTGATGTGCGCACAACGCATGTTGACTAGGGAGGCCATGTGACAAAATCCTTTTATACCGCTTCGAGCGGTCCGCCACAAACGGTGTGGCACTATGTTGAGCACCCTTCAGGTACTGCTGCTGCAATTGTAGTGCACGAAATTAGAGGATTTGGCCCTTAATTTGAAGGTCAAAATTTATTTTAAATTAAAAATAAATTATAGGATTACAAAGCTCTTACATAGGGATACCTAATTGTATAATTAAGTTACATAAATAAGTTATTTAATTATATAATAAAATTAACTAAAGTTTACAGTTTATACATGTTAAGTTAGATGTTAATTACTTAATTTAAGTGTAAATTAGTTAAGTAATAGTACAATTAACCTTATACAGGGTTTATATACATAATAAATTATTTATCACACTTTCTTATTATATTTTATAAACTTTATTTTAATTTATATACAACTAAATATTGGTTTAAGTTAGTTTTACATATAAATAATTTATAAATACTGTAATAAATATATAAATACAATATAAATAGGTTGAAAATAATTAATATAATATAATATAAGTGTACATTATAACTTACTTCAGTATTAGATTAAATTACTAATTTATTTTATTTTAAGTTAATAAATACTTAGTTAAATTAATAACTTAATTATTTATTGTAAATATATAATTAAATTAAATTACAGGTACTGAATAGTATATAATACATAAATAAATATGTATGTACAGTATTAGATACAATTATGTACATTTAAATAGATTTATATAATTACTTAGATTATTATACATTTAAGTTATATAAATTAATAGATAATAAGACAATAAGATTATATATACAATAAATTATTCTAAATACTTAATTTAATATATATAATATATATATAAGTTATTTATATACATTATATATTATTGTACAATATTTACATATATCTTATATTTAAATTATATATACAAGTATATACATACTAGATGAGGTATTTTTAGGTGTTTTTGGAATTTTTCTGATTTTATTTTAAACTTAGTGTTTTTCAAGTTTTTGTCTTTTATTAAGTTTCAATGTATACTAAACCGTTGGCTGCTATATTTTATCAAGCCGAAAGTTTAGATTACCTTAAAACTTTGCATACACTTAGAAAAATATCTAATCCTACTCAGGACACCTTTATTTTATTTTTTTGAAAATTTTTTATGATTTTTATTTATATACAAAGTTCACACAAGTTAGGCCGAAGGAGTTTTAACCTTAGAACCTAAGGCCTAAAATTGAATTCTATGTGCTGGAAATGGGGTATAAACATCCAAGAACATCCAGCGTATTGTAAAAAAGATGTTTCATCATTTAAACATGATTTTCATTTAAATCTCAAGTCAAAACATAATCCGACAAAGAAGATTAAAATAAAATTACAAGTCATTGTACTTGGATTTCAATTAATGAAAGGAACATGAATGCTTGTCTATGCTATTCTACAGTTGTACACAAGTCAACTCACTTAACACACTCAAAATCAAGTCAAGAGATAGTCCAATTCTTAGCCAAACAGTGGCTAAAATAGCTGCTTATAACAGCAGCTAAATGCTGGAAAATCCTTAATACCAACTGCTGCTGTACTTGCTACTCTAAAACAACTTATTAGATGCAACACTTGAGTTCATCAGACGGCTTAAAACCATAATTAGCAGCTGCTGCTATAAAACCAGCAGCTGGTGGTTGCTGCAACAATTACTAGCAACCAATGCTGCTGTGTTGAACAAGAGAGACTTAGGATGTGAAAAATCTAACCCAAAATCTCCAGATACAATAAAAAATGTTTTCATCCTTAAATTCAATTAAAAATCCCCCAAAATTAGTGTGACTCTTTTTCATCAAGGTTTGAAAATCCATCTCTGAGTTATGAAGTTTAAAAACATCTCAATCCAATCCATTCTCTTTATCATAGATAATAAAAGAGATAAATTGGATTAACAGTGAATCCTCTTTCCATTAGACTTAAAATCCAACATATATAATTTAAATATCTCAGTTAAACCTTGACTTTTAGATTAAGAAGACTCTCTTGACTGAGAATACAATGTTGCCTTGATTTGGGCATTTACTTTGAATTCATTACTGATCTGATCATCTTGAACACCATTGATTGGTGATTAAGGTGATCTAGTGATCTCAGAATTCGTTGGGTCCTCGTTTAATCTCAAGTCAATATTATCCTTGATCAAACTACCCAAAACAAAGCTTAAATTAAGTGCATGCTCATCCACAAATTAAAAATCAAATCCAGAACCTTAAAAATCAAATCGAGCAATTCGAGATAATAAAACCAGGTCAGGGGGTTTATGGAATGAGTGGGAGACCCCTCATGTGGATTTTAGGCGCGAATTCAGATCTAGAAATCAAAACTCCCAGATCTAAATTAGGCCTTGATGAAGGGGTGAACAGTGATTAAAATGCGAGAATATTAGAGAATATGAATTATGAGATGTGGAGGGAGATCAGTGAATCGATGTGAGAATGCGAAAAACTCCTCGCTGATCTGAACTGATTAGAGGTCAGATTGGATCTAAACTATCTACTCCTATCTAATCTAACAAATCGGTGAATTCCATCATCTAATCTACTCCTAAGCTAATCTAAACTACACTAATATATACTACACTAATCTAGAAAGCAGGAAAACTACTCTACAAAAGCATTAAAACCTAACTAATCAGAGGAATGGGATTCTCCTAGATCCAAAGCCGGCGGCTTAGGAGGAAGAAAGGGGGGAGATCTCCAGTGAGTGAAGAGCCCTCAAGTGGAGCTCCAGGGTCATCCTCAAGCATACGTCATCCCTAGTAGCGAGAAGGAATTGGAGGTGAAAAACCACGCCCCTGTTACAAGCGTGGCGAGTGAAGGGGTTAGGAGTGATGGAGGGGGAGGAATGGATCGGCTTAAGAGGTGTAGTGGGGAGTCGATGGCACGCACAAGTGGATGAGTAGCTGCTTAAGTAGACTCTAGAGTGAGCATGATCATCGTGGAGGTACGATGAAGCTCCTAGGGCTTGCACGGTGGATGCTTGGTTTAGAGGAGGGCGCGGGTGTTCAAATTGAATCTTAGCTGCTAGATCAGATCTGGGGAGGATGGTGAACCTACGCACAATTGCACGAGAAGATTGATCGAGGATTTGCCCTTGGATGATGGGTACATGCAATGGACGGTCGTGATTGCTCACATTCTTGAGAGGTACAGTGCAAGCATGTTCGTAGGTCTAAAGGGAAATTTGCAAAGAAACCCTTATAAGTGAAACGATTTGGAAATTGTAAGGAGGCCCATAAGTACCGAGTAATGAGTGCAGCGTGGTCCCTGAGTATTGCAAAGAAGTCTCTGGCGGCTTATAAACAAGTCCTTGGAAGGTTGTTATGTGAAGAAAATGTTATGACCTGAGGACCTAAATGTAATGTCATTAATGCAAGGTCTTAATAATATTCAAATGCCACCAAGTTTTTATTGAAGCTTAATTGAACATTTAAAAAGTTGATTTCACTTTTGATTTGAACTTTTGAATCCAAATGTGTTAAATTTGCAAATGGATCATCAATTTATATTAATGAATAGAATCTCATTTTTTGACATAATTTTGCAATTTTAATAAAAATTGGGTGTTTTAGGTCATTTCTGTTAATTCCCACACTTATCCCATTTCTTGTGTTAGTATTGTTACGACTCGGTTCCCGGATCCCTACAGGACCCGAGATCGACTCGCCTCGACTAATCCCAAAACCTAGTCGTCTAACAAGAAACAACCAAAAGCAGGAAAATAAACTTCATTCACACATGCAATATAACTAAGTAGAAGAAAAGTACAAAGTAGTAAAGAAAGTTGAACAACTGTTTCAGTACATGCCACCACAACAACAAGAGAGAGCAGAAAGGAAACAGAATAGCAGAAACAGTAAACTAGGTATCCATTATTTTCTGCAATAGTAGAGAAAAAGAAAGTGCTGAAGAACGACTATGGCTGGGCTCGGTTGGGCCCAGCACCCTCTGCAGCCGAAAACTCGGGCTGCTCAGCTCCTGGTCCTGAACAGTGTTATGAAAAGATAGTCAACGAGTGTTGAGTAGAGTGGTGTTTGTATTATTTAAGTACAAGTACAGTAAAAGTAACAACAGATTTATTTCTCATGTATATTTATATCTCATCTATGTGTTTCTGTTTCATCTATTTCTTAAAGTATCCAGGTATTTCTTGATCTTCCTTGTTCCTCGTGGGAACGATCTTGATTGCAGTCTTTTCCGTAGAATAGAAGGTACACGTGGTGCTCTCCTGGTCGGGAGAGTCCCCCGTGGTAGTCCTACACCCAGTCAACTACCCCGAGGTCACTGTCAAGACGTAGCGATGACTACAGCACACGTGATAAGCGCATGGGTAGTTACATCGCACTGACACGTGGTTAGTTGTTTCTGCTAGCGGGTATGCCCAAAGTACAGTACGGAACAGTATAGGGCCTTGCCCTCTCAGAACAGGGGTCCGCCCCTCAGAACCAAATAGGGGTCTCGCCCCTCCACAGTCCGCGCACCCTCGTCCGACTACCCAGTTTGCCCCGAGGGCCTAACAAAGTCAGTGTAAGGTGGCTAGCTGAACCCTGGGCCCCGTAGGGTGGCTAGCTCCCTCCCTACCCTAGTAGCTCACCTCGGTACCACGTACGCGAGGGCCAATAGGAGTCGGTGTAGAGTGGTCAATCCTAACCTCGGGTCTCAACCCAAGGGAGGCTAGCTTTGCTCTACACTAAAAGGGGACAGTTGCTCTCCTTGGTATCACGTACTCAAGAGCCAACACACTTCCCGTCTACATTCCAGATTTCGTTTATCCACAGGAGTTTTACTCTTAATTCCTGTAGGGTTCATGTTCATGTTCACCTCATTTATCTAGATCCAGATCTCATGTTTCATAATTCATTCTTCATCCATCAACAGGCAGCTCGTGTTTTCATAGTTCAATTCTCAATAACATGCAACAGGTGGTTTCACAGGAAATTTCTCAATTAAATACAAGTAGCTTGTATTCTAACATGCAACTAGAAATTATAATACAGGTATTTGCTAGCAATTTATCTTAACCATGCATTCAAGTAAATAGTACAACTCAAACAGGCTCATTCATTTTCTACCTTAGGGTTCATTCCACATACTAGAGTTCCATTAGGCTATTTCAACCAAGCACATTCTTATTTAAATATTAATAACTGAATTAAACCACTCTACTAGGTATCACGGGAAGAATGGGGGCCTGTGCCGTAGGTCTCGTCGTCTCTACGGGCCCTAAACACACCACCGGATGGTAACCTATACTAGCGACTAATGTACATTAGACAAGCTCAAAACAGTAGGTACTCAACACGAATATGTAGAGGAACTCGAGTAGAAAACAACGGTACTTCGTTTGCGAAAATCCAATTCTGTTTGGGCCTTAAACAGGCCAAAAATACGATTTCTGATCAAAATCAGACATCTGGGACTAATCCCTGACGTCTTAATAGACGTCAAAACTCACCTTGTGTTTTCTGCGGCTGATCAGACGTCCAGACCTCCTCTGCGAATGTCTGAGAATAGTTCTAGACATCGGAAAAGGTCTCCGATCGTCTGGAAGCACCTCTAGACGTCTGGTCATGTGATCAAATGTCCAAAAGTACGTGGGAAAGCGTATCGCGTGCCTTCCCAAAGTTGCACCTGCGTACGAGAGCGTAGGCACGGTCAGCCGACAACAACCCCTACGCTGCAATATGCATGACGCAGGAAGATACGTACCTTGCGATATATGTGCTTTCAGACGTCTGGCCTTAGATCCAGACATCCAGGTACCTCGCCAGTCGTCTGAACTTCACTCTAGACGTCTGATACTGGAAAACTTCCAGTATCAGAAGCTCCTGCAGCGAGCGACAATGTGCCGTAGCAGCTCCAGGTGCTGCAGAGGGCCGGGAGGCCGTCTTCCCGAGCCCTCTCCTCCTTGCGCATGCGTCCGCTGTCAGCCGTGCGAGCTCTGCCAAGCTTTCGAAGGTCCTCCGACCTTCCACACTCTCTTCCTTCCTCTCTTTTTCTCCCTCGCTCGCCCCCTCTCTCCACCCCCATCTGGCCTCACCGCAGCCGCACATGAAAACTGGAGGTGGTGGTGGCTGTGGAGTGAGGAGAGGAGAGGAGAAATGAGGGGGTATAAATAGGAGAGGGTTGGGGTTCTGGGGTGAGGGAGAGAGAGAGGGAGCGGCCTCTGTGCATTGCCCGTGCGTAGAGCACAAAGTGTAGTACTGAGAACCTCATCATAAACCCTAACTAGCACATTTTGACCTAATTAAGTGTACAAAAGCTCCTACAAAACCTAAGGGAAAGCCTAAATCAGGGAATTGTAAATTTGAGTATAAAATAATACATAAGGGGTAAAACAGTAATTTTACCAATGCAGTACATGAACGGGATTTCTAAGGGTCTAAACACAGGTCAAATGGGCTTAATAAGGGAAAAAGTGGGATGGTTTGATCAGGAAAGGGTTATGACAAAATCTGGGAATTAAATGACATTATGTAACCCTAAAAATAAATTTGCTTTAATTCATGAAGTTTTAGGCAAGATAAAAATCAATTAAACCCTCTAAAATTCATGAAAAAAATCCCCTAGGGTTTATAACCTTCAATTTGGCCATTAGAACCTATCTTGACCTAGATTGAGAATCATACCCAATTTTTGACCTAATTTGGGTTTTTGTGCAAAATGTCTAGTCAAACTTGGTCAAACCTAAAATACAACCTCACCATTGGATTCCTTAGATCCAAATTAGGTTTATACCAAAATTTGGATCTAAGGAAAGGTCTCCTTGACCCACTTTACAAAACGGTCCTCAACAATTACTTTTTGACCTTTAGCTTTTTGGACTCTTGCAGATACCCCCTACCTTTCTCATCTCTTTCTTCAATCAGGTCCCTATGCGTCCGCCTGTGCAAGCCATACCTCCGGTGACTTTGCACGGAGGATGGTGCTGCACAGACCTGGGGAGTCGGCTCCAGATTTGAAAGGAGGACTCCTCGCGTTGTCCTCTTCTGCATGGGCCAGCTCCCATGCCCTGTTGGCCACCATATCTCTTGTGCGAATGCTAGAGAGGTATGGGTCTTTTTTCGTCCATGCCTCCGGCAAGGAACCCACGTCTCCTACTCGCATTTCCCTCTCGGCCAGCACCTATTTAAGGAACGGCAGCCCCTGTCGCTTCCTTCAAGCCTGTTTTGGCCAAGGAAATCCCTCAATTTTCGTCTCCTCCTCCTCTGGCCATTCGCCTGCAGGCTCCGGCGACCCTCCTCCTCTCCCGTCGCCCTACCACCATACCAGTGGCAGGGTTACCTCCGTCGTCATCCACTGTGCCTGGCCGTACCAGTAGGCACCCTTTAGCACCTCTTCCTTATTGCCGTCCCTTGTCCTGGGCTCCTTCGTCTCCGGCGACGGCAGCACAGCCGCTCGCTGCCTCCTCCCCCTCTTTCATCTGCTAAGTAGGTAACAACTATTCCCCTTTTTTCCCCTCTTCATTTCCCCCTTATCTATTTCCTAAATCACTTACTGCCACACGCCAACCACCATCACCTTCACCTCCGGTAGACCACCGGCGAGGCGCAACTACCGCGTCACACCTCCACACGCCTCGCCAGACACCCCACGAGCTCCACCACGACTCATTGATCACAACCCCCCTTTCCATTCACCGCCACACACTCCCAAAACACCCCCCAAACAAACCCACCTGCACAGCCACAAGGTGACCTAGGCACGCACGCCCAGGCCACCCTGCACCACTCTGATCACTGGGCCATCTTCGCTGTTCTCCGGTGAACCTCCCCGAACGATTTTACATGGTCGTGCTATTGATTTTAGGGTCAGGTCACCCTTCGCCATTATCGCTGAGCTTGAAGCAAGCTTCAAGCTACTCCAGGTCACGCTCGGCTCCAGGAGAAACCCTCAGGCGGTGGAGGTTTGAGGCACGCACGCACCCAGACTTCAAGTGGAATTGAGGGACTCCACGCATGCTCCAATTAGGTGGAGCTTACCTCCTGCGGGTGTCGGTGGAAGCGGGTGGGGCATTTAGTCCCACCTCGTTAGTTTGCAAGCGCCCCACCGTGCTTAAGTTGAAATTGTGTTTCAGGCTTATCGCCTCGAAATACACAGGGGTGAGGTCCCTCAGCCCCCAACACGCCTTGCTCCCGACACTTCCCCCGTGGACCTGGGACCCAGGTTCGACTAACCCTGCTGGTGCACACCTCGCGCACCACCCATGCCGACGCGCCTAGTCCCAGGCGCGTCACCCAACCCGCATACCCGATTAAGGCTTTGGGAGAGCGAACCCTAGAGTGAATTTGAGAGAGAGAGATGTGGGGAGGGTAGGGGTTAGGTTTTGCCTAACCGTGCACTGTGCAGGAAAGCAGGAGAAGAAGAAGGAGGAGGAGGGAGTGCAGCAGCGAGAAGAAGAAGAGAAGGAGAAAGAAGGAAGAAGAAGAAGTCAGGAGAGACGGACTCGCACAGTAGAGAAGCAAAGGAGGAAGATGAAGACGGCATTGTAGCCGCAGAGAAGCTGAGGCGAAGAAAGAAAGAAGAAGAATGACTTGGCACAGCAGAGAAGAAGAAGAGAAAAGAGAGAGCAGAGGCACAGGACAGAAAGAAAGGAAGAAAAAGAATAAGGAGGAGGCGCAGCTCAATAGAGCAGAAGAAGCCAAGAGGAAGAAGAACTAGCAGCAGAAGCACTGTAGAAAGAAGCATTTAAGTCATTTGACCCTTGGAGTCAGACGTCTGAAAAGAGAGAGAAAGGAAGACGAAAGGAGAAAGAAAGAGAAGAAAAGAAGAGACAATTTTCCTTTCTTTAATCCTTTTTTGTAAAACAACATATATTGTAAATTGTGATTTTTTTAAGCTTCTGGAATCAAGTTTTGCTCCCTGAGTTCGACATCAGAGATTTTCTGCTTTCAAGTAATAAAATACACATACAAACCAATTTTGAACGTAACCAGTTTTTGGCGCCGTTGCCGGGGAGCAACGGGCATTCTAGAAGCTATTAAATCACAATTTCTGATTGACTACTGACTTAATCTCTCTTTTGTTGTGCAGGCATAGGAAGGCAAGAAGGAACAAGGAGCTGCACAACAACCACACCAAGGACAGGTAACCTTCTACCCTCTCTCTTAAGCCCCTTAAATTCTAAAGAGGAAAAAGAAAAGAAAAATCAATCTAGGGTTACCTGTCTTCTATACATAGTAAATCATAGAGTTTCCTGCTTTTAAATTTCAACACATTTTATCTGCAAATTCACTTAAGGTAACTAGGGCTAAACCCTTCTTGCTTGAGCCCTAGTTACCCTATTCTGAGGCAACTAATTAGACCAACTAGAGCCAATCTAGGATTCTAAGCTAGGGTTTTAGAGACACACCTTCTAATCAAGAACTGAAAATTCCAAAAAGAGGTGTGCCTAAACCATTGATTGAAAAGACTTATTAAGAGAAACACTAAGCAATCCAGCTCTTAATTCACTTGAACCATAAAAGAAAGGACCTAATAAGCCTTCACAGGAACTAATAGGTGAAGTTGATCCCTTGAATCAACCAACCTTTAAATTAGGTCACTTTTTGCACACAAAAGGCTTAAAGTTCAAGTGAAACCCTAAGCACCTTGATCTTAATTAAAAGTGGTAGACTTAAGAGGTTAAGGTCCCCATTCTGGTCTACCTGGAATCTCAGTGACAAGAGAGGTTAGGTGGGGGAAACCTTGTAACCTGTGGGGGCGCTCTATCGTGTAGGGGTCTTTGCGGGACTCACCCTCTCTGGCTGCCCAGGTAATTCTCAGGTGGACGACCTTCTGATCAAGGGGTATCATCCACCCCGAACCTCTATAGTCACCCAACATTTTGGGTGTCTTGATTGGGTCCAACACCTTCTAACCTCGTCCAATCCATTAGTGCATGTTCGGTAGGAGGTCCTTGAAACCTCCTCTAGAAATCCACTCTCCCCGAGGCTCAGCCTCGGTACCCTTGTTTGTGCGACAACCACTTCACATGGACCTCTCTTCTGACTCTGAACCTAATTCCCCTCCTTCTTCCACCATGGCTCAGCCTGTTGAAGAAGAGAATAATCTTGAGCACCAGCTCCAGCGTCTTAATGATCTCTTCCAAAACTTCATGAACCCACCGCAGCGCCTCATGATGCGAGATCACTATAATCCCGCTACGGTGGCAATTGAGCCTCGAGTCAGAATCCCGACTGGAGGACCTGATTCCAAATTGAAGCCCAACATGATTCATGCCATACCCAAATTCTGTGGGCTTAACTCTGAAGATCCCTTCCAGCATATCAAACAGCTTAAGCATCTGGCCTAGACCTTCGAGTCAGATGCGCAGAATCAGGATATCTCGCTCATGAAGATGTTCTCTTTTTCCCTAATGGACAAGGCGGGTCATTGGTATCAGACACAGACCTGCCTGATCAACACTTGGGAAGAACTTCAGTCTAAGTTTTTGAAGAAGTTCTTCCCCGTTGGTTGGATAAACGGCTTATGCCATCAGATTACTCACTTCATGCAACAGACTGGAGAGCCTCTTCATGAGGCATGAGATCGATTCCAGGATCTCAAGAGAAGGTGCCCCCATCACGGAGTTCCTAAATGGGAATAAGTCCAGTCTTTTTACCAGGGACTCCGTGAAGACATTAGACTGTTCGTCAATGCAACTTGCAGAGGAAATATCATGGGTCGACATGAAGACACCGTGTAGGAGATTCTCGAGAATATGTGCGAGAACTCCATCAACAATGACTCCATGGGATTATTCGACCAGACGAATACCCGCGCAGTGACGAACCTTAGGGGAGCACATGAGACGTAGGGCTTGTCCGCATCAGTCGACCTGGAATTAATGGCCAGTCGATTGGACAAGGTCTTAATTATTGAGAAGAAGGTGGATGAGCTAACTCAGCACTTGCAGCGAGCCACCTTTGCGCAAAACTCTTTCGCACGGCCACCTCCCGCACAAGAAACTGTGCAGAACATTTTCCACCAACCTTCTCCTGGGATGGACTCATATCCACCCTCATCTGACTCCAGGATCGGAGGGACCTCCGATCCTTTCTATTCTTGCCGAGGGAACTCTACTCCCCCATTCTCTGACTTTCCTGAGGCTCCTTAGACCTGTGAGGACCTCAACACCATCCAGAATGACCCATTTTCCAACACCTACATTCCTGGATGGCGAAACCATCCAAATTTCCAGTGGGTTGGAAATTCTCAGAACCCAAGACCACCCTTTTAGCCCCGTCTACAAGCCCCTCGTCCTTATCAGCTGCCTCAGCCTCGACCCAACCCCACTTATCCATCTGGGCTCAACCCGGACCAAATGTCCCTTATCCTCAAAACTTTGGTTGACATTCAAAGAACGAATGCGGCTATCTAGAAACAACATAAGGACGAAATCATAGAGGTCTGCAACCAACTTGCCTAGTTGGCAAATTCTCGCCAACCAGGCACACTTCCTTCTCAACCTCTGCCTAACCCGAATAGCGTGCAGACCCAGCGGCGTGTTATGAACCTAAACCCGGGCCAAGCACACTTGATCTATTAGACCCCTTCTCTTCCATCACTTGACAGAATTGAAGCTTCAACCTCCTATGCGGGTTACCAACAGTAGCAGCCCATCCTACCAACCCCCAACCAGAACCAGGCAGGATTAAATTCTGTAACAACTCGTAGTCGTAAAGCAACCCAAGATCCACCTTATCCAGACCACTCCAAGCCTGGTAGTGACCCAACCCTAGGATAGTCATCCAGGATGTGCCTATCCTTGTTCCGAATCAAAAACTTGGACCTATCCTAAAGGAACTAACCAAGGTTCCATTTCCCGAGGCCTTGACCAAGGGAAAGAGGACAGCTAAACCCGTGGCTCCTGAGGAGGACCTGATCAAGCTCTTTGAGCAGGTCCAAATAAACATCCCCTTGATGGATGCAATCCGCTATGTACCGACTTACGCATGATTCTTGAAGAACGTGTGTACACCTCAGTGTAAGCTGCGAACCAAGAGTGGGAGTCTGATTGTACTATCAGAGCCAGCCAGCTCTGTAATCCTGAGTAAACTCCCACCCAAGGCGAAAGACCCAGGCACTTCCCTAATTTCATGTAAGATTGGTGAGACGCAATTTGACAGATCATTATTAGACCTAGGTGCCTCCATAAACCTGATACCCACATCCCTACTTAACCACCTAGAAGAATCTGAATTGAAACCAATTGAGGTGACATTGCAGTTAGCCGATCGATCTATCAAGTTACTTAAGGGAATTCTTGAGGATGTTATTGTTAGGGTGCGAGATTTCTACTTCCTTTTAGATTTTATAGTTCTGGAATGGACGCGCCTGAAAATCCAATGGATGTACCAATCATACTAGGGAGACCTTTTCTGGCCACTGCAAGGGCCAATATAAGTTGTGAAGAGGGCCAAATAGAGCTGAAATTTGGAAATCAAACTCTCAAGATTGATATCTTTAAGGCCCAACAAGGGATTAATTGCGGTGTCGTTGAACAAATTTGTGACATCAGAGCCGTGATTGATGAACCACAAATTGAGGACAACGTGATTATCCCTCATCAACCACAAGAAGATCTTAAACCGTAATTAGAGGAGTTAGAACTTGATCCAGACAGACCCATAACTCCTACCCTTGTACCCCACACTCACTCTGAACCACCTGCTGCTGCTGATAACCCCATTCTTGAACTCAAACCCCTTCCGGATCATTTGAAATGCATCTTTTTGGGTTCCAATCAGACACTTCCGGTGATTATAAACTCTAAACTCACACCTGACCAGGAATCTCGTCTGATTGCTGTTCTCCAGCAACATCTTAGAGCCATTGGCTGGACTCTCGATGATTTGACTGGAATAAGTCCCTCTTATTACACACACCGCATCTATTCTGAAGAGGGCGTACGACCTTCACGTGAGATGCAGAGACATCTGAATCCCAATCTGTAGGAGGTTGTGAAAAAGGAGATCATTAAGTGGTTAAATGCAGGGATCATCTATTCGATCTCTGACCCTCGTTGGGTGAGCCCAATCTAGGTTGTGCCTAAGAAGGCAGGGCTCACCACCATCACGACTGAAATCGGAGAGGTCATACCTACCCGTATAGCCAACTTGTGGAGAGTCTACATAGATTACCGAAGACTCAATTCCTCCTTGAAGAAGGATCATTTCCCACTACCGTTTATTGATCAGATTGTTGAAAAACTAGCGGGAAATAGATTCTTCTGCGTTCTTGATAGGTACTCTGGTTATAACCAAGTGGCGATACATCCTGAGGACTAAGAGAAGACTACGTTCACCTACCCCTTCGGGACATACGCATTCCGAAGGATGCCTTTCGGCCTCTGCAATGCACCCACGACGTTTCAGCGGTGCATGCTTGCCATATTCTCTAATTTGGTAGGTGATTATCTGGAAGTCTTCATGGATGACTTCTCAGTTTTTGGGGCATCATTTGACGATTGCGTCCAGCAGTTGGTTCACATAGTCAGGCGTTGTATTGACGTAAATTTGGTTCTTTCCTGGGAAAAGAGCCACTTTATGGTGCCTGAGGGGATCGTCCTGGGACAATTTCTGAGAGAGGCATCCAGGTGGATCGAGCCAAGGTTAATCTGATTTCTAAACTTCCTATGCCTAGCTTGATCAGGGACATCTAATCTTTTCTGGGGCATGTCAATTTTTACCGTTGTTTCATCCCTGATTTCTCGAAAATCGTGCACCCCCTGACTGCTCTTCTCTCCAAGGATGTACCCTTTGAGATTTCCAAGGAATGCACTCAAGCTTTGAGATCCTTCGTGACCGAGTCACCCAAGCCCTGATCCTACAGTCCTCTGATTGGTCTCAACCCTTTGAGATCATGTGCGATGCATCTGACTTCACTGTAGGAGCGGTTCTGGGGCAGAAGATTGATGGGAAACCCATGGTCATCGACTACGCTAGCAAGACACTTGACGAGGTTCAGTGTAACTACATGGTTATGGAGAAAGAGCTGTTAGCCGTAGTATTTGCCTTTGAAAAATTCAGATCTTATCTCCTGGGTTCACATGTCATAATCTACTCGGATCACACAGTTGTAAGGCATCTCCTTGCGAAAAAGGATGCGAAGCCTCGATTAATCCGATGGATCTTGCTATTGCAAGAATTCGACCTCGAGATTCGCGACAAGGCGGGAAGACAGAACGTGGTAGCTGACCATTTGTCTCGGCTTCCTTCTGAGATCATCAACCCTTCTGGACCCATCACGGAGCATTTTCCTGATGAGCATCTTGATTATTGGTACCAGGCTTCCATGGTTTGCTAATATAGTAAACTACTTGGCATCACACCAGATCTCGTCTGATTGGCCGAAGGCCAAGAAAGACAAGTTGCGCTCCGATGCCAAGTATTACATATGGGAAGATCTGTACTTATTCCGCATAGGTGCTGACTAAATCATCCGGCGATGTATCCCGGAGGTCGAAATCAATGACATTCTCTCTTTCTGCCATGACCAGGCATGCGGTGGCCATTTTGCTGGGCATAAAACCGCATAAAAAATTTTCCAGTGTGGCTTTTACTGGCCCACTATCTTCAAGGATGCATACAGTCACTGTAAGGCATGCAGTTGTTGCCAAACTTTGGGCAACATGAGCCATTGCGACATGGTGCCTTTACAACCGATTCTCGTATGCGAGATTTTCGATATTTGGGGGATTGATTTTATGGGCCCCTTCGCTATCTCAGACGGCTTCGAGTACATTTTACTCGCTGTGGACTACGTGTCCAAATGGATCGAAGCCATTCCGACCCGAACTTGTGATCACAAGATCGTCATCAAAGTCATTCATCAGAATATCTTCTCATGGTTCGAGATTCCTTGTGCGATCATCTCTGATGGAGGGTCCCATTTTACCAGTGCTCAGTTCAGGTCACTGATGACTAAATACGGGATGTCTCATCGAATCTCTACTCCTTACCACCCCCAGACTAATGGTCTAACTGAGCTATCAAATCGGGAGATCAAGAAAATCCTGCAGGTTACTGTTCGACCTGACAGGAAGGACTGGTCATCCCGACTTCTGGAAGCTTTGTGGGCTTATAAGACCGCCCACAAGACCCAATTAGGCATGTCTCCTTTTAGACTGGTGTATGGGAAGGTGTGTCACCTTCCCGTCGAACTGGAGCACAAAGCCTATTGGGTAGTATGGAACTGCAACCTAGATCTTTCTAAGGCTGGAACCCACAGAAAGTTTCAAATAAGTGAGATTGATGAATTACGCCTTGATGCGTATGAGAAGTCGCGAATCTAGAAAGAGCGGGTTAAAGCCTTTCATGACAAACACATATCTAGAAAGATCTTCCACCCTGGTCAGAAGGTCCTACTCTTCGATGCTCGACTTAAATTTTTCCCTGGGAAACTGTGATTCAAGTGGGTCGGACCATATCTTGTCCGACAGACTTTTAGAAATGAAGACGTCGAGATCAGTCCACTCAGCCACGATTCCGAACCTTTTGTCGTGAATGGTCAGAGACTCAAATCGTTCATTGACGTAACCAATACAGATTTGGTTGAGTCATCATTTATCCTCCATTCTCCCTGAGCTTATTGCGCCTAGCCGATTGCATAAAACTCAGTGCTTAACGGGAGGCAGCTCATCATTCTTTTTGAAAAACCAAAACCTTTTTCTGCCATTTCTTTGCACATTAAGTTCATTCCTTAGGACAGCCGACTTCACCTCAGGTACTCGTACCTGAGATTAGAAATCGTCCGCAATAGTCACCTCGACCCATCCACTCAGCTAATATCTGTCATAATGCATGAACCAAGCCAAATAAAAACTCACCTAATGTACAATGAAGACATTGCAAGCCTTAGGCATGGGAGGTATGAAAGTGCAATGAAATGGCATAATAAGAAAAGGTTTCAACAAAAAAATTCGCATATACCAAAAAAAAAAAAACTTTGGAGGAGGGAAGAAAGTGCTGGTAAAGGAGGAGGAAAAGAGCAGAATATTAAAAAGGAGCAAAAAATGAAAAAAAAAGAAAAGGGATAGTCATTAGCAAGAAATTAAGGAATTAACCAAAGTTCTAGACCACATTAAGGAAAGTAAGGTGAAAGTGCACAACAAGATTAGTAAGAACGCAAACCTTGAGCATTCTTGACTAGGCTCTTAGTACATGTTAAGATCTAGATATTCTTCAAGAGGTTGAGAAAAATGAAAAGCTTAAGTATTAGGTCCAAGGCTTAGGAAGTATTCAGCCTCGTTAACTGACTTTCGATTTACGGGACTCAGTAACCTAAGCACCCAAATTCACACACACAGTCTGGTTCAGCGAGCATAAATATCAAAATCACGCAGAAGCGTTTCAAATATTCTGAAAATGTCACTTAGATTAGGAGCGGCCGATCAACACAAGTTGATTTGGACGAGTTCCCAACGTGGAGAGGTGGGAAATTCCCCTCGAAGATGCGTAACAACATATCATCTCCTCGGTGCTTGTCTCCTAGGATATTTACATATCCTACTGGGGGCATGTAAGCACTTTGCTGGTTCAGATTCCATGGATGGCATTATCACGAAGTGTCAATTGCCAGGGTCTGAATTCGGCCATGGAACACCATGGACGGAATTATCTCGAAATCTCGAAAGCCAGGGTTCTGGGGGTTGTCATGGGCGGTTCTATCTCGAAAGCCAGGTACCTTTGAGGATTGATGATGGGGACGAGGAATCCAATATAGACTTGGTTGTGAATCCAATCCTAAGCTAGAATTGAAAAGAAAAGAGAGAGAAAACTCTCCAAACAAATAAACCCTCTGTCTCTCTCTTACAAAATGCACTGCAAACTGAATCAAGGCTAAAAATGTCTCAAGCACGGGTGCTTTAACCACGGAGTCCAATAAACTTTAGGATAATTTCTGAGGGACTTAACAACCTTTGCTAAAGTCTGAGGCTAAAGCTAGACAGATCTGGATCTTGGTTGGTATTAGAGTACCTTTTAGGCCCATGGTTGGCATTCTGACCTAATCAAGGAGGCAAGAGAAAAAGCACTTATCAAATTTGATGAAATGAATTCATGGTCTAAAATAAAGTTTAAAACCTTAAATTTTTGCTAAGGGACTAGCAAAAGCTAGGCATGGGGCTATGATGAGAACCTCATCATGAACCTTAACTAACACATTTTGACCTAATTAAGTGTACAAAAGCTCCTACAGAACCTAAGGAAAAGCCTAAATCTGGGAATTGCAAATCTGAGTATAAAATAATACACCGGGGTAAAACTATAATTTTACCAATGCAGTACATGAACGGGGTTTCTAAGGATCTAGACACAGGTCAAATGGGCTTAATAAAGGAAAAAGTGGGATGGTTTGATCAGGAAAGGGTTATGACAAAATTTGGGAAATAAATGACATCCTGTAACCCTAAAAACAAATCCGCTTTAATTCATGAAGTTCCAGGAAAGGTAAAAATCAATTAAATCCTCTAAAATTCATGAAAAAATATCTCCTAGGGTTTAGAACCTTCAATTTGACCATTGGAACCTATCTTGACCTAGATTGAGAACCATACCTAATTTTTGACCTAGTTTAGGTTTTTGTGAAAAATGTTTGATCAAAATTGGTCAAACCTAAAATCCAACCTCATCATTGGATTCCTTAGGTCTAAATTAGGTTTATACCAAAATTTGGACCTAAGGAAAGGTCGCCTTGACCCACTTTACAAAACTATCCTTAACAATTACTTTTTGACCCTTAGCTTTTTGGACTCTTGCAGGTACCCCCCTACCTTTCTCGTCTCTTTCTTCAATCGAGTCCCTCTGCCCCCGCCTGCGCAGGCCATACCTCGGGCGACTTTGCGCGGAGGATGGCGCTGCACAGACCTGGGGATCCGGCCCAGATTTAAAAGGAGGACTCCTCGCGTTGTCCTCTTCTGCATGGTCAGGCTCCTATGCCCTACCGACCACTATACCTCTTGTGCGAACGCTCGAGAGGTATGGGTCTTTTTCTGGTCATGCTTACAGTGAGGAACCCATGTCTCCTCCTCGCATTTCCCTCTCGGCCAGCACCTATTTAAGGAACGGCAGCCCCTGCCGCTTCCTTCAAGCCTGTTTTGGCCAAGGAAATCCCTCAATTTTCGTCTCCTCCTCCTCCGACCATTCGCCATTCGCCTGCAGGCTCCGGCGACCCTCCTCCTCCTCTCTATTCTCCTTGCCACCATACCAGTGGCAGGGTTACCTCCGCTATCGTCCATTGTGCCTGGCCATACCAGCAGGCACCCTCCAGCACCGCTTCCTCGTCGCCGTCCCTTCTCCTGGGCTCCTACGTCTCCGGCGACGGCAGCACAGCCGCTCGCCGCCTCCTACCCCTCTTTCGTCTGCTAAGTAGGTAACAACTATTCCCCTTTTTTCCCCTCTTCATTTCCCCCTTATCTATTTCCTAAATCACTCATTGCCACACACTGACCACCATCACCTTCTCCACCTCCGGCAGACCACCGACAAGGCGCAGCCACTGCGTCACACCTCCACACGCCTCGCCAGACACCCCACGAGCTCCACCACGACTCATTGATCACAACCCCCCTTTCCATTCACCGCCACACACTCCCGACACGCCCCCCAAACAAACCCACCTGCATAGCCACAGGGTGACCTAAGCACGCACGCCTAGGCCACCCTGCGCCACTCTGACCACCGGGCCATCTTCACCGTGCTCCGGCGAACCTCCCCGAACGATTTGACGTGGCCGAAAGGCCGTGCTATTGATTTCAAGGTCAGGTCGCCCTCCGCCATTATCGCTGAGCTTGAAGCAAGCTTCAAGCTACTCCATGTCGTGCTCGGCTCTAGGAGAAACCCTCAGGCGATGCAAGTTTGAGGCACGCACGCACCCAGACTTCAAGTGGAATCGAGGGACTCCACGCCTGTTCCAATTAGGTGGAGCTTACCTCCTGCGGGCGCCGGTAGAAGCAGGTGGGACATTTAGTCCCACCTCGTTAGTTTGCAAGTTCCCCGCCGCGCTTAAGTTGAAATTGTGTTTCTGGCTTATCGCCTCGAAACACACTGGGGTGAGGTCCCTTGCCCCCTCACCACGCCTTGTCCGCGACACTTCCCCCGCGGACCTGGCACCCGGATCCGACTAACCTTGCCTATGCACACCTCGCGCACCACCTACGCCGGTGTGCCTGGTCCCGAGTACATCACCCGACCTGCATACCCGATTAAGGCTCTGGGAGAGCGAGCCCTGGAGTGAATTTGAGAGTGAGAGAGTCGTGGGGAGGGCAGGGGTTAGGTTTTGCCTAACCATGAACTGTAACGACCCGATTCCTAAGTCCCTACGAGACACGAGAACCGGACCGACTCGACTAATCCCAAGACCTAGTCGTCCAACGAGGAAGTAACCAAAAGAGCAGTAAAATAAACCACATTCAGCATGAATATAACTAGCAGTAACAAAAATACAGCAGTAAGAAAAGGAACTACTACAGCATGTGCCACCACAACAGTAGAACAACATTTAACATAACATGAACTACAATTAAAGAAAAGTACAGAGAGCAACAAGAACTACTCACTACAGTGGAACAAAAAGGGCACAAAAGAATAGTGGTGACTCTACTGGATCCTACTCGGCCTAGCGTCCTCTGCAGCCGCTAACCCTGGCTGCTCAACACCTGATCCTGAAAAGTAACGAGTGTAACACGTCAGCGAAACGCTGAGTAGAGTGGCAACTAAAACTAAAGAAGCAGTAGAGTGTACAATAGATGCTTTATTTTCTTTCTTCCTTTATTTACGTCTTTCTATTGTTTCAAAATTTATCTATTTCTCAGATCCTTCACTTGATCTCGAATGTTCCTCGTGGGAACGATCTTGATTGCAGTCTTTTCCAAAAAGTAGAAGTAACACGTGATGCTCTCCTGGCCGGGAGAGTCCCCCGTGGTGGTCCTACCCTCAGTCAACCACCCTAAGGTCGCTGACAGACGTAACGGTGACTGCGACACGCGCGATAAATGCATGGGTAGCTACCCCGCACTGGCACGCGGTCATTCGTTTCCGTTAACGGGTGCGCCCAAAGCACAGCACGGAACTAGTATAGGGCAGAGCCCTCTCAGTAACAGGGGTCCAGCCCCTCCACAGTAACCAAACCGGGGTCTCGCCCCTCCACAGTCCGCGCACCCTCGCCTGACTACCCTGGTTTGCCCAGTGGGCCTAACAAGCCGGTGTAGGAGGCTAGCAGAACCGCGGAGCCCGTGGGGTAGCTAGTGCTCTCCCTACACTAGTAGCTCTCCTCGGTACTGTGTACACGAGGGCCAGCAAGTCGGTACAAAGTGGCCAGTCTTAGCCCTAGGTCCCTGGGGTGGCTGGCTCCGCTCTGCACTAAGAGGTAACAGGTGCTTCCCCTAGCACTACGTACCCAAGGGACAACACACTTCCACATCTTTCCTTTTCAGTTCCATTTCATTCTCTTTCCAGGAGTTCTACTCCTAATTCCCAGTAGGGTTCCAGCTCTTTTAACTCATCACATTCAGGTTTCACCATTCCAGTTTCACGTTCATATAACCCATATTCTCAATCAGGTTCATTTATTCATAACAGGCAGCTGTTAAATCAATTTACAGGCAGCTATTATTTCCTTTCCACATTTTCCAAGACTGCAATATCTATATTCATATCACTAGTTTTCCAGTCCTAGGATTCATGCCGTACCCTAGGATCTATCATTCAATCTAGTTTTCCAGCCATAGGATTCATGCAATACCCTAGGATCTATCATTCAATCTGGTTTCTCACTCCTAGGATTCATGCAATGCCCTAGGTTCTATTAATTATTCCATAATTGTAACAAATTATGTTAAAAATTTTAAAGCCACTCTACCAGCGAAACCGGGAGTACTGGGGGCGTGGTCAGCAATCCTGCGCGCCTCCGCAACTCCCAAGACTGCAACGGGACGGGGTCCTAACACAAGGATCAATCACGAGGAGTTTCTCAGAACAGTATACAAATACTGTAAATGGGTAGAGGAATCTATTCCAGAAAGAACGCAACTCGAAACGCAGAAAACGGACTCCGAACGGGCCCTAAACGGGTTGAAAACGATGAAACAGTCCAAAATCAGACGTTTGGAACCTCTTCCAGACGTCTTAAAAGATGGTTCAGAGGATACCTTCACTCTGTGTAGTCCCTCAGACATCCAGAAGCCTGTGGGGGTGTCTGGGTTAGTTCCCAGACGTCCGATGGTCACCTCGGACGTCTGGAAGTCCTTCCCGTCGTCTGGCACTGCGGCCAGACGTCTGATTCGCGTTGGATGGCGAATCTCAGAACCTGCACGTACCCACTCCTCGCTCTTAGTACGAACAGTCGCAGAAAAGGAAGAAGGACGAAAATAACTTACTTGCCAGACGTCTGGACAGTCCTCTAGACGTCTTCACCGTCGTCTGGTTGGAAGCCTAGACGTCTGATTCTGGAAAAATTTCTAGAATCAAGGCTCGACTCGCTCTCCGCCCGCGACGCACGGCTGCGTCGCGCGTCGTCCGCTTGCTGCTCGAGCTGGAGCAGCCCTCCAATGACGCTCCACGCCCGCGGCTCCCCCGCCGGCCGGCTCTGGCTGCCTCGGCAAGCTCGAGCCCTCACGGTCGGGCGTCTCCTCCCTCGCGCAACACCTCCTCCCGCAACTCGCCGCGGCTGCCGTTGCTGCCGCTCGCTCGCGCTCGCACTCTCGCACCGGCTGGAAGAAGAAGGAGGAAGCCGAGGAGATGAGAGTGAGGGAGAGGGCAAGGGCCTTTTAAGGCCGTGCGGGGAGAGAGAGAGAGGGAGCGCAGCGTGCGCCTGCAGGAGGAGAGAGGGAAAAAGAGGGCATTCGCAGGTCTGGAAGTTTTTACCTTAGATGTACCTTCATGAGTTACCTCGAGTGTGTGCCAGATCTCGTATGTGGTGGCGCATTGCGAGATTCTATTGAACTCCTCCGGGCTGAGCGCGCAGTACAACGCGTTCATAGCTTTCGCTTTGAGTGAGAGTTCTCGAATTTGCTGCTGTGAGTAGCCTGCTGCGGGTTTTTCTGGGACGTTGAAGGGGGTCTCGCAATGGTCCCATATTGTAAATTCGGTGGCTTGAAGCCATGTCTTCATCCGTAGCTTCCAGTAGCTATAGTTGTTCCCGTCGAAATAGGGTGGTCGGATGGTGGACTGCCCCTCGGAAATCCTACTTGTGGAACTGCTCCCCTCCATGATCTTCTTGCTGGGTGTTACTCCGAATAGCAAGAACCTGCTCTGATACCAATTGTAGATTCGCCATACTCGGAGGGGGTGAGATCAGCATGACGTAAAAAATGCGGAATATAATGTAAAGCAATCTCACAAAAAATCAATTGCACAATGTACACAATAATTTTTAGGTGGAAACCCAAACCAGGTGAAAGCCACCACCTAACCCTCTCCAGTTAGGATTTTCCGATCAACCAAGTTGATCAAATCCACTGACCGAATCACTTTAAACGAGGGTGATTCAACCTCAATTACAACCACGCTACAAGTGCAAGGGTAGCGTTCCTCAACCCCTTCTCCTCACGAGAAGGATTTTGTCCCTCGAAGGAGATGGGAATTCGCGAAGTGAATACCTAACCAAATAACAAAGATAAAATAACAAATAATCCTATAGAGCCAGCAAAGTAATTTTTAACCTAAGCTTCTATAGGAATTAGGAAACTCCCCTTTGCAAGGTGTGCGTCGAATCGATGACGCGGGTGCGTGAGCCACGCGATGGCGCAACGTCGCTCTTGTGAACTACGGCGGGAGAGCGGGTGCGCAACAGCTTGATGCTCTCAAGATGTAGAGCTTGAGCTTGGAGAGCAAGGGCTTCTCTTGGACACAAAAGAGTGTGAAAGTGTGCTACTAGGTGTGTCTTAGTGTCTCTTGGTGTGCAAGAGGTTCCTCTCTGTTTATAGAGGCCTTAGGAAGGCTTTGGAAGGCTTTGGAAAGCTTCCATAGCCGTTGGGTGCAAAGCCCAAGAGAATCAGGCCGAAATCAGGAACAATGATTGCACTGACAGGGTTATCAGACGTCTGATCCTGGCATCAGACGTCTGGAAGATCACTTTAAGACGTTTGAAAATAAGGTCAGACGTCTGATTTTGGGCGGGTCTCTTCTTGACTTGAATCAGATCTAAACAGGGTTCTAGTGTAAGTCCATCAGACGACATACAGGACGTCTGGCACTATGTCTGGACGTCTGAAAACCTACTTTTTCGTGGGAATGGATTTCTAAGAGAGTGCAACGATTAGGAAATCTCTGAGAAGAGATTTTGGGTCAGCCGAGGCAAAACGGTCATTTATCAGACGTCTGGAAAGGACTAAGGACGTCTGATAAGGCTCTAACGGTCATATCCTCGAGTGTTTGTTAAGCCAGCCAACAGTCCACTAATTGGATGTCTGGCAAAGTCATCAGACGTCTTCTAAGACATCTGGACTAAGGTCTGGACGTCTGATTTAATCAGACAGAACTAACAAGTCCAGCCTAAATGTTTATCAAATGTCTGAATCAACAGCCAGACGTCTTAAAACACATTATCAGATGTCTGATTTTGGAATTAGATGTCTGGAAATGCTGTTTGAACCCTATATTGGTTTTCTAAGATCTCTACAGAAAATCTAAGTATCTTAGGGTTGTGCTGGTGTTCTTAGGACTACTGTTAGGGTACTTTGAGGCTCTTTAACATGAATCTAAGTAACAAAAATAAAGGGCAACAAAAGAAACGAAAAATACAACGAGTACAAGAGAAGGAAATCTATCCTATTCTTCTTGTCCTTCCATCTTCAATCTATCGCTCCTCGTGAATCTTCTCTGTTCTCCATCAAGCTCCTGGATGCGAGCTCGAACTCGGTCTAATCACGTCTCCATTTGCAATTGACCTAAAATCTAAGACTTCAAGTGCAAATGTTAAATGACACGTGTTTTGTTATCATCAAAACAAATGATCGTGGTGCTTTGGCACCAACAGAAAGAAGCATTTAAGGCGTCTGACCCTTGGAGTTAGACGTCTGAAAAGAGAGAGAGAAAGGAAAACGAAAGGAGAAAGAAAGAGAAGAAAAGAAGAGACAATTTTCCTTTCTTTAATCCTTTTTTGTAAAAGAACATATATTGTAAATTGTGATTTTTTTAAGCTTCTGGAATTAAGTTTTGCTCCATGAGTTCGATCTCGGAGATTTTCTGTTTCGAGTAATAAAATACACATACAAACCGGTTTTGAATGTAACCACGTAGTACAAAAAATTTCACTTTCAGACTTCCGGGAACGTGTCCAGACGTCTGGACAGATGTTTGGTTGAAACTCCAGACATCTTAAATGGCTAAAAAGGCACGGGTCATTACATCATAACATACTTAAAGGAAGTTTCGTCCCAAAAACTTGGGCTAGCTATGGTGCGGAAAAAGGAACGTAAAAACTCATAACAAACTTAAAGAGGATCGAAGTAGGTCCGAAAAGACGTACCCTCAAAAAGCTCCGGATATCGCTCTCTCATCGCCACCTCAGGCTCCCAAGTCGCCTCCTCGTACCACTAGCTTCTCCATAGGACCGTCTCCAATGGTACCTGTTTCCGTCTCAGACTCCGGATGGCTCTGTCTAGTATTTGTATTGGTCTCTTAGGGTAGGTCAGGTCATCACCCACCTCGACGCTCTCGTGGCTCAGAATGTGACTGGGATCGGCGACGTACTTCCTGAGGTTTAACACGTGGAACATGTCGTGCACTCCAGAAAGCTGGGGAGGAAGGGCAAGCCGGTAAGCAACAGGTCCTACCCGCTCCAGGACCTCAAAGGGCCCCACAAACCTCGGCACATGCTTCCCTTTCACCCCAAAATGCTGCAGGCCCTCCATGGTCGAAACACGGAGAAAGACATGATCCCCAACCTAGAACTGCACCTCTCTGCATTTCCGGTCAGCGTAACTCTTCTACCTGCTCTTGACAGTGCGGAGTTGTTTGTGAATCTGCCCTATCACCTCATGACTCTGCCGGATCAGCCTGGGAACAACCTCCCACTTGGTCCCCACTTCGACCTAACTCAAGGGTGCAGTACACCTCCGTCTGCACAGAGCATCGTAAGGTGCCATGCCGATGCTCGAGTGGTAACTGTTATTGTATGCAAACTCTGCCAGGGGTAAATGCTCCTCCCAGGAGCCTCTTCAGTCTAGTACGCAGGCGCGTAAAAGGTCCTCAAGTGTTTGTATGGTGCGCTTTGACTGTTCGTCCGTCTGGGGGTGGTAAGCGGTACTGAACCTCAAACGTGTCCCCAAAGCTTGCTGAAACTCAGCCCAGAACTGGGAAGTAAAACGAGTATCCCTGTTGCATACAATCTCACGTGGGACTTCGTGCAGGCGTACCACATCTCGGATGTATCTCTCTGTTAACTGTGCTAGTCCCAAGGTGACTCGGATTGACAGGAAATGTGTCGTCTTCGTCAACCTATCTATTATCACCCAGACTGCGTCGTGTCCTCGCTGGGTAACTGGTAGACCCACCACCAAGTCCATGGTGATGCTCTCTCACTTCCACTTTGGCACAGGAAGTGGCTGCAACGACCCTGTAGGCCTTTGATGCTTAGCCTTCCTGCTGGTACACCAAACACTGCTGCACAAATTCACTAACATCCCGCTTCATCCCTCTCCACCAAAAGTCGCGTCTCAAATCATGGGACATCTTTGTGTTCCCGGGATGTATGGTGAACCTGGACCTATGCACCTCAGCTAGGAGCTCTCTCAACAACTCCTCGTCCCTAGGAATGCATAAGCGTCCCCTCATGCGCAGTATCTTGTCTGAAAAAGAAAAGTCTCCTGGGTCCCTTGTCAACACCCTGTCTCGTAGCGTCTGCAAGTACAGATCTGCCATCTACCCTGCGATGATGCAGTTTATCAGCTCTAGTCGTGTTTGCCGGTCACTGTCACTGTCCTACAATACCCCTGTGACTCCCGGGGTCACCAACTGGCCAACTCCTCCATAAGTCTCCAACTCTGTGCCTGTAAACTGGCCAAGTGGGTGGGAGCCTTCCGACTCAAGGCGTCAGCCACCACATTGGTCTTCCCTAGGTGGTAGGAGATGCTGCAATCGTAGTCATTCAGGAGCTCTAACCAACGTCTCTATCTCATGTTAAGCTCTTTCTGGTCAAACAAGTACTTGAGGCTCTTATGATCCGTGAAAATCTCGAAAGTCTCATCGTAATGGTAGTGCTTCCATGTTTTGAGCACGAAGACAACAGCTGCCAACTCTAAGTCATGGGTAGGGTAGCTATGCTCATGGGGCTTTAGTTGTCATGAAGCGTAAGCGACAATGTGACCCCGCTGCATGAGCACACCCCTAACCCTTGCAACGAAACGTCAGTGTAAACCATAAAATCACCACTGCTGTTTGGAATGGTAAGCATCGGAGTTGAAGTCAGTCTCTCCTTCAACTCCTGAAAACATGCCTCGCAATCATCTGTCTAGGCAAAGGGCACGTCCTTCCGAGTCAGTTGGGTCATAGGACGTGTAATCTGAGAGAATCCTCTGATGAACCGTCGGTAATAACCTGTCAATCCCAAAAAGCTACATATCTCTGTCACTGTACGTGGCCTCTCCCACTTTAGTACGGCCTCAACCTTGGCTAGATCCACAACCAATCCATCCCCTGAAATCACGTGGCCCAAGAAAGTCACCTGCCTCAACCAAAATTTGCAATTGCTGTACTTAGCATACAGCCTGCGTCGCCTCAAGGTTTGTTACGTGGTGGGTCCCATCATATTCAAAAAAATTACCGCACCACTTTAACCTAAAACGCAGAAGTGATAAATAACTTTGCACCGGTGATAAATTATTCTAAGATGTCTTTGCATCAGTGAAATCTTATTTTACATCGGTGCAAAACTATTCCAAAGGTGATTTCACCTGTGCAAAGTGATTTTGGCCTAGTAAAAAGTGATTTTGACTTATAAGTTTAGGATTTAGGATTTAGTATTTAGGTTTATAGAAAGTGATTTCATATATGAGAAGTGATTTTTCACCTTACGGTTTAAGATTTAGCCCTAAGGTGGAAAAATCACCTTCAAGTATATAATACTTGTCATAGGTGAGGAAATACTTGGAATTTAATTTTACACCTATGCAATCTTACTTTTAACCCATGCAAAAATATTTTGAAGGTAAAAGTGATTTTACACCGGTGTAAAATAAGATTGCACCAGTGTAAAGTGATTTCGAAAGTAATTTGAGTAGTTGCACCCATACAAAAGTAGTTTGTTATTGATTTCAACCTTAGTGGACCCTATCATGTGTAGTATATTTTTACATAAAAAAATATATATCAAATAAAGATTACGTTCATATTGCTATACGTCAATTTCTACGTCAACCTTTACATTTCAAATAAAACTATAATTACCAGTAAAGTTATCCTTAAATTTTTTTTCTTAAATGTATCTCTCTTTTAAGTGATTCATAACTTTTATCATATACTTAGCTCGTCCATTCCTTTTTTATTTTTTTCAAGGAAAATAATATTTTATCAAAAGGGAAGATCTTGATACAAACGAACACATCCCATAGGGGAAGAGGAAAAATGAGAAGCCTATCACCCTCAAAAGGGGGAAGTTACATCCCATCACAACAGGGGAAGACAAAAACTTAGAAAAGGAAGATAAGAAACAAAAAAGAAAGAAAAAGAAGCATCCTAAGAATCGGGAACCAATCGACTTCCTGAAGAAGAATGACCCTACGCTCATACAATGGTAAAGCACCAACGAGATAAAATCTCGAAGATCGTGCTAACGAGAAGTTGAATAAATCGACCACTGACTCGAGTTAGGAATTTCGACCGTGATAAGTCGGGGTCACACGTGGTCCCAAATAAAACGAAACTACACAAGAAAAAAGAAAAAGAAAACCAAACCACTCCAACAAGTAAAACTACCCACAACAATAGCACAAACACCACTATGTTGTGCTGCCTCTCGGATGCTGTACCCACTACGTTGCATTACACCATGCCACTTCACACCTCATCAGACCAAACGTCTCGCCACCGCTCGCGATGCCGCAGTTCGTCTCGTCGGAGCTCACCAAACGCCACCTCACGCCTCAAAGCAGCACGTCGGTCCACCTTAGCACTCCATGCCATGACACCGCAGCACAGCCGCTACCAACGCCCAATCGACCTCAGGTCTCCACCATCGTCATCGCGAAGAGTTGAGGGCAAGCGAGCACGAATGGCGATGCATGCCTATGTATGTCAAGGAGAGAGGTTACCCATCAGAGAGGAGAGATCGAGGGAAAGAGGGGACTACTGAAGGCTTGGGGCGGCTCTGATCGACCTCGTGTGGCTGCTCGGAGCCCAAACTCATCTCACCTTTCACTCTCTGCATACTAGGGAGGGAGTAGGGAGTGAGTAGCTGTGCTCGTCCATTCTGAATTATGTAAAAAAGCTCATTTGTTGTAAGGAATGCTTCAAAATGATCTTGCATTTGTGAGTTATGTTGGATATATTACCAAAATGGTGTTCGAAAACGCTAACGTGCTTGTCACCACATGTATAGTTTGTCGTATATTATTTATTAGCATTCTAAGACGTTCCGACCTCGGAAGAAAATGACGTTCTAAATTTAAAATTTTTGAGGTTAGCTTACTTTTGAGTATTATAAAATTTGGAGAGGGAATGTTATTTTTTAAAAACATTTTCTCTGTAGGAGTAGTTAACGTCTATTTTTATTTACTTGAAATAACCGTTAACGTATGCCGTCGAAAAGAAGAAAGATAAAAAAATAAGGTTAATATTAACTCTATCTAAACACTAATGTAAATTCAAAATTTACAAAATTCGAATTTTCTCTCTAAATCGTAAGTTTTGAAATGTGATTAACTGATAATCTTTCAAATAAAACCTTAAATTATGAGAATCCTTCGAATAAATTAGATCTTGAATAGTCAAAATCAAATATCCACTTCCCAATGATCCCGAGAATAAAAACATTTCGACTTTCACGTGAATTTCTAAAAATAAAGGCATTTTGTGCACATATAAAAAAGAAAGAAGAAAATGTCTCGGCTTGGAAACAGCATGCCAATCATTCCTTCTTTACGTGGATTGACAGCTTTTGGGTGCACAACCGACTTTGGCTGATGAAGGCAATTATCCCAATTTCAGCGTTGAATATGCAAGTTATCTTATAACATATACCTAGGGAAACGTTAACTGGAATAACCAGTTCACATATACTGATTTTTGATAAAGATGATAGTCAGAATGCAGAAAAGTCGGATTACCTTATATTTCAATGCATTTTCTGATCTAATAATGTTTCAAATTTACATTAACAAATATATTACGTCCTCGATCTATTTCTCAGGGGCCGCAACAAATACAACATCCGATAGCTGGCAAACCTGAAAGCTTAGCAAGGCATTTGATTTGGATATGCATAACCAACAAAGAGAAAAGTTCAAAATTAGATTATTGGCAACGCATTCCATTAACATGTGCATAAATAAATGGAGTGATGCATATCCAAGACCAACCCCCTCGTTTATCTGTTCCCACATCGGGTGGTGCTTGTTATTTTCGAATCTCTAAGATCAAACCAGAAATTTTATTAGGCCGATTTTGGTTGGAGCAGCGAGTTTATGACCACCCAATTGATAGCAATGGGTCAAAGGCGTCCACATGCCCAATCACCTCGAACTCAAAAAAGTGTTTTGGGCCATCAAGGTGGTAGAGAGAAGACGGAGAACAAAAACAAAAGATATGGTTGCCATCAATCCACAGAGCAAAAGGGAGCCTATCAAGGCATCAAAGCCTCTCCCATATCCCCCCACCCACACAACATGCCATTTCCATCCAACCATATCAAGACAAAGGAGAAAGAGAGGTGGCAGTAATGATATATAACAAAGGCAAAGCACATGCATAGCTTTCTCCCACCACTTGTAAAAACAACAACATCATCATCATCATTTTCATAGCCATCATCAAACCCAAAGTTTATTCCTTGAACCCCACGCAGTAACCCCATCCCTATCTTGTCCTCTTCCCTGAAAAAACCGACCACGGTGTACAGGATTTTCTTGATACCAAAATTTACGAAGTCCATTACTTAGGCTTAGTTTCCTTGCGGGACTAACCTTTTAAAATGAAAGTTAATCTCTATTTACTTAACTACTTAAACTTCCATCTAATAACCTAAGTTTGGTTACTTTAACATAGATATGTCAATTAATATTAGTCCAATTCGTATTAAAATCATATACTACTCTACTTCCGACAACTCTAATATTTTATATTCCTAACATTATTATCAAATAAACATCGTAAAAGTTAACACAATAACTTAATATCAATTTAAATAAACACAAATTCATCTTAACACTACTTTATAACTAAATATAATTATAATTTAACACAGATCTTACATCTCTTAACATCATTTTTTTGAATCTTTTAAGTAAATTAACCCTTACAAATTAATTACATAAACAAAAAGTAAGCTAAGGTAGAGTGGGACTTACTCACGTGTTAAATTCCTTTTGTAGATTTGAACTTTAAATCTTTATTGATGGAGATCCGATGGTAATGCTACTATACATATTCGTAGCCGTTTCCAGCCACCACATATTCATATTGTTGTGCCTATCCTATGGATATGGACCTACATTGTCGTATGGTTGGATAACGATTAGTGCTAGTTAGTAGAGGTAATTGCAAAATGAATTCTTATCTAAGCTGCAGAAGCATATAATTACGGTTGGACTAATGCTTACAATATTTTAAAAGTTGAAACATATGGGAATGTAGGTAGTGATGTAAAAAGTGATGTGGAAGAATTTATGGGTATTATTTCATATTTTATGCAACATTGTAAATGTGAATCTACTTGATAATTGATATTTAATGTAAAAAATAAAAGAACGTAAGATTTGTTATGTGGTGGATTTCACCACATTCAAAAAAACATCACACCACTTTTACTTAAAATGAATAGATGATAAATAACTCTACACCGGTGATAAATAACTTTGTACTGGTGATAAATTATTCTCGATGATTTTACATTGGTGTAAAATGATTTTACACCAATGATAAATTATTCTAAGGCATCTTTGAACACTGGTAAAATCTAATTTTACATCGATGCAAAATTATTGCAAAGGTGGTGATGTTAACATCATTATTAGACATAATTAACTTAAATTAGTGGAAATCAAGTGATAAATGCTCCTACATGATCGCCTGAGAGCCTTAATTCCATTTAGATCCATTTTAAGGAGAAACATTAAATCAGGGTTAATTATATAATTTTAACAGTACATCATAAACACAAGTTAACTACTGAATTTGTAAGGGGTTAATTGAAGGTCAAATGAGTATTAAAGTCTAATAAATGGATCCACACAGACAAAAATAGGTTTTCACGCATTTCGAGAACCAAAATAATACCCAAAATCCTAATTTCAGACTCGCTTAAATTAAAGAGGTTCTGGTCAGGATAAAATTCATCTAAACCTCCTAAAATTCATAGAAAAATATTCTAAGAGATTTGGTAATAGAGTCTCAGACAGAATTCTGCCTTAATTTAGGTTTTTGTGTAAATTACCTAGTTAAACGTAGTCAAAACTCAAATCTAACTTTACCATCAAATTTCTTAGGTTCAAATTAGGTTTGTATCAAAATTTGGGTCAAATCAGAGTTCATCTTGACCAAATTTTCAATTTAGTCCCTTAAAACTTTATTCTTCACATCTAAGCCCCTATCTTTTAAAATATCTTACAAAAAGGCCCCTAAGTTTGTCATCTTCTTCACACTTTGGTCCTTACACCATGGCAAATGTGAATCCAAGCTGCCGCCCTTTAAACAAGGAGATCTCCTTGATTCTTCAACCAAATCTTCTCTTAATTGGAAGGAACAATCCTCGGGAGATCCTCTCCTAATTAAACCCAATTTCAGAGCTCAATCACAAGCCAAAAGCTCCAGCGAACTCCCAAAAATTAGTAGGTTCTCCTCACGAATTTTGCGAGGAATTCACCCTATTTTTGGACAAATCAAGCCCTGTCCGAGCTCTATAAAAGCTCTTGGAGCTTCAGCCATCCTCTTTAGCCTGGTTACGGCCTCAAATTCTTCTTCCTCCTCAACCTTCGGCCACCTCAGCCGATACTCCAGTGACTCTCCTCAACCTCTTCTCTCCGACCACTCGACGGTTAAATTAAGGAGCTCACAATCTTCCCCACCATCTTTCGCCTCTCATCGGCCAAAGCGAAGGTTTCCTCCCCCTCTCCTCATCACCGCTCCTTCCACCGGAGGATTCTCCTTCCCTGTTCCTTCCACCAGAGGATTCTCCTTCCTCGTGTCCGGCAAGCCACGCTGGCATGGTTCCTACCCTCTTTGACCACATAGTTAGGTCCTATCCCTCCCTCTTACTCCCTAGTTTAGAATTTGGTCTCTAGAACGTAGGTTTGACCACTATATCTCCCTCTCCCACTCTGTCTTCCCCACGCTTGGTAAGAGCTCTAGCAACCTCGTGCCAGCGCTCCACACAACCAACCAACTCACCACAACCACCCACACCTTTATATCACCTCCACGAGCAAAAGCCCTAACAAAATTGGGTGCTTTGACCGCTCTACAATCCCATCAAATGATCCATCACTCCATCGTCTTCTCCGACGTTGTCCAACCACATTTGATCATTGTTCACCAAATGAACCTCACCGTCTCACTCCTCACCTCACGAAGATGCCTATGAACTATTTAACTAGGGCTATTAGCCCGTATTTCTGGTAACAGGTCTTCACCGTTGCCGTTGTCATATCGGTTGCTGTCCACCATGCTCCAGCTGTCATCACCGCCAATATCACCCTCAGCTGGAGTGGATCACTTCCAGGAGGCTTCGCGAGCCTCCAATTTGGCACAGCATCAGCAGCTACTGTCTTAATCCATTGAACCATTCACCTGTGGCTCGCGAAGGACAATGCAAAGGAGGAATAGTGGGTTTAGTCCCACATCACTCGTTGTAAGGTATTTGTTGTAGTATAAAAGGAAATTGTGAATGGGGCTTATCACTTCTTCACAATGAGTGAGGTCCCCTCTCACTCTCTCTCCATTCCTCACTCACCCGCACACAAGGTCAGCCTGGACCCGATTACCGGCCTAAATACCCGAATACCCAGCTTGATCTAAGGAGAAGAGAATCTAAAGGAAGGAGGAGGAGGGTTTTGCACCTCGGGATTCATGCCTCCTCCTCTCTCGGCACTTAACCGCTTTACTCTTGTGAGGCCCTTGCGCCTTTAATAGACCCTTGTGTCTCTGTTACTACTGTGCCTCTTGCGTTCTCTAAGGCTTTGAGGTTAAGGTGACCGTGTCTTGACTTTGTCGTCTGACTTAGTACCTAACTGATCTGGATTACTGTAAATACATTCACTTTGTGATATTTGATTGAGATCACTGTTGAATTATTTGAGATCTTTAGAGTTTAATTGTAGGGATAAAATTGGTGGTTCAAACCATCATTTTTATCCCATTCTTTTGCACTCTGGTACGTGACATTTTGAGATACTCTTCTGATAAATTTATTGATTCTCATTTCTATTTCAATGGCATATTATTCATGATATTGTGATTAGTGAAGTAATTGCCTAATTGCTTTTTGTGAACGACCTCGGACTCACTTCGATCTCGAGCTTTATAAATTTAAGTGTTTGTGCGATTTTCGTCTTATACTACGACGTGTTTCTCTAAAAATGACTTTCTCGCTTAAACTGGTGGTTTCACTAAAAGTGCAAAGTGATTTTGCATTGGTGTAAAGTGATTTTGACTATGAGTTTAGGGTTTAGGTTTATAGAAAGTGATTTCACGTATGAGAAGTGATTTTTCACTTGAAATGTAATTTTTCACCTTAGGGTTTAGAGTTTAGGATTTAGGGTTTAGTGAAAACACTAAGGACTAAAAATCACCTTTTAAGTGTAAAATAACTTGTCATAAGTGAAGAAATACTTGAAATTTAATTTTACATAAGTATAATCTTACTTTGCACCAGTGCAAAGTAAGATTACACCAGTGGAAACTTACTTTGTACTTGTGCAAAATTATTTTGAAAGTGAAAAGTGATTTTGTACTGGTGCAAAATAAGATTGTATCGGTGTAAAGTGATTCCAAAAGTGATTTGAGTGGTTTATACAAAAGTAGTTTATTGACTTTAACAGTGGTAGATCTCATCATGTGTCAATATTTTTTTTGCATAAAAAAAAATATATCAAATGAGAATTACATTCACATTACTGTATGTAACTTTTACGTTCCCCGAATACATCCATTTTAAAAATATCATAAGAAATAATGACATGACAAAGTAATAAGCATGATTTCTCTCCGATTTCGATCGAGTGGCTCGGGTAGAGACTCCATTCTGGACGTGCTGCTCTTTATTGTTTGTGTATCCACTTTCATCTTTATGAGTAAGGTAAGATTTAAACTGTGGCCTCTTACATGAGAGTTCACTTGCTCAAGCACTAGAGTCTCCAAGTGAGTTATATATTCTCTTTTTCTCAATTTTCTTTGAGACCTAAAGATAAAATTGAGTATAATATTGATGGGAGGTGACGATTAAGAGATAGATAAACACATACCGGTAGAAGAGGGCAATGTGTGACAATCAAAACACGAGCATGGTACTCTTATGATCGAGTTCTATCTAAATAGGTATACATCTTGGGGAAGGATCCAACCTTCAAGCTTTCACTATAGACACGAGAATGCTTACCAAGCAGCTCAATGAAGTGCAATTCAATGAAAACAAAATCAACATTAATCCAAATATGCGGGAATGCACTTTTTTCTTTGGTAGATGTTAGACACAACAAAACCAGTGTTAACCCCATTGGTAACATGGTGCAAAGCTTGTTTGATCCTCACTCAAGACTAATGAAGCATGCAGTGGGGGGCAAGTACTTGATTCGCATGCCAGACTGATGATGTGGCAAGTTTATTGCCAGAAATAATTGAACTTGACTTTCACTTGAACTAAGCTGACAAGGGAGCAAGTTATGTGTTTGTCAAGCTCAAGCTGCGGCTTTTGTTGATGGACCAAGTCCTTTGTTTTGATAAAAAGAAGGAATTGTCTATGGGGATGTTGGTAGAGATGGTTGATAAGTTGGCCATGAATTATTCGATGAATTCCAAAGGAGGTTAGAAAAATAAGCTTCACTTTTTCCCCATCAAAGAAGAGTTATTCAATGAAATAATGATATTTCCCTATTATGGAGAGTGTACGTACCTAGATATGTTAATTCTTAGAGAGGACAATCCAACCTTTCTCCTATTGCAAAGAGGATTCTTTAGTAATGTGACTTTTGTCCATCATTAACTCGAGCCCAACGACTTCTCCTCTAATATAAGGTACTCAACCACTGGGCAAAACTCGGATGTTTCCACGATATAGATGAGGTTCTTTGCATGGAAACAAGTAAAAAAAATATATCCTTGAAAATTAGGAGAAAAAAAAGTACAAATATAGGAAAGAGAATCTTTAATGATCACCTTAAAATATGATAAAATGAATTATAAGAGAGACCAAAATCATGGATGATATCATTTGTCCAAAAGTGGAGGATAATCCCACGACAGATAATGGATCTTTTAAGGAAAATGGGGCCTACATAACTCATAAGTATATTAGAGTAGAAGAGGCCCAAGACACGACTCTTACATATGGATGACTGATACCCTATATGGATGCAAAAAATGTTCATCATAAACAAGGATACAGGGTATTGTACATAGACATTGTCTTTTGATAAAAGTAACGATAAGATTCTCGTTTATTCAAAATTCGATGAAATCATATATATTGGTCAGTTGAATTTAATATATCCTTGTACTTTTCAAGAAAATTCTGATTTATTAGAGAAGATTGAAGAAATAGGCTCATAATTCCATTACAACATTATAATGAAGGTCAAGAGAAGAGACAAAAAAAGTAGGATAGGAATCGTAGGTGTCTTCCCTAGGCAAGAAAGCTGAAAAATGAAGCAAGACAATGACCCGATATGAAATTATAGTCCTATCTATTAGGATAAGACAAAATGGCATGATATGAAGCGCGAGCCATACCAATAGGGAGTAATTGGGATGGGACCAAGCTTCTTTATTTGTAGCAAAAGGGTATAACATCAAGTAGTTCATAATTGAGATTTATTGTGTATCAGTAACGAAGTAGTAGCTGAATCTTAGGTTTATGGAAATGCTTAATTACCAAATGGATTTAACAAATATAATAACAAAGGGGTATGGTACACGGTGGATTAACCGAAAAAACAAAGAGGTACACCAACATAATAGAAGTCACTTCTACAAAAATAATTTAGCCCGAATTGTGAATGGTTGCTACGAGGAATGAGTAAGACTCAAATGAGAAAATACACAAAAGCATTGTGCCTTTTTAGGTGAGTAGTGTAAATTTCTATTCAAGTAACTACCAAGTTGAGAGTATTCTTGATGAATAAAGTGAGATTAGTAGGCAAAACATGTACCTAGAAACTAGAATAGATTTTCTAGAAAAGTTATTTTTCATTAGTCAAGTTCGCAACAATAAGGATGATCTTAGTTATAGTCACATATATGGATTTAAATTTATTCCAAATGGATGTAAAGGCAACCTTCTTCAAGAAAAAGTTAAGGGAGGGCATATACATATGACAAATTGATGGTTTCCAAATAAAAGGTGAATAAGGTGTTGTTGCTCTTGTCCTTTTGAGGAGTTACCAACCAGTTAACCAAATTTCCTTTGTATGTGGTTTAACAAGTTCTACTTTGCAAAGAAGTAGGTTTTAGGCCCATATTTTTGACACATTTGTCGAAGGGAAGTCATTAAGATAATCCCAAAATGTGACTGTTGGAGCAGATGATCTAAGCAAAAAGGAAGTTGAGTTTTGAAAACCCATCGTCGTAGTTTGATTTACAAGAAAAATTGTCAACAAATAAATTTTACCGAAATTTGAAAGGAATTCTGAGTTGAACAAAGGGAGGCAAACGTTTGATTAAAAATCACGTTTGTTTTATTTGTCACGAAGCAGATTAGCTAGTCGAATTGAATTTAAACTAGCTATCTACTTAAATAATAAATAGTAGAAGAAAGAGAGATGATATTACAAATAAAGAGAAAATAGAGATAGAATAAACATGGATCTCATAACCACAAGCTGATGTTCATTACAATTACAACTACTCACTACTCTAGAAAGTAGGAAATCTACACTAGCAAGAGAGAAATTTACACTAGAAAGCGGTAAAAGAGAAGGTAGAGAGAAGTTATCCTCCTCGACGGCTGCTCGGAGGATGAGGCACAACGATGGATCATCCGGACGAAGGTAGTGAGATGCAGGATGAAAAAGAACGATGAAGGACGACGGAGAACAGGGTAGGACGACGTCGTAGCGGGATCCGCTTCCCAAATGGTGGCGAGAGGAATACCACGGAATGCTCCACGAAGGGGATGAGGAGGTGGAAAAATTATAATTTTAACTCTAATAGAGCATCCCGGGTTTGAGACAAGCTCTTAGATCTTTGGAGGGGGTGAGAGAAGAGAGGAAGAGATGAAAGTGTGGGGGTCGTAGAGCCTTTTATAGGTGAAGATTTGAGGGGCAATTAAGTCTTTTATCATCAAAACATTAATGTCAACAGGGTCTTTAGTGATGGATTTATTCGTCACTAAAGGCCTGAACGTGGGCGACGTGCAAGCGCACCCACCGCCTTCTCTCCTTTCGCGTGCCTCAACGCTTCATGCACGTTCGTGCGATATTAGCCTTCCAATCGCGAGATCGGACGGCTTAGAAGCTATCACGCCTCATCGCTCACCCGCGTCAGATCGGGCGTTCAAATGCACGTTCAATCGCGCATGCGTGATCTGTGCACCCAGATCGCACCACGTTGCCGCTTCATCCATCGTCTGCGTAGCATCCAACAGTCCAATATGATCGCTCCGCGCTTGCGCCTTCATTTTGAGCACGCGGGGTCTTGAATGCACGACCTGTGGTTCACCACAGGCGCGTGACCGCTGTGCTATCAGCCGTTCTTTGTCGTGCTTTTGATTTAACACTCAAGCACTCGCGATCGTTGGATCAAGATCCAATGGTCCAGATCAGACAAGTGCATTAGGAGAGAAAGAGGGAGCGAGTGCTTTTGCCTGGTGTGGGCGGCTGAGATGGCACCACATGATGCTATCTTGGTCGTCCATCTTCTATATCTTGTAGATAGTGCCACGGATGTCAGATTGAATCGATTTTCACGCCGTTGAGCTGTGATCATCGATCCGAATCCATCAATGCGGTTGGATTTGTCATCTGAAGTGCAGATTGACATCATCTTGGCCCTTGACCTCTAATTTTTCTTGGACTGCATCTGATGCTACGGAAGTCCGATCGGGACGATCTCGGAGTCGTTGAACTCCGATCGTTGCCTTGATTAGATCTGTACGGTTGGATCTTCAATCTGAGGTCCCGATTAAATGTTGCCTGTTACCTGACCACAAAAAGTGAAAATTAACCTAAACTTTATACAACCTAACCTAAATGCAAAATGATGCATGTTATGTAATATTTATAATATATGATGCAATTCTATGCCTAAGAATATGCAAAAATAGATGGTATATGTGATATAAACGTATTTACATCAGTGACCCTTTAGTGATCCACCTTGAAATTCAAGATTGTTATGGAATTATGTAGCTAGGTTGCAATAACGTAGATATTGGTCTAGAATGTAATTCATGTAGGACTAGAAAGTCTCATCCCTTTCTCGTATCATGTCCACCACAAGCACTTGGGGATCTTCAAGCAAATTGACTATTTAAAAATATGAGCTAGTTTAATAGCTCTTGGAAGGTAGAAATATTCTTAGATGAAAGACCATTGAACTAGTTATAAGCAATGTTAACAAGGAGCCAAAGAAAAACCTGGAAAAGAATAGCATCAACATAACCAAATACCAGCATATTTCAATGAAAATTACCAATGAAATATGCAGGTTTGTCATATCCTATCTTAGTAAGTGAGGGGTAGGTACCTTGCACTTTGGCAAAATGGGGTACATTCATCACTACCTTAGTAAACAAGAAGACATTGAATAAGGGTATCACCTATTGCTTTTCAAACCCTTCGTAGAGGCACTATGCAATAGCTTAAGAGTCAACGTGATTATGGGTGGGTTCACCCTCCATTTTTCCAATTCTTTGTGAAGTAATGACCCAACAAACTCTTAATTACTAAGTGCAAAAATTTACACTCGATTACCTTTGTAGCACCTCTTCCCTTCACCAGGATTTTTGACGCTATCAACAAAGGATCAAATTCTCCCATTCCTCACACTTATGATGGTTTTATCAATATGGTAGCAAGCATCTCTCCACGTGATTAATGGGATCAGCTCCTAGATTCCACCAACTTCTACGTCTAATGGGTAAGGTAGATAAATTTCTCCAACTGATTTGCATCCTTTTCAACTCACTAAGATGGAGGGTGCATGCTTTCTCCTCTATTTCAGGGTAGCGAGGAGGGGAGGCAAGATATTTGAATAATCTGTCCTCAACATTCTTCGAGTGTCTCAAAGACAAAGGGAAACTCCTTGCCCATCTCTTTGATAGGGTGTTAGGAAGAATGTATCAAGGGAGTGGGAGCACTAGTAACCTCCTCCAACCCAATCTAGTTAGCCAGGTTAGTAATTGAGAGATGATGACCCATCTTTACCATCAATGCTTACAGAGAACTTTTCCCTATGAATGGATCCAATTGATTGGGCCTCCCAGTAACTCAGGTGGAATCTAATAATAGGGTCCTACTTAATTAACACTATTAGAAAAATGAGATCTACTGTCGGTTATTTACCGTTGGTTTAACAAGCGACGATAAATATATATTTGTCATTGCTTTTGTTATTAAACGACGAAGGGGCGGTGTAAATTTGCTCCCCCCCTGTCGCTAGCAAAGAAGAGAGATGACTGATTTAATATGTACATTTGCCATCGTTTGGTTAATAAAGCAACGACGAATGTGCTTTGTTAAAAAAGTAGAGCATTTGGGCGCATGGCAAAATTTTTTGAAGTGACATTTGCCATCTCTTGTTAATTAAACTGATGGCAAAGGTCGATTGATCTACCCTCTAGCAGAGCCCAATCCCCCCATCACTATTCATCTTCTTCCTCATGATTCCCCCCCTCCTTGCGAGCCCCTTCCTCCTTGTCGTCTCTCCTCCTCCTCAATACTCGTCCTCCCCACCCTCTCCTCCTCCTTGATTCTCCTCCGATCTGCCCCCTCCGCCTCTCGTCCTCCTGCTCCTCTTATCCTCCTCCCTGCCCCCTCCGCCTCTACTCCTCCTCCTCCTCCTCTGATCCGTCCCAATCCCCTCCTCCTCTTGAGTACCCCTGTAACATCCCAAAATTCAGGTTCTGAGTCATTTCAAAGTGGTTCGAGTCAGTTTGAACCCAAAAACCCAGTCAGGGTTTGGTATTGATGTCAGAACCTCCTTAAATTGTCAAGAATCATGTATTGAGAGTCAAACCCAAGTCAAACTTTGTCAAAAGGGTGTCATATATGGTATGATTGGATTCCTCTTGTCGCAAGTTTTCCGACAATGCTTGTTTGGCACGATTACGAGGTGTATAGTTCAAGCTATGGCCAAACGAAGTCGCCAAGGACCTAAATGTAAGGTGGACCCAACCCTAGTGGTACTTTGGGTATTTCACCCATCTAAGCATATTTGCACCCACCCCTAGGCCTATAAAAAGACCCCCTCGGGTCCTTTGGGTCGTCATTCATCTCCAACTCTCTCAATTCAAGAGACGAAGAGAGAAGGAAAATCTTGGATTTTCCTTCTCAAAAATCAAAATTTTCTTCGCAGGGACTCGATTGCGAATTCGCAAAACCTGGGGTTCCCACCGGATTTTTTGTGACGACAGTGGCGATGCGAGTAGAAGCACAATGCGTGGCGGCGACGGTAAGCGTACGTGTGACACGTGGCATGGCGGTAGCGCAACGCGACTAGGAGTGACGCGTGGCAGCGCGATTTCAAAACATGCACGCACGCGTTCTCGAGGCGAGGGCGCGGTTATTCGCAAAGCATGGCGCTATCAGCTGCAGTGGGCGGGCGTGGAGCGAGCATAAAACAAAGAGCGATGCGTGGCGCGTGCGCAGCCGCGTCAGGTGGCGCATGTGAGGCTGGATCTGGTCTGACTCTGGACCCCTCGCGCTGTTTCATCTGGTTCAAGGCCTTCCCGACCTCGAATTTTGACAAATAAGGTATTGTTGGAATCATATTGATGCGTACTATGCGTTGGTATGGTTTATTTCCACTTTTTGGTATGTTCTCCTTATTGAAAAAATAGAAAATTAATTAGGTGTCTTCGACCCCATTGTGGTTCCGTTTGAATCAGGTCTTCTCCCCAGTGCATGCGCAGATCCCGAGGTAGGCGTGGAGATTGTTTCCAGGCCTGGTGTGCACTATTCGGAGTCATCGTGACCCTCCGGTGGCATTAGGTAAAGTAGTCTATCCCTCTTTCAATTCATTCGATTTTTCGAGTAACTGTAAACCCATCCTGTGCAATCTTTTCCCGTATATTGCCTTGATCGGCGTGTATACTCCTTTTTTTTGAGTTCGGAATCCCTCTGGTGTTTTCGTAACTTTTGGGCACTATGACAAAAAATAACATGCTTATATGAATAATGAAGACTTAATAAATACATGTATCCTTATTGCATGCATGAAATGAACTTGATTTTCCATAAAAGAAGTTTTGAGGTCTTCAGTAATTTCTAAATAATATGGGACCTCTGTCACAAGATCAAAACTACTTGTATATGATAAATTGGAAAATAATGTAAACAATTATTAATCCTGGAATTAGTAATAAAAGATTACAAAGGATTTTCCAAGATACATTTGTCTAGAAATTGGTTATATAATACGACGGATATGTCGGGAAAATAAAAGGAACAGATAACTGATTTTCAGGCCTGCTACTTGCCAGGTTTTTGGACGTAACTTTGAGTCCTTTTGGACCGAGTTCAAGGGCTGGTTAAGGAGTGGCTGGCCTCCCTACAACTCTTTGGTTAGGCTTAGCAGTTAGCTAGGATAGCGGACTACAAGGCTCGAGGGTTGGAGTGGTTTCTTTCTCAACCAGTGGGTGGGTCATTGGTTGTCTGTGGTTCAGCGTACATAGCGCTTGTACGTGTTCACACTACACGATGTAGCCACCACCCCTTTTCGCAATGACCCTAGGGTGATGGAGAGCAATGAATTGGTGGGTATAAACGGTCTTCCCAGCCTGGAGGATGGCTTATACCGGTCTTGCACTGTAGGAAGTTATACAAAATCGTCTCGCGCCAGAGACATTGATTAACAGTTTGAGAACAATAAGAATATGGGTAAATTACATAAAAAGGATTAGATATAAACTAACTGACAAATTATCAATATGGTTTCTTTTTCCTGTACTCTGTACTTTAGTTACATGTTTAGTTATTCTACTTTATTCAGTTTTCATTGACGTTTTGTCTCAGGTTCCGTACTCAGGTGTTGCTGAGCAGTTGGGTGCAGCAGCTGCTGTTGGGCGGACTTTCATAGAATCAGGTCCTACATGAGGAGATGGTACATACTGAGCTAGTGGATCATAAGAGTAGTTTCTTTCAGCTGTTAGAATTTTATTTTCCTATCTTGTTAGTAGTTGTACAAGACTCTTTATTTTCTGCTCTAGGTAAATTCTGATTATATTGTCAGTACTTTAGTTTTCTTCCATTTAATGCTTTATGAATGAATATTGGCTATTGATGTTTTATAACTCTATGTTGGGTGACTGCGATCTTGTGGGTACTTGTGCTAATTGTTAGCATACGGTGACTCAAGTCTCGTCAGTTGACAGGACTTGGGTCGTTACAATCCCTTCGCCGACACCTACCTCCCTCTCCTCCTCCTCGTCCTCCCTGACGCCCTCCTCCTCCTCCTCCCCCTACTGCCACCCCCCCTCCTCCTTCTCCTATTGTCGCCCCCTTCCTCCCCCTTCTCCTACTGCCACCCTCCTCCCCCTCCCCATCTTGCTGCCCCCTCCTCCTCCTCCTCCTCCTCCTCCTCCTCCTACTACTACTACTACTACTACTACTGCCTCTGCGGCTGCCCTTTCTCTCCTTCTTCCTATCCTCCTTTCCCTCTTATTGTAAAGATTTCAATAACATGATAATGTGTTATTTAATTAATTGTGTTTATGAAATTACAGGTTATTGGGGATGGCCATTCTCGAAAGTTGTAGTTGTTGGAGGTATAATTTTAATATTTTTAATTTATTGTAATGATATGTTAGACTTTTGTTAGATGTGGGGTGTGTCCACATATTGTTAATTTCATTGAATGGATGTGGGATGTTCCCACTTGTTTGATCGAAATGAAATTTAATGTGAAGTGTGCCCACTTTTATTATGAGTATTATTTTGCTATGCAGGTTTATAAAGAACTTCAAAATGTATGGGAAAACTTTGTCGAATTTTTTTGAAAATTATTTTTATGTTTAGTAGGGTTTGAGGCTTTAGGGTTTAAGATTTAGGCGGCGGACCTGAAACATTGCATTCCAATGATCAATCTCTCTTCTTTTTGAGTTTAATGAGTTCTTGACATCCTAGAAGGTCTATCTAGGTAATTAATTTAATTGGAACTACTGAGGATCTAAAAGTCAATTTTTAGCCTAACGCTGGTCAACCCGAAGCTACAATGAAGCTTGGAGCTTCTGATCTCACTTTTGATGGATGTGAAATGATCTTTAAGATGAAAGAAATTTGTTAGAATAGATTTTATGAAGTTCTGAAGTTACTTATGTCTATTAGCAATTTATGTTCTATTTGGGTTCATATGGCTTGCAGTTGAGCTTCTTTGAGCTCAGGTCGAAATTCTAAGCTCTACAGAGCTTATTTGAATCAGTTTAAATATTAATAATGATATTTTAGAATAGAATTAGAAGCTCGGAACTCTGTGTTGAATCAATTCCAGGGTATTCTTTGAGTTGAGAAGCATTCCTCTGTGTTTCTTGATATGCGGAATGAGTCTTAGGCATTGAGGGATCCCTTAGGAACGAAGAGAGAGAGAGATTAGGCACTCTGCAAAGTTGATGGAGATGTGGAGCCAAATTCAAAGTTGAAGAACTATAGAGTGCATGCGTTGAGAGGAACTGAGAGGGTGGCACTCTTTAGTGCCACCTCGAAATTTTTTAAACCAACTTATGCGATATATAAGCATTCACGTATTATATCCTACCCCTCAAGAGACTTCGATGCGGGCCCTACATGGTCTCTTGCGCATCATTTAAAGTTGTGCCCTGTGTTTGCCTCATGAAAATTCTAAGTGTTGAAGCTGTGAAGAGACTGTGAGGGCTCTGTTATGCCTAGCTTGTGAAGGTTGGATAAAGCCTAAGTTAGAAATGAAATAATATGGATTTCTCATATTGTGATAAAATAATATTTTTGTATATTTCTTTTTAGCATTCAATGAAATTAATTTTATTTCTTATCAGATGCTTGCTTATATTTAATGTCAATTTCTTTGCAATTATAAGTTTTATTTTAGATACACACTTGCTAAAGAAAAAAATGCACGTGAGGCAAAACATTAGGTATTTTAACTCCTAGAGTAAAAGTCCTCCGAGTTAAATAGTGTCAAATTACTCGCCCATCAAGACTTATGATCATGTTATACAGATAATGCAGGAAGTGTATGTATACCTCACTTACATGCATGATGCGTTATCTCTGTAGCATACCATAAGTCTCGATCAACTGTAGTTTGGTGAAGTACTGAACTAAAGAAAGTCCATGAAGATTTGATCACAACTTAGGTTTACTTGTTGCATGTAACCTTGTGTGGTAAAATTTCGATTGCTTCTGCCTATTCTTCTCCAGTATATCAACTAATCTTATCTAGTTTCCTACGATACCCTTAAGTGGGTGCTAAAGGAAATCTAGTTAAGGTTAGTATTGGGGGCTATACTAGAGAAGTGTGAGGAGATGCTGTTGAAATTTCACCACACAAAGGCTACATGTAGCAAGTAAACCTAAGTTATGATCAAATATTTAATGATGGGTTATAAAGTTAAAATCTTAATCAAGATACACATTATTCAGTTCTTTCCCTTCCTAATTAGTGGTTTGTTTACATAAAATTTTAGGCTATTATGGATAAATCTTGGATTGGATTAAGGGTTCAGATTATACCAGATATAAGGATGGAGTAATTTCACTCGTAGATTGGGCCTTTGATGATGATAGGAAGATATTTAGGTGAGGAGAACAACTAAATAACATCTTCTACATGAGCAGATGTTTGAATGGTTCCTTACATGACCGTAACACTGTGCTCAAGCACTTGATTTATAATGGGTGGTGGCAGCATTACACTTCTTGGCTAGCTTATGGAGAGGAGTTTACTGAGGAAGTCATAAACAATGAAAACTATTGATGAAGAGATTGACGAGGATATTGCAGATAGTAGAGGTGAAGAAATAGAAGAAATGTTGAACGAGATGAGAACAGGAGATGATATAAATACAAATGAGGAAGATCTGTTCAGTTGTGATCCATTCTATGATGCTGTTAAGATGGCTGAAGATCCTATTACTCCCGGTGTTACGAGAATGTCTAAGTTGTCATTTCTGTTGAGGATGTTTCAACTAAAGGTTATGAACAGAGCTAGTGCTATAATTCATGTTTGAAATACTTCAGTTTATTGCTGAGTTGTTGAATAACCCTAATAGTTTTTCGGCTTCATGGTACAAGGTAAGGAAACATATTCGCAAGCTTGGTTTGGACTATCAGAAGATCAATGCATATCCGAATGATTGCATTCTTTTTAGAAATAAATTTGTAACCTTGAGTAACTATCCCGAATGTGGACATGAAAGATATAAGGGAGATAAAAATGAAAGTAAGAGGAAACAACCTCAAAAAGTTCTTCGTTACTTCACATTAACACCTAGGCTTCAACACCTTTTCATATCAACTAAAACTGCATGGTGGATGACATGGCATCAAGATTCTAAATTTGAAGATGAAATAATACATCTTCCTACTAATTCAGAGGAGTGGAAGAGATTTGACGAAAGAAATAACATATTCGCTTTAGAAACAAGAAACGTACGGTTGGGTCTTGCAAGCAACGGATTCAATCCATTTAAGAGTATGTACTCGTCATACTCTATATGACTAGTGGCAATGGTCACTTATAACTTACCTCCCTAGTTGTGTATGAGATTAATTGCACAGCAATCATAGGTCTTTATTTGACCTAAATTAGGCTAGGACTAAGCATAAGTTAGGATAGTTCATGCATGCATAAGTATTATTTGCATCTTTACTACTTTCTTTTAGTTATGCATAAAATAATGCTATAATGTACTGATTAGGTGCATTATGTTAATTGCAGGTAATAAGCTGATCAGAAGCTAGATCTAAAGCTGGATCTAAAGTTGAATCTGAAGAATAAAGAATAACTGGTGTTGCAGTAGAGCTGGAGAGGAAGACCTAGATCAGATATAGTAGATAATAATGTAAGAGAGTCAAGGTATGCTATTCTATTAAGTAGGAATAAAGCAATAAAATATGAAGAACTTAGGTCCATCCTAGCTCTAGGATAGCCTAGAAGCTTCCTCAAGCCTTAGCCACCCTTAGATTAGGTCACCACACCCTAGGAAACCTTAAAACCCTATTTCCAACCTTTATCTGGATGTCTAGATGAATTATAGGATGTCTAGAACCCTTAGCCAACTCCCGCACACCTTAAACTCACTTTTGCAGAGTTATTGGACGTCCAGACACTTGCTCAGACGTCCAATTTCTGCAGAATACCCAAGACAGAACCTAGAATCCATCCTGACTCTGATTAGACGTCCAGGATTGAAGCCTGGACTTCTGATTTTTGAGTATAAGTCGTCTGATGCTATTATTGGACTTCTGGAATTATTCTCCAGTTCCTGTTTTGAGATTCAAGCCTTGATTTTGGATCTCTAGCTCCCTAAACCCAATTCGAACCCCATAGGAACCTAAATTAAGGTGCCCTAACCCTAGTACATCACCTTTAGACCTCCCTAAGGACCTAATTAGGTCCTCACTAAACCTAATTTACTTAGATCATAGTCAATTACCATTGCCTAGTCAATTGGATGCATAGGGTCCAATTGAGCTCAGATCTCAACCCATACAAGTCCAAGTGGACTCAGTGAGAGTCCAATTGACCTAAGCCCAACCTAATTGAGTTATTTCACTCTCAATTAGGTTCACACCCATTCAATTAAACTTGTGTTAAGTTTAATTGCAATTCCCCCTTAGCAATTAGAGTTTGCAACCCTAATTTAAGGCCTACACCAACCTAAACCCCTTAGGACCTAACCTATATCACTTAGACACCTAGGGCATGACCATACACACACACACACACACACACACCCATTCATGCACTCCCACACAACCTAGAGTATTCTAGGTTCTTCCAAAGGTGGCGCCACTCTTGGTTGCCAAAATTAGCAACCAAGAGCCATTCAAATTGAGATCCACTTTTTGTGGATCTAAGAACTACCATGGCCGACCACTCTTGGATCTCTCTCTAGAGAGTTTCACACTTCTCTAGTGAGTCTCCCTTAGGTTTATAAAAAGACCTAAGGGGTGGCCATTTGCACCCATCCATCTCTTGGCATTATTCACTTCCATCTAGGTTAGCTACATTCATTTTCACTCCACCTCCACGAGTTGCTCACCATGGCCACCACCATCTCCACGCTAGGATGCTGGATCACCCCTCCAACCTCTCTCCAAGGGCCGGCCTAAGCACCATTAGCCGCCCCTTCTTCTCCTCTCAACCATTCAAAGCATCGGAGCCCACCTCCGAATGCCCTTATTTCTGCTAGATTAGTAGCTAATTCTTCATAATTTACATGCTTTTATTTATTGCTTAGTAGTGTAGCTCTTTACTCTCCCCCAATGATGCATGCAAAATCCCCCCATAGATTCTTGTATGCGATCATTTTCTGTTAGCTAGATTGATGTTTTTAAGCTTTCCTCTATAAGGTTTCCTCTAATTCCATGTTGCAAAGACCCTCCTGAATGAATGAATGAATGAAAGAAATATTTATATATATATATATCTCTGTGTTGAAAATCACCATGAGCTTATTGATTGCAATATATTTCGTGTGATTCAAGTTGCCTGCTCTTCATTATTATCTATTGCAACCAGCATGTCGATACCAGAAAATATTGAGGATTTAACTATTAATGCATTTTCCGTAAACAGTCACCACATAACTAGAATCATGCGTATTGAAACTCACACTTTCACCTTCGTCATCTATCTAACACATAAGCACGTAATCAGGGTTCATAATGAAAGTGGCAAAACTTCAATCCGACGATTGGAAATCGGCGTGCGATTTTAAACAAGTAGAGTGGAAAAGATCGATTTCAGATTTGCATAAACGCCTCCCAGAGACGAATGACCGGACTCAAGTCTCGTTATCTTTAGAAATCATTTTTGACGAGCGTTTTAGCACAACTATACTACGATTTCCGACGACTTCAAAACAAGCGAAAACGGCTTCTGTCAGAGATCATCATTCATGATGCTAACTCTCTTAATCCCCGATTCAAAATAACCAGGAAATGCAATAGATGTTTATTTCTAGCCATTGATCGATAAACTAAAATAGTTGTGGTACACCGGCGTGAAGACATATGATGCAAAAAAGAAAAAATTCTACAATATGCATGCAACACTGTTGTAGACCATAAACGACTTCCCAGCGTACGCAAATTTCTCAGGTTGGAGTACTAAAAGAAAGCTTGCTTGCCCAGTTTGTATGAAAAATACTCATCACCTATGACCATTGGAAAGTAAGAAGTTCTGCTAGTTAGGACATTGCGGATTTCTACCCATTGAACATAGATAGCGAACGTTATAGTTCAAGAGTAAATTTGATGGTAGGATGTGTCGGTATTCAAAGAAAAATCCAAAGAATAAACTTAGTACTGATTCTATTAGGTTGCCGGGTCATGTTATAATGAAAAAATTACAAGAAATGAGTGAGATATGGTTGGGTCGATCATTCAAACAAGACCATATGGCCTTAGAAAATTATGGGTTTTGAAAGAAAAGTATTTTTTTTATGGAGCTGCCATACTGGAAATATTTTACAATACGTCATAATTTAGATGTCATGCACATCCGAAAGAATGCGATGGATAACATCTTAGATGTATTAAATATAACCGATGATCCCAAGGACACGGTGAAAATAAGGAAAGACATGAAGAGTTTGGGGATATGTCTGGAGCTGCATAATCATGAGGATGGTTACTTCTCACCTACTATTTACAGCTTGAATCAGGACCAGAAGAGTAGATTGTTCTCCTTCTTAATGGACATTCGAGTGCCAAATGGTTTTTCATCGTGGCTTTCGTTGTGTGAATAAGTGCAAAAGAGGATATCTGGCTTGAAAAGTCATGAATCCCACGTTTATATGCAATTCTTGTTTCCATTGGTGATATGGGGGATACTCCCTGAGCTAGTTGTTGATTCATTCACATAAATGAGTAGATTTTTCAAAATTGTTTGTTCAAAGACGCTACAAAATGATATATTGAATCACTGGGATAAACAAATAGTCATTATTCTCTATAAGATGCAATAGATTCTTCCCTCAGCCTTCTTCGATGTAATGGTTCATCCATGTTGCATCTTGCAAATGAAGCGAGAATCGGTGGACCTATACAATTCAGATGGATGTATCCTGTAGAACGATATTTGAAAAAGTTAAAAGATTATATCTTGAACAAGGCGAAGTTGGAAGATTCAATTGTAGAAGGTTACCTCGTGGAGGAGTGTATAAATTTTACCTTCATGTACATGAATGAAATAGACAAGTGCTTTAATAAACTCCAAAGGAACTAAGAGGGGGAATACAATTACAATGATGAAGAATGTTAATTTTTGATATTAGAGAAATGTCAATTGTTCATACAGAGTATAAAATAATTTTAGAAATTGAAAAACGTTGGGCACATCTATATATTTTAAAATAAATTCCTGAAATTTATCCATTCTACGAGGAATTCGAGCGATTAACTCATTCGAGGACATCTGAATTTGACTTCTTGGATTGGCTTAAAGACTGAGTTAATCAATTGAAAGATAATAAAGACTCACGATGGATACCAGATTTTGATGTAATTGTCGATACACCATTACATTATGCACATTACCACTCTGGGTATATAATAAATATGTTTAGATTCAAAATAAAAAAAATTGATGATAGAAAAGTTACACAACAAGCTGAAGTTGTTGATTTAGATCTTTCCACAGGTCCAGATGAATACTATGGTGAAATCAAAGAAATTGTGGAGATCAGCTTCAAATATGATCACAGAGTTATCCTATTTAAATGTCATTAGTTTGATGTTTTTAAAGAGAGCACTGGTTTCAAAATTGACAAGAAACATAATTTCTTAAGTTTAAATCGTAACCATCAAATTAAACCTGATAAACCATTCACATTAGCATATCAAGCGGCACAAGTTTTCTATGTCCTCGATAATTGCTAAAGGGGATGGGTTATATCAATAAGAACAATATAGCGCAATCATTTTGATGCACAGTCTGAAGCATACCAAGAATTAACGGAAGAATGTCATATAGATTCAAATGCAATACTGTTTAAATCAAATTCATATTCAAATTGAAGCAACCTAAATTTCTATCGGCATTTTCTATACATTAGAAATACTAAAACTTAATCAAGCACACATGTTCAAAATATGTTACTCTTACTCACTACGCTTTTTATTTATTTATTTATATTATTTTAATAAGATAATAATGTGTTATTTAATTACTTTTATTTTTCAAATTATAGGTTATTGATGACAGGCAGACTAAGAGACTGTCGTAGTTAGAGGCATAATTTCAATGTTTTTAATTTAATTCAATGAAATTATAGGTTTTTGCTAGATGTGAGATGTACCTACATATTATTTTTTATTTCATTGAATGGATGTGAAGTGTATCCATTTGTGTTGTTTAACTGTTTTATTGGAATTGATGTGGAATATGCCGACTTGTTTGCTTTATTTGATTTATTTGAATGGATGTGGGGTATACCCATCTGTGTGCTATGTAGGTTTATAGAAAAACTTCAAATTTTAAGGAGATACTCTGTCAAATTTTTAAAAAATTCTTTAAAGTTAAAATTATAGGGGTGACTATTACTACAACAAGTTTCACTTGTGCCGCAGGTAAAGCCCTTTTAACCGATGTCAAAAAGCGACGGCATAACTAGCGTCGCTGTTTCTTTTTCCCGTTGGTTATAAGGAACATCTGACGTCGAAATATCATTTGTCCAGTGAATGGATTAGATCTTTTGTGATTAGTTATATTTGCCCTCGCTTATTAAAAAAAGCGATGGTGATTTTATGTTTTTCCCGCATTCACACGCTGCTTTTTTAGTTTTGTCGTCGTTTAAAAGAAAACATCGTCGCTTATCCAAGCGACAATAAAAATGTTTTTGCCATCGCTTTCTCAAATAAGCGACGGAAAAAAACACTTTCATTCAGTAGAAAACTTACCCTTTTTTGCCGTTGGTTATTTTGAGAACCGACTGTAAAAACATATTTTTGTCATCGCTTTCTCAAATAAGCGACGGGAAATGGTCATATTTTTTTAAAAAATTACCTTTTATTGCCACCGATTATTATAAGAACCGACGGTAAAGGTAAGGGTATTTTTTTAAAATTCTAAAAGTTAGGATCCTTATAAAATCCTAAAAAAAATGACATTCTAAAAATTTCATACATCAAGGAATTACATACGAAAGTAAGGAGCTCAAAAGAAGTAAGAAACCTTAACTACATAGTGGAGCTCAAAAGTACAGTACATAATTAAATGGTGAAAGGGTAATCAAACACTATAATTGAATATAACAAGTTGGTTCCTTCTAGAATTCACAATAAAAAGCCTAACATACACCAAAAATGATACAAGCAAATAATCCTAATGATCCTGCAAATTATAGGGTATTTAGTCTTAGAAGAGTTTCTCAAGTTACAGGAAGAGATGCTGATTCTAGTGCTGATAGATTGCATCTAGCTAGGATAGGAATAGATGAACCATCCAATGAATCTCAAGGATTTGGGAGATGAACCATCCTAGGGAAATTTTGGTTGTGATTATGGTTGGCGTAACTCCACACTCTTAACTTTTGGCAGATGAAAATACTAATCTTGAAGGAGTAGAAACTGGGGACTGAGAGAAGATAAGTAGCTGGAATAAGATTAGAGAAAGGGTGAACAAATACTGACATGACTTTATTTAAAGCCCATGTCTTAGTTTACACACCAACAGAAAATGCTTAGTTTACATTGAGATTTACCTCCAACCTTCATTCCAACCAAAACCTCTTTCAAGCCTTCTATAATCTGTAGAAAGGAAGACTAAGAAAATGAAGATATCCTATATCAAGAATTCTGAAGAAAAAGGAACACGCATTAGAGATATGCATATTGGAATGTATTACAATACTCCAGATGGAAGCAAACTTTGGCAAGAAACACGTTGAAGCAATTGAGTTCCCAAAGCAGAGAAAGACCTAAAAAAGAGATTATAGACAAAAATTGCAATTTAGTTCAGGTAGGATGGATGACTTGCCATCAGTTAGCTATTCCTTTGCATTATTAGCAGGGTGCAGTGCTCGGGTATATGAATACACTAGCTTGTGTGCATTAATTCTGGGGGAGAAATGCATGTAAGTTATTGAATACTAGATATTTAGTGTTAGAATTTGAACTACATATGAAATAATGCCATTTTCATACTTTCTTAAAATAATGCAACTAGATCAGGTGTGAAGGGAGGAACAACAACAAAATACTAGCACAACTAGCAATGGTGGAATAATTAACAACAGTATGATTAACCAGTTAGTGGTGGTCATATACGAAACTACAGCAACAAAATGGTCTAGTTAGTTCAATGGTGTTTTGGAACTTCCATTTTTAGCCATGGGATCAGGGTTACGGAATAAACAAAAAATGACAATAAAAGTCAGACAAAACCTAAATAAGTTAGGTAATTATTTCATCGCATTGTTTCTGACAAATCTGAGAAGTACAAGTTGACACATCCCATTAAAACACATTCCTTCGATCAGGGGGATCCAGCAATTAGTTGAAGTACAGTTGGTTGATTCCCTGTGCAGGTTAAAGTGCTCCCAAGCATGAATAGATAAATGCTACAATCACACAACATATTAGCTCTTACTACACAACTGCATTTTAGTGTTTGAGGAAGGATTTAACCCCATGAGCATATAATTGTGACTCTTGAGATGGACATACTTACCTTGCTGAAATTTGAGGATCCCCACCCTGTCCTTGAGTCAAGTATCAAAGAACCACCCTTCCTACGGTAACAGGTAAAAAGAACAAGACAAACAAGAAATTATGCAATTGCATATGACATAATTAGAAAACATTACATCTGAAATTACATTTGATCATATTTTCAAGCAATTAACTACCAAAAACTCATTTGGATAATTGAAATTTTAGGAAGAATGCAAGTTTGTCTTCCTAACAGTCATCTAGTTTTTACAATTGTAACCCGAAATATAGCCATTTTGTCTACAGTTGATAGAGTGGATTTACATTTTGATTTTATTACTTAGCTGGATCATCTCTTAGCCAAAAATGTGTTGGTCTTTCTTGTCGCCTGAGGTGTAGCTGATTTGACTTTATCAGATATACACTACTTGGTAATTGTCTTGCCCATCTTCATTGAGATGTACAAGTTTTTTCCTTAAATTACTGCAAGGACTAAGATAGATATCTTGAAGATTAGTTTATATTAGAAAACTAACCTTGAATGAAATACAAAATGAATTTAGAGCCCACAGCTTTCTGACAATTGAAAGCATTTTGGGTACAAGCAACAGATGCATGTCTAATGGACCACCAGCCGACTGGATCTTGTGTTCTACCTATGCAAATAAGCTCAAGTCAAAACCAAGGACAAAATACTTCTTGAATTTATCGTCAATGTCCTTACAAAATTCTAAGAACGTCTCAGCATTATAGCTAATTTATGGGGAAATTTTGATGTTTTGGAATTTTGTGATCAATGGAGGAACTTCCTTAACCCTAAGGGCCTCCTTATGTGTGGCATAACAGCAAAAGCTTAGGCAAATTTTTTTTTTTGTGGAAAATGATAGGGTTAGGCAAAGATGTCAACTAACCTCAATTTGCTTGAATTTATCCTGAGATTGCCATTTATATGACAAAGAAAGTTATTTCAAGATTGTTTAACTACCATCCTTGGTAGGAATAAACCACTTATTTCATCAAATTCTCCATGAAAATTCAATGAAGCGAGAGTGAGAAAAAGAACAAACTATTTTCCTTGTCCATCAAATTTATTCCTTATCACAAAATTAGAGAGAACAAGAGTCATGAAAAGATTCACCTGCCATTCTCCATATCCAAGTCATTCTTATCAGTTGGAGATTGGCTATGAACACTCCAATTTCTCATTGGACTCCTAAATAAGTCAAAAAGTATTAAATCATCAGTAGAATAATGAACATGAAAATGATGATTGATGCAGAAGTTCCTTCCAAAGCTACGAACAAATTGCACCCAAAGATACTAATGAAATCATTCACAACAAATTAAAGTCACCATTAAACAAATCTATTCAAATTGCAGAGCACTTACTACAATTATGTGTAAGCAGGTTCCTTCTTTTCTCTTTTATTTTTGATAACAAAAGTACAACAATTATCATCTCCTGACAGAAAATATAAAATAGGAAAACAAAAGCATACCATTGTGTTTCTCAAGTAATGGTGGTTGAACAACAACATGCATGGTGACAATGGGTAGTGGGAGGAAATCCAATTCACAATAGGTGCAATGGTTAAAAAAACTTTCAAACATTTATTATGCAATAACTAGACTCATATCTGTCTACAGCTATGGCCCCTTCTACTTTGATTACCTGCAACAAGTAATAAGAAACCTGCCTAATATTCAACAATTACATACTTTGGACTCCTTTCTTATTTGGAATCCATGATCAATAAAGTAAAAAAACAAAAATAGAAAGAAAGAATACATTGGGGTTTAGGACTTTTGGATGGTTGGAGGAGGAGGAGGGTGGCGTGGAGGAGGTGGTGCTGGAGGGCGGTGGGAGGAGGAGGAGGAGGAGAGGACTAGGGAGGAGGAGGAGGAGGAGGAGGGCGGCGTCAAGGAGGTGGTGCTGGAGAAGGAAGAGGAGAGGGGCATGGAGGAGGAGGAGGAGGGCAACACTGAGGAGGTGGTGTAGGAGGAGGAAGAGAAGAGGGGCAAGGAGGAGGAGGAGGAGGGCGACACGGAGGAGGATGAAGATGAGGAGGAGGGCGGTGGGAAGGAGGAAGGGGTAGGGGCGTGGACGAGGAGGACGAGGAGGGGGATGGCTAAGGGAAGGACGAAAAGGAGGGGGGTGTCGACGAGGAGGAGGACTGACAAGGAGGACGGAGGTGATGAGGTGGCGATGGGGAAGGGGGAGCAGAGACGACGACGATGACGAGAAGGACTCATTGAAGGTCAAGGGGGATGGCAACAATGACGAGGAGGAGCGGCAAAGAGGCATGCGACAAGGGGCAGTGAGGAGGCGCAAAAGTTTTATACAAAAATGAAATTGTGATGGGGGAGGAGAGGGCCTCTAGGCGTGAATACATCATGAACTTTTGCTGTCGCTTTAATTGAAAAGCGACGGCAAAATTCGAATCATTTTTTTTTTCGAAATTAAAAGTCGAAGCATATTTTCAAGTGCGTGCCTAAATTATTCCCATTGGCGGTGATGTCGGAGGGGCAAATTAAATTTCCTCGATTTCTCGTCACTTAAATCATAAAGTGACGGCAAAAGTCAAAGCAAATTTTAAAGCACGCCCAAATTATTCCCATTGGCGGTGATGTTAGGTGGGGAATTAAATTTCCTAGATTTGTTGTCGCTTATTAGACAAAATGACAACTATTCTTTGATATACAATTTGACTGCAAGCGACAATTGTTGTTCTCCTCTTTAGGCGCTGCAATCGAATTTGAAGATGGATTCACCGTCGGTTTACCTAATAAACGACGGCAAAAACATCATTGCTGTCGCTTTATAAACTGACGGCAACTAATCGACGGTGAATGTCATATTTCTAGTAGTGTATGGTTGGGGGTGGTCACCCAAGGGCTGGGTGTGGATTGATGGATGGGATTGGGGAGGATAAGGCACGACTAAGAAGGTTGTGTTGGTGATTGTAGCCTTGGATAGAGGTGAAAATGGAGATGAAGAGGATAGCTCTAATGAAAGGGATGGTGGATAGGTTGAGAAGTGAACTGGCTAGCCGTGGATGATGGATACAGAGGTGTTGGTGGTCGTGAAGTGGATGGATAAGGAGGAGGTCGTAAATGGTGGTAGAGAGTGTGGTGAAGATGAGAGGTGTTGGGTGTGTAATGGAGGTAGAATGAGTGAGATAGTGGCATAGCTAAGATGATGAGAAGCTGTAGAATTGGTGTGTTGATGTTTCATGTTATATTTCATTTAGTTCTCTTTGTGCAAGTTGGATTAATTCCCCAACATTTCTTTGTAATAATAATTTCTATATGCAGGTTTCATTTTAATATGCATGTTTATAGAAAAATCCTCAAATTTAAGGGGAAACTCTGCTGCAAATTTTTTAATGTTTGCCAAAGTTTTTCATTAATGATTTATATATTATTTTCAATTGTATTAATTATTGTATTTATCTCTTCTTACAGACGAAGGGGATTAAGAAAAAACCCAACAAAAAGGGTCTCCTTCAAACATAGCCATCCACCCAGCCCGAGCCGTCTCCCTAAGCTCAGCCACCCCCCCCGATAGTAAGCTCAGCCAACCCCCCAGCAGTAGGCTCTCTCCCATTCTCGTTTTGTATGACCTGGGGACCTAGCACAATCTCATGATGCCATATATGCTGGGGGGAAGGGAAAAGGGAAGGAGATTGCTCCTACTGAGTCAGAGAGAGTGGAGCTTGATCCAAATTATGGAGCATCAGAGGAGGATGACGAGGATGAGAATGATAATGTGAAGGGAGAGGAGGAGAGGGAGGAGACGAAGGATGAGTAGGTGGAGAGTACATCTCCAGTACATGTGGACCCGAGAACGGCGGGTACAAGTGCTGATAAGAACTCTTATACTTTTAAGAAGTAAATTACTTCTATATTTTAAAACTTATTATAACTTCATATATATCCACGATGATATGATTAATGTCTACATAGGTAAAGTATGAAGAGGACGAGGGAAAACAAAGAACCTAGATCTTTAGCATATCCCCGAGGGCTTGAAGATATCGATCAGGCTTAGAACCACGGGGGAGGTGGAGAATTATCCAGGCTTCATCAGTCGAGTAGGCACAATGGTGAAGTCCATTATGCGAATTTGCTACTTCAACTGGAGGAAAATGCCCGCAGAGCTAAAGAGATAGTTTCTCCGACAGTTGGAGGTAATTCTATGTATCTTAAATACTGCTTCTAAAACTTCATCTTAAATTTATTTTCATTTAACATTAATATATTTTCCTAAAATAAATGTAGGCAAGTTACGATTGAGGTGACGATCCCAATGCCTCCCGATATATCATTAAACACGTCGCCAAGCTCCATAGAGATTGGAGGACGAACACCAAGAGAAAAGTAAAACTTTTTTACAAATTTACATCTTTATTATATACATAATTTCATATATTATTTCTAACATTTTATATTTCGTATTTAGTTTTTCTCTACCTACAGTTCACTTAAGAAGGTAATTGAGAGTTGTCCTCCTGATATCATGCCTGAACATTAGAATCTGGAATGCAAGCATTAGGTGGATCCCAAAGCAGAGGTTAGTGATCCATTTTAAATGTTTATATTAATTTCATATATCTTAAATTCATAACAAAGGATCATTTTTTTTAATAATTTACATATATGTATGCTTTTATTACAGGAGCAAGCAAGGAAGAATAAGACCAATAGAGTCAAAGCTCCTACACAAACCCACTGTTTGGGTCGAAGAAGCATTGAGATGGTCAAGAGCCATTTCGTAGGTTTATTATAACTTCATAATTTAATATTATTTACTACATATAGGTTATCTTCATAAAATTGTATTCTTTTTATATTTTTAGTCTGCTTTGCATGAGGGGAGGGATATGAGTATGATGGATATCTACAAGGTCACCCTTAGCAACGCTGCAGCTGAGGGTGCTCATAAATGGATTCACAAGTCATACAAGCAGAGACATGTAAGTTTCCTAAATTCAAAAACAACATAACTTTCTATATATATATGTTATAGTAATAACTTATATATATGTTTAAGAGAGAATGGTTGAATTGGTGCATCCCCTCGATGATGAGACCTTTGACAGCGTTCATCAACCTCTAGATCCAGAGAAAGCATTTAGGAGAGTGATGCCACTGGACCATTTTGGTTTCGTTCGTAATGCTGGGAGGGCACACACCTTATCTAGCTAGTATGGGAGGAAAGGTGTTGTCTCATCTAGTGTCATCAATCAACTGCATCAAAAGATCAACACACTATAGAGATGAGAGGAGGAGAGGGAGAAGAGAGAGGTAGAGATGAAGAATCAGATGGATGCCAGACAGTCACAGATGAGTAGGACGAATGATAAGCTTCAAATGCTTTTATCCATTCTTCTGAAGAAAGGACAATCAGAGCATCTGTCTTCATCAGATCCCAGCATCCACAGATGAGAGGACGAAGACATGGGCCAGGAAGGTGGAGTTGGTGGCATCGAGGTAGCCGTATTTTGATTTTCATCTGTTTTCTTTTGTTATGTTTCCATATTTACCTTTTTTATATAGATATTTCATTTTCAAACTATTTCTGTACTAGACTCTATATTTGTGGAATATAAACTTCTTTTCATTTTTATTATCTTTTTTTATATAAAGCAGGTGCTTCAAGCAGGTTTAGTAGGTATTTCGCTTAATTTTCACAATTTAAAAAAAAGCCCTACATTTGCCGTCGGTTTTCCTAAAAAACAATGACACTGAAAGGTAAGTCTTTTAGCGAATAAAAGGTATTTGTTGTCTGATGGGAACACCATCATGAGCCCTAACTAGCTCATTTTGACCGATAAAAGAGAACAAGAACTCCTACATAACCAACTGGAGGTCCTAATTCACTAGATAACCATTCTGAGAGAAAAGCAAGAAACGAGGGGTAAAACTATAATTTTACCATTACAGTACAACAACGGATTTTCTCAAGGGCTAAACACAGGTCAAATGATCTTAACAAGATAATAAGTGGGTTGAATCAGACGGAAAATGGTTCGTGTGAATTCTGGGAATTAAATGACTTCTTGTAACCTTAAAAAAAGACCCACTTGATTAAACAAGGTTCTGGTCAGAATCAAATTCACCTAAACCCTCTAAAAATCATAGAAAAATATTCTTTAGGGTTTAAAACCTTCAATTTGACCATTGAAATCTATTTTGACCTAGAATGGGGTCTCAGACAAATATTTACCCTAAATTAGGTTTTTGTGTAAATTACCTAGTTAAACATGGTCAAACCAAAACTCCAACCTCTCCATTGGATTCCTTAGGTCCAAATTAGGTTTATATCAAAATTTGGACCTAAGGGGAACTCATATTAACCCACTTTGCAAATAGGTCTAATCCAATTACATTTCTACCCCTATATTTCAAAAACCCTTACATTTGACCCCCTAGCTTCTTCATCGTTCTTTACAATTAAGTGACTCCACCATTATAGCAGAGGGAATCTTACTCCGACGAGCTTGAAAGGGCGATTTCTCCCTGATTTCTCAGAGAATCCCCTTCAAAATTGGAAGGGAGATTCTTTGAGAAATTCCCTCCATTATGAACCCAATTTGAAGCCATATTTGGTACCTAATCTCTCATGCGAACGCATGAGAGATTTGGGTCTCTCTCGAGTTACCATTGCTAGCGACCTTGCCGTGCTTGGAATCTTGGCCTCCAAGCACAAAATCGACTTCCAGAGACCTATTTAAGCAACCCCAATTCGCCCCGCATCTCCTAAGCTTGAAATCAACCAGAGAACCCACTCAATTTTGTCTCTCCTCCTCCGGCCGACTCGATCATCAAGCTCCGACGACCTCTTCTACTCTCCCTCATTGCCTAGCCATAATACCGGTGGCAGGTTCCTTTTCCTCTCGCTCATCCACGTCACGCAGCACCCGCCGATGCCCCTGCCTCCCCTTCGTCCTCACCAACCACCTTCCCTGAGCACCTTCATCTCCGGCGTCGGCAATATGCTCCAGACGCCATCCCTGCCTCCCCCTTCATCTCTTCACCGCTGGATAAGTTCCTCTTACACTATACTCTCTTTTCCCCTTCTTTATTCCCTCGAACGACTACTGCTGCACTCCACCACCATCATCCCCTTCACCTCCAGTCACCAACTCCGGCGAGTTTGCTCCACCTCCACAGACCACCTCCCTCTTCGCCGACCAGTCCATAAGCACTGCCTCGACTCACTGATCATAACCCCTCACTCACATCACTCCGCCACTCACCCAAACGCACCCCCAAACACAGCCACACACACGGCCACAGTGTGCCCTTGGCACACTCCCGCATTCCCACGCCACGCCAACCACCTCTGCGCGTTCGCCGCACCTTGACGAAGCTCCTTGAGCTTTTTAACGTGGCTGCAAGGCCATTATCGTGATTTCAGGTCCAGGAGCTCTCCACCATTGAAGCTTGCTTGCAAGCTGCTCCAGGCACTGCACGCTCCAGGTCATAGTACTAGGCTGCGTGGAAAGCCTTTGTGAACATCTCCAGGCCTCCAATTAGTGTCGAGGGTCGTAGCTGCAGCTGCAATTGAAGGCACACTCTACTATAGGCGCGCGTGAAAGGAGGTGGGAAGTTAGTCCCACCTCATAAAGTTGTGGAGTGCTGCACCCACATAAAAGGAATTTCTGCATTAGGCTCTTCACCTCCAACTCATGGGGTGAGGTCCCTCTCACCCGACCTGATGCCTCGGTCACGACCACGCCCCGCAGACCTGGTGACCCGACCCGACTAGTACACCTCTTGCCCACCACCGCACGTTGGTGGGCTTGGTCCCGGGTGCATACCCAACATGATTATCTGAGAAGCACGGCTTTGGGAGAGCGAACCTAAGAGCGAAAAGAGAGAAGAGAGCTCGCGCGGGTAGGGGGTAGGTTTTGCTTTGCAGGCCGAAGAGAAGAAGAAGGAGAAGGCAAGGAAAAAGGCTAAGGGCTGAAGCTAAGGAAGAAGAAGGAGAAGGCAAGGAAGCAGAGAAGGTCAAAGTCAGAAGAGAAAGGAAGGGAAGAAAGACACTGAAGGCAGAAACTGAAGGCAAAGGAAGAACAGCCAACAGAGATAGAAAGAGAAAAAGGCAGAGGAAGAGAAAGGCAAAGGAAGCTGAAGGCAGATGCTAGAGAACAGAGAAGAAGATAAAGAAGAAGATTGAAGACAAAGGCAAAGACAAAGAAAGTAGAACAGGAGAAGCAGAAGAAAGAAAAGAGACCAAGCACTGTAGCATTAGCATTTTAAGACGTCTGATTCATAAATCAGACGTCCAATTTTGGGTGCAATTGACATACATTGGTTCCTTTAGTATTTTGTGCCTTACATTTATTCCTATCTTTTTGCACTATAGCATTGATCTTATTGCATATTCTTTTAAATTCTAAAGTTGTGATCTTGATTTATAAACCCTAATTTGCTCCCTGTGTTCGACCTCAGACTTTAAAATTCAAGTAATAAATTATATTTGTTTTAAACGCTTTTTCGACTGTACTACAATGCAACCTTTTTAAAACCCGATCAAGTGCTCTTAACATTTTTTAGCGTCGTTGCTGAGGAGCAACGGGCGATTTAGAAATCTTGATTGCAAACTCTGATTTGGTACTAACTTGATTTATCTCTTTTTGTTGTGGTTGTTTTAGGGAGAAGATTCAAAGGAAGACGGCCGCACATCAAACATGCGTGGGGTAGGTAAATTCTGATTAATCTCTTTCTCTTAAGCTCCTCATTCTGAAAAAAGAAAAAAAAGTGATAAAATCAATTAGGGCTACTTGCTTTACATTTCTAGCTAAATTCATCAAAGTTGCCTGATTTGATTTCAACAACAATACTGATTTGTGCACCCACTTAAGGTAACTAAGGCTACCACCTTCTTGATTGAGCCCTAGATATCATATTTTGGCAATCTAAATTGGACCAAGATTAGAGCCAAATTAAGGGTTTCAAATTCGAATTTTAGAGACACACCTTCATAAGCAAGTCCCTCTCTGGCTGCTCAGGTATTTCTCAGGTGGACGGCTTTCTAACTAAGGGGTATCATCCGCCTCGAACCTCTATAGTCATCCAAATTTTTGGGTGTCTTGATTGGGTCCATCACATTCTACTCTCGTCCAAACCATCAGTGCATGTTCGATAGGAGGTCCTTAAGACCATCCTTGAGGCCTCCTTTAGTGATTCACTCCCGCCGAGGCCAGGCCTTGACATCTGTGTTTGTGCAGCAACCCCACCACATAGACATCTCCTCTAATTCATCTGAACTAAATTCTCCTTCTTCCATCATCATGGCACAACCCGTAGAAGAAGAGAATAACCTTGAGAACCAACTTCAGTGCCTTAATGATTTATTTCAAGCCTTTGTAAATCCACCGCAACGTCCTATGATGCGAGATCACTACAATCCCGCTGCGGTGGCAATCGAACCTCGAGTCCAAATCCCGGATGGAAGTCCTAATTCTGAACTCAAGCCCAACATGATCCTTGCTATTCCCAAGTTTCATGGGCTTAATTCCGAGGATCCCTTCCAACACATCAAGCAACTCAAACATCTGGCCCAGACCTTCGGGTCAGATGTCCAAAATCGTGATATTCTTCTTATGAAGATATTCTCCTTCTCTCTTATGGACAAAGTAGCTCACTGGTATCAGACTCAAACGCATCCAATCAACACATGGGTTGGGCTACAATCCGAGTTTCTGAAAAAGTTCTTCCCAGTTGGTGGGATGAATGCCTTACGACACCAGATCACACACTTCACCCAGCAATCTGGAGAACCACTTTATGAAGCATGGGACCGTTTCCTGGATCTCATGCGAAAGTGCCCCCATCACGGAGTTCCTAAATGGGAACAAGTCTAGTCTTTTTACCAGTGACTCCGTGAAGATATCTGCTTATTCGTCAATGCAACCTACGGAGGAAATATGATGGGTCAGCATGAAGACACTATGTGGGAGATTCTCAAGAATATGTGCGAGAACTCCATCAATAATGACTCCATGGGCTTATTCGACCAGACGAATGCTCGCGCATCGACGAATCCAAGGGGAACACATGAGACACAGGGCCTGTTCGCATCCGTCGACTTGGAATTGATGGCCAGTCGGTTGGACAAGGTCTCTATCATTGAGAAGAAGGTGGATGAGCTGACTCGACATCTACATCGAGCCACCTCTGCGCAAAACCCATTTGCACAGCTGCCTTCTGGGAGGGAAGCTATGCATAACATCTATCACCGATCTTCTCAGGGGATGGACCTGTATCCACCCCCGTCTGACTCTAGGATCGGAGGAAATTTCGATCCAACCTACTCTAGTGGGGGAACTCTGAACCCTCATACTCTGACTTTCCTGAGGTTCCTCAGACTTGCAAGGACCTCAACGCCTTCTAGAATGATCCATTCTCTAACACCTATAACCCTGGATAGCAGAATCATCCCGATTTTTTATGGATGAGAAATAATCAGAATCAGAGACCACCATATCAACCCCGTCCACAAGCTCCTCATCCATATCATCCACCTCAGCCTCAACCTAACCCCACCTATCAATCTATGCTAACACAAACAGATCAAATGACTCTTATCCTTCAGACTTTGGCTGACATTCAGAAGACAAATGCGGCTATGCAAAAATAGCACAAGGATAAGATCACAGAGGTTCGCAATCAACTAGACCAGATGGCGAATTTCCGCCAACCTGGCACACTCCCTTCGCAACCTCTGTCGAATCCGAATAACGTGCCAAACCAGAGGCACGTTATGAACCCAAATTCGGGCCAAGCCCACATGATTTATCAGGCCCCTTATGTTCCATCACCCAACAGGATGGAAGCTTCGACATCATATACGGGATTTCAGCAGCAACCACCTATGTTACCAACTCTAAACCAAAACCAGGTAGGATTGAATTCTGTTACAACTCGTAGTGGCAAAACAACACAAGACCCACCTTATCCAAGCCACTTTCAGCCTGGTAGTACTAACCTAAGCCCTAGGATAGTTATCTAGGATACCCCTATTCTTGATCAAGAACTTGGACCTATTCTAGAGGAACCATCCAAGGTTCCATTTCCCGAGGCCTTGACGAAGGGAAAGATGACAAATAAATCCGTGGCTCTTGAGGAGGATCTGGTCAAGCTCTTTGAACACGTCTATATAAACATCCCGTTGATGGATGAGATCTGCCGGGTACCGGCTTACGCACAATTTCTGAAAGACGTGTGTACACCTAAGCGTAAGCTGCGAACCAAAAGTGGGAGTCCAATCGTATTGTTAGAGCAAGCTAGCTCTGTAATTTTGAGCAAACTCCTACCTAAGGCAAAAGACCGAGGTACTCCCCTGATTTCCTGTACCATTGGTGATACCCAATTTGATAGAGCTTTATTATATCTAGGAGCCTCCATAAACTTAATACCTACATCCCTACTTGACCACCTTGACGAATCTGAGCTTAAACCGAAAGAGGTGACATTACAGTTGGCTGATCGATCTATTAAGTCACCTAAAGGAGTTCTTGAGGATGTCATTGTTAGGGTGCGGGATTCTATTTCCCGGTAGACTTTGCAGTCTTGGATATGGATGCTCCAGAAAATCCGAGGGATACACCAATTATACTAGGGAGACCCTTTCTGACCACTACTAGGGCAACATAAATTGTGAGGAGGGCTAAATTGAATTGAAATTCATAAACCAAACATTAAAGATTGACATCTTTAAGGCCCAACAAGGGATTAATTGCGGTGTTATAGAACAGATATGTGACATCAAGGCTGTGGTTGACGATCCATATATTGAGGAAAACCTGACAACTTCTAATCAACCACAAGAGGATCAAAACTTGCAATCAGAGGAGTCTGAACTTGACTTAGACACACCATAACTCCCTCCCTTGCTACTGATACACACCCTGAACCACCCGTTGCTGCTGATAACCCTATCCTGAAACTCAAGCCTCTTCCCGACCATCTTAAGTACGTATTTTTGGGTTCCAATCAGACGTTTCCTATGATTATCAACTCTAGACTCACACCTGATCAGGAATCCTATCTGATTACTGTTCTCCAGCAACATCGTAGAGCATTGGATGGACTCTTGATGATTTGACTGGTATCAGCCCCTCCTATTGCACACACTGTATCTACACCGAAGAGGGCACGTGACCTTTTTGTGAAATGCAGAGACGTCTAGATGCTAATCTGCAGGAGGTCGTGAAAAAGGAGGTCATCAAGTGGTTAGATGCAGGGATCATCTATCCGATCTCTGACAATTGGTGGGTGAGTCCAATCCAAGTTGTGCCTAAGAAGGTAGGAATTACCATGACACGACTGAAACTGGAGAAATCATACTGATGAGAACACCATCATAAGCCCTAACTAGCTCATTTTGACCTAGAAAAGAGAACAAAAGCTCCTACATAACCTGGAGAAGAAAATAAGAAACAAAGGGTAAAACTATAATTTTACCATTGCAGTACATCAGTGGGATTTCTCAGGAGCTAAACATAGGTCAAATGATCTTAACAAGATGAAAAGTGGGTTGGTTTAATCAGAAATGGGTTCATGTGCAAACTAAGAATTAAATAACTTCTTGTAACCCTAAAACAGACCCGCTTAATTCAACAAGGTTCTGGTCAAGATAAAAATCAACTAAACCATCTAAAATTCATGGAAAAATATCCTCTAGGGTTTGGAACCCTCAATTTCTTCTTTGGAACCTATTTTGACCTAAATAGGGGTCCTAACTAATTATTTGAACTAATTTGGATTTTTGTGTAAAATATTCAATCAAACGTGATCAAACCTAAAATCCAACTTCACCATTGGATTCCTTAGGTCCAAATTAGGTTTGTACTAAAATTTGGACCTAAGGGGAGGTCACCTTGACCTACTTTGCAAAACAGTCCACCTAATTATATTTTGACCCCTAGCTTTTGAAAATCATTGCGCGGACCCCCTTATCTTCCTCGCTACTCTTTGCAATTAGGTACCTCCGCCATTACAGCGGAGGAGTCCTACTCCGGCGAGGATTTGAGGAGGATTTCTCCCCGATTCCTCAGAGATCTCTCAGATTTGAAATGGAGATTCTCCGAGGAATTCCCTATCATCTAAATGCAATCACATGCCTTGATTCGCACCCAATCTCTCATGCGAACGCTCGAGAGATTTGGGTCTCTCACTGAGTCCTACTCAGGCGAGGATTCCTGCGCCTGGAAGCTTGCCTTCCAAGTACAAGAGCCTCTGCCAGATGCTATAAAAAGACCCCCTAATCCGACCGCTTAGAATCAGCTTGGCTTGGCCGAAGAAAACCCTCCACTTTCTTCTCTTCTCCTCCGGCCAAGTGTCTAGCAGGCTCCAGCAACATCTCCTCCTCCTTCTCGTCGCTCTACCACAATACTAGTGGCAGAGCCGTCTTCACCTCCTTCCTCCGCACCAGCGTTGGCGCCCAATACCCCTTCGTCATCGCCGTTCTCCCACCATTGGAATCTTCTCCTGCGGCGGCAGATACGGCCAGCCGCCCTCCTGTCCCCTTTCGTCCACTTAGTTAAGTTAGAAGTATTCTCCTATCTCCTCTCTTAATTTCCCCCTTCTTTATTTCTACTTTCAACCCCTCGACGCCGCAGACCACCACCATCGTCCTCATCTCCGACCGACCATCGACGAAGGCGCATCCATCGCTCCATGCTTCCTCCGCCTCGCCAGACCCCTCATAACCTCCACCACCATCCACTGATCCTTATCCACATCTCCATCAGCCGCCAACACCTCCACACTCGCCCTCCGATCAAACCCACTTTCACGACCACAGAGTGACCTAGGCATGCACGCCTAGGCCGCCCTGCGGCTAGCCACCCACCTAGACACCTTCATTGTGCCACGGCGAAGCTCCCCATGTGGTTTAATGAGGCCACAAGGGCATATTTGTGAAGTGCAGGTTCGACCCTCCGCCACCATTAGAGCAGGTGTGAAGGAGCTTGCATCCTTCGCTCTGGGCTGCTGCGCTCTAGGTGAACAGGCCCAGGTGACGCGGAAGGAGTTCGCGCACACACCCAGCCAAGAGAGAGGCTTTGAGAGAGCACCCAGCCGCGGCAATTAGGCAGCACATCTCCTGTGGGTGCAAGCGAAGTGAGTGGGACTTTTAGTCCCACCTCAAAAATTTAAGAGTGCGATGTGTGATATAAATAGATTTTGTGTTTCTACCTTGTCGCCTCAGATCACTAGGTGAGGTCCCCTCGCCCGCTCACCCGCCTCATCCGCGACCCACGCTTCGCGGACCTAGCCTACCCAACCCGTTTACCTAGCACTCCTTGCGCACCACCCACGCCGGTGCGCTTGGACCCGGGTGCACGTAACCCAACCCAAATGCCTGATTGGCTAGCTCTGGGAGAGCGAACCTAAGAGAGAAATAGAGAGAGAGTGTACGCAGGGGAGGGTAGGGGTAGGTTTTGCACTCGTGTGTGCAGGAAAAGGAAAAAGGAAGAGGAAGCTGAGGCCAGAGAAGGAAAAGAAGAAGCTACAGCTGCAGAGGAGCTAAGGAGGAAAAGCAAAGGGCTAAAGTTGAGGAAGCTAAGAAAGAAAAGAAAAGGCAATGTAGCAGAGAAGGGTGCGGCTAAAAAAAAGGGCAAGGCAAAGCTGAAGGAAAGAAATCAAGGAAGAAGAAGAAGATAAAGAAGAAGAAAGAGGAAGCTAAGGAAGGAAGAAGAAGCCAAGGCCAAGGAAGAAGAAGGAAGGAGAAATCAAGGCAGAAGAAGAAGACAAAGAAGGAAAAAGGCATTGTTGCAAGAGACGTCAGATAAAGAAGAAGAAAGAGGAAAGCTAAAAAAGAAGAGAAAGTTAGAATGAAATCAAAGAACAGAAGAAGAAGGAGGCCATCGACCAAATCCAAAAGAAAGAAGAAGAAAGAAAGAAAGGCAGAGAAAGAGAAAACTGAAGAATAAGTTAAAGAGAAGAAGAATCAAACTTTTTATTCCATTCTTCTCAATCTCTCTATTTTGCTACAGTTTATAATTCATAAACTCCTGCATTATATTCTGAATTAGATTTTGAGTAACTTTAAGTGTTAAAATTACATTGATTGAGATTAGTGAATAAATTCCATTTGCTTCCTGTGTTTGACCTCAGACTCAACATTCGAGTAATAAAAATTCTTATTTGTTTACAAGGTGATTTCACTTATACTACAGCGCAACATCATTTATCTTTTAAACACCGATCTCGCCTTCGTTAAACACATACCGACTCGTGTGGCGAATTCGTGGAGAGTCTACACTGATTACAGAAGACTAAACACCTCCACAAAGAAGGATCATTTCCCACTACCATTTATTGATCAGATCCTCGAGAAACTAGTGGGAAATAGGTTCTTCTGCTTTTTGGACGGGTACTCCGGTTTTAACCAGGTGGCAATCCATCCTGAGGACCAAGAAAAGACCACTTTCACCTTCCCCTTCGGGACGTACGTGCTCTGGAGGATGCCGTTTGGTCTTTGCAATGCACCCGCTACTTTTCAGCGGTGCATGCTTACCATATTCTCAGATATGGTAGGTGATTATCTGGAAGTCTTCATGGATGACTTTTCAGTATTCGGAGAATCATTTGACGATTACCTCCTGCACTTGGTCCAAATCCTCAGGCGGTGCATTGACGTGAATCTGGTTCTTTCCTGGGAAAAGAGCCATTTCATGGTTTCTAAAGGAATTGTCCTAGGACATCTCATATCAAAAAAGGGCATCCAGGTCGATAGAGCTAAGGTAAACCTGATTTCCAAACTCCCTATGCCTAGCTCGATCAAGGACATCCGATCTTTTCTAGGACATGTCAGTATTTACCATTGATTCATTCCTGATTTCTCAAAAATCGTGCACCCCTTGACCACTCTTCTATCTAAGGATGTACCTTTCGAAATCTCCAAGGAATGCACTCAAGCATTTGAAATCCTCCGTGATCAAGTTACCCAAGCTTCGACCCTATTCCTGATTGGTCTCAACCACTTGAGATCATGTCCAATGCATCTGATTTCGTTGTAGGAGCGGTATTTGGGCAGAAAATTGACGGGAAACCTGTGGTCATCTACTACTCTAGCAAGACACTTGATGAGGCTCAGCGTAACTACACGGTTACGGAGAAAGAGCTGCTAGTCGTAGTATTTTCCTTGGAAAAGTTCAGATCATATCTCCTGGGTTCTCGTGTTATCATTTACTCGAATCACACAGCTGTGAGGCATCTCCTTGCGAAAAAGGACGCAAAACCTCGATTAATCCACTAGATCTTGCTGTTGCAAGAGTTTGACCTCGAGATTCGTGACAAAGCAGGAAAATAGAACGTGGTAGTTGATCACTTGTCCCGCCTTCCTTCTGAGATTATTGACCCTTCTGAACCCATCACGGAACATTTTCCTGATGAGCACCTCCTGACTATCAATACAGGGCTTCCATGGTTTGCTGATATAGTAAACTACTTGGCATCACATTAGATCCCATCCGATTGGCCGAAGGCCAAGAAGGACAAATTACTTTCCAATGCCAAGTATTACTTCTGGGAAGACCCGTATCTTTTCCACATCGGTGCTGATCAAATCATTCGATGATGTGTCGCGAAAATGGAAATTCAGGACATCCTATCCTTCTGCAATGACCAGGCTTGCGGTGGACACTTCTCAGGTCATAAAACCACAGCGAAAGTCCTCCAGTGCGGCTTTTATTGGCCCACGATTTTCAAAGACGCATACAATCACTGTAGGGCATGCACTCGTTGCTAGACCTTAGGCAACATGAGCTATCGAGATATGATGCCCTTACAGCTGATTCTCGTATGCGAAATCTTTGACGTGTGAGGGATTGATTTTATAGGACCCTTTCCTATTTCGGATAGCTTCGAGTACATTTTACTCGCTGTTGACTACGTGTCCAAATGGATCGAAGCCATTCCGACTTGAACCAATGATCATAAGGTGGTTATCAAATTCATTCATCAGAACATCTTTTCACGGTTTGGCATTCCACCTGCTATAATCTCTGATGGAGGGACCCATTTTACGAATGCTTAGTTCAGGTCACTGATGACCAAATATGAAGTGTCGCACTGAATCTCTACTCCTTATCACCCCTAAACTAATGGTCTAGCTGAGCTATCAAATCGGGAGATCAAGAAAATCCTCCAGGTTACTGTTCGACCTAACAGGAAAGACTGGCCATCCCGACTTTCGGAAGCTTTATGGGCTTATAGGACCGCCCACAAAACCCAATTAGGTACGTCTCCCTTCAGATTGGTGTACGACAAGGCATGTCACCTCCCCGTCGAATTAGAGCACAAAGCCTATTGGGCAGTACGGAACTGCAACCTAGATCTTTCTAAGGTAGGAACCCATAGAAAGCTTCAAATGAGCAAGATCGATGAATTACGCCACGACACGTATGAGAACTCACGAATTTACAATGAGTGGGTTAAGGCCTTTCATGACAAACACATATCCAGAAAGATCATCCATCCTGGTCAAAAAGTCCTACTCTTTGATGCCAAACTCAAACTATTCCCAGGAAAACTACGATCAAAATGGATCAGACCTTACCTCGTCCGACGAATCTTTGGAAATGGAGCCATCAAGATCAGTCCACTCAGCCACGATTTAGAACCTTTCGTCGTGAACGGTTAGAGACTCAAACCGTTCATTGACCTGATTGATACAAATTTAACTGAGATATCCTTTACCCTCCATTCTCCCTGAGCTCATTGCGCCCAGCCGATGGCGTAAAACTCAGCGCTTAATGAGAGGTAACCCGTCATTTTTGAAAAACCCAAAACCATTCTTGACATCCTTATGCTGAATTCATATTGCACTTTATGGTTCATCCATTAGAACAGCCAACCCCACCTCAGGTACCCGTACCTGAGTTTTGAAATCATCCGCAACAGTCACCTCAACCCGTTCGCCCACCCAGAACCTGTTCTAATGAATGATCTAAGCTGAACTCGAACCCACCTAATTTATAATGATGACATTGCAAATCGTAGGCATGGGGGGTATGAAAGTGCAAAACTCCATGAAAAATCATCTCACAAGAAAAGGTTTCAAGAAAAAAATCACATATCACAAAAATACCTAAAAAATGAAAAAATTCTTGAAAAAGAACAAAAAAAATTTCTGAGGGGAGAGAAAAGTTTGAGGCTATACAAATCCTGAGGAGAAAAAGGAAAAAAGTGAAAAATGTCAAAAAAGGAGCACAAAATGAAAAAGAAGAGATAGTCATTAGTAAGAAATTAAAGGATTAACTGAGTTCTAGACCATATCAAGAAAAAGAAAATGAAAGGAAAAAAGTGCTAATGAGACACAAAAGAGATTAGTAGGAACGCTGATCTTAAGCCTCTTGGGCTAGACTCGTAGGCTTAAAAATTCAAGTATTCGCTAAGATCTAAATAGTCCTCAGGAGGTTAGGAAAAAATGCAAAGCTTAAGTATTAGGTCTAAGGCTTAAGGAGTATTCGACCTCGTTAACTGACCTCTGGTTTGCGGGACTCGATAACCTAAGCATCCCAATTTACACAGTTTGGTTCAGTGCGCATAAGTATCAAAATCACGTAAATGTGTTTAAACTGTTCTGAAAAAATCACCTAGATTAGGAGCAACCGATCAACATAAGTTGATTTGGACGAGTTCCCGGTGCGGAGAGGCAGGAAATTCCCCTCAAAGATGCACAAGAACATATCTTCTCCTCGGTGCTGGTCTCTTAGGATATTTACATATCATACTGGGGGCATGTAAGCACCCTGTGCTGGTTCAGATGCCATGGGTGACATTATCACAAAATGTCGATTGCTAGGGTCTGGATTTAGCTACAGAATGCCATGGGAGGGATTATCTCAAAATCTCGAAAGCCAGGGTTTTGGGAGTTGCCATGGGCGGTGCTATCCTGAAGCATCGATTGCCAAGGATCCTTCGAGGATTGATGATGGGGACTAGGAATCCGATACATATCGTGTTGAGAAGCTAATCCGAAGCTAAAAAAAAAAAGAAAAGAGAGAGAAAACTCTCCAAAACAAAGATAATTCCTCTGCCTCTCAGAAAAAATGCACTGCAAACTGAACCGAGGCTAAAATATGTTACAAGCACGGGTGCTTTAATCGCGGTGTCCAACGAACCTTAGGATAGTTCCTGTGAGCCTTAAAAACCTTTACAGTGGACTGAGGCTAGAGCCGATCAGGTCTAGATCTTGGTTGATACTTTAGTACCTCTAGGCCTATTATCGGCATTCCAACCTAATCATAAGAAGAAAGCACTCATCATAGTTTTTGAACATCAAGGAACTCATGGTCTAGAATCGAAGTTAAAACCTTCAAATTTTGCTAAGGGACTAGCAAAAGCTAGGCATGGGGGTATGATGGTGTTGAGAACATCATTATGAGCCATAACTAGCTTATTTTGACCTAATAAAGTGAAAAAAAGCTCCTGCATAACCTAAAGGAAGGCCTAACTCAAAAGATTACTGATTTGGAAAGAATACATGAAACAAAGGGTAAAGCTGCAATTTTACCATTGCAGTACATCAACAGGATTTATCAGGGTCTAGACATAGGTCAATAAGATTTAATAAGAGAAAAAGTAGAATGGTTCAGTCAGAAAATGGTTATTGTAAAATTTATGAATTAAATGACATTCTGTAACCCTAAAATAAACCCACTTAATTTCACAAGGTTTCAGGTAGGATAAAAATCATATAAATCCTCTAAAATTCATGGAAAAATATCCCCTAGGGTTTAAAACCTTCAATTTGGCCTTTGAAACCTGTTTTGACCTAGATTGGGGTCCAAGCTCAATATTTGACTCAATTTGGATTTTTGTGTAAAATGTCCAGTCAAACGTGGCCAAACCTAAAATCCAACCTCACCATTGGATTCCTTAGGTCCAAATTAGGTTCATACCAAAATTTGGACCTAAGGGAAGGCCATCTTGACCTACTTTGCAAAATAGTCCACCCAATTACATTTTGGTCTCTAACTTTTGAAAACCCTTGCGAAGACCCCCTCAACTTCTTCGTCACTTTTCGCATTCAGGTCACTCTACCATTGCAGCAAGGACCCATACCTTCGGCAAGGTTTCGAGGAGGATTTCTCCTCGTTTCCCCAGGGAGCTGCTCCTAGATTTGAAAGGGGAGTCCTTTGCGAAACCCCCTACCACCTGAGCAGCTCACCATGTCCTGAATCGCCCCATACCTCTCGTGCGAATGCTCGAGAGGTATGGGTATCACTTCCGACCATGCCTCCGGCGAGGGTTTTTGGTCGCCACCAGGCGGCTGACCCTCGGCCCATGCCGTTATAAGAAGCACCAGGTCCGGCCGAAGGGGGCAAGCCTGTTTTGGCTGCACATACCCCCTAAAATTCATCCCTCCTTCATCTCCGGCCATCTACTCGCAGGCTCCGGCGACCTCTCCTCTTCCCTCTCGTCACTCTGCCACCATACCAGTGGTAGAGTCTTCTCTGCTGTGCTCCTCCGCGCTGCACTGTACCCGCGCACGCCTCTCTGACCTCCTCCTCGTCGCCGTTATCTCCACCTCAGGGCCGTCTACTCCGACAATGGCACATACTTGTCGTTCGTCTCCTTTGCCTCCCCTTTTCTCCAAGTACCCCAGATAAATTCCTCTTCTCCTACTCTCTATTTTCCCTCCTTTTATTTCACAAACCACCCCTCGACTGCCACTGTCCACCCTCATCTTCCCCATCTCTGGCTGACCTCCGGCGAGATGCATCCATCACTCTGCACCTCCACACGTCTCCCCACCAACCTCACCACCTCCGCCATCGACCACTGATCACTTTCCACCCACTCATTCCCCGACACACACGCCCCACACTTCCACCAAACAACCCCACACACACAGTCATAGTCCGACCTAGGCACGCATGCCTAGGCCATTCTGAGCCATGCCGACCCCTACCTCACCTTCGTCGTGATACGACGAAGGTTTCCCTGTTGTCTGACAGAGCCGTGAGGCCGTATTTGTGTGGACAGGTCTGACCCCTCGCTGCCATTGCCGAAGATGCGAAGCTTGCTCACGAGCTTGCGTCCGGTGGCCCCGCTCTAGGAGACCAAGTCCTAGTTGCGTGGCTTCTTTCAGTGAACCGTAGCAACCAACTATCGAGGGCTAAAGCACTCCGCAGCTGTAGCAATTACGAGACATTCTCTGCAGAAGCACGCGCAGAAGTGGGTGGGACTTTTAGTCCCACCTCAGTAAGATTCGAGTTACCTGTGTAGTATAAGTTATTTTTGTGCCTTCAGTTATTTGCCTTAAATCACACAGGGGTGAGGTCCCTCGCCCTTACTCACGCCTCGTTCGTGACCTACCCCCGCGGACTTGGCACCTGACCCGATTATGCTGCACTCCTCGCGTACCACCCACGCCGGTGCGCCTGGACCCGGGCATGCAATACCCGACCCATTTACTCGGCTGGCTCTGAGAGAGAGAAGAGAGAGAAAGAGAGAGAGTGACGTGGGGGAGGGTAGGGGTAGGTTTTGCTTTGTTCTGTGCAGGGAAAGCAGGAGGAGGAGGAGGCAGCTGAGGAAGAACTTGAAGGCAGGTGCAGCAAAGGAGGAGAAGGAAGATGGCACTGTAGCCGTAGAGAAGCTGAGGCAGAAGAAGAAAGAAGAAAAAGAAGAAGAAGTAGACAAGGCCAAAGTTGAAGAGGGACTTAGCCGCAGAAGAAGAAAGAAGAGAAAGAAGAAGAAGAAACCAGAGAAGGCAGGGGCTGAAGAAAGAGAGAAGCAGGAGTGGCCAAGCAGAAGGAAAAGGCACGGAAAGAAGAAAGAAGAAAGAAGAAAGAAGAGGAAGAAGCCAAAGAAGGCAGAAGAAGCATAGCCGTAGAGGAGAAGAAAGAAAAGAGAAAGAGAAGGCCAAAAATCACAAATCAAGCATTGTAGCAAAAACTTTTTAAGACGTGTGATTTTTCATCAGACGTCCAATTTTTGGGCATTATTTCTACATTGACATTACTTCTTAATTTTGATTGAATTGGTTATTGCTTTTTTGAGAGTTGTGCTCTTAAGCTTTTAAAATACCAATTTGCTCCATGAGTTCGACCTTGGAAATTTTGACTTTCGAGTAAATAAATTGTTAATCATTTTTGTGGTGATTTCAAATATACTACAATGGATGTCTTTTTAAACCATGATCTTGCCTCGCAAAATGAAACAACAATTGTTTTTGGCGCTGTTGCCGGGGAGCAATGGGTATTTTAGAAGCTTTGATCACAATTTCTGATTCAATACTGACTTAATTTCTCTCTTTTGTTGTAATTATTTTAGGGGAAAGCTGAGGAAAGAAAAGCAGCCGTACAACAATCACACCAAGGAATAGGTAAACTTTTATTAGCCCTCTCTCTTAATCCCCTCAAAATCTAAAAAGGAAAAACAAGGAGAAAAAACAATCTAGGGCTACCTGTTTCTATATTTAGTAATTCACAAAAGTTGCCTGATTTTTACTTTCAATACATCTTTAATTGCACATCCACTTAAGGTAACTAGGGCTAAAACCTTCTTGATTGAGCCCTAGATACCAATTTTTGAGGCAACTAACTTGGACCAAATAGAGCCAACTTAAGGTTTACAAGCTAGGGTTTTAAAGACACATCTTCTTCTAAGAAAAGAATAAAAAATCTCAAAAAGAGGTGTGCTTAAGCCTTGTTTGAAAAGATCTATCCAAGAGAAACCCTAAACAAATCAGGCTCTTAATCCATTTGAACCCTAAAAGCAAGGACCTAAGAAGCTCTCAAAGAAACAAAGAGGTGAAGTTGATCCTTTGGGTCAACCAACCTTAAAATTAGGTCACTTTGCACTTAAAAGACCTAAAGTTCAAGTGGAACCCTAAGCACCTTGATCTTAAGTAAAAAAGGTAGACTTAAGAGGTCAAGGTCCCCATTCTGGTCTACCTGGAATCTCAGTGATAAGAGAGGTCGGGTGGGGGAAACCCTGTAACCCGTGGGGATGTTCTACCGTGTAGGAGTCATTGCGGGACTCTCCCTCTCTGGCTGCCCAGGTATTTCTCAGGTGGATGACCTTTCTAACTAAGGGGTATCATTTGCCCCGAACCTCTATAGTCACCCAACATATTGTGGGTGTCTCGATTGGGTCTAGCACATTCTGATCTTATGAAGTCCTTCGGTGTATGTTTGGTAGGAGGCCCTTAAAACCTCATTTAGAAATCCACTCTCCCCAAGGCCAAGCCTCGGTACTCTTGTTTGTGCAGCAACCCCACCACATAGATCTTTCCTCTGATTTAGAACCAAGTTCTCCTTCTTCCATCATGGCACAACCTGTTGAAAAAGAAAACAATCTTGAGCACCAGCTTCAGTGCCTAAATGATCTCTTCCAAAACTTTATGAACCCACCGCAGCATCTCATGATGCGAGATCACTATAATCCCGCTGCGGTGGCAATCGAGCCTTGAGTCTGAATCCCGACTGGAGGTCCTGATTCCAAACTAAAGCCCAATATGATTCATGCCATACCAAAATTCTATGGGCTTAACTCCGAGGATCCATTCCAGCACATTAAATAGCTCAAGCATCTAGCCCAGACCTTCGGGTCAGATGCACAAAATCGGGATATTCTGCTCATGAAGATGTTTTCTTTCTCCCTCATGGACAAGGCTGCTCATTGGTATCAAACTCAGACTCGTCCAATCAACACATGGGATGAACTTCAGTCCGAGTTTTTGAAGAAGTTCTTTCCCGTTGGTTGGACAAATGCCTTGCGCCATCAGATCACTCATTTCACCCAACAAACGGGAGAACCTCTTCATGAGGCATGGGACTGATTCTTAGATCTCATGCAAAAGTGCCCCCATCACGGAGTTCCTAAATGGGAACAAGTCCAGTCTTTTTACCAGGGACTCCGTGAGGACATTCGATTATTTGTCAATGCAACCTGCGGAGGAAAAATCATGGGTCAGCATGAGGACACAGTGTGGGAGATTCTCGAGAATATGTGCGAGAACTCCATCAATAATGACTCCATGGGCTTATTCGACCGGACAAATGCCCGTGCATCGACGAATCTGAGGGGAGCACATGAGATGCAGGGCTTGTTCGCATCCTTCGACTTGGAGCTAATGGCCAGTCGGTTGGACAAGGTCTCTATCATAGAGAAGAAGGTGGATGAGCTGACTTGGCATTTGCAGCTAGCCACCTTTGCACAGAACTCTTTTGCACAGCCACCTCTCACGAGGGAAATTGTGCAAAACATCTATCACCGATCTTCTCAAGGGATGGACTCGTATCCACCCCCGTCTGACTCCAGGACCAAAGGGACCTCCGATCCACTCTATTCTAATCAGGGGAACTCTGAACCCCCATACTCTGACTTCCCTAAGGCTCCTCAGACTTGCGAGGACCTCAACGCCATCCAGAATGACCCATTTTCCAACACCTACAACCCTGGATGGCGAAATCATCCCAACTTCCAGTGGGCGGGAAATTCCTAGAATCAAAGACTACTTTATCAACCCCGTCCACAAGCCCCTCGTCCATATAAGCTGCCTCAGCCTCGGACCAACCCCACCTATTAATTTGGGCCAAACCAAGATCAAATGTCTCTCATCCTTCAAACATTGGCTGACATTCAGAAAACGAATGCGGCAATACAAAAGCAACACAAGGACGAGATCACAGAGGTTCATAACCAACTCGCCCAGATGGTGAATTCCCGCCAACCAAGCACACTTCCTTCGCAACCTCTGCCGAACCCAAATAACGTGCCAACCTAGAGGCACGTTATGAACCCAAATCCTGGCCACGCACATATGATTTATCAGGCTCCTTCTGTTCCATCACTTGATGGGATGGAAGATTCGACATCTTACACGGGATTTCAACAGCAACCACCCATTTTACCAACCCCTAACCCGAACCAGGCAAGATTAAACTTTGTAACAACCTGTAGTGGTAAAGCAACTCAAGACCCACCTTATCCAAATCACTCCAAGCTTGGTAGTGATCCAAGCCCTAGGATAATTATCCAGGATGTCCCTATCCCAGATCAAGAACCTGGACCTATTCTAGAGGAACCAACCAAGGTTCCATTTCCTGAGGCCTTGACCAAGGGAAAAAGGGTAACCAAACCCGTGGCTCCTGAGGAGGATCTGATCAAGCTCTTTGAACAGGTCCAGATAAACATCCCCTTGATGGATGCAATCCACCACGTACTGACTTACGCACAATTTCTGAAAGACGTGTGTACACCCAAGCGTAAGCCACGAACCAAAAGTGGGAGTCCGATCATACTGTCAGAGAAAGCTAGCTCTGTATCTTGAGTAGACTCCCACCCAAGGCAAAAGACCCAGGCACTCCTCTGATTTTATGTAAAATTGGTGAAACCCAATTCGACAGAGCCTTGCTAGACCTAGGTGCCTCCATAAACCTAATACCTACGTCCCTCCTTAACCACCTTGAAGAGTCCGAGCTTAAACCGACAGAGGTGACATTGCAGTTAGTTGATTGATCCATCAAGTCACCTAAAGGAATACTTGAGGATGTCATTGTTAGGGTACGGGATTTTTATTTCCCAGTGGATTTCATAGTTCTAGATATGGATGCACCTGAGAACCCAAGGGATACACCGATTATACTAGGGAGACCTTTTCTGGCCACTGCTAGGGCCAACATAAGTTGTGAGGAGGGCCAAATAGAATTAAAATTTGGGAACCAAACTCTAAATATTGACATCTTTAAGGCCCAACAAGGGATTAATTACGTTGTTGTAGAATAAATATGTGATATCAAAGCCGTGGTTGATGAACCGCATATTGAGGACAACCTGATTATCTCCAATCAACCACAAGAAGATCAAAACCCGCAATTAGAGGAGTGTGAACCTAATCAAGATACACCCATAACTCCTACCCTTGTTCCTGACACACACCTTGAACCACTCGCTGCTGCTGATAATCCTGTCCTAGAACTCAAGCCCCTTCCCGATCATCTGAAGTACGTCTTTTTAGGTTCCAATCAGACGTTTCCTGTGATTATAAACTCCAAATTCACATTTGACCAGGAATCCCGTCTGATTACTGTTCTCCAGCAACATCGAAGAGCCATTGGATGGACTCTCGATGATTTGACTGGTATCAGCCCCTCTTATTGCACACACCACATCTATTCCGAAGAGGGCGCACGAACTTCGCGAGAAATGCAGAGATGTCTGAACCCTAATCTGCAGGAGGTCATGAAAAAGGAGATCATTAAGTGGTTAGATGCAGGGATCATCTACCCGATCTTCGACAGTCGATGGGTGAGTCCAATCCAGGTTGTGCCTAAGAAGGCAAGACTCACCACCATCATGACTGAAACCGGAGAGGTCATACCGACCCGTATAGCCAACTCGTGGTGAGTCTACATAGATTACAGAAGACTCAATTCCTCCACGAAGAAGGATCATTTCCCACTACCGTTTATTGATCAGATCCTCAAAAAACTAGCGGGAAATAGGTTCTTCTGCTTTCTTGATGGGTACTCCGGTTATAACCAAGTGGCAATCCATCTAGAGGATCAAGAAAAAACCACATTCACTTGCCCCTTCGGGACGTACGCATTTCAAAGGATTAATTTCTGTCTCTGCAATGCACCCACGACCTTTCAGCGGTGCATGCTTGCCATATTCTCTGATATGGTAGGTGATTATCTGGAAGTCTTCATGAATGACTTTTCAGTATTTGGAGCATCATTTGATGATTGCCTCCAGCACTTGGTTCAAATACTCAAGCGATGCATTGACGTGAATTTGGTTCTTTCCTAGGAAAAGAGCCACTTCATGGTGCTTGAGGGGTTCGTCCTGGGACATCTAATTTCGGAGAAAAGCATCCAAGTCAATCTAGTCAAGGTTAACTTGATTTTCAAACTCCCTATGCCTAGCTCGATCAGGGACATCCAATCTTTCCTGGGGCACGTCAGTTTTTACCGTCGATTCATCCTTGATTTTCGAAAATCGCGTGCCCCCTGACCACTCTTCTCTCCAAGGATATACCTTTCATTATCTCCAAGGAATGCACTTAAGCATTTGAAATTCTTCGTGACCGAGTTACCTAAGCTTCGATCCTACAGTCCCCTGATTGGTCTCAACCCTTTGAGATCATGTGTGATGAGAACCTCATCATGAGTCCTAACTAGCATATTTTGACCTAACAAAGTGAACAAAAGCTCCTACATAACCAAGAGAAAGGCTTAATTCAAGGGATCACTAATCTAGGAAGAGAACATGAAACAAGGGGTAAAACTGTAATGTTATCATTGCAGTGTATCAACGGGATTTCTAAGGGTCTAGACATAGGATAATTGGACTTAATAAGAGAAAAAGTGGGATGGTTCAGTCAGAAAAGAATTATTGTGAAATTTAGGAATTAAATGACATTTTGTAACCCTAAAACAAATCCATTTAAATTCACAAGGTTTCAGGCAAGATAAAAATCAACTAAACCCTCTAAAATTCATGGAAAAATATCCCCTATGATTTAAAACCTTCAATTTGGCCATTGAAACTTGTTTTGACCTAGATTGGGGTCCAAGTCCAATATTTGACCTAATTTAGGTTTTTATGCAAAATATCCAGTCAAAGGTGGTCAAACCTAAAATCCAACTTCACCATTGGATTCTTTAGGTCCAAATTAGGTTTGTACCAAACTTTGGACCTGGGGGAAGGTCATCTTGACCTTCTTTACAAAATGGTCCACCCAATTACATTCTGACCCTTAACTTTTGGAAACCCTTGCAAATACCCCTTCAACTTTTCGTCACTTTCTTCATTTTGGCCCCTCTGCCATTGCAACAGGGACCCTTACTGCCGGTGACTTTGCGAGCAGGTTTTCTCCTCGTTTCCATGGGGAGCTGCTCCCAGGTTTGAAAGGGGAGTCCTCTACGACACCCCCTACCGCATGAGCAACTCCCCATGCCCTGAATCGCCCCATACCTCTCGTGTGAATGCTCGAGAGGTATGGGTTCCACTCCAGCCATACCTCCAGCGAAGACTTTCGTCCACAACCGTGAGACCCTTCCCTCTGCCCGTGCCTATTTAAGCAAGCCCCGATCCCTCCGCTTCTTTCAAGTCTGTTTTGGCTAAAGAATACCCCCCAATTTCGTCTCCTCCTCCTCCGGCCATCTGCCTGCAGGCTCTGGCAACTCTCCCTCCCTCTTCTCGTCGCTCTACCACCGTACCAGTGGCAGAGCCATCTCTGCCTCACTCCTCCTCATCGCACCGTACCTGCACGAGGCTCTCTGACCTCCTCCTCATCGCCACCTCTCCATCTCAGGGTCTTCGTCTCCGGCAACGGCAGACACGCGCCGCTCGCCCTCCGCCTCCCCCCTTCGCTCCAAGTCCCTCAGTTAAGTTCCTCTTTCTCCCCTCTTCATTTTCCCTTTATCAATTTCACAAATCACGCACCGACCACCACAGACCACCATCACCTTCATCTCCGGCTAGACCTCCGGTGAGGTGCCCCCACCGCTCCGCACCTCCACACACCTCGCCAACCACCCTACGACCTCCGCCTTGACTCATTGATCACAACACCTCACACCAATCTCTCCATCGACCACCCAAAAGTACCCCCGAACACACCCATTTACACGGCCACAGTAAACCCTAGGCACGCCACCACAATCGTTCCCACGCCATGCCGACCATCGCCACCTATTCGTCGTGCCTTGGAGAAGCTCCCTGAGCGTTTTAACGAGGCCGTGAGGCCGTTTTGGTGCTTTCAGGTGCCGACGTCCCTCCGCCATTGGAGCAAATCTTGGAGCAAGCTTACAAGCTGCTCCAAACTTCACCAGCCCCAGGTTGCTATCCCAGGTCATGTAGAACATCTTCGCGCATGACTCCAGTCCACCAATTGAAGCCACAAGCCCTTGCAGCTTCACATCAATGGGAACACCTGCTGCTACAACACGTGCAAGGGGGTGGGACATTTAGTCCCACCTCAGAAGTTTTGAAGCAGGCGAAGCGATATAAATTGTAAAAGTGCCATAGGCTTGTTAGCTCCTGACATGGGGTGAGGTCCCCTCGCCCACCACTCCTCGTTCACGACCCACACCTCCGCGGACCTGGTTCTCGACCCGACTACCCGTGCACTCCTCGCGCACCACCCACGTCGGTGCGCCTGGTCCCGGGCGTGCAAACCCGACCCGATAACTCGAGAAGGCTCTGGGAGAGCAGTCCTAAGAGCAAAATAGAGAGAGAGAGACGCGGGGAGGGTAGGGGGTAGGTTTTGCTTCTCTGTGTTGTGCAGGGAAGAAGGAGGAGGGGGAAGCAACTGTGGGGAAGAGGAAGAGAAGAGAAGAAGAGGAGCAGCTGAAGGAAGGAGAAGGAGAAGCTGAAGAAAAGAAAAAGAAGAAGAAAGAACAGAAGAGCAAGCAGCCGCAGAAGGAGAAGAAAGAGGAAGGCAAAGAAGGAGACTGCAGAGGCCAAGGATGGAGGAGCTGAAGGTGCAGCAAAAGCTCAAGGCATAGAAAGGAAGAGGAAGAAGGAACTGCAGTAGAGAAGAAAGAATAAGAAGAAGCCAAAGAAGGCTAAAGAGGAAAGCCAAGAGAAACAGAAGAAGAAAAGAAGAAGAAGCACTGTAGCAGTCGTCAGTTAAGGCGTCTAATTCACAGAATCAGACGTCTGAGAAAGGAAAAACAGAGAAAGAAAAGAAGGAAGAGAGAAAGCAAAGAAAAAGAAAGAGAGAAGAGAAGAAGGAAGAAAAGAGAAAACTTTTTACATTTTTCTCTCTAGCATTTATATACATTGCATTATTATTGAACATTATCTTTCAAGTAAAATTTGAGATTGTGATTTTTCTTCTGAAATACCAATTTGCTCCTTGAGTTCGACCTTGGAAGTTTTTGAATTTCGAGTAATAAAATTGATAATCCTTTTCGTGGTAATTTCAAATATACTACAACGAATATCTGTTTAAACTGTGAACCGATGATTAATGTGCGATGCATCAGACTTCGCTGTAGGAGCGGTTTTGGGGTAGAAAATTGATGGGAAACCCGTTGTCATTTACTACGCTAGCAAAACACTTGACGAAGCTCAGCGTAACTACACTGTTACTAAGAAAGAGCTGCTAGTCGTAGTATTTGCCCTAGAAAAATTCAGATCTTACCTCCTGGGTTCCCATATTATCATCTACTCGGATCACATAGCTGTGAGGCATCTCCTTGCAAAGAAGGACGCGAAACCTCGATTAATACGATGGATCTTGCTGTTACAAGAATTTGACCTCGAGGTTCGCGACAAAGTAGGAAGACAGAATGTGGTAGCTGATCGCTTGTCCCACCTTCCTTCTGAGATCATTGACCCTTCCGGACCCATCACGGAACATTTTCCTGATGAGCACCTTCTGACTATCGAAACAGAACTTCCATGGTTTGCTGACATAGTAAACTACTTGGCATCACATCAGATCATGTCTGATTGGCCGAAGGCCAAGAAGGACAAATTGAGCTCCGATGCCAAGTATTACATTTGGGAAGACCCGTATTTATTCCGCATTGGTGCTGATCAAGTTATCCGACGGTGTGTCACGGAAGCGGAAATCAAAGACATACTCTCTTTCTGCCATGACCAGGCGTGTGGTGGCCATTTTTCTGGACACAAAACCGCATCAAAAGTCCTCCAGTGTGGCTTTCACTGGCCCACAATTTTTAAGGATGCATACAATCACTGTAAGGTGATGAGTCCATTAAAATGGACTAATATTAGGCCTAAGTATCTTTAATTGTACAATTTAGGTGTGTTAATAATGGCAATTAAGTTATAGAAGATTTGTACACCTCATGATTTAAGTTATAACATTCTATAACTTAATGATTTTATTGTTTTTATGTGCATGTAATAAAATGCACAAAGAGCAAGGGCGGGGGGATAAATTTCCCCAAACAGCCTCAACTCTTTCCCCCCCCGCCCTCGCCGCACATGGGGTTAATCTTCTGCCGCCCTTCAATTGACGAGCCCAGAAATAGTTAAGGGCTTTGAAAATCCCTTAACTCACGCACGTGGGGAGAGAGAGGAATTAAAAAGAGAGGAGGTGCACTGGGGATGCGGCTTCATCTTCCTCCTGGCGGGGAACTACTCAGAGGATATTGTGGATCCAGAGAAAAAGAAGCGTGCACTGTGCCCTCTTCCCCCTTGCGGGGGAAAACCTCCGCCATCTGCCGGTGCACCCTCCTTGCACTCCTCCTCCTTCCTACAGTTCAGCGCGCCCTCACCAGTGTGCGCACACCTACACCACGCCTGCAGGCTGCTTCCTGCCTTCAAGCACCATCTGCCTGCCCGCACGCACCAAGCCGCGCCTCTCAACCACGCACCCTGCTGCAGGCGCTCTCCGCCTGGGCGCCTCTCCCTCCAGCCACTGCAGGCGCTCTCTGCCCGCACGCCATCTCCAGCGCCCCTCATCACCTTCCGCCCATGCCACAGTAGGTGCGCACGCCCTCTCCGCCCGCGCGCTTCTCCCTCCAGCCACTGCAGGCGCTCTCTGCCCGCAAGCCATCTCCAGCGCCCCTCATCACCTTCCACCCACGCCACAGCAGGTGCGCACGCCCTCTCCGCCCGCGCACCTCTCCCTCCAGCCACTGTAGGCGCTCTCTGCCCGCAAGCCATCTCCAGCGCCCCTCATCACCTTCTGCCCATGCCACAGCAGGCGCGCACGCCCTCTCCGCCCACGCACCTCTCCCTCCAGCAACTGCAGGCGTTCTCTGCCTGCACGCCATCTCCAGCGCACCGCTCCACCTTCCTGCAGACCGCACGCTTGCAAGCGCGCTCCACCGCCCATCTGCAGGCGCACCAGCACGCGCATGCCCGCATACTAGCATGCAAGCCCTGCAGCAGCACCTCCGCCTGCTTTTTCAACAGGTCGGAGCTCCGACCACCTGCATCACCACCGTTACCACCTCCGGAGAGCTCTCGACCTCGCCGTCCTCCTGAGCCTCGCATCAACCCCCATGATGCTCTCCCTCTCTCGCAAGGAGGAGAGAGGAAAAAAGCCCTATTTTCCCACTAATTAAAATTTACATTCAATGCCATTGCCACCAATTTGATTATTATTATTATTATATTGTGGTAGAATTGCATTCAAACACTCATAGTTCTTTATAATTGCATGGTATTGATATTAACTAGTTTAAAGATTGATTTTGGGCTTAACTTAAGTACTAATTATCTTTAGTATAAATCATGTGAAAACTGCATAAATTCATCCTAAATTTATTGAGGATTTCTGTGAGGGAAAACTGCACTTATACGCTTATCTTTTTAGGTTATTGCAAATCTACTTTCCTTCACATTTTAAGTCCGATTTGAAAAGGGATTTCGCACTATCCGGAATAACATTAAATAATTAAGTATTGATTGCATCATTGCCTCCCTGTGGACACGACCCGCTCTTCTGCGAGTGGTTATTTTCATTATTTTTGATTAGTCAATTTTTCCACCACTTAAATACTATAACTCAAAGCGAAAAGTTGTCTATCAAAATTGGCGCCGTTGCCGGGGAGGCAGCAGACGCAATAGATTTACTTTATTATTTTTTAATCTTTTGAGTTGCGAAATTATCTAATCATTTTGATTATTGTGCAAGGAATTCGCCGAGGCGACGAGGCGCAACAGAGCAGCGACAGCAACCACGAGTTAAGCCACACGAGGAAAAGGCAAAGGAGACCAAGATCCTGTTTCGCAGAGGATTTTCCGTCGTCACAATTTAATTCTATCTTTTTGCCCTTGTAGTAATTTGGGGCTAAACTTTTGGGGGTTTGTCCCCGCATTCTTTAGCTACTAGGGCATACAATGTTTTTGGTGCATGCATGATTATATTTTCTACTTGCTTGCTTTTAAAAATCAATAAAAAATATCGAGCTGCCTATTTAGAAGTTGCATGCCCTTAGGTGCGTGCATTTAGGGGTGATTGAGCAGCATATTAGATATTATTATTGCATTGCAAGCATATTAGCACGAAGATTGCTGGAGATAGGTACATCTTTCTAACTTTTGCATCCAGCTTCTGTTCACGCATTTGCATTCCAATTTAAATTCAAGACCACCAAATTGTTTGAATTTACTAATTCAGTGGTCACATAACTAAAAGCAGAACTAATAATCAGATTCAACCCTAAAAGAAATTCACATTTTGATCTGATTCTAAGGGACTTGTCTGCAATTTCAAAAGAAATTACAAAGATTTGCGGTGTGTTGCACACTTTTAACACTGAGCACGCACATTAGGCACTGCACTAAGGCTCGATCCCTTAAGGCTATATGCACCAATCTCTTTATCGGTGCAGACCCTCCTATTGTGCTTTGTGGTAGTGGTGATACTATCTTTTGATCAAGTGTTTTGATACTCCACGGAGGGGGACACCCCTTAAAGGAACAAAAGGGTAGTTAAGGGGCACCGCATACGCATCGCCTCAAAGGAAGGGTTCGCCCTACTTGCATCTCTTTGTTCGTCCTTGGAGTGACTTCTCCCTTGATCACCTGGGAGTATCATCCAAGAAAAGTATAGGTCCTAGGGCACTCGAAGGTTAAATTAAGGCACGTAATTGCAGTGAAAAACTTGTTTGGCCATTTATATTAACTAATTCAACATCTACAATAAAGAAGGTTAAGATTTCAAGTCCACACCCCTCTTATACCACTTACGTGGGAACGGAGGGATAAGTCTTGATCTTTTGACTTATCTTTGGAGTGGAGGTTTGACTTAATAATAATAAAAAAAATTCTGACTTGTGTTTTGTATTCTTGGTAGATGCTCTCTTGAGGGTAGTCTAGTGTTTGATCCTGAGCCCGAGAGAATTCTTAGGAGAGCTCACCTAGGAGAAGAAAGAGAAGAAATGGCTGAGCAAGGTGCAAATCAACAAAGGACCCTAAGGGACTATTTTATTCCTACCAACCAACCTGCACAAGCACTAAGACGACCGGCAGGGGATAATCCGTATGAGATCAAAAGTAGTACCATATCTTTATTGCCCTCTTTTTATGGTACTACTAGGTGGACCCCTATCGGCATTTGGAGGAATTCACCGAGGTCTGTTCCACGGTGAAGCTCCAGGGCTTTACTGATGAAGCCCTGATGAGGACTCTATTCCCTTTCTCCCTAAAGGATAAGGCCAAGCACTGGTATCATACCCTCGATGCAAGGGTAAATGATTGGGCTACCCTTAAGGGAGAATTTTTAAAAAAGTATTTTCCTATGAGTAAAACCAACCATTACAAAAGAGAGATTATGGGTTTTACTCAACAGGAAGGGGAACAATTTCATGAGACTTGGGAGCGCTTTAATGACCTTCTTAGGTTATGCCCCCACCATCAAGTGCCAAGATGGCAATTGGTTGAAAGGTTCTATAACGGATTATCTGAAAGGCATGGGCAAACCATTGATGCAGCCTGTGCAGGAACCTTCATGACCAGAACTAAGGATGAAGCCTGGGCATTATTTGAAACTTTAAGCGACAACTCCATACATCTGTCCTCTGCAAATCAAGAAAGAAAACCATCAATTTTGCAGAGGAAGATAGAGGCCCATGACGCTGGGGCTTCTCAGGATTTGGCTTATCAAATTCAACTATTGAATAAAAACTTTGATAGGCTTTTAGCAAACCCCGGCATGAACCTGCAAGCAGCCTCTATCTTTCAGGCTTCAAGAGAATGCTCCATTTGCCAAAGCACAATGCACGCCACTGCGGAGTGCCATCAGGCAACCCAATTCCCTGAGTTGATTCAGGCTGACTTGAACGCGGCCCAAGGTTTCCGCCCCCTTGCAATAACCCTTACTCCAACACTTATAATCCAGGGTGGCGGAACCATCCAAACTTCTCTTGGAAGCAAGCTGATGCTTCTAACTCAGGGAATACAAGACCCTTACCTCCCCAGCCCACTTACCAACCTTCTTATGAAAACCCTCCTCCGAATAAGCCCTCTGAGATGGATGAACTGAAGGCCATGATGAAAGCAATGCAAGAGCATCAGAATATGGTTATCCAATCTCAAAATAAGATGATTACTGATATGCAATCCCAAATTGGTCATCTTACTGAGCCAGTTAGGCAACGTGATCCGGGGAAGCTGCCTAGCTCTTCTGAGGAGAACCCTAAGGGCAAGGGGGTTGTATTCAGGGAGCATGCCCAAGTAGTGACTGTGTTGAGGAGTGAAAAAAAGATTGACAAACCTGATAACACTCCTACGGTTACATCTCAGAATTCCCCTTCCACACCTAACCCGACTTCCATCTCACCCGAGGAAGAGCCACACCACTCTCCCTCACAAAAAATCACCCACAATGAGGATGTCGTCCTTCCACCACCCCTTTCCTGCCATGACGACCCCTCTACTCAGAAGCCGAGGGTGCCCTATCCAGAGCGCCTATCCGCTCCTGGGGAATCTTCTCTTGGCTCGTCTGGAGCCAAGGATAGGACGGAAGAGATTATGGATACTTTTAGGCAAGTCCAGATTAACTTGCCTCTATTGGAAGCAATTAAACAAATTCCATCCTATGCCAAGTTTCTGAAGGACCTGTGCACCCAGAAGCGCCGATCTAGGAAACAGGTGCAAACCAAGGTCATCCTGCCTGACCACGTTAGCTTAGTTCTTCAACATGGAACACCCCCCAAAATGAAAGACCCAGGGGCCCAGTATATTTCAGTGGTTATAGGTAACCAACACATTGATGAGGCTCTGCTCGATCTGGGTGCGGGGGTAAACATTCTACCGAGCTCTGTCTACGACCTTTTGGGAGGAGGAAAGTTGAAGCCTAGTCCAGTAATCCTCCAGGTTGTAGACAGATCACTTAAGACACCACGGGGATTGTTGGAAGATGTCCTTGTGAGAGTGGAGGATTTCTTCTTCCCCGTTGACTTTCTGGTACTTGATACTGACCCGTCTAATAAGCCTACAAAGCCGTCCATTATTCTGGGACGCCCCTTTTTGGCCACAGCCAATGCCTCTATAAATTGTAGATCCGGGGCACTTAAAATGGGCTTTGGGAACAAAAAGATCCGGTTGAATGTTTTTGATACTTACAAGCAACCCGGATTTGAAGATTGTTCTCAGATTGAGGTCGTTGATGAAATAATTGAAGAGACTACTCCAGCACTCTTATGTAGAGATCCCCTTCAGAAGGTCATATCTTAGGACCATCCCTCGATTCTTAAAGAAACTGAAAGGAAAATGCCTGAACTAAAAGAGTTGCTGGGGATACACACTAAGTCTCTATCCCCACCCTGGACTGTGAAGGTAGATCTGCCGCCTGAGGCGGGGACATCTCAACTAAAACCCTTAATCCAAAAGGCTCCTGAATTGGAGTTGAAACCCCTCCCGAGCACATTGAAATATGCTTTCCTTGGCCCTAATAACACGCTCCCCATTATTATCTCGTCTGCATTATTTGAATTGCAGGAGGGAGCTTTGCTTGAGTGTTTACAAAGGCACAAGGAAGCAATTGCCTGGACAATTGCTGATATTAAGGGTGTTGATCCCTCTCTTTGCATGCATCATATATACACGGATGAGTCCGTGAAGCCTTTCCGAGACATGCAGAGAAGGCTCAATCCAAATATGTGGGAGGTTGTTAAAAAGGAGATTCTGAAATGGCTGGATGCAGGGATTATCTATCCCATTTCAGATAGTAAATGGGTCAGTCCGATTCATGTAGTTCCGAAAAAGGCAGGAATCACTGTGGAAGAGAATGACCAAGGAGAACTGGTGACCACTAGACCCTCAACTGGTTGGAGGGTCTGCATTGATTACCGCTGTTTAAACACGGCTACCCAGAAAGACCATTTCCCCTTACCATTTATCAATCAAATTTTGGAACGATTGGCGGGGAACAAGTACTTTTATCTTCTTGACGGGTACTCTGGGTACAATTAGATAGCCATTTTTCCTGATGATCAGGAGCATACCACCTTCACGAGTCCTTATGGCACTTTTGCGTTCCATCGAATGCCATTCGGGTTATGTAATGCTCCTGCCACTTTCCAACGTTGTATGATGGCTATCTTTTCTGATATGATCGACGAGTTCGTTGAAATTTTCAAGGATGACTTCTCCATTTATGGCTCATCGTTTGACCTATGCCTTTCGCACCTTGATAAAGTCTTAACCTGTTGCGAAGAGGCAAAATTGGTGCTTAGCTGGGAGAAAAGCCACTTTATGGTCCAGCAGGGCATTGTGTTAGGGCATGTAGTTTTCGAGAGAGGATTAGAGGTGGACATCGCAAAAATCGATTCCATCTCTAAGCTTCCATTGCCCACCAATGTTCGTCAGGTGAGATCTTTCCTTGGCCATGCTGGATTTTATAGGCGCTTCATTAGAGACTTTAGTAAAATCTCTAAGCCACTCTACGACTTGTTAGCGAAGGATGTCTCCTTCGATTTTGATGATAGATGTGGCGAGGCTTTCCAAGCTTTGAAGAAAGCCCTCATTACCACGCCGATTCTCCAAGCACCAAATTGGACCCTCCCATTTGAGCTTATGTGCGATGCTTCTGATTTTGCAGTGGGAGTGGTCTTAGGTCAAAGGGTTGATGGCAAACCTCATGTGCTGCATTATGCCAGCAAGACCCTTACGGATCCTCAGCAAAACTACATGGTCACGGAAAAGGAATTACTTGCTGTAGTATTTGCTTTGGAAAAGTTTCGATCTTATCTTTTGGGATCCAAGGTTGTGGTGTTCACTGATCATTCAGCCCTTAAGCATCTTCTGGCTAAAAAGGACACCAAACCTCGCCTAATTCGTTGGATTCTGCTACTCCAAGAATTTGACCTGGAAATTAAAGACAAGAAAGGAGTTGAGAATGTGGTAGCAGACCATTTGTCTAGGATCCCTATTGAGGCATCAAACCCTGCTGGCGGTATTCAAGAGACTTTCCCTGATGAGTCTTTAATGGCCGTGGAAACTAAAACTCCTTGGTTCGCTGACATAGTGAACTATCTGGTCACAGGCATCACCCTTAGTACTTGGGACAAGCAGAAGCGAGACAGGTTTATCGCCAATGCTAAATTTTATCACTGGGAGGAACCCGAGCTTTTTAGAATAGGCCCTGACCAGCTATTTCGCAGTTGCGTCCGTGATGAGGAACAAAGAAGTGTTCTGAGTTTCTGCCATGACCTCCACTGTGGGGGACATTTTAGTGGGAAGAAGACTGCTCATAAGGTTCTTCAGTCTGATTTTTGGTGGCCCACATTATTCCGAGATGCACATACGTATGTGGGCGCATGTCTACATTGCCAGCAAACAGGAACCATTGGAAAAATGGATGAGATGCCCCAACAACCTATCCTCCCTGTTGAAATCTTTGATATTTGGAGCATTGACTTCATGGGTCCCTTTCCTGTGTCCTTCGAATATGAATACATCCTTGTGGCTGTTGATTATGTATCAAAATGGATAGAAGCCATCCCCACGCAAACCAATGACCATTCTGTGGTCTTGGGCTTTGTTAAGGCTAATATCATTTCTCGGTATGGGTGCTCAAGGACGATCATAAGTGATGGAGGACCTCACTTTAAGAATGCACACTTCACTAGACTACTCCAAAATTTGGGACTCAATCACATGATAGCCACACCTTATCATCCCCAAACAAGTGGGCAAGTTGAAGTGTCTAATAGGGAGATTAATCGAATTTTAGAAAAAACTGTCAGGCCTGATCGGAAGGATTGGTCTAAAAAACTAAATGACGCTCTTTGGGCCTACAGAACTGCATATAAGACTCCCTTGGGTATGTCTCCTTTTCGTCTTGTCTACGAAAAAGCGTGCCACCTTCCCGTTGAAATCCAACATAAAGCTTATTGGGCTATTAAAAACGTTAACTTAAATCTGGATAAAGCGGGAAAAGCACGTATGTTAGAATTAAGTGAGCTTGAGGAGTTTCGTAATGAAGCTTATGAAACTTCTCAAGCTTATAAGCAACGTACAAAAGTCTTCCATGACAAGCACATCATTAGAAAAACTTTTGAGTCCAACCAGTGGGTCTGGCTTTTCAATTCTAGACTTAAATTATTTCCTGGAAAGCTCAAGTCCCGTTGGGATGGGCCTTACGTTGTTATCAATACCTTCCCTCATGGAGCTGTAGAGATCAGGAACCCTATTTCAGGTGAGAACTTTAAAGTAAATGGCCAACGACTTAAATCGTATATTACTCTTTCAGATGGCGAGGTTTTGGATGCACTACGGCTTGAGGAGCCTTAGCTCCTCCCACTCTCCTCAGGTGATATTCTTCTATGTCTATATTTTTCCAATGAGGACATTGTTAGTCTTAGGCATGGGGGGATATAACCTGAGAATGTTTATAGTGTTTATAGCATTTATAAATATTTGCATACATATTTATTAAAAAAAAAATTCTTTTCTTGAGATGATTGGGTTAGTCCCTAGCAAAATACCCTTATTGGAGGATTTTCTTCTGGAATTATTTCTTAAGTTTAGAATCTAGTACATTTATTTCACGTGCACGTAGACTTGGTAATGGATCCTTTGGGAAAACCAATAAGCATTTGTAGTCTACTAAACCCTTGGACAATTCATAGAGAGTCAGGCATACTATCTTCTAATAAATCCACCTCATATTTGTGAGAAGAAGTAGAGAGATTACTGGTGCGCTAAGTCTAGTGCAAGGACTCTTAAGTTCTGGATAATTAGATGATGATACTTCAGAGTTAGGCGTAATTTTCACTCTCTGTTCCTGTGTGCGTACTTTGAGTGAATTCCTGAGAGTCACTAAATACGGCAGATACACAGAGATTGAGTCTTAATAAAGCTATAACTATGGCGGATGGTTATGACTGTCTTTCATAGAGTCCTCAACTGAAGGAGGGTAATAGTGTCAAAGGTTAGAAATACGCCTGTCCTATCCATTCCTTTCCGGTGCTGAGAATAGGCACTTCTACCAAATAAGCCACACAACTTCCTCTTGACCATCATCATCCCTAATAATGCCTTGTAAATAAAAGTCCGTATTGTGTTGTGTTGATTGAAAAAGAAACAAAAACAAGAAAAAAAAAAAATATATATATATAAACAAGAAGAAGAAAAGAGAAAAGAAGTAGAAAAAGAAGAAATAGAAAGAAGAAAAAGAAGAAAAAAGTTATATTACAAAAAAAAAAACAGTCCTAGTGTATGATGTAACACTGTTTCTGAGGCAACATAACACCTATCGCGTTCCACCAAATATGACCCATACCTACCTTCTAGTATTTATGATCGCCTGAATACTGGTTGAGAACTCTAACTTAGTTATTGAGTTATTAGGACCTTAATTGTAGTGTGGATGTCATGTGAGGCCACCAAATAGTGAGTATAATTCTGGCGAGATTCGTGATCTCAGAAAGAAAGAAAAGAGAGAGTGCCCAGGAACATCAAGAGAGCACAGTTGTGTAGCCGCTCTCAGAGTTGACTTGTCTAATAGTCTAGAGAGCTAGAGTCTGCAGTACTAGACTATATGTAGCACCAGTTGAGTGTGTGCCACCAAATACAAATCCATTCAACTTGATATCTCTTACCTAAGCCAAACACCGGGGTCAAATTACAGATTATCGTCTGCTTTATCCCCGAGGGAAGTAGTTGCCTATCTCAACAGAAATTTTTGCCAAGGGTGATGTACGAACTCCTAATGCGAATCGGCTCTTTCACTTGGATCTGTTACCTAGGCTATCAACACTTCACATTTGTCTGGATTCCTAAAGTTTTGAACTAAGAAAAGAAGAAATCTTCTGATTATTTCTATTATTTTTCATTTTTGTTAGGGACTAGCAAATCTTAAGCATCGGGGTATTTGATGAGTCCATTAAAATGGAATAATATTAAGCCTAAGTATCTTTAATTGTACAATTTAGGTGTGTTAATAATGGCAATTAAGTTGTAGAAGATTTGTACACCTCATGATTTAAGTTATAACATTCTATAACTTAATGATTTTATTATTTTTATGTGTAGGTAATAAAATGCACAAAGAGCAAGGGTAGGGGGATAAATTTCCCCAAACAGCCGCAACTCTTTCCCCCCTCCCCCGCCGCACATGGGGTTAATCTTCCGCCGCCCTTCAACTGACGATGCCAGAAATAGTTGAGGGATTTAAAAATCCCTTAACTCACGCACGCGGGGAGAGAGAGGAATTAAAAAGAGAGGAGGTCCACTGGGGATGCGGCTTCATCTTCCTCCTGGCGGGGAACTACTCAGTGGACACTATGGATCCAGAGAAAAAGAAGAAGCGTGCACTGTGCCCTCTTCCCCCTTGCGGGGGAAAACCTCAGCGATCTGTCGGCGCACCCTCCTTGCGCGCCTCCTCCTCCCTGCAGTTCAGCGTGCCCTCACCAGTGCGCGCACACCCGCACCACGCCTGCAGGCCGCTTCGTACCTTCAAGCGCCATTTGCCTGCCTGCACGCACCAAGCCGCGCCTCTCAACCGCGTGCCTTGTTGCAGGCGCTCTCCGCCCGCGCTTCTCTCCCTCCAGCCACAGCAGGCGCTCTCTGCCTGCACGCCATCTCCAGCGCCCCTCATCACCTTCCGCCCACGCCACAGCAGGCACGCACGCCCTCTCCACCCACGCACCTCTCCCTCCAGCCACTGCAGGCGCTCTCTGCCCGCACGCCATCTCTAGTGCACCGCTCCACCTTCCTGCAGACCGCACACTTGCAAGCGCGCTCCACCGCCCATCTGCAGGCGCACTAGCACGCGCACGCCTGCACACTAGCACGCAAGCCCTGCAGCAGCACCACCGCCTGCTTGTTCAACAGGCCGGAGCTCCGACCACCTGCGTCACCACCGCTACCACCTCCGGAGAGCTCTCGACCTCGCCGTCCTCCTGAGCCTCGCATCAACCCCCATGATGCTCTCCCTCTCTCGCAAGGAGGAGAGAGGAAAAAAGCCCTGTTTTCCCACTAATTAAAATTTACATTCAACGCCATTGCCACCAATTTGATTATTATTATTATTATATTGTGGTAGAATTGTATTCAAACACTCATAGTTCTTTATAATTGCATGGTATTGATATTAACTAGTTTAAAGATTGATTTTGGGCTTAACTTAAGTACTAATTGTCTTTAGTATAAATCACGTGAAAACTGCATGAATTCATCCTAAATTTATTGAGGATTTCTGTGAGGGAAAACTGCACTTATATCCTTATCTTTTTAGGTTATTGCAAATCTACTTTCCTTCACATTTTAAGTTCGATTTGAAAAGGGATTTCGCACTATTCGGAATAACATTAAATAATTAAGTATTGATTGCATCATTGCCTCCCTGTGGATACGACCCGCTCTTCTGCGAGTGGTTATTTTCATTATTTTTTATTAGTCGATTTTTCCACCACTTAAATACTATAACGCAAAGCGAAAAGTCGTCTATCATAAGGCATGTAACCGTTGCCAAACCTTAGGCAACATGAGCCATCGAGATATGATGCCTTTACAGCTGATTCTGGTAAGCAAGATTTTTGACATATGGGGGATTGATTTTATGGGCCCTTCCCTATCTCGGATGGTTTCGATTACATTTTACTCACTATTGACTATGTGTCCAAATGGATCGAAGCCATTCTGACCCAAACCAATGATCACAAAGTCGTTATCAAGTTCATTCACCAAAACATCTTCTCACGGTTCGGGATTCCATGTGCGATCATTTCTGATGGAGGGACCCATTTCACAAACGCTTAGTTCAGGTCACTGATGACCAAATATGGGGTGTCGCACCGAATCTCTACTCCTTACCACCCCCAAACTAATGGTCTAGATGAGCTATCAAACCGGGAGATCAAGAAAATCTTCCAGGTTACTGTTCGACCTGACAGGAAGGATTGGTCATCCCGACTTTCGGAAGCTTTGCGGGCTTATAGGACTGCCCACAAGACCCAATTAGGCATGTCTCCTTTCAAACTAGTATACGGGAAGGCGTGTCACCTCCCCGTCGAATTAGAGCATAAAGCCTATTGGGCAATACGGAACAGCAACTTAGATCTTTCTAGGGCTGGAACCCATAGAAAGCTTCAGATGAGCGAGATTGATGAATTACGCCATGATGCATATGAAAACTCACAAATCTACAAAGAGCGGGTTAAAGCCTTTCATGACAAGCACATATCAAGAAAGATCTTTCACTCTGGTCAAAAGGTCCTACTCTTTGATACCCGACTCAAACTGTTTCTAGGAAAGCTGCGATCTAAGTGGATCGGACCTTATTTAGTCCGACGAATCTTTAGAAATGGAGCCGTTGAGATCAGTCCACTCAGCCACGATTCCGAACCCTCTGTCATGAACAGTCAGAGACTGAAACCGTTCATTGACATGACCAATACAGATTTGGCTGAGCCATCCTTTATTCTCCATTCTCCCTGAGCTCATTGCGTCCAGCCGATGGCGTAAATCTCAGTGCTTAACGGGAGGCAACCCGTCATTCTTTGAAAAACCCGAAACCTTTCCAGACATTTCTGTGCCGAATTCATATTGCACTTTAGGGTTCATCCATTAGGACAACTGACTCCACCTCAGGTACCCGTACTCAAGTCTAGAAATCGTCCGCAACAATCACCTCGACCCGGTCACTCACCCAACACCTGTCCTAATGAATGAACTAAGCTGAATTCAAATCCACCTAATTTACAATGGGGACATTGCAAATCTTAGGCATGGGGGGTTATGAAAGTGCAAAATATATGAAAACTCATATCAAGAAAAGGTTTCAACAAAAAAAAATACATATCATCTAAAAAAAAAAACCTGAGAAGAGGGAGGGAAAATTTCTGGGCTATACAAAACAGGAGGAGGAAAAAGAGCAAAATGTCAAAAAAGGAGCACAAAATGAAAAAGAAAGAGATAGTCATTAGTAAGAAATTAAGGGATTAACTGAAGTTCTAGATCACATCAAGAAAAGTAAAGAAAAAGTGCTAAAGAGACACAAAAATAGATTAGTAGGAACACTGACCTTAGGCCTTTTTGGCTAGACTCTTAGTACCCGTTAAGATCTGGATAATCCTCAAGAGGTTGAGGAAAATACGAGGCTTAACTATTAGGTCTAAGGCTTAGGGAGTATTCGGCCTCATTAACTGACCTTCGGTTTGCGGGACTCAGTAACTTAAGCACCCCAATTCACACACAGTCTGATTTAGTACGCATAACTATCAAAATCACGCAAAAGCGTTTTAATGTTCTGAAATGTTGCCTAGATTAGGAGCGACCAATCAACACAAGTTGATTTAGACGAGTTCTTGGTGCGGAGAGGCGGGAAATTCCCCTCGAAGATGCATAACAACATATCGTTTCCTCGGTGCTTGTCTCTTAGGATATTTACATATCCTACCGGGGGCATGTAAGCACTCTGCTAGTTCAGATACCATGGGTGGCATTATCATGAAATGTCGATTGCTAGGGTCTGGATTCAGCCACGGAACGCCATGGGCGGGATTATCTCGAAATCTAGAAAACGAAGGTTCTGGGGGTTGCCTTGGGCGGTGCTATCACGAAGCATCGATTTCCAGGGACCTTTGAAGATTGATGATGGGGATGAGGAATCCGATGCAGATCATATTGAGAAGCCAATCCGAAGCTAGAAGTAAACAGAAAAGAGAGAGAAAACTCTCCAAACAAATAAATCATCTGTCTCTCTCTTACAAAATTGCACTGCAAACTGAACCAAAGCTAAATATGTCTCAAGCACGAGTGCTTTAACCATGGAGTCCAATGAACCTTAGGATAGTTCCTGTGAGCCTTAAAAACCTTCGCGGAAGACCGAGGCTAAAGCTGGTCAGGTCCAGATCTTGGTTGGTACTAGAGTACCTTTAGGCCTACTGTCAACATTCTGACCTAATCACAAAAGAAAATGCACTTATAATAACTAGTGAAAGAAACTCATGGTCTAGAACAGAAGTTAAAACATTGAAATTTTGCTACGGGACTAGCAAAAGGTAGGCATGGGGGTATGATGAGAACCTCATCAATTACTGATTTGGAAAGAATACATGAAACAAAGGGTAAAACTGTATCTAGACATAGGTCAATTAGACTTAATAAGAGAAAAGTGGGATGGCTCAATCAGAAAAGGGTAATTGTGAAATTTAGGAATTAAATGACATTCTATAACCCTAAAACAAATCCACTTAATTTCATAAGGTTCCAGGTAGGATAAAAATCATCTAAACCCTCTAAAATTCATGGAAAAATATCCCCTAGGGTTTATAACCTTCAATTTGGCCTTTGGAACCAGTTTTGACCTAGATTGGGGTCCAAGCTAAATATTTGACCTAATTTGGATTTTTGTGAAAAATATCCAGTCAAACGTGGTCAAACCTAAAATCCAACTTCACCATTGGATTCCTTAGGTTCAAATTAGATTTATACCAAAATTTGGACCTAAGGGAAGGCCATCTTGACCTACTTTGCAAAATAGTCCACCCAATTATATTTTGGTCCCTAACTTTTGAAAACCCTTGTGAAAACCTCCTCAACTTCTTCATCACTTTTCGCATTCAGGTCCCTCTGCCATTGCAGCAGGTACCCATACCTCCGGCAAGGTTTCGAGGAGGATTTCTCCTCGTTTCCCCAGGGAGCTGCTCCCAGATTTGAAAGGGGAGTCCTCTGTGAAACCCCCTATCACCTAAGCAGCTTCCCATGCCCTGAATCGCCCCATACCTCTCATGAGAATGCTCGAGAGGTATGGGTATCACGTCCGACCATGCCTCCGACGAGGGTTTTTGCCCGCCACCATGCGCCTGACCCTCGGCCCATGCATTTATAAGAAGCACTAGGTCCGGTCGAAGGGGGTAAGCCTGTTTTAGCCGCAGATACCCCCTAAAATTCATCCCTCCTTCATCTCCGGCCATCTGCTTGCAGGCTCTGGCGACCTCTCCTCCCTCTTCTCGTCACTCTGCCACCATACCAGTGGCAAAGTCTTCTCTGTCGTGCTCCTCCGCGCCGTACCGTACCCGTGCACGCCTCTCTGACCTCCTCCTTGTCGCCGTTATCTCCACCTTAGGGTCATCTTCTCCGACAATGGCACATACGTGCCATTCATCTCCTTTGCCTCCCCTTCGCTCCAAGTACCCCAGATAAGTTCCTCTTCTCCTACTCTCTATTTTCCCTCCTTTTATTTCACAAACCACCTCTCGACTGCCACTGTCCACCCTCATCTTCCCCATCTCCAGCTGACCTCCAGCGAGACGCATCCATCACTCCGCACCTCCACACGTCTCTCCACCAACCTCACCACCTCCGCCATCGACCACTGATCACTTTCCACCCACTCATTGCCCGACACACACACCCGACACTTCCACCGAACAACCCCACACACACGGTCACAGTCCGACCTAGGCACACACGCCTAGGCCATTCTGAGCCATGCCAACCCCCGCCTCACCTTCGCCATGATACGGCGAAGGTTTCCCTGTTGTCTAACAGGGCAGTGAGGCCGTATTTGTGTGGACAGGTCTGACCCCTCGCCGCCATTGCTGAAGACGTGAAGCTTGCTCGCAAGCTTGCATCAGGTGGCCCCGCTCTAGGAGACCAAGTCCCAGGTGCGTGGCTTCCTTCCGCGAACCGTAGCAACCACCTATCGAGGGCCAAAGCACTCCGCAGCTGCAGCAATTAGGAGACATTCTCTGCGGAAGCGCGCGCAGAAGCAGGTGGGACTTTTAATCCCACCTCAGTAAGTTTCAAGCTACCTGTGTAGTATAAGTTATTTTTGTGCCTTCAGCTATTTTCCTCAAATCACACAATGGTGAGGTCCCTCGCCCTTACTCACACCTTGTCCGCGACCTGCCCCCGCGAACCTGGCACCTGACCAGAATATCCTGCACTCCTCGCGCACTACCCACGTCGGTGCGCCTGGACCCAGGTGCACGATACCCGACCTGTTTACCCGGCTGGCTCTGAGAGAGTGAAGAGAGAGAAAGAGAGAGAGTGACGCGGGGGAGGGTAGGTGGTGCTGCCTTCGTCGTTATGGTTATTATGGTCATTGTGGTATATGACAAAACAGCTACGAGATTAATACAAATTTTTTACTCGGAATAACAAGTTTTCCCGAGGTCGAACTCAGGGAGCAACTATAATTTTAGAAGCATAAAGGTTTACAATTATGTTACAAAAATAATAAGAGAGAGAGAGAGAAAGTTCGCACGAGATGGTCGGCAAGGGACCGAGGAGGCGACGTGCCTACCTCGCAGGAGATGGCCGGCAAGGGACACCCATGCCTTTCGTGCATTCGCATGAGAGGCATGGCCGGTTGCAGAGGTCAGGGGAGGGTCCCTGCGACAGAGGACGACGTAGGGAACCCCTCGTCTGTTCCTGAGGACGGCCACCTTGCCCTGCGCGGCGCCATCCTCCGCGCAAGGTTGCCGGAAGTATGGTGCTGTGAAGAAATGGCAGGGGGGACCGTTTTGCAAAGAATGATGAAAAGATAGGGGGAAAATCGTAAGGGTTTCAAAAGATAAGGGTCAAAAAGTAAATTAAGAGGACCAATTTGTAAAGTCGGTCAAGATGGTCATTTCTTAGGCCCAAATTTTTATACCTGACTAATTTAAACCTGAGGATTTTAATGGTGAAATTTGATTTGAGGTTGGACCATGTTTGACCGGTCAATTTGTGCAAAAACCTAAATTAAGTCATAAATTGGGCATAGTTCTCATTTTAGGTCAAAATAGGTTACAAAGGCCAAATTGAAGGTTCTAAGCCATAGGGAATATTTTTATATGAATTTTAGAGGGTTTAGTTGATTTTTATCCTACCTCGAACCTCGTGAATTAAAGTGAGTTTGTTTTAGGGTTACAGAATGTCATTTAATTCCTAGAAGTTGCTATAACCCTTTTCAGATCAGATCATCCCACTTCCCTCCTTATTAAGCTCATTTGACCTGTGTTTGGACACTTAATTACCCTGTTTGCATACTGCATTGGTGAAATTACAGTTTTACCTTTATGATTTATTTTATTCTTTAACTCAGAATTCTCTGAGTTAAGCCTCTCTTTAGGTTTTGTAGGAGATTTTTCACACATATTTGGATTAGCTTGTGCTAGTTAGCGTTCATGATGAGATTTTCATCATACCCCCATGCCTAGCTTCTACTAATCCCTTAGCAAAATTTTAAGGTTTCAGCCCTTGTTCTAGACCATGAAGTTCTTAATGATTTCAGATAAGTGCTTTTTCTTTTGTAACCTTGATTAGGTCAGAATGCCATCCATAGGCCTAAAAGGTACTCTAGTACCAACCAAGATCCAGATTTTTCTAGCCTCAGCCTCAGTCCTTAGCAAAGGTTTTAAGGCCTACAAGAACTAACCTAAGGCTTATTGGACTTTGTGGTTAAAGCACCCATGCTTGAGATAATTTTAGCCCTGGCTAGTTCGCAGTGTGTTTTTTAAGAAAGAGAGGTAGAAGATTTATATGTTTGGAGAGTTTTCTCTCTCTTTTTCTTTTTAATTCTAGCTTAGGATTGGCTTCTCAACACGGTCTGTATCAGATTCCTTGTCCCCATCATCAATCCTCAAGGGTTCCTGGCAGTCGATGCTTCGAGATAGCATCGCCCATGGTAACCCCCAGAACCCTGGCTGTTGAGATTTTGAGATAATCCCATCCATGGTGTTCCGTGGCCGAATTCAGACCCTCGCAATTGACATTTCGTGATAATGCCATCCATGGAATCTGAACCAGCAGAGTGCTTACATGCCCCTAGTAGGATATGTAAATATCCTAAGAGACAAGCACCGAGGAGATGATATTTTGTTACGCATCTTCGAGGGGAATTTCCCACCTCTCCGCGCTGGGAACTCGTCCAAATCAACTTGTGTTGATCGGCCGCTCCTACTCTAGGTGTCATTTTCAAAATTTTTGCAACGCTTTTGCGTGATTTTGATTTTTATGCTTATTGAACCAGGCTGTGTGTGAAGTTAGGGTGCTTAGGTTACTGAGTCCCGTAAACGAAAAGTTAGTTAACGAGGCCAAATACTTCCTAAGCCTTGGACCTAATATTTAAGCTTTTCATTTTCCTCAACCTCTTGAGGAATGTCAAGATCTTAATGGGTACTAAGAGTCTATCCAAGCATGCACAAGGTTTGCGTTCTTACTAATCTTACTGTACACTTTCCATTTCTTTTTCCTGAATGAGGTCTAATGACTATCTCTTTTCTTTCATTTTGTGCTCCTTCTTTTCATTTTGTTCCTTTTACTCCTCCTCCTTTGTAGAGTCCACAAAATTTCTTTCCTCCTCTCATTTTATTATTCTTTTTCAAAACTTTTTTAATTTTTATGGTGTTTTTGGCATATGTGAATTTTTTTGTTTAAAACCTTTTCTTACAAGTTTTGCACTTTCATACCCCCCCATGCCTAAGATTTGCAATGTCCTCATTGTAACTAAGGGGATTTTTATTCAACTTAGTTGATACATTAGGACAGATGTTTTGATGAGTGAATGGGTCGAGGTGACAGTTGTAGACGATTTTTAATCTCAGATGCAAGCACCTGAGGTGGAGTCGGCTGTCCTAAGGGGTGAACCTTAAGTGCGAAGAGGTGTCAGAAAAGGTTTCGGGTTTTTTCAAACAGAATGACGGGCTGCCTCCCGTTGAGCGCTGAGTTTTACACCATCGGATGGGCGCAATATGCTCAGGGAAAATGGAGGATAAATGATGATTCAGCCAAATCAGTAGAGGTTACATCAATGAACAGTTTGAGTCTTTGATCGTTCACGATGAAAGGTTCGGAATTATGGCTGAACGGACTGATTTCAACGGCTCCATTTCTAAAAACTTGTCGGACAAGGTATGGTCCGACCCACTTGGATCGCAGTTTCCCAGGGAAGAGTTTGAGTCGGGCATTAAAGAGTAGGATCTTCTGACCAGGATGAAAGATCTTTCTAGATATGTGCTTTTCATGGAAGGCTTTAACCCGCTCCTCGTATGTTCGCGAGTTCTCGTACGCATCAAGGCGTAACTCATCGATCTCGCTTATCTGAAGCTTTCTGTGGGTTCCAGCCTTAGAATGATCTACATTACAACTCCGTATTGCCCAATAGGCTTTGTGCTCCAATTCGACGGGAAGGTGACATGCCTTCCCGTACACCAGTCTAAAAGGAGACATGCCTAATTGAGTTTTGTGGGCGATCCTATAAGCCCACAAAGCTTCCGGAAGTCGGGACGATCAGTCCTTCCTGTCAGGCCGAACAGTAACCTGCAGGATTTTCTTGATCTCCCAATTTGATAGCTCAGCTAGACCATTAGTCTAGGGGTGATAAGGAGTGGAGATTTGGTGAGACACCCCATATTTGGTGAGACACCATTAGTCACTGTCAAGCCATCAATGACCTGAACTGAGCATTCGTAAAATGGGTCCCCCCGTCGGAGATGATAGCACGAGGAATCCCGAACCGTGAGAAGATATTGTGATGAATGAATTTGAGAACGATTTTATGATCATAGGTTCGGGTCGGTATGGCTTCGATCCATTTGGACACGTAGTCCATAGCCAGCAGAATGTACTCGAAGCCATCCGAAATAGGAAAGGGGCCCATAAAATCAATCCCCCAAATATCGAAGATTTCGCATACAAGAATCGGCTGCAAAGGCATCATGTCGCGATGGCTCATGTTGCCCAAAGTTTGGCAATGACTGCATGCCTTGCAGTGATTGTATGCGTCCTTGAACATAGTGGGCCAATAAAAGCCACACTGGAGGATTTTCGATGCGGTTTTGTGCCCAGAGAAGTGGCCACCGCATGCCTGGTCATGGCAGAAGGAGAGAATATCATTGATTTCACCTTCCGGGACACATCGCCGGATGATTTGGTCGGCACCTATGCGGAAGAGGTACGGATCTTCCCAAATGTAGTACTTGGCATCAAAGCGCAATTTGTCTTTCTTGGCCTTCGGCCAATCAGACGGGATCTAATGAGATGCCAAGTAGTTTACTATATTAGCAAACCATGGAAGTCTAGTACCAATAGTCAGTAGGTGCTCATCAGGGAAATGCTCCGTGATCGGTCCAGAAGGATTGATGATCTCAGAAGGAAGGCGAGACAAATGGTCAACTACCATGTTTTGTCTTCCTGCCTTGTCGTGAATCTCGAGGTCGAATTCTTGCAATAGCAAGATCCATCGGATTAGTCGGGGCTTCGCATCCTTCTTGGCAAGGAGATGCCTCACAGCCGTGTGATCCGAGTAGATGATGATGTGAGAACCCAGGAGATAAGATCAAAATTTTTCAAGGGAAAATACTACGGCTAGCAGCTCTTTCTCCGTAACTGTATAGTTACGCTGAGCCTCGTCAAGTGTCTTGCTAGCGTAGTAGATGACCACGGGTTTCCCGTCAACTTTCTGCCCCAGAATCGCTCCTACAGCGAAATCAGATGCATCGCACATGATCTAAAAGGGTTGAGACCAATCAGGGGATTGTGGGATCAGGGCCTGGGTGACTCGGTCACGGAGGTTTTCAAAGGCTTGAGTGCATTCCTTGGAGATCTCAAAGGGTACATCCTTAGAGAGAAGAGTAGTCAGGGGACGTGCGATGTTTGAAAAATCAGGAATGAAACGACGGTAAAAATCGACGTGTCCCAGAAAAGAACGGATGTCCCTGATCGAGCTAGGCATAGGCAGTCGAGTAATTAGATCAACCTTGGCTCAATCCACTTGGATGCCTTTCTCAAAAATTAGATGTCCTAGGACGATCCCCTCAGGCACCATAAAATGGCCCTTTTCCCAGGAAAGAACCAAATTAACATCGATACAAGCTTGAGTATATGAACCAAGTGCTAGAGGCAATCATCAAATGATGCCCCGAAAACTAAGTCATCCATGAAGACTTCCAGAAAATCACCTACCATATCAAAGAATACGGCAAGCATGCACCGCTGAAAAGTCGCGGGTGCATTGCAGAGATCGAAAGGCATCCTTTGGAATGCGTAAGTTCCGAAGGGGCAGATGAACGTGGTCTTCTTTTGGTCATCAAGATGAATAGCTACTTGGTTATAACCGGAGTACCCATCAAGAAAGCAGAAGAATCGATTTCCTGCTAATTTCTCGAGAATCTGATCAATGAAAGGTAGTGGGAAATGATCCTTCTTCGTGGAGGAATTGAGTCGTCGGTAATCTATGCAGACTCTCCACGAGTTGGCTATTTGGGTAGGTATGATTTCTCCGGTTTCAGTCGTAATGGTGGTGAGCCCTGCCTTTTTAGGCACAACCTGAATTGGGCTCACCCAACGACTGTCGGAGATCGGGTAGATGATCCCTGCATCTAACCACTTAATGATCTCCTTTTTCACGACCTCCTGCAGATTGGGATTTAAACGTCTCTGCATCTCACAGGAAGGTCGTGTGCCCTCTTCTGAATAAATATGGTGTGTGCAATAAGAGGGACTTATTCCAGTCAAGTCATCAAGAGTCCAACCAATGGCTCTGCGATGTTGCTGGAGAACAGCAATCAGACGGGATTCTTGATCAAGAGTAAGCTTGGAATTTATAATCACAGGAAAAGTCTGATTAGAACCCAAAAAGATGTATTTCAAATGATCGGGAAGGGGTTTTAGTTCAAGGATGGGGTTATCAGCAACAGCGGGTGGTTCCGGGTAAGTGTGAGGTTCAAGGATAGGAGTTATGGGTTTGTCTAAATTAGGGTCTGACTCCTCTAATTACGGTTCAAGATCTTTCTGTGGTTGATGAGGCAAAATCAGGTTATTCTCAAAATGTGTCTCATCAACCAAAGCTCTAATATCACAGATTTGTTTGATGACACCACAATTGATTCCTTGTTGGGCCTTAAAGATATCAATTTTGAGGGTTTGATTCCCAAATTTCAACTCTATTTGGCCCTCCTCACAACTGATGTTGACTCTAGCAGTAGCCAGGAAAGGTCTCCCTAGAATGATCGGTGTATCCCTAGCGTTTTCAAGTGCGTCAATGTCTAAGACTATAAAGTCTACAGGGAAATAGAAATCCCGCACTCTTACAATAACATCCTCAAGAATCCCTTTAGGTGACTTTATAGATCGATCTGCTAACTGCAGTGTCACCTCAGTCGATTTTAGCTCAGATTCTTCTAGGTGGTTAAGTAAGGATGTGGGTATCAGATTTATGGAAGCACCCAAGTCTAGCAATGCTTTGTCAAACTGGGTTTCACCTATTTTGCAGGAAATCAGGGGAGTACCTGGATCTTTTGCCTTAGGTAGGAGTCTGCTTAGGATTACAGAGCTGGCTTGTTCTGACAGTACAATTGAACTCCCACTCTTGGTTCGCGGCTTACGCTGAGGTGTACACACATTCTTCAAGAATCGTGCGTAAGCCGATACGTGGCAAATCGCATCCATCAAGGGGATGTTTATTTGGACCTACTCAAAGAGCTTGACCAGGTCCTCCTCAGGTGCCATGGGCTTGGTTGTCTTCTTTCCCTTGGTCAAGGCCTCGGGAAATGGAACCTTGGTTGGTTTTTCTAGGATAGGTCCAAGTCTTTGGTCTAGGACATGGATAGGAATGTCCTGGATTACTGTCCTAGGGTTTGGATCACTACCAGGCTTGGAGTGGTCTGGATAAGGTGGATCTTGGGTCTCCTTACCACTACGGGTGGTTACAGAATTCAGTCCTGTCTGGTTTTGGTTAGGGTTTGATAGAATGGGTTGCTGCTGATAACTAGCATAAGAAGTGGAAGCCTCCATCCCGTCAGGTGAAGGAACAGAGGGGGCCTGATAAATCATGTGTGCTTGGCCCGGGTTTGGGTTCATAATGCGCCGCTGGGTAGGCAAGTTATTAGGGTTAGAAAGAGGTTGAGAAGGAAGTGTGCTTGGTGGGTGAGAATTTGCCAACTGGGCCAGTTGGTTTCGAACCTCTGTGATTTTGTCCTTGTGTTGCTTCTGAATAGCCGCATTCGTTTTTTGAATGTCAGCCAGAGTCTGAAGGATGAGGGACATTTGGTCTTGGTTTGGCCCTGATGGATAAGTAGGGTTGGGCCGTGGATGAGGCAGCTGGTAAGGATGAGGTGGTTGTGGATGGGGCTGAAAGGGTGGTCTTTGAGTTTGGGAATTTCCCGTCCATTGGAAGTTGGGATGGTTTCGCCATCCAGGATTATAGGTATTGGAAAATGGGTCATTTTGGATGGTGTTGAGGTCCTCGCAGGTCTGAGGAACCTCCAAAGAGTCAGAGAATGGGGGAGTGGAATTCCCCTGGCTAGTATAGAAAGGATCAGAGGATCCTCCGATCCGAGAATCAGATGGGGGTGGGTACGGTTCCATCCTAGGAGAAGGTCGATGGAGAATGTTTTGCACAGTCTCCCATGTGGAAGGAGGCTGTGCAAAGGAATTATGCGCAAAGGTGGCTCGCTGCAAGTGCTGAGTCAGCTCATCCACCTTCTTCTCAATGATAGAGACCTTGTCCAATCGACTGGCCATCAATTCCAAGTCGACTGATGCGAACAAGCCCTGCGTCTCGTGTGCTCCCCTAAGGTTCGTCGATGCGCGGGTATTCGTCCTGTCGAATAATCTCATGGAGTCATTATTGATGGAGTTCTCGCACATATTTTCGAGAATCTCCCACACGGTGTCCTCATGCTGACCCATGATATTCCCTCCGTTGCATTGACGAAAAGCCTAATATCTTCACGGAGTCCCTGGTAAAAAATTGGACTCGTTCCCATTTAGGAACTCCGTGATGGGGGCACTTTCTCATGAGATCCTGAAAGTGATCCCATGCCTCATGGAGAGGTTCTCCCGTTTGTTGTGTGAAGTGGGTAATCTAATGGCGCAAGGCATTGGTCCGACCAACAAGAAAGAACTTCTTCAAGAACTCAGACTGAAGTTCCTCCCAATTGTTGATCGGCCGAGTCTGTGTTTGGCACCAATGAGCAGCCTTGTCCATAAGGGAGAAGGAGAACATCTTCATGAGGAGTATCCCGATTTTGTGCATCTGACCCAAAAGTCTGGGCCAGATGCTTTAGCCGTTTAATGTGCTGGAAAGGGTCTTTAGAATTAAGCCCATGAAATTTAGGTATGGCATGAATCATGTTGGGCTTTAGTTCAGAGTCAGGTCCTCCAGTCGGGATTCTGACTCGAGGCTCAATAGCCACTGCTGCAGGATTATAATGGTCCCGCATCATAGGACGCTGTGGTGGGTGCATGAAATTCTGGAAGAGGTCATTGAGTCGCTAGAGCTGGTGCTCCAGATTGTTCTCTTCCTCAACTGGCTGAGCCATTGTGGAAGAAGAAGGTGAGTTGGGTTCGGAGTAGGAGGAGAGGTCTATGTGAAGTGTTGTTTGCTCAAACAAGGGCACTGAGGCTCGGCCTCGAGGAGAGTGAATTTCTAAAGGAGGTTTCAAGGACCTTCAACCAAACATACACTGATGGAGAGGATAAGTTTAACAAGTGTTGGACCCAATCAAGATACCCAGAATGTTGGGTGACTATAGAGGTTCGGGGTAGATGGACCCCTTGATCAAAAGATCGTCCACCTGAGAATTACCTTGGCAGACAGAGAGGGTTAGTCCCGCGAAGACCCCTACACGGTAGAGCATCCCCACGGGTTACAGGGTTTCCCCCTCCCGACCTCTCTTGTCACTGAGATTCTAGGTAGACCAGAATGGGGATCTTGACCTCTTAAGTCTACCACTTTTAGTTAGGATCAAGGTGCTTAGGTTTTTACTTGAACTTTAGCCTTTTGAGTGCAAAGAGTGACCTAAGTTTAAGGTTGGTTGACCCAAGGGGTCAACTTCACCTGCTAGTTCTTTTGAAAGCTTATTAGGTCTTTGTCTTTTAGGGTTCAAGTATTTTTAAGAGCCCAATTTCTTAGGGTTTCTCTGAATAGGTGTTTTCAAACAATGGCTTGGGCACACTTCTTTTGGGAATTCTCAATTTTTGCTTAGGAAGTGTGTCTCTAAAACCCTAATTTTGAATCTTATGTTGGCTCTACTTGGTCCAGTTAGCTTCCTTTTGATTTGGTAATTAGGGCTTAGGCAAGAAGGTGTTAGCCCTAAATACCCTTAATGGATGTACAGCAATAGTGTGTTGAAATTTAAAATAGGCAGCTTCGATGATTTACTAAATATGGAAGACAGGTTATGCCTAAATTGCTTTTTCTTTTTCTTCCTCTTTAGAATTTAGGGGTTAAAATGAGAGGATAGAAAATTACCTATCCTAGGTGTAGTTGTTGTGCAGCTGCTTGTTGTCTTCTTGATTTCCTGTGCCTACACACATGATGTAAACACATTTACACTACTTAAAATGTCTATTTATGCATGTTCTTAAGCATAGGATTGCATTTCATGATATAAATATTGCATAACATGCATCATCTCACATTTAGAGTAGTTTGAATAAAATGGAGGTTAATTGTCTCCTTTTATGTGCTTGGACAGGGCAAACATTTTATCGGGGCCTCGGATCAAAGATCCAACCGTATGGATATGATCAGGGCGACGATTGGAGTTCAACGACTCCAAGATTGCCCTAATCAGGAATCCATAGCATCAGATAGAGACCGGGGAACCCTAGAAAATCAAGGGCCAGGATGGTGTAAATCCACACTTCAGATGAGAAATCCGACCGCACGGATGAATTCGAATCAACGATCGCAGCCCAACGACACAAAAATCGAGTCAATCCGACATCCGTGGCACCATCTACAACTTCCAGAAGATGGACAGCCAAGATGGCACCACGTGGCGCCATCTCAGCCGCCCAAACGGCCGCTTACATCTTGTGAAGACCGCGCACCCTTCTCCTCTCCGCCGTTGGATCTCGATCCAACGGGTGCGACGCGCCCGCGCTGAAGTCAGGCGCTCGACACAAACGCGACCGCAGCGCAGCGGTCGAGCGCTCTAATGCGAAGCAGGGACTCGCGTTCGAGCCTCGCCACGCAGAAATTGGAGCGGTGGCGCGCCTCCAATCGACCGCACAATCGCGATCAAACGGCCGCGCGCGCCTGATAGCGTCGACGCGCTATTGGACGCGCCGTGAACGCGCGATCGCACGCACAGGCGGGCGTGCGGCAGCGGTGAAGGCACGATTTTAAGCCGTCTGATCTCGCGATCGGACGGCTGAGACTTCGCGGACGTGCGCGAGCAAGCGAGGAGGCGTGCGCGAGTCGCCCACGTCGCCCACGTTAGGGGCTTTAGTGACGGATTTATCCGTCACTAAAGACCCCTCATTTACTATTTTCAACTTGTAATGTCCATTTTTCCCTCACTCCTTGCAACTATAAAAGGAGACCCCGTCCATACGAAATTTTCATCCCTTCTTTCTCCTCTCTACCCCTCCAAAGCTCAAGAGAAGCTTGTCCCACACCCGGGATGCTTCTCGCGAGATAAAGTCCAATTTTCGTTCCCCTTCGGAAGTGGATCCCGCGACGACGACGATGTGCGGCTTCGTTCCCATTCTTCTGCTTCGTCCTCCTTCGTCCCGCTTCGTTCTCCTTCGTCCAGGCGTCGTCCCGTCCGGCTCGTCCTCCAAGCAACCGTCGAGGTGGATTTCTCTCTCCCTATTCTTTTTACCGCTTTCTAGTATAGATTTACTGCTTTCTAGATTAATCTACTCGTCCTCCAAGCAATCGTCGAGGAGGACATTTCTCTCTCCATTCTTTTAATGCTTTCTAGAGTAAATTTATCGCTTTCTAGAGTAATTATTTTATGCTTTCTAGTTGTAATGAATAATCACTTCAATGCAAAAATTCCTTGTTTATTCTACATCTCATTTTGATTTCTCTGTGTAATATTCTTTTTCTCTCTTACTCTCTCTCTCTTCTATTTATTGTAAATAATTAGATAGTACTCAATTGAATTATTCTGTAACAAATAAAAAGAAACGCATAGTTTTTAAATCAAACGTCTGCCTCCCTGTGTTCGACCCGGAATTTTAATTTCGGTATAAATTTTATTTGTTGAACACGAATTCTTCGCTTTCGAACTACAACGACAGGTTTTCCAAAATCGAACACGTTAGCGTAGGTTCGTACACGTTCAACAACACAAAAGAGAAGAGATTAATAGAAACTCAAAAATAGTGAATTAATAGCTTCTAAAATAGTCATTGCTCCCCGGCAACGGCACCAAAAACTGGTGCTGCTTTTGTCGTTATGGTTATTATGGTCGTTGTGGTATATGACAAACAGCTACCAGATTAATACAAATTTTTTACTTGGAATAACAAGTTTTCCCGAGGTCGAACTCAGGGAGCAACTATAATTCTAGAAGCATAAAGGTTTACAATTATGTTACAAAAATAATAAGAGAGAGAGAGAGAGAAAGTTCTCTTTTTTTGTTGGCTTCTTCTTCTCTCTTCCTCTTCTCTCTTTTCTTCTTCTCTTTCAGCTGATTTTTCTCTTCTTCTCTTTTTCTTCTTCTTCTGCTCTGGCCGTTCCTCTTCTTCTTCTTCTTTCTTCTTTTCTTTCTGCCTTCTTCTTTCTTTCTTCTTTTCTTCTTCTTCTGCTCTGCTTCTTCTTCCTTGCGGCTGTGTCTTCTTTCTTCTTTTTCTTCTTTCTTCTTTAGCCTACCTTCTTCTGCTCTACTTCTTCTTCTTTTCTTCCTTGCGGCTGTGTCTTCTTTCTTCTTTTTCTTCTTTCTTCTTCAACCTGCCTTCTTTTGCTCTGGCTGCTGCCCTTTCGACGTCTGACGCGGCACTCAGACGGCTTAACTGCGCGTTTGCTATAGTTCCTTTCCTTCACCTGCCTCTTCCTTCTTTTTCCTTCTTCCCTACGCACATACACACCCCTTAGTGCAAAACTTACCCCTACCCCTTCCCCGTGTCTCTCTTTCTCTCTGAATCTCTCTTAGAAATGCTCTCCCAGAGCAGGGTAATCGGGTTTGGGTAGCGCACCTGGGACCAGGCCCACCGGCGTGCGGTGGTGGCCGAGGAGTGCTTGGTTGGGTAGTCGGATTCGGCCCAGACCCGCGGGGTGAGAGCGCGAGGGAGGGCGGGCGAGCGCGTGGCACACTGCGTGCGTGTGAGGGACCTGACTCCTATGTATCGAAGGCAAACAGCCTAATACACCTTTTCAATTTAAGTGTGGGCGCAAGGCCACACACTTACGAGGTGGGACTAAAGTCCCACCTCCAGACTGCACGCCCGCAGTCGAGGAAGTCGCTGCCAATTGGGGTAGCTGCAAGGCTTGCGACATGAATTGCAAGCATGGGTGCACTCGCGGAAGCAGTCCGCGCTGCCTGGGTCTCACGCCTAGGCTGGAGACGGCCTGGAGCTGCTTGCGAAGGAGCTTCAGCAGCTCATCAATGGCGGCGAGGAGGCGGAGACCTGAAATCGCAAAGACAGCCTCGCGGCCGCATCAGATAACGTAGGAAGCTTTGCCGGAGTGTGGCGAAGGCAGTGCGGGGGTCGGCGAGGCGCAAGAGCGCCTAGGTCAGACTGTGTGGGCGGAAATGGGTCTGTTCGGGGGGTGGTCGGGCGATGAATGGAGGTGTATGGAATGGGGGAAACGGTTGAATGGACTGAGGGGGAGCATCTGGGCTTGTCGGCGAGGGGTGAGGTGGTCTGTGGAGGTGGAATGACCTCGTCGAAGATGGTGATCGGAGATGGAGCAGATGGGGTTGGAAATGGCGGTCGGTGGGGTAAAATGGTAAATCAGGAAGGGGAAAATATAAGGGAGAGAGAGAGGAAGATTCCTACCTACTTTAATTGACGAAGGGGGAGAGGGAGGCATCCAGCTCGTTCCTGCCGGAGCTGAGGATGAAAATGCCCAGGAGGGGGTTATCGGCGACGAGGAGGAGATCTGAGGGCGCCAGCTGGTACGGCCTGGCGTGGGATGACGGGGCAGAGTGGACTCTGCTGCAGGTAGGGCAGTAGAGCGACGAGGAGGAGGAGGGAGGTTCGCCGGAAGCTCGGGCATTCTGACCAGAGAGGGAAGAGACGAAATGTAGGGCTTCTCTCGGCCAGAAGAAGCTTGAAGGAGATGGCAGACCCTGCTGCTCCTTATAAAGGCCTTGGCGAGGAGAGGGGATAGAGGAGGCGACGTGCCTACCTCGCAGGAGATGGCCGGCAAGGGACACCCATGCCTTTCGTGCGTTCGCACGAGAAGCATGGCCGGTTGCAGAGGTCAGGGGAGGGTCCCTGCGACAGAGGACGACGCAGGAAACCCCCTGTCTGTTCCTGAGGACGACTGCCTTGCCCTGCGCGGCGCCATCCTCCGCGCAAGGTCGTCGGAGGTATGGTGCTGCGCAGAAATGGCAAGGGGGACCATTCTGCAAAGAATGATGAAAAGATAGGGGGCAAATCGCAAGGGTTTCAAAAGATAACTGTCAAAAAGTAAATTAAGATGACCAATTTTTAAAGTCGGTCAAGATGGTCTTTTCCTAGGCCCAAATTTTTATACCAGACTAATTTGAACCTAAGAATTTTAATGGTGAAATTTGATTTGAGGTTAGACCATGTTTGACCGATCAATTTGCGTAAAAATCCAAATTAAGTCATAAATTGAGCATGGTTCTCATTTTAGGTCAAAATAGGTTGCAAAGGCCAAATTGAAGGTTCTAAACCCTAGGGAATATTTTTCTATGAATTTTAGAAGGTTTATTTGATTTTTATCCTACCTCGAACCTCATGAATTAAAGTAGGTTTGTTTTAGGATTACAGAATGTCATTTAATTCCTAGAAGTTGCTATAACCCTTTTTAGATTAGATCATCCCACTTCCCTCCTTATTAAGCTCATTTAACTTGTGTTTGGACCCTTAATTACCCTGTTTGCATACTGCATTGGTGAAATTACAGTTTTACCCCTTATGATTTGTTTTATTCTTTAACTCAGAATTCTTTGAGTTAAGCCTCTCTTTAGGTTTTGTAGGAGCTTTTTCACACATATTTGGATTAGATTGTGCTAGTTAGGGTTCATGATGAGGTTCTCATCAGTAGGGATAGGTTTTGTTTTGTTCTGTGCAGGGAAAGGAGGAGGAGGAGGCAGCTGAGGAAGAACTTGAAGGTTGGTGCAGCAAAGGAGGAGAAGGAAGATGGCACTGTAGCTGCAGAGAAGCTGAGGCAGAAGAAGAAAGAAGAAAAAGAAGAAGAAGAAGAAGAAGACAAGGCCAAAGTTGAAGAGGGACTTAGCCGCAGAAGAAGAAAGAAGAGAAAGAAGAAGAAGAAACCAGAGAAGGCAGGGGCTGAAGAAAGAGAGAAGCAGGAGTGACCAAGCAAAAGGAAAAGGCAAGGAAAGAAGAAAGAAGAAAGAAGAGGAAGAAGCCAAAGAAGGCAGAAGAAGCATAGCCGCAGAGGAGAAGAAGAAAGAAGAGAGAAAGAGAAGGCCAAAAATCACAAATCAAGCACTGTAGCAAAAACTTTTTAAGACGTCTGATTTTTCATTAGATGTCCAATTTTTGGGCATTATTTCTACATTGACATTACTTCTTAATTTTGATTGAATTGGTTATTGCTTTTTTGAGAGTTGTGCTCTTAAGCTTCTAAAATACCAATTTGCTCCCTAAGTTCGACCTCGAAAATTTTGACTTTCGAGTAAATAAATTGTTAATCGTTTTCGCGGTGATTTCAAATATACAACGGATGTCTTTTTAAACCACGATCTTGCCTCGCAAAACGAAACAAAAATTAGATGGGAACACCATCATGAGCCTTAACTAGTTCATTTTGACCCATAAAAGAGAACAAGAGCTCCTACATAACCAACTGGAGGTCCTAATTCACTGGATAACCATTCTGAGAGAAAAGTAAGAAACAAGGGGTAAAACTGTAATTTTACCATTGCAATACAACAACGGATTTTCTTAAGGGCTAAACACAGGTCAAATGGTCTTAACAAGATAATAAGTGGGTTGAATAAGATGGAAAACGATTCATGTGAATTCTGGGAATTAAATGACTTCTTGTAACCCTGAGAAAAGATCCACTTGATTAAATAAGGTTATGGTCAGGATAAAAGTCACATAAACCCTCTAAAAATCATAGAAAAATATTCTCTAGGGTTTAGAACCTTCAATTTGGCCATTGGAACCTATTTTGACCTAGAATGGGGTCTCAGACAAATATTTACCCTAAATTAAGTTTTTACATAAATTACCCAGTCAAACGTGGTCAAACCCAAAATCCAACCTCACCATTGGATTCCTTAGGCCTAAATTATGTTTTTACCAAAATTTGGACCTAAGGAGAACTCATCTTGACCCACTTTGCAAATAGGTCTAACCTAATTACATTTCTACCCCTATCTTTCAAAAACCCTTACATTTGACCCCCTAACTTCTTCATCATTCTTTGCAATTAGATCCCTCCACCATTATAGCGGAGGGAATCCTACTCCGACGAGCTTGAAAGGGCAATTTCTTCCTGATTTCTCAGATAATCCCCTTCAAAATTAGAAGGGAGATTCTCTGAGAAATTCCCTCCATTGTGAACCCAATTTGAAGCCCTATTTGATACCCAATCTCTCATATGAACACATGAGAGATTTGGGTCTCTCTCGAGTTACCATTTCCGGCGACCTTGCCGTGTTTGGAAGCCTAGCCTCCAAGCAGAAAATCGACTTCCAGAGACCTATTTAAGCAACCCTAATTCACCCCGCATCTCCTAAGCTTGAAATCAGCTGGAGAACCCCCTCAATTTCGTCTCTCCTCGTCGGCTGACTCGCTCATCAAGCTTCGGCGACCTCTCCTACTCTCCCTCATCGCCTAGCTACAATACCGGTGGCAGGTTCCTCTTCCTCTCGCTCGTCCATGTCGCGTAGCACCCGCCGATGCCCTTGCCTACCCTTCGTCCTCGCCGACCACCTTCTCTGAGCACCTTCGTCTCCAGCGTTGACAATACGCACCAAACGCCATCCCTGCCTACCCCTTCGTCTCTTCACCGCTAGATAAGTTCCTCTTACCCTATACTCCCTTTTCCCCTTCTTTATTCTCTCAAACGACTACTGCCGCACTCCACCACCATCATCCCCTTCACCTCCGGTCACCAACTCCGGCGAGTTCGCTCCACCTCCATAGACCACCTCCCTCCTCGCTGACCGGTCCATAAGCACCACCTTGACTAACTGATCATAACCCCCCACTCACATCACTCCGCCACTCACCCAAACGCACCCCTGAATACACCCACACACACGGCCACAGTGTGCCCTAGGCACGCTCCCACAGGCATTCCCATGCCACGCCGACCACCTCTGTGCATTCGCCGCACCTTAGCGAAGCTCCTTGAGCTTTTTAACGTGGCTGCAAGGTTGTTGTTGTGATTTCAGGTCCAGCAGCTCTCTGCCATTGACGCCGGGCTTGAAGCTTGCTTGCAAGCTGCTCCAGGCCGTGCCCGCTCCAGGTCATAGTCCCAGGTTGCGTGGAAAGCCTTCGTGAACATCTCCAAGCCTCCAATTGGTGTCGAGGGCCGTAGATGTAGCTGCAATCGAAGGCACACTTTGTTGCAGGCACGCGTGAAAGGAGGTGGGAAGATAGTCCCACCTCAGAAAGTTGTGGAGTGCGCACCCGCATAAAAGGAATTTCTGCATTAGGCTCTTTGCCTCCAACTCACGGGATGAGGTCCCTCTCACCCTACCCGACGCCTCATCCACTACCACGCCTCGCGGACCTGGTGACCCGACCCAACTAGCACACCTCTCGCCCACCACCGCACGCCGGTGGGCTTGGTCCCGGGTGCGTACCCAACCCGATTACCCAAGAAGCACGGCTCTGAGAGAGACAACCTAAGAGAGAAAAGAGAGAAGAGAGCTCGTGCGGGTAGGGGGTAGGTTTTGCTCTGCAGGCCGAAGAGAAGAAGAAGGAGAAGGCAAGGAAAAAGGCTAAGGGTTGAAGCTAAGGAAGAAGAAGGAGAAGGCAAGGAAGCAGAGAAGGCCGAAGTTAGAAGAGAAAGGAAGGGAAGAAAGACACTGAAGGCAGAAGAAGCTAGAGGTAAAGGAAAGGCAGCCGGCAGAAACAGAAAGAGAAAAAGGCAGAGGAAGAGAAAGGCAAAGGAAGCTGAAGGCAGACGCCAGAAAACAAAGAAGGAAGATAAAGAAGATTGAAGACAAAGGTAGAGACAAAGAAAGAAGAACAGGAGAAGTAGAAGAAAGAAAAGAGACCAAGCACTGTAGCATTAACATTTGAAGAGAATTAGACGTCCAATTTTGAGTGCAATTGACATACATTGGTTCCTTTAGTATTTTGTGCCTTACATTTATTCCTATCTTTTTGTACTATAGCATTTATCTTATTGCATATTCTTTTAAATTCTAAAGTTATGATTTTGATTTCTAAACCCTAATTTGCTCCCTGTGTTCGACCTCAGATTTTAAAATTCGAGTAATAAATTGTATTTGTTTTGAATGCTTTTTCGATTATACTACAACGCAACCTTTTTAAAACCCGATCAAGCACTCTTAACACCGTCGCTTATTTACGAAAATGACAGCAAAAATATGTAACTCTACTCTACAATAAAAGATACATCCTATCACTTATTTGAGAAAGCGACGACAAAAATATTTTTACTGTCGCTTATATAAGCGACAGCATTGTTATTTAAACAACAGCAAAACTCAAAAAATGGCACATTAACGTGGGAAAAAGTGACATGCAAACCCCATCGCTTATTGTATAAATGACGGAAAATACAATTACCATCGGTTATAAAACGACGACAAAAGATTCAATCTGTCCATTAGGCAAATGATAATTTGACGTCGAATTTTCTTTATAACCGACGGAAAAATGAAATGACACTACTTACATCATGTTTTAGTGTAAAGAGATTTGGTTGAGTTAGGTAGGCAACCATTATGAATTAATATCACTCAAGTAAGCAAGTTTTTACCGGGTTCTACATCTAACAACATACATCTTGGAAAAGCAAGGGCTTTCATTATATCATATCAACTCTTGGGGTTATGGGTTGCACCTGCACAATAACTATCGTCAAGTGTGGCCTTTTCTATAACAAACCCCAACACCTCATACAACGGATTGTTAGGAAATCGTTACATGGATTAAGAGTTACTAATTACAAGGCCAAGTCTTTTGTTGTTTATTAGACTATCATTCAAAGATCTAGGTGCTATGTTGCTAGTTGGCACGTGGGAAGATCTCTCTCTTCTATTTGACATAGGGCAATGCATGTAGCTATCACGTGAATGCAACGAAAGCAACATGTCTGACATGTAAAATCCACCTTAATGGTTGCATAAGGGCACGATCAACAGAACCTCCCCATGAAGTTTCCTTGGCAGAAACGCATCCTATGAGGAGTTCATCCAACCTTCTATTGACTTGTATCCTTTGAAGCTTGCCATAGGTGATCATGGCAATAGAGTCAAACACATCCCAAGGCTTGACCCAATAGAAGTGTTATTTCTTGGCAGGTGCACCTCATTTAAGCGATCCACCAAGGATCATATATTAGTCGGTTACAAGCTTAAAAGGGCAGTATTTTCTTACCGAGAACTTTCTTAGGGAGCTACTTTAGGGAGACATAGCTAATAAATAGGCTCAGGCTCTAGATTTGCTTCTCAAGTCTTACCCCTACATAGATTTTACCGGTAAAGATTATTTCTTGCCACGATTCCTCCTGTGAGGGCAAATTCCTCCCTCTTCAAGTTTACAATTTGAAAAGTCACTGTATAACTTAAAGCGATCTTCATGGTAATAAATTTCATGAGACTATTATTCAATTCAACATTGAAAATAAGTTAGATAATTTAGAATAAAATAGGAATGCAAATGAGAGGAAAGAGAACTTCGATAGTGAATTTAAGATAAAAAACACAAGCAAATGAGACTTCAATGTGAACCAAATGCTATTTGATAATTGAAGCGAATTAAGGCAAATGACAAAAATGGCATTTTGGGACCTAAAGTTCAGCCACAGCTCAGATTCTTGCTCGGGTAGAAGGCATAATTTGAGTTTAACACGATTCTAATTTCCACCCATTTATAAGGGCTAGTTTGGATGGAAGGATATATTTTATGAGATAATTTTTTTATAGCTGGATTATCTTTCATTTTTATTTGGAAGTCATAAATGTTATCCTTGTAGGTTAACTTGTGACTGTTTGGAAAATTTTTGGGTTAACCTGTGAAAACACATGGGATAATCCACAAAAAAAAAATTTATCCCACATCAACCTCAAAATAACTTATATCAAGTTAAATCCTCTTAACCCAGGTCAAAATGTCCTTCCCACCAGATAAGGTTAACCGTTATTTTGATGGATTATCCCTCTTACCAAACTAGGCCTAAGGCCTAATCTACTTAGGAAGTTAATCCTTCAAAAGAGATGTTAACCTCTATTTACTTGACTACTAACTCTTCATCTGGTAACCTATTTAGCCATTTTAATATGGATTTTTCTAACACTAATTTCAACTGATGTTCGCTAAATCTGTGTTAAGATCATACATCACTCATGCTTCTAATAACCCTCATGTTTCATATTTCTAACACCACTACCAAATAAACGTCACATGGATTAACACCGCAACTTAAGATCAATTCAAATAAACACAAATTGATGCTAACATTACTCTACAAGTAAATATAATTAAAAATTAATACTAATTTTACATTTATTAACACTTTAGATAAGTTAACCCCTAAGTAAACTAAACAATACCGGCAAAACTAATTCCCAAAAGTGTACGTACAGATACCTCCTCGGCAAAATATCCTCCTTAGATCGATCTCAAATCCGTCGGGTACCTCGTCCAATAGCTAATTGCCTCCACCAAGTCCAATGAATGGCGCTATATATCACCAAGTGGGACAGGTAAAAAGACATAAGAATAAGAAGAAGAAAACGCCCAAGCAAATCCCAAGGAGGCAAAAGGTCACAACACAACCACATACGCTGAGAGCAACAGGACAGGTCCATCACCCAAACACTAGTTACCCTCCATTATTCCCATAAGAAGAACCTCCAAGCACTAACCTCCACACCCTCCTTTGGCCCCTCCTCCCCGTCTCTATCTCTACCCCTCTAAAAAGTGTTCTCTTCACGTCCACCACCACCACCAACATGAGGGCCTTCCCTTTGTTACCACCCCCTTACTCACCACCCTTAACTTAACCGTTTCCTTCTTGGACTTTGCACCTCCTCTGCCGATACTCTCACTCTATATCTCAACATCATTCCATGCACACAAACTCACACAACGCAAGGTACCCTCCCATATAAATACCCAAACCACCCCCCACCCCTAAGGCTACCCGAAATCCCCACACTCTCACTAGCTATAGCTACCTTCGATTTCACACACCAATTACATCGCCACTTAATTAATATTCTCCCAATGGGAAGGCAAGGACAAGGGAGGGAGCAAGCGGCGGCACACTCCTCCATTGCACTCCTCCAAGAGAGGTTCAGACAGTTGCAAAGAATGAAGGAGATGAGGGAGGAGAAGGAGCTTCAGAGAGTGCTCGCTGCAGAGCCAAGGCAGCAGCAGGCAACCATCGTCGACGTCACCGACCACGAGCAGCAACCAAGATGGTTCTACCATCCCGAACTGCTGCGGCCTCTCCATGGGCTTCCCAAGCCCATTAGATCCTTCCAGTACTCCAGTACTGGCCAATATCACGTTGAAGGCTCAGCTTCTGATGCATCGTTCTCGACGGGGGTGTGGCAACAGAGACCTGCAGGGCTATGCACAGCTGTAAATTTTCCTGAAGACAAGGACGTAGACACATCCCTCCACCTGTAAAAACAGAAACTAGAGAAATAGAGCAAAGTGTGTAGTGAGTAGTGAACCTTCCATTTTTATTGCTGTTCCTCTTTTTTGTTTTTTAAGATGTGGAGTTGTGATATGGTGTAAGATCGAAGAGTTTAGAGGGGTGTAATGTCACTAGTAGTGAGGTATCATCTGCTTGTTGATCGGTATTGCATCTTCTTTCACCCATTTCTGATGTCACCACCTTGATCATCCATATCACTTGCATTAATCTTTGGATTGTTTTTACAGATGACATAGGGGCATGCAAACAAGTCTAGAGAAGAATTATATCTTCAATCAACCTCAGCATTGAAGGTAACAAAAGCAATGGCTTCCAGAAGAGGGTGGTATCTTATCTATTAAGCTTCTCTACCAAAAAAAGAGCAAGACTGCAGCCCAGGCTTAGTTACATCATCATATTGCCTGTCAAGGCAGGTTAAAAGGGAAATGATATATGCACTATTATAATCCGGATGGAAGATGACTTTGCTCTAGTTTATTAAAAAAGAACCAAAAAAAAAAAAGTGCTAGAGCGTGAAGCCTTCCCCATGCTCTAAAAAATTAAGGATCAAACACCCACAGGCATTACCAAACATATAGGTGCAGGCTTTTGTGTGTGTCTCTTCATCACCTGTGTTTCTACGTCTTCCCAAAGTGTTCCTTATTTTTTTTAAAAAAAAGCGGGGTAGCACAGTGCCTAAGAGGCCTAAATATATTGGCATGTGAGTAACCAAATTAGTACCATCGTGGTTGCTACTGTACCCCGCTGCCATTCAATGTTACTTAAAACGAAGTACCTGTGTTGTTCCTATCAGCAGTTTCTGCAGACTTTTAGCTCAATGGCAGAGTTCGATCGGCCCTTTTTTTTTTTTTTGAAGGGAAGTTTGCTCGGGTTTTGCTTGGACATAGTAAAGGTATTCCCTAAAATCGTCATCAATATCCTTCAAACGCTTAATTATTGGTGTTAAGGATGGGTTCTTTTTCTTTTAAATTGGTGCAAGAAGAAAAATTGACCTTATTCCACTTACCAGTCAAATTGGAAGGCCACAAACCCATCTTGCTGATGAAGAGGGTGACGGGCCACAATGCGCCAGAATCGTACTAACTCCACTGTGTCCGCTTTATTCTGAAACAAGCCTTTTGTAAGCAACAAGATCTCAACTTTTTTCCAGCTTTATACTCCAACTTTCCAAGCACTTCCAGCAATTAATACTGAAAACACTGAGAACAGAATAAAGGACAAGGGATATTATCAACAGCACTCGTTTAGCCAAAATGGACCGAAGGAGTGAGCCTGTCGTTCTTCATTACTAGAAGAATGTTCAAGATAGAGTACTAAAATGCTCATACAACCTTGTCTATAGTACATGTCATGCAAATTAACATTAATAAGAGAAGCCATTTTGACAAAGTGCTGTTGGAAAATCTATTGAAAAATATACGGGGCTTTTTAGCCCAAAATTACTCTGAGATCCGGATACAGCATGCAAGTTTATTTACTATGCCTAGAGACGTTGTCAAAGAAATTGACTAAGAAATGCGTGGTATATCTGAAAGAAAACTGCTTTGCCATTAACATCCTTGCTTACAACTCCTTTCACAAAAAAGAAAGGCGACAACAACCAACTCCTTGGTTACAATGAAAGCAACAAGATCCAGAATGCTTTGCTACTGCAAAAGGTTTATATGAGATACCCAAAAGAAAATAGTAGAACACATCTTGTTTGCAATCTAAATGGTCAAAAGTTCAATTCTAACATCTTATTCGCTAAGCTTGCATATACAGGAGTTTTAGAATGCAAAAGAATACCAGCTATCATCTTTTGTAATATGATATAACATAACTGAAGCTACAGATTAACTATCTCGCAGAACCAATGTTACCATGGCAACAGGATAGATAAGTCCCAAATGTAAATGTATTTATTAATCCCATATCTTTTCTAAAAATGCAGGACTGAAGTAACATCACTCTTTACTCAAAAAAGGTACAACCACCGTTTACTTAAAAAAAAGGATAACCATCCCATCCAGTAATACTACAGTCACATCTAATATCTAAGAAAATATAAGGCTTTTTATACGATTTCCTAGCTACAAGTTGTGGTTCCTATGATTTGCACAGAAAGAGGAGACCCCACACTGATCGTGGCTTTGATAAGGATTGTTATTGTAAGTTGCTTTTCATATATAATTTCACAAACCTCCTTGGACTTTTATGGAAGCAGTCAAGTGCTCAAAGAGGGTAAGACAGTTCAGTGCAATTCCTTTCATCATGGGGCCATTTCTCTCAGATATATCCTTGTTGGGGACACCGTCATCATCCTCCTAAGAGAGAGCAGAAACATACCACATTGGAGCCAAGACTTGTACCTGCTTGGAATCACATATTAGCACCTCACCTTCTCCAAAAGAAGGGGATGATGACAGTTATCATTTTGATCTCTGTCTTGGCAAAGTCTGAGTACCAAGCATATATGCCCATCCAAATTGAATACCCAAGAATGTAGCTTACCTCTTAAGTACAGCTTATATGGATGAAGGTTTCCAAACCTCCATTGACTCTTAAGTGCACACTAGAACATTTAACTTAAAATCGATGGGACAAACATATGTGATGGCAGAACTTGTAGAAAAACAATTTCTCATGGAATTGTCAATTTAACTAATAGTGCTTGTCAAGTTAGGGATATAAGATATCAAATAAGAATTTCTGAATATCTGAAAAAATTGAATTTGATTTAACTTGAATATTTCGATTGCTCAATATATTAGAGAAAATGCATTCCAAATTGCTAGAGCCAATGACATCAGAATGAAGTAAAGTTGGATGAGCGAAGTTAGATCGAAAACAATGAAATTTAAACCCATGTCCTAGTAGTTTTCAAATTTATAACCATTCAGCAGTAGAATAGTAACTGAAGTTCTCAGATAAAAATGGTTGAGAGTCCAATTCATTATTTCCAAAACTTTTCTAGGTGTAGTGACTAGGGGTCACTGAAATACATACTACTATTCTACTAACGTGGTATGGACAACACCATTTTCTTTTTTGGTCAAACCACTACCATCGATGCCCCACCTTGTATTTTAACCAACACTAAAATTTGTAGGCCATTCTACTCCACTAGGAGAGCACCCAGAGCAGCTGGGAGGAGATGACGTCAAGTTGGTCAGGATGTTTGCTAGTTGGGCTTGGCATATGTTGCTGACGTATGACTAGCATTTGTTATTTGGGAGACATAGCTTCATCAACTGTGGCACTGCATAGCCTAGTTGAAGATCTGGTCAAGAATTGTGAGGAATACCTAACTGGAACTATTATACTTATTTGATTCTTATATCTCAATAATTTGAGGATTATGCTAAACCTTGCCAGCTTCAAGACAAAGTAAATCTAATATGTAGCACTGATAGCTCATAGAACAGGACTTTTAGCTCATGAGAGATGAGGATCATATGAATCCTCATTCTAACAGTGTACTCACCATCTGTATCCAGTACATAATCTCTATATAGATAAATCTAATTCTGAAGTTATTACAAAGGCAAGCCCAATCATTTGAAAGGATGGGCTCTAGTCACAAGCATCTCAGTTCGCATACCATTATGAGTTCATCAGCATAATCTATGGCCAATCTACATTGGCTTTAGGTCTAATATTTTTTAAAATTCACGATGCTCAAGCAATGCTCTCAAACTGTTAGAATGCATCTTATGTTTTGTGCTATTTTCCATGTTCTTCAAGTTGTGTTTCGTGATCTATTCACTTAATCTCTCCAAATGATAATATATTTGTGTTATGCTTGTACGGTTCTTTTGGACTTTTAGCTCCTTAGGGGCACTACTATACTTTTACCCTTTTGGTCTTTCTTTATATAAGAGAGCCTAGGGCTTCAATAAGGAATTGAATCATTCAACCAATTACACAAATAACATATGCTAACAATATTAACTCAGGTGCGTTAGGTACTCCATGTACCATCTCACTTTCTTCTTCCACCTTTCTCTTCTATTCTTCCTCACCAACAAATATCAAGGCAGTGCATATGAGGCGGCATGAAAATGCACATGGCCAATGTGAAGATTTTTGTAACTAGAATTCATTCATCTCAAATCTCAAAGAAAACAAATAAAGTTCATCCCTTTATAAAGAGAGAGATCAATCATCTTCCCAATCGTGATACCAAACATGGGAACAAATCAAATCACAAACAAATTAAAATATATCTCCTATAATTTGAAAAAAAGATAATTTCTAAAAATATAGAAAGGGATAATTTCTACTTTCCTAAATACTATTTCCAAAATTATCTCTACCAGGCACCGTGGTGGAGCTAGTAGTCCCACCACAGAGGGATGCTCTAAGCAAATTTCTGCTAGATATGCTCATATGGTCTGCTGCACATGATCTACTGCAATCATGGGTGGTCTTCTACTTCTTCAGTTCGTTGCTGACAGCAGCTTGAGCCATGGGAGATATCCCATACATGTTGTCTCAAGGGGTGCATCCACAGAGTTTCTATTGTGGCTCAGCAGGTGCAATCATGGTGAAGCATTGGACCTAGCCCTGTTTGACTTAGCTCAAGCTACTAAGGCGGCGTTTTTATTTGGAGGACCATGGACTGGGTGAAAGGCCCAAAGTTTTTATATAAAATTGTGAAAATTTGTACATACAGTTGTCACACATATGCCCTTTCCTGAAACTGTAAGCTTCGTTTTTTCTTGCCTAAAAACATAGTATGGAAGCCCTGGTCCAGCAAGTCCAATGGCAAGTCAAACATCCATTACCTTCGAATTCTTATTTAGATTGAACATAAACTCCTTTGTTCTTGATTTGCCTTCCAAAGAAAGAGGGCCGTTTAGCAGACCCCTGTGGCCTAGAGAAGGAACACTAAAGAAGCAAAGGTTGTGAAGATAAACCAGAGAAAATTTTGGAGGATGAACCCTTGAAAACTAGGGCATTGTTCCTGCCCATAACATTAAAAACATCATATGTACAAGAGCATGTGATCAGCAAGCCAAAAAAAGGTGGCTTTTAAAGATTACATAAGGGTGTCAACCAAGTGGAAAGATTACAAGATCAGGTAGCCAGAAATCCTAAGGTATAAATTTGTGGATTTCAATTTCTCTAACAAGATAAACATGACTCTTGATGGATTTCCAAAGCAATACACCGATGTCATCACTTGATTCAATATCTTCAATTATCTACAGAGCGCACAAACCTTGACCCAAAACTGTCCTTCCAGATTCTCTCAAGGAAATGATAGTCGTCCCAGATCAAAACTGCCATTCCTAATTCTTCCAAGGACATAATGTGCATCCCTTCATCCTAAAGTAGAATGATTTTTACCTTGAGACATCGAAAACACTTAAACCAGTTAAAAGTAGAGATATGTCCAGAGACCAACGAAAGTTCCTTGCAAGGAAAGAGGGGAAATAAATGAATCAGTTGATTATTCTAAAGAGCCCCCACACCAATTTATATAGACGAGAGGTGTGGGAAAATAACTACATAAGTTCAGAAGGAATAAATGGAATAAATAAACGCAATATAAAAAACTTAGATATATCAACACTCCCCCTTAAGTTGGAGCATAGATATTAATCATGTTCAGCTTGGAACAACAAGCATCAAACGCTCCACGTGACAAGGGCTTGGTGAAGATGTCTGCCATTTGATCCTCTGAAGCAACAAAGGTTGTGCGTAATACAACATGCTGGATCAAATCTCTAGCATAGTGGCAATCGACTTCCACATGCTTGGTACGCTCGTGGAACATGAGATTATTGGCAATATATGTGGCGGCTGTATTGTCACATCTTATTTCCATAAGCTCCTCAACCTAAATATGCAGATCCAGTAACAAAAATCTAATCCACACCATCTCAGTAGCAGTCTAGGCCATGACCCTATACTCTGATTCAGCACTAGAACATGAAACCACAGCCTGCTTTTTATTCCTCCAGGTAACCAAGTCGCCTGTAACAAAAGTACAGAAACCTGTAGTAGACTTCTTATCAGCAACACATCTTGCATAATCTGCATATGAGTATCCCACAATAGTCATAGCAACCTACCAATGCTGTTTGGTTGGCCTATCCATGAACTGACTGAGCTTGCCTACAGCAAACGAAATATCAGGCCGTGTAATGGTCAAATAGAGTAACTTGCCAACCAGCTGTTCATATGATCTGCTATCAGTTGTGTCTGCCTCCTCATCATAAAGATGTATCTTAGGGTCCATTGGAATATTGGTTGGCTTAGACCCCAGCATACCTATCTCTAGAAGAACATCCAACACATACTTGCGTTGAGAAAAAACTATCCCATCTCTTCTCCTAACAACCTCGATCCCCAGGAAGTACCTAAGCTGGCCCAAATCCTTCATAATAAACTGTCGTGCAAGAGATTCCTTGACCTGACTTATCCCAACCTTATCATCACCAGTGATAATCAAATCATCTACATAAACTAATAGTGCCACCACACCATTCTCTATTATCCTGATGAATAGAGAGTGATCTAAAGATCTCTACATCCCCATCCTCTGTAACACATCTAAAAGCTTCTGAAACCAGGCTCTTGGGTTCTACTTCAGGCCATAGATGACCTTCCTAAGTCTGCACGCACAATCTCCCTAAGCCTCAAAACCCAAGGGTTGCTACATGTAAACCTTCTACTGAAGATCGCCATAGAGAAAAGCGTTCTTCACATCAAGCTAGTGCAACCACCCATCTCTGTGAGCCGCAACAGATATAAGTACACAAACAGTGGCAAGGCATACAAAGGATGAGAAAGTGTCAAAGAAGTCCACCTCAGAGATCTAACTGAACCCCTTTGCCACTAACGTGGCCTTATACCTTGAAATAGACCTAACAGGGTTGTACTTCAAGGTAAAGACCCATCTAGAGCCAACCAACTGTGCGCCTCTAGGAAGAGTAGTGAGTTCCTAAGTTTGTCTGCTATGGAGTGCGGCCATCTCGTTCTCTACGACTTGACGTCACTTTGGAACATGCATGGTCTACTGGGATGTGGATGAGATGTGTGAAACGATAAGTGCTTGGCAAAATCTGCCAAACTCAGAACCAAGACCATCAGTAGCGAAGCTGCCTACAACACGGTATCTGGACTCACAGGTGCGAGGTGCCTTCCTAATGGCAATAGGAATGTTAGAATCATTTGGCACCTCTGTGTGAACATCTGTAGAAGAAACCTCACTAGAATTGTGATCGGCACTACTAGGAGGATCAGGTCAGACCAAACTATCACTATCACCAGCTGCCACCTCAATTGCCTGTGGAGCATCAGCCACTGGTAAGGAAGGTGGTCTCTGTAGTGTCATGTGAGATCTACCATACGTGTGCATCAGACCATGAAGTCTCTGGAAGTCATCCAAGGAGGTCATGGATCCCAAAGGAGTTGGCTGAGACGTGGGGACCGAAACTTCCTCCAATGAAACAGGAGGAATAGGCATGGAAGCTGCATTATCATGAGAACTCGTCTGTCCAGCAACTGAGAAAAATGGTGTGGTCTCATGAAATATTACATCAACACTAACATAATGTATGTCGTGGATGGGGTCATAACATCGATACCCCTTCTAACTCCTGGAATACCCTAAGAAGACATACTTGACAACGCGAAAAGTAGGCTTGTCACAACTTGGTGATGGCACATGGACAAAAGCAACATACCCAAAAGTCCTGAGAGACACATGGAAAAGCTCACCATCAGGATGTAGCAGGAGAATCAGTATCTACTCGTGTAGAACAGACCTCGGCATCCTATTGATGAGATAACAAGCAGTTAAGATTGCGTCCCCCCAATATCGTTGTGGGACACTATGATGGATCAGAAGGATACAAGCAACCTCTAACAAGTGTCTGTGCTTCCGCTCTGCATTCCCGTTCTGCTGCGAGGTATGAGGGCAAGTAGTGTGGTGGATAATCCTACGAGCCCTGTAGAACTCTATAAGTCTTGCAGTACAGAACTCAAGGGCATTATCTATCCGTACAACCTTCATGGTGCCAGAGTACTATGTGCTGATCTCGAAGAGGAGAGTCTCTACAACAGCTCTAGCATCTGCTTTGTTCCTCAAAAGGAACACCTAGGAAACTCTGGAGAAATCATCAACTACCAGATAGTAACAATGTCCGACCCTATCTGGAACTCTACTCGGTTCCTACACATCCATGTGAAGTAGCCCAAAAACAATCGCTGCTCTAGGAGAGGTACTAGCAGGGAAAGAGGATCGATGATGCTTATCCAATTGACAAACATCACACCAAATGGTAGTGGCAGAGGAGATATGTGGAATCACCATCCGAAGGCGATCCAGAGGCACGTGACCTAGACAAACATGCCACTACAATGCACTCTCACCATCATACCTGCTGGCTCCTACAAATGGTTCCTACCCAAGATGATAAACACCATTGTCCTTTGTGCCTCTAGCAATGATCTTCCCAGTGAACTTATCCTGGAAAATACATCCAACCTCATCAAAGATAACCTTGTAATAAAGATCCTTCATAATCGTGCTCACAGAAAACAAGCTCATGGGAAACTCTGGCACATGTAACGCTCTCGGCAGCTGCAAAGTGGGGGTTACAGACGCCTCCCCCTGACCAACAACAGGATCGTGTCTACCATCAGCTACATGCACCATTCTCCCTAAAGCAATAGAACTGAGTGACCGAAAATAACTCGGATCGCCACAAAGATGTTGTAAGGCACCAGAGGCCAACTAACCATCCTGCACTATGATGACTCCTGTCATGCTCGTGTTGTACCACCTGCATACTCCATCATCGCCACCACAATAGCGATATCCAATGTCATCTCTTCTCCTTCTGAGATTGACATTGTGCCTAGCAGCGACCAAGAGATCTCTTGATCATGAAGTCTAAGATCTAGAGATCTTAGATATCATCCCAAGAATGACAAGTGCCCCCTAGATCAAGATTTAGCGCATGTTACGGTAAGGGAAAACCCTTAACAGTGCATCTAAGAGACGCTTCTCTCCACCGACAAAGGCAAGTCTTCACCAATCACCCCAACCTCACCAGCAACAGAGCACCGTGCACCCTGATCAATGGCAGAAGTGCAATCTATCGAGAATGGGTTAAGGCAGGACAGAGGCATGGGAGCACTATAACAGCCTCTTACAGAAGGGGCGACGGCACTCAGATGTAATAAAGGCCCTCTGGGCGATGCTCGAACAGTCTGGGCGACGTTAAATCCTCTGGGTGGCGACCCCTGGGCAACACTGTCCCCTCCAAATGGTGCTAGAACTGCTTGGCGACACTGAAGCCCCTAGCAGCGACCCCCTGGTCTGCACTAGCTCCTCTGGGCACCGCTGGATCCCCTTGGCAATGGCCCCTACTGGGTGGCGATCCTTGCTAGGCTGCCCCACCACCCCCTCTTCTCTCTGCCAGTCAGTGGTGGTGACACTAGGAGAGGTGCCAATGGTGGCGGGGCTGTGGAGGACGCCGCTAGGGTTGGGTGGAGGTTTCAGAGGCTTATTTGGGTGGAGTTTGTAGGGCATCGGTCTAGGATCGCTACTCTGATACCAAGTGGAAATAAATAAATCACTTGCTTATTCCAAAGAGCCCCCACACTGCTTTATATAGAGGAGATGTGTGGGAAAATAACTACATAAGTTCAAAAGGAATAAAAGGAACAAATAAATGCAACATAAAAAACCCAGATGTCAACAAATAGAAGACAAATTGATCTAATTGCTTCAAAGGTTCTGCTCCTAAATCAGTACCAGAGCAAATCTATATAATGTTAACATCACCATAGATCCTTTCATGAGTATGCCTCCAAGTGGATAAATTGTGATGATTAAATAGAGGATAAAATGAAAGTATGATCTCAATTACTTCAATTTAAATCCAAAAATGGCTCAAAATAAATCTAAATAAAGGCAAAGAATTCATATAGTCAACCTCACTTAGCGTGAGAGAAGGCTTCATTGTTGTTGTTGTTTTATTACGAGGTTCTAGTAAACAAATCTACATTTTCAATCTCAATATAGGCATAATCTCAAATCCAGCATCAGTTTAAGCCTCCTTGCTGAGATTTCTATGACTGAAAACAAATAACTAAAAATGACAACTAAGAAACTAAGAACATGACTGAATTGCAATTGCATGGCTAACCGCAAAGGAGAATGTCAATAGCATTTTAGGCTTTTTAAACCAAGTCAAGGAAGAGCACAGTATTGCAGTAACTCCAATTGTATACACCCTTTGCACTTCAGTGAAAGAAGATGAAGTCTTCTAACTCTCAGCAAGTGTAGTTCTATGTCCTCGATGACATTGTCCTAAAACATGCTATACTAACAAAACATTCAGTGTTCCTTGTCAAATGAGAAATCATTGGCCACGAAATTCACCACAAAGATTTTAAACATGTTAACTATCTGAACGCAAAAGCCACCAAAGACAAAACTTGCTCTCTGAATCAAATTTGCATTCAATACAAAATTTAGTCATATTCTAGCATCTAAATAAATTAATGCCGAAAGGTTTCAAAACATAAAATGTAAACAAAATCGAGCCTATTGCCCACCTGACAGGTGAAAAGGCTCAGGTTTGGTTTCAAGAATTTTTAGCCCATTCCAAATCTCAGGTTCTGGCCCTAGTTGTGGGTTGAAAAAGACAGCCACAGAAGTCAATATCAAACTAGAGCAAACAAAAAAAGGGAAAAAGGTAAAAGAAAAGAGCATTCAGATTGTAGAAAATCTTAAGCAAGCATAGAACTGGTCAAGGTTAAATTATTTTTCTTATATGCATATGTATATATAAACACCATACACATGCACAGTTGCACATGCATACTTGCTGCAAACACCATTAGAGCATACTTTGTATAATCCCATTTATTTTCAAAACAATATTACATCTTGAAATGCATTATAAAAAGCATCATCGTTGAACAATAAGATTACTATTTAAGTTTGTGCATACATATAGGTCAAGATATAGAGGTACGCATAAATATAATCTTTTAGCACAATGTTAATCCGGATAAATCAAGCACACTTTGTGGAAATGCAGCCCAGGAAGCATCACCTATGAATGTATGGAAGAGTACTTTGAAATTTTAAGATACATCTTAAGTAATAGAACCTGGTAACTTTTATGGATAACACACAAAACTAGAAGCAATAATCCACAATAAATATTCACTGTTAAATATGGATTAGGAAGGGAAAATGACATAGTGCAGCGTAAGCAAAAAGCAAATAAAAAGTACTGCAGAACTAAAAATTCAAAGAACATGTATATAGGTATCCTTCAAAGTTCCACCAATCTGAGCCATGCTATTCAAGATGCATATTTTTCTTCTCTGTGAAAAAGGAATGCGCGAAAAAACAGTAACCACCTTCCAACTTCAGAAAACATAAATGGAGAGTACCAAGAGGCATCAAGAGAAAGCATTGATAGTCTTCCATCTCCCTGGTATTATATCTACTCAAGATCTAAAGTTCATAACAGAAAGGCATTGATTGTCAATCTCTCAGGTACCAAGAGACATGTTTGAGGCACTCCAGGAATATCACAGAATCTCGTCCTTAAAATAGTTAGACTAGGATTTTTTAGCATAAAAGTCATAGATTATCAATCTTTTGCAGGTTTCAACTGATAATGGGAAAAATTGTGCAAATTTTGTAGCAATCCTCTTATTTTAATGGAATTCTCAAGACTTGACAAAACATGGAGAAATTTTGCCAATAACTCTGCATTTCAACATTAATATTGCGTTTAACATGGTCCTATTTGCCAAGATGTTGCATCTTGCTGATATTTTATCAGCAATTCTGCTGACACAAAACAATGCTCTCCACTAACCCACTCTCCCAAGTCATCATGATTGTGCCACATCTGCAGCTGGTAGTGCTTCCTCTAGCAATCAACACCCTTTAGGTCAATCTCTTTGCACCTCGAGGCTTGAGTTGAACACCATCTCCCTTCCAAATGCTAATTGGATCCTGCAACAACTCCTCATAGAGCTTCATTATCTTGGCAGAGTTACCAACAGACAAGGCAAACTTAGTATTACCATTGTGGTCAAGCTTAACACAATGGACAAAGATGTGGATGCACATGTAGAACAAAGCATGCAGTTGCCAACCAGCCAAGAGGGTTTCATGCCTCCAACTGTCAATGGCTGAACCAATGCCATCATAGTTGATGACCTTCATGTTGGGAGCAGTTTGACGAGAGTCACGATGCAACTATAAAAGTTGAGCCAAGGTAGGGGTTGGAGGGGAGAGGAGAGGCTTGAGGTGGTAATAAGAGGAGAGGGTTAGAAAATGAAGATCTTTCTTCCGTACATTCTATCTTTTTGACAGATTTGAAAGAAAGGGAAGGGAGACTAAAGGTCAATTATCCTCCGCAAGATGCCATTAAACTGAAATGAAAAGTATGACACTATTTCCACAATCAACGTTGGCACACAATTTTTGAAACAACATTTTGAAGCCATATATGCTCACCCTAAACAAACTAACATTTCTTTGTTTCCCTTTTTTTTGTTGAAAAGGGGAAGGATGGTTACTGGATGCTCGTTTTATTATTTTCAAACTGATGGTTGTTTTACAAAAATGTTGAGCAAGGGCACGCTACATTATCAACCCACATACTTTCCCCTCTAAACACCACCCTATTCCTCTATGGCCAAAATGAGTAGAGAAACATCTTTTCTCAGGACAATGAATCGGCCTAAATGCCACTTCTAAAACTGTTGGCATATCTGGGTTTTGTTTTTTTTGTTTTTCCCTCAATAACCATACATTAGCAAGAAAAAATTGGACACAAGACTGGGTTCACGACCAACAAGAAACAAGCTATGAAGCACCAAAAGGTTCACAAACTCCAAAAGCACTACTTAAAACTAATAAGGTCTAAGAAGCCCATTCTAACATTAAGCTGAAATAGAAAATTGAAACATTCCTTCGCATACGATCCACATAGATGAAACGCAATGCTTTACTTAATCTTCTTCTTCGGCCTCAGCTGGTTGCTATGCCCGCATTTCTTCTTGCGGCAGTTGACAGCCCTGGGATGCAATCGTGCATAGCATTTGCGGCAGATCATCTTGTCCTGGTTGTACTTCCTGGCGAGCGCCATCAGAGAAGGCTCAATGATTCCACCCCTAAGCCTCAACACCAAATGGAGGGTTGACTCTTTCTGGATGTTGTAATCAGCGAGGGTGCGGCCATCCTCGAGCTGCTTCCCGGCGAAGATCAGCCTCTGCTGGTCCGGAGGGATCCCTTCCTTGTCTTGGATCTTGGCCTTGACATTGTCGATGGTGTCGCTGCTCTCGACCTCGAGGGTCATGGTCTTACCCGTCAGGGTTTTCACGAAGATCTGCATCTTTGCTTTCCTCGTCCCCCTCCGTCTGGAACGATCGAACGAGCGCGACCGCGGAGATGGTGGAAACGAAGATCTGTCAACAAAAAACTACTCGTAAAATCATCCATAGAGTAGACTTCCTCTTTACGCCGATTGGGATAGTGTTATTTCCTGATAAGATTGGAGTGTAATAAATATAAGAATATATTTAATTAATGGTGGTGGGATTATTAATGATTAGTACGTTAATTTTATGAAAAGTGAGAGAAAGTTGGTTGATTTTGATGTGATGTATTATGATTATTAAATAGTATTTTTTTAAGTTATATATAAGAAAAGAGAGTATTAATGAATCTCATATCTCTTGTCTTGTATCCTATGCCTCCCACCTCCAAACCCCCTCCTAACCCCCTCCAATCCCTTATTCCGTTTGAAAGCCCGCAAGCAAATGTAATCTTAGGAAATGCAACTGCTCCCACACTTCCTTTGCAAAAACTAGGGGCGTACATGAGTCGGATTCAACTCGAATCCGACACGATTGAATTGGGTTGGGTTGTGAGTTAAATTGGGTTGGGTTAAGATTTTCTCAACCCGATAAAAAATACGTTGGATTGGGTTTGAGGTATAATAAACCCAACCCAATCTACAACTCGATATATACATATATACAGACACACACACACACATGAGAGTATCCATTCAAATTTTAAAAGAAAAAAGCTACCCTATTTAAACTTGAAAGTAGACAAAAAAAAGCCCAAGAAACTAACATACGCCACTTCCTCAATTTCACTTTTCTCTCTCCTTTTCCTCCATTCTCTCTTCCTCCTCTAGATTAGTGATAGCCACCACCTCCCTTCTCGCCAAAGCCACTGCCACCACCACCACCATCACCATACAGACCACCATCGCCTCATCAACCATCCATTGTCGTCACTACCTTACCCTCTTCCTAGCCTAAGGCTACCACCAGAGATGTTGGCTTGCTATCGTCCACCACCACCACCACATAGCCCACCACCCTTCACCAGCATGTTAGTGAAGGCACACCTCAATCGTTGATTTTGATGATAACAGAACACTTGTTATTTAACATTGGCATTAAGTTTAAGATTTCAAAATAAATGCAAATGGATTCAAGTTTGAAGGAGTTCAAGCTCGTGTCCATGACGGATTGGAGGAGCTTGATAGAGGAGATGGAGCTTCGCTTAGAGCGAGAGCTCGAAAATTCATAAAGATGAAAAATAGGACTTGGATTTATTTTGAATGTCTATCTTGTTCATGTATGTCTCTTTATTTTCTTTGCTTTTTATTTCTTAGATGATTGTTAAAGAGCTGCAAAGTAACATACCATAGTCTTAGGATCACTTACACAACCCTAGGATACTTAGACAATCTCTAATAAACTCAGAAAATTAATATAGAAATCAGACAGCATGATCAGACGTCAAATCTGGACATCAGACGTCTAATTTTGACTTTTAAAATGTCTGACCTTTTGACCAGACATCCAAAAAACTTAGCTAGAAACCTACTCTCTGTCTACCACCTTCAGACGCCAACCACAGTCCAGACATCTTACACGACGTCCAATAATAAGATCGTTGGACTATCAAACCATTATCTTATAAGATTAATTCTTAATCAGACTTACATCTACTTTCAGACGTTCATAGAGCATCCCAAAAGTCTGATAAGTAGACGTTAGGCTAAGATTTAAGCCAAATCACTTTTATTAGACCACATAGCCGTTTGAGCATTAGGAAATCAATTCCTACAGAAAATCCTCTTTCTAGACGTCCTGACACATTGCCAAACATCCAACCTGTCGTATGTGCAACACACTTTAGATCCCTATTTCGATCTTGTGAAAACATGAAGAAACTCATCTTAGAGTTAGATGTCCGATTATATTCCCAAACACCTTAAACTACACTCTTAGATGTCTATTTTGATTCAACACCGTCTAGATGATCAATCCTGCTAGATCAAATGACCGACCATCAGATGAGACAATGACACAAACGTCTAATCATATGACCAGACGTCTGATAACCCTGTCAGAATCATAAATGACCCTGATTTTGGTGGGATTTTCAATCTCTCTTGAGCTTGCTCCCAACTGTGATGACCCAAACCCCGCCAACTGACGAGACCTAAGTCGTCATGTGCTAACACTAGCACAAACACCCACAAGATCGCAGTTATCCAACACATAATCATAAAATATAAACAAAGCCAATAAATAATTCATATTACAAAATTTAAATGAACACAAATTAAATACTAATCGTAAGATTTATTATAGTATGTAAGTCCAAGGAGATGTACAACGGAAATCTCCTAGTGAACTACCAAGTACACCTGAGTACGGAACTCAAAAACACGTCAGTAAAAACTGAGTAGAATAGAAACAAAAACAATAGAGTGCAACAGTAACCAAGCACAAGAGAGAATTGATACTATTAATCCATTTATTAAGCATCTCATTATTCGGTTTCATTTAGTCTATTGGAAGCCCAATTTATTATAGTTTCAAATTATCAATCGATGTCTCGGGGCACGAGAAGATTTCGTGTAACTTCCTGCAGCGCAAGACAAGTATAAGCCACCCTCTTGGTCGAGAAGACCGCTTATACTCATCAAGTCGCTACTTTCCATCACCCTAGGGTCATTACGGAAAGGGGTGGCGACTACATCGTATGGTGTGAACATGTATACGCGCTATGTACGCTGAGCCACAAATAGCCAATGACCCACCTATCGGCCGAAAGAACTACTCCAAACCTCAAGCCCTGCGAATCCGCTATCCCAGTTGGCCGCTAAGCTTAACCAAAGAGTCGTAGGGAGACCAGAAACTCCCTAAACCAGCCCCTGAACCTGGTCTGAAAAGACCTAAAGCTACGGTCGAAAACCCAGCAAGTAACATGGTTGAAAACCATTTATCTATTCCTTTTATTTTTCCCAACATATAGCTATATCTTTCATTTTTATCCATTCAACCATCCTTAATAATTTCACATTATTAATTCCAAAATTAATAATTTTTCACAGTATCTTCCAACTTATCCGTTTCCTGGAATTTCTCAATTTCTGATTGGGGTTCCAATCAATTCATTATTTAACCATCTTGATGATACCAGTTTTAATCAAAACATAAATTCATTTCTTACATGCAATGTTAAGACCATATTCACCAAGCTTAATAATTTTATAATTCATTTCATGAAAATTATCAAATAATTTGTCATTGACTCCTTTTAATCTGGTAGTTAACAATATTATTCTGGTTATACAACTTGATTTTCATCAATATATTTAATATTTCAGTACCCAGAGCAACAAGAAATACATAAACGGGTCCGATCATAGCAAGAGGTAAGAATGCACATTAAACGGTGCAATACGAGAAGAAAATCACTATGTAGATAAACTATATGGAAAAGGAGAAAAACTACTCTACCTAATGTCACCGGAGGGTCACGGTGACTCCAAACCATACGCATAGGGCCTGGGGGCAGTATCCACACCTATCTCGAAATCCGTGCATGCACTGTGGAAATGACCTGATTCAAATGGACCCACGATAGGGTCGGAGATGCCTAATTACGTTTCTAATTTTTCACTAAGGATAACATACTCAAAAATGAAAATAAATCATACCAACGCGTAGTACTCGTCGATACGATTTTAACGGCACCTTATTTGTCAAAATCCGAGCTGCTCGACGCGCCCACGCACGCGCCACACGTCGTGCCCAGATTTGCTCACCCCCGTGCCCGCGCATGCTGCAGCCGCTGATTTTGCCACGCGTCGCACATCTAGCACTCACACTTGCACCCGCACTACTACCGCCATGCATTGCTTGCATGTCACCTGCGGCACGCGCCGCTACCACGCGTCGCGCTCGCGTTGTGTGTCGCCCGCACCTCCACGAAATTTATGGTTGGAAGCCCGCATTTTGCAGAATTATAACCGGGTCCTCGAAAAGAAAATTTTTAAATTTTAAAAAAAAAATCCAAGATTTTCCTCCTCTTTTCCTCTCTTAATTGAGAAGCTTTGAGGCTAATGACGACCCAAGGACCTAAGGGGGTATTTTTATAAGCCTTAGGGGTGGTTGGGATTAGGATTAATAGGATGAAATACCTAAAATACCCCTAGGGTTACGTTCTCCTTACATTTAGGTCATTTTCAACTTATTTTGGCCATATCTTGAGCTATATACCTCAAAATCACACGAAACAAGCGTCACCAGAAAGTTGGCGACGAGAGGAATCCATTGGTATCATATATGGCATCCTTTTGACAACATTTGACTAAGGATTTACTTGAAATATATATTTTTTGGCAATTTAAGGAGGTGCTAACAGCAGCACCGAACCACAACTAGGTTTCCGGGTCCAAATTGACCCGAACCACTTTGAAATGACTCGGAGTCCAGATTTTGGGATGTTACACCAACGGCTACAAGAGGTTTTCAAGGCCTTTCAAAGCTTTCTTAGGACCTCTATAAATAGAGGAGCACCCTTCCTAAGCCAAACACACCTTAAGAAACTACCTTCATACCTTTTGTGTCCAAAAAGAGAAAGATCAAAGAAGAAGTGCTCTTGCTCTCAAGGCTTCCAATCAAGAGCATCGTTACTCTACGCAATCACGCCTAGATTCAGAAACTAGATCCTCTACCAGAGGTAGGGACATCAAACATAATTCCCTCGATCTAGAAAGCTCCCAACTTGGAGCTTAAACCACTTCTAGAGACCCTCAAATATGTTTTCCTTGAGCCCAATAATACGCTCCCTGTCATCATCTCGATTGCTCTATCTAAGATGTAGGAGGGAGCATTGATTGAATGCTTAAGACGACACAAGGAAGCCATTGCTTAGACTATAGCTAACATTAAAGGGGTTGACTCAACTCTCTGCATGCATCACATTTACACAAATGACTTTGTGAAACCCTTCCGAGATATGTAGAGATGGTTAAACCCCAACATGCGGGAAGTGGTGAAGAAGGAAATCTTATGGTTGGATGCAGGGATAATCTACCCCATTTCTGATAGTAAATGAGAGAATCCTATTCATGTGGTGCCCAAAAAGGTCGGATTCACAGTAGAGACCAATGAAAAATGGGAGCAAGTCACCACCTAACCCATAACAGAATGGAGGGAATGCATAGACTACCGTCGCCTAAACACCTCTACTTAGAAAGACCACTTCCCTCTCTACCATTTATTTATCAGATACTAGAGAGATTGGCAGGGAATAAATACTTATGTTTTCTTGATGGATATTCTGGGTACAATCAGATTGCCATCTTTCCAGATGACCAGGAGCCCACTACTTTCACAAGTCCTTATGGCACATTTGCTTTCCGCCGAATGCCATTTGGATTATGTAATGCTCCGAGAACATTTTAGCGGTGTATGATGTCCATCTTTTCGGACATAATTAATGAGTTCATTGTGGTTTTCATGGATGATTTTTCCATATACGACTCGTCATTTGTGTTGGTGCTAGAGCACCACGATCATTTGTTTTGATGATAACAAAACACGTGTTATTTAACATTTGCAATTTGAGTCCTAGATTTCAGGTCAATTGCAAATGTGGACGTGTTTAGACGGAGTTCGAGCTCGCATCCAGGACGGATTGGAGGAGCTTGACGGAAAACAGAGGAGGTTCGCGTGGAGCGAAAGATTGAAGATGGAAGGAAATGAAGAATAGGATAGATTTCCTTCTTTTGTACTTGTTGTATTTTTCGTTTCTTTTGTTGCTCTTTATTTCCTTAGATATTTCATGTTAAAGAGCCTCAAAGAACCCTAACAGTAGTCCTAGGAACACCGGCACAACCCTAGGATACTTAGGTTTTCTGTAGAATACTTAGAAAACCAATATAGGGTTCAAACAGCACTTCCAGACGTCTAATTCCCAAATCAGACGTCTGATAAAGTATTTTAAGACGTCTGACTGTTGTTTCAGACGTCTGATAACTGTTAGGCTGGACATAGTTAGTTCTGTCTGATGAAATCAGACGTCCAGACCTTAGACCAGACGTCTTAGGAGACGTCTGATGACTTTGCCAGACGTCCAATTAGTGGACCGTTGGCTGGCTTAGCATACACTCAAGAATATGACCGTTAGAGCCTTATCAGACGTCCTTAGGCTTTTCCAGACGTCTGATAAATGACCGTTTTGCCTCGGCTGACCCAAAATCTCTTCTCAGAGATTTTCTAGCCGTTGCAACGTTTGGAAATCAATTCCCACAGTAAAAGTAGGTTTCCAGACGTCCATACATAGTGCCAGACGTCCTGTATGTCGTCTGATGGACTTGCGCAAAAACCCTGTTTAGATCTGATCCAAGTCAGGGAGAGACCCGCCCAAAATCAGACGTCTGACCTTTGAATCAGACGTCTTAAAGTGAACTTCCAGACGTCTGATGCTAGAATTAGACGCCTGATAAGCCTGTCAGAACAATGATTGTTCCTGATTTCGGGCTGATTCACTTAGGCTTTGTACCCAACGGCTATAGAAGCTTTTCTAAGCCTTCCAAAGCCTTCCTAAGGCCTCTATAAATAGAGGGGAGCCTTTACACACCTAGACACACAAGAGATACACTTAGAAACACAAGAGACACACTTGGATACACTTAGCTACACACTTCCACACTCTTTGGTGTCCAGAAAAGATCTTGCTCTCTAAGCTCAAGCTCCATCATCCTGAGAGCATCAAGCCTTCGCGCACCCGCTCTCCCGCCGTTGTTCACGAGAGCGACATTGCGCCGTTGCGTGGCTCACGCACCCGCGTCATCCTCGACGCACTCCTTGCAAAGGGGAGTTTCCTTATTCCTATAGAAGCTAGGTTTATAATTACTTTGTTGGCTCTATAGGACCTGTTGTTTTATTTTATCTTTGTCTTTTGGTTGGGTATTCGCTTTGCGAATTCCCGTCTCCTTCGTGGGACAAAATCCTTCTTGTGGAGAGAAGGGGTTGAGGAACGCTACCCTCGTACTTGTAGCGTGGTTGTACTGAGGTTGAATCACCCTCGTTTTAAAGTGATTCGGTTAGTGGATTTGATCAACTAGGTTGATCGGAAAATCCTAACTCGAGAGGGTTAGGTGGTGGTTTTTACCCGGTTTGGGTTTCCACCTAAAAATTCCTGTGTACATTTTGTGATTGCTTATTTTGTGAGATTGTTTATATTTTCAATCCCGCATTTTTTTTTCGTCACGCTGATCTCACCCCCTCCAAGTAGGGAACTTACAATTGGTATCAGAGCAGGTCTTGCGAGATCGGAGTAACACCCGGCAAGAGATCAAATGGAGGGAAGCACATCAGCGATCAAAATTTCCGAGGGGCAGTCCACAACCCGTCCACCCTACTTTGACGGGAACAACTACAGCTACTGGAAGCTGAGGATGAAGACGTGGCTCCAAGCCACTGAATTCGAGGTATGGGGATGTTGCGAAACTCCATACGAGATCCCGAAGCGACCCCAAGGAGGGTACTCGCAGGTGCAGATTCTAGAGCTCTCACTCAACGCAAAGGCAATGAATGCCTTGTACTGCGCATTGAGTCTGAAGGAATTCGAACGAATCCAAGAGTGCACCACCGCCCACGAGATATGGAGGAGGTTGGAAGGCACTCATGAGGATTCCAGCTCGAAGGAAGAAGAAGAAGAAAAAGAAGAAGAAACCACTTGCTTTGGTTTCATGGCCAGAGGAACCAACAGCGACAGCGAAAGTGGAAGCGACGACAGCGACAACGAGGTAAATCTCGATCTTCAAGAAGCATTTAATGAACTTTTTGAGATTAGTAAATCACTTAGGGTAGAAAATAAAAGCATTAAAAAGAACCTTAGTTTTCTTAGAAATGAAAATGATAGGTTAGAAAAATAACTCAAGGACATAGAAACTAGTCCTAAGGATAATAACCTGTTATTAGAAAATCATAACCTCATCAATGAAAATAATAAGTTGATTGAGGAAAATGATAGTCTAAAGTTGGAAATTTCTGATTTAAAGACTAAGATGAATACTATAGAAAAAGAAATTACATGTCTTAGGGAAAATTCTAACAAATTAATCAACAAAGTAGACAAGTTTTATAGCCCTAAGGTTGAGAAAGGATCTCCATCAAGGAGACCTTCTAACAAATCCGGATCCAAGCCCACTTGGATACCGAAAAAAGAATTAGAATCTTGTTTTGTAGGGTTCAGGGATAATTACAACACAAAGGACTGGACCTACAAACTCAAGGCTGGTCAACTCGAGTTGGGAGAACCAAGGAGTAGAACAAGGAGGAGAACAAGAAGACCGACGAGACGGCGAACAAACGACGGACCCGCCGCACGTCGACCACCAGACTGGAGACCGGCTCCGATGCCCGGGCCTCCAAGCTACGGATGAGAGCCCCATCCGATGTGGCATCGACCACCACCATTCGGGCCATTTTATTGGCCATGGTAGGTGAGGTAAAATTCTTAACCCTATCTTTTTATAAGCATTTAGATAGGGGGAGTTAAAAAAAAATGAAAAATGATGAGCTAATTGTCAATTTTTAAGGGGGAGATATAAGGTAGCTAAATTTCCTTTAGTAAAGGGGAGAAAAATAATAGCTATCTTGTTGTTACAAAAAGGGGGAGAATATCACCTTTGTTAAAATAAACTCATAGAAGAGCATGTTTTAAGGGGGAGTTATAGGAAATATAAAACCAATTAAACCTTTTTGATAATGTCGAAAAGGGGGAGGATTTTCTACATTATTATTTACGGTTTTGTCATCATCAAAAAGGGGGAGATTGTTGGTGCTAGAGCACCACGATCATTTGTTTTGATGATAACAAAACACGTGTTATTTAACATTTGCAATTTGAGTCCTAGATTTCAGGTCAATTGCAAATGTGGACGTGTTTAGACGGAGTTCGAGCTCGCATCCAGGACGGATTGGAGGAGCTTGACGGAAAACAGAGGAGGTTCGCGTGGAGCGAAAGATTGAAGATGGAAGGAAATGAAGAATAGGATAGATTTCCTTCTTTTGTACTTGTTGTATTTTTCGTTTCTTTTGTTGCTCTTTATTTCCTTAGATATTTCATGTTAAAGAGCCTCAAAGAACCCTAACAGTAGTCCTAGGAACACCGGCACAACCCTAGGATACTTAGGTTTTCTGTAGAATACTTAGAAAACCAATATAGGGTTCAAACAGCACTTCCAGACGTCTAATTCCCAAATCAGACGTCTGATAAAGTATTTTAAGACGTCTGACTGTTGTTTCAGACGTCTGATAACTGTTAGGCTGGACATAGTTAGTTCTGTCTGATGAAATCAGACGTCCAGACCTTAGACCAGACGTCTTAGGAGACGTCTGATGACTTTGCCAGACGTCCAATTAGTGGACCGTTGGCTGGCTTAGCATACACTCAAGAATATGACCGTTAGAGCCTTATCAGACGTCCTTAGGCTTTTCCAGACGTCTGATAAATGACCGTTTTGCCTCGGCTGACCCAAAATCTCTTCTCAGAGATTTTCTAGCCGTTGCAACGTTTGGAAATCAATTCCCACAGTAAAAGTAGGTTTCCAGACGTCCATACATAGTGCCAGACGTCCTGTATGTCATCTGATGGACTTGCGCAAAAACCCTGTTTAGATCTGATCCAAGTCAGGGAGAGACCCGCCCAAAATCAGACGTCTGACCTTTGAATCAGACGTCTTAAAGTGAACTTCCAGACGTCTGATGCTAGAATTAGACGCCTGATAAGCCTGTCAGAACAATGATTGTTCCTGATTTCGGGCTGATTCACTTGGGCTTTGTACCCAACGGCTATAGAAGCTTTTCTAAGCCTTCCAAAGCCTTCCTAAGGCCTCTATAAATAAAGGGGAGCCTTTACACACCTAGACACACAAGAGATACACTTAGAAACACAAGAGACACACTTGGATACACTTAGCTACACACTTCCACACTCTTTGGTGTCCAGAAAAGATCTTGCTCTCTAAGCTCAAGCTCCATCATCCTGAGAGCATTAAGCCTTCGCGCACCCGCTCTCCCGCCGTTGTTCACGAGAGCGACATTGCGCCGTTGCGTGGCTCACGCACCCGCGTCATCCTCGACGCACTCCTTGCAAAGGGGAGTTTCCTTATTCCTATAGAAGCTAGGTTCTTAATTACTTTGTTGGCTCTATAGGACCTGTTGTTTTATTTTACCTTTGTTATTTTGGTTGGGTATTCGCTTTGCGAATTCCCGTCTCCTTCGTGGGACAAAATCCTTCTCGTGGAGAGAAGGGGTTGAGGAACGCTACCCTCGTACTTGTAGCGTGGTTGTATTGAGGTTGAATCACCCTCGTTTTAAAGTGATTCGTTTAGTGGATTTGATCAACTAGGTTGATCGGAAAATCCTAACTCGAGAGGGTTAGGTGGTGGTTTTTACCCGGTTTGGGTTTCCACCTAAAAATACTTTGTGTACTTTGTGTGATTGTCTTTCTGTGTGATTGTTTATTGCTTTATATTATTTCCGCAAATTATTACGTCACCCCTCCTGGTAGGTTTATAATTACTTTGTTGGCTCTATAGGACTGTTGTTTTATTTTATCTTTGTCTTTTGGTTGGGTGTTCGCTTTGCGAATTCCCGTCTCCTTCGTGGGACAAAATCCTTCTCGTGGAGAGAAGGGGTTGAGGAACGCTACCCTCGTACTTGTAGCGTGGTTGTACTGAGGTTGAATCACCCTCGTTTTAAAGTGATTCGGTTAGTGGATTTGATCAACTAGGTTGATCGGAAAATCCTAACTCGAGAGGGTTAGGTGGTGGTTTTTACCCGGTTTGGGTTTCCACCTAAAAATTCCTGTGTACATTTTGTGATTGCTTATTTTGTGAGATTGTTTATATTTTCAATTCCGCATTTTTTTTTCGTCACGCTGATCTCACCCCCCCCAAGTAGGGAACTTACAATTTGACCACTGTCTCTCTCATTTAGAAAAAGTTACTCACCCGCTACGAAGAGACAGGATTGGTGCTCAGCTGGGAGAAAAGTCATTTTATGGTCCAATAGGGCATTGTTCTTGGGCATGTAGTGTCCGAGCAAGGTTTAGAAGTGGATAAAGCCAATGTTGCATCCATTCAAAGCTTCCACCGCCCACCAATGTCAAGTAGATCCGATCATTCCTGGACCATGCTATTTTTTATAAGCGCTTCATTAAAGACTTCAGCAAGATTTCTAGGCCACTTTGAGAATTACTGGATGTAACGAACGCACGCCCCAGACGTCGAACCAGACGTCTGGGGTCACTTCCAGACGTCTGACCAGACGTCTGGGATCATTTCCAGACGTCTGAAAATCGGTTATTTTCGATACGCGCGGGTCGTCTGCGTGCCTGAGCACGCAGACCGCATATTCGCTTCTGCGACTGCAGATTCTCGCCGCTGCAGTCTCTCTCTCTCCTCGCGCGGCCTTAAAAGGCCACGCGCTCTCTCCCGTCACCTCCACCCCTTTCCTCTTCTCCTTCCAGTGCGCGAGAGCGAGCGCGAGAGCGGGCGCGGGGTTGCTGCGGCGGCGACGGCCGCAGTGAGCGCGGAGGGGGTGTTGCGTGCGAGAGCGGCACTCAGCCGTGAGGGCGAGCTCGCCGGGGCTACCAGGGCCGGCCGGCGGGGAGCGCAGCGGGCGCGGAATGACGCGGGAGGCCTGCTGTGGCTCGAGCAGCAGGCGCACGAGGTGCGACGCGGGCGGCGTCGCGAGCGGAGGGCGAGTTGCGCCCTGGTTCTGGAAAAATTTCCAGAATCAGACATCTGTGCTGATAGCCAGACGGCGAGGTCGACGTCTGGAAGACTGTCCAGATGTCTGAAAGGTGAGTTTTCCGTCTTCTTCCTTCTTGTCGACTGACCATACTGAGGGAGGGAGATGGGTGTGCGCAGGCTCGGTGATTCGCCATCCAACGCGAATCAGACGTCTGGCTGTAGTACCAGACGGCAGGAGTGACCTCCAGACGTTCAGTGTGACCATTGGACGACTGGGAACTAGGCCAGACGTCCCGCAGGCTTCTGGACGTCTGAGAAACCACGCAGAACAAGGTAATTCTCCGATCCACTTTTTAAGACGTCTGGAAGAAGTTCCAGACGTCTGATTTTGCACAGTGTCATCGTTTTCGACCCGTTGAGGGCTCGTTCGGGTTCCGTTTTCCGCATTTCGAGTTGCGTTCTTTCCGGAATTAAATCCTCTACCAGTCTACAGTAGCTATACACTGTTTTGAGACACTCCTTGTGTTTGATCCTTGTGATAGGACCTCATTCCGTTGCAGTCTTGGGGGTCGCGGAGGCACGCGGGATTCCCGATCACGCCCCCATTACTCCCGTCGTACCTGGTAGAGTGGCTTTTAAGTATAACCTGTTAAATTGTGGAATCATAAATAGAACCTAGGACATTGCATGAATCCTAGGAATGAGAAACAGATTGAATGTTAGATCCTAGGTGTTGCATGAATCCTAGGGCTGAAAAACTAGATTGTATGATAGATCCTAGGATACGGCATGAATCCTAGGACGGGAAAACTAGTGGAACAGATGAATACTGCAGTATTGGAAAAATGGAAAGGAACAAATAGCTGCTTGTAATCAAATTAACAGCTGCCTGTTGAATAAATAAACGTGTTTGAGAACATGGATTGTGATAACGTGAAACTGGAAGGTGAAACTTAGACGTTCTGAGCTGGAACCCTACGGGGAAGTAGGAGTAGAACTCCTGGAAAGTGAATGGAATAGTATTGGGGAAGTGAGCTGACCCTTGAGTATGGAGTACCAAGGAGAGCGACTGTCCCCCTGTTTAGTGCAGAGCGGAGCCATCCGCCCCAAGGACCTGGGGTTAGGACTGGCCACTCTGTACCGACTTGCTGGCCCTCGCGTACGTAGTACCGAGGAGAGCTACTAGTGTAGGGAGGTACTAGCTACCCCACGGGCCCCGGGGTTCTGCTAGCCTCCCACACCGACTTGTTTGGCCCGCTGGGGAAAACCAGGGTAGTCAGGCGAGGGTGCGCGGACTGTGGAGGGGCAAGGCCCCTGTTTAGTTACTGTGGAGGGGTTGGACCCCTGTTACTGAGAGGGCTCTGCCCTGTACTGGTTCCGTGCTGTGCTTTGGGCGCACCCGTTAACGGAAACGACTGACCGCGTGCCAGTGCGGGTTAGCTACCCGTGCGTTTACCGCGTGTGCTGTAGTCACCGTTACGTCTGTCAGTGACCTTGGGGTGGTTGACTGAGAGTAGGATCACCACGGGGGACTCTCCCGGCCAGGAGAGCACCACGTGCTACTTCTACTGTTCGGAAAAGACTGCAATCAAGATCGTTCCCACGAGGAACATTCGAGATCAAGTGAAAGATCTGAGAAATAGATAAATCGTGAGATAATTGAAAGACTTAAATAAAGAAAGTAATAGAACTTAACAGCTACTGTACACTCTACTGTTTCTTTAGTTTTAGTTGCCACTCTACTCAGTGTTTTGCTGACGTGTTACACTCGTTACCTTTCAGGACCAGGTGTTGAGCAGCCAGGGTCAGCGGCTGCAGAGGACACTGGGCCGAGTAGGGTCTAGTAGAGTTACCACTGTTTCTTGTACCTCTTTTTGTTCCGTTATAGTGAGTAGTTCTTTTTTCCGCTGTACTTTTCTTTACCTGCAGTTCACATTTAGTTATGAATGTTGTTCTACTGTTGTGGTGGTATATACTGTAGTAGTTTCTTTCCTTGCTGTTGTATTTTCTTACTGTTAGTTATATTCATGTTGAATGTGGTTTATTTTACTGCTCTTTTGGTTACTTCCTCGTTGGACGACTAGGTCTTGGGATTAGTTGGGTCGGTCCAGTTCTCGTGTCTCGTAGGGGCTCGGGAACCGGGTCGTTACACTGGAGAAGGACCCTGCCTTCGTTTTTGATACCTAGTGTACTGAGGCCTTCCAAGTCTTGAAGCAGGCCTTCATAACCGTGTCTATCCTGCAAGCACCTGATTGGACCCTCCCATTTGAGTTGATGTGTGATGCTTCGGATTTTGTCGTGGGAGCGGTTCTTGGTTAGAGGGTTGATAAAAAGCATCATGTGTTGTACTATGCTAACAAGACCCTTATTGATCCACAGCAAAACTACATTGTGGCTGAAAAAGAACTTCTTGTAGTAGTATTTGCTCTGGAGAAGTTTTGGTCTTATCTTCTAGGAACCAAGATTGTGGTATATACTGATCATTCGGCCTTGAAGCATTTGCTCGCTAAGAAGGACACCAAACCTAGGCTGATTAGATGGATTCTGTTAGTATAGGAGTTCGACCTTGATATCTGTGACAAGAAAGGAGTCAAAAATGTAGTCACCGATCATTTATCCAGGGTCCTAGTTGAGTCTTCAACCCTGTCAGGAGACAATCATGATACCTTTCCTGACGAAATAGTAATGGCGGTATAACTAACGACACCTTGGTATGTTGATGTCGTCAACTGCTTGGTCACTAGCAAAACCCCCAGTACGTGGAATAAACAAGGTTCGGGGGGCATGTCTTCATTATCAAAAGACTGAAACAATCGAGAATCCAAATGAGATGCCCAAGTAACTTATTCTTCTAGTCGAGATATTTGACGTCTGTGGCATAGATTTCATGGACCCCTTCACGTCCTCTCACAGCTATGAATATATCCTCGTGGCAGTTGATTATGTGTTAAAGTGGATAGAGGCTATTCTGACTAGGACCAACGATCACTCTGTGGTCTTGACTTTCGCTAAGGCTAATATCATTTCCCGATTTGGCTGCCCGAGGATGATCGTTAGTAATGGGGGACCTCATTTCAGGAATACACACTTCACCCGTCTACTCAAAAGTCTTGGTGTCACCCACAAGGTGGCCACCCCGTATCACTCGCAAACGAGTGAACAGGTTGAAGTGTCCAATAGGGAGATAAACGAATTCTAGAGAAAACTGTAAGACCCAACAGGAAAGATTGGTCGAAGAAACTTAATGATGCACTGTGGGCTTATAGAACTGCTTATAAGACCCCCTTGGGTATGTCTCCCTTCTGTATAGTGTATGGCAAGGCCTGCCATTTGCCTAATGAGATTGAGCATAGAGCTTATTAGGCTATTAAGAATGTCAACATGGAACTCGAGAGTGCAAGCAAAGTGTGCGTATTGGAACTAACTGAGCTTGAAGAATTGAGTAATGAGGCTTATGAGACTACTTAAGCTTACAAAGAACACACTAAAGTCTTCCAAAATAAACACATCCTCCGCAAAACCTTTGAGCCCAACCAATGGGTCTGACTACTCAATTTTAGACTCAAGCTATTCACTGGAAAACTCAAGTCCCGTTGGGATGGGCCATACTCTGTTAATCGATTTTCTGTGATAATTGTCAAACAATCACAATAAAACACGGTTGACGGGTTTTTATTCTCAGCAACGGTGGCAAAAATATGATTGTTGACTTTTGATTCGTACTAAAAATGTTGTTTAAATATCTTTTAATTGTAGTATAAATATCACGAATGCAAACCGATGTCGCGTCAATTTTATTTATTTATAATTTTTAGTGGTTTGTTTCCAGGTTATTCACTGGGAGGCAGTTATTGATATACATCACTCTTTAAATCCAAAAAATTCTTTTAATCCAAAAATGTTGATTTTATTTACAAAATGAATGAATGAATTAATGAATGAAGAATTGAGTTAATTATTTACGAAAGAATCAGTTAATACACATTATAATGACTGAAATCATATGCACACAAACAAATATCAAAACTATATATAATTGCTCTATGTTAGTTATATACAACTAATATAAGTAATACCTAGGTATAGGTAAAAAAATAGTTAATAATATTTACTATACTAAATTATATTAACGTACTAATGTCTATAGTAACATATATTATATTTACAGTGACATATGTATACGTCACTATAGTCTTAGTAAACTATATACATAACTTTACGGCAAAAAGAGATATCTATACTAACATATATAGCTATGTACAGTAACAAATGAATCTATCACTGAAGCTCTAGTTTATTTATATACATAAGACCTCCAACAATAATATACTACTCTACTTATATATTACAGTATACGTTATTTATTTGTATACATATACTTATTTAATTACATTATTTATATACATATGTATTTATACACTTATACATATATACATGCACACAACACACACAGCAAGCACACAGGCACCATGTGTTCAACACTTAGCCGCAGGAGAGGCTCTCTTTTCTCTTCTTTTACACTTAGTCATTTTTAGGTCTTGACACCTTCAGACCGGTTCAACACTCCTCAACCCAAAAATTGGGCCTTTTAATGGGTGGGTAGCTTTTTCGAGGGATACACAGCACCCTCATAGATGAGACCAGACCTTTACTAGGGCAACCCTAGTTTTTATTTAGGTGTATTCTATCCGATTTTAGGCTTGTTATTGGTCCCACATAGGCCCAGCTACAATGCATGGCCTTGGCCCTAGCACTGTACACAAATGTCTCAATATGCTCAAATATGCTCCTGTATGGGTAATAGGTATGGTATGTGTGAACCCGGCGCATACGACAACTAAACATCCAACATCATGAGTTACTTAAGTACCACACCGCGCGCTCTTCAGCGCACGATGTGGCACTAATGCCAATGTCAATTGGCGCTGCTATCAGTGCTTCGTGCGTGTCTAATTTGATAATTTTGGCCATTGATTTGAGGGTCATAATTTAATCTACATTAAAATTAAATTATGCCATCATAAAGTCCTTATATAAGGTTACATAATTATGTAATTAGTTTACATAAATAAGTTATTTAAATATATAATAAAATTAGCCAAAGTTTACAGTTTATACATATTAATTTAAAGTTTAATTTGTTAATTAACATATAAATTAGTGACTTAATTACAACATTGGATTTATACAGAGTTAATATACACAATAAAATATTTATTACACATTTTTATTATATGTAATAAACTTTATTTTGATTTATATACAATTAAATACATGTTTTAGATAATTTTACATATAAATAAACTATAAATACTATAATACAATATAAATATAATATAAATGAGTTGAAAACACTTAATATAATATAATACAAGTATACAATATAATTTATTTCAGTATTAACTTAAATTACTGATTTATTTTATTTTAACTTAATAAATTACCTAATTAACTTGATAACTTAATTATTTACTGTAAATATATAACTAAATTAAATTAAAAGTATTATAATATTCATATTATATATATAAATATGTATGTACATTATTAGCTACAATTATGTACATTTGAATAAGTTTATATAATTACTTAGTTTATTATGCATTTAAGTTATTATAAATTAACAGATAGTAATACAATAAGATTATATATACATTAATTTATTATAAATACTTAATTTAATATATATAATACATATATAAGATAAATATATACATTATGTACATATTATACATTATATACACTTATCTTGGATTTAAATTATATATACAAGTATATAGGGTATTTTTAGGTATTTTTAATATTTTTATGATGTTTATTATTTTTATAGGTTTAGTAGAGGTAGGGGATGAGAGCGAAAGCGTGAGATGAGAGAGAGAGAATTCTTTTTGTGATTTTTTATGTTTTGATCTTTTATTAAGTTCCATGACAAATTGACCTATCAGGTGGTGTCTTTTACCAAGCCAGGGATTCAGATTACCTTGAAACATGGCATATACTTAGAAAAATATCTGATCTTACTCAAGATAGATTTATTTTATTTTTTTTGACTTTTTTAATATTTTTATTTATTTACAAATAAGCCAAATTTTAGGCCTTAAAAGGGTTTTCAAAGTGAAACCTAAGGCTCTAAAATGGGTTTGAATGGCTGGAGTGGAAGTTTCAACACTCAAAACTATCCATACATCTTCTCACAATAGATCTAAACATTAAAACATGCATTTATACTTCAATTTCACTAAAATCATCATTTGGATAGTTAATTCATGAATGTAGTTGACAAAAGACTTTCCAACTGAATTTACAAGCAATTTGGACAGAATTAAAGTCAGATTCAGGTACATGAATGCTTATACATGAAACCCTATCATTACAAAGCAAGTCAACTTCAATTGATCCTCAAATCCTCCAAAAATCCACATGAATTGAATCCTTTTCCAACCAAAACAGTGGCTGAATTGCTATAGCAGCAGTTGCTGCTACTGTTGTTGCTATGATCAGCAGCTTATGCTGTTGTTCTTACTACCAAACAAATGCAGCAGCTGTGTAACTGCTGCCCTTTGAAAACCCAGCAACTGTTATTGCTCTTGTCGATTGAAATCAACCCAGATCAGACCTAAGAAAGTCTAATCTAAGGCAAAAAATTCCCAAAACCACTTTTGGTAGATCAAATCTGCTCAAAATCCTTTGAAACAAAAAATCTTCATATTGGAATAGTCACAACTAGTGATTAGAAGGTCTAAAATCCTCTCAAAACCACATCAAGGGTTTGATAACCCTTAAAACTATAATATGGTCTTCACTTCACACTATAGATAGTAAGTAAATGACCATAATAGACATTAAAATCGAATCAAATTATTTCTAGACCTTCATTAAACCATTTCAAATCTCATTCAACTTCTGCATTTCAGATTTAAGCCATTCTTGAATTCAGAAATCATTTTGAGGTGAAAATTAAATGTTGCCCTGATTAGGTTGTTGCTATGGATATCACACTGACCTGATCACCTGATCATCTTGAACACCATTGATTGGTGTTCAAGGTGATCTAGTAATCATCTCAGAATCTGCCGAGTCCTTGTTCAACCTCAAATCAGTATCACTGATTATCCTTGGTCAATCTATCCAAAATAAAGCTCAAATTGAGTGCATGCTCATCCACAAATTCAAAACCAAATCCAAAACCTTGGATTCATTGCATTACACCCAATTAAGCAATTAAAAACCTCAAACAACTCGATTGAATACATTATAACCCAAATCGACACCAAATCTTGTGATTGGGCTTAAAATCCAAATACAAATACATCGAGCAAATCTGATACATTTGAATCCAAATTGGGGGTCTTTGTGAATTTATGATACAAATGGGAGACCCCCAGAGTGAATTTTGTTGCAAATTTAGATCTAGAAGCCAAGGCTTCAGATCTAAATTTGACCTTGATAGATGGGTGGATGATGAATAGACTGCGAAGGAAAATCAGAAATGAATTGCGATGCATAGGGAAAGCTGTATGAGTCGAAATGGAGGTGGAAAAACACTTCTCTGATCTGAATTGATCACAGAATGCGAGATTGAATCTAAGCTACTCTACTCCTAAGGTACACTAATCCATCATCCAAATTTGATCTCTAACTACAACTACTAACCTAAAGTACACTAGCTAACACTGCAACTAATCTAGAAAATAGGAAAACCACATTAGGAAAGCAATAAATCTAGCTAAAGTAAGAAGGTGCCAATGACAAAGAAAGGGGAGAAGACCCTTCAAGTAACAAGGGATGTGTCCAAGAGCCAATGGCCGGTGGCTGGAGGCAATCGACGGAGGGAGAGAAACCCACTCTGTCACCGTGGGCGATGAAAGGGGGTGGAAGCTAAGGGAATGGATCGAAAGGAACCACTCAAGGGGTAGTGTAAAGACCCATTCTGATTTGAGCCTTTTAAGACGTCTAGATTGTCTGTCAGACATCTGGGCCCCTTCCAAGACATCTGGAAATTAAAAAACCTGTACTCATAATTGCTTTCTGCACGCAAGTAGCGCGCAGTTCGTCTCTCTCACCTCTCTTCTCCTTTTTCCCCCCTCGCCGAACCCTAACCCCTTGCCTATAAGAGCACCCCCCTTCCTCTTCTCTCCACTCCACCACCACCACCACCTTGCTCCCCACTCCACTACCATGAGTGAGGCACGTGAGAGAGAGGGAGTGAGAGCGAGGAGGAGAGGATGTGAGGAGGAGGAGAAGGCCAAGGTCGCGAGATCGTGGTGGCTCGCCGGAGTGTTGCACGGCCACCGCAGCGCGTGCGGGAGGAGGAGAGCGTCGGGGCATCATCCCTTACTTCCTGCAGTAGGTGGAGCTGTAGGAGAGCAGGAGGAGCCGTGGCGGAGCGCGGCGAGAGAAGCGGGAGCGCGGTCTGATACTGGAGAATTTCTCGCATCAGACATCTGGAGTGCCTTCCGGATGACAAGCTGGACATTTGGCGACAACACCGGACATCTGAAAGCGGGTATTCGTGCAGGTACGTCTTCCTCACGGTTACGGCCATGCAGGCTGCACCGCAGAGGCGATTTGCTGGGCTAAAAAGGGTTGTGTTGCTCTGTCGTGCACAGGAGCAACTTTGGGAAGGCATGCGGCGTGCCCTCCCATGCTTTTCGAATGTCTGGACAGCTGGCCAGGCGACCGGAGGCATTCCTAGACGACCAGAGGACTAGTCAGACGTCTGGAGCTGGGTCCAGACGGTCGAGGAGGATTCTTGGACGTCTGAGTTTACTGCAGGACCTAAGGTGAGACTCTATTGACATTTAAGACGTCTAGACTTTATCCCAGACATCTGATTTGGGTCTACAGACTTATTTTTGACCCGTTTAGGGTCCGATCGGGATCCATTTTACGCAAACGAAATATCTGTGGTTTCCTTGTGAGTTCCTCTATATGTTAGAAACCTTTATATACTATTCTGAACGTTCCATTGTGATGTGTTCCTTGGTATAGGACTTCAACCTGTTGCGTGTTTGGGGCTTGTAGAGGCACGTGGGCCTGCAGTTCGAGCCCCCAGTACTCCCGGATTATCTGGTAGAGTGGTTTTCCCCTGTTTTGTTTATAAAACATGAATGCAGCCATGAAAATTAGATAACTAGAAACTTAGGATGTGGCATGAATCCTAGGACGAGAAATAGTTGCACTATTTGTGTGTGTGATTGAAATTGTATTCATAAATGAATGAGCTGAATTGTTAGCAATTGCCTGTTAATAAATACGAGCTGCCTGTTCGAATATGAAATGCCTGAGATAACTAGACAGTTACCTATGATATCACTTGTTGCATATGTTAATTGTGGAAATACGAGTTGCATGTGTATAATACAAGAATGGAATTGTGAATGATGAAACCTGGTGTGGAATAATATGGTGAATATGAGCATGAACCCTACGGAGAGTTAGGAGTAGAGCTCCTGTGGATGAATGGAAAGATCTGGAAATGTGAGTGGGAAGTGTGCTGGCCCTTGAGTATGTGGTATCAAGGAGAGTGACTGTCCCCTGTTTAGTGTAGAGCGAAGCTAGCCGCCCTTGGGTTGGGACCCGGGGTTAGGATTGGCCACTCTACACCGACTTCTGTTGGCCCTCGCGTACACAGTACCGGGGAGAGCTACTAGTGTAGGGAGGAGCTAGGCACCCCACGGGGCTCGAGGTTCAGCTAGCCACCCTACACTGACTAGTTAGGCCCACTGAGCAAACCGGCATAGTCAGATGAGGGTGCGCGGACTGTGGAGGGGCGAGACTCCTGTTTGGTTCTGAGGGGCTAAACCCTTGTTTCTGAGCGGGCTAGGCCCTATACTGTTCCGTACTGTACTTTGGGTGTACCCGCTAGCAGAAACAACTTATTGCATGCCAGTGCGGGGTAGCTACCCGTGTGCTTATCGTGCGTGCCGTAATCACCGCTACGTTTGTCTGTGACCTCAGGGTGGTTGAATGAGTGTAGGATTAGCACGGGGGACTCTATCGGCCAGGAGAGCACCATGTGTGCCCTCTACTCTTTGGAAAAGACTGCAATCAAAATCATTCCCATGAGGAACATGCGAGATCAAGAAAGAATCTGAAAGTAAACCAATGGAGTGAAAATGAATTACTTGTAAAATAAAATAATTGGAAAAGATAAATTTACCTGCTAGCTTTTACTGCTTTAGATATTTTGGTTACCACTCTACTCAGCATTCGCTGACTCCATTTTCTCATAACCCTTTACAGGTCCAAGAGTTGAGCAGCCCGAGTTACCGGCTTTAGAGGGTGCTGGGCCCAGTCAAGCCCAGCAGTAGTTTCGTACTATTGTTGTACTCTCTTTTGCTATAATGAGTTTCAGACTTGTTTACTGTTCCTGTTACTGTACTTTTGTTCTACTTTCCTGTTGTTGTGGTGGTATGTACTGGCTAGTAGCTTTTACTTCCTTTACTGCTTGTACGCTTTTACTGTTAGTTACATTGCATAGTGAATGTGGTTTATTTTCCTTCTTTTCGGTTATTTCCTGTTAGACGACTTGGTCTCGGAATTAGTCGAGTCGAGCCGGTCTCGGGTCTTGTAGGGATTCGAAAATCGGGTCGTAACAGGTAGGGAGCTGGTTAGGCATTCGAGTGAGCTCAATGAGGTCCTTAAGTAGACGTGCGAGTGATTCCAAACACTACATTGGTGAGATTAGGCAACTAGGGCTTCAATGGTGATATGGAAGGAAGAGGGGCACGCGAAGCTCCAAATCAAATCGTGGTCGTAAGATCAGATCTGGCACACGAGGTGATCACATGCGCGAAGGTGCATCAAAATGGAATTTGGTTTGGCCATTGGATCAAGGACTCATGCAATGGACGGTCGTGATCTCGTGAGTTCTTACGAGTGAACAATGCATCCAGAGGTGCATCGCAATTGCAGCTCTTTTGGAAAAATTACGGAGAAGCCCATGGAGTGAAACAGTAGAAGATTTGCAAGCAAACCCATCAGTGGCAAGGAATGATATCAGAGTAGTCCCTAGCTCTTGTGAGTAGGTCCTCGACGGCTAACAAACTAGTCCTTGAAGGATTAAATGTGAATAAATGTAAATGAAATAAGGACCTAGATGTGATATCATGAATGCGAGGTCCTAATGATGTCCAAATGCTACCCAATTTTTATTGAATCTTAATTGAACTTTTAGGAAGTTAATTTCACTTTTGATTTGTACTTTTGAACTCAAATGTTTGTTCAATTTGCAATTGGATCATCAATTTACCTTAATGAATAGAATATCTCATTTTATTACCTAATTTCGCATTTTTAGCACAAATTGGATGTTTTAGGTTATTTCTGTTATTTTCGACACTTAACACATTTCTTATGTTAATTCTGTAGTGTTTAACCTAGTTTCTAACTTAACTTGGGCATTTTAACTATGATGAGATACACCTCATCAACTGTCACGCAGGTGTTCCTGCATAGTGCAGTTGAAATACAAAATCTCTCATCTGGTGAGACTTTCAAGGTAAACGGCCAACATTTGAAACTGTATGTCACTCTTTCTGATGGGTATTGGACACCCACAGATTGGAGGAGCCTTAGCTCCAAACACTCCACCTCAGGTAATATCTTTCCTTGCTTTTGCTTTTCAATGAGGACATTGTCAGATCTGGGCATAGGGGCATATAACCTGAGATTGTACATAGCATTTATACATATTTTTGCATGCATGCAGTTAGGACTTTTATTGCATCAAAAAAAGAAAAAAAATAAAGAGAGATGAAAGGAGGATGAGAGAAGGAGGGAGATGAAATCCTTGTGAGCCGAAGTGCAAAAATTATTGAGAAAAGGTCAATAAACAAAGAAAGAATCATGTTAGTCCCAACATTTGATTATGGAAGAGCGACTTAACTTTTAGGTTGGATCGGATGATAAATTAAGCCTTGAAGTGCTAAATAAAAGGTGCTAAGTAAGGGATATCGACTTTAGGCCTCTTGGGTCTGTTTTATGGCTTAAACACTCACGTATTTGTTAAGATCTGGACTATTCCTCAAGTCTAAGGCTTAGGGAGTATTCAACCCTGTTACCTACCCTCTTGTTTGCGGGACTTGGTAACCTAGGCACCCAAAAATATCACACACCGATCTAGTTCAGTGCGCATAATGAAGAATAATGCCAAAAAAAGTGTCTATTATGAAAATGTTTTCCCGGAAATTTAACTTAGGAGCAGCTGACCCTGGCTGCTCAACACCTGGTCCTGAAAAGTAACGAGTGTAACACGTCAGCGAAATGTTGAGTAGAGTGGAAGCTAAACTAAAGAAGCAGTAAAGTGTACAGTAGCTGTTTTATTTTCTTTCTTTCTTTATTTCCATCTTTCTATTGTTTCACAATTATTTATTTCTCAGATCCTTTACTTGATCTCGAATGTTCCTCGTGGGAACGATCTTGATTGCAGTCTTTTCCGAAAAGTAGAAGTAACACGTGGTGCTCTCCTGGCCGAGAGAGTCCCCCGTGGTGGTCCTACCTTCCCGGTCAACCACCCCAAGGTCACTGACAGATGTAACGATGACTACGGCACGCGCGATAAACGCACGGGTAGCTACCCCGCACTGGCACGCGGTCAGTCGTTTCCGTTAACGGGTGCGTCCAAAGCACATCAAGGAACCAGTATAGGGCAGAGCCCTCTCAGTAACAGGGGTCCAGCCCCTCCACAGTAACCAAACCGGGGTCTCGCCCCTCCACAGTCCGCGCACCCTCTCCTGACTACCCTGGTTTGCCCAGTGGGCCTAACAAGTCGGTGTAGGAGGCTAGCAGAACCCCGGGGCCCGTGGGGTAGCAAATGCTCTCCCTACACTAGTAGCTCTCCTCGGTACTACGTACGCGAGGACCAGCAAGTTGGTACAAAGTGGCCAGTCCTAACCCCGGGTCCTTGGGGCAGCTGGCTCCGCTCTGCACTAAGAGGTAACAGGTGCTTCCCCTGGCACTACGTACCCAAGGGACAACACACTTCCACATCCTTCCTTTTCAGTTCCATTTCATTCTCTTTCCAGGAGTTCTACTCCTAATTCCCCGTAGGGTTCCAGCTCTTTTAACTCAGCACATTCAGGTTTCACCATTCCAGTTTCACGTTCATATAACCCATATTCTCAATCAGGTGCATTTATTCATAACAGGCATCTGTTAAATCAATTTACAGGCAGCTATTATTTCCTTTCCACATTTTCCAAGACTTCAATATCTATATTTATATCACTAGTTTTCCAGTCCTAGGATTCATGTCGTACCCTAGGATCTATCATTCAATCTAGTTTTCCAGCCCTAGGATTCATGCAATACCCTAGGATCTATCATTCAATCTGGTTTCTCATTCCTAGGATTCATGCAATGCCCTAGGTTCTATTAATTGTTCCATAATTGTAACAAATTATGTTAAAAATTTTAAAGCCACTCTACCAGCGAAACCGGGAGTACTAGGGGAGTGGTCGGCAATCCCGCGCGCCTCCGCAACTCCCAAGACTGCAACGGGATGGGGTCCTAACACAAGGATCAATCACAAGGAGTTTCTCAGAACAGTATACAAATACTGTAAACGGGTAGAGGAATCTATTCTGGAAAGAATGCAACTCGAAATGTGGAAAACGGACTCCGAACGGGTCCTAAACGGGTCGAAAACGACGAAACAGTCTAAAATCAGACGTCTGGAACCTCTTCCAGACGTCTTAAAATGTGGGTCAGATGGTACCTTTGTTCTGCATAATCTCTCAGACGTCCAGAAGCCTGCGGGGGCATCTGGCCTCGTTCCCAGACGTCCGATGGTCACTCAGGACGTCTGGATGTCCTTCCCGTCGTCTCGCACTGCGGCCAGACGTCTGATTCGCGTTGGATGCGAATCTCAGAGACTGCACGTACCCACTCATCGTTCATAGTACAACGGTCGCAGAAAAGGACGAAGGACGGAAAAATAACTTATTTGCCAGACGTATGGACAGTCCTCCAGACGTCTTCACCGTCGTCTGGTTGGAAGCCCAGATGTCTGATTCTGGAAAAACTTCCAGAATCAGAGCTCGACGCTCTCTCCGCCCGCGACGCACGGCCGCGCCTCGTCCGTCTGCTACTCGAGCTGCAGCAGCCCTCCCGCGTCACTCCGCGCCCGCTACTCCCCCGCCGGCCGGCTCCAGCTGCCCCAGCAAGCTCGAGCCCTCACGGCTGAGCATCTCCTCCCTCGCGCGACCCTCCTCCCGCAACTCGCCATGGCTGCCGCTGCCGCCGCTCGCTCGCGCTCGCACTCTCGCATCGGCTGGAAGAAGAAGAAGAAGGGAGCGAAGGAGATGAGAGTGAGGGAGTGGGCGAGGGCCCTTTTAAAGCCACGCGGGGAGAGAGAGAGAGGGGGGGCAGCGCTGTGCCTGCAGAGGAGAGAGGGGAAAAGAGGCGTCGCAGGCCTACATGTGCAGGCACGTAGAGGAAATCGCGCGTGCCGCAGAAATCAAAATCCCAGACGTCTGGAAGGGGTTCCAGACGTCTGGGCCACCTCCCAGACGTCTTAAAAGACGTCTTAAAGCCGCGTTCGTAACATCATCTCCTCGATACTTGTCTCTTAGGATATCTAAATATCCTAGGGCACGAAAGCACCTTGTGCTAGTTCAAATAGCTTGATTGGCATTATCCCAAAATATCAATTACTAGGGTTTGAATTCAACTACAGAACGCCATGGGCAGCACTATCTTGAAATGTCGAAAGCCAAGGACCCTCTGAGGATTAATGGTGGGGACAAGGAATCCGATATAGATCGTGTTTAGGGCCAATCCAATGTTGGGTTTCAGGGAATTTAAAAAGAAAGAAAACTCTTGAAATAATATCTCTATCTCTCTTATAAAAAATGCACTGGCAAACTGAACCTAAACTTGCTGCATATACGCATGGGTGCTTTAACCACTGGGGTCAATGAACCTTTGGACAGTATTTGCGGGTGTTACAACTCGGTTCCCGAATCCCTACAGGATCCGAGACCAGTTCGACTCGACTAATCCCAAGACCCAGTCGTCCAATAAGAAATAACTGAAAAGTAGGAAAATAAACCACATTCACTATGCAAGGTAACTAACAGTAAAAGCGTACAAGCAGTAAAGGAAGTAAAAGCTGCTAAACAGTACATATCACCACCACAACAGGTAAGTAGAACAAAAGTACAGAAACAGGAACAGTAAACAAAGTCTAAAACTCACTAACAAAAAGGAAGTACAACAACAGTAAGAATTACTGCTAGGCTCGACTGGGCCCAGCACCTTCTGCAGCCGGTAACTCAGGTTGCTCAACTCCTAGACCTGGAAAGAGGTATGAGTAAACGGAGTCAGCGAACGTTGAGTAGAGTGGTAACCAACTATCTAAACAGTAAAAGCTAACAGATACATTTATCTTTTTCAATTATTTTATTTCTACAAGTAATTCCTTTTCACCCATTGGTTTACTTTCAGATTTCTTTCTTGATCTCGCATGTTCCTCGTGAGAACGATCTTGATTGCAGTCTTTTCCAAAGAGTAGAAGGCACACGTGGTGCTCTCTTGGCCGGGAGAGTCCCCCATGGTGATCCTACACCTAGTCAACCACCCCGAGGTCATGGACAGACGTAGCGGTGACTATGGCACGCGCGATAAGTGCACGGGTAGCTACCCCGCACTAGCACGCGATCAGTCGTTTCCGCTAGTGGGTACGCCCAAAATACAGTACGAAACAGTATAGGGCCTAGCCCTCTCAGTAACCGGGGTCTCCCCCCTCAGAACCAAACAGGGGTCTCGCCCCTCCACAGTCCATGCACCCTCGTTTGACTACCCCGGTTTGCCCAGTGGGCCTAACAACTCGGTATAGGGCGGCTAGCTGAACCCCGGGTCCTGTGGGGTGGCTAGCTCTCTCCCTACACTAGTAGCTCTCCCTGGTACAATGTATGCGAGGGCCAACAGAAGTCAGTGTAGAGTGGCCAATCCTAACCCCAGGTCCCAACCCAAGGGCGGCTAGCTCCGCTCTACACTAAACAGGGGACAGCCGCTCTCCTTGGTACCACGTACTCAAAGGCTAGCACACTTTCCACTCACATTTCCATATCTTTCCATTCATCCACAGGAGCTCTACTCTTAACTCCTCGTAAGGTTCATGCTCATATTCACCATATTATTCCATACCAGTTTCATCATTCACAATTCCATTCTTGTATTATACACATGCAGCTCGTATTTCCACAATTAACATATGCAACAAGTGATATCACAGGTAACTGTCTAGTTATCTCAGTCATTTCATATTCGAACAGGCAGCTCTTATTTATTAACAGGCTGTTGTTTACATTCAGCTCATTTATTTATGACTGCAATCTCAAACACGCATACAAACAGTACAACAGTTTCTCGTCCTAGGATTCATGCCACATCCTAGGTTTCTAGTTATCTAATTATCATGACAACATTCATGTTTTATAAAAAGAACAGGGGGAAACCACTCTGCCAGACAATCTGGGAGTACTGGGGACTCGAACGGCAGACTCACGTGCCTCTGCAAGCCTTAGACACGTAACGGGTCAAAGTCCTATATCAAGGAACATGCCACAATGGAACATTCAGAATAGTATATAAGGATTTCTAACATGTAGGAGAACTGACAAGAAAACCATAGATATCTTGTTTGCGTAAAACAGACCCTAAATGGGTCAAAAACAAAACTGCAGAACCAAATCAAACGTCTGGCACAAAGTCCAGACGTCTTAAAAGTCACTAGGGTCTCACTTCAAGTCCCTGCATCGACCTCGGACATCCAAGACCCCTACTTGACCGTCTGAACTCATCTCCAGACGTCCGACCTATCCTCCAGTCGTCTGGGAATGCCTCCGGCCATTTAGTTAATGATGGTGATGATGTAATTATGATGGTTCTAGATGAAAATATCATAATTGTCATTGTAGTGAATTGTAGGAAATACAAACCATCATTACGACCATTTTTATTTAATTAACTAATTTTTACTGGTTTATTCCAGGTCGTTCACTGTGAGGCAGTTATTGATTTACATCACTCTCTAAGTCCAAAATTATCCTTTAATTCCAGAAAAAAAGAAATTTTATGTCCAACAAAGAATAAATGAATGAATGCTTGGTTTAATTGTGTATAAAGAATCAATTAAAATGCTTGCAAAAATTAATTACAAACAAGCATCAAACACTTCATCACTATACTCTAAACTATCTATTTATAAGTTATACTGCTAATACTTACATAAACATACATTACTAATTCATACTACATATCATGCTAACTTAACTTACTATCCTGACATATATAGCAACATATAAAATAGCTACAGCGACAGATATAAGTGTCGCTGGATCCCAGAAGAACTACATACAGACCAAAAGGGGGAAACCAGGGTCTACAGCAACGGTTATTTTGCCTACAGTGACACTTAATTTTGTTAGAAAAGGTCTGAAGTTATATATAGAAATACATAATTATATTATGTGTATATATATATATTAGAGTTATCTTGTACAGTTTTATTTATACAGGTTTTTAATCTAAGTATGCTTTATACTTATACGTATCTGTACTCTCCCTCTCTCTCTCTTTACTCCTCTGCCTTTCTTCTTCTTCTTCTTAATCTTATTCTTCGTTAGTTCTCAGCGGCACTTACACATTACATGCATAAGTGATTAACCAATGTCATTACACCTCTTAATTAATCAAAAAATTTGCTTAATTTGCGAGCACGCTTTTCGAGGGATACATAGCACCCAGAGGGTGGGACCAGACCTCTACTAAGCGTGCCCTAATTTCTCATTAGGCTGCATAATTACGAGTTTACATGCTCAGACAGTGGGCTTCACAGCCCACACACACACCCCCAGGCCCCCGACCCCACACACATGTTCACAATGCTCAGGTATATGTTCAGTATGCTAAGATGATCGATTGCTCGGGCACCCGGCGCCCGTGACGACTGATCGTCCTATGCAATAAATTCGTAATAAGGCACTGCGCGCGCTCACTCGCCCACGATGTGGGATTATCTGAGCACAAGCGCAGCGTAGAAATTCCAAGCGGCAGAGCGGTAAATGCAATTTTGGCCCTCGATTTGAGGGCCATATTTTTTATAAATTAAAAATAAATTATGGTATAATGAAGTATTTACATAATACTATACAATTGTACAATTAATTTGAAATTTTAATTATATTTACTATATAAATAAATTAAGTAAAGTATATAATTTATACATACTGATTTTTAGTTTTAATTCTTTAATTACATATAAATTAGTTATTATATGGTCAAATTGACCTTATTTAGAGTTAGTGTACTTATTAAAGTAATTTATAAATATTTTTTATTATATTTTACATATTTGATTTCCATTTTATTTACATTTAAATAGCAGATTTTGAACTATTTTATTTATAAATTAAGTTTAAATAATATAATACGATATAAATATACTTCAATTAACTTAAATTACTTAAAATACATTAGTCTAAATATACAGTATCAGTTAACTTAATTCTAACTTTAAATTACTAATTTATTTTACTTTAATCTAATAACTTAACTATTAACTTAGTAAATTAATTATTTATTGTGTATAAAGAATTAAATTAAGGTACAAGGTTTAATTTGTTTATAATCTACATATAAATATGTATATACAGTGTTATAACTTAATATTGTTATTTATAATGTTTACTAATTTATATAGTCTAAGAGTACATATAAATTAGTTTAATTAATAAATAGTTATATAATTAAGATATATATAGTATAATCTAACTTAAATACTTAATTTACAGTATATAATATATACATAAGTTATTTGTACAGTTTATATACATATTTTAGTTATTTACATATATAACTTAGTATAAAGCTTATATTTACAAGAATATATTTAATATACAAAGTATTTTTGGGTATTTTTGGAGTTTTTCACTTTTTATGATTTTTATACGTGTTATGGAGGTAAGAGATGAGAGGGAAAGAATAAGAGGAGGAGAAAGACACCTTTGAGTAGATATATTCTTTTATTAAAGCTCATGATACACAGAACCGTCGACTGGCAAATTATGCTAAGTCAAGGGTTTGGCATACCATGAAACTTTATATGCAGTTAGAAAACTATCTAATCTTCAATCAGACATTTTTATTTTAATTTTTTAGAATTTTTTATGATTTTGATTTAAATCCCAAGTTCACCATCCTAAGCCTTTAAAGAGGTGTTCTAACATGTCTTAAGTGCTTAAGATGAGACCTAATCATCTAGAAGGCATGAAACAACCTTAGACATGCTTATTCTAAGTTATGAAATATATAAAAGCAATTAAGCATGTAATTTAAGATAATTTTCAGTCAATTCATATGGTGGACAGTACAAACTCTTTGTTTAGCTGACAAAAAGAATTAAAAAGAGTTTATTACATCCTTCAACAGATGTTACAAGCCAATTAAAGTATAGGAAAGCTTACAAACAGTCTATACAACAATTTACCACAGTCAGCTTCTAACAACTAAACCTAAAACTTACTGTCCTAGAATTCAAATCAGCTACTGCTGGAACTCAACCCAGCAGCAGCAACAAACAGCAACAGCAGCTGAAGCTGCTGACTCCAACCAATGCATCAAACCATATTGAATTCCAGATGGCTTAACTACTGCTGCAGTTACTCCATCTGGAATGAAATTAGGTCTGTAGCAAGAAAGGGAATGTAGCTTCAATTGTAGCAATTTGCTATGAATCTGGGATTAAAACATAAAAGAAAAACAAGCATAACTCAAAAATTCCCTCAACACCATCTGAGAAGGGTTTTAATTCTCATAAAAAACACTCAATAATACAACTCGAACTCAAGAACCTTTGTCAATAAAATCTCATCAAATCAAATCAGAAGAAAAAACTGATCCAACTCTTCCTAATGCTATAGACATCATGGAGAAGGAGTTGAATCAGTCAATTTAAATCACCAATTCAAATCCCAGATTCTGGAACCATAAGGAGTATTGAGAACTCCTTAGGTTAAAAATCATCATTGCCTTGAACAAACAACTCATGAATGCAAGATAGAACCTCAAATCACCAAAGTGATTTTCCTTAGCTCTATCATGCATTCAATGCATTAAAATCCTTCTAAAAAACTCAAATCAGATTATGGCTCTTCTGAGATGAATTCTGACATCAGAAACATCTCAGATTCCTTGCTAATCAATGAATAAGAATCAAAATTCTTCAGTTTGTAAGATCAAAACGTTTAAAACCCAATTGAGTAAAAATCTTTGAAATCTGAGTTAATGAAAAATCCAACTAATTACCTTTTAGCTCAGATTAGGGGCTTTGTGACAAAACATGAGATGAGTGAGAAACCCCTAACATGCTCTTTGACGCCAATTTTAGATCTGATATCAGAAGATAATCAGGTCTAAAGTTAGGTCTAATGAGTGGGTGAATTGCGAGAAATAAATCGCAGGAATCAGAAGCGATATGGAAAATATGAAGAAGGAGAGATATTATGAAAAACAGCTGTGTGAACCATCCCCTCTGATCTGGAATGATCAGAGGAGGTGAGGGTAGTAAATCTAATCTACTGCTACAGCTAAACTAACAGAACAATGCAATTAAACAATACAAACTACTTTTAACTCTACTTCTAACCTACTTAACTACAGCTACAACTAAATTACAGAAAATCAAAACTACTCTAACAGGAAGAATGGGACCTATAAGTCTTTAGCCGGTGGCTAAGGAGGAAGAAGGGAGGGAAATGACTCCAGTGGAGGGAAGAGCCTTCTAGTGAGTCTCTAGAGATGTCCTCAGGTGCTACATGGTCCTTAGCGACGAGGAGGTCAAAAAGAAGTCAGTGATTTCACAGCCGATGGCTGTGAAATCAAGGAATTGATGGGGAGGAGAGGCTGGAGTGGACGAATGATCGCTAAGAGATGTAGGAGAGAACGATCCCCTGTGCGCATGACCACTGAGGTGCTTAAGTAGCAAACTCAGTGGCTCAGATCACCGCACGGGTGAGGATAGTCGAAGCAACCGGCGACAAGGATGAAAGGAGACGGGTGCGCGGTGAGCCAACTCAAAAACTGACCGTCGGATGGGATCTGGGGAGATGGGTGACCACACGCGCCAAGTCGCGCAAAGGTTCGATTCAAATCGAGCTACAGATCAAAATCACGAGAGAACGGACGGCCGAGATCTACCCTGTTCTTCGCACGCTACAGTGCGTGCGAAGAACAGCAGGTGGCAGCGAAATGTTGGAAAAATTGCTGGGAGAACCCCTTCACGAAGGGGTAGAAAAATTGTACGCAGGCCCATAAGTGGAGAGAATTGTAACCGGACGGACCCTGAAGGCCTTCAAAGGGGTCCCTGCGGGTTACAAGTAGGTCCAAAAAGGATTTCTAAAGAAGAGAATGTGATGCATGAAGGACCTAAGTGTAAACTCTATATTACAAGGCCTTAATGATGTCCAAATGCCTTCAAATTTTTATATGTGCTCAATTGAACATTTAGGAAATTAAATGTACTTTTGATTTGGCCTTTTAAACTTATTTATGTGTTCAATTCACGCTTGGATCACCATGTGACCTAATTTTAAGAATATTCTATTTCATGACCTAACTATGCAATTTTAACACAGAATCGAGGTTTTAGGTCTCTTTCTTTTATTCTCACACTTAACCCTTTTTATTTGTTAATTTGATATTGTTTAACCCAGTGTCTAGCTTAACTTTAGCTTTTTAGCTATGATGAGTAGCCACTCATCATACCCCCATGCTTAGGCTTTGCTAGTCCCTTAGCAAATAATTCATTAAAGTGCAGAGAAATTTAAGTATTAGCAAGGTAAGTGTGAGGAGATATCTTTTTCTTCTTTCGATTTTTCTCAAAGTCGTAAGTGTTTGAAAATGATCTTTAAGCTAAAAGATTTTTCCAATAGACCAACTGTGTTTATGTTTGGATATTGTGAAAGCCTTATTACTGAGGATAACCTACCAGAACTCAAGACTTAAATGACATAGACCATCTCTCAACCAACAAGGACTCTTGATATTTAAATCTTAAGTCGAATTCCAGGACTCAAGGGGTTTTACAAAGACTCAAGATGCTATGAGGTTATGGCTGTGCTTTGTGATAAGTCAGGACTAACCAAGTGAATTCTAAAACTCAATCCCGGGGTTTCACCTCTTTTTAAGTCCAGGTTGGTCCTAACTTCAGCTCATGTTTTCGGATGACTCTCAAGAAATGACGAGTACTCAAACCCAACTCTTATTGTGTTTGTGGCTCAAAGAATTTTTGGTGGAAAAATAGGGTATTTGTATTGGACCCTGAAAACATTTTTGGTGGAACTTTTGTATTTACAGATTTTGGAGAACATACTTGATTTATTCAAAAGAACTTTCTTTTTAAACTTTTCTGATTTTTTTTTCTGTCAGTATGTCTCCGACAACTTTATTTGGTACAGCGCACCTTATTTGGTAGGTGAGCTTTTTGTGGAAAGAGCTTCTCCTAGACACAAGACTAAAGGTTAGGACAAAGAGTCTGCCTGCACGCACAAGTAAGGACTCCACCTTCCCTAATGAACACTAGAGTTGCATTTTAGGTTCAAGTGATTTTTCCTAACATTGTGTAGTGTAAGCCAAGGTTACTTAGACTCCTAAGTCAAAGCAAACCAGCGAATCCTGTATTGGTGACTCAGGTACAAGAATATGTCCTAAAGTTAGGAGAGACTGTGGTCTATTTTGTCAAAGCTCAAAGTGTATTAAGCCAAAGCTTAAATGCTATAGTGGCCTGGCAAGTCAAACCAGCAAAGGTTGAATGTCTATAAACACTTATTCTTTTTTTTTTTCAGCTAGAAGATTATAGTTAAACACTTATTTTTTTCTTCTTTTACAGCTTTCTCTCTCTCCTTAATTAAAGTCCTCCCTTGACAATAGAGTGTATGTCCCTTATTGTAATTTTGGAATTTTTTGTGCTTTGTTATTTTTTTGTACTTTTGGCTTTGTAATTTTTTTTCTCAAAACTTTTCAAAATTTTTCAATTTTTTTTTGGTATTTTTGATAATTCTATACTATACATACTATAGGTGTGTCTACATTGTATTTCGATTTAAATGGTTCACCATTTACACCCCCACCATGCTTAAATGTTGTAATGTCCTCATTGAATGAATAGGTTGGATGCAAATGCATGCTCTGCTTTTCACTTTCCTAGACTGGGTGATGGAAGGAAGTCTGAATGAGGAGATAAAATCTCTGTGCGGATGATTTTAAGTCTGATCTAGGATTAGAGTGAACAGTCGGGCTAGGAAGTGAAATGCATGACATGTGTGTCAACGAAAGTATGCTAAAAATGCAAAGGTAGACACCTGATGCAAATCAAGGAAGAAGTAAGAAAGGTGAAAAATAGTTATGTACAAGGATAGGTCTTGCTAAGTTTAACGCCTTCAGCTAGGCGTAAACCCAGATGGTAATTCAAAATGTAGGAGCGAAATGGTGGAATTGACAAGTCGGAGATCATGTGGCTCAATGAAAGGTTTTAGTCTTTGTCCATTGACAGTAAAAGGTTCAGATTTGTCAATTTCAGTGATCTCAACGGCTCCATTGTCAAAGATTCTTATGATTTTGAAAGGTCCAGTCCATTTTGATCTTAGTTTCCCAGGAAAAAGTTTTAGTCTAGAGTCGAAGAGAAGGACTTTTTGACCAGGGTGAAATGATTTCCTATGAATGTGATGGTCATGGAAGGCCTTAAGTTTATCCTTATAAATCCTTGAGCTTTCATAAGATTCATTCCTTAACTCATCTAGCTCAGAAATTTGTAATTTTCTATGATCACCAGCCTTCTCTAGGTCCAAGTTACACTTTCTGATAGCCCAATAGGCTTTGTGCTCAAGTTATACGGGAAGATGACAGTGTTTCCTGTACACAAGTCTAAAAGGAGACATGCCTAATGGGGTTTTGTGAGCTGTCCTATATGCCCACAACGCATCAGAAAGGCGAGAAGACCAATCCTTTCTATCTGGTCGGATGGTTGTTTGTAAAATCTTCTTGATCTCCTGATTGGACAATTCAGCAAGTCCATTGGTTTGAGGGTGATATGGTGTAGCAATCCTATGTGACACCCCATACTTTTGAAGTAGGGACTGAAAATGTGTGTTTCTAAAATGAGACCCTCCATCACTAATGATGGCTTTTAGTACCCCAAATCTAGAGAAGATGAAATCTTGAAAAAATTGAGTCACAACTCTATGATCGTTAGTCCTCGAGGGGATGGCTTCTATCCATTTAGAAGCATACTCGACTGCCAACAAGATATACTCAAAGCCATAAGATTTAGGAAAAGATCCCATGAAGTCAATGCCCCAAATGTCAAAGATTTCGCACATTATGATCGAATTCAAGGGCATCATGTCTCGGCGGCCAATACTGCCGAGAGACTGACAGCGTGAACATGCCCTGCTATATTCATGTGCATCTTTAAAGATTGTGGGCCAATAAAAACCACTCTGCAAAATCTTTGCAGCAATCTTTTTGCCAGAGAAATGACCGTCGCACGCCTGGTCATGGTAGAATGACAAGATGCTTTCTATCTCCTTACCAGGAACACACTTCCTAAGGATCTGGTCTTTGCAATGCTTGAAAAGCCAAGGTTCTTCCCAGTAATAGTGTTTGGCCTTTAATCTAAGTCTATCTTTTTGATGTCGACCCCAATCAATGGGGAGGATTCCAGAAGCCAAGTAGTTGACAATGTCAGCATACCAGGGAAGATCAGAATGAATGACCAGCAATTTCTCGTTAGGGAAGTGGTCAAAAATAGGTAAAGAAGGAGAAATCACTTCAAAAGGAAGGCGGGATAAGTAGTCAGCTACCACATTCTGCTTTCCAGCCTTATCACAAATCTCTAAATCAAATTCCTGTAAAATTAGGATCCATCTAATCAGATGAGATTTCACGTCCTTCTTGGCGAGAAGATGTCGAACTATAGTGTGGTCAGTGTAGACTATAATGTGGGAACCTAAAAGATAAGGTCTGAATTTCTCCAGTGCAAATACTACAGGTAGAAATTCCTTTTCCATGACAGTGTAATTCCTCTGATCTTCATCTAAGGTCTTGCTAGCATAATAGATGACTGTGGGTTTCCCATTCAGTTTTTTACCAAGGACAGCCCCTACCGCATAATCAGAGGCATCGCACATGATCTCAAAAGGGTGAGACCAATCCGGAGGTTGCAGTATTGGTGCCTTGGTGACCAGATCACGAAGTGTCATATAGGCACGAACACAATCGTCAGAGATCTGGAAGTCTACATCTGTAGAGAGGAGATTAGTGAGAGGTCAGGCTATTTTCGAGAAATCCGCTATAAAGCGGCGATAAAAACCAACATGCCCGAGAAAAGATCTAATCTGTTTCACTAACGAAGGTAGCAGTAATTCAGAAATCAACTTTACCTTCGCACGGTCAACCTCTATTCCTCTCTCAGAGATAAGGTGACCTAATACTAGTCCTTCTGGTACCATGAAATGTGATTTCTCCCAGGAAAGTACCAGATTCACATTTATGCATCTTTGCAGGACCTTAGTCAGGTGGTCTAAGCATGCATCAAATGTGCTCCCGAAGATCGAGAAGTCATCCATGAAGACTTCTAAGAAATCGCCTGCCAAGTCGGAAAAGATTGCAAACATACACCGCTGAAATGTAGCAGGTGCATTGCACAATCCAAAAGGCATCCTACGGAATGCAAAGGTTCTATAGGGGCAGGTGAATGTCGTTTTTCCTCATCATCGGGGTGAATTTCCACCTGATTATATCCTGAATAGCCATCCAAAAAGCAGAAAATTTTATTCCCCGCCAGTCTTTCCAGTATCTGATCAATGAAGGGCAAAGGGAAATGATCTTTCTTCGTGGCTTGGTTGAGTTTCCGATAATCCATACATACTCGCCACGAACTAGCAATGCGTGTAGGGATGACTTCTCCAGAATTAGTGGTGATGATGGTAAGTCCGGCCTTCTTTGGCACAACCTGAACAGGACTTACCCATCTGCTGTCAGAAATGGGGAAGATGATTCCGTTGTCTAACCACTTAATCATTTCATTTTTCACCACCTCTTGCAGTGTAGGGTTCAATCTACGCTGGGTCTGTCTAGTAGGTTTGGATCCTTCTTCAATGAAAATCCTATGTGTGTAGTAAGAAGGACTAATGCCAATCAGGTCGGAAAGGCTCCATCCTATAGCCTGTCTATGTGCTCTCAGGACAGATAAGAGTCGTGATTCTTGTTCAGATGATAAGGAAGAGTTAACAATCACCAGATAGGTCTGATCAGGTCCTAAGAAAACATATTTGAGAGAACCAGGGAGAGGTTTGAGTTCAATAGGTATAGGATCAGAAGGAGCAGGTGTGAAAGTTTCAGGAGATCCTAGAGATACTAGAGGAATAGGAGGTAGGTCCTCAGTCTCTAAAATGGGTATCTCAGTGGAAGTCAAGTCAGAGTCCAAAGAGTGTCGAGGTTCTAAGTTTACTGAATCAATTAAGGTATCCTCAACCAACTGATCAAAAGAATCCAAGGAAAAGATTTCCTCAATTAAACTACAAGTCGGTCCTCTTTGGGCCTGAAAAATATCAATCTTTATTTTCTGATCTCCGAACTTCAATTCTATAAGGCCCTCTTCACAATTAATGTTTGCCTTGGCCGTAGCCAAGAAAGGTCTTCCTAAAATGATAGGTGTGTTCTGGATATCCTCAGGTACTTCCATGTCAAGGACTATAAAGTCTACAGGAAAGTAAAAATCCTTGACCCGCACTATAACATCTTCCAACACTCCCTGAGGTGTCTTAACTCTGTCAGCTAATTGCAGGGACACCTCGGTTGGCTTCAGATTGCCAACCTCGAAATGTGTCAATAGAGAGGTTGGGATAAGATTGATGGAAGCACCTAAGTCAAGTAGTGCTCTTTTAAATGTGGTGTTACCTATCATGCAGGATAGGAGAGGGGTGCCTGGATCTTTCATCTTAGTAAGGAGGGTACTGCAAATAATGGAACTAGCTTGTTCCGAGAGGATGATTGGACTACTCCCTTTTTGAATCCTTGCTTTACACTTAGGTGTACATAGGTCTTTTAAAAACTTAGCGTAAAGAGGTATGTGGCGAATCGCATCCAACAAAGGGATGTTTATGTGGACTTGCTCAAAGAGCTTAAGCAAATCCTCCTCAGGTGCCACACAGGTCTTTTTCTTTCCTTTCTCCTTCTTCTTTAAAGCTTCAGGAAAAGGTACAGAAGTGGTGACAAGAGGTTCAGTCCTAGGTAAAGGAGAAGTAGGAAATGGAAGAGTGGAAGTAGAAGTAGTAGAAGCAAGAAGAGGTAGATCTATTGTGCTTTTACCACTCCTAGTGACTATGGCATTTAGTTCGGCCCTGGATGTAGATGGTAAATCGGTGTAAGGTAGTAGAGGTGGTTGAGTTTGTGCAAAAGAAGAATTTGGGTCTGTGAAAAGTTCAGTGTCGTGCAAGGGTTGTGAAATGACATGTGCTTGACCTTGCACTGCCGGTCTAGGTTGAACATACCTCTGGGCAGGTATGTTCCTAGGGTTGGGTTGTGCTTAAGATGGGAGGGAATGTGGTTGACGGGACTTCGTCAAGTGTGATAGCTGGGCTCTCATCTCAGCTAAGGCCACGTCCTGTCTCTGCTGCATAGCAATATTCTATTGTTGCATATCAGCCAGAGCTTTCATAATAGACCCCAACTGGTCATCTCATGTAGGCCCAGGTTGAGAGTATTGGGTGGGCCTGGGTTGGGGTTGCTAGTAGGATGCAGTGGATATCCGTGTGATTGTGGAGGTGGTGCTCGGATCGGGTTGTACTGTGGTGGTGCAGAAGGTTGTTGAAAAGGAGGTCTATGAATTTCCTGACCACGAGAAATTTGGATGATTACGCCATCCAGGGTTGTATGTTTGTGCAAAAGGGTCATTGTGAAAGGCGTGGAGCTCCTCCAAAGCTCTAGAATGTGCAAGGAAGTCAATGTAGGGAGGAACAAAGGTTCCTCCAACTGGTGAAGGATATGGAAATGGAAAATCCGGTAATGCAGATTATGTCATAGAAAGATTATTCACAGTTTCCCTCCCTGTGGGAAACTGAGAAGAAGGAGATGATGAAGGTTTTGAGAGAAATTTCCATACTTCATCTACTTTCTTCTCGATTAAGCCCACTTTATCCAGTTGACTAGCCACTATCTCTAAGTCTCTGCTACTGGATTGGGCTTCGTGTACCCCCGTATGTGAGTTGGAATGTGAGGACTTCCTATTAAATATGCTCATCGAAGCATTATTAATAGAATTTTTTGCCACACCTTCGAAGAGCTCAAAGGCTGAGTCCTCGTCTCGACACAGGAAATTGCCTCTACAAGTGGCATCTACAAAATTCTGTGTCATCATGGAGCCCATGATAGAATATCTAGACCTGTTGCCAGCGTGGGACACCATGGTGGGGACATTTTCTTAGAAGCTCGTGGAATCTCTCCCAAGCCTCGTGCATTTGTTCTTCTGAATTCTGAGTGAATGTAGTGATGGCACGCCTTAAGGCGTTAGTGCGGCCTACAGAAAAGTACTTCTTTAAGAACTCATGTTCTAAAGAAGCCCAGGAATCTATAGGTGTAGTCCGTACAAGTGTTATAAACCAAAAGGCTGCCTTATCTTTCAATGAAAAGGAGAAAATTTTCATTAAAATCGTGTGCTGATCATGTCCTTGCAGACCCAGAGTTTGGGCAAGATTCTTCAGCTCCTCTAAATGCTGAAAAGGGTCTTCAGAAGCAAGTCCATGGAAGTGAGGAATGCGTGCTATAATGTTTGGCTTCAGTTCAGTAGCACGACCCCCATCGGGATAACGTATCACAGGCATCGATTGAGCAACTGCGGGATTATAGTAATCCAGTAGTTAAGGTCTACGAGGTTGGGTGGTGCCTGAGGATTTCTAGGTTGAGGTGGTTGTGGTTGGGGGTTAGCTAAAAGATTAACAGCTTGCTCAAGCTGTTAATCTTTTAGCTAACCCCCAACCACAAGCTATTGCACCTGTTGGGTTAAGGTATTCATTTGTAATTGTGTTTCGAACAGGTGTTGAAGATGAGGCATAGGTCCTCTCTCCAGGGGTGGGTTAGGAAGATTAGGATATGGTGGAGGTTGGAACCTATGGACAGGTGGTGGTGGTAGTGGAGGATGTGCAATTAAGTGTGGAGGAAGTTCTTCAAAATCCTCGAATTGTAATGACCCATGATCATCCTCTTGGTGAGTGGAATAGTGAATAGGAGTTTGAGACTCGGGAGGTAAGGGATTGGAAGTGGAAGGCAAAGAAGTAAATGCAATAACTTGGGTATCAGTACCCAAGGAGAGTACTAGTTCTGGGTTCTGGGATCTCTTACCTTCCATTGAGTTGGTTTTTGAAAATACGTTTAATTCAATCCGTCTCAACTCAATGGAAAAGCAAAATTTTAGATTAGTTCACGAAAAGCGAAGAATCCCAATCAAATCTTAATCAACTCAGAAGACCAAGCAAAGCAAGCAAGATGAATCGAATTTTTTTCTAGAGACTGCTATGCAAAATTATATAGTATGCAAACAATTGTTTCAAACAATTGTACGTGTCCTAAAATAAACCTAGTGATGTGCAGACCTCTAAAATCCACTAGGAGTCTGGATAAGACTTGGTGTGCGAATCCAGATCCTGTGGTTGCAGAAGGAGATGCGATAGAAACCCGTGTGTTGTGATCTTAAGTGATCGTGCTGTGTGCACGATAGCAATCAACACAATGCGATAAAATATCAGTCAAGGTTTTACTCAGAGTTAATATCTCCTTTTGATTTAATTCAAGTGATTATGAAATGATTTCCATGCTGCTCGTCTCGCTTTTTAGTCAATTCAATACAACAAATGATCTTCTTTAATTTTAAGTCAAATGCACTTATGACAGGAGTTTTGAGAAGAGTAAGGAATGCGTACCTGACTCCAGCAATCTTCAATATGTAAATTTGACTTTGAATCGAAATCTAGCAGAAAAAGTATGCAGCCTAAAATGGATGCCTAAGGATATGCTGCTACTAGATAAGGATGAGATCTTTTTTTATTTTTTTGGATTTTTTTAATTTTTTTGGATTTTGCAACAAACAAAAATAAAGGAAGAAATCGATTTGGAAAACTGCGACCGAAAACCATATCGATGATAGATAAAGTCTAAGAGATAGAAAAATGAAGTCCAGAAAGTCCACAGTTATTACAATGAATGTGTGAGAACAGGCTTTCACAACTTATGACTAACAATTGGTCCTAGTTAATATACTTAAATCTAACTAAACTATACTACACTATTACTATACTACTCCTACAGCTACTCTGAGGGAACACTCTGCCTGGACGTTGGGTCAAGAGCGCAGCAGTTCCACCAGGAAGATGACCTCCACCTGGAAGGTGATGCTGCTCCCTCTTCTCCTCAAGTGCTGTGGAAAAATAACAAATGATTAGTAAAAGAATAAAAGAATGTATACATAATAACAAATTAATCAATAAAGGGAAATAATTATGTACAATCAATGGATTTGAATGAAATGAAATCAAAAATTTCTATATACAAAAAGAATTAAAGAGTAATTTTGGCGTAAAGTGAGTTGCCTCCTCGGCAACGGCGCCAAAAATAATGATGGATTGTATTGATGTAATTATGATGGTTCTAGATGAAAATATCATAGTTGTCGTTGTAGTGAATTGTAGGAAATACAAACCATCATTACGACCATTTTTATTTAATTAACTAATTTTTACTGGTTTATTCCAGGTCGTTCACTGGGAGGCAATTATTCATTTACATCACTCCCTAAGTCCAAAATTATCCTTTAATTCAAAAAAAAAAGAAATTTTATGTCCAACAAAAAATGAATGAATGAATGCTTGGTTTAATTGTGTATAAAGAATCAATTAAAATGCTTGCAAAAATTAATTACAAACAAGCATCAAACACTTCATCACTATACTCTAAACTATCTATTTATAAGTTATACTGCTAATACTTACATAAACATACATTACTAATTCATACTACATATCATACTAACTTAACTTACTATCCTGACATATATAGCAACACATAAAAAAGCTACAGCGACAGATATAAGCGTCGCTGGACCCCAGAAAAACTACATACAGACCAAAAGGGGGAAACCAGGGTCTACAGCGACGGTTATTTTGCCTACAGTGACACTTAATTTTGTTAGAAAAGGTCTAAAGTTATATATAGAAATACATAATTGTATTATGTGTATATATATATATATATTAGAGTTATCTTGTACAATTTTATTTATACAGGTTTTTAATCTAAGTATACTTTATACTTATACGTATCTGTACTCTCCCTCTCTCTCTCTTTACTCCTCCTCTACCTTTCTTCTTCTTCTTAATCTTATTCTCCGTCAGTCCTCAGCGGCACTTACACATTACATGCATAAGTGATTAACCAATGTCATTACACCTCTTAATTAATCAAAAAATTTGCTTAATTTGTGGGCACGCTTTTCGAGGGATACACAGCATCCAGAGGGTGGGACCAGACCTCTACTAAGCACACCCTAATTTCTCATTAGGCCACTTAATTACGAGTTGACATGCCTAGACAGTGGGCTTCACAGCCCGCACACACACCCCCGAGCCCCCGGCCCCACACACATGTTCACAATGCTCAGGTAATGTGTTCAGTATGCTAGGATGATCGGTTACTCGGGCGCCCGACATCCGTGACGACTAATCGTCCTATGTAACGAATTCGTAATAAGGCGCTACATGTGCTTGCCCGCCCACGATGTGGGACTATCTGGGCGCAAGCGCAGTGCAGAAATTCCAAGCGGCAGAGCGGCAAATGCGATTTTGGCCCTCAATTCGAGGGCCATAATTTATTATAAATTAAAAATAAATTATGGTATAATGAAGCATTTACATAATACTATACAATTGTACAATTAATTTGAAATTTTAATTATATTTACTATATAAATAAATTAAGTAAAGTATATAATTTATACATACTGATTTTTAGTTTTAATTCTTTAATTACATATAAATTAGTTATTATATGGTCAAATTGACCTTATACAGAGTTAGTATACTTATTAAAGTATTTTATAAATATTTTTTATTATATTTTACATATTTGATTTCCATTTTATTTACATTTAAATAGCAGATTTTGAACTGTTTTCTTTATAAGTTAAGTTTAAATAATATAGTACGATATAAATATACTTCAATTAGCTTAAATTACTTAAAATACATTAGTCTAAATATACAGTATCAGTTAACTTAATTGTAACTTTAAATTACTAATTTATTTTACTTTAATCTAATAACTTAACTATTAACTTAGTAAATTAATTATTTATTGTGTATAAAGAATTAAATTAAGATACAAGGTTTAATTTGTTTATAATCTACATATAAATATGTATATACAGTGTTATAACTTAATATTGTTATTTATAATGTTTACTAATTTATATAGTCTAAGAGTACATATAAATTAGTTTAATTAATAAATAGTTATATAATTAAGATATTTACAGTATAATCTAACTTAAATACTTAATTTACAGTATATAATATATACATAAGTTATTTGTACAGTTTATATACATATTTTAGTTATTTACATATATAACTTAGTATAAAGCTTATATTTACAAGAATATACTTAATATACAAAGTATTTTTGGGTAATTTTGGAGTTTTTCACTTTTTATGATTTTTATACATGTTATGGAGGTAAGAGATGAGAGGGAAAGAATTAGAGGAGGAGAAAGACATATTTTTGGTGTTTTGAGTAAATATATTCTTTTATTAAAGCTCATGGTATACAGAACCGTGCTCCTGAGTATCAGAGCGAGCTCCCGCTCCTCTCGCCGTGCTCCGCCGCAGCTCCTCCCTCTCGACTGTAGCTCCAGCTGCCGCAGGAAGTCGGGGACGGTTCCCCTGATGCACTCCTCCCGCACGCGTCGCAACAACTGTGCGCACTCCGGCGAGCCTCTCCGAGCTCGCGAGCTCAACCTCCTCCCTCTCTCCACGCCACTCCTCCTCCTCGCTCCTTGCTCTCACTCTCGCTCCCCCTCTCTCACTCGTCTTTCTCACGGTGGAGAGGAAGGAAAGTGGTGGTGGTGGAGTGGAGAAGAGAGGAAGGGGGAAGAGGGCTCTTATATAGGGAGTGGGGTTGGGGTTCGGTGAGGGGGAGAAAAGGGGAAGAGAGAGAAGGAAGTTGTCCGCATGCAGAACCGACCCTACGTACAGATTTTTCAATTTCCAAAATCTGAAAAGGGGTCCAGACGTCTGACCGGGCGTCTGACTAACAGTCTAGACGTCTTAAAAGGCTCAAAACAGAACGGGTCTTTACAACGGGCCTTAGAAATCTTTGTGGTGGACCTAAGGCTGAAGCTGATTAAGTCTGTATCTTTGCTGGTACTTGAGTACCTTTAGGCCTATTGTTGGTATTTCAATCTAATCTTTAGAGGTGTGGCATGATAAGGCATCCTGACTGTAAAATCTGACTTAGAGACCTGGTCTGATCGATATGATTTTGCTCGGTACTAGCAAAACTAGGCATGGGGGTATTTTATAGGTTCACTTTGTAGACTAATTTAGCACCTAAGTACATTATTATTGGGACATGAATTTAATTTAGAGCATACATTATGTTGATCACATTGATTAAGTCTTGGATTTCTTGCATTTCATTTACGTTAATGGATTAATTACTTTTGATGCAGGATTAATTTTTGCAAGTCCAATTTTATTGGCATGATATCAATTAGATTGTCATCATAACATTTAATTTCCCAAGAAAATCAGCATGCATTGTTTGTGGAAGCTTGTTTTCTTTTAGTAACTCTTAACAAATTTATTTAAAAGAGGAAATGAATGGTCTCATATATTGGACAAAATCCAATCTCTCTAATTTCCTTCTTTATTCTTCCTCTCTCTCCCCCTCAAATTTTTCTCTCTGATTCTCTCTCTGATTCTCTTTATAAATAGGCTGAACAACAAGACAGAGGATCATCTTCATCTTCCTCCACGAGGGAGAACCTTCTCTCCAACTGCAACCACCGAATCCACCACAGTGTGCCACCACCAAAACCACCACCGCGAGCCTCGACGACAACCACGACACTGCCATCGCATCTGCTACCGCGTCTCTGACATCACCACAATGCGCCATCCCCTTCATTTAAGACGTCTGGAAACCTTCCAGGACGTCCAGAGACTCGCTTCTGCCTCGCTCACTGTCATCTTATTCCTCGACCCACACCTCCAGCTCCCCCTCTCCACCTTCGTGCTTCACAGTAGAGAAGCGACCACCACCACCGTGTGCTCCTCCATAGCGTCGACCACGAACCACCTACGACTTGCACGACCTCGACCTTCGCACTAAGCGCTAGCCAATCACCGCCCACGCACAACCACCTCTCACGCCCTCATTGTTGCTGTGCACACCCCACACGTGCCTCATCGTGTGGCCACAAGTTAGCGCACCGCCACAGCGCAACCCACCACCTCGCACATACGCCTTTGTGCCACTGCGACAGAACAGTCAACTACCTCGCGCGCAACCGCCGACCATGCGCCCAACCTCCTGCTCTTCATCTTCTCCGCCGACAGAGAAGAAGAATTCCAAGCCATCAATCTCCACTTCCAGGCAGCCACCAATGCCAGCCACCATTCGACGCACCATCGCCTCCACCGGACTCGCCTCGCCCTCATGCGCACAGCCAAGCCTTCGATTGCATCAAATGGTCGTCGTCTCACTGGTCAGGAGCCCACTTGCCACCAGCCACCCTTCCCTCGACTGGCGACCACCGGCCACCATTCTCCTCACTGCAACCTCCAACGCGAAGCTCTCAACAACGCTGACCTCCTCCGAGCTCCACACGGCCCACCATCGCCTCCTCGATGCGTATGATTTGGGTTTAAATAAAAATTACATTTCATGGCATTGAAGAAGGAGAGGATTTTTTGGATATAATATTTTATATTGTGTAGTATTTGCTTATGTGCCCTCCGGAATCTCGCTATTCTACATTAATGCTCATTCAAGCCACTTTTATCTCATTTGATGCTACAACTTATTGACAAATTTATCTTGCATCGTATTAGTCTCGTATAAAGTATTCACTGAAAATATTGGTGGGTTCATTGGTCTGTATACCACCTAACTTTCGTAGTTAGTTTTGACTGTTAAATATTTTTCATCGAAACATTTTCTATCACGATTTACATTACTACAATGACTTATTTTTCTGACAAGCAAAAGCTTCTATTCATGCTGAGCCATTGATCACACTTGATAGTTACAAATCATACATGAACTAAAAAGTTACCTTTGGAAAAAGAGGTTTGAGATATTCCTAGAACTTTTCTTATTTTCTTTCCTTTTTTCTGTGTGCAAGAAATTTGAGAAGTTACTTCTTTTTCTTTATTTATTTTGTTATCCGTTTGTAAGTATAATAGAGATGATAGGCCCGAAGACGAAATTGATATTGAGTCTTTTTTTTCTTCTCTCTTTCTTGGTATTTCTTTTTTTAATTGGGGTGTAGTTCTCTATAGAAATTTAGGGGGGTTTAGTGGTAAGGTATTATTGATCATTTTGTTTCTTTTTTTTTCTACTTAATTATGACGAGAGAACATCAAGAGCTATCAAAGTACCAGTTGAAATACTTCGCAGCAAAGGTCTGACGAAATAATTTTTCACTTTTACAAATAATAATAGTAGTAATGATAATAGTAATTAGAATAATAATAATAATAATAATAATAAAACGCTGCAGAAAAAAATTTAAATCAACAAATATAATCGGATATACTTGAATTTGATTTAACCAACCTAACCCTGCATTGTACTTATTAAATAAATCACGTATGGAAAAATATCAACTCCACTTAAACATAAGAATGCACATAAATTTTAGATATAATAATAATTCTAATAATTAAAGAAGAATAAAATGAACTGCAAAATTTAATGCAAGCATATTAAATCACAGTAAGAATATGCAACCGCAGACGCGGTGCAATCACGGTCACGGTGAGATGAGCTACGTGCTGTCAGCACGCGGATTGACGAAAGTGGAAGTGTGCGGTCGTCGAGGTCGAGTAAGAGACTTAGTGTGGTCGCGGTGATGACGTAGAGGAAGTTAGGCACCGTGGTGATGGTGCATTGTCGAGTCATCGAGGAGAGAGACGGTCGTCGTGGTAGTGGCTGCTCGCAGTGTTGAAGGCGAAGTCGTAGTGCGGTCGCGGACATGGTCTGGCCCCTACCGCTGGCAAGGGCAGAACGAAAGGAGAGGATGCTCGCAGTCAAGGTAGAGGAAGAAGCACGGGAGTTCGCGGTGGCCGTAGACAGTCACAGTGAAGGTTGCGGTGGTGACTTTGCAGTCGTCGGGCTGTTGTCGAGTGCACGGTCAGTGGCATGGCGCGGTCGCAGTGACGGTGGTGCTGGGTGTTTGAGAACGGTCGCGGTCGCTGGAGAGGAAGGTCGCTGCTGTCTGGGCGTGGTGATGTCATGGGGGAGATCCTGCTGTCCGTGCGAGAGGGCTTGAGAAACAGGAGGACAGATGGGAGGGGTCGGCGTGGTTGTTGTTTGTCGTGGGTGGAGAGATGAGCGGCTATGCAGAGTACGCAGAGGGATCCTGAAGGGGAGGGGTTGTACGTGGGGAAGAAAGGGTTTTGGTCTGTGAGAGCAAAATATCAAAAAGGGAAGGGGGTGGGCGGTGCATGCATCGGTCGTGGGTACAGGGGGTACGTCAGTGGTTTTTTGCGTTCTGAGGGAGAGAGACGGAGCGGGGGGGAGGAAAATATGAGGAGGGTGGCGGTGGCCTTCGGTGATTGAGGGAGGGAATTGGTCCTTGCACGTCATCTCCGGAGAGACGAGAGCGGCAGAAGAGATTCCAACAAAGGCTAGCCGTGATTTTTGTTTGTCGGAAAAAAGAGAGAGAACGTGAGGGAGGACCAGTGCAAAAAATAGAATGGGCCTTGCGGTTTTGGGGAGAGAGAGAGAGAGAGAGAATATGAGCAAAAAAATTAGAAGGTTAAAAATGTATCTCTCTTTCGTTTATAAATGAGTTTGTCAAAAATAAGAACTCAAGAAATTTCTTTGTTGGAAAACTTCAAGTGTTAAGGTGACATTTCAAATTGTGATGCTATAAAAGTATTATATTGTTTAGAATAATCTTTTGGTAAAAATAAATGATCAATGAAATTACATTAAATTTAACGAAATGTAAAAAATCATAAATTTAAATTTTAATTAATTTTATTGACATCATACATATTTTAAATTAAATACTCATCTCAATAATAAGATATTTAAACTCTAATTTAATTTACTGAAGGGAATCTATCAATCTCCACCACCAATTTAAACTCTTAGAAAGTTTTTATGGATACATTGTAAACATCTTTTTGTCCGGATGCTGCACCCTTATATGAATGAATTTCATGTTTTTGCCAATTCGAGGAGACAAAGATTGCAATGATGATGATAAGGGACTGAATTGGTATATTTGAAACTTTTGGGATGAGATTGGAACTAGATTTCTATCGGCAAGGGTGGCCTTCGCATACAATATCCAAGGTTAACGTCATTATTAAGGCCATCAAGTGTAACCTAGATATGTTTAACTGACTTTGACCTATTTAATCGACACAAACATCAACCCAATAAGTGGATCTAAACCTGCACCAAATCCATTTAGAAATAGACAAGTCAAGTTAGATTCAACCCAAATCATAAACAAGTTAGGCCGGAGGTCCCCACAACAACCCAATGTAATTCTCTCTAATCATTTGGTATATCCCATTGAAATTTACGAATAAATTTGATAAAACTTTGATCTACAAAGGATAATAGGTCAAGTAATTTTCGTACTTGGATTTTTCAAGAGTATTTTTCATAAATTTAGAACTTTTGAACAAAAGTGAATCCGTATTTCTCTGTGAGTGAATTGAATTGAATTTATATTCAAGTTTTGATGTGAATCGAAGTTTAAATCAATATTTATCATCTTAAATCAAAGTCTCAAACTAGGACATTGGTTGAGATTTTTGGACAAAAAGTATACATTTTTAGTGAACTTTTTCCGTAATATCTTTCATTTAAGGCTCGTGCAACATATATAGCTCACATTTCAAGGTAAGCTTTAACCTTTATTTGGGAAAAAAAGCAAATGAGTAGTATTAGATTTAGCTTAACAAACATGTTTACCAAATCAGACTCACCAACTCGTTTACCAAATTAGACTTCCTAATCCGTTTGTACCTACTCAAGAATCTCCTCATTCGAATTTATTTGGATTTACTTAGTATCTGTTTGGAGGGAGGATAAAATATAATAAGGATATGTTAAAATAAAATAAGTAAGGATAACTATTTATCTAGGTGATGAAATAAAGGAAGAATTAAGTAGAAAGTTAAAATGATTAATGTAATAATATAATAATAATGAATATTTATTGAATAATATAATACAAAATGTTAATAGTTATTTATTTAATATTAAAAATAAAGTAAAAGATATAGTAGATATTTATTCAATATTAAAATAGAAGTAAAGGACATAGTGAAATAACTAGAAGTAATTATATATGAACGTAGAAAAAATTTTTCTTAACCCCGCTACCAAACGGACGCTTAAGGACCCATTTAACCATATAAATCAAGTCGATTACCATCAAATTTTATCAGGCGGAATCATGGATCCAATCCGGTGGACGTATTTAATAGACGGACCCACATGGACCCCAACACGTTTATAAGCAAATGTAATCCAAGCACGTTGCGCCCGACCCAGCCAGTCGACTCCGCTAGTCTTATCCTTCTCCCACTATTAAAATAGTAGGCGATGAGACTCAGATCTAATACAGTAGACCAGATTTTCCAAATGGCCGGAGGCCGTGGCTTCTCAACCGCCACCACTGCGGCAGTGGTGCCGCTCATCTTCCTCGCTACGTTGGCCGCGATCACGGTGGAAGGCAACGACAGCTGGATGAAGTTGTGGACGCTGGACCACTGCGAGGGAGCGCTCATCAGCGGGTGCGGGTGCTTCGACCTCAACGTCTTCCGCAGCTTCGAGTACGGGTATGGCACCGACTCCGACGCGAAGCCGCTGGAGTACTTCAACGAGAATGGCTGCGAGTGCAGCGAGACCGCGCTGTGTGGCTCCTACTACTTTAGCGTCAACTCGTGCCCGTTGCTCCTCAACGTCACCAACAGGGGCAGCATCAGGCTCGGTTGCAAGCCCGAGTCGTCTTCCCTATGAAGCGCGCGAACTCCGCGTGGAGTACATGGAATAAGTGACCAAGAAGAGGGAATAATTTGGTTAATCCATCCTTTTGCCGAGTTGTGTGCGTACTCGCTTGTGGATTTGGATGCCCTTGGCTGAATAACGTGGGAGAAAATTCGTTACCGTCGTTGTAGCTTTGTTTTGCGACGCTGTGAAGCGCAGTACCGCTCTTTGATTTGTTGTGTCGTTGTTGCTGTGGATAAGTCACGAAGGGGTCTTGTGACATTTGTGAGAGTTGGAATCAGCGAAACTTGGACGTGTTATGTTCTCCGTGTGATGAAGTATCTAGATTGTACCCAATTCTGGTGTTTCGCTATTAGTATCTTTTTATTTTTTATTTGGAACGTTGGTTTCGTAGCTTAAACTTTTGAGGAGGGCAACTTTTGTGAATCCTCGGAAAATTAACGGAACTTGATAAGAGGAGTAAGTGTTTTAAGTTTCATCCGATACCCCTAACTTCTGTAATAATGTTGATTTTGAAAATTTAATTACAGTAAATAGAATATAATTGATATATAATGACGTAAAAATTTATATTTAAATTAATGGAATTTGGTAAAAATTTTTAATATCACATTTGAAGTGGATAAATCTCTTAGCTGATGTAAAAGTCTTTTACCTTCTGATATAAAACAAGTAATTAATTAATTATTCATTTCTATTTAACTCAACTGAGTATTCTGACTTGTTTATTCTCTTAAGAATTTGGTCATTTATTGATCTTGACTGTCCCTAAAGGGGACGATATTAATTGTAGTCTTTCTCGTGATGTAAAATGTACACGTGGTGTTCTCCTGATCGGAAGAGTCCCTTGTGGCAGTCCTACATCTAGTCAACCACCCCGATGTCACGATCGCGACGTAGCAGTGACTACAGCACGCACAATAAGCGTACAGGTAGCTACCCCACATTGACACGCGGTCAGTCGTTTTCGTTAGCGGGTACGCCTAAGGTACAGCACGGAACTGTATAGAACCTTGACCTTTCAGAGTAGGGGTCTCACCCCTCAGAACAAAACAGGAGTCTCATCCCTCCACAGTCCGCTTACCCTCGTCCGACTATCCCAGTTTGCCCAGTGAGACTAACAAGAGTTGGTGTAGGGTGAGTAGTTCTAGCCCCGAGTCCCGTGGGGCGGCTAACTCCCCCTACACTAAGTAGCTCACCTCGGTACCATGTACACGAGGCCAAGTAGAAGTCAACGTAGAGTAACCAAACCCACCCAAGGTCTTAACCCAAGGGGCAGCAAGCTCCCCTTTACTCTAAGTAGCTCACCTCGGTACCATGTACGCGAGGCCAAGCAGGAGTTGACGTAGAGTGGCCAAATCCACCCCGGGTCTCAACCCAACGGACGGTAAGCTCCCCTCTACTCTAAAGGGACAGTTGTTTTCCTTGGTACTGTATACACAAGGGCCAGCTCACTTCCCATCTACTTACAAGGTTCTTTCCGTATACAGGAGTTCTTCTCCTAACTCCCCGTAGGGTTCATGCTTGTATGCCTTTCATTCCATTTCTCGACATTCAGATCCCACCGTTCACATCCCGGGTTTCATTTTTATAATAGGCAGCTCGTGTTTTAATAACTGAGAAGGCATCACATCAAGTAATTAAAACATTTGCTAGCAATTAGGGTTTAACATGCATCTCAAAGTAAATAGTGTAACTCAAGCACTATTCATTCGCTTCTGCCCTAAGATTCATTTCACATCTTAGGGTTCAATTAAGTTATTCTAAACATGCACTTTATTTATTTAAATCTTAATATTAAAGTAACCACTCTACCGGGAAACACGGGAAAGATGTGGGCTAGAACTGTAGGTCCTGTCGTCTCTGTGGGTTCTGAACACGTTACAAGCTGGTGACCTATATCAGTGACTAAGTTACATTAGACGAGTTCAAAATAGTATATAATTGACACTAACACCTAGAGAAACTCGAGCGAAAAACAATGGTATTTCGTTTGCGTAAATCCGACTTCGTTTGGGCCCTAAACAGGCCAAAAACATGCATACTATCTAAAATCAGACGTCTGGGACTAGACCCAGACATCTTAAATGACCTCAGAACCTCACCTTGCTTTCCTGCATTGATGGCGAACGTCTGGAACCCCTTTATAGTCGTCCTGGGTCTTTCCAGACGTCTGTCTGTGCGTCCGGACGTCCGATAGGTCAATCAGATGTCTATGGAAATGCCCATATGTCCTAAAGCACCTCAAAGAGCGTGCTTATGCACCTTTCCAAGGCCTGTACCTGCACATACGTTCGCAGGTTCAAAACCATGACAGTGCATGCCACGTACTTCACGTACATACATGCATGAGCGTTCAAGATGCTTACCTCGGCACTACGTGAGTTTTCAGACATCCGACTTCAGCTCTAGACATCTGCTGTTGTTCTAGACATCTGACAGATACTGGAAAAATCCAGTACGCAGAATCCCTCGCGACACTTGTCTTCTCGTGGAGTTCCGCCCGCAGTGACTACAGCGGCGACCTCAGCAGCTGTAGGAGCTCGAGAAGCTCTTCTCCATGATCTCCTCCTCCTCATGCGCGACCCCGTCTCCTCCCACACATGCTCCTCCAAGCTTCCAAGCTCCTCCTATCGCCGCTCTTGCCCTCGCACTCTGGGCACTCGTCGCTGCACTCGCAGTAAGGGCGTTCCTTGCGTGTGCGCTCTCCCGCTTGAGCTCCTCCAGCCGTGTACTCTCGAACTCCCCTGAGCTCTCTCTTCTCCCTTCCTCGACCTCCCTCTTCATCGCTCACACTCTCTCCCTCTCTCCTTCTCCCCCTCTCGCGAGCTCCTCTCCACGCACGGCTACAAGCGGAGATGAGGAGGCCGTTGGTGGCTCGCAGGCTGACCAGGGAAGGAGGTGGAGGTGGTGGTAAAGGTGTGATGGTGAAGAGGGTGATGGGGTTTAAGTAGAGGGAGGTTAGGGTTTGGAGGGGTGGGGGAAGGAGAGGTGTGCGTGTGTGTCTATGCATGAGTGTGTGTGTGGGAAGAAAGAGAGGGAAAATTTGCGAAAATTTCCCTGCTAACCTCTCTTGTTCCTGCAAGGCCCACACATCCAAACTCAAGGGGTCAAAAATCTCGTTCGCGCCCCTAACTTTCCGAAAAACTCTAAATGGTCCCTCGAAATGATCATTTCACATCATTAAATCAGGTGGTCGAAATTAATTGGTAGTAGGCGGTGTGCATAGCAGAATTGGGTTGTGTGTGTCTCTGGCTTTTAGGATTTGCCATTTGTTTTCTTATGTTAGTGATCTCCAACTTTTACTAGTGATTCCATGTAGTGATGGCTTTTAGGATTTGAACAAGGGCATTAACCTAAATGCTTGTTCCTTTCTCCTTCGTCATGTGCTTCTTTTCGAACGTAAATTCTTGATCTCAATTGATTCGGTCTATTAGAATTTAATCAAAGTAATAGAACACATAATTTTATTCAACAACGTACTTGTCTTAGTGTAATTTTCCCTTTTGAGTTTTGTTCAATTATGCCCTCTTTAACTTAAGATGAATTACCAATTAAACTATCCAAGTGCAATAATTAAGAGCTATGGTTTGTAATCATCACCCTTGTCCTTCATTGGCTGAACAATATTATGCTTTCATTATTAGAATCATAATACGAACCAACATATATTATTATACAGAATTATACGTTAAATATGTAAATATATTTGGATATCAGATTTATGGTCATTAAAGTGGTCTACTTATGTAAATTAACCATTCGTGTCTCACTAAGATATGAGTTTAATGCATAGAAACCTTAAGAGAAAAATGCAATTCCGTGATTATTAAAATTGACATTTCAATTTAAGCGGTTATGGTCCCTGAAGGGGTGAAGACAAAATGGCCACTTGATTTTCTGCATCCCATCGCAGAAAAGTTATAAATAGAGCCCAAGGAGGGACTCAAAGGGTATCACGTCTCACACGTCTACCACCACCCTCATAAGTTCTTTTCACCCTCTCAACCCTCTGGAGGCACCATAGCCACCGCCTCTCGTTGGAGAAGCAAGTCCACGATCCCAGAGGATTTTCGCGATCTCTGCTTCACTTCCATTGCGAGCGACTTAGGCATTCCTCCATCCTTTGCTTTCCATTTTCATTTTGGTTGATGATATGGGGAATAGATTAGTATTAGGATGGTAGAAAATCATTCGATTTTGATTTTATACAAATTAAATCCATCAAGTGATACCAGAACCTTTTTCTATTTGCTATGTCATTTCCTAAATGAATCAGATTTTTGAGAAAAATAATTTTCATTCGTTTTTTGGGGAATTATTCTTCGTTTAAGTTTTTGGATTGATTCGATCCCATCTTGATGAATTGATGACCACTAATGTTTATTTTTGGGTTTTCATCTTCATTTGTATCTCACATTTAACATTCAAATTGAGTTTTGCGATTGAAATCGTGATTTGGGGTGTTTTCCCTAAATCCCAATTTCATATCATCGCCTTAGAATCGGACTGTGATCGGTCCAGTAAATGAGTACCGATACCGGTAAGTCACGGGTACCCATCGGGCACTTCCTAAACACCACCAGTATTGATGGTGTACTGGTACTCATCATGAGTACCGGTACATGTTGGATACTGGTCGGGCACAAGGAAGTGCCACCAGTATCGAAGGAGTACCGGTACTCATGATAAGTACCGGTACATGTGGAATACTGGTGGTGTCCAAAGGCATTGCCAATATCATATGAGTACCGGTACATGAGGGATACTGACCGCAACCAAGGACCGGTCTAGTATCGATGGAGTACCGGTACTCATCATGAGTACCGATACACGTAGGATACTGGACATGGTCTTAGGATCGGTTTAGTACTCATGAAGTACCAGTATCTAAGATCAGTACCAGTACTACTCATTCTGGTACTTGTACAAATCATGAGTACCGGTACTAGAGTGATATTTTTGGGATACATTTGTCATAAAAATTTTGGTGCGAACATTAGTAGGTGGTTTTAATTTATTAAGTACTCTGTCACATTTAGTAATTCTTGCCAAAGCAGGTTACTTCTTGTGTTGGTTTATTTGAAACATTAAAGCGACTGTCTACGTTGTATTCCTGTGTGGGGAGCTTAACCCAAAGGTGAGCCACCTCATGACTGTATGCATATGTACACAATAAATGATAAATATCCTATTGAATTATTAGGTTTTCATATGGGTAGTTAAGTTAATCCAAAGATGGCTTGATTACTTACATGATTGTTTTCAATAGCTATTTATCATTCTTAAGACTGCCCTTAACAATATTAATATTTATTGTCCAAAGACTAAATATTAATGATTGTATTGTTAAGTTACTTCATTCTGAGCATTCATTTGGTTTATTAGAACTGACTGAGCTTGAAGAATTAAGTAATGAGGCTTATGAGACTACTTAAGCTTACAAAGAGCGCACTAAGGTCTTCCACAATAAGCACATCCTCCACAAAACCTTTGAGCCCAACCAACGGGTCTAGTTGTTCAATTCTAGACTCAGGCTATTCCCTGGAAAATTCAAGTCCCATTGGGATGGGCTATAATTTGTTTATCAACTTTCTGCGACAGTTGTCAAACAATCATAATAAAACGTTGTTGATGGGTTTTTGTCCTTGACAACGACCTAAAAAATACGATCGTCGACTTTCGATTTGCACTAAAAACGTTGTTTAAATACGTTTAATTGTAGTATAAATGTCACGAATGCAAATCGATGTCACATCAATTTTATTTATTTATAACTTTTACTGATTTATTTCCAAGTCGTTCACTAGGAGGCAGTTATTGGCATACATCGCTCTCTAAGTCCAAAACATTCTTTTAATCAAAAAATATTGATTTTATTTACAAAATGAATGAATTAATTAATGAATGAAGAATTGGGTTAATTATTTATAAAAGAATCAATTAATATACATTATAATTCCTGAAAACATATGCACACAAACAAACATCAAAACTATATATAATTGCTCTATGTTAGTTATATACAACTAATATAAGTAATACCTAGGTATAGGTACAAAAATAGTTAATAATATTTACCATACTAAATTATATTAACGTACTAATGTGTATAGTAACATATATTATATTTAAAGTGACATAAATATATACGTCATTATAGCCTTAGTAAACTATATACAAAACCTTACAACAAAAATAGATATCATACTACCATATATAGCTATGTACAGTGACAGATAAATCCATCACTGAAGATCTAGTTTATTTATATACATAAGACCTCAAATAATAATGCACTACTCTACTTATATTTATATATACTATATACAAATATATTATAGTATACGTTATTTATTTGTATACATATACTTATTTAATTACATTATTTATATACATATGTATTTATACATTTATACATACATACCTGCACACAACATACGCAGCAAGCACACAGGCATCAAGTGTTCAACACTTAGCCGCAAGAGCCTCTCTCTTCTCTCTTCTTTTACACTTAGTCATTTTTACGCCTTGACACCTTCAGACTGGTTCAACACTCCTTAACCCAAAAATTGAGCTTTTTAATGGGCAGGCAGCTTTTCAAGGGATATACAGCACCCTCACGAGTGGAACCAAACCTTTACTAGGGCCACCCTAGTTTTTATTTTGGTGCATTTGATCCGGTTTTAGGCTCGTTATTGGGCCCACATAGGCCCAGCTACAGTGCATGACCTCGGCCATAGCATTGTACACAAATGTCTCAATATGCTCGTAACATGCTCCTGTGTGGGTAATAGGTATGAAATGTGTGCGCCCGGTGCATATGACGAATGAACATCCAGCATCACGAATTACTTAAGTACCACACCGTGCGCACTTCAGTGCACGATGTGGCACTAATGCCAGCGTCAGTTAGCGCTGCTATCAGTGCTCTGTGCGTGTCTGATTTGATGATTTTGGCCATTAATTTGAGGGTCATAATTTAATCTAAATAAAAATCAAATTATGCCCTTGTGAAGCCCTTATATAAGGCTACATAATTATGTAATTAGTTTACATAAATAAGTTATTTAAATATATAATAAAATTAGCTAAAGTTTACGATTTATACATATTAATTTAAAGTTTAATTTGTTAATTAACATATAAATTAGTGACTTAATTAAAAAATTGACTTTATACAGAGTTAATATACATAATAAAATATTTATTACACATTTTTATTATATCTAATAAACTTTATTTGATTTATATACAATTAAATACATGCTTTAGATTGTTTTATATATAAATAAACTATAAATACTATAATACAGTATAAATATAATATAAATGAGTTGAAAACACTTAATATAATATAATACAAGTATACAATATAATATATTTCAAAATTAACTTAAATTACTAATTTACTTCATTTTAACTTAATAAATTACCTATTTAACTTAATAACTTAATTATTTACTGTAAATGTATTATTAAATTAAATTACAAGTATTATAATATTCAAATTATATATATAAATATGTCTGTAATATTATAATACCTGATTGGTGTTCAAGATGATCTAGTAATCATCTCAGAATCTGCCGAGTCCTTGTTCAACCTTAAATCAGTATCACTGATTATCCTTGGTCAAACTATCCAAAATAAAGCTTAAATTGGGTGCATGCTCATCCACAAATTCAAAACCAAATCCAAAACCTTGGATTCATTGCATTACACCCAATTAAGCAATTAAAATCCTCAAACAGCTCAATTGAATCCATTACAACTCAAATCGACACCAAATCTTGCGATTGGATTTAAAATCCAAATACAAATACATCGAACAAATTTGATACATTTGAATCCAGATTGGGGTCTTTGTGAATTTATGATACGAATGGGAGACCCCAGAGTGAATTTTTGGGGCAAATTCAGATCTAGAAGCCAAGGCTTCAGATTTGAATTTGACCTTGATGGATGGGTGGATGATGAATAGAGTGCGAGGGAAAATCAGAAACGAATTGTGATGAGTAGGGAAAGCTATATGAGTCGAATTGTAGGTGGAAAAATACCTCTCTGATATGAATTGATCAGAGAAGGCGAGATCGGACCTAAGCTACTCTACTCCTAAGCTACACTAATCCATCATCCAAATTTGATCTCTAACTACATCTACTGTCCTAAATTACACTAGCTAACACTGCAACTAATCTAGAAAACAGGAAAACCACACTAGGAAAGCAATAAATCTAGCTAAAGGAAGAAGGTGGTGTCTAAGGTCAGCTGCCGACTGATGACAAAGAAAGGGGAGAAGACCCTTCAGCTGACAAGGAATGTGTCCAAGAGCCAATGGCCAGTGGCTGAAGGTGATCGACGGAGGGAGAGAAACCTACTCTGTCACCGTGGGTGATGAAAGGAGGTGGAAGCTGAGGGAATGGATCGAAAGAAACCACTCAGGGGGTAGGGAGCTGGTTAGGCATTCACGCGAGCTCAATGAGGTCCTTAAGTAGACGCGCAAGTGATTCCAAACACTGCATTGGTGAGATTAGGCAACTAGGGCTTCAATGGTGAGATAGAAAGAAGAGGGGCGCACGAAGCTCCAAATCAAATCGTGGCCATAAGATCAGATCTAGCACAGGAGGTGATCACATGCACGAAGGTGCACGAAAATGGAATTTGGTTTGGCCATTGGATCAAGGACTCATGCAATGGACGATCGTGATCTCGTGAGTTCTTACAAGTGAACAGTGCATCCAGAGGTGCACCGCAGTTGCAGCTCTTTTGGAAAAATTACGAAGAAGCTCATGGAGTGAAACGATAGAAGATTTGCATGCAGACCCATAAGTGGCAAGCAAAGATATCAGAGTAGTCCCAAGCACTTGTGAGTAGGTCCTCGGCGGCTAACAAACTAGTTCTTGAAGGCTTAAATGTGAATAAATCTAAATGAAATAAGGACCTAGATGTGATATCATGAATGCGAGGTCCGAATGGTATCCAAATCCTACCCAGTTTTTATTGAAGTTTAATTGACCATTTAAGAAGTTGATTTCACTTTTGATTTATACTTTTGAATTCAAATGTTTGCTAAATTTGCAATAGAATCATCAATTTATCTTAATGAATAGAATTTCCCATTTTATTACCAAATTTCTCATTTTTAGCACAAATTGGATGTTTTAAGTCATTTCTGTTATTTTCCACACTTAACCCATTTTTTGTGTTAATTCTGTAGTGTTTAACCTAGTTTCTAACTTAACTTAAACATTTTAGCTATGATGAGCCACATCTCATCAACTATCACACAGGTGTTCCTGCATAGTGCACTTGAAATACAAAATCTCTCATCTGGTGAGACTTTCAAGGTAAACGGCCAACGTTTGAAACTGTATGTCACTCTTTCTGATGGCCGAGTATTGGACACCCACAGATTGGAAGAGCCTTAGCTCCAAACACTCTATCTTAGGTAAAATGTTTCCTTGCTTTTGCTTTCCAATGAGGACATTGTCAGATCTGGGCATAGGGGGTATACCCTGAGGTTGTACATAGCATTTATACATATTTTTGCATGCATGTAGTTAGGACTTTTATTGCATCAAAAAAACAAAAAACAAAGAGAGATGAAACGAGGACAAGAGAGAGGGAGATGAAATCCTTGTGAGCCGAAGTGTAAAAATTATTGAGAAAAGGTCAATAGACAATGGAAAAATCGTGTTAGTCTCAGCATTTGATTATAGAAGAACTACTTAAGTTCTAGGCTGGATTGGTTGGTAAATTAAGCCTTGAAGTGCTAAATAGGAGATAAGTGAGGGATACCGACTTTACACCTTATGGATCTGTTTTAGGGCTTAGACACATACGTATTTGTTAAGATCTGGACTATTCCTCAAGAGGTTGAGGGAGTTACGAGACAGATGTTTTAAGTCTAAGGCTTAAGGAGTATTCGGTCCCATTACTTACCCTCTGGTTTGCAGAACTTGGTAACCTAGGCACCCAAAAATATCACACACCAGTCTGGTTCATTGCACATAATGAAGAATAATGCCAAAAAAAGTGTCTATTCTGAAAATGTTTTCCCGAAAATTTGACTTAGGAGCGGCTCGAAGACACAAGTTGATTAGATAAGTTCCCAGCACAGAGAAGAGGAATGAAAAATACTTCCCTCGAAGATTCGTTATAACATACCGTTTCCTCGGTGCTTGTCTCCTAGGATATCTAAATATCCTACTGGGGGCACGAAAGTATCTTGTGCTGGTTCAGATAACACGGGCGGCATTATCTCAAAATATCAATTGCTAGGGTATGAATTCAACTATAGAACGCCATGGGCGACACTATCTCGAAGTGTTGAAAGCGAAGGACCCTGCGAGGATTAATGGTGGAGACAAGGAATCTGATATAGATCGTGTTTAGGGCCAATCCAATGTTAAGTTTAGGGAAATTTAAAAATAAAGGAGAAAACTCTTAAAATAAAATCTCTCTCTATCTCACTTATCAAAAATGCACTGGCAAACTGAACTTAAACTTGCTGCATATACGCACGGGTGCTTTAACCACTAGGGTCAATGAATCTTGGGGCAGTTTTTGCGGGCCTTAGAAACCTTCATGGTGGACCCAAGGGTGAGGTTGGTCAAGTTTGTACCTTTGCTAGTACTTGAGTACTTTTAGGCCTATTGTTGGTATTTCAATCTAATCTCTAGAAGTGCGGCACAATAAGGCATCTTGACTGTAAAATCTAGCCTAGAGACCTGGTCTGATCCATATGATTTTTCTCGGGATTAGCAAAACTTAGGCATTGGGGTATTTGATAGGTCCACTTTAGTGAACTAATTTAGTGCCTAAGTGCATTATTATTGGGATATGAATTTAATTTAGAGCATGCATTATGTTAATCAAATTGATGAAGCCTTGGATTTCCTACATTTCATTTACGTTAATGGATTAATTACTTTTGATGCAGTATTAATTTTTGCGAGTCCAATTTTATTGGCATCATATCAATTAGATTGACATCATGACATTTAATTTCCCAAGAAAATCAGCATGGATTATCTGTGGAAGCTTGTTTCCTTTTAGTACCTCTTAACAAATTTATTTAAAAAAGGAAATGAGTAGTCTCATATATTGGACAAAATCCAATCTCTCTAATTTCCTTCTTTATTCTTCCTCTCTCTCTCCCTTAAATCTCTCTCTGATTCTCTCTCAGATTCTTTTTATAAATAGGCTAAATGGCAAGACAAAGGATCATCTTCATCTTCCTCCACGAGGGAGAACCTTCTCTCCAACAGCAACCATCGAATCCGCCACTGTGTGCCACCACCAAAACCACCACCGCGAGCCTCGACGACAACCACGACATTGCCACCGTATCCACTACCTCGTCTCTGACATCACCACCATGTGCCATCCCCTTCATTTAAGACGTCTTGGAACCTTCCCGGACATCCAGAGACTCGCGCCTGCCTCCCTTACTGTCTTCTTCCTTGACCGCAACCCGCACCTCCAGCCCCCCCTCTCCACCATCGTGCTTCACAGCAGAGAAGCAGCCACCACCACCATGTGCTCCTCCATAGCGTTGACAACGAACCACCTACGACTTGCACGACCTCCACCTCCGCGCGAACCGCCAGCCCATCACCGCCCACGCACAGCCACCGCTCGCGCCCTCATTGGTGTTGTGCACCACCCCACGTGTGCCTCATCGCGTGGCCACGCCTTAGCGCACCGCCACAGCACAACCCACCACCTCGTGCATACGCCTTCATGCCACCGTGATAGCACAGTCGGCCACCCTGTGCGCAACCGTCGACCATGCACCCAACCTCCTGCTCTTCTTCTTCTTCGCCAACAGAGAAGAACCCCAAGCCGTCGATCTCCACTTCCAGGCAGCCGCCAACGTCGGCCATCGTTTGACGCACCATTGCCTCCACCGAACTCGCCTCGTCCTCATGAGCACAGCCAATCCTTCGATTGCATCAAACGACCGTCATCTCACCGGTCGGGAGCCCACTTGCCACTAGCCACCCTTCCCTCCTACTGGCAACCACCAGCTATCATTCTCCTCACCGCAACCTCCAACAAGAAGCTCTCGACAACGCCGAGCTCCACGCTGCCAACCATCGCCTCCTCGACGCGTATGATAAGGAGAAAGATTTGTTATGTTTTGGATTTAAATAAAAATTACATTTCATGCCATTGAATAAGGAGAGGATTTTTTGGATATAATATTTTATATTGAGTAGTATTTGCTCGTGTGCCCTCTGGAATCTCACTATTCTACATTAATGCTCATTCAAGTCACTTTTATCTCATTTGATGCTACAACTTATTGACAAATTTATCTGGCATCGTATTAATCTCGTACAAAGTATTCACTGAAAATATTGGTGGATTTATTAATCTGTATACAACCTAACTTTCATGGTTAGTTTTGATTGTTAAATATTTTTTTTCGGAAAATTTTCCATCACGATTTACGTTACTACAATGACTTATTTTTCTAACAAGCGAAATCTTCCGCTCAAGCTGAGCCATTGATCACACTTGATCGTTACAAATCATACATGAACTAACAAGTTACCTTTGGAGAAAGAGGTCTGAGATATTCCTAGAACTTTTTTTATTTTCTTCTCTTTCTTCCGTGTGCGAGAAATTTTCAAAAGTTGCTACTTTTTGTTTATTTATTTTATTATCCTTTTGTAAATATAATTGAGATGATAGGCTCGACGAGGAAATTGATATTGAGTCTTTTTTTTCTTCTTTATCTTTTTTGATATTTATTTTTTTAATGAGGGTTGAGTTCTCTATAAAAATTTAGGGGAGGTTATTGTCAAAGATTATTTATCATTTTTTTTCATTTTTTCTACTTGATTATGTCGAAAGAGATAGTAGACATCAGGAGCTATCATGAGTTGAAATACTTCTTAGCAAAGTGTGGGCTATCAACTAGTTGTTATGGAGGCCATTACACTTCATCCTAAATCTATCCTTGATGAAAGGATTTTTCACTTTTACAAATAATAATAATAATGATAATTAATAATGATATTAGTAATTAGAATAATAATAATAAAGCGTTGCAGTATCAATTGTATTGGAAAAATCTTAAATTAACAAATATAAGCAAATCTGTCTAGATCCGATTTAACCGAACTAACCATACATTGTACTAATTAAATAAATCACGTAAGGAAAAAAATATCTCCACAGTATGCACATAAATTTAAGATATAATAATAATTTCAATAATTCGAGAAGAATAAAATGAACAACACAAATTAAAGCAAGCATAGTAAATAACGGTGAGAATGTGCAATCGCAAACGCGGTGCGATCACGGTCACGGTGAGATGAGCTACGTGCTATCATCACGTGAATCGACGAAAGTGGAAGTGTGCGGTCGTCGCGGTCGAGGAAGAGACGTAGTGTGGTGGCGGTGATGACGTAGAGGAAGTCAGGCACCGTGGTGATGGTGCATTGTCGAGGCATCGAGGAGGGTAGACGGCCGTCGTGGTAGTGTTGAAGGCGAAGTCGTAGTGCGGTCGCGGACATGGTCCGGCCCCTACCGCTGGCAAGGGTAGAACGAAAGGAGAGGATGCTCGCAGTCAAGGTAGAGGAAGAAGCACGGGAGTTCGCGGTCGCCGTAGACAGTCACAGTGAAGGTCGCGGTGGTGACTTTGCAGTCGTCGGGCAGTTGTCGAGTGCACGGTCAGTGGCGTGGCGCGGTCGCAGTGACGGTGGTGCTGGGTGTTCGAGAACGGTCGCGGTCGCTGGAGAGGAAGGTCGCTGCTGTCTGGGCGTGGTGATGTCATGGGGGAGATCCTGCTGTCCGTGCGAGAGGGCTTGAGAAACAGGAGGACAGATGGGAGGGGTCGGCGTGGTTGTTGTTTGTCGTGGGTGGGGAGATGAGCGGCTATGCAGAGTACGCAGAGGGATCCTGAAGGGGAGGGGTTGTACGTGGGGAAGAAAGGGTTTCGGCCTGTGAGAGCAAAATATCAAGAAGGGAAGGGGGAGGGCGGTGCATGCATCGGTCGTGGGTACAGGGGGTACGTCAGTGGTTTTTTGCGTTCTGAGGGAGAGAGACGGAGCGGGGGGAAGGAAAATATGAGGAGGGTGACGGTGGCCTTCGGTGATTGAGGGAGGGAATTGGTCCTTGCACGTGATCTCAGGAGAGACGAGAGCGGCGGAAGAGATTCCACCAAAGGATTCCATTTGGAATTCTACATGCCGCTATAGGGTAAATGGACAGCGATTAGTGAGGTGAGGTCTCTTTAGTAGTTGCATTTGTTTTTTTAAATTGAGGTACGATCAGGTTGTCTTGATCTTTTGAAAATTTGGGAATTCTCATTAGTTCTCACGTGTGGTCCGATTCCACCTTTTTCACTTGCATGTGTGAAGCATCTAGCGGGTTGGTGAATCATAGCCCGTCATTGTCCCCACGGTCAAAATGAGAGATGTCACTGAAGCGACTATTCCCATACAAATTGTATGTACATCCGGCAGGTGGTTTTCTACACTATCATAAATAACTATTCTTGGTATTATCCCTCCTCCCTAGTGATTTTTGTTTGCTGGAAAAAAGAGAGAGAACGTGAGGGAGGACCAATGCAAAAAATAGAATGGGCCTTGCCTGTTTTGGAGAGAAAGAGAAATAGAATATTAGTAAAAAAATTGGAAAGTTAAAAATATATCTCTCTTTCGTTTATAAATGAGTTTGTCAAAAATAAGAACCAAAGAAATTTCTTTGTTCGAAAACTTCAAGTGTCAAGGTGACATTTCAAATTGTGATGCTATAAAAGTATTATATTGTTTACAATAATCTTTTGGTAAAAATAAATCATCAATGAAATTACATTAAAATTAATGAAATGTACAAAATGATAAATTTAAATTTTAATTAATTTTATCGACATCATACATATTTTAAATTAAATACTCATCCCAATAATAAGATATTTAAACTCTAATTTAATTAACTGAAATGAATCTATCAATCACCACCACCAATCTAAACTCTTAGAAAGCTTTTATGGATACATTGTAAACGACTTTTTGTCCAGAACCCTTATACGAATGAATTTCATGTTTTTACCTATCTGAGGAGACAAAGATTGCGATGATGATGATGATAAGGGATTGAATTGATATTTGAAACTTTTGGGATAAGATTGGAATTAGGTTTGTGTTGGTAAGGGAGGCCTTCACATACAAAATCCAAGGTTAATGTCATTGTTAAGGCTATCAAACATGACCTAGATACATTTAATTGACTTGGACCTATTTAACTGACACAAACCTCAACCCAATAACTGGATCCAAACCCATTTAGAAATAGATAGGTCAAGTTAGATTCAACCCAATTCATAAACAAGCTAGGCCTGAGGTCCCCACAACAACCCAATGCAACTCTCTCTAATCATTTGGTATATCCCATTGAAATTTATGGACAAATTTGATAAAACTTCGATAGACAAAGGATAATAGGTCAAGTAATTTTCATACTTGGATTTTTCAAGAGCATTTTTCATAAATTTAGAACTTCTAAACAAAAGTGAATCTGTATTTCTCCATGAGTGAATTGAATTGAATTTATATTCAAGTTTTGATGTGAACTGAAGTTTAAATCAATATTTATCATCTTAAATCAAAGCCTCAAACTATGGACATTGGTTGAGACTTTTGGACAAAAGGTGTATATTTTTAGTAAAATTTTCCCGTAATATCTTTCATTTAAGGCTGGTGCAACATATATAACTCACATTTCAAGGTAAACTTTAACCTTTATTTGGGAAAAAAAGCAAATGAGTAGTATGAGATTTAGCTTAACAAACATGTTTACCAAATTAGACTCACCAACTCGTTTACCAAATCAGACTTATTGAACCATTTGTACCCACTCAAGAATCTCCTCATCTTGATTCATTTCGATTTACTTAGTATCTATTTGGAGGAAGGATAAAATATTATAAGGATATGTTAAAATGAAATAAGTAAGGATAACTATTTATTTAGATGGTGAAATAAGAGAAGGATTAAGTATAAGATTAAAATGATTAGTGTAATAATATAATAATAATAAATACTTATTTAATAGTATAAGTAGAAGTGTAAAATGTTAATAAGTATTTATTTAATATTAAAAATAAAGTGAAAGATGTAATAGATATTTATTTAATATTAAAATAGGAGGATGTAGTGAAATAATTAGAAGCAATTATATATGAACGTAGAAAAATTTTTTCTTAACCCCGCTACCAAACGGACGCTTAAGGACCCATTTAACTATATAAATCAAGTCGGTTACCATAAAATTTTATCAGGCGGAATCATGGATCCAATGCGGTGGACGTATTTAATAGACGGACCCACATGGACCCCAACACGTTTATAAGCAAATGCAATCCAAGCACGTTGCGCCCGACCCAGCCAGTCGACTCCGCGATGAGACTCAGACCTAATACAGTAGACCAGATTTTCCAAATGGCCGGAGGCCGTGGCTTCTCAACCGCCACCACTGCGGCAGTGGTGCCGCTCATCTTCCTCGCTACGTTGGCCGCGATCACGGTGGAAGGCAACGACAGCTGGATGAAGTTGTGGACGCTGGACCACTGCGAGGGAGCGCTCATCAGCGGGTGCGGGTGCTTCGACCTCAACGTCTTCCGCAGCTTCGAGTACGGGTATGGCACCGACTCCGACGCGAAGCCGCTGGAGTACTTCAACGAGAATGGCTGCGAGTGCAGCGAGACCGCGCTGTGTGGCTCCTACTACTTTAGCGTCAACTCGTGCCCGTTGCTCCTCAACGTCACCAACAGGGGCAGCATCAGGCTCGGTTGCAAGCCCGAGTCGTCTTCCCTATGAAGCGCGCGAACTCCGCGTGGAGTACATGGAATAAGTGACCAAGAAGAGGGAATAATTTGGTTAATCCATCCTTTTGCCGAGTTAAGTGCGTACTCGCTTGTGGATTTGGATGCCTTTGGCTCAATAACGTGGGAGAAAATTCGTCACCGTCGTTGTAGCATTGTATTGCGACGCTGTGAAGCGCAGTACAGCTCTTTGATTTGATGTGTCGTTGTTGCTGTGGATAAGTCACGAAGGGGTCTTGTGACATTTGTGAGGGTTGGAATCAGCGTAACTTGGATGTGTTATGTTCTCCGTGTGATGCAGTATCTAGATTGTACCCAATTCTGGTGTTTCGCTATTAGCATCTTTTTATTTTTTATTTGGAACGTTGGTTTAGTAGCTTAAACTTTTGAGGAGGGCAATTTTTGTGAATCCTTGGAAAATTAATCGAACTTGATAAGAGGAGTAAGTGTTTTAAGTTTCATCCGATACTCCTAACTTTCGTAATAATGTTAATCAATATATAATTGATATATAACGACGTAAAAATTTATATTAAAATTAATGGAGTTCCATAAAAATTTTTAATATCATGTTTGAAGTGAATAAATTTTTTGGTCGATATAAAAATCTTTTACATTCTATGATTTATGTAGCAAAGAGTATGAGGTAACGTTAAGGATTATGCATGTGTGTGTGAGTGCCTTGCTTTCAACTTGGGTGAGAATCAACTTGAAATTTGAACTTTTTTGCAGTGGATTTTTTAATCTCTTTAATTTATTAATTGATCGATCATTGTGTTAATTGATTGATAATATATTTTGATTGATAATGGGTCAATTTGGTCAATCAATTGATTTGATCGATCAATAGGATTAATTGATCAATACAATTGATCAATTTCATAAACGTTGAGTCGTAGGCTAGTGAGGGTGTCCCCATTTGACCTAACTTTCCACACACTCTCTCTCTCTCATTCTTGTCTCTCTTAGGCAAGGTGCTTTTGTTCGATGCAAGATTTATAGGTCAATTTTTCAATCTGATCGTGCAACTCATGTAAGGTGTTAAGAGTGATCAAATAAGAGGTGATTGATCGATCAACCATTCAATTTTGTTGATTAATGTGGAATTTGGTCGATCAATCTACTAAATTGATTGATCAAATTACCTCGACTAAGTTCTCTTGAGGTGATTTTTGAAGATGTCCACGTTCGAAGTATACTAAATCTTAGCAATGAATCATCTTATCCTATGACGAGTGAGATTTGGTCATTGCTTGATAAAGTGGGCATCCACATGTGTGGCAAGAACAGTAGGGATGGGTTGCATCATGTTACAACCCGATCCCATATTCCTACAAGGCTCGAACCGGCTCGCCTCGACTAACTCCAAGACCCAGTTGTCCAACAAGAAATAACCAAAAGCAGAAAATATTTCACAACTACACATGCAATGTAACTAAGCAGAAATAATTCAAAAGACAATAAAGGAAATAGAACGAAATTTCTCACAATATTACATGTCATCACAACTACAACAGCGGAAAAGAAAGCAGAAATGTAACAGAAACAGTATTACAGATATCGAATACTCACTACAACAACAGAAGCTCATGAATGAAAAGGGGACAACAGCTAAGGCTGGGCTCGACTAAGCCTAACTCCCTCTGCAGCCGATGGTGCTGGCTGCTCAATTCCCTGACCTGAACAAGGTTATAAAATTCGTGGTTAGCTAACGTTGAGTAAAATGGTGATTAAGCCATTTACATGCAATTAACATAAGATAAGAAACTAATTAATTATTCATTTCCATTTAGCTCAACTAAGTATTCTGATTTTCTTATTCTCTTAAGAATTTGGTCATTTCTTGATCTTGACTGTCTCTCAAGGAGACGATCTTGATTGTAGTCTTTCCCGTGATGTAAGATGTACACGTGGTGCTCTCCTCACCGGGAAAGTCCCCCGTGGCAGTCCTACACCAAGTCAACCACCTCGATGTCTCGGTCGCGACGTAGCGGTGACTACGTGTTACTATCTTGTTACGACCTGGTTCCCGAATCCCTACAGGACACGAGACCGGCTTGACTCGACAAATCCCAAGACCCAGTCGTCCAACAAGAAATAACCAAAAAGTAGGAAGGTAAACCACATTCACCATGCTAAGTAACTAACAGTAAAAGAGTACAAGCAGTAAAAGAAATAAAAGCTGCTAACAGTACATATCACCACCACAACAGTAAAGAGAAAACAAAGTATAGAAACACAACGGTAACAAGAGTCTGAACTCACTAACAAAAGAAAGAACAACAATAGGAAGACTACTGCTGGGCGCGACTGGGCCCAGCACCCTCTGCAGTCGATGACTCGGGCTGCTCAACTCCTGGCCTTGAAAGGGTTATGAGTAAACGAAGTCAGCGAACGCTGAGTAGAGTGGTAACCAACTAACTAAAGCAATAAAGACTAACAGGTAAATTTATCTTTTCCAGTTATTTTGGTTTACTAGTCATTTCCTTTTACCCATTGGTTTACTTCCAGATTTCTTTCTTGATCTCGAATGTTCCTCATGGGAACGATCTTGTTTGCAGTCTTTTCCAAAGAATAGAAGGCGCACGTGGTGCTCTCCTGGTCGGGAGAGTCCCCCGTGGTGATCCTACACCCAATCAACCACCCCGAGGTCACGGACAGACGTAGCGGTGACTACGGCACGCGTGATAAGTGCACGGGTAGCTACCCCGCACTGACATGCGTTCAGTCGTTCCATTAGCCGGTACGCCCAAAGTACAGCACGGAATAGTATAAGGCCTAGCTCTCTCAGTAATAGGGGTCTAGCCCCCTATAACCAAACAGGGGTCTCGCCCCTCCACAGTCCACGCACCCTCGTCTGACTATCCTGGTTTGCCCAATGGGCCTAACAAGTCGGTGTAGGGAGGCTAGCTCAACCCCGGGCCCTGTGGGGTGGCTAGCTCTATCCCTACACTAGTAGCTCTCTCCGGTACAGTGTACGTGAGGGCCAAAGAAGTCGGTGTAGAGTGGCCAATCCTAATCCTGGGCCCCAACCCAAGGGGGGCTAGCTCCGCTCTACACTAAACAGGGGACAGTCGCTCTCCTTGGTACCACGTACTCAAGGGCAAGCACACTTCCCACTCACATTTCCAGATCCATTCCATTTATCCACAGGAACTCTACTCCTAATTCCTCGTAGGGTTCGCACTCGTATTCCCCATGTTATTCCATACCAGGTTTCATCATTCACATTTCCATTTTCAGATTTTACATATGCAGCTCGTATTTCCACAACTTGCGTATACAACAAGAAATGTCATAGGTATCTGTCTAACTAGCACAGGCATTTCATATTTCACAAGCAGCTCTTGTTTATTAGCAGGCAGTTATTTATATTTCTATTCATTCATTTAAGACTGCACTTTCAACACGCATACAAACAGTGCAAGTACTTCTCGTCCTAGGATTCATGCCACATCCTAAGTTTCTAGTTATCCAATTTCACATATGCAGTTATCTTTATAATTAAAATAGGGAAACCACTCTACCAGACAATCCGGGAGCACTGGGGGTTCAAACGGCAGGCTCACGTGCCTTAGCAAGCCCTAAACCCGCAACAGATCGAAGTCCTATACCAAGGAACATACCACAATGGAATGTTCAGAATAGTATACAAGGGTTTCTAACATGTAGAGGAACTCACAAGGAAAACACCGATATTTTGTTTGCATAAAACAGACCTCAAACGGATCCTAAACGGGTCAAAAACAGGGCTGCAGACCTAAATCAGACGTCTGGCACAAGGTCCAGACATCTTAAAAGTCACCAGGGTTTCACCTCATGTTCCTGCGTTGACTTCAAACATCTGAACCCCTTCTTGACCGTCTAGACCCAGCTCTAGATGTCCAACCTCTCCTCCAGTCGTCTGGAAGTGCTTCCGATCGTCTGGTAAGCTGTCCAAACATCCGAAATGCGTGGGAGGGCGTGCCCCGCACCTTCCCGAAGCTATCTCTGCATGCAACAGGCGAATCATCCAATTTTAGCCATGCAGATCAAAGTTGCGGTGCGGCCTGCATGGCCGTAACCGTAAGAAGAACATACCTTCGCGGAACACTGCTTTCAGATGTCCGGTGTCGTCACCAGACGTCCAACAAGTCATCTGGACAGCACGCCAAACGTCTGATTATGGGAAAATCCCAGAATCAAAACGACCTCCTACTCCTCCTCGCCGTGCGCAGCCGCGGCCTCTCCTCCTCGCCTGCAGCACCAGCTGCAGCAAGTGTCGGGGACGTCTCCCCCGATGCGCTCCTCCTCCCGCACGCGTCGCTCCAGCCGTACATCCTCCAACGAGCTCCCACGAGCTCGCGAGCTTAAGCTCCTCCTCCTCTCTTCACGTCGCCTCTCCTCCTCGTCTCTCGCTCCCGCGCTCTCTCTCGCGCCCGCCCCTCTCACTGTAGTGGAGAGTAAGGAAGGAAGGTGGCTGTGTTGGAGTGGGGAAGAGAGGAAGGGGGAGAGGGGTTTTATAAGGGAGTGGCTAGGGTTCGGGTGGAGGGGAGAAGAGGGAGAGAGAAAAGAGAGGTACTGTCTGCGCGCAGCCTGCGCGCAAACGCGAAGTTACTTACAAAATTTTCGATTTCCCGACGTCTGACCGACAGTCCAGATGTCATGAAAGGCTCAGAACAGAACGGGTCTTTACACTACGACACGCACGATAAGCGCAAGGGTAGCTACCTCTTACTGGTACGCGATCAGTCGTTTCCGCTAGTGGGTATGCCTAAGGTACAGCACGGAATAGCACAGGGCCTTGCCCTCTTAGAACAGGAGTTTCACCCCTCCACAGTCCACGTACCCTCGTTCGACTATCCCGGTTTGCCTAGTGGACCAAACAAGAGTCAGTGTAGGGTGGCTAGTCCTAACACCGGGCCCCATGGGGTGGCTAGGTCCCCCTCACACTGAGTAGCTCACCTCGGTACCACGTACGCGAGGCTAAGCAGGAGTCAACGTAGAGTGACCAAACCCACCCAAGGTCTCTACCCAAGGGGCGGCAAGCTCCCCTTTACTCTAAGTAGGTCACCTCGGTACCACGTACGCGAGGCCAAGCAGGAGTCGATGTTGAGTGGCCAAACCCACCCCGAGTCTCAACCCAAGAAGCGGCAAGTTTCCCTCTACTCTAAAGGGACAGTTGTTTTCCTTGGTACTGTATACACAAGGGCCAGCTCACTTCCCGTCTACTTACAAGGTTCTTTTCGTATACAGGAGTTCTTCTCCTAATTCCCCGTAGGGTTCATGCTTGTATGCCTTTCATTCCATTTCTCGACATTCAGATCTCACTGTTCACATCCCGGGTTTGATTTTTATAATAGGCAGCTCATGTTTTAATAACTGAGAAGGCATCACATCAAGTAATTAATACACTTGCTAGCAATTAGGGTTTAACATGCATCTCAAAATAAATAGTGTAACTCAAGCAATATTCATTCTCTTCTGCCCTAAGTTTCATTTCACATCCTAGGTTTCAATCAAGTTATTCTAAACATTCACTTTACTTATTTAAATCTTAATATTAAAGCAACCAAGGGGTCAGGGGTAGCACAGTTGGTGCACCCGCTCCCTATAAGGTGCTCACTATGTAGGGTACGCGGGTTCGATCCCCCGCAGTATGCCCAATCACGCATAGTGTCCTCATGGGGGGACGCATCGCTGATGTTGTCCCCGCCTCGACTCGGCACCAGAGAGTGGCCGTGGCTAAGATCACGGAGGAGCTCCGTGGCAAGCGAGAAATTCGGGGGCCCTGGGGGGGTGGGGTCTCCCCTCTCCCTCCCCTCTTATTGTTTCAAAAAAAGAAAAAATTAAGGTAACCACTCTACCGCGAAACACGGGAGGAATGGGGGCTAAAACTGCAGGTCATGTCGTTTCCGCAGGTCCCGAACATGCTACAAGCTGGAGACCTATACCAATGACTAAGTCACATTAGACGAGTTCAAAACAGTATATAATTGACATTAAGACATAGAGAAACTCAAGCATAAAACAATGGTATTTCGTTTGCGTAAATCGAACTTCGTTTGGGCCCTAAACAGGCCAAAAACGTGCATACTGTCTGAAATCAGACATCTGGGACTAGACCCAGACGTCTTAAATGATCTCAGAACCTAACCTTGCTTCCATGCGTTGTTGGAGGACGTCTGAAACCCCTTTACAGTCGTCCTGGGTCATTCCAGACGTCTGTTTGTGTGCCTGGACGTCCGATAGGTCTATTAGATGTCTGTGGAGACGCCCAGACGTCCTAAAGCACCTCAAAGAGCGTGCTTGTGCGCCTTTCCAAGGCCTGTACTTGCACATACATTCGCAGGTTCAAAACCACGACAATGCACGCCACATACTTCACGTACGTGCATGCATGAGCGTTCAGGATGCTTACCTCGGCACTGCGTGAGTTTTTAGACATCCGGCTTCAGCTCTGCACGTCCATTGTTGTTCCAGATGTCTGGCAAATACTGGAAAAATCCAGTATGTAGAATCCCTCGCGACGCTCGTCTTCTTCTGGAGTTCCGCTCGTAGCGACTGCAGCGACGACCTCAGGAGCTGCAGGAGGTCGAGAAGCTCTTCTCCACGAGCTCCTCCTCCTCGTGCGCATCCTCGTCTCCTCCCGCACGTGCTCCTCCAAGCTCCCGTGGCTCCTCCAACCGCGGCTCCTTCCCTCGCACTCTGGGCACTTGCCACTGCACCTACAGCAAGGGCGCTCCTCGCGTGCGAGCTCTCCCACTCGAGCTCCTCCGACCACGTGCTCTCGAGCTCCCCCGAGCTCTCTCTTCTCCCTTCCTCACCCTCCCTCTTCCTCGCTCACACTCTCTCCCTCTCTCCTTCTCCTCTCGCGAGCTCCTCTCCTCCACGCATGGTTGCAAGCAGGGATGGGGAGGTCGTTGGTGGCTCACCGGCAGACCAGGGAAGGAGGTGGAGACGGTGGTAGGGGTGTGATGGTGAAGAGGGTGATGGGGTTTAAGTAGAGGGAGGTTAGGGTTTGGAGGGGAAGGGGAACGTGAGGTGTGCGTGAGTGGGTGTGTGGGAAGAAAGAGAGAGGGAAAAATTGCAGAAATTTTCCCGCTAACCTCTCTTATTCCTGCAAGGCCCACACATCCTATTACGACCTGGTTCTCGGACCCCTATAGGACCCGAGATCGGCTCGCCTAGACTAATCCTAAGACCCAGTCATCCAACAAGAAATAACCAAATAGCAAGAAAGTAAACCACATTCACACTTGCAATATAACTAAGTAGTAAAAACGTACAAAGCAGTAAAGGAAAGTAAAACTGTTGTTCCATTACATACCACCACAACAACAGAAACAACGGAAATGAAAGTAATAGTAGCGACAACAATAGCTAAGAAAAAGTCTGAAAACTCACTACAACAGTAAGGGAGCACAACAAGTAAGTGCAGGAAACTACGGCTGGGCTCGATTGAGCCCAGCACCCTCTGTAGCCGGAAGTCGGGCTGCTCAACTTCTGGTCCTGAACAGTGTTATGAAAAAGACAGAGTCAGCGAAAGCTGAGTAGAGTGGTATCTATACTATCTAAAGCAGTAAAAGCAACAGGTTAAATTCTCTTTTCTATTTATTATGTTTTATGTGTATTTCCCTTTCACCCAATTTTTCTCAAATATCTACATATTCTTGATCTTTCATGTTTCTCGTGGGAACAATCTTGATTGCAGTCTTTTCCAAAAAGTAGAAGGTTGTTACGACCCGGTTCCCAAATCCCTACAGGACACGAGACCGGACCGACTCGACTGATCCCAAGACCCAGTCGTCTAATGAGAAAGTAACCAAAAGCAGTAAAATAAACCACATTCACCATGCAAGTAACTAACAGTAACAAAAGTATAGCAGTAAAGAAATAAACTACTATAGTACACACCACCACAACAGTAGAAAAGTAAACGAGTACAGGAATATAAGGTTCACAATGAAGAGTACAAAATATAAAGGTACAAGAACTACTCACTACTACAAACGGGTACAACAGAATTACGACTGCTGGGCTCTACTAGGCCCAGCACCCTCTGCAGCCGCGTGCTCTGGCTGCTCAACACCTAGACCTAAAAAAGGTTGAGTACACGAAATCAGCAAATGCTTAGTAGAGTGACAACCAACTAACTAAAACAGTTAAGGTGAACAGGTAGCTGTTGTTTTTCAATTTCCTTCTTTCTTTAACTAATTATTCTTTCTTTCATCACTTGGTTTATTTATCAGGTCTCTTTCTTGATCTCGAGTGTTCCTCATGGGAATGATCTTGATTGCAGTATTTTCTGAAGAGTAGAAGTAGCACGTGGTGCTCTACTGGCCGAGAGAGTCCCCTGTTGTCGTCCTACACCCAATCAACCACCCCAAGGTCACGGACAGACGTAACGGTGACTACGGCATGCGTGATAGACGCACGGGTAGCTACGCTACACTGGCACGCAGTCAGTCGTTTCCGTTAACGGGTGTGCCCAAAGCACAGTACGGAACCAGTATAGGGCACAGCCCTCTCAGTAACAAGGGTCTAGCCCCTCAACAGTAACCAAACAGGGGTCTCGCCCCTCCACAATCCACGCACCCTGGCCTGACTACCCTAGTTTGCCCAATGGGCCTAACAAGTCGACGTAAGGCGGCTAGCGGAATCCTGGGCCCCGTGGGGTGGCTAGCTCTCTCCCTACACTAGTAGCTCTCCCCGATACAGTGTACACGAGGGCCACCGAGTCGGTGCAAAGTGGTCAATCCTAACCCCGGGTCCCAACCTAAGGGCGGCTAGCTCCGCTCTACACTACACAGGGGGTGTTGATCGCTCTTGATCGGGTTTTAAAGAGAGAATAATGTCACGTTGTAGTATAGCCGAAAAAGGGTTCAGAACAAATAAAGATTTTATTACTCGAAAATCGGAGTATCCGAGGTCGAACACAGGGAGCAATCGGAATTTACTACTAATCTCAAATGTAATTGAACACTCTAATTTACTCAAAAGTTTAATTCAAATGCATTTAAAAAGTAATCCAGGAAAAAGAGTAAAATTGGTGATCAGACATCTTAAAAGTATTTTCCTCCTTTGATTATTCTTCTTCTCTCTTCTGATTCTGATATTTCTTTCTTTCTCTGCAGTCTCTCTTCTGCCTTCTTCTTCTTCCTTGGTCTTCTTCTTTGGTTTCTGTCTTGGCCTCTCTTCTTCCTCCTTCTCTTCTCTCTTCTGCGATGGCTTCTTCTTCCTTGGCTCTGCTATACTTCTCTTTTTCCTTTGCCTCTTCCTGCTCTTTTCACTGGCTTCCTTCCTTCTTCATTTTTGCCTTCTGCTTCCTTCTCTTCTTCCCTTTGCTAGCAGTGGCTAAGTGTTTGCTTCACTCCTTCCTTCCCTGCACAACCACAGCAAGGTACAACAAAACCTAACCCCTCTACCCACACCCGCGCATCTCTCTCTCTCTGTAAACCACCCTCAGCAAGCTCTCCCAGAGTCGGGTTAACGGGTCGGATCGCGTGCCCGTGACCAGGCGCACCGGTGTGGGTGATGCGCGAGGTGTGCTAAGGGTCGAGTCGAATCGCGCCAGATCCGTGTGGTGAAATAGCAGATGAGGCACCGTGAAATAGGTGAGGGACCTCACCCCAAGTGTGACTGGAGGCGATAAAATGATATCACAAAAACAATATAAAGCATGCCAGTGCTTTGTAAGTTACCGATGTGGGACTATTGGTTGCTGCCTTCTCGCGCGCGTGCCCGTAGAAATCCTTCCTGCAATTGCCACAGCTATGGACGTCGCAGCGTCTCTTGCTTGGTCAGATAGCTTCGCAGTGCTTCCCCGAGTGAGCTGCACCTGAAGCCTTGCGGTCCGGAAGCCTGGAGCGAGCTTGGAGCTTCTTCGAGTCGCCGTCAATGGCGGCAGGGGCTTGAGAACTGTCAGCCATGAAACGAGCCTCTCGGCCTAATCAGATCACCGGGGGACCTTCGCCTTGTCACGGCGAAGGTGAAGGGCAAGGTGGCAGGCCGCGGGGCGGCCTAGGCGTGCGTGCCTAGGTCGCCCTGTGGCCGAATGGATGGGTGAGTTCGGGGGACCGTTGGGTAGGCGTAGCGAGTCTATAGACGGGTGGAGGATACTCAGTGAGGTGAGGCGGAGGTTATGTGATGGTCGGCGAGGCGTGTGGGGCTGCGGAGCGATGGGAGCGCCTCTCCGGAGGGTGGCCGGAGATAAGGAAGGTGACGGTGGACGGCGGCGGTCGAGGGGTCGATTGAGTGAAATACAGTGAGGAAATGAAAGAGGGGATAGAAGGGAATGATTTTAACCTACTTAAAGGGACGAAAGGGGCGGAGAGGTGGACGACCGTATCGACTGTCGATGGAGAAGAAGATGTCCAGTGGGGGAGGACGGCGGCGACGACGGGGCTGAAGCGGTGTGCTCGGGTGTTGCGCAATGCGGAGGAGAATCAGGAAGATGACTCTGTCACTGGTTTTGTGGCAGAGTGAAGAGGAAGGGAAGAGGGGCTTGCCGAAGCTCATTGGACCCTTGGCCGGAGAAGAGGGAGAATAATTTGAGGTGGAAGTCCAGCCGAGTCAAGTTGAAATTGAGCGGTCGGGTTTGGGGGTTCTTTTATAGGCATAGGCCATGTGTTTAGAGCTTGGAGGGCACGCCTTTGTCTCCGACGGCTCGCCAAAGAAGGAAAGTGGGTGGATACCCAAATCCCTCTTGCATTCGCACGAGAGATTGGGATAAAATCAGGGATCATGACTGGCCTCAGATGGAAGGGAATTCCTAAGAGAATCTCCCTTCCATTTCTGGGAGGGGATCTCTGAGGAATCAGAGAGTATTCCCTCTCTAATCCTCGTCGGAGAAGGATTCTTCCCCAATAATAGTAGAAGGACCTGATTGCAAAGGTGGCGAGGAAGTTAGGGGGCTCTCTGCGATGATTTTCAAAAGTTAGGGACCAAAATGTGATTTGGGTGTACTAAATTGCAAAGTAGGTCAAGATGACCTCCCCTTAGGTCCAAATTTTGGTACAAAACTAATTTGAACCTAAGGAATCCAATGGTGAAGTTGGATTTTAGGTTTGACCCCGTTTAACTGGATATTTTGCATAAAAATTCAAATTAGATCAATTAATGAGCTAGGACCCTAATCTAGGTCAAACTAGGTTTCAAAGGCCAATTTGAATGTTCTAAACCCTAGAGGATATTTTTCCATGATTTTTAGAGGATTTACTTGATTTTTATCATGACCGGAACCATGTTGCTTTAAGCGGATCTGTTTTAGGGTTACCAAATGTCATTTAATTCCTAGATTGCACATGAACCCATTTCCAATTGATTCAACCCACTTTTTATTTCATTTAGACCATTTGACCTATGTTTTGTCTCTGAGAAATCCCATTTATGTACTGCACTGGTAAAATTACAGTTTTAACTTTTATCTCATGTTTTCTTCCCAGAATACTTATTCCTTCATTTAGGCCTTCTACTAGGTTATGTAGGAGCTTTTATTCTCTTTATTATGTCAAAATGAGCTAGTTATGGCTCATGATGAGGCTCTCATCAGGGGGACAGTCGCTCTCCTTGGTACTCCGTACTCAAGGGCTAAGCTCACTTCCCCACTCACATTCCCAGTTCCATTCCATTTATTTCCAGGGGCTCTGCTCCTAATTCCCCGTAGGGTTCATGCTCATGTTCCTCAGGCCAAGCCATAGCAGGTTCCATCATTTCTATTTCCATTTCTCAGGTTCTACACATGTAACATGTAACTTTGTTGTTCACAATCCAGGTTTATTCGTAGGTAGCTCATGTTTCCAACATTCACCCTTCAATTTTTAGTTTATATACATGCAACTCATATTATGACATTTAACGTAAACAACAAGAATTCACATACAACAGTTTGCTAGCACAAGTACTTTACATTTCACAGGCAGCTGTTATTCATTTACAGGCAATTGATATCATTCTATCTACTCATCCAAGACTGCAATCCATACATTAATTATAATTATTTCAGTGTTTCTAGTCCTAAGATTCATGTCATACCCTAGGATCTAACATTCATTCCACATATGCATTCAGGTTGTAACTAAACTGGGGGATGCCACTCTACCAGTAAACCCAGGAGTAAAGGGGGCTTGATCGGCAAGTCCACGTGCCTCAGTAAACCCCAAACCTGCAACGGAACGAGGTCCTATCACAAGGATCATTCACAAGAGACTACTCAGAAAAGGATAAAAAGTATTCTAACAAGTAGAGGAATTTATATGGGAAACAACAGTATCCTAATTGCAGAAATCGAACCTCAAACGGACCCTAAACGGGTCAAAAATAGTAAATCTGATTCACATCAGACGTCTGGAACAACTTCCAGACGTCTTAAAAGAGTCTAGAACTATACCTCACTCCTGCGCCACTCCTCAGACATCCAGGAACTCCGCTGGACAGTCTAGACCCAGTTCCAGACGTCCGACCACCTCTTCGGATGTTTGGGAACGCTCCCCGCCATCTGGTGCCTCGCCCAGATGTCTGAACTATGTGGGATGGCGTGTCCGGCACCTTCCCGAAGTGAATCCTGCACGTATCAACACAATCTCATCAATATGGCACAAAATAGTGCCTCGGTGGAGCAGCCTGCATGGCCATATCCGCAAAGAAGGTGTACGTCGCGAAACTCACCTTTCAGTCATCTGGAACCTCCTCCAGACGTCGTCTACGTCGTCTGGACGTTGATCCAGGCGTCTGATTCTAGGAAAAACCCAGAACCAGAACCTACCTTCGCCTTCTCGCTCCGCGCATGGCTGCGCTGCGCCCGCGCGCCTGCTGCTCCGGCTGCAGCAGTGTCGGGGAGGGTCTCCCCGGCCGGCCGTGAGCTCTCCGGTGAGCTCCCACGCGAGCTCGCGAGCCTCCTCTCCTCGCGCTGCTCCTCCTCTCCTCTCACGCCGCTCCTCTCCGCCATCCGTCGCTCAGCTGCTCTCGCTGGACGGTAGAGGAAGGTGGTGGCCGGGAGTGGGGTGGTGTGAGGGAGAGGAGGGGGGTTTAATAGAGTGCCGGGTTAGGGTTTTGGCGTTGGCGAGAGGAGAGAGAGGGAGAGAAGAAAACGAGGTCACGTACGATAACACTGCACAAGGGGGTGATAATTATGTTGAATATGGCCATCTTAAGAATAAAAGGCACAACATAAGTAGAATGGAACATTGCATGCATCAAGTACCAAGATTGCTTATAAAACTGTATTAATGGCCATTTGTGTAAGCACTTGTCAAAGCAGGCCTCAGATGAGCAATCGGACCACACGGATGGATTGAGAATGACGAACGGAGTCCAACGGACTCACGATCGACCAAATCCGACATCCGGAGCTCCTACAATGGGCCCAAGAAGTTCTGACCGTTGATCTGGAGATCAACGGCCCACATTGCACCACGTCACCCTTGCTCCACCGCACGCCGCCTCTTCATCAAGCCGAGATCAGATCTTGGCCGTCGATCTTCAATCGAACGGCCGAGACTCACGCGCCCGCTGGCGAACGGTGGCAGCAACTAGCTTTTCTTAAGTCGTTGTAGTACAGATAGTTATTGCCATCATTTGCTAATATTTGTTACTCGGAAAATACAGTTCTCCCGAGGTCGAACTCAGGGAGCAAGTCGTATTCTAGAGATATACATGTTCTATTACAAAAATAAAGAGAGAGAGTTTGGCTCTTCTTCTTCTCTTCTTTCTTCCTCTTTGTCTTCTCTCCTCTTTGGCTTTTGTTCTTCGTGTTCTTCCTCTATTTCTTGGTTGGACGATCCTGTCTTTCTCTTCTTTTTATTTTCTTTGTTTCTTCTTTTCTTGCTTCAGATCTTCCTCCCGCGCTCTTCTTCTTCTTTTCTTCTTGCTTCTCTTCTTCTTCTGCTTCAGATCTTCACTTGGCTTCTCTGTGTTCCTCTCTTTCCTCTGCCTCGCCTTCCTTCTTCTTCTTTGCCTTCACCTGTCTTCAGGACGTCGTCTGATTTCTCAATCAGACGACTTAACCCACGGATGCTACAGTGTCGATTCAGTTCTTCTTCCGCAGTCCTTCTTCTTTTTCACCTGTGCCTGCACACTTAAGAGTTCAGCATCAGAGGGAAAAAACCTACGCTACCCCCCTCCCCCGCGTGTCTCTTCCTCTCTCAGAATTCGCTCTTAGGACAGCTCTCCCAGAGCAACCGGGTAATCGGGTACGAGTCGCGCCCGGGTCCAGGCCCACCGGCGTGCGGTGGTGGGCGAGGAGTGGTAGTCAAGTCGGGTCGGGTCGGCCGGATCTGCGTGATGAGCTCGCGGACGGGCCGGGTGAAGCGGTGTGAGAGGGACCTCACCCCGTGTGCTGAGGCGATAAGCCTATAGCACCTTTTCAATTTATATTGGCGCGCCGCTTCGAAGTCTTCCGAGGTGGGACTAAATGTCCCACCCCAATGTGAGCGCTCGTGCGGAGAAGGCAGCGAGCAGTCGAGGGCCAATGCGAGGGCTTCGCGCGAGGACTTCGCCTCAGCAGCAGCCTGGCACTTCGCGAAGTCACCCCACGCAGCCTGGGAGCCTGATCTAGGCGTGGCGTGCCTAGAGCAGCAAGTAGGCGGAGCTTCTTCACTCGTCAATGGCGGCGGCGAGCACAGACCCTGTTTACAACAACATGGCCTCTTGGCCTAATCAGATATGCGGAGGACCTTCGCCGTGGCGCGGCGAAGGTGGTCGGAGGGTCTGCAGGGGGCGTGGTGGATCAAAAGGGTCGCCCTAGGTCAAAACTGCGGGCGGAGAAGTGGGTGTGTTCGGTGGATCTGCAGAGGGCGTTTGGTGGGAAGTGGAGGGGTGGAAGAGGATCAAGGTGAGGAGGCGGAGGTTATGCACAGGTCGGCGAGCCGTGTGGAGTGCTGGAGCGATGGGAGCGGTTCGCCGGAGTTTGGCCGGAGGTGGAGAAGGTGAGGGTGATCGGTGGGAAATCGGGGCCGACAGTAAGGGTTTTCAGTATGGAAAAGAAAGAGGGGAGGAAGAAGAGAAGTTTTACCTATTAATCTGGACGAAGAGGGGTTGGCGCAGGAGACAGTCGTATCGACTGTCGCCGGAGAAGAAACTGCCCAGAGGAAGGGGCGGCGACGAGGAAGGGACCGGAGAGGCGCCAGCTGGGTGCGGCGTGGCGCGGAAAGATCGAGGGAAGGTAACCCTGCTGTTGGTAGTGCGGCAGGGCGACGAGGAGGAGGAGGAGAGGCCGCCGGAGCAAGGGGGTGTCTGTCGGAGTGGGAAGGGAGGAATTGAGGGGGTGTCTCCGTCAGATCCGAGCTCCGGAAGAACGGCGGAGCGACGGGGGTATTTATAGGGGCAGAATCAGAGAGGAGGGCGAAGGGAGACGACGTGTCTCCCTCGCCGGAGGACGTCAGAAGTGGAGACCCATACCGTCCGTGCGTTCGCACGGCCGGTATGGGTGGGTGCAGCGCTCAGAGGGGTGTCCCTGCGGTGGCTGACAACACAGGGTACCCCCCATTGACTTGCCAGGGCCCCTCCCTCACCCTGTGCGGCGCCATGCTCCGCGCAAGGTCGCCGGAGCATGGCGCTGCTCAGGTTTTGCAGGAGGGACCCGAACGCAAAGAACGAAGGAGAGTTAGGGGCCAGAATGCAAGGGTTCAAAAGTTGAGGGCCAAAAAGTAAATATATGAGGACCAAAGTGTAAAGTTGGTCAAGAAGGTTTCTTCTTAGGCCCAAGTTTTTATACATGACTAATTAGGTCTTAAGGATTCTGATGGTGAATTTCATTTCTAGATTAAACCTTGTTTGACCGGTCAATTTACGCAAAAACCCAAATTAAGTTGTTAATTGGGCATGGTTCTCAATGTAGGTCAAAATGGGTTCCTAAGGCCAAATTGAAAGTCCTAAACCCTAGAGATTATTTTTCTATGAATTTTAGAGGGTTTAGTTGATTTTTACCTTGCCTCGAACCACGTGAATTGAAGTAGGTTTATTTTTAAGGTTACAGGCTGTCATTTAATTCCTTGGAGTTGCTGTAGCCCTTATTGAGTCATTTCATCCCACTTTTCTTCTTATTAGGTTGTTTTGACCTATGTTTGGACCCTGAGTTACCCTATTTTCAGATCGGATTGGTGAAATTGCATTTTTACCCCTCAGTTTATGTTTTCTTTGCAAACTCAGAATCTCTCTGAGCCAAGCCTTTCTAAGGTTATGTAGGAGCTTTTATTCTCTGCATTAGGTCAAAATGAGCTAGTTATGGCTCATGATGAGGTTCTCATCACCCGCCCGCAGTCGCCGCGACCAAGCGCTGGCGTGGTGCAACTGTTAGCGCGCACACCCGCACGCACGCGATGCGAGTTCGAGCCGCGCAAAGCGTGAATTCGAAGATGAAGGTTGCGCGTGGCGAAATTGGGCCGCCCGATCAGCAGTAGGTAGCTGAGATTTCGCCATGCGGCGCAACCACAGCTCACGGGCACCCGCGCGCGCACGCCGGGCGATGACACCCGCACACGCATGCGTCCGAGGCGCGATCCAAGCGCAGCGAAGAAGAGATCTCAGATCGGACGGCTCTCACGCAACGGCCGCAGATCGCTCGTGAAGAAGAAACAGAGCGGGCGGTTGACCGACAGGCTGGAGGGCTTCACCGATGCTTTTGGAGTGGTATTAGCGATGTTCTTGACGTCGCCAAAGCCCCTTCTTCTTTTAGAAAGCCCTTAACCCTATTTAAACCCCTCCAACCACTCATTCAAGGCATTCAACTTCCCTTGTAACTACTCCACCCCTCTCTTAGCTAGCTTTAGGCCCTCTTGTAATCGCCGGAGACAACGAGCCACCGACGGAGCCTCCTCCATCGCCGTGGCTGCCCCGTCGCTCTCCACCCTCTCTCTCTCTCTTTCTCTCTCTCTCTCAAGCTTTCCATTACTTTTGTTTGAAGCATGTATTTAATGTTGTAAGCTATGAACTAAAAGTGCATGATTAATGAAGTTATTTTCCCTTCAGTTGTCACTTTAATTTCCATTTAAGTTGCATGATCAAACAAGGAACATTCTAACCCTAATCCCTCTCTCTCTCTATCTCTCTCTCGCTTTTCAAACCTGCACCTTTCGCAAGCAAAACTCCGCACTTTCCGTGACAGCAAGTGATAAGTAAAATCCGATTTTCACGCCTCCTTGAGATCGACACTCGGACTCATCTCCGTTTACTTATTTAAAAATCGATGTTGCAAGTGCGACTATAACGACACTTCTTAACACACACGCACAACCACACGTCAACCGTCTGTGCGTAGCATGCTGGCAGACGCGAGGACGTACACGAAATTTTCAATTTTCAGACATCTGGGAAGGTGTCTAGACGTCTGACCCAAGTTTCAGACGTCTTAAAGGGCTCTAACAGCACAGGTCTTAACAAAGGTACACGTGGTGCTCTCTTGGCCGGGAGAGTCCCCCGTGGTAGTCCTACACCCAGTCAACCACCCCGAGGTCCCTGTCAAGACATAGCGGTGACTACGGCACGCATGATAAGCACGCTGGTAGCTACCCCGAGTTGACACACGGTCAGTCGTTTCTGCTAGCGAGTACGCCCAAAGTACAGCACGGAACAGCATAGGGCCTACTCCTCTCAGAAACAGGGGTCTCACCCCTCAGAACCAAACAGGGGTCTCGTCCCTCTACAGTCCGCGCACCCTCGTCTGACTACCCTGGTTTGTCCATGGCCTCGGCTCGACTGGTGGTTGTAATATTTCGTTGCAATATAGTGCAGAGGAGCGGTTACCATTTTGATATAATTTATTACTCGGAAAAATAAAAGTTCTCCCGAGGTCGAACTCAGGGTGCAAGTTGTATTCTAGAGGTATACAGTTTCTATTACAAAAATAAAGAGAGAGAGAGAGAGAGATGAAAGTTGGTTTCTTCTTCTTCTCTTCTTTCTTCCTCTTTGTCTTCTCTCCTCTTTGGCTTTTGTTCTTCCTGTTCTTCTTCTTCTTCTTTTCTTGCTTCTTGCTTCTCTTCTTCTTCTGCTTTCTGTTTCTTCACTTGGCCGCTCCTTCTCTCTTCTTTTCTTCTTCTTCTTTGTCTTCACCTGTCTTCAGGACGTCGTCTGATTTTCCAATCAGACGACTTAACCCGCGGATGCTACAGTGTCGCTTCAGTTCTTCTTCTTCTTCAGTCCTCCTTCTTCACCTGTGCCTGCACGCTCAAGAGTTCAGCATCAGAGGGCAAAAACCTACTCTACCCCCCCTCCCCCGCGTCTCTCTCTCTCAGAATTCGCTCTTAGGACAGCTCTCCCAGGGCGACCGGGTAATCGGGTACGCGGGTCGCGCCCGGGTCCAGGCCCACCAGCGTGCGGTGGTGGGCGAGGAGTGCAGGTCGGGCTTAGTCGGGTCGGGTCGGCCGGATCCGCGTGATGAGCTCGCGGACGGGCCGGGTGAAGCGGTGTGAGAGGGACCTCACCCCGTGTGCTGAGGCGATAAGTCTACAGCACTTTTTCAATTTATATCGGTGCGCCGCTTCAGAGCCTTCCAAGGTGGGACTAAATGTCCCACCCCAATGTGAGTGCCCGTGCGGAGAAGGTAGCGAGCAGTCGAGGGCCAATGCGAGGGTTTCGCGCGAGGACTTCGCCTCAGCAGCAGCCTGGCACTTCGTGAAGTCACCCCACGTAGCCTGGGAGCCTGATCTAGGCGTGGCGTGCCTGGAGCAGCAGGTAGGCGGAGCTTCTTCACTCGTCAATGGCGGCGGCGAGCACAGACCCTGTTTACAACAACACGGCCTCTTGGCCTAATCAGATATGTGGAGGACCTTCACCGTGGCACGATGAAGGTGGTCGGAGGGTCTGCAGGGGGCGTGGTGGAGCAAAAGGGTCGCCCTAGGTCAAAACTGCGGGCGAGAAGTGGGTGTGTTCGGTGGATCTGCAGAGGGCGTTTGGTGGGAAGTGGAGGGGCAGAAGAGGATCAGGGTGAGGAGGCGAAGGTTCTGCGGTGGTCGGCGAGCCGTGTGGGTTGCTGGAGTGATGGGAGCGGGTCACCAGAGTGTGGCCGGAGGTGGAGAAGGTGAGGGTGATTGGTCGGAATCGAGGGCGACAGTAAAGGTTTAAAGTGAGGAAAAGGAAGAGGGGAGGAAGAGGAGAAGTTATACCTACTTAGCAGGACGAGAAGGGGCTGGAGCAGGCGACAGCCGTATCGACTGTCGCTGGAGAAGAAATTGCCCAGAGGAAGGGGCGGCGGCGAGGAGAGGGCCGGAGAGGCGCCAGCTGGGTGCGGCGTGACGTGGAAAGATCGAGGGAAGGTAACCCTGCTGCTGGTAATGCGGCAGGGCGACGAGGAGAAGGAGGAGAGGCCGCCGGAGCAAGGGGGCGTCTGTCAGAGTGGGAAGGGAGGAATTGAGGGGGTGTCTCCGTCAGATCCGAGCTGGGAAGAACGGCGGAGCGACGGGGGTATTTATAGGGGCAGAATCAGAGAGGAGGGCGGAGGGAGACGACGTGTCTCCCTCGCCGGAGGACGTCGGAAGTGGAGACCCATACCGTCCGTGCGTTCGCACGGCCGGTATGGGTGGGTGCAGCGCTCAGGGGGGTGTCCCTGCGGTGGCTGACAACACAGGGTACCCCCCATTGACTTGCCAGGGCCCCTCCCTCACCCTGCGCGGCGCCATGCTCCGCGCAAGGTCGCCGGAGCATGGCGCTGCTCAGGTTTTGCAGGAGGGACCTAAACGCAAAGAACGAAGGAGAGTTAGGGGCCAAAATGTGAGGGCTCAAAAGTTGAGGGCCAGAAAGTAAATATATGAGGACCAAGGTGTAAAGTTGGTCAAGAAGGTTTCTTCTTAGGCTCAAGTTTTTATACATGACTACTTAGGACCTAAGGATTCGGATGGTGAATTTTATTTCTAGATTAAACCTTGTTTGACCGGTCAAATTACGTAAAAACCCAAATTAAGTTGTTAATTGGGCATGGTTCTCAATGTAGGTCAAAATGGGTTCTCAAGGCCAAATTGAAGGTTCTAAACCCTAGAGATTATTTTTCTATGAATTTTAGAGGGTTTATTCCATTTTTACTTTACCTCGAACCTCGTGAATTGAAGTGAGTTTGTTTTAGGGTTACAGAATGTCATTTATTTCTTAAATTGCTCATGAACCCATTTTTGATTGATTTAACCCACTTTTTATCTTATTTAGATCATTTGACCTATGTTCGGTCTCTGAGAAATTCCTTTTATGTACTGCAATGGTGAAATTGCAGTTTTTAACCTTTATTTCATGTTTTCTTCTCAGAACACTTATTCCTCAATTAAGCCCTTTGCTAAGTTATGTAGGAGCTTTTATCCTTTGTATTAGGTCAAAATGAGCTAGTTATGGCTCATGATGAGGTTCTCATCATACCCCCATGCCTAGCTTTTGCTAGTCCCTTAGCAAAAACCTAAGATTTTAACCTTTGTTCTAGACCAAGACTTTTTCAACAACTTAAGATAAGTGCTTTTTCATTTAAACTTAGATTAGGTTAGAATGCTGACCATAGGCTTAAAAGGTACTCTAGTACCAATCAAGATCCAAATCTGTCTAGCCTCAGCCTCAGTCTTTGGCAGAGGTTTTTAAGACCTACAAGAACTAACCTAAGGTCTATTGGACTTTGTGGTTAAAGCACCCGTGCTTGAGATGATTTTAGCCCTGGCTCAGTTCGCAGTGCATTTTGTAAGAGAGAGATAGAAGATTTTTCTGTTTGGAGAGTTTTCTCTCTCTTTTTCTTTTTAGTTCTAGCCTGGGATTGGCTTTTCAACACGGTCTGTATCAAATTCATTGCTCCCATCATCAATCCTAAAGGGTTTCTGGCGATCGATGCTTCGAGATAGCACCGCCCATGGAAACCCCCAGATCCCTGGCTATTGAGATTTCGAGATAATCCCATCCATGGTGTTCCGTGGCCGAGTCCAGGCCCTGGCAATTGACACTTCGTGATAATGCCATCCATGGAATCTGAACCAGCAGGGTGCTTACATGCCCCCAGTAGGATATGTGAATATCCTAAGAGACAAGCACCGAGGAGATGATATTTTGTTACGCATCTTTGAGGGGATTTCCCGCCTCTTCGCGTTGGGAACTCGTCCAAATCAACTTGTGTTGATCGGCCGCTCCTATTCTAGGTGTACTTCTCAGAATTTTTCGACACTTCTGCGTGATTTTGAATTTGTATGCTTACTGAACCAGGCTGTGTGTGGTGTTGGGGTGCTTAGGTTACTAAGTCCCGTAAACCAGAGGCTAGTTAGTGAGGTCAAATACTCCCTAAGCCTTGGACCTAGTACTTAAGCTTTTCATCTTCCTCAACCTCTTGAGGATTGTCTAGATCTTAATGGGTACTAAGAGTCTATCAAGAATGCCTAAGGTTTGCGTTCTTACTAATCCCTTTGTGCACTTTTCAGTTCTTTTCTTGAATGAGGTCTAGAACTTAGGTTAATTCCTTAGTTTCTTACTAATGACTACTTTTTTTCTCATAATTTTTAGCTCCTTTTTCATTTTGTTTCTTTTTCTCCACCCACAAAATTTCCTTCTTTTATTCTCTTTTGAAAATTTTTTTTTAATTTTTATGGTGTCTTTGGCATATGTAAATTTTTTGTTTGAAACCTTTTCTTACAAGTTTTGCACTATCAAACCCCCCCATGCCTAAGATTTGCAATGTCCTCATTGTAACCTAGGGGGTTTTTATTCAACTTAGCGCATACATTAGGACAGATGTTTTGATGAGTGAATGGGTCGGGGTGACTGTTTTGGACGATTTCTAATCTCAGATGCAAGCATCTGAGGTGGAGTCGGCTGTCCTAAAGTGTGAACTTTAAGTGCAAAAAAGTGTTAGAAAAGGTTTCATGTTTTCAAAGAGAATGACGGGCTGCCTCCCGTTAAGCGCTGAGTTTTACGCCATCGGCTGGGCGCAATAAGCTCAAGGGGAATGGAGGATATAAGATGCTTCAGCCAAATCAATAGAAGTTACATCAATGAACGGCTTGAGTCTCTGACCGTTCACGATGAAAGGTTCGGAATCGTGGCTGAGCGGACTGATTTCGATAGCTCCATTTCTAAAAACTTGTCGGACTAAATATGGTCCGACCCACTTGGATCGCAGCTTTCCCGGGAAAAGTTTGAGTCGGGCATCAAAGAGTAGGACCTTCTGACCAGGATGAAAGATTTTTCTCGAGATATGCCTGTCGTGGAAGGCTTTAACCCGCTCCTTGTAGATTCGCGAGCTCTCATACGCGTCTAGGCGTAATTCATCGATCTCGCTGATTTGAAGTTTTCTGTGGGTTCCAGCCTTAGAAAAATCTAGATTACAGTTCAGTACTGCCCAATAGGCTTTATGCTCCAATTCTACAGGAAGGTGACACGCCTTCTCGTACACCAGTCTAAAGGGAGACATGCCTAACTGGGTTTTGTGGGCGGTCCTATAGGCCCACAATGCTTCCGGAAGTCGGGATGACCAGTCCTTCCTGTCAGGCCGAACAGTGACTTGCAAAATTTTCTTGATCTCCCGATTAGACAGCTCAGCTAGACCATTGGTTTGGAGGTGGTAAGGAGTAGAGATTCGGTGAGACACCCCATATTTGGTCATCAGTGACCTAAACTGAGCGTTTGTGAAATGGGTCCCCCCATCAGAGATTATAGCACGAGGAATCCCGAACCTTAAGAAAATATTTTGATGAATGAATTTGAGAACGATTTTGTGATCACAGGTTCGGGTCGGTATGGCTTCAATCCATTTGGACACGTAGTCCACAGCCAGCAGAATGTATTCGAAACCTTCCGAAGCAGGAAAGGGTCCCATAAAATCAATCCCCCAAACATCAAAGATTTCGCATACGAGAATCGGCTGCATAGGCATCATGTCGCGATGGCTCATGTTGCCCAAAGTCTGGCAACGACTGCATGCCTTGCAGTGATTGTACGCGTCTTTGAACAGTGTGGGCCAGTAAAAGCCGCACTGGAGGACTTTTGATGCGGCTTTATGCCCAGAGAAATGGCCACCGCATGCCTGGTCATGGCAGAAAGAGAGGATATTGCTGAATTCCTCATCCGGGACACATCTTCGGATGATCTGATCAGCACCTATGCAGAAGAGGTACGGATCTTCCCAAATGTAATACTTGGCATCAGAGCGCAATTTGTCTTTCTTGGCCTTCGGCCAATCAGACGGGATCTGATGAGATGCCAAGTAATTTACTATATTAGCAAACCATGGAAGGCCAGTACCAATAGTCAGCAGGTGCTCATCGGGAAAATGCTCTGTGATGGGTCCGGATGGGTCAATTATTTCAGAAGGAAGGCGGGAAAAGTGATCAGCTACCACATTTTGCTTTCCCGCTTTGTCGCGAATCTCAAGGTCAAATTCATGCAATAGCAAGATCCATCGGATTAATCGAGGTTTCACGTCCTTCTTTGCAAGGAGATGCCTCACAGCTGTGTGATCCGAGTAAATGATGACATGGGAACCCAGAAGATACGATCGAAACTTTTCAAGGGCAAATACTACGGCTAGCAGCTCTTTCTCCGTAACCGTATAGTTACGCTGAGCCTCGTCAAGTGTCTTGCTAGCGTAGTATATAACCACGGGTTTCCCGTCAGCTTTCTGCCCCAGGACCGCTCCTACAGCGAAATCAGATGCATCGCACATGATCTCAAAGGGTTGAGACCAATCAGGGGATTGTAGGATAGGTGCCTGGGTGACTCGGTCACGCAGGTTTTCAAAGGCTAGCATGCATTCCTTGGAGATTTCAAAGGGTGCATCCTTAGAGAGAAGAGAAGTCAAGGGGCGCGCGATTTTCGAGAAATCTGGAATGAAGCGGCGGTAAAAATCGACGTGCCCTAAAAAAGAATGGATGTCCCTGATCGAGCCAGGCATAGGAAAGCAAGATATCAGATCCACCTTAGCTCGATCTACCTGGATGCCTTTTTCTGAAATTAGATGTCCCAGGACAATTCCCTCAGGCACCATGAAATGGCTCTTTTCCCAGGAAAGAACCAAATTCACCTCGATGCATCGCCTGAGTATTTGGACCAAGTGTTGGAGGCAATCATCAAAAGATCTTCCAAAAACTGAAAAGTCATCCATGAAGACTTCCAGAAAATCACCTACCATGTCTGAGAATATGGCAAGCATGCACCGTTGAAAGGTAGCGGGTGCATTGCAAAGACCGAAAGGCATCCTTCGGAAAGCGTATGTTCCGAAGGGGCAGGTAAACGTGGTCTTTTCTTGGTCCTCAGGATGGATTGCCACCTGGTTATAACCGGAGTACCCGTCAAGAAAGTAGAACCTATTTCCCGCTAGTTTCTCGAGAATTTGATCAATGAAGGGTAGTGGGAAATGATCCTTCTTCGTGGACGAATTGAGTCGGCGGTAATCTATACAGACTCTCCACGCATTGGCTAATCGGGTAGGAATGATTTCTCCGATCTCAGTCGTTATGGTGGTGAGTCCTGCCTTCTTGGGCACGACCTGAATTGGGCTCACCCAACGACTATCGGAGATCTGGTAGATGATCCCGGCATCTAACCACTTGATGATTTCCTTTTTCACGACCTCCTGCAGATTAGGGTTTAAACGTCTCTGCATTTCACGAGAAGGTCGTGCGCCCTCTTCTGAATAGATATGATGAGTACAATAAGAGGGACTTATTCCAGTCAAATCATCGAGAGTCCACCCGATGGCTCTGCGATGTTGCTGGAGAATAGTAATCAGACGGGATTCCTGTTCGAGATTGAGGCTGGAATTGATAATCACAGGAAGGGTCTGATTGGAACCCAAAAAGATGTATTTCAAGTGAGCAGGAAGAGGCTTTAACTCGAGGATAGGGTTATCAGCAGCAGCGGGTGGTTCAGTATAGATGTGAGGTTCAAGGGTAGGAGTTACTGGGTTGTTTATGTCTGGATTCGACTCCTCTGTTTGCGGGTCAAGATCCTTCTGTGGTTGATGAGGCATAATCGAGTCATTCTGGAAGTGTGTTTCATCAACCAAAGCCTTAACGTCACAAATTTGTTCAATGACACCGCAATTGATTCCTTGTTGGGCCTTAAATATATCAATTTTCAGAGTTTGATTCCCAAATTTGAGCTCTATTTGGCCCTCCTCACAGCTAATGTTGGCTCTCACAGTAGCCAAGAAAGGTCTCCCTAAAATGATTGGTGTATCCCTAGGGTTTTCAGGTGCATCCATGTCTAAGACTATAAAGTCTACAGGAAAATAGAAATCCCGCACTCTCACAATAACATCCTCGAGAATCCCTTTTGGTAACTTTATAAATCGATCTGCTAATTGTAATGTTACCTCGGTTGGTTTTAACTTAGGTTCTTCTAGATGGTCAAGTAAGGATGTGGGTAACAGATTTATGGATGCGCCCAAGTCTAGCAAAGCTCTATCAAATTCTGTATCACCTATCTTGCAGGAAATCAGGGGAGTACCAGGGTCTTTAGCCTTGGGTGGGAGTCTGCTTAGGATTACAGAGCTGGCTTGCTCTGACAGAACAATTGGACTCCCGCTCTTGGTTCGCGGCTTACGCTGGGGTGTACACACATTCTTTAAGAATCGTGCGTAAGCCGGTACGTGGTGGATTGCATCCATCAAGGGGATGTTTATGTGGACCTGCTCAAAGAGCTTGACCAGGTCCTCCTCAGGTGCCATGGGCTTGGTGGTCTTCTTTCCCTTGGTCAAGGCCTCGAGAAATGGGATCTTGGTTGGTTCTTCTAGGATAGGTCCAGGTTTTGGATCTGGGATAGGGGTGGGAATGTCCTGGATTACTGTCCTAGGCTTGGGATCACTACCAGGCTTGGAGTGGTTCGGATGAGGTGGGTCTTGGGTTTCCTTACCACTACGGGTTGTTATGGAATTAAGTCCTACCTGGTTTTGGTTGGGATTGGGTAAGATGGGTTGCTGTTGGTAACCCACAAAAGAGGTGGAGGCCTCTATCCCGTCCGGTGAAGGAACAGAGGGGGTCTGATAAATCATATGGGCATGGCCTGGGTTTGGGTTCATAACGTGCCTCTGGGTTGGCACGTTATTTGGATTAGGAAGAGGTTGGGAAGGAAGTGTGCCTGGCTGGCTAGAATTTGCCAACTGGGCCAATTGGTTTCGAAACTCTGTAATCTCGTCCTTGTGTTGTTTTTGGATAGCCGCATTCGTTCTTTGAATGTCAGCCAGGGTCTGAAGGATAAGGGACATTTGATCTTGATTTGGCCCAGTAGGGTTGGGCCGAGGCTGAGGCGGCTGGTAAGGACGAGGAGGTTGTGGGCGGGGTTGGAAGGATTGTCTTTGGGTTTGGGAATTTCCCGCCCACTGAAAGTTAGGATGGTTTCGCCATCCAGGATTATAGGTGTTGGAGAATGGGTCGTTCTGGATGGCGTTGAGGTCCTCGCAGGTCTGAGGAACCTCCAAAGGGTTAGAGAAAGAGGGAATGGAACTTCCCTAGCTGGTGTAGAAAGAATCGGAAGGACCTCCGGTCAAAGATTCAGATGATGGGTCCATCCTAGAGGAAGATCGATGGAGAATGTTATGCACAGCTTCCCTTGTAGAAGGAGGCTGTGCGAAAGGGTTATGCGCAGAGGTGGCTAGCTGCAGGTGCTGAGTTAGCTCGTCCACCTTCTTTTCGATAATCGAGACCTTGTCCAATCGACTGGCCATTAACTCCAAGTCGACTGATGCGGACAGGCCCTGCGTCTCGTGTGCTCCCCTGAGATTCGTCGCTGCGCGGGTATTCGTCCTGTCGAATAATCCCATGGAGTCATTGTTGATGGAGTTCTCGCACATGTTTTCGAGAATCTCCCACACGGTGTCTTCATGTTGACCCATGATATTTCCTCCGCAGGTTGCATTGACGAAAAGACGAATGTCCTCACGGAGTCCCTGGTAAAAAGATTGGACCTGTTCCCATTTAGGAACTCCATGATGGGGGCACTTTCTCATGAGATCCTGAAAACGATCCCATGCCTCATGGAGAGGTTCCCCTGTTTATTGGGTGAAATGTGTAATCTGATGGTTCAAGGCGTTGGTCCGTCCAACAGGGAAGAACTTTTTCAGGAATTCGAACTGAAGTTCTTCCCAATTGTTGATCGGCCGGGTCTGAGTTTGATACCAATGAGCGGTCTTGTCCATAAGAGAAAAGGAGAACATCTTCATGAGAAGAATATCCCGATTTTGCGCGTCTGACCCAAAAGTTTCGACCAGATGCTTCAGATGTTTGATGTGCTGGAAGGGATCTTCAGAATTAAGCCCATGGAATTTAGGTATAGCATGAATCATATTGGGCTTTAATTCAGAATCAGGTCCTCCAGTCGGGATTCTGACTCGAGGCTCAATGGCCACCGTAGCAGGATTATAATGGTCCCGCATCATGGGACGCTGCGGTGGGTGCACAAAGTTTTGGAAGAGGTCGTTGAGTCGCTGGAGCTGGTGCTCCAGATTGTTTTCTTCCTCAACTGGCTGAGCCATGATAGAAGAAGAGTTTGATTCGGAATCGAAAGAGAGAATGATGGGGTTAGGTTGCTGCTCAAACACGGGAGTCAAGGCTGGGCCTTGACGAGAGTGAAATTTTAGAGGAGATCTTAAGGGTGGTCTTAAGGATCTCCTACCGTTCATGCACTGTTGGAGTGGAAGAGGTTAGAAGGTGCTGGACCCAATCGAGACACCCAAAAATGTGTTGGGTGACTATAGAGGTGCGGGGCAGATGGACCCCTTGATCAGAAAGATCGTCCACCTGAGAATTACCTGGGCAGCCAGAGAGGGTGAGTCCCGCGAAGACCCCTACACGGTAGAGCGTCCCCACAGGTTACAGGGTTTCCCCCACCCGACCTCTCTTGTCACTGCGGTTCCAGGTAGACCAGAATGGGGATCTTGACCTCTTAAGTCTACCACTTTTAATTCAAGAGCAAGGTGCTTAGGTTTCACTTGAACTTCTTAGGTGTTTTGAGTACAACGAGTGACCTAAGTTGAAGGTTAGTTGACCCAAATGGTCAACTTTACCTGCTAGTTTTGCTTATTAGGTCTTGTCTTTTAGGGTTCAAGTGTTTAAAGAGCCAATCTTATTTTAGGGTTTCTTTGGATAGGTATTTTCAGATAATGGCTTGGGCACACTTCTTTTAGGGTTTCTCAGTTCTTGCTTAAAAGTGTGTGTCTAAATCCCTAATGTTGAATCTTATGTTGGCTCTACTTGGTCCAGTTAGTTCTTTGGTGGGTAATTAGGGCTCAAGCAAGAATGTGTTAGCCCCTAAATACCCTTAATAGTGTGCAGGAATAATGGGTTGAAAACATGCAACTTCTTAAGGTTTACTAAGTATAGAAGACAGGTTAGCCCTATATTGCTTGTTCTTTTCTTTTCTTCCTCTTTAGAGTTTAGGGGTTAATAGCGAGAGGAAAAAATTACCTGTCCTCGGAGTGGTTGTCGTGCGGTTGCTTGTCTTCTTGATTTCCTGTAGCTGCACAAAAGAGAGGAGATTATTAGAACTAAAAAGAAACAGAAATGTCTACCTCTAGAATAGCCGTTGCTCCCCGGCAACGGCGCCAAAAACTGGCCTCGGCTCGACTGGTGGTTGTAATATTTCATTGCAATATAGTGCAGAGGAGCGGTTACTAGTTTGATATAATTTATTACTCGGAAAAATAAAAGTTCTCCTGAGGTCGAACTCAGGGAGCAAGTTGTATTCTAGAAGTATACAGTTTCTATTACAAAAATAAAGAGAGAGAGAGAGAGAGAGAGAGATGAAAGTTGGTTTCTTCTTCTTCTCTTCTTTCTTCCTCTTTGCCTTCTCTCCTCTTTGGCTTTTGTTCTTCCTGTTCTTCTTCTTCTTCTTTTCTTGCTTCTTGCTTCTCTTCTTCTGCTTTCTGTTTCTTCACTTGGCCGCTCCTTCTCTCTTCTTTTCTTCTTCTTCTTTGTCTTCACCTGTCTTCAGGACGTCGTCTGATTTTCCAATCAGACGACTTAACCCGCGGATGCTACAGTGTCGCTTCAGTTCTTCTTCTTCTTCAGTCCTCCTTCACCTGTGCCTGCACGCTCAAGAGTTCAGCATCAGAGGGCAAAAACCTACTCTACCCCCCCTCCCCCGCGTCTCTCTCTCTCAGAATTCGCTCTTAGGACAGCTCTCCCAGGGCGACCGGGTAATCGGGTACGCGGGTCGCGCCCGGGTCCAGGCCCACCGGCGTGCGGTGGTGGGCGAGGAGTGGTAGTCAAGTCGGGTCGGGTCGGCCGGATCTGCGTGATGAGCTCGCGGACGGGCCGGGTGAAGCGGTGTGAGAGGGACCTCACCCCGTGTGCTGAGGCGATAAGCCTATAGCACCTTTTCAATTTATATCGGCGCGCCGCTTCGAAGTCTTCCGAGGTGGGACTAAATGTCCCACCCCAATGTGAGCGCTCGTGCGGAGAAGGCAGCGAGCAGTCGAGGGCCAATGCGAGGGCTTCGCGCGAGGACTTCGCCTCAGCAGCAGCCTGGCACTTCGCGAAGTCACCCCACGCAGCCTGGGAGCCTGATCTAGGCGTGGCGTGCCTGGAGCAGCAGGTAGGCGGAGCTTCTTCACTCGTCAATGGCGGCGGCGAGCACAGACCATGTTTACAACAACACGGCCTCTCGGCCTAATCAGATATGCGAAGGACCTTCGCCGTGGCACGGCGAAGGTGGTCGGAGGGTCTGCAGGGGGCGTGGTGGAGCAAAAGGGTCGCCCTAGGTCAAAACTGCGGGTGGAGAAGTGGGTGTCTTCGGTGGATCTGCAGAGGGCGTTTGGTGGGAAGTGGAGGGGCAGAAGAGGATCAGGGTGAGGAGGCGAAGGTTCTGCGGTGGTCGGCGAGCCATGCGGGTTGCTGGAGTGATGGGAGCGGGTCACCGGAGTGTGGCCGGAGGTGGAGAAGGTGAGGGTGATTGGTCGGAATCGAGGGCGACAGTAAAGGTTTAAAGTGAGGAAAAGGAAGAGGGGAGGAAGAGGAGAAGTTATACCAACTTAGCAGGACGAGGAGGGGTCGGAGCAGGCGACAGCCGTATCGACTGTCGCCGGAGAAGAAATTGCCCAGAGGAAGGGGCGACGGCGAGGAGAGGGTCGGAGAGGCGCCAGCTGGGTGCGGCGTGACGCGGAAAGATCGAGGGAAGGTAACCCTGCTGCTGGTAATGCAGCAGGGCGACGAGGAGGAGGAGGAGGAGAGGCCGCCAGAGCAAGGGGGCGTCTGTCGGAGTGGGAAGGGAGGAATTGAGGGGGTGTCTCCGTTAGATCCGAGCTGGGAAGAACGGCGGAGCGACGGGGGTATTTATAGGGGCAGAATCAGAGAGGAGGGCGGAGGGAGACAACGTGTCTCCCTCGCCGGAGGAAGGAGACCCATACCGTCCGTGCGTTCGCACGGGCGGTATGGGCGGTCGCAGCACTCAGGGGGGTGCTCCTACGATGGCTGACGACGTAGGGCACCCCCATTTGACTTGGCAGGCCCCCCCTTACCCTGCGCGGCGCCTTGCTCCGCGCAAGGTCGCCGGAGCATGGTGCTGCTCAGGTTTTGCAGGAGGGACCTAAACGCAAAGAACGAATTAGAGTTAGGGGCCAAAATGTGAGGGCTCAAAAGTTGAGGGCCAGAAAGTAAATATATGAGGACCAAGGTGTAAAGTTGGTCAAGAAGGTTTCTTCTTAGGCTCAAGTTTTTATACATGACTACTTAGGACCTAAGGATTCGGATGGTGAATTTTATTTCTAGATTAAACCTTGTTTGACCGGTCAAATTACGCAAAAACCCAAATTAAGTTGTTAATTGGGCATGGTTCTCAATGTAGGTCAAAATGGGTTCTCAAGGCCAAAGTGAAGGTTCTAAACCCTAGAGATTATTTTTATATGAATTTTAGAGGATTTATTCCATTTTTACTTTGCCTCGAACCTCGTGAATTGAAGTGGGTTTGTTTTAGAGTTACAGAATGTCATTTAATTCTTAAATTGCTCATGAACCCATTTCTGATTGATTCAACCCACTTTTTATCTTATTTAGATTATTTGACCTATGTTCGGTCTCTGAGAAATTCCTTTTATGTACTGCAATGGTGAAATTGCAGTTTTTAACCTTTATTTCATATTTTCTTCTCAGAACACTTATTCCTCAATTAAGCCCTTTGCTAAGTTATGTAGGAACTTTTATCCTTTGTATTAGGTCAAAATGAGCTAGTTATGGCTCATGATGAGGTTCTCATCAGCCCAGAGGGCCTAACAAGTCGGTGTAAGGTGGCTACCTGAACCTCGGGTCCCGTGGGGTGGCTAGCTTCCTCCCTATACTAGTAGCTCGCCTCGGTACCCTGTAAGTGAGCACCGACAGGAGACGGTGTAGAGTGGCCAAACCCACCTCGGGTCTCAACCCAAGGGGCGGAAAGCTCCCCTCTACACGAAAAGGGGATAGTCACTCTCCTTGGTACCACGTACTCAAATTCCAGCACGCTTCCTGTCTACATTTCCAGGTTTCCAACAAACCAAAGGAGTTCTACTCCTAATTCCCTGTAGGGTTCATGCTCACTTTGACCACATTTATTCCGATCCCCAGATTCCACCATTCACAATTCAGTTCTCATTTATATACACGTAGCTCGTGTTTCTACAATTCCATACATGCAACTGATGATTTCACAGATAATTGTTCATTTATCTCAGGCAGCTCACAACTATATTACAATAATTGCTAGCAGATTAACTTAACCAAGTATACAATACAAGCATGCAGCACAATTGGTTCATTCATATCTTTGTCCTAGGGTTCATGACACATCATAGTGGTTCCAACTGGCTAATTCCACATGCATATTCTTATTTATTATTATTAACTGAAGTAGACCACTCTACCAGACAATCCGAGAGTATTAGAGGCTCGAACTGCAGACTCAAGCGTCTCTGCGAGCCCGAAACACGCAACAGGCTGAAACCTTATACCAAGGAATACATCACAAAAGAAGATTCAGAACAGTGTATAAAAGTTTCTAGTACGCAGAGAAACTCACAAAGAAACTACAGATATTTCGTTTGCGTAAACGAATCCCGATCGAACCCCAAACAGGTCAAAAATGTGTCTACTGACCAAAATCATACGTCTGGAAACAAGTCCAGACGTCTTGAAAGTTACAGAATCTCATCTTAAGTTCCTGCGGTGTCCTCAAACGCCCAGGACTCCCCTACAATCGTCTAAAAGTAGTTCCACACGTCAGACCACTCCTCTAGTCATCTGGAAGCACTTCCAGTCGTCTAGTGAGCTGATCAGATGTCCGAAAGTGCGTGGGAGGGCGTTTCGCTCACCTTCCCAAGGATGCTCCTGTGTACAATAAAGTAGCCACCTAAAATCAGAACAACCAATCTTCTCTGCAGTGCAGCCTGCATGGTCGTAACCGCGAAAGGAACGTACCTTCGAGACAAAGGTGCTTTCAAACGACTGGTCTTGACTCCAAACGTCTAGATGCTCAGCCAGTCATCCGGATTACACTCCAAACGTCTGATACTGGAAAAATTCCAATATCAGACCGCGCTCCCAGTGCTCCTCGCTACGCTCCGCCACAATTCTCCTCACTCTGCTGCAGCTCCAACTGCTGCAGGTGGTTGAGGATGTCGCTCTGGACTCCCTCCTCCCGTACGCGCCCGCGGTGGCCGTGCGAGCTCTGACGAGCTTCCACGAAGCTCCCGACCTCAGCCTTCTCCTCCTCCTCACGCACTCTCCTCCTCCTCGCTCTCACACGCTCCCTCGCTCACCTCCTCTCGCCGCTCCACTGCGCTCTGAAGGTGGAGATGGTGGTGTGTGGAGTGGAGAGGAGAGGAGGGGAGGGTGGCCTTTTATAAAGGCCAAGGGTTAGGGTTTTGCAGGGGGGAGGGAGGAGGAAAGAGAGAGAGAAGGAGAGTTCTGCATGCCGCCCACGCGCAAAACATAGAATGCGTACAAAATTTTAATTTCCAGACATTCGGGAAAGGGTCCAAACGTCTGGACAGACGTCTGACTGACACTCCAGGCGTCTTAAAAGGCTAAAAGTGAAATGGGTCTTTACACATCCAAACTAAAGGGGTCAAACATCTCGTTCGCACCCCTAACTTTTTGGAAAACTCCGAACGGTCCCTGGAAAGGGTCATTTCACATCATTAAATCAAGTGGTCGAAATTAATTGGTAGTAGGTGGTGTGCATAACAGAATTGGGTTGTGTGTGTCTCTGGCTTTTAGGATTTGCCATTTGTTTTCTTGTGTTAGTGATCTCCAACTTTTAGTGGTGATTCCATGTAGTGCTGGCTTTTAGGATTTGAACAAGGGCATTAACCTAAATGCTTGTTCCTTTCCCCTCCGTCATGTGCTTCTTTTCGAATGTAAATTCTTGATCTCAACTGATTCGGTCTATTAGAATTTAATCAAAGTAATAGAACACATAATTCTATTCAACAACATACTTGTCTTAGTGTAATTTTCCCTTCTGAGTTTTGTTTAGTTATGCCCTCTTTAACTTAAGATGAATTACCAATTAAACTATCCAAGTGCAATAATTAAGAGCTATGGTTTGTAATCATCACCCTTGTCCTTCATTGGGTGAACAATATTATGCTTTCATTGTTAAAATCATAATGCGAACCAACATATATTATTATACGGAATTATACGTTAAATATGTACATATATTTGGATATCTTATTTATGGTCATTAAAGTGGTCTAGTTATATAAATTAACCATTCGCATCTCATTAGGATATGAGATTTAATGCATAGAAACCTTAAGAGAAAAATGCAATTCCGTGATGGGTGGAATTGACATTTCAATTTAAACGGTTATAGTTCCCGAAGGGGTGAAGACAATGGGCATTTGGTTTTCTGCATCCCATCGCAAAAAAGTTATAAATAGAGCCCAAGAGGGGACCCAAAGGGTATTATGTCTAACACGTCTACCACCACCCCCATAAGTTCTTTTCGCCTTCTCAACCCTCTAGAAGCACCATAACCACCACCTCTCGTTGGATAAGCAAGCCCACGATCCTAGAAGATTTCCGCAATCTCCGCTTCGCTTCCGTTGCGATGGACTCAGGTATTCCTCCATCCTTTGCTTTCGATTTTCATTTTGGTTGATGATATGGGGAATAAATTAGTCTTAGGATGGTAGAAAATCATTCAATTTTGATTTTATACAAATTAAATCCATCAAGTGGTATCAGAGCTTTTTTCTATTCGCTATGTCATTGCCTAAATGAATCGGATTTTTGAGAAAAACAATTTCCGTTCATTTTTTGGGGAATTGTTCTTCCTTGAAGTTTTTGGATTGATTCGATCCCATCTTGATTAATCGATGACCACTAATGTTTGTTTTTGGGTTTTCATGTTCACTTGTATCCCACGTTTAACATTCAAATCGAGTTTTACGATTGGAATCGTGATTTGGGGTGTTTTCCTTAAATCATGATTTTATGTCGCCGCCCTAGAATCGAGCCGTGATGGGTCCGGAACATGAGTTCCGATACTGGTAAGGCACAGGTAACCATCGGGCACTTCCTAGACACCACCAGTATTGATGGTGTACTGGTACTCATCATGAGTACCGGTACATGTTGGATACTGGTCGAGCACAAGGAAGTGCCACCAATATCGAAAGAGTACCCGTACTCATGATGAATACCGGTACATGTGGGATATTGGTGACGTCCAGAGGCATTGCCAATATCATATGAGTACCGGTACTCATGATGAGAACCGGTACATAAGGGATACTGGCTGCAACCAAGGATCGGTCCAGTATCAATGGAGTATCGCTACTCATCATGAGTACCGGTACATGTAGGATACTGGACATGGACTTAGGATCGGTTCAATACTCATGAAGTACCGGTATCTAAGATCAATACCGGTATTACTCATTCTGGTACCGGTACCAATCATGAGTACCGGTACTAGAGTGATATTTTTGGGATACATTTGTCATTAAAATTTTGGTGCGAACATTAGTAGGTGCTTTTAATGTATTAAGTACTCTGTCACATTAAGTAATTCTTGCCAAAGTAGGTTACTTCTTGTGTCGGTTTATTTGAAACATTAAAGCGACTGTGTACGTTGTATTCCTGTGTGGAGAGCTTAACCTAAAGGTGAGCCACCTCATGACTGTATGCATATGTACACATTAAATGATAAATATCCTATTGAATTATTAGGTTTTCATGTGGGTAGTTAAGTTAATCCAAAGATGGCTTGATTACTTACATGATTGTTTTCAATAGCTATTTATCATTCTTAAGACTGCCCTTAACAATATTAATATTTATTGTCCAAAGACTAAATATTAATGATTGTATTGTTAAGTTACTTCATTCTGAGCATTCATTTGGTTTATTAGAACTGACTGAGCTTGAAGAATTAAGTAATGAGGCTTATGAGACTACTTAAGCTTACAAAGAGCGCACTAAGGTCTTCCACAATAAGCACATCCTCCACAAAACCTTTGAGCCCAACCAACGGGTCTAGTTGTTCAATTCTAGACTCAGGTTATTCCCTGGAAAATTCAAGTCCCATTGGGATGGGCCATAATTTGTTTATCGACTTTCTGCGACAATTGTCAAACAATCACAATAAAACGTTGTTGATGGGTTTTTGTCCTTGGCAACGACCCAAAAAATACGATCGTCGACTTTCGATTCGCACTAAAAACGTTGTTTAAATACGTTTAATTGTAGTATAAATATCATGAATGCAAATCGATGTCACATCAATTTTATTTATTTATAACTTTTACTGATTTATTTCCAAGTCGTTCACTAGGAGGTAGTTATTGGCATACATCGCTTTCTAAGTCCAAAACATTCTTTTAATCAAAAAATGTTGATTTTATTTACAAAATGAATGAATTAATTAATGAATGAAGAATTGGGTTAATTATTTACAAAAGAATCAATTAATATACATTATAATTCCTGAAAACATATGCACACAAACAAACATCAAAACTATATATAATTGCTCTATGTTAGTTATATACAACTAATATAAGTAATACCTAGGTATAGGTACAAAAATAGTTAATAATATTTACCATACTAAATTATATTAACGTACTAATGTGTATAGTAACATATATTATATTTAAAGTGACATAAATATATACGTCATTATAGCCTTAGTAAACTATATACAAAACCTTACAACAAAAATAGATATCATACTACTATATATAGCTATGTACAGTGACAGATAAATCCATCACTGAAAATCTAGTTTATTTATATACATAAGACCTCAAATAATAATGCACTACTCTACTTATACTTATATATACTATATACAAATATATTACAGTATACGTTATTTATTTGTATACTTATTTAATTACATTATTTATATACATATGTATTTATACATTTATACATACATACCTGCACACAACATACGCTGCAAGCACACAGGCATCAAGTGTTCAACACTTAGCTGCAAGAGCGGCTCTCCTCTCTTCTTTTACACTTAGTCGTTTTTAGGCCTTGACACCTTCAGACCAGTTCAACACTTCTCAACCCAAAAATTGAGCTTTTTAATGGGCAGGCAGCCTTTTCAAGGGATACACAGCACCCTCACGGGTGGGATCAGACCTTTACTAGGGCCACCCTAGCTTTCATTTAGGTGCATTTGATCCGATTTTGGCACGTTATTGGGCCCACATAGGCCCACCTACAGTGCATGGCCCCGTCCCTAGCACTGTACACAGATGTCTCAATATGCTCATAATATGCTCCTGTATGGGTAATCGGTATGGTATGTGTGCGTTCGGTGCGTATGACGATTGAACATCCAGCATCACGAATTACTTAAGTACCACACCGCGTGCTCTTCAGTGCACAACGTGGCACTAATGCCAGCATCAATTGGCGCTGCTATCAACGCTCCGTGTGTGTCTGATTTGATGATTTTTGCCCTTGATTTGAGGGTCATAATTTAATCTAAATAAAAATTGAATTATGCCATTGTGAAGCCCTTATATAAGGCTACATAATTATGTAATTAGTTTACATAAATAAGTTATTTAAATATATAATAAAATTAGCTAAAGTTTACGATTTATACATATTAATTTAAAGTTTAATTTGTTAATTAACATATAAATTAGTGACTTAATTACAAAATTGAATTTATACAGAGTTAATATACATAATAAAATATTTATTACACTTTTTTATTATATTTAATAAACTTTATTTTGATTTATATACAATTAAATACATGTTTTAGATAGTTTTATATATAAATAAACTATAAATACTATAATACAGTATAAATATAATATAAATGAGTTGAAAACACTTAATATAATATAATACAAGTATACAATATAATATATTTTAGTATTAACTTAAATTACTAATTTATTTCATTTTAACTGAATAAATTACCTAATTAACTTAATAACTTGATTATTTACTATAAATATATAATTAAATTAAATTACAGGTATTATAATATTCGTATTATATATATAAATATGTATGTATAGTATTAGCTACAATTATGCACATTTGAATAAGTTTATATAATTACTTAGTTTATTATGCATTTAAGTTATTATAAATTAATAGATAATAATAAAATAAGATTATATATACACTAATTTATTCTAAATATTTAATTTAATATATATAATCCATATATAAGTTAAATATATACATTATGCACATATTATACATTATATACACTTAGCTTAGATTTAAATTATATATACAAGTATATAGGGCATTTTTAGGTATTTTTAGGGTTTTTTTATTTTTATGGTTTTTATAAGTTTAGTGGAGGTAGGGAACAAGAGCGAAAGCGTGAGATGACAGAGAGAGCATTCTTTTTGTGAGTTTTCATGTTTTGATCTTTTATTAAGTTCCAAGGTATTTTAAATCGTCGGCTGGTATGTTTTACCAAGTTAGTGATTCAGATTATCTTGAAACTTTGGCATACACTTACAAAAATACCTGATCTTAATCAAGACAGGTTTATTTTATTTTTTGTGATTTTTTTAAGATTTTTATTTATTTACAAATCAACCCAATTTTGGGACTTAAAAGGGTTTTCAAAGTGGAACCTAAGGCTCTAAAATGGGTTTGAATGGCTGGAATGGAAGTTTCAACACTTAAAATTGTCCATACATCTTCTCACAATAGATCTAACCATTAAAACATGCATTTATACTTCAATTTCACTAAAATCATCATTTGGATAGTTAATTCATGAATGTAGTTGACAAAAGACTTTCCAACTAAATTTACAAGCAATTTGGACAGAATTAAAGTCAAATCCGAATACATGAGTGCTTATACATGAAACCCTATCATTACAAAGCAAGACAACTTCAATTGATCCCCAAATCCTCCCAAAATCCACATGAATCAAATCCTTTTCCAGCCAAAACAATGGCTGAATTGCTGTAGTAGCTGCTGCTACTGCTGTTGTTCTTATTGCCAAACAAATGCAGTAGTTGTGTAGCTATTTTCCACCCCCTTTGATCGACAGAGGGAGAGAAACCTACTCTGTCACCGTGGGCGATGAAAGGGGGTGGAAGCTGAGGGAATGGATCGAAAGAAACCACTCAGGGGGTAGGGAGCTGGTTAGGCATTCGTGTGAGCTCAATGAGGTCCTTAAGTAGACGCATGAGTGATTCCAAACACTGCATTGGTGAGATTAGGCAACTAGGGCTTCACTGGTGAGATGGAAAGAAGAGGGGCGCATGTAGCTCCAAATCAAATCGTGGTCGTAGGATCAGATCTGGCATAGGAGGTGATCACATGCACGAAGGTGCACGAAAATGGAATTTGGTTTGGCCATTGGATCAAGGACTCATATAATGGATGGTCGTGATCTCATGAGTTCTTACGAGTGAACAGTGCATCCAGAGGTGCACCGCAGTTGCAGCTCTTTTGGAAAAATTACAAAGAAGCCCATGGAGTGAAACGATAGAAGATTTGCTTGCAGACCCATAAGTGGCAAGCAAAGATATCAGAGCAGTCCCTAGCTCTTGCAAGTAGGTCCTCGATGGCTAACAAACTGGTCCTTGAAGGCTTAAATGTGAATAAATGTAAATGAAATAAGGACCTAGATGTGATATCATGAATGCAATGTCCTAATAGTGTCCAAATGCTACCCAATTTTTATTGAAGCTTAATTGAACATTTAAGAAGTTGATTTCACTTTTTATTTGTACTTTTGAACTCAAATGTTTGTTCAATTTGCAATTGGATCATCAATTTACCTTAATGAATAGAATATCTCATTTTATTACCTAATTTCTCATTTTTAGCACAAATTAAATGTTTTAGGTCATTTCTGTTATTTTCCACACTTAACCCATTTCTTGTATTAATTATATAGTGTTTAACCTAATTTCTAACCTAACTTAGGCATTTTACCTATGATGAGCCACATCTCATCAACTGTCACACAGGTGTTCCCGCATAGTGCAGTTGAAATACAAAATCTCTCATCTGGTGAGACTTTCAAGGTAAACGGTCAATGTTTGAAACTGTATGTCACTCTTTCTAATGATCAGGTATTGGACACCCACAGATTGAAGGAGCCTTAGCTCCAAACACTCTACCTTAGGTAATATGTTTCCTTGCTTTTGCTTTCCAATGAGGACATTGTCAGATCTGGGCATTGGGGGGTATAACCTGAGATTGTACATAGCATTTATACATATTTTTGCATGCATGTAGTTAGGACTTTTATTGCATCAAAAAAAAAACAAACAAAGAGAGATGAAAGGGGGACAAGAGAAGGGAGATGAAATCCTTGTGAGCCAAAGTGCAAAAATTATTTAGAAAAGGTCAATAGACAAAGGAAAAATTGTGTTAGTCCCAGCATTTGATTATAGAAGAGCTACTTAAGTTCTAGGCTGGATCGGATGATAAATTAAGCCTTGAAGTGCTAAATAGAAGGAGATAAGTGAGGGATACCGACTTTACGTGTTATGGGTCTGTTTTAGGGCTTAAACACTTACATATTTGTTAAAATCTAGACTATTCCTCAAGAGGTTGAGGGAGTTAAGAGACTGATGTATTAAGTCTAAGGCTTAAGGAGTATTCGACCCCGTTACCTGCCCTCTAGTTTGTTGGATTTGGTAACCTAGGCACCTAAAAATATCACACACCAGTCTGATTCAGTGCCATAATAAAGAATAATGCCAAAAAAAGTGTCTATTCTAAAAATGTTTTCCCAAAAATTTGACTTAGGAGCAACTCGAAAACACAAGTTGATTGGACGAATTCCCAGCATAGAGAGGAGGAATGAAAATTTCTCCCCTCGAAGATGCGTTATAACATACCGTCTCCTCGATGCTTGTCTCCTAGGATATCTAAATATTCTACTGGGGGTATAGAAGCATCTTGTGCTGGTTCAGATAACATGAGCGACATTATCCCAAAATATTGATTGCTAGGGTCTGAATTCAACTACAAAATGCCATGGGCGACACTATCTCGAAGTGTCGAAAGCCAAGGACCCTGCGAGGATTAATGGTGGGGACAAGGAATCCGATATAGATCATGTTTAGGGCCAATCCAATGTTGGGTTTAGGGAAATTTAAAAAGAAAGAGAGAAAACTCTCAAAATAATATCTCTCGTTATCTCTCTTATCAAAAATGCACTAGAAAAAAGAACCTAAACTTGCTGCATATATGCGCGAGTACTTTAACCACTGGGGTCAACGAATCTTGAGGCAGTTTTTGCGGGCCTTAGAAACCTTCATTGTGGACCCAAGGCTGAGGTTGGTCAGGCATGTATCTTTGCTGGTACTTGAGTACCTTTAGGCCTATTGTTAGTATTTCAATCTAATCTCTAGAAGTGCGGCACGATAAGGCATCTTGACTGTAAAGTCTGGCCTAGAGACCTGGTCTGATCCATATGATTTTTCTCGGGATTAACAAAACTTAGGCATGGGGGTATTTGATAGGTCCACTTTAGTGGACTAATTTAGTGCCTAAGTGCATTATTATTGGGACATGAATTTAATTTAGAGCATGCATTATGTTGATCAAATTGATTAAGCCTTGAATTTCCTGCATTTCATTTATGTTAATGGATTAATTACTTTTGATGTAGGATTAATTTTTGCGAGTCCAATTTTATTGGCATTATGTCAATTAGATTGACATCATGACATTTAATTTCCCAAGAAAATCAGCATGGATTGTCTGTGGAAGCTTGTTTCCTTTTAGTAGCTCTTAACAAATTTATTTAAAAAAGGAAATGAGTTCTCATATATTGGACAAAATCCAATCTCTCTAATTTCCTTCTTTATTCTTCATCTCTCTCTCTCCCTCAAATCTCTCTCTGATTCTCTCACAGATTCTTTTTATAAATAGGCTGAATGGCAAGACAGAGGATCATCTTCATCTTCCTCCAATAGGAAGAACCTTCTCTCTAACAGCAATCACCGAGTCCACCACCGTGTGCCACCACCAAAACCACCACCGCGAGCCTCGACGACAACCACGACACCGCCACTGCATCCACTACCGCATCTCTGACATCACCACCATGTGCCATCCCATTCATTTAAGACGTCTGGGAACCTTCCCGGACATCCAGAGACTCGCGCCTACCTCCCTTACTGTCTTCTTCTTCCTCGATTGCGACCCGCACCTCCAGCTCCCCTTCTCCAACTTCGTGCTTCACAGTAGAGAAGCAGCCACCACCACCGTGTGCTCCTCCATAGCGTTGACAAGGAACCACCTACGACTTGCACGACCTCCACCTCCGCACGAAGCGCCAGCCCATCACCACCCACGCACAGCCACTGCTCGCACCCTCATTGGTGCTGTGCACCACCCCACGTGTGCCTCATCGCATGGCCATGCCTTAGCGCACCGCCACAGCGCAACCCACCACCTCGTGCATACACCTTCATGCCACCACGACAGCACAGTCGGCCACCCTGCGCGCAACCGCCGACCATGCACCCAACCTCCTGCTCTTCTTCTTCTCCGCCGACAGAGAAGAAGAACCCCAAGCCATCGATCTCCACTTCCAGGCAACCACCAACGTCGGCCATCGTTTGATGCACCATCGCCTCCATCGGACTCGCCTCATCCTCATGAGCACAGCCAAGCCTTCGATTGCATCAAACGACCGTCGTCTCACCGATCAAGAGCCCACCTGCCACCAGCCACCCTTCCCTCCTACTGGCAACCACCAGCTATCATTCTCCTCACCACGACCTCCAACAAGAAGCTCTCGACAATGCCGACCTCCTCCGAGCTCCACGCAGCCCACCATCGCCTCCTTGACGCGTATGATAAGGAGAAAGATTTGCTATGTTTTGGGTTTAAATAAAAATTACATTTCATGCCATTGAAGAAGGAGAGGATTTTTTTGATATAATATTTTATATTGAGTAGTATTTGTTCGTGTGCCTTCCGGAATCTCGCTATTCTACATTAATGCTCATTCAAGCCACTTTTATCTCATTTGATGCTACAACTTATTGACAAATTTATCTTGCATCGTATTAGTCTCGTACAAAGTATTCACTGAAAATATTGGTGGGTTTATTGATCTATATACAACATAACTTTCATGGTTAGTTTTGATTGTTAAATATTTTTTATCAAAAAATTTTCCACCACGATTTACATTACTACAGCGACTTATTTTTCTGACAAGTGAAATCTTCTATTCGTGCTGAGCCGCTGATCATAGTTGATAGTTATAAATCATACATGAACTAACAAGTTACCTTCGGAGAAAGAGGTCTGAGATATTCCTAGAACTTTTTTTATTTTCTTCTCTTTTTTCTGTATGCGAGAAATTTTAGAAGTTGCTTCCTTTTATTTATTTATTTTGTTATCCTTTTGTAAATATAATAGAGATGATAGGCTCAAAGAGGAAATTGATATAGAGTCTTTTTTTTCTTCTTTCTCTTTTTTGATATTTCTTTTTTCAATTAGGGTGGAGTTCTCTATAGAAATTTAAGGTGGTTTCAGTGGAGTTGATTGTCAACAATTATTGATCATTTTTTTTTTTCCTATTTGATTATGTTGAAAGAAATAGTGAACATCAATAGCTATCAAAGCACAAGTTGAAATACTTCTCAGCAAAGTGCAGGTTATTAACTAATTGTCATGGAGGCCATTACACTTTATCTTAAACCTATCCCTAATGAAAGGATTTTTCACTTTTACAAATAATAATAATAGTAATGATAATTAATAATGATATTAGTAATTAGAATAATAATAATAAAGCGTTGCAGCATCAATTGCATTCAAAAACTGAATCCGATTTAACCAACCTAACCATGCATTATAGTAATTAAATAAATCACATAAGGGAAAATATCTTCTCCACAGAAAGACAAGTATATACATAGATTCGAGATATAATAATAATTTCAATAATTCAAGAAGAATAAAATGAACCACACAAATTAAAGCAAGCATAGTAAATAACGGTGAGAATATGCAATCGCAAACACGGTGCAATCACGGTCACGGTGAGATGAGCTACGTGCTGTCAGCACGTGGATCGACGAAAGTGGAAGTGTGCGGTCGTCGCGGTCGAGGAAGAGACGTAGTGTGGTCGCGGTGATGACGTAGAGGAAGTCAGGCGCCGTGGTGATGGTGCATTGTCGAGGCATCGAGGAGAGTAGACGGTCGTCGTGGTAGTGGCTGCTCGCAGTGTTGAAGGCGAAGTCGTAGTGCGGTCGCGGTCGCAGTGACGGTGGTGCTGGGTGTTCGAGAACGGCCGCGGTCGCTGGAGAGGAAGGTCGCTGCTGTCTGGGGGTGGTGATGTCATGGGGGAGATCCTGCTGTCCGTGCGAGAGGGCTTGAGAAACAGGAGGACAGATGGGAGGGGTCGGCGTGGTTGTTGTTTGTCGTGGGTGGAGAGATGAGCGGCTATGCAGAGTAAGCAGAGGGATCCTAAAGGGGCGGGGTTGTACGTGGAGGAGAAAGGGTTTTGGTCTGTGAGAGCAAAATATCAAAAAGGGAAGGGCGAGGGCGGTGCATGCGTTGGTCGTGGGTGCAGGGGGGTATGTCAGTGGTTTTTTGCGTTCTGAGGAAGAGAGAGGGAGCGGGGGAAGGAAAATATGAGGAGGGTGGCGGTGGCCTTCGGTGATTGGGGGAGGGAATTGGTCCTTGCACGTGTTCTCATGAGAGACGACAGCGGCAAGAGAGATTCCAACAAAGGCTAGCCGTGATTTTTGTTTGCCGGAAAAAAGGGAGATAACGTGAGGGAGGGCCAGTGCAAAAAATAGAATGGGCCTTGCCGTTTTGGAGAGAGAGAGAGAGAGAGAGAGAGAGAGAGAGCATGAGCAAAAAAAGTAGAAGGTTAAAAATATATCTCTTTAGTTTATAAATGAGTTCGTCAAAAATAAGAACTCAAGAAATTCCTTTGTTTGAAAAGTTCAAGTGTTAAGGTGACATTTTATTATATTTTTCAGAATAACCTTTAAGCAAAAATAAATGATCAATTAAATTACATCAAAATTAATAAAACTTAAGAAATGATAAATTTAAAGTTTAATTAATTTTACCAACATCATATATATTTTAAATTAAATATTCATCCCAATAATAAGATATTTAAACTCTAATTTAATTTACGGAAGTGAATCTATCGATCTCTACCACCAATCTAAACTCTTAGAAAGTTTTTATGGATATATTGTAAACATCTTTTTGTTCAAATGATGCACCCTTATACGATTGAATTTCATGTTTTTGCCTATCCGAGGAGACAAAGATTGCGATGATGATGATGATAAGAGATTGAATTGGTATATTTGAAACTTTTGGGATGAAATTGGAACTAGTTTTGTGACGGCGAGGAAGGCCTTCACGTACAATATCCAAGGTTAATGTCATTATTAAGGCTATCAAACATGACCTAGATACGTTAACTGACTTGGACCTATTTAACTGACACAAACCTCAACCCAATAAGTGGATCCAAACCTACACCAATTGAAATGACCTGCTGCCCTTTTGGGTTGTTTAAGACATCTGAATTAGCCGTCAGACGTCTGTCCAGATGTCTGAAAGTAAAAGAACCATACCTTGTGTTCTTTTTCCACGCGTGCACACACGCACACACCTCGCTCTCTCCTCACCCCGAACCCTAACCATCTCCTATTTAATCCCCACTCCCCCTCACGCCACTCTCTCCATCTCCACTGACCACCACCTTTATCCTTCCCTCCAGCTGGCCACCACCTTCCTTCCAGCCACCAGTGCGGTGTGTGACGAGGAAGAAGAGAGAAAGGGACGGGATGCGAAGGAGGAGAGGGGAGCTCACGAGGGAGCTGCGAGAGCATGGGAGGAGCTCGGAGGAGCACGTGTGCAAGGAGGAGGAGCTCACGAAGGTGGGCTTCGCAGCCTCCTGAAGCTGCCGGCGTAGCAGCTGCGGATGGTGCGGAGGGGCCGCGCGAGTTCTGTATACTAGACATTTTCCAGTATCAGACATTTGGAGCATCTCCTAGACGTCTGGAGTAACAGAAGAACGTCCGGAGCTGGAGACGGGCGTCTGAAAACACACTCGGTGCCAAGGTACATGCTTCTGTGCGGTTTACGGCCATGCATTCCTCACTGCAGAGATTTGTCCAACCATTTTTAGGTCTGCATGTACCTACACAGGGGGCAGGGAGTTGGAAAGGCACGGGGTGCACCCTTCGAGGTGCTTTTGGACATCTGGACACGTCGCCAAACGTCTGATCGTACCTCCAAACGACCGGAAGGAGAGTCCGACATCTAAAACTCACCTCAGACAATCGCGGAAGGATCCGGACGTCCGAGGTAGCCACAAGAAACCCAGGGTGAGTATTGACGTCTTTTAAGACGTCTAGGACTAGACCCAGTCGTCTGATTTTGAACAGTATAAGTATTTTTTTTTCCCGTTTAGGGCCAAAATGGAATCGGATTTCCGAAAATGAACTACCGTTGTTTTTCGCTTGAGTTTCTCTACGAGTTAGTATCACTTGCATACGATTTTGGACTCGTTTGATGTGATTGGTTAATTGTATAGGTTTCCAATCAGTCGAGTACGCAGGAGCCGCGGAGGCGACGGGATTTGCAATCCGAGACTCCATTCCTCCCGTGTTTGCCAGTAGAGTGGTTTACATTAATATTATGATTTAAATAAATGAACTACATGCTTAAAATAACTTAAATGAACCCTAGGATGAGAATGAGCCCTAGGGCAGGAACAAATGAGTATGGTTGAGCTACACTGTTTACTTGAGATGCACGTACAACTTAAATGCTAGCAAATGTATTGGTTATTTTAATGTGATGCCTTATCAGTTAGAAAATCACGAGAAACCTGTTTTAAGAATGGAACCGGTAATGTAAATAAAGAAATCTGAATGTCTGGAATATGAAACGAAAAGAATACCAACATGAACCCTACGGGAAATTAGGAGAACTCTTGTAGACAGGAAGTGAGCTGGCCCTTGTGTACGCGATACCAAGGAGAGCCACTATCCTTTTAGTGTAGAGGGGTACTAGGCACCTGTTGGGTTGAGCCCCGAGGTCAGGCCTAGACACTCTACACCGACTCTGTTTGGCCCTCGTGTACGTGGTATCGAGGTGAGCTACTTAGTGAAGGGAGGGAGCTAGCTGCCCCAGGGGGTCCAGGATTAGGATTAGCTGCCCCACACCAACTCTTGTTAGGTCTACTAAGCAAACTGAGATAGTCAGACGAGAGTACGTGGACTGTTTAGGGGCGAGACCCCTGTTCTGTTCTGAGAGGGCAAGGCCCTGTACTGTTCCGTGTTATACCTTTAGGCGTACTCACTAGCGGAAATGACTGGTTGCATGCAAGTGCGAGATAGCTACCCACGCATTTATCATACGTGCCGTAGTCACCGCTACGTCGCAACTGTGACCTTAGGGTGGTTGACTGGGTGTAGGATTGCCACGAGGGACTCTTCCATTCAGGAGAGCATTACATATACCTCCTACATCATGGAAAAAACTGCAATCAAGATCGTTCTCGTGAGGAACAGGCCAGATCAAGAAATGATTTAAGTGAATAAAGGAACAACAAATTAGAAGTACTTGGTTGAACTAAATGAAAATGGATAGTTACTTAATTGCATTAATTAATAGCTTGTCTTAATTACATGTAAATGGTTAAATTACCACTCTGCTCAGCGTTCGCTGACTACGAAAATTTTATAACCATGTTCAGGTCAGGGAGTTGAGCAGCCAGCACCACCAGCTGCAGAGGGAGCTGGGCTAAGTCGCATCCAGCCTTAGTTGCGTTTCTTATTGTTTCCTTAGCTTCTGTTGTAGTAGTGAGTATTTTGTTCTATGAAATACTGTTTCAGTTACTTTTCCACTGTACTTCTCTCTGTCGTAGTTGTGATGGCCTGTAATATTAATAGACTTTTCGCTCTGTTTCTTTTACTGTCTCTTTTTTTCTTTCTGATTAGTTACATTGCATGTGTGAATGTGAATTATTTTCTACTTTTGGTTATTTCTCGTTAGACGACTAGGTCTTGGGATTAGTCGAGAAGAGCTGATCTTGGATCCTGTAGGGATCTGGGATCAGGTCGTAACACCAATCCCATTTAGAAATAAATAGGCCAAGTTAGATTCAACCTAATTCATAAACAAGTTAGGCCTGAGGTCCCCACAACCCAATGCAACTCTCCCTAACCATTTGGTATATCCCATTGAAATTTATGAATAAATTTGATAAAATTTTGATCTACAAAGGGTAATAGGTCAAGTAATTTTCATGCTTAGGTTTTTCAAGAACATTTTTCATAAATTTAGAACTTCTAAACAAAAATGAATCTATATTTCTCTATGAGTGAATTGAATTGAATCTATATTCAAGTTTTGATGTGAACTGTAGTTTAAATCAATATTTATCATTTTAAATCAAAGCCTCCAACTATGGTCATTAGTTGAGGCTTTTGAAAAAGGTTCAACAAGAAGTATATATTATTAGTAAATTTTGTATGTAATATCTTTCATTTAAGGCTCGTGAAATGCATATAACTCACATTTCAAGGTAAGCTTTTCCCTTTTTGGGAAAAGAAGCAAATGAATGGTATGAGATTTAGCTTAACAAACATGTTTACCAAATCAGACCCACCAACTCGTTTACCAAATTGGACTTACTGATCCGTTTGTACCCACTCAAGAATCTCCTCATTCGAATTTATTTGGATTTACTTAGTGCCTATTTGGAGTGGGAATAAAATATTATAGGAATATGTTAAGATAGAATAAATAAGAATAACTATTTATTTAGATAATAAAATAAGGAAAAGATTAAGTAGAAGGTTAAAATAATTAATGTAATAATATGATAATAATGGATATTTATTTAATAGTATAAATAGAACCGAAGAATGTTAATAGATATTTATTTAATATTAAAAATAAAGTGAATGATATAGTAGTTATTTATTTAATATTAAAATAGAAGTAAATGATGTAATAAAAAAATTAGAAATAATTATATATGAACGTACCAAAAATTTTTCTTAACCCCGCTACCAAACAGACGCTTAAGGACCCATTTAACTATGTAAATCAAGTCGATTACCATAAAATTTTATCAAGCGGAATCATGGATCCAATGCGGTGGACGTATTTAATAGACGGACCCACATGGACCCCAACACGTTTATAAGCAAATGTAATCCAAACACGTTGCGCCCGACCCAGCCAGTCGACTCCGCTAGTCTTATCATTCTCCCACTGTTAAAATTGTAGGCGATGAGACTCAGATCTAATACAGTAGACCAGATCTTCCAAATGGCCGGAGGCCGTGGCTTCTCAACCGCCTCCACTGCGGCAGTGGTGCCGCTCATCTTCCTCGCTTCGTTGGCCGCGATCACGGTGGAAGGCAACGACAGCTGGCTGAAGATGTGGACGCTGGACCACTGCGAGGGTGCGCCCATCAGCGGGTGCGGGTGCTTCGATCTCAACGTCTTCCGCAGCTTCGAGTTCGGGTATGGCGCCGACTCCAACGCGAAGCCGCTGAAGTACTTCAACGAGCCCGGCTGCGAGTGCAGCGAGACCGCGCTGTGTGGCTCCTACTACTTTAGCGTCAACTCGTGCCCGTTGCTCCTCAACGTCAGCAACAGTGGCAGCATCGGGCTCGGTTGCAAGTCCGAGTCGTCTTCCCTATGAAGCGCGCGAACTCCGCGTGGAGTATATGGAATAGGTGACCAAGAAAAGGGAATAATTTGGTTAATCCATCCTTTTTCCGAGTAATGTGCGTACTCGCTTGTGGATTTGGATGCCTTTGGCTGAATAACGAGGAAGAAAATTCGTTACCGTCGTTGTAGCTTTGTATTGCGACGCTGTGAAACGCAGCACAGCTCTTTGATTTGTTGTGTCGTTGCTGTGGATAAGTCACGAAGGGGTCTCGTGACATTTGTGAGAGTTGGAATCAGCGTTAACTTGGATGTGTTACGTTCTCCCTGTGATGCAGTATGTAGATTGTACCCAATTCTGGTGTTTCGCTGTTAGTATCTTTTTATTTTTTATTTGGAACGTTGGTTTAGTAGCTTAAACTTTTGAGGGCAATTTTTGTGAATCCTTGGAAAATTAATAAAACTTGATGAGAGGAGTAAGTGTTTTAAGTTTCATCCGATACTCCTAACTTTCGTAATAATGTTGATTTTGGAAATTTAATTGTAGTAATCAGAATATAATTGATATATAATGATGTAAAAATTTATGTTAAAATTAATTGGATTTGATAAAAATTTTTAATATCATGTTCGAAGTGGACAAATCACTTTATCGATATAAAAGTCTTTTACCTTCTATGATTTATGTAGCAAAAAATATGAGGTAGGGTTAAGGACATGCACATGTATGCGCGTGCCTCGCCTTCAACTTAGGTGAGAATCAATTTGAAATTTGAACTTTTTTGTAGCGGATTTTTTAGTCTCTTTAATTTATTAATTAATCGATCATTGTGTTAATTGATTGACAAATTATTTTGATTGATAATGGGTCAATTTGATCTATCAATTGATTTGATCGATCAATATGATTAATTGATCAATATAATTGATGAATTTCATAAACGTTGAGTCATGGACTAGTGAGGGTGCCCTCATTTGACATAACTTTCCACACTTCTCTCTCTCTCATTCTTGTCTCTCTTACGCAAGGTGCTTTTGTTCAATGCAAGATTTATAGGTCAATTTTTCAATCTGATCTAGCAACTCATGTAAGGTGTTAAGAGTGATCAAATGAGAGGTGATTGATCGATCAACCATTCAATTTTTTTGATTAATGTGGAATTTGGTCGATCAATCTACAAAATTGATCAATCAAATTACCTCAACTAAGTTCTCTTGAGGTGATTTTTGAAGATATCCAAGTTCGAAGGATACTAAATCTTAGCAAAGAATCATCTTATCCTATGACGAGTGGGATTTGGTCATTGCTTGATAAAGTGGGCATCTACATGTGTGGCAAGAACAATAGGGATGAGTTGCATCATGTTACGATCCGATCCCATATCCCTACAGGACCCGAAACCGGCTCCCCTTGACTAACCCATGACCCAGTCGTCCAACGAGAAATAACCAAAAGCAGAAAATATTTCACAACCACACATGCAATATAACTAAGTAGAAATAATCCAAAAGACAGTAAAGGAAACAGAATTAAATGTCTCACAATATTACATGCCATCACAACTACAACAGCGGAAAAGAAAGCAGAAATGTAACAGAAACAGTATTACAGATATCGAATACTCACTACAACAACAGAAGCTCGTGAATGAAAAGGAGACAGCAACTAAGGCTGGTCAAGACTAAGCCCAGCTTCCTCTGCAGCCGATGGTGCTGGCTGCTCAACTCCCTAACTTGAACAAGGTTATAAAATCCGTGGTTAGCTAACGCTGAGTAGAGTAATGGTTAAGCCATTTACATGCAATTAACATAAGGCAAGCAACTAATTAATTATTCATTTCCATTTAGCTCAACTAAGTATTCTGATTTGTTTATTCTTTTAAGAATCTGGTCATTTCATGATCTTAACTATCCCTCAAGGGGACGATCTTGATTGCAGTCTTTCCCGTGATGTAAGATGTAAACATTGTGCTCTCCTGGCCAAGAGAGCCCCCGTGGCAGTCCTACACCCAGTCAACCACCCCAACGTCACGGTCGCGACGTAGCAGTAACTACGGCACGCACGATAAGTGCACGGGTAGCTACCCCACACTAGCACGTAGTCAGTCGTTTCCGCTAGCAGATATGCCTAAGGTATAGCACGGAACAGCACAGGGCATTGCCCTCTCAGAACGAGGGTCTCACCCCTTAGAACAAAACAGGGGTCTCGCCCTTCCACAATCCACGTACCCTCGTCCGACTATCCCGGTTTGCCTAGTGGGCCTAGCAAGAGTCGGTGTAGGGTAGCTAGTCCTAACCCCGGGCCCCGTAGGGTGGCTAGCTCCCCCCTACACTAAGTAGCTCACCTCGGTACCACGTACACGAGGCCAAGCAAGAGTAACATAGACTGGCCAAACCCACCTAGGGTCTCAACCCAAGGGGCAGCAAGCTCCCCTTTACTCTAAGTAGCTCACCTCGGTACCACGTACGTGAGGCCAAGCAAGAGTCGACGTAGAGTGGCCAAACCCACCCTGGGTCTCAACCCAAGTGGCGGCAAGCTCCCCTCTACACTAAAGGGACAATTGTTTTTCTTAGTATTGTGTACACAAGGGCCAGCTCACTTCCTGTCTACTTACAAGGTTCTTTCTGTATACAGGAGTTCTTCTCCTAATTCCCCGTAAGGTTCATGTTTGTATGCCTTTCATTCCATTTCTCGACATTCAGAACTCATTGTTCACATCCTGGGTTTCATTTTTATAATAGGCAGCTCATGTTTTAATAACTGATAATGCATCACATCAAGTAATTAATACACTTGCTAGCAATTAGTGTTTAACATGCATCTCAAAGTAAACAGTGTAGCTCAAGTAATATTCATTCACTTCTGCCCTAAGGTTCATTTTACATCCTAGGATTCAATCAAGTTATTCTAAATATGCACTTTACTTATTTAAATCTTAATATTAAAGTAACCACTCTACCGGAAAACACGGGAGGAGTGGGGGCTATAATCGCAGGTCCTGTCGTCTCCGCGGGCCCCGAACACGCTACAAGCTGGAGACCTTTACCAGTGACTAAGTCACATTAGACGAGTTCAAAACATTATATAATTGACACTAATGTTGGAATCTTGTTCCACATCTTGTTTTGGTGTTAACAAAATTATTATGGATTAATGTTTGCAATTGAGTGCTTTTCAGATTTAGGTGAAGATCAAGGTCAACAGGAAGTGATGGAGGCATGATGATGAGAAAGAGAAGATGATGACAAGGAGGAGGCAAGATGACAAGGATGAATCGAAGTAAATAAGATCATCTTCGACCTTTAATTTTTTACTTTAGACTTTTTTTTTATAGAATGTATGCCTTTTAATAAAGGAATGTAACCTAGATCATAAAAATAATTAGAGATAAATTAGGATTAATATTGCGATCATTTTCAAAAAACGTAATTGATTAAATCACTTAAAAAAGGTACTTGTTAACCCACAAGTATCGGTACTAAAGTTTAGTACCGATACATGTGAGTTACAGGTTTAGGTTTTGACAAAAAATAAACCTGTACCCTGCGAGTACCAGTACTCATGATCAGTACCGGTACTGAAGGGAACGAGTACCGGTACTAATGATCAGTATCGGTACAAGTGGGTTACAGATTTGTGTTAAGAATTTGAAACCCAAATTTGGAAGTAACGAGTACCGGCACAGGTACTTTAGTACCAGTACCAGGTAGTCGTTGGCTCAATTCTGAACGGCTAGAAAATTAATTCCAATAATATGAATGTTGGGAATTAATTCCCAACGTCTAGTAGACAAGTATCCTAGGTCCTAAACTCTATAAAATGACCCTAGGACTCTTTGTTTGCATACAAGAGACACAAGAAATAGAGAAGAAAAATTCTAGAGCTATTTACATTTTTCCACCACATATTCAAGAAAAGGAATAGTTTGCTGCTCTCAATCTCTCTACGCTTTTGCAAACACTTTAACGACGTATTTTTCTCACGCATCTATGAAGCGATTCACGCTCATTCTAGGCTCTCAAATTGGTATCATCTTTTAATTATTGTTGAGAGGCTTAGGTTCTAGTTGTAAGATTCTTTTTGTCTTACACCTGTATTTCATTTGTATTTGAGCTTGTTGCTCGTTGGGTTGTAACAAACCAATTGTTGTACTTGGGTTGAGGTAACCCGTTAATTACCTCGGTTTAGTAAATTGATTCTCTCAGGGTTGAGAGAATCAGGTTAAAAATCCTAAGTTGGGAGGCTTAGGTAGTGGAGTACCCAAGGGAGGGGAACCACTATACATATTGTGTCAATTTCTGTGATTATATTTTGTGCAAATCTATTTTGTTATTACTAACATTGTGCTAAAGTATTTGTGTGCGCGTAGCCATACATATTCCTCTATTTTTAGATCCTATCAATTGGTATCAGAGCTTCATCACTTGGTATCAGAGCAGGTTGAGAGAAGAAGTAAAAACTCTTGCTCGCGATGGCATCAGCCTTAAGGTGCACCGAAGGACAATCGTCGACCCATCCTCCCTATTTCGATGAGACGGACTACGGGTATTGGAAGAGGAGGATGCAAATCTTTCTCAGAGCAATAGATGAGGAGGCTTGGACCCTCATTCGGGAGAAGTACTCGGATCCGGAGCCACAAGAAGGAGTAGCATGGACAACGGATCAGAAGAAAAGGATCGTGGGCAACGCAAAGGCGATGAACGCACTTTATTGTGCGTTGTCAAGGGAAGAGTTCAACCGAATTTCGGCATGCAAATCCACATACGAAATTTGGAACTCTCGAGGTCACCTACGAAGGTACAAACAAGTTAAAGGAAACTCGTATCTCTATTCTAACAGAAAATTATGAGTATTTCAGGATGGAGAAAGGTGAAACAATCAAGGATATGTATACGAGGTTTGGGGAAATTGTTAACCCCATGAAGAACCTAGGAGTCAAGCTGAAAGAGGAGCAGCTTGTAAGGAAGATCTTGAGATCTCTTACAAGTGATTGGTCTCCAAAAACCACAGCCATCCAAGAGGTAAAGGACCTCTCCACTCTCCCATTGGATGATCTAGTTGGTAGTCTTATGGCTTACGAAGACCAACTAGAAAACATGAAGAAGAATGAGGAGGAAAAGATGTCTAGCAAAAGGAAGAATATTGCTTTTAGAGCAATTAAGGAGGACTCTAACTCAACAACCTTGGAATCCGAAGATAAAGAAATGGTGATGCTTATTAGGAAATTCCAGAAATTTCTCAAGAAACATGGTAAGCAAGTCAATAAAATTTCAACTAATATTATTTGCTATGAGTGCAAGAAAAAGGGCCACTTGTGAAAGGATTGCCCCTTAAACAAGAAGGAGGACAATAGGAAAGAAACAAAGGAGCTAAAAAAGAAGAAGAAGAAAGCATTTAAAGCGACATGGGATGATAGCGACTCTGACATGGACACCGACTCCAGTGAATCGAATGAAGACGAGGTCGCACACCTTTGTCTTGTTGCAACTTCAGAAGATACAGAAGAAGAGGTAAACTCTAATTTTTCATTTGAAGAATTATTAGAAGCATATGAAGAGCTATATCATAAAGTTAAGTCATTTAAAAAAGAAAATAAGGTTTTGCATGATAGTTATAGAACTCTAGAAATAGAGAAATCTTGTTTAGAAATAGAATTAGATATGTCCAAAGAAACTAACAATCAATTACATGCAAAAATAGTAGAATTAGAAGATATTTATGAACACTTTGAGGACTCTTTGAATAATTTAAAAACAACAACTAAGCTGAATACGAAATTTTGTAATAATTTAAAAGCCAAGTTCAATAATAAGAAGAACATACAAAATAAATCACATGCACCTAGACATGCATGGATTTATCAAAATGTCAATAATCCTAAGAATTATAGATCTAACACTAAAGTGATCTATAGGATTTGAAATGTACTAAACATCAAGGACCCAAAAGAAAATGGGTACCTAGAAAAAATATTTGTTTTACAGGAATAGATCAAAGAGATCAGTGGATGTTCAAGGCACACAACAGAACATTCCAACCTTTCTATAGGTTGAATGAAGACCAAGAACGATGGCCTAACGGAGCTTGGTACCCACATTCATCATTTTACTATTGGTAAACTTTATGGTATGATATTTCTTCATTTTTTTGTGATTGACAAAAAGGGGGAGAAAAATAAAGGGCAAATAGTAATATTTTTAGGGAGAGCTTATATTGAGGGGGAGGACTAAAATGAAAATTTTTTCTTCATATAACATTGTTAAATTTTTTAATTATCTATTTGCAAGATAGTTTTGTCAACACCAAAAAGGAGGAGATTGTTGAAACCTTGTTCCACATCTTGTTTTGGTGTTAACAAAATTATTATGGATTAATGTTTGCAATTGAGTGCTTTTCATATTTAGGTGAAGATCAAGGCAAACAGGAAGTGATGGAGGCATGATGATGAGAAAGAGAAGATGATGACAAGGAGGAGGCAAGATGACAAGGATGAGTCGAAGTGAAGAAGATCATCTTCGACCTTTAGTTTTTTAGTTTAGACTTTTATTTATAGAATGTATGCCTCTTAACAAAGGAATGTAACCTAGATCGTAAAAATAATTAGAGATAAATTAGGATTAATATTGCGATCATTTTCAAAGAACGTAATTGATTAAATCACTTAAAAAATGTACTTGTTAACCCACAAGTACAGGTACTAAAGTTTAGTACCGATACATGTGAGTTATAGGTTTAGGTTTTGACAAGAAACAAACCTGTACCCTGTAAGTACTGGTACTCATGATCAGTACCGGTACTGGAGGGAACGAGTACCGATACCAATGATCAGTACCGGTACAAGTGGGTTACAGATTTGTGTTAAGAGTTTGAAACCCAAATCTGGAAGCAACGAGTACTGGTATAAGTACTTAGTACCAGTACCAGGTAGCCGTTGGCTCAATTCTGAACGACTAGAAAATTAATTCCCAACGTCTAGTAGACAAGTATCCTAGGTCCTAAACTCTATAAAATGACCCTAAGACTCTTTGTTTGCACACAAGAGACACAAGAAATAGAGAAGAAAAATTCTAGAGCTATATTACATTTTTCCACCACATATTCAAGAGAAGGAATAGTTTGCTGCTCTCAATCTCTCTACGCTTTTGCAAACACTTCAACGACGTGTTTTTCTCACGCATCTACGAAGCAATTCACGCTCATTCTAGGCTCTAAAATTGGTATCATCTTTTAATTATTGTTGAGAGGCTTAGGTTCTAGTTGTAAGATTCTTTTTGTCTTACACATGTATTTCATTTGTATTTGAGCTTGTTGCTCGTTGGGTTGTAATAAACCCATTGTTGTACTTGAGTTGAGGTAACCCATTAACTACCTCAATTTAGTAAATTGATTCTCTCGGGGTTGAGAGAATCGGGTTAAAAACCCTAAGCTGGGAGGCTTAGGTAGTGGAGTACCCAAGGGAGGGGAACCACTATACATATTGTGTCAATTTCTGTGATTATATTTTGTGCAAATCTATTTTGTTTACTAACATTGTGTTAAAGTATTTGTGTGCGTGTAGCCATACATTTTCCTCTATTTTTAGATCCTATCAATTAGTACCAGAGCTTCATCAAGTAACACGTAGGGAAACTCTAGCGGAAAACAATGGTATTTCATTTGCATAAATCCGACGTCGATTAGGCCCTAAACAGGCCAAAAACATGCATACTATCTAAAATCTGACATCTAGGACTAGACCCAGATGTCTTAAATGATCTTAGAACCTCACCTTGCTTCCCTATGTTGCTGGTGGATGACTGGAACCCCTTTACAGTCGCCCTGGGTCTTTCCAGATGTCTGTCTGTGCGCTCAGACGTCTGATAGGTCTATCAGATGCCTGTGGAGATGCCCAAACGTCCTAAAGCACCTCGAAGAGCGTGCTTGCGTGCCTTTCCAAGGCCTGTACCTGTACATACGTTCGCAAGTTCAAAACCACGACAACGCACGCCACGTACTTCATGTACGTGCATGCATGAGCATTCAGGATGCTTACCTCGGCACTCCGCGAGTTTTCAGACGTCCGGCTTCAGCTCTAGACGTCCACTGTTATTCCAGACATCTGGTAGATACTGGAAAAATCCAGTACGCAGAACCCCTCGCAACGCTCGTCTTCTCGTGGAGTTCCACCCACAGCGACTGCAGCAGTGCCCTCAGCAGCTGTTCGTCACGCTTAATCAAGTTTCAGAAAAGTCGCGTTGTAGTACAGTTGAAAAAGCATTCAAAATAGATACAATTTATTACTCGAATTTGAAAGTCCGAGGTCAAACACAGGGAGCAAATTAGGGTTTAGAAATCAAGGTCACAACTTGAGAATTTGAAAGAATATAATATGCAATAAGATCAATGTTATAGTGCAAAAAGACAGGAATAAATGTAAGGCACAAAAGAACCAATGTATGTCACTAAAGCTTAAAATTGGAATCAGACGTCTTAAAATTCCTATGCTACAGTGCTTGGCTCTGTCTTTTCTTCTTCTTCTCCTGTTCTTCTTTCTCTGTCTCTGACTGCTGTCTTCAATCTTCTTCTTCTTTCTTTCTCTTCTTTTTTGTTCTCTGGTTTCTACCTTTCTTCCCTTGCTTTTCTCTTCCTATACCTTCTTCTCTTTCTTTCTCTGGCGGCTTTTCCTTCCTCTCTTTGTCTTTGGCTTTCTTCCTTCTGCTGTAGCCCTTAGCTTCTTCTGCCTTCTTTCTTCTTCGCTGGCTTCCTTGCCTTAGCTTCTCTTTGGCCTTATCTTCTCCTTCCTCTTCCTTTGGCTTGGCTTCACCTTTCTCTACAGAGCAAAACCTACCCCTACCCACGTGAGCTCGCTTCTTTCTTTTCTCTCTTAGGTTCACTCTCCCAGAGCCACATCTCGGGTAATCGGGTCGGATACGTGCCCGGGACCAGGCCCACCGACGTGCGGTGGTAGGCGAGGTGTGAGGTCGGGTCACCAGGTCCACGAGGTGTGATCGTGGATGAGGCATCGGGTCGGGTGAGAGGGGACCTCACCCCGTGAGTTGGAGGTGATAAACCCAATGCAGAAAATCAATTTATGCAGGCGCAGCGCTTCATCCAATTCCGAGGTGGGACTATCTTCCCACCCTCCTCATGCGCGCCTACGTCAGGGAAGCTCTCTTTGATTTCAGCAACTGCCACTACCCTCGACACCAATTGGATGCCTGGAGTTGTGCACGAGAGTATTCCGCGCAACCTGAGACACGAGCCTGGAGTAGCTGCAAGCTTGCTTCGAGCTTCACTTCAATGGCGGTGAGCCCCTATACCTAAAATCACACAAACAGCCTCGCGACCGCGTTAAAAAGCTCAGGGAGCTTCGCCAAGGTGCGACAAACATGCAGAGGTGGTCAGCGTGGCGTGGGACCGCCTGAGGTAGCGTGCCTAGGGCACACTGCGGCCGTGTGTGTGGGTGTGTTCGGGGGCGCTTGTGGGTGAGTGGAGTGTTGTGAGTGGGGGGTTACATTCAGTGAGTCAGGGCGAAGCTTATGGACCAGTCGGTGAGGAGAGAGGTGGTCTATGGCGGTGGAGTGAACTCGCCGGAGTGGTTGCTGGAGGTGAAGGGGATGATGGTGGTGACATGCGGCAGTGGTCATTCGAGTGAAATAAAGAGGGAAAAATAGAGTAGAGGGTGATAGGACTTATCTGAGAGTGAAAAGACGAAGGGGGAGGCAGGACCTTCGGCTGGTGTGGCACAACGCGGACGAGCGAGAGGAAGATGAACCTGCCATCGGTATTATGGCTAGGCGACGAGGGAAAGTGGGGGAAGTCGCCGGAGCTTGATGAGAAGTTCGGCCAGAGGAGGAGAGATGAAATTGAGGGGTTTCTCTGGCTGAATTCAAGCTTGGGAGATGCGGAATGAGTTGGGGTTTCTTAAATAGGTCTTGGAGGTTGGGTTTGTGCTTGGAAGCCACGCTTCCAAGCACAGCAAGTTCGTCGGCAGAGGAAACTCAAAAATACCCAAATCTCTCATGCGTTCGCATGAGAGATTGGGTACAAATTAGGGTGCATCAATGAGTTCAGACTGGAGGAGATTACTCAGAGAATCTCCCTTCCAATTTTGGGAGGGATTCTCTGAGCAATCAAGGAGGAATCGCCTTCTAAAGCTTGCCGGAGTAGGATTCCCTCCGCTATAATGGCAGAAGGACCTATCTGCAAAAATGATGAAGATGATAGGGGGCCAAACGTAAGGGTTTTATAAAGATAGGGGAGAAATGTAATTAGGTTGGACTTATTTGCAAAGTAGGTCAAGATGAGTTCTCCTTAGGTCCAAAATTTGGTACAAACTTGATTTGGACCTAAGGAATCCAATGGTGAAGTTGGATTTTGGGTTTGACCACATTTGACTAGGCAATTTACGTAAAAACTCAATTTAGGGTAAATATCTGTTTGAGACCCCATTCTAGGTCAAAATGGGTTCCAATGGCCAATTTAAAAGTTCTAAACCCTAGAGAATATTTTTATATGATTTTTAGAGGGAGGTGAATTTTATCCTGACCAAAACCTTATTTAATCAAGTGGGTCTATTTTAGGATTACAAGAAGTCATTTAATTCCCAAAACTCACATGAACCCTTTCATGTCTTATTCAACCCACTTTTTATCTTGTTAAGACTATTTGACCTGTGTTTAGCTCATGAGAAAACCTGTTGTTGCACTGCAATGGTAAAAATTATAGTTTTACCTCTTGTTTCTTACTTTTCTCTTAAAATGTTTATTCAGTGAATTAGGACCTTCAGTTGGCTATGTAGAAGCTTTTGTTCTCTTTTATGGGTCAAAATGAGCTAATTAAGGTTCATGATGGTGTTCCCATTAGCAGCTACTGGAGGTCTAGAAGCTCTTCTCCACGAGCTCCTCCTCCTCGTGTGCATCCTCGTCTCCTCCTGCACGAGCTCCTCCGAGCTCTCGTGGCTCCTCTAATCGTAGCTCCTCCCCTCGCACTCCAAGCACTCGTCGCTGCACCCGCAGCAATGGCACTCCTCATGAGCGAGCTCTCCCGCTCGAGCTCCTCCAGTCGCATACTCTCAGGCTCCCCCGAGCTCTCTCTTCTCCCTTCCTCGCCCTCCCTCTTTCTCGCTCACACTCTCTCCCTCTCTCCTCCTCCTCTCACGAGCTCCTCTCCTCTACGTGCAACTGCAAGCGGAGATAGGGAGGCCATTGGTTGCTCGCCGACAGACCATGGAAGGTAGAGGTGGTGGTAAGGGTGTGATGGTGAGGGTGATGGGGTTTAAGTAGAGGGAGGTTAGGGTTTTGAGGGGAGGGGGAAGGAGAAGTGTTTGTGTGTGTGTGTTTGTGTGATTGGGTGTGTGGGAAGAGAGAGAGAGGGAAAAATTGCAGAAATTTCCCCACTAACCTCTCTTGTTCCCGCAAGGCCCACACATCCAAACTCAAGGGGTCAAAAATCTCGTTCGCAGCCCTAACTTTTTGGAAAACTCCGAACGATCCCTGGAAAGGGTCATTTCACATCATTAAATCAGGTGATCAAAATTAATTGGTAGTAGGCGGTGTGCATAGCAAAATTGGGTTGTGTGTCTCTGGCTTTTAGGATTTGCCATTTGTTTTCTGGTGTCGGTGATCTCCAACTTTTAGTGGTGATTCCATGTAGTGCTGGCTTTTAGGATTTGAACAAGGGTATTAACCTAAATGCTCGTTCCTTTCCCCTCCGTCATGTGCTTCTTTTCGAATGTAAATTCTTGATCTCAACTGATTTGGTCTCTTAGAATTTAATCAAAGTAATAGAACACATAATTCTATTCAACAACGTACTTGTCTTAGTGTAATTTTCCCTTTCGAGTGTTGTTCAGTTACACCCTCTTTAACTTAAGATGAATTACCAATTAAAAAATCCAAGTGCAATAATTAAGAGCTATGGTTTGTAATCATCACCCTTGTCCTTCATTGGGTGAACAATATTATGCTTTCATTGTTAAAATCATAATACGAACCAACATATATTATTATACGGAATTATACGTTAAATATGTACATATATTTAGATATCACATTTATGGTCATTAAAGTGGTCTAGTTATGTAAATTAACCATTCGCATCTCATTAGGATATGAGATTTAATGCATCGAAACCTTAAGAGAAAAATGCAATTCTGTGATAGGTGGAATTGACATTTTAATTTAAGCGGTTATAGTCCCTGGAGGGATGAGGACAAAATGGGCATTTGATTTTCTACATCCCATCGCAGAAAAGTTATAAATAGAGCCCAATGGGGGACCCAAAGAGTATCATGTCTAACATGTCTACCACCACCCCCATAAGTTCTTTTCGCCTTCTCAACCTTCTGGAAGCACCATAACCACCGCCTCTCGTTGGAGAAGCAAGCCCACGATCCCAGAAGATTTCCGCAATCTCCGCTTCGCTTCCGTTGCGATGGACTCAGGAATTCCTCCATCCTTTGCTTTCGATTTTCATTTTGGTTGATGATATGGGGAATAGATTAGTCTTAGGATGGTAGAAAATCATTCGATTTTGATTTTATACAAATTAAATCCATCAAGTGGTATCAGGGCTTTTTTCTATTCGCTATATCATTACCTAAATGAATCGGATTTTTGAGAAAAACAATTTCCGTTCATTTTTTGGGGAATTGTTCTTCGTTTAAGTTTTTGGATTGATTCGATCCCATCTTGATTAATCGATGACCATTAATGTTTGTTTTTGGGTTTTCATGTTCATTTGTATCCCACGTTTAACATTCAAATCGAGTTTTGCAATTGGAATCATGATTTGGGGTGTTTTCCCTAAATCTCGATTTCATATCACCGCCCTGGAATTGGGCCGTGATTGGTCCAGTACATGAGTACCGATACTGGTAAGGCACAGGTACCCATCAGGCACTTCCCAGACACCACCAGTATTGATGGTGTACTGACGGTACTCATCATGAGTACCAGTACATGTTGGATACTGGTCGGGCACAAGAAAGTGCCACCAGTATTGAAGGAGTACCGATACTCATGGTAAGTACTGATGCATGTGGGATACTGGTGACGTCCAGAGGCATTGCCAGTATCATATGAGTACCGGTACTCATGATGAGTACCCGTACATGAGGTATACTGGCCGCAACCAAGGACCGGTCCAGTATCAATGGAGTACCGGTACTCATCATGAGTACCGGTACATATAGGATATTGGACATGGTCTTAGGATCGGTTCACAACTCATGAAGTACCAGTATCTAAGATCAGTATCGGTACTACTCATTCTGGTACCAGTACCAATCATGAGTACTGGTACTAGAGTGATATTTTTGGGATACATTTGTCATTAAAATTTTGGTGCGAACATTAGTAGGTGGTTTTAATGTATTAAGTACTCTATCACATTAAGTAATTCTTGCCAAAGCAGGTCACTTCTTGTGTTGGTTTATTTGAAACATTAAAGCGACTGTGTACGTTGTATTCCTGTATGGAGAGCTTAACCCAAAGGTGAGCCACCTCATAACTGTATGCATATGTACACATTAAATGATAAATATCCTATTGAATTATTAGGTTTTCATGTGGGTAGTTAAGTTAATCCAAAGATGGCTTGATTACTTAAATGGTTGTTTTCAATAGCTATTTATCATTCTTAAGACTGCCCTTTACAATATTAATATTTATTGTCCAAAGACTAAATATTAATAATTGTATTGTTAAGTTACTTCATTTTGAGCGTTCATTTGGTTTATTTCCTTTGTTTTTCCAGTTAACTCCTCTGCATTTGCCATAACTGCCAACCTAAATTCTACTCCAGAACTAAATGGATCTAATTTTAAATTCTGGAAAGAAAGTGTCCTTATTGTTCGGGGATTCATGGATCTAGACTATGCACTTCAGGTTAATCCTCCCTCCCCTGTTACGGATAAGAGTTCTTCTGAGGAAATAAAGAACTCTTAGAGGTTGGAGCGTTCAAATTGCATGTGTCTAATGATCATGAAACGTGTTATTCCAGAAAACTTTAGGGGTGCTATCTCAGAGGAATTAAATGATAAGAAATTCCTTGATGAGATTGAGAAAAGATTTTCTTAGGGTAAGAAAGTTGAGACAAGAAATCTCCTTAGCAAACTTGTCTCACCCAAGTACAGGGGCACTGGAAACATAAGGGAGCCTATTATGAAAATGTTCAATTTAGCCTCAAAACTAAAGGCACTTAAGTTGAAGTTGTCAGATGATCTCCTCGTGCACTTAGTTTTGATTTCCCTTCCTGCACAATATGGGCAGTTTATGGTCAGCTATAGCTGCCAAAGGGAGAAGTCGACTCTTAACGAGCTCACTTCTCATTGTGTGTAAGAGGAAGAGAGGTTGAAACAGGATAAATCAGAAAGTGCTCATTTGGTTTCTGGGTCTGTAAAGACCCGTTCTGTTCTGAGCCTTTTAAGATGTCTGGACAGTCGGTCAGACGTCTAGTCAGACGTCAGGAGCCCTTCCTAGACGTCTGGAAATCAAAAATTTTGTACGTAACTTCGCATCTGCGCGCAGGCTGTGCGCAAACAGTACCGCTCTTTTCTCTCTCCCTCTTCTCCCCTCCACCCGAACCCTAGCCACTCCCTTATAAAATCCCTCTCCCCCTTCCTCTCTTCCCAACTCCACCACAGCCACCTTCCTTCCCTCCTCTCCATTGCAGTGAGAGGGCCGGGAGCGAGCGACTAAGAGGAGAGGCGGCGTGAAGAGAGGAGGAGCTTAAGCTCACGAGCTCGTGGGAGCTTGCTGAAGGACGCACGGCTGGAGCGGCACGTGTGGGAGGAGGAGCGTGTAAGGGGAGACGTCCCCAACACTTGCTGCAGCCGGAGCTGTAAGCGAAGAGGAGAGGCCGCGGCTACACACGGCGAGGAGGAGCAGGAGGTCATTCTGATTCTAGGATTTTCCCAGAATCAAATGTCTGGCGTGCCGTCCAGACGACATGTTGGACGTCTAGTGATGACATCGGATGTCTGAAAGTAGTGTTCCGCAAAGGTATGTTCCTCTTGCGGTTATGGCCATGCAGGCTGCACCGCAACTTCGATCTGCATGGCTAAAAGTGGATGATTCTCCTGTCGCGTGCAAAGATAGCTTCGGGAAGGCGCGGGGCATGCCCTCCCACGCATTTCGGACGTCTGGACAGCTTACCAAACGACCAAAAGCACTTCCAAATGACTGGAAGAGAGGTCGGACGTCTGGAGTTGGGTCCAGATGGTCAAGAAGGGGTTCAAACGTCTGAAGTCGACGCAGGAACTTGAGGTGAGACCCTGGTGACTTTTAAGATGTCTGCACCTTGTGCCAGACGTCTAATTTAGGTCTGCAGCCTTGTTTTTGACCCGTTTAGGATCCGTTTGAGATCTGTTTTATGCAAACAAAATATCGGTGTTTTCCTTGTGAGTTCCTCTACATGTTAAAAATCCTTGTATACTGTTCTGAATGTTCCATTGTGGTATGTTCCTTGGCATAGGACTTCGATCTATTGCAGGTTCGAGGCTTGCTGAGGCACGTGAGCCTACCGTTCAAGCCCCCAATATTCCTGGATTGTCTGGTAGAGTGGTTTCCCTGTTTTAATTATAAAGCATAACTACATATGTGAAATTGGATAACTAGAAACCTAGGATGTGGCATGAATCCTAGGACGAGAAGTTCTTGCACTGTTTGTATGCATGTTAAAGGTGTAGTCTTAAATGAATGAATAGAAATATAAACAATTGCCTGCTAATAAACAAGAGCTGCCTGTGAAATATGAAATGCCCGTGCTAGTTAGACAGATACCTATGACATTTCTTGTTGTATATGCAAGTTGTGGAAATACGAGCTGCATGTGTAAAATCTAAGAATGGAAATGTGAATGATGAAACCTGGTATGGAATAACTGGGGAATACGACTATGAACCCTACAGGGAGTTAGGAGTAGAGCTCCTGTGGATAAATGGAATGGATGTGAAAATGTCAGTGGGAAGTGTGCTGGCCCTTGAGTACGTGGTACCAAGGAGAGTGGTTGTCCCCTATTTAGTGTAGAGTGGAGCTAGCCGCCCTTCGGTTGGGACCCAGGGTTAGGATTGGCCACTCTACACCGACTTCTTTGGCCTCGCGTACACTGTACCGGGGAGAGCTACTAGTGTAGGGTTAGAGCTAGCCACCCCACGGGGCGTAGGGTTCAGCTAGCCACCCTACACCGACCTGTTAGGCCCACTGGGCAAATCGGGGTAGTCAAACGAGGGTGCGCGGATTGTGGAGGGGTGAGACCCCTATTTGGTTCTGAGGGACTAGACCCCTATTAATGAGAGGGCTAGGCCCTATACTGTTCTGTGCTGTACTTTGGGCGTACTCGCTAGCGGAAACGACTGACCGCGTGTCAGTGTAGGGTAACTACCCTTGCGCTTATCGTGTGTGCCGTAGTCACCGCTATGTCTGTCTGTGACCTCGGGGTGGTTGACTAGGTGTAGAATCACCACAGGGGACTCTCCCGGCCAGGAGAGCACCACGTGTGCCTTCTACTCTTCGGAAAAGACTGCAAACAAGATCGTTCCCTCGAGGAACATTTGAGATCAAGAAAGAAATCTAGAAGTAAACCAATGGGTAAAAGGAAATGACTAGTAAACCAAAATAACTGGAAAAGATAAATTTACCAGTCAGCCTTTACTGCATTAGTTAGTTGATTACCACTCTACTCAACGTTCGTTGACTCTATTTACTCATAGCCCCTTTCAGGTCCAGGAGTTGAGCAGCCCGAGTCTCCGGCTGCAGAGGGTGCTGGGCCCAGTCGCACCCAGCAGTAGTCTTCCTGTTGTTGTACTTTCTTTTGTTAGTGAGTTTAGACTCTTGTTACCGTTGTGTTTCTGTACTTTGTTTCCGCTTTACTGTTGTGGTGGTGATATGTACTATTAGCAGTTTTTATTTCCTTTACTTCTTGTACTCTTTTACTGTTAATTACTTAGCATGGTGAATGTGGTTTACCTCTCAACTTTTTGGTTATTTCTTGTTGGACGACTGGGTCTTTGAATTTGTCGAGTCAAGCCAGTCTCGTGTCCTGTAGGGATTCGGGAATCGGGTCATTACAAGATGGTATCAGAGCAAGGTCGTCCCGAGAAATGAACCAACTAGCTTGAGAATAACCAATTCACGTGCATGTAACTAGAGTAACCACCACAATGTACTGCTTGACATCTGTTCTGAGTTTCTTTCGCTGAAGTCCATTAGAGTTGACTTATTTTTGTGCTCTGTCTTCCGCGTCTCCTTGCAGGAGTGCCTCGACGTGGAGTCCTTGAGGCGGGCCGCGGACGCGGCCGTGGATGAGGTCGGAGGGGCGAACGTGCCACGCCCGAGGTGCCAATTGACCAACCACTTCTCCCGGACGTTTAGGCTCAGGACCTCGCCCAGTTGATACGAGACATAGTATGAGAGGAGCTTCACCCACCTCCACGGGCGCCTCTCCCTGGGGACATGGAGGTGGAGTCCTCTGTGGGGCTGAGAGACCGACGCAGAGCTGAACGAGGGGGAGGGGGTGGTCCTCCACCACCTCCACTGCACTCTGACACTTCTGAGCATGAGCCCTCCCTGCCTGGAGGCGTGCCCGTTCCCCCACTGCAGCTGCACTATGAGCTTTTCGGACAGTTCCGGAAGCTGAAGCCCTCCTCCTTCAAGGGGTATGAGGACCCATCTGAGGCAAAGGACTAGCTGGAGCAGATTGAGAAGGTGTTTGACACCCTTCGCCCCCTGCGGAGTGCCACGTGGCCTTTGCCACGTACCAACTGTAGAGTGCGGCCCACAGGTGGTGGAGGGCAATCAGAGGCCAAGAGAGGGGAGAGCCGACGTGGGACCAGTTCGTGATCCTCTTCTGCGAGTAGTACTTCCCGCAGACTTGGCAGGACCAGAGGAGGCGGGAGTTCCACACTCTCAGCCAGGGGACGATGACTGTTAACGCGTACCATACGCGCTTCTTGGAGTTGTCACATTTTGCTGCGACAGCTGTAGCTACTGAGGAGGAGCACTTATGGAGGTTCATGAGACGCCAAGGCATCAGGTTTAGTGGTGGCAGGTATGGTTACAATTTCTGGCAAATTAGTTTACGTACTTTTTTATTCCAGTGCCACACACTCTTTTGTTCTGCGAGTTTTGCTGTCAGTTTGGGACAGGACTATGTGTCGTTAGAGGATCCATTTGTGATCAGAGGTCCAGGTGGTCAGCTGTTTGTAGCTGAGGAGGTCTACGCAGACTGTGAGGTCAGTATTGGGGGACACAGCCTCCCCGCTGACTTGATCGTGATACCGATGGAGGATTTTGGCGTGATTCTGGGGCTGAATTGGCTATCCGCTTACCATGCCTTGGTGGACTGTTTTGGGAGGAAGATCGTCTTCTCCATACCAGAGATGCCTCCCTTTGAGTTTCACGGACAGCCGGTGGACGAAAGCTTTAGGTGCATTTCTACACTTCGGGCAGCAACACTTTTGAGCCAGGGGTGTGAGGGCTTTCTAGCCTGTGTAGTGGCGGAGCCCAGCCTGGTGGCAGACTTTCAAAGCATCCCGGTGGTCAAAGAGTACCCCAACGTGTTTCCAGAGGAGCTTCCAGGACTACCGCCTGAGCGTGAGATCGAGTTTGAGATCTCACTGGTACCGGGGACCAGCCCCATTTCTATGGCACCGTACAGGATGGCACCACTTGAGCTGCGAGAGCTCAAGTCACAGCTGTAGGACCTATTGGAGAAGGGCTTTGTGAGGCCCAGTGCGTTCCCATGGGGAGCCCCCGTGTTATTTGTGAAGAAGAAGGATGGTACCCTACGCCTTTGTGTCGACTACAGACAGCTGAATAGGGTCACCATCAAGAACAGGTATCCGCTGCCTTGGATTGATGATCTGTTTGACCAATTGCGAGGTGTCACGGTATTCTCCAAGATAGATTTGAGATCAGGTTACCACCAGTTAAGGATCAGGGAGACTGATGAGAACCTCATCATGAGCCATAACTAGCTCATTTTGACCCAATACAAAGGATAAAAGCTCCTACATATCTCAAGGAAAGGCTTAACTCAGAGAATTCTGAGTTTGAGAAGAAAACCAGTCATAAGGGGTAAAAGTGCAATTTTACCAGTATAATCTGCATACAGGGTAATTCAGGGCCCAAACACAGGTCAAAACAGCTTAATAAGAATAAAAGTGGGATGAGATGATCTAGTAAGGGCTACAGCACTTCCAAGGAACCAAATGATAATCTGTAACCCTAAAACAACCCACTTCAATTCACAAGGTTCGAGGCAAATTAAAAATAGAATAAACCCTCTAAAATTCATAGAAAAATAATCTCTAGGGTTTAGAACCTTCAATTTGGCCTTTAGAACCCATTTTGACCTACATTGAGAACCATGCCCAATTAATAACTTAATTTGGGTTTTTGCGCAAATTGACCGGTCAAACAAGGTTTAATATGAAAATGAAATTCACCATCAGATTCCTTAGGTCCTAATTAGTCATGTATAAAAACTTGAGCCTAAGAAGAAACCTCCTTGACCGACTTCACACTTTGGTCCTCATATATTTACTCTTTGGCCCTCAACTTTTGAACCCTCGCATTTTAGCCCCTAACTCTCCTTCGTTCTTTGCAATCAGGTCCCTCCTGCAAAACCCTGCCAGCACCATGCTCCGGCGACCTT